>OY728160.1:2049470402-2054470402 GCA_963277665.1 Viscum album | reverse complement strand
TGAAATAAAGACTCAATATTTATAGTTTATTTATAAATATATTATATATTATTTATATTAATTATCATACCCAACTATGGGAGGTGGTAATGAAAAAAATGAATGACATTAGTTCACGAGGTGGAAGTCTAACGTACATAGAATTATTGATTTAATGAACCATTTTATGGAAGTGTAAATGGATGAAGCATATTATAATAACATAAAAAATATATTTTTATTTGTAATTTTATTATATAATATTTACATTTTTTATAATAATTTAATGATGTGGATGAATAAATAAAAAAAATTCTTGTTGAAGAACATATCCTCTTCTTTGGGTAATTATTTTACAAGTGCACCTAAAGATTTCCTAGAATTTATATATACCCAAATTAAGGTAGAAAATATTATATTATAGTATTTTTTAACATAAATGAGTTTAAATTGATTGATGAAATTTATTTATGGTCTGAAGAGGTGAGAATATGATGGGGCATTTTATAAGTAAGTTGAGTGGCACACTTGTTATTTGATAAAAAGAAGTGTTCCAATTTTTTCTACCTGATTTAAGGGTGATAAAAAAATTATAATCACTTATTATACGTTATAGGATATATATATATATATATATATTCTTATTAAATATATTCTTGAAATTTTTGTATGCTCTTTTAACCCTTATTTTTTTTTGGTTTAATACCCGATAAATCAATTTGTACCTCAATTGGAAAAAATAATTTTCAAAGTTTGCACTATTAGTATGGGTAAAAAATTGATATTATTTGATAATATAAATTATTTTTAGTCTCAAAATTCCATCCAATTTTTAAAATTCCATTCATTGAAGTGGAAAACATCAATTGAAAATTAGTCATGCAGACACAATGAGAAAGTAGTTTTTTAAATAAAAAATGTTCATAAGATTACAAATTATTTATATAAAATTATAATTTGAATATGATTAAAATTACCTAGAATACATTAATATATATATTAAATAACTAATTATAAGTTAAAAAATATAAATTATAATTAAAACATGATCATTATTTAAATGAGTAGGTAGTATACCATTAAATTTTATATTTTTAATTATTCAATAAAAAAGAAACATTAAAAAAATAATTAAAACTAAGTTAATTTTGATACTCTTATTTAAATATTTAATTAAAAATTATAAAATAAATCTTATATGAGTGGTAAATTTTAATACTAATTTTTGTTCTCAAAGTGTGACCAAACCATATTGTTAAAAATTAGAGTTTTTCCAAATGTAATTCTTTTAATTTTAAAATAATTTTAATTTATTTCAAATAATTATAAATTTAATGAAATTTATTTTAGATGTTAAAATCACCATATTTTAATAATTTATTAATCACTAATCATACAAGCCAATACAACTACTCATTTATAACATTATTCTATATTATAATTCATTTTGACTCAAGCTCACACATTCATGAAGTTATCAAAGATATTAAATTCTATTAAATATATTGTGTTGGTTTTTTAAGATAAATGTTTCATTTATAATATGATATATAATAAAATATTAATATTTCATAATTTTGGGTTTAATATACTCCCAACCATAAATAAATTTATTCCTTCCAATTAAAACATGATATCAGAAATTAGGTGTTTGATATTTGCAAAAACAGTTATTGAGAAAACCACATCATAAAATGTTTGATTAACATTAATATTAATAGGATAAAATGATTAATTAAAATTATACTTATATTAAAAAATTACTAAAAATATAGGTTGGAAATCATAGTTATAATGTGATGATTTAGACATGTTTGACAAATGTAAATAATTATAGGGAGTGATAGAGATAATTGAAAACAATAAATTTTATGATCAATAGAATTTTAAGTACATAAAAAACATAAATATATGAGTAACGAATAGTACATTTAAATATTTAGATATTAATGGATTAAGATAACTTTTTTATTTCATGATTCATTTTTTAATATTCATAAATTACCTTCATTTTTAATAATATAAGGAAATATTATCACTTGATACATTTTAATTTCGTAATCACCATCCCAAAATTACATTTTCCTTTGAAAAATATAACATTCCCCAATTACACAATGAAATAATCATAAAAATTTAATTTTTATACAGGAATATCAAATATTTACGTTTATAGAATAGTATGCTCTATAAAAGAGTGACAAGGATTTTCAGGTATATCTAACTAAATTGAAAAACCAATATGGTCAACATATGTTTTTTAATATGATAAATTAATATCTAAACCTCATATTTAACACCATTTTTTTAAAATTATTGTTTTTCATTTGAGTTCTTTAAAAAAAATCAAATATTAACCAGGACATTATTTAGGCCCATAGGAGGAGCTAAACTGTTATCAAACATTTGTTTTTGGTTCAATCCCCACGACCTTTCTGGACATGATAGGTGGTCACCCAACATGATGGATTTCCATTTTCCAAAAATATATTAAAATAATTATGATTTCATTTAAAAATTGTGATGGTCCATTATTATTACACAATTAACAATATGATAAAACATAATTTCACAAATACCTCTAATGATGTATAGATAATGGAATTTTTCCTTAATTAAATTTTAATATTATAAACCAATGGGTATTATTTAAATATTTTTTTTCAAAAATACACAATCGTGTTTTATTTATAATAATTTTTTTTTAAAATCTACTTTTAATTCATGTATCTTATGATGAAACATATACTCATAAATCCATGATGATATCAATAACTCTTTAGTGAATAAAGAGAAAAATGTGTCTAAAATTTAACATAATCATTATACGTTTCATGATTTATATGACAATAATACCATTGATAATGTTTTACAATTTAATTCTGGAATAAATATACAAAAATAAATGATTCATTTTATTTCAATACAAGATATTTCTCGGTCTAGTGGTTAACCTTTAATATAGGTAATTGAATTGTATAATACCCATGATATCCACATTTATTACATGAAAATATAAATGGATCACTATGGGGGAAATTAGATCCTTCCATCCCGGTCTTCATTTTTTATCAAAAATTATTTTCTTTAAGACCATATTTTCAACACATATATCTTTCTCCAATTCCATTGAGATACATTCCAGAGTGTCTCTTTATAAATTTTTATCATGAATAAAATCAATCAATCTATAATCTATTGGCCGCTACCCCATGATCTCTCTGAGAACTCAATTATTTTCATCTTTAGTGTGTATGATAGTTGGTTAAGGTATGGTTTGTAGTCATATTTATGGATAAATGGATTTCAATAATCATGATATATTCCACCCCTATTATCATCTCATTTCATTACATATATTCACCACATTTTCCTTTATTTTAAAATGTTAACTGGAATCCATCGGGATCTAGACACTGTCCAAATGTAAAAAATTTAATCATTAAAAAATATTAATTTTAGTGGGAAATCCTTATAACAAACTTTTGGATGTATAAATCATGACATATTATTTTCAATATATTATTCATTTGGTTTATCTTAGATCATTCATTTTGATCATCTCTTTAAATCCTTCATAATGATCTGTAATGAAATTTAAATTCTTTTACTTATAACCCATAAAAGTGTCAAACTAGTTCCATAACAAGTCTCGTTTTTATTTATCTGGCGATGATAAGTTTATTCCAACTATTCCCATTTAATGTTTAATATCCATAGGTACTTATATTCCATAAACATGTCTACTTGTAGTATCTAGACAAGAATTTATTTTTAAAAAACAACATAATAACTTCCTCAAAAAAATATTATAATGTTCTTCTATACTTATCCCCAAAGTCTATTACCGGGTTATGTTCCCTAATTTATATTTCCATTAATCAGGTTCTCAATGATTGTTCTACACATCCTAAGATACCAAGTTTAAAAACTCCAAAAACTATATCCTGGAGATGATGTTTTCATTATAAATGTATAAAAAGATAATACGAATCACACCACAAAGGATATAATATTTTATTAGTATTGGTAAACTCTATAAATACATGATTACAAAAATATAAATGAAAAAAATATAATTTTATTTTAGAATAACATTATTTCTTCTGAAATATACTTTCATATAAATTATAATACAATTCAATGGTTCTTGGGAAATGAAAACAAAATGGTGACATCAAATACAGTGTATATTTCATGTATAATTGAAGCTATCATAAATCAATAAGAATAATAAATATAGAAAAATAAGTCACTAAAATTGTATTTCATTTTATTAGTAAATTGATAATGCAATTCATCTAGAGATAATAACCTTGTGAAAATATCATGGATAATAATATAATTCATAATAAAGATGGAAATGTAAATAACATAACATGCATTTCATTTATATAGATGGAAAGCATGAAAATATATGTCATAATTATATAACAAGGAAAATAACTGACCACACATTCTATTTAAATAATAATATTAATATTATATCCTTCTATAGATGATATAAATTTTAATATATTTTGCATAACAATTATAACTTAATTCTCAATGAATAAAATTCATAATTATTAGACATTAGGATCTTAGGATCAATGATACCTCTACCATGAAGACCATTTCCCATATGACTTAAAATTATAGGCAGTGACCTATTTAGTTCTATATTATTTATTTTTCTCACTAATCCTATAAATTAATCCCCTAAATATATAATTCTAGGCCGGAACCATCACTAGATCTCCAAACCATTTTTTATATATTGAATAATAAATGTAATTCATAATTTTTTTCCTTAGAATCAAATATTCATATTGCTTAATGAATAAAGGATTATAATTATTTCCCATTTAATCAAAGAACGTTGAAATTAAATGATATATATATATATATGGTGTATTGTTTAGGAAATAATAATATACATGATACACATAGTTTGTATATTTAAGAGATTTTAATTTTTTAATGATCAGATTGTTAATAATGTTTAAAAGTAAAATTAACGGCCACATGAAATGAATCAATAAATTTAATGTAAATACTTTCCATGTACAAAACTATTATAAACCATAAAAAGAAATATTAAGAATGGTATTAATACAACATGTACCTGATGGACTAATAGTGAAGTGTGGTTGTCATTATTGAATTGAAATAACATAAATAATTATTGAAACCATTCTTGTGGAAAATATACTTTTTATTTTGGAAGTAACCAATTAAAAATTAAGGTCTTCAAATTTATTTAAAATAAAATTATTTTAAAATAATATTAAATATATAAAAAGGGTGATTTATAAAATAGAGTTTTCATAATGGAATAAAATTCCATACTTGTCGATTATGTTTATAAAATGATTCCCTTCACTCATTTGTTAAATGACAAACAAGATTTTTTTTGAAAATGACATTACAATTCCTTTTAATTTTTTATGAAAAAATATAATATGGTTAAAAATATCATTTATAAATCATCTGAAAAATAGTTCAAAACATTTTGGAAAACATTTTTTCATAATTGGTTTATGGTAAAAAATATATTTTCGATCGAAGAGAGAAATGAAGATAGATTTTTGTAAAATTATTTTATCAATTGTTTTAGTACCAAAGATTGGAAATTTTTTTAATATTACAGAAAAATATCAAAAATAAATAGATGGGATGTAATGAAATTGTTTTATTAGGAAAAATTAAAATAATTTCATTTAAATTATATTCATGAAAAAACAATCTCGATTATAATGACATTATGAAATATACCCTTATAGTGATCATAATGTTGATGTGAGAATTAAAAAATGAGTAGTTTCTATTTATCAAATATAAATTCAAATTATTATTTTTAGATAAAACAATATATTGTATATATTAATTTAATGTATAATGGTAGAATTTCAAATACAAAAATTGAATTATATAACCAAATTAAAAAAAATTGAGTTATAATTTTTTTACAACTTAGTATCTTTTAAGTCCAAACCCCGTGGATAAAAAAATTAAAAAAAAATCAAATAAAATTATTTTTTATGTAATCTTGATATTTAATTTAAAATGGTATTTCTATACACCATATAAAAATATTAGGTGTATAATATTACAATATGGATCAATGGAGTTAATTTGAGATGAAGTCCCTTACCTCATGATTCCGTTTGATTTAAAGTTATTTAAAAACTTTTATAATGTTTTTAATAATGTAATAAAAATATAAAAACCATATAAACATTTATTATATCATATATGATCTTTTTATAACATCCTACCACTTATATGATAATAATCTATAATTATTTTCAATATTTTCACATATTAATTGCATTGTTTTATCTAGTGTGTTTTGAAGTGAAAGATTTGTCTATTATGAATATTATATGGTTACATAATTACAAAAATCACATTCAGAAAATAATTATCATATTTTTATATCGATTATTCTTTTATGAACAATCATGAAATATGGTTTTGGGAAATGATGTTTGTTTGGAGAATTATAATGGTCGGTCACACATACACATAAGTAACATTTCCATTTTTAATAATCCTTATAGAAAGGTTGTAAGAATTTTTTTTATAATTCTATAATTATTATAATATCATACTATTTCATTATATTTAGTTATCAATATCATTTATTTTTTGTGTGGGTGAAAAGAGAGTGTCATATTTTTTTGTGCAGGCGAAAGTCCACATTTACACGAACGATGTTACGATCATTTAGTGAGTTAAAATTAACAAAATAAAATTATATATTTTCATTTTAATAATAACAATATTTCATTAATATTTTAATAATTTCGTATATATCACATACATTCAATAAATTTTTGTTTATTTCTAGCCATTCAAAGCCATAGTAAGAAAATAATCCAATTGCTTCCCACCGTGGTAGTCTACCACACACTCGAGTGATGTTATTGTATCCCATAAAGAATGAAAATTATATGATATATATATTATATACCATCAATAGAAATATATTTATGTTACAAATTTCATATATATAGTTTATATCTAATATCACACCCAACATTGAGAGTTGGTTACTAAAAAATGAATGACATCACTTCACGAGGTGATAGTTTTTCGTACGCCTGAATAGTGAATTTGTAAATCAATAGATGTAATTAGTGATGTGTTTATATAATAAAATTATCTTAAAATAAATTTTGTATATGTAATATATTGATGTTTTTATACCGACAATGTTTAATAAAAATTTAAAAGGTATGTGTCATTAATTAAATAAAAACACTTCTTAAAGAACACTACTTATTATTCTGGTAACCTCCTTAGGTTTTCTCCCAAATATTTTCTAGGATGTATTTAATTCAAAATAATGTTTTATAAGATTATATATAATAATTTTTTATTGATTTGGGATATTCCTCATAGTTCTAAATGTTTCTGAAGGTGTAAAGTGGAAATGATAGTGGGTTTCTATTTATCAATGATCATAGTTGTACAATTATAATTTTTGAAAATAAAAAGGTTTAACGCCCAGACCCCAGATTCCCAGAGTTTGTGCATTATTTTAATACATTTGACTGATTAAAAGGAATCATGTCCCAAAAGGCCGATCGGTATTTTAGTTTTGGAAAATAGATTACATACATGAATGTTACATTACACATTATAAAATAAAACACAACATAAATGAATCTTTGCGAACAACATTATTCCCTTTTATCTTAACCCTGCATTTCATTCACAATATAATTCTATGAGTCCTTGGAAAAATAAAACATACAACGTGTTGAGATAAAATGATCAATAAGGGTAATAAATATAGTGAAATATAACATAAATATTAATCATGTTGAATAATTGAAACCACATACCTTTACCAATAATAAACATGCATTATTTTATCGCATGAATATGAACTGAGTAAATATTTCCATAATTAAACATAATCCTTTGTATTCTACTAGTCTAATGGCCACATGAACCATCAATATTATTTTCCTAATGAGGTAATGAATAATGCCAGACATTCTGAAACATTTTGTCAAGTCCTCGGCCAAGAAGTCTAAAAATTATTAAGGCCCCAGAAAAAACCATATATCAAATGGGGAAAGGCCTCGACTAATTCCATGTTTAATTGTCTCATGAGACCTACCGATGCATCAAGGAGATATATTGGGCTCCACCCATCACTTACTAAGTCCAATACATTTATCATATGAAAATGTTTAAATAGATTATAAACAATCATTTTAAAACTAGAATATTAAATTTCAATTCCTTAACCATAAACCATGAATGGTATGAAAATAGCACATCCACATTTAAACATATCAAAAAACCTTTAATATAATATAGAATATTTTTATCATAACAAATCAACTTCATATAGGTTTAAAATCCATCATAGGATGTTGGCACATATGAAATTGATTCGTAATACTCATTGAGAGAAATATCCCTTTTTCTGAAATTGTATTTAAGTGTCACAATTTATAAAGGAATTCATTTAAAAGATATTTCTGAATCAAATTGTCCCATTCCACTTTGAAACTTTTGAAAAGTTTAATCATTTACAAACATTCAGGTCCATATAAATGAATCCTTAAAATCGTTTTGAAAATATGGACATTGATAAAAGGGCTTCAGAAAGATAAATTTTTAAAACATTTAACATGATGATCTAGTTAAATAGATCCTTCCATAACACCTTAAAAGATTTATTTTGAAAATATTTCTATAATATATGAGTATTTATGATAACTATGTCCCATAAAATACCTACACATGAACAATCTAAGATAATAATGAGATTGAGGAAATTACCCTAACCATGCACTTTATTTTTGTCGAGGGTACGTATAACCACTTTTATGAAGATCGTAGTATGTTATTAAAATATAACAGAACCATATTAATATTTATGATATCATAAATTATTCATTTATGACTTTATACTACACATTTAATAATAATTTCTATGTTAAATTAATATTTCAGGTAATAATCGCTTTCTTTATCGAATGTGTTTTAACTTGTTAATCTTGATTGTATAACTTAGACCAATATGTAAATACTTCCATTATATAAAAAAATATTTATATATCATATATATTTAGAATATAAATATGTATAATATACATATATATGAAATGAAAAACACCGTTTATGGAGACAGTAGTCCGTACGTATGCATAAACGTTGTTTCCATTTTCTTATCGTATTGAACATAACATAGTGAAAAAGATATATGTTGGTACATATATATATATCTCTCCATTATAATTATTATGTTATATATTACATAATTATTAGTAATATATATTTTTATAATCGTCGATGAATGGTGATCATGTAAATGAATCTCATCGCGTCGTGGAGAAGGTAATCCATACGTATGCACGAGGGACAATATCATTACCCTAAAGGGGTAGAATTTTATGGTATATTAATTTTATAGAGAAATTAGAATGTTATTTCCATTATTTATATACATATTAATCATCATTATATCCATCCAAATAACATACTCTTTTATAACAAATTACACCATGCTGTGGAGACGGAAAGCCATACGTACACACGCATGGTGAAATTATCACTCATAAGATGGATAGAACAATGATAACAGTTGTTAAATATTTCTAATAACATCACAGTATATAAAAAGATACTGGATTTCTTGTTTTATAATGGAAACAACAAAGAAAGAGGAAATGGAAGAAGAAAAGAACTTGAAAGTGGTGATGAATTATTTACCTCTTCTTCGGGTTCGTTATTTTTATATGATCAAAAGGGATCCATAGGTTGGCTTTCTGATCAAACTATGGCCCCTAGAATTATGTGGGGGAAGTTGGGAGGATATTTGGTCCGTGGTTGGCCAAGAAAAATGTCTTTGGAGATGCGATTTTGAGAGAAGTGGAAGTGCCCTTTTATAAGAGGGGTGAGGGTCACTTTAGAAAAAGATTGTAGTATTAATCTATTATACAATCATATTAGGTTTATAATGGTTAAAAATGAAATTATTTAGAGCTTTAGGTGGTTATAGATCGAAATCATCTCAAACAATAGGTTTTAGACAAGTTTAGGTTTCCATTTTTAGCTTATCGTTTAGATTTAACTCTTAGTTAAATAGTATAACTTTTATTGTGTCTTCTTGTATTCATACTCTATATGGTTAATAAAACTACATTGAACATCCAAGAGAACCTTAGGTGGCTCATTAATGACATATATAAAATTATTTAATCCCTTTTCCAGACCTTACATTTTTAGGAATATTATATCAACCAATAATATAGTATATGTTTTAAATATTAATTTATGTCAATTTTGACACTATTTGGAATTTTGTTTTTTTGAAAATCGTAACAACTTGATTACTTCAAAAAAGATACATTTAAACATGCCTAACACGTCATATTCACCTAAAAAATTTGTGGATTTCTTAAAAACATTGAAATTATATTTATTTTAATATTTATAATACCATTAATTTCATTATTTCATTAATATGGTAATTGCCGCATCATCATTGTGTCATAAATAAATTTAATTATATATTGTCTAAAAATAAGAAATAAAATACCATGATGTATGAAATCTATTTATCTTTATAATGAATATTTATGGTCTAATTTATCTTATGTATATCTTTATATTAAAAATTGTTTAGTTAATAAACTTTCATTTTAACACTTTTAACCCTTCTTTTAAATTAAATAATGATAAATGTCCAAATCTAATCCAAGTAGACATAAAGGATAAAATTTTATTACTAAGGTTGTTTGTGGTCGAATTAAATTTATCCAATAGAATTAGGACTTTTGATATAGTAATAATAATATCATTTGTAACTTGAATTACCATATTTACTTTTAGTCGTGGTAATAAAAGTAAAATGTTTCTATTCACCAAAAATTATTTTTATCTTATTGAACCAAATTTTACTCCTTTATATTATCCATGTCTCTTGTATTTTCAAAATTCATTTCAACGAAGTGGTAAAATTATGTTTTATGTAAATTTGAAAATTCTCCTAGGAGGTGGGTAAAAGACGTTAAAAAGTTCGATAAAACATTTAAATATAAAAAACTATTATAAACCGACTCCAATTAATTACATTGATTTTATATAGCTATTATGTATCAAAATTTACTTAAAATAAAGTTAATTAAAATAAGTAATTATTAAAATAAAAAGTCAGGTTTAACCAATAACTCAGTATTTTTCACTATTCATCAAAAAATGAATGTTTTCAGAAAAATTCCAAAAATTCACCCTAATCTAATTTTGAACTTCCAAAATTAAAAATAAATTCTAATTTTCCAATTTGAAAACATAGAAGTTGACTTAATTAATTTAAAATTAATTTCCAATTTCAAAACCAAGAAGCGTATTTTTAAGAAATAATAACTTTCAAAATATTGACACTTGTTTATGTCCAATTTCAAAGTAAAATTACTTACAATGACCATCATCGGATTAAATGGTACAAATATAATCTAATTATACTGAAAAATTTAAAACGTATAATTCAACAATAAAAATTATTTTTATTTAAAAAGTCAATTTCAGTTAAAATATAGTATTTTTCACTATTTACCCTAATATGAATGTTATCAGAAAAACACCAAGAATTTATTAAAACGAAATTATTATTTCTGAATTCTAAACAACATGTTTATTTTGTCAAACTGAATATATAAAAGTTTCAAATATTTAATTTAAAAATTATTCTCCATTAAAAGGCTGTAAAATTACATTTCAAGAAGAAATACTTCTTTTATCCAAAAAAATGTATTTGTTCTTAAATTATGTCTAAGAAACTCATAAGATGAATTCTTAAATTAAAAGGATTTCATAAAGTTCAAAATTCAGATAATACTATTCAAAACCACTTTTGAACGGCTAGTTTGGTATGTTGTGGTGCGCTTGAACTCAGTGTTGAGTGTAGTGCAAGTTATTGAATTACTTTAAAAAATAACGTACTATTAAATCTTGGGGTGTTACATTGTACCCTCCTTCAATAAATTTCATCCTCTCAATTTGAAATTGTTTTTGAAAATAATAGTTTGTGAATAGAGAAATACCTTAGAGGAAAACCCACATCAAAATTTAGGTTAATAAAATTTATTCTTAATAAGAGGGAAAGTGAAATGAAAATGTTACCACCAAATTATGATCTAGATTTGGAGAACATTGATTGAAATTAGAGACTCATGATTCAAGGGAAAATATAAATATTTATAGAGAGTGATTTATTTCATCAATCGAAATATATCTTTTAAATATATTGATATAACAAATCCATTATCAAAACCATTTTCAATACCAAAACACGTAAAAAGAGTATATGGTATTAATTTTCATTAAAAAACAGTTTGGATTCTTAAGAAAGCCACATAGTAAATAAAACATGCGGTGGCGGAAAGGTTGTTGTCACCGCTTACATAAAAAACATTCCACTTTATTTGTCATTTAGTAAAACACTTCATAGAAAACGATTCCCATAGAAATGAAAAGTCAAAGCGTTTTATAATTCTTATAAATGAAAGTAATTTAGAAATCAAAGAATTCCTCAATGAATGGAGATTATGACAAAGTCCCTTAACTAAGGATTAAGAATTAATTTAATCATATAATAAGAGTGGAATATATATATATATATACTTAACAAGTAGAGTTACATCGTTTAACTAATTCCTTCCACAAACTCATCTTTCAGTCAAAAAGATTTCAAAATAAATATTTTATTTATCCTAATCATATAGGGTTCTGAAAATAATCAATTTATTATTCACCAATCTGAAATTTTAAAAAATAAACTTCATTATACAATTTCGGACATCACGTAAGCTAGTGGTAGGTGATGCACCCTTGTCGCCCTTCGCTTATGGGTTCAAGTCTTACAGACTTTCCGGACGTGATTGGTTGTCGCCCGAGCTTTGGGTTGACCTTTTTTTGACAATAAATAATAACCTTAACAATTCTATCTAATTTCTATCATATTACATTCAAAACATTAAACTTATCCAAAATACTTCTTTCCAAACTCACAGTCCAAAATTTATAAGGAAGTTAAAAACAATGAATATCCTTTTTTCCACATAATAACATGTGAACACCATCATCATGTATTATTTTAAAACATGGTAACAACCTGAATTTCCATAAACCTTATTGATTACAATCATGCTCCCTTATACTTTATAGAATACTAGATATATTATTTATATCCAAATAAATTGAATATTCCAACAAACTATTAACCAATTCCAAGGAAGTCAAAAATATACAATATAATTTGTCCAAATCAACCATTTCTTATTCCAAAATCACTACCTCATTATTAGGACTATATTAATGATTACCATTCCTTAAACCATGTATTTTCCGAAAAACTATAGCTTACTATTAGGCTGCTTTTCATAGAACAATATAATCTCAAATCCTCAATAAAATAGTACTACAGTAAAATCCTTATTTATCTCCATAATTCATATAACCAACAAATTGTTGATACAACAATCAAATAAAATAATTCTATAATAACAACATAAGAACAATATCCAATCCTCTTCATATGAGGTAGTATCATAACTTGATTATTATCAATAGCACCATTTTCGGTATACTCTGATGATTGGGACATTGAGTCACGTAGTGTCCCAATGCCTTCTAGATGAAGCATTTTACATTCAGAACATTTTCTTAACCATACAATCACGTACTTGGTGTACTTTTTCTCCACACTTATAAAAAAACTCACATTCCCTTCAAGCATTTACCAAGGTGATTATTTCCACATTTATCACAAATGGGAAAATCCTTTTTCCCCTCTTATCTTTATCTATCTTTCTCTCTACCATCCTTTTCGTTTCATACTTTCTATCAAAGCCATAGGGCTCAGAGAAATATTTACTTATCTTATTAACATATGATATTATTTCTTCATATGTTGAGAATATATGGGAGACTATTTCCATTCTAAATGTTGGCTTAATACCATGAATTATATGACCCTTATTACTCTTTGGATTATTCTTATTGTTGTAGTTCTCATTCAATCTACTAGGAACCATTTCTAAACAATGGCATACACTAGGTTAGTTTATGAATCACAATTCATAATTCCAAATATGTAAAACACCTAACTTAATTTGAACAATTTATGGATATAATCCATAAATACAAAAATGTTTTCTTTTTGGAGATATATACTCATAAAACCTTCATAGTGTTTTGTAAAAAAAGGTAATTATCCTAAGAATATACCCCGAGAGTTTCATAACCAAGAGTGCAGCAAGTCCCTTTGTCGTGCACCAATTCCCATTCATGTTTAGGTCAAAGCGGTGTTTTCGGATTTTACCCCTAGGTATATCTATGCCAGTGCCGCCTCTACCTGCTCGTATCTAGATAGGGATGTATTTCATTGAAAAATCACAAAATATATAAAATTCCAAAATTCTGGGAAGTTATTCTATACTAATCCTCAAATTCTATCTTAAGGATATGTGATTTAATCAGAGTTTATCTAAATATAGTTTCCAAGGATTGTACTGAACTTCATCTTATAACAACTATAATGCCCCGACCCTTGATTCCCAGAGTCAGTGCATTATTTTAAAACATTGTCATGATTACAAGGAATCATGTCCTGAAAGACCGATTAGTTTTGCATTCATGGAAAATAGATTACATACATGAATGTTACAATACACATTAAAAAATAAAACACAAAATAAACGAATTTATGCTAACACCACTATTCTCTTTTAGCTTAACCCTACATATCGTTCACCATAAACTTCTTGGAATCATGGGAAAGATAAAACATACAAAGGGGTGATCTGAAATGCTGAGTAAGGGTAATAAATATAGCCGAAGATAACATAAATATTAAGCATGGTGAATAATTGAAACCACATGCCTTTACCAATAATAAACATTAATTATTTAATAGAAAGAATATGAGATGAGTAAATATTTCCATAATAAATCATAATCATGTGTATTCTACTAGTCTAATGACCACATGAACCATCAATATTATCTTCAAAATGAGGGAATGTATAATTCTAGACATTCTGAAACATTTTGTCAAGGCCTCATCCAAGATGTCTAAAAATGAATAAGGTATCGGCCAAAACCATATATGAAATTGGGAAAATCCTCGGACAATTCCATGTCTAATTGTCCCATTAGACCTACCAATGCATCGAGGAGCTATAGCGGGCTCCACCCATCACATACTAAGTCCAATACATTCCTTGTATGAAAAGGCTTAAACATATCATAAACTATCATATTAAAACTAGAATATGAAATTTCAATACCTTAACCAAATACCATGAGTGGTATAAAAATTGAACATCCACAGTTAAATATATCACAAAACCTTTAATACAATATGGAATATTTGTATCATAATAAATTAATTTCAAAAAATTTTACAATCCATCAATGGATCTGCACACAGTTGAAAGTGATTTGTAAAACTCTTTGAGAGAAATACCCCTTTTTCATGAAATCATTTGTAAGTCTCACAATTAATAAAAGAAGTAATTTAAAAGGGATTTTTGAATCAAAGTGTCCCATACCACATTGAAACATTTGGAAAGAGTTATTATTTCAAAACATTCATGTCTATATATATAAATCCTTAAAATCGTTTTGAAAATATGGACATTAATTAAAAGGGTTTAGAATGATTAATTTTTAACAGATTTAACATTACGATATAGTTAAATAGACCCTCCCATAACACCTTAAAATACTTATTTTGAAAAAAAATTATGAAATATGGGTAGCTATGATAAGTATGTCCCAGAAAATACTTACACATGAACAATCTTGGATAATAATGAGATTGAATATATAACCCTTACCTTGCACTTTCCTTCAGTTGAAGGTACGTTTATCCTCATATATGAAGATCATAGTATGTTATTAAATTATAAAAGAACCATATTAATATTTATGATATCATACATGATTCATTTATTTCTTTATACTACCCATTTAATAATAATTTATATGTTAAATTGATATTTCGGGTAATAATCGCTTTCATTATCATAAGTGTTTTAACTTTTTACTCCTGATTGTATCACATAGACCCAGATTTAAATACTTCCATTATATAAAACATGATTTATATATAATATATATTTAGAATATAAAAATGTTTAATAGACATATATTTGAAATGAAAAACACCATTTATGGAGACGGTAGTCCGTGCGTTTGCATAAACATTGTTTCTAATTTCATATCGTATTGAACGGAACTAAGTGAATAAGATATTTGTATGTACATATAAATACATATATATATATATATCTAGTTTAATTATTATTTCATATATTAAATACATATTATCCATATATATTTTTATAATCGTCTATGAATGGTGATCGTGGAAATGAATATTATCGCGTCGTGGAGACGATAATCCGTACGCACGCACGAGTGACAACATCATTAACTTAAAGGTGTAGAATATTATAGTATATTAATTTCACTGAGACATTAGCATGTTATTTTCATTATTTATATGCATATTACTCATCATTATATCCATCCAAATAACATAGTGTTGAATAAAAAATTACACCACTGCGTGGAGACGGTAAGTCGTACGTAAACACGCATGGTGACATTAGATGGATAGAATAATGAATAAATTTGTGAAATTTTTATAATAACATCACAATATCTATAATATAATGGATTTATTATTTTATAATGGAAAAACATAGAAATAGGAAGTGGAAGAAGAAAAGAACTTGAAAGAGGTGATGAAATATTTACCTCTTCTTTGGATTCTACCTTTTGATTTGATAAAATGGGCTCCTGAGGTTGGATTTCTGATCAAACTAAGGCCTCTAGGATTAGGTGGTTGAAGTTGGGAGGATATTTGTGCAGGGGATGGACGAGCCAAAATTATTTGGATATGTGATTTTGGGAGAAGTGGAATTTCCCTTTTATAAGAGGGGTGAGGGTCACTTTAGAAAAATATAAAAGTATAAATTTATTATACAATCATATTCAGTATATAATGGTTCCAAATAAATTTATTTCGAGCCTTAAGTGGTTATGGGTATAAATCCTCTCATCCAATATGTTTTAGACAAATTTAGGTTACCATTTTAACCTTATCATTTAGATTTAACTCTTAGTTAAATAGTTTATCTTTTCCTGTGTCTTCTTGTTTTCTTACACTATATGGATAATAAACATACTATAAACTTCATAGAGAACCTCAAGTGGCTCATTAAGGACATATATAATATTATTTAATCCTTTTGGCCGATCCTTACATTTTTAAGAATATTATATCAACCAATAATTTAGTATTTGTTTAAAATATTAATTTATGTCAATTTTGACACTATTTTGTATTTTGTTTTGTGAAAGTAATAACAACATGATTACTTAAAACATGATATATTTTATCATCCCTAACATCTCATAGTCACCTAGAGAATTCGTGGAATTCAAAAAAACTTTGTAATCTTATTTATTTTAATATTTATAATATCATTTATTTTATTCTTTCATTAATAGGGTAATTATTGCATCATCATTGTGTCATAAATAAATTAAATTATATAATGTCTAAAAATTATAAATAAACAACTGTTATGTATGAAATATATTTATCATTCAAATTAATATTTATAGTCGAGTTTATCTTATATATAACCCTGTATTAAAAATGGTTTAGTTAATAAACATTGAATTTAACAATATTAGCTCTTCAATAAATTAAATAATAATAAATGTCTATATCTAGTACAAGTTGACCTAAAGGATCATATTTTATTCCTAAGGTTTTTTTAATTTGAATTACACTTATCCATTATAATTAGGACATGTGTTAGGGTAATAATAATATCATTTTTACCTTTAATTACCCTATTTACTTTTATCCGTGGTAATAAAAGTAAGCAGTTACTATTCACAAAAAATTATTTTTATCTTATTGAAAAAAAATTTACTCCTTGATATTAACTGTTCCTCTCGGATTTTCAATATTAAACTCACCGAAGTGGTAAAATTATGTTTGATGTAAATTTGCAAATGCTCATAGTAGGTGGGTAAAAGACTGTAAAAAGTTTGATAAAATATTTATATGTCTAAAATTATTATAAACTGACTCCAATTAATTACATTTAATTTATATAGGTCTTATATATCTATTTTTATATAAAATAAATTTTAATATAATAAATAATTATTTAAATAAAAAGTCGGTTTTAACCAATAACTCAGTATTTTTCATTATTCATCAAAACTTGAATGTTTTCAGAAAAATACAAAAAATTCAACCTAAGAATATTTTGATATTAAAAATTAAAAAATGAATTCTATTTTACCAATTTTAAATTATATAAGTTTCATTAATTAATTTAAAATTAATTTCCATTTTCAAAACCATGAAGCGTATTTTTAAGAAATAATAACTATCAAAAGATTGACACTTGTTTATGTCCAATTTCAAAGTGAAATTACATATAAGGACCATAATTGGATTAAATGGTAAATATATAATATACTTATACTTCCAAACCATTAAAATTTATAATTCAACACTATAAATTATTTTGATTAAAAAAAATTTCTTCAGTTAAAATATAGTATTTTTCATAATTCACCCAAATATGAAAGTAATCTGAAAAACACCAAAAATTTAATGAAACTAAATTATTAGGTCCAGATTCTAAATAAGAAGTTTATTTTATCAAATTGAATATATAAAAGTTTAAAATATTTGATTTAAAAATGGTTCACCATTAAAAGGCGGTAAAATGGAATTTCTTGAACAATACTTTTTTTATCTGAAAAAATGTATATGTTTATATATTATGTCAAAGAAACTCATAATATGGTTTCTAAAATTATAAGGATTATAAAATGATCAAAATTCTGTTAATAATATTGAAAAACTATTTTGAATGGCTAGTTTGGTAAGTCGTGGTGCGCTTGAACTCAGTGCTGTGTGTAGTGCAAGTTGTTGAAATACTTTGAAGAAATAACATACTATTAAATATTGGGGTGTTACAAACGTTGTTCCTAATTTTTCATATAAAATAAGGGATTATAATATATTTTTCTATAGTATTTCTATATTAACCCCTAGGAAGATCATTTTAACCTTAATTGAGGTATTTTTTGACATTTTGCACTCTTCAATTAGGTAAAAAATTATGTTTACCAAATTAGATAATATAAATTATTATAATTATAAATAGTTATTACATTTTGAAAAATTAAATACATATATCTAAAAAACCAATTAAAAATTAATCCCATATTTTCAATGAAAAATCGTGTTTTCAAAGAGAAAATGTTTAAATGTTTACAAATTATTTAAGTCAAAATAAATGATGAAAATAAATATAGTGACCTAAATTGAATTAATGTATATATAAATGAAGTAATTTTACTTTAAAAAATTAAAATATAATTTAATATTTTAAATTATTTCAATGAAAAGGAAAATTTCATGTTACATTTAGTATTTTTCACTATTAATCAAAAAATGAATCATTTCAGAAAAATCCAAAAAAATCACCCTAGGATATACCAGATATCATTATTTAAAAAAGGAAATTAATTTCATCATATACATCTTATATATATGGTAAAAATTAATTTAAATTATGTGTGGAAAGCATGACATAACCATTACTTAGAAAAACATGGGTTTTTTAGAAAACATTTCATTTTCATTTAAATTATTATAATTTCATTTCAAATAAATAGGTACCCGATAATTTTAATTTCAAATGTGTAAACCATATAGTTTGCCAAATTTATGTAGTACTATTTATTCATTCCAATTAGCTAGAATGGTTATAACCATATACTATATTCATATTCATTTTGATGTAGAGTATCATGTTCAACAATTTATTGAAAGGACAAAATTTTTAGAAATATATATTTTTCGACTATTTATTTTCAGTTTTTCAAGTCAAATATTTTATCGATTACAATTTTATTCTGTTATAATTTATTATTTATACATTTATTACAACATAAAAATCTATGATATGGTTCTTATATCCATTTTTTTAAATCATTTATTACCTTTATGTAAGACACATAATCCTATAATGTGATCACACCCAAAATAAAAAATTGAATATGGAATTATAAAAATCCATCATAAAATATGACATTTATTTTAACCTTATGTTATCCTCTTTGGATTGAGAATGTGATGGAATGTTACATGGATTTAGGATATATCCACAAGTGTTTTATGGATAGTAATAAATTCTACGAGATTCAATATAATTGGGGGATAATTTTCCAATTGTAAATAAAACAACCAGTACCATGTAACATCCTGTTGAAAAACTATTAAATGAATAAAAATTTAAAACAACTCAATATAAAAACAAAATACAACTATAAAAAACTACACAATAACCAAAATCTGAGTACCCAAGCATAAGTCTAAATCAAAAAAAAACTCAATGTCACCAAGGACATAACTCCACATATCCTAACATGAATAACACTACAACTCCACAATACTAACCCATGTATCATGACAAACTTATAAAGATATGTGATAATTTTCCATTAATTTTGGCTCGATAAACAATGTATGCAAAAGAAAAATGGTTCCTAATAATGGTTGAGTTTGATACCCAGATTATTTTTCCCAAATGACTCCCTACACATGCCACTAAGATATAACACTATAGCACATTTATATAAAAACAATTTATATAAAACAATTTGGAAAAATTTATATCAATTCGAAGTTATTTAAAAGTAAAATATTATTTTATGTTAGTTTATAAGAAAAAAAACAATGAAATTCATTAATACATTTCACGAAATATATTTTGGATAATCCATTCCATTCCAATTATCTATAAGTCTAATCATGAATTCTACCATGGTCCCCCATATACTCACAAGTGGTGGGTCATGATTTCACAAATAAATACCTTAATAAACAATTATTATGGGGGAAATAGTATACTTGTATCCTTCCCACAAATGATGGGGGAATCTTCATACCCTTTTCCTTCTTGAATGCACTTGAACACAGACCAACCCATTATTCCAAAATAACCATTCCAACCATTATAATAATATAATAATTTTTTAAAAAAACATTATAATAATAAATTTCCATAAATGAATCAAATATATATTTTGAAATAAAATTTTTGAAATCATGAAAACAAAACATTTTCACAACCAATATCCACAAATCTTTAAATCATCACAAAATAGGGTTTCTACCCTACTTTGAAAATAAATTTCAATATCAATTTCATGGAATTTAAACGAAACTATTTATTCTTATTATTAGAGGAAGATTTTATAGTGAATCTATGTTAATATATACATGATGTTGAAAATAAAAAATAATACTAACCCTTCAACAAAACCAGGTTGAGTCTCCAAAAATACACTTTATAACTCTTTCTATAACATCAATGTAAATAAATATCATCTTGATTGCAATGAAAAATCATTTATCTATTACAAATGGACTAAATATAAGATATTAATATATTTAAGTAATCATTATCGGAGGAAATATTTGAAAAATTAGTTTTTACCAAGGAAATCCAGATTTTACGCACCTATAAATTTCTTAACTGCACTTTTGGTAAGATGTGGAGAGACTTCAAAACCATTGGTAAGAAGAAAAATAAATTTAGGGCCAAAATAGTGAATATTATAGGCTTATTGGTGAAAAAGGATGACATCCAAAATTTTAGGATCTCACATTTAAACAATTTATGGTTATTCATATAGTAAGGAAAACAATAAGATAAATGTGTGCCAACCCCAGCCTCATGAAGCACCTCGCTTGATTTTCCTACATAGTTAGACAAAAAATTAATAAAATATGAATAATTCCAAAAAACTATTTTAAGGGTTTTGTTTGGGTGGTTGTACGGTCATGAAAAAACTATGCTCCCAACAATGTGCCAACCTAAAATTCCCTTCTTCAACATGAATGATTTAGTATAGGATTTTCACTATTTTCACTAATTGTGATCATACCATGAACCTTTTGAAAATCCTAGAAAAAATTTGAAAATGTATTGCATAAGCTCAAAAACATCACCCAAAACACTTTATATACCTAAAAATAAAAAATAATGGGTTACTTAATTGAAACCAAGGGTATTACATTCCCCCAACACATTGGATATTTCATATATAGAAAGTAGAAAACAACCATTTCGATGAAAGGGTTCTGGTAATTTCTCAATCATTTGCTTCCACTATTCCCATGTCTCTCCAAAAATCCAAACATGATTCAAAAAAACAGACATTCTATCAATTATCTTACCACTAAAAAATTCCTCTTCACTATCCACAACCCATACCGAGATAAAATGAACAAAGCATCTGACTCTCGATTAGTATGATCCCATCAAGTCAGATGGTCCAGATCTAGCTAATAATTATTCAATTGAGTTAAAGGAAACACATTAAGAACTACAATAATATATTAGGGAGAATCTAACCAATATGTCCCCTAAATGACCGAATAAATATTCTGAAAGTGGTTTATGTATGGTCATGATAATTTTTAATAGTTCTTAAATCGATGATACCCATGCCACGGAGAGATTCTCAAGAGCACAGGATCAATCACCTAGAATAACAATTGTTGTTGATGATGATATGAATAAAATTTATCAATTATCTTAGCTGTCCCTATTCCTTCCATAATCAATATAAGCATCACCATTGTCTCTTGGTCCCGGCTCGACACAACTAGTTAAGTCTCACCAATTTTCTCTAATCAAATTATTGAATGATGAAGGAAACCATAAAATGATTCAAAAAGAGCAACATGCTTCATGGATTAACAACTGATGTTAGATGAGAATCTAATAATACAATGATTTATTCCCCTGATCCACCCAAATAACTTAGAAAATATTATAACATATCTTCCAACTTGTATATCATCTATTATGATTGACTATCTTTATGAAGATGTTATTCCATACCCAGAGTCAAATGAGTTCCAATGGATTTATATATGTAATTATGGAAATGATATATAATCCTCAGATCATTGTATGATACAATAAATTACGATATACCATACCTCTTAATCACTTATCAGATATATATTATTGACACGTCATCCACCATTTGTGATTCACGAATAGCTGTGAAATGTGCCAATAATTTTAGTCGATTTCTGATCACCCGTAAGGGATCATGTTTTTGAACGGTTCATGGGGCACATGTCACCAAATCCTTGGATACCTACTCCCAGTTGGAAATAATAATTAATAAATATTGTAAGATACATTTTGGTAACTAAAGCGCATCCTTATCCTACTATGATGTTTATAATCTTGAAAAAATCTCAGCTGACATTATTTTCATGTTAACCAATCAAGATTATGATTTCAAAGCCTTATAAATCACATATATTCTATGATGAAGAGAACATATTGAATTGATTTAATCATGAAGGTTTTAGTCATAACATGAAAAACATACAACATATGATTTAGAAACCCTTACATTTAATTCCCATCTATCTTCCACCCATCAAAGGTCCCCTAAACATTGAGTTTTGAGCTCATCACAATGAATTATGAATCTAATTTATGAGAATATTTGAATTTTTCAACCAAATCAAGAATAAACAAACAAGAAATAAAAAAACATTTCCTCTGTCATCATATTTCATGTGCATATATCTTTTTACTAACATCAATTTACTCTGATCAGAAGCATGTTTGGAAAACTGTGCATATGAATATATTCTTAATGAATATTCCCAAAAATTTCCTTTACCAAATGTATACATCAATTAGAATTCAAGAATTTTATGATACTCCATCCATTTTATTTTTCTTTTCTTTAGGTCCCTTTGGGATACAAATTTCATCAAGCTATTATAATCCATAAACACTATAAATTTCATAGAAAATAGGAAATAATGTGATGTCTTCAAAGGATGGGTGAAGGAAATTAACTGAAAATATTTATTTGGATATTTTATCTCATGAAACTATAACTTCCTCGAGGAATAAGATTTAAAATGATCAATAAGCATGAGAACACATCCAAACACATATCCTCATGTGTCGCAATACACTATAATCCCTTGTGTTGATTCTATATATATTAAGACTAGAGATGATGTAAGGAGAACATTAATCTCTTGAAAAGACATTATAAATTCAATTTTCCATTGAAATTAATCATTTTTCATTTTCAAATATATTATTGGTGATTATATTCATGAAGGATCATGAAAAAACATATGAAGAAACTAAAAAATCTTATGAAACTGCATATCTCAAAGAAATTATCTGGAGGATATGGGATATAATAGTTTCCAACCTTTCTAGATCCATAGAATCACCTCATTTAGAGATTACATGGACATTGAAAAAAAACTTATTATAAAAAATTTTAATTTATAATGAAAATGATTATATCATAAAATTCATAACACAATCCCCATGTCTTACTAATTATTATCCCATTTCATTGAATACACTAATATATTAACCCAAAAATCACAAAAAATTAATAAAGATATTGCTGAAATATATGATTCAACAATTCCATAATTACTATTGGTGCATTCGAATAACCTCATGGAATTACCACAAAATCATAATGGACTTATCTAGTTTGGAATTATATATTTGTAATATACTCTTTCTGAACACATAGATGGTGATGTCCTGATCACAAGTTAATTTTAGAGAACCAATTGTATCCCCATAATTCACTGAAAAATTCATAAATATGTGGATGTAGAAATCAATTTATTATTGTAGCTTGGTTATGCATACGATGATCTACCCCCAAATGAAGAGTTCCCAACACCTATTTGTAATAAATGATTGGTGCTACCCATGAAGATATGTTTTGTTGAATGAAACCCTTTCTTTGCATCTCTTCCAACTGAACATTCAATTATATTAATTATGTTTGGGCTGTTATATAATATGGTAGTGAGATAGGAATGCTTTCCAGAATAATATTAATTAGATAATTCATATCTCTTGTGGGTGGGAACCATGAGAAATTTCATAGAAATACATTTTGAAAATAGATCAACAACCACGAGAAAAATGTTATTCTCGATTTATTATACAGATTCCAAAGTCAATGCTACCAACTATTATAACATCTTTACAACTTCTAGTTCCCTCATATCCATTTCACATTCATTTAAAAACCATTATCCATTATGTAGATTCTTAAGACCATTATCAATACAATAATTTATTTTTCACTTTTAACAATTTATGTGATCATTGACCATTTCCAAACAACCCATACATAGAATTATGTCATAGACATCCATCTCAAGAACATATATGTTCCATATCAACAAATATCATTTAATAGTTATATAACATTCAGTACACATAAAAATTCGATATTCTCTTCAACCAAGAAGGTTTTGATATTTTAATATTGGAAGGAATAATCTCAATATTTAAACCAATAAATTCAATATCATGAGAAGTAATAAATGAATTAGATACACATATATCGAAAAAATATGCATAATGGTAGGATTAAATATAATTTATAATCTCACCATTAATGGTCCAGACTCATTATCAACAATATCCAGTTCAACACCATATAACTAATTACTCACTGCAATATTTTTGTTATTTCTTTATTGGGAATGTCCTTGCTGTTGAGTCATGGTATTCCTTGAATCCCCATTTCTTGCTTGGTTAATAATTATTCTTCTTCCCTCATCCCATCGAAGTATATATCGTCTGCGACATACGATAAGTGTTTTAAACACCAAACCTCAAAGGACTATGAAAATTGTACTATATATTCCCTTAGAGGTTGTATTTTCGGAAATCTATAGGTGGTGCTATAAAATATCACCTCATATGATGTTGTTTTTTATAAACTCAAAAACACCATAATTCTCACTCTCTAGCATGTAAAGGCATAACTATTTCAAATTCCACTGTATGACATCACATAATATTTCTTTTTGAATTTAAAAATATACACATTCAAAAAATATGTATATATTAAATCAAAGTTTCAAAATTCAGACTATTTTCAAATTATGCCGTCTACGCACTATTCAAAATCTCACATTTGAAAACATTTCAATTTCTATAAAAAATAAAATGATTGTACAAAATCATAAAATATTACATAAAATTATGTATTCAATCCTAGTGGGAAGAAATTTCTAAAATTCATATAAGACTTTTTTCATTGGAAAAATCCATAATAATGAGATTACAATTTCTATAAGTATCTACGAAATTGTCAGGTATTCAAATCAAAGGTAACTTTAGGTTCATCATAAACTATTTAGCTATGTCTATATATGCTCTTCATTTCATATTCCAAAAATCCAAACCCTATTTTCTATTAATACTAAAGGAATAATCATGAATTATTTTCAGCTCCATGAATGACATAACTAATACCCAAGGAACAATCAAAGAAATAACAAATCTGTGTTAATGACCGAAAAAGGTGACAAAACTTATCCGAAAAAGATATTTAGAATGACCCAGATTGTTACCATTTGTAAAATTATTCCCACATTTGTTTTCTTGGGAAGTTTTTGGAATGTTAATCATCCTTAAGTGATTTCCCCACTATGCCAATGTTTGAAAATAAATATCAAGCGATTCAATAAAATTGGGGGATGATTTTCTATTTGAAAATAATATATCAACAACCATGTACACCATAAAAAAACAACTATAAGATTAATGATAACAATATAAGACCACTCAATGTAAAATAAAAATACAATGATACAAAAGTGCACCATAACCAATATAAGAGTACCAATATAGAAGTCCAAATCAAAAAAACTCAATGTATCCAATGATACAATTCAATGGCTCTTAACATGCTTCATGTTGGAACCCCAGAATCCAAGCCAATCTATCATGATGCACCATTAAAAAATTGTGATACATAACCATGACTCATGTCTCGATAAACAATATATGAAAAATAACCAATGTTCAAAATAATAGGTGAGTAATGATATATAGTATATTTTACCCAAATTATTTCACTACTCATGCCACTAAGACACAATATGTTAACAAAATTATATTAAAAAATTATATTAAAAATTGAAAATATATTATTTCAATTTTAATTAGTTTAACACAAAAACAATTTTCCCTACTAGAATAGTTTCTAAGGGGGATATTCCACAAAATAAATTAAAATCATTACAAAAATTCCATATTTGCATAACCCATTCTATTTAACATATCAAAACATAAAACTGTGCATGAAACCATATAAATCCTTATATTTGATACCGGTGATTCATATTTTCACTAAGTTGTAATTTAATCCACCACTTTCATTGTGGAATGTTGATACCCAAATCCCACACATTAAAGATTGAGGAACCATTTTACCCTTATCCCCTTGAATACGCTTGAACACACACAAACCCTGTATGCCAAAAACGAATTCCAAAAAAACCATTTAAACCATTTATATGAAACCCATATTTTATTGAAAATTATTCTAAAAAATATTTCCATAAATATAGAAGCGCCATTTTTTAATACAAACATTTTGAAATCCTAATAATAAAGCCCTTACAAACTCAATTTTCAAAAATCCAAAACCCAACACTAAAGAGGGTATATACAATAAATTTTACATCAATTTTACAATATATTTAAATAAATTCAAATAATTTAAAACTAATCCATAATATTCTAGTAATATGAGTCGATGTGAATCCACCATCCTTATAAAATAATGGTTATATCGATGAATGGCACTTTATCTTGGAAAAAAAATTGTTGAAACTCCAAAAGGCCACCTTAGATATCCTACTCTAACGACAACAACTCCAAATAACATCTTCATTGAAAAAAACATTGACATATGCCATAATTACTAGATATGGGACGTAAGGAGTGGGATGAAACCTATATATATGTAAAAATAAAATACATGGAATTACAAAGAAAATAGAGATTCAACACACCATGAAAATCCTTTGAATCACATTCAGTTTAAAGGGTAGATACTCTACATCCTTAGGGAGGAAGAAAAAAAATTACATATTATAGAAATATCGTGAAAACATAGAGTCTTATAGTTGAAAATGTGTGAGATGCAATATTTTACCATCTCACAGTTAAATTTTTCATGATTAGTCATATGGTTAGGCAAAGTATTGTTTAATCATGATCTTGTATCTTCCTCAAGAATCACCTAATACAGTTGGGACACATTGTTATGAAAAATATGCACCAACCATGAAGAATCTCGCAGCCCTATTATTCATAGTTTCATCTATGTGGCCTCACGGTCTGGTCAAACTATGCGCCCAACCATGTGCCTACCCAGATGTCAATATTTCACCTTACTTGATATCGTCTAGTATTTTCACGTTTCAGACTGACCATTCTCAATTAATTAACCATTATAAAATAAATATAAACATTAATAAAGTATTAATAATTCTCTCGAGCATCACTAAAACACTTTAAATAATTAAAAAGCATAAATAAAAGGTTACACAATTGAAACAGTGGGGATATATTTAATATGGCATGGTTTTTAAATGCATGTATTCTATAATATTATCCATTTTAATCTAAATGGCCTTAGTTAAAAAATAATTATTTCACTATATAATTTTCAAATATCATGGTAGTATTTTGATTAGAATCAAATGATTTTATATCTACCCATATTTTCATTATTCCCCTCACTTTTATTAATTATACACCCATTATTACCAAATTTGCAGAGATTGTTTTAATAAGTTAATGAATTTATAGAAATCACAACTCAGTAAATATGATTACATGAATCAATTCATTTTTATTCCCTCAATGAGTTAATATAAATTTTATATTATGAGAAAATTAGTATTTTTAAATAACTCAACTCTATAATGTATTGAAATATATATCAATTTTAAAATGTATTTTAAAATCCCAAAAGATTTAACCATTAAAGATATTAATCATTATATATGACCAAATCAGGTGGGGACCCTTAGGTCTAAAATTTTACATGATAAGAAATATGATATCTGAAGGTGGTAAGTGAATCATGGGTTGATATATTTTGAACACATTAAAAACTTTCAAATTAATGTATCTTATACCATGATTTGTATTATAATTTATGGAAATTATAATATTAAAATAACGGTAAATTAATAGATATATAAAAAAACATAAAACTATACTCGTTCTCCTCTAATGATATGACTTATATAAGTTACAATTACGGGGGACCTGTCATACCCCATTAATAAATTGTTTCATTGACTTAAATGATTTAAATTTTTTTTCTTTATATATGATAATTTATCCCAAAAGTAGAAATTATAGATGATTTTTTTTTCATGTGCGATAACTATAATTAAAAATTCACCAATTAAGAATATGTTGAATAATACTATATCCTCAATATTTTTATGTCATATTGTAATCCCTTAATTTTTATATCTTTTTATATCTTTAGTTGATATAATATTATTTCCACTAATCTATTTTTTATGTATTATTTATTTTTAAATAATCAATTCAATATAAAATATTTTTATCTATAATTTCATCACAAAAAAACTAAATAACCAAATCTAGTAGAAATTTAATACATATGTTACATACAATTATAGGTATCTAGCTACTATACACATGCTAGAAGTCCAAATATACTAATAATTTTTCATGATATCCCTAATAAAATTATTTGTTCAAAGGGGATCATATATAGAATTTGAATTATTTACCATTAATCACATAATAGTGAATAAATATATAGTAATATGATTTACAACCAAAGATAATAATCATGTTTTTCATTATAATTTACATTAAAATCCCAATGAAATTATATATTACCAAGAAATGAAACTCAGAGATTGAAACATGCAACTAATTATTTGTGCCACGAGACATATATTTTATAAAACCAACTAAACATATCATTAAACAGTCCATCTTATATAGATTGAATTTAGATACGTTGACTATATAAAAAATTGACTATTAAATGACACGTCAGCATAAACATGAATGTGAGAATAAATAGTGGTGATAAGTCCCAATATGATACCCCAACGAATATATAAATTCGATTTACTATGAAAATATATATATGAAAGTTCGAATAAAAATTATAATATTCATATTTCCATTGAAATAAATAGTTACATGTATAGGTTAAATTTTTTAAATTAATTAAAAACAATAATTATTACTAATCTGGAAAAAATATATTAATATAAATTTTAATTAATAAAATTCTAGAAAATAATCATTGGATAAGATATAAGGGTCTATTATTAGGAACCCTAGATTGAATATATTAATATATTCTGTGCGTTAATAATTTTAAAAAAAGAATATCCAAAAAAATATGTTACCTTAAAATTATAGAACATTAATGTGGGAATAGTACATGAGTAGAACATTGATGATAACTTTCATAAAACACCCATCACCAATTATTAATTTGAAAAACCAATCATGAAAACCCACTATCAGAATATTGAAAATAATTTATAAATATATTTGGGATTTAGAAATAATTTACTAACATTTATAGCCATCTCAAATATTAATGTAACTACAATGACTTCATGAATTGATGCAGAATTGGGGTTAGAAATAAAGAATGAATTTAATAAATAACCAAATCCAAAAATTCATTGGGGTTCATCATTAACATAGGAAATAAATGAATTCCCAAAAACCCAAATTGTTAAAATGATATTAATAGATAAGGAATGGAATAGGAAGGTATGATGAATGAAAAAGTAGAAAACCATAAGTTGATCATCCACTGAATAACCTCAATGAAGATTTAGGGGAGGAAGATGATGAAGATGGTTTCTTCCTCTTAGAGTCATGTAAATTCCCAAATGAGGGGTATAACTTGGGAATCCATATTCTATCTAGAATTTGGTGATAATATTAAAAATATAATTTCCTTTATGAAATTTAATTTATATATCTATATTATTCTAGAAAGCCTAATATTACATCTCATAATCCAATTTATTCATTTATTAATATGAAAAAATGAAAATGTAAATTTAAAATGAATAATAATAACAATAATAACAATATGTATTAATATTAAAACAGTAATAATATTATAAGACACAAAATTTGTGCATATATATGTTTAAAACTGTACTAGATTATATATTGAAAAAAAATTGAATTTAATAGTAACATATATTTAAATAAATCAAATAATTATAAGATATGTAAATAAATTTAAAATGGTCCTGGGATTCCAAAATATAAAAATTATCGTTCTATATTAGTATATAGTGATACAGTGTTAGCTTTCAGGGTAACAGTAACCAATATCTAACTATGTGGAAATCATTATATCATCCTATAAATGGTCTAGATATTAATTAGATGGTTCACCTTAACATTTACATCATCGTGAATCCTTCAATTTTTTAAAAATATTTCAAAATTATGATATATTAAAACAATATTCATTATTATAATTATTATTTATCCAAAATGAAAAAATATTTTACTTTTAATTTCCCAAATTATAGTTATATCCCCCATTAAAAGTACACCATGGTTTTTCCTTTTGACATTATTATCCACATCATATTAAGATGACTTATATATTTTGAAAAAAATTCTACATTTAAAATTTTCATATTATTTATAAAAAAATTTATCTCTAAATACAATATATATGTGAACATCCTAATATATTATGAAATTAGAAAATGTCCATTATTGTGGATATTCAACATCAAAAATAATTTTCATAATTTTTTCAAGTAATATACCATGTTTCCATTGATTGGATGTTAGTTATTAGGGGCCCATCCCCTAATAAGGAGACATCATATAACTCATCAATTTGAAATAATGGAACCATCATACAATATTCACATCTCATTTAAATTTTCATCCTGTATTATAATTTATGTAAGGTTGTTTCCTAAAAAAATATAATTTTTAGAAAATAAAATATAATAAAACTCATTTGGAAATCATCATTAAATTTTAGGACCCATAAGAAAGAATTAAAATAATAAAACAAAAATTATAACATTATTTCACCCGTACAATTTTTGTGAATAACATGGAAATTTGAGTAGACAAATATAATACATAGTTTTATATGATTTAACGGAAATTTTATACCAATATAAAATGGGCTATGGGGTCCCCCAAATATAAAATATTGTAGATCTTATCAGAGATTTTAATTTGACATATTAGAGAGATCAAATAAAATTCTAGATAAATATTTATGTCCATTGGATGTTAAAAATATATATTTATCTTCTCTAAGTCAAACAGAAATTTATATGGTCCATCAATTGGAAATGGAAGAGATAATATGGACATCGGAGAGGAGAATGGTTTTCATTGGAACATTCTATTATATTTTTTTAATCATGTTGAGGATAGATCTCCCTTTGTTGGTCAAAAAAATAAATACTATTTTGAAAACTGGGAAAAGAAGAAACCCATTAATGAAATAATCGAAACAATTCATTAAAAAATCATAACCAAAATGATTTACTTCTCTCCATAGTTAGATAATGATTGAAACATCATTATGAAAATTAGAAAATGTCACTTCTCGCCTTGATGATAATAAAATAGTGAAATCAATAAAGGTAAATGGGGTCAGCCTATTCCAATTAGTTTCACTATGATGGACCGAAAAAATGTAGTAGCAGACACCTCGGACCGACATGAACATGTGGATGGTGTAATAGTCAATATGTGTCATCACGTCTGTCTCCCTTTCCAGATTCCCCTAAAAATGTTTGTGGGGAATTCACTGCACAATCAATATTATCAAATGAATAACTATATATAAAACACCATGAACAATAAAATTCAGGATACCCACAATTCCAAAATGAGTACAGATTGATGTATGATGGGTTTCTATACAATCATTACTATTTTGAGGTAACCCACCTAGTGATACTAGTAATAAGCTTCACCAATATCCCAATAAATAGAGACCAAATCCAATGTACCCTAAGACATCTATGAATCAAGCAAACCAATAGTCCCATAAAACCAAAAATATATAGTTAATATAGTTAGATACTATCAAAGTAGATTAGGGGACACTTCATACCACTAGGAAGAGCCAATGAAACATGATGGTCACCACTTGGTCACTAGCTAGTCAACTAGCTTCACTATCTCAGACAACACCATCCTTGATATCCCCCCATCAATAACATCATGATCACCACAAAACGCCTCACACGAATTCAACTAGCCACCCGATGATCGATCACCAATAACCTTTGTGTGATAAAACCATTCCACCACCAGATCATCGAACAACGTCACCAATAATAGACTGTAATGACCCAAATATTCATTAATGAAAATCTCTCTTGATATAATTAAATATCTCTTTATGTTTATATAAAATTTCAACTTCCTTGGTTTTATGTTAAGAATTTTGACCATTGCTAATATAGTCGTTGAACAGTGATCACATGATTAGTATAAATATAGGACTTTAACAAATCCAATTTACTCAGACAAAGGAAGTGATGGACTCAACCAGTAGAATTGCCCAATACGAAGCCCATTTGTCATAGCTCGGAAAAGAGGTGGCATCTTGGGGCTTTGCTCTTGACCAAGACCAATCCGAGTTTCATCATCACACACCTCACCCTTAGGACTTATGCGGCTATTTTAAGGGGTTATGTAACGAATAAGTAGTATTATGTTCATGTAAATTATTTTTGTGTATAAAAATGAATATATCTTCTAGTCATTTTTGATACATTGTAAATAGTTTTTAAAGTACAAATGGTGTTTTTAGTTATTATTTAATTAAGAAATCTATTTAATTAAATTAAGAGATTTTTGAACTAAATAATATTTTAATAAAATTATAATATCATTTAATTAATTTTTATTAAAAATAAATGATCTTATAATTTTATGATTGCTGTTATAATTTTTATTAAGGATTGAAAGCCATTTCTGTCAAAACCCGTGAATTTTTTATAAATGTTAGTTTTTATTTTTAAAGTGAAAATTAACCTTTTTAGAAAATTATTTAGATAAAATAACTGTTATTTCTGGAATCAGGACGTTGAAATTATCGAACGGTGAATTTTTCATAATTTTCTGAGACAGTCAAATTTTTGGGTCAAATTAAATACCGTTTAAATTTATAATGTGTTTTATGACATCATAATGACCCAATAGTGATGTAATAAAATACTATAATAATTATTTTCGGCCAATATATGTTTTAACATTAAAATAATGTTATTTTGGGTTTGTTTGACTTACTTTTCAACGCATTAATGGACCCTTCATGACTTATTCATCACCTTTCCTTTTTAAATTAATTTCCATGGGAGTGTGACTCACCTCCACATAAGAAAAATTATTATTTTAAGAAGTTCAGTATTTTTCCTTATAAAATATTGTTTTCCTCTTCCCTTTTCCAAAAAACCATGGGCAAAAACCATGGGAAAAACCATGGGTTGGTTTTTGGTGTGGATTAATTTAATATAAGGGGACCCAAACCTAAATAATAAAGAATTCTCTCACCTTTCCTATATAAACCCACCCAAGCTCCCACTTCCTCCCCACTAAAAGCCTTTAAATTTCGTTCAACCTCTGAAAAACTCTCTCTATAATCCTCCCAAGGTGCCCCAAACTCCCAAGAAGCCTCTCACAAGCCTCTATATATCCCTTAGAAGCACACTTCCAAGTAAGGGTTTTTTTTTCTTCATTTCACATTTTTGTCAATTTTTTAAGTTTTATTTCCTTTTTAATTACAATTATGAATGTGGGGTTATGGTTTTTCACCTCCCCCATACTTCACTATTATTGTTTTAATGATGGGAGATCCCTTTCTCTCTCATTAAATGCCTCCCATGTACACATGTTACTATGCTGAAATTCCAAAAGGAACTTCTCTCTCTTCTTTTACATTCAAGCAATAATTTTGTATCATGAACCTAAATTCCATTAAAATTGTTGGGGAATGTATCTATATGACCTACTTACTTTCCATTACATGTAAATATTATGAGTAAACCCTTTTTCTCTTATCAACCATTTTTATGAATTCTTACGTCATGTCGTTACGCTGCCGAAATCGCACCAATTTTCTAAGCCAATCCCATTATGTAGTGAATACCATGCAAAATTCTACATCAAGTGTATTCACATTTATGAACATTTACATATTGATTATAAATATTCATGTATGAATTCCAAATTCCTTTATCGTGGAATAAATGATTATGTTTAATGAATCCATGTTTTATGATCCATGTGGAACAATTATGCATGAAATGAAATGTTTAAGAAGGGTGCACACTTATAGCGCTCCAATGCATTGGGTAAAGTATATTATCATGATAATTCATGTGAAATGACTATTTAATCGTGCTAATTCAAGTGCAAATAGGGTTTACTCGTGCATCATGTGCAATGAGGATTTACTCATGCTCTATGTGCAATGAGTCGGGGCTCATGATTTATCATGCCTTTATGTTCATGTTTCTTTTATGCTCTATTGATATTCCTATTGTCTAACATGTATTATACTCCTCATGTTATTCCATGTGTACTCCCTTACTGGGCTTTATAGCTAGCCCATTTCTTATGCATGTCCTCAAGTTATCCCATGCAATTCTAAGTACGAGGGAATGTAGTGGTCATGTAAAGGACGTTTTCAATAAATATATTTTATTTCATGTTTTAAGTTTGTATGTAATGATTCTAAGCCCCAAAGACACTAAACCTCTAGATCTTCTTCGTTTTATCAAGTGATGTTTTATTTAATAAATCATGTTTAAGTTTTTAATAAAAGCAGGGTTGTCATAGATGGTATCACATGAAAGTTTTAGTTATTTTTCGGATTAGGAAACCCTAGTAAAGCCTTAGATACAAGACTAAGTATAATAAAAACATCCCTAATTTTTGTTTAGTATTGTGTAAGTGGTTTATCAAACAAATAAATCCCTGTCTGGATACGAGTGGGTAGAGGTGGCTGTGGCACAGATGTATCCTAGTGGTAAAACCCGAAAACACCCCTTTATGCTAGACTTGAATGAGAACTGGTGCACGACAACAGGCCTTCTTTCACTCTTGGTTACGACTCTCCCGGGGGATATGTTTTGATAAATTCAAAAGCTTAGTATGAACCCTTATTAAGGGATTTAAAAAATGCCCCTACGAATATATGTAAGAATGTAGAACATGAAAATCATAGATTGAAGCCTATAGACTCATGAGTTAAGGAAATAAAAGTTAATTTATAAGTCATCAAATTTTGTCTTTGGATTAGCCATTAAGTGTTACCCCTAACTTTCCTTTTATTCCATCCAATGGCCGGTAATAGGAGGACTCGGGCTAACAACCGTTGTGAAGATCATTATGATGACTGTACTGATGAGATGCCCAATCCAATGGGAGAAGGAATCATGAACATTGTCACAATTCTCTCTCAGATAACTCAAGTTTTGAATAGAAACATGGGTCAAGTGGAACGTCCAAACCCTCCTAAGAAGGAACAAGTTGATATCGCGAGATTCATGAGGCAAAGACCTCCTAATTTTAGTGGATCATCCGATCCCACAATCGCTGAACAATGGATCGACTCCATTGAAAAGATATTTTCCATCCTCCAATGTTTTTTTAAGAGAAGGTTCTCCTATCATCTTATCATATGGAGGGTGAAGCAGATAAATGGAGGACATTGATCAAAAATACAAATCCTGAGGAAAAGATCAAGGTATTGGAATGGAAGGATTTCTGGAAGATTTTTTTCGATAAATATTTTCTGCGCACCCTCCAGCATAAGATGGAAAGGGAAATCCTTTCCCTCAATCAAAAAGATGAAGAATCTATTGGAGTGTATGAGGCAAAATTCACAAGGATTGAACGATACGCTTCCGGCTTTGTCATTACCCCCGAATGCAAGGTTGATCGCTTCTTTGGTGGGCAGAATCCTAGCTTGCGGAAAGCATTAGAGATCTGTGACTTCGACAGCTATGAGGAAATTTTCCAATGTGCCCTCAAGGTCGAAATGTAGATTGGAGAGTCACAGGGGTATCATGGGGACAAGAAGAATAAGGTGGAATTCAATGCTGGCAGTCCAATGGATAAATCCAATGGTGCTAAGAAGATCCAGAACCCCACTTGCCAAACGTGCGGGAAGAAACACCCTCGAAAATTCCCTAAGGGAATGATGAAATGCTTCAGGTGTGTAAGAGAAGGGCACCTAGATGTTAATTGTCGGAAAGAAATACCCGTAACTGTGACAAAGGAGAGGAACGCTCGGTTCGAACCTCAACGCGTTGTTCAATGATAAAAATTCAAAGAACCAGGTCATTTTGGAAATCAGTGCCCTAATCCAAGGGTTTTCGGAGGCGACCAACAACCTCCAAGGCGGGAAGGAAGATCTTTTTCCATCACTTCTGTTGAAGTGAACCCCGAAAAAGAAGTGGTGACATGTAAAATAGTTAATCATTCAAGTATAGCGAATGCACTTTTTGATTCAGGTTCTACACATACTTTTATATCTCAAATGTTTAGTAGAACAATCCCATCACTACCAAAAATCATGGAAGTGAAGATGACAGTGAGTACGTCAAATGGGGAAATCATTGTATCCATTGAATATAAGTCCTACCCTATTATAATCTGGGGATTGAATTTCCCTGAGAACCTCATCATACTCCCTCTAGAGGAATTTGATGAAATTCTTGGGATGGATTGGATTTCCTTATATAGAGACAATAGAAATTTTTGGGAGAGGGAAATCAGACTCCATATGAAGAATCGACCCAAGATTCTTTACAAGTGTCAGGAGGAAGATGAATCTCCTTTAGCTCCACCATCTCAAGCATGGATATTCCTTCCTTATGAGCACGCATATCTGGCTCAGATGATTGAGTCCATGGAAGAAACCATCCTCGAAGAAATGCCTATTGTGAGGGAATTCATTGAAGTGTTTCCTATGGAACTGCCTGGTCTTCCTCTTAGAAGAGATGTTGAGTTATTAATTGAACATATACCTGGGGAATTACCAATATCCATCACTCCATATAGAATAGCTATTGTTGAGTTTGAAGAGATGAAGAAACAACTGTGGGAGAATCTGGATAAAGGGTTTATACACCCAAGTGTTTCAATATGTGGTGCACCAGTCCTCTTTTTCAAGAAGATGGATGGGTCAATGCAGCTTTGCATCGATTATCGTGAACTTAACAAAATCACGATAAAGAAAAAGTATCCTCTCCCACGAATTTATGACTTGATAGATCAGCTACGTGGAGCACAATAATTCTCTAAGGTGGACTTGCGGTCGGGATATTATCAAGTAAGGCTAAAGAAGGAAGATGTCCCCAAGACTGCTTTTCATACAAGATACATGCACTATGAATTAATAGTAATTCCTTTCGGACTCACCAATTCTCCATAAAATTTCATGGACTGGATGAATAAATTATTTATAGATTACCATGACAAATTTTTGGTTGTCTTTATATATTATACTCTAATATACTCCAAAACAAAGGAGGATCATGACGAGCATTTAAAAACTGTACTAGAGACTTTGCGCAAGGAGAAGCTCTATGCAAAGTACTGCATGTGTGAGTTCTAGTTGAAGGAGGTCTCATTCTTGGGCCATATCATCACAAGCAATGGGATATTTGTGGACCCCTCCAAAACAGATGCAATTGAGCGATGGACGAGGCCAACATCGGTAACAGATATTCGTAGCTTCTTGGGGTTAGCTGGATATTATCGACGATTTGTGAGAAATTTCTCACGATTGTCCAACCCTCTTACCAAGCTAACTCAGAAGTGAGTAATGTTTTCTTGGAGTGATGAATGCATAGAAAGCTTCAAGGAGTTGAAAAGAAGGCATATCACTGCTCCCGTGCTTAGTTTACCCACAAGTGGGGATCTTTTTGTGGTATTAAGTGATTCTTCGATGAAGGGATTAGGCTGTGTACTGATGTAGAATTATAAAGTGATATCATATGCCTCAAGGCAGTTGAAAATCCATGAGCGAAACTATCCAACGCATGATCTGGAGTTGGCGGTTGTGATCTTTGCCTTGAAAATATGGCGAAATTATCTATATGGAAAGAAATGTGAGAAATATACTGACCGGAAGAGTCTTAAATATATATTCACACAGAAAGATCATAATATGCGCCAGAGAAGATGGATAGAGCTCATCAATGATTATGATTGTTCAATACATTACCACCCTGGGAAAGCGAACAAGGTGGCAGATGCCCTATGTAGAAAGGACCCAGAGATTCTGTCAATGATGAGAATTGAGAAGGATCCAATATTCTTAGACTTGATGAACATGGACGTGGGAATCATAAAGAAGGGAATATCATCAATCCATTCACAAATGATTTCACAACCATCTCTTTTGTAAAGGTTAAAGGATGCTCAAAAGGATGATACAGGAATTCCAGAAAAAGTGGAAGCTATCAAAAAGGGGGAATCCTCAGAGATTAATGTTAATGAAGAAGGAATTGTGCGGTTTGGGAAAGGACTATGTGTTCATCAAATCCAAAGCTGTAGAAAGAAATTTTGGATGATGCACATAGTTCACATTTATCTATTCACCCAGGGAGCACAACGATGTATCGAGATCTCCGAGAAACCTTTTGGTGGGATAATATGAAGGAGGATATCGCTGAATATACATCAAAGTGCATCGTGTGTCAGAAAGTGAAGGCATAGAGGCAGAAGTCTAAGGGGATGATGCAACCATTTCATAGACCAGAATGGAAATGGGAGAACATCACTATGAACTTTGTCACTGGACTTCAGAGGACATCCAAAGGTAACAATGCAATATGGGATTTTTTGGATCATCTTACAAATATTGCACACTTCATTGCTATTCGGGAGGATTTCTCTTTGGATCAAATGGTATAGATATATATCAGGGAAGTGGTAAGGTTGCATAGAGTACCACTATCTATTATGTCAGACCGAGATCCAAGATTCACCTCTATGTTTTGGAAGAGTCTTCAACATGCTCTGAATACTGAACTGAACTTCAGTACGGCCTATCATCCTCAAACTGATGGCCAATCCGAGCGGACTATCCAAACACTTGAGGATATGTTGAGAGTGTGTTCAATGGACATTAAAGGAGGGTGGGATAAACATATTCCTATGGTTGAGTTCTCTTATAACAATAGTTCCACTCAATCATCCAAATGGAACCATATGAAGCCCTGTATGGGAAAAGGTGTAGAACCCCTGCATGTTGGGATGAGGTCGGTGAATGTAAGCTGCATGGACCAGAAATGGTCGAGGAAATGGTGGAGAAGGTAAAAACAATTCAGCAGCATATCAAGGCAGCTTAGAGTCGACAGAAGAGGTATGCAGAAAATCGTCGATGAGACCTTGAGTTTAAAGTTGGAGACAAGGTGTTTCTATGAATATCTCTTTGGAAGAAGGTCATGAGGTTTGGAAGGAAAGGGATGTTAAGTCCAAGGTACATCGGCCCCTTTGAGATTCTTGATCGTGTCGGGGATGTGGCCTATCGACTAGAACTTCCACCTGCCATGGAAAAATTACATGATGTCTTTCATGTATCCCTATTAAGGAAGTACATACCAGACCCTTCACATGTACTCTCTTCTGAGGTGGTACAATTGGAAGATGATCTTTCTTATGAGGATCAACCCATGAAGATCTTAGATCGTAGAGAAGAAGTTCTATGAAATAAGAAAATTCCCCTCATCAAGGTGTTGTGGAGAAACCACATGTTTGAAGAAGTGACATGGGAATTGGAGGAAATGATGAAGCTGAGTTACCCACATCTGTTTTAGTGTGGGAAAAGAAAAATTTCGAGGGAAAAAATTCTTAAGGTGGGAATATTGTAACGAACCAAAGTTTCATTAATGGAATTCCCTCATGATCTTATTAAATGTCGCATTATGTTTATATAAAATGTCAACTTCCTTGGTTTTATGTTATGAATTTTGACCATTGATAATATAGTTGTTTAACAGTGATCACATGGTTAGTATAAATATAGGACTTTAACAAATCCAATTTACTCAGAAAAAGGAAGTGATGGCCTCATCCCATAGAATTGCCCCATACGAAGCCCAGTTTTCGGAGCTCTGAAAAGAGGTGGCATCTTTGGGCTTCGTTCAAAACCAAGCCCAATCTTAACTTCATCATGTCATGCTCGAACGTGACCGTCTACGGTAAAAGTGAATGTTGATTGAAATTACCACTCGAGCTATGATATCCGAGACACCCCAAGACTCTGTCACCATCGCACACCTTACCCTTAGCTCTTATGCAGCTATTTTAAGGGGATATGTAACGAATATGTAGTACAATGTTCATGTAAATTATTTTTTTATATAATAATGAATATAACATCTAGTCATTTTTGATACATTGTAAATGGTTTTTAAAGTACAAATTTTGTTTTTAGTTATTATTTAATTAAGAAATCTATTTTTTTAAATTAAGTTATTTTTGATATAAATAATATTTTAATAAAATAATAATATTATTAAATTAATTTTTATTAAATATAAATTATCTAATAATTATATGAATGCAGTTATAATTTTTATTAATGTTTGAAAGAAATTTCTGTCAAAACCCGTGAATTTTCGATAAATGTCAGTTTTTATTTTAAAAGTGATAATTAAAATATATAGAAAATTATTTAGATAAAATACATGTTATTTCTGGAATCAGGGAATCGAAATTATCCAACAGTGAATTTTTCATACTTTTCTAAGACAGTGAAATTTTTGGGTAAAAATTAAATACCGTTTAAATATATAATGTGTCTTATTACATCATAATGACACAATAGTGATGTAATAAAATACTATAATCTTTATGTTCTGAAAATATATGTTTTAAAATTCAAATAATGTTGTTATAGGATTGTTTGACTTACTTTTCAAATCATTAATGGACCCATCAAGACTTATTCAACACCTTTCCTTTTTAAATTAATTTCCTTGGGAGTGTGACTCACCTCCACAAAAGCAACCTTATTATTTTAAGAAGTTAGGACATTGGCCTTATAAAATATTTTTTTCCTCTTTCCATTTCCAAAAACCATGGGAAAAAACCATGGGATGATTTGTGGTTTGGATTAATTTAATGTAAGGGGACCCAAACCTAAATAATAAAGAATTCTCTCACCTTTCCTATATAAACCCACCCAAGCTCCCACTTCCACCCCACTCAAAGCCTTTGGAGTTCATCCAACCACTGCCCAACTCTCTCTAGAATCCTCCAATGGTTCCCCAAGCTCCCACGAAGCCTCTCACCAGACTCTCTCTAGCATTTGGAAGCACACTTCTATGTAAGGGTTTTTTCTTCCATTCTCATTTTTGTCAATTTTCTTTAAGTTGTATTTCCATTTTAATTTCAATTATGAAAGTTGGGGTATGGTTTCACACCTCCCCCATACCGCCCTCATATTTTTTTAATGATGGTAGAACCCATTATCTCTCATTAAATGCCTCCCATGTACACCCGTTACTATGCTAAAATTCCGAAAGGAACTTCTCTCTCTTATTTTACATTCAAGAAATAATTTTGTATCATGAAACTAAATTCCATTACAATTCTTGGGAAATGTATCTATATAACCTTGTTACTTTCCATTACATGTAAATATTATGAGGAAACCCTTTCTCTCTAATCAACACTTTTTATGAATTCTTACGTCACGCCGTTATGCTGCTAAAATCACACCAATTTTCTAAGCCAATGCCATTGTGTAGTGAATACCATCCCCATTTCTCCATCAAGTGTATTCACCTTTATGCAGATTTACATATTGATTATAATGTTTCATGTATGAATTCCACATTCCTTTATCATGGAATAAATTATTATGTTTAATGAATCCATGTTTTATGATCTATGTGGCACACTTTTGAATGAAATGAAATGTTTAAGAAGGGTGTGACTTTAAAGCGCTCCAATGCATTGGGTAAAGTATAGTATCATGATAGGTCATGTGCAATGAGTGTTGACTCATGATAATTCAAGTGCAACGACGGTTTACTCTTGCTTCATGTGTAATGAGGATTTACTCATGCTCTATGTGCAATGAGTCGGGGCTCATGCTAATTTAATGTTAAGTGTTGTTGCCACATTTCCATGTTATGATTATAATGCTTTATCATGCCTTTATGTTCATGTTTCTTTTATGCTCTATTGACATGCCTATTGTCTAACATGTATTTTACTCCTCATGTTATTCCACGTGTACTCCGTTACTAGGCTTTATAGCTCACCCTTTTCTTCTGCATGTCCTTACGTTATCCCATGCAATGCGAAGTACGAGGGATTGTAGTGGTCATGTAAAGGATGTTTTCAATAAAGATATTGTATTTCATGTTTTATGTTTTTATGTAATCATCCTAAGCCCCAAAGACACTAAACCTCTCTATCTTTTTTTGTATCAAGGAAATTTTTATGTAATAAATCATGTTTAAGTTTGTAGTAAAAGCAGGGTTGTCATATAGGCTCAAGCCATAAGACAACTGTATTCAGATCACCACAGCATGAATGACCCAAGATCCATGGACACCCAGATGAACACCAATATATTTTAAATAATCCTAGATCTAAATTTATCTCCTGTAAGTTGGGAATCTGTATCTATCATCTGGAGACATACATAGAAGATGAGGGGAACCAAATATATACGAAGTTGGGATAATTCATTATTGATTAATAATGGATTAAACATACTATAGATCCGAAAATAGCTATGGAAATAAAACTAACCCAATTCCTCCCAAAGAACGTTTAACCGATGTGATCATCTCTATGAGATATCATAGAGAACCCAAGTAGTGGGATACAACATAACTGGGGACTATGGATCCATTCCCTCTTCATGTGAAATTTTTTATTATACATTTTTAGTTATCATACTTTATAAATTGTACACCAACACTGCTAGAAATTTTTAACCATTTATTAATAAGAAAGGTTTTTTCAGTTAGTTTATCCATTAATGTGTAAAAAATTCATGTATATTTTTCCTAGCATATAGGTTTTCCTAGGATTTATTCCAACATAGGGACAATAATGAAGGTATTATAAGAAAAAATCTACATCCTTTTATGTTGTTTGGAATGATGTATTTTTTATATAAATCTTTATTAAAATTTTCATAATACATCATAATACCACAAATAAATATATTAATGATGTTTTTGATAATGTTATGACAATATTTATGTAGTTAATACCATTCAATCACTTTTTTCATTTAACACATTATTAAAATTCAAAGGATCCAAAATTAAATAAAGAACCTATAATGTATCTTTTTTAATTTTCATTCTAATCCCTTTAAATAAACCCCAAAAAATGTCTAAATAAATATTACTAGTTTTCCAATCAGGGAAAATAAATATTGACTTTATGTAAACCCCAAACCAACTCTTTCAGTATAAATATTTTAAATTATATCAAATGAAATCATTTTTAGGATAAATTCACAAACCAAAAAAGTTTTTAGTCAAAGAAATAATATCAGTAGTGTTTATTAACACCAAAAAAATATTCCACAAATTCAAAATCATTAGAAAAAAAATATTAGAAAATAATTTTTAAATGAGGCCATAAAACAAAAAATTATTATACCTTTTTATAAAAACAACTCTCTTGTTAGTGCAAGTCATTAGGTGTAATGACCCAAATTATCAATATATATATATATATTATTCAATATATTAAGTGATATAATATAAATATTACATAAATAATCCACTTTTATTTGAAATTTATTTCAGGAATATTATTTGTAAGTAAGATAATTTTTATTTAATTAAAAACATAAGGATACTATATTATTTAAATTAGTCATTACTGGATTAGAAATTATTTATCATTAAATTATAATATATAAATTATAATGGAAATATTACATTTTTTTGAAAAATTAAAAAATTTCAATTCAATTTGAATTTATTTTATGACATATCAAATATCATAGTAAATATATTATGTTTTAATACATTTTGTTTTGAATAATGTTATGATATATAAATTATTAAATTTTAATAGATATATAAATTCGAATTTTAATATAATTTAATATATATGATGAATTTTTTAATATATAAAACGTATTGATTTTAGAAATAAAATTTAAAATATAGCTAAATTATGTAGGTAAATAATAAAATAATTTTTATTGAGATAAATAAATTCAATTGTATGTTAAATTGAAATAAATATATATTAATAGTAATAAGACAATAAAATAAATATAAATAGATTATTATATTAATGATTCAAAGTAGTAATATTTTTTGGAATATAATTTATAAATAATTTATCAATAATAATAATATTACTAAAATAATGTACATTCACCAAAATATATGTATTCATAAACATATATATATTTTTATATTTTTATGGTGATTGGACAAACAATTATAGATGTTAATAATGGTATTAATATATTTATTTGATTATGAAAAAAATATATTGAATATGTTAATCAGTATGGTACACTATGGCATAAATATATATATATATTTCCTAACACATATAGTAATTTTTGGAGAATTACCTTGTATATGTACATATACATACATATATATATATATATATGATGAATGAATATATTATTAGTGAAATATTTTAAGTATTCTAATGCAAAATTTATTAATTTGCTGATATAATTATTTAATGAATTAATTTATATGATGGAAAAAACAATACATTAATTATAATTGAGCATATTAGGTGTAGATTATAAATTATAGTAATATTATAGTTATTTTTGTTATAATAAAATAAATTTTTTAAATATATATATATATATATATATATATAGCATTGGAATAAATTTTAGTAGTCAAATAAAAATATGATTAATGAGTATAATTTTTTCCAATATTAATGAATATATATAAATAGAATCTACTATAACATAAGAAGGGTTAAATTAGTTTCAGCTACTACTGCCCTCCCTAATAGAGTTAGACAATACCTCATCACATTATTAGCATCATCATAGCATGCATATGTCTCACCGATGACTCACAACTGACTTGCCACATCACTCTCCCACTACCCAATTCTGCAAGAACCATTATGCCAGAATAACCCATTAGAAGAAACCATACTTTATTAGATAGAAATATTGTTTCACGAGACAAAAAAAATTCTAAATATCATGATATTTATACTTAATAGAGGGAATTTCGGTGTCAGAACATTTGGCACGTTTTCAATCACATGAATGGTTGATGTAATCCTATTTTTGTTGATTTATACATATTTTTCATCATATGATCATCATACCACTATTTTGGGTTATAAAAACCATATATATTTATATAAATAAATATAAATATAATATAAATTGAAGAAGTGGTCCTCCATGTATTTTCTTATAGACACACATGGAATACTGTAGAAGACAATGTGGGGCATCATTGTTGAAGTTGAAGTGTAATTTTACACAACCTCACTAATTTTTGTGATAGGAAAAATTACACATGTATGGATTAATGAAGGAATAAAACCACTTAAATAATATTAAAAAGAGGAAAAAAAACACAATCACTTTATCTATCTAATGCCAATAACATGTTATATTCATATATTTATAGGTAATTCGTACAAAAGTCATTCCATGTAAGATTAAATAATTATGTAGTCATCAAATTGAAAAATATATATATATAATAAAAGATAAAATTTATTATGATAATGACCTATATAAAGAATCCATCCACCTTATGTATTTATTTCAAAGCACTACCATTCCTCAAAAAATATATGTTTATTAATTCATGAAAGGGAAAGAGAGTATATATTTAGAGCATTAAGAGAGAAAATTCATTATAGATGTTGATATCATTTCGATTATTAATGAAGGTATATGGATAATTCATTTTAAAATAATGATATAATTTTGTTTTAACTTTAAAAATATAATTAAAAATGGGAAACCATTTTAAAAAACATGTTTATATTGAAAGAATTATAAAAATTTCTCTTTTCAAAAGAACACACTCGATGTATAATTATGATATAGATATATTAAGATTTCAAAAAAATTTATGAAAATTAAATTTACAATTTTGTGTGTGAAAATAATGTTATTTTATGTTGGTTTGTATAAAATATTTCAAATAAAAAGTCATCCATTATAATTGATTAAAAAAATAGTTCTTCCAATTTATCATTTGATGTCTAATTTTTTTTGATAACATTTTTTTATAGTTTGTGGTGAAGCCTCATTTTTTTATTATTATAGAAAAGTCATCTTTTTTCTACGTAGAGGGAGACCCAATACATATGCCAAAGGACCAAGGAAATGTAGCCTAAATACAAGGCTTGAAATACCATTTTTATCCTTAATATGGGCCTTTTTTTAATAGTACTTATATGGTACCCAGGCTGCTATAGTTTCAATTACAGTGGCTCCGCCGCTATACTGCCACTATTGTTATAGTACCACCACTGCCATTATTCTATTGTAGTGACCTACTATATTACTGATATAGTACCCAAAAATTCTTCCCTACCCGAATTTGATCCTGGGTCTTTTAGATTCCATGTGGGTGCCTTTATCAATTGGGTACAGGCTCTTTGGCGAATTTTGATAAATCTATTACTCAATAATTATTTAAAACGCATTTATTTCTTAGTTAGGAAAAATAACCTTGTTAAATATAAAAATATAATACATCATGAGTATGAATTTTAAAGTTTTCATAAATAATTACGTCAATTGTTTAAATTTTTTAAAATAATAATTCAATGGAAAATAACATTGGAATTCATAGAACACTATAATGATTTTGACAAAATGGAACATAGATTTTGAAATGTGATGGGGAATGGGGACTGAACCCAATAGTTGAAGGAAATTATACACCATGTGATGAGTATACCCTATATATTCATAAATTTTACAACTCAAATAATGGTTTTTCTATGATTTCTATGTTTTTTCTAAAAGCGTCTCGATTTATTTTCTTTTTTTTCCAAATTATCTATTTTTATTTCATTGAAAAAATTGATGTTTTTAGAAAATATAATGAATATGATTAAAAGGAAATCTTTATAGATCTGTATTATTTTAAACCTAATTGTATAAATATGTATTTCAGAAAACATATTATGAAATTTATTGAGGAATTTGAAATTTAGGATTTTTTTTAAAAAAATATTTTATTTAAATAAGTGTTTACAGTTTGAAAGAATAATATTTTTGTAAAAAATACCAGTATTTATAAGGTGGTATTTAGAGAATTTTAAGACACCTAATTAAAATTTTCAGTCACCTAATATTTTAATGTTTTATTGACTTGGATATTTGTTGAGTAGAAATAGTTTTTAGAGTCATATTGTGATTTTGTGTTTTACATTGAGTAGAGAAAAAACATTTATAGAAGTATTGAGACTAAAAATAAGATATTTATATTAGAGTGAGAGATTTTGTGTTTTTATTTTATCAATACTCCCTATATCTAGACATAAATTATCCCCAGGAATGTAAACCGTCATATTATTCATTGATGTTAAATATTATATTTTAAATAAATTGTAAATGTTGTATCATCAGACAAGGGATACAAGTTCTAGGGTGGATCATTATACATAAAATTGGTCAGGGTTTTTGAAATCCACATTATCAAAATATGTTTTATTAGAACTAAATACTCTATGTTTTGATAAAAACAATTTCTATATACCAAAATGAATCTTAACTCATTATATAAATAAAAAATATAATATTTTAAAAACTAATTTTATATTAAAATTCCTTTTGTGAATAGTTCACACATCTAAAAAAATCCTTATGTCTCAAATGGGTACAAATATAAAAAATATAAAACTCTCAAACTACAAAATAACACTTTATGAAATGCATCAAACAAAACATATCATTTTTATTTATGTTGTAGTCACCCGGCCCCAATATACCCTATGTAGGTGTTGGAAACCTTATATTGGAATAACATATAAGGAAATTGTATCACAAAGGACCAAACAGTTTTGTAATATTATTAAACTAAATTAATATTTTATTGTTATATTACTAATGAAAACAAAAACTACAAAATTATTTTTTAGGAAAATAACATTATTGTACCAATAGGGTGAATACCTACCAATCATAGTAAACTTAATTAAATCCTGGGGAGCATAAAAATATAAGGTTGAGATAAAATGATCAGTTAAGATTATGTATGGTGGATGATATAATTATTAATTAATAAATAATCAAATACAGAATGGTAAATAACTGAACACATATTCTATTTAAATAAATGGATAAGGAATAACCAATATACAAAGGCAAATAAATGAACTCACATTCCATTTGATCAATAAATTGATAATAAAAATCATCTAAAAAAATTTTAATAGAAAAAACATATTGGATAATAATAACTAATATATGATTTATATAGTGATTAATTATTGTATTCTACGTCAAAGGAGAATTAAGACCACCATTTTCATAAATTATCCTATTGAAAATATAAAAAATAGTTAAAAATAAATTAATTTTGAAAAATAATATTACGCATGATAACCTTTTGATACATCGAGGGCCTATATAATGGTCAGGCCGAACATGTCACTGCATTTCCAAAGTATTCCTCAGATATATGAGAATTTATTTATTTAATAAATAGTATGACTTATCAAATATATATATTGAGTAAAGACACAATTTTATCAATATTTCATAGTAAGTCAATTAACTTACAATGTAAAACACATATTTAAAAATGGTATACAGTTTAGGTTATACTAATTTCCTTGCTAAATAATGCAGATATTTAGGGGACATTTTTGTTTAGACCATTAGAGAGTGAATAACTCAATGAGAGGTTAATTACTATAAAATTGATTGGAGGAAATGAATTTCAAGTATATCCTTGGTCAAAAAAATTATAATCCATCCAATGAAAGAATTAGGGAGGTGTTAATATGACATATACCCATATAATTAATAATAGTGGTGGTTTTCATTAATGAATAGAATTAATATTAAATATAATTAAAACATAATTTAGGTGAATATAAATTTCATTTTGGATATAATGTTTAGAAAATATTATTTGAAAATCATTTAAAAAATATTTTAAAATAAAAATAGAAAAATTGAAATGGGAACATCAATGAAATGAAAATCAATAATTCCATACCAAGTAAAAAATAACAATCCTTTTTATTTTTAAAAATGTTAGAAAGTACCTTGTTTGGAAAAAGAAATAAAAATTATATTGAAATATATTTTAAAAGAGAAAAAAGTGATAAACATGTCATTTAAAAATTAATTTATAAAATTTTAATGAAAAAAAATTTGAAATCATTTTAAGAAAATATGTATTTGTATGACAAATTTTTTTGACTCAATAGTCAAATGAAGTTATATATTATTATAAAATAGTTTCTATGTTTTTTCATACAAAAGAGTTGAAAAAAGGTACTATAACATGAAATGTATCCTGAAAAATCATAGAAGAAAAAAAATTAAAGGGTTTATTGAGAAATTATAATATAATTTATTTTAATGAAAATATAACAATAAATAACTTCAATTATAATGTGATTGAGAAATAAATCCTTAAATTGAGCATAACATTGAAGATATTATTTACCAAAAAATAGATTATGAGTTTAAACTGTAAAAAAATAATAATTTTGAAATAAATAAATATAATGTAAAATTTAATAATAAAAACATTTATATAATATTAATGAAAAATGAGAATGTAATATGACTTAATGAATAGGAAATGAGTTAGGTAGTTTATTTTTTCCTTATGTCGCATTATGTTAAAATCACCATAGAGTAATAATTAAAATTAAAATTAAAAATATCATGAATAATTATTTTTTTGTGATAATAAATGTAATTGGTTATTATATACACCATATAAAAGAAACTAGGTTTATAGTATTACAATATTCTTTAATGATATTAAATAGGGATGAAATCACATGCATTACACTGTTTTGTGGCCGAACACCGATTATGGTTCTATATAATGATTTTAAGCATGTTATTAAAGTATAATAACCCATATTAATACTTATAATATCATATATAATTTTTTTTACATCTTATCACCAAGTAATTAACAATCATTCATTATTTTCAATGTTTTGTGTGCTAATTTCCTAGTATTTCAAGAATGTTTTTACTTTTTATTTAATGATTCTATTATATAGAACATGATTTAATAAACTATAGAATCTAAATTTTTTATATATATATATTTATTCAGTATATATGTATTTAGATTAATCCATAATATTTGTTAAAAAGAAATAGAATACACCAAGTATGGAGACGACTTGCTGTATGTAGGCATGCATGTTGTTTTCATTTTCTTATCATATTGAAAAAATAAAATTTAAATGCTATATATGTATATTATAAATAAATTATAATTTTTTTCATAAATGTAATATAATTTAATTAATACAATAAAAAATAAATTCTATATCATGTGTGAATGAATCACATCATTTTGGAGAGACTGTGGTCAACACATCCAGAAACGAAGTTATCTTACTCCCACAAAATATAAAGAATGAATATATTTGATATATAATGATTATAGATGAATGAATAAATTATAATTATCATATATTTATATATATATTATAAACTGTAATATTATCATTATTCCAAATATTTAAAGATGGTAATGGATTAACGAATGAAATTGGTTTGTGGGGTGGTAGTCTCTCATACAAAAGAATGATTATTTTGTATCACATTTGATGGATGTTTTTGTGGGTGTATATAACACCTTTAATATGAAAATATATATAGATTATATTTATTTTATTATATAATAATTTAATTAGAAAAAATATTGGGTGTTGAGAGTGAAATAAAACAAAAGTTCTTGTTGACGAATGTTACAACTTCTTCGGGTAACATATTTTGGTTTATAGAAAAATTATTCCTTTGTTTTATTTATATAAAAATGAATATAGGTTGAAGGTAGGGATGTTTGGAAGTTATTTTTGTTAGGTTTGGATGATCCAAATCTCTTCATATTTTTCCATATAGGGGGTGGCGTGGAGGATTTTTTTAAGGGAGGTGAGTGGAAGACTTGTAAATACAAAAAAGTGAACAATATTGGGAGGTATCCCATAGACCAGGTGCCTCCATTATTTTTTATATAAAATAATGTAAATGGGACTATATATGTAAACTTTTAATGGATATTTGGACCATTAATATTAATGTTCAACCACTATGTGACCACATTTTATCCATAATTGCTGTAATTAATTTTAGTAGCCATCAATAATATTTTTTTTCAAAGAACTATATTTACATTATTTTGAATAATTCAATTTGTATATATGGAATCAGTTTTTTCAAATTATAATAATAGAATTTATAAAAAATAATTGAAAATTTATCCTATAGACATGAATGGAAGGAATCTTTTTAATGTTAAAATGATCAATAGATTGAAATATTGTTATGTGATAAATAAAAATGAAATTGAAGAGAATGACCTAAATTGTTTCAAAATATTCACAATTTATATAATTATTCATTAAAAAAATATATAATTTAACATGTTAAATTATTTAAATGAAGATTCCATTTTGAATTAAAATAAGCTACATTTCACTATTTAAAAAATGAAACTCCATATAAAAATTGATAAAATTCTCCTGAAGTAACTTTCAAACTAAATATATTAAAAATGAATATTTTTTTCAAAAAATATTTTTAACATTTTAAAAATGTATATATAAAACATGTTCACAATTAATAGGTAGCAAAACTACATTTATAATAATATAGATCTTTAGGATAAAAATTTTGTTTTTATTTCATTTGAAAAAAAATGTATTTTGTCAATGTAAAATAATATTGAATATATAATATATACATTGTTTTTAGACTCATTTAAAAATATTAAATAATTTTAAATTATTAAGATAGATTTCCTTTGCATGAATAACGGTAGTCCTTTAAAAAACATTTCCTTTATATTCAATTGATTTTTATATTAATATCAACAGAATTTGTATCCATTCAATTTAAAAATATGTTTTTATCATTTTTTTATACCAATTTATAACCTAAAATTTAATGGATATGTGATAATTTTTATTGTAAATAACAATAGTAATAGTATTTGTTAAAACATGGACTACATGTAACATTTGCTATAAAGGATATTCTTGGTTGTGGGTGAAACAATATAACTCAGTATTATATGGACCAAAAGCTATAAAATATATAAAATTCATTTAAAAGATCAAATATACTGTAATTTATTTAGATTTTATATTCTCTTCTATTATTATGTTCTTTGTTGTACATGTTATTGAATAAAATGTTATTCATTTATAATTTTTTGGTGTTACATTTTCCTTAACATAAATAAATTGCATCATCACATCATAAAATACATAATGTAGCAGTTTATATTTGAAAAATAAATTATTGAAAACCCCATATACTAAAAGGGTTAATCGAATAACTTCTTAATAATATGGAAATTGATTTACAACATTCATATGAAATAATATATAACATGGATTCTATATTCGTTTACATTGGTGGAAAGTGATAATATGTACTTAGAGGAATATCATAAAAAATTATAAGTGGTGAATGAGGTCATCTATAAAATATAAGTCAATTATCAATAAAAACATGAAGGCCTCAAAGATATAATTGATTACTGATTTAAAAGTCATCTTATATGAATAAAAATAAGTAATTTGGCTTATATTATTTACATAATTTTCCTATTATTTATTAATTCATTTATTTCCTATGTATATAAGGAAATATACTTACATTATTCATTTTTTATGGAATATAATAATTTGATATATTTAATTTTCTACAATAAATATCGAAATCATCCTTTATTATAAAAAATAAATATAAAAAAATGAATACTTTTAATACCTAAAGAACAAAAATTATCTATTAATGGACATTAAGATCTATTATAGAGTGAAAAGTGCTTTGTTCTATATAGATATATTTCCTAAATGAACATGGTCATTACATTAATCTATAAACGTCAAATGTAATACTATTGGTTCATAATTAATCATTATTCATTATATTTTTTAACTAAAAAGATTGATATAATGACAAAGACATATTGTAGGATAATGGTATGCTTGAAACCCTTAACATTATTCTATCATGAGTTCAATCCCTACCACCTCATCAGATGTACCAAGTACTCCTTGTGCAAGTTTATTCTTTTTTTTCTAAAATACCTTAATTCAATTCCTAAAATGATTCCAAAAGAATGATGGACATCCATGAAAAATAATTAGTCATTAAATAACATTTTTTGGGGGTTTTAAATACGTCCTATAATTTTTTAACAATGTCTAATAATTTTACTTTTATTTCAACCCTAATCCTTATTAATAACTTTATACTTATTTATAAAAAATTTAATGGGATATTTTTTTCATGTAATGATTACACGAAATCATTTAATAAACCTATGGTATTTAATGTGGGAAATTTTATCTAATATATAACTAATCTTAGTACAATATCATTCCATACAACCCCAAATTTGTTTTAATTCATTTTCCTTATTTAAAATGATAAACTCATTAATACAAGATGGTATCCAAAAATTTTATGTTAATGAATACAATTTTTTTATACATAAAAAAATCCATAGATGTTGTACAATTCTTGGAACCAATATTCTATTTATAAAACACTTCTCAAATTTTTTCCCTTAAACAAAATTACATTTTTAATTTAACCATTTTATCTCAATTTATTTCATTCCATGGTCAAGGTGTTACCATTTTGATGTGGGAATTGAATTGGGTAATTCCCATTTTGACCATATTTAAAGCAAAAAACTACAAATGTATTATCAAAATGAGATATATTTCTATTCATCATATTATTCATTTTTACATAGAAATTACTTCCCTGATGCACTAATTTTTCAAAGATAATGAATTTCTACAATCCATTTAGAATCTTTATAGGGTGACTCACTATAAATTACATACATTATAGAAAACACATCATGTTTTCCTCTACGGTCCCCATCACTCTATTTCATAAAAAACTCCATCCATATATTATTTTTTGTGTTTGGGGTTGGTTAATATATATGTTATTCATCATGTTTTGGAAAAAATTAATATAATAAAACATGATATGATTTAGTCAAATCAAAACCCCATTTGGTTTCTTATTTTCATTACCATATCTATCTATTTCACTAATAAAATAATTCATTTGGGTTCTATCCACTGAAAAAAACCAAAATGAATAGTGTAAGAAACTATAATCATTGTGAAAAAACAATAAAATCATATATATGAAGTCTAAATTAAAAAGCCTTATTTACAATCTAATTCACCATATGTTTAATCTCGGTTATGAATTTTCATCATCTATTCAACCCCTTCATAATGGGTTGTAATGGAAAAGTGAATTATCTTAAGAATATCCACCATTAGTGTAAAACCAAGTGTATAGTAAGAGGTTTTTCCGTATACAATGTCATAATTGAGTAAAACCTGATTCACCATTTTTTGGGTTATTACTCTGAGGTACATCTGGTCCATAATCACTTATACATGTAGTATCTAGAAGAGGAGTATTTTTTTTAAATAACCAAATAATATCAATAATTCCAAAACATTTTGATGTTATTATATAATTTTCCTAAAATTCAATCATAAGATTATTCTCTCTATTATAATATTTTTCTAAATCTAGTTCCCATGTTTATGTTTAATCATAATCTAAAACCAATGATAATCAATTTATCCCAATAAGCCCATATTGGATTCCTTCTACCATTATAATGGTATAAGATACATAAAAAAATTTCCTAAAAGACCAAAATGTTTATCAGTATTTATAAAATAGATACAAGATTCTGTATTTTATTATAAATCAATACTCAAATTTTGAGAATATTTTTTTTAAAAAATATTTATTCAGTCTATCTAACACTATATATATATATAATCGTAAACATCAAGGAATTCTTGGGAAAAAAATAGTGTGATATCAAATGCTCGGGAGGGGATATGTACATGAGAATAAATCATGAAAAAATAATAAATAATAAAATATGGAAATGAATATAATTGAACATTCATTCCATTTAAATAGTAGTACAAGTCATAAAATGTATGGAAATGTCAAAAATTTTAAAATTTTAATTTAATAATAAAATGAGAATGAAAATCATCCATAGAATTTTGTTTTGTCAAGATCACATAGATAATATTAACTGAAATGTTAATGAAGCAATATTTAATTTTGGATTTCATTTCTAAGGAACATGTACACCTATAATATAATGTTCTATCCCCCATAAAATTTAAAGCTAAAGTTATACATTCGTTTAATATTTGAAATAATTTTATTATTGAGAACCATTTGAAGCATCGAGGGGATATATAGGGTCCAGACCCCACTCATCAATTAATTTACAAATTATTTATCATATATTGAATAATAAATTTAATTATGGATCACTATACCATAACAAATATCTCTATTGAGTAAAGGGTAAAAATTTATACAATATTTCGTAGTAAATCATATAACAATAATTGTACACACCATATCTATAAATATTATACAAATTGGTTAATAACTATATCCATGATAAATAATGTTGATATTTAGGAGAAATTTAATGTTCAATGATCACTAGAGAGTAAATAACTCAAAGGGAGGATAATGTCGAAAAAAATAATTCAAGGGAGTGAATGTGAATATTATCCTATGTCAAAAAAATTATAATCCATCAAGAGGAAGAATATGGATGTCATATATATGAAAAAATAACCGTTATAGTATGAATAATGGTTGTTATTATCGATACATATAATAACCATAGAAGATCGTCAAAAAACCTTTTGAGGAGAATAGCATGTTTATTTGGAATTTATATTTTAAAAAACTTTTATTTTAAAAACCCTTTTAAATTTTTTTAAAGAATCTTTCTAAAATTATAAATCATGATTCCATGAAATAATAGATTATAAATATGTTCATGTTTAAAAGAATAATCTTTTTTCATTTTAAAAATGTTAGAAAATGCCATATTTGGATAGAGACAAGACGATTCCAATGAAAATTTTCTTATACAAGGAAAAAATAAGTAAAATGTTATTTTAATTAATAATTTTGAATAGGAATATAGAATAATTTTTAAAAACATTTTTAGTGAAAACTGATTTTTAAGAAAACTGTATTCCGACCAAAGAGGTAAATGATGTCAGATCTTAATGAAATTATTTTTTTATATTGTTCAGTATAAAAGTGTAGAATGTTTTTACTATTAATGGAAAAAGATTGCCAATAATTATAAGAGAACAAAATTAATGATTTTACTAAATAATTATCATATTTTTTTTTCAATTGAAATTTACGAATTAACATTCTCAATTAAAATGTGATTCTGAGATAAACACTTAAAATGATGGAAATGTAGATGATAGAATAATTTGATGAATCTATTTTGTGTAATAACTATAAATGCACATAAAAACATGTATAAATACAATAATACATTTACATAATTAAATATACACATAATCATAATCTATTAATGAAAAAATGGAGGTAATATAACTCAATTAACGGAAATTGAGTGATGATGTTTTTTTACAACTTGGTAACATTATGTTCAAATAAAAATAAATACATAATTTAAATTGATACTCAAATTACCATGAATAATTAGTCCTTATTGATATTACATTTAATAGGAATGTATTTAAACCATATAAAATAAACTAGGTTTATAACATTAGAATATGCCTCAATGAAATGAAATTGAGTCGGAATCCCTTACAATAAGCTCATTTTTGTAAAACAATCATTAAAATAATATATAATGGTTTTAAGAATATTATTAAATTGTAAATGTTCAATATTTATATTTAATATACCATATATGAATCTTTTATAATATCTTATCACCCATTTGGTAATTATCATTTATTATTTTCATTGTTTTGAGTGTTAATTTCTTTGTTTTTCAGGTATGTTTTGTCTTGCTATTTGTTATTCCTATTAAATAGATCATGATTCACTATAATAACAATATAAAAAATGACATATATTTAATATATATCCATTTATAATAATCCATTTTTTTAGTGATGGGAAAAAAAAATAAATTGTTCATGGAAAATGTAGGTCATACATATGCATTGATGATGTTTGTAATTGATTTTCATATTGAAAGAATACATATTTGATGATATATAAGTATATTATAATTATATTATAATTATTTATCATATATTCCACATAGTATTAATGAATAAAATCTTAATACATTACATGAAACGTGTGAATGAATAACATCTCTTTCGCATGGACGTTGTCCACATGTCCACATATGATGTTATCATATTCCCAAAAAATAGAATGAATGAAGGTATGTGTTATATAAATTTAATTAAAGAATAAATTATAAATATATATCGTATATTTCATTTATAAACTATAAATATATCATTATTCCAAACCCTTAAAGGTTGTAATTGAATGAAAATTGACATCTCTTCCCGAGGGCGTAGTCCTTTGTATGCAATAACGATGATTCATTATCCCATTTGATTGAAGTATGTAAGGGTGTATGTAATAAAATTAAAAAAAATATTTTAGTATATTGAGTATAATGAGGTAGTTATATAATAATTACTTAAGAATAATTTATTTTTTATATATTGGAATAATGAATTTCATTGTTGAATAATGTTGCCTCATCTTCCGGTTACACATTTTTATTTATACAAAAATACATCCTCGGTTTTATATATATATAAAACAATGAATATTGGATTTGGGGATGTAATTTTGGAATATATATTTTTTGGGGTTTTTTTAGCCAATTTTATTTAGAAGTGTTATGAGAGTGGGAGAGGTGGTGGCTTTTAATATGGGATATGATTGGAATACATGTAAATACGAAAAAGGTAAAAACTATTGAGAGGTATATATTACATTATGTGCCTTCAATAACAAACAAAATATTATTTTGGAGGGTATATTTTCAAAAAAATTAATAAAATTGGATTTGGAAACATTTTAGTTCATTTTCCCATTATGATTAATGATTGGCCTATAAGTAACCTCATTATTACCATAATTGCTGTAATTAATTTTAAATTCCATCAATGATACTTTTGATAAAAAAAAAAAATTTAATTATTATAAACTATAATGTGTCATGATTAAAAATATGGAATCCATTTTTCAAAATTAAAATCACATATATGGTAGAAACTAGTTAATGATTAATCACGTAGATGTGACAAGAAAAAATAATAATGTTAAAATGGTCAAAGGTTTGAAATATTTTTATTTCAAAAATACAAATAAAAATGATCTCAATTACATAAATTTTATTAATATATCTAATATTTATCAAATGATAATCAATTATTTATATATCCTTATCCTATGAATTATTATAATAGAAATTAGTTTTCAATTGAAATTTCTTATTAATTACAATTCCTATAAAACTAAAACTACTCAGAAAAATAAATCAAATTCTCCCTAAGATAATATGAAAAGGGTGATTTATAAATTGAATAATATTTTTAAAAATATAATTCTAAATTTTTCAAAATTAATTTTTTAAAAAATTTCTACATTAAATTGTGGGAAATTGTCATTAAAAAAAACATTTTTTATATGTAAAATTTTATATGTTCATTTCATATGGCTATAAAATATATTTTATTAATTTCAAAAAAAATTATTAAATATTATATATATATATATATATGTTTTATTTATATTCATTAACTTATAGTAATTAATTGTAATTTATTATGATATGTATATTTTGGATACATAAAAATAGTTCTTGATACAAACATTTATAATATATTAAATTTATTTTTATATTTATTTATAAATAATTTAAAACCAAAGAAATAAACCCTATATTTTTATAAGATAGTTTTAATTAATAATAATAATAATAATAATCGGTAAAACTATGTATTATTTGTGACATGGGCAGTCGAAGAAACTAATTTTCCAGTGTGACACAAGCTAAATCCTTTTTGCATGAATTTAAATATATATGATTGATTAAATGAAATTAAAATTTAAGGTATATTATAATTTCATCTGATTTTATATTCTATTTTATGGTTGGTGTTTCATTTCTTATAGATGATTGAATAAAATGTTATTTATTTTCCATTCGTGGCTGTTAAATTAGTTGATCTATTGTGAGAAAAAAATAATTAAATTGAACTATTAAAAATTTTCTATCAAATAATTTCTCAAATAAATTGTATATAATTATTTTGATAACATAAAAACCTTTTAATAAATTAAAATAAAACAAACACACCCTTGAGAAATTAAGATCAAAAATTCTATCTATAATAAATACCGAATAAATTTATATTCATTATATAAATAAATTAAAAAATATATTCTACCCAAATATACTAGTATTTCAAAATTCCATTACTTATACCCCATAAACCTGAATATTTGCATGTATCATTTATAGTTTCTTCTATTAAATTATTTATAACGTGTTAATAAAGAAACAATCATTTGTAAATAACATAATAAATCATAGTATACCATATTTAATAAAAATAAATTGTGTCTAATTACATAACCTATCCATTTAAAGAACAATGATTACAAAATTAACATTTCAATATAATATATAACACATATCATTCATTTTTTCCACATGATTTAGAAATTATTTATTCGAAGCCATATAACATTTATTTTGAAAATATGAGTAATGTAAAATATATACACTTTTTAATAAACCAATGAATTTTGATAAATTTTATTATGAAATATATAAACAAATTAATATTATTGAAAAAAATACAAATTATATTATTTGTAATATATTTGGATATACTCTTTAGAATAACAATTCATAAAAAATTTAATCCATAAAAATTTGGGGCATTAAACACCACATTGTATAAAAAATTTAATCCATAAAAATAATTTTAAACTCATTATTATTTATACTTCCTTTAAAAAAATAAATTAAAAACTCCTTATATAAATTATTTAGTGGCTTTAATAAATACATAAGTTTTTCTTCATCTTATAGTATCGTAAAAAAATATTTTCATGATTTTAACATTTACATATAAGGATTACTTTCTATTATATAATTACCTAACATCCATATACCTCAAAATTTTTATCTCACAATCTCATAAAAAATAGTAATATATAATCCTAGTTAATTGCAACTATACCTGATTTGATGTGACACAAGACCCAAGGTGGGTTCCCAATAATATGGGTTCACAACCATGTACACACTTATTATATATATAATGGGTATGATTTAACATTTATGAAATTCTAAAGAATAAATATACAATAATATTACCAAATGATAATGCAAATAAAAAAAATATGTAAAAATATTACAAATTAAAAACTATATAAGACCAATATATGAGACTCAATGAAATAAATAAACTTTTAACATTACGTTCAAAATAACCATCCCTCAGTATCATCTCCTCAAAAAATTTATAATAAATCAAAGTATCCATACATAGAAACTAGTGACATCAACCATGCTTAGAAAATATACCATGAAAATACATGGATGAATACTCACAAAAGTTTGTATGTTTGGTGTGATATAAATACCAGTACAATTCCAACATGAATATATCATTTTAAATTACTTTATAAAAATATATAGTCATTTTTTATCTATAAATATGAGGTTTTTCTTTTAATTTTAACTAAAAAAATAACATGGTTTGGATAAATTTAAACTCAATTTTAGGTAAACATAAAAATTACAAATTTATTAGAGAGGGATAATTATATCAATATAAGAACGAGGGAATAATAATATAACAACTCCCCATGTAATAAAATATAGTTTACTAATTTGGGGATATATAGGGTCTATATAATAATAACTACAATATCTACAATGATTCAGCACAAAAAGACTGATCATACCATATAATGAGATAGTGTTGTGAATAACTAATATAGATTTATTATAGAAATATATTACTATTATTTAGCATTGAACCTTGGTGGGAAGAATTAATGATATACACTATTAATTATAGCCACAAATAATCCAATTCTATGTGTCCCGATTCACACAAAGTGTGTAGGGCTTGCCATGGTGATTTACCTAAATTCCAAATTTTTATGTTTCTAACACATAACTCATAAAACATTTGTTGTATAACTAATCATCAAACCATATTAATTTCATATTACACTTATTTATCCTTTTATAATGGATTTTTAACCAATATGAGAATAAAATATTGAAAAATACATTATTTTTATAGAAAACATATGTTATGCATAAAATTTCATGTTAACAATTTACAAATAATTCATGATTATTAAGAATATGTAATTAACAAAACATATTTATTTATCATTATACCTTCTTTAGAATTTTTTTAACACATTGATTAATTCTCTTTACACGATTCTAGGTTATGCCATATATTGATTTAATTTACTTAAATAAATTTAAAAATAATACAAAAACATAACGGAAAAAAATTATAATTAAAATCATTCATTACATGATAAAAACATTTTTCACTTCCAAATAAAGGGCCAATAACACATCAACGAACACAATTTATTTATTAACATTTCAAATCAATACATTAAATGATATCTCTATAAAAATTCCTTGAAAAATATTTTAAATAAACAAATATTAAAATATAGACATATTTTAGAAAATTTATTATAGTATTTTGTGGATTTAATTTTTTTAAACACTGAAAAATATATATATCTATAAAATATAATTATGGATAGTGAAAAACTACGTCGATGTCTTTGAAACCATAATTACATTCATAAGAAATGATGAATCAATGTTAAAAGTATAATTTTGATCCTAGGGACAGAACACCCCTAAAATGATTTATGAATTCTTCTTTGACAAGGAAAATCAAATAACACATAATGATCATTAATAGATAAAATGTTATAAATGAAGAAGGACGAAATTATAGTGGTACAAGGGATGAAAGAGAATAGATTCCTTTAAAACTATCAAACATTGGATAACCATATGAAATATTTATTTAATGATGGAGGAAGTTATATGTTATCTCTCCTAGAGCAATGAACATGTCCAAATTCGACATGTAAGAAGGTTTACAACTTTTATTTATCATCTAATAATAATAAAAATGTCACAATTTTGTTTATAATATTTTATTATTTTATTTAAATTATTCTAGAACCACTAGGTACACCGACATATATTTAAATTTTTTTAAATAATAATAATAATTGAAGAAATAGTTAATCGCCATTTCAAAAAAAAATTAACAGATAAATGACAACGATAAACAATTTATTATTATTAAATAAAAATTAATGAGTACAACTATATTTAACATATAAATATATATTTACTATATAAATATCATTTGAAATATTATATTATCAAAACTTAAATGAAATAAAATCATTATGAGTATATAAAAAAAAATTCACATGTTCTTCGGATGTTGGGGGATATTTTTTGTGGTGAAAAAATTTGGATTTGAAGAACCATATAGATTATGGTTACTGTGCATTCTATCAATATGTATACTATTTTTCTACTTCTATTGTTCGATGATGATGTTATAAATATTAATATTGAATTTTGAAATTTGAGATAAATCATAGAATTCATATGGATTACTTATATTGATGATTCTTCCTATTGGTTGGATTATGTAACTTATATGTATATATTGAAGAATGATGATGTTTAGTTTATAAGATACTTGTTATTGTAAAATAATATTAAATATATGATGATTTTTGTGATGATTTTATTATGAATTAAAATATATTTTATGATTAGGGAGAAATAACTATCTTTTACCAAGTATATATTTAGTTAGAGTATATTGATATTTAATAGCCCACAAATTTTATATTAATTAATAAAAAAGGATATTTAAAATTTTAATAATCTACATTTCAATTATAAAAATTAATGAAATATATATTAAACTTTTAATATCACTTGGACTGTATTAGAGAATGATGATTTAAAAGTTGTTATTAATTAATTTAATGTATATCCATCGAAGAACTCAATATTAAGTACTCTTCCGCTTCCATGAGTTATAAATTTATTTAAATATATTATACAAAATTATTATAATATCAAAAAATATTTAATTTATTTAGAGATGAATTGGAATGATTGGAGAATCCCTTTGTTGATTTGGTAATGCTTTGAGTAGACATAAATAATTCTAGAATTATGTTATAAATAATGAAAATTATACATTTTCATTTCGACACAATGATATGTTTAAGTAAGACACATGATATGTATTATTCATCTCAGTTATCATAATAAATACAAAATGGTAGTCCCGAAATGTGAGTTTAAAATTATAATATCACAGAAAAATAAGAGTTCTGATAATGAAAACCTAAAATTAACTCTAAATTGATGTTGGAGAAATAGGTAAAGTTTCTGTTCTCTATGTGATATGTATGAGTGACTACAATATTAAACTATATAAAAAAGGTTACATCTAAGTTGACTAAGAATAATCAGTAAAGAAAATATTTATGTCTAGACCAGAACATGAAAATTATAAATTAAAAATGTAATGGTACACACAATGATATATGATAAAAACTGTGATAGTATGATTCAAAAATAAATTCAACAATGATAATCTAAATAATTCATATGTTATATATATATATAAGATTGAAATATGGAATATTAATTGACATACAATGATATGTAAGAGAAATGAACACTTTTTTAAGGCACAATCACTGAAAAATTAGTAATTAATAAAAGTATTTCTATGATATTTGAGATTGAAAATTTCATGAATTATTTTGAAAAACTATGTAACTAGAAAATTATAGTATATGATATCTCTATATCATACAAAATTATATGAACATATTATGAGTTTTATAAAAAATTTGGCTTTCTATTATTCAAATTATATAGTGGTTTGATGGGAATAAGATATTAAATATCAATATTCTTCTATGAGATATAATTCAAGAAAAAATCAATTAATATGATAAATAATGTAAATGTATAATTTTTAATAAGGATTCCCATGTTAGGAAGAAAATTATAATAATATGAGATTTCATTTATTTTTCCATATAGATATTCAATCATGATGTAAGGAGGATAACACATTATGGTTTGTGATAATGATTTTCAAATGAGATATTCATGTCATGACTATGTTTTCTTATTTTATCATATATATGTATAAATTAATGTTATCATTGATTTAATATAAATATATGTTTTAGTTATTATGGTTACCAACCAAAGATTTAATATTATGTCATATGGATCATTTTTAAATATTTTTAAGGAATACAGATTAAAGAATTTATTTTAATTAACATTTGAGAAAAATATCCAAGAGGGATATATTTATTACTTTAGAACTAAATAAAGAGAATAATTTATAATTATTAGATATTTGAGAGACATTTTTGACAATAATAATGTCAAAAAGTACTGGAAAATGAACGTATACAAATAGTTTTTCAAAAATCATGGTGATTTTTATTAGATGAGAACTTATACCCACATTTTTTTGAAAACCATTTTTCTAGGTTTTAAATTGTAACCACTACACATAATTTTTCAAAAACCATGGGTATAATGTTTTTTCAAGACATATTCCAATGGTTTTTTCAAAAAACTATTGCAACTTGTTATTCATATAATAAATGACAAAGGGTATTGATTTCCAGCATGAAGGTGGGGAAAAAATATTTCTATGGGACAAAAAAATAATTTCATTAGAAAACATATTGCCATTGTTTTCCACCTATATCCTTGGTTTAGATAAATATATATACTTAAATATTTATTTATATACATTTAAGTCAATGTGGAATAGTTTTGAGATTAAAACCCATGACTATATATTTTTTAAAAGTTATACCCACATTTGTAAAACCATGGGTATATGGTAAATAAAACAATGGAATAGACCAATACCCATTGTTGTGAGATGATGGTTATATAATTTCAAAATCATGGGTATCACAATGTGCTATACTGATAGATAAACTCTGTATGAATCCCAAAACTGTGTGTATTGCCTATACTCATTGTTTTTGGGGCTATTCCCACAGTTCTAAATTGTGAGTATATGAGCCTTTTGTAGAAGTGGATCCTAATTTTTTTATAATCATATATAATGAGAGGAATTTGATAATTTATTGTGTTCACAGATGATTATTTTCTACATCATTTTTGATATTTTGGATGTCAATTCACTGATATAGATAATTCATGTATACTATTTATGATTATATGAATTTAAATATGATAATATATTAATATTTAAGAGTATTTAATCTTTTGGTGGTCATCTGGGTTGATTTCTTATTTTTATTTATATATTGAAGAATCCATTATAAAAAATTATTGATTATTAAATAATATTTAATACACTACTATTTAGAGATTACAAGTAAAATAAGTAATTTTTTAACTATAAATCTAGGAATAGGAACTAGACTCAAATGTAGAAATAACTACTCAACCACCTTAGGTAAAACCACATAATAACATTTTATTCCTTATTGTTTATTTTTTAGTTAAATAATACTTTGGGGAAGAGTTTAAAGAATAATTGTATTGATACATTCTCTGGTCATAGACAACAATATCAATAAAGATTTTTTTAAATAATAGTATGACTAATTAATCCCGCTTTTTGTGATATGTCTTCACATACAATGTCACTTAATGATGTGTGGTAATTTTTCACAATTATACAAATTGGGGTCTAACATTTAATTATTAACTATCTCACCCTAAATTTAATATCTGGTTGACTCACTTGGTTTACCATTACCTTTGAAAAACCATCATTCCATCAAATTCTTTTATAAAAAACATATATCACTTATTGAAATAAAAATATTAATGATAATAATCATAATAATAATAATGAAAATTATAATAAATCTTTATTAAAATTGGAAATGTTGGGTTTTAAAATATCTCCCTCTTAATTTAATTTTTTGGTGATATTTTACCCATGAATCTATTTAAATATTGTTTATACACCAAGTAAAATACAATTTAATATATAAATGGGTATTTTATTTAAATAAAACAACATCAGTTTTCCCAAATAGCCATTGAAATAAATTATGTCCAAAATTTTATAATACCACTTCATGCCACCACATTTTATTCCTACTAAAATATGTTTAAAGGGAATCTATAAAAATCAAATATATTAATAAATAATTCCCTAAAATTTTTTTTAACTCAACATATCATTATTTCGAACACCTCAATATATATAAAATATTTCCTTATTTTTTGTAATTCATGTAATCCTACTACTACATAATTATTCATAAAAACAATCATAGTCAATTAATGTGTGAATCATATATAATACAATATTTCACATGAAATTATTTTCCTACCCAACTGAGACATCGTTTAAATATATCTTATTTACCTAAAAATGGCATTTCATATTGCAAATACTATCTCTATTTTCCTTGAAATGGACCGATGAACAAACATATAATGTAATATAAAGTCATTACTCTAATAAATATTTTTTTAAAATTCACAGGAATAATAATTTATTTATATTTAATATTCAAATAATATATAGGTAAATATTGTTTACTCCCTAATTTCATAATTTGAAACATTTAAATGACAAAAACAAACACTATGAACCCTTGAATATAATTCATTTTTTGTCAATAACAAAAACTATATTAATTTTATATATACATTTCCATAAAAATATTATTTATTTTAATGGAATAAATATATTAATTTCACAGACTCTTCATTTCATAAATTTTCTAAAAATGTACTGAAAAAACAAAAACTACTTTCTTAAGCTTAAAAATATACCCTTTTATGATTTTTAGATGTACAAAAAAAATTCCTAGATAAAAATTCAATTTAAATATTTCAAATATATATAATATATAATTCATCACCATTGAGTTTACCATTTATTCTCAATACATTAGATACAATGATTTAAAAAAATTAGTTAATTTCTTACAAAATTCAACTGTACAAACATTATTAGCTTAAATATATTCAAAAAAATACCCCAAACCTTCATATCATTTTTAATAATATCTATTTTGAATAATAAAATCAAAAAATAAACCTAAAAATTAAATTTCATCATATATTCCTATAAATAATCTCCTACTCAATATCTATTTTCAAAATCAAACATTACACTTTATTCACATCTTGAAAAAAAATTCATTTAGTATGTGCTCTAATAATTGACCTAATTAATTAAATAATGTTTATTCAAAAACAATATAGAAAAATATATATTATATTCATTCAATGGGTGGGATTTGGGGGTGGGTATCATCAATTATTAGACTATTAATGTTTTTACACATCTCCTAATAGTGTTTTGTTCACTAGAATTATAAATAATCTTATATAGGAAAGAAAATAATCATGGAATATAACTTCCAAAAAATATCTCTCACAAAATCACGTCTAAAATATATTTTTATTCACTAATAAAAATAATTTATTTTTTAATATGATTTATATTACTAATTTTATCAAACATAATTTTCATTGCTTAATGAAATTATTCAATTATATATTGAAAAATTGACTACCTCCATATATAATTTTCACTTGTTTTAGAGGTAACTATTTAAACATACTCCCCTATTTTATGTTATATTATATCTTACTTCATAATGATACTTTATAGATACTTTATTCCAAAATGTAAATCACAAATATAGGGGTATTTTTAATCTACTATCAAAACTTCACAATCATCATATTTAAAATACATTTTATTTTATAATTTTTCTATTTATAAATATGACATATAATACCAAAAATTTAACGTGTCTCTATTTTGGGACCAACTTGGTATCTTTCAAAGAAATCATATATTCATTAATATCATATATATTTTCTATAAATTCACTATACTTAATATGATTTATTTTTAATCGGTATTGTTTACTTTTTTCCCATGTTCATCTTTATTATGATTAATTCATATTAAAAATAATATTAATATAAAGTAGTTTTCTTCCATTAAAAATATCGATAACACCTATATATGAAACTTCTTTTGGGAGATAAATACTCCATGTAGAAATTATATAACATATAAAGTATTGAAAAAATGAGTGTTCACTGATAACTACTTTTTCATACATACTATGTATCACATAAAAAATAGACAAACATATTTCCTCTTTAGAATTTTAAAATATTATGTGATATATATATATAATATAAGTACATATCTAAATGTATATATTATAATTACATAAATTATTATAAATTCCTCCATATTTAAATCATAGATCCCTAAAAATAAAATTCAACCAAGAATATGAAGCTCTTATAACTTTATTTGGACAACATCGCGCCTTCTTCAGCCTACAAAATTTTACAGAATAAAAACATGAATAAAGCCATATAATTCCTATATATATATATCAACTTCCCAAATCACATTATATATTTTTTTCATTATAATGTTTTGGGACTTTAATTCACTTTTTGTATTTTTTTCTAAAAAGGATCGTTACCTCAAACTCTGGAACATGAAATTTATCTCATTAACTTACTGTTCATAAATAAATAAGTATCCATTTCAAATCATATAATATTTTTTTCAAATAAAATCACCATATTACTTGATTTTAATTTTTAAAATAGTATTTGGTTTGAATTATGTTCTTCAACAAATATGTAACATCCTATAATATTCTCAATCCTTCCTTTATAGTTTTGTGGTGTTTGTATGATCATAGGTCATTTGTATATTTTAATAATTTGTTTTGATGTAGATTTAAAAATTATTATTGTAATTTCAATGTTATAAAATATTATAATGAAATTAATTTCGATATTTTAAAGTGATTTTAAAATTTTAGAAGATTTTTTTAGGATCATAATTATTATAATTCATTATCTTACTAATTTAAATTTTTTTTAATTTTAAATAAAATATATTTGATGATATTTTGACCCATACATTTTACCTTACTATGTATAGGTTTAGGTGGTTTTTATTAGACCACATGTGAATGAATTTTTTTAATATAATTCAATGAGTAAGCCTTATTATCCAACTTTATATATTGTTATTTTCCATATCACATTATGGGATTATAAGTTTTCAAATATATTTATCAATGTATCATTGATTTTTCTATAGTTACATATAGGTAACTGAGGTTTCAAAATAGTTGCGTAATGTTAGTTCATGATTTTAATTTACCACATAAATGTAATTCTTACCTCATATAAGGGTATCATAGCTTCTAGAAAAATTAGATAAGGATTATAATTGTGCCGGGTAACAAAAAATTTAATTTCATTTAATTACATAGGGGAAATAATTTTATACATAAATGTAAAACATCACCTATATAAGGGTCGACTCATGATTTCTACTATTTTGTAAGTACACTCTGTGAAATCCTTATATAGTGGGAGGGTTTAACAAGATTTACAATAACATCATAATGGTGGCCAGTTGACAAGCTTTAATCATTGTTACCATTACCAAATGCATGATTGTTACATTTTTATGGAGTAAAATTCATAAAAATTCAAAATCCTCTAAAAATTAATATATATGTCCTTTACAATGTGAATTAGGGAATTAAATTTTCAAATTGGATATTTTTAATCTGTTAATGTTTTTGAATGAAATATTTGAAAATCATTAAAAAAATTTGGCTTCAAACTATTTCCAAGAAAAATAAAAAATTAAATGGTTTCTATAAGAATTTAATTGATATTTAAAATTTATTTAAGTTCTACCAATATATTTCAAAATACCATAATTTTCTCACTTTAGACTCTATTTAATTATGTTGATTGTTGTTGAACCAAACATCACTTTATAAAATCTGTACTTCTTCAGTAAATTTCCCTATGAAATCCGAATAATTCAAGGACTATGATTGTTTTCCACACTACATTATTTTGGGTGTAACATTTGATGTTTCATTCATCTTGATATGGGACATTTAGCTTCTCTTGGTTTTAATGTTATAGTTTGACTAGATCATGCGTAATTTTTTATTATTTTAGTTGGAATGATTATCCTTAAAAATATAATTATTTTTTTATATCACATGAAGAATGAATATATTGATAAATCATGGAAACTATTTATACAACATAAATTATGAAAAATGTTTCTGTAATATTCAATATATAATTTATAGAATATAAATTATAATATATTTATAATAATTAAATATATTTTTCTTTGAATTATCACATGTTGTAATATATTAGTCATATTTATGATCTATAAACTATATAATATTAAATTGAGAATGAATTATCATTCATTAATTAAATGATATTCCATATCCTTAAACATAACTATAAGAGAAGCATTTCATCACATGGATTTATAGTTATTATTACACAATAAATTAGAATAAAATAACTTACAAGAAATAATTAATATAAGCAGTAAGATGTTACTTTTATTAATAAAATATAAATAAAATCTTTTTTGATAATAATTAATATTAAAAAAATTATAATTTGGTTTAATTTTCAAAATATATTGTAGATATATATTCCATAATTGAAATAAAAACATAGTTTATGTGAAATAATAATTATTATTTTTATTTCCATTATTTTCTGTATATTGAAATTCAACAATAATTGATTATTTAATGGATGTTGTTTGTTGCTGAATTTTTAAATATCAAAATAATATTAATATATTTTATAATGTTTTCTTTTGTAATAATTTTTTAATGTAATATTATAATTAATGTATCTGAATAAGAAATGACATATCCCGATATAGATATGTTTTATTATTTTATTATTCAGAAAATTAAAAAAAATGAAATATATTCGTAATTTTAAAGTAATTTTAATTTTAAATTTTAATTTGGGGGGGGGAAGTAAAAGTAAATTATTATATAGTGTGATATTTTATATTCATAAAACTAATGCTTTAAAAATAATAATTAAAATTATTTTTAAATTATCCATGGGATAGAGATAGATAAATTCATGTAAATGCGGAATCATTATTTAAAAATAACAAATTGACTACATGTCATAGTGTTAAACTACATGAATATTGTTGATGATAATTATTTATAATTATTAATATTAGTGAATCCAAATAGGGATTATCATATAGTAATGGTTATAAATATTTTTGGATGTAAATATTAAATTATTTTTTAGGACAGTCGTGTCAATTGGATGTATTGTTTCCTCTTGATAAATACTTCACTATGTGTTATCTACTTGGCATTGTATTTTTACTTGTTATTTTTTAGACTGGTTCAATTCTAGAAAGTGATAAACTATGTGATCCTAGTTTTTATTATTAATTAAATTAAAAAAGAACGAGTAAAATAATTACTACTTTAAACATGGAATTTTCTAAACATGTAATTGTTTCTTGAAGCAAGTTATATTGATTAAATCCACTTTTATCTACTAATAAATATTTATAAATGATGAAAACCAATTTATAATTATCTGATTAATACAATATTTAATAAAAATGATTAATTATTAAATGTTAATTGATTTTACCTAAGATATCCAATTTATGATTATTGGATTCTTGAATGATTTTATTTTTTGGTTGTAGTTGTATTTAAAATTATGTTTTAAAAATATAATATATATCTATGTTATAGAATGTAGAGACATTATATGATTGATTGATAGACAAATGTAGTTTACATGATTATGAGTAAAGGGTCGTAATTCTCATGGAAATGATAATTTTGTTGGAAGAAGTTCTTAGTTATAATTATTATTGAGGAATAATCTGCTTCATATGATAATAATGGTGGAATGTGGTTCTAGATAAGATGTTGTTTTGGGAAAGGGGTTCTAGATGCGATGATAATGTCATGAGATTATTGATGTGATTTTATGTCCAATTTTCTGGGACACCATGATAGTCAGAATGACTTCAATGTGGGGATTTCTCGTCTATTATTTATTTTGGGCTAATGGATTTTTATTGTTTTTATGACTAGTTTAGAAATATGAGACTAATATTTATGTTTCCCATTATAAGTCACACATTTACGTTGAATTGTAGGCTGATTCTGATATTATCCTTTTGGTTATAAAATGATAAATGAATTAATTAAAGAATAGGGTTGGATATTAATTCATAATTATTGTAATGGTGATGTTGAGAATATAAGAAAACAATTTTTAGTCCCATTAGAAAACGATTTGGATGATTAAAATATCTATCAATTAATAGAATGAAGAATATTATTATTGTTATTGAATTAGTAAATATAATATATGTAACTTGTATTCTCCTTTGAGTTCTAGACCTTAGCCATGGTAGCCTGGTTTCATGTAAGACGATAGTGGTAGATTATTATATTTCTTGAAATATTTCCATAGTATAGTTTTAAACTATACTAGTTTTATATTTTTTTTATTTGACACACACTCAACCCATTTCAAAAAGTGAAATGAAAATAATATGAATTGGCGGGTTTTTTCACTAACATACTGGTTGGAGATGATATGTATTATTGAATAACATCACTCTCTTTGTCTATAGTATTATATGTGGGTATTCATGTTGTTGATTTACCATACATTTGTGTTGTGGAATTTGATGATTTGAGATTGTTTCACATATGTGTATTATGAATATAATATCTAAAAGAACATTATAAATGTGTTATATATAAGATATAATGGCTTGATGAATAATACCTAATACATATCCTATTGAGGCTTCCAATAATAAACCAGGATACCATATAGAGGATATCAATGAGATTAATTGATATATTGGGTGTACGATATGGTATGTTTTCCTAGGTGTTTTCAGGGAATATTTTTTACAGACGTGATTAGGGTTCAAGTTTTGTGACATTGGATTTTCATAATGGTAAACATGTGGTGATGTTGTTACAAGGTAACCATATATATATACATATATTAATTTTATTGTGTTATCGATGTTCTCGTTTCACTAATGTGTGTAATCTTGTAATTGATCTATGGATAGGTTTGGGAAAGAATAGTTTACCTTTTTAGGTGATTGGTTAGTTTCATTTATTTACTCACTAGGTTTTAGTATTCTTCATTCACATTTTTTCCAAGAGGGTTCATTCATGCTTTGTGGTAGTATATATATTACGATCACCCAATGTTTGTATCTTTTCTTTAGCTCTAAAGGTTGGTATGATGGTCAAGATGAAAATTACTAGTTTGATTATTGTTTTTCCATTATTTTATAGTGCTTCATGGCCACATCCATGGATTTCTCTATTTATCACATTCATTTTCATTATATCCAGTAATGGATGAAATAAAAAATTATATTTAGAGAACATATTTATTAATTTTAAGAATTATTTATTTAATGTATAACCGAATCATATATTTTACATCACAAAGAATTATAAGAGAAATGCATCCATTCGGTGTGATTATATACCCTTGATTATTGTTACAAACTCATTGAATTTTGGAGGTAGTATATGGTTATAATTTTTTATAATTCTATATTACCATCACCTGATGGGTACATTTGGTCATATGGGTATTTAAAGAGTGGTATCAATGGTGGTGGTTGAGAAATGAGATGGATATTGAAGTAAGGAACTACTGTGAATGATTTGGTTGGTAGGGAAAATAAATCAATAGGTATTAGTATAGGTTGTACACAATGGAGACTAGTGAGGACATAGGAATTTATGTCCCATTGTGATCTAAATCAATTACCTTAATGTTTACTAGATATTATATTTAATGTGGTGCAAATTAAATGGTATATATTTTAAAAAATATCTTGTATCATGCTTATATATTTCATTGTTTTGACTAGGTTACAAATTTACAATATGTAAAAAATAAATCAAATCATTAACCTCAAAAATAAATATATTTATATAGTTAGTAGACCATAATATTAATCATATTATAGGAATGGATCTAAGTAAACATCACTATAAGGATCATTCCAAACATGTTCAAAAACTTGTGTCATAAAGTCAATGCATAGTGGAGGGAAAAGTTGAAATTGTTCGAATGTGGACACTCTAGATGTTCCAATGCTAGAGTATATAGAGGTCTAAGTGATCTATTTCAATTCAGGGTATTGTGATTTTATTTAATGATGACTTGATAGTATCTATATTAAATTTCACTCTTAGAGATAACTACACTTTATTTGTTGCAACGAGGCTACATAAGAGAGATCAAACAATGGTGGTTCTAATTCACCAATTCCTTCAAAAGGAAAATATTTTTTGAGAATGTTTTTTGAAATAATATTCATGCATACATTATTTCGTCAACAAAAATGACATATTTTCATCCAGGTATGATTCCCTTTTATTTGGAATTTTTCATTTCTACTCTTTATAAATGGTGAGACCATTCAATTTCAATCTTTAGATTAATATATTTTATTTTTATCCTCTATAAAATGAATGACTAGGATAATATTAAATAATTGAATAATACCCCTTCATAATGTGTCAAGTAATACATCCTCATCACTAGAATGAACGGCACCTATTAAATCCATGATCCATGATTGATTTTAGCACTTCAAACATTAGTTTCCAGTAAAAACCTATTATAATATAGATATGGTAAGTGTCACTAATTCCTCAAGACCATTAAAAAGATGGATTTATACCATGGGAAAATATTCCTCTAGCATTGTTCATATCATTTACCAACACTCTCACTATGCTTATTAATGTGATGACATGGTCTATGGGAGGGGTTTTTGTCATAGTATGTATCATATACTCTTCACATGGACCAAATTTTTTAGATATTTATTCTAGTGAAAGTAAATTTTGTGAATATTCTTTTATATTAATTGATTTACAGTTCACATAGTCTTGGTGATATAATACCCAGTTTTTGTAAAAAAGAATATCATAGATTTTTTCATTAATTTAATACCTCATAGTATTAGAATAAATTTCCTCAATGTTTTATATTAAATTATCTTATGTTATTGGTTGTTCATGTGACATTATTTATGACATGGTTGTAGAATATTTTCATTACATCCCTAAAAATTATTTCTCTCATATGGTTAAAATATCTCAGGACAAAGTGAATATGTATAGTGGGATACGTCATCCATAATGATTCATTATTTATAAATGATTCATTTTAAAATATATAGGTGAGTCAGTTCAACCCAATGTAGAAAATATCATGGTGTAGTGGAGGATTTTCTTTTTATTTTAATACATACAACACCATTTTTTATGTTGATCAAAGAGCATGCGGTTGTTGAGTAATGTTATGTGGTAATAATTTGAAATTATTGAAAATATTGGAATAAAATTATAATAAATAGAAATTGGGACATTACATCATTTGTATTATTTTATTTAGTATCTTTCTATTATATAATATATTTTTTAAAATCGTGTAAAAATATTTAAACTACATAAAGTTGATTTTTCCAACCTCTTGTTTTTTTACGATTAATTTCATATGATAAATTGGGTTCTTTAATTTTAATGTTATGTTTATTTATAGTAACATAGAAAAGTGAATAGTGGATATGTGGTTGTTCAAAAATAATAATTGATAAAAGATGTACCTTTTTTATATTTTATGTATTCAATGAATGCATGTTGAAAATAGTAGGATGGAAATCATTCATAAAATATTTAAATTTATCCTAATTATCTTTCAATCTAATAGAAAACATGTTTTATTTTTATATTATAATTGTTCGTGGATTATTTAATTTATATCATTCATAATGAATTTACATGGTTAAATTATTAGTTAGATTATTATTATTTACGTAGTAATGAAATTATATGTGAAATTAAAAATCTACATTGAGTATGTAATCCTTGTAATATTTATTCATGATGTGTATAAATATGTATTGAGTCCCAATTGGAAAAACATAAATTTTGGATAACATGTTTTATTAAATAATCTAGAACATTTCATTTTTGAAACATGTATTTATTTTAGATTTATTTTTTAAAAATGTATGTGGAGTGTTTTTAGGTAGAATATTTTGAAAAATAACATAATATAACTAACGATTATATGTTTTACATTTTAAGCTTCTCATTTAAATGTTTTATAACATTCAAAATTTCAAATAAAAGGGAGATAAGGTAAATTTTTCATCAGCACGTTTTTAAATCTTTCAGGTTTTAAATTGAAATGTTTTTAAACCATATCTTGAAATAAAGGATTAATTTTAATGTCATATTTTGGTTTTGATCTCATTTAAAAGTTTGGACATAAGGGATTTTCAAAATATTTATATCATAGATTGTTAATAAATTGTTCTAATAAAATGTTACGTGTGGATAAATCATATATGTGGTGGCATGTGAAAAAAAATTCTTGATTTTACATCAATTCTATAATTTAAACACTTCATATCAAAAGAAAATATCAAAATATCTTGATTGGATGGTTTACTGGTTTTTAAGACCAAATATATATCAATTAAATTACAAATAACTTGGGAGCATTTACCCATAATCATGCCACAATAGATCCTTTGTATATTTATCATAAGTTACACTCATTATCATAACATGGGGATGAAAGTGTATCAAATGAATAAAATCAGTTGAGAAACTAAGGTTAAACTCTTGTAAAAACAAACAAACATCATAACTGAGAATAAAATGATAATATGGGTATAATCGACACACATAAGAATATGATACCCAACAAATCATATAATAGAAAACATTAGACATGGGATAAGGCTTACAATAACATAAGGAATGTATCAGAAGTTCATGAAAGCACTATTAAACCATAATAATTAATAGAATTGTATCAAATGAATAATAATATACATAAAATATTGTAATAAACAAATTGTTAAGAAAATTTTTCAGTTTAATCCTAGATTAACCATAACTACGTCAATTCCAAGACATAAATGTATAAATTAACTATAATTATTCTAATAAAAAAATTTAACCTAGTATTTCCACAATTATAGCCAAAAAAACTTGTTATCATATCTAAAAATTCATTATAGTCACCCATATCCTTGTGAGCATAGCTATGCCATAATTATACCCACACAAAACCATGTGAGTATAACTAAAACACAATTATACTCACTCAAAATCATGTAATCATATCTAAAATATAATTACTCCAGAAAAATCATAACGAAAATAGATAAACTATAATCACACCTATTAAAAACCTTATGATCATATCTAAACCCCAATTATAACCATACAGAACCTCATAATACTAACTATAATGAAAATAAACCCCACACAAATCATTATCACATGAGATAAAAACCATAATCTATGAATTGGTGGGTGATATAGATCCCCACATATCATAATATATATATATTTTACTTCCACATGAACTCAAATCATTCATCTTATAATAAAAAAACATATATAATAAAATGGCCTTCGTAACTATCCTATTTTTATCACAAAGGCAATCATTATTATTTGACACCAAAAACATTATCACAATGATAGAGTATTTAAAGTGACACAACATAGGATAATTTATTTAACATTACTTCGTTGGAAAATTATCTTTTTTAAATGTATGTGAAATCAATGAAATAATTTTTCTTAAAAGTTACTTCATATCTCTAAAAAGATAGTATTTAAATGACATTCCTAAAAAATACATAAAGATAAAGAGAAATCATCTTATAAAATCACTTCATAATTAATATAAAGTGAAATTTATAAAAAATAAAATATATGTAAAAATTTTAATTTCATGGGAAGAATATAAGATAATGTTAATGAAAATAATTTTAAATATTTTGAAACACTATCACTGAACAATAAAATATATAAGAAGATAATGATATATAAATTTAAAAAGAATAAAAGGTAATATGAGGATAGTTATATATAATAAAATTTTTATCATCCACTAAAGAAATGAAATTATTATATAGATGTAAAAACAAGGTCATTAATAAAAATCCATTAAATGAGATGGAAATTATTCATAAAAAATGACATTTTTATAAAAAAATAGATTAATCACAGATGAGTACATTAGGGTGAAACAATTATTCCCATAATGTAATATGGTAATAAAACATAATATAATAATTTATTTGGATAATTAATAATTTAATGATTATATTTTATGTGCTGTGATTATTACTAAAGAAAAATATTTGAGTTATGAAATCCCCTTACCATTATTCCTGCACAGTCAGATGTTCTCAAACCTCCTATAAATAAACAAAAATATCTTCACACATTATTTATCAATGTTAATAATAAAAAATTATATTTTATACACATAATTTTTATCATTTGTTAATAACATAATAGTTAGTTTTCACATATTTTTTCATTCAGATATTATTAATCACAATTGTTTCAAACATGCTTTATTAGAGTCATTTCATTTTCAATGAACACAAAATCAAAGATGGATTAGTTTTGGAAAATTTATCAATATTGATGGACTACCTAATAATGATCATTAATTTTTGTATTATCTATTTAAAAAAATATTATAGATATTTATTATTCAAATTATAATTTACAACCGTCTATTAATGTATTAATGAAAAATTAAATATACTAGTCCATGGAGGTGGTAGTATGCATATACACATGGAAGGCTATTTCATTTTCCATAGAATGAGATAAAAAATTAATGTAATTTATTATATTATGAACTTATATCCTATTATAAAATAATTAATATTATATTAACTAACTTATTATTAAGAAAAATTTATGTTAGTGATGGAAAATGAGACATATTATGTTATAGATACAGTAGTCCCCACATATGCACAATTGAGATTTTCATTTTTATTATAGGATGGGGAAATGTAGTTAGTATTTGTTCCCAATATATAACAAAATTTGGTATAAAATAAAAACTTAATTAAAATCGTATATTGGTGAAATTAAATTTTAATTGGAATGAAAAAAGGATTGGATGTTAGTGAAAGAAATTAACTTATATTGGGAACTTATGGGTTCACATTGAGAATAAAATTTAAAGGAAGGTATTTGGGAGAATATATTTTGACCATAATATTATTAGAGTGAAAGTGGATACAAGTGGAATCTTATCTAAAATATTTTTAGGTGAAACCTAATTTTTAGAGTGCTATTGAATAGGTGGTTATAGACATCATTTATAATTGGTGACAATATTTATTTTTCCAATATTTAAACTTAATATAATGGAACCACAAGTAAAATAGGTGAAGTGGATCCAAAATTGACAATACTTGAGTATATGGTCATATAATTTCTGGAATCTCTAAAACACTCAATTATAGACTTGTCAAAATTTATATTCCCATGCATTTTTAGTTTTTACATTAAAGCTTTAACCGTAGTGACTCATTTTTACCTGAGGTTAAATAATCTATATTACATTAATTACATAATAAAATAAATTCAATCCACTAATTCTAAATTTAAAATAACTTTTTTGTGTAATATTTCTAAATGTTTTTTATGTAAATCTCAATATTAGAATTTAAAATATATTAATAAATTTTTTTCGAAAATGATACATGAGTTCTAAAACATTAAATATCGGAATGAAAACTATAATTAATAATTCAAAATGTATCAAACCAATTAAAAAATTCATTTTTTTTAGAGAAATGGCTTTATAAATTTATAAGTCATAATTATATAATAAAAATGACATAATAGTTAGAGTATTATAAAACCCATGATAATGTATTTTTCGCATAAAAGTAATATTTTTCAGAAAAAAATTAGAGATTTTGCCAACAAAAAAATTTGACATTATAAATTCATAAATTATTTTCATTCAACAAAATTCATATTATAAATTTTTTATATATTTCTATTGAATGAAAATAAAAAATATTACATAAAACTATAATAATTGAATAAACGTGTTCCTAGAAATTATGTTTTGATATTAATATTTTATATCAATTTATAATTTACTAAATTTTGACATAGAATTTCAAATGTGATGAATTTTATTTATATGAATATAATATATAATACATTGAGAAACATAAAAATCAAAAATATATTATTTTTTATTAAATATTCCATTCCATAAAAATTATTTATTTATTTAAAAACATTATTTTATTAATCCATTGATATTAAATTTTTATATGATTTTTTGAAATATATTTTAGAATATATTAATATTTATAAGGGTTTATAACAACATGTATGAAATATATATAATATCATTTTAATATTACACATTTATTATAATGACCCGTCCCACGGAGCTTGTGCCGTAACTACCCCAAGCCCGCCTTACATAGGATAGGGGATGGAGACTAGGATCAATGGTGTAATTCTCTAAAACCGGGAAGGAATTTCCATTATAACATGTAAACACACACACAAGAAAGCACACAGCTGGACACGAAACGCCATGAAAACTGTATAACCAAAGAGTGAAGAAAGTAAAAGGGGCTGGAAAACAAGACCAATAGTAATGTAAAAGAAACTGAATCTACAAGTAAAACTAAATAAAAATATAAATAGCTATTGGGTCGTCCTCTGAGGTTTCTACCAGAAGGGTAGGTACAGATCTCCACATCATCACTTCTCATCTGTCTGTCTCCTCTATGTACCGACAGGTCGTAAGGTCCACCTCCAGGTTTCGTCCAGACCTGGTACTCTCATCCTCAGTCAGCGTTGTTCGTCATCTGCACCAAACAAAAAATAGTGCGGGCATATCCCATGTAGGGGCGATTATAATGAAACTAAGTAGGGACCCTGAAATCTTCAGGGTCTCAAAAAAATTCACCTTGGACAATCCAAAAATTATGAAATCAACAGATTATCCAACATAGTTATATGCCCATACATAAACCTAAGATATAAATTAATTCATCTCATTAATGAGGAAAACACAAAAAATGACTCAGCTCAAACCAAGATTTTATTCTAGGGGTAGTATCAAGTATCATTTCGAGTCACAACATCGAAACCTCGAGTTCTGGATAAATCCTCCTCTATCGAGTATAGTGGGCCTCCGACGACACCAAGGTGCTTCCCACTAACCATGGACTACTGAGGAACTCCTCCTTTTGTGTACCATGGGTCTGTCATGTCACCAAGGCGCTCCCCATCATGGGTCTGTTGCTTCACCAATGTGCTCCCCCTCGTAGCCTGCTGAGGTACTCCTCATGTCAGGTTCTGTGGGTCTACCACGATACCAAGGCACTCCCCACTAGGCTAGTTGAGTCACTCTGAGTCAAATCAGTTAGCAGTTTTCAAGTATCATCCAGCTACTAGGTCTCCGCACTATGCTCACTCGTCTTTGGTAGGATCCACTCCATAAGCTACTGGTCGATACTCTAACTCTCTTGAATTCCCACAAAGATGTGTCACAATGTTATGCCATATTATAGGGGTCTCAACACTACTGAGGACCCGTCAATCTTACACCCAGTCTATGAGTTATTATCCTTTTAGTCTTGGGGCATGGTTGGATTCATTCTCGATCTAACATGACTGCTTGCAATCTCAAACAAACACAAAGCGGAGTATACACAAAGGGACTATCTCACTCCATGACTTATAGTTCCACTGACGGTTCATCAAACAGTTGTCTGGTGAAAAGATATGGCTGAATGAACGTAAATGGGTCGTATTAGGCCTAGGTATGGTCCGACCCGGTCCGACCCAACCTGGGATGTTCTGGTACGGGTTGACCAGGACTAACATTTTTGGACTGGCACAACCCGTAGTGTGGCCCGGCGCCCAAGGCCCACGTGGGTGGAAGATCGAAAATAAGGTCGAGGACCGGCCGCGGGTTGGCAGTCCAGCCGTGAGTTGTTGGGACCAGTCGTGGATTGATGACAGTTCAGTCAGGAGGGCAGAGTGGCATGACTTGGCTCTGCAGGGTTGTGACTCAGCTCGAAAGACATCGTGGCTTGGTGGAGGGCGATGCAGCTCGGCTCGGACGGTGGCACCCCTCAGTGTACAATGGTGTAGTCGGTTCAGAAGGTGGTGCGGCTCAGCGGACATGGGTGCGGCTCCACTCTGACAGCGGTGCAGCCCAGCGGAGGGACACATGGCTCGTCGAGGCAAAGGTCGTCTGGGGCAGCGCGGCAAGGCTACGTTCGGCCGGGGCGGTGCTGTGTGGCCCCAGGTGGTTGTTCTGTTACCTCCATCATCTTCATCGCCTTCCCCTATTTTGAAGAATACACCAAATAAGAATGGAGGAGCTTTCATGACATGTTCATCTAGACCAAACCCTCTGCGTTTAGAGTGGTAGAAAGTGGTTTACAATGAACGAATCATGAATGTGAATCCATAATCTCCTGCAATATTTGATCCCATCCCGTACAAGAAAATTAATGAGTACATGGAAAGTGATAAACATTTAAGAATAAACCGCTATCTTTTTCGCATGATTAGTTGTCTCAAGAAGATAGTGCAGTCGATGATTCACCATAGATGATGATGTCCCACTTCAGATGATGTCCCGAGGAAGAAGGTCGAAGGAGTTCGGCATTCTACTTCGGCGGAGCATTCTTCTTGGAAGAATGCATTCATCGTTGGAGAGTATTCTCCAACCAATAGCTCTCTATCCTTTTCCAACTATTGTTCTCCAAAGAAAAACCCACCAAAATTAAAGTGATATCCAATATAATAAAATAGTGTTTCCCCAATTTAATCATTGGCACAATTCAAATTGGATTAATTAAATTGGATCAACTCAGTGGTGTGTTGGAATAATTATATAGGGGAGGGTTGGCACAATTAATGTGGAGGAAGCCCAAGAGGATACTCCAAATAAATGTGGGAGTTTAAGAGGTTTCCCTAAATTTATTAGGGAGTAGAGGTTTTATCTAAATTAAAGGGGGGTTTCCTAGGGGGTTTAATCTCGCGTGGTCCCCACCACCATAACCTCTCATGGGAGGTTAGGCTCATGTGGACTCCACCACCATAACATCTCATGAGAGGTAATGTACTGGGTGTCCCCGCCACAAAATTCCACAAGGAGGTTTCTTAAAACAAAAGAAAATAAAATGAGTCCTTTTTTTCATTATTTCCATGAAAAACGCAAATAATAACTTTCACCCTCGACTAACTGTCATCGAGGTGAAAGTCTTCATAGTTAAAAACTAGCACAACAAGTTCAACCATGCCCCCATAATTCAATTACAAGAACCAGTTAAAAAGAAATAAAAAACCCACTCTTGCGTTTAATGAGAGCACCCAAAAAATCTTAAAAATTCATTCTGGGCACTCCAGGCCTCGGAATCACACGCGATCAATTTTAGAGGACTCATAAAATTAAAATTTATTTAAAAACAACACATGGAAATTTCGTGTCTTTAAATTCTCCCCATATCAGGATTTAAATCCCCATAAGGCACAAATCAAACTTAGGGAACAATTGGGGGTAGTGAGAATGCATCTAAGCCCCCCGCTCCCATGTGCTCTCATGGAGGTTCCAATGCTACCATCGAACGTGCACCATAGGTATCGACCGTCATTGAAGGACCAACTCTTATAGATCCTAAATATCTTCTGGAACCCCCGTAAAATATTCCCCATCATTGATGTCCATATCTCCATGGTCTATGATGGGATAAGGATCGTGCATGTATCTCCTCATCTGGGATACGCGGAAGACGCTGTGCACCTGGTGAATCCAAGGTGGAAGATCTAAGTGGTAAGACACCTCGCCAAATCTGTTGAGGACCTAAAAAGGTCCAATGAATCTCAGAGAAAACATTCTTCCTAGGCCAAATCTTTGTAATCCGCATCGAGGCGAGACCCATAGAAAGAGGTGGTCACCATCCTCGAACCCCATAGATCTTCGTCTCCTGTCATCATACGACTTCTTCATTCTATGTACAGTCTTCATCCACTCCTGGATGATCTGCACCTTCTTTTTTGTTTGCTCAAACCATCTCTAGTCCCACGAGTGCTGACTCCCCAGGGTCAGTCCAGCAGAAGGGTGACCTGCAAGGTCGCCCGTACAACACCTCAAAAGGTGTCATCCCAAGGGTGGAGTGATAGCTATTATTGTAATAAAACTCCTCCAAAGGTACTTGATCTTCCCATATTCAACCAATGTCAAGTACACCAGCATGAAACATGTCCTCAAGGGTCTGAATGGCCCGCTCAGTCTGACCATCTGTCTGAGGATGGATGGCATTGCTCAAACGAAGCTACATCCCAAAAGACTCTCACAACCTATACCATAGATGAGAAGTAAAATTTTCATCATAAAAAAATAAAATAGTTGAGGGTACACCATGTATCCACACAATCCCTTACAGAGAGAGGTGTCACAAACTCTCTACTAAACCCTGCTCTCTGATCGGTAGGAATTTGGCTGACTTGGTGAGTCAGTCAACGATCACCCAGATAGAGTCATGTCCCCTAAATTTAAGTGGATGTCTGATCATGAAGTCCATGGATATACTATCCCAAATCCACTCTGGGACCTCTATAGGCTGAACCAAGCATGCTGGTACGTAATGCTCCGCCTTCACTTATTGACAAGTGAGGCACCGAGAAACAAACTCTGTAATTTCATTCTTCATTCTCGACCACCAGTGTTGTCATCAGAGGTCCTAATGCATCTTAGAATCTCTTGGATGTAGTGCGAGAGGGGATGTGTGGAACTCCCTGAACACTTCCTCCCATTATGTCACCAGTACCATGGTACTTTCACTGAAGAGGTTGACATGCTCCCCACCTTTAGAGAATCCATTAGGTGCCTACCCTGTGGATATCTAAGCAAATCGTGCCTCCAAGATAGTATCCTTGTGTTCCACCTGTCTGACATGAAGAAGTAGTGGGGGATTGACTATAACAGACTGAATAAAAGCTACTACAGCTCTATCCACAAAGGATATCTATAAAGCATCCAGCTGCCCTGTCGCCTCGCCTAACGGATGTATACCAGATCTCCTGTTGAGTGCATTTGTGACAACGTTCCCATTCCTAGGATTATATACTATCTCGAAGTCGTATTCCTGGAGGTACTGAAGACAACGTCACTGTCTCAGGTTCAAATCCTTCTGATAAAAGTTATACCTGAGAATCTTGTGATCAGAGTACATGGTAAAATGATCGTCCAACAGATTGTGTTGCCACATCTTAATGGCGTAGACCACTGCTGCTCTCTCCAGGTCATGGGTAGAATAGTTTGGCTCATGCTATCTCAACTATCGAAAACCATAATCTATCACTACTCACTCAAACATCAGGACACATCTGAGTCATATCCCTGATGTTTTGCAGTATACTATGTACCCTATTCCATACTCTGGAAGCCTCAATATATGGGCACTAGTCAGCCTTAGTCCCATCTCTTGAAAACTCCGCTCGCATTTCACCGACCAATCGAAGGGTCTACCCTTCTTCATCAAGGCGGAGAGTGGTGTAGTAACTCTGTAGAAGTCGAGCACAAACCTCTGATAAAATCCAGACAAACCCAGGGAACTCCGTACTTCTGTCACATTCCTGGGTGGCTCCCAAGAAAGTACCACATCAATATTTGACGGATCCACTGCAACTACAGCCTCCAAGATGACATGTCCCAAAAGGTGAACCTCTTGGTTCCAGGATTGGTACTTCGAGAGCTTAAAATAAATTTGGTGCTCTCTGTGTGTGTCCAGTACAACCTGCAAATGGTAGGCAAGCTCCACATCAGTTGTCCAGAAGATCATAATGTTAATGATGAAGACCACTACAAAGTGATCAAGGTTTGGCTGAAAGATCATGTTCATAAGTCCCATGAACTCTGCTGGAGCATTGATTACGCCGAATATCATAACTAGTAATTGTTATTGGCCATACCGACATTTTAAATTCGTCATCTGAACATCCTTTTCTTGTACTCTAGGCTGGTGACAGCCTAATCTGAGGTATATCTTCATGAACAATTGTTCTCCCTTTAGCTGTTCAAAGAGGTTGTAAATACATGGTACTGGGTAATTTCTATTCACGGTCACCTGGACCAGGTGACGATAGTCAAAAAAATGCATCATGATCCCATATTCCTTCTTAGTGAACAGAATCAGGGCTACCCAAGGAGAAACCCTGGTTCGGATGAGTCTATTCCCCTACAATTCCTCTATCTATTCTCGTAGCTTAAAATACTCCGGAAGAGCCATCTGATATGCTGGTGTAGATATTGGTGTCGTCCCGGGGTACAAGTCAATGTAAAAGTCCACCTCTCTTTGAGGAGGTTGACCCGAAACATCATCAGGGAAAACATATGTGTACTGGTCCACCACTTAAAGATAGGTCGAACCCTCCACATCAACAGCTCCATGGGTAAGGCTAGCCAACTGATGAGTGATCGACATCACTCTCCTCTGGGTAAGTCCATCCAATGCTGCAAAGGATCAATAATCGTCGGTGTAGGTATACATGGTCCCATCCATGCCAAAACACTTCCCTTTGTGCCAAATACAGTAATTCTAAGCAAGGACTGTTGATAACCAGTCCATACCCACAATGACGTCGTAAAGCCTCAATACCGCAACTAAGAGATCCAAGACGATTCTCTCACCTCCTAGAGTAATCTTTTATGACGACACTAGTGAGTAATTGTCAAATCCACTCTCATAAGAGTCTCTAGCCGTAAAGATCGAGCCAATAGCTCTGTTGGAATCTCCGATCTCCGAACAAAGGATGCGGAAAATAAAAGAACGATTTGAACCTCTATCTACAAGTACTATAGCTAAGGTGGAGTAGAGACAGATCTCACCTCATATCATCTCCAGAGCCTCATGATCATAGGCATCATCTTCCTGGAGCTGAGTTCCACCCTTTCCACCTGCTTCCTACGTTCGGGGTGCAGCTCTAGGTGTTGGTGAGAGCAACATCTCGAATCATTTCCCACTTCCAGCTGCATGCCCAGCTCCTCTGAAACATATTCGTGCTCCCTACAAACCTTATCAGTCGAAACTTTGCCTCTTCCTGGGCAGTTCTTCGACCATCTGTTGAGAATTCGTACATAGGGTCGAACAGTAATGTGCTATGTGACCCTACCTGTCACATGTGAAATAATACAAGCTTATGGCATGTCTATCACTGCCTCGAGTCCCCTGCACAACCAAATCTGAATCACATTGTTGTCCACCTATATGTCTAGTCCTCTAGGACCTCTACAATGTCTATCTGATTCTAGATCCAGAAGACTCTACTACATGACGACTGGTGGTGGGTCTCACTGCTGGTGACTACTCAGCAAGAAAACTCTCCATCGATAGGGCTCTCCCTAACACTCACACCTGGATCGGGATGCTGAGTGAGATTATAGAAGCCCTGATCTATTTCATGATACCCTACTCGAATGTCTGGGCCCTGAAGATTGTGTCCTCAACCGTATTAGATGAGTAGCGTGAGAGGTCAGTGAACCTCGATGAGTGCAGAGCTATAGTCATACTTCCCTTCTGAAAAAGGAGTATCTCTTGAATGGGCTCTTAATGAAGAGTCACTGGAAAATACTCTACTCAAAAAAGGAACTCAATTTCTTCCCATAAAAGTGTCACGTCGTCATGGACCTGGACCATCAAGCTCCACCATCTGCCCATTGCTGCCTCTAGAAGGATAGCTGCATGTATCACCATGAGGTCGGATGGTGTCCCTACTTGTCAGAAAACTCCAACCATGTCCTCCATCCAATCCCCACCTGCCTGTGGGTCCGACCTATCCCCTAAACGTGGGTGGAATCTGGCACTGGAACTCATTCCACGTGCTTAAGGGGTATGAACCATTTGTTGCTGGGGCTGGTGGCATCGGTGGCCCAACAGGTAATGGTACAGATGGGTCCTCTGCAGGTGACTCTACTGGAATAGGGACCCTCACAAAGGGCGTGTTATTCGTTGGGATATCAGTGCGTACAACACTCAGAACTCTTGATTTTTGTCAACATGGAGGCATCCTAAAAAGAAATAGGTGTTCCATTGTTAAAATTTATACGTGGTGAGCTGAATGTAATACCCAGTGAGCTGACTCAAAATATTACAATGAAAACTTTTGAAAACACCCACACAATCAGTGTTTTCTTATACTAAGATGGAGCCAGGGTCCTGGTGTATGGATACGTCGGCTACCACAAAAACACTGGACTCTCTGAACTGAAATCCGCACTTATTACAATTAACACTATTTCTTCACAGAAAATATCAAACTCTTAGTTATGTTGTAGAACCGACTCCTCTGATACCAATTTGTCATGACCCGTCCCCCAGGGCCCGCAACAAGACTAACCCAAGCCCACCATCTATAGGACAGAGGTTAGAGACTAGCACCAAAGGCGTAATTATCTAAATTTAGGAAGGCTATACATTTATAACCTGTAATGAGACACACAAGTAATAACACATATGGATACGAAACACCATGATAACTGTATAACAAAAGTTTGCTAAAAGAAAAAGGGGTCGTAATAAAATCTCAAAAATAAAGTACAAGAAACTAAAAGTACATGAACAACTGATGAAAAAGGAAAATAGATATTAGGTCATCCTCCGAGGTTCCTACCTAAAGGGTAGGTACAGATCACCTCCTCAGCACTCCTCGTCTGTCTGTCTCCTCCATGTACCATCATGTCGTAAGGTCCACCTCTAGGTACCGTCCAGACCTGGAACTCTCATCCTCAGTCATCGCTGCCTTTCATCTGCACCAAACACAACGAAGTGCGGGCATATCCTGTGCAGGGGTGAGTATAATGATACTCAATAGGGTCCTCGAGACCCTCTAGGTATCACAAAAAATTATCCAAGGATAAACCACAATTTATGAAATCAACAAATAACCCTACCTAAGTATATGCCCATACATATACCTATGTTATTAATTAATCCATATCTATCATGAGGAAAACACAGAAAAACTGACTCAACTCAAACCAGTATTTTATTCTATGGGTATTATCACATTGCATTTCAAGTCACAATTTCAAAACCATTGCTGCTGGAGATCTCTTACTCTATCGAGTACAGTGAGCCTTCCACAACACCATGGAACCTCCCAAAAACCATGAACTGTTGAGGTACTCCTTCGGTCGAGCATTGTGGGTTTGCCACTCACCAAGGAGCTCCCCAGCGTGGATCTTCCACGTCACTAAGGAGATTCCTACTATGGTTCTGCCATGACACCAAGGCACTCCTCACTAGGCTAGTCGAGTCACTCCACATGTAATCGATCAGTAGTTATTAGGTATCATCCAGCTACAGGGTCTCCGCACTATACTACCTCGTCCCTGAAAAGATCTTCTCCACAAGATACTGGTCGATGCTATAACTATAAAAAATCACACAAAGATGTATCTTAATGTTCTGCCACGTTATAGGGGTTTTAATGCAATTGATGGCACATCAATCGGAAGATTGACCTGTGAGTTATTTGTCTTTTAGTCCTGGGGGGCCCAGTTGGATTTGTGCTCGATCTAGCCTGACTGTTCTCCATCTCAAACCAAAACATTATAGGGTATAATAGAAGGGACCATCTTGATCTATGATTTCCAATGTTGTTGATGGTTCATCAAACAGACGTCTAGTGACAATGATATGGCTGAAGCAGCGTAAATGACTCATAGTGGGCCCGGGTCTTGTCTGACTCAGTTGGACCGACTCGGCCTGACACCGCCTGGGCCATTATGGTATGGGTCAACTAGGATCAACCCTTTAGGTATGGCCCGAACTGTTGAGCAGCCCGCCCCATTGGGTCCGGCCTGGCCCGCGAGGGCCTCTGGGGTGGAGGACCGATCGGGAGGGCGCAGACCAGCCACGAGGGCTCTAACCGATCCCGAGGGTACTAAACTGATGTGGTGGTATGGACCGGCTGAGAGGGCTCAGATTGACCTCAAGGGCCCAGGCCGGCTGCAAGGCCATGGAACGGTTCGGGGTTGGCAGTCCGATCGCGGGTCGTTAGGACATGGTGTAGTTCGGTAGCAGTTCGGTCATGAGGGCAGAGTGGCTCAACTCTACGACGGGGCTCAGAATAGCTGCACCGCAGATTGGTTTGGACGGCAGTGCGACTCAGTGGATGGCGGCACGGCTCGACTCGAAAGGAGGCCTGGCTCGACACGGATGGCATCGCGGCTCGGCGTATGGAAGTGCCCCTCGGCACGGACAACGGGTCGGTTGGGGCAGTGCGGCATGTTTGCAGGTCTTCCTTGGAGGCGGGGTGAGGCCTTGGGTCATTGGGGGCAGTGCGGCGAGGCTGCGGGTCGGCCGGGGCGGCGCGGCGAGGTTGTGGGTCTCGGTGCCACTACATCTGTCGTCTACATTGTCATCCTCCATTTTGATGAATACACCAAAGAAGAACAGTGGAGGGGTTGGGAATGTTTTTTTTCTGCACCTTCTGTGTTTAGTGTGGTAGCATGTGGTTTACAAAATACAAATCATGAACATGAAACCATAATCTTCCACAATGTTTGTTCCCAACCCGCACAAGAAAAGAAGGGAGTATAAGGAATGTGATAAAAATTTAGGAATAATCCACTACCATGTTCAATTGATGAGTTGGCACAAGAAGGTAGTACGATCATCGATTCTCCATAGATGAGGATGTCCCACATTGGAAGAAGACCCGATGAAGAATGTCAAAGGAGGTCGGCATTCTTTGTCGATGGAGCATTATTTGTGGAAGAACACATTCTTCGTTGAAGAGTTTTCTCCCACCAAGAGCTCTCTCTCCTTTTCCAATAAATTTTCTCCAAATAAGAACCCACCAAAATAGAAGAGATATCCAATATAATAAAAAGTGTTTCCCCAATTTAATCGTTGGCACAATTCAAATCAGATTAATTAAATTGGCTAAATTAAGTTGTTTGTTGGCATAATTAAGAGGATGATGGTTGGAACAATTAATGCGGAGGAAGCTCAAGAGGCTCCTCAACAATAATGACGGAGTTGAAGTGGTTTCCCTACATTTATGAGGGAGTTTTGGTTTTCTCTAAATTAATGGGGGGTTTCAAGGGGGTTTAATCTTGGGTGGTACCCACCACCATAACCTCTCATGGGAGGTTATGCTCTGGTGGTCCCCACCACCATAACCTCTAATGGGGGGTTACGGTCTGGTGGTCCCCACCACCAACTTCCATCAAAAAGGTTGGTTACAACAAAATAAAATAAAACGTGCACTAATTTTATTTCATTATTTCCACGAAAAACCCTAAAACTAACATTCACCCACGACCAACTTTCATCGTGGTGAAAGTCTTATTAATCGAAAACCAGCGCTGCGAGTTCAACGGTGCCCTTGGATTTCAATTACAAGCACCAGTTCAAAAGTTATAAAAACCTTCTCATACGTTTATTGAAAGTACACCAAAAAAACCTTCAAAAATTCATTACATACACTTGAGGCCTCGTAATCACATGCCTTCAATTTTTTAGACACGTAAAATTCCCATTTATTTAAAGAAAATTACGTTGAAATTTCTGGACATTTCATTTATTATATATTGTTTTTGAATTATTTTAAAAACAAATTCAATAAACCTATTTAGTGCATATATATCCAACAACTATATTTCCAACAACCATATTTTTAATGAAATGATTTTAATATATATAAAACATTAATAAAATATTTTATTACATTCACACTTCTTAAGAAAAACTTCTTATTTTCATAGTATTCATTTAGGACTCACAATAAGTTTTATCCCCTCTTTATATTCATGCTCATTTTAGGTTTTTTATTCATTGGTTATCCTCATGGTGAATATGATATTGGTTATTTGGTAGTCTTGATGATTTTAATCTTTCCTATTTGTTATCCCATACTAATTTATAAAATTTAAATGGGTGAATTTTTCCATGTTGTGTAATAATAGAAAATGTTAAATTATTATCTTTATGTTATTTTATTATAATTATTCACTTATGAATGAATAAAATATTTTTAGTTTAATTCATTTATTTTATGAATTATTTCATAGAAAATTTCAATTCCTATAAACAAATATAATAATTAAAATTTAATTATAAACGTATAATTTATAAATGTGTTATTATTCCTAAAATCATAGAGTGTTATAATATAAATATATTAATTTTATTGAATACCTATAAAAATTTTATTGAAGTAATATAAATAATTATGTTTTATCCTAAATATTTGTATATGAGTTATTTTTAAAACAAGATGAAGTCATATTTTAGAATGTTCATCATTATATTTAGTAGTTTCTTTATAATGGGTTTTTGATTGTTGTGCATTGATTATGTATTTCATTATATCTATATTTTTGGATATTTATGTGATAATGTGATATTAATTGGGAGAAAGAATCAAGTATTAATGCTTAATATCTCATATTATATAAATCTTGAAATTTTTTAGAAGATATATTTAATATCATATCAATATAAGAGATTGATTTTCCTACATAATGAAAAGTTTTATTAATGGACATTTCCATATTAATGATGTATCTCCCTTGTGATTTGATTAATATAGTGTTTTAAATATGTTTTGGGTACATATAACATGATCCTCCAGAGTATTAGTTGTGATCCAAATATAGTAACGTCAATGAAATGTATGTGAGAGGGTGGTTAAATTATCTATATTTCATTTTTTCTCTTTTATAATTATCTTTCAGTTTTCAAAGTCATTAACTGTTTGAGTGGTGTATAATTTTATGGTACGAAGATTATCAAGATTTCATTTTTCATTATGGGGTGTATAGAACAACAATAGAGAATTTAATATGTTATTAATTTCTTTTAAAAAGGATTTTCCGATTATTAAATTATTTTCAATGTTTTATAAGTTTATTAAGAAATAAAATTTAATTTTAAACAATTAATTTTAATATTTTTGTAGATTTTATTTGGATATTTAAAATTATAACGAGGCCTTTTACAAAATATTTATATTTTTTCCCACCTATACATAATGTTCTTTCATATCACATGTAAATGTTGAATGAGTATACTAATATAAGATTCATGTTATTTTGGAATTTTCAAAAGCTATGTAAAGGCATATCTTTATTTTATATAGATACATAAGGTAGATCATGTTTTTTATTATATTAATAATGGTATAAATTTCATAAAATTAGGTAAAAATTAACTTAAATAAGATATATAATGGTCATATGTATGTAGTATAATGTTAAACTCTATTTCAATAATTTTCATAATGGTAATCCATCATTGTGTAAAAAAAATCGTGACACACAAAAGGGTCTACCTATGATTTTCATTGTGTCACAGGTGTAAAAAATTAAATACTTAATACATGTATGTTTTTTACCAAATTTCAAATTACTATGTAAGAATGGTTATCCATGTTTGGGGAATTCAATGTTACCCTTACAAAACACATGATTTTTATATATGGGAATTGATAATTGAGTAAAATTATGTATTTCCATCTTTGTTTGACCCTTGAAACTTTTTTATGGTAAATTGATAAATTAAAATTTTAAATAGGATGGTAAAACTCTATTTAGTGTCATATAAAAATTCATTACCCATAATTAAATTTATATCTATTAAATTTAGATATGTGAAAAATTATTATAGAATAATGTTTAATATGGGTTTAATGATGATTTAATATCATTTCGAAACATGTATCTATATATTTTAAAATAATTTTATTAACATTCAAGTATTTATTCAGGTACTTTGAGTTTTTGAGAAAAAAACATGTCATTTAAAAATGTCAATGTCATTAGAAATTTTCTTGATGCACTCTTACGCGTTCTATGCCTATTCAAGTTTTCCTCTATCCTCTATTTTTTGTACAGTATGTTATGATTTTATCTAATATGTTGGGCGTTTATCACTATTTATAGATTTTAAGTTAAATTATGATATAATACAATTTAATATCTTATATTTTGAATGAATTTAAAATCCAAGGGTAATTTAAACATTTATTCATAGGGGAAAAATTTTTCAATTTGAGAATCACAGTATAAATATGATACTTCTATCCCCCTGATGTTTTTTGAATATAATATTTAAGGCCCAATGTAGATTAAAAATTCAGTTTAGATATAAATGCATCGGGATTCAAAGACTTATGGTTTGGAATGACCAAGGGGGTACATGATATAGGCATGGTTAGTGATAACCTCTCACCCAAAATCGTGCGGCTCATTAGGGGTGTCATGTGGTTTGTTAAACCATGCACCCAAGTCTACATGGACATACGAGAGCTAAGTAGTAAAATTTAGAGAATTTAAAAAAATGGTTTATAGTTTATCTAATAATACACCTATTGTTTCAAGGGTATTTACATTTAGGTAGTGGGTGAACACATTTTGCACACAATTATCCAAAAAAAGAGGCCCCACAGTTTTCAAAATCTAAAAGGGCGATATGACCAAAATTCACCTAGTATCATTTAATCATTGAACCATATTTTTCCTCATCATTATCCATATTATTCAATAGAGGAAGATATATCATCCAACCTCTCATTGGATTCAATGGAACCCCTTTGATTGGGCTATTATTTAAGCAACATTCATCACATTGTATCCATATTGTTATGTCTAGGAGTAATATTTTTCCATTTCTTATTTTCTTCCACCATAGTGGATAATAATTATATAGGAGGTCATTTTACTTTTTTTCAAAAAAATGTCTATCAATAAATTTTATCTCATTTGATATTGAATAAATGGATGATACTAGATTATTAAATCATCTTAAGCATGAGGTAGGTAGATCCAAGAATTATCTTAATTTATATGTATGTTTATGTGATTTATGATAAATATGAATGAGAGGTGTTGTCTAGGTGTGGTCATTTTATTTTATTACTCCACCATCATTTCTAAGGGATGTTTAATGCCAGTTTTGTGTCTTTTATTTTATTATTAATCTATCTATGGTATTGAAGAGGTGAAATTGAACTCCTTGTTCATTTTGTAGGATAATACTAGTTATATAATTATTTTAGATTGAGCTTCTAGATATGTCAGTTCGATGGGAACATGTACATCCTAGATCATGTGGAATTGAGTGTTGTTGTTCACTAGCGGTGAGAAGATATTTTTTTTCAGGTTCTATTGGTTGAGGATGAACACAGATGTAGTTGTGAGATATAGGACATATGTGGAGACATAGGTTCTTTAAAGACGTAGCGTCATTTTTTGGTGACATCTACTAACTGAGGATAACTGATTGTTCCATTGGAGTTATGTTCACATAATATCGAGACCCATTTGGGTTGTTTTAACCACTCGATGTGGGTTTAGGAATTCATATTCTTATTATAAAATGGGATTGAGTTTTTAATCAAATTTGCAGAGTTTCTAATAGATTAAATCCTTGTGTGATGGTTCAGACCATTAGATGGGGGAGGAGGCTTGATGTTAAGTTGGAGTGGATGTTTCAGGACTATGGAAGGCAATATTTTTTCATGACTATAGACATCGATCTAACAAGCCGATGAATAAATATTAAATGGAAGTATAATGTAATAGTTTTATATTTACGAGTGGGACGAAGGGATGTAATATTTACTCAATATGTTGTGTATGTGGTAAAGGTATTACACACAATTACATGTGGTATAGAAATAGATAATGAGACAAGGGTTCTTTTTGTATGATATAAATATGAATCATTATTATACATTAGAATTATCCAATGAAGGTAAATTATCTATTGTGGGAATTGAGAACACGATAAAGAGTTATTTGATCTGTGACATGTTGTTTGTTATTTACATTTTGTATGCACATGTATATTTATGGATGTAATACATGCATACATTTGTGGTGGAATATAAATTTTACACTCACACAATCCACAAGACCCTTAGGATGAATTAAATTATTATAAATTTTAGTATGGGAAATGTATTAGACTAATGGGATGCACCTTATTGAGAAGGTATCAGTTGAGGTGCACAAGATAGATGGTATGGTTTTTATAATATGGATGATATTGTTTCATTACGCCAAAATGGAGATTTTTTTGCGGTTTTTGTATGTAATAAGACAATAAAAAAGAAAGTGTTCTTTGAAGATTATGTGTGACAATCCTAGACTATAGTAACTATTTGTTGTGTGTATAAGGTTTAAATTTTTTTTTATTTTATATTCATTACACTAAATGGGTTTATCACTTATGTATTAATATTTTTAGTAACATTAAAATTATTATATCTACAATGTATAGTCTCCACACTATCAAAAATTAAAACCTCTCTACTAGTTGGTAACCTTTTTCATATGGGGAGGAGTGCTAATGTCATTGTGAAAAGTTGAACTGAAGAAAAAATTGAGTGGATCCTAGTAATATGAATTAAAAGTGGTATCATAGATCATGATAGTTGGACAGTTCAGTTAACATTTATTTGGTTTCCATGTAGAGATAAAGGCTCTAATTTTGAATTTCTTAGTTATTTGGTCTATGGTAGACTATAGCCTATTAAATTGATAGAACATTGGATATAGGTAACATTGTGTGTCTAGAAATATCCAGCATGAATTGAAATTCTATTTACCAAGAAAAAAGTGTATTTTTTCTGGTTTTTGTGATTACTGGTGAGTTACATGATTCATATAATGGTGAATTTTTTATTATTGTTTTTGACCCATGGCCTTAGAGATAGGAGGAGAGAATTAGTTCATCATTATATGATCAAAGAATCACAAGACATATGTATGTGATTGTGATTGTTTCTAGTTAAATTGAATACCCCGAATGAGATTGGTTTGTTTAAAATCTTGTGAAATAGATAAATAATTTTTTTCATGTAAAGCCACATTGTAGAATTTATAAGAACCATGCTCTGTATTTCACACTCAAACATGATTTATTTCGAAAACATTCACATAATAATACTCTAAGGACCGATAGGTCTAATGTCTTGGGATATTTGGAACACTACATATGGACTTAAAACATGAAACAAAACATCTTTATAGAAATCATCCTTTACATGACCACTACATTCCCCCATACATAACATTGCATGGGATAACCTGGGGACATGCATAAGATAAATGGTGATCTATAATTCCCAATTATGGATTAAAAAAGAAATAAACAGAAGAATAAAATACATATTATGAAATAGGAATATCAATGGAGACTAAAAGAAATCGGAACATAAAGGCATGATATACCATGATTATCATTACATGTAAATGTGGTAGCAAGACATAACATGGTATTAGAATGACCCAAGTCTCATTCCACATGGATCATGATTAAACACTAATTTTACATGAATTATCATGGTTATACCCTCATTTCACTTGATGTATCATGATACTAATCTTTACCAACTGGTTTGGAGCACTATCAGGGCACACCCATCTTAAACATTTAATATCATTCATAAGTGTGCCACATGGATCATACAACATGGAATGGTTTAAGATTATAATTTTTTACATGATAAAGGAATTTGTAATTCATACATGAAACTATATAATCAATAATCAATCATGAATAAAGGTGAATGACATTGATAGAAGAATCAGAATGGTATTCATAACATAATGACTTCGGCATAGAAAATCAATGTGCAATTTCGACAGCAAAATTTTGTGACAAAAGAATTTTTAAAAAGTGGTTGATGAGAGAGGAATGGGTGTCTTATAATATTTACATGAAATTAAATGTAATGGGGTCATATATATACATTTCCCAATATATTTAATGAAATTTTAGATTCATATTACAAAAAAAATTCTTGAATGTAAATAATGAGTGATAAATTAAATACGAAATATTAGAATGGCAACAGGGGTACGTGGGGGGAATTAATGGAATAGAAATGGGTATATCATCATTAAAGCATAAATATACATGGATGAGGGAGGTGAAATACTATACCGCAACATTTACAATAATAAATAAAAGGCCATAATAATAATAAGAGATTAGGATAAAATGAAAAAGGAAAGAATCCCTTATTGGAAGTGTGATGCCAAAGGCTTGAAAGGGGCTTGATAGAAGATTCATGACAGCGTGGGACTCCTTGGGAGGATTATGGAGAGATTATGGCAGAGGTTGGACGAACTCAAAAGGCTTTTAGTGATGAGACAATGGGATCATGGGTGGGTTTATATAGGAAAGGAGAAGGAATGCTTTATTATTTAGGTTTTGGGAACCACACATTAAACTAATATAAACCAAAATCCATCCCATGGTGTTTTTCCAAATGGGATTGAAAAAAATTATCTTATATTTCAAATGGAAGATCTTTTTAAAATATTAGTCTTTCTTATGTGGCAGTCAGTCACACTCTCAAGGAGATCATTTTAAAATGTTAAAAAGTTTTATATGACTTAAAGGGTCCACTAAGGCTTTGTAAAATATATCAAAAAACCATAAATCAAATTAATTTAATGGTAAAACATATATAAAACGAAATTAATATTTATAGTTGTTTATTACATCACTATTGGGTCATTATGATTTCATAAAAGATGTTATATATTAAAACAGTATTTAATTTTACCCAAAAATTTGACATTCTCAGAATATTATGAAAAATTCACCGTTGGATACTTTTGATATCTAAATTCAAAAAATTATATTTATTTTATTTAAATAATTTTCTAAATATGTGAATTTTTATCTTAAAAATAAAAAGAGGCATTTATAAAAATTTCTTGTGTTTTGAGAAAACTGACATTAAAACCATAATAAAAATAACAATTGTATTCATAAAATTTTTCTGATAATTTATATTTAATAATTATTAATTATTTAATAATATTTTATTAAAATAATATTTAATTAAAAATAAATTAATTCATAAAAATTGTTTTCTTAATCAAATATTAACTAAAAATACTATTTTGGATTTAAAAACTATTTACAATGTAACAAAAACAAAATGAATGTGGAATATTTATTATATAAAAAAATAATTTACATAATCATAGTACTAGGTTCCTATTACATAACCCTTTATGAAACCCACAAAATACCTAATTTTATGGTGTGTTATGGTGGCAGACTCTTGGTTTGGCTCAGATAACATCACTCGGGTGGTAATCTCTATCAACATTCACTTCTCCTGTTGGTGGTTCTACTCGAGCTTAATGTGTTGATGCCCAGCTTGAGCATGGTAATGATTGAAGCACAATGACCCCACCTCCTTTTTGAGCTCCTAAAAATTGGCTTCATATGGAGAAATTCAGCTGGATGAGGTCATCGCCTTATTTTTCGAAGTAAATTTTATTTGCTAAAGCCATATATTTATACAAATCATGTTACCACTATTTAACGACTATATTATAATCGGTCACAATGCTTAACGGTATTTTAATATTCAAAAAAATAAATCCATCAATGTGTATAAATTTAATATATCTGTAATAAGATATTTATTTATATCAAGTTTAATTTTCATTAATAAAAGTTTGGTTGTTATAAAATTTAATTAATCTTTCTCAAGTATGTGGATCTTGGTAACACTGGTATTTGATCTTATATGTGTATGGTGTATGTGGTACATGGAAATTTTATGAGTAGGTATGAATAATGGAATGGGTTGTTGTTTAATGTATCAACAACATGATATATTTTGATTTCTGGAATAGGCACATGGTGGAATTCTAATCATCCATAATAGGATGTAACTATATGTGTATGGGATTTATGTCGGGCCTGACTCTGATATGGGAAGGATGGGGGACATAAAACCAGATGATATGTGATATGGGTGAGGTGAGGATATGTTTTGGTAGAGAGATTCAATACCTATTAAATGTTTGCATATTTTTAATATTTAGTCTATTTTCATTAATTTTATCAATTGATTTTATATCTCAGTGTGATCGCACCAAAATAAGACCCTATGGAGTATCATGAGGGCAGAGATGTTGATTGATCAGGGCTGAATAGGATTTGTAACACCCTGAGATTTTATGAAAAATATTATTTGTAATTTTATTGGTGTCGTGTGTTATACGCTACACCAAAAGGAGCTTGTACTAAAGACATCCCTGACTTGGCTTTCATTACACAAAATTGCGACCTTCCATGATAGCGTGTGTAGTACGTAATTCTATGTTTCACTAAATGAGATATTATTATAATATTATTATGAACTGGCTATTATGAATAGTAATACCCCATTTTTGAAATTTTATTTTTAAAAATGGACTTCATTTTTGGATTCGGAATATCAAAATTATCATAGTGTGATTTTTTGTTATTTTTCGGAAAATGATCAATTTTTTATGAATAGTTAAAACACTGGGTTAATATTTAAAAACTGACTTTTTATTTAAATAATTATTTATTTTATTTAAATTTATTTTTGGTCAAAATTGATACATAATACCTATATATGTTCAATGTAATTAATTGGAGTGATTTTATAATAATTTTAGATATATAAATATTTTATTGAAATTTTCACCGTCTTTTACCCACCTCCTAGGAGAATATGGAAATTCAGATAAAACATAATTTTACCGCATCTGTGAGTGGAATATTGAAAATCCAAGTGACGTGGGTAATATCAAGGACTAAAATTTTGTTTGATGTGATGAAAATAATTTTTGGTGAATAGTAACTTTTTTCTTTTATTTACCACGATTAAAAGTAAATAGGGTAATAAAGGGTAAAAATGATATTATTATTACCCTAACACATGTACTAATTATATTGGATAAGTGTAATTAGACCAAAGACAACCTTAGGAATAAAATATGACCATTTAGGTCCACTTTGATTAGATTAGGACATTTAATATTATTTTCTTTAAAGAATATTTAAAATTGTTAAAATCAATGTTTAATAACTAAATCATTTTTAATATTGGGTTATTAATAAGTTAAATTCTACTATAAATATTCATTAGTTAGCTAAAAATAATTCTTACATAATGGTAATTTATTTTTAATTTTTAGTCATTAAATAATTTAATTTATTTATGACACATTGATGATACAGTAATTATCTTATTAATGAAATATTCACATAATTGATGTTATAAATAGAGAAATAAATGTAATTTAAGAATTTTTATGAATTAGAATAATTTTATAGGTTAATATTACATGTTAGTATTGATTTAATTATATTTTTTCTATTTAATCGTTCTGTTATGATTTTCACAGAAATCAATTACCAAATATTGTGAAAATTGAAATAAAATAGTTTTTAAAACAAATATTATATAATTAATTATTATTTTATTTCTAAAAATCTAGGGATATGAAAAATGACTTAGAAAAGGTTATATATATTAATAATAAACAACTTGGGGTCCATTTGGCTTGTTATAGTAAGTTTATTAACCGTATAATTTATGAAAACAAGAAGACACGGGAAAATTTAAATTATCTATCTTAAAGTTAAATCTAAATGATAATGTTAAAATAGAAACCTAAACTTGTCAAAATTATATTGGATGAGAGTATTTAGACCCATCCTTACCTTAGCTTAGAAATAAATAATTTTGGAGCTATTAAAAACAGAATATGACCTTATAATAAAATAATATTTTTAGTTTTTCCTAAGGTGCCCCTCTCCTCCCTTATAAAAGGGCACCTCCTCCCTCTCTTCCTCACACCACATTGAGCCTTCACGCTCGGCCAACCCATGCCAAATTATTTTCTCCACTTCCCTATAAATATCCTAGAGGTTCTGGACTTCTTCAAAGACCAATTTTAGTGCCCTAAAATTAGGTCTCAAAGAGGCGTTTCAAAGAAGAGGTAATGTCTGTTACCGATTATTTCAACTTTGTTTCTTCTTCCACTTATTTTTATTTAGTTGTTTTGTTATGAAGTAATGACATCAGTATCAGTAATATAATGATATGTTATTATATGTATGAAACAACCATATTTCACCATCTATCCATCCTACGGAAAAATAAATCACTGCGCGTGCGTACGTACGGAATACCGTCTCCACGTCTTGGTGTAATCTGTTTTCGAGCACCACCATACATGGATGGGTATAATGGTGTCAATAAATAACTATATATTATTATTGAAAAGTGAAATTTATTCTGAAATATTATACATACACTTCAATTCAATTCCATGATCATGGGAATGATATCATCGCTCATGCGTACGTACAGACTTCCGTCTCCACGACGTGATAAGATTCATTCTCCATGTTAACAATTCATGAATGATTATAAAATATATATATAATAAGTAATCATGAAATATATGACATAATAATGATACTGTATTTATGAGTATATATATTTATGTCATCTACTTAATTTCATTCAATTCAATAAGGAAACGAAAATATCGTTCATGCGTACGTACGACCTACCGTCTCCATGAACGGTGTTTTTCATTCCATTTAATCGATATATCATATATATATATATATGTATATACTGCATATATATTATATATAAATCATGTTTTACATTATTTAATTAAGTAAATCAGGATATAATTAATAATATCAAGAATAACAAGTCCAAACATGTGCGACAAAGAAAACTATTTTACCCAAAAAGCTGCTTTGACATGGATATTACAAAAGAACGGGTAATATAAAGTCATAAGTGAACCATATATGATATCATAAAAATGAATATGATTCTGTAATAAGTCAATGACATTATTTAAATCCATATACATGAGGTTTGGAAATGTACGAAGCATATCAGACATATATTAAGGGATAATTGTGCAAATATCATTTTTATCTGAGACTGCTTATACGTAAATATTTACTAGAGTTATTGTTACCATCCATTTCCATAATTTCTAAATGTTTTTTTATGTATATTTAATGTCCTTTTAACCCATTTTTACTTTTAGTACATGGTATTTACGGAATCTTCCTTTTGTTTATTTTATGAGGTACTTTTTTACTTTTCCGACAAATGTACGAGGAGAGTGTTTTTTTTACTTATACGGCATGAAAAGATTTTTACGTTTTTATAAAGCCTTATTTTCATGAAGCTTCCACCAAAATATTTCATGAATATTTTAAACAAAATATTTTTCTTTTAAAATTTCATGACGTTTTCTGAAAAGAAATTGATTTTGAAGAAGAAAGGATATTTTCCTCAAGAATTATTTTCAAGTGGTGTATCAAAACCATTTTCCATCTAAGATGACATTATTTAAAATGTGTATGTTTCAAGTATCATGTCTATATGATTTAAATGGTTTCACTTTTTCTTATTATGAAATGATATCCATTTCTTTTATATGATGATGGGTTGATTTTTATGAAACCCATTTTATTTATTCGGTTATTATGAATGATGTATGTTTATTTTGTGGCACATGTAAGAATGATTTCATTTTGAGATGTGTGGGACCTATATCTCCCTATAATTCATTGGGTAATGATTTATATCTCATGAGATAGACATGGCTGAAATGGTATGTTAATCTGGTTCAGTGTTACAGAACTGGAATGAGGAGTGAACTCGATTCAGAAAGGGACTTTGTCCAGTAAGATGGTCTTGGCAGCAATGCCTTGACTACAACTGAAATCAAATCATGTGCTTAATGGTTGCCACAATTACATGTTTTATTCCCATGCTATTTTATCATGATTTATGTTCCCTTATGATATATGCCTCACGTACTTCCATGATTCATGTCTTTGCTCCAGATTTTGATGTTTAGATTTTATGTTCAAGTTTTTGAATTAAAATGTTTATGGATTGTTTTATGTTCTCTATGTTTAAACTTTCTGGGCATTTGAGCTCACCCCTTTTATGTTTTTCTTTTCCCTAGGATATAAAGAAAGGTTTTAGGTAAGAAAAATGGGGAAGATATTTATGGGAGATGTTGAAGATCATTCACCACGATTAGAAGATTATATTATGATATTCCAAATACACTAAACTATTACAGTCCTTGTGTGTCTGTTTTTGTTATATACTAATTATTTTGCAAAAGTAATGTAATGTCCATGTACGTCATCCTTTGGGTCTCTATAGTTGGTATGAGAGGAAAGGTTTAGTCAACCTTTGGAAACTAGGATGCGAGAACTTTAGTGAGTTCCCAATATATATTTCTAAGGTATGTATAGGGATGTCCCTAAGGTTAAGTATATATATAGTTTATAGTCCTAGAATTATTGTAAAAATATTAGAATTTAACCTAATATGTTAGACATTGAATTTAATCCCCCTTGACTATGATTTTGGCCTCTCACACTATTTCGTTTTGGGTTTTAGAAAATGGATGGGAATGCGAAGATTCATGATAATGGAGGATATGATGTACAATGGAATGATATTCTTCATGAGGAACCAAATGAAATTGGATCTGGAGGTCACATATCATTATTATGCCAAATCAGAAATCTCAAAATATGATCAATAATCTCAACTTTGGTAAGTTTCCTGACTCAGATAATAAGAGATAGATGGAGTTTCATGATGATCATAGAGGAAGGAATGTTCAATTTCTATCATGTAAATCATGTGGGAAGAGGAATCAAGGAGAATGTTTCAAAGGAACTGGAATATACTTTGGGTGCGGAAAAGAAGGCCACAAATCTAGTATGTTCAATGGAAAAGGTTCAGTTAACACAATGGTTAAAGATAATGGTATTGCTACGACATCAACAGTGATTAGAAGTTTTAAATGTGGAATGTATGGGCATTATGAAAACCAATTCCCTAAGGGAAAATCTCATGAAGAGAATCAGCATGGTCATATGGGTAGTATTTATGTGGATGATGATGAGGAGAATACAAATGAAATATGTGATGAAAGAAGTGTTGAAGCTTGGTCAATGGTTTAAGAATGTAGTGGAATGATTGTATGTTTATCAAGAGTTATGTTGTATAGGTAATTTAATGGTACTATGGAATAATGAAACATCTTGGGATTGTTACAATATTGTTTTCCTAATGTATTTGAAAGTATATGTTGAATGGTACTGGTATCCATGAAAGGTTATTCAGATATTTTTTGAAAGAAGATGATATGCACATAATGAATGGATAAGGAGGAAATAATATATTTGATAGTATTCAAGAGCTCATGATTATTATAAGGTCTATGAGATATAATGGTTTGAGTATACAGAATTTTGTGATTTTGGTATGTGGAAGGAGTTAACTTTTAACAGCACTCATGTTTTCACTAAGGTTCAATGGGTTTTCATTTTTCAAGAGAATAAATGATTAAGGCACTCGAATGTTTAGAATGTGACCAACAAGACACACCTTATGATATATGGGGATCAATAATGGTATTAACATGCTTGTTATATGAACTCTATGATAATCCTTTTCACTATAATATGAGATTGGACATCAGTAATTTGGATAAGTCTAAAGATTGGAATGGATTTTGTTGGACATAAGTCATTATTGTTTAAGAATAGAACTTTTTTTGATATTATTGAAGGAAAGTTATAATAATGTAGTTTTAGAAAAGGGACAACATACAGGACGGGCGACATCCCATCGCGTCAAATAAGTCTATGGGAATCGATCCCACAACTGAAGTGCGACATGCCTTTATCTCCTACCACTAGCCTACAGGAACTCCCTGTTTAGTAGAAAGCGGTTTTATTATATTAATCAGTATTATATAAGAAGTAGAGGTCCATTTTAGGAACCATATATGGTTAATCTCATTATAGATGGACTTATGTATGACCAATCATTCTATCATATGATCTACTAACACTTCATTAATGACAAATTCAAATTCATTGTTTTAATAGAGGAATTGGAAATTTTCCATGGAACGACCAACAATGAGACTATACCAAAATCATGAAATTATTTCTTCTAATTCCAATTTCTTAAACTTTAGGGGAATGATAATGAAAACCAAAAATATTGACCTAGTACCCTTATATACGTTGAATCTGATGGTACCTTAGATCATCACAAATCTATGTCTTTATGATTGTTGAATTTTTCATAGCCGTGTTCTCTACCACTCTCCATCAGAACATAATGGATATATTTCTCTTCCATATCCATATTTTCACCTATTTTCTCCTATGAGGAAACCTAGTGATTATTTAATTTGGGTAACTGTTATGTTTCATACTTTATTTTTTAATGATTGGTATTGGTATTCCTTTTTAAGATGTGGGTTTCTATTAAATAAACTTTTGACTAGTAAATCATTTATAACCCCGACGAATTTCGAGGGAGAAATTCATTTTAAGGGGGGTAGAATGTAACACCATGATATTTTATGAAAAATATTCTTTTTAATTTTATTTGTGTCTTGTGTTTTACGCTACACCAAAAGGAGATTTCATTACTCGCATCCCTGACATGGCTTGCAATACACGCAATCGCGACCTTCCACGATAGCGTGTGTAGTACGCAATACCAAGTTTCACTAAATGAGATGTTATTATAATATTATTATGAACATGCCGTTATGAGTAGTAATACCCACATTTTGAAATTTTATTTTTCAAAATGGACTTCATTTTTTGATTTAGAATATCGAAATTATCCTAGGGTGCATTTTTGGTATTTTTCTGAAAAATTTAAATTTTTGAAGAATAGTGAAAGCACTGGGTTACTATTTAATACCCGACTTTTTATTTAAATATTTATTTATTTTATTTAAATTAATTTTTTTGAAAATTGATACATAATACCTATATAATTTCAATGTAATTCATTGGAGTAATTTTATAATAATTTTAGATATATAAAAATTTTATTGATCTTTTAACGGTCTTTTACCCACCTCCTAGGAGAATTTGAAATTCACATAAAACAAAATTTTACCGCTTCTGTGAGTGGAATTTCGAAAATCCCAGAGACATGGTTAATATCAAGGACTAAAATCTGGTTCGATGAGATGAAAATAATGTTTGGTGAATAGTAACTTTTTACTTTTATTTACCACGATTAAAAGAAAATAGGGTAATTATGGGTAAAATGATATTATTATTACCATAACACATGTCCTACTACTTTTGGATAAGTTTAATTCTACCAATGAAAACCTTATGAATAAAATATGACCATTTAGGTCCACTTGGATTAGATTAGGACATTTAATATTATTTTATTTAAAGAATGGTTAAAATAGTTAAAATCAATGTTTAATAACTAAATAATTTTTAATATAGGGTTATACATTAGATAAATTCGACTATAAATATTAATTAGAAAGATAAAAATATTTCCTAAATAATGGTCCTTTCTTTTTAATTTTTAGATATTAAATTAATTCATTAATTTATGACACAATGATGATGCAGTAATTATCTTATTAATGAAATATTGACATAATTGATGTTATAAATACCCAAATAGATGTAAATTGAGACTTTTTATGAATTAAAATAATTTTACAGGTTAATATGACATGTTAGTATTGATTTAATTAACATTTTGCGAACTAATCCTTCTATTATTATTTTCACAAAAATCAATTACCCTATAGTGTCAAAATTGAAATAAAATAGTTTTTTAAAAAAATATTATATTATTATTGGTTATTTTATTCCTAAAAATATATGGCTCAGCCAAATGACTTAGATAAGGTTATATATATTAATAATAAACAACTTGGTGTCTGTTTGGCTTGTTATAGTAAGATTATTAACCTTACAGTGTAAGAAAACAAGAAGACACAGTAAAAGTTATATTATCTAACTTAAAGTTAAATCTAAATGATAAGGTTAATATAGAAACCTAAACTTGTCTAAATTCTATTGCATGAGAGGATATCGAACCACCCCCACCTTATCTTAGAAAAAAATAAATTTGGAGCAATTAAAACCCGAATATGACTTTATAATAAAATAATATTTTTAGTTTTTCCTATGGTGCCCCTCTCCGCCCTTATAAAAAGGCACCTCCTCCCTCTCTTCCTCACACCACATTGAGCCTTCATGATCGGCCAACCCCTGCAAAATTCTTTTCTACACTTCCCTAGAAACATCCTAGAGGTCCTGGTCTTCTTCAAAGACCAATTTTAGTTCCCTAAATAGAGGTCTCAAAGAGGCGTTTCAAAGAAGAGGTAATGTCTGTTACCGATTCTTTCAAAGTTATTTCTTCTTCCACCTCTTCATCTTTAGTTTTTTCAATAATAAGTAATAACATAAGTATCAATCATACACTGATATGTTATTATATGTATTAACCAAACCTATTTCACCATCTATCTATCCTACGGAAAAGGAAATCACCACATGTGCGTACGTATGGAATACCGTCTCCATGCCTTGGTGTAATCTGTTTTCGACCACCACCTTACTTGGATGGGTATAGTGGTGTAAATAAATAACTATATATTATTATTTCAATGTGATATTAATTCTGAAATATTATACATACACTTCAATGCAATTACATGACCATGGGAATGATATCATCGCTCGTGCATATGTACAGACTACCGTCTCCACGATGCGATGAAATTAATTCTCCATGTTGACAATTCATGCATGATTATAAAGTATATATAATAAGTAATCATGAAATATATGACATAATAATGATACTGGATTTATGTTTATATATATGTATGCCGTCTACATAATTTCATTCAATTCAATAAGGAAACGAAAATAGTGTTCATGCGTATGTACGGCCTACCGTCTCCATGAACGGTGTATTTCATTCCATTAAATCGAACTATCATATATATATTTATATAATGAATATATATTATATATAAATCAATTTTTAGAGTCTGGGATATTGTAAATCAGGATATAAGTAATAATATCAAGAATAACAATTCCAAACATGTGCGATAAATAAAACAATTTTACACAGAACACATCATTAACATGGATCTTACAAAAGAATGGGTAATATAAAGTCATAAGTGAACAATATATGATATCATAACAATGAATATGATTCAATAATAAGTCAATGATATTATTTAAATCATTATACAGGAGGTTCGGAAATGTACGAATCATATCAAACATAAGGTAAGGGATAATTTTTCAAATCTCATTTTTATCCGAGATTACTTATATGTAAGTATTTACTAGGGTTATTTTTATCATCCATGTCCATGTTTTCTAAAAGTGTTTTTATGTATGTTTAATGTCATTTTAACCCATTTTGACTATTACTAAATAGTTTGTACGGAATCTTTCTTTTGTTTATGTTACGAGGTACTTTTTGACAATTCTGACAAATGTATGAGGAGAATGTTTTTTAACTTATACGGCATGAAAATATTTTTTCAGTTTTATAAAGCCTTATTTTCATGAAGCATTCTCCAAACGATTTCATGACTATTTTAAATAAATTATTTTTCGTTTAAAATTTCATGAGGTTTTGTGAAAAGAAATTGATTTTGAAGAAGAAATGATATTTTCCTCAAGAATTCATTTCAAGTGTTTTATCAAAACCATTTTCCATCTAAGATGACATTATTTCATATGTGTATGTTTCAAGTATCATATCTCTATGATTTAAATTTATTCACTTTTTTATGTTATGAAATGATATCAATTTCTTTTATATGATGATGGGATGATGTTTATGAAACCAATTTTATTTATTGGGTTATTATGAATGATGTATGTTTATTTTGTGGCACAACTAAGAATGATTTCATTATGAGATGGGTGGGACCAATATCTCCATCCAATGCATTGGGTAAAAATTTATATCTCATGAGACAGACATGGCTGGAATGGTATGTTAAACTGGTTCAGTGTTACAAGACTGGAACGAGGAGTGAACTCAATTCAGAAAGTGATTTTCCACTATGATGGTCTCGCCAGCAATGACTTGGCTACTATGGAAATCATATCATGTCCTTAATGGTTTCCACAATTACATGTTTTATTCCCATTCTATTTTATCATGATTGATGTTCCCTTATGATATATGTCTGAAGTACTTCCAAGATTCATGTCTTTGCTCAAGATTTTTATGTTTAGATTTTATGTTCATGTTTTTGCATTCAAATTTTTATGGATTGTTTTATGTTCTCTATGTTTACCCTTATTGGGCATTTGAGGTCACCCCTTTTATGTTTTCTTTTTCCCCGGATATAAATAATGGTTTTCGGTAAGAAAAAAAGGGGAAGATCTTTATGGGAGATGTTGAAGATCATTCACAACAATTTGGAGATTATATTCCATGTTTCCAAAGACACTAAAATATTACAGTCCTTGTGTGTCTGTTTTTGTTATGAACTAAGTATTACGCAAATGTAATGTAATGTCCATATAAGTCATGATTTGGGTCTCTACAAGGATGAGGTCCATAAGGGATGTAATGAGAAGGATCCATACGTGGAGTCTTTGAGGCATGCATTATAGACACAAGAGAATTTATAGTTTGGGTGATGGATGGATGGGTAACATAGGGGGATCTTGGTGTGGTTCATTCATAACGTCGAATAATGAAATGCTTTATATGAGTAATGTTTTGAATAAATTATGGTAGAGTTTCAATCGTAGAACCCCTAATTTTTTTGGGAGAGGGTGGAAGATATATAATAAAATATTGGAACTGTTATTTATTGTATATTTCTGATCATATTGATACACCCCTAGTGAATATGGTTATGTTTTACACCCATATTCATATAGGACTAGCATAGTGATAGTGGTATATGCAGTTATATGCATGTAGGAATTAAGTACTAACATGAAAAAACATAGAGGATATTTTATTCATGGAATTATCCCCTGAGAACATGAAAGTAGGCCAATATCAAGAGTTTTTTAATCTTTCTATATAGAGATAGATTAGTTATGGACTATGATGGGAGGTTCATGGACCAATCACTTTTTGACCATCTCTAACAGGGTAATATATCACTATAGTGAGATTGTTTTAGGATGGATTGTGATATCCCATCGGGGTGTAGGTGAACATATTTTCGTTAAACTAATTCTCATAGACATTAAATCATGTTTTAATAATAGAGGGCAACATGATGTATCAAACTATACCACGAATGATGGCAGAGTTATGTGACCTAGACAATATAGGTCTAAGTAGCTGGAAGAAAGTGAATGAGAAGTATAATTTTAAAAGTCAAGAAATAAACAAGATAAGACCACCAATGAGTGGATCGTTGATGAAATTCTTCTATCCTGGGTAGCTAAGATATTCTCAAACTAAATGTGAGAGTCCTCCAAAGTATTGGTGGGTATGTGCGTAGATAGGGAATTTAGAGTGGTTTTTTTGATTGAAGTCACATAAGGATGTGTGTAGGGTCTGTGTCAACATTAATGAAACATGGTATGACCGAGAGTGGTATTGAGTATAGGTAATCAGAAAATGACTTCATGGAAAGGTTATTGTAGGGGGAGAGATACCCAGAAGTGAGGGCTGTGGAAATTAGCATGTTTAAATTCCCATAGATGATATGTCTCAGGAAATTAGGCTTTAATCTAGAATCATGGGGTTACGTTGATAAGATCATATCAGGACAAGGAGACAATGATAGTTATATGTACAATATAAGAATGATATATTTTATTTTGTTAATGTAAAACACATGTGAATGAGTTATACATATGATAGATGATTTATTCAAGTGTGGATTAACTAGTGAGCATAAGGAATGATGCATGATAGTTCTTATATGCATTATCTTATGGGAACATTTGATGGAATTATGTTTGATTGAATATCTTTTGGGAATATGGGGTGATCTATTCCATTTGGTAATATTATGTGATGTATCACATAATGGGTTTTATATGTGATTCTTAAATGAGATGGAAATTAGAAAAAAATGGAATTTTAAATGATGGTTAGGATGTGTTCATCTTGGGTATGGTCAGTGTGGAACCATCAAGATATTATAAATGGGTTTATAATTGAGTAGGAAGATAATTCTTATGGTGCAGATCATCACATAAGGAGATAGATTTTAGTGTTTGACCAAAGTAGTCTTTGATATTGGATGTGAGATAAATAATTATGGTGTCATATCATAATATGAGAAAGTGAGGAGAAATATTATTAGGATGAGTGAAATATATCAGGTTATGATGTGAAAAAATATTTTTTGTATGAGCTATTGTAAGGTTGGTAGGTTGTGATTTTACACAATTCGAGTGAGATAAAATTTCTAAGGTAATTTGAACATTCAATTATGTGGCTGAAAAATTTTCAATTTCAACCATAAAGTTTAAATCTATGATTTTTAACCCCCTAATGTGTTTTTATAGGGTTTAATTTTTACAAGGTATATATGGGGTCTGAATTAGTTCTAGGCTTAACAATATTAAAAAATCATAGTTTTGGAATGTCCTAGAAGGCATATAGTTAGCACATAGTTCATGATAATTATTCACCACAAACTAATTGTTCTTCAATTAGTGTCACATTGTTTGGTAAAAAATTAATCTATGTCTACATGGTTATATGATTCAATTATATTAAATTTAATTGAGAAATAGAGTGTTTCCTGATAGTTAATCATACTATGAACCTATCCATAAGAGGGGGTGGAATTTTGGACATTTGTTGTGGATGGTTAGTGCATGGTTATCCAAACCATTTTTCCTAATGCTGAACCCCATTAAAAATTTTCAAATGATGATTCTCACTCTAATTTATTTCATCATTTATCATTAGGTATCTTCCTCCTTTCACATATTATCCAACCTTGGGTGAGTACTCCACCAACCTTCCATAGGAATCATTGTATCTCCTTCTTTCATTATCCATATAAAGAATCATTAATTATGTTAGATACCTATCTATAATGATATTAGTCCATGTTCATATTTTATTCCTTTTCTTCTACCCTATGGTATTTTATTACTATAAAATATAATATGACAAGTTTTTATGGTATATATCTATTGTTCTATTTTTACTCATTTTGTATTGAATATGAGTTTGATATCAGATGAGTAAAATTTTTACATATTATTTTCATGGTTCCAATATTTCAATTAATTTATATGCATCTTCATGAGATGTGAGATAAATATGCGTGAGTAAGGTGGTATAGGATAAATTTTTTTATTTTTCATTAAATTCCTAATATTATTAAGAGACTATAAAGTGTAGTATCATGATTTTTAATGTACGATTGAGCGATGTAGAGAATGAAGTATTTAAATAAAATTTTATTTTTAATTAGTAGGATATTATTTGTTGTGTAATTTATTTTAATTAATCTTGTTATGATTGGGGTTCTTTGGATACATGTTGGGAATGGCTTGGGAGGTATTGGATAATTTCCGTCACCAGATTTGAGGAAATATGGTTTTTCATGATGAGGTGGTTGACGGTGACCAAGGAAATAGTTGAGAGATGTGTTTCATAGGAGTTGATAGGCGTTATAAAGTGTATATTAAGTTTTTTTTATTGAAACTCATATAAGTGGAGCAATTACCCCTTTGGGTACAGTTCACCTCAGATTAGTATCCTATGATGTGGTTTTGACGACTCAATATGGGTGTTTTCCCCAAAATAATTAGAGTCGTAAGGGATGGTGATGGCCATATTTATATTCAAGGTGATAAATATATAAATCCATGTGGGATGGTATGAATCCCTAAGATAGGGAATCAGGGTAGCCACATTTTTGGGGCCCATGAGACAATACTATTAATGGATTAATATCATCAGTCCATGGGTTTTTAGGATAATGTGCAAAGAATGATTTAATAAGTGGAAAAATAATAAACTTTTAGTCTATTAATTGGCATGAAGAATGGATATTATATTTTCATTTAAATGTTTTATACACGTAAAAAATTATGGAATATGATATCATGTGTAATGGAAATGGATGGGGGTCTAAGGATTATTCAAATATGACCAACAGAGGATGATTCATTCCACTCTGGATTTAGATGAATAATGCAATTCCTATCCAATGGTCTATGATTATATGTTATGAAGGTTATTTTATTTTTGAGGACTTATTGTTTATATATGTTATTTATACACATGTATATGTATAGATTTATGATAGACACACATTGCTGGTAGCCTATTATGTTTACACTCTTACCCTATATGATACCTTAAGTATGCATGCTCACATTGTGGCTTTGAGTGTAGAAAAGGTATATGGCATGTGGTCTAGACCATAGTGATCTAGGATATACCAAGGTTCACCGGATATGTGGATTGGGTTTTATAAGATATAACATGTGGTTCTTTTGTGTTAAGATGGAGATATTTTGGGTTTTTCTTATGGAAATATACAATTATCCCATGAGAGATATTTTATACATTTGTATAACTATCATGTTATACATATATATTATAGTTAGGTGTATTATGTTTACTTTTGATTCAATTTTTATATCTTTTATAATTATTCCTTTGAATGGGTTTATCACTTCTTTTGTTCTATTATAATTAGTATTATAATTATTGTATCTAGAGGTTATAGACATCACTCAATCTCCCAATAGTCCATAAATTCTAGTTGGAAACATTAATAATATAGTAAGGCACATCTATATTGAGGTGTCATACTATCTTAGAGAATGCGTTGAGTGGATTTTGGGTTTGTGAGTTACAATCATATGTGTGTTTTATTTTTAAAATAGGTGTGAATAACCATGAAAAGATAATAATTTGGTTATGTCACATGAATAATTAATATCATCCTAAATATGGGAAACTCTTTAACATGTCTCAAATATGAAAAAATATTAAGTAATTCTCTGAGATTAATTAATGTCAGAAGAATAATAACATTTAAGAATCTATTTTAGTGAATTGTTTCTACTATTAATTGAATGATGGGTAATCAACCAATATTCATGATCTAGAAATTACAAAATTTAAAATACAGGATAAATTATCACAAAATAATTTATTGATATTCCACATCACTGAACAAAATAGTAATATGAAAATGATATCACTTGTAATTATTATTATTTTCATTCTATAAATTGTAATATAGGAATTTAAATTGGATAATTAAAATAATAAGTAGGTTAATACTTCTATTCATAATCTACAATACATATTATGGTTTGATAATATTTAATATTGAGTATAATTTAATGTTACAGGATATCTTTATAATATTTCTATTATATTCTCATTAATGAAAATATCATATTTGTTAATGTTGTAGAATTATTCCCTATTGATTTCCAGTATTTCTATAATATGAATTTTACAAAAAATAATGATTATCCCAAGAAATTTGTTTATTACTACTATTCTAAACATTTTAATACAAGTTATAAATTGAAGTATGTCATTTATGTTGGTAAAACATTTTTAATATTACATTATTATTTCTTATAACTGAATTAGAAATAATATCACAAGCTATAAAAGATTTTATTTTCTAAATTTCCTAAAACATTCCTATTTTATTATATTATTAATATTTTTTGATAATTTAAATGAATTAAATTACACAGGGGAGAGAAATCCAATTATCACATTTTATGTAATATTTTTGAAATAAAACATCAAATTATGAATTGATTAGGGATGAGAGATCTCATTTGGATAGTGGGATTAATGTATTCCCTAATTATTTTTCGTTATTTTGATTAAAAGTATGACTCGAATAATACATTTGATATATATATACAAATGATCTTGTATTCATTGTCTATATGTGAATGATTGATAACCTAATATGATTGGATTTATGATGAGTAATGTGTGGGGATTCCCGTTTCTATGGTGGTTTTGAAGATTGTGACATCATGTGGTGATGGTTATGTTGATGTTGTTGGAATGAGCTTCAGGTTATAATGATTTTTGGGGAACTGGGTTTCAGTTATGATTATGATGGTGGAACAAGTTTCCAGATGTGAAGATATAGACATGGGATGTCAGATGTGATTTTATATGTATTGTTCTGAAACACTTGGTAGACAAAACATTTTTAAATATAGGCTTACCCATCAATATATACATATATATTGATTCTTACTTGATATCAAAATTTTAATTGTTACTTATATGAATGGTTTTCAACATGGAGATACAATTTGATGATATTAATTATGAGTGCATCATTCAATTTGTATGATTTGATTATTCCGTGATTATCTTGATATTTATAAAATCAAAAATGAATTAATGAAAGAATGGGTTTTTTTCCTGATGATAATTTATGATAACAAAATTATTATATATATTTGGAAACAATTAACAATTTCATCCAACCATTCTTGTAAGAATAAAATTCTAATCTTGGAAATTAGAATGGAATAATAATAATAATAATGAAATAATTAATTGTAATCATGATACATGAATACTACATTGATATCTAGGACATCACGGTGGAAGATGGGTGTCCTATATAATTATATCATAATATGAGTATATAGATAACTAGTATACCTTATTCTGGTTATGATTTATAATTATTCATTATGTTTTATAATTTCATATGTTTCATTATGACTTCAAAAGGGAAATGGAGAATGAGGTGTCCATGGGATTTTCTCTATATAATTTAAGTTGGTGGTGATATATATGTATGAAATCCACCTCTCCCATGTTCTTAGTTTTAATCCTATATGAGTGCGGGTCTTTATGTTGTTGATTTTCCATAAATGTGTGTTATGGGATTTGTTTTCTAGGAATCATTGAGCATGAAAATATTCTGGATTTAGTGTCTAAAGTATTAATATAGGTTATTTATGTATGAGATCTAATGGCTTGAGGTATTTTACATAATACATAAATTATGGTGGTTTCTTAAAATAATCATGTTTCTATACAGAGGATGTGGATGTGATGTTGTATTGGGTGAGGTATATGATGTGATATGGTTTCATAGGGGTTTTCAAGTAGGATTCTTTATGAAAGATATTATGGCTCATGATGTGTGACATTGCGGCATGAGAGTGAATAACTAGTTTATTAGAGGTTTTTATGTAAAAGTTTCCTTATATGTATATATTAAAAAATATCATGGCAAGATAATTATTTTCCATTTAGCATGTGATCTATGGTGAGGATGGGAAAATAATATTTAACCTGATATGAATATGATTTTGTTTTTTTATTTACTAACTAGGATTTAGTATGCTTCTTTAACACTTTTTGTAAGAGGTTTCTAGAATGATCCTATTGGGTATCATTTTTATACTCACACTATGTATATGTTATTTATTTTGATGGGTGGTGTTATAGTGTTGGTGATTGAGCAAGACATTACATTTTTGTGAATTTTTTCAGAGCTATTAGAGATTTATGGTTTAAGACAAGGATTTATCAAATTTATATTTTCATTTAATATGTATCCCATTATGTATGACATCACATCATATATCTGGATTAAATTTTTATTAATTATAAGCATTATTTGTTTAGTGGGTTCTCTGATAGAATCTATTACTTCTCAAATCATTACAAGTGTAATTATTCTCAATTATTGAATTCTATACCATCTGTTCTAGTGTCCAACCCATTGTCTATTAATGGTGTCATTAGGTATCATTATCTCCCTTGATCCTTTATCAACCCAATAGGGGTACCATATCATGGTGGGGTCATGATAATGTTCAAAAATTTGTATCTTTCCATGTTTTTATTCTAACAGTGACATAATTTTTTAAATAGATCTATCATGCTTAAAAATGTGTTTTATTTCAAAAATTATATGTTATTTATGAAATTTAATTATTTTATCATATTTTTATATATTTATTGAAACATTATTTCATTTAAATTGTCTTCCAATCGTGAATCATCCTTTAAATTGTTAATTTTATCATCAATACTTTTTGGAAAATTATTTTAATTTTCTACATCGTCAAGATGTTATTCATTATTTTATTTAATATATAAGATATCATTAATGAAATATAAATTTCGAAATTTTAAAATACTATCAATACCCATATTATATTAAAGTAAGTATCTTTGTTGCGAATAATATCCAATATTGATACTTTTCTCTGCTACAATGTCAATATTACATATAAATTACCCCTTTTTAATGAATTATATTTTATATATGATCATTATATAGTTCCCAACAATTGATATATCACATAAATTCATCACATGTGTTTTCATGTCTTCACCTTGGTGTAATAATGATTTTCAATCACTGATTGAAAAAATTATCTACTACAATCAAATATCATCCTCAATTATTTTTTCAGATTTTCTTATTTTTCATAATAATATTATTCATGACCATGAATTAATTTTAAAATAAATTAAAATTGGATTTATTTTACAACACATTATATGTAACAAATCTAGTTTTTCATATTTAGTCATTTGAATATGTCTTTATATGTTTCCAGATTTATCCTTGGAGTTGGCATGGGATTTGAGTGTCTCAAGACACTAAAATTATAATATATTAAAAATATCTAAATATATTACTACATGTGAACACATAATTATTGTTTAATTTGTGTTTACTATTGACTTATGCCTCAAATAAGAAATATGATACTACATTTGATTCCATAATGTGGGATTTTCATTAGGTGCTACCCTAGTATGGTCGGTGGAAAACATTTCATAGATATAAAACATAGGTGACTGAATTTAATAAATTAATTAAATAATTTCCGTGTTTTTATTAAATTTAATTACCTAATACTCTCTCTATATATACCTTAATATGTAATATCTCTATGGATAAAAGTATAACCTTCGAATGTTCTGATAGGAGGAGCATTATTCATTGATAGATTGAGATCAGAGGATGATGATGATCAGATTGAGGTGGATCCTGAAGAAGGAAGGGAATGTATGAGACAATATTCACTACTAGAGAAGGTTCTATTCCCTAATGATTTATTTTTAATTGATGTAGGACTCAGTATTTTGTGGTTTTCCACTTTGATTAAATTTTGAATTATTGGATTTCATCTTCTTTGTCTAATTTAATTTCATTGCATGTGGCCAACGGTTTTGGTGATCGTTAAACGAATAATTATCATCCCATAACACACATTCTTCACTCTCTCTTAATATCACTGATCCATAATCATATGAATCTAGCTCATAGTTTACTGATAGAGTACACATGCTTGAACACAACCAGACACATGGGCATGATTTGAGTATATTTTCATTCAAATATAATTGCACATGACTAGAATAGCCGAACATGGCTAGGTTCATTGGAATGTGATGATGTACACAGACATGATCTGAAATAGAATAAGCATACCCTTAGTTGATGAGAAACATTGTGTACCAAATTTTCACTATGTATGGTTGAATAGTGCATCTAAAGCTATTTCCATGGGAGAACACACCTAGATATCATGGAATGGTCACCCATCTTGTAACCCCATGCACGCATGATTTAATTCCACCCGTAGCTTTAACCTTATGCATCTCCATCTTGAAGAAATTTTGTTGATAGTGAGTAGCCAATCTTAAATGTTTTTCAATGTATACCGTTAAGGTATCATTCCTTGTGGCTTATGATATATGATCTGATGTGTTTGTTTGGTGGTTCTAATTCATGAGATTCATGGTGATATAAGTGATATGATAAAGATAATCAGTATGTTTCCCGGGTAGGTACTCCCCTATTACACAAGATAATGAGTCTCCCAAAGTATTTAAATTGTTATATAAGGTACAATAACATATTATAGAAGGATTTGGGATCTCTATATATGTAGTTTTACCCTCCCATTCTAGAGCTATGATGGGGGGTAGGACATCCGCTTGAGTTTTGTATCCCTGGGTTGTGGAGTGCAGTATTGACTAAGAGACCCCTCCAGACAAATTGTTGTGAGGTTGTGTATGATTTTTGGAGTTTGAGATAGAAATCTAGAGTTGTAGGTGGACTCATTTTTTTGATATCAGATGTGATATGTAGATATCATTTCTCTATTTTTTTGACTTCATTATGAGAATATATATTGGGTTCTCATTACACTTTTACTATAGTTTGAGATGATTTATCTCGAATATTTCTATTTCTACCTTAGTTATTATTAGGGTTTCATACTGGATATGTATATAAATATACCTTAATTTTATTTTTCTACACATTTTATTTCTTAAATAGACAACCAATAGGTCAGAAGTGATGTTGGTGGAACTTAGTCTTACATGGGTACATAAACCAACTTCAGTTGTCAGACATATAGATCAGTAGATGATAACATTTATTATTTCATTTTTAATGTTTTCTTTCATTTATGGAATTCATTTGTAGTTGGGAATTTATTTTTACTCTTTAAAATTTTTTATACTTTAATACTTCGATGTATTTTCCTAGAGGTTATTACTTGTATAGTTACACAATTGATATAATAGGACTTCATTATTCATCTACAACATGTAAGGGAGATAATTGTGTGAAATTTTATATGTTCATTAAAAAAAGTTCTCATATTCTTAATATTCTGTATCAACAATCATCATATGACCCTAGACAATTATAGGTTGTTTTGGGTCTATCAGATAATTCTTAATGCTAGACACACATTCCATGGTAAGTCAATTCATGATAGAGTGTTTTTGATGGATTTTATTATTGATATAGTTTTGGTGTGGGTTCATGGGTGGGGATTTTTTTTAAACATAGTGAAATAGTGTAGGAGTGTATCATGTAAGAATTTTTGGCCATGTCATATAGAGTTGGGGAAGAATTTGACATATCAATTCACAAGCACTCTGACTACCTCCTTTTAGACTTTTCATACTGAGATATTGGTTGCAGGTAACCATTGTAACATTCATAATATTTTATTGAGTCCACTTAGTGTCCTTCTTCAATTAATTTACAATTGAATATACTCATCTAAACATTATATTTATTGATCAATTTTAGGATTTCACTATGCTGATAGCAAGCTTTTTCACCGTTAAAATATCATGCTGATGATTCATCAACTGATGGGGCCTCTATTCAAGGACTATATCATGATTGGTTTCTTGTACGTGGAAGTAGACCACCACCCTAACTATCACATAGAGGATATTCCTATAAGTACATGGAAATGAATCACATAACGGTTTTATTCTATGTTAGTTCCAACATTTGAGACTACAGAGGCTCCAAGGAGTGCCCGACATGCATGCAATGAAGGATTGGGTAAAGATAGACGTTTTAGTCATTATGATTGGTTAGAACTCCAAATTTCATATGTTTATGAATGTATCCATCCTTATTCATGGTCCAATAAAGCCCATGTTGAATAGTGAGATATAGACAAATGGGTAGTTGACAATCTCATGGTCAGACATCGAGTTTCTATTTGGTGATTAGTACTGCCCCACATTCATACACACCATTAGGATGTATGATCTTATATCGATGTGTTAAATTTTTTTGATAGTTGAAAAAATAATACGAGGTTCATCAAACTAAAGCATTAATCCTAGGATTTGGTGTGTGATTATTTATTTAGGAACATATGTTTGAGCAGGCACACCATAGAAACATTCATTCCATTGTACCCTCATTATTCCTTATGTCCTATTAAATAGTGATAGAGTTGTATCTTGGGCATGAGAGATTCATTGTATGGACTCAACCCTAGTTGCCTGAAGCTGGTTACTTTTTACATATGATTTGAATATAATGAAGGAATATGAATTCTGAAGGACTGAATAGTTTAGTTAAAAAAAATGGTACCTACATTAGTTCAACATTACTAATTGGAACAGAAAACAAGATAGAATCTCATTTTACAACACCAATAAATCCTATGTTATTTAAGCATGAAATTCCTCATAAAACTATTAATGTCATTGGAAAATGAATCATAATAATGTTTTGAGATCATCTACGCAGTATGGGTAAATAATACATAAGAATATATCATGAACATAATCATTAGGCATGGTCAATAACTAAAAAGATGTGCCTTTAAAAAAAATAATCATGAACACATTATTGCAAGAATAAGAGATGTCGAAATAATTCCATAATAAAGAATAATCAAGGTTATTATTCTATTATAATATCCTCATGAAAATTCAATTACTATATACAAAATGATAGAATGCATAATGTGGGACATCGTTACCATACCGTCAAGGCCTAGTGCCAAGACCATAAATAATCAATTTTCAAGGGCTTGTTCTAAGACTGTAGTTTTCCTCATGAGACCTACAGATGCATCAAGGGGGTATAGAGGGTCCCACCCATCACATAATAAGTCCAATTTATTCCTCATATTAATAGGGATACACATAAATAAAATATACATTCATGTTGAAAATATCCTGTAAAATGTAAATAATCGCATATGAAAAATATTCTCATATGAAATCATCGATCAATTTTTGAAATAAATAATCTTTTATTTTGAAAAAGAAATGTTCTTTTGAAAAAATAATTTTATTAAAAATTATAAGATTTAGGTTGAATTTTCATAATAAAATAATTTATTTTATAATTTTTTTCTTTCTAAAAACAGATCATAGAGTTCCCTTGATAAAATGTTTGAATTTGATAAATTCCCATGATTCTGGCTTGTACTTCAAGACGAATTTCTGAAAGATCCTTCTAAAACATATAAATACCCCTAAATGAAAGTAGGAATATTGTAGGTAGATATATATTTAACATTATCATCTAATATATTAGAAGTACATATGAATATATATGAATTTAATTGAGGTATGTATTCAATAAAATTAACCCGAATGAAAATGGAGGTTTAGGTAGAAAACCCTTACCTTATGTTCGAATATATTATGTTCATGAAAATTAGGTATTAGAATTTCAAATTAGACTTTTATGTAACTACATTCATAAAATATTATACTATAATTTAATTTATCTAAAAATATTATATTCATTTACGTCCTTATTGATAAATTATGAGATATAATTCTATCATTCTAGAGTATTTATTTCATTGGTTTTCATGATCAGTATATTTGTTTATGAGTATAGATGTTAATGTGGAAAGTTTGTAATTTTACATAATTGAAATTATATATTATTTATGAACATTTATAAGATTTAGTACACATATATTGTAATGACCCGGACCCACTTATCCATAGTTAGTGCATTATTACATAACATTGGCATGATCACAAGGAATCAAGTCTCGAATGATCTATTAGATTAGTAGCCTTGGAAACACTAGATACATTCATAAAGATTACATTACATCATAAAATGAAAACTAAAACAACATAGTCTCCATAGTCCACATGCATAACCCCTCATACTATCCCTGCAAGTCATTCATAAAATACTTCTTCACATCCTGGGAAAAATAAAACATAGAAAGAGGAGGGCTCAGATGCCAAGTAAGGATAACAATATAACAGAAACTTTCATAAATAAGAATAAACATTTAAGGCAATGTATAACTAAAAAAAAGCCTTATAAACTTGAACTTCAGCATAATATGGAAGAAATAAAATTAAATAATTCCATTTACTAATTCCCATGGATATTCTACTAATAAAATAATCACATGCAATATCAAAAACCACTTTCATAATGATGGAATGCGTAATGCCAGACTATCATAACCAAGTAGCCAACGCCTCGTGCGAAGACTACAATTAAGATTTTTTTAAGGCCTCATGCCAAGACACTCGTTTGTCTCATGAGACCTACCAATGCATCAATGAGCTATAGCGGGCTCCACCCATCACTTACTATGTCCAATACATTTCTCATATGAAAAGGTTTAAACATTTCATAAACGTTCATATTAAAACTAGCATACGAAATGTCAATAATTTAACCATAAACCCTGAATGGTATTAAAATAGAACATATATAGTCAAACATATCAAAAAACCTTTAATACAATGGGAAGTTTTGTATCATAATAAATCAACCTCAAATAAATTTAAAATCCATCAATGTATGTTGACATAGATGAAATCAAAACCCTTTTTAGAGAAATATTTCATTCTATTTTGAAATCATTTAAGAGTAAAATTATTATAAATTAAAACATTTACTTTGGAAATATTCATATAAGCTTGTATGGGAAGCTTAGACGAGTTTATGACGGTAGAAAATAGCCACACTCACTGTATAAGTTAAAAAAATTCTTACCTTAATTTTGTCAAAAGGTTAAAAAGGACCCTGTTTGGAAAATGACAGAAAGATTCCTTTAAAAACTTATTATAAAAAGTCAAACAAGTGTACAAATGACTTTATCCGATATTCTATAAAATAGTAAGAATTTTTTGAAATACATTTTTAAAAAACATGGATGTGGATGATAAAGAGATCCAATAGATAATTACGTATAAACAACCTGGGATAATGAAGAGATTGTCAAATAAACCCTTACCTTGTACTTTTCCTTAGTCGATGGTATGTAAACCTCCGGTATAATAGTTAAAACATTATTATTAAATTATACAAGAACCATATACATAATTATTATATCATATATGAACTTCTAATAATGCTTTCTTAATAATATTTTAGTATTATCATCGTTTCAGGTGTTAACTGACTCATTTTCTTTTATATGTTTTGTAACATAAGCCATGTTTTCTATGGATATATTGTATCCTATACATATCCAAAATGATATGAAGTCCTTAAACATTATTTTTAATCATAAAATGAGATTTAGATATGAATGGATATGATGGGGAATGAATCTCATTGCATTCATTGAGACGGTAGTCCGCACGTACGCACGGGCGACAATATCATTCTTTTGATATTAAAATAATATATAATTGGATGGTATATCATATATACAGAATCATTATCATGTTATATTTATTATTTACATCAATTACATATCATTATCATACCCATCCAAATAATAATATTTTTGAACAAAAATTACACCACGTTGTGGAGACGGTAAGCCGTACGTACACACGTATGGAGACATGTCATTCAAAGGATGGATAGAATACTGAATATGGTTGTACCATATTTATAATAACATCATTATATATAGGAAATATAGGAGTTATTATTTTAGAATGGAAATATCAAATAAATACGATGTTTAAGATGAAAGGAACTTGTAAAAGTGTGTTGAAAACATTACCTCTTCTTCGGGTTCATTCTTTTGATTTGATTAAAAGGGCTCCATTGGTTGGATTTATAATAATACTAATGACTCAAGGTTGTAGTGGGAGAAGTTGAGAGAATATTTGGGCAGGTTTTGTCCAAGCCAAAAGGCTTTCAAGGTGTGATGAATTGGTTATAAGTGGTGTCCTTTTATAAGGGGGCGGAGGGGCTCTTTAGAAAAAACTTAATGTATTTTTTTATAATAAAATCATAATTGGTTTATAATGGCTCAAAAGTTAATTATTCAAAGTATACGGTTGGAATGGGTCGAAAGGATTTCAACCAATAGATTTTATACAGGTTTGGGTCATTAAATTAAGCTTACCATTTAGTTTTAACTCATAGTTAATTAGTTTGACACTTACCATGTCACTTTGTATTTTTATATTATATACTTAATAAACTAACTATAAACATCCAATAGACCCCAAAATAGGTCCATTAATGATACAAATATCATGATATAAGCCTTTATTCCTAGCCATATATTTTGAAGAATAGAATATCAATTAATAATATAATATATGTTTTACAAAATATTTTATGTCAATTTTGACACTATTGGGTATTTTTTTTATAAATTCATAATAGCTTTATTACTTCGAAAAAATTCATATAACTAATCTTAATAAGTCTTATAATTCTATAAAAGTAATTTAATTCATAAAAACTCTAAAATTACATTTATATGGGTATTTATAGTATCAATTATCTTAATATTTAACTTATTAGGTACTAACTACATCACCATTGTGTCATAAACAAATTTATTTATATAATGCCTAAAATTAAAAATAAAATACCATTATGTATGAAATAATTTTAGCTTTCTAATGAATATTTATAATGGATAATATAAAATATATAACTCTATGTATAAATTGTTTTGCTAAAAGATACATGCTTATGTCATTTTTTTATTTACATTATCTTAATTAATATAAAGTGTCATTATCACTTGAAAGTGGATCCATGGGGTCCCAAAATCGACCCATATATTCTCATGGTCGGACATGTATCAACCAATAGGGATAGGACACGTTTTTGTTTAATTCATTATAATAATAATATTAATTGTTTTACCCTTATTTACCGGATTTACCCATTAACCATGGTAAATAAAATATTTATCGAAATAATTATTCAAACTGTCTAAAAATAAAAGATACCTATTTAAACAATTTGGAATTCCTGATTCTAAATATGGAATAAATTTTTATAAATTCAAAACACATAAGTGGATGAAATTAATTTAAAATTAATTCCCATTGTTAAAACAAAAAGCGTGTTTTTACGAGATAAAAACTATCAAAAGAATGACACTTGTTTATGTCCAGTTTAAATGCGAAATTATGTCTAATGACCAAAATTTTAATAAATGGTAAAAATATATTATCAATATACTTTAAAACTAATAAAATTCATAATTTATCACTATCAATTATTTTTATTAAAAAGGTTGTTTTTAATTAAAATTTAGTAATTTTCACTATTCATCAGAATATTAAAATTATCCGAAATAACCAAAATTTCACCCTAGGATAATTTTGATATTTCAAATCCAAAAATGAAGTCCATTTAGAGAGATAAAATTTAAAAAAAAATTAAAAAGTGGGTAATACTATTCATAACGGATACTTTGATTGGTCGTAGTGTGTTAGAATCTCGAAGTTGTGTACAACACAGGCTACTATATTATTCAAAGATAATCGTACCATGGAATCTTGGGGTGTTACATTATCCCCACCTTCAAATAATTTCATCCTGGAAATTTCTATAATACTACTAAATAAAAAGACTCTGGTGGTTCTTCGTCATATGTTCCTCAGGTTCCCACGTTGCCTCTTCCATCTTATGGTATCTCCATAAAACATTTACCAGACGAGTCGTCTTGTTTCTCAGCACTTGTTCTCTTGTATCAAGATTCCTGATGGGATCATCGCAATATGATATATTAGTTTACAGTTCTAATTCTTCATAGGTGGGTACATGAGTTGGGTCAGGCATGTCTTTTCTCAATAGTGATACGTGGAACACATCGTGAACTTTAGAGAGATTTGGCGGCATTTCCAAATGGTAAGCTACATCACCAATTCGATCTAGAATTTTGAAAGGTCTGATGTACCTGGGACCCAATTTAACTGTCTTACTGAAATTTGTAACTCCCTTCCATGGAGATACCTTCAAGAAAACATGATCACCTACCTGAAATTCCAAATCCATCCTTTAACAAAGTTTTACCACAAACTCATCTTTCACTCTAAATGATAATAGAAATTAAAAATAATATTCTATTTATCATATTCATATAGGGTTAAAAAATGAATTTATAATTAATATAGAAGAACTGTTAAAAAAATACATTATTCAATCAAGGACATCACGTGGGTCAGTGGTAGGTGATACACCCTTTTCGCCCTTCGGTTGTGGGTTCAAGCCTCACGGCCTTACCAGATGTGATGGGTTGCTGCCCGAGCTCCACATTGTTCTTTTTATGGAATTAAAAAAATAGTCTCAAACTAGACATATCCAAAATACTTCTATCAAACTCATAGTCCAAAATTTATTAGGTATGTAAACACAATGAAGAACCTTTTTCCCATGTAATAGAATTTGAACACCTTCATCATGTATTATTTTAAAACACTGTATCATCCTGAAATACCATAAATCCTTATTTATTAGATTCATGATCCCTTATTACTTATATAAAACTGGATATACTCTTTATATCCAAAAACATTGAATATTCCAACAACGATGAAATAAACAAACCATTAATCAGTGACAATGTAGTAAAAAATATCCCATATAATTTATCCAAATCAACCATCTATTATTCCAAAATACTACCTCAGTATCAAGACCATATTAAAGATTAACATTCCTTCAACCATGTATTTTCCAAAAAAAAGGTTAACTTGCTGTTGAGTCACTTTTCATAGTACCATATAATCTCAAATCCACAATGAAATAGTAATACAGTACTATCCTTATGTATCTCCATAATTCATATAACCAGTACATCATTGATACAACACTAAAATCGAATAATTATTTAATAAAAAAATAAGAACACTAGTCATTCCACTTCATCCGTGGTCGTATCATAAATTTATTAATATCCAATAGCATCATTTGAAGCATACTCTGATGATTTGAACATTGATTAGCGCAGTGTCCCCACTGCTTGTAGATGAAGCATTGTACATTTGAAACCATTTTCTTTCCCTCGCAATCACAAACGTAGCATCCTTTTTCTCCACACTGATAACATACTCCCATTACCTTCAAGAATTTTCCAAGGTGATTCTTTCTACAGTTATCACATATGTTAAAATCCTTCTATACCTTCTTCCCTTTATATGTCTTTCTCCCTACCATCATTTTCTTCTCTGGCTTCCATTCAAATCCATACGACTCTGAGAACTCTTTACTTATCTTATAAAAACATGATATTATTTATTCATATGATGATAATACATGGGAGACTATTTCCATTCTAATATATGGATTAAGACCATCAAAGATATTATTCTTCTTACTATTTCGATCAATTGTATTACTGGAGTTCTCATTCCTTCTACTGGGAACCATTTCTAAACAATGGAACACACTAGATTAGTTTATGAATTACAATACCTAATCCCAAACTTGTAAAAAACTTATTATAAATTAAACGGTTTATGGATATAATCCATAATCATAAAAATTTATTATTTGAGGGAGTATATACTCATAAACCCTTTATAATGGTTTGTAAAGAAAATTAGAATTATCATAAGAAGATCGCACCGGAGTGTCGTAACCAAGAGTGCTGCAAGGCCCATTTTTTTGCACCAATTCTCGTTTAAGTCTAGCTCAAAGTGGTGTTTTCGGGTTTTACCCCTAGGTACTTCTGTGCCAGAGCCACCTCTACCTACTCGTATGCAGACAGGGATGTATTGCATGGAAGACTCAAAAAATCTCTATAATACCAAAATTCTACGAAGTTTTTCTATACTAATCATCAAAATCTATCTTAGGGTTATCTGCTCTCATAAGATTTTATCTAAATATAGTTTACATGGTTTGTACTAAACTTACTCTGATACCAACTGTAACGCCCCGACACCAGTTACCCATAGTCGGAGCATTATTACATAACATTGTCATGATCACCCGGAATCATGTCTCGAATGATCGATTAGTTTAGTATCCTTGGAAACACTAGACACCTTAATAATGTTTACATTACATCATAAAATGTAAACTACAACAACATAGTCTCCATAGTCCTCACTCATAACCCCTCATACTATCCCTAAAGGTCATTCATAAAATAATTCTTCACATCCTGGGAAAAATAAAGCATAGATAGGGGTGAGCATAGATGCCCAGTAAGGATAACAATATAACAGAAACTTTCATAAATAAGCATAAACAATTAAGGAAATGTTTAACAAAAAAAGCCTTTTAAACATGAACTTCATCATAATATAGAAATCATAAAATGAAATATTTCCATTTACTTATTCACATGGATATTATACTAATCGAATAATCCCACTCAATATCAATAACCACTTTCATAATGATGGAATTCAAAATGCCAGACAATCATAACCACGCAGCCAAGGCATCGTGCCAAGAATAAAAATAATATTTTTTCAAGGCCTCATTCCAAGACACTTGTTTGTCTCATGAGACCTACCGATTCATCGAGGAGTTATAGTGGGCTCCACCCGTCACATACTAAGTCTAATACATTCCTCATCTGAAAAGGATTAAATATATCATATACATTCGAATTAAAACTAGCATATGAAATATCAATACATTAAACATAAATCATGAATGGTATAAAAATAGCACATCTACAGTCAAACATATCACAAAACCATCAATACAATATGGATGTTTTGTATCATAACAAATCAAACTCAAATAAACTTTAAATCCATCAAAGGATGTTGACATAGATGAAATCAAAACCCGTTTTAGAGAAATATCTCTTTCTATTTTGAAATCATTTAAGAGTCACATAATTATAAAATAAAACATTTAATATGAAAATATTCTTATAAGAGTGTAAGGTAAGCTTCGACGAGTTTATAATGGTAGAAAAAAGAAGCACCCGCCGTATAAGTTAAAAAAGCAATCTTACCTTAATTTTGTCGAAATGGTTAAAAAGGACCTTCTTTGGAAAATGGCAGAAATATTCCTTTATAAACTTCTTATAAAAAGTAAAAAAAGGGTATAAATGATTTTACTCCATATTTTGTAAAATATTAAGAATGTTTTGAAATACATTTTTAAGAATCATGGATGTTGATGATAAAGAAGGCCCAGTAGATAATTACGTATAAACAACCTCAGATAATGAAGAGATTATGAAATAAACTCTTACATTGTACTTTTCCTTAGTCGATGGAATTTTAACCCCATGTATAATAGTTAAAATATTGTTATTAAATTATTCAAGAACCATATAAATAATTATTATATAATATATGATCTTCTAATAATGCTTTGGTAATAATATTTATGTATTATCGTCACTTCGGGCGTTAACTTACTCGTTTTCTTTTATATGTTTTGTTACATAAGCCTTTTTTGTTATGGATATGTTGTATATTATTTATATCTAGAATTATATCATGTACTTAAAAATTATTTTTAGTCATAAATTGAGAATTAGACATCAATGGATATGATGGGGAATGAATCTCATCACATTCATGGAGACGGTAGTCCATACGTACGCACAAGCGACGATATCATTCTTTTGATATTAAAATAATATATAATTAGATGGTGTATCATATATAATGAATCATTATCATGATATATATATTATTTAGTTCAATTACATATCATTATCATACCCATCCAAATAATAATGTTTTTGAATAACAATTACACCACAACATGGAGACGGTAAATCGTACGTACGCATGTATGGTGACATGTCATTAAAAGTATGGATAGAATACTGAATATGGTTGTACCATATTTATAATAACATCATAGTATATATAAGATACTTGAGTAATTTTTTTATAAAGGAAATACCAATGAAAGAAGAAGTTGTAGAAGAAAGGAACATGAAATAGGGTGTTGAAAACATTACCTCTTCTTCAGGTTCTTCCTTTTGATTTGATCAAAAGGGCTCCTTAGGTTGGATTTATGATACAAATATGGACTATATGATTAATTTAAGGAAGTTTAGAAAATATTTGGGCAGGTTTTGGACGAGAAAAAGTCTTCTAAGGTGTGAATAATTGGTTAGAATTGGTGCCCTTTTATAAGGGGGAGGAGGGGCTCTTTCGGAAATACATAAAGTAATATTTTATAATAAATTCATATTCCGTTTCTAATGGCTCAAAAGATAATTATTAGAAGTATAAAGTGGGAATGGGTCGAAAAAAATTCAACCAATAGATTTTAGATAGGGTTGGGTCATTATATTAACCTTATATTTTAGTTTAAACTCTTAGTTAATTAGTTTGACACTTACCATGTCACTTTGTATTTTTATATTATATAGTTAATAAACTAACTATAAACATTTAATATACCCCCATGTGGTCCATTAGTGATACAACTATCATGATATAGGTTTTTTTTCTGAACCTTAGATTTTTATGAAAAGAATATAAATTAATAATATAATATATGTTTTAAAAACTCTATTATGTCAATTTTGACACTGTTGGGTTTTTTGCTTTTGATAAATTCATAACAGCATTATTACTTCGAATAAAATTCATAATACCAATATTAATATGTCATATTAGCCTATAAAAGTAATTTAATTCATAAAAAGTCTAATATTACATTTATATGGGTATTTATAATAATATTTATCTTAATATTTCATTAATTAGGTAATTACTGCATCACCAATGTGAAATAAATAAATTAAATTATATAATGTCTAAAAATTATAAATAAAATACAATTATGTAGGAAATATTTTTATATTTCTAATTAATATTTATAGTCGAAATTATAACATATATAACTCTATGTAAAAAATTGGTTTTCTGAAAGATATATGCTTATTTCATTTTTGTATTCACTTTAACATAATTAATAAAAAGTGTCATTATCACTTACAAGTGAATCCATGGGGTCCCAAAATAGACCCAAATATTCCAATGTTCTGACACGTATCAACCAATCGGATTAGGACATGTTTTGGGGTAATTTATTAATATAGTAATAATATTTTTTTACCCTTATTTACCAGATTCACCCTTTAACCAAGGTAAATAAAATATTTACCAAAGAAATTATTCAAAATGTCTAAAAAAAGTTACATATTTAACAATTTAGACCTCTTGATTCTAAAAATGGAATCCATTTTATTATATTAAAAAAAGATGTTTTATAAATTAATTTAAAATTAATTCCTGTTGCTAAAACAAAAAGCGTGTTTTTAAGAGATAATAACTATCAAAAGAATGACACGTGTTTATGTCTTGTTTAAATTTGAAATTATGTCTAATGGCCAAAATTGTATTAAATTGTATAAATATATTGTAAATATATTTTAAAACCAATAAAATTCATAATTTATCACTATTAATTATATTGATTAAAAAATATGTTTTTAATTAAAATTTATTAATTTTCAATAGTCATCAAAATATTAAAGTTATCTGAAAAGTACTAAAATTTCAACCTAGGATAATTTCAATATTCTGAACCCAAAAATGAAGTCCTTTTGAGAGTTAAAATTTATCAAATTTCAAAAGGTGGGAAATACTATTCAAAACGACTTCTTTGATTGGTCGCGATGTGTTAGAATCTCGAAGATGCATACAGCACAAACTACTGTATTATTCAAAGAGAATTGTACCGTGGAAGCTTGGGATTTCTCATATATAGAAACTTTTTCATGGTATATGGATGAATATTTTTATGAAATATTAATGATAATCACTTAGATTATTTTGGGGGTATTTGGATTATTATGAAGTTGTTTTTTCAAATGAATTAATACAATGTTCATAGACTAGTTCCTGAATATTAAGTAGTTTATAATACATATATTATAGTTAGTTTCAACCATTAAATTGATTTCATGAACTGTAATGAAAAATAAATTGAATAACGAAACTTCATCATCCATGAATGTTGTAAATTGGAACATGACTGATGATGATTTCATTTATAGAAGAGAGAGAGAGGGAGGGAGGGAGAGAGAGATTAAGAAGATTGTTAATGGTTATTACATCAACATGGTATAATTATAATATTTAGATGATAATAGAGTTTTTAAGATAAATTAGAGAAAGGGTGTTATGAGAGAATATGAAAATAATATAAATTTGTAATGAAATGAAATCAAAAAAAGCTGGTTTACCTCTTGAAATAATATATTTTTTAACCTCCTTAATGGAAGGGGATTTGGTCTTTTTGAAATAACAAGATCTCATAGATGTGGGGAGTTACTATGTAAACGTATTTAGGTAGAACACTGAGGACATTAAAAGCTTATTGGAGTGAATATAATAAGGGAAATGATGGTGGTTTTTATAGTGGATGATTGGAGGGGTTTTACATTATTTTAATCCTTATTTTAATATTGTTTCACAAAACTATGAATAGTCATGGGTTTTGTGTTAAAAATAGTGAAGAGAGAATGTGAGTTTGAACCATGTTTTCTTACATCAGTCATGATTTCAAAAATTTTGTATTGAAATAAAAATTTGTATATACGATATTTTAATGTATTTCATTATTCATAAAAAAATCCAAAATTTCAAAAAAATCCCAAAAATTCACCCTAAACATTTTTTGACGTTTAAAATTAAAAAATGATCTCATTTTTTTGAAAATTATTTTGTAATTATGATTAATTTAGTTTTTAAATAAAATAATTCTTAAATAAATAATTAACTATTTCAAAACAATGACTCATTTTATATCACTACGAAAATTTTTTGAAGATGTAATTATATTATATCATTAATAAAAGAAATTAATAATATGTTTTACTATTCATAAGGGTCATTTTACAATTCAAATAACTATTCATAAGAGTATGTTACTATTAACAAATAAATCAAGTTAGTTCAATCTTACTCCAAATAATTTACAGATCGCAACTTTTAATGACTGTTTTTTGAAATTTGAACCATTGTAGATGCAAAATTATCTTTCTACCCTAGTCTATATCAATGTTTTATTTTCTAGGGACTGATTTTTTTCATGAATTCAATATTTATTTTCAAAAAATTGGGGAGTTTCATTGTTATTACTGGTATTCTAGGTTGTTGGTGCTAGTGATGGGCATAATTTTGATGAATTGTCTCCAATATCCAGAATGCATCGGACGTTGAGGTCTTAAAATAGGAGGCATACTTATTATCATGTTCATATTTGTGGATCTATGGATGAAATATCATGTATTAGTTCCATAAAACTAGGTGAGGAAGAATAATATTCATGTTATTAGAGGGGACACATGAAATGTGATAATCTAATTGATTGTGTTGAGTGGGATATGAAAATTATAAATGAATAATCTGGGTAGAATATGTTTTCTGATTAAAAATATCCCTGGTGTAATTCAGGTGGACACCAAGCCTGAGGGGCTATAATAGAAGAAGGTGGAGTTCTAGAGGGATATTCTACCAGTAGATGGTGATGTTATGGTAAACTCCCACCACCATGCCAGGTGGCCCATAAAACGACCAGAGAGTTGGTGGATAACATCAATGGAATCTGTACACTATGGAGGGGTATGACCATGATGGACATGAGATGATTTGAGGTATTATCTATAACTTTTCTACTCATTCCCTAGTATTTCTAGACATATTCTTGAGTAATTATTTCATCACCTTTTCCCCTGTAGAATAGTTGGAGGTTCCAGTTGAGGATTTAAACCATAAGCTATGACTAGAGGTTTCTATATAGTAATATTATTTGTCATCTCTTATATACAGGTACTATGAGCTAGCCCTATGTGAAGTGGGAACATTATCAATCTATATTCAATTAGTTCTACAGGATTATATAAAGGTATTTCTGATGGATTTCCTATGACTTCATCTGTGGGAGGAGATATAATTTTTCACTGACATTAACCTAAGGACCACACTATTAAAATTTATTATATATTTAATGGCCTTAATAGTGTTCCATGATTTAAGGGTGCACACGGAGGATCTTCAGAAGAAGGGTTTTATTAGACCCACTGTATCCCACATTTCATCCACTTATTTCATCATGAAAAATGTGGACACGATATTGAGGTTATGTATTGATTATTTTTATAAAATTAAGTATTGATAATGAACAAGCTCCCTTTTGTGATCATTAATGACCTCTTTAACTAGTGGAGTAGTGTCAGTTTGTTCTCTATCATCAATCCCAGGTATAAAATTCACTAGTTATGGGACCTTAAGGATTGAATTCTAGAAAAGTAATACCATTGTTGACATTGAAAATATGAGTTCACGGGTATTCTTTTTTATATGAAAAATTCCCCCACAATATTCAGGTATATTATGAACAAGATATTCGTTTCATACATGGTCTGATTTTTGGTTTCCATCATTGATGAAATACTCATTTAGTCTATGTTGTTATAGGGAATGAAAATCATATATGTATGGTTTAGGACTTACTTGAAGATTAAAATATTTTTTAAAATCACTCAAGGTGAATTTTTTTTTGATATGGGAGGTTTGAATGATTAGGGAATATTATCATAAATCGTGACTTTTCTATAGACTTGGTGATGATTTATGTGGTAAATTTGTGGGATCAACCCAAATGTGTTTTATAGGTATGGAGTTTTATTGGATTTGTGGTTCACTAAAAGAGGTTTTTGGAATAATTATGAATTATTATACCCCATTTGAAAGACCTAAAATAGAATGAGAATCCATTTACCTAAACTAAGACATGTCAGAGAGCCTTCAAGGAGTTGAGGTTGAGGTTGACTTGTAATACAATACGGATACTAACAGTGGACAATGTTTAGTTTTTTGTGTTTTGAGATGCCTATGAAGCTATGATAAATTATCTATCAACGTATATGTAGTCAGTGATAACATATGGGTCACAACAATTGATTCCCCATAAGTGGAACTACATGATTAATGACCTCGAGTATCTAGTGATAGTATTCCCACTAATGTTGTTGGGGAACTATCTTCTTGATGATAATTTTTTTGTTTCCCCATACTACTTGTGTCTTATGTACATTTTCACACAATGAGATCTTTCCCTCAGATAGAGGCATTGGTTAGATTACCTATAAGATTATGAATTTGAGAAAATCTATACTCATGGGAGTGTAAATATGGAAATACATTCCCTTAATAAAAATTATAATACTCACATAGTGGTGGAGACCTATGAGTAGCGGGCCTTATTCTATCTAACCCTTATAATGGAGAATGGTGTTGTTTTTCATCAACTGATAGTGGAAACTATTGTAATTATTCATCTTCTACCAGAAAGTTAATTTTAGGTAATAAACAATGAGGTTCTATGTGACCATATATCCTCATGAGAAGAACCAGATAAATTTTCCTAGGGGATAACATCATTCCTCGCTAGGGACAGATGGTCTTTTCGGTCAGGATCAATGAAATGGTTATGTGAGAGTTTCATACCTTCCCAATGGTTGTACATCTAGGTGTGGAAAAGACGTATAGGGAAATTTAGTGGTATTTTCATAGGTATTTCATGAGTTGGATCATTGTAGAGGAAAAATCATGGGGCCTCAAATGTTTTTAGGGAAAGGATGAGAAGCATGTTCAGAAAGGATTGATAGATCCACTTGAGATCATGGAGTTAAAGTGGGAAAATATTACTATATACATTATGGTAGAGTCTCCATGTATTGATAGATACTATAACATATGTAGGGATATTATTTACTATATTACAATGGTATAACACATAAATTTAATTGATGAGAATATATTGGATAAGAGTTTGGTGTAGTTGTGTGTGTGGGAGATCATTCAGCATCATGGGATACTGATGGATATTTTTTTATCCTGAATCCTAAATAAAATAAATGTTTTATAGAGTCTTATAGGATTCCATAATGACTTAATTAAGTATAAACATGGAATTTACCCCCATGATAGTTTTCTAGTCTGATTTGAGTATCTTGGTGATGTAGAATATACTATTGTCCAATGTGTTGGACTTCTTTCAGAGTTCGGAGGATAAATTTTAATTTGTAGAGTTTTTTTATAAAATAATCTATCACCCTTATATCAATATTAATCCACATTATGGTTTTTATAGGATAACCATTAGGTAACCATTGGGACTGAATGACCTTATAATGACATCACATGTTGGCACAATGATAGTGCAGGCGGTGAGGGAGAATGGTTAGGTGATCAGTGAGCATATGGGGATATAAGAAAGAAATAATAAATCTTATGAAAAATGCATACGATATTATAGTTTTATATTTGAGAATTTATTTTCCTAAGAGTCTCCCATGATTTTTAATTTGGAGGATTAGGTATACTGGAAATCTATCCATGAAGTTTATCAGGCATTAAGTGATCCTACATAGGTTTAGTGCAGTTGCATATCACCTATAAATTTCTATCAATGATGGAATGAATTAATTGATTAATATATGTGTTATTGATGAGGGGATACTTAGTGAATGTATTCATATTATTAAATTAGGATAGATGGACATTGAATATGGATCTACCTTGATGGAGTACCTGGTGGTGGTCATGGACCAGTCGAAGAAGATCCTCCATAGACATATCATTATATTAACTCATGTTCTTTGGAAGCATCAGATAGTACATGAGAGCTCTTGGGAGAATCATATCAAGATGGAGGCTCAATACCGCCACCTTTTAAATATATTGTATTATTTAGGAAAAAATCCTTAAATGAAGTGAGAATTTAAGTACTCTTATATTTTGGATTTAGTCCATTGAATAATTCTAATTATATATTAGGATTTATATTTTTAGGCGGTGTGGTGTTTGGGTGAATCTGGACAACTAAATAAATATATAGTTAATATATTAATATATTTTAATGTAGATTCATGTATTGTTTTGGTTTCATATATTATTACCATTGATGAAATCCTTGGACTAGAATTATGAGACCAATATTGATACTTGATGGAGTGGTTTACCCTTGGCATCACATACGGTTGGTCGACATCAGATGTTTCATGAAATGAATTTATTATAAGGTTCATTTATTAACCTGTATTAATAATTTATTTATTTTTAGTTAATTATTTATCATTTTCCCCCATTTATATATACCATGTTCGAACAGATCTTCGGGGATAGTCACATAAACCATAGATCTTTGGAGAGGGGGATATTTTTTGGTAATAGATCATCATCAGAAGATTATGATGATCTGATTGATCTTGGCGAATAAATATGTGTATAACATATTATAATGTCATCAAAAATTGATAATTTTCTCTTTACTAATGATCAATCCATCATCAAGGTGGGTGGGAATATAAATTTTTTCCACAAATTTTATTAAATTAATAATACGTGGATTTTATAAGCATTATTTTATCTATGTTCTTAAATTGATCATATTTTTTTGGGTCCTATAAACTAATAATTTTGATCATGTTGTGAACATGTTTCTAATAGTGATTATATCCACAATCTTCCAATTATGGTTTGGATCACAAAGTCCAATGATGACATCATTTTTTTTGAGTTCATTGACTATAAATATTCTTCGTGTTCTTCATCATTGGCACACGAGGTTGTGGTTTGACTTTACTGAGTTTGGTTTGATAATGTATGAACACCTAGGTTAATGGTATATATGAAAGAGGTGAAATGATTTTTGATTATTGTGATGGATCATGATGGGATCAGGATCCAAGAGAGATGGATATGGGTTTTTTGACACCAAAAGGCAGAAGTGACATGGAAAACTCCCACGTATGTGATCAAATTCTAATTTATGGCCACCATAGTCCAATAGTACATGACCATGGGATTTACCCCTATTTTTGGGGTTCTAATATAATTATATTTATGGTCAAATCAGTGGATTTGGAAACCATTTGAAGAACTAAATTTATTTTCATTAAAAATATTAAAGCGCAATGTGTACTACGGAAGAACACAATTCATATTTTCATTGTTCTATGATGTCTATGGTTTCAAGTAGAGATAAATAGTAAAATCCATGTAGTAACACCACAAGACTTGTGACTCCATTATTATGGTTTAAAATTTTATCTTTGGGACATGAGCATAGACACAACCATGAATATGATCACGACTATATTATATAGGTACGTTCACATACACAAACATGACCACGGTACCTTGACATGACCATGTACATGGGTATTTGAGGTTTTACATGGGAACATGAAAAAATAGAACATACATGCCCATAATGGATGAGGAACACCATGTGCCACATGTTCTTATCGTGTGATATGACATAAATTTCCATATTATTTCTGGGGTAGAACACACCCTTTCAACAAGTGGTGGTCAGATTCCATGGGACCCCATGAAATTTTCCTTTAAATCTATATATATCTTCTAAATTACATATATCCTTCTTTGGGATGTGTAATTCTTCCCATGAGTAGCCTAACCTAATTATTTTTCCGGTATGAAATCAGTGGTAGAAATTGTTCGGTCTCAAAATATCTGATGTGTGGTGTTCCAAGTGTGAATAATCATCATGATATTCATGATCATGTTAGGGATCAAGATATAATCATCATATTGATTCCTATAACATAAATAGATGTTTATGAAATGGATCATAAAATAATTATATTTATTTCAAAGCTTGTATTAGATGAATGAATAAATAATATATGTCTATTAGAACCTGGCCACTAAATTTGTGAGAATATATATGAATAAATAATTTATGAAATTAATATAAATGTATAACTCAATATGAATATATTGGATAGTTATTTTGATATGATTGCAAAATTTATTTTTGTTGTTACATATTAGCTCTTAAAAATACATTTTCTTAATAAATGAGTTTCTATAATTTTTATGAGGGAATATTACTTTCTAGAATTCGAAAAAAAATTATTTGACAATGATTATTAAATTTCTATGTTCTTTATGAAGTCAAAATATAAATACTATTTTTTATTACTTGTTGAAAACATTTACTTTTTTCAAGGAATTGTGAAAATAATGGTTTTTATTAAAAAATTTATTTTATTTAAAAATATATAAAATGGTAAATTATGTTTTTCATTATTTAAATTTTTTATTCTGTTATATATAATTTATAATAATCTAATTATTTTTTAATAATAATATTGTATAAATGAATGTGTTATAAAATCAGTTTATTTTTAATAGGGAATTTTTCAGAAAAAGTGTTTTTCAGGGAATTTTTCATATTTTATTTTATATTAAATTATGAAAATTATGCATTTTTAATATTGAAAAATGGATTCCAAAAATTAAATCCTAAAGACCATATTTAGTAATAGGACCTTTTATTTTGGCCAATATGAATAGTATCATTGATAATAATTTTATTACCATAATAAATGTTAAATTGGGTAATTTTGGTTAAAAAATAAAATGATAAAGACTATATAATGAACCTAAACCTTTTAAAAAAAATTTAATAACATTATACCATTAACATCTAAAAATATAAATTAAATTTGTTTAATAGAACCTTGTCTATAGAAAGTCAAAACATGTATCATTCTTTGTCTTAAATATATTTTAGATGACCACATGGGAAAAATGTAGGTTATGAATGAATATAAATGTATATTTTTAACTAAAAAAACATATTTTAATGATATAATTCTATTTTTTACTTTTTGGGCCACATGGATGTCATTATGATATTTATAAAATTTTATTTAATAAGAATACAAAAATTTCACATTACTATTTTAAAAATTGTATAATTTTTAATATAGAGTTAATCCAGATACATATTAAATAATAAAGTAGTATATTGAATGAAAATAAAATATATACATAATGGAAATTTGTTTATAATTAACAGTGAATAAATAATTACCAAACTTCTTACACATAGTGTATGAATTAATAATTTTATTAATTTAATTATCAAATAAATGTTATTAAAAATATTAATATAAAATTTAATTGTAGTAATTAATGTATTAAATGAATATTATATATGACCATGTACTCGTAGGGATGTAATAAAAAATTGGATGTTAACATGTTATCATGACAATTATAAAACTCTATGTATTTAATAGTGTTAAATTTTCCACTAATGATATTTTATCATAATATTATATTATTAAATTATTTAAAAATCATAAAAAATATTAAAAAAAATATTTATAATATTATCTAAAATTTCATGATATTTTATTTTATAGATTAATTTAAATCACTTAATTTGATATTATAACCTTTTCATATTAAATAATTGGTTAACATAGTTTAAATTAAAATAGATTAACTAAGGGTTAATTTAAATGATAATGTCTTGAATAATGTAAAAAATATCTAAAAAATATCTTTTAATTATTTAATAAAAAAATGTTATATTACCATAAAACACTTACCAATTTTGTGTCATTTGGATATAATATAAGTTTATTGTAATTTAATCATTTGATAAATTTCTAAAGTGCCCCTCACTTTGTTTATAAATGGATACCTCATCAATCACTTATTACTAGCAAATTGAACATTAATGATTTACCATACCCTAAACATTTATATCACCAAATTCATTAGACATATATTAGAGGATCAATTATTCCCAAAAACCAACCTTAGTTTCCATATGAATATATATAATGAATTTTAACCTAAGTAGAGGTAGTCTAGTTTACCACCTCATTTATGTTTATTTCTTATTTATCATAGGCTTAATGTATTTTTTACAATATATATTAATCAATACAGTATCATATATATTATCATATGTTATAATTATTATTTTATAAACATATTAATTCTTTTTAAGAGCCCCAAGAAATAGAAAATCATCACGCGTGCACACGTATGACTAACCATATCCACGTCGTGGTGTTATATGATTTTATCTATAATTTAATTGGATAGTTATAATGATAGAAATAATAAATAGGCATGAAAATTTTAGCATGATTTTGAATCTGAAAAAAGAAACATACCATTTATATCCATCACCATTCATCATTAAGGCTATGATACTATCTCTTGTTTGTGCATATGGCCTACCATATCCATGATGTGATGTGATTAATTTTTCATGATAACAATTAATGAAAGTTAATATAAATGAATATAATAAAAAATCTGATATATTTTACCTTAATATCATTCTATAGATGATGAAAATATAACCCAATCCCATGAACTGAGACTTATACCACAAAACAACCATATAAAAAATAACCAGTTATCACACGAAAGATGGGTAATAATGAAATAATTTAATGAAATCGGTGATATGATGTTACTAGAGGTCTATATTTGATATCATAAATATCAATATGTTTCTAATAAAAATTAGTAACACTATTTAAACTATTATACATGATTATCATATAGGTAAGAAGGAAATATGAGAAAATGTAAGGAAAAATTTTACCATATCCATATTATTTGGGATTATTTATATATAAGAATCTACTATGGAATATTTATCTTTTATGTCCATGTATATTAAAAAATTAATTTTTTAAATATTCTTTTAATACTATTAAAATTAATTTTTATACATGTTTGAATTTTCACTAAAATATTTTAGTGGAATCTTTTATTAATTTTCCAATTGAAGATCTTTATAACATCTCTGTAAAATTATGAATGGAATATTTTTTTAACATTTTGGATATGAACAAGTTTTTACAGTTTCATGGAGCATTAATTCCATGAATATTACCTTACAATCATTTATGGTTATTTTACGATAAAATGGTTCGTTATAATTTGATAATTTAAAAAAAATGTTTTCAAAAGGGGAAATATATTTTCCTTATAAACTATTTCAGGTGATATTTTCAAAATATTTTTCAATATAATACAATGTTATTTGGTGTTATTTATGCTTTAATTGTTATATGATTCAAGGATGAAACTACAATTAATTAGCTGAATGTTTTATGATCATGATGTAATGATGTTTTTGAATTCTATTTATTTTCTGTATGTTATGTTATTATGAAATGATTATGAAACAAATTACCATTACTCAGTTCTGTTATGATAAATGAAATATGTTTTTTGAGGAAAAAAATATATGATTTTCCTTATGTGATGGGTGGGACCTATATCTCCCTATAATGAATTGGGTAAATATTTATATCTCATAAAGTATACATGACTAGAATGAGGATTGAAATTAGTTCATTAATATAGGGACATAATTTGAAGTAAACCCAGTTCAGTAATAGAAAGATGGAACAGAGAATGAACATGGTTCAGTAAAAGACTTTGTCCTATATTATTGTCTTTTAAATTAACAGTGAGAGATATAGAAGTGATTTTCTATGCTTACATTTATTTCATAATTCTATTTCATCTGTTATTCATTCATATAATATTTTCTTCGATTATTTCGGAACATCTATGATTTAATCCATGAAACAATATCACGATTTTTAATATGCAGGATAAAATATCTATCAATATGTTTATATTCATATATCACTATGAATATGTTATTCCTCTTGATTACATTTACTAATCATCTTATATCATCATTTTATTATGTTTTTTCCCTAAATTATAAGTAATGGTTTTATCTTGTACTAATAAATGGAAGATCATTGTGGGAAATTTTGAAGATCTTTCACCATACAATAAATTTATATTACCTATTTTCAATGAAGCTAAAAAAATGTTACTCGATCATGTGTTTATGTAAGGTAATGAATAATTCTATAAAATATTTAATATCCACTAATTAAAGTCATGGGTCATTATAGTTGGAATCCTTGATACACTTTAGTAAATATTTGTAAACTTGGATGACAAGAAAATAGTAAGATCCCTATGTACATGTTTGTGTATGTATTATAATCTTATAATTTTTCTATGAAACTTGCATAACCTTGTATTAACCATAATATTTTACAAATTAAAATTACATTCCCTTAATTATGTGGTTTTACTACAAGGAATAGTGCGAGTCACACTATACTTTTGGTCATTTCAACGGATGGAACCCAAAGGAACTATTTTAATGTTGAATGTGATGTGAAATGAAATAATTTTCCTCTCAAAAAACTGAATGTTATGGGAACCATAATGAAAAATATTTTTTCAATGTTCACATAACTTAATCAAGATATGAATTAAGGGGGGAAGAACATTTTTTTCCATCATGAGGAAACATCCACCTTATTTAAGTGTATATTCTATTCTATCAGTGGATGAGTAATGGATCAATATCACTAAAAATAAATTTTCTGTTTTACAATTTTCATAACTTGAGAAAGTCATTTTGGCAGTCTATATTTTGGAATGTGAAGTAGATAAATGATGAAATATTTTTAGGAGTATGAGAAAATGAGATGAAATTGACTCCATAGAAGTGGAAAATTTGGGAAAAATATTTTTAAATAAGTACCTTCATTGTAATGTTCATTAAAATATAGAGAGGGAGTTACATTATCTTAAGAAAAATGGCGATGAATCCATTTGTAGCTATAAGGAAAATTTTACAAGGCCATTAAAGTACACATCTCAAATTATCATCCAACCTAAATGAACGATTGTTAGATTCTTCAGTGGCTTAAAACCATGTCTTTGAAGGGTGTCATCCATAAGGGACATCAATAGCTATACATAAACCATTTTTTGTTCTGACAAGGTGGATGTGGAGGTTAGAGTTGTGTATCAATCTCATGGTTCTGATAAGAAAATTAAGTTGTTGTTCAATATAAAATTTAGAAAACATAGTGAAAATTAAAGGGGATATTTTTTATTATCAATTTATGATTTAATCATAAGGGAAACTATCCTTAGGTGACTAGTAAATGTTTTCAATGTGGTAAATAAGGTCATCGATACATTGAATAAAAATTTCATGGGAAAAAGTTATATAATTTTTTGAGTACTGAAATTGAAAACAATATACACCAGCTAGAACTCAATTCTAAAAAATTAAGTAAAATGGGAATTATGCTCTCAAATGACCATACCAAAGGTCTAATAATGATGATCAATTTAAAAAATCTCGTAAGGATAATAATATTATGAAATCTCATAAGATCACTATTTGTGATGTGGAATATTGGGGATGATGTTGTTGAAGGATTGTGTGTTTTGGTATTTATGAATAATGTTATAGAATTACATTTATGATATTACGAAATAACTAATAATATACAGATTTTCCCAATGTAGTTTTCCATAAGTATTTGAAAGAATTCCTTGAATAGTACTGGTAAGCATGAAAATTTATTGAAGTGGTAAGTTAATTCACAATGGTAAGGATAACTATAAATATGTTCATGATGATGGGATAATGGAAAAAAGATATGCTTAATTTTGATAAAATTAAATTAATAGTATTGATGAACGTGGAAAATGATATGTAATATGATGATAAGGTAGATAATGATAAAAAGGATTAACCTAATTAAATTTTTTATTTATGGTATGAGGAAAGAGTTAATATTTTAATTATTCTTCTTTATTCTATGTTTTTATGGTAATTCATGTTGTTATTATATTTTAAAATAATACATGATAATTGTATTCACATGTTTGGTGAGTGATAATAAATAGATACATTATGATATTTAGAGAATTAATGATTTATTGATTTTTTAAATTTAGTTAACTTCTTTCAAATGTTATGTTTTCAAATCATATTTAGTGTTCGTAATTGTAAACATTACTTATTTAATTTGATCATTGGTCTTGGATTTTGATATTAATGTACTACATCACCCTATAAATATTTGTGTGTATTCGATAAACTATGAAAACCATTTTTAAAAAATTATAACTCAATATAAAAGGAATGACATAGAATAAAATTATAGTTATTGTGATCGTCTAGTTATTTAGGAATTACAAATTATGTTTCATTTAATTGGGTAAGAGATGACGTGTAAATTTTACTTGTGAAATAACATCATGTAAGTATATCATATCAATGTATTTTATAACAAAATGTTATCCAATTATCATCCTTTCTATTGATATAAATGATTTTTCAAATACATTTAGTCTTTTTTTTGTCATTAAACTTCTAATGAAAATGTTATCTATCATTATATTTTAGAGAATGAATGTTAAATTTCTCTTACATGTCCAGGTTTTCACTTCCCTTTACTGTTAACTAATTTAAATGTCATATTTTGTGGAAACCATTGCATTTACCTTCCCCTCTTTATAAAATAATTTTTAACCATATTTAAGATGTCTGTTTACCATAGAGATATTCTCAAATAACCATATTTCATTTTTGAATTTAAATTTCAAATATTGTAGTACATAAATCTTTTAGGGTGTTGAACAAATCCGGATGGTAGATTATTAATTGGTGCTTCCACCAAATCTAACTCTAGTACATGATATGATTAATGTGTCTCTCCTGAGGAAGTACATACCTGATCCGTAAAATTTACTAAATATATATTTTATACCACTAGATCATTATATTTTTTATGAAGATAAACTGTTAGAGATTCTTAAACATAGTGAATATTTTCTTTGAAACAAAAGCACCTACCTGGTTAATGTTTTGTAAAAAATCACCAATTTGAGGAAGAAACATGGAAACCTATTGATATATTGAGTATGAAATATCCCCATTTTTTTCAAGAATTTTTTGAATTTTGAGGGATAAATTAATTTTAATGTGTGTATATAGTAACTCTCTATTATTTTGATGAAATGGGTTTTTAAATATTTTTATTTCATTGAATTACTATTCCACAGAAATCATAAATTATTATACGTCCATTATAACCTATACATTATTTTCTTTGTAATACATATGAAAAAATAATTTATTAAATAAATATAATGGTCCAACTCAATATGAATTTATTGGTAAGTGGTTACAAAATGATCATATAATTTATTTATTAAAGTCATAATATTGTTCAAAAATATATTTTCAATAAAGAGGTGTTTTTATTCTTTTTATTAGTGAATATTAATTTCTACAAGCTATATAAAATGTATTTATCTAAATGAATTTTATTTTTTAACATAATAAAGCATAAATTGGGAAATTTATGATAAAAATAAAATGTTAAGGACTATAAAATGATTTTGAAACATTCCAAAATATTATTGGAAGAATAAAAATCGACCCTTAACACCTAATTGATGAAAATAAGTTTCATAATGGAATTTTTTTTGAAATTTAATTATATAATATTTATATAAATTAATGTAAAAAATTTTCATTTTCATTTCCTTAAATATCACTTATGTGTTCAATGGGGGAAATGTTATCTTAAGAAGGAATATGAATGTAAATTTTTTAATTAATAAACATATAATTATAATATAATTTTAATTTTAATTTTTGGGCCACATGGATGAGATTATGATATTTTTAGTATATTATTTAAGAAAAATAAAAATATGTCACATTCATGTTCTAAATATTATATCATTTTTAATATTGTGTAAATATAGAGATATTGTAACACCACGTGTTCTTTAGGACTAATTTTTTTAATAAATTTAAATTTTGTTTTATATTTTAAAATACACTAAGTCAAAGATTCCATTCACATAGAAGTAACTCGGTCTATGATACTTGCAACACTGACTTGGAATTTGTTCCACACAACACCGACTTATCATAGGATGCACGCAACAATGAGTTTGCATAAAATGCACAGAACATTGACTTTCTACAAAATATATATAAGGACCGAGCCTTAAAACATTACATAATATTCAATTAAATGGACAATTCAAATTGAGGATCTTTTCCATTTTAGAGTTTTAGATAATTAGTCCATAATTATTACATTACATCTCAAAAATTACAAAGTAGACACATCTACCATGATTCCATTTTTTTCATAAAATAAAAATTATTGAAAAAAGTGTCTTTTCTATTTCCATGTATAGGACATCATGATTTTTTCTTGATCAAATTATTGCCATTTTCATCTTTAAGACTTCTAAAAAACATTTCAAAACATGGGATGAGCATAAAAAGCTCAGTAAGGGTTATAATGAAAATAAATAAAAAATTAGATCATCAATACATACATAACAAAATAACTTTAACATACATCGTGAAATAAAAATATTTATGGATAACACATAGTAGTCACAAATCATAAAGGTAACATGGGGTATCTATAACATACTAACGTTCTAGAATTCAGAGATACGTAGGGAGTAACATTTGGTATAACCATCACAGTATATTCCATAAATATCTTATGAGAAACATTATCATATACCTCTGTCATGTTTCCCAATGAATTAGAGAGCTATCTAGATATAACCCACCCTAGGATTTCCCTGGGACCACCCGTATACATAAAAAATTCCTATGAACCATAACATATTCATGACACATAAATCAAATATAATTGAAAGATAAAATTTCCAAATTTAAATCCCAATATAACATTTAACTATATTGACATAAATATTATATTATCAAAACCATTTTCAATACCAAATTACCTAAATGTGTATAAGATATTTATTTTTCTTTTAAAAACGTTATCTCTTGTTAAGGTAGCCAAATGTCAAATAATACTCACTATGGCGGAAAAGGTCATTGTCACCACTAACATTTAAAAGAATAATTCCTTTTACATTGTTTAGAGATACACCTCATAGAAAATTATTCCCATTAAGTGAAATTAAAATTCAATTGTCCATATATATTGTATACATGAATGTTGTGTATAAAACAAAATATCCCTTAATGAATGGAGATTGAGATGAAGTCCCTTACCTCATGTCCGACTTGATTAGTTCATTCTTTAATCTCTTGAATAATAAACTAATCAAAATATATACTTTCAAAAGAACCTATTTTATGATTATTATTCCTTTTATATCACATATTACCATGTAATAAATATTATTTAATCATTTTAGATATTAATAGTCATTTTGTTGATATTAGGTACTAGAGTTAATAATGAACTTCTTATAATTACAAGTGGTCTATGTGGTCAACAATCCATTATCTCAAGAATAATATTACTTTTGTAGATATCATATATATATCATATATTTCTTGTGTATATATTTATTTATAATAGTTTATAAGATTTGGATATAAGAAATTAAATGCATTGTTCAGGGAGATGTTACGTCATATGTACGCATGGACGCTATATTCATTTTTATTTCATATTTTATGGAATGAAAACATTACGATAAATAGTAAAATTATAATTCCACTACAATATCATATATAATTTCAATAACTCAATGCTTTATACATTCCATGTATGGAAATAACGACTCATATCACCTTTATGGGGTTGTAGTCCACACTTCTTTGAATGAAATCATTGTATTTACCCAATATAGAAACCATAAAGGTAATATATAAATAAAAAATATCGAAGCATAGAAACAATATAAATATAATATATATCAAATATAAATATATTTCCATCATGATTGCTACCATAATCTGTGGTAGGATATGAATAAACAATAATTATTTCATGAGGAAGTAGTTCTTCATCAACAGAAATAGTATGTTTGTTAATCATTTGATGGAGATATCTATAATTGTAATTCTAATTATTCTCATAAAAACACCCTAGAATATTGAGGATACTATTTTTGTTGTAATATAAATTAATAAAATGAGTTTATGGGTTTGGGGAAGTAAAATAAATTAAATTAACTTAGGAGGAGACGTTACTTTTAAATCAGGTAACTCTCTTTTGATTGAACCTAAAGGCTTTATTGAACTGCATTCTGCCTAAGGGAAGGAGTCTAGAAGAAATTGAGGGATTTAGGGAGCATAATTGGTTAGATTATGGATAATCCAAGTGGCTTGAGAGTTGTGAGTATGGTGTTAGAGGTGAGTGATTTTTATAAGGGGGAGGAGGGGCCCTTTATGAATGTTTGAAAGTATTACTATATTATACAAGAAATTTCTGTTTCTGGAGGTCCAAAGATCATTAAAGTCAAATATAAGATGATACTTGTTTGAAATAAAATCATCTAATAATAATTTAATAGGTTTTGAAATTGGTTCAATTTTTATAGTATTATTTATTGAAATAATTAATTAATGAGGAAAACATTGCATCATTATTGTTTCATAAATTATTTTATTTATTTTTTGTCTAAAAATTATAAAAAATTGATGTAGGAAACATTTTTAAATTTCAAATGAATATTATAGTCTAATTGATAACTTATGCAACCCCATGATTGAATTGATTTACTAAAAAATATATGTTTATGTCATTGCTGTCATTACATTAAATTTATTAATATAAAGTGTCATTATCACTCTTAAGTGGCTCAATGGGGTCCCAAAATAGACCCAATGATTCACATGGTGGAAATTTATCAATCAATATGATTAAGACATGTGTTTGGATAATGTATATTATTATAATATTATTTTTACCATGGATTGCACTATTTTTCTTTAACTGCAGTAAATGATAGTAAAAAATTACTATTCACAAAAATAATTTTCATCTTTTGTAACAACATTTTACTTCCTAATAAAAACAATGAATGTCATAATTTTGAAAATAAATTACCAGAAGTGGTAAAATTTCATTTAAATTAAGATGTCGATTTTTTAACTATGACTTATTGTTTTCTCTATTCATCAAAAATTGACGTTTTGTAAAAAAATACCAAAATTTCAGCCAAAGCTATATATGATACTATGAATTCAAAAATGATTTATATTTTACCAAATTCAAAGTATAGATGTTTCATTAATTAACAAAATATTAATTCCCATTGTCATGGAGTGTTTTCATGAAATAATCACATTCAAAAGATTGACAGTTGTTTATGTCTAATTTCAATGTGAAATTGAATCCAATAACTAAAAATTAATTAAATGGTAAAAATATAATATAATTAATATATAAAAAAAATTAAAAATATAATTTAACTATACAAATAAATTAGATGAAAAGGATGTTTGGAATTAAAATATAATATTTTTTACTATTCAATACAAAATGAATTTTATCAGAAAAATAACTAAATTTTACCGAAGGTCAATTTTGATATCCTGATTATAAAGAAGAATTATATTTTTTATAATATGACATATAAAAGTGAGAGAAACTAGATTTAAAAAGGGTTCTCCATCAAAAGGTGGTAAATCGACCTTTTAATGAATGTTAGATTATTTATGCATAAAATTGGATTCAATCATACTTTAAGCCTCTATCCTGGATTGGATAAATGTAAAAAAAATTACAAACATGTATAATCATATTATAGTTCATGCTATTCATTCATTGTATACAATGTATATGAATTTACTACCTTTTAAAATAAAATTACACTATTAATTATTAGTATGAATCAGCATTGTGTGCAACATAAGACTTCTAAGAAACCCATTATTCTGTATTGGGAACACCATTGAACATAGATCCCGCAATAAAGTAAAATTATAATTTAATTCACTAAATTTAATAATTATGAACATTTATTATTCATTATTTACTTGGGATGTTACATCCTTCCCCACATTTGAAATTACATCCTTGCAATTTTTATTCACTTATCAAATAAGTGGGGGAATTTATCCCACATAAAATTATTATATTCCAATATTGCATATTCAACCATATTGGTTTTCCACAAAAACGTTACCTGATTAATTACCTTTTTCAGAAAAATATTCTCTCTTTGGTCATGAATTTGTACTGGTTGTTCCTCATAAGTGGGATTCTTATCCAACTAAACTACCACTGGACTAAAAAAATGAGATGGATCCTGCATATACTTTCTCAACATTGAAACAAAAAAACATTATGAATGTGGGACAAACATGGAGGTAAAGCCACTATGTAGTCAACTGATCCAACATTCTCTAGGATTTCATAGGGTCCAATGAACCTCAGACTCAACTTTCCCTTTTTACCAAAACGCCTCAGACTTTTCCATGGAGAATCATTGAGAAATACATGATCACCTACCGTGAATGAAATATCCTTCCTCCATTTATCCACATAACTTTTATACATGCTCTGAGCTATTATCATGTTCTTCTGAATCAACTGATCTTTTTCTGCCTTCTATTCTACAAATTCGGTTCCCTTCAACTTTATTTCACCTACATTATCCAAAAAATCTAATGTTCGACACTGCTTCCCATATAATACCTAAAAAATATCCATTTTTATAATGGAATGAAAACTGTTATTATATGAAAATTTAACTAATGAAAGATGTTGGTCAAAAATTCCTTGGTAATCCACTTAACAAGATCATTTCATATCCTCCAAGGCCTTAATTGTTCATTCTAACTGCCCATCTTATTGAGGATGAAAATATGAAAATAAATTTAATTCAGTACCCAACGACATCTGAAGGTCTTCCCAAAAGTCAGTAATAATCTTGGGATCATGATCAGAAACAATGGAGAGGGGAAAATCCATGCTACCTGAATTTCTCATTAACATACAACTAAGAATGTTGATCTAGGGAAGAATTATCTTGAATAGGACGAAAATGAACAGATTTAGTCAATCGATCAACAATAACCCAGATTTCATTATTACCACGAGATGTCTTTTGTAATCCCTCCCTAATTTCCATGGATATTTTTTTTACATTTCCACTCTTTCACTAGTAAACAATGAAGCATCCCTTTTGGTAACTTAGACTTTGATTTAACCTACTGAAAATTAAAAACCTTTATAGTAAAGTCAGTAATATATATATTTATTCTTTCCCACCTGTATGAATTCTGATGATCTATTTTTATCGTAGTACTGCCGGGATGTACTGAAAATGGGGAACTATGTGCTTTACATAAAAACCAATTATTCAAATATTAATCACAATTCACACATAATCTTATTCCAATACACAAAATACAGTCGCAATTAATCTTAAAATAAGGAAACATACCCTTTTTAAACAACTCTACCTCTTTCTACAATGCATTGTATTTATTTTGAAATTGATTAATTCAGTCTGATAGAGTTGATTTCACTTACACCTGAAACAAAATAGTGGAATTTCTTACACCAACAACTTCTATTCCAATTTTCATCAAATAAAATACCAAAGGATCGTGTTCCAAACATAAGAATATTTAAGTAGTGTTACATTTTTCACAAATAGCATCAATCACATTATTTGATTTTCGTGAATGGTAATAGATTGTGCAATAATAATCCTTGATTAATTCCAACCATCTTTTATATCTCATGTTTAATTCTTTTTTAGTGAATATATACTTTAATATTTATTGATCAGTATATAATATACATTATAATCCATACAGATGACACCTCCATATTTTAAAAGTAATAATACAATAGTAGCTAATTCACAATCATCTGTAGGCTAATTTAACTCATGAGGTTTCAACTGATGTGAAGCATAATTAATTACCTGATCATTCATCATTTGGACAAAACAAAGTCATTTCAAAGAAGGATCATTGTAGATAACAGACTTACTATTTCTAGAAGGTAGTTACAAAATAGTAGCATTCAACAAACATCTTTTCAATTTATGAAATCAATCATCACATTCTTTTGACCAATTCAACTGAACCCATTTTCGAGTTAACGTAGTCAGTAAGCAAGATAAACACAACATTTTTTCAAAAAACCATTGTTCATAACCCGTTAATCCATGAAAACGATGAATCTATGTTATATTTGTGGGTCTTTTCCATTATTCATAAAATTTGGATTTAGCAGGATCAACAATTATTTCATTTTTTATAACCATGTGACCATGGATAGAAAATTTGTGTAATAAAAACTAACAGTTTTTTAATTTCCCATAAAGTTTCTTTTTGTTTAAAATTTACATGACAACCTATAAATGACATTCATACTATTATTTATTTTTTGAATAAACCAAAATACCATTGGTGAACACAACCAAAGTCATATCCAATAAATCATGGAAAATTATATTCATAAGAATCAGGAATAAAGAAGGTTCATTGGTTAAACGAAAATGCATAACTACAAATTCATAACGACTATATCTAGTATGAAACAGATACATTTTAATGTCTGCTTCCATTCTATTCAAGTAATGGTACCCTAACCTCAAATCAACCATAAAAAAATACAGATCTCCCTAGAGCAGATGAAAAAAATTATCTATATGAGGAAAAGGAAACATTATCTAAATGATGATGTAATTAAATTCTCTATAATCCTTGAAATGTCTAAATTAAACCTCTTTCTTTTTAACAAAAATTATATGATCAACCCAAGGTGATGTGCTAAGTCAAATGAAACCTTTGTCTAATAACTCCCGTAATTTCTTCTTTAACTCTAAAAGTTCAATTTGTGCCATTCAATTAGGTGGTTTTAAAATTGTCTTACCATCAGAAACTAAGTCAAAAATAAATTCAACATTCTGTTCAGGAATAATACCAGGAAACTCATCTAGAAAATCATCATGGTAATTATTTACCACAAGCAAATAATTAATCTAATCAGATACATTATTTTCAACAATATGTGAAAGGTATCATTAACTTCTATATTTTACTAGTTTCTCAACTTCCTGATATGTTATAAATCGTAAGGGTCCATTCTTGTACACAAATATAAATTTTTTCTAAAATGAATCCTCTTTAGCTGTGTATTCAATATCGTCCTGATAGTTATAAATCCAATCCATACCAAAAATAACATCAATTACTACTAGTGCCGAACAATATTGTTTTTAGGTAAATTATTTCCACAAACAAGGGCAGGAAAGTTCTTATAATTTCTTTTTTTCTCAACATATCCCACGTTTTTTTTACCATAACTTCAGGATTCATATAAGGAGATGAAATTCCCAATTTACTAAAAAACATCATCGAAATGATCAAATGTGTAAACCGCAAATCCAACAATAGATTGTCCTAATCTAATAAAATAAATAATGTACCTGATATAACTTCAATGGATGTCCCATCATTTGTTGAAGTATTTGCAAATGATTTCACCACCAATTTCTTCTTGTATTCAAGATGCTTTCAATCATTTGAGTTCTTTGAGGGAAACTCATTTGTATAATGAACCATTTCCTTGCACTTAAAACATTTTACTAATTTTAATCAGATTTTGTCATACCATTACCCTTATATTTTTTAGTGTAATTACAAGACTTATGTCCCATTTTACCACATTTGTAGCACATAACATAATTCAAAGGACATACCCCAACATCCTTTTTACCACAATTTTCACGAACTCTAAAATTATGTATCTTACAATTATACTTTTTTGAAGAGTTCTTCCATTTTTTTTACTACCTCGACCTCTTATTCTGTGGTTTTTCAAAGAACATCTGATCATCTAAAAAATACATTTTCCCCTTCTCCACACATCATTCATGTTTTTCATAACTTTTGAACTCACAAGTTGATAAATCCCTTCAATACATTGGCATTAATCTTGAGTAAAAAGTTTTGTTTTTCCTATCACGATATCGTATGAAATTTGGATCATACCATTACAGTTGAGTGAATTATTCTTAATAAGAAGCCAATGAGTCATCCTCCTACCACAATCCTAGGAAATTTGTTTCCATCCTAAGACGAACCACCTTTTGAAAATATTTCTCAGGAATCATACCGTTGGTTTCATAGAAATCAAGATCATCAATCTCCATACTATCCCTGATATTTCTTACCTTCAACCACCACTTATCATCTTTACTTTCAAAATTATAAATAGAGAGACTAAACTTTTGATATTCTGAAAACCCACTGACATCAAAAATCATCTCTAGTGCTTTAATCCACCCTTCAGCTAGAACAAGGACAGATGATCCTATGAATGATGGAGGATGATGCCTCATGAAATTCTCCACTATTGACATGTTCCTTTGTGGTTGATCTAGATGTAATCGTGCATGGATAGCACCACCATATATATCCAAATTCTACTGCACCATAACTGTAACAAACAATTCATTTCTAATTCAATCAATCTCAGGTTGTGTATTTGGAAGGAATTCCTCCTCTTGATGTCGTCTCATCATAACTACCATGTTTCCTCTGCAGAAGAACATTTTGAACATAGAAATATCTTAGTTGAAGCAACAAGGTTATATGTAAATTCTATATTATTTCAATCATACCATAAATTAATTTTGGACATTAATTTAACAATATTCAAACTACAAAAGTTGACTAATCCAACCTCTAATACCAAACATATAGACCCAACTTTAAAACATTACATAATCTTGTATTAAATGGATAATTCACATTGAGGATATTTTTAGAATTAGAGTTTTAGATAATTAGGCTATAAATATTACAGTACATCTCAAAAATTCCAAAGTAGAAACTTTAACACGCCTTTCATTTTTTCATAAAATAAAATCTCTTTAAAAAAAGATTCATGCCTACTTCCATGTTTAAGAGACCATGAATTTTCCTTGATCCTGTCATTTACTATATTAATCTTAATGTCTTCAAAAAGTCATTTCAACACCTGGTATTATCTTAAAAATCTAAATAAGAGTTATAAAATATTGAAATAAAACCTTATTTAATCAATACAAACATATCATAATCTCTTTAGAAATGATCATGAAATCATAAGATTTATGGATAAAACATAGGAATCACAATTCATAAAGCTAACTTGTGGCATCCATAACATACTTACATTGTAGATTTCATAGATACGTAGGGAGATATATTTTAATTACCAATCTCTATATATTCATTAAATATTATAGGGGAAATTTGTTTTCTTACCTCCGTCCCGTTATGCAATGCATTGGAGAGCAATACTGGGCTCACCCGCCCTAGGTTTATCATTGAACAACCAGTATATGAATTCAATTCTCAAGAAACATACCATATTAATAACACATAAAACAAATATAAAAAAGATAAAATTTCCACATTTCAATAACAACATATCATGTAAATATATTTACATAACAAATCTATTATCAAACCCATTTTCTATACCAAAATACAAAAATGGGTATATGGTATTTATTTTACTTTTAAAATAATTACAACTTGTTAGCATGCAAAATATCAAATAATAATCATGGTGGCTGAAATTGGCATTGTCACAGTATAAGTTAAAAAGAAACATTCTTTTTTTCATTTAGGAAAATGACTAATTGAGAAATATTCCCGTTTAATGAAACAAAATTTCCATGGTGGTTATACACCCTATAAAATAAATTCATGTATAAAACAAAATATACCTCTATGAAAGGAGATTGAGATGATGTCCCTTACCTTGTGTCTGACATGACTCGTTCGTTCTATAATCTCTTGAATAATAACTAAAGATAATTTCTACTAGATTAAGAACATTTTTCATGTTCATTATTCCTTTTATATAACTTTTTACCATGTTATAATCATTATGTAATTATTTATCTTAATAATGGTCATTTTGTCAATATTTGGTACTTTTGAGTTAAAAATGATCTTTATAACATTACAAGTTGTCCATGTGGTCAATAGACCATTCTCTACAGAATGATATTAATGATTTAGATATCATATATATATATATATGTCATATATATGTCATATATATATGTATTTATAAGAGTACAAGACATTTCGATATCAGAAATGAAATGCACCGTTCATGGAGACGGTAAGTTATACGTACGCATGGATGCTACATTCAATTATATTTAATATTTAATGGAAGGAAATCATAATGATAAATAGTTATATTATAATTCCAGTATGATATCGTATATAATTTTAGTAACCCCATCTTTTATATGATCCACATATGGCATGAACGAGTCATATCACATTGAGGGGACGGTAGTCTGCACTTCCTCAAATGAAATTATCGTATTTACCCACTCTGGAAAACATAATGTATTCTATAAATTAAATATACATAAGAAAAAAAATAATATTAATAAAAATATATATCAGATATAAATACAGTACGTTATTTATGGAAACCATTAGATGAGGTAGAAGAAGACTGAACACTCATCATTTGTTGAGGCATTAGTCCGTCGTCCATATAAACAATATGTTCTTCACCCATTAGATGGAGGTGTGTGTAAGTTTAGTCCTAATAATTATCATGAAAAAATCCTCATATATTTAGGATACATGTTTTTTTAAAAATTAAAATAATAATAATGATTTCAGGGTGTTGGAGATGTAAAATAAAAGTAATGAACATAAGAGTAGATGTTACGTTTAAAACATGTTACTCCCTTTGGATTGAACAAAAAGGCATTTATAAAGTGCCTTCTACATAAGGGAAATATTCTATTAGGAAGAGAGAGATGTAGGGAGCTTAATTGGGTAGTTTTTAGACTAGAAAAGGGGCCTGAGAGTTGTGATAAATTCGTCAGAGGTTATAGATTTTTATAAGGTGGAGGAGGGGCTCTTTAAGAATTTTTGAAAATATATTTTTTTAGATATATTTATTTTCTGTTTCTGAAGGTCTATAAATCCTAAAAGTCAAAGATATGATTAATATTATTCTAAATAAAATCATCCAATAATATTTTTACAGATTTTTTATATTGATTTAAGTTTTATAATATTATTTATTTAAATAATTCATTAATGAGGTAAACACTACATCATTATTATGTCATAAATAATTTTATTTATTTTATGTCTAAAATTTCAAAAAAAAAATATATAATGATGTAAGAAAAATATTTATATTTCAAATGAATATTTATTATTGATGATATATTATATAAAATCCCATGTAAGAAAAGAATTACTAAAAGAAATATGTTTTTGTCATTTTTGTCATTACTTTATATTAATTATTATAATGTTTCATTATCACTCTTAAGTGGTTCCATGGGGTCCAAAAATTAGAACATGGTCGCCCATTTTCCATAATGTATCATCCAATATAAATAGGACACATGTTAAGGTAATTTAATATTATTATAATATTATTATTATCTTTGATTACCCTATTTACCTTTAACCACGGTAAATAAAAGTCATATGTTAATATTCATAAAAAATTATTTTCATCTTATTTAACCACATTTTACTTACTAATAACTACCAGGTATTTTATATTTTGGAAATTAAATTCACATATTTTGTAAAATTTCATTTAAATGATGATGTCCATTTTTTAACTATGACTATATGTTTTAACAATTCATCAAAAAATTGATAGTTTTCATAATAATATCAAAATATCAGCCCAAAATAAATTGGATATTCTAAATTAAAAAATTCTGTATATTTTAGGAAATTCATAACATAGATTTTTCATTAATTAATTTAAAAATAATTTCGGATGTCAAAATAAAAAAAACGTGTTTTTATGAAATAATAAATATAAAAAGGTTGCTAGATGTTTTTTACCAGTTTCAAAGTAAAATTTCATCCAATGACCAAAATTTGATAAAATGGTAATAATATATTCGTATTACACATTAATACTGATTAAAATGATAATCTAACCATACAAGTAAATTAGATTAAAATGCAGTTTTGAATTAAAATAATGTATTTTTAACTATTCATTAAAAAATAATTTTATCATAAAAATACCAAAAAATTATCCAATGTAAATTTTGATGTCTCGTTTCTAAATAATACATTTATTTTGTAAAATAGGACATATAAATGTGACCAAAACTATATTTAAAGGGGTTTCTCCATCAAAATATGTTAAATCTATCTTTTAGTAAATATTAGAGTATTTATGATTAAAGTCAGATTCATTATTATTTTAAGCCTCTATCATTTATTGGAAAAATGTAAAAACATTTATAAAATATATATAATCACAGTGTAGTTAGTTCTATTCATTCCATCCAATACAATGGCTAGGTGTTAACTACCCTTTCAAATAATATTATATTATTGTTTTTCAGTATGACTCAGCATTGTGTGCAACATAAGATCTCAATGAATTCTGTTGTTGCTTATTGGCCATGACATTGAACATTACATTCACTTTAATGTAAAATTACTATTTAATTTACAAATATTAATAATTATTAAAATGTATTATTATTTATTTTTTGGGATTTTACAATATATCTTTTTATTGTTTAAATTATTTAAATAAGATAAATATAAGATAGCGATTAAACATCTTAATTTAAATATTAGTAACTAATTTTTTAAAAAATTATAATATTTTTATAAAAATAAAACATATTGATGAAAAATGATATTATTTTTGGTAAAGTACTTTTAATGTTCACAAACAATGTTTTCTAGAATGAATTGATTCTAATAATGAAAGTAATTCTATTAAAATTATGAATTTTTATTTAATAAATTAAACATAATTTTTGAATTTAGAAAATCAAAATTATCCTACGATTATTTTTTGGGACTTAATTGAGAAATATCATTTTTTTGATGAATAGTGACAAATATAGCTATTTATTTAAAAACTATATTTTTGTCTATTATTTATTAATGCTAAATGATATTTTAAATATGTGTTACTATTACATTAAATGAATATTTCATAATCTAATACAATGAGACTCAATTTCTTGAAGAATCAAAATATAAAATAATAACAAACCTTAAAACTTTATCCTACATTAAAACCATGTTATTTCATCCCATCTAAAGGATTTGCACTAATCATTATTTTGTCCCTTCTGTGATTAAAATTTAAAAAATCCTACATACACCATTTTATTTAGTCTAATATTTATATTTTAATGATACCATGAAATATTTTTAAAAAAATTATTAGTAAATGTGATTAAAATTAATCAATGTAATTAATGCCAAAGTAAATTTCATTTGGGACTAAAGATTAAAATTAAGAGACCAAATTACCTATAAACTTGTCAAAAACATTTTTAATTTCCATACATCTGACATAATCCTTCCTGTATTTAATTTTGATTGTCTGGTGTTACATTTGTTAGGTAAGAAGATGAGCACACCTAATTTGCTTCTAAAAATTCCATGCGAGTCATTTTTCTTTCCCAATAAAAGGCCACGATCCCTACCCATTCAACACATATATCAAACCTTTTATGATAGTCCATGATCATTACAGTAAGGCTCTAAAAAATCATCCATTTGACTATGAAGCCTGAATTTGGCCAGAAACCCTTTCCAGGAAGCCTTTTGGGAGAAACCAAAAGGGGTAACCTGATTAAGAGGCAATGTCTTCTTTCAAGCTCCATTACTTTACCTTCTTTCTCTACTATTCAATATATTTATACCCTTAATGTGTGATAAAATTAGTATCATACATATACTAGTATGTTATTATGTAGAGGTTGTGACCTAATTGTACACACACCTCGATCTAATGGATGCTGAACAAACTATTTTTGTGTACGACGAACTATTGCCTCACGAAATGATGATTATTAATTTCTTCTATTCCACCAACATTGTTGTCCATTATGATGGATAGTTTATTTATATATTTAATGTATTATATTTATTATGTTTTTATGATATTTTATTCATTTTATAAGACAGATATTGTAACCTTCCATTTGGTGTTAATAGGATAATCTCGTTTGAAAAGGTGTTGACTACTACCACTCAATGTGATGTGATTCATTCACAAACCACATGGAATGTATTAATGATGGGTTTAATGAAATTATATTATATATATGATATATTAATTCAAATTTAATCAAGAATGTATATATATATAATTTACATACATTTTTTCAATACGACAATAAAAACAGAAACACCGTTCATTCTTACGTAATGCTTACCATCTACATGAATGATGTATTCCATTTTCTAATTCTATATGATATAAATAATTTTAATTTGAAAATAAAGGATATACTAGATATTTATATCATGATCTACTTTAAGACACATGTGGAGAATAAGGTAAATATTACCTGAACTGGAAATTTAATATAGGATAGCTAACAAGTGGGTAATATATTTTCATATTAAGAGAATATATAGTAATATATATAACAATTAAATTCCATAAAATATTTATTATAAACTGATATTTACTATATAAGAAGTTTGTATGAGTATGGATGGAGTCAATACAATAGGTAACAAGATTTTCATCTCTCTATTAATTTCCATGAGATACAAGCTATGTTCACCACATATTCCTTTTTATAGATTATGTATTGAACATGATTTTATATTATGTATCCTATAATTTAATTTAGGGGTATTCATATGTCCATTATGTTATCCTTCATTCATGGGGTGTAACTTTAAAAATTACCAAATCATTAAAATACTTGTGCCTTAATATAACTTCAATGATACTCATGTTTTTTATAAACATAAACACTTATTTGATGCATATGTACTTTTATTTTACATGTAATATCATCAATATTATTATTTTCATTTTATATTATTATTAATATAACATATATTCCTTACAAGTATTGAATGGTCCCAGGATATGAAGTTATAAGAGTTTATTCATACAATCTCATTGCTTTTCCATATTTTTTATGTTTATATTTTGTTTGATGAAAAATTAATATAAAATATCTCATTAAAATTATAGAGTTTATATATACTCTATTATTTCATGGTATACACATTTATTAATACAATTTTTCTACTTTTTTGTACAAAATATATTTAATATAGTGTTTTTAAGAAATATTGACTTTATACTCTCTTCAATCAAAAATATATGTTTTCTAAAAAGGGTTTCCAGGAATATTATACAATTATCCTATATTATCTAAACAAAATTTTTACCCTTTTGTCTTTTACAAATATCTTCAATGTAATATTCTTTTCATTTTCCTAACAAGTAATAATTACTCCCTTTTTACGTGTAAAAGTAATGTTCTTTTTAATTTGTATTACATGTACTGATTTATTTGTCTTCAATAATTTGTAGCCTCCATTGCAATTTATAAAAACATAAATATTAATAAATATTTTTTTAAAGTATTTTTCATGAAAATTCTTTTTCAAAATTTATTTCAATTTTATATAATATATTTTATGATAAATATTTTTCAAATCGTTTAAGGAATTATTTATAGGTTTTCAATGTGATTTCAATGAAATTGTTTTCAAAAAGTTTTTCAGAATCATTAACGTTTATCAAGAAAAATTATTTTAAAATTTTATTCTTGATTTCTTTACAAGTTTTCAATTTATTTTCAAATAAATGGTTTAAAAAATCATGCTTTCATTAAAAGGATTCACTCATTTTTAATGAAATGGGTTTTTAAAATGTTTTGAAGCTTATTTTAAATGTTATCACATAAAAAGGATTTGGAATTTATTTAATTTTTTCTTTATATGTTTTCAATGTATTTCATATTTAAATGATTTTCAAATGGTTTTATGTAGTAAAAACCCTTTGTCAAAAATGAAAGTACATTTTCTACAAGACGTTTTTTTAAAGTATATTTCAAAAGTATTTTCCATCTTATATAACATATAATGATGTTACGCATGAATTTATAAGAAATGATCTATATGTTTCATTCATATCATTTCTATGAATGAGTTATGATTAATTAACTGTCCTTTATGTAACATATATCTTGGGTATGGGTAATATATTTATGAATTCCATTTCTCTTTCACAGGTTATATTCTTTTGAAACATACATCATTTCACAAGTAATGTTTATGATGAGATGATTATGAATACTTTCTCTTTCCATAGGTTATGATAAGTTTACATATTAATGATACCCATTTCATATGAGGGGTTATGATTTTTTCATTCTAGGTCTTAAGGAATATGTATGTATAATTTCATTATGTGATAGGTGTGACCTATATCTCCCTCCAATGCATTAGTAAATGATTTATATCTCATGAGATATATAGGGTTTAAATGAGGGTTCGGAATGTTAAGTAATTCAGGGTTGGAATGAGGGATTACACTGTTCAATAATACATTTCTAGAATGAGGGTTTACACAATTTTTTAATACAAGGTTAAAATGAGGGATTACTCCGTTGAATAATATAGTGATAGAAGGAGGGAATAATATGTTCTGTAAAACAGGGTTGCAATAGGGGTTCAAACAGTTCAGTAGAGGATTTTTTTCACATAGATGATCTTTGTAATGATTCATTGTACACTATGAAAATCAGTATATTCTTTTGTGTTTCCATAATTCTCGAACATATTCCTTTGTTATTCTTTTATGGTTTATGTTCTTTATTACCATATGATTCATATCTTATAAAATAACATGATTTATGCCATGATTAATCTTTATGATCTTCCATATTTAAGGTATGATCTTCTATTTTCCTGATCACATTCTTATACCCTTATGATCATATTAATGTTTAGATGTCTCCCTTTCTTACCCTTACTGATCATTTAAGTACACCCCTTTCTTATTTTTTATTTTATATTAGATATGAAGAAAGGTTTTAGGTAGACGTACTAATGTTGTAGATCTTTATCTGAGATGTTGAATATATTTCACCATGATTGAAGATTTTGATTCAATGATTACAAAGGCACTAAACTAGTATGGTCCTCTAGAATTTAATTTTTTTATGTAATAAATATTCATCTAAAATTATGTAATATACTTGTACAATAATCCTTGGTCACTATAGTTGGTATGAATGGATTGGTTTAGTCATCCTATGAAAAATAGGATTAGAAAACATTACTGAGATCCCTAGGATTATTTCTATGGATATGTATTGGGAAATCTCTAGGGAAAAGTATATGGATGAGTAAATGTATACAAAAATTTATTGGAATTTTGGAAAAGGATTTAGTGAGTGGTTACTAATAAACCCTTCCTTGGCTAGATAATACATGTTGACGTGGCTCAGGACCAAATGTACAAAGGGATAAAAACTCTGACAATATGTTTCGGACATGACATGGGGTAATTTGTTATACTAAAATAGGTCTTGCGACATACGTAGTTTGACACTCCCGAGGGATATGCTTTGGGAATTCACAAACTACTCATGAACTATAATGAAAGATTTAGAGATATGTTTTCTTTGAATAATGTAACAGCCCGAGATTTTATGAAAAATATTCTTTTTAATTTTATTAATGTCTTGTGTTTTACGCTACATCAAAAGGAACTTACACAAAACACATCCTTGACTTGCCTTGCATTACACGCAATCGCGACCTTCCTCGATAGTGTGTGTAGTACGCAATAACGAGTTTCATTAAACAACAATATGCTATTAAAATATTATTAAAACTAGCCGTTATGAATAGTAATAACCACTTTTTGAAATTTTGTATATTTTTTATTTTTCAAAATGGAATTAATTTTTGGATTCGTAATATCGAAATTAGCTTAAGGTGAAATTTCGGTACTTTTCGGATAACATTCATATTCTGATGAATAGTGAAAATTACTAGATTATAATTAAAAACAACTTTTTTTAATCGAAATAATTAATAGTGATAAATCATTAAATTGAGTGGTTTTAAAGTATATTTAGAATATATTTTTACAATTTAATACGTTGTTGGTCATTGGATGTAATTTCACATTTAAACCAGACATAATCAAGTGTCAATCTTTTGGGAGATATTGTTTCTTAAAAACACGCTATTTGTTTTAACAGCGGGATTTAATTATAAAATTAATTAATGCAACTTCTATGTTATGAATTTGGTAAAATAGACTTCATTTTTGAATTCGGAATATGAAAAATAGCTTAGGATGAAATTTTGGTATTTTTCTGAAAACTTTCAATTTTTGATGAATAGTGAAACCACTAAGTGGTAGGTTAAAAACTGAATTTTGCATAAAACTTAATTTTACCGCTTCTGTGAATGGAATTTCGAAAATCCGACAGACACGGTTGATATTAGTAAGTAAAATGTGGTTCAATGAGATGAAAATAATTTTTTGGTGAATAGTAACTTTTTATTTTTTTTACCGCGGTTAATAGTAAATAGGGTAACTAAGGGTAAATATGATATTACTATTACCCTAACACATGTCCTAATTCTATTGGATAAGTGTAATTCGACCAAAAACAACCTTATGAATATAATATGACCATTTTGGTCCACTTGGATTAGATTATGACATTTAATATTATTTTATTTAATGAATAGTTAAAATAGTTAAAATCAAAGTTTAATAACTAAATAATTTTTAATATGGGTTTATACATAAGATAAATTAGACTATAGATATTCATTAGAAAGCTAAAACGATTTCCTGCATGGTTATATTTTATTTATAATTTTTAGACTTTAAATAAATTAATTTATTTATGACACAACGATGATGCAGTAATTACCCTTTTAAGGAAATATTAACATAATTGATGTTATAAATGCTCAAATGAATGTAATTTGAGACTTTTTATGAATTAAACTACTTTTCTAGGTTACTATGATATATTAGTGTTGATTTAATCAACTTGGTTCGAACATATAATTCTGTTATGACTTTCACAAAAATCATATATCAAATAGTGTCAAAATTTACACAAAATAGTTTTTAAATCAAATATTATATTATTAATTGTTATTTTATTCCTAAAAATCTAAGGATCGGCCAAATGACTTAGATAAGGATATATGTATTAATTATAAACAATTTGGGGTTCGTTTGGCTTGTTATAGTAAGTTTATTAACCATATAGTGAAAGAAAACAAAAAGACACGGTAAAAGTTAAATTATTTAACTTAGAGTTAAATCTAATTGATAAGGTTAAAATAATACCCTAAACTTGTCTAAATCTTATTGGTTGATATGATTTCGACCCATCCCCACTTTATCTTCGAAATAAGACCCTTTGGAACCATTATAAACCGATTTTGACATTAATATAAAATAATATTTTGAGGTATTCCTAAGGTGCCCCTCTCCTCCCTTATAAAAGGACACCTCCTCCCCCTCCTCCTCACACCAATTTGAGCACTCAAGTTCGGAAAAACCCTGCCAAAATCTCTTCTCCACTTCCCTAGAAACATCCTAGAGGTTCTGGTCTTCCTCAAAGACCAATTTTAGTGCCCTAAGAGGAGGTCTCAAAGAGGCGCTTCAAAGAAGAGGTACTTACCGTTACCAATTCATTCATCTTTATTTCTTCTTCCACTTCTTCTTATTAGGTTGTTTCATTATGAAGTAATAACATCAGTATAACTCATATACTGATATGTTATTTTAAGTATGAAACAACCCTATTTCACCATCTATCCATCCTACACAAAAAGATATCACCGCGTGTGCGTACGTACGGAATACCGTCTCCACGCCGTGGTGTAATCTATTTTCCACCACCACCTTACATGGATGGGTATAATGGTGTAAAGAATAACTATACATAGTTATTACAACATCATATTGATTCTGATATATTGTATAATCCACTCCAATTCAATTCAATAATTATGGAAATGATATCATCGCTCGTGCGTACGTACGGACTACCGTCTCCACGACACGATGAGATTCATTCTTAATGATTAACCATTCATGAATGATTATAAAGTATATATAATAAGTACTAATGAAATATATGACATAATAATGATACTGGATTTATGTATATATATATATGTATGTATGTATGTCATCTACTTACATCCATTCAAGACAATAAGGAAAGAAAAACAACGTTCATGCGTATGTACGGACTACCGTCTCCATGAACGGTGTTTTTAATTTCATTTATCTATCTATTATATATATATATACTGAATATATATGATATATAAATCAAATTTTATATTCTTGAAGTAAGTAAATCATGATATATGTAATAATAATGTCAAGAACAACAAGTCAAAACACCTACGATAAATGAAACGATTTTACCCAAAACGCTTCTTTAACAGGGAATTTACAAATGAACGGGTAATATAATGTCATAAGTGAACCATATATGATTTCATAACAATGAATATGATTCTTTAATAAGTCAATTACATTATTTAAATCATTATACAGGAGGTTCGGACACATACGAAGCAAATCAGACCTTAGGTAAGGGAAATATCACAATCTCATTTTTATCCGAGATTGTTTATTCGTAAGTATTTACTGGGTTGTATTTTATCATCCACGTCCATATTTCATATATATGTAATATTATTTCCATCCACCTACAATTGTTTAAATCCATTTTTAACCTTCGGTGAGTTTTTAGTAAAAGAAATGAAAGGAATCTTTTGTTGTTTTTCGTACGAGGTACTTTTTGACTTTTCCGAAAAAATTACGAACAATGTTTTTTTTAACTTATACGGCATGAATGGATTTCTAAAACATTATTTCCAAGAAGATTCCTTTACAAGTATTCAAGTTTATTTTTAATCAACTTCTTTTAGTTTAAAATTGTATGACATGTTAAGAAAGGAAAAGTTTTTTTGAAGTAGAAAAGATATTTTCCTCAAGAATGGAGTTCAAATGTTTTATCAAAATTATTTTCCATCTAAGATAATATATGGTTCTTGTTTTTATCCCTATTATTACACTGATTTGATAATGTTTTGAGGAAATTATTTTTATGAAGTCATTTACCTTATATGATTTGTTTTATGATGTCATGATGTTTCAAGAATCCCATTTTTGTTACATGTGTTATGCGATGATGTATGATTTATGATTATGTGGCACACATAAGAAAGGATTCATTATAAGATGGGTGGGACCTATATCTCCCTCCAATGCATTGGGTAAAGATTTTATATCTCATGAGATAGATAGGGATGGAACGGTAGGTTATATCGGTTCAGTGAAACAGGACTGAAACGAGGGTTAGTCGATTCAAAAAAGGACTTTGTCCACTAAGATAGTCTTGGAAATGAGTCTTGACTAACAAGAAATGATTCTCTATGATTATGTATGAATGCCACAAGGTTTCATGTTTTATGTTATGATTATTGTGATTACATTTCACTGCCATGATTTATCCCATGTTATGAAATTATGCTCTCTTTTGCAGGTTAAGATTTCCAAAATGTTATGTTCTTATGAATACGATGTGATTGATATTTCTTTTGTTTACCCTTACTGAGCATTTGAGATCACCCTTTTATGTTTTATTTTCCCCAGGATATAAAGAAAGGTTTTAGGTAAAAAAAGGGAAGATCTTTATAGGAGATGTTGAAGATCTTTCACCACGATTAGAAGATTATATTCCGAGTTTCCAAAGACACTAAACTATTACGATCCTTGTGTGTGTGTTTTTTTGTTATGTACTAAGTATTCCACAAATGTAATGTAATTTCCATGTACGTAAAGATACGGGTCTCTACAGTTGGTATCAGAGGAAAGGTTTAGTCAACCTTTGGAAACTAGGATGCGAAAACGTTAGTGAGATCTCTAGAGATATTTCTACGGTATGTCTAGGGATGTCTCTAAGGTTAAGTATACGTATAGGTTATAGTACTAGAACTACGCTAACGATCATAGAATTAAACCTAAGATGTTAGATATTGAAGGTACTCCCCCTTTATTATGTTGTTTTCCCTAGCATGATTTTTGCCTCTCACACTATTCTTTTTGGGTTTTAGACGATGGCTCGAACCCGAAGGAACCGTGTTGATCAATGCAATGGACAATGCAATGATTGTCCTCCTGAACAAACAAATGTTATGGGAGATGGAGTGCAAAATCTTATTTCTATACTTACACAAGCTATGAATCATTCTGGACTTCCAAATGAGCAGAGAAGGGAACAATATTCTATTGAGTCCTTCATGAGGCAACGTCCACCTTCTTTCAGTGGGTCTTCTGATCCACTTGTTGCTGAACAATGGATCAGTACCACTGAAAAGATATTTTCAGTTCTTAAATGTTCTGAACATGATAAATTCATCTTAGCAGTATATCGTTTGGAAGGTGAAGCTGATCAATAGTGGAATCTTATCAAGAATACAAGGCAAATAGATGAAATTGAGTCCATGGAATGGGACGAGTTCAAGAACTTATTTTTCAATATGTACTTCCCTCGTATTCTTTGAACAAAGATGGAGAAGGAGTTTCTTGAACTAAAGCAAAAGGATGATGAATCTGTTGGTATATACGGAGCGAATTTTACAAGACTTGCAAGGTATGCATCTGGCATTATCATCCAACCTGAAAGTAAAGTTGATCGATTTTTCAGTGGCTTAAAACCAAGTCTTCGAAGGGCATTAGCTATAAAAGGCTTCAGTAGCTATGAAGAAATTGTGCGTTGTTCTATCAAGGTAGAAATGGAAGTTGGTGTTACATATCCATCTCATGGTTTTGACAAGAAACGAAAGATGGAGTTCAAGGAGAAATCTCAGAATAATGGTGAAAAGAAGATGAATGTTTCCGTATGCACAAAGTGTGGAAAGAAGCATGGTGGAGATTGTCTTAAAGGGACTAGAAAATGTTTTAAGTGTGGAAAAGAAGGTCATCGAGCAGCTGAGTGTAGAAGAAATGGAAAAAGGGTTTCTAATGATGTGAATAAAGAAAACACTGCAGAGAACGTACCACCAACACTTCAATGCTTCAAGTGCAAGGAAATGGGGAATTATGCTAATAAATGCCCTAATCCAAGGGTTAGTGATGATCAACATGAGCAACCACTGAAGGCAAAGGAAAAAGTGAAGTCACATGTGATCACTATTGGCAATGTTGAATATGACAACGATGTGGTCGAATTATTAAGTGTTTATGTAATGGGATTCCAAAATAATGTTGTATCATTGAGTATTGCAATATTTATTGATGTGGTATTCAAAGTGATTGAGATATTTTTTTGGAAATAAGATGATATGCGCATAATGAAGGGAAAACGAGAAAATGAAATGTTTAATAGTATTCATGAGCTCATGATTGATATAAGGACTAAGTGATATCATGGTTTGAGTATATAGAATTTTGAGGATTTTGGTATGTGGAAAGTGTTAAATTTAAACTGCATTCATGTTTTCACTAAGTTATTCAAGAGAATACATGATTAAGTACTTTGAATGTTTGGAATGTGACCAACAAAACATATCTTATGATATATGGGGATCAACGATGGCATTAAATCTCTAGTAATCGTTTTCACTATGTTATGAGAGTGGACTCTAGTATTATTGATAAGCCTAAAGATTAGAATGGATTATGTTGGACATAAGTTAGTTTAAGGATAGAAGATTTTCGATATTATTGATGGGATGCTATAGTAATGTAGTTTTAGAAAAAGGACAACCTGCAGGACGGGCGACAGCCCATCGCTTCGGACAAGGCTGTGGGAATCGAACCCACAACCAAAGTGCGACTGGCCTTTATCGCCTACCACTGGCCTACAGGAAGTCCCTGTTTAGTAGAAACTAGTTTTATTATATTAAGAAGTATGATATATGAAGTATAAAGTCCATTTTAGGAACCATATATGATTAATCTCACTATAGATCGACTTATGTATATAATTTTGCTAACATTTTGTTTGAGACAGATGGAATGACCTGTCTTTCTATCACATGATCTGCTAACACTTCACGAATAACAAATCCAACTTCATTTATTTAAGAGATGAAGTGGAAATTGTTAAAGGCACGAACAACAGTGAGATTGTACCAAAATAAAGTAAGTATTTATTCTAATTCAAGTTATTTAACATTAGGGAAACGATCTTGAAAACCAAAAATGTTGTCCTAGTGATCTTATATCTAATTAATCAGATGGTACCTTAGATCGTCACAAATTTATGGCTTTGTGATTGCTGGATTTTCCATAGCCATGTTCTCTACCACTCTCCATCAGAACATGATGGTTAGATTTCTCTTCCATATCCATATTTTCACCTATGTGGAAACCCAGTGACTAGTTTATTTGGGTAACTGTTAAGTTTCATACTTTTGTTTTAAAATATTGTTTTTGGTATTCCTTTTTACGATGTGGGTTTCTATTAAAGAAACTTTTGAATAATAAAACATTTATAACCCCGACGAATTTCGAGGGCGAAATTCATTTTAAGGGGGGTAGAATGTAACAGCCTGAGATTTTATGAAAAATATTCTTTTTAATTTTATTAATGTCTTGTGTTTTACGCTACATCAAAAGGAGCTTGCACAACACACATCCTTGACTTGCCTTGCATTACACGCAATCGCGACCTTCCTCGATAGCGTGTGTAGTACGCAATAACGAGTTTCATTAAACAACAATAAGCTCTTTAAATATAATTAAAACTAGCCGTTATGAATAGTAATAACCAATTTTTGAAATTTTGTATATTTTATTTTTCAAAATGGAATTATTTTCTGGATTCGTAATATCAAAATTAGCTTAAGGTGAAATTTTGGTACTTTTCAGATAACTTTCATTTTCTGATGAATAGTGAAAATTACTAGATTATAATTAAAAACAACTTTTTTTAATCGAAATAATTAATAGTGATAAATCATTAAATTGAGTGGTTTTAAAGTATATTTAGAATATATTTTTACAATTTAATACGATGTTGGTCATTTGATGTAATTTCACATTTAAACCAGACATAATCAAGTGTCAATCTTTTGGTAGATATTGTTTCTTAAAAACACGCTATTTATTTTAACAGCGGGATTTAATTATAAAATTAAATAATGCAACTTATATGTTATGAATTTGGTAAAATAGACTTCATTTTTGAATTCGGAATATGAAATATAGCTTAGGATGAAATTTTGGTATTTTTCTAAAAACTTTCAATTTTTTTATGAATAGTGAAACCACTAAGTGGTAGGTTAAAAACTGAATTTTTCATAAAACTTAATTTTACCACTTCTGTGAATGAAATTTCGAAAATCCGACAGACACGGTTAATATCAAGGACTAAAATGTGTTTCAATGAGATGAAAATAATTTTTGGTGAATAGTAACTTTTTACTTTTTTTTACCACGGTTAATAGTAAATAGGGTAACTAAAGGTAAAAATGATATTACTATTATCCTAACACATGTCCTAATTCTATTGGATAAGTGTAATTCGACCAAAAACATCCTTATGAATATAATATGACCATTTAGGTCCACTTGGATTAGATTATGACATTTAATATTATTTTATTTAATGAATAGTTAAAATAGTTAAAATCAAAGTTTAATAACTAAAACATTTTTAATATGGGGTTATACATAAGATAAATTCGACTATAAATATTCATTAGAAAGATAAAAAGATTTAATACATAATTATATTTTATTTATAATTTTTAGACTTTAAATAAATTAATTTATTTATGACACAACGATGATGCAGTAATTACCCTTTTAAGGAAATATTAACATAATTGGTGCTATAAATGCTCAAATGAATGTAATTTGAGACTTTTTATGAATTACACTAATTTTATAGGTTAATATGATATATTAGTGTTGACTTAATCAACTTGGTTCGAACATATAATTCTGTTATGACTTTCACAAAAATCATATATCAAATAGTGTCAAAATTGACACAAAATAGTTTTTAAATCAAATATTATATTATTAATTGTTATTTTATTCCTAAAAATCTATGTTTCGGCCAAATGACTTAGATAAGGATATATGTATTAATAATAAACAATTTGGGGTTCGTTTGGCATGTTATAGTAAGTGTATTAACCATATAGTGAATGAAAACAAAAAGACATGGTAAAAGTTATATTATTTAACTTAGAGTTAAATCTAATTGATAAGGTTAAAATAATACCCTAAACTTGTCTAAATCATATTGGTTGATATGATTTTGACCCATCCACACTTTATCTTCGATATAAGACCCTTTGGAACCATTATAAACCTATTTTGACATTAATATAAAATAATATTTTGAGGTATTCCTAAGGTGCCCCTCTCATCCCTTATAAAAGTAAACCTCCTCCCCCTCCTCCTCACACCAATTTGAGCACTCAAGCTCGGCCAACCCCTTCCAAAATCTCTTCTCCACTTCCATAGAAACATCCTATAGGTTCTGGTCTTCCTCAAAGACCAATTTTAGTGCCCTAAGAGGAGGTCTCAAAGAGGCTTTTCAAAGAAGAGGTAATTACCGTTACCAATTCATTCATCTTTATTTCTTCTTCCACTTCTTCTTCTTAGGTTGTTTCATTATGAAGTAATAACATCAGTATCACTCATATACTGATATGTTATTTTAAGTATTAAACAACCCTATTTCACCATCTATCCATCCTACGGAAAAAGAAATCACCGCGCGTGCGTACGTACGGAATATCGTCTCCACGCCGTGGTGTAATCTATTTTCCACCACCACCTTACATGGATGGGTATAATGGTGTAAAGAATAACTATAAATAGTTATTAAAACATCATATTGATTCTTATATATTGTATAATCCACTCCAATTCAATTCAATAATTATGGAAATGATATCATCGCTCGTGCGTACGTACGGACTACCGTCTCCACGACGTGATGAGATTCATTCTTAATGATTAACCATTCATGAATGATTATAAAGTATATATATTAAGTACTAATGAATTATATGACATAATAATGATACTGGATTTATGTATATATATATATATATATTTATGTCATCTATTTACTTCCATTCAAGACAATAAGGAAAGAAAAACAGCGTTCATGCGTACGTACGGACTACCGTCTCCATGAACGGTGTTTTTCATTTCATTTATCTATCTATTATATATATATATATATACTGAATATATATGATATATAAATCATATTTTATATTCTGGAAGTAAGTAAATCATGATATATGTAATAATAATGTCAAGAACAACAAGTCAAAACACCTACGATAAATGAAACGATTTTACCCAAAACGCTTCTTTATCATGGAATTTACAAAAGAACGGGTAATATAATGTCATAAGTGAACCATATATGATATCATAACAATGAATATGATTCTTTAATAAGTCAATGACATTATTTAAATCATTATACAGGAGGTTCGGACACATACGAAGCAAATCGGACCTAAGGTAAGGGAAATATCACAATCTCATTTTTATCCGAGATTGTTTATTCGTAAGTATTTACTGGGGTGTATTTTATCATCCACATCCATGTTTCATAAATATGTAATATTATTTCCATCCACCTACAATTGTTTAAATCCATTTTTACCCTTCGGTGAGTTTTTAGTAAAAGAAATGAAAAGAATCTTTTGTCGTTTTTCGTACGAGGTACTTTTTGACTTTTCCGACAAAAGTACGAACAATGTTTTTTTAACTTATATGGCATGAATGGATTTCTAAAAAATTATTTCCAAGAAGTTTCCTTTACAAGTATTCAAGTTTATTTTTAATCAACTTCTTTTAGTTTAAAATTGTATGACATGTTAAGAAAGGAAATGTTTTTTTGAAGTAGAAAGGATATTTCCCTCAAGAATGGAGTTCAAATGTTTTATCAAAATTATTTTCCATCTAAGATAATATAGGGTTCTGTTTTTATCCCAATTATTACACTGATTTGATTATGTTTTGAGGAAATTATTTTTATGAAGTCATTTACGTTATATGATTTGTTTTATGAAGTCATGATGTTTCAAGAATCCCATTTTTGTTACATGTGTTATGCGATAGTGTATGATTTATGATTATGTGGCACACATAAGAAAGGATTCATTATAAGATGGGTGGGACCTATATCTCCCTCCAATGCATTGGGTACAGATTTTATATCTCATGAGATAGATAGGGCTGGAACGGTAGGTTATACCGGTTCAGTGAAACAGTACTGAAACGAGGGTTACTCGATTCCGAAACGGACTTTGTCCACTAAGATAGTCTTGGCAATGAGTCTTGACTAACAAGAAATGATTCTCTATGATTATGTGTGAATGCCACAAAGTTTCATGTTTTAAGTTATGATTATTGTGATTACATTTCACTGCCATGATTTATCCCATGTTATGAAATTATTCTCTCTTTTGCAGGTTAAGATTTCCAAAATGTTATGTTCTTATGAATACGATGTGTTTGATATTTCTTTTTTTTACCCTTAATGAGCATTTGAGCTCACCCTTTTATGTTTTCTTTTCCCCAGGATATAAAGAAAGGTTTTAGGTAAAAAAAAGGGAAGATCTTTATAGGAGATGTTGAAGATCTTTCACCACGATTAGAAGATTATATTCCGAGTTTCCAAAGACACTAAAATATTACGATCCTTGTGTGTGTGTATTTTTGTTATGTACTAAGTATTCCACAAATGTAATGTAATGTCCATGTACGTCAAGATACGGGTCTCTACAAATAATATCGGTTAAACCTAAGAATTATATGATTATAGAAGGTTTCATGATTAATACATACTATAAGTAATTTTTTTAATGACTACTTGGTTTTCTAATATGATATGTAGTGATCACACTATTCTTTTGGTTTTAGTCAATCGAGGAAACCAAATGTAACATGATTAATGTTGAAAGTGATGAAATATTTTATGATGAGAAGTCATATGGGATGATCTCTAGAGTGAAGTATGTCGTGATCGTTCCTAATACTTTTTCATGGAACATGATTAATAATGTTTACCTTAACCAACTTTAGGGATTACCATGGAAGATAAAGAAGGATTTTTTTTGAGAGTTTGAGTAATGGAGACCATGGAGGAAAAAAATTGGTTTTCATTATGTCCAGAATGTGGAAAGAGTCACCAAAGTGAATGTATTAGAGGAACAAGAATGTTTTTAGACTATGGTTAAGTAGGACACTATGAAAGTGACTATAAGGGAAAATTAAGGGTTCAGTTAACAAAATGGATGGGAATTTTGGCATCCTTATGTCCTCATCAAATCATAACTGTTTTAATTATAGGGAAAATGGTCATTATAAAGCAAAATTCCCAAGGGGAAAGTTCCTATTGAGAATCAGAAAGGTGGTGTGAGTAATGGATACATTGCTAATGATGATAAGACCATAGATGAAATGTGAATGTAAAGAAGTATTATTTAATATGATTAGGTAACATTTTTAATTTATTAATGGTGAAGAAATTGAAGTATTTATATATTTGGATTCCATAAGATCGAATGATGAATTGTGTATGGATTGTTTGGTTTATGATTATTCTACGGATTTACTAGAATATGTTGAATGGGAATAATGGACTAGAATGGTTATATCATGAATTTTTACATTTTTAATAAGGGAATATAACCCTTAAATTTTTCTTTATGTTAATATATTGTTGTATTGATAATGATACATGGGACAGGAATAAGTAAATCATATAGTTCTGATTACATTGTAACTAAGTAAGGACTTGTTTTTATGTGTTTTCTAATACCACTAATGACATTTATAACATTTTTGGATTTATAGAGTATATACAATATACATTGGAATGAATAATCATGCACGTTTCCAAAAATGATTTATGGAAATTCAACTAGTTAACATTTTTCAAGAGAATATATGATAAGTTTATTCAGATGCTTGGAATTTGACAACCAAGAGCTACTTTGTTTCGTATTGGGGAATAAATGTAAAACTTATTTCATAACACTATTTATAATTTTTTGGATGTTCACCTTTGAGAATTTTAAAAAGGATAAATATTCATAGAAGGATTAAGTTAAACGTTTGATGGAGTATTTCTTGCACTGAGTTTGTGTTTAATACCTTGGTTAAACGGATAATTAGTGATTATGCTTGTTTTAGTCAATTCCATCTTTATATTATATTAGTTATGTTTAAAAAATATGGCATCATCTATGTCTAGTGGAAATCAATAATGTCTGGAAATACAAGAGATATTGAACCAATGGAAAAAGGATAGTAAGGGTTTCATTCCTACCACTGGCCTATGTGATTTCTTTGATAATTTATATTTTTATGTATTAAATTAATATTAATGATACACTATTAGTGTAAATTTTTATAGATTAAGGCATATTGTTTTTTTAAGAGACAAATTGTAAGTCCTTTTTTTATTTATGGGAATTAAGATCCATTAAAATATTATTTTAGTGCCTTAATAATCAATGTTAATTTATGAACATTCATTCCATGAGGTAATGGATGTATTAGAAATTTTTATTTTCACAACCCAAAAATGATATTTTCGTTATAGAAATCTATCAATAATTACCCAACATTCTAAAAGTGATCATATTTTTGTTTTCCTACTACCTTAGTATTCATTGAGTTAATTAATTCTTAAATAATCACATATTTAAGATTTTATGTTCTTAGAATTTCCATATTTTTGATTGATAAATTCAATCACTCCCTATAAATATTTAATCATTTCCTCTATGTCCAATTTTTAATACTAACCTATGTTCTTCAATACGGAAGCCCAGTTTTGTGTAACATTGGGTAACCGTTATGGTTTCTAGTTACCCTTTTTATGGGACATTTTAGTATCCTATTTTGCAATTTGGGTTTCTATGAGTGAAACATTCAATAATAAATTCATTGTTGACCTAGAATAAATTATTGGCCAAAATTATTTTTATGGGGGTAAAATGTAACACCTCGAGTTTTTATAAACATGTTTTTGTTAATAAATATGAATTTTAATTATTATCTTATAATGAACTCAATCAAAGATTCCATTCACATAGAAATAACACGGCATATATTACACAGAACACCAACTTGGAATACATTCAATGAAACACCGACTTGGCGTATGATGCATGCAACACTGTGTTCGCGTACGATGCACACAACACCCAGTTTCTACGAATTATCTCTTTTTTTATATATTAATTATTTAAATAATATAATTATAACCTATAAGTTAAAATTAGTAATATGAATATTAATTATTAATTTTCAAATATTTTTTATATTTGTTTTTATATAAATAAAACATATTGATAACATATGATATGAGTTTTTGTAAAGTCCTTTTTATGTCAGAAAACATCATTATCTCAAATGAACTACTTCTAATAATGAAAGTAATATAAAAACATATATATAGTTAATATGAAAAAATAAACAACATTTTACATATTCGAACATTGAAACATTCATATGGTGAATTTTTTAGATTCCTTTTGAGAATCTTGGTTTTTTGATGAATAGTGAAAAGTACATCTTTTTATTTAAAAACTGTATTTTTATCTATGTAACTATTAATGAAAATTTATATTATAAATTTTTTTATAGAAAAATTAGATTAATGTAACATATAATTATACATTGCAATTAATTTTCACTTTGAAACTGATTATAAAATCTAAACAAATTATTGAACTTTTTATTACTTTTATACATCGTTATTTTGTCCCATCTCTGAGATTAATAGTAATCTTTATATTCCGACTTCTGGGATTAGAATTTAAAAAATTATTCATACTCCATTATATTAATTATAATATTTAAAACCAAATAAGTCATTGTTTATTTTTGACCATAATAATTTAAAAAAGTGATTAAAAGTAATCATAGCAATTGAGGCCAAATTAAGATTAATTAGGGACTAAATCTTAGAATTAAGAGCCCAAATGACCTAGACAGTTGTCTAAAACAAATTTTATGTCCAAAGATCATCCAAAAATCTTAATTTATTGTGTTTTGTTGATTTTTTTACTTTAATATGTAGTAACATGTGCACACATAATTTGCCTAAAAAATTACATGTAAGTCCTTTTCTTTCCCTATAAAAGGCCCCCACCTCTACGCATTCCACACCCCTATAAAACCTTTTATGTTTTACAAATATCTTTCCATGTATTCTAAAAACCCATGCCTTCTACTTTTAATCATACCTTTGGTTATTAAAACTCTCATGGAAGCCTTTTGGCACAAACCAAAGGGAGTTACCTGATTAAGAGGTAACATAATCTTTTTGGAACATTTCCTTTATTTTCATTCCCCACACCCTCCACTCCCTTTATTTCATTATAGTGTGAGGGAATTAGAATCATTAATAATCTAGAATGTTTTTATGAATCTTTTATAACCTAAATTTACACACACCCCCATCTAATTGATGTTTAAAATACTATTTCATTGTATAAATAATTAATGCCTCATGAAACGATGATTGTTAATTTCTCCTTTACCACAAATCATAGAGGCCGTTATGATGAAAAATATATTTATATACATAATATATTATATTTATTATGTCATTTATAATATGCATTACTTTTGTAATCGACATATTTTTACCTTCCATTTGGTGTTGATATCATAATCTTGTATGAGGAAGTGTGGGCAACCGCCCCTAAAGCGATGTGATTCATTCACACACAACATAAAATGTATAATGGTGGGTTTAATGATCTTATAAGATATATATGATTTTTTAATGATAATTTAACAATGATATATATATATACATATATATATATATATACACATAAATTCCATTTGCATACTTTCATTCAAAATGACAATAAAAACGGAAAGAACATTCATGCGTACGTACGACTAACCATATTCGTGAATACTGTATTAAATTCCATAAATATATATTATATTAATTTTTATAATGTGAATATATTGGATATAATTGATATATACATCACAATATATATTCTTTAATCATGATATAAGTATAAGGACTAATAATATAACAAATTAAGGCACATGGTAAGAAAAAAGTGAATATTACCCAAACTAAAACATTAATATATGATCATTAACAAGATGGTAATATAAGGTCACAATAAATTATTATATGGTAATAGATATAATAATATTATTCTATAAAATATTTATAATAAAATTATATTTATTATATAAGAATCCTGTATGAGTACAGAGCGATTCATGACACTAGGTAAGGGGATTTTCATCACACTATTAATTTCATGAGATACAAAGATATGTTCACCACTCAATCCTATTATGTACTGTATATACTGAAAATGATTATATATTATTTATCATGTAATTATATTAATGTGTATTAACAAATACAAGGTATCATCTATCTTTTTTGGGTTTTAACATTCAAAATTTTCCAAATAAAAAACAGACGTTTGTCTCAATTTTCCTTTTTTGAGAATCATTTTTTGTGATCCACCTAAACTCTTATTCGAGGCATATATACTTTCATTTTAAATGATATAAAATAAATCTTCATATTTTAATTATAACTTATGATTTATTTAATTTCCTTTCATTTATGGAGATCATGGTCCCAAGAAACATTGTTTGAAGACTTTATTGAGAAAATCTCATTTCTTTTTATATTGATTATGATTGATCTTCATTTGATGAAATATTATGAATCATATCTCAATAAAATTTATGAGATCCATTATACTTGGTTATTTCATGACATATTAAATTATGGGTACCACTTATTACTCTCTGGTACATAAGATTTCTATGAATGTGTTTTTAGGAAAACCTGATTTTACCCTCTCTTCAGTCAGAAATCTATATTTTCAAAAAAAGGATTTCAAAGAATATTTTTCCATTTTCATATATGTTCTAAAAGTCTTTTTCTTTTTTTTATTTTATCAATATTTTCATGTGAATCATCTTGTCATTTTCCAAACAAGGAATCCATCCACCTTTTTACCGTGCAAAATGAATGTTTTTTTATATTGAACCACTTGTACAGATTTACCAGTCATCATTCCATTAAAAATTAATTTTCAATTTATAAAAGCATCATCTTCAATGAAATGTTTGTTAAATAATTTTTCATGAAATTTTATATTAAATATATTTTCAAAAAAACTTATATATTTTCCAGAAAAAATTATTTCAAAATGTTTTCAAGGGATATTTATATGTTTTCAATGTGGATTCAATTAAATAGTTTTCAAAATATTTTGAAGAGTGTTTATATGTTTCATAAAGAATTATTTTCAAATAATTTTCAAGATTTCATTACATGTTTTCAAAGTAGTTTCCATGAAATTTGTTTAAAATATTTTCATGTGTTCTTTATAATTATTAATTGTTTTTCAATGAAAATGATTTTTAAAATTTTCTAATGATTATTTTTAATGTTTTCAAGGAAAAATGTTTGGAAAATCATTTCACGTCTTCTTTATAATCTATAAAGGTATTTACTTTTATAATGATTTTTATATTGTTTTATATATTTAAAATTTATTTTCCATCAATAAATCATATTTTTATTACTAAATTGATTTAGAGTATATTTGAAAATTATTTTCCATCTAAGATGACATCTATTGGTTATACTCATGAATTTCTAAGAAATAATCTAAAGGATCCATTCATATCTGTTATATGAATGAGTTATGATTATTTGCATGGTGTTAATGAAACCCTTTTCAAATTTAAGGGAAATATTATTATGAAACCTTCTTCTATTTCTCGATGTATATACTTTTGAAACCCACATCTTTTCATTGGTAATGTTTATGATGAAATGATTATGAAACCTATATCATCCCATAGGTTATGATATCATTCATGTTTAGGATACACATTTCATTTAATGGTTCATGATATGTTCTTTTATGTTCTTGGGTAACATGTATGTTGCATTTGACTATCTGACGGGTGGGACATATATATCCTTCTAATGAATTGGGTAAATAATTATATCATGTGAGATAGATAGGGCTATAAGGTGGGTTTAATCGGTTTAGAAATATATGGATGAAATGAGGGTTTACTCAATTCAGTAATACTGGTTTGGGATGAGGGTTTAATTAGATCAATAATATAAGACAAGAATGAGCATTTATTTACTTCAGTAATATTGTGATGGAAGAGGGTATAATAAAATTATTAATAATTTGATAGAATAGGGGTTCACCTAGTTTATTAAATGAATTATTCCCATAAGATGGTCTTGGAATTGGTTCCATGGATACTAATGAAATCAGAATATGCATATGTTTTCCACAATTTCATGTCATATTCCTATGTTATGCATTTATGGATTATGTTCTTTGTTTCCTTATGATTTATGTGTTCTAAAATACTATGATTTTGTCCCTAATCCATCTTTATGATAAATGATATGCAGGGTATGATCTTCAATTTTCATGATCACATTCACATACCCGTATGATCATGTTTATGCTGACTTATCTCTCTTGTTTACCCTTTCTGAGCATTTTAGGTCACCCCTATTTTATGATACATCTCTCATGGGTATGAATAAAGGTTTTTTGTATAATTATTAAATGATTAGATATTTATGAGATATATTTCTATTCTTCCATCTGGATAGAAGATTTAGTTTCCATGCTTCCAACGACACAGAACTATTATGGGCATCTGTCCAATTTTGGGTATTTTATTGAATTTTCATTCTAAAATTATGTAATATTCATGTATGTTAAGACTGGGTCGCTATAGATATCTATGATCATAAACTGTATTTTTAATGATAAAATATTTATCTGCATCATGGTAATTTATTTATAGTTTTTATGGATTCAATAATTTCCATAATGATTTACACAATGATGATGTAGTAAATATTTTATTAAAGGAAATATCAAATAAATTTTACTAAAATAATTAATATTAATATAATTTTATATAATTAAAATTTTAAAAAAATTATAAATGAAATATTCTATTAGGGATATAATAAAATATTTCGTTATTTTTTATCTGTTATAATGATATTTTCAAAAGTAACATTATTTAATAGTGTCAAAATTTATAGAAATTATATTCTATCAAAATAATAATTTTTTAAATTATTGAAAAATGTTAAAATATATTTAATAATTCAAAGTATTTATAATATTGTCTAAAATGGAATAAATGCTTTATTTATGGTCTAATTGACATCAGATAATTAAAAATTACAATCATTTAGTATTATGTAAATTTTTATTGTAGTTAAAATATAATTAGATTAACTAAGTATTAATTAAAATGATAAGGTTTTAAATAAAATCTAATGAAGTATAAAATTTGATGGATGACGATACTAAAACTATATCATAACATCTATTATAATCCTTTTCCATTTAATGTAAATTGGATATAAAATTAATTAATTATATTGTATTCTTTTGAGAAATTTGCAAAGTTTCCCTCATCTCAATTATAAGAAGAATAATCCTCCCTCACTTGTTCACATCACAACGAGAATTAAAGACTTAACATACCCTTCCAAATTCACTTATAAACATATCAATAAATATTTAATACATTAGGGTCTTTTCAAAAGTCCAAACCCAGTGTCTTGAAGACAAGATTAGAAAGATGTTCTCCAAAGAAGAGGAAATCATCTTTACCAAATCATTCATGTTAATTTGATCTAATAATTCATTATCATGTTTTTCCTAATAAAGTAATAAAATTAGTATAATATATATCATGATCTATTATTATGATAATGATAAAACTGTATTCCATCATTTATCTATCATACGACAAACCAAAGCACTGTGCATGCGTACGAATGACTTACCGTCTCCATGCAAAGGTGTATTCATTTTTCATCACTAATTTACATGGATGAGTATAAGGATGGAAATTGAATAAAATTATAATCCTTATATTATTATTTATATTCATGAATAATAATTAATATACCATGCACTTCCTTCCCCATTCACCATTAAGGGAATTATATTGCCGCTCGTGCATATGTACACCATACCATATCTATGACCTGAAGCAATTCGTTTTCCATGATCACTATTAAAAAATTATTATATAAACTTACTTAATGAATAAATAAGATATATATTACATTAATATAATCCATGAGATAATGTAACTATATCAGATCCATAGTAACCAAGACATATTTGAGAAAATAAGAATATGAAAATTAAGTAGTAATATTCAAAATTAGGGTGATAATGAAATATTATTAATAAATTGGTGATAAGATGAAATAATATTATATTTTAGGTTATAGTAAATAATATTATGTTTCTATTATAAGATAATAACCTTTTTAAAATCGTTATACAAGATGTTCGTAAACATAAAAAGGCAATCAAATCTAATTTATTGTTTAATTTAACAATCTCATTATTATTTGGGATTCTTTATATGTAAGTATCCTCTTGGGAATATTTATCATAAATGACTAGATTTGGAAAAAAAATTTCTAGGATATTTTTATTATTCGTATAAATTTTTTCAATGTCATTTTTTACATATCGGAATTTTTACTAATCAATTTAAATGAATTTTTACTAATCAATAATACATTCATGAATCATACATTATAGTTGATTATATAAAATATATATTTGTTTCTCGTTTTTTAACTCTATTGTTCCACTATCGTACCCCTTCATGTGAATCATAGTATAATTATATCATCATATAAAAAAAGAAATATAAGGAAAAGGGTGTTCTCATATGCTCAGTAAGGGTATGCTTATAATTGAATATATCAGGAATAAATAATAATAAAAAATAATTCACAGTAAGGGATTAAAACATATTCCATTAAAACAATATCATGTTCATAATATTATAGAAATAAATTGAATTTAAATAATTTCATAATAATAGAAGAAAAAGCATATCAGTGGATATCAGAAGTAATTAGATAATAACATGGAAATCAATAACTATAATAATAATTTGGGAATTCATAACATGAACACCATCAAAATACCAATAATGATTCAATCAATTCATAATATATAAATGAGTAGGGACTCATACAATAGAAAAACTTGTTTGTATTTTGAGATATAATGATGCATCGAGGGGATATATAGGGACCCGTCTATCAGATTTTAATTCAATTAAATTCTAGATATTAAACAATCCAACGTAATATGGTGAATGATATAAAAGTAGTACATTCCCAGTCAAATTTTTCATAAATAATTCAATACAATATTGTAGGTAGAATAATATGATATAAACCTCAATGAATCATAATATTCAGAAATGTTTCTTGTCATAGATTAAAATAATTTAATAAGATCATTAAAAATGATTTAGGAAAACAAAAAAATTTTACATTTAAACCGCCATTTTCTAAAAAGTTATGCAATTATAAATGATAAAATTCTCCATCAAAATCACCTATAAAATTTTAATAGAGGATTAAAATAATAAATGCATTATGATGGATGACTAATCCTCTCGATACATATAAGATGAAAAAAATTCATTTCATATTAATTGGAAAGTACATCATTCATAAAATGACACAAATATAAAATTAAAAAAATATAAATTGAAATAAATGGCTATAAATTAAATTTAAAAATAATTGTATAATATTAAAAAACAAAATATATTTTTAAAAAATTGTACTTAGAAAATAATTATTTCCAAATGTATAAATGAACAAAAAAATATTATATAATAATGAGATTGCGAAATAAATCATTATCTATTGTTTAATTTTCCCCAAATGTGTTTGAACATCATGTATGATAAATTTAATTTTATTATAGAACTATTCTCGAAAAATTATAATATATATAATAAAATATTTTATTTACTTAAATGGTTTTATAATCAATTTATTAAAAATTCATTACTAAATTACAACGCTTGATGATAACTTCTTCATTTTTCTTGTATGTTTTTATTCCGAAATATTTGTCCATGTACCCTGATCATGGATCCATATTATAAAAAATCATAAAGTTGATATTAATATCACATCTATTTAACATATATGTATTTACGTAAATATTATATATTATAGATAAAAAATGTATAACATCGTTAATTTATATAGTATGTTGTACGTACGCTTGAACCTTATTTATATTTATCAATGGATAGAATGAAATAAATTTGAGTATTAATTAGACTATTCATTAATATATTTATTCTATAAATATAATATATAATTATTTATTCAATCATTATTACTGTCTGACTAAATCCACAATGAAAAACAAATTACACCGCTACCTGGAGACGGTAAGTCCTACATACACAAGGGAGATGTTTTTAGTTTTTATATGATGAAGAATAGATGGAAAATGGTTTATAAAATATAATATAGGTATATTTTTAAAATATTATTGATTGCATTAGAATTGGTACAATAGAGAAAGATGAATTTTAAGAAGAAATAAGATTTAATGTGTCTGTAAGGAAGATTACCTTATCTTAAAAAATTATCTGTTGGGACTACTCATAATGATACTATGTTTAGTATCTTGGGAATAAGAGGACTCCTAGAACTATTATAATTTTTTTTTCAGATAATGGTTTGATATTGGTCAGGATAAATTTCCCAATGTGCTGTGATAAAGTGAAAGGGTATGATCCCTGTTACAATTGTGGTGAGGGACAATTTTTCAAATTTTGAAAAGATTATATTATAATAAATTAATTTACCATTGCCAATGGCTAAAAATGGAAATGGATTTGAATATTATAGAGTATGGTGTTTTAATCCCAAAAAAATATAATTTATCCATGTCTTGGTGTAATATTAAAACATATCATTTGAATTAAACCCTTTGTAATTATCTTTTACATTAACCGTAAAAACTAATATCTTAATCATAAAGGTTTTAGGGTTTTACAATAAATTGGAAAATGACTAAAAAATGTACAATGCTTGATTTTATTTACTATATTCCATTCATATGGCTGTAAATAATATTTCTATGTCTTTTAAATAATTTATTAAAATATTATATTGAAATATGATTATTAATGTCAATTTTGACACTATTCATTTAATTTGACATGAAATACATTTTTTCAAAAGGAGAATTAATATATAATGATTTAAAACCGATATAATATTTAATATATATCTATATAATTTGTTTCCGACAATAACACATTCAATATAATATGAAAATTAGTATTTTTAAAATCATTAATTTTAGTTTTCTATTAGCTTAATAAAAACTTTATTAGTATTTCATAAAAAATTAAAAACATTATATATTTTCTAAAAATTTTAAAAAAAAAATTAATAATGAAAATAATTTCACTAATATAAAAATAAAAATTAATTACACATTTTATCTTTCTTTTTTCTTATTGTGGACACATAAAAGATATGAAAAACTAATAGATTGACATTTTGTAACTATAATTTACTTAAATATTATGTATATCAGTTTCATTGAAAAATGATGACTAGAAAACTAATATTAGAAAGTAATGTGACATGGTTAGAAACATATTTATCCCATAATAGTTTTTTTTATAAATATGGCCTTATCACATTAGTTTATACAAAATTAACTTTATTTACCATTTAATGATGTGATAAATTTATCCATAGTGGCTATACATTTTGAACAAAAATAAAAGAGGCCTAAATTAAAAATTTGAACCAATAATTTCTAAATAGGTAATAATATTTTTCAAATTTAATACCTATAAGAGGACTAAATTAGTTTTGAATTATGTGTGAAAAACATGATATAAAATACAGTGTATATAATGTTGTTTTTTGAATAGAATTGGATTTATTCATATAATATGAATATTAATACTATTATATTATTGTATGAACATATTATTAAAGATATATTTGGTAAATTTAATAAAAACAATTTTCTAATAGTTTCCAAATAAATGATATATATATTACATGAAAAAACATTTTTTCTTGAAAAAACACTTATTTTAATTTTTTTCAAATTTATATTTCAAATCAATTGATAATCAAAAATATTTACTCTATAAAGGTATAGAAAATAAATATTTATAAAAAAATTTGTTAGTCATATTTATACCCTCGAATTAATCGACTAGGTTTTATTAATCACATAATAGTTTTCACTTCTTTTTGAACTGGGTGTTCTATATAACATAAGAAATTGAAGGGATTAAATTGTTTTATAAAGAGGCATTCCATAGAATCGTGGGGTGTTACGTTATTCCACCCTTCAAAAAAATAATATTGTAAATTTTTATAAAATTACATCATATGTAGATTTGTGTTGTTCTTTATCATAATTCCCTTAGGTACCCACATCACCACCCCTATCTTATTATTTTTCCAAATTTCCATTACCAAACATGTCATCTAATTCCTCAACGCATGTATTATGGTGTCTAGAATCAAGATAAGATCCTCACAGTAAGATAAAGAAAGTTCTAATTCAATGTATTCATAATTTAGAACATGTGTAGAGTAATTAATGTTCTTCCATTAGAATTATATAGGGTACAAATCGTTTACTTTAGAAATTATAGGTGACATTTCAAAATGATAAGACACATCTATAGTTATTTCCATGATTTCAAATGGTCTAATATACCTATGGCTAAATTTTAAATTCATAACAAATCTTATAAAACCCTTTTATGGAGACACCTTCATTAAAATATGATCTCCATATTTAACATCCAAATTGTTCCTCCAATTATCAGAATATCTCCCATTTCTACATTGAGCCTGATTTATAATGGTTTGAATTGTATTTACATTTTTCATTATTTCATCAACATGTTTTGGGTCTAAAAGTTTCCATTCATAAATCCCCTATATTTGAAGTAGAATATCTATTTCCATAGAATGCTTTAATCGACAAAAAATGTATAATTTAATAGAAGGTATTATTATAATATAATTCTACCAAAGGTAAATTATAATCCCATAAAACATGATTGTGTTTTCATAAATAACTCAACATTTCATCTAATGTTTGGATATTCATTTCACACCACCAATCATTTTGATGGGAGATAATAAGTTCTCATATGAAGTTCAGTATAACCGGCCTCTTAATGAAATTACAAAGTTAAAATTAACTCCAGGGTTAGGATTAGACACAATTTAAAGAGCTTACCCATGATCTCTTAAAACTATAATAATATAGAGTCTTATAGGGAGATGAAGGGGAAAATATTCCCATATGGGGAGTAATTGTGTGGCTTTTTGTAATGAAATTAACCATAAGAAAAAGACAGTATTCTTAATTGTAGTATTTTGCAATTTATTGAAAAACTACATATTAATTTTATCCCATTTAAATATTGGAATATGTAGAGGGTATATGTATCTTTTAGAATGTTCTCTCTCAGGCTGCACTTATTGATGTCTAAAACATATTAACACATAGAAAGAAATTCAATGCATTATATTATATAACCATAATATGACTTCAAATATATTTACATCTGGGTGATACAAGGGTGTACATAGAAATTCAACCTACATTACCAATAAATAATTATATTCATAGATTTGTTATAGGGGGAAAACAAATCCCCATTCCAAATTTGATAACAACATCTTCATATAAAAATTCAACCAATTTTCCATCATTTACAATATTGATAATTTTTCCAAAATTATCCTCATCACGCTAAAAACTTTTTTTATATTTCCATGTAAATTTATTTGAGAAATCAAATAAATTATGATTGATGTTTCCCTTTCCTTAATAATTTGTATATCCATATTTACTAGAACCATGAACATTATATCTCTATTAATCATGAGTTGGTTCAGAACACCTAGATCCTTCATAATCCATGAACCTTATACTTATATTTCTTCCCTCGGTGGTAGTGTATTGAACAATAATAATCCTTCTATAGCTTAAGCCATCTCTATTGCCCCATGTTTTTTTCAGTGAGAATATATATTTAATACTATTGTGACTTTAATATATTTCACATCCTTCGCCATAGATAAAGTGTCTTCATATAAATAGAGAAAAAAAAATTTGATGCTATCTGAAGATCATAATTTGGATAGTTATGTTCATGTTCTTATGACTACCTTAATTATTAGGCAGTACCTCTATTATTCTGCATAAGGACAAAACTATGTGTCCTACTTGAGGAACCATTATAACCTATAAATCCAATGATTCCTAATGGTATGTCAATATCATATTATTAACCAATATCCTATTTAATTATTAAAAACATTCTTCACTTTCATTTATACAAATGAAAAAACTCCTTTAATAATATGCATGGTTAATGGGTCATCTAATTGGGAAATTTCTTGAACAAATTACTGATGATAACATTCCAAACAGATGAGTCTACTTACCTTAGTAATGTTTGATTGAAGTGGCCCCTATTGGTCAGCCATTTTCTTCCCAATATCAACTCTTATTCCACAATATGTTATAATATATCTAAGAGAAGAATATTTCGAAATCCAGAAATAAAAATTTATATATTTTCCATATAAATATTTTATTTTAAGAATCTCATTAATGATACATAACATGGTCTCATGGTCCTCGTAGTTCTTGTAGTACACAAAGATATCATCAATAAATAAAAAAATATCAACATTTTAATTTAATACTATGATCATTAGATACATAAAAACATATGGTTCATTAGTCAATCCAAATAGAATTACCATAAAATCTTAATACTAATAGCTTTATGTAAATGATTTCATTAAAATATATTGCTTATTTACTCAAAATTTTTGATATCATGAATGGAGGACATCATTTTAAAAATATTGATATCTCAAATATTGGTAAAATAATTCATCAATGTCAGTCATATGATACATTTTCACTATCATAACATCAATTATTTAAATATAAAAATGAATTTCCTTATATAGTTTTCATTTGTCTCTTAATTGAATGAATATTGTCTCTCCTTGGTGAAACACTGGGGAATATAAAACCCTTAAAAAATACTATAGTTGTCGACTCTACTAAACTAACTCCATTGATGAAATTCTATATATTGTTTTTGATATATGTTTTACATTATGGACTAAATCAATGGAAATAATAACTTCCCATTTTGGTGGATATCCACATAATCCCTTAAGAAATAAATTAATGTTTTCTTGTAAAAAACGTACAACATCAATTTGTGGATTATCTTTTTAATCAGTAGGATATATATTTTCTTCATCTCAATGATTTTAATTTAGACGATCAAGAGGGGGTGGATCCAAAAATTACTCAAATGATAATGTCTCCACCATAATGATGATGAATTCTATATATTCATCAGAAATCATAATTTTCTTTTATTTTTAATTATTATTTACATTTTATTTTTAAATCCATCAAATAAAAATAATTATATCAATGTAAAGCATGTTTTTGATAATAAAATAATTAAATAATTTCTATTTATGATTCACAGCAAGAACTAGTTGGAACATCATGGTTGTAATGTTATTTATACTAACAATTTTGAATAAACATTCCATATTTAGGTGAATGGTAAATGAATAATTTTGTTAGAAAACTAGGTTGATATAAAATAACACCATGATCAGTAATAAATTCAATAATTAGATATGTTTTAGGACATGATGGTAGTATCTTCCGCCCTATCATATGAAACCTAAATCCACTATTTTATGGTAAAAAAGTAGTTTCCTTTCATTCTTTTCATTTTCTGGGGAAATTTCCAATGACACCATGGAAAATAATTAGAATTGTACACCATATTTTAAAATTATAAGAATAACACATTGAGAAGTTCTTTCCTTCCCTTGTAAACATGATCCCGAGGGCCTTTTTCTCAACACATTTGGCACACTAAACATCCTAATAGGCATGTTCTATGATAATTCATTACACATTTATTTCATGTTTTAATTTACAATCATAATTTCTTCCCCTTTCTATTGATTCCTTTTACATTGTAATCAACATAACTCATCACATCTTAAATTATTTTGAATCCATAACACATGGAAAATTATTTACCTTTTTTGAAATTACAGGATATTATTTTGTTATATGATGATAAATATTAAAATACTATTTCCCTTCAAGTAATGGTCCTAAACCGATATAACAAATGATAAAAAATTCTCATTAAATTACATACATAGTATGATACATTCATTGAAAATCTTATAATGTTACCTTCATACATTTAAACACTATTATACACCATTTTCTTACGTCTCATTAATTTTCCCTCCACATATTCTAAATATTTACGTGGAAAATATTTTTTATAAAAAAGATTCATAAAATAATTACCTTCCATGGTTGATATTTTATCCAACACATTATTATTTTTAATCAATGACCACAGTGATCTGTATATCCTGAGGGTATGAATTTAAATGAATACATTCTCTCATTAATTAAAACCCAATGTGATAAATATATTTTCTTAGGAACATATCCATTACTCAGTTAAAAATTGATTTTTTGTCTCATTTAATGATATTGGTTGTTCTCACATGAAGGGGACTAAAATTTGTAACCCAAAATGTCGATCAAATGGATACTACATATAGGCATGTCTATTTCTTTAAAGTCGACTCAACTTGCCCAGTATTATTGTATGTTTCTTAGGTCTTGCTACAGCTCCAGCTCAAACATCATTATCATGATTAGGGAAGAAATACTGAGATGGATTATGTGTAGTAATATAGTTTCAACCACTTATTCTATGATCTATTTCTAAAAAATGGGATAGACTAGATTATATAATGAATCATAAATCATAATTTCATTACTAGTGAATCACATAACAAAAATTGAAAAAAAAATTATACCTAATCTCATAATCACAATCATGGTTACTTTGGGATGATTCTAAATTATTTTATGGGGTCAAATGTCCCTATTATGTGTTTTTATAAATCTAGATTCCATATTTCAATCTAAACATCCACTAGTACCATTTATGAATAACCCAATCCATGTAGGTTATATTTGGTGGAAACATTATTATATTTTCATAATATACAAGTAATTGCATCCTGATGGACTGAATAGTTTTTTAGTATTTTTGTAGTAGATACATACATGAATATAACATTATAATTAAAAATATAAAGTAAACTATAATAAGTACTTTTAGAGAACCATTTTTCTCTAAGATTATCCTTGGAAATGAATTATAATATACTTCTTGGAATCCTGGAGAAATGTATATTACATGACCTAAATAGGGGATCAAATAACAACAACACCATGCCAACATTTGTATACGAGGGGTGGAGATAAATTCCAAATGGAATATCCTAAATTAGTGGTAATTAATTAATTTTATTATATGAATAAACATATACATATCAATAGAGAGGTGAAAGAATAATAATAATAATATTACATAATATCTATAATATAAACCAATCATGAAAATCGACAAGGCTATACAGAAGTACGACATTGAAAACTGAAAAGTAAAGGGGAAAAATACAAGTCCAACCAGAAAGATGTCCAAACCTAAAAAAACTAGAAAGTAATAGTTCTTAGAGATCCCCTCTTCTAATATCTAATCTCCAATATTCATATATGAACCACTGCACCATGTATCCCGAGGAACCTATATAGTCACCACCAACCTATCTGTCGTCTTCATAAGGCATGACACATGTTGGAAAATCCAATGTTGGGGTAAGTTTATACAAACATAGAAGAATTTCCCATAATCAAAAAGTTGGAGCAGTAGGATCCCTGATATTAATAAATAATAAATATCTCAAACTAATGTAAGGATGTAACCTCATCCAACCACTTGGATCTCAACACGTCATGTAGGGATAGTACACATCTCATCTCTCACACCCATATAAAGAGTGTAAAAAATACAACAACAAGTATTTAAATATATATATACATATATATATATTCTCAGTAAAGGACTCACAAACAAGATAGAAATCTTATCTCCATATCCCAACCCACCCCATGTATAGAGTGTCATCAGTTCATAATGTCCATTATCAATTCCTAGTATCTTCCACATCTATGAAACAGATAACATTCATGTATATCCAACCCTCTACACTATAACACATAGTATTAGGGAACAATATCATCTGATATGATCCTAGAATGTGTATTACATGATGTCCCCAATTAGTAAATAAATAAGGGAACCATGCCCTACCTCCAAAGGAGGTATCCACTTAATTTGTTGATATAGGACCCATTCTAGGCCCAGATGGAGGGTTCTACTCTAATAAATGGTATCAGACCCAATAACAACCCAGCTGGGTATGCCACTCCATTGGTTGAAAGAGGACCTATTTTGTAAAAATATGGAGGGTTCCAATCTAGTATTAGAGGACCCATACCTAGATTAAGAATGTGGGTTTAACACAAATAGAAAATAGAGGACTCATATCATGTCCAGTAGGATACTGCCACTCCAATTGTTAGTCGAGGACCCATTCCATTCTTAGAAGGTGGGAGCCCCTCGAAAATTTGGTCGGGAACCCATGTCGATCCTAGCTAGAGGTTTCCACTAAATATATAGGTTGATGTCCCATTCTATATCATAGTAGTAGGGTGCCAATCTAGATTTAATTTTGATCCATCCCGATCACTACCATCCTCGTACATCTCCTAAATAAGTGTGCACCCATAACATCTCACATCATAACTCGTGAGCCATTAAAAATTTCACTGTCTCTATGAATCAAACGTAGGATATGATACTAATATACAAAAATACATATCTAGACTAATGATATATGAGAGTTTGAACTTATTTCAAATGGAACCATGGGGTAAATGGCATGTGAGGGGACCTTCATGGCATGTTGTCATGCTCCATCACCTGTTAGTCTCAATACAGGTACATGATCAACCAACCATGTAACACTATATGATGTGAAGAGAGTCTAAATATTGGGTTCAAGCCACTTTGTGTCTCTGCCTACACGCATTTGTCTTGTCTTTGTATATTGGTACATGCCGTGAAATTGGCTTTGACCATTTAGGTCAGTAAATGGCTTTCACATGGACACTTCCTCCCACATGGGGTCATTCTCAAGTGTTTGGCCACAGAACATGTCCGCTCCAATAGGGATATATGGCATGTATTCCCACCTTTGGTTAAATAAAGTTCTCCTATTGAAAAAAAATTATATCACTGGTTCTTTTTATTTTCGAACATCCGGAGGCCAGAAACCTGGTTGGCCTGAATCATAATTTCCACCATGCACCACAAACATTACCCATTCCAGTCATAGTTCTGTTATTATTTTGATCATTGCATTGAATATCCAAAACTATAAATCACCCCATATATATTCCTAATTCACCATTCTATCCACTGTACAAGATTCTTTCATGAATCATGTGGTCTTCATATCATGTTACCACTCCAAAAACACTAATCAATGGCCCCACAATGAAATGGAAATGAACAAAATGAATTAATAGGGGAAATGATCCAAAAAAATGGTTTAATAATCATTGAATAATAATTATTGAACAAAGCTCAATATTGATGATATCATGGGTGATAAAAGAATTTAATCTAATTAAGCTGGTATATATTCAAATACCATGTTTCAATTAGTATAGAAAAAATGTGATGAATTGATAATGCTCAATAAATATAATAAAAAATGTCATAAATGAGAATTTACAAGTGATACCTAAATATTGGATCATTTTTCATCGAACAATTTGCTGACCAACAATTCAGAGAAGTCAATGAATATATTATTCTTTTATATACTCTGATATGGAGTCTTGTTGTCATGTAATTCAAGTCATCAATGGATAAATAGGAAGAATTCTATAGACTATCCAAGGGTAATGAGGCCAACATTGGGAAAATCAACATAAATATTTATTTATAGGAAAAAATATGGTTTAATATAATTAGAATAAATAAATTTATTTATTTATTTTTATTAAATGCACCCACCAATGGTTTCTATTTTCAAATACCCCCTACCAACCCATTTATTGTAATGTATAGGTTAAAATCAAATTTCAGACTCAACCCTATTATTATAAATCTATGCTAAATTTTTTTTAATGATTTATTATATTTTATTTAAGAAACTATTCATGGAATATTATATATATATATATATTTAATTTTTAATAAAATTTATTTTGGGAACACTAAGAATCGTAATCGCATGTCGTCTATGCATTGATCTCTGAAAATATATGAGTAATTAAGTATTATAAGGTAAAAATAAAGTCACTACATCATTCCCACCTTCAATAATTTTTAATTTAAAAAAAATAATTTTTTTGATGCATTCTCCGGGGGTGTGAATCCGTCTGTTTAGGTGGATGTGCTACTTCTGTTGCCCCACATTCTTAATTTCCAAATACGGACAGCATCCGTCACTTATTTAGGGACATTTTCTCCATGATTAAAACATAATGATGAGATGTCAGTTCATCCTTCTGTGGGTTCCTCCTCCAATATCATTACATAGTCTGTGAATCCCTTATATAATTAAGACATTGTTCATGAAACTCTTCCTTGTTCCATGTCATCATAGATTCCATTTAATTACACAGCATCTGACTGGACATTCTAAGGGGTCCAATTAGGGAAGCAACCCTCAATCGAGGGACTAGTCACATTAGACACCACTAGCGTGTCTGGATGCTGGAACATTGTCATATATGGTTTTCATCCCCATATAATAGGTCTTCTCGATGATGCGGAAGATTGAGGAATCCCATGTCGAATGTGTGTAATTATATGCCATAGGAATTTCAGTAAGGTTTTCCTCACCTTACTATGTTTAAAATAGAGTATTCTATAGTTTAACATCTAGAGGAGATAGATCGGAGTGATCAGAACACTGACGAAATTGGATAATGTAGGTGTGACCCCTGGATGGATCGCTGATGCTGGGGCTAAAACGTGGTTAGTTACCCTATTGATGCTAGGAGCAGCAAGGAAGTGGGAAACATGATTTCTCTAGGATGTGGCGGCCTGCGTATAATTATGGTGGGAAATGGAGAGTTAAATGACATAGTGGTGGAATGAGATGGATCCACCGTGAAGGTGATGATAGTGTTGGGCTTGAGCCTAAATGATATTTTCTATGCGTCACTGTGGTAGGGAATCAAAGTCCACATACTTCGGCGGGGTGATGTGACACATAAGGAGGTGACCCATATGGATGGGACATGGAGGAAGTATAAACATTGGGTGGGGAATGACATTCGCCAAACACATAGTCTTATGGGAGTTACCATGATGGGACATGAGCCATGGGCTTGAACCTTAGGGAGGCCTCCTACATATTCTCATGGTGGGGAATCAAATTCCACATATTTCAGGATGGGGGTATAGAATCATTGTATATGCATAGGAAAACAACCTAAATATATAGTGGTGCATACATGTGGTTACCATACCTAGGTTTGTGTGACGCTCGAGGGGTGGACCAGTGATTTGGATCCCAATAAAGATCACAACAATGACTTACTGTCAATTATAGACTATAACAAATTACCGCTGGTTGGGGTTCACAACATCTTTCCACTAGTTGATGAACACAATGTCTTACCGTCAAATGGGGATCAAAATAGCTTACCATCAGTTGAGGAACACAATGGCATACCATCAAATGGGGTTGACCTCAGGGAGGATTCCAAATTACCTTCCCTAGGATACGAGGAGAAAAACACGCACAGTTGCTATGAGTATAGTTTAATATCTAACAGGATGAAAATGGGTATATAGTTTAATGTCATGCGAAAAGAAGGTGAACCGATGTGAAAGGTGAGTCAGAACAACTAGGTGTTCGGAATGAACCTTAGAGAGGCTTCCAATGTACGTTTTTTTGATAAGGATCAATGTCCAGGCATTTCGGAAGAGGTGTCGGTGATCCGATGTGAAGGATTTCAGGACCAGTATGTGTTAGGATTGAACCTAATGGAGGTTTCCTATGTATCATGCCTTGGCAACGATCAATTTCCATGTAGTTTTGATGATTTTGGGTCATACACTCTAGGAAGGCCCATGATGGACACCATGACCAATGATTAAACTAAGCCCACGTGAGTCATAAACGGTGTGAGAAACATGTGGTAGCAAAGACCTGAAGATCACATCATGAATGATGCGGTTGAGGGAAGTGTATTGAGGTTTACACGTGGTTAGCAACCAAAAAATGAAATAGGGGCTTACACATGGTTCACGACCCAAAGAGTAAATAGGGACTTATGCATATTTAGATGCCCTGGGTGATTGAAATTGGGGAATACTCCATGATGGAGGCCCAGGTGGTAAAAAATCCCATCAGTAGAGGGACAGGATATTGAAGGTGATTATGCCCATCTCTCCTCATAATCTTTGGCACGATAGATGAAAGGTGGATTTAGGGTACTACCTCCTACATGAAAAATTAGGGGCATACATCAATATGGTTTCCCTTTCCCAAAAATAGGAACTACTCCAAAAAAGTGGATCATATTCCGTGTGAGGAATATTTCACTCTCTTAGATACCAGTCGGTGTAGAGAGGTGAGTTCACTTATCACCCCTTGGACATACATAACTAATACCCTCCCAACCTTGGAGAAGGGATGGAATCAACAATGTCATGGTTTTGGGGTGTCATGAAGTGATCCATTGAGGGGCCCTCATTAGGGTGGATATGAGTAGAAAAATATCCATTAGCGTGCCTATGCGATGAATTATAATTAAAAGAAATGAAATGGTATTAACCACCTATGTGCCATTGAAATCACTTCATATAAGTTTGGATGTCCATACTGGATAAGTGTTTGCGGAGAAAATGTGTTCACAGGAAGAGGCCTCATGAGTCTCGGGTGCTCCATATAGTGGAGGGGCTTCGTGAAGGTGTATGATTTGCGATGTGATATGGCATAACCTAGGGATATGGTAATTGTGAATATGGAAGGTGCTTCGGGAATTGGAAAGGCTTTCATGGATCGGTGCTTCCCCAATCAATGGTGCCTTGTTAAGTAGTGTGCTTTTCGAAGCATTGTTTCCCTTCCTTATCTTGTAGGATACTTGTGCATGGAGGGAAATTTGCAAACCATATTTGATTCGTGAAGACATGAAAACCCTTGGGGATCCTCTTCATTTGAGGAATCCTGTGGGGTGAGACAAGGGCATCCCTCATTGAAGTGGGATTGAATTTAAGCCAAGGGATAGGCACTTCACGGTTACCATGTTCCCTAAAGGGATCATTTTTTATAGAGTCGAAATTGATTCACGATTTAAGAGCAGAGAAGGAGAATGGTCGGATGAAAAATCCCTCAGGCTCGAGGGGAACCTAGTATTTATAGGAAATATGCCCCATAAAGTAGGGATCGATCTGTGAAAATCTACATGGCACATTGCTGTTACCACGGAGCCTCCCGCCTCCTCGCTTCGTGGTGCCTTCTCAAGTGTCTAGAAGATCACAGAGCCTCATGATTCTTTGCTTCATCAATGCTTCGCAAACATTAGCTGGATTGTGGAGCCTCCCCCCTCTATCCATCACAGTGGAATCAAAAATGTAAATCAGATCATGGAGCCTCCTGCATCTTTTATTCTCAATGGGTGCACAAGTGAGGTAGCTTCGTGTTAGCCACAGTGTTGTGGGGCTCCGTTAATAGGCTTCAAAATGCATCCACAAATGTTTTGTGTTTCTTCTTCCTCTTCCCACATTTTGGAACGAAAAAATTCCCCCTTGGACATGGATCTGAGGTGAACATGAAGAATCTATGTCTAATGGTCAATCACTAAAACTCGTTGGTCAATCAGGAAGAAGGATCACAAAGAAGGCTCAGAAGGAGGAGAGGCAACGTGCGGGCTGAGAGAACAACAAAGCACAAGGGGTCATCACTTATAAAATAAGGGAGGATGGCCTCCATTTTGTTCATTCTCACCTATACATTTTGGCATTAGCACTCTTGATTCACTATGCTCCATGTTCTCTGTGATTTCTATCTGTGAATCAGGAATACTTCTTAACAGAGTAATATATATCCTTTCACTCTCTGAGGGTGATCTCTGAGGATTTCATTTTCTAGGTCGGGATCTATTATTTATAGTTAGAACCAAGCTCCATTAAAGAGCATTTCGAACGATCTTTGCGAATGAGCTTCGTGAACCAGAAAAACAATTGTCCAAATTCCAAACACTAAAGGGATCACTCGAATGTTTCCAGGGGGTCCATGCGGACACAACCGAGAGTAACGATATGGTGAATTTTCCATACATTGAGTAATTCATTCGAATCCATTCAGATAATAAATCGCGGGTAGAGTTTCGATTAGAGGGTCAGAAGAACTACCCACTTTGAAAAGGATACCTATGTATGACATTAGTCTGGGGGTTGATGTGTTTATTTCTGAAGTGATCATGGATGAACCAACATACTAGTTTAGGAGCACAAAATTCCAGCGTTAGTGGTTCAGAGTGGCCAAATTCCATACATGGGGGGACATCATACCCATCAATTCTGATAGCCTATACAACCACGTGAATGACATTGACGAGAAAATAATGCAGCTAGTGAAATCTCCCCTATTCTGCCACACCATCTTAAAGGAAACCCTAGGGAACATGGAACAAGGTATGACATATGAGTGGGATCTGCACTAGGGCTGAAATTTCACAAATGATAGGTCATTGGCCGACTGGGTAAGAGCCTCATGGGTGGAGTTCGGGGTAGATCTGAGTTGAGTGGGCTAGTATGATGCGTCATATGCCTCTAAATTCTATATCTATTGATTTAGGTATGTGAGTCAAGAGTTATGAGCATATCGTCGTCAAGGGCCAACAAATTCCATTTTCACTATAAAGAGTTCAACATCAGTCTATGGGACATACATCTGATCTTAGGGGTCTCAATAATAGTTGAAATGTATTATGAGTTCCTCCCCATTATGAGTTCATGGGAGGACCCAATGAAAATGCCTCCATTGGAAAGTGCATTTATGGACAATGTTACTGTAGTGGATAAACAGTTGGGGAGGGACATCCATTGCAAATGGTGGTTCACGATGTTCTTCAACATCCTGGATGATATGCAGTTCCATGTTAGACCTCAGACTTCCCCGAAGGGGGATCATTGAGGCAAAGAGCACTCATATCGGTGGATCACAGAGAATAACCCAAGGAAAACATTAGGATTCATTATTAATACCACCCTTCAATCTATAGTCAGATCAGATGCATTCATTACGATGATTTATCTATGGTTGGAACTAGTTGTTGAGAGATAGGAACATGGTAATGCAAACGAGAACATTTTTCAAGGTATCCAAGTTAGCGATAGGGGGATAAGTCAACCCTGGGATCTCGATGCTCACAATGTTTTATAAGATGCTATGGCCCAAAAATGAGGGGAAGAATCCAAAAATGATATTCGGGATATTTCACATTCTATATGGGTGGATTGTAGTGGACGTCAAAGGTATCTACGAATACATGAACCCCATCTCCCCAACATTATCGAATTTTCGGCCAGCCATTCTAAATGTGGCGGGTTATTTTCAACTAAGATAACCTCGTTGTTGGTGCAGAACTGGGACTAGATGGAAGATGAGTTCAACTTACACCTATTACCATCGCCATTATGTATAATCAATTATGATGGCTAGGGAATGGAAGAGAATCAATCCTACCACTTTTCCTTTTGGGGTGGAGTCCTGGTGGTGTAGGTTGAATGCGAGTCTTGCTTTAAATCGTAAACCCCACACTATTATGAGAGATAGTTTCAGTGTATGTAGTGGTTGAACATTTGGTTATACATTTGGGTGAGCCCCGAGGTGCACCCGTGAGGGATGAGGTAGTTGTTTCTCAAGTTAATGAGGGGGATGAGAAAATGAGGACGGAGCTGCCTCCACCCACAACCGTCTTTGAGCTACTGAATCTGTATGCCATGAACTAGAAGGTTGCCTACCTAGGGGATATGTTGATGTAGCCAACTGTTTGGGCTAGCGATGGTGTGCCTCCCCAACCACGAGGTCTAGGATGGAAGGTGGAGAGGATATTCCATTGTTTTGGGACCAAAGTGGTTGTGCGGCCCGCACCGGTCGAAAGGGAGGATGTTACAACAGATCCTGTAGTAGCAGCAAGCCTGGTGGTTCCAGAGGCGTAGAGTCATCTGAAGGGGAGGATGCAATGAGGATTACATAGGATATCCACTCAGGCACCTGGGAAGCGGCTGCATCAGATATACATACTATATAATTCTTTCTTCTTATAATCATGGGACATTTAAGATGTCAACTGGAAATTCCTCAATCCATATGAGTTGTGGAAACACCTGAACCAAAAAAGGATGGATTTACTTTGGATCGGTCTTTTCAGGGCTGGGATTGCGGTATCCCAAGCAGAGGGGGAGCAATACAGAGATGACATGGGTGATTTTTTGCATTCACATGGCACTCTTCACCCGATGAAAGATCAGGTAAATGAATTTTTAGATTGATTATCCCCTCCGCAGTTTTCTACTACTAAATTTAGGGAGTGCTTCCCCCTTCCGAAAATGAAAGACAAGTCGTCCTGGGGAGAGGAGGCCGGTGAAGGGATCCATCTGGAGGAGGGTGGGATTGGAAAATAAGACTCGGAACATGAAGAGTTTTCAAAATCTCTCATTGTAAAACCCTAGGCCACTTCACTGGGATCATCTTCACTCAGGTTTTTTAGTACATATTAACTAATATTCTAACCGTACAAGAGGGCCTCATCGGCAAAACCTGCCCCGCCCGGTAGTAGATGCAACTATGTGAACTTCGGAATCTGCACCCATGACTAGGATAATAATCATGTCACGAGGTTCCATGACACCTAGGATGGTCCTTCGAGAACCATTGTACTTCCCAAAAAAATATAGAGGGCCACACATTGTGGTTCTGACAGAAAAAACCGTGGAAACATGCCATTTGTTTGATGCCTTTATGTATCCTTCACAGAAAACGTAAGGGTCATCCATCGATTAGATTAGCTGATTCCTGTATGCCTCTTTTATTTACATTTTTTCAATGATCATGGGATGTCATGGAGAGGTTTTCTAGAACTACTGGTTGTGCCTTTCCAACAGAGATGATGGTGGTCATGGTGGAAGATACCAAAACTAGACAAGATATAGTGCTCCTGATCACTGGTGGGACAATTAGTAGGACATAACCTTAAATTATTCAGGTGGGGTCCGATGATGAAGATCAATTGGACAGCACAGGTCCTGACATACCTGATTAGACACTAGATCCAGACCCTACTGATGACTTCTTGTGGTCATTTCTCGCATATGAGCCTGCTGACCACGTGGATTGGGATGAGAAGACCTCTGATGAGGAGGATATCAAAATCGACCTTCACCAGTAAAGGAAGCATATTAAACGCTTCATCAATGAGACCCAACATGAACAATGGATAGACCATATGGGGAGGTTTCAGTCCATATTGTGTGAATTTTGTGATGTGGAGTGGATTCCTTGCATCATCATATGCTCATTGGAGATCTCATGGTGGAGAAGATTCTAGAATTTGATCGTGGCCTTGTTGTGGGTTGGTAGTAGAGAAAAGCGATGAATATCAAGAATCTCCAAGAAGCTGAAAATGATATTCAACAACTACATTCCAGGCAAGATAATCATTCCTCTTTCCATTATATAGAATAAAATCTTATATTAGGGCTCAAGTCCAAACTAGCATAAGTCAATGAAAATATGAAGCAAGCCTCCAAGGATTAGGCTATCATCTGGAGTGATGACGAGCAGGCCCGGATTTCTAATGACTAACTACACCCCCAGGATACTGAGGTGTATTTGGAAATAAACAAGTTGTAGTGAATCCTGGACACCACAAGCTAGAGGGTGGTAGAGCTGCAATGCTATTTTGAAGGGGTCATCTCATCCATGGGAGGGATTGATCCTCATGTGTTGTAATGCATGTTAACCATCTAACACACCTTTATGTTTTAATTGTTTTATGTATGCTACATGCATGAGTTTCGTCATTTGTTACGGTTTTCTGCATGTTTTCAATATTCATGAAATTCCCAGTGATCAATCACTTATCCCACATTGTTTACGCCCGTTGTGGGATACAAGTGATGACCACCACATTATTCCATCCGAATATAAGAGTTAAATACATGCATCAGGAATTCAGGGTTTGAAAAACCAATCCAGATTTCCGGATGAATGTGTAATCCCTGACTAGAGAATGAAATTCTAAAAAAATCGAAGTTCCATATTCCCAATGTGCTTTAGTGGGAGAGCGGGGTAACACCAGTGATGTTAGAATCAATCGGAACATAAATTAATAGATGGTATGAATCATGATACCCATGATTTCGAACACTGGGGGTGGCATGAAAATAATGGATAACTTTTGACCATATTCGAAACATAGTGTCCTTATTGGATTATTATGTTGCGGGGATAAAAAAGAGGGCCGACCTCTGACCATTTTCGACACACGGGGCCCGAATCAACATGTTATCCACTGGTCTTCCAGAACGTGAGCCCGGGATAGTGGATCAGCCATAGTCCGATCATCCATATTGTTAGGGGTTTCAATTAGACGAGAAAGAGGATGAGGATTCAAATAAACTGGATGAAAAGTGAGAAGAGTGGAGTGATTGTTTGTTCAAATGTAGTCCAACACTCTGGAAATTACACAATCATGGTGGAAACACATCATGTGTGCGCAACAGTCTGATCATGGATAAAACTTTCTTTTGAACAGGAACACTCTAGTGAGGAACAAGGTCTCCTTTAAGTTTTATGTCATTCCAAGGAATATGATAGACACAAGGTTTAATGTTGTATGGCAAGGATGGTGCACATAGTTTAATGGTCATAATTCTTGGAACATGATCTGGGCCAAGGGTATATAAGGGTTAATTTCCTTAAGGCTGGGCCGGAGGCAGATTGGCTTGTGGTCACTATGTATCCCATAAGGATAAGAATCTAGACAAACATAGTTCATAAACATGGTGTTGTCTTAGACCAACATTGATAGAGGAAATCATCTCTTGTGTGGGATCTGGTGCATCCCATTTATATTATGGGGCATCATGATCTTGAAGAGGGTAGAGCTGAAGTATAATACCATGCGTCGAATACATATGTACATTAGTGGTTTTTCTTCATACGATAAGACATGAATTATGTGAAGATACCAAAAGGGAGTAGGTGATGTGGAAGGTATAAGCCCAATGTGAATGAGGACACCTAGAGTCGACACCACACCGTATATCCCCAGGGGAAGTTGGTTAGGTCATGGGATAGAAGGTGAAGCAGATCAGTGGATAAAACATTCATAACGGAGGATTAAAGCACTGGATAATATTTTCAATTTCATGGGGTGTTTAGAGAATCAAAAGTTTAGTCTTTCTATTTACCATTTGGAGGGTGAAGTAGATCAGTGGTGGTCGATGGTTAAAAATACCAGGGACGCTGATGAGATTGATGCTCTCGACTATGATGAATTCAATTTTATGTATCTTGAGAAGTATTATCCTGATGCTGTTAGACATAGGATGGAAAAACAATTCTTGGAATTGAGGCATGAGGAAGACTCAGTGGCTTCCTATGAAAAATGGTTCACTCAGTTGGCAAGGAATGCTCCAAATTTTATCCGAGACCATGATAGTAAAATCAATCATTTTTACTCAGGATTAAATCAAAAATATTAAATGTCTATAGCTTCGCGTGAGTTCGGGAGTTATGAAAATCTTGTTCAATGTGCTGAGAAGGTGGAAATGGAGTTTGATGATAAACAAGTGTTCTATAACAACCAACAGAAGAAGAGACCCAGGTGGCATGAGAAAGGGAAGAATTCATCAGAATGGTATGATGATAAGAAAACTAAGTTTCCAGTTTGTGATAAATGTGGTAAAAGGAATGCTGGGGAATGTCTTCTGAATTTTGGAAAGTGCTACAGATGTGGTATGATGGGACATAAGGCTCGTGAATGAACTAAAAAAGATCAAGGTCATGGTAAGACCAAATTTGATTTACAGCTAGTGAAATATTTTAAGTGTAATGAGATTGGTTATTATGCAAACGAGTGTCCGACAAAGAGCTCATGTGATGGGAAGCAGTTAGACTACAAGCAGAAAGGGGTGGTGAAATCCATTGCAACTACTTCAGCAGATGTCGGGCCATCAAATGAAGTTGTATCAGGTAATTTTTTTGTTTTTTTAGATTATTCTAGTGTGTTGTTTGATTCGGGGTCTACACATTCTTTCATATCTGAAAACATTTCTAGTAAAATGGGAATACCATCTCAAGAAATGACTCCTGAACATTTGGTAAAAACACCTGGTGGAAATATTGAGGAAAAAAGAATTTATAAGAATCTTCATATCCTTATCTGTGTAAAGAACCAACTTGAAAACCTTATTGTTTTAACTATAGTAGAGTTTGATGTTATCCTGTGTATTGAATGTCTCTCTATTTACCATGCTAAGATTCACTATAGAGCTAAAGAAGTTTCTTTTCAGAACAACTTTTAGTTTGTGTACAAGAATGATCCCTTAATTTTGATATCATATCAAGAATCTGGGAAACATGTAAAAGATGGAAATGAATGTTAAAATGAAAATATTGTTGAAAATAAGGGAACTGTTCAGATTAAGGATGTGCCAGTGGTAAATGAGTATCCTAATGTTTTTCTTGATGAGTTTCCTAGAATATTAACAGATCGGGAAGTATAGTATAATATTGTCTTAGTTCCTGATGTTAAGCCAATTTCAAAACCTCCTTATCAAATGGCTCAAATTGAACTTTTAGAGTTGAAGGAGCAATTTGATGATTTTTTAGAGAAAGGTTTCATTCGACCTAGCACATCACCATGGGGTACTCCTATTTTATCTGTTAAAAATAAAAATGGTTCTATGAAACTTTTCATTTATTATAGATTTTTACATAACATCAATGTTAAGAACAAATATCATTTGCCTCATATCGATGATTTGTTTGATCAGCTCCAGGGAGCTCAGTTTTTTTCAATGATTGACCTAAGATCGGGATACCATCAGTTGAAGGTAAAGGAAGCAGATATTTCGAAGACCGCGTTTCGTAAAAGATATTGCCATTATGAATTTGTAGTTATGACTTTTGGGATAACCAATGAACATGTTGTATTCATGGATCTTAGGAATAGAATTTTCCATGAGTCCTTGTATAAGTTTGTGGTTTTTTTCATTGATCATATTTTAGTGTTTTCTAAATGTAAAGAGGAGAATGAAAGTCATTTAAGGGTTATTTTGCAAACCCTAAAAGAAAAGAAATTGTTTGGTAAATTCAAAAAGTGTTAGTTTTGGTGGAAAAAAATTTCTTTTCTTGATCATATTGTTTCTAAAGATGGAATAACTGTGGATCCAATAAAAAAGGTTGTTGAAGAATATCCAAGACCCACAAATGTTACCGAGATTTGTAGCTTCCTTGGTTTGGCAGGATATTACCGAAGGTTTGTTAGAAATTTCTCCCAGTTATCTAGTCTAATGAAAAAGCTAACTTGGAAAGGTGTTAAGATTATCAGGATAAAATAATGTGATGATTGTTTTCAATAACTGAATAGAAGATTGGTGAATGCTACAATTTTGGCACTACCTTCCAGGAATGGTGAGTTTGTTATCTACAGTGATGCTTCATTGAAAGGACTTGGTTGCATCCTAATACAGAATGATCAGGTAATTTTTTATGCTTCAGGATAGTTGAAAACTCATGAGGTAAATTACCCTACACATGATTTAGAATTAGCCGCTGGTGTTTTCGATTTAAAAATTTTGAGGCATCATTTGTATGGAGTAAAGTTAGAAATATATACAGATCAAAAAAGTTTAAAGTATACATTCACCCAAAAAGAATTGAACATGAGACAGAGGAGATGGATATAATTAATCAAGGATTATGATTGTACAATTCATTACCATCCGGGAAAAGAAAATAAAGTGGTTGATGCTTTGAGACGAAAAATTAATGATTAATTAACAATGTTGCATTTGGAACGTGATCCTTTGGTTAAGGATTTGATGATATTTGGCATAGAAGTTATCGGTGAAGGATGTTCTTCTCTTTTGTTTCAGGTATCAGTGAAATCTTCTCTATCAGACAGAATTAAGGAAGCACAAAAGCAAGACAATGAGTTGCAGAAAAAGGTAGAGCTGGTTCAAAAGGGTAAGTTTCCTGGATTCAACATTCATAATGATTTTGTTTTGATATTTGGGAAGATATTGTGTGTGCCTTGTAATTCACAGTTGAATAGAGAGTTATTATATGAAGCTCATCGTTCTCTGTTTTCAGTTCATCCAGGAAGTACTAAGATGTATAAAGCTCTTCGGGAGTATTACTGGTGGGATGGAATGAAAAGGGATATTGCTGATTTTAATGTGAAGTGTATGACATGTCAACAGGTTAAAGCAGAACGGCAGTTACCGAAAGGGATGCTTCAGCCTTTACCAGTGCTAGAGTGGAAATGGGAAAATATATCTGTGGACTTCGTTGTGGTATTAACGAAGACACCTCAAGGTAATAATGCAATCTGGGTTATTATTGATCGCTTGACTAAATCTTCTCATTTCCTTGCTATATGAGATACGTTTTCCCTAGATCGACATTCCCATTTGTATCTTAAAGAGATAGTCAGGTTACATGGAGTTCTTCTCTCCATTGTATCTGACCGTGATCCCGGGTACACATCTAACTTTTGGAAAGACCTTTAGAAGTCATTGGGTACTGAATTAAATTTTAGTCTGACTTTTCATCCTCAATCAGCTGGGAAGTCAGAACAAACGATTCAGACATTGGAGGATATTCTACGTTCTTGTTCGATGGATTATCAGGGAAGTTGGGACCAACATGTTTCTTTGGTTGAGTTTTCATATAATAAATGTTTTCATTCCAGTATACAGATGGCACCATTTGAGTCATTATATGGGAAGCGGTGTCGAAATCCAGCTTTCTGGGATGAAGTGGGTGAAAGGAAGTTGATGGGACCGAAATTGGTAAAAGAGTTGGCAAGAAAATGTCAACTGATATAGAGACACATGAGAATAGCTCAGAGCAGGCATAATAGTTATGCAGACAACCGGAGGAAGGATCTCTCTATTGAGGTAGGTGATCATGTGTTTCTCAAAGTATCACCATGGAAAAATGTGATGCGATTTGGTAAGAATGGAAAGCTGAGTCCAAGGATCATTGGACCATATGAAATTTTTGAGAGAGTTGGATCAGTTGCATACCGAGTGGCTTTACCTCCGATTTTATCTCAGGTACACAATGTTTTTCATATTTCAATGTTAAGGAAGTACATGCCAGATCCATCTCATGTTTTGTGTCTAGAGGTAGTTCAGCTGGAAGAGAATCTATCTTATGAGGAACAACCTGTCTAGATTTTTGACCACAGGGAGCAAGTGCTGCAGAACAAAGAGATTCATCAAGTAATGTTTTTGTGGAAAAACCACATGTGTGATGAGGCAACATGGGAATCTGAAAATGCAATGAGGGATAAATACCCCCACTAATTCGATAACTAAATAAATTGTGGGGACACAATTTTCTAAATGGGGGAAGGATGTAACATCCAAAGTAAGTACTGAATAATATATTTTCTTATCTATTTATATTTATGAATTATATAGTGTTTTAGAGGCATAAAATGAGAATAAATCCATTCTTAAGCATGGAATACACTAATATTTTTAAAAGATTGTTTTAGTGCCTTTTGATAGAAAACAATTTTTAAATCAAACTTTTTACAATTTTATAAGCACTATTTGTCAAAATAAACTTATTCATTATGATTGGGACATTGAAATTTACATTGGATAAATTTTTGGTATTTTTCTGACAATGTTCATTTTTTAATGAATAGTGAAAAATACTACATTTTACATCAAGACTGCCTTTTCATATAATTTAATTATATGGTTAGATTATCTATTTAATTGGTTTTAAAGTGTAAATATAATATATTTTTACCATTTAATTAAATAGTGATCATTAGAATTAAATTCACTTTGGAATTGTGCATAAACTAATGCCAAATTTTTCATAGATATTGTTTCAAAAAAAACCCGCTATTTGTTTTAACAACGAGAATTATTTTTAAATTAATTATTGAAATTAAGTGTTTGGAATTTGGTAAAATGGATTACATATTTGGAATCAGAAGGTCCAAATTATGTAATGAAGAATCTATTGTTTTTGGACTTTGTGAATAGTAACGATGTTAATTATCTTTAATTATCTTGATTAATTAGTAATCGGGTAGTTAAGGATAATAAAATAATAACATAATAATAACAAATGACACCAAAATGAGTCCTAATACTACTGGTTGTCTCATGGCCGACCGTGGTATTCCTTGTGCAAAACATGGGACCCCATGGAAACAATTTTGTGTGATAATGACTTTTTACCGTTTTATTTTTTAAAGAACATGAAATATTACAAAGAATGTATAACCTGAGCAAATCATTTTTAATTTTGACTTCATAAATGATAAATTGGACTATAAATATTCATTGGAAATATAAAACAATTTCCTATATCATAGTATTTTTTTAATAATTTTTAGACATTAAATTAATTAAATTATATATGAGACCATGATGATGCAGCGATTACCACATTATTTAACAATTTAAATAAAATGAAAATATAATGTAAAATATAAAGCCTAGACATGTCAAAAACCTATTTTATGGGTTTATATCGAACCCATATCACCTTATACTCGAAATACATTAATGTGGGACCTTTAAAATCTAAAACTCATTTGAAAATAAAGTAACCTTTTATATCGTTCCAAGAGTTCCCCTCCTCTCCTCCAATAAAAGGCCCCCATCTCTACCTCCTTACCCACACATCTCAAGACTTTGGCTCAGCCAAGATCTGCTCAGTTTTTCTCTCCACATCCCTTTATTCATCCTAGAATCCTTACATTAGGCAGAAAGCTCTTCAAGAAACCCTTTTGGTTCAAACCAAGAGGAGTAACCCGATTCAAAGGTAAAGTCTTCTCTAATACTCTTTTGTTTTATTTTGCTTCTCCAACAACGTAAAATCTTTTTATTCATTTATTTTGTAACAACACCACTATCTTCCATATACTAGGGTTTTTTTATAACAAGGATTCTAGCTACACTTACACACACCTACATATAATGGTTAAAGAACATACTATTTCCGTGGATGGTGAATTTCTGCCTCACGAAACGATGATTGTTCAATTTTCTTCTAACTACTTCAAAGGAGGACATTAAGATTTAAATATATTAATATATGATATATAATATGTTTATGTTTTATGTAAACTTCTTTATTTTTCATTTATGGCATACCTTTATGCTTTCCATTTTGGGTAAATGCGATATCTTCATTTTAGGAAGTGCGGACTACCGCCCCCTCAAAGTGATTTGATTCGCTAATGCCTAATGTGGGATGTATATAGGATAGAGTTAATGATTTTATATATGATATAATACTGGAATTATAATATATATTTATTTCATTATGATTTCATTCCATTAAATACGAAATAGAAATGAAAGTAGCGTTCATGCGTACGTACGACTTACCGTCTCCATGAACGGTGAATTTCATTCCTACCTATAAATTTTATGTAATCTTATAAATGAATTCACATACTGGATATATATGATATATATGATACCTACATAATGAAAATAATTCTTGATATAATGGATACATGATACACTTGTAATTATAAAGAGTTTATTTTTGACACATGCACCAAGGATTGACAAAATGACCATTAATAACATAAATAATTAAATAGTGTTCATAACATGGTAATAAGTGATATAAAAGTAATAATGAACTTTAAAAAGGTTCTTAAGAAAGTACAAATTAACTCAAGTTTATTATTCAGGATTTTAAAGAACGATCGAGTCAAGTCGGACCCGAGGTATTGGACTTCGCCTCAATCTCCTTGCATTGAGGCATATTTTGGTTTATACACAACTGTCTTTTATACGGTGTATAAATTCTTTTGAATTTTAAATTTGTTCAAAAGTAATCTTTTTTATACGAAGCATTTACTAAATGAAAAAATGAAATTTATTTTTTGTCGTACGTATGTGGCGATAACGACTTCTCTTCCGCTGTGACCATTATTTGAGTTTCAGCTTCCTCTACAAGGCATAACGTTTTAAAAAAAATGAAAAATAAATACCATGTTTTACTTTTCATTTATTTTGGTATTGAAAATGGTTTTTATAATGTTTTTTTATCAATGTGTTGTATTTATATCTTTTGATTGAAAAGTTGAAATATTAGGATTCTTTTATGCATGTTTTATGTGATACGATTATGTTATGGTTCTTGGGAATTATTATGATGAAGGGCGGTTCTGAGGTAAACTAAAAGCGGGTGAGCCCGATATAGCTCACCAATGCATTGGGTAATGTGAAGGAGTAAAATGTTAGGGTTTCTACGATGAGATTTAGGGAATATACTACAATGGGTATTCCATATGTAACCAACAGGGTTACTCCCTACGTAAGAATGTTATGAATGCATAAAGTTATCTTTATGTCTTATGATTTCTATGATTTATTCATGATTTGATGAGGTATGTTAAAATGATTATGTTTTATGAGTATATTATTATTTCATACATTCACTAATGTTTTCTTTTCGTACATTTATATCCCTTACTGGTATTTTTATCCTCATCCCATGTTTTTGAAATGTTTTCATAGGTCAAGGGAAAGGTACACGATGTGATGATAGTTTCAAGGATGTTTTAAGAAATAATTCATGTTTTATTTTAAATATGTTTCTGTTGATGGAAAAAATGAGTGCTATCTTTTATGTAACCACTTTTTTTAAATGTGGAATATAATGCGTTTTTTATGATCTAATTCTATAAAACTATAAACCTAAAAAGACCATCAACGTGTATTCTTGAAGTTACACAAGATTAAGTAATGTTTAAGGCTGGGGCCTTATATACCACCAGTGAGTTGCCTCTATTTCGTGATGGAATATTACACAATATGAATCACTATTTATCCCTCACTCAATGAAACTTATAGTAATTAATTATTTTCCCCATTATATGTGTGGTTAATCAAGGATTTTATATGTACTTTTATATGTAGAATTGATGTTAATTGAATCGTATGCAATAAGACATTGCGTATTTCATGTCATGATTCTAAAATTTCTATAAAATTAATATAAGGAATTAGATTCCCTATGTGTTTTTTAGCCTCTCTATGTCCCTATATATAAATGTGATCATATATCTATGGATTTCATCATTCAAACACCTCAAACCCCATTAGGTAAGAATGTCATTTTTGTGATTATTCATTCGTTACGGAATAATCCCATTTTATACCAATATCGGTTCATACTATGTTATATTATTTGTTAAACATAGAATTCTCATAAATCATTAGACTACAGGAGGTTTATTTTGAAATTATTTTAAATAGGGATATCCATATCACCTCTCATTTTTATTAAATTAATAATGATTCCATGGGATATTATAAATACTTAATCATGCCATGAAATCATTAAATTGATCTGAAAAAATTGGTGATTAATATTTTATAAGACCCGACTCATTCCAAGGTATTGGTCATTAGATACTTGTGCGATGTCCTCAAGAATTGTTATATTTTAATTATAATAATTGTTATGAATATATAATTGGATAATTTAAATAATTTATATGGTTATCTATTCCCATATCCTCTCTACATGATCTTTGAGGGATATACTTTAGTAATGGAGATGAACATTGCCCAGTGGATAAATAACATGAACTAGTTTAACCTATAGATACTGGTAATATCTCATATTCAATATAAATCGAACAATTATAATCATTGATTTCTTTAGGAATGATAAATTAGTGACCAGTTGTTTTTTTGGAATTCCCATTAATGGATCACCAGGTTTTAGGTAGGAATGGAAAAATAACATTGAGGAATGCGAGAACCTTTGATATTTTTGAATGAATAAATAATGCAGTATATTTACTATCATTAACACCATATATTAAATTAATTTTTAACATCTTATATGTATATAACCTATTGAATTTTCATCATAAACCAACCCTATTTTTAAATAAGGATTATTTATTTTTAGATAATGATTCTTTCATAAATATTTAAACAATATAGATTGGCTACGATTAGAGTGATGCTTTTCATTAGAAATCAAATACATTACTTTCGGTCCCATGGTAAAACAATATATTTTCTCCGGGGACATGGAATAATAAATTATTTATGGTTGAGTGTTTTCCTCATCTCTTATCTGATAATTAATCATCATGTTCAATTTATATGGTAGAAAGGGAAATAGTTGGGATAATTATCACAGCCTATGTAAAATTCAAGTATAGAAACATATATTTAATTAGTCTAATATCTTTTTATCAGTTTCAATTTTTATTGTTTAATAGAATTGAAAAAATATTTTTTTGGTCTTCATGGTTAGAATATGGTAAATAGTAATAATGCCATTAAAATTTACATTAAGTAAACCCATTAAAATAAATAAACTATCTAACACATAAATTGGATTAATTATTAAAATTAATAGAATTCAACTATTGGAAACCATGAAATCCAAAAAATATGTTCTAAAACCAATCAGGCAGTTAGGGGATTGTTTTTACAGAACAATGTTTTTAAACCATGAAAATTTATCAGAATTAAAATTTGCTGCAAATCTAATAGTTCCCCAATCAGTTTATCATATCCTTACTTTATGATTCACAAATTTTAGTCACTAATTTCGACTCAATAATATAATATTTCTTATCCCTCTATTGGAATTTAATCCATATATATTTTCATCAATATTAATTAAAATACCTTAAAGTAAGTGGTTCTCTTTCTCTATGTCTCTCTTACTATTCTCTTTTATATGGTTTTCATCCACCCCTATGAATATTTTGTACTAGGATTCATTACATAATAATTTATATATTAGAATTATTTTAATTAGTTTTTTTTTCACTGGATCTCATATTTACTATTTTGTGGAAGAAAACTTTTTATAGAAAATATAATCTTTTTCTATTTATGTAGCTCATGGATCATTCCAAAATTAGTAAATAGTTTGATTATTTGAGTTTTGAATGTAATATTTGGTATATTAGATCATATTTTTATATATATGATTTTTTAAATATTCATGGTTTTATTAATTTTTCTCTTATAAAATATTCTAGTGTACAAATTTCTCTTAATTTATATATGTCATATTTTTTAATAGTTTCACAATATTTTTGAAGAAATTAATCTTTTATAATATTTTAAATTAATCTATGATGATTTAATGAAATTATTATCTTTTTATTATAATTAATTTTTAAATTGGTTTTATGGATGAACATGTTTTTTATACGGTGTTTGGATTGTATGAATGGAATTACTCATTTTAATTAAAATTTATTATCATGAAATTGTTATTATAATATATATATGAATGTTTATGAATTTGTGAAATGAAATAGATAATTATTGAAATCATTTGGTATATGCAATGGCATGAGAACCACAATAATATATTATTAGGAGATGGTTCTTCATAGTTTATATATATAGTATTTTCTAATTCACATCAAAACTAATTCCAGGTAATCACTATAATGTGGATTTATAAATATTTTTTACTTTTTTTCTCCATAATTATATAATATATGAAATAATGTTACTATTCAAAGATGAACTTGGATGCTCTTATAAATATCAATATGGTGTCTTCATGATACACTACCTTATTTTCCTTTGGATGCTCTAAATATATTGTATAGATTATTTGGATGTTCTCGTTTAAATTAAAAAATATATTATATCTCTAATTAATAAAATTTTTAAATTAAATATATCTTTTTTAATTTTTTTCATGTATAAAGATAATATTAAAACAATGTTTTTTAATCGAGTATGGTATGAAATATTTTTTTATTTTACAGTGATTACATTCTGGGATCCCACTAGGATATAATTATCAAACCCTATATGCATCTTCCAGGTGTATATATACACAAATATTTGATGAAAGTAATGAAAATTAACCATATAGATATATTTTATATTCATGGTAGTTGATTACAATTTTTTATGAGACATAGTGGGAGATATTCCATGAGTAATATAATAATGGTAACAACAATTTTTGTTAATTATATGATTATTTACTGGTCAAATTATCTTTTATTTCCTTGCTTGCTTCATAATCAGTTGAATTTTTTAGTTTATTTCGGGTGATCTTGAATATGTATTCTTAACATCAGGATTATATTCCGATTTAATGGGTAATAATATTAAAAATTTTGATATCATTATATTTTATTTGTTTGAGTTATGTTATTCTTATTTTTCATATATAATGTTTCAATGATTTTTATTACATATGGTCATGACATGAAAATATAGGGTTTAGTCATGAAATATTATAAGTATGAAACCCATTTTTTTATATTATTTATATTAGATAAAAAAACCTTACCATATAGAATTCCTGATGCATGGGGTAGAACATCCTTCGACCATTATCACAGGTGGTTTGTTGTACTCGGTCGAATTCCCTCTTAGTAATTTGATGTCTCATTATTTATTTTCAATATTGTTAAATTTATAATAAAAATTATTCAAACTATGTAATTTATTGAATAACTTTTTTACATAGTCAATATTTTATGTAGTGCTCACAGTTGAAACTTGATAAAAATTCATATATATTATGAGATAATATTATATTGGTAGTTTTTCAAGACAATAATTTTTTTTCATTTATGTTTTAATTATTAATTTATTTAATACTTCAAACATAGTAATTAAATATCTTAATACAATATGTCTCTTACATTTTATTTATTATTGGCATGATCCCTGACGTACTTCTATAACCATCAATATGTCTCTTACATTTTAGGTTTTAAAAATAAAATTTTTAGGGAGAAATTTATGAAGAGTAGATTGTAATGACACAATATATTATAAATAAAATTCAATTTATCATTAAATTAAATGCATTATTTTATTTTATGGTTTTAGAAAACACTTGAAAATATTTCGTTTTATTATATATTATTAGATTAAATTGATAGTTTAGAATCATTACAATTGAAAATTTAAACATTTAACAGTGAACACATGATTAGTATAAATATTTGGGTTTTATAAGTATAAGTGAATAAGATAATGGAATTGATTGAGTATTCTAGTATTCTTTCACCCTATGAATCCCATATATAGGAGCCTCCAAGGGATATTTTATCTCGATGAGTTTCACTTGACTAATAAAAATATAAGATCCATCAACATTAACTTGATCAATCTCTCGTTCAAGTTCATCGATATCATAAACCAAACCATGTACACCGAACCACCACATCAATGTATCACTATAGGGAAACTTACTATTAGAGATTTATCGTGTGTTAAATAGATATTCATCATGAATATAATAATAATAATATGAATATTTTATTTTAAATAGATTAATTTACATATTTTCTTCTTATTGTTACAATATAAATGTTTCCTATATTTATATAATAAAAAAATTGAATTTCTAATTGGTTTTAAAAATAAATTAAGATTGTTATTTTCATGAATTAGTTTATTTTTAAATTTAAAAATCTATTAATAAAATATTATTATTAACTAATTTTTTTTAAATATATATTATAATATAATTTTTATGAATTCAAATTTAATATTTATGAGCCTTTGAACATTTTCATTGTCAAGAATCACATAATTTCATAAAATAGTTGAATTATAATTCTAATAGTTTAAATTAAAATATTTAGAATATTATTTTGATAAAAAAATTATTATTTTTTGTAATCCAATTAAAAAAATTATCCAATAGTGCATTTTTCATAATATTCTTTGACATTTCAATTTTTGGGAAAAATGTGAATATTGTATGAATATATACATTTTCTTATGACATCATAATGACCAAAAAGATATGTAATAAATACTATATATGGTATCAATGACCAAAGATATTTTTTTTGTTTAAAAATATTTGATTTTATGTTTATTTGTTTAATTTCATAATGCCTTTCTAAATCATCAAAAACAATAAATATATTTTACGTTCGTAAAATCATTTATATAAGAGTTTCACTCAATTCCACATTAGAACTATTATTATATCATTTTGTTCAGACCTTGTACCTATGAAATATTTAAAACCAATAAACATTGGTATACACCATTGGAAAACACAATGGAATGGTTAATTCATTTGGTTAATTTATTATATATAGTCCAAAACCATTGTTTGAGAGATGATAACGAATTCCACACCCATTTCCTATGTAAACCCTCTGATCCTCAAATTTCTCTATACTCAAATTCCATGGATCACATACTTACACTTCCATTCTCAATATATATTTATATATATTTTAACACATTCTTTCATAAATCTCCTCCAAAGCATTTGAAGTCATGCTCTCCGGGTAACGGGTCGATTACTTTTATTCACTGTTGATGTTTCTTCATTATCTTATGCCTACTATATAAAATTAATAATGATGAGATATGTTTTTACATGTTAATGTGAATATCCATTTTATTCCAAAATTATGTGATACCTATTTCACTCTAATCAAACAATTTTAATAATTTTTAATTAATGGCGTTATGCAGCTGAAATTTCACCATGATTTTTAATTACCAAAAAATGTGTGGTAAATAAAAATACATTTTTCAATCAATGGTTTTCACCATTATTCACATATAATGATTTACTTTTTTATTTACATGTTTTTATTCTATGCTACATGATCATTTAATAAAATTTTTTAATAAATGAATTACATGTTTTTATCATCTCTGTGGAATACGTAAGCACTATAATTAAATTATTATGATTAGTGTGCCAAAAATTATATATTTGTACAATCAATTTGGTAATGTTTTAGTCTCATTAATTGTCATTAAAAGGATTATAGATTCAACCAAATCTATCAATACAATTTTTCCAACATAATTTCATTGTTGTTTCAATTGATATATGTTTTTTATACAGTGTTGTATGTTGTTTTAACTTTTCCCATTTTTTCCTTATGTTATCAATTTATATCAGGTCCCATATTTCATGATTATGATTCTCACATATTTTATGTCTCAATCATATTTCTATTATCTAATATGTATCAATTTATTTTGGTTATACCATGTTTACTCACAAATTGGGCTTTATATCTAACCCCTTTATTATGTATTTCCCAAAGATGTCTCATTTTATTTTATTTAGGATGAAATGTTATGAAAATGTTATGGAAGTTTTCAACCACGATTATTTATTCCTTGGTTTTTGTTTTTTGCATAATATACCAAATTTTAAAAGAAAATATATTTATCAATCTTTCAAGGTGCATAATGGGTAATCATATGTTATAAAGCATGAAATAAATTGTAATATAGAAAATGGTAGTTCCATTATTATATAACATGAGATGAGGTAAGGGAACATTGAACGATAATGGTTTGTGAGGTGGTAGTACTATGTAAACATGAAAAATGTTTTCATAAACCATTTAATTGATGCGGAGATATTTATAAGTAATTATCTTAAGATAAACACATTATTATATGGAATATATTTTGGTTATTATATAATAATGATATAAAATTTTGTGAATTTATTTATGAATAAGTAAAACAAAAATATTGTTTATGAACACTGCTTATTCATCAGGTATCCTCCATAGGTTTTCAATACAAGTCTTCATGGAATGTATTTTTACAAACATAAATCCTCTATGATGAGTAATGTATGTTAGAATGTTATTAGAGCAGGGATTTTCCAAAACAAAGTGGTGTTAAGGGATGAGGAAGATATGACATAGTAATAATTTATATGTGAGGAAGAGTACACACCTGCTAACATGGAAATGAATTGAGTGATCCATTATTTTCATATGGAAAAGGGTCAAACATGAATATAATTTGAAACATATATGTGATAAGATAGATTTATAAACATACAATATTTTTTAGATATGCTTATATGTAAAATTCACCCTTATCATTTTTGTTTAACCAATACTAACCCCATTTTTACCATAACCATAGTAAATTATTTTTACTACATTCATTATTCATTTTGTTAAAAAGCTATGTTGACCTTATTAGAAATTAGAAATTATGATGTTTCCAAATATTTTGAAAATTTTCCTAAATTCCATTCATACAAGTATATAAAATTAACTTAACAGTAATATCCTAGACATGATGAGAAAGTTGGGGTTTCAATGTCAAAAAGATCAATAGTTTACAATGATTTTATATGAAAATATTTTATCATGTTTTATATAATGTTTATTGAAATAAACTAAATTTTCTTATTGGGTGTGTAATTTTACTAACTATTACTTTAATCCGATTTATGATATAATTAAACATTAAAAATAAATTAAACGAAATGTTACTTTTCAAATAAAATTTATTATTTTGTAATACTATTAAAAAAATAAAAATATTTAGAAAAATCCAAAATAATCAACCTAAGATAATTTTGAGAATTATATTTAATATTTTAATTCTTTTTTCAATTTAATTATTTTAAATTTAAAAAATTTATTTCATTATAGATCAAAAAATAAACTAAAAGAATAATTTTTTAGAAAATAGAATTTCCAAAGTAAAATAATAATTTTTTTGATAAATTTAGTAATTTTTATTAGTGTTTCCCACTTTATAATCCCATTATAAAAAATATTTAACCATAATTTATTAAAAATCATACCACCATTCTTGATATATATATTATACTGATTTATTTTATATAATTATATTACATGTGTATTATGGTTCTATTAATGTTCAGTGTCACGTGTAATGTATGATAAACTAAGGATGTGTATAATGCACACTAATCTTAGTGAAGCGTGCAATTAAATACATAAAATAAAAATAATTTATAAAAAAGTTCATGAAAACATAAGGGCTTAAATTCTCCTACATATAATATTAGTTATGTATTATTTCATAAAACCATTTTACTTTAAATTCATTATTATAAAGAGGTTATTTTATTTACCCATTTACATTGTTGGTTTTTTGAAAATGTTATTTCCAAAGCTAAAACCCCTAATTACCAAAATCACGATTAAATTGTGAGGATGAAATTTTTTTAAGTTGGTTCGAATGTACACATTAAGATTTTAAATTAAGAACAATTTTAATAAAATATGTGACATGAAAAACTGACCTTAAACTACCTACGAAATATATTTCCTTAAATTTAATCTCTTCAATAGATTGTGAATTAAACAACCCTTTGTCCAAATGAACTATAACATAGTACACAGTTATAAACAAGATGATAAAATGAGATTTATGAATTGTGCTGAATAGATTATATAAAAAATTAATATATTTTAATTAGAAATAAAATAAGAATCATTTAGATGAATAAAATGATTTCTGAAAATTCGTATTTTTTAAAAGACAGTTTAGTAATGCTATGTGTAATAAATATAATTTCAATATTTACCACACTCATATTTTCGTTGAAAAAGAAAAATAATTTTCATGAAATAATAATATCAAATTTATCTTTGGTTTTACTTTTGGTTCTTTAAAAAATATTTCATTTTATAATTAAGTGTGAAAAACGTAATATTTTTATAATCAATTTTAATTTTCTTTAAAATTATTTATAAAGTAAAATTATATTTAAAAATGGATTAAAATTAAAATTATTTGAATTAAATTTCAATTAATTCTATATATTTCTGTGGTTTCATTTTCATTTAACTGTTTGATGTAAAAAATTTGTTAACTTTTGAACATCTTCTCCATAAAAAATAGTTATCTCATCACATCCATAACATTAATATTAAATTTAAATTTTCTCCTTAAATGAATAAAATTTAGAATCATATTTTTAAAATTTTAGAATTCACATCGATTATATTATATTATAATATCATCTATATTTTTTACCATAATTAATATTAAAATTAAAAACAAAAATAATACAATAAATGTAAAAATCCATTCCCGTGGTGGTGAAAAAAATGATAAATGTTAAAATTACCTAAAACTAGCCAAGAACCTCTTATATAGTCATATTTCAAAAATATAATTTCTAATGAAAAATAATAATCATTGTTTACCCTTTCTCTTGAGGAATACATTGGTACACCTTTTTCTTTTCAAAAATTATAACTTGACCACTCACCTCACTTATAAAAGGACACCCATCTCTTCCATACATCACAATTTAAAACAATTTTTAGGTCAATTAATAACCTAATATACATCCCAACATCAATTTTCCCATCCTATTATCCATTTTAGGTATATAAATATATCCTTGGAACAATTTTTTGGCAAACCTAATGAGATTACAAGAGGAAGAGGAAATATTCTTCAATGAGCATTTTTATTAAATTTATACCACAACCTCCTTCAATTAAAATTAAAACACGTTGATATAACAAATCCACTATCATAAATATAATTAAATGTTTTTATGTTATGTAAATTTAATATATCCATTCCCACTTAAATTAAATGGGTTATGAAAATATCATTCGTCTGTACAGAATACTACAACCTCTCAATACGATGTAATTATTTTTTTCATTACCACCTATAATTACTTGGTATGATGATGGATATAAAGAATATATATTATAATTATATCATAATTATACATTTTTAATCAATATATCACATATAAACTTTTAATTTCCATTTCGTAGGGGATATAATAACTTCTCTCGTGTGCATGACATATGACCACCTAGCGAAGTGATGTGACTTATTCTTCACTAATTATTTATAAGAATGTTAATATGGATATATTTAATGTATATTTGTGACAAAAATGAAATAGTTATTATATTCATGAAGAAATTATAATTATTAAAAAAATAACTCATTTTATTTCTTATTATTTCTCTCACATAATTCACAAAACATCATTTGTCAGAACCATCACTCATTATTAGTTCTATAGTGTAACTGATATATGAATATGAAAATATTTTCTTGACAATTATTCTATAAATAATGTAACTATATAATAATCACATGAAACATATCTTTCATGCAGAAACACACATGAGAAAACAAGTTAATTAACACCTGAATCAGTGAAAATAATGAATGAAAACTAATTGATAGGTTATAATAGGATATAAAAGGGTCATATAAGATATTATAAATATTAAAAACGTCTTGGTATATAATAATTACTTTCCATAACCATTATAAATTAGGATAAATAAGGTTCACCCGAAAGGAACCATGATGTAAGGGACCTCGTCTCAATTTTAATTCATTGAGTCATATCGTAATGGTATACACCAAATTTTTCTAATATGGTGTATATAATGCCAATTTTTCATGTAATATAACTATTAATTAATAATTCATTGTATTTTAATGTAAAAATTTAGTTATTTCATCTTAGGCGATTTTAATTAAGAGTTTCCATGTGGTAAATAATTAAATAACTATATTACTTTTCAATGTGTTATTTGAATTCCTCATTGTCATTGACATTATATGATTATATGTGTAATTTTTTTTTATCATGTTTTATATAATTTTATTGTTTATTTTTATTTTTTAGACATTAATAATTAATTTATTAATCCCCACATCAACATTATGATCTCTAAAACATTTTATTTCTCAATATAAATTTAATAGATATTTTTTATACCTGAATTTCCATTAAATTTTGTTTTTTGATAATTTATTAATCAACCATTTTATTATTGTTATAATACAGTTATTAATAATATTTTCAATTAATATTACTATATTACAACTCATTATGACTTATAATAATAGAGAAAACATTATTTTGAAAATATGAATTCACTTCCTTATTCGATCAGAAATATGTTTTCTACTAATACATTGTTTTTTAAAAATAATAAATATTTTTTATTCTTTTTAAATTGTCTAATTATTAATTTATTTTTCTATTTCTACTGTAAAATTATATTTAAATGATTTATCATGTCTTTTCAAATAAATTATCATTTGGATGTCTCTAAAAAGGTAAAGAAATATTTTTTAAATGTGTACATCATTAAAGAAATTTTCGGGCATCATCACCACTAAATGGTTTGAATTTTTATTATATATTTTTCAAAATAAATTTTAAAATAAAATTATTTCCATATGTTTTACTAACATTATGTTAATAAAGTTTATTTTAAAAATTAAAATTATATAATCCTGAAGAATATTTTTAAATATTATTTTATGGTATTTCATTTCATTAATGAAAAAACATTATTATAGATATACCGTAATAAGGATATGTTGTATTAATATCATGTTTATTATTATTGTACATTTTTATGATCATTTATTCCATGAAGTATTGATATTAACATTGATGATTCATTTTTTAGTCTTTTACATTCCCTTCAAATGTTCACTATTGTTTAATCATCAGATATTAAATTTAATATAAATATCCATATTATTTATCATAGATAAATTTATTTCTTTAATAATATATCATTACTACATATAATATTCTATATTAAATGTTATTTTTATATATGGGGAAATATTGATAAATTTTAATTATTTACCGAATATGAATATTTTATAATAATAAATATTATTTCATGAACTAAATCGATTATTTGATATATGATCAATGGTTTAGACTGATAGTTAACGGTTGGGAATGGCATTATATATACCCTTGATGCGTCAATAGAATTATTATGAGAATTATTCAGATATAATATAATGGTTATTTTACTATTAGTTTTAATTAATCTTGTGAGTAATATTTATTGTAGAGGTATCATGATGCATGAGATCATGGTGTCCAATAATAAACTATTTCCTCCATTTATAAATCATTTATAATTATCCATGTGATTTTTGGAATGATATTATCTATGGATGTATTTAATTTTTAAGTTATTGATTAAAAGGAATGTGTTATCAATTGTTTACATTTTCATATTGTGATTACTTATCTAATTATGATATCCATCTTATTGAATAAATGGAATGTGTGTTACGATATTTATCATTCATTATTTATTATTTTTTTATGAAATCATGATAACATATGTTGTACTTATCCATTTTTGAGAATTTGATCTCACCATTTTTTTCATTTCCTTAGGTTTCATTAAAGTGTTCTATTATTTATGTGAAATGACATACTATAGAGAATAATTTTATGAAAAAGAAAAAATTATGTTGTATTTTGGGTTATGAAATATAATATTGGAATCATGTATAGATGTAGTTTACCATGACTACTATACAATTAAGTCATTTTTTATGTGATTAATTATTTTATTCTAATGTAATAAATATTCCACTAGATTTGGGATACTATTGTTTTAGTCGCTATAAATATGGAATTTTTCTCACATAGAACAAAAGTTAGAGCGAAAATCATTTACCTTACATTTTTACATCATTGGTATGAATTGAAACTACCTTTATAAAAAATATATGTTTTATGGATATTTTATATAATTATAAATATATTTATATATAATATAACTTATGATATATTAATGAAATTTTATTAGACATATATTAATAATTTATTGTTAAAATCATGCTTCATGTAATAACTTCTTAGTTTCTCATTTGTGTTTCAATTTTTTTTTTCATCAAATTACATTGATCATGATAACATTATTTCAATAATATTAAAATTTATATAAATATCATATATATTCACTACATATTTATTTAATGGGATCATTAATGTAAGATATATAAAATAAAATACATCATTCTTGGAGACGGTAAGACGTACATATGCATGAACGTTGTTTACATTTTCTATATGAATGGAAATAAATAAATTTAAATAATATAATACCATTAAGGAACAATTTTTACACTATATATATCGCTTATAATAATTAAATTTATAATAATTACCTTCAATGAAAAGTGTTAGTGAAAAATGAATCAAATCACTTCCACAGGTAGTTGTCCGCCGTGCACACGAACGACATTATCATATCCCCCAATAAATGGAAATTAAGAAGTTATATATAATATAACAATCCTATATGTTTTAATATGTATCTAATATCTTTATATTCATTTAATATAACTTTATTTCCATCTAATTAAAACATAAATGGAAAATACATCACATCTGTTCTTGAGGTGATAATATGTCATACAAACGAGTCACATTATTATATTCCATATGGATAAAGGATAAGAAGGTGAATTTTATATTATAATTAAAAATCATAATAATATAATATCTTATATAAATATTAAATACATTATTATATATAGATATGATATGTTGTTACAGAAGATAAATAACATCATTTAGTGAGGTGGTAGTCCATCGTACACATGAATGAGGATTTCATATCCCATTTCATAGAAGAGGGGATTGATTTAGGATAAGAAAATTAACATAATAACTTCACATTATATGGGAATTAAAATTTCTATTATATAAGATTAAGTAAATAATTTTTATGTCTGTGTAAGATGAATTAATGTAAAGACACTTAGTTAAGCATGATACCTCTTTTTTGGACAACCTCCATAGGTATGCAACAAATGGATTCATATGGTGAATTTTTGATTAAAATATGGTATATAGGTTATATAAAACTTGTTAAGAAATATATTTTGGTAGTTGTTTGATAGTAAATTGGGATTTCAGGATGGTAATAAGGGAGGAATTGGGGTTTTCATTTATAAGTGAGTTGAGTGGCACACTTGTATTTTTTGAATGTAAAGGTTGTACCTGTATTTCATACATGGAACAAATTTCCAAAATTGGACATTATAGAACCGTAAATGTTATGAGGTATAAATATATCCTTAAAATAGATGTTTTAAATTAATATTGGTCTTTTTCCACTTATCATATTTGTTTGACCCATGGTAGACTAGTTTTAACATTAACCACAATTATTATTTTTAAATATTTTTACTATTTGTTGTTCTAAAAAAATAATATGAAATTATTATACGAAAAATATTATTCTCATTACAAAAATATAATATTGTTTTTAAAATTTCACATAAAATGATACAAAAGTTTACATAAGATTAATCTCGTAAATGAAAAAAAATAAGTGGTTTTCCAAAGGGAAAAGGCTTAAAATTTTAATATATTTTTTGACGAAATTAAATATTCAATAAATTTAAATTAACTAAATTGGATTAATAGAAATAATATTGAACTAATTTATATTTTAAAAATATATTAAAATAAAATATATGTTGTAATTTATCTTGAATTGAAATGCAATTTTTTGACAAAAACAAATATTTTCTATTATTTACTAAGACAATTATCTTTTAATTTAGTTTTAAAAAAATAACAGTTTCGAAAATTTTAAATTATTATTTAAAAAATCATGTTAATGATTTGAAATAAATTTTTTAAAGTGGGAGTTTTAATTTTATTATAAATGCAAAAAAATGAGAAAATTCGCTTTTTATAAAAATACAATTTATAAGACAAAAATTATATTTATTCTTATATTACCATTTGAAAACATATATAGAGAATGTTAAATAATTTTAATGAATATAGAATATTTCAATTTATTTATAATCATTAACTAAAATATATTTATTTAAATTATTGATACATAGAAAAAAAATTTCATATAAAAATAGTTCTTCATGAAAATTATTAAATTTATTATTTAACTGATTTTAATTTAATTTAAAAATAATTAAAAAATATTTATTTTATATTTATTTTTAAATCATATATTTTCATTATTTAGTTAATAATGTTAAAAAACATTGTTACAAATGATTATTGATATCTATTTTAGTAAATAATAACAGTTTTTTAGTATGTCTCAATTTTTTAAAACTCAAATTTTAGTGTAATTCAAGATATTAATGAATTTAAATTATTTCGAAAAAATATTTCATAAAATATCATGGTGTCGCATTCATCCCATTGATAAAATGATTCCTCTAATTTTAAATTTTTACTTAGAGGGTTTTACATTTGAAAATTATTTCATGGAAATCCGACATCATAAAAAGAGATAATAAAACATGCTCTATATAGAAAGGAAAATAGAATTATGATGGTCATCATCAATAAAACATTACTAGGTATCTATATATGAGAAAATTTGGGGAGAAATTAAATATGATTAAATCGATGAAAATACTAAATAATAATGGAGATTGATGGATATCTTTGATCACAAGAATGTAAATGATCTCCAAACATTTCATAACCTCAGACCCAAAAATATGAGATGTGTGAAAAGAAAATTTCTTCATCAAAATTTTTTTTTAATAGGGTAACATTTTTATTTGAAGATACTTTTTTTAAAAGTTGATAAATTTTAATGAGATGTTATACTAACAATATTTTGAACAATTTTTGAAGAAAAATCTCAATATTTGGTAGTGATTCAATCAGTTTTCTACTTAATATCTTAATCAAAAAAATGATTTTTTTATATCAAATCACTATTGATAAATTAGATATATAAATTATGGATAATAAATTCTTTATAACTCTATTTATTATAAAAAAAATAGTTATCATAGGTTCTAAAATATTAAATAATCTCCATATGGTGAAATAATATGGTAATCATTTAAACCTCATCCGAAGTTCATGTTAAATAGTTCTATTAATGGCCAACCATATAAACCTTCCAAAAATGAAAATTTATAAATAAGGTCAATAATATTATGAAAATAACATAAACATTAATACAATAAATATTAAAAATTAGCTCTAAATTTTAACATACCAAATATTTTAATATTTTTTAATATATTATCCTAAATCAATGTAATAACTGAAATTACCATAAAATAGTAATGAAAACATACACACATCTTTATTCGTTTAATAAGAAATTGGTTATTTAATATTTCCCATAAATGAAATATTATTTTGAAATCCATCAATGGTGTCAATAAACAACATATTTAATAATGAATTTATCTATTCCACAACTAACAATATTATCTAAGTTAGATTATCAATATCAGTCACCTCCTTATTCAAAATAAAGAACAATATCATAACATCATGAACATATTAAGAGTTTTATTTCCATAATCATTTTTTCCCTAGAGTATCACTTTTACCTTGAATCTATTTTTTAGGTATTTAATACCATGGAAAATATAATTTAGAATAATTAATAGAAAACATATACAGAAAAATCAATATATATTTTCAAATTCATATAACTGATTTCTTGATTCCTAAAACATAAATACTTTAATCATACAACTTCCTGGTTAAACAATAAATAGAGCCTCATCATCATATTAATTAATTAATATTTCATAAAATATCATATATAAATTGTGTATTAACATTATTTAAACTCAATTTAATCATTCTTATTATGATTGACATGAATAATAATATTAAAACATCAAATACATTGGATATTTCATTTGATGTATCTTCATTATCAACAGTATAACCATTACTCTTACAACCTCTATGATTTTCTTCAAAATATTTACCCCTATGTCATTTTTTTCATAATAACACTTTTTAATGAATTTAAGAAATTAAATAATCAATGACACTATATGGATACAATTATTGTCCTCCATTGTGTTAATTGATCTTTTCATTTTTTCTCATAAATTACTTTCTTTTTGACCTTATTTTATTCAAACAAAGCATCTTTTAATCCCACATAGAAATTCACATGGGCAATTGTTACCACATTAATGAGATTTAAGAAACTGAATATTCTTTTCTCCATAGTCCCCACCAACCATCCTCTCAAGGAAATCAATTCTTCTTTTATTTGGTGATTCAAAGAGTTGTTTAAGGTGTAGGATGTTTTTCATATATTATCACAACTGATTATTAATAATCACAATATACATTAATCTAGTCACCATACCATATGGTTTCTCTTTAATAAATTTTATATCACATTATTTTTAATCTGACTTCTTTCTGGTTCCCTCCATTTAATAAATCAATAAAGCATTGTGTGTGAAATTATGATATTGGGAGACCACATAATTATAGAAAACACATTTATAGAATATTTAAATAATGACATGTTATTTTAAACCTATGACACCTTAGGATTAAAATAATTAATTAATGGTCAATATTAAAATAATATATGATGGTTTTTAAAGTCTTTATGAATCTCTAAAACAAATTCCCTTAGAGGGTCTAACCCATTTTGAAGCAAGATAATTTTTTGGGCACCAGGTAATGACCAGGTCCATCTCAAAACACCATTTTCATAGAAATTACAACTATGGACCTATGTGATAGATGTAAATCTATAACAACCTAGTTAATTATTAAATAAATAATTTTCATATTTATTAATATTAAGTAGATTACTATATTATATGGAAAATTATAAAATAATTTTTAATCAAAAAGAAAATTGTTTTAATTTAATAATTTTGTTATATGGTTATATGGGATAGAATAATTTTAAAACATTATAAATTTGATTTTATGTAATGAATATTTATTTATTAAGTCATCATATCGAAATTTACATTGGATGAAATATTGGGATTTTTTGAATATATTTATTTTCAATGAAAACTGAAAATACAGATTCTTTTAAAAATTCTTTTATTTTAAATAAATTAAGAAATTTAATGTTATAAATATTTTTTTAATATTTTTTCATGTAAAATTTGAATTATTAAGTTATATTTAATCTACATCATCAATTTTTCACTTAATTTATATTGTTTTTTAGTATGTCTTTATTTTTTGGTTTTAAAACAAGTCATTTTAAAATCTGTTTTAAAATTAATTATGTTTCATCTTTTTATTGAATTTGAATTATCACTTAAAGGTAATTTAATAAAGAAAATATTTATTTTATAAAATTCAATATTACTTTAGTTCCATAAAATTATTATTATTAGTCATGTATTTAATATATAATTTTTTTTTCAGAAAACTCTTCTTCAAAAGATTATACCGTGTTGCACCTACGTTATTAAAATTAAATTAATATTATTGATATCTATCAATTAAATTAGTAAAACTGAGTTCAATAAATCAAATACGAATATTTTTTTAAAAAAAATGTACAAAATAATTTTTCACCATAATTAGAAGTGTAAATAGTTAAAATTAATCTCATTGATTATGGTAAAAATACATGTTTATCGAGAGATTAAACATTAAAAAGATTATAATATTATCTAGAGACATTTAAAATAGCCATATGGTGGAAATATTTATAATGTTTTCCTAATATCCTAGATAATATACCATTAATTGATCTTGGTTACATGAAAAAATTTGGTTGGAATTCACTCTTTCATAAAAATTACAAGTGTGCCACTCCCCTCACTTATGAAAGGCCACCACATATCCGCCTCACTTCACACCATAAAATAAAATTGGCTCAGAAAATTACTAACTAAATAACTTCTCAAATTCCCTCCAATTATAATATAATCCATAATTTGAGCATAAATATTACCATGTAATGAATATTTTGCAAACCAAAAGGGGATACCCAAAGAAGATGTAACATTAATCAAAAAGGATTTTGGTTTTATTTCATCATCCACCCCTTAAAATTCTTATTATACCACGATGATATTGTAAACCAATTATATTGCATATACATAGTTTTTTTATGTTATGGTTACTACATCAATAACACTCACATTTAGTAAATAGATTATGAAATCATCAATCATGTGTGTGGGAGACTTCCTTGTTAGGGAACGATGTAATTCATTTCTAGATTACCATCTCTTAAAGTTGGGTATAATTATGGATATGATGTTAATGTATGATATTTATAACATAATTATACCTCTTTTTCTATTATATCATATATAACATTTTTATATTCTATAGCATTGGAGCTACGATAACGTCTTTCATGTGTATGGTGGATTACTGCCTTGTGATACAATGTGATTCATTTTCACAAAGGCATTACACTTTAGGTAATAAGGGTAATGATAATAAATATAAGAGATATAAATGAAATTATTATTTTATACCTAAAATATATATCATTGTAGAAATATAATATATCATTTCCTTTTTTACATTTCCCACTTACTGAAAAAGTTATAACATCATTCATTGATATGTCAACAACATCCAACTTACTGCGATGTGGTTCTTTTTTTCATCACCACATCACAATAATGAAAAATATGTGTAAAAATTAAAATTTATTATGGTTTTTATGATTAAATTATAATTATATAAATATAAAATATTACATTTAATTTGTCCATAACAACATTGAAAATTTTAAATGTTACTTTTGTGTAAATACGACATATCATCTCGATAATCGTAGCATTACATTATTTTTCAAAATAAAATCTCCCGATTAGTTATAAATTTATAATTTATCTATATAAATGAAAATTATTTCATGATTATTAATCTATATAAGTTAATATAAGGACCTCATTTACCACCGTCAACCATACAATGTCAATTTTGATACATAAGCCGAATACGGTCAGAACATCTGACTTAAACATAATTTATTAAAAAATTATTTATAACATGTTAATAATTGAAATAAAATTATGAATAACCATTAAATTATTTTATCAAGAATGGAAGTAATTAACACTATTTTTTCATTGAGGAATATAAAAACACACATTACAAGTCGGTATCAATGTTAGGGCCTTCGTCTCAATTTTCATTCATTGATGTGATTTTTATGTTATGCTCATATATTATATAATGTGGTGTATATACAACCTCAATTACGTTTTATATAATGAATATATATATTATTGTTATTTTTATGGTTTTTTCTAACTCTATTCTTAGATGGGGTATATGGTTCAAGTGTTTTCATAGTGATAATGGACTTTTCCTTAAAAATATCATTTTAATGTTATTATTTCAAAATTTATTATTCCGTTTCATTTCAGAAAAATGTTTATTAATTTTTTTATATTGATATATAATATTTGAATTGTAAAATTTATTTTTCAATTTTTCATTTCATTAATTAGTTTTTAAGAAAAATATTTTATATTATTTTCTTAAAAAATGGTATGAAAAAAAGATCTTCGTACTCTTTGTATATATTGGAAAATGAATATTTAGATAATATAACCATTATTTGGTTTTTGTAATCCCTTTTGAGCATTAATTTTACCTTCAATGAAAACACCACTTTCCATTTATTTGGGTATTATCGTATAAAAATGGTTTGTCATAATAATAAGTTATTTTGGAGTTAATGGGTTGTTAAACTAAATGTTATTTATATATATATATATGATATTTTTTATGAGTTTAAAAATGATTTTAAAAAGTTAAAAAAAATTGTATTATTAATTTTATTGTAATAAAAAATTTTAAATTTTAAATGTATGTTCATAGATAACACTTGGTTATCCTATTATAACTTATATTATGGGTATGCATGATTACACTTGTTGAGCCCGTAAAAACTTAAATGATGAAGAGGAAAATATAGTGTTGGGTGAAACCAATATAGATTAAACATTATAGGATAATATATAGAACTAAACTTATTTGGGTAATGATTATATAGTATGTCTAAAATATGGTTATTTCAATTTAAAGGGTTTAGTGAGGTTTTTATGAATATAATTCTCTGTGTCCCCAAAAAAGGGGTTTTAATTTACTAATATATTTTTTGCTAATTTTTATATATAATTATTTTATGTTTTTTGTAGAATTTTTTTCTTTTATATGCTCAAATTAAAATAAAGATATAGGTAAAAACATATGAGTTTTCACGTTTTTAATGGACTAATGGTTTCATTTAATTTTATATCCTGTACTAATATTTTTGTACTCATCCAATGTTTTTTATTTTTTTACATTATTTGTAATGTAAATAATGAATTAAAATTTAATTTCACGAATATTTTTCATTAAATAAATCATAATTTATATATAAATTTACCTAATGGTCAAAATGGATACTAATTATAATTATAAACATCGTATACTATGGTTTATAAATTCTAAATAACGACCCAATTCGAGAAAACAAAAAAACCTAAAAATATCCTCAAAGTGAAAGAATGTAAATTCATTAATAATACATAACATAATCTAATTATTATATCTAGGTTCTTATATTTTGTATCAGAGGGGCGTTTGATTACATTAGAGGTTAGGATAATTTAATAAGTTTCCCATTATTAATTTTACCTTATGGTTATGTTAAATTGATGTAGCATATAAATATTACAATGCTTATTTCTCAAAAATATTTTGGTTTAGAATGGATTTCCATTGAATAAATAGGGAATATGTAGGGGGAAAAATGTTAGAGGAATATGTCCTTCCAAATTATTATCCTGAGATGGTTGGAATCAATACTGAATTGTTATTTTTCAGTGATGGATCAGTTGAAAGAAGCTATAAATTGAGATGTTATCCACACTACAAAGAATCATGATCTTCCATAAAGGATAATTTATATGTTATTTAAATTCATGGGGAGACATCCCCTATAATTTAGTGGATAATATTAACCTATTATAATCGAATGATGGATCAATGGACTAATTTTTTTCCAAGTCTTGGGATGTTTGAAACATCTAAAAGTAAGTCATTTCATTTATCAATTAATAGTTGAAGAAGATCAATATTTAATTTTTTTAATAAGTAATAGAGATAAATATGATATTGATTCTAGAAAGTTAGAATTATTCAAAGATATTTTCCTTGAAAAATATTTTCTAGTTGATGATTACCTTCACCTGGAAGAATTATTCATGGAATAGAGTCTGAAAGATATATATTCTTTAGCTGCATAGGAACTAATATTTACATGATTTGATAGGTATGTTCTATATTATATTTTGGTAACTAATATTAAAATTAATATCATTTACTTTGGCTTGAAACCAAATCTATTAATATTTTTATCAACGAAAAAATATAAAAGTTGTGAGGAATTGGTCCATTATGATGACTACGTTGAGGTGGAGTATGTTCACATGTAAGTTCATCAACATGAAAATATTAATAAATGGTCAAGGTTTTCAATGAAAAAGAAAAAAACAACGTATTAATTCTGTAGGTAATCCCCCATAATTTTCATTTTGTGGAAAATGAAATTTGAGGAAATGTTTGACAATATCTAATTATTGATTCTGATATGGTAAATGTGATCATAGATATATTGAATTTAAAGAAAATATTACAAAAAAACATAATAACTTGGTAATGGATATATATACAGTGTTGAGGTGTTTTAGTTAGAATTATTTTGTTGATTAGGATAATTAAATTTTATGTTGGTGTCATAGGATTCAAAATCATCATTATTAGAAACCTAAAGGTGTAGTAACATCATTTCTACATCTGATGTTGTTGTTGGGTCATCGAGTGATGTAGTGAAAAGTATATTACATTTCCATTAAAATTACAAATATACAATGCATGAAACTAGATCATCACATTATTTTTTTTTCTAATAAATTTTCTGGTAAATTTGGAATATCACATCAATAATTTAAGATATAATGTTTGGTTAAAACTCTCAGTGGCTTTATTATAGAAACCAAAAATTATTGGAATCATACTCTTTAAATAAGAGGGTTGATATTTCTTAAATATATAGTTGACCTGAACAATGTATAGTTTATATCATTATTTTCACAGATTAGATTTATTTTATCAGGATAATATAATTTCACATTTAAGAATATTATGTTCCATGATTTTATTCATTTAAAAAATTAACAAGAAGGTAATAAATTCATCAAAGATTTATCTAAATGTTAGTTAGGTCAAATTATTTAAATTAAAAATGCTATTAAAATTATTTATGTGATAGTATTAAATGAATACAATGATGTATTTTCTAATGATTCTATGAGTGTTATTATTTATCGACAGGTTTAGTGTATTGTTTACTTAGAACCGGATGTTATGGCTATTTTATGTCAACCATATCAAATGTATCAAGTGGAAAATTTAAAATTTAAATAAAAATTAAATGATTTATTTGTTTATGGTTTCATCTGAGAAAGAATAGCACGATTGGGTTCACAATATTTTGTTGATAATAAAGACATTTTAACGAGAAATTTCATTTATAATAGACCCTTGAATAACATAACAATTTAGAACATGTATCATTCCACTTATATCAATTAATTGTTTGATTAACATCAGTAATATTAGTATTTTTTAAGGAGTACCTCATGTTAGGGTACCAACATTTGAAAAAGAAATAAAAATACATTCTAAAAACAACATTTCAGTCTAGATTTGGGAAATATGAATTTTTAGTTATGTTGATTGGGTTATCCAATGCACCTACTGCATTTATAGAAGCTGTGAATCTAGTATTTCATGAGTTATCAGATATATTTGAGGTTTTTTTATTGATTAAAATTTGATGTATTCAAAATTTCAAGAGGATCATTAAATATACATAATTATTTATTGAAAACCATAATGGAAAAGAATAACCCTGAGTAATTCAAAAACTATGAATATTAGTTGAAACAACTTTCATTCTGTAGAAATAATATTTCTAAAAAAGGAATAACATTTTAATTTACAAAAACAAGAAATTTTACAGAATGAGAAATACCAACAAATTTCTTAGATATTCAGAGTATTAATGTATTAATGGGTTGCTACCAATTTTTTTTTAAAACATTTCTTTTTTTTTTGTTCCAAAAAACTGAGTTAACTAGAAGTTAAGTTAAATTTTTCTGAAAAAATTATTAAAATTATTATTTATTAAAAATAAAATGACAATTGATTAATTATATAGTTTAGGTATTTCTATAAATAAATGGGGAATTTATTATCTACCATTATTCATTATTGAAATAAATTTGTTGCTCCATAATGAAAAATTATCAATTAACTGCTTCTAATTTAGAACAACTGAACCCTTATGAGTTAAATAACCTAACAACTTATTTGAAATTAGAAAATATGGTTTTTCTATATAAATATATTGAGGATTCATTTTTATGGTGTATAGTATGAAATATACAGTCCTAAAAATATTTTAATCTATATTTTCACTTAGAGAGAATGGAACATGAGATAGATATGATGTCCATAATTGAATAAGGATTATGATTTCTCGATTCTTTTCCATCATATGATAGAAAATAAAGTGGTAGATCTGCTAATTTTAATAAATAATGTTATATTATACATGTTATGTTTGGAATGTGACTATTTGGTTAATTATTTGATAAATTGTTCAATATAATTTTTCAATTAAACGGCATATTTTGTTCTGTTTTTAAAATTTGTGCAGTTAATTTTTTTTCAGAATGAATTAAATATATAAGGGGGGAAAATATTTTTTAAAAAATGTAGAATCTTTTAAGAAGGTATATTTGATAGATTTTTATACTGAAAAAATTTATTTATTTATTTAGGAATATATTATGTGATCTTTATGATTCCTAGTTGAGAAAAGAGTTTTCCAAGGAAGCTCATAGTTCTCTATTTTCTATTTATCAGGATAATACTAATATATACAAAGACCATAGTGGTGGTATAGAATGAATATAGTTATGTATGACTTCACTATGATGTGATTGATTTGATAGTATGTTAAAATAAGAAAACAATTACAAAATGGCATTATTTAAACCATTTCTAGTGCTTGAGTGAAAATTGGAATATATATACATAGAATTTATTTTTGTATTTCAATGAAAATCATGAGGAAAACACACTATTGGGGTTTTTGTTGATCAATTAAATAGATAACAAAATTTCCATCAAATTAAATATACAATTTCTATAAATCAATTTTTTAAACTCTATCTAAACAAGATAGTCAAGTTACCTAAAGTTATTCTCTCCATTATATCATTACATGATCCAAGATTCATGTATAATTTTTATATAGGACATTAGAAGACATTGGAAACCTAATTAATTTCTATTGCCTATTTTCACACCCTGTGTGATAGAAAATCTGAGCTCATGATTCACACCATGGATGATGTACTTCATTATTTCTCTTTAGATTACTGGGGATGTTAGATCAAAATAATTATTGGTTTAAGTTTTTCTAATAAAAATTGTTTTCATTACAAGATTCAGACGGAAATTTTTATGGATTTACATGGAATGATGTGTCTAACACCATCTTTTTCAGTTATATTAGGATAATGTAATTTTATTGGACTATAGTTTCTTGAGAAAATGACTGAAAAGATGTAATTGATTTAGCACCATTTGAGTATGGATCAGAGATAGAAAGAAATTTATAAGTATAACCATTGGAAAGAACATTTCTTCAAGGTAGGTTGTTATTCATTCCTTAAAGTTTATCCATTGAAAAATTATATCCATTTTAAATGTTGGGTATGTAATGTCCATGGTTAATTATATTGTACAAAATACTAGAAAAAGATAGATCATTTTTAAATCGAGTGTCCTGGCCCCCTGAGATTATTATATGTATAAAATTGATTTTATGGTTCAATGTTAATGAAATATATGACTGATTAATCTCTTGATATGAGCATTGAAGTTGTGTATTTGGAATAAATTATTTCTTATGAAGAACATCCTATTTAGATTCATTACCCTAAGAGCATTTTTTTCTGAATATGGTGATTTACTAAGAAAATATTATATGGAAAACAAGAATCTAGAAGAGGCATCAAGGGAATTGGAATATGCTATAATGGATTGATATCTCCACCCTATAAATACGTGAATAAAAATAATAAAGTGATATTTCTAAAATGGGTAATGATTTAAAAACATTGGAAATGATATAATAAATCATTTCCATATTTACAAATATGAATTAGATAGATATATTTGTTTTAAATATATCATGTAATTTTTTATCAAAAATGAACTTGTTTAACATAAACACATTTATTATATGTTATTATTTAAATGATTAATTTATAAATTTTAAAAATTTAATTTTAAAAAATGAATTTCAATTTTTAAATTACCATATGAAAATTTTCTTTAGGTATATTTTTGGGATTTTTCCAAAAATATTTATTTGTCAAAGAGGATTAAAAATGATTTCTTTAATGTAAATTATTATTTACAAATTTAATAATTTAAAACAGCCTATATGATTTGAATTTGTTTTCATGTATACTAATTATTATTTATATATATTTAGTTGACATAATTACATTTTATTAAACTTTATTATTGGTTTTTAGTATATTATTATTTAGGGATTAAAATGGTATTTCTATAAAGAGTTATAAATGCATAATGTTTCTCAATTTTAATTAATTAAAATATTATCAAATGGGGAATGATTTATATTAAATTAATAGATTATATGTTATTCAATATTAATTGGCATTAACAAATTGATTATTATTTTTCATATAATTAATATCGAATCATCTTTTTGTAAAAAATACGACTCATAAAAAAAAATTCTTGTCACATCTGTAACATTTATATGAAATTAAAATTTTCCACTTATGTGAACTAAATTTAAAACAATTAATTCAATAATTAGAATAAAAATTATTAAGAGTATCTAATAATGAAAAAATTAGTTTTTATCATATATATTCATGAAAAAATTTAATTTAATCATAGTGATTAAAGGAAAAAATGTGTTTTCTAAGGGACTACACATTAATCATAAGAGAGAAAATGATCAAGATCCTTTTAAAAACCAAATTGATGGACATATTTCGTCATTATACCTAAAATTATTTGTTATATACTATTATTTGACCATTTTTTGATGAAAAATGTGGGTGGAATTCAATTGTTCAAATACATTACATGTGTTCTACCCACCACACTTATAAATAGCCACCCATCTCCTCCTCTATTAACACCATTAAAACCAAATAGACCATCCATGAACTGCCCATTTAATTTATACACTTCCCTATCATATAATAAATTGTTTTTTCACAAATCCATCCTTATAAGGCATTTTTTTAACCAAAAAAAGATACTAGAATATGAGGTTACATTCATCAATGGGCATTTATGTATTATTTCTTCCTAGAACCCATTAATTATTTATTAAACAATGATTTTATAATAATGTAAATTCATTACATATAAATATATATTTTTATGTTAATGTTAAAACCAACAACCATACACACTTATATATATTTGTTATGAAATCATCATTCTTGTTTAGGGAGGGCTACCAAATTATGAAATGATGTCAATTTTTCCAATACCACCTCTCATGGATAGGTATTAGGATAGTTATAAATTTTATATATGAAATGTATAACATAATTATACTAATATAACAACTATATCATATATATTCCTTTTATATTCCATACCATATGAGATAAAATAATGTCGCTCATGTGTACGAGGATCTACCACACAATGAAGAGATGTGATTCGTTTTCACTAACTCATTACATGGAAGGTAATACGAGAAATCATAATTAAAATATAAGATATAATTGAAATATTTATGATAGTAATGAAATAATTATCATTTATTAATTAAAATATTTCATTTTATTTTTTACCTTTTCACTCACTGAAAAATGTGATAATATCATTCATAGACGTGTAGATTATCACCTCCTCGAAGTGATGTGATTCGTTCAACAACACATAAAAATAATTATATCTATTAGTATATAAGAATAAATATTATTTTATTTATCATAAATTTAACAATTTTAAATGATATAATATAACTTATTATATTTCTATAATGATCATTAAAAAATAGAAACCTAATACATGCATACAAAGCGCCAACCATCTCTGTGACAATAAAATTAGTTAATATTTCATAACCGTATTTCATGATAAACTTCAACAGTATATTATATGTAAAAATAATAATAATTTCACGATTGTTATCTTCTATATGTTTAAATAATCACTACTTTGAACATATCCAACAAACAAATATCATTTTACACAGATAAGAAGAATATGGTCAAAACATATTGATTAAAATTAATTTATTGTGTAATTTTATTTAAATTAATAATAATTAAAATTAAAATTAAAATTAAAATTAAAATGTTATCATAAACATAAAAAATTAATATATTTTTTTTATTAATTTATAAAAACACACAAATGACAAATCAGGCACAATGTAAGAGATATAACCTATATTTTTCATTGAGGTAATTTTTTATGTTATAAACCTATATTAATTTATGTGGTCTATGTTCCACCCCTTATACATTTTATATAATTTATTTCTCTATTATAATTGTATTAAATGTTATTAATTCTATTATTAATTGTGTTTTTGGATTTAAGTGTCTTCTTAGTATAAAGGGTAGTTCTATATAATTCTCTTTTAATGTTTTTCTTCCAACCTTTTCACTTCCACGCACATGTTTTAAAATGTTTTAGTTAATTTTTTTTACATAGATAAAAAAGAATTGAAAACTATAATATATATATATTTTTACCTCACTTTCAATGGTTTTCAAAAACAATCTTTTTTTGTGATTTATATAAAATATATTGAAAAATGACAAATGTGATGTCCTATTCTTAACCATCATGGTGAAAGGACTTTTCCATCATTATAACCCTTGTTTGATATCATGAATTCAGAGAGATATTTCATGTTTCTATAAATTAAATACACTTTTTCCTTTTATTTGTATTTTTTGGTATTTAAAATGTATTTTCAGAAGAAAACTTTATTTTGGGGTTGAAAATGTGTTTTTTCAAAGAAAATGGTATTTTGATATCCATATGTGATTTTTTATTAATGGATATTTTAAATAGTGAATGTGTCAAAAAAATTCATGTTGTGGTATATGATATTTTTAAATTAAAAATGGGTGCACCCACATAACATCAATTGATCGTGTTACCACTTATATGATGGGGCAGCCTTGATAGCACTTTGTGAGCATATTACAGAATATACAATGGTGTAATCCATATATTGGCTAGTGATCACATTAAATCATATACAATGTGGTGTCACATATAAAACCAAATTATACAATTATGTATTAAATGATGGGTGATCCCATAAATAACTCAAATTTCTAAATAACAATTGTATTGGAAATAACCCTTATAGTTATTCCAATTAATTAATTTTTTTAATTTTTTATAAATATTATTCTATAATTCACCATGAAAAATGATTTTATATTCGTTCTATGGGTTCAATGAATTTCTTGTCAAAATAATTTTTTGTATTTCAAGTGATTTTTTTTTCATATTCTCAAGGAACATTAATGAAAGCGGTAAACGTTATATGAGTTTTCATGTTTTCACTGGACTAACAGTTTTATTTAGAACTTTTTGTTCTGATTCCAAATTTTAAAATGTTTCTCATATAACATCTATTGGATTGGATAACATCAATTTAAAACTATACCATGCTTATCATTGATCAAAATCTAGATTCATGGAATAATGAATGTATTATCAGATATTATGAACCATAAGGAAATAAAATAACATAATTTATGACGTCATAAAATTTTCATAATATATGGAATTTTTGTGTATACATAAGAATATAATATAATTTCTGTTGTATTCACGGTTCACTACCAAGGATAGCATTGTGTAATGGGTTCCCTCCAAAAACCATCATTGTAGTCAATTTACATTTTCAAATATATCAATGTGGAAAAATTCCTTTAATAAACCCTATTCACCCTCCATTCCAGGTAATTTCCTAGCCCAACATACAACTAAATCGGTTGTTGGACTGGTGGGTTACATAGCCTCATGTGCGCCTCCCCATACAATAATGGTTGATTATAGGAATTATGGGTTTAATGGTGGTATAATGGGGATATAATACCCTCAATGTCAGAGTAGCACAACGGTTAAGCCAAAATGTATACCAATTGACAATAATATAAGTAGTATATAGAAATGATAAGGTAGTAGAAGATTAATGAAATATAAACTGAATATAAAAGTGGCCAACACCAAATTAATATCATTCCTTTATGATATGTTAGTCTACATGTATAATATATAATAATTAAAATAGTAAGGAAATGTAATTAAATAATAACATCCCAATGACTAGCTCAAAATAATATGAGGCACTAGCTTGGCCCTCTTCCCCATCTCCATCAAAAATAATAATAATCAAAACATTGGAAGTTAATTGATTCCCTGTATCAATAACTGAAAACATAAAATCTAGTCAGGTTCCTATAGTGCTCGAGAAATATTTGAGATACAATTTTAGTAGCTCGACACCAATGGTGTCTAGCCCAGTCTAGTACGTTCATAATATGATGCAGTGTAAGAAATAAATTATATTATACTGAATTGAATAGACAACCAATAACCATCATAGGTTCTTAAATGACACATGGAAGCTCTACATACTTCATCTCACAGCCGGAATAAATTTCTTACCTATATATATATATATATATTAATAATTATATATATAGTTTATTTATACATTTCATCCACCAATATGAACCAAGTGAGTTCCAATGCCTAATCGCCATATATATAGAATACAAGTTGATGGATTCATCAAGGCATAACATAGAAATCCATAACCATTATACGGGATCCAAAATGATCATGCAATATGGAACAATCCCAACATCCGATTATAGTAAGAGATGGCATGCTATATCACTCGAGATTGACAGTTATCCACTATGGGGACACTTGAATCATGGAATGTGGTGCGTAAATCAAACACCTATATAGTATTAGTAGTGTAAGACTCCATGCTCAACACCCAATGGAAGGTGATGTGATAGATCCATGCTCAATGGGTCCCTTTTCATCATTTCACTTCCTCTATAAAGAAAAATTCGAAAAATTACTAGAATAGGGAATTACTTACCATCTATCATGTTTACTAATCTAGAATATACAAATAAGGCTAGTATATCATAATAACCTAATTAATAACCCGAAACATGAGGCATTTCCTCTCATGATATGCATTTATAAAGCCCATTAATAAGTAAGGTGATTCTATTTAATAATATTAATATTCATAATGTACTAAACGGTGTGGTATTTTCACCCTTTACATTTTATTCCAATTTTAAAAATTTAATTCTTTCAAATGAGGCATGTTTTCATGAACATGCCCACCCATATAATTCAATCCATTAAATTTACCAAGGAAGGACTAATAAATTTATATGTCTCAATGAGAAATTTTATGGTGTCATTTTAATGATGTTAAATCACCTTCTTGGGTAATTCACATTTATAAAACAATATATTCAGTTGGTAAAATAGGTCGGACACTTAGAAGGAGCTTGGTTCATCATACATTTACATTATATAGGTATAACCCACTATTTATAAATAAATAAATGTAAAAGTACTAAACATTTAATTTAACATAAAACGTCAAAAATCATAAGAAGTCACTAATAAAATAATTAAAGGCTCAATATAATCAATTTATCACCACATTTTAGCTTATAAGATAGTACACCTCATTCGAGACATTATATTATAAAAAATGAATTTTTTTCTCAAACAATTCATTTTTGCATGAACATGAAATGAGTCATAAATTCATAGCCTATTTCACAAGAAATAATCGTTTATTCTAATAACCATACAACACTAATTGATATCAAAGGAAGGTGAGAAAATAGAGAAATTATAGAATTCTATAATATTATGGAAAAATGGAAAGGGATCCTATATCAAAGGGGAGAGAACCAATGAAAACATTGCATAGCATGATGTTTCTATTGGTGACCACTCAAAGATTATCTACCCCTTGAATAAGAACCATTTCATATAAATTAGAAGATCTAGACGCTATGTACATATTCTCATGGCCATGAATATGTAAAATGAGGTCTTTACCTATGCTATTATATATGGATATACTTGTTTACACTTATATACATATTTATTTTCCTATATATATTCATAAGCACACATATCCCTATTATACATTAATTCCACCAAGGGTGAATATGTATATATATATAATAGGGGAACATATATATATATATTCAAACCTATACAAACATAAGTAATTCACCATCGACTCTGGTGACTCAAACCTTTCTTAAAAATGACCAAAACCCACTAAAAGTAAATTAACTGACTAAAAACACCAAAAAATTGAAAATAAAGGTGGGAATGCCAAATAAGCGGTAGAAAAACTAACTAAAGTAGAGAAAAAAAATAAAAAACTAATATACATCTCATTCGATACAGATCACCGAAATATGTAGTAGGCCAACCAGATAGACCTACTCTAAGGACCAAAAAATGGAAGATAACTAATATAATTAGTGGACCCATGACCTAGTGTTTGCCCACAAAAAACACGGAAACTGTAATAGCCCAGTCCATCCCACGATCATGATATTGTTCGCTTCGGGCCAAACCCTCACGATTTTACTTTTCCATGGGTTCTGGCCCTCAGGCACCCCCCAGGAAAAGTCCTCATGATGGGAGAGGTATCCACTCCATCTTATAGAGGGGTTCTTCATGATCCTCCTCCATCGACGTGGGATAGCTATAACCCATCGCCTAGAAGGGCCCAACATCCTCATTGGTAAATAAAATGGATCGTGTTTTTGATACCATTTGTAATGGTCTAGTCCAGCCCACGATCATGATATTGTCCACTTTGGGCCTAGCCCGAATTGTATTGTTTTTCTCTGGGATCTGTCCCTCAGTCACCCCCTAGTAAAAGGCCACATTATGGGAGAGGTATCCACACCACCTCATAATGAGGTTCTCTGTGCTCCTCCTCTATGGAAGTGGGATTTCAATAATCGCTTTGTAATGTCTCGGTTCCGGAAGCCACCTAGAGGTCCCCCGTACACAGTTGGTCACATGGCCTCAAGCATATTTGCATAAACTCCAGAGGATTCCGACTAGCAGCGAGGGCCTTGGGTGTGATAGTGCGGAATATATTCCCTCATTAGAAGATTACATGTTAGAAGAAAACAAAAAAAAATACAAGAGCAAAAGCAGAAAATATCCAACAAAATTAAAAATGGAAGATACAAATAATGAAACAACTAGAGAACATATATATAAAAGAGTCAAGATAAATATGTCTAGAAAAACATCAAAAAAGTCAGAATTCTGAAATACAATACTAAACCAAGTACAAAAGAAACACAGATAAACACTTCAGCATCGCAGGCCATAGCTTGGTCACATGCTCTCCTACTCCACAGAAAGTCAGGTACCAGAAGTAGAATGGCACTTTCCCTTGTCTAGACCTGCATCAATATAATTTTTTGGGCCCAAAAGCATGGAAAAAATAGGTTGTGAGGCTAATTCCCACATGGAAACCACAACGATATCTATACCTAATATTCATTGAGTATATGGTAGGTAAAAGTATAGGAAACAGTAAATGGTAAGGTACTCAATATTAAACAGTCCACAGTTTAGTATCAAGCAATAACAAACAAGAAGAAACAAACAGGTAACCCTCCAAAAGGCACTCTAAGTATAACCCCTCTAGTCCTACATAACACGACAAGAATGTAGTTAAACAAAAGTTAACCCTATAGGAAGTACTCACAACCTATCCCCTCTGGTTCTACCTATCATGTTCAAGAAACCCTCTGGGTAGTACACTCAGTCTAACCCCTTTGGTTCATCTTAAGTATAGACTCTCTGAGAAAGAACTCAATATCAATTCCCCCTATATTCTTGTATATTAACTAAAGGCACTGTAGGGAAGCACTTATGTCACATTCCCTCTATGGCCCACATTGAGAAACTACATACACTTTGAGGAAGCAGTCAACGTCAATTCCCCCTGTGCTCTCGCATTGTAAAAATTATAAAGAAACTCTGGAGAAGCCCTCAACATCCATTCTCCCTATGGTCTATACACCAGGTTCTCACTAGCCTGTGTAAGTCATGAAATAGGAGCAACGTGTAACAGCCAAGTTAATCCTCAATAACTACTTGGCTAGCATTTTACAACACACCATCATAACAGAACAACAGTTACACAATCCTAAAATACTAGGCATGGGATTGTAAATAGCAGCCTAACAGGCAATTAGGACCCAAAGGTCCCAACAGGAAAAAAATGAATGGGAAATACATCCAAAGCACAAAAATTCACCCTATTCACAATCAATAATCATCTACTCACGCATACCTACATTGCATAGAAACAATTGTGCGGAAACGGTAAATGCATAATACCCCTTTCGTGAGTATTGTGAAAATTTTCACATAAAACTCAAAGACTATATACCGAAAGGAACAAAACACCTACCTTTGGGAGGGGAGATATAAATAATTTAACCATGAGGATTGAATCACCTTAGAACTCCATAGATCTATGAAAACATATAAAATGTTCTCCCATGGTAACTCACAAAAAAGGTGAAATCATAAGATAGTGCACTGGGAGATAGGAGAATTCACCGATGCGATTCCAACGCGATCAACAGTGTTCAAAATGGAGTATGGACAGAGGCTATGGGTTTTGTCAAAGATATGTGGAATTACGGACTACTTCTGAAAAATGAGATCTAAATAGAGGTTGTTCTGTCTGTAAGACGTGACCCTGCTCTGTTTAATGGAAAAAAACAAAATACACATCATGTACATTTGGTGTACATGGTGTGTACTTGATATTTCCATAATCTACATTAGGTGACCTCTAGGTCACCCCACATGGTCTTGTATAAGGCTTCTACATGGCCAGCACATGGATACCCGCAGTAACTGAGTACACGGCGTGTACTCATAAAGTACACACAGAGTATTTAAAAAATTCCCAGAAACTCCCCTTTTCTGAAAACTCTAGAAAATATAAAAATATACCTGAATAGAATATCTGGGTTTTTAAAAACTTCCCATATTAATGAAATTAATACCCGAATATCCCTAGCAAGGAAGCGTAGAAGATGAAAACCTGAACTGCTCTGGTCACTGTGATCGTACGTCTACCTCCCTCTCCCAAGTCTCTTATTCTACTATCCTGTGCTGCCAAAGAACCCATTCATGAGGAACAGACAGGCCACGAAGAACCTTCGTACTGTGTTCGATTATCTAGATAGGATGCTCCTCAAAGGATGCATCCACTTAAAACTCAACCTCCACAGGTTGGAAGACGTGGGATGGGTATGAGAAGTGACGTCAATGCTGAGAAATGTGGATGAAGTCGTGCATAGCATGATATATCAATTTATCTACAACCGATAGGCTACTAGCCCAACTCTCTACAACTCTCTCCAACACCTCAAACGCCACGATGTACCATGGATAAATCATACCTTGTATCATAATCCTCTTGTGTCCCAACCTTGTTGTGACACGCAGGAAAACCTGATCCCTGACCTCGAACTCCAGAGTTTTTCTCCACTAATCAGCATAAAACTTCTGTAGAGACTACGCAGTATATGTCCTCCTCTGAATCAACTCTATCTGCTTTGTGGTCTCCTGCTCAAGACGAGGTCCCCGTAAAGTTCTCTCTCCTACCTCCAACCAACATAAAGATGATCAGAATGACCTACCATACAAAGCCTCATAAGGTGATATCTGAATAGTATCTTGAAAACTATTGGTTTAGGAATACTCAACAAGAGGTATATTCTCCTCCAATGAAATTCCAATGTCCAGAATTCATGATCGTAGCATGTCCCCATGTACCTGAATCGTACGCTTGGAATGGCCATCTGTCTGGGGGTGGTAAGTTGTACTCAAAAGTACCTGTGTACCCAAAACCTTAGGAAGCCCCTGCCAAACCCAAGAAGTAAAACATGCATCCCTATCTAAAACAATGGAGTATAGAACTCCATGCATACGTACAATCTCATGGATATAAAATCATCCCAACTCATCAAAACTGAATGTTTCCTTAATCATCATGAAGTGAGAAACCTACTGATGTGTGGAACCCCTCATACTGTGTCATTTCCATGAGGTGACCTTGGAAAACTGGTCACAACATCCATAGCGACGTTGTTCCACTTACACTCAGGAATGTGTAACAGCTGTAAATTCCCTAATGGTCACTAATGCTCCACCTTCACCTACTGATGTGTGGAACCCCTCATGAAAAAACCAACAACATCCCTCTTTATATCTGGCCACAAATCTGGAAGGTGTAGATCATGATACATCTTGGTGACACTAAGATGAACTGCTTATACTATGGAATGAAAGTCCCACATCAGCTCCTTGCATATGTTTTCTGGAACCCATACGCACCCCTTGAAATGTAATATCACATCCTCGCCTATGTTCCATCCAGGAATAGGGTCCTTTCCTGACACGTTCTCCAATTGGAATAGGACATTAGAGTCTGATAGCTGCCTCATTCTTACTCGATCAAGAAGGGTAGAGGTAACAACTACAGAAGAAATCCTAGTCTTCCCCTATCAATAGTTCACCTCTAAATTCATCTTTTAGAACTGATCCATATGCTTCCACTCACTGTTGGCCTTCTGTACTACATGAATCTGAGTCCACATACTCAATTCATCAACCACCTCATTGCCTTTCTCAGGAGTATAGGCAAGATTAAAGTCAATGGACGACAGGTACTCAACCCACCTTCACTGCCTCAAATTCAGATCACATTTATTGAAGATGTAATTGATAATTTTGTTGTCAGTGAAAACCAAAAAATGTTCTCCATGAGGATAATGACTCCAATAGCGTAACTATTGAACTATAGTTTCCAACTCCATATCATAGATAGGTTAGTTCCTCTCATGTGGCCTCAACTATCGAGACCTATATGCAATGACTCCATCTCCCGGCATAAGCACATCTCCCAACCTGATACCTGAAGCATCATAGAAAATAGAATATATCTTTCTTAGATTTGGAAATACTAGTATCGGGGCTGAATTGAACCTCTATTTTAGCTCCTGAATGGCCGACTCAAAAGAATCTGACCGTAAGAAATTCACACCCTTTTTAGTCAAACTCTTCAGTGGGGATGTTAAGCGTGAAAAGTTATATATGATGCATCTGTAGTATCCAGCCACCCATAGAGAAATCCACACCTAAAAGAAGTTCTTCAGCTGCTCTAAGGAAACTACTACTCTAACATTCTATGGGTCTACTAATACTCTTGTCTCTGAGATAACATGACGTAATAAGTGAATCAAGTCCATCCAAAAGTGGAAATTTGAGATCATATCATATAACTAATGCTCCCATAGTGTACAAAAAATGATCTAATGATATGTAGCATGGTCGTGTCGAGTGTTATAGTACACGAAGATATCATCCACAAATACCATGATGAAGGAATCCACGTATGGATGGAACACTCGGTTCATCAGTTCCATGAAAACAACATGCACGTTCGTGAGTATGAAAGTCCTGACCATATACTCGTATAAACAATAATGACTTAGAAAGGCTATGAGAGGTATATCTGATAGTCAAATGCACAAATGATGATAAAAGGATATCATGTCAATCATCGAGAACACCCGGGATCCTCAAAGATGATCGAATATATCATCAATTTTTGGTAAAGTATATAGGTTCATGACCATCAACTGTTTCAGCTTCCGATAATCCACACAAATCCTGAGGTTTTTTTCTGCCATCTTTGCAAACAGGACAGGAGAAACCCAATGAGATGTACCGGGCTGGATGAAACCCTTTGCCTACATCTCCTAAAAATGCTTCTTGATCTCCTGAAACTCTAGTGTACACATCCTATAAAGAGGATGAACAACAGTGCCGCTCCTGGCAGAAGTTCAATAGAAATTTCTACCTCACGCTCTAGAGGAATACCTGAAAAGTCTTCTATAAAGACATCCTTGAGACGATCCACCACTGGAGGAAAGAATAACTGAGAAGTCCCCTGAACATCCAGATATTGTAACAGCCCAAGATTTTATGAAAAATATTTTTTTTAATTTCACTAATGTCTTGTGTTGTACGCAACACAAAAAGGATCTTTCACAACACGCATCCTTGACTTGCCTTGCATTACACGCAATCGCAACCTTCCTCGATAACGTGTGTAGTACGTAATACTAAGTTTCACGAAACAACGATGTGCTATTAAAATATTATTAAAACTAGCCGTTATGAATAGTAATAACCAGTTTTTAAAATTTTAGAAATTTTTACTCTCAAAATGGACTTCATTTTTGTATTCGGAGTATCAAATTTAGCCTAAGGTGAAATTTTGGTACTTTTCGGATAACTTTCATATTCTGATGAATAGTGAAAATTACTAAATTATAATTAAAAACAACTTTTTTAATCAAAATAAATAATAGTGATAAATTATTAATTTGAGTTGTTTTAAAGTATATTTAGAATATATTTTTACAATTTAATACAATTTTGGTCATTGGATGTAATTTCACATTTAAACCAGACATAATCAAGTGTCAATCTTTTGATAGATATTGTTTCTTAAAAACACGCTATTTGTTTTATCAGCGGGATTTAATTATAAAATTAATTAATGCAATTTCTATGTTATGAATTTGGTAATATAGACTTCATTTTTGAATTAGGAATAGGAAATATAGCTTAGGATGAAATTTTGGCATTTTTCTGAAAACTTTCAATTTTTGATGAATAGTGAAACCACTAAGTGGTAGGTTAAAAACTGAATTTTGCATAAAACATAATTTTACCGCTTCTGTGAATGCAATTTCGAAAATCCAACAGACACGGTCAATATCAAGGACTAAAATGTGGTTCAATGAGATGAAAATAATTTTTGGTGAATAGTAACTTTTTACTTTTCTTTACCACGGTTAATAGTAAATATGGTAACTAAGGGTAAATATGATATTACTATTACCCTAACACATGTCCTAATTCTATTGGATAAGTGTAATTCGACCAAAAACAACCTTATGAATATAATATGACCATTTAGGTCCACTTGGATTAGATTATGACATTTAATATTATTTTATTTAATGAATAGTTAAAATAGTTAAAATCAACGTTTAATAACTAAAACATTTTTAATATGGGGTTATACATAAGATAAATTCGACTATAAATATTCATTAGAAAGATAAAAAGATTTCCAACATAATTATATTTTATTTATAATTTTTAGACTTTAAATAAATTAATTTATTTATGACACAACGATGATGCAATAATTACCCTTTTAAGGAAATATTAACATAATTGATGTTATAAATGCTCAAATGAATGTAATTTGAGACTTTTTATGAATTACACTAATTTTCAAGGTTACTATGATATGTTAGTGTTTATTTAATCAACTTGGTTCGAACATATAATTCTTTTATGACTTTCACAAAAATCATATATCAAATACTGTCAAAATTGACACAAAATAGTTTTTAAATCAAATATTATATTATTAATTGTTATTTTATTCCTAAAAAACAAAGGTTCGGCCAAATGACTTAGATAAGGATATATATATTAATAATAAATAATTTGGGGTTCGTTTGGCATGTTAGAGTAAGTTTATTAACCATATAGTGAAAAAAAAAAAAGACACGGTAAAAGTTAAATTATTTAACTTAGAGTTAAATCTAATTGATAAGGTTAAAATAATACCCTAAACTTGTCTAAATCCTATTGGATGATAGTATTAGGACCCATACCCACTTTAGCTTCGAAAGAAGACCCTTTGGAACCATTATAAACCTATTTTGACTCTAATATAAAATAATATTTTGAGATATTCCTAAGGTGCCCCTCTCCTCCCTTATAAAAGGGTACCTCCTCCCCCTCCTTCTCACACCAATTTGAGCACTCAAGCTCGGCCAAACCCTTCCAAAATCCATTCTCCACTTCCCTATAATAATCCTAGAGGTCCTGGTCTTCTTAAAAGACCAATCATAGTTCCCTAAGTGGAGGATTCAAAGAGGCGTTTCAAAGAAGAGGTAATATCCATTACTGATCTTTTCAATTTCTTTTTATTCAACTACTTCTTCTTTAGTTGTTTCATGATAAAGTAATAACATCAGTATTTATTATATATTGATATGTTATTATAAATATGAAACAACTCTAATTCACCTTCTATCCATCCTACGGAAAAATGAAATCACCGCGCGTGCGTACGTACATAATACCATCTCCACGCCGTGGTGTAATATATTTTCCGTCACTACCTTAATTGGATTGGTATAATTGTGTAATGAGTAACTATATATGATTATTATAAATTGATATTGATACTGAAATAGTATACATACACTTCAACACAATTCCACGACCATGGGAACGATATCATCGCTCGTGGGTACGTACGGACTACCGTCTACACGACGTGATGAGATTCATTCTCCATGTTAACCATTTAAGAATGATTAAAAAGTATATATAAGAAATAATAATGAAATATATGACATTATAAAGCTACTGTATTTATGTATATATGTATATGTATGTCATCTACTTACTTCCATTCAAGACAATAAGGAAAGGAAAACAGCGTTCATGCGTACGTACGGACTACCGTCTCCATGAACGATGTTTTTCATTTCATTTATCTATCTTATATATATATATATACTGAATATATATGATATATAAATCATATTTTATATTCTGGAAGTAAGTAAATCATTATATAAGTAATAAAAATGTCAAGAACAACAAGTCAAATCACCTACAATAAATGAAACGATTTTACCCAAAACGCTTCTTTAACGTGGAATTTACAAAAGAACGGGTAATATAATGTCATAAGTGAACCATATATGATAACATAACAATGAATATGATTATGTAATAAGTCAATGACATTATTTAAATCATTATACAGGAGGTTCGGACACATACGAAGCAAATCAGACCTAAGGTAAGTGAAATATCACAATCTCATTTTTATCCGAGATTGTTTATACTTCGGTATTTACTGGGGTGTATTTTATCATCCACATCCATGTTTCCTCAATATGTAATATTATTTCCATTCTTCTACAATAGTTTATATCCAATTTTACCCTTCGGTGAGTTTTTAGTAAAAGATATGAAAGGAATCTTTTGTCGTTTTTCGTACGAGGTACTTTTTGACTTTTCCGACAAAAGTTCGAAGAATGTTTTTTTTAACTTATACGGCATGAATGGATTTTTAAAACATTATTTCCAAGAAGCTTCCTTTACAAGTTTTCAAGTTTATTTTTAATCAACTTATTTTATTTTAAAGTTGTATGACATGTTATGAAAGGAAAAATGTTTTTGAAGTAGAAAGGATATTTTCCTCAAGAATGAAGTTCAAGTATTTTATCAAAATTATTTTCCATCTAAGATAATAAAAGGGTTTTGTTTTAATCCCTATTATTACATGGATTTGATTAGGTTGTTATGGAAACATTTTTATGAATTCCTTTATCTTATATGAATTGTTTTATGATGTCAAGTTGTTTAAGAATCCCATTTTTATTACATGGGTTATGCGATGATGTATGATTTATGATTATGTGGCACACATAAGAAAGGATTCATTATAAGATGGGTGGGACCTATATCTCCCTCCAATGAATTGGGTAAAGATTTTATATCTCATGAGATAGACAGGGCTGGAACGGTAGGTTATACCGGTTCAGTGAAACATGACTGAAATGAGGGTTACTCGATTCAGAAAGGGACTTTGTCCACTAAGATAGTCTTGGAAATGAGTCTTGACTAACAAGAAATGATTCTCTATGATTATGTGTGAATGCCACAAAGTTTCATGTTTTAGGTAATGATTATTGTGATTACATTTCACTACCATGATTTATATCATGTTATGAAATTATGCTCTCTTTTTCAGGTTATGATTTCCAAAATGTTATGTTCTTATGAATACGATGTGATTGATATTTCTTTTGTTTACCCTTACTGAGCATTTGAGCTCACCCTTTTATGTTTTATTTTCCCCAGGATATAAAGAAAGGTTTTAGGTAAAAAAAGGAAGATCTTTAGGGAGATTTTGAAGATCTTTCACCACGATTAGAAGATTTTATTCCTAGTTTCCAAAGACACTAAACTATTACGATCCTTGTGTGTGTGTTTTTGTTATGTACTAAGTATTCCCAAAAAGTAATGTAATGTTCATGTACGTCAAGCTTCGAGTCTTTACAGTTGGTATCAGAGGAAAGGTTTAGTCAACCTTTGAAACTAGGATGCGAAAACGTTAGTGAGATCCCTAGAGATATTTCTACGGTATGTCTAGGGATGTCCCTAAGGTTAAGTATACGTATAGGTTATAGAACTAGAACTACGCTAACTATCATAGAATTAAACCTAAGATGTTAGATATTGAAGGTACTCCCCCTTTATTATGTTGTTTTCCCTAGCATGATTTTTGCCTATCACACTATTCTTTTTGGGTTTTAGACGATGGCTGGAACTCGAAGGAACCGTGTTGATCAATGAAATGGACAATGCAATGATTGTCCTCCTGAACAAACAAATGTTATGGGAGATGGAGTGAAAAATCTTATTGCTATACTTACACAATCTATGAATCATTCTGGACTTCCAAATGATAAGATAAGGGAACAATATTCTATTGAGTCCTTCATGAGGCAACGTCCACCTTCTTTCAGTGGGTCTTCTGATCCACTTGTTGCTGAAAAATGGATCAGTACCACTGAAAAGATATTTTCAGTTCTTCAATGTTCTGAACGTGATAATGTCATCTTAGCAGTATATCATTTGGAAGGTGAAGCTGCTCAATGGTGGAATCTTATCAAGAATACAAGGCAAAGAGATGAAATTGAGTCCATGGAATGGGACGAGTTCAAGAACTTATTTTTCAATAAGTACTTCCCTCGTATTCTTTGAACAAAGATGGAGATGGAGTTTCTTGAACTAACGCAAAAGGATGATGAATCTGTTGGTATATACGAAGCGAATTTTACAAGACTTGCAAGGTATGCATCTGGCATTATCATCCAACCTGAAAGTAATGTTGATCGATTTTTCAGTGGCTTAAAACCAAGTCTTCAAAGGGCATTAGCTATAAGAGACTTCAGTAGCTATGAAGAAATTGTGAGTTTTGCTATCAAGGTAGAAATGAAAGATGGTGTTACATATCCATCTCATGGTTTTGACAAGAAACGAAAGATGGAGTTCAAGGAGAAATCTCAGAATAATGGTGAAAAGAAGATGAATGTTTCCTTATGCACAATGTGTGGAAAGAAGCATGGTGGATATTGTCTTAAAGGGACTAGAAAATGTTTTAAGTGTGGAAAAGAAGGTCATCGAGCAGCTGAGTGTCGAAGTAATGGAAAAAGGGTTTCTAATGATGTGAATAATGCAAACACTGCAGAGAACGCACCACCAACACTTCAATGCTTCAAGTGCAAGGAAATGGGGCATTATGCTAATAAATGCCCTAATCCAAGGGTTAGTGATGATCAACATGAGAAACCACATAAGGCAAAGGACAAAGGGAAGTCACAAGCGATCAGTATTGGAAATGTTGAATATGACAACGTTGTGGTGGAATGATTAAGTGTTTATGTAATGGGATTCCAAAATAATGTTGTATCATTGAGTATTGAAATATTTATTGATGTGGTATTCAAAGTGATTGAGATATTTTTTGGAAATAAGATGATATGCACATAATGAAGGGAAAACGAGAAAATGAAATGTTTAATAGTATTCATGAGCTCATGATTGATATAAGGACTAAGTGATATCATGGTTTGAGTATATAGAATTTTGAGGATTTTGGTATGTGGAAAGTGTTAACTTTAAACTGCATTCATGTTTTCACGAAGGTATTCAAGAGAATACATGATTAAGGACTTTGAATGTTTGGAATGTGACCAACAAAACATATCTTATGATATATGGGGATCAACGATGGTTTTAAATCTCTGGTAATCGTTTTCACTATGTTATGAGAGTGGACTGCAGTATTATGGATAAGCCTAAAGATTGAAATGGATTATGTTGGACATAAGTGAGTATTGTTTAAGGATAGAAGTTTTTTTTGATATTATTGATGGGATGTTATAGTAATGTAGTTTTAGAAAAAGGACAACCTGCAGGACGGGCGACAGCCCATCGCTTCGGACAAGGCTGTGGGAATCGAACCCACAACCGAAGTGCGACTGGCCTTTATCGCCTACCACTGGCCTACAAGAAGTCCCTGTTTAGTAGAAACTAGTTTTATTATATTAAGCAGTATGATATATGAAGTATAAGTCCATTTTAGGAACCATATGTGATTAATCTCACTATAGATCGACTTATGTATATAATTTTTGCTAACCTTTTGTTTGAGACAGATGGAATGACCCGTCATTCTATCACATGATCTGCTAACACTTCACGAATAACAAATTCAACTTCATTTATTTAAGAGATGAAGTGGAAATTGTTCAAGGCATGAACAACAGTGAGATTGTACCAAAATAAAGAAAGTATTTATTCTAATTCAAATTTTCAACTTTAGGGAAATGATCTTGAAAACCGAAAATATTGTCCTAGTGATCTTATACCTGATAAATCGGATGGTACCTTAGATCGTCACAAATTTATGGATTTGTGATTGTTGGCTTTTCCATAGCCATGTTCTCTACCACTCTCCATCAGAACATGATGGTTAAATTTTTCTTCCATATCCATATTGTCACCTATGTGGAAACCCAGTGATTAGTTTATTTGGGTAACCGTTAAGTTTCATACTTTTGTTTTAAAATATTTGTTTTGGTATTCCTTTTTACGATGTGGGTTTCTATTAAAGAAACTTTCAAATAGTAAACCACTTATAACCCCGACGAATTTCGAGGGAGAAATTCATTTTAAGGGGGGTAGAATGTAACAGCCCAAGATTTTAGGAAAAATATTCTTTTTAATTTCACTAATGTCTTGTGTTGTACGCAACACAAAAAGGAGCTTGCACAACACGCATCCTTGACTTGCCTTGCATTACACGCAATCGCAACCTTCCTCGATAACGTGTGTAGTACGTAATACTGAGTTTCACGAAACAACGATATGCTATTAAAATATTACTAAAACTAGCCGTTATGAATAGTAATAACCAGTTTTTAAAATTTTAGAAATTTTAGCTCTCAAAATGGACTTCATTTTTGGATTCGGAGTATCGAATTTAGCCTAAGGTGAAATTTTGGTACTTTTCGGATAACTTTCATATTCTGATGAATAGTGAAAATTACTAAATTATAATTAAAAACAACTTTTTTAATCAAAATAAATAATAGTGATAAATTATTAATTTGAGTTGTTTTAAAGTATATTTAGAATATATTTTTACAATTTCATACAATTTTGGTCATTGGATGTAATTTCACATTTAAACCAGACATAATCAAGTGTCAATCTTTTGATAGATATTGTTTCTTAAAAACACGCTATTTGTTTTAACAGCGGGATTTAATTATAAAATTAATTAATGCAATTTCTATGTTATGAATTTGGTAAAATAGACTTCATTTTTGAATTCGGAATATGAAATATAGCTTAAGATGAAAATTTGGCATTTTTCTGAAAACTTTCAATTTTTGATGAATAGTAAAACCACTAAGTGGTAGGTTAAAAACTGAATTTTGCATAAATCTTAATTTTACCGCTTCTGTGAATGGAATTTAGAAAATCCTACAGACCCGGTTAATATCAAGGACTAAAATGTGGTTCAATGAGATGAAAATAATTTTTGGTAAATAGTAACTTTTTACTTTTTTTTACCACAGTTAATAGTAAATAGGGTAACTAAGGGTAAATATGATATTACTATTACCCTAACACATGTCCTAATTCTATTGGATAAGTGTAATTCGACCAAAAACAACCTTATGAATATAATATGACCATTTAGGTCCAGTTGTATTAGATTATGACATTTAATATTATTTTATTTAATGAATAGTTAAAATAGTTAAAATCAAAGTTTAATAACTAAAACATTTTTAATATGGGGTTATACATAAGATAAATTCGACTATAAATATTAATTAGAAAGCTAAAAATATTTCCAACATAATGATATTTTATTTATAATTTTTAGACTTTAAATAAATTAATTTATTCATGACACAACGATGATGCAATAATTACCCTTTTAAGGAAATATTAACATAATTGATGTAATAAATGCTCAAATGAATGTAATTTGAGACTTTTTATGAATTCCACTAATTTTCTAGGTTACTATGATATATTAGTGTTGATTTAATCAACTTGTTTTGAACATATAATTCTGTTATGACTTTCAGAAAAATCATATATCAAATAGTGTCAAAATTGACACAAAATAGTTTTTAAATCAAATATTATATTATTAATTGTTATTTTTTTCCTAAAAATCAATGGTTCGGCAAAATGACTTAGATAAGGATATATATATTAATAATAAATAATTTGGGGTTCTTTTGGCATGTTATAGTTACTGTATTAACCATATAGTGAAAGAAATCAAAAAGAGACGGTAAAAGTTAAATTATTTAACTTAGAGTTCAATCTAATTGATAAGGTTAAAATAATACCCTAAACTTGTCTAAATCCTATTGGATGATAGTATTTCGACCCATCCCCACATTAGCTTCGAAATAAGACCCTTTGGAACCATTATAAACCGATTTTTACTTTAATATAAAATAATATTTTGAGATATTCCTAAGGTGCCCCTCTCCTCCCTTATAAAAGGGTACCTCCTCCCCCTCCTTCTCACACCAATTTGAGCACCCAAGCTCGGCCAACCCCTGCCAAAATCCGTTCTCCACTTCCCTAGAATAATCCTAGAGGTCCTGGTCTTCTTAAAAGACCAATCTTAGTTCCCTAAGTGGAGGATTCAAAGAGGCGTTTCAAAGAAGAGGTAACATCCATTACTGATCTTTTCAATTTCTTTCTTCTTCTACTTCTTCTTCTTTAGTTGTTTAATGATAAAGTAATAACATCAGTATTTATTATATACTTATATGTTATTATAAATATGAAACAACTCTAATTCACCTTCTATCCATCCTACGGAAAATTGAAATCACCGCGCGTGCGTACGTACGGAATACTGTCTCCACGCCGTGGTGTAATATATTTTTTGTCACCACCTTAATTGGATTGGTATAATTGTGTAATGAGTAACTATATATGATTATTATAAAATGATATTGATACTGAAATAGTATACATACACTTCAACACAATTCCACGACCATGGTAACGATATCATTGCTCGTGGGTACGTACGGACTACCGTCTCCACGACGCGATGAGATTCATTCTCCATGTTAACCATTTAAGAATGATTAAAAAGTATATGTAAGAAATAATAATGAAATATATGACATTGTAAAGCTACTGGATTTATTTATATATGTATATTTATTTCATCTATTTACTTCCATTCAAGACAATAAGGAAAGGAAAACAGCATTCATGCGTACATACGGACTACCGTCTCCATGAACGATGTTTTTCATTTCATTTATCTATCTTATATATATATACTGAATATATATGATATATAAATCATGTTTTATATTCTGGAAGTATGTCAATCATGATATAAGTAATAATAATGTCAAGAACAACAAGTCAAAACACCTACAATAAATGAAACGATTTTACCCAAAACGCTTCTTTAACATGGAATTTACAAAAGACCGGGTAATAAAATGTCATAAGTGAACCATATATGATATCATAACAATGAATATGATTCTTTAATAAGTCAATGACATTATTTAAATCATTATACAGGAGGTTCGGACACATACGAAACAAATCGGACCTAAGGTAAGGGAAATATCACAATCTCATTTTTATCCGAGATTGTTTATACGTTGGTATTTACTGGGGTGTATTTTATCAACCACATCCATGTTTCCTCAATATGTAATATTATTTCCATTCTTCTACAATATTTTATATAAAATTTTTCCCTTCGGTGAGTTTTTAGTAAAATATATGAAAGGAATCTTTTGTCGTTTTTCGTACGAGGTACTTTTTGACTTTTCCGACAAAAGTACGAAGAATGTTTTTTTAACTTATACGACATGAATGGATTTTTAAAAAATTATTTCCAAGAAGCTTCCTTTACAAGTTTTCAAGTTTATTTTTAATCAACTTCTTTTATTTTAATGTTGTATGACATGTTATGAATGGAAAAATGTTTTTGAAGTAGAAAGGATATTTTCCTCAAGAATGATGTTCAAGTATTTTATCAAATTTATTTTCCATCTAAGATAATAAAAGGGTTTTGTTTTTATCCCTATTATTACATGGATTTGATTATGTTGTGATGGAAACATTTTTATGAATTCCTTTATCTTATATGAATTGTTTTATGATGTCATGTTGTTTAAGAATCCCATTTTTATTACATGGGTTATGCGATGATGTATGATTTATGATTATGTGGCACACATAAGAAAGGATTCATTATAAGATGGGTGGGACATATATCTCCCTCCAATGCATTGGGTAACGATTTTATATCTCATGAGATAGACAGGGATGGAACGGTAGGTTATACCGGTTCAGTGAAACAGGACTGAAATGAGGGTTACTCGATTCAGAAAGGGACTTTGTCCACTAAGATAGTCTTGGAAATGAGTCTTGACTAACAAGAAATGATTCTCTATGATTATGTGTGAATGCCACAAAGTTTCATGTTTTAAGTAATGATTATTGTGATTACATTTCACTACCATGATTTATCCCATGTTATGAAATTATGCTCTCTTTTGCAGGTTATGATTTCCAAAATGTTATGTTCTTATGAATATGATGTGATTGATATTTCTTTTGTTTACCCTTACTGAGCATTTGAGCTCACCCTTTTATGTTTTCTTTTCCCCAGGAAATAAAGAAAGGTTTTAGGTAAAAAAAGGGAAGATCTTTATGTGTGATGTTGAAGATCTTTCACCACAATTAAAAGATTTTATTCCGAGTGTCCAAAGAAACTAAACTATTAAGATCCTTGTGTGTGTGTTTTTGTTATGTACTACGTATTCCAAAAAAGTAAAGTAATGTTCATGTACGTCAAGCTTCGGGTCTTTACAGTTGGTATCAGAGGAATCGTTTAGTCAACCTTTGGAAACTAGGATGCGAAAACGTTAGTGAGATCCCTAGAGATATTTCTACGGTATGTCTAGGGATGTCCCTAAGGTTAAGTATACGTATAGGTTATAGTACTAGAACTACGCTAACGATCATAGAATTAAACCTAAGATGTTAGATATTGAAGGTACTCCCCCTTTATTATGTTGTTTTCCCTAGCATGATTTTTGCCTCTCACACTATTCTTTTTGGGTTTTAGACGATGGCTAGAACTTGAAGGAACCGTGTTGATCAATGAAATGGACAATGCAATGATTGTCCTCCTGAACAAACAAATGTTATGGGAGATGGAGTGCAAAATCTTATTGCTATACTTACACAAGCTATGAATCATTCTGGACTTCCAAATGAGTAGAGAAGGGAACAATATTCTATTGAGTCCTTCATGAGGCAACGTACACCTTCTTTCAGTGGGTCTTCTGATCCACTTGTTGTTGTACAATGGATCAGTACCACTGAAAAGATATTTTCAGTTCTTCAATGTTCTGAACGTGATAATTTAATCTTAGCAGTATATCGTTTGGAAGGTGAAGCTGATCAATGGTGGAATCTTATCAAGAATACAAGGCAAAGAGATGAAATTGAGTCCATGGAATGGGACGAGTTCAAGAACTTATTTTTCAATAAGCACTTCCCTCGTATTCTTCGAACAAAGATGGAGAAGGAGTTTCTTGAACTAAAGCAAAAGGATGATGAATCTGTTGGTATATACGATGCGAATTTTACAAGACTTGCAAGGTATGCATCTGGAATTATCATCCAACCTGAAAGTAAAGTTGATCGATTTTTCAGTGGCTTAAAACCAAGTCATCGAAGGGCATTAGCTATAAGAGACTTCTGTAGCTATGAAGAAATTGTGCGTTGTGATATCAAGGTAGAAATGGAAGTTGGTGTTACATATCCATCTCATGGTTTTGACATGAAACGAAAGATGGAGTTCAAGGAGAAATCACAGAATAATGGTGAAAAGAAGATGAATGTTTCCTTATGCACAAAGTGTGGAAAGAAGCATGGTGGAGATTGTCTTAAAGGGACTAGAAAATGTTTTAAGTGTGGAAAAGAAGGTCATCGAGCAGCTGAGTGTCGAAGTAATGGAAAAAGGGTTTCTAATGATGTGAATAAAGCAAACACTGCAAAGAACGCACCACCAACACTTAAATGCTTTAAGTGCAAGGAAATGGGGCATTATGCTAATAAATGCCCTAATCCAAGGGTTAGTGATGATCAACATGAGAAACCACTGAAGGCAAAGGACAAAGGGAAGTCACATGCGATCAGTATTGGCAATGTTGAATATGACAACGATGTGGTGAAATGATTAAGTGTTTATGTAATGGGATTCCAAAATAATGTTGTATCATTGAGTATTCCAATATTTATTGATGTGGTATTCAAAGTGATTGAGATATTTTTTGGAAATAAGATGATATGCGCATAATGAAGGGAAAACGAGAAAATGAAATGTTTAATAGTATTCATGAGCTCATGATTGATATAAGGACTAAGTGATATCATGGTTTGAGTATATAGAATTTTGAGGATTTTGGTATGTGGAAAGTGTTAACTTTAAACTGCATTCATGTTTTCACTAAGGTGTTCAAGAGAATACATGATTAAGGACTTTGAATGTTTGGAATGTGACCAACAAAACATATCTTATGATATATGGGGATCAATGATGGTATTAAATCACTGGTAATCGTTTTCACTATGTTAAGAGAGTGGACTGCACTATTATGGATAAGCCTAAAGATTGAAATGGATTATGTTGGACATAATTGAGTATTGTTTAAGGATTGAAGTTTTTTTCGATATTATTGATGGGATGTTATAGTAATGTAGTTTTAGAAAAAGGACAACCTGCAGGACGGGCGACAACCCATCGCTTCGGACAATGCTGTGGGAATCGAACCCACAACCGAAGTGCGACTGGCCTTTATCGCCTACCACTGGCCTATAGGAAGTCCCTGTTTAGTAGAAACTGGTTTTATTATATTAAGCAGTATGATATATGAAGTATAAGTCCATTTTAGGAACCATATGTGATTAATCTCACTATAGATCGACTTATGTATATAATTTTTGCTAACCTTTTGTTTGAGACAGATGGAATGACCCGTCATTCTATCACATGATCTGCTAACACTTCACGAATAACAAATTCAAATTCATTTATTTAAGAGATGAAGTGGAAATTGTTCAAGGAATGAACAACAGTGAGATTGTAACAAAATAAAGAAAGTATTTATTCTAATTCAAATTTGCAACTTTAGGGAAATGATATTGAAAACCAAAAATATTGTCCTAGTGATCTTATACCTGATGAATCGGATGGTACCTTAGATCGTCACAAATTTATGGATTTGTGATTGTGGCTTTTCCATAGCCATGTTCTCTACCACTCTCCATCAGAACATGATGGTTAGATTTTTCTTCCATATCCATATTTTCACCTATGTGGAAACCCAGTGATTTGTTTATTTGGGTAACCGTTAAGTTTCATACTTTTGTTTTAAAATATTTGTTTTGGTATTCCTTTTTACGATGTGGGTTTCTATTAAAGAAACTTTCGAATAGTAAACCACTTATAACCCCGACGAATTTCGAGGGCGAAATTCATTTTAAGGGGGGTAGAATGTAACAGCCCAAGATTTTATGAAAAATATTCTTTTTTAATTTCATTAATGTCTTGTGTTGTACGCAACACAAAAAGGAGCTTGCACAACACGCATCCTTGACTGGCCTTGCATTACACGCAATCGCAACCTTCCTCGATAACGTGTGTAGTACGTAATACTGAGTTTCACGAAACAACGATATGCTATTAAAATATTATTAAAACTAGCCGTTATGAATAGTAATAACCAGTTTTTAAAATTTTAGAAATTTTAGCTCTCAAAATGGACTTCATTTTTGGATTCGGAGTATCGAATTTAGCCTAAGGTGAAATTTTGGTACTTTTCGGATAACTTTCATATTCTGATGAATAGTGAAAATTACTAAATTATAATTAAAAACAACTTTTTTAATCAAAATAAATAATAGTGATAAATTATTAATTTGAGTTGTTTTAAAGTATATTTAGAATATATTTTTACAATTTAATACAATATTGGTCATTGGATGTAATTTCACATTTAAACCAGACATAATCAAGTGTCAATCTTTTGATAGATATTGTTTCTTAAAAACACGCTATTTGTTTTAACAGCGGGATTTAATTATAAAATTAATTAATGAAATTTCTATGTTATGAATTTGGTAAAATAGACTTCATTTTTGAATTCGGAATATGAAATATAGCTTAGGATGAAATTTTGGCATTTTTCTGAAAACTTTCAATTTTTGATGAATAGTGAAACCACTAAGTGGTAGGTTAAAAACTGAATTTTGCATAAAACATAATTTTACCGCTTCCGTGAATGGAATTTCAAAAATCCGACAGACACGGTTAATATCAAGGACTAAAATGTGGTTCAATGAGATGAAAATAATTTTTGGTGAATAGTAACTTTTTACTTTTTTTTTACCACGGTTAATAGTAAATAAGGTAACTAAGGGTAAATATGATATTACTATTACCCTAACACATGTCCTAATTCTATTGGATAAGTGTAATTCGACCAAAAACAACCTTATGAATATAATATGACCATTTAGGTCCACTTGGATTAGATTATGACATTTAATATTATTTTATTTAATGAATAGTTAAAATAGTTAAAATCAATTTTTAATAACTAAAACATTTTTAATATGGGGTTATACATAAGATAAATTCGACTATAAATATTCATTAGAAAGATAAAAAGATTTCCAACATAATGATATTTTATTTATAATTTTTAGACTTCAAATAAATTAATTTATTTATGACACAACGATGATGCAATAATTACCCTTTTAAGGAAATATTTACATAATTGATGTTATAAATGCTCAAATGAATGTAATTTGATACTTTTTATGAATTACACTAATTTTCTAGGTTACTATGATATATTAGTGTTTTTTTAATCAACATGGTTCGAACATATAATTCTGTTATGACTTTCACAAAAATCATATATCAAATAGTGTCAAAATTGACACAAAATAGTTTTTAAATCAAATATTATATTATTAATTGTTATTTTATTCCAAAAAATCAAAGGTTCGGACAAATGACATAGATAAGGATATATATATTAATAATAAATAATTTGGGGTTCGTTTGGCATGTTATAGTAAGTGTATTAACCATATAGTGAAATAAAACAAAAAGACACGGTAAAAGTTAAATTATTTAACTTAGAGTTAAATCTAATTGATAAGGTTAAAATAATACCCTAAACTTGTCTAAATCCTATTGGATGATATGATTTTGACCCATCCCCACTTTAGCTTCCAAATAAGACCATTTGGAACCATTATAAACAGATTTTGACTTTAATATAAAATAATATTTTGAGATATTCCTAAGGCGCCCCTCTCCTCCCTTATAAAAGGGTACCTCCTCCCCCTCCTTCTCACACCAATTTGAGCACTCAAGCTCGGCCAACCCCTACCAAAATCCCTTCTCCACTTCCCTAGAATAATCCTAGAGGTCCTGGTCTTCTTAAAAGACCAATCTTAATTCCCTAAGTGGAGGATTCAAAGAGGCGTTTCAAAAAAGAGGTAATATCCATTACTGATCTTTTCAATTTCTTTCTTCCTAAACTTCTTCTTCTTTAGTTGTTTCATGATAAAGTAATAACATCAGTATTTATTATATATTGATATGTTATTATAAATATTAAACAACTCTAATTCACCTTATATCCATCCTACGGAAAATTGAAATCACCGCGCGTGCGTACGTACGGAATACCGTCTCCACGCCGTGGTGTAATATATTTTCCGTCACCACCATAATTGGATTGGTATAATGGTGTAATGAGTAACTATATATTATTATTATAAATTGATATTGATACTGAAATAGTATACATACACTTCAACACAATTCCATGACCATGGGAACGATATCATCGCTCGTGGGTACGTACGGACTACCGTCTCCACAACACGATGATATTCATTCTCCATGTTAACCATTTAAGAATGATTAAAAAGTATATATATGAAATAATAATGAAATATATGACATTATAAAGCTACTGGATTTATGTATATATGTATATGTATGTCATCTACTTACTTCCATTCAAGACAATAAGGAAAGGAAAACAGCGTTCATGCGTACGTACGGACTACCGTCTCCATGAACGATGTTTTTCATTTCATTTATCTATCTTATATATATATATACTGAATATATATGATATATAAATCATATTTTATATTCTGGAAGTAATTAAATCATGATATAAGTAATAATAATGTCAAGAACAACAAGTCAAAACACCTACAATAAATGAAACGATTTTACACAAAACGCTTCTTTAACATGGAATTTACAAAAGAACGGGTAATATAATGTCATAAGTGAACCATATATGATATCATAACAATGAATATGATTCTGTAATAAGTCAATGAAATTATTTAAATCATTATACAGGAGGTTCGGACACATACGAAGCTAATCGGACCTAAGGTAAGGGAAATATCACAATCTCATTTTTATCCGAGATTGTTTATACTTTGGTATTTACTGGGGTGTATTTTATCATCCACATCCATGTTTCCTCAATATGTAATATTATTTCCATTCTTCTACAATAGTTTATATCCAATTTTACCCTTCGGTGAGTTTTTAGTAAAAGATATGAAAGGAATCTTTTGTCGTTTTTCGTACGAGGAACTTTTTGACTTTTCCGACAAAAGTATGAAGAATGTTTTTTTAACTTGTACGGCATGAATGGATTTTTAAAACATTATTTCCAAGAAGCTTCCTTTACAAGTTTTCACGTTTATTTTTAATCAACTTATTTTATTTTAAAGTTGTATGACATATTATGAAAGGAAAAATGTTTTTGAAGTAGAAAGGATATTTTCTTCAAGAATGAAGTTCAAGTATTTTATCAAAATTATTTTTCATCTAAGATAATAAAAGGGTTCTGTTTTTATCCCTATTATTACATGGATTTGATTATGTTGTGATGGAAACATTTTTATGAATTCCTTTATCTTATATGAATTGTTTTATGATGTCATGTTGTTTAAGAATCCCATTTTTATTACATGGGTTATGCGATGATGTATGATTTATGATTATGTGGCACACATAAGAAAGGATTCATTATAAGATGGGTGGGACCTATATCTCCCTCCAATGCATTGGGTAACGATTTTATATCTCATGAGATAGACAGGGCTGGAATGGTAGGTTATACCGGTTCAGTGAAACAGGACTGAAATGAGGGTTACTCGATTCAGAAAGGGACTTTGTCCACTAAGAAAGTCTTGGAAATGAGTCTTGACTAACAAGAAGTGATTCTTTATGATTATGTGTGAATGCCACAAAGTTTCATGTTTTAAGTAATGATTATTGTGATTACATTTCACTACCATGATTTATCCCATGTTATGAAATTATGCTCTCTTTTGCATGTTATGATTTCCAAAATGTTATGTTCTTATGAATACGTTGTGATTGATATTTCTTTTGTTTACCCTTACTGAGCATTTGAGCTCACCCTTTTATGTTTTCTTTTCCCCAGGATATAAAGAAAGGTTTTAGGTAAAAAAAGTAAGATCTTTATGGGAGATGTTGAAGTTCTTTCACCACGATTAGAAGATTTTATTCTTAGTTTCCAAAGACACTAAACTATTACGATCCTTGTGTGTGTGTTTTTGTTATGTACTAAGTATTCCGAAAAAGTAATGTAATGTTCATGTACGTCAAGCTTCGGGTATTTACAGATATAGACTAGAAATCTGGTATGTAACTCCTCCCAGCCCATGATTCTATGGAACTGCTCTGCTCGCCTGGACATCCCATTAGACCCTATGAAGAAAGGATCCCCCCTCTGGTGATATGAAACTCACCCAGCGGTGGTAAGAGTCGATGACTACTTGGAATGGAATTATCCAATCCATTCTGAGAATGAAATCATAGCCTGTCATCTCTAGGAGATAGAGGTCCCAAAAAAGAGACACACACCAACATCAAGAGGGCACTCTTTGCCCTGATGTACACTATATTTTTCAATCCACAACTAAGTGTCTAGCGTCAAGATATCAGCAGATTAATAGATTCAGAGACCAAGTCTCTCCAAAAAAGCAACAGATATAATGTTATGGGAAGATCATGTATCAAAAACAGCAGAAGCTAAAACTGAGGATACTACGATCGTACCATGAATGGTAGATGGTCTGGGATCCTGCTCCTACCGGGTCTACTCCACTATGAATGTTTGGCCTATACCACAGACCTGTGACCCTACCTGACCACTCTGAGTTGATCCACTCTACTATCCCTAATAGACTGGTGACTAACCATCACATCCACAACCTCCACCTCTGCCTGAACGACCAAAAGAGTTCTAGTTCCCTGACTGGTGAGAAACTAATGGTGCTTCTCTCAAACAAGGAGTCATAGAAGAACCCTTGTCACCAGTTTCTGGTGAAAATATATTATAGGATCATTGTAGATGACCCAACATGTTTCATGATCGATAGTCCACTGGGTCTCTCGGGTAGTGTGGCCTCATATGCCCGCTCTTTCCGCACTGGTAGCACACCACCTAGCTACCAGAAGAAGTTTCTTGCCTCATCAGATCACCATGTGAAGACTCCCTACGACGATTCCTGTTATAATTAAGAAGGATTCTAGCTATAGATATCGAGGTGCACTAGCTCATCACTCTAGAATCCCTCATATTTAGCTCCTTGATTAGTTCTTGATTGATGATAGAAGTGATAAAAGTCAATCGGAAGATGTTCACCTGTGATCAGATTTCGTGCCTCAGACCATCGTTGAACTTCCTTGCCATGAACTACTAGTAACCTCTTGAAAAGGGGGTGAAGCACTACAACTCGGTAAAGTTGGAGGAATACTCCATAACAAAAAGAGTACCTTGCTCCATACTCATTAACTATCGGGCTTGATCGACCCTCAAGGTCTCTGGATAGAAGTAGTCATTAAAGATGAACTGGAACTCGTCACACGCCATAACCTGCTGGTGTCTTACCTGCGATATCACATCCCACCACTTCTTCGAGGATACCTGAAGAATATAAGTATAGATCTTGACCCTCCTCTCCGGAGGAATATGCAGATTCTCAATGATCATCAGCATGGCTTCTTGCAATGACTCTACAGCCCTAGGTCCTTTTTCCTTTGAGAATTTTGGAGGATGCTTCTGCTGAAGTCCCATGTCAAATCGGCCATCGACGGGGAAGGAGGTGGTGCTCCCTGAAAGTTCTACATCATCCTCATAAATCCCTACCTGAAATGTGTGTTCGCACCCATGTGAGGTTCAATGGTAGGTGCCAAGGCTGGAATAACTAGTGGATATGTAGGTGATATCTGATTAGCAATGTACAATGACTAATCTTTGTCCAGAAACTGGCGCACAACCGGAGGACGTCTTGGTGGAATGAATCTGCAAGGTCAAACACACACCTTTAGATCAAGGTCATCAAGGACTGAAAAAATGACCGTAAAAAGGGAATAGTAGAAAGAAATCATTCAAGTTTCAAAAAAACATGACTACACAGCGTGTACTTTTCTAACATGGCATGTTCCATTAAGTAATTTATAAGGGCATGTACTCCATCCTAAATTGATCATGTAAAAACCCCAAACACATGGCGTGTTCTCCTAACACATGGCGGGTACTTGAATCATCATCCCCTTCTATATTCCTTCTACACAGTTAAGCCACACTGTTCTCCAAAGGCAAGACTACATGGCGTGCTCAATATAGACATGACATGTATTAGACAAGCTTCACCTGGCCCTTGTTGTCGGTGACGCTGCCTGACACACGGCTCCCACCACATAGCACGTTCAATATAGACACGGTGTCTACGTGAAGGGGTATCACCAACCCTTGTTGTTCATGAAATGGCTGGGTACCTGGGTCTGACTACACGACGTGTTCAACTCGGGCATGGCGTGTATATCTCAAGGTTTATCTGTCTGTTTTCTTAGTTACACGAGCAGTCACATTGTTGACACTACACGACATGTTCGACTGGTACACGGCGTGTTCCAACAGGACATTCTCCCTCCATATCCCTACCCACATGCCCTACGACACAGTTTGGGACTACACAGTGTGTACATAATGTACAAAACATGTACTTAAGATAAGCCTTTTTCTTCCTAAATAGAAGAACACATGGAATGTAGTCAAAACTACACGGTGTGTATTCTGGGTTTTTCTAGATAGTAAGCCTCATAAACTACACTAGAACCTAGAAAAACACTGAAACGAACATTAAAAGTTCCAAATTACAATCTGTGAGGGCCCATACTCCCCGTGAATCAAAGCATGGAATCATAAAAATGTTATTGCATGGTTAAAAAAGTCAATGATCCACAAAATTCTGGTCCATGAGGGCCCATAACACCTCAAGAAATTTTTTTTGGAATTTATTCAAACAAATCCTTACACAACATTACCCCATCAAATAGAAGGTATTTTATCAACGCATCTGCTACAACAGTTTTATATTCTACACAACATCTATCACAATAACTAGCTATCGCTAATGCATCCTAAATGGCATGGAATGAATGAATGACAAGTGATTCCTAACAAGTGCCTATTTGATGCATGAGATGGAATACACTCATATCATCAGGTTGCGACATAAATAGAACCTCTATAAAATAAATAATAAATACACAAATCATGTGTATCACCAAGGTTAAATAAAATCAACCGTACTCTTGGAAAAATAGAAAATTGCAATAAACAAGGTAGGTTGGATTTTCCCTGCAAACGGGGTAGATATTCCTAGGAACATCTTATTACCAAATACTTATTCCTTCATATCCCTAGATAAAGGCTCCAAAAAATAATTCAATTTAAAATAAACCCTTAGATACCACATTGTGACATTCCAGTTACAGAAGCCACCCTGAGGTGCCCCGTATCGGGTTGGTCAGATGTCCTCAATCACATATCCCTAAATACTAGAGGCTTCCAACAAGCAGCAAGGGCCTTGGGTGTGATTGTGGGGAAATAATGACCTCATTTGGAGGGTACATAGAAGAAGAAAAAAAAAATATACTAGAGTGGAAGCAGTAAATATCCAACAATAGTAAACAACTGAAAAATGAAATAATGAAACAACTAGAGAATATATATAAATGATGCATGATACATATGTCTAGGAAAACATCCAAACAAGTCACAATGTTTAAATATAGTACAAAACCATGTACAAAAGAAAAACAGATAAACTCCTCATCGTCGCAATCCATATCTTGGCCCCATGGTCTCCAGCTCCATAGCAAGTTAGGTACCAGATCTAGATGGGAGTTTTCAATTTTATAGACCTACAACAATATAATCTGTTTGGCCACAAAACCATAGCCCAAACAGGGTGTCAGACTAACTCCCAGTAGGCATCCACCACATGATCTGTGCCTAATAGTCAATGTGTATATAGAGAGTATATGTAAAGGAAACACTAAATAGGAATGTACTCAATAGAAAACAATCCACAGTTCAGTATCAAGAAATAACTACCAAGTAGATACAAATAGATAACCCTATGTGAAACACTCTCATTCTGACCCCTCTAGTCATACCAAACACGAAAATCAAGTAGATAAACACAATTTAACCCTCTAGGAAATACATACAACCTATCCCCTATTTTCCAACCTAACATGTTCAAGAAAACCTTTAGGAATAACACTCAGTCTATCCACTCTAGTTCAGCTTATGAATAGACTCTCAGAGGAAGCACTCACCGTCATTTCCACCTATATTCTCATATCTTTACTAAAGGATATCTAGGTAAGCACTTACATCACATTCCGTATGTGGCCCATGTCAAATAACTATAGACACTCTGAGGAAGCACTCAATTTCAATTCTCTCTGTGGCCTCACATTGTAAAAACTATAAACACACTCTGGAGGAGCCCTCAACATCCATTCTCGCTGTGGTCTATACAACAGTTTCAAACGGCCTTAAGTAAGTCATGAAATAGTAGCAACATGTAACGGCCAAGGTAATCCTCAAGAACAACATGGCCAGAATTCTATAGAAAAATAGCAGAACATAACAACAGTTACACCATCCTACAATACTAGGCATGGGAAGGTAAACAATAGCCTAACAGGAAATCAAGATCCAAATGTTCAAACAGGAAAAACATGCATGGGAAATACATCCAAAGCACAAAAATTCACCCTATTCACAATCAATAATCATATAATCAGGCATAAATGAATAGAAAAGAAACAATAGTGTATAAACGATAAACGCACAATACCTCATTCCTGGGTATTGGGAAATTTTTCACATAAAACTCAAAGACTATATATGGAATGGAAAATTCCACCTACCTCTGGGTAGGGATATCCAAAAACATGAACCTTGAGGATTTAATCTCCTTAGAACTATGTAGATATATGAAAAAGTATAAAACGTTCAACCCAAAATAACTCACGAAAGTGGAGAAATCAGAATATGATGCTCTAGGAGAAAGGAGACCTCACTGATGCGATTCCAATGTAATCAATGGTGTTTGAAATGGAGGACGGATGGAGGCACATGGGTTCATCAAAGATACACGGCCGTACAGACACTTTCATAAGAACAAGACCTAAACGAAGGTTGTTCTATCCATCAAACATGACCCTGATGCGTTTAATGAAAAAAACAAAACCCACAGCATGTACTTTTGTAGTACACGACCTGTACTAGCTATTTTTGTACTCTACATTAGGCAGCCTCCAGGTCACCCTACATGGTCGTGTGCAAGTCCGCTACACGGATAGCACACATCTACACATGGTACCGAGTACACGACAAGTACTATAAAGTACATGGTGTGTACATCAATAATTTCCTCAAAATCCCGTTTTCTCAAAAACTCCAGAAAAAAGAAAAACCTACCTGAAAAGAAGATCTCGATTCTTATAGAAACAAGCAGAGGTAAAAATAATCAAACAATGGGAGGAAATATGACCCATTCATGTTACCTTTAGACATTAACCATGAAACTTGAGAAAATATGCTGTAATTGTTGAATGATGATAACTAAATTAGAAGAGGGGTCTGTGAATGGTCGAGATCTCTAAGGAAGATATGTCATGACAATTAAATGGGATGGAGGAGCAATTTGGGTTTTTGTTTTTATTATTTTTAATTGTAATTTAATTAATTTTATTAACTTGTAAAATTATAATGAATGGTTTGGGGAACAAATATTTCAAAACCCTGCACCAGAAATGCGATGAACATTGACAAGATACTACATATGTGGTGCTACCCATGTGGGTTGGGTGAATAGTTTGGGGAAATCATTGTTTGAACATGAACTTCACATATTATCACTACCATAAGAAACCCTTTTTCCTTCCGGGGGGCCACAAAATTTAGGCAAATCTTGTTCCCTGTGCAAAACCTCAAAAATGATATTTCTAGGTTCTAGCAGCCCCAAAAATCAACAAGAATACTGGGGGACCCATCATGTCTTTAACTAAGTATAAATAGCAGCCAAAAAGTTCTCAATTTTTCATAATATCATTTTGAATCTTGGTTCATTAGAGGACCCTTCTCATAAATGAGAAAATTAAAATGTCTATAGAATTTTATCTTGTATCATAAAATGGTTCATTACATCCTCCCCATGGTAGAATATCATGTCTTAATGAATCCTTTGGGAGCAATCAAAAAATAACCTGACCTACAACAGTTGTGAAGTCTCGGTCAAAGGGTTATGTTTTATTTCAGAAAATAGCGATGAAGTAAAAATAAATAATTTAAAATATGGAACCCAATTTATAAAACACTAGCCAATTCTCATTTTCCCAAAGAAACATCACAAATGTCCTTACCTAAGCCTATATATAAAGTGACATGTTCACAACACCGCATATTCTAGTTTTTAGAAATGTTTATCCAAACCATAGGAATTGACATTATTAAGTGGAAAAAACTATGCCACAACAACTCCACCCTCATAATATCCTTCAAATCTCACTACTAAGAGTTATAGAGACCCTGATGTGTGATTCTATTAATTGGGAGAACATTATTACATCTAATTCCAAAACTAAGTTCTCATTAAGAGAGAAGGTTAAATCTTGATTGACCTAATAGAAACTGGATGTTCATGTTTTCATTGATAGACAATTCCAACCATCACACCACAATGACCATAAACTAGAGATGTCTTAAAATTGGTTCCTTTGACCATATTTATGGAACAAGAAGAAAAAATATTCAAACCACAAATGGATGGAAATTATCAACAATTCTCGTCTTAGAGAACTGTTGTATTTTGAAATCTACTATATATTCTTCTTCTAAATAATATTTTGATTATCATGAAGACATTCACCAAAGGCTTATACTCAACTTCTCATGAGGTTCTTTGGTCAATACATCCCTGGACCATTTAATATGTGATGTCGCAACTAGAACAAGGGGGTTACCAAGATCCATCCCACTAGAATCACTACCCTTTTAACAAATCATCTTTGCCTAAAAAAGTTTGGGATATCCTCTGATTCACCGATCTAGAGTCCAAGGAACTAACACAATGTATCCCACTATCCATTTTTACAATAGATATGTTGGCTAAAAAGATATGATATCCACATATGATTATTGAATAACCCCATAGTTTCATCTTCCTTATTGTTGAGTTAGGAGTAATAGGTTCTACCCAAGAGTCTACTCAAGGAATTCTTATACAGGAATACCAATTTCACTCAGGACTAACAAAACATCAAATAAAACCACAAATATAGAATTTAACTAGAATAAAACACCCAACAAAAATGAACATCTTTTATTGCATTAGGGATGTGTTACACTGACAGTCTATTAGTGAATGACGGACAAAATTAAGACAGAGAACATGCTCATATCTATGACAGAGTACACTTAAATGAAACTGAGTACTTCCAGTAATATTAGTCGAACCACTACTGGTCAGCATCCACATGATGGAATCTCAAATTCACCTTCTGACTCAAATTCTTTAACTTAACTACAATGCATTCATCGGCCTATGATTTTGGTGATTTCTCAGTCTTAATGAAATAATTCCACACAAAACCATTGATATATGTCAAATGTTTCCCATATATCCAATAACAAAAAATTTGTTATTACAAGAAAAAACTGACAAGATTTAATCACGATATCATTAAGTTCATTCAAGAAAGAATGATAATTTCCAAACGGTCTTCTTAGGTTGGGTAACTTCTTCACAGAAGGACACATTTACATGATTCAATGTGACATTTTCCACCTTAGGAGTGTCATAGTGTACTAATTAAGAGATAGAACAATCACTCACAAGAGTACTATATAAGATATACCTTAAATGTGTTCGTGTAACTCATCTATGTCTTAATCACCACATCAAAATGTCATAGTAGTTGGAATTAAAGCTAGAACCATCCTAACCATCAAGTAAAATCTCCCAATAAATTTGGAATTTCATCGTATGAATTGTGATATTTTGGTAAATCCTGTAACCAGGGTAAAAAATTTGATAATTATTTGATGCTTAAACCCATAACCAAGGTAAAAAATAACACATGGCACACGTCCGAAGAATGGATTTATTTATAAACCAAGAATCCTACTTATTAAAATGGAAACTAAACAGAACCAAATGTTAAGAAATATCCCCATATTATGAAGGAATTTATATTCAAAGGGTGTAATCTTCCATGGTATATCTCTTTATAGAAGCATAAAACATTGACCCATAACAAGTTCATGCAAACTAGAAGTCAATAGGTTTAGTTGGATATCATTTAACCCCATTCTAAAATTGATATAACTTATATAAAATAATAGAATTTCGATTCCAAGACTACAAAAAGGATGGTTTAATCTACCCAAAAACAAGGGTTTATATAGGGGACACCACCATGGTTTCCCTTTTATTTAATTAACATCTTTTAAAATCCAAACATTAAAAATATATATATTTAAAACCAAAAAAATAATTTCCAATTTTATAGAAAAATCACATAGCACATGATTTCAATAACAACCCAACGAATAATAGGAATGTCTTCTTAAATTCCTTTTTAATCATTAACCATTTAACGAACCTCCCCTAAAAATTATGAAATTTACCCTATAAATTCATTTTCAATAGGTAAGGGGACCTACTAGGGTTCCACTAAGCCAACTAGGGTTCATTAAAATGAAACCCTATAATAGCTGATTAATTATTAAATTAACAAATCAAAAAAGGGTCATATCATAAGAATCATACACCAACTAAACTACTTGGCTCCGATTATTCATTTAATTATTTTACAAAATCATGGAATTGGAAAATTATACAAATTTTACTTTTATAATCATTTTAACTGTAAAATAGTTGACTACAAATTTGAAAACAAATTAACATTTAAACTATCTCAAAATACATGATGTTCATATAAAATGGTTTTATAATCATTGATTCAACAAACCCCAATATATTAAAAACCCATAAACATTATTAACTAAATTCTATATATCATTTAATAATACCCAATTTCATTTCTGAATATAACCTGAACATATATAATACCTCAATTATGTGGGTTTCCATATAAAATTCCATAAATAACCCATACAATTTATAGTTTTGAAATTGGTTCCCATTAATAAAAACCAATTATCATAACCACTTAAAATTAACAACCAATATCATTTTTATAAATGTTTTCAGACATGTATATATCTCAAATTACAGTTCAAATATACACGTTACCTTTTTCCTTATTATAAGATGATTGTACACCTAACAAATTCCAAATGGTTTCCTTATAATAATAACCAATAAATTAACCAATTCTTACATTTATATATCATAATAAACAATATTGTTATCATAAGTACCTAATGTTGTGAAAAATTATATTAACATGGATTAGTGGAATATAAATAAGCCTGGAATACTAATGTAAACGATAAATAGGTACAAATTAATGAATGTCAAAACTATTGATACACCCATTCATTATCATCAAACATCCTACAATTAAAACTAAATGGTTCAAAAAATTCTTGGATGGTTTACTTTATTTGTAATAATAATGAATAATGTATTTTTATTCATCGTTGACAAGCCTAGACAAGGGGAAAACAACATAAAGTCTATAAATAATTAAGCAGTGGAAAATACACTAATCACATGAGGTGAAATCAAATCAACTAAAATGAAAAAATCCTGAACAAAAATCCTAACCATAGCCAATTGGTATTTACCCCATCTGTGGTGTGATCAATATTTGAAACTACTACTTACCAAGGTTTAAAACATTCCTTGTCTCTTATCCACTGTCTCGAATATATACGACGAAGGAAAAATAAACATCTGATAACAATTTGTAACATATGGACATGACTTACCACTAAAACTATTGTTAGATTGTTGGGTCACATGGCCTCATGTGCACCACCCTATACATCTTGGGCTATCGAATAGTAGTGAGCTTCTAATGGTTGTATGGTTGGGAGACTATACCCACCATGCCTATAGTATAGTAATGGTAAATCATATTATAAAATCAATTAACATCATGAAGAATTAGTATAATTAAATGATAACACAACTGAAGATAATTTTAATATCAACTAAATATAAATGTGGTCAATGATAATTTACAAAAAAATCACGTCTTTTAGATGATTTTATAATAACAACGGGTATGAATTATAATAGTAATAAAATGAAATAATACAATAACAACCCAATGACTAGATCATGAGAATATCGAAAACCAGCTCAGTCCTCTGTCCCCACTCCCCCTAGTAATGTAAATTAAAACATTGGAAGATGGATGCATCCCTATATCAATCCCTTCAATCATAATGTATAGTCTAGTACTAATGGTGCCCGAGTACTGTGTGAGATAAAATCATAGTTTTCCATCACCAACAATGTAAATCCTAATCAATTCCATGCATAAATTAAAGCAGTACATGTAAAAAAGAACAATAAACTAAACCGAATTGAAAAAAAATCCTACTCTAGTTCCCAAAGAATTTTTCAGTTCCTTATAGAGTTTAGATAATTGATAGAATAAATGATTGACTAGTAACTATATAATTAAGAACATAGATATATATTTTAGTAATATATTACATCTACCTATATTAACAAACTCTGTGTTGATTCTTAATGGCCATAGAGAAGGAACACTAGTTACTGGATAGACTATTGTGTAACTCATATAACCATACCTATTCTAAACGAACATAAAATATCATGAAATATGGTACATTCCCTAAATTCCAATAGAGTGTGTGTCATCATGATACATCACTCCGGATGGTGCATCAGCCACCAAGAAAACACTCTAACCATGGGATTTGGTATGTAAAGACCATTGCGTATATTGTATCAATGATGTGAGACATCAATATCAACACCCAATTTAAGGGAGAAAAATAACATCATTCTCTAGGTCACTTACCATCATATCAAAATCTCTATAATGTGTAATTATAAACAAGACGGATGGGAAGTAATACCACATTCCAGTTATATATATAATGAGCCTTTATACAGGTTGGGATATGATGGTTAGGGACTCATTTATCGAGTCTATATTAGGCTATGTTACATCTAGTTTTGAGAATGATGTCTATTACTAGTGATACTATTTGGTTATTGGGGATTATGCACCTAGTTCTATGATTAACGTGTTTCGAAGGCAACCCACTATCCATACCGAGTGATGTAGCATTAAATATCTCAATCTATTGGGATGTACGATATGTACCGTATTTCATGAGATTTTATTCTTGTTTAGAATAGTTATGGATGTATGAGTTACTCCCCAGTCTAGCTGGAAGTTATTATTTTAAGTATATAGTAATTACGTGTTAGCATGAACTTAGTTCATATAAAACGATGTCATATATAACTATACTACATAAATATAATTATTAATATATATATTTATATAGCTATTGTACAAAAAAATTTTCCGTAATTACTTGATGTTGGTAGAGCTACCAAGTTGACTTTAAAAACCTTTGGTACTAAAGTAGACATTAGTTTTTCATGTAATGTTACATGTTACTAAATAGTATCTATTTTTTTGTTTAAGATTAATATGATTGATTTGGTGTCAGGGACTGAGCTGATTCATGAAATTATCATCAACAAGTTGTTTGAATATTATTATATTATTACATTGTATTTATTTTGAAATTCATATTTTATAAACATGTAGCATCACCTAAAAGACATGAATTATTATAAATTGGTGTTGAAATTTTTTTATCCAGTTGATTTTACAATTATTTTTCTTTGTTTTAGCATTGAAATATATCAATTCTATTGCTTTCAATAATTTTTTTATATTATTTTATATTGTTATACTCTGACCATTTGTGTATTGTCTCCTCATGGTACCACTATTATAACATATTTTTTGGTCAGTAACCTTGGGTGTATAGAGATACATGCTTGAGGACATGTGACCCACTAGTATGGCAATCGTTTTAGTGGTATACTAAGATGGGATGTTACTTTCAAATATTTTCTATCTCAGGATATTTCTATCTACACACAACACATTATAGGTAGATATAGATACAACCCATATTTGGTTATAATGTTATCTCAAAACATTCTTATAACATATACACCATCACATAATGAAAATCATACATCAGGATGCCACACATTCATAAAACATTCATCATATCAAAACCCCAAAAAATAAACAATCTTCATAAAAATTTAATCATATATTAACCCATGAAAAGTAATGGTATTCATACATATTTCAACATATCAAATTATGTGATACAAAATGGGGTTCATAATTTATTTATCATATCAGAACCCATGAATAGAAATGGTCTTCATAAATCATTAAACTTATCACAACCCATGAAAATAAATATTTTTCAAAAAACATTTCATCTAAGAACAACCCATTTAAATGAAATGAGTTCCATAAACATATATTAATCATAAGAATAAAAAACTAGGACTTATTATAGAAAAGGTTTTTCTTTAATTAGATACAAATTACATCATAAGTAACATAAACTGATTCCATCATCGATGAAAAATGATTTTTTAAAGGTCACTTGGAACATTTATTCAAGAAAATATCCTTTCTGAATTGAGAAAACCAACATCAAAATCATACAATATTTTCCAAATAGATTTATTTTAAAATAACCATGTTAAATTATAAATTAATTCTTAAAATCATTTAAATCATTTCTTGAGAAAAATAACTTATAATTAAAAATCAAATTTTTTAATTTATAAATTTATAAAATTATTTGAAAATAATTTTCTTTAGAAGTATCCATTAAATCATATAGAGGTTTATTTAAAAATAATTTCAAAAAAATAATGAGGAATATAACCTTTCCAAATAGAAAAATAATTTTATTTTTAAATCAAATTACTTTTATTTCAATATTATGTGGGCGACATATAATGTAATATTTAATAATAAATTTAAACACTTCTTCAGAAAAATAAAATTTCTATAAAAATCATCTATTTAAAATTAAAAATTCCTAAAATATTTTAATAGTAAATTTATTTAAAAAAATTCCTTGTATAGTAACAGATAAATGATGAAAATAAAAATTGGTTTTGATGTTGAAAAAAATAATTCAAATCACACACTTTAAATTAAATATTACATTCAAATTTTTAATTAATGACAAATGGAACATATTTTTAAAATAAAATGAATATTAATTTTAAAAAACTTTTACGATTTCCAGAATATGTGTAAATGTGACTTCAAATATTCCTAGTGGAAAATTAAATCAATTTTTATTTTTTTAGAAAGCATGGATATGGAAGAAAAATGGGTTTTATAATGAAGATAGAAATAAAGGTGGTTTTCTTTAAAAAATAATTTTTGAATGTTGCATATATAAACTATGGAAAATTAAGACAAAATATTTATTCTAAATAAGTAGCATGTTGATGTAAAAATTCATGAGTTTCAAGAGATTCATGTTATAATATACAATCATTAGGATAATAAATATAAACAATCCTGATAAAGGACGATATTGCATCATAAAACACTTACCACTTTGGTATGGTTGGATAATAATAACCATGAAAGAATAACAATAAAAGAAACATATAATATCATTGAAATAAATAAATTAATGATATTAAATTTCCAAGGGTCAGTATATAATACTCATAAAACAATATCGATGCATAACAAACTGTATTTCCTAATGAAGACAGACAGAGGAAAATCCCTTACTAGATTGTTAATTTTAAACCATAAACCCCTTGAAATAGAGTTCCTAAAATGTATATATAATTACCTGCACATTTTTTGATATCTATAATAAAATTAATTCATTGTAATCATATAGAGAACATAAAAGAAGCATATAGTGAATATGGAATTTTTCACATTGAAAACAAATTTGAGACGAAAATACATTACCTTAATCCTCAACATCATTAGTATGAACTTCCAAATCATGTATACTAAATATTGATTTAATATAAATTTATTATATAACCATATATATATATAACCATAAATAAATTATTTAGAACCTTTTATTACCTATTTACTATGAAATCATAATTGAAATCATGTTTCATTTAAAAACAACCTTGTTTAAATTTCTATTTGGATTTATTATATATTTTCCACTTACATTTTTAATTATTACATAATTTACATAATTTTAAACTTGGAAAAAATATAATATATATTCAATATATATGTAATTATATAAATCCATAAATGTATGAGATAGAAAATCAAATACATCGTTCATGGAGACGACACGTCATATGTATGCATGAATGTTTTTTACATTTAATCAATGAATGAAAATAATGAAATTTAAATTATATAATAAAATTACATATTTATTTTTATTTCATATTTATTACTTATATTAATTTAATTTACTATAACTACATTCATGAAATGAGTTATTGAAAAATGAATCAAATCTCTTTGTTGGGTGGTAGTCTCTCACACACCAAAATGACTTTAAATTACCCCATATAGAAAGGAATGTGAAAAAATATATGTGGTGTTATAATAATACAAGTAAAATATCTTAAAATATCATATAAATTCTTTTATAATATCCTTATTACTACCTATGTAAAATAGAAATGAAAAAGGAATCACATTGGTTGGTGAGGTGGTAGTATGCCGTACACATAAGAAACATTATTATATTCAAATGGGTTGGATTGTAAGACATTAGATGTGATATAATAAATATATAAGTATAATAATATCCTAAATATTTCATATAAAAATTAAACCATCGTTATTTCTATCTGGGATATGTGGTGACTGAAAATGAATAACATCAGTTCACGAGTTAGTAGTCTATCATTACAAAAAATCGTGATTTCATATCCAATATAATGGAATATGAGATAGGTTTATGTTATTAAAATTACATTATAAAATATAATTAAATATAAAATAATAAATTATTATATCATAAAAATTAAATAATATTTTAATGTGTTTTAAGAATAAATAAAATGAAGATGTTCCATTAATTATGATACATATTCATTGGCCCAGCTCATTAAGTATGCACCAAAAGGGACTTTAGGATGGTTTTACAGTCAAAATAATTAATCTATGTAATGTTTTGGGAAGTTAATAATATATTTTTGTAGTTCATGGATATTTAAAATGGAATTTAATATATGATGTGGAGAGGAGAACAGTGGGATTTTAAATGTGGGGTGAGTGACACACTTATAATAATAGAAAATAAAAAACTATACCCATAATTTGGAAATGAAAAAAAAAATAAAAAAGTTACATAATCAAATATTATTTGGGATAAGGTTTATATATTGAAATAAATTTGTTCTCTACTAGTTTTTATTTCATTTTATCCCTTATAATTTTAGTTTAACCACTGGTAAACTTGATTAAACCTTTACTACGCTAATTATTTTTTAATAATTTTTATATTGATTGTCAAAAAAATAATGTATACCTTATAATATAATATAAATTTTTATAATTATAAATTTCAAATCCATTTTTTCAAATTCAACAAATATAAATTTAAAATCACAACTTAATATTAATGTTTTATACGTGATGAAAATTTCATTTTCCAATGACAAGAGTTACAAATGGTTAAAATGCGTTATAAAAAAATTTTATATGAAATTGATTCCAATGAACATGATTTTATTATTATATATATTTTAGTCGAAATTTAATTTTTAAAAGATACTTTAATAAAATTTAACTTATAAAATTTATGAATGAAAATATAATTTCTTTTAATAAAAAATAATATTTTCACTATTCACTTAAATTGTTATCTTTTCAAAAAAAAATTAAATTTTTTGAGTAAGATAATTTTAAAATAATGATTTTAAAAAATAATATCATTTCTAAAAATAAATTTTACTAAATTTTTTAAAAAATAAATTTCAATATATGTGACCAAAACACAAAAAAAAACTACCATTTTAGAAAAATAACGTTTTAAGAATAATATTGGATTCATTGTTGTTTTGTTATTAGAAAAATATATGATGAATGTTAAAAATATTTATTTAATATAAATCATTTTAATGTTGTGAATATCATTCACTAATATTTATTTTTTATTTATTGAGATAAAACATGTTTTTGTGCAAAAAAATTATTTTTCTTAAAAAGATTAAATTTATATTAATTTTTTTTTACATACATTTATAATTATATACTAGCCAATAAAATAATTTTATATTAATTTCTATACCATATATTATTTTATATGAGTTAATCATATTAATAACCGTTATTTAAAATACAAGGCAATAACTATCATATTATATAACAATATTTTATTTGTATGAATTGTTTCGTTAAAAATCTAGGTTGTGTGTAATGTAAGCTATAAATGAAATTAAATTTATTTGAAAAAATATTAATGTATCGATTTTTTAAATGAATACAAAAGGTATTTGAGAGTTGTTAATGTAATCAGATCATAAAGCCGAGAATATTTCATAAGATATAATTAAAATGATGCACTACATAGAATATAGATTATATAATAATAAGTAAAATATGGATTTATTTTTTATTAATGTAAAAAATATAATTTAAAATATTTATCAAAAAAGAAAACTTCCATTAATATCAGCTATAAAATATACACTTTTACTATATGTCCCCCCATAAAATATTTTTTATTATTTTCATAATATTTTTTCGTAAAGTTCTATCTTATGTATTATACATTCATATAATGTTAGTACAATTGAAATCAAAAAATTCCCTCCACCTTTATCGAGTATTATTTCAATGACATGAAATTTTAATAACATGAATAATATATTTATAAATTTAATTGTTCATACATTATATAACTTCTATATATTAAAATCTATTAAAATATATGGTGTTCATTGAAATTTCATATATATTATTTTTAATAATATAAAAATTTGAGAACAATATCTACTTTTTATATGGTTAACCATTGTAAAAGATTTATCATTTATTTGTTCCACTAGTGAATTTGATGTAATTATATCATAGATAAAAATATTCATTCTCTTTAAAAAATAATTAAAAATAATTTGAAAATCAATTTTATGTACATGAGTATGTGCTACATCCAAATCAATTTACAATAACAATGTCCATTGACCATATATTTTGATTATGCAGTGGAATGTGAAATTGAATGTTGGTACCTTCTAGAAAATGAATCCAAAGAAACAATAATAAAATTAAATGTCACAAAAATATATTTCTATATATATTATACAATATCCCAAGATAGTGTAAGAATATATAATAACAGTACACCTAGATCTAGAGGAGTAAAATAACTTATTTTCAGAAGTTATTTTAATGTAATTGAAGATGAAATTTACTTATTTAATATGGGATCCAATCATATTATTTTTGAACCTCACACGAAATCAAAATTTTTTTTGATCAACTATGAATCATATAGTATAAAATTATTATCCTCAAAATAATAATTTTTTATTATAATGGTTTCTTTGGTTCATTCTATTCTTGATAATGGGAGGAACTTACTAGAGTACTAATAATTAAATATTTTAAAAAATGGCAATGTTTTTAAAATTATATTATATAATTATGTTGAATTTATTAGGATCCTTTAGGGATATAATATATTTTAAATCTAGGAAAATATTTATGTCCACCAATCATGATAATATTAAAATAACCCTTCATATGTTCTAAAACAACATCCTTACTATATTTCCTTGTTAATTTAAAATAATTCCATCCATAAAAATTTGAACAATTTCAATGTATAAAAAAGTAATCATGATAAAAATTTCATTATGTTCCATTATTTGATGAATTTTGTTTAGGATGGAAACAAGATAATCACTAAAACCATGATCTTGGAGCCAATTAATGAACATAAATTAAATTCTTATGTGTAAATAAATATTCCTAAAATTACTATTTTCCACACCAATAAGTTGTTTAATTTAATCCGCGTACTGAACATATTAGATGTGGAATCACCCATTTACATCCGATTTAAATAGGTAAAATATAAGGATAGATGCGAATTAATGAAAAATATAGATATACAAGAAACAGACTTTTGGAGAAAATGTTTCTCTACATTCCAAACACTTTTGTAGGTTACTACCCTTAAAAACTAATGAAACATTCATATAGAAAATAATCACGTTCCCATTATTGATAATCTATAACACCCATTTAATGAATATGATTGAAATATCATTTAGAATATTAACAATGGTATAAACCATATCAAATTAAATTTTTTTAAGATCTAATTTGATATTCAGTATCAGACATTCATCACCTATGGAATCATCTACCAATTTTTATTCAAATTGTTTTAGGAATACAATATTTTCACCCTCATTCATAAGTAAAAAATATGATTTTATTGGTTGATCTCCACCACCAATGATTTCATCTATGCGATGATTCAATATAATAATCATATTTCATGATAAAAGAATATATTGATCAATTATATTCACTTAATTAAAATACATTAAGATAATTTCTTTATTAAAAAATCTTGTATTGTGGCATCAGGTATGTTAATTTTTGATGTGGGTTAGTCATTATTCTATAAAAAATTTTGTAATTTTTTGGAATTCATAATGGATGAGTATCTTATAAGTATCATAAATTCCTGCAATTATTAATTTCACCAAACCTACCATTTACCATTTAATAAATCATTCATATCACTATTTGGAAATTTCAACAACCCTTAATGATTATATAATTTCATAGAAAAATTAATCCATCATCATTTAGATCTAATATAAAGAGATGAAATTTAGTTTATTAATGAAAATTTTTTATCTAAATTATCCAAAGTATAAATTTATAAATTTCTTATCATTCAAAAATTCAAAAGAGGAATTATATAAAAATAGTTTATGAATAGTATTATTTATTTTATAATAAGTGTAATGCATATATTCTTCCGAAAATATATAACAATGGAAAATTCAAAAAAAAATCTATGTAGAATATTTAAGGGTTATATTATTTCATTAAAACACATTTTTTTGTTGGTTTCATGGTTCCAATAAATAATGATTAAAGACTTTTTCACTACAATAGATTCAAAACTAGATTTTAACAACTTGTTACTATAATTAGTCTGAATAGTGAAAAAGGAAATATTTCTCAAATATAAAATAAGTGAAAAACATTTAATGAAAATTAGTATTTTTGACTTATGAGATATAAAATAGGTTCAATTATAACTATTATAATTATAAAAATAACATAAATAGTGTGTTTACATCCAAGAAAAGTAGATTTTTTTGGGATGGTAATGGTCTATATACATTATCATTAAAGAACATTATGTTGAAATTATAGTGGTATTTTTAAATTACTACTTCAATTTCTCAATATTTTGGATATAGTAATAAAATAGTATAGAATAAACATGATCTTAAAAATTTTACACATTATTATATTCAAAAAATGGTTTTATATGTTCCAAAATATGATATTTCTTATTTATCTAGGCCTAGAACATGATGAATATTCTATCCGAATAATATAATGTATTGTCTAATTGAAAATGTCTTCTATGTTTAGAGTGAAATCATTATTTTCTCTATTAGAAAACTCAACGACTTTTTATTTAAACTATTATGTGTATATTTACCATTCAAAAAATTGATAGATTGTCATTTTTCTAATAATTCTGTAATAATTATAATTCTTCTCTTATGACATAAAAAACGAACTTTTTAAATTATATGATTAATGTAGTACACAATATACAAAATACCAATAATCAAACCATTAATATTGTCTCAAAATGTGGCCCATCCACCATTTAAATTTTATAATATCTATAAATATCATATTCATTTTCTTATAAACCCAGACCAACATCAAACAATGTTCCACACGCACCTTCTGGAGGTACGTATCCACTTTTCATACCAAAACAAATGATAAATGCTTAGATCCCCAACATTATTAGGTCCGTTAATAATAAACAAACAATTTTGGAACTCATATCAGTCCAAATATTTTATGATAAAAATCTATTAATTATTTATAAATATTTTCCTTATTATGTCTTAGATATTGAGCCATATTAAAAGACATTTTTTTAATCCATTACCAACCTCATTAAATTTTACTATAGAAGGAGTATTTTAGTTAAAAAATACTTTTAATATAAAAGTGACATCCCTAAATAAATTCCTGTTATATAATAGGTGTTATTTTGTATGGATAGTCTTATGAAATAATCAAAATTATTCCTAAAAAACTAAAATTCCCATTCAAATTCATTATGATTCTCATAAAAAAATTTACTTTATTGAAAAAATACATTAAATAAGAGTTGGGACTTGTCTATCCTTAGTATATATCTATAATATAACATTATATATTTTATATTTTTCATAAATATTATACTATTGTTTATAAAAATATCATACTCCTTGTTAAGGTTGTTATTTAGATTTTTTTTCTAGTTTTTTCATATATACATTCATTTTTTGTAATGATTGAATATCAAATTAATCTATCAATAATTTTTATATATTCAACCCATTAAAATTGTATGAAGATATAAATTTGATTGGTAACTGTAAATATGATCCATGAGTTACCTTCCACTTAGGTAAAGATAATTTTTAGTGGCATTTGTATGAAGCCCAATTATGATCCAACAGTCATCACTTTATGTATCACAATATCTTTCAATTGATGGATCCTCATTGTTACATAGTGTATCATTAGATTCCCTAAAGTCATTTAATTCATTTCTCATTGATCATTTCAAATCATTAACTTTTCTCTCCATCATTTGAAAAGATTCACTAATATATATATATATGTGTGTGTGTGTGTGTGTGTGTGTGTGTTTGTGTTTCTTTAACTCACAACATAAAGCTTTCCATGAATCATTATGATTGTCAATATCCTTTGATAATTTTTTATAATCATATAAGAACATATTCTTTATTAAAATATTATTAAAAAAATTTACAAAATGATAATGTAATAATTTACCATAAATTAAATTTCAATCATGTGATTTATTTTTAGATTTCCTTATCCATTTAGTAATGATATTATATTTTTCGGAACCATTAATCAATCTTTTAGATGTTGATGTAGGTTTAACTATAATAATTATATTCTCCATATCATAATATCAATTTATATTATTCATATACATCATGAGTTTAGAAATAATATCATCAATAATAATCTTATTTAAATAATTAGTTTCAAATAATACAATGTAGTTTTATTTTCCATTATATTGAAAAAACATCAATAACATTCTCTCCACGATATATGTTAGTAACTTCCTTATCACAAAAATTATTATTTTATATTAACAACCTCACTGAATTATTTATTGTTTTTTTATTACTCACATGGTATAAAATTTCATGTTTTGTAATCTACATGAATGAAATTTCATTGAGTCTTTAGAATTGTACAATTTTCAGATTAATTTAAAACTTATTCCACAATCCATTCAGAATTTCACATAAGGATGTCTTCCTATAACCAACCATTTAATCAAGTATATAAAAATATTATATACATAATTGTGCCCTTGAAACTACAGATTATCCTAAAATTTAAATATTTATATTTTTTTTCTAGGATTATTTAATTTTTCCGACATTATATAATCATAAACACCCTTATAGAAAACTATAACATCATTCTATCAGAAAAAAAATTCATATTATACACCAATGAAGATTAGTGCATAACTAGGATTAAAATTATAAATTATTCTACTTATAAGTTATTCCATCATATAAAAGATCTAATATCTTCTACATCCATGTTTAACTTAAACATATAATTGTTGTTAATACAAATTTAATTGTATGTTATGATAAAATAAAAGAGAAGAATTGTAAGCTATTTGAATACAAGTTATACTTGATAAAAATAATATCTAAGTTATAAAGTAGGGGTGGATTGATGTCACAAATAATACTTATAATTTATATCCCAATCAATGTGTATATTGTTTCGTGCATAAATCAATTGAACAAAATAGAGTTTGGATTATTTGTAAATAATTGAAAAATAAAATATTCGAGCTAGAAAACATAAATGATAAATTTAATATTCATTCAAAATATGAAGAATTAAAAGAAAACAATATAATAAAATATAATATTAAAATTAAATAGACAACAAGTATGATATATGAAATGATGAATTGATTAAAGAATATTAATCTATATAATTATAAAGAGATATTACTACATATAATTCAATTTTACTACTTACTAAAAAGTTATATTTTTGATATGTTATGGACTTCAAAGCATATAGACAGTTTTGGGAGGTTTTGGAAGTGTTACACAGCTTTCATTAATTATGATTTTTTGGGGAAATTCTACAGGTTCTCTAGGTAACCATGTAATATGAATTATCATTTTATAAATAGGTACATGTGTTTATATATTCAAGTGGTTACTATGTTATTTTGGAATTATTATACATTTGGAATCATTATGATTATTGTATATTCGGAAAAACCTTGTGGCCATTATTTTCTTTTATAACACAAATATGGTTGGTGCATGTTTTTATAAACAATGTGACCTATTCATGAAACTTAATTAAATAGTTTTTAAAATTATATTTTAAACTTCAAACATCCTTTTAAAAAAGAATCATTGCTTCTATGATTTCGGCCCACTATATCCGGGCATCCCCTCTGATGTTATGGTGTTTTGTAAAACTAAAGAAGCTGATTAAAACAAATCATTGAAAAGATTATCATATGAATAAATGGTAACACACTACCTATCTTTTAAATTATTTATCTTCTCATTTTCTCTTAGTTCAAAACCATCATTGGGGCCTTTATGCACATATTTGTAGCTTTTTGTCATTTTTATGGGATATCCTTATTATCCATTAATATTTAGGTGAGAAAATTATGAATCGATGATACTATTAGTTTATTATTAAAAATGAACCAAATTGATTTTGGTGACTACCCTCCTAATAAAAATTTCTATGAATATCATGGATTAGTGTTATTAAATCTATAGTTTGTAATCTATGATGAAAATACATTATTAATATCTGTTGGTAATTTGGTTGCAAACTAATTGGTTTTTTAAAATATGAAAAACATTCTTGATAAAATGTTTATTTACAGATTGATTCAATGATTATGGTGTCGTATATGATAAGTTATTATTTTATGTGTTACTCATGTGGGTGTGCATGTGATGATTTATTGGTAGGGAGGAATTATATATTGGATTGTGTTTTTGTAAAAACAGTGGTGTGTGTTCATGTTATCTAACATTCTAGGGAATTTTCATTCATAATCTGATTTTGGTGCCTTCTAGAACACACTATACTACATATGTTAGTCGGTATTTTTGATGAAATTTTATGGGAAATTGTTTTTAATGTCATGGATACTGGTTCCAACTGAGGTGTGTTAGATTTTACAGTGAAGGGGAAACTTTGGTATATATGTATGGGCATCTTATCATGATTCTAAATGTATATAGGGCCCACTTTGATAATATATCTGTTTGGATGGGATATATTTCATTGTACTTTGAATCCAACCATTGATGTCCTCTCTATGTGTTAGTTATTTTCACATATTATGTATACATATACAATATACAACTATTTTGTATTTCTCCTTTCTATTTAACATTAAATGTTACATAAATTTCCCTTTTAATAGTGGATTGTGTTTGTTGTCTCTATGTTTTTTATCTTGGATGAATTATCACCCCTACATATGCACCATGTGTGCACACATAAACTCTTTATCATAATACATCAATATAAAAATTATTATACTTTATTGGCATAGTATCATGATTTTTTGTTCATAGTTTCTGTATGTTTTTGCATTGTTATGGTCAGGTGATATAAGGCCCCAGCCCTAAACCTTACTTAATTTTGAGTTATTACAAGATTACACATTGAGGATCTTTTTGGGTTTAGAGTTTTAGAGAATTAGATAATAAAACTTGCATTACATTCCACATATAAACAAAGTGGTTACATAAAGATTGTATTCTTCATTCCCATCAATGGAAACATATTTAAAATATAACATGGATTATTTCTTGACACTTCCTTGACACTATCATCATATCATGTATCTTTCCCTTGACCTGTGAAAAACATTTCAAAAAAACTTGGGATGAGCATAAAAAGCTCAGTAAGGGATACACAAAGAATGATAACTATTACTTTTTCAAACATCAAGTAAACCATGTATACTCTATCAAAGTAATACCTTCACCTTCATGAAGTAGTAAAAACTCTTCACTGAATAAAGTATCATTACCTACCTTTTTGTAACCAAAGGATTACCATAAAACCCATATAAAGAACACATAACATATATAAAGGTAACTTGGAACATAAACATACTTAAGTGGAATAACCATACGGTCGACTTCCACACATATCACTTAATGGAATAGCCATACGGCCAATTTCTATACATACATAATGGAATATCCATACGGCCGACTTCCATTCCCAATGCATTGGAGGTTATAACGTAACCACCCGTCCTGGTATTCACGACACCACCCGTCATATGGTTTATCACGTAACCACCCGTAAAATGTCCAAGTACCAATATAAAATCATAAAACATAGAACCAATATAAAGGAATGATAACATTTCCACATTTCGATCAAAATATATCATAAATATATTGACATAATAGAATCATTTTTCAAAACCATTTTCAATAGAAAAATACATAAAAGAGTATATGGTATTTATTTTATTCTAAAAACATTACGGCTTGTTGAGAAAGCCAAAGACCAAATAATACTCGCGACGGTGGAAAAGGTCGTTGTCGCCGCGTACGTTAAAAGAAACATTCCTTTTTGTCGTTTTATAAAACGCTTCGTAGAAAAAGATTCCTTTTGTATAAAAGTAAAAGTAAAAGGGGTTTATACACCGTATAAAATAAAGTTATGTATAAAATGAAATATGCCTCAATGAAAAGAGATTGAGACAAAGTCCCTTACCTCGTATCCGACATGACCCGACCGTTCTTTAATCTTCTGAATAATAAACTTGAGCTAACATCTACTTGCTTATGAACCTTTTTCTAGTTCATTATTCCTTTTATACCATGTTATGAACATCATGTAATCATTTAAGTTAATAATGTTCATTTTGTCGGTATTTGGTTCTTAAGTCAAAAATAGACTTCTTACACTTACATGTTGTTAATTTGGTCAAAGTTTTATTATATCCAGAATTATATTAGTGATTTGGATAGCATATATATCATATATATTCAGCATATATGTGTATTTATAATATTACATCACATTTAGAGGTAAGAAATGAAATGCACCGTTCATGGAGACGGTAGGCCGTACGTACGCATAAACGCTACTTCCATTTCTATTTCATATTTTCTGGAATGGAATCATAATTATATAATAGTATATTATAAATCCAGTATAATAACATATATAATATCATTAACTTTATCCTTTACACATCCCACATATGGTATTAACGAATCAAATCACTTTCAGGGGGCTATTGTCTGCACTTCCTAAAATGAAGATATCGTGTTTACCCATAATGGAAACCATAATGGTGTGCCCAAAATGAAAAAAACGGAAGCTTAAGGAAAACATAAACATATTATATATCATATATAAAATAGTGACATCATAATGTCCACCTTTGAAGGTGTTAAATGAGTATTGACAATCATCGTTTCGGGAGGCAGAATTTCGCCATCCACGGAAACTGTATGTTCTTTAACCATTTGATGTAGTTGTGTGAAAGTGTAGCTCAAATAAATCTTATAACAACATCCTAGTATATTGAAGATACTGTTGTTGTTACAAAAGAAGTAAATAAAAAGTGTTTAGGGGGTTTGAGAAGCAAAATAAAACAAATGAACATGATAGAATGAATTATCTTTAAAAGTGTAACTCCTTTTGATTTGATCCTAAAGGCTTCTTTTGAAAGGATTCTTCCCAAAGGGAATCCTCTAGGATGAGGATTGGGATGTAGAAAGAGGAAATGGGTAGGGGTTGGCCGAGCCAAAGACTTGAAGAGTGTGTGAAATGAGGTAGAGGTGGGAGCCTTTTGTAAGAGGAGAGGAGGGGCACTTTTGAAAAGTAAAGAAATATTACTTTATTTGAAAATGTGTTCCGGTTTTAAAAGGTACCACATTGATATAATTCGTGGATAAGGTGATAAGGGTTCGAAATCCACTCATCCAATTGGTTTTGGACATGTGTAGTTCATAGATTTTACATTATCTTTCCATTTTATTTAAATCATCAAATAATTATGTCATCGCTGCATCATTATTATGTCATAAATAATTTAATTTATATAATGTCTAAAAATTAAAAAAAAAATACTATTATGTAGGAAATCTTTTTATCTTTCCAATGAATATTTATAATCAAAACTCTGATCGTTATAACCCCATGTAAAAATTGTTTTCGTAAAACATATTATGTTTGTGTCATTTTTACTTTTACATTAAATAAAAAGTAATTTATGTCATTTCCCAACCAAAGTGGATCCATGGGGTCCCCAAGTTGACCCATGGATTGTCTTGGTCGGCCATGACACAACCAATGAGGGTAGGACATGTTTCAAGCTCATTTTATTTTATTAAAGCATTATTTTTACCTTAAACTACACTAATTACCACTAATCGCGATTATGAACTTAATTAGTTACTATTCACCAAAAAAATATTATAATCTCATTGAACCACATTTTACGTCTTAATGATAACCATGTATGTCGGATTTTTGAAATTCAAAACACAATGATGGCAAAATTCCATTTAAATGGAAAAATCAGTTTTTATAAGTACTACTAAGTGGTTTCACTATTCATCAAAAATTGATGATTTTCAGAAAATTACCAAAAATTAACCCTAAGCTATATTTGATATTACAAATTCAAAAATGAAGTATATTTAACAAAATTCAAAACATATAAGTCACAGTAATTAATTTAATATTTAATTCCCGCTGTCAGAGAAAATAGCATGTTTTTATGAAACAATAAGTATCAAAAGATTGACACTAGTTTAAGTCCAATTTCAAAGTGAAATTGATTCCAATGACCACCACTGGATTAAATGATAAAAATATATTCATATTACACATTAAGACCAATTCAAAAGATAATCTAACCATATAAATAAATTAGATTAAAAATCAGTTTTGATGTAAAATGCAGTATTTTTCACTATTCATTAAAAAATGAACATTGTCAGAAAAATACCAAAAATTCACACAAATTAACTTTTGATGTCCCAATCATAAAGAATAAGTTTATATTGACAAAAATAGTTTATAAAATTTTCAAAAGATATATTTAAAAAGGGTTTTCCATCATAAGGCAGTAAAACAATCTTTTAAGAATATTAGTGTATTCCATGCTTATGATTGGATTTATTTTCAGTTTAAGCCTCTAAAACACTATCTTAATCATTAATAGACATAGATAAAAATATCTATTTTTCATTACTTACTTGGGATGTTACATCCTTCCCCCCTTTAGAAAATTTCGTCCCCACAATTTATTTACTTATCGAATAAATGACGGTACCTATCCCTCATTGCATTTTCAGATTCCCATGTTGCCTCTTCAATCATGTGGTTTTTCCACAAAACCTTTACCTGGTGAATCACCTTATTCCGTAACACTTTTTCCATGTGGTCAAGAATCTGGACCGGTTTTTCCTCATAAGATAGGTTCTCTTCCAGCTGAACTACCTCTGGGCTCAAAACATGAGATGGATCTGGCATATACTTTCTCAACATCGAAACGTGAAAGACATTGTGTACCTGAGATAAACTCAGAGGTAAAGCCACTCGGTATGCAACTGAGCCAACTCTCTCCAGAATTTCGTATGGTCCAACGAACCTTGGACTCAACTTTCCTTTCTTACCAAATCTCATCACACTTTTCCAAGGAGAAACCTTGAGAAAAACATGATCACCTACCTCGAAAGATAGATCCTTCCTCCGGTTATCTACATAACTCTTCTGCCTGCTCTGAGCTATTCTCATGTGTTTCTGAATCAACTGAACTTTTTCTGCCATCTCTTCTACCAATTATGGTCCCATCAACTTCCTTTCACCCACTTCATCCCAGAAAGCTGGAGTTCGACACCGCTTCCCATATAATGCCTGAAATGGTTCCATCTGTATACTGGAATGAAAACTGTTATTATATGAGAATTCAACCAAAGAAATTTGTTGGTCCCAACTTCCCTGATTATCCATAGAGCAAGCTCGTAGCATATCCTCCAATGTCTGAACTATTCGTTCTGACTGCCTATCTGATTGAGGATGAAAAGTTGTACTAAAATTTAATTTAGTACCCAACGACTTCTGAACGCCTTTCCAAAAGTTAGAAGTAAACCTGGGATCACGATCCGATACAATGGAGAGAGGAAATCCATGTAACCTGACTATCTCTTTAAGATACAAACAGGAAAGTTGATCAAGAGAGAAAGTATCTCGTATATCTAGGAAATGAGCATCTTTGGTCAAGCGATCAACAATAACCCAGATTGCATTATTAACTCGAGATGTTTCGGTAATCCCACAACAAAGTCCGTGGATATATTCTCCCATTTCCACTCTGGAACTGGTAAAGTCTGAAGCATCCCTTTCGGTAACTGCCTCTCTTCTTTAACCTGTTGACAAGTCAAACACTTCACCGTAAAATCAGCAATATCTCTTTTCATTCCATCCCACCAGTAATACTCCCGCAAATCTCTATACATCTTAGTACTTCCCGGATGAACTGAAAACGGAGAACTATGAGCTTCACATAACAACTCTCTATTCAACTGTGAATCACAAGGCACAAACAATCTCTTCCCAAATCTCAAAACACGATCATTATCAATGTTGAATTTAGGCAACTTACTTTTCTGAACCAGGTCTACCTTTTTCTGCAACTCAATGTCTTGCTTCTGTGCTTGCTTGATTCTATCTGATAGAGATGATCTCACTGATACCTAAAACAAAACAGAAGGACTTCCTGCACCAACAACTTCTATTCCAAAGTTCATCAAATCCATAACCAAAGTATCACATTCCTAACGCAACATTGTTAATGAAGCATTACTTTTTCGACTCAAAGCATCAGCCACATTATTTTCTTTTCCCATATGGTAATGAATTGTACAATCATAATCCATGATAAATTCTAGCCATCTCCTTTGTCTCATGTTCAATTCTTTCTGAGTGAATATATACTTTAAACTTTTTTGATCGTTATATATTTCACACTTTACTCCATATAAATGATGCCTCCAAATTTTTAAAGCAAAAACAACAACAGCTAATTCCAAATCATGTGTAGGGTAATTTACCTCATGAGTTTTCAACTGTCGTGAAGCATAAGCAATTACCTGATCATTCTGCATTAGGGCGCAACCAAGTCCTTTCAATGAATCATCACTGTATATAATAATCTCACCATTCCTGGAAGGTAGTTCCAAAACCGGAGCATTCACCAATCTTCTTTTCAATTCCTGAAAACAATCATCCCATGCTTTTGTCCAGAAAAAATTAACACCCTTCCGAGTTAGCTTAGTCATTGGACTAGATAACCATGAAAAATTTCTAACAAACCTATGGTAATAGCCAGCCAAACCAAGGAAGCTACGAATCTCGGTTACATTTGTGGGTCTTGCCCATTCTTCCACAACTTTTGTTTTTGCAGTATCAACAGTTATCCCATCTCATTGCACTTATAACATTTCACTAACTGTAAATCAAATTTGGTCTTACCTTCACCTTGATCCTTTTCAGTGAAATCACGAGCCTTATGCCCCATCTTAACACATCGGTAACACTTTCCAGAATTCAGAAGACATTCCCCAGCATGCCTTTTGCCACATTTATCACAAAATAGAAACATAGTTTTCTTTACATCAGACTTTTTTGAAGAATTCTTACCTTTCTCCTGCCACCTCGGTCTCTTCTTCTGTTGGTTGTTATAGAACACTTGGTCATCGGTAAACTCCATTTCTACCTTCTCAGCACATCGAACAAGCTTTTCATAACTTTTAAACTCACGAGAAGCTAATTCCCTTCGATATTTTGGCTATAATCCTGAGTAAAAACGATTGATTTTACTATCAAGGTCTCGGATAAAATTTGGAGAATACCTTGCCAATCGAGTGAACCTATCTTCATAGGCAGCCACTGAGCCTTCTTCTTGCCTCAATTCCAAGAATTGATTTTCCATCCTAAGTCGAACAGCCTTAGGAAAATACTTCTCAAGAAACATACCTCTGAATTCATCCCAGTCAAGAGAATCAATCTCCTCAACGTCCCTGATATTTTTAACCATCGAACACCACTGATCTGCTTCACCCTCCAAATGTTAAATAGCAAGACTAACTTTTTGATTGTCTGAACACCCCATGACATCGAAAATCTTCTCCAGTGCTTTAATCCACCATTCAGATAGCACAGGGTTAGATGATCCTCTGAATGATGGGAGATGTTGCCTCATGAATTGTTCCACCACTGACATGTTCCTCTGCGGTTGATCTGGATGATCTCGTGCATGTATACCACCACCATTTATAGCCTGAGTCAAATGCGCCATTACTACAACTAACTGTTCAGTTCCAATTCCGACCATCTCCGGATGCTGATTAGGAAGGTTATTTCCTTCTGTATGCCTTCCTAGCACTGCTTCCCTATTTCCTCTACGGAAACCCATTCTGAACAAACATGTCCTAGATGAAGCAACATGGTAATCTTCAAATGCTATATAATTTCAATTTGACCATAAAAAAAATATTTTTGGATAATCATTTAATAGAATTCTAACTCCTAATGTTATCTAAACCGACCTCTGATACCAACTATAAGGCCCCATCCTTAAACCTTACTTAATCTTGAGTTATTACAAGATTACACATTGAAGATCTTTTCGAGTTTAGATTTTTAGAGAATTAGATAATAAATGTTGAATTATATTCCACATATAAACAAAGTGGTTACATAAAGATAGTATTCTTCATTCCCATCAATGGAAACATATTTAAAATATAACATGGATTCTTTCGTGACCCTTCCTTGACACTATCATCATATCATGTACCTTTCCCTTGACCTGTGAAAAACATTTCAAAAAAACATGGGATGAACATAAAAAGCTCAGTAAGGGATACACAAAGAATGAAAACTGTTACTTTTTCAAACATCAAGTAACCATGTATACTCTATCAAAGTAATACCTTCACCTTTATGAAGAAGTAAAAACTCTTCACTAAATAAAGTATCATTACCTACCTTTTTGTAACCAAAGTATTACCATAAAACCCATATAATGAACACATAACATATATAAAGGTAACTTGGGACATAAACATACATAAGTGGAATAACCATACAGTCGACTTCCACACATATCACTTAATGGAATAGCCATGTGGCCAATTTCCAAACATACTTAATGGAATAGCCATACAGCCGACTTCCATACCCAATCCATTGGAGGTTATAACATAACCACCCGTCCTGGTATTCACGGCACCACCCGTCATATGGTTTATCACGTAACCTCCCGTCAAATGTCCAAGTGCCAATATAGAATCATAAAACATAAAACCAATATAAAGGAATGATAACATTTCCATATTTCAATCAAAATATATCATAAATATATTGACATAATAGAATACTTTTTCAAAACCATTTTCAATACCAAAATACATAAAAGTGTATATGGTATTTATTTTATTATAAAAACATTACTGCTTGTTGAGAAAGCCAAAGACCTAATAATACTCGCGGTGGCGGAAAAGTTCGTTGTCTCCGTGTAAGTTAAAAGACACATTCCTTTTTGTCGTTTTGTAAAACGCTTCGTAAAAAAAGATTCATTTTGTATAAAGTAAAAGTCAAAGGGGTTTATACACCGTATAAAATAATGTTGTGTATAAAACGAAATATGCCTCAATGAAAGGAGATTGAGATGAAGTCCCTTACGTCATATCCGACCTGACCCGACCATTCTTTAATCTCCTGAATAATAAACTGGATTAAATATCTACTTGATTATGAACCTTTTTCATGTTCATTATTATTTTTATACCATGTTATGAACATCATGTAATCATTTATGTTAATAATGTTCATTTTGTCGGTATTTGGTTCTTAAGTCAAAAATAGACTTCTTACACTTACATGTTGTTAATTTGGTCAAACGTTCATTATATCCAGAATGATATTAGTGATTTGGATAGAATATATATAATATATATTCAGCTTATATATGTATTTATAATATTACATCACATTTAGAGGTATGAAATGAAATGCACTGTTCATGGAGACGGTAGGCCGTACGTACGGATGAACGCTACTTCCATTTCTATTTCGTATTTTATGGAATTGAATCATAATTATATAAGAGTATATTATAATTCCAGTATAATAAAATATATAATATCATTAACTTTATCATTTACACATCCCACATATGGTATTAACGAATCAAATCACTTTCAGGGGGCGGTAGTCCGCACTTCTTAAAATGATGATATCGTGTTTACCCATAATGGAATCCATAAAGGTATACCAAAAATGAAAAAAACAGAACCTTAATGAAAACATAAACATATTTTATATCATATATAAAAATAGTGACATCATAATGGCCACCTTTGAAGGTGTTAAATGAGTATTGAACAATCATCGTTTCGGGAGGCAGGATTTTGCCATCCATGGAAACCGTATGTTCTTTAACCATTTGATGTAGTTTTGTGAAAGTTTAGCTCAAATAAATCTTATAAAAACATCCTAGTATATTTAATATACTGTTGTTGTAACAAAATAAGTAAATAAAAAGATTTTAGGGGCTTGGAAGAGTAAAATAAAACAAATGAACATGATAGAATGAATTACCTTTAAAAGTGTAACTCCTTTTGATTTGAGCATAAAGGCTTCCTTTGAAAGGATTATGCCGAAGGGGAATCCTCTAGGATGAGTAGAGGGATGTGGAGAGAGTAAATGGTCCGGGGTTGGCTGAGCCAAAGGATTGAGGATTGTGTGAAATGAGGTAGAGGTGGGGGCCTTTTATAAGAGGAGAGGAGGGGCACTTTTGGAATGTAATGAAATATTACTTTATTTGAAAATGTGTTTCGATTTTGAAAGGTCCCACATTGATATAATTCGTGGATAAGGTGATAAGGGTTCGAAATCCACTCATCCAATTGGTTTTTTACATGTGTAGTTCATATATTTTACATTATCTTTCCATTTTATTTAAATCGACAAATAATGATGTCATCGCTGCATCATTATTATGTCATAAATAATTTAATTTATATAATATCTAAAAATTATAAAAAAACTACAATGATGTAGGAAATATTTTTAGCTTTCCAATTACTATTTATAATCAAAAATCTGATCGTTATAACTCCATGTAAAAATTGTTTTCGTAAAACATATTATTTTTGTGTCATTTTTACTTTTACATTAAATAAAAAGTAATTTATGTCAATACCCAACCAATGTGGATCCATGGGGTCCCCAAGTTTACCCATGGCTTGTCTTGATCGGCCATGACACAAACAATAAGGGTAGGACATGTGTCAAGCTCATTTTATTTTATTAATGCATTATTTTTACCTTAAACTACACTAATTACCACTAATCGCGATTAAGAACTTAATAAGTTACTATTCACCAAAAAATTATTATAATCTCATCGAACCAAATTTTACATCTTAATGACAACCATGTATGTCGGATTTTTTAAATTCAAAACACAATGATGGCAAAATTCCATTTAAACGGAAAAATCAGTTTTTATAAGTACTATTTAGTGGTTTCACTATTCATCAAAAATTGAAGTTTTTCAGAAAATTACAAAAAATTCACCCTAAGCTATATTTGATATTAAAAATTCAAAAATGAAGTATATATTACAAAATTCAAAACATATATGTCACATTAATTAATTTAATAATTAATTCCCGCTGTCATAGCAAATGGCGTGTTTTTATAAAACAATAAGTATCAAAAGATTGACACTAGTTTAAGTCCAATTTTAAAGTGAAATTGATTCCAATGACCACCATTGGATTAAATGGTAAAAATATATTCATATTACACATTAATACCAATTCAAAAGATTATCTAATCATATAAATAAATTAGATTAAAAAGTAGTTTTGATGTAAAATGCAGTATTTTTCACTATTCATTAAAAAATGAACATTGTCAGAAAAATACCAAAAATTCACACAAAGTAAATTTTGATGTCCCAATAATAAAGAATAAGTTTATTTTGACAAACATAGTTTATAAAATTGTCAAAAGATAGATTTAAAAAGGGTTTTCCATCATAAGGCAATAAAACAATCTTTTAAGAATATTAGTGTATTCCATGCTTAAGATTGGATTTATTTTCATTTAAAGCCTCTAAAACACTATCTTAATCAATAATAGACATAGATAAAAATATCTATTATTCATTACTTACTTGGGATGTTACAGGTGATATGGTCTATTATAGTTCCACCATAGTACGTAGAGTCTATTTGTCTTTATCAATATTGAATTATTATTTTTTTGTTTTTTATAGATTCTACTTATTTTCCATCTAGTTAATTTATTGATGTTCTAATTTTTTTATATCATTAATCATATTATATCTCTGAATTATTATTTTTTGTTTTAGGTTGTGTTTTTACATGTTTAAATTTAACCCCAATAATGTAGTATAACTTTAGAATTTATTTACATCCTTTGTGCGTAATCTATGTCACTGATGGTTCATACCATTTTTGTCCTCATCAAGGCGAAAAGTTATAGTCGTGATGTTTCTAATGGTAATGATGTGGTATTGTTCATCGGTCAAGAAGTAATGCATAGAGATATGATGTGCAAAGACATAAAATATTGTGTGTAAAAATAGAAAGATGAACTCTTTATAATTCACATCAATTTAATAGGGTTATCCTAGTATAAAAAATGTTGTTAAGTTATACCTGGACTATTTTCACCTCATAATAATTTGTTTAATTGAATATCATTTAGTAATATTCATTATTAAGGATACATCCAAATGTGTTATAGGCATTCACATTGTTTTTTCTTCAATATTATCTATAAAAGGGATCATCATGAAAATTTATTTTAGAATTGATTTTGGTTCTATAATGAAACTAAGAGTTATAAGAAATAAATTTCTAAACACAACGAAACAAGGTTTGGATTCAAATTGTGTTTTGAATCTTTCAAGTATTGATTTGACTTATGATTTTCTTTTGAATCAATGATTATTTGAATATTAATTTGTAATGACTCCTTCTAAAAGTAATAGAATAAATGGTTATTGGGATCCATTCTAATTTCATGAAATATTAAAAAAAATATGAAATGTACTTGACAGCATGATTAAATTTTTAATTTCTCTCTTGATATAAAATTAGTGAAATTTCTAGAGATTATAAAAAATTTAGATATCAAAGATTATATAATTTCATTCATATATTTTTGGTTTATTATTATATAAATCTATAGATCCATTTAAAATTGGTAATTTGATATTTGATAATATAATGACTGTTATCAGGAACAATATATTCTAGAACACTGAGTATCTTTATTTTTAATAATTTTAAATATGATAAATAATATCATATAATTATTATTCAATTAAATATTTAAATACTTTTATGTATTATTTATATGATTAACAGAATAACTAGTAAAACTATTAAAGGTACTATGGAATAACTCAATATATTACATAGTTTATTTTTTGATCTTAATAATTTTATTTATAAGTCATGAAACCATGATAAAATCAATGTTATATTTATTTTCCATGTGAAATTTATGGATTAGTTGAACATATCTATTTAGAAATAAATATTATTGAGTAAATTGTCTGATCCCTGAAAACAATATATAAACTTTGATATTAAAAGTATATATAAAAGAGTATTATTTTCTTTTTATGTGGAAATAAATAACTATATTTAAAAGTTTTATATAAGTCACTTAATTCAATTTTTTAAACCATTTTATTAACTTTATGTCTGAATTAGTCTATTTTTCATTGATATGGTTTTAGGAGTTCGTATTTTTAAACACATTATTCTTTCTGTTTATGAGATTTTCCTTTTAGTGCTCATGTTTTTTTACAGTGAATATGTGCATTATAACAAGAATATAATTTTTTATTGATAAATACATTTTTAAATTAAATATTTCCTCCATATTTTTTTTACAAAAGGCAGTATTTCAATATTTCAATTTTTTTTAAATTTATTTTCAAATTTAAAAATTTATATATAATGGTTGTATTAAGAAAAATAATATTACATAAAATTATTTTTCAACAAGGTTTTATAAACCTATTTAAAAAATTATTTTAGATGATTTAATATTTTATAAATGAATTTGTTTTCAATTAATAATATGATTTTAGAAAGGAAAATATGTTTTGAAAACATTGTAGTTTCTTTGGAAACATTATATAATTTTGAATGGTTTTCTAGGATATTTATTATATGGTAGACTAGTTGTATTAATCATTATAGTGGCTTACTTGAATAGTATGTTTGAAGATAATATTCCTTTAAATGATTCTTTTTTGTACTATATAGGTAGAGTTATAATTTTGGAGATGGTTTCAATTCTAGTTAATCCCATTACACTTGTTCTTCATGTTGTGTTTTAGTATGAAAGATCATAGTCCTTCATCAATTATGTTTCAACAATATATTTATTACAAACATATTTATATTAGTGTGTTACATGTCTTTCATAATGTTTTGGGGGCTATGAAGTCTTAATAAGATTTTAGTGGTCAGAGGTATAATAATATAAATATTTTGAGATATAGATAGGGATTCAGTTTTGTCCATGATTTGTACGAAACATTCTCTGCAATCATGGAAAGAAAATTTCATTCTTTGGTTATTCAATTTCATCAAACCCAAAGATAAATTTTTTAAAACCGTATAATTTAATGAAAATAAATTTCACATAGTTTATGTTTGGTTTCTCAAATAATGTGTCTCAACCATGAAAAGTGTAGTATCATGGATAGTGGGATCCACACTATTTGCGCATGGTCTGTCTAACCATGTGAGAAATTTGTTCAAAGTATGGTTCCATGATAGTGGAATCCACATGAAGGATGCATAATTTTTCTAACTATGTTGGAAAATACGTCAATATCTTAAGAAGTATATATTTTTCCATTATTAATTTAATAAGTAAAGCCTCAAATATATTCTCCCACTCATATAGTATCTCTTCATAAACATTCTTCCCAATTTCCCTCTCATCTGTCTTAATGTTTATCCTATATATATCATATGATTTTAGTGTTGTTAATTGTGTTTGTGAGATATAGGTAACTCTATGAGTTAGGTTCCATCATTTCATCATTTGATTCATTATATAGAAATCTCATTCCATTATCCCATATTTTTATGTATTTTTTATGATATTAAAATTGATGTTTTTATATCTGGAATCAATGGTCAATAATTTTTGTGTATACTTATCATTGGATAATATAGGTGGATTCAATGTTTTCTCCCAAAGTAACATTGTTTCTGGTGTTCATATGACTTGATTTCATGTTAATATATATTATGTTCGTTTAAAAATTTACAGACAAAATTATATCCCTCTAATCCTTCAAATTAAATGTTTTCATGGTCCCTGAATATCCAATATATAATTTTATACTGTGTCCTTATGCACATAATAATGTATGATTTACAAGGGGAATATATTGGGAAATTAAAGATCATCCACAATGGTTTTCATGAACTTGATGTATAATTTTTTGTTGTATGTCATAAAATGTATAGGAAATTCTCTACGGTCTAGTGAACATTAGTAATATGTGGATAATTGATATAATTGAATAAATTAAATTTTTTATAAATTACGAGTGGAATTTAAATGTAATAAAAACACCTATAATTATAAGGGGTTATATCCAATTTGTTTATATTACTGGAACATGGTACGTTTGATCATGTGGGGGGAAGATTCCCCATGGGTTTTACGATGAAACGTGCTACTTTGGAATACCATAAGAATGATTCATCAAAGGTTTGGTGGGGAAAATGGATTCTCAAGAATACATTGGGGAAATTCGCATATCATTTGGGGATGACACCTAATACTCCAAAATTCCTTAGGGAAAATCCCTCTCATTCTCAGTGACAATGCCTTTGATGTTATGGACATATATATTTGTCTTAGCATAATGTATGTATTGATGTTCCGAGGTATGAACCTTAAACCCTAAGATTGATAATGATTAATTTTTCGAGGATGTTATTTATTTATTTATTATTTAAATTATTATTCACATTACTCTAAAAATAGATATTTTTATAGAAATCCATAGAACATGCCATATTAATCATACTCACAACCTACTCAGGTCACCATTTGGTACCCAAAAAAAATCATGATTGCAGGATGGAAAATGGAAAATTGTTTACAATGGATTACTGATGATTTTACTAGGATGAAACACTATATTTTGGACTGGGGATGGTCTTTCAGTATTTTAGATGAGGTATTTATTTTTTTCTTCTTTCATTTTTTTAGATATTTTAGTCTATGACCTACATTTGGATGTATGTGTCCTTTATAGTGTATATAGATCATTTCAATATCACACGGGATCATACACATCTATCTCCACGTGACGTGAAATATTTTCAGTTATTTATAAGGTTGTTTTATGTTATTATATTTTTATATTGGTTTGTGGGAACATTCACCCCACCATACCATAATGGACTCATGCTCTTACTCTGTACCCTCTGGCATATGGGGATGTGTTTTTGAGGTCAACTGCTGATCATTAGTCCAATGCTCATTATTAGTTATGTACTGAGTGAGGATATAAAGTGGTTTCCTGACCTTTTTTCATATTTTTTTTTATAGATATATAGGTGTGGGTGAATTTTTCATCACAATGTATATAAATCAAGCATGAGATTTTTATACCCATGTATTATAGAAAGAGATGTTAAATGGTATGAGATAGATATTCGGTATTTTTTTATATTTATTTTCGGATTATTTTTCATTGGGTGATGAACACAATTATGTGGTTATTAATTTTTGTTATTTTTATTTTAGTCAGAAAAATAAGATGCCTTGTGTACACAAATCATTTTAGGGATATATGACTCACATATCATTGAAATGATTTTAAATGGTTGGTTAAATGTATTAAAACAGGTTATATAATCACATACCTTAATTATTATGAGTTATAATCTAAATTAAATTCTAATAACTACTCATAATTTATTCTTTTCTATAACATGTAAATGATATTGTATTTCAATTATCATTAATATTGAAAATTTCTGCTTAGAAATTTTTATATAGGTGTTTTTTTGGACACTTATTTTAATTATTGTGTATAATTTGATAAATAAAATTCAAATTTTAACATATTAATCCGTTTAACCAATAACATGTAGTTAAAATTATATTTTATAGATCATGGGATATTTACATTTTTTTTAAATGGTAAACTAAAAAATCATGGATCCTATAGGTATGACATAAAAAACATGTTTATTTTTTGTTGACCCTGTGTATGTGTAGTTTAGGCCAGTGAGGGTGCCTAAGTTGTGATAATTCAATGAAATGATAAATATAATGTATCGATATCATATTCTTATTATTTTATTCCATTAACAATAATATCATTAATTATTATTATTTTACATTTGGAGAAATCATTTAATATTAATAGAAAAATTCTTCCATGATGACTTACAATTAAGAACTAGGTGGGTAAATTATAGCTTTCTGTATAGGTATATGGGATAGTCCAATATAAAAAATTGGGTTTTGATATAAGTGATTAGAACTGTTTTTTATTCTAGTTGGTAGTACAGTTGATAGAGAGGGATCCTCCTCTCATTTCATCAACTATATATAAAATAAATTTAGAGTTTCAGTGGTAGAATCAAAAATTATATTATAGCATGGGGGTTCCTCGGATGGTGAGTATTGATTTGAGTTGATCTAGATGATCCTTATGCATCTTGAGACACCTTAGGATCGTATATTGAAATTATATGTTTATATGATTTGAGGGTCTATGAGGTTATCGTGGGGTGTTTTATTCTTGTAAGATCAAAAAAAAATAGAATATACTAGGAAGGATTAGAAACGTTTTTCTTTGAAAACATCAACTTAGAGACCCTAAGAGATATAAAGGATAAGGAAGTTATTAATCTGATGTCATACATTTCTCATTAGATATGATTGTTGAATTTATGCCATACAAAGCCTTCCTTCCATGTCAGTAGAAAATGTGGTATCCTCAAACAAGATCTTTGAAAATAATTTCTATATGAGATCAAAGCCCCAAAAAACGATGTTTCCCTAGAATCCTTTTCCAAAATAATGATCCATATCATTTGTTGTAATATAAACATAGATTATGGTAGGTATTCTATGCCTAAAGTTATTTCTTTTGTAAACCAGTATTGGGTTTTTAGTGGGTAGGATATTTTGATGGGGTAGTTCACTCCATAGTAGTGGAACAATGATAATATAAATAATAAGATAATGCATTCCTCTTAATTAGGGTAGTGAAGTGTTGTGTCACAAGTTTGGTATGTTTGGATGTAATAAGGTTAATTTTTACTGACAACCTATAGAGTTCACAGCATGTGATATGATGGGTGATTTATAGAGGTTTTTCATGAGTGTGTAATTGTTACCCAATGATCATGTTTCTATATAGTTACATGGTTATGGATAAATATCAACTATACAATCACAAGTGGGGATCTAGAGTTCAACCAATAATTTAGACTGAGGTATAAATCATTGTGCTCTAGAACAAGACCAGAATTCCCCTCAGGGTAGTTCATCTCATATAGAATTGATAGAGAATCAAGGACAAGGTATGATTTTGTTACATTTTATAAAGAAAAATTCAATGTCCAATAATGTGGAACCTTATAATGTATAAGGTATGATCATTATATATTATTCATTGGTATGGCACTCTTTTATACAATGGATTCACATACCATTATCTCTATAAATTTAATTTATTGATAATGGATATATATATTGAAAATTTATGGGTGATTTCTAATAATTCCTAGTTAGTAGTATGTTAAGAGGTTATTCACTCTTTTATCTATTTAACCTATGGGTGGAAGATATTGATTCCAATCGGATTATTTTTATTGTAAATGTTGGTTTTTTTATTATCAGGATAGTTTAGAATACATGGTATCAATCCAATATTGAATGATACCATCAACGAGTTTTTATTTATATTTCATGTTGGTGGAATGTACAACCATATGAAAGAATGGGATATCTTGCAAGGATATAAAAGACATTACTATTGGTAGATCAGTATAATTATTGACATAGAGACTAGAGAGGTATTGTATTGCTAGGAAAGGAATCATGATTATTTTACCATTTTTTATCAATTTGGGGATTTATTCCAAAGGAATTTATTTTGAATTAAACCCAAGAGGGAGGTTCAATTTACCAAAGAACTCATACCAATCCCTGATCCTGTTTCTATTCTGAAATATAGATTGTCTCTAATGGAACTGTGATATCTTGAGGATAATTTAGAGGACCAATTACGAAAATGAATTATCTAAAAATACACATATCATTATAGATCACCTATCTTGTTCACCATGGAGTATTGAACCATGAAATTATGTGTCAATTATCATAATTTTAATTTTATAGTTGTGAAAAATCCATTCTTCGTACCACATATTCAACACCAATTCGATCATATTGGAGGTCCAGAGTATTTCCTAATATTGATTTGAGATCATGATATCCACGTATGTGGGAGAGTTCATCTTCCTTTCTCCATAATTATTTCAAAATATAGTACCTTTGATATGAGTATCTGTTATTACTTTTTGGGTTGTGAAGTACACCAGTTGTATTCAGGGATATAATTAATATGAGTTTCTTCGTGTATCTAGAAAAGTATATGGTATTAATTATTATTTATATTATTATTTAATTAATGTCAAAGGGGGGTAAAAAAATAACCTAGAAATTATGTTTACACTGTATAAGGAGAATAATAGTTATACTAAACACTCTATAATTTGGTTTTTGATAGATGAGGTATGCTTTCTGGGATATCTAAAATATAAGGTAGTTCTATCGTAAATCCTCAATATGTTCATTAAAATTATTTCATAAAATAATCTAGATATTGATTTATATAAAAACAATATTCTAGGATAATTTGAATATTTTAAAATATTTATTCCACACTTTTCATATTAGCTAGTTCCTATGATGTTTTCAACTACCAATAGGGGAAAATTTTATAGTCAGTTTCTCATGGTTGTTAATAGAATATTGAATTCATAACAAATTCAATCCTTACATGAACCATCTAAGGTGTATACCAATAATTTTTAGGATTCAAGAACTAGGCATGGAAATGTTTTAATAAATTATAGGTAGTGGGTCATGTATGGGTCCATGAAGTTGAGACATCACAAGTGAAACTACCCGATACAGGACCTACAAATAACAACAGTACTAAATTCCCTAAGATGATGGAAAAGTTAATTACTAGGTACATTTATGTACTTTATGATGACAATGTGAACCTTAAATATGTATTTCTTCTGAGGTACCTAACCAATTGATAGTGAAATTTGGGTGAATATCTAAAATATATTTAATTTTTAACTACATTATGATCTAGTTTAGGGGAATGTAGTGATAGTGTAACATAAATAATAGAAACAATTTCTAGTAGATGGGTATTATAGTAGTTTGTAGTATCTGTTGGATCACATCCATTAATTTTTGTTAGAATATCAACAGTATTATGTTTGAGTGACCACTAAATCCTTTCATATTGATCCCTTATTTCAAATCATGTTTAATAGTGGGATGTTATCAAATCTAGAGTTTCTATCCATCAGGGAGAGTATATTTGGTGTTAGATTCCATATGAATAGGCCATTGATGATGTTGAGATCCTCCTTGTTCATAGTCACTTATTGGTCCCTTTGGACATCCTAGAGGAACTAATATTGTTGTCGGATGCCTTGTATTAGGTGGTTCACCTAGATCTGACCATGATGGATAATGACATACATTGAAAATATTGGTAGTCATGGATGAAGAAGGATGTGGATCCATTTTTCACATGATATTCTACCTATCAGTAGGTGATGGAAAATAATTAAAAGATTCATTTATTTCTACTGTCATTTCACATTTTTGTGGGAAAATTGGATGATGATACAACAGATTTTTCTTGTGAGGTTATTGCATACACTAAAGGGAAGTGATATAGTTTGGGTGATAGTGTATTAGCTACATTTTTTTTATAATATTTATCCAATCCCTGGAAACTTTTTAGTATATTATATGAGAAATATCTATTAATTTTTGATTGTTTTTTAAATAGGGTACCAAGGAGTATTTTCTTGTACTAATATGTCTGATTTATGTAATATTTTTTGAAATGGATAAGGGATATTCTTTGTAAATTTGTTAACCTCAGCACTTCCTATCATCCAAAAACTAAAATAATTTCAAAAACATTGTTGTGACATTGGATGATATGATAAGTGTATGCATCATAGATTTTAAAAGTTGTTTAGAGAACAATACAACCTTGTTATAAATTGAAGACAGTTATAGTTTCCGAAAAAATATACAGATTGGAAAAAATAAGTATTTAAATATTAGTCCCTTTTGATATACATTATTTTGGGTAGAGGATACATAGGTTATAATGATATGGATGAGTCATTTGTATCATAATTTTTATCATATATAATTTATTTATAAGAAAATTATATCTTTATAGGGAATTATGGAGATATTATAAAAACCAATGATGTTAACCTCGTGAGTCCATAGTTGGTTATTGGGGTTTCATACAAGTGTTAATAAAGTTGGGACACCTTCATGTTTAATGATTGATGAAATTGACACCCATGTCTGTTGGTTCATTTAAGATAGTGGAGGGGATTCATAAAAACGAATACCACTTAGCTCTCATACAGTGTTGTAGTGTTATTCCAGACAGCATTAATGTATTATATCTTAGTTGGTATAATTCAAATCTATCTAATGTGATCGACACTAACGATGTTGTGCTAGAGGACATTGAGAAACATCTGGTTCATATATTTGAAAATAGTTTAAATTACCTCTATGGTTGGAAATATACTATGGTTCATCTATTGTGGAATGGAAGTCACCTCCATAAAGATATATGAGAGGGGAAATCTGACACATGAGCACAATGGGAAGAGTTATATTAAAAATAGGGCAACTGAAATTCAGGATAATAACATAAGGATTAAATGTTATATAGGTGAAAATTATAATATCATAGTATATCTAGAGGTGAATCTCATTATTAAAATACAACCTGGAAACATTTTTAATAAGGTTTTTCGAGTCCTGGAAATGTTTATACAGTTCATGGAGGCTCCAATAGTGTTTTTTGATGATGTCCAAAAAGTAAGAAAATTTGTAGTTATATCCATGGTCCTATGGTCAGTCCACCATTAGTGCTAACCATGAATCCAAACTATCTAGAGAAAATAACAAGTCATATTGTTTTAAAACACACAAAACCACCAGTGAATACCATAATGGTCTTATAATATAATAAGTATAATATTTTGTGTGTATTTTTCCATCCACGTTAAAGAAGAGTGTCCCGAAAAGGGAGATCCTCATCGTTGGAACATTATTTGTCTACTATGTGAGAATACTATGTGAGGTAAGGATACTCTATAGTTGGAGATTCGCTGTTGGAACACATTGTGTCTTACCATCTATAAAAACAATGACAACATTTAAAAATTCTAAAACTACCATTTTCCATTATGATTATAATACCTGAATCACAAAATTTATTTCCTAAATTTTTCATCATCTAATCAATCACATGTTCCACTATATTACTTTACTTAATTTTGATGTTTTTCTTTGATGTATACACAAATATGAGCATCATTAATTCTTTTTGCATGATTTTTGTTTTATAATGAGTCAATTCACTTATTAATTTAATTATAGTCAATTTTGGAAGAAAACATCATTATAACTTATTTCCATGGATTTTACAACCATTAAAATTAAAACCATTTAATCTCTAATTGATGTTAGGTAATTAAATGATATTATTCTAAATTAACAATGTATGTGGTGTATATGTTTTAAAGTATATTTATATTTATTTCATTCTCAGTGTAGTATGTGGTCAATAAAATATACTGAGAACTCGACATAAAATTAAAAAATTAATTTTATGTTATTGGTAACCGTATAGTATAATGGTTATATTGGAATTAATTAGAAAATATATGAGTTAAAAATAGATCTATATCCACCATTTTTTCTTCTGTTACATTTTTATATACAATCAATATGTGGGAGAAAATTTACATGGGATTTCGCACTACTATGTTTAAAATTACACAAAACAAACATGTCATTGAAATAGTAGTCAACTCATTCAATCGACATTCTTATTTTAAATTCAGGTGGTTTTCTTTCTAAATATAAAATAATTTCTGAATTAGGGATGTAGAAAATTTCAATTATTTAAAATTTCCCGTCGACTTCGATAGATAAATAATTATTATTTCATAGGATCAGTATTCACAGCATTAAATAGTGGAATTTTTTTCAACCATGAATACTCTATTCCACTAATAGTCTCGAGGGTAGTTGCATCATTTTTTATATTTAAATTTTTTCTTCAATTTAGTGGGATAAACTTTAATAGTTTGTAAGTGGTTTACAAACCTATAGTGGAGAATCCATATGTCTTCCTCTATACAAGAAGGATTCATATTTCCCCATATAATTCATTATACATTCATCATTGTCAAAAACCATTATTCATATTGATTTCTATATGAGCATTTTCCTAATATTGTTCATTGGGTATGAGACTAATTATTGGATTAAGTAATTTGATAAATAATTTATTTGAAATCAAATGAGTTGTTATTCTATTATGTAAATTTTGTTATTTTTCTATCATTGAGGGTGTGGGTGCATGTATTATCATGAATTATTAAATGACTGAGAAGAAATCATCTTATATACAATGGTAGATTCACTAGACCTAACTCGTACTAGGGAACGAACTGCAACTACCCCAAGCCCACCTCTATATGCTAGGGGCTGGCAACTATCACTGAAGGCAGAACAAAATCGGGGAGGCCGTTGACTATGAACATTTACACACACACATCTAACTCAAAGAAAATCTTCAAAGAAAAAGAATAAAGAAAGGATCTACACTACTATAAAAAACGGAACCAAACAAAAATGAATCGACCACAAACATTACAAGTACAAGAAAAGTTATGTTGAAATGGAAAGGGGGAAAATACACATCCAACTAGAAAAGTACCACAGCCCGGCAACAGTTTAAAAACTAAAACAGCTGGAAGAGTCCCACTTCTAAATCCCATGCTACGACCACTGCAAACGGTCCAATCACCCCATGTCCCGAAGCTCCTCTAATGTCAAGATCAACTTGTTCGTCCACTACAAGGGCACACAAAATGCGGGAAAAGCCCAAGACGAGGTGAGTATTAGAATACATAGTAGGATTCCACGAAGCCTTGAGGGAGCAGCAAGAGATGTAATGAAGAGGAGAGTACTAATAGAGAACAAGGTACAACAAGAGTGAAGAAAAATAGTAAATATCCTCCCATTAATAGATATGATCGCTCAAAGAAACCCAAAAGAGAGAGTAAGGGGATTTTCATCTCACAGATCACACTGGGTATATGTCTATACATATACACAGGGCAACCAGATATACTCATAACTCAGACTTGTAGTCTAGAGAAAAGTTACAAAACTACATACCCACTCTAGGGATCCTTTTTAAAGATTACAAAAATCACTAATCCGAGATAACTCACTCCACGAGTCTGATAGCTCTGATAATGTCAGTCTGGAAAGTATCATTCGTCGGAAAGGTCACGAGAGATAGAGGCACTCATTATGGGAGAACACTGTAGTGAGTTTGGAAAGATCATGATAGATTGATTCACTCATTACAGGAGACACAATCCTATGTGGGAAAGATCATGATAGATAGATGCACCTATTATGAGAGACACACTCATTAGTGGGAAAGATCACGATACACAAATGTGGATCACTACCAGGGCCATGGTGGTTACCACGACTCATCCAGATTCCCCAGTTAGGTGTATTCCCTAGATAGGTATAGTATCAATGCCCGAAAGAGTGGTTCACATTGATTCATGACTCTACATAGGGCTAGGAATGGATAGAGGATCTCACTCCGGGCCTCTCGGAGGGATGCCGACTCTAACACAGAAAGTCATGCTAAAGGGATCAAACTCCTATTGAAGTAAATGATTCCTGACCTTAAGGGGAATGAGAAGAAGGGGCACTAACCCAAAAGAAACATTCCAAGATACAATGAACAAGATTACCATGCCATTTTCCAAAAAGTAAACGCCATGTAGAAAAGTTACACGGCGTGTTGTCTGACCCCAGGCATTATCTGTGTAGAACAGCCCCTATCGTAAGGTTGGTCATGAAAAATGAAACTACACAACATGTATAAAGATAACACACCATGTCTATTTGACTGGGTTTATCCCCGTGTATGCTAGCCATGTGCCCATACAATGTCTCAAACCATGTATGTCAATCTGTGTATTCAGAACACAGGGTGACCTATGCAACTAGCCTCGTCTGGCTGTGTAGTGGAGTATCGACTCCAAATATAGGGAAACCCTCTCAGAGTGAAAAACCTGCACTCATGAGGTGGGGAGTCCCATCTCTACCAGAGGAGAGGAGTAGGAAATACCCACACCATGAGTCTTCATGGGAGTATCCATGATAACTGTCACTAAAAGAAACACCTTATCTTTGCTCATTAGGTCTTCGTTCATACCTCAACCACCACGAAGTTCCAGAAGGGAGGAACCCAAACGACCACCATGTCGTAAGGGTTCCAACATGATAGACATTGCATCAATCTGACGCCCAGACTGTATGTTATAGGCATTTTAGATCCGAGGGCCCAGTTAGATTCGTGTTTGATCCAACCCGGCCATACATCAAACGACACCAGTTAACCAAACCAGTCACAACATTTTGATCCATATGAAAAAACACATGAGATGAACTAACCATTTTTTCCAAGCGTATAGCCAGTGAAAATTTTTCATTTCACCGCGACGTGCGTGAACTAGGCCTCGTGTGGCCCGTGTAATAACCGAGATCTAAAATATCCGATATTGGTCTTGAAAAATCCATCTAGATTTCAAGGTTGCAACATCATAGATGGTTCATCATTCTGACACTATATGAGGGAGATATATCTGATAAAAGAGGCGACAATAATAATAATAATAATAATAAAAATAAAAATAAAAATAATAATAATATTGGGTCTTTCGTGGACCTAAGCCACAAACCAGACTTGAGTATCCAATATTCAACTTGAATCAATCGTATTAAAGACATGGTCATGTCACCACGGACGGAATGTCAATAGGATGCCGCAAGTATGAGTTATAGCAGGTCTAAGATTTAATAATGATATTAAATCTATTAATTATTGAGAGTTTCGGGTACCCAATCTGAAAACCTGAAAAAAGACATCCAATATTGGACTTATATTGACTGTTTCAGAATCTGGGTCACACTACCACATAAGTTTTGTGGAACCAAGGTCGCACGACTATGTTACTGTCGAAAACGTGTTCATCAACAACAATAATAATATGATTATTAATTTTTTTATTTTTAATTGGTTTATTTCAAAAATATCATCTCATGCACAAATCTCTCCAATTTGGTCTGCATCACCCCATTTCATCCAATTTTTATTTTATTGAATTAAATTTTAATCTTTATTTCCTTTAAAATCGTTCTCTCTCAAAACATCATTGTTTCTTCCACAATTTCATAAAGCTCCAACTAATGTGGCACCTCCCCTTGTCATTTACTCCATGACCCCCATGCAACAAATCATTTCCCACTTCAATGTTATTTTTTAAAAAATTAATAATAATAACACACATCATTAATGTTCAAATTTAATCCCATTAAATTAGTTTTCCATGGTAATTCTCATATTAAATTAAAACCATTCCATTTAATTATCACACACTAAAAACCACCATTAATATTTTTAATTAATTTAATAGTAATTAATTATCCACCAATTTCATCAACAGGTCCCCATCATAATCATAAAAAATTATCATTATTATTGACATCCGTCATGTCACCCCTTCACACCAGCCCAGTCTTCCACACCACCCCAAACCCTCAGATCCACTTCACATGCCACCATTTCTAGCTTTACCAGCATCCTTGGTCACCTGATCGCCTCACCGAAACACAGGCTTGAACTACAAAAACCCTTTTTGGAAACGTGCTACGGGATCCCTTCTCACACCATTCCGTCTTCAATCTTAACTCTGAAAAAAGAGACGAATGAGGACCCCTGATCCTTGGGTTGGGATCTCCACATCCATATCCCATGCTCAATGAACCATTGAGTTTCTAGCATTCTTAATTAATTTGCAATGAAGAACACACAAATAATGCGTGGACCATGAATAAGGAAAGATCTCGGTCTAAGTGTTGATCGATAAACATTATAGTTTGGACATAGATTTTAAAAATCAAGAACATGTGGAATTTGAAATTAAATATTTATCATCCTTCAAGAATGTCAAATTCAAGATAAGCAAGAAGAAAATTAATTCATTAAATTGTTTATCGATCTGCAAATCATGTTATATAATTTTCATTCATCATGAGAAATTTAAATTGTGGTGAGGAATCCACAATGATAAATCCTCCCTCTATTTTGGATCAATGATCGGTGAAGATTGCATTCATCAAGATCTAATCAATGTTGACAAGGATCACACTTGCACAATGATGAGAAGAAGATGTTTCGTTTGTCGCTCTTTGATTTTCCTGGATATGAGGATTCACTGTTCTCTGTTCATCTTTCGTCAATGGAAAGAGGAGGAGAGGAAAGGAGTATAGGCATTTTCATTGTTGAAAAAACAAAATTATGAGGAACAACCCTTTAAGACTCATATTTATGACCACTTATTATGTTAACAGATATTTTAATACAATAATTAAATAAATAATTATTTACTTATTTAATTATTTTCACACGATGGCGCAAAAGCCAAACACCCGCCGCCAATAAAAGTTATACCCACCCTAGGGGAAACACTGCGTTCTGTACCCTACTGTGGCCTCTAATTTCTGATTCGATCAACTGTTTAAGATATATCCCTTATTCTTTAGTTAATAACATGTGCGTAATATAAAAACACATAACATTTTTATAAAATTAATTTAGGGTCCTCCTGGCCTTGGAATTGCATGTCGTCTCAGCACCCAGCTCTAGAAATATTTTTAGAAATATCTCAATGTCTTATTATGAAAAAACCTGGTATCTAAATTATTCTCTTCTTCAATATTTTCATCCTTGAAAAGCAAATCCAAGGATACCAATCAGAATTCTGAGCCCACACATAGCTCTCCTGCTCCTATGGAAGCCTGTACATTTCTATGCTGCCATGGAATATAAACCAAAGCGGTGGTACACCCTCATAAGGCTTTCTTGAGTTTAGGACATGTGTATGAACATACACGTATCTCCTCAGTTGCGAAATGTGTAATGTACTGCATACCTACTCCAACTATTTGGGATAAGGCCATGCGATATGAAACCATTCCATCTCCTCGCACACTCTCAAATGACCTGATAAAACTCAGGGGAACGTTTCCTCCCCGACCAAACCACTACATTACATGTCACAACTGGAATCATTGTTTGTCACTAGGACATAGTTTCATGATTACCTCCATCATAATATCCAAATGGTGAAACACCTTTTGGTATCTAGTCACATAGGATTTCACAGTCAATGAATCGCAACCAAGACTCTGTTACACGCTCGAGAAGTGAAGGAGTCAACACCATCGAATGGAGAAAAGTTGTACCCTCATGTTCCACTAGGGTAAGCTATAGCGAAGTTAAATGCTTGGAAACATCCCACCCTAGGTGACTCTGGGATTTCATGTACTTCTTGATAAGGGAATCTTATACATAACTGCACCTTAATTACACAAGTCTGCAAGATTCTTCTACTGTGATTTCGCTGCACTACCTGGGTCCCATATGACCACGTGCCTATGACTAATCATGATAAGATCTTATATGATGATATCTCATTGTTTGGAACCTTCTCGCTATATTGGACATCTCAGCTCTGTTGCAATCACTATCAAAACCAGTTGTATGACATGCCTAGAAGAACTCTACCACTGGTGTCTACTCTCGCATCTTGGTTTAGGTTGGGATTCACAAGGGCACTATGATATCACATATCTCTCTACAGAGTCCCCTCTCAATCTTCTATTCTTGGAAACTACCATTATAGACCAGTGGACCACCGAATCTAGATATACATCTACTGTTTCAGGGTCTGGATTACTGCGGAACCTCGGTGGTCTCTGGTGCTGGAACTTACAAGTGTGCTCTACCAGCACAAAACCTCAACCTACTCGAATGGGGTTGAATTATTCTAAACATTAGGGGTTTTGTTACTTTCCCATCTAGAGAAAGGGGCTTTCATGAGTGGTCTTGAACTGAGCTCTTGTCACTCACAGAATTATTTCCATGAACTGTAGCTAGTATCCTACATAGCTGTCATACCAGAGACATCATTAATGTTATCATGAAGTATCATGGTTGGATGAGAATATCTATATATATCAACAATGATGGGGAGATAACATCATAAGGATAGTAAAAGACTCAATCCTATATGATGCATGTACCATTTTTCCCTATAATAGGTGTCTCAGGTTTCCGAGTCAACAAGAGGGTAATTTGGTTCCTGGTGAATGGATATGTCGGTCGTCGGTACTATCACTGGACTCCCCGGCCTGAGAGCCACTCTCGAGACACATCGACACTATTGACCTAAACCCAACCAAGACCATTTTAGGGAAACGTTTGAACAATGCCCCACTAGTGGAACCACCTCTAATAGAACTCTTTCACAACCCGACCTGTACCCAGGCTCGAACCGCAAGTACCCCAAGCCCGCCTCCATAGGCCAGGGGATGGCGACTACTGCTGAAGGTGCAACAAAATTGGAGAGGCCATTTCCTAAGAACCTATACACACACACACACGCAGCTAACACAATGCATAAGTGCAGAGAAAAAGAAGTAATAATGTTCCACAGTGCTATACAAAAGGGAACCAAACGAAAATGCATTGACATCTAAAAGTACAAGTACAAGAAATGTAAAGCTGAGAGGGAAAGGGGAAAATCATGCACCCAACTAGAAAAGTTCCACAATCCAGAAATAAATGAAAAATTAACATAGCTGGAAGAGTCCCACTTCTAAATCCCATGCTACGACCACCGCATGAGGTTTATGCACCCTGTATCTCGAAGCTCCTCTAATGTCACAATCAAACTATTTGTTGTCTGCAAGGGAATGCCAAATGTGGAAAAAATCAAAGAAGGAGTGAATATAAGAATACACAGGAGTATTCCCTGAAGGCTTGAGGGATAATCAATAGATTTACTAAAGAGGAGAGCAGTGGGAGACAACAAGGTACAAAAAGTGTGAACAAAAAGTGTACAGCTCCACCAAATAATAGATATGATCACTCAAATAATCCCAAAAAAGAGAGTAAGTGGACATTCATCTCATGCTTCACAATTGGTATATGCCCATACATATAACTAAGGAAACTAGATATACTTGTACCTCAGACCTATTGTTTGGAGACTAGTCATACAACTACATACCCATTCTCGGGATCCAGTTCGAAGATTCCACATATCACTCATCCAGGAGAACTTAATCCATGAGTCTGATAGCTCTGATAACGTCAGTCTGTAATGTATCGTTTGTCGAAAAGGTCACGAGAGATAAATGAACTCATTACGGGAGAAGACACATCTGATTGGGGAATGATCATGATAGATAGATTCACATATTATGGGAGATACACTCCTGAGTGGGAATGATAACAATAAATAGATGCACTCATTATGGGAGACACACTCTTGAGCAGGAAAGATCACGATACATAGATGAGGATCACTTACAGGGCCATGGAGGATACCAAGACTCATCCGGATTCACCAGTTAGGTGGATTCACCAGATAGGTATAGGATTAACGCCTGGTAGAGTTGGTTATGTCGATTCCTCACTCTACCTAGGTTCGGGAATGGATAGATGATCTCAGTCCGACCCTCTTGGAGGTATTCCGACTCTATCAGAGAATGTTCTACTGAAGGTATCATAATCATGTAAAAGTAAATGATTCGTGACCTTCAGGGGAACGAGAAGAAGGGGCACTATCCCAAATGAAACTTTTACATGATACGGTGAATAAGAGGACCATTCCATTTTCCAAAATGTACATGGAATGTAGAAATGTTATACGTCGTGTTGTCTGACCCCAGGTACTGCCAGTGTCCAACAGCCCTTTGTGTAATGATCTTCATCAAAAATGAAAATACACGGCGTGTAAAAAGAAAACATTTCATGTCTAAGTATTTGGGGTCCTCCCCGTGTACTGTGGATAGGTTCTGGTACACGGTCTCAACCCATGTATGTCATCCCATGTAATCGGAACACATGGTGACCCATGGAACTAGACTGCTCAGGCCGTGTGGTGGAGTATCAAATCAAAAAATTGCAAAACCCTCTAAGAGGAAAATGAACTCACACTAATGAGGTGGGGAGTCCCATCTCAACCAGAGCAGAGAAGTAAAAAATACATGCACATTGAGTCTTCATGGGAGTATCCATCCTAACTATCACTAAATGAAATGACATAGCTCTGGTTCTCAGGTCATCGATCATACCTCAACCGCCACAGATTTCTACAAGGGAGAAACCTGAAGGACGAACATGTCATATGATATCTAGCACGACAGACGATGCATCAATCTGACACTCATTTTATATTTTATAGGAATTTTAGTACAGAGGGCCTGGTCGGATTCGTGTTTGATCCATCTTTGTCATACATCAAAATACAATGGATAATGGAACCGATCACACAGTTGTGATCCATATGAAAAAAACTTGTGATGGAATACCCATTTGTCCAAAATGGATAGATGGTGAAAAGGTTTCATTTCACCGCAACACGTTCGAACCAGGCCTCGTGGGACCTACACTTCAACCTTGACATGAAATATCCAAAATTGGTCTTGAAACATCCATCTTGATTTCAGGTTTGCAACGTCACAGACGGTTCATCATTCCAACACCGTATGAGGGAGATATGTCAGATACAAGATCCCATATTATTATTATTATTATTGGGTGTTTCATGGACCCAAGCCACGAACCAGAATTCAGTATCCAACATTCGACTTGATTCGATCGTATTAATGATAGGGTCACATCACCACTTAGAGAAAGTCAATTGGATGTCACACACATGACTTATATCTGGTCGAATATTTAATAATTATATTAAATATATTAATTCATTAGTGTTTTGGGTACCCGATCTAAAAAAGAGAAAAAAATACATCCAATATTGGACTCGGAATATCTGTTTTGGATTCTGGGTCGCACTTCCGTAGACGGTTCATGAAACTAAGGTCACACGAATAAGTTACAGTCAGAAATGTGTTTTATCAACAAAAATAATAATATGATTATTATATTATTTATTAATCGATTTATTTAAAAAATCTCATGTCATCAACAAATCAATCCAATTTGGTGCGCATCACCCCTTTTTATCTGATTTTTATTTTATTGCATTAAATTTTAATCTTCATTTCCTTTAAACTATTTCTCTCTCAAAACTTCTTTCTTTCTTCCACAATTGTATCATGCAGTAATGAAAGTGGCGCCTCCCCTTGGCCTTTACTCTATGCCGACCATGCCCCAACTCCTTTCACACTTCAATGTTATCATTAATAATATTAATAATAACAACAACCATCATTAATGTTCTAATTTAATCCCATTAAATTAGTTTACCATGGTTATTCTCATATTAAATCAAAACCATTCCATTTAATTACCACACACTAAAGGGAAACCTTACCTTTATTATTTAATATGATAGTAATAAATTCTCTTTCAATTTCTTCAACGGGTTTCCATAATTATCATTAATTTTTATTTTTATTATTATTATTGATGCCCATCATGTCTCCCATTCATGCCGGTCCAGTCTTCCACACCACCCCAAACCATCAGAGCCGCCTCACATGCAATCAGATCTACCTCTCCCAGCTTTTTCGGTCGCCTGATTTCCTCACCGAATGACCTCATTGATCCGCGGAAACACTTGTCGGACTCGTGCCATGGGATCACTCCATATGCCATTCCGTCTTCGATTTTAAATCAGAAAAAAGAGACAAATGCAGTTCCATGATCCATGTGTCGAGATCTCTGTGTCCATATGTCACTCTCAACAAAACATTGAGTTTCGACCACACTTAATTAATTTGTGATGAAGAACACACAAATAATACACAGACCCTGAATAATGAAAGATCTTGGTCGACATGCGGATCGATAGCCATGTTAGTTTGGCCATTGTTTTTGACAATCATGAACATGGGGAATTGGTAATTAAATATTTATCATGCTTCAAGAATCTCACTTTCAACATAAACAAGAAGAAAATTAATTCAATAAAATGATTATTGATTCGTGAATTAATATATTTAATACGTGTTCATTATGAGAAATTCAAATTGGGGTAAGGAATCCACAATGATAAATCATACCTCAGGGTTGGATTGATCATTGGTGAAGATCGCATTCATCATGATCTGTTCATTGTTGACGAGGTTTGCACTTTAAAATGATGAGATGAAGGTTTTTCATTTTTTGCTCTTCGATTTTCCTGGATCTGAGGATTCATTGTTCTTCATTCGTTGTTATTCAAAGAAAATAGGTGGGGGGACAGATGTATAGGCATTGTAATTGTTGAGAAAACTAAATTATGATGAAAAACCCTTAAAGCCTCATATTTATAACCACTTAGTAGGTTTAAAGAGGTTTTAGTCAAATAATTAAATAAATAATTGTTTACTTATTTAATTATTTTCCCATGATGGCGCAAAAGCATAAAACCCGACGCCAACAAATGTAAGGCCCGGACTAGGGGAAACACTATGTTTCATACCCAATCATGGTCTCGAATTTCTGATCTGATCATCCATTTAAGAGATATCCCATTTTCTTTAGTTAATCATGTGTGCGTAATATAAAAACGCTAATCATGTTCATAAAATTAATTATGGGAACACTGGGCCTTGGAATTTCAGGTCGTCTCAGCGCCAATCTCTGGAAATATTTTTATAAATACTTCAACACCTTATTAGGAAAAACAATAGGTCTCTATATAAATATCTCCTTAGTGAGTTTGGAACATTGAGAGCACAAAGAATATCACTATTATTAATAAATTTCTATCATGATCCCTCTAGTTTTGAATAGTGTATGGAATATTTATGTACAGTATTTAATAATTAATTTTTGAACATGAATCAATTGTGTGGATAGTTGGAATCTATTATCTTGTGGGATTTATATTCCATTAGATTCACACCTGGTATCAAAACTATGCAAGGGATTGATAGCTTATTGTGAGGTCAATGAATACCCAAGGAATGTGGGTTATAGTACCATGACTAGGCCTGGAAGTTGTCTTGGGGACATGGTATCACTATGATAAATTAGTGAACATATATTTATATTGGTCTCCATTAACCTCCATCATTCTAAGAACAAAATGCCTAATAGTTGTAATATTATATCACCTAATTTTGAGGTTATATATCTCCTATTTTATAAATTGTGGTTGTACTATAATTTCATTTGGTCATTTGTGTTTCGATAATATTTTAGGATGTGTTAGAGGTGTACTATATGGATCATGATTTTTTCATGTTTTGGGGATAGCGTGTGGGTCCGTAGATTACCATCCAAATTTTAGATTTGTTCCTTGAGTAATTTTACATTTCTAATATGAGTTCAAAGAACCATACTATAACCATTCCACGTTGAAATTTTTCAAAAATTGGAATTTTACAATTTTTTCATATAGTTTTCCTAACTGTATGACATAATTATGTGACCCTGTGTTTTTTTTGGATACACTCACATGTTCTACCCCTAGTTTTCTATACCATGTATTCAAACCATAAGTCCATATTAGTGACATACATAAATAATATTTTTAACATAAAACATAATATAATACATTAACTTCTACTCCTTTAACATAGAATCTGGAACCCCATACTTTTTCTATGTAATTTTTGTGATTTATGACTCCACAAGAGAATGATTTTATTGAAACAATATTAATTTTAAACTTGTAATTAATCGTAGGAGTCTCATTTATCTTTATCCTTATCGATCATATTAATTTCAGATGAGTGGAATCAAGGATTTAAGTTTTCATTCCATGATAAATAATTAGGTTTGTGTTTTGAAGGTATATATCACGGATCCATTAGAACATGGTGTTATTATCTATAATAAACCCATCTGAAGTATTTATCTACTATTTGACTATACTATTCATTAAAAATGTTGGAATTTAATTCTTAAAATTACTATTTTATATTCATAACTGAAATAACTTGTAAATTACATATTGATATTTGGTATAAAATGGAAGGGTTGGGGGAAAAATAAAACTTGTTTGATTAAATGATTCTTTTGATTTATTCTTTCTAAAATGATGATTTTTGGAGAAAATATTGACTTTTAAATTTACCAACTCTAGTTTTGTGGTTTCATTCACTAAGATGGTGATATTTTTGGGAATGTGTTTCTGGAAATTTAATATTTATTAAAAATTACTAGTATGAATTTTATGGGTAATTATGGTTTTATAATGATTTCTGTTATAAATATAATACACTAGAACACATGTATTAGTGTCCATTCATGATTCATTATTATGGTGAATAACTACTTCAGAATTGAATGTTTTATCCAAATAGGAAATCATGGTTGTACCACAATGTAACAAGTAGGGTCAGGAAGATTATGAATCTTTACGTGAGTAGGAATGCCCAAAGGGACCGGATTGGTTAGATATACATTTGGTGTTGGTGTATATCATGAGTGTGTGAATTTATAGAATGGGGTTCTCTATGTGTCTGTAATTTTCATGGACTATGTATTTGTATATCTTAGATATATATTTTTTATTGTTTTCTCATATTTTATGTTAAATTTTACATAAATTTTTCATTTATCAGTGTTTTGTGTGGATGTTATAAGGGATTACAAATACAGTTGTGTTATATCCACATGCACATGAAAATTGGTTTATTTGTAGTCAATTTATTTATTATACAAATAAGGGTTAAATTGTGTACATTAAAATCAAAGTATTTTTTCTTTGTAGTCATGGTTAATATAGGTTTGAGAATGGTGATGGTCATGTGATGATGTCTAGTGTAATGCCACCTTTGTAGTTGGAGTCTATATATTCTCTGGTTTCACAAATTATAGAACTAAATTTTTTATCTTCTTTTACTCATACTATGTTTCTTTTATAATAATGTTATTGGTGTTTTTCTTAACATTATATCATGTATCATATTATACTTCATTATTATTATTTTCTGTTGTTTTTTGATTATAATGGATAAATTTTTCCCTAATAAGATGTTATGCCATTAAGATTTATTCAAATATTTTAGATCTATGGGGATTTCACATATGTTTTATGGAATTTTGATCCTTCCAAACCCAATGGGCTGGGTCAGGATATTACCTTAACTATTTGATTCTAATTAAAAGAACTCACCTATTTAACATAATATGTCCATAGTATTTGTAGACTAGGTTCTAGGTATCCTAATTGTTTTCACAGGGCATCTGTGAGCAATGTCTTAGAAGAAGATTCCATATTCAAAACTTATGATCATTTCAACTATAAGATTGAGGACAACACCCACTCACCATGCCCATATGAACCTCCTAGATCATATGGTCAACTACAATTCCACACCAAGACATTCTCAAACGAAAGGGTTATGAATTCATAACATTATGTACCATAATCCTATTGATCTCAATGGATAAGACTATATAGGTTCTAATTCCCAATCCTCTTAAATAACAAATATAATAAAAATAAAAAATATAATGGAAAATTATACTACTCATTCAATTAAAAATGCAAACAACTATGGATCTTCAAAAAAATAAATTAAAAAAATTTGTGCAAAAAAAATCAGTAGTAAGATGATTTAAAAGGGTAAATTATATAATTTATACTGGTATAAATTCCTAAAAACGTTGATTAGATTTATAAAATAATTTATATAAAGCATTAAGGGTAATATTTTCAGATCTAGGGGTTCTGATGTAAATATATGAATTATAACCCCCAAAATTTATTTAAAGTATGATTTATTTCTATCATCTAAGGAGGTCAGATTATTAATCAATCACAACATGGATGACTATTCAATTAGTATTATTGATCAAATTTTCTCCATCGAACAAGATATCAGACGATAATACTATATACACAAACATCTTTGACAAAAAATAACTTGATAGATCAAATCATGAATGAAGAGCTTTTTGTCCTAACCAAAAAAATTATAAAAAGAAGGTTAATTGAGTAAAAAATATCCCTACTACTAATTATATAAAAGAAAATATGTGGTTTGAAATCTATATGGTATATTTCTTATAATTATGTTTTATTGTTACAACTATTTTTCCGATTTTTTTGTTTATAAACTGATGCTGTTAAAAATGGGAGTCTGATGTTATTAAATGTATAATTTATCTAATATGGTTACTATAGATTTAATAAGAAATGATAAAATAGAAATTGATTTTTGTTATATATATGTATATTAGTACATTATATAATAATTTATTTCAATATGACAAGACATATATTTTTAATCTAATATAAATTATAAAGGCATTGTATTGCTAGTGTAGAATGGGACTAAATGAAATATTGATGATAAATTATTTTTATGTTATATTGTGAGGAGTTTTTATTGTATCATTCTATTATTATATGATAATGTACAATTATTGAGGAATTGAAGATAGAAATATTAGGATATACATAAGAAATAAATGAATAATTTCATAAAGAACTATGTGATGAGAATTAAAAAAATTATTCAAATATCCAAAAATTTAAATATATATTTTGTTAATTTTTTTGAATATGAACCATTTAAATAAATTTATTTTAATTTTCATTTAAATTTAAATCTAATATATATTAATATATTATAAAAGAAATATTAATGGTATTTATTTAAGTGTTAACAAAATCATTTTCCCTTATTGAGAAAATATTTTATTATGTCTAACTTCTCAAGGATATATATCAATTTCATAATGTTGACATTAAATACCTATATTTCAATTATAAATATTCACATAAAAGATATGAAACATGTATTCTTAATCATGGTTTAATTATTTGATTTTATGAATAAGATGTATATATGGAAGTTGTGTTATAATATTATATTAAACAGATTCATGATTATTTTTTATATATAGTTTTTTATCCACCTTACTCATATTAGTAGTGTTATATTCATATTTTTATTTAAAAAATAATTTTTAATAATTTCTAACACATGTTCTCATAATATTATAAATATGACTTATAATTATTAAATTTAATGTAACATCCATAATATTAAAAACATATTAGAATCATGTGATATTTTTTTGAAATCATATTACTACACTAAACGAATATTTTATAATGTAATTTTAATTTAATGGAATATTTATATATTTTTAAATTCTGAGTATCACTTTCTATGGGTTTATACATTTATTATATAAACATTATTTCAAAACATGGTGTAACATGTTTTACAGTAAAATAATTCAATTAAATTTATCCTATATTATTTAGAAAATTAATTAAAAAATTTATTTTTATAAAAAATCGATAATACATTTGGTTATATTGGATATTTGATAAGTAACATGTTAATTATCATATCATTGTATCCCCAATTCACAATTTTTATATCATAAAAACTAGTTTCTTATATTTTTATTGAAATGATAAATTCATATTAATTAAAAGTTCAATATTATGAAATTTATATTTTATCCTATAAAAATAAGTATATATTCTTAATATAAAAGTAAATTTAATATTGAATAAAAAACGTAAATCTGTCAAAAAAAAAGATATCAAAATTAATGAAAAAAATCATTTCAATATATTTTAAGATTTTATTTAAATTTTCAATTTGTAAAATTTATAATTTGATTTTCAAAAAATTCAATTATTTTTTCAATCATAATTAAAAAATAATGATAGGGTAATTTTTTTATTGTTTTACATAAACATATGATTACATGGTGAAATGTAATAATAATATTTTTTACGAATAACTTGTGTATTATTCAATAATCATGAAATAAACATGACATAAAGATTTGAAAAACATTTTCCATGAATTATAATTTATTTAGTTATTTAAATAATGAATTTAAAATTAATAATATGAATTTATAAACCTGTATTTATAATTTTAATTCTTATTTTATATTTTATTCACATAAAAAAATTCATTATTTACTTAAAATTAAAAATTTATATGTTGAATTTTTCTTATGGGTGTCATAAAATGTCAAAAAATATTCATTTTATAGTACCAATCTAATAAATGTCATAGGAATAAATATTTTTTATATATTTTGGAATAAATTTTAATTGATGAAATAAATTTTTTAAATAACCTCCCCATATATGAAATATAAGTACCCCTCCTCCACCCCTTTATATTCACCTAAAAAACAAATTTTATTGGAAAATATCTACAAAACAACCCCTCTAATATTCCCTATAAGTACCTTTAAGGACGTACTCTAGATAAATGTCCCTCACCTAAATTTTGTAAACTCAATCTGATGGAGGCAGTCAAAAGGGAAAGGGAAGGGATCCTATGTGGTTTTTGACATATATTTTAGATTCATTTATATTAAAACTCTTTTAAAACCCCATTTATTTTATATTTTGTTTTTTATTCTAATTTTATTAATATTATTATGATAAATTATATAAAATATATATCCTAGTACCTCTCATTTAATTATTCTCCACAAGATCTCTATTTGTAGAAATATTCATATCAATATAATTATCTTATACTTTAAATTATACTGAGATGTCCTGTATGAAAATATTATTTGTTGAAATCAAAAAATAATATTTAAATTTTTTTATAATGTTTTTTTGAAAAATAGATAATAAAAATTTTACATATTTTTTTAAAAATTGATTCCATAATATAATATAAATTTAAAAATAAAAATAAAATTTTGTTTTATTTTCTAATTATTAAATATAAATGATATTTATGATATTAAAATAGAGGAATATTCTATCTAAAATAATACTACCAAAGGAAAATTCCGTAAAATATATCCATATATTGAAATGTTGAAATCTATTAATTAAAAAAAATCAAATACAACCTATATCAAAATTAGATTATGAAACTATTAGATTGTGTATTTAATCCATAAACTATATATCATATTAATTTTTGATTTATGATCCAATTTACCCCAAAATAATGGACACAAGATAAAATATTCAAATTATTGGATAAAACATGATAATAAATTATTTAAAATGTAATATATTGATTAACTAAACATGAATAAATTTCTAAATGTGAAATTAATATATATTTTTTTATAGTTAATAGGTTATTAGAGAATCAAAAAAATTATTAATCGACATCAGGTTTTATTTTATAATAACCATTCGTTTCATGTATTTTTTATCCTCTATTCTAAGTATCACAATCATGGTCTCAAATCTATAAAATATTTTTATATTTATTTTTGATCAATTTACTTTCCCGGTTCCTTCCTTATGGATTTAATGATAAAATCATTATTTTTTATAATGGGTTTTTCTTATTCATTCTCTTTATTTTGGTTCTCTGTCACACTCTAACTCTAACATGGTTTTATCTTTTTTCATCAAGGTAAATATTCTTTGTAAAATATCTCATATACTACATCTATTAACATGTTTTGTTGGACATGATCTTATATCATTTACGGTATATACCAAGAAGAAAAAATATTTCTCAATAAATATTAATGTGTGTTAATCAAGAATGTTATTAAATTTATTAATTGTGAAATTTTTTAAAATCCTTAACTTTTATATTTAAAAATTGATAATTATTTATTTTTTGGACATCTTAATTTCATATTGTATTTTTCACTCATCCATATCATATTTTTAATTCCTCAAACTTATGTGGTGATTGGTGGGTCTTATGATTATGTATCTACCAATTAATATGTAAGTATCATGAGAAAAAAATTATAGGTATTTTTTAAATGCCTCTACATTTATGTATGGTTTATTGGTTGAGATATTATATGATTATTAATGCTAAAAATATTCATTACATTATTATTAGATTTATTATTATTATCCAAGATATTATCTATTTGTATGTCATTAGATATGTTACGTTTTTTAATTACTCAGATACTGACATGAATGGTTGTGGAAGATTTATAAATATATCTCTGAATCTTGGTGTTGAGTCATCATAGGATTCTGAGGCTTAGAGATACTCGACACAAAAATATTAAAAAAAATGTTGTGACACATGATTGTTTTATTTTAAAACATGGAATATCACTTTAGTGGAGTCTTGGATATTAATTATTAGATAGTGGTTGAGTGGTAATGTTTTTTAACCTAGGTGAGACATAAATATGTATATGTTGGGTGTATGACCAAGGGTTAGATGGAACAGTGTCTATTGGTGAGATTATTAATTAAATAAAATAGAATTAATAATTTATCATAATCCCCTACCCCATGTGATATCATGACATTGGTATGGAAAAACACCCCTCCACCTTTGTACAATAAAAGAACAAAGGTTTGATCAATGTGATGAGCTGATTTCAAGATCTATATTGGTCACTGATCATCTTTAGGTTGAGGAGATTCATGATATGGGGAACTTTCTAAACCTAAAGCATTAGTTTTTCACCAATTCTGTATTAATATTTTAGTTTATTCCCAATAATATAATTATGTTTTTGTAAATGTTTTAGCTCCCTATTACGATTGTAATAAATCAATTTTAGGTTGATCTACTAGTTTTTGGGGATACTATGGTAGATCAAGTTAGTGATATGGAAATTCTAATCATAAAACATGTTTATAGGGTGTGTAAACTTTTAAAAAATTCTATTTGTTCTTACCATTCAACAAATATATAATTTTGTGTTCTATACAGTGTTTACTGGCGTTACACATTGTGAAGTGACCCCATGTCATGTGGCCAGAGGACATGGCCATGGAATCTTAGTGATAGTGCATGTCCATATAAAACTACACAACCAATGTACATGGGAACATTGTGAGAAAAACGAGAATGGCCAAAGGACATGACCAAGTGTTCATTTAGCATGGACATGCCATGTACTCAAAGGTACACACCATGTGTGAGGAACATTTCACTGAGTCATGTAGAGGAATAATGTGGTCAGGGGCTGGGTGAGGCATGAAATACTATGTAGAGGATCTATATTCTATTTACGCCTACATGGCAAACTAATACATGTAAACAAAAGTAATTATCATGTGCTCGGGTGGAATCAAAGATCGCGAGGACTCTAGTGCACACTATGTACTATCTTTGTGATATTCTTGAGATATTCCACCGTGAATATCTGCTTTTACGGAACACGAATTCAGGTGTACGATTCGCCTACTCTGGGTAGTTTACAATATAGAACTTTGTGGATCACTTCATTGTGGCGTTTAAGTTAAGATATGGAATGGTTCGATAATGAAGATGTAGAAGTGGTTCATAACCTTGGGTAGTGGTCATGGTGGATCATTGTGTTGATGTCAGAGTAGATAATCATCCATGTCACATTAAGATGTGGGTACCTTGAATATTTATGCTAATAGTGTGATGAGACACTATTGTTTTAGGGATGAGATCCTTTACCTGTGGAATTATTTTTTTGTGAGTTATGATAAGTGTTAATCACTTTTTCGTGTCATTTGATCGATGATGTAGATCATTCTGGTTCTTAGATAGAGATAATGGGGCTGGTACTCTCCTATCACATGAGGGTGTGTGTTCACCTTACCTATCTTATTTGGTAGATACTAAACCATCCATGTCATCGTTGATGGTTCTATACCAATGTGGTAGTCCCATTAGGGATTGTAATCTGCTATCATATTGTGGTGTGGGATACCAGTATCAATAATGAATTCATTGGATGCTCTCCCCTGTTGTTTCAGGGTGTTCTCCATACATATTTATGGGCTAGATAGATAAGGTACTCCCATTTTATACTATGGTGTAGGTCTTATATCCATAGGGTCGGTACTCCCTTTCTATGTTAGGGAAATGGTCACCCATATATTATTTATAGAAAAAATGGCTACTCCCCTATCATGTTAATTTGTTTTCCTCTATCCGATGACATAGAACTCTTGTATTGTTATAGGGTACACGAACTCAATATAAGTTATTCTGGTAGTTTTTAAATCCCCAATCGTACCAGAATGTGGGTCCTCTAACATGTTGTATGTACTCCTCTATTGTGTTAGGGTGAATTCCACCTAGAGTAATCATACTTTTAGAATAGAACTCCTCTTTTGTACCATGAATTGGGTCCTGTAGCCACATATTGGTACTCCCATGTCATTCCATGCTGCAGATCATCATATACGTACTAGTACTCCCCCATATTAGAGTAGCTACCGGGGGGAGGGTCCTCCCCTAGAGTTGGAGTTCCCTCTGCCAATGATTATGGGTACAAGGATCTGGTTCCTGAACTAGCTATTTTTGATATATAATTAGTATTTATTGTTACCTATAAGTATTATGATGTCGTACATTTGATATATGAGTGACATATGTTTCTCAGGATGGATATGAGATAGTACTCCCTCAATAATAGGTAATTTGTAAGGTTCATGGCCATACATTATTTCTTATTAGGGAGGATGTACACTGTTGATTGTCTAGAGTATCATGGAGAAGTTATCTCTAATTTTTTTCTTATGACCCTTTTAAGGGAACATGTTATCAATGACATGACCTCTAGTGTTGGGTACTACTGTTTGACTTAGTTATTTGTTGTCGATGTAGTGTGTTATTTAACACATGCCATGTAGAATGGTAAATTTTTTCTATATGGATTTTATATCTTAGATTGGTGACCTCTTTGATGGATGAGCTCATTGGGTGTGATCCATTTGATTTTCCTCCTTTATATCCTAGAGTAGAATCATGTGGCTAGATATGATGTTTGAACCTCATGAGACCTACATTATAAAATGAGTATATATAAGAGATTATAGTAGTCTATGCATTGTATTTACATATATAGGTTGACACCTCTTGTGGACTGAGCTGAATAGTAATGCATAGTTGGGGATGGTTCAAGAAGGAGTTTTTCTAGATATTGGGATCCCTCTTTCTTGGTCGAGTATAATACCGCCTTCCAGTTTGTCTCATTTCTTTTGGGGTTTTTGGAGATCATATTCAGTATTGTTATACTCACCCTTGTATGGTCTGAGACCATTTTTGTTGTGTCTTTTATAGAAAAAAATTAATTTGAACGGAGTCCACGATGGACTTAATATTGGAGTATATTAGTGATCATCAAAAACTGTGGTTTTAATCGGAATATGGTAGAGGAGTTTTCTAGCATTTGGATTTTATATTGATCCCCTCATTCTGGGGAGGGTGGATGTATTTTCTATATTAGGTGGGTGATTTCTCTTTTCATTTTGTATTTCTGTAATTTTTTGTAATATTTTTGGGATAACAGAATTCATGAATTTTAGATTCCAATGTTTTATATAACTGGATTCTGTCAAGTAGTTATCTGTGGTTGTGTGTTTATATGTATTTTAGGAAAATACCTCACATCTCTGTGATATTTCTACTCAGTGCTAGTTTCCATACCCTATCCTATTGGATGTGGTCTTGGGGAGTTGTGTACTAGGACCCATTATGTTGGTTCATGACAGTGTGGTATTTTTGTGGGTCACACATTGGGAATGTAGTGTCATTATCTTGGTATGTGTTGTAAAGATATAGTGTTAGTGTGTTTTTAATTAATCTCTTAGGATAGAGGATTCAGTTTTCATGAAACGGATGACATACCCATTCACCTGTAACAACATTGATTTTACTAAAGGTATGTAATGTTCATTTTATTGGATTAAATTTCTTTTTTCATTGCTTATAATAATTACTAAGGATTTGATGGAAGAATTTGAGGATTTATAGGATTTTTGATACTCGGATCCCTAATGATTGAAAAGGTTAACTAGGATGCATGGTTAGTATTACACAAGGTTCATCAACATACATGAAACCAATAGCACATACCATGAGAAAAGAAATAGTAATTTACATAGGTATTTTTCATGGGCCGTTCAACGTAAACCAAACCATACACCAACCCCCTATGGGGGACCTCCTTGATAGTGTCTTGGAGAACAGTTAGGGCATGTTTTTTCTAACCATGATTCCATACAAAGAACCCATTACAATGTGGATGATTTGTTGATTTTCCATTAAAATAATTTAAATCCCTAAATACATATTCCCTTCGTTTCCTCCTCCAAAAGACACTCGAGCTTCCTCTTCCCGTCTCCTTTGGGTTTTTTCAATCGTCATTAATCAGATTCCAAATTTGTTTCCATCGAATGCAATGGAATAATTATTATAAGCTATAAATTCAACTATTTTTATATTTCTCATTCCATCCATCCTCTATAATGCTATTTATGAGTTACCCCCCTTTCCCTATTATCATGGGATTGGAAAATTTCATCATTTTTAATGTTCTATATTGAATCATGCATTGAAAATCGATGAATGGATTGTTAATGATTCCGAGTATGAGGTCTAGGTATTTAAATCTAGTTTTTTTACTTTTTAAATGATATACTATTTGGCCTCATTCCATTCCCTTTCTAAGATGCCTATAATTTTAAATAAAACAATTTAAATGGTTCCTCAACTCATTTTTACCCATAGTTATAGACAAACAAATCATTCATATTTTTACCTTATCAGAAACCACCACATGGGTGTGCTAACGTGAATGACATTTTCCCATTACTTGAGTAGTTAACCACTATCGGTGTGTGTTTTGCATTTTTGTATGTGTCTAAAACTATAATGTGAATTGAGATGAATTCAGTGACCAAGATTGACTCCCCATTCAGAAATTCACTTTGCATAATTCTTAACAAATATATTTGATGTCTTTGTCTTATGTCAGTAATTGTGATTATATCCTTGTGTGTATGGTGATATCAAAATGAAAAACGATTTATTCTTATGGAATGTCATGTGACATATACATTGGTTAGGTTAATTATTACTTTGTTCTTATTTCATTATGCCATGGATATTATTCTTGAAATAAATGGGTTGGATTTCATGTTTTCTAACCTCACATGCTATGAATTTTGTTGAAATGTGATATTGTATGTTATGTTGGACCTACGTATGGGATGATAGAGAACATATGTCCTAAAATAACGATGACCTGGATGGAATCCCAATGTTTAGAAATGATTCTACAAGGCACATTGAGAGAGATCAATTGGATTTCCATTGATTTGAACTCCAAGTGGATTGTTATACTCATGAGTGACAATTATTACCTAGGGAAGAAACTGTGGATGGAATCATTGGAATGACGGATATGACATGGAATAGTTGATAAATGTCTCATATACGAGATGCATGATATGTGATTAGATTTAAATATGTGGCTAGTGAAACAAGGGATGTTGTAATGGGTTTCCATAGAAGGACATGGTGGTATTTGTTATATCGACGACTCATATAGTGACCATTTGTATTCCATTACAGATCACAATGGATGAGATCGGGATGCCACAATTAGAATTTATAGATATTTTTCTTGATCCATATTTGATGCCTCGTATTAAATTATTATCTATCTTGATTGATACTCTTGGGACACGACCACTGATCCAAATCACATGATACGGTCGGTCAACACATGTTATGTAATTAATGATGCCCACATATATGTATTACTTTTTTCACAGGTTTTCCATTGTTTAGTCTACTAGTGTAGGCTATAGTAGTTATAAATGGTTAGGTGTCTATTTAGGAACCTGTTTCGATGTGTTAATTATTTATTTTTGCATTCATTTTCATTACTAATTGTTATGGAACCCTAATAATTTTGTTATTTCATGAAATGGTTTGATCTAGTGTGATCTCCTTGTGCCTTCCCACATATGCATGGTTACTAGGGAAGTATCTAGTAGTGGATAGATTTATAGAAAAGGTACTAACATATGTTTTCCAAATTGTTGTTCATTATTCTAAGATGTATTCAGAAGTTGAAAGATGATATATGATAGTATCTGGGTGTAAAAAGAATACCCATTCTAAAACTTTAGTGTGTCGAAATTTAGCATAAGAGAAACATCAAGGATCAGTTCAGCCACATGAGAGGTGTTGTAATGCTGGTGATGGCCAATAACATATTTTAATTATTTTCTAACCCATTGTGATGCTGAGAGGGAATTGGTCGATAAACCATCTTGATAGAGGTAGAATTTGGAGAATGTAGTACTTCATGATGGATGATTTTTAGTATAAGTGGGGAGAGATACATGAGGTGGAATATGATTTGAGGTGATTCTACCACCACCCTCGGGTGGTCCACAGCTAGCTTTGAGAGCTGGAGGATGGGGGTTAGAACAGTTGTAGGCCATAAACACTTTTGACCTAGAGGCTTCCAAGATCAATTTACGCAGAATCTATCTACATTAAACTTTTTAATGTATAATTGGTTGACACTATTGTGAGGCACTCTATTCCTTTTGCTTCTTGATCTTGGTTTAACTGGGATGATGTGGTAGGACCACAAGTGGGGTTTGATTGGACTAGATTTAGAGTCATAAAAAAGATAGATTCCTTCCCCACTAATACATGTTTTTTTGTGATGTGATCAAAACCATACGAACATGAAAATGAAACACAACATTTTTAATCTTGATGTGTAATGGATGAGTTCATTTGACATGTGTTTTTGATGTAGCATTGTGTGAGGTCGTTTCAGAAATGGTACTATATTTCTAGTAGATATATTTTTCTAGAAACATATGCTTGGACTCCTTGGTTGATAGAGAGACACGCATATAACCATTTCATATTTGGTGAGTTAGAACCTATGTTTTTTTCATAGTTTCGACTATCTTCTTACCATCCAATATCATATGGGATTCCACTAGTGGGTGTTGATGTGTTTTTGGTTTTGAAACCTTTGTTATAGCAAGAGGTTCACAAGAAAAGGTCTTGGTAAGAACCTATGTTTGTACATGGGAATCCATCTTTCTATTTATTTTTAAACAAACACTCTAGGCATCAAAAATAATCGAAATACGCATTAGGAGGTATTGTTGGAGTTCATACATGATTATATATGAAATATATAGTTATGTCAGTATCAGTTTCAGGTTATTGAGGTTGTGTACCAATAGACCATATGATTATTGATGAACCATGGTGACTGTTGTTTTATACCTTATGTTTCTAAGGCTACATGTGATACTTTTTGTATGATTTCAGAATGTTTGGAGATGGATCTGAGTGTGGTTTGGGAGGGTGGTTCCCCTGTGTGCATGATTATAATAAGCACAGGAACCCTTGGTTGTATTGCAAGCAATGGAGTTCTAGTGGAGACTTACATTCTTTCCCCTCTTCCTATGATTTTGTTTTTTTGGAGTATAAATTTTGGAATCTACACACCATGTAAATAGGCCACACAATGTGTAGTAACTCTATGTCATGTTGATATATTACATATCCAAGATAACCATGTGATAGTACATGGTTTTGTGGAACAACTCAGACAATGTAAATGGACATGAGGTGTCATACATGGGAAAATATAACATGGACATGGGGATGTTTAGTATATAAATTCCATGTATATGGTGTTACACACTATGTGTGAATCACATATTTCTAATCCATGTAGTGGATGAACACAGACGATGGTTAGGTGAGGTATATCACAACATTAATGTTTGGAACACTCTATGTTCACATACATGGCCAGGTTCTTAGGTGGCTACACACACCTTGTGGACCCTAGTGCATGTTCTGTAAATTCTTTGGGATCTTCTTGAGGTATTTCATGATTCATAACTCCTTCTTCAGAACAAATATTCATGATTTCAAGTATCATATACAGTGAACTTTTCCATCTAAAATGCAACGGTAGCCTCTATTGTGGACTATGATATATTATGGGTCATCGTTTGAGCGTGAAGTTGTATTATCAATGGTTATCCTTTGGTAGTGATCATGGTGGATCAATAGGTTAATTTTGGGCTTGGTACACTTCATTAATACCTTATCGTGTGGGTCCCCTAGACTCATTCTTATTATAGAGTAGTGATATCCTATTGTATGAGGTCATGAGTCTCCAACTCATGGATGTTTTGTTATTTATGGTATACTATGTGTGTCATTTTCTAAGGGTTTTTTGACCAATATTGTAGATCTATGTGGTTATTAGAGGGAGCCACTCTAGGACTAGAACTCCACTATCACACCAGGAAGATGGTTCCTGATTCTTCTATTTTTGGGTAGAGATGGGACACCCATGTTCTGGGTGTGGGTTCCCATCCCACTTGATAGTTCTCGCGGGGATGGTACTCCCATGTCTGACTAGATCACGGGTTCTGTGTATCATTTGTGTTAACAGAGAGAGTTCAACTCTATCATTCCATGGTGTTTTCCCTCAATAATCATTGGCCAGATAGAGTTGGAACTCCATTATTGGAAAAGGGCGTGGGTCCTCTATCTATGGTGTTGGTACTCCCTTTCCATTTTTGGGTGTAGGTCCTCCATATGTAGTGTATATATAGAGTGGGAAATCCCTTATCATGTTAGGGTGTGGGTCCTCTATACTTGTAGTTTCAACTCCCCTAACATTCCATGGTGTGGGTCCTCCATACATTTTTTTCCAGAATAGTAGGTACTCACTTGTTGTACAATGGTAATGGTTCCCTAGATAATTTTTAGTACTCCCATATCATCTCTGGGTGTGTGTCCCCTGTAGTGCTCATGCTAGTTGATTGGTAAACCCCTATTGTACTAGGGTACATGTCTTATAGCCTTATAGTGGTAATCCCCTTTCATTTCGTGTTATGGGTCCTCATCTATGTAGAAGTACTCCCCTGTCTTTCAGTATAGGTGGGGAATGGTTCCTCTACTAGAGTTAAAGAAACCTCGACTACTGAGTACAATTTTGTAGAGCAGGCCCCTCCAATAGTTGGGTGTGATGCCTTTTTAGGTTTTACTACTCCCATGATGGTTTGAGGTGTAGTAAAATAGATACTAGAGTGGCATAAGTTTCATCATATGGTATGGAGATAATACTCCCTCGATTATAGGTCAATGGAAAGGTCTAGGTCCCCCCATTCTCTCTCATTAGAGAGGACTAACACAGTATACAATATGGAGTAGTAATACAAATTCCATGTGGTATGTTGAGGGTTAGGACTCACGACATGGGTTATTATGACATTTTAAAGTCCATATGATGTCATTGATAGGACCATTATAGTTGGGCACTAATGTTTGACCTGCTATGTTATTCACAATACAGTATGTTCTCTAGGACATTCCATCTAGAATGGTTGATTTATTTTTTCCAAAGTGTATCTCCTGGAATAGGGTCATCTGGGATGGATGAGATCCTGGAGTGTGTTCTCTTGGTTGTCTGTTACAATTACAGCCTTTTTTGGATTCCTACATTTTGCTATAAAATCGGAACATCATTAGACCTGGAGTTTAAGATGAGTATATCTAGGTGATTTTTTGAGTTGTTGCGATGTTTTAATATATCTATGTTTACACATATTGTGGATTGAACTAACAAGTAATGTGTAACCATGGGTTTTTTGGGATCAATATTATCTCATAATTTAGTTCCCTCTGGCTATTTTGATTGGATTATTGCCTCTTAATTTCTACCTTTTATTTTGTTTTTTAGGGAATGTACTAAGTATTGAATATACCCATCACTTCATATGATATTTTAAAATTATTTTTGTATTTTTTCAGACATAGGCATTTCGATGGAGTGTCTGGAGTACCTATGGGTGGAAAGGTTTTGTGAGATAGACCAAAAAATTTGTGTATTGATTATGGTCCGAGGTGATTTTCATTAGTTTCATTTGATATTGATACCCTAATTATGATATGGTTGGATTCATTTATAGATATTTAGGGGTGTGTGTTTTAAAACTTTTTTTATTAATACTTATTATTTTACTCTGGTTTTGTATATATGAATTCTTGAATTTTATTTTCCAATTTTTTAAATATCTACACACCTATATAGAGGTGTTTGTGGGTGCCTGTATAGTGTAATTTAGGAAAATGCCTCCCATATCTGTGATTTACCTTCTCAGTGTTAGTCTCCAACACATGGACTACTTGAGGTAGGCTTGGGGAGTTGTATCATGAGGACAATTTTTTAGGTCATGAATGATTTATAATTATTAATGTAGTATTGTTTTGTATATTCCTTCCATATAATGTATGTCGTGTTTATGACATAATGGATTCAATTTTATGATACTTTTTACAAACCACCTATGATAAACACTTCAATTTTTTCCATATTTACCAAAAAAATAATGATGAATTATACGAATGAACTATTTATATGAAGTCAAGGATTAATTCAATTTTATACATTGGTATGATATTGGTTTTCTACCCCATATAATAAAATTATAAAAAATATATATTTTGTAATAATAATAATAAACATTAAATTTTTAAGGATTTAAATGCAATAAATAAAAGCCTGATATAGGTAGTTATTGTTTGGTTTGTCACATGATGTAATTAATATAAATTATGGGCTCACATTAAAACCATTTTAGACATTTTTATGATGTATTTTTTGGTCACTATGTAATAAAATTATAAAATATTCAACTTTTGTTAAAAAATTACTAATAATTTAATTTTTAGGTTTCCCATGTAGTAAATAAAATAATTGTCAATGTATATAGTGTTGGGGATATCATTGGTATCCCCCCATAGTCATATATGGTGGTGTTGGTGCATTGGAATTTGGGGTGTGGTTGTGGGGTTGTGGGGTTGAGTCCCTAAGTCAATTGGTAATTTCAAATCTTATTTCAATGATTGGCTATTACACTATAGATTCTACCAATAATATATAACTGTAATTGATTAATATATGTTATATTGGGTTTTTAATTTTTTAACTCTGGACATATTTAATTAATAAATTTGGTGAATTTTAAAGTATTGATTAATGTGGAAATGGTTAATAAATTTTAAAATGGAGATAATTTAATGGTGTTTTTTTGATTAAATTATTTGGTTTATTTAACAATTTTTTTGTTATTTTAGATGATAGTACTAGTAATTTCTATGTGTTGATAGAATGGTGTGTTGTTTTAGTGAAGTCTATGATATGATGTTTATCATAGGGTAGAACTGTGTTCTATTATATATCATTGAATGTATTGAAATTTTCTATTCACCACTAACCTGGTTGGAAGTCCTTATTAATTACCATTTGATATTTAGGAAACTATTTGAAACTCCAATTTCTAGGATATGTTTGATACATATGAATAGTTACTTCCCTTATCTATAATTTCATTCTAACTCTTGTTTGGTTAGGTTTCCTGTAAAGTTATTAGGTGATGTGGAAGATTTTGCTGTGGTATCTTCCAATGATATGTGTTTATGGTATGTATATGTATTATATAATTTTGGTATATATATTTTGGAAGGATTTTATAACCCCCAAAATCTATGAAATAGGAAATTTTTATCTAATAGTTTATGTGCCAGGAAACACTGAGCTTAAAAAAGTTCTAAAATATATTTCTTTATGTTTCATCTCATTGATAGCTTGTGAAAAACGAAACCCCATTTAAAAATGAACTGTAATATTATATACCTCAATAACCTAGGCATTATAATGGAATTTATGAATAATACACACTAAAATATGAAAAATACGGATATTTATTGATTATAAATTAAACAAAAAACATTTAAATGAAAATTAAATGTTTTCTAAAAACAAATTTATTTTCTAAAATTCAAATTAGTTACACTATTCAAACATAATATAAAATTAAATTTTATAGATTTTAGAACATGTATTTTATATAATTAACTTAATTTCTAAAATCATAATATTGCAATCATATTTGGGTGAATTTTTGGTATTTTTTTGAAAGACAACATTTTTTAGAATTGTCAAAAATACTCATTTTTAATTGAAAACAACATTTTCATTTAATTTATTTATAATGATAAACAGTATTTTTAATTGGGTTCAAAGTAACCATAGTTAATTAATTTATAATTCATCCCAAATTAGGTCATTTAAATAATTATCTTGTTTAATGATTATATAAAAACATTATGAATGTTTGTACATTTCCTCTTTAAAAACACATAATCTCATCATGTAAGAAGGATTTTTTTAAAATTTAAATATCCCACTTCTATGAGTGGAATGCGGAAAAAGTGAATACATGTTTTTAGTTAGAATATTATAAATTTTCTATTATGTTGAACATATTTTTTCACTAAAAAAATAGAAATAGTAAAAATTAATTACAGTAGTTAAGGTGAAAATTGATATAACAAGGGTTGAACTAATATGATAAGGTTTAATTGACTTAATAGATTGCCTAAAATATTTTTAATATATATATTATTACCCTATAATGTCAAATTATATATATAATATTTCATTTTGGACCCTTTATTCATGTGAAAATTTTGATTACACATTTTTCTTTTGAAATAATACAAGTGAGACAATCATCAAATTTATAAAAGGCCACTCACTATCTTATTTTATTAACACATTAAAAACCATTTGGGTTATAAAATACCTTCTCCAATATCATCACAAATTCCATCCCATAATATTATATGCCTTATTTTTTGTAGAAATATATCCTGAGAATCCTTTTTCTATAATCCTAATTAGTATACCTGAAGAAGCGGTCACATTATTCAATGTGTGTCTTTTTTTATTTATTTATCAGCCTCACTCAATTCATATTAAATTTTTTTGATATTATAAACACATTATATTACATATACTGGTATTTGTTTATAATAATTTAATGACCTTTAACCATCTCCACTTCCATAAATAGTGTTAAAAAATTATTATTCATTTGTACGAAGGACTACCGCCTTAGGTTCCAATGTGATCAGTTTCCCCATTACCACTTCTAATGGTATGGTATGATGATGGTTATATTGTATATAAATTATATTTAAAACTTAATTATACATATTTAATAATTCTATGATATATATGTTTTTTACTTCACATTGCATTACGACCTTACAAAGCGATCTGATTTGTATTTCAATAACACATTTAATGGAATGTGTTAAAGACAATTAGAATGGATATATGTGATATAAATGAATTAATAATGATTTTCAGGACAACATTATCATTCCTAAATGATATTACAACAATTATTTACATTTTCCCTCATAGAAGGATGACAACATCATTCGTGATTGTGTAGACTAGCACCTTTAGAAAGCGACGTAACTCTTTTTTCATCACCACACCAGACAAGTGATATAATTAAGTATATAGAAAGAATTAATTATATATTATGAACAATATTTGAAGTTAAAATATTTCATACAACTTTTTATAGTGATTATTGTAAAATTGGAATTTTTAATCCTAAATGTGTAAGAGCTTCCTTCTCCTTGATAAAAACATATTTATTTATAAAACCCTCAATAATGATTTGATTATAAATTATAATTGATCAAAAAATATAATAATTATCTCAATAATATTTATGAAATAACTCGAGTATGGGATCATGGAGAGAGCCTAAAATGACATAATTCAAAATGGTGATATTGAATAAAAAATCATCATAATTTCATAGTGGTTAAATGGCATCATTTGATTTGAATTTGGAGATATCATTCGGGGATGATGTACCTAAAGAAGAAAAATATAGAAGTATTTCTTCTAGAATCTCATATTAGAATCATGGAAATTATAAATGGAAAAATATCTTATGAAGAAGTAAATGAATCCATTTTCATAATAATTACTTCTGTCGAATATTCAACAACAATACACCTTCAAAACTATGAATTTTATAATATCATAGTACAGTGTTACGTCTAGAATGGAAGATAATAAATCACTAATAAAAGGATTTGCCTATAATAATTATCCCTTATTAATCAAATAGATTATTTTTAATGTGAAAAGCCTTAGCCCAATGATGATCTATAGATTTGTTTCTCAAATTATTTGAATAACACCTTCTAGATATTAATTCCAACAGGGAAAGGTTAAATACATATCTGCTCTAATAGTAAGGAGGAACTAAAAAATTTATTCTAGATTAGAATCATCAATTTTAAACTATGTATTTTTCAACACATTGAATGTGATGTGAACATCAAATATTTCAACTAGATACTTTTTTCTAAACACATTTGAATTTGGTTTCATGAGATTATTTTGTTATACAATAATGTAAAGATAATTAATGATTTACCCTTATGAATTGGGGTCCATTAATTGTTTACTAGTGTACACTGAATGTGAACATTGGTATGTATTCTAGAGTACATGTTGACGTAAATTTAGAAAATATCCCCCATTTTGATTTAAGCCTCATTTTCAATGATCATAAAATTGAAGTGCAGGTTGAATGTGAATTTATGCCACCGTTATGTTTGGTTTAAAATATTTTAGGTAATTCTTTAACAAATTTTAGGTGGCCATGAAACAGATAAATATTTCTCAGTTTCTATAGAAGGGATAGAGATCAGTATGAGTAAAATGATTAAATATCTTATGTAGTAGAAGGATGACACCATAATGAAAAATGATTCCACAAAATCTGTAAAGACACAATATAAGGATATAACATCATGAAGTTCATGGACTATCTTTGATGAAGTTGAAGACAATGGGAAAAACTCTTATGGAATTGTAGTATAAAATTTCATCCTAGTCTTGTTAGTTGAAAACAAGAGATTAGATTTGTAACACCCAAGAATATTATGTGAAATATTTTGTCTTTATGTTATATAAATCTTCAAAAGAATCATTCACTACACACAACACTATCTTGGCTTGCTTTACACGCAACTGCAGCCTTCCTCGATAGCTTGCGTCGTACACAATACCGAGTTTCACTAAACAATGTTATGCTATTAAAATATTATTAAAACTAGCCGTTATGAATAGTAATACCCACTTTTTGAAATTTTTCCAATTTCATCATTCAAAATGGACTTAATTTTTGGATTCAGAATATCGAAATTAGCTTAGGGTGAAATTTTGGTATTTTTCTGGAAACTTTCAATTTTTGATGAATAGTGAAAGCACTATGTTACTATTTAAAAACCGACTTTTTATTTTATTAATTATTTATTATATTTAAATTTATTTTATGTCAAAATTGATACATAACACCTATATAAGTTCAATTCAATTCATTGGAGTCATTTTACAATAATTTTAGATATATAAAATTTTTGTTGAACTTTTCACCGTCTTTTACCCACCTCCTAGGAGAATTTGCAAATTTACATAAAATATAATTTTACCACTTCTATGAGTGTAATTTAGAAAATTAGAGAAACAAGGTTAATATCAAGGACTAAAATGTGGTTCAATGAGATGAAAATAATTTTTGGTGAATAATAACTTTTTACCTTTTTTTACTACGGTTAAAATTAATTAGGGTAATTAAGGGTAAAAATGTTATTATTATTACCCTAACACATTTACTAATTCTATTGGAAAAGTGTAATTCGACCAAAAACATCTTTAGGTATTAAATATGACCATTTAGGGCCACATGGATTAGATAAGGACATTTAATATTAATTTATTTAAAGAAGGGTTAAAATAGATAAAATCAAAGTTTAATAAGTAAATAATTTATAATATAGGGTTATACATAAGATAAATTAGACTATAAATAATCATTATAAAGATAAAAACATTTCCTAAATAATGGTTTTTTATTATTTATTTTTAGACTTTATATAATTTAATATATTTATGACACAATGATGATGTAGTGATTATCTTATTAATGAAATGTTGACATAATTGATGTTATAAATACCCAAATAAATTTAATTTGAGACATTTCATGAATTAAAATAATTTTATATGTTAATATTACATGTTAGTATTGATTTATTTAATTTCTTTCGAACTAATATTTCTGTAATGATTTTCACAAAAATCAATTACAAATAGTGTCAAAATTGACAAAAAATTGTTTTTAAAACAAATATTTTATTATTAATTGTTATATTATTCATAAAAATCAAATGATCGTCCAAATTAAATATATAAGGTTATATGTATTAATAATGAACAAATTGGGGTTATTTTGGCTTGTTATAGTAAGTTCATTAACCTTATAGTTTAAGAAAACTAGAAGACATGGTAAAAGGTATATTATCTAACTTAAAGTTAAATCTAAATGATATGGTTAAAATAGAAACCTAAACTTGTCTAAATTCTATTGGATAAGAGTCTTTCGACCCATACCCACCTTATCCTAGAAATAAATCAATTTGGAGCTATTAAAAAAAGAAAATGACTTTATAATAAAATAATATTTTTAGTTTTTCTTAAGGTGCCCCTCTCCTCCCTTATAAAAGGGAACCTCCTCACTCTCTTCCTCACACCACTTTGAGCCTTCATGCTCGGTAAAAACCTGCCAAATTCTCTTCTCCACTTCCCTAGAAACAACCTAGAGTTCCTGGTCTTCTTCAAAGTTCAATTTCAGTTCCCTAAGAGGAGGTCTCAAAGAGGCGCTTCAAAGAAGAGGTAATGTCTGTTACCGATTCTTTCAAAATTATTTCTTCTTCCACTTCTTATTATTTAGTTGTTTCATTATGAAGTGATAACATAAGTATCACTCATATACTGATATTTAATTATATGTATGAAATAACCCTATTTCACCATCTATCCATCCTACAGAAAATGAAATCACAGCGCGTGCGTACGTACAGAATACCGTCTACACACCTTGGTGTAATCTATTTTCCACCACCACCTTACGTGGATGGGTATAATAGTGTAAATAATAACTATATATGATTATTGTATAGTGATATTGATTCTGAAATAGTATACATACTCTCCAATACAATAACACGATCATGGGAACGATATCATCGCTCGTGCGTACGTACAGAATACCGTCTCCACAATGTGATGCGACTCGTTCTACATGATTTTCATTGCATAATGACTAAATAAATGAATTGAGTGAATAAATATGATATGTATTACACTACTAAAATTCTTTAAATGAGGTATCTATAACCTAAAAATAATAATAAGAATTTATTCGACAAAACACGCATAAGAACAAAAAGCAATAAACACCCGAATAACGAGTAACAATGAAATATTACTAATAAGAAACTATGAATATGACCATATATGATATCAAAAAAATCTGTATGATTCAGGAATAAGTCAATAACATTATTTAAATCATTATACAGGTGGTTCGGACACATAAGAAACAAATTAGACCTAAGGTAAGGGAAAATATCAAAATCTCATTTTTATCCGAGATTGTTTATATTTCAGAATTTAATGGGGAATATTTATCATCCACATCCATGTTTCCTTAATATGTAATATTTATATCCTTATACAATTGTTTAAATCCAAATTTACCCTTCAGTGAATTTTTAGTAAAAGATATTAAAGGAATCTTTTGTCGTTTTTCTTACGAGGTACTTTTTTACTTTTCCCACAAAAGTATGAGAAGAATTTTTTTTAACTTATATGACATGAATGGTTTTTTAAAACATTATTTCCAAGAATATTCCTTTACATGTTTTCATGTTTTTTTAATCAACTTATTTTAGTTTAAAATTGTATGACATGTAAAGAAAAGAAAATGTTTTTGAAGTAGAAAAGATATTTTCCTCAAGAATGGAGTTCAAGTTTTTTATCAAAGTTATTTTCCATATAAGATAATATTGGGTTCTGTTTATATCCCTATTATTACATTGATTTGATTATGTTGTGATGGAATTATTTTTATTAATTTCATTATCTTATATGAATTTTTTTATGATGTCACGATGTTTCAGAATCCAATTTTTATTTCATGGGTTATGCAATGATGTATGATTTAGGATTTTGTGACACACATAAGAATGGTATCATTATGAGATGGGTGGGACCTATATCTCCCTCCAATGCATTGCATAATGATTTATATCTCATGAGATAGACATGGCTGGAACGGCAGGTTAATCCGGTTCAGTGAAACAGGACTGAAATGAGGAGTGAACTTGGTTCAGAAATGAACTTTGTCCACTAAGATAGTCTTGGAAATGAGTCTTGACTAATAATAAATTATTATCTATGATTATGTGTCTATGCCACAAAGTTTCATGTTCTATGTTATGATTATTGGGATTACATTTCACTACTATGATTTATCCCATGTTATGAAATTATGATCTCTTTTGCAAGTAAAGATTTCCGAAATGATATGTTCTTATGAATATGATGTGATTGACATTTCTTTTGTTTACCCTTACTGAGTATTTGAGCTCAACCTTTTATATGTTTTCTTTCCCCAGGTCATGAGTAAGGATATTAAGTAGGATATTCCAAAAAGGGACTCTAGATATGATGAAATAAATGGGATATATCATAGATTATTTATGAAACAGTTGTTTATGTTTCCCCTTTTCTAAATGCACTATACCTATACGATCCTTTCATGGTTTTGTTATATGTTGTAATAAGTATGCTTCAATTTTGACGTATTTACAATGTATGTAAATTATGGGTTGTTATATTTGTTATCAGAGGAAAGGTATCGTCAACCTTTGGAAACAAGGATGTGAAAGCCTTAGTAAGAACCCTATGGATATGTCTAAGTATAAAACACAATCTTAGTGTTTTAGAAATGGCCATGAAAAACCTATGGTAAGAACTTTAGTGTAAAATTTTATTCTTGCTTATGTGGTTTTCCTATTATAATTAGTGTTGCTCACACTATTCTTCTTGGTTTTAGTCAATGGATGGAACCCGAAGGAACCGTGTTAATGCGGAATGCGACAGGCAATGCAATGATTGTCTCCCTGAGGAATGAAATGTTATGGGAGCTGGAATACAAAATCTTGTAGCCATTATCACACAAATTTCTCAAGATATGAATCATGCAGGACATCCAAAAGATTAAAGGAAGGAGAAAGATTATGTTGAATCCTTCATGAGGAAGCGCCCACCCTCATTCAGCGGGTCTACTGATCCATTAGTGGCTGAACAATGGATCAGTACTGCTGAAAAGATATTTTCAGTTCTTCAATATTTTGAACATGATAAATTCATCTTAGCAGTTTATCGTTTGGACGGTGATGCTGATCAATGGTGGAATATTATTAAGAATATGAGGCAATGGGATGAAATTGAGTCCATGGAATGGAATGAGTTCAAGAACTTATTTTCCAATAAGTATTTCCCTCATATTCTTCTTACAAAGAAGGAGAATGAGTTTCTTGAACTAAATCAAAAGGATGATGAATCTGTTGGTACCTATGAAGATAATTTTACAAGATACAAGGTACACTTCTGGGATTATTATCCAACCTGAGAGTAAAATCGATCGATTCATTAGTGGCTTAAAACCAAGTCTTCGAAGGGCGTCAGCCCAAATGGACTTCAATAGCTACGAGGAAATCGTTCGATGTGCTCTCAAGGTTTTGATGGAGATTGGAGTAACCCATTAGTCATATGGGTTTGATAAGAAGAGGAAAATGGAATTAAAAGGAAAATATAAAGAGCACACTGAAAAGAAGATGAGTTTTCCCTTATGCTCAATGTGTGGAAGGAAACATGGAGGGAGTTTTCTTAAAAGGACAAGTAAATGTTTCAAATGTAGAAAGGAAGGTCATCGGGCATTTGAATGCTCCAATGATGGGAAGAAGATGTCTAGTGTTGCAAAAAAAGGAAGGGACAAACAGAATGAACCTACTACACTTCAATGTTTCAAGTGCAAGGAAATGGTGCATTATTCCAATAAATTCCAGAATCCAAGGGTTGATGATGATGATCAATGTCAACAAACTCTTAAGGCTAAATAAAAAGGAAAGTCACATGCAATTTCTATCAGCGATGTGGAGTACAATAATGAAGTGGTGAAAGGTACACTTACCATCCACTCTAATGTATAAAATGTTTTATTTGATTCTGTATCCACCCACTCTTTTATTTCTGAAGAATTTTCTAAGGGTATCACCGTATTATCTCAACAATTAGATGTTGAGTTTGCCGTGACAACCCCTAATGGCACAACAGTCACATCAAAAGTTTATAAATCTTCACCGATTGACGATTGTGGGAAAGTGCATCCTAAAAATATTTTGATCCTTCATATAGTGGAATTTGATGTGATTCTTGGCATGGATTGGATTTCTTTATATGGAGCTCATATCAATTGCCAAAGAAGGGATGTCACATTTCATATTCCAGATCAATCTATGATCTTCTATCAATGCAAGGATTAACATAACCTTCCAGTGGAAATTTCTTCCATCTTATGGGTCTTTATTCCAATAAATGAAGGTTATTTATCTCAAATGGTCGGTGAGAAACTCACGATTAAGAATATGACCATTGTATGGGAGTTTGAAGATGTCTTTCCGGAGGAATTTTCGGGACTTCCACCAAATCGTGAAGTAGAGTCTTCAATAGAACTCATACTGGGTGCTTTGCATATTTCAATGAAACCTTATAGAATGACCCCAATCAAGTTGAAGGAATTGAAGAAGAAACTCCAAGAGAATCTTGATAATGGATTCATATGCCCTAGTGCGTCACCTTGGGGAGAACCTATTCTGTTTTTTAAGAAGAAAGATGGATCAATGAGACTCTGCATTGATTATCGATAACATAACAAGATCACTATCAAGAAAAAATATCATCTCCCACGCATTGAAGACTTATTTGACCAACTAAATAGAGCTCAATACATTTCCAAGATTGATCTTCATTCAGGGTATCATCAATTAATGTTCAAAATGGAGGATATACCAAAGATGACTTTCTGTATAAGGTTTGGATTCTATGAATTTATAGTGATTCCATTTGGTCTTACTAATGCCCCTTCTATCTTCATGGATCTGATGAATAGAGTCTTTAGAGACTATCTTGATCAGTTTTTGGTAGTCTTTATAGAAAATATTCGTATCTATTCAAATAGAAAAGAAGAACATGAAGATAACTTGAGAATTATATTGAAGACCCTGAGAAAGGATATTATTTATTCCAAATTTACCAAGTGTGAATTTTGGCTTTAAAAACATGCATTTTCGGGTCACATAATCTCAAAATTGGGGATATCTGTGGATCCAGCAAAAACAGTGGTTATCGAAAGTTGGTTGAGACCAACAACAGTAACTGAGATCCGATGTTTTCTTGGTTTGGCTGTATATTATCGGCATTTTGTGAACGATTTTTAATTATGATCTAATCAAGTCACCATGTTGACTCATAAAGGAGTTAAGTTTCATTGGATGGAGGAATGTGAAGAGAATTTCAAGGATTTAAAAAGAAGGTTATCCAGTGCACCTGTTCTCACAATGCCTTGTAGTGGAGAAAGGTTTGTGATCTATTGTGACACATCCAAGAAGGGGTTAGGGTGTGTTCTTATGCAAACTGATATGGTGATATCATATGCCTCACGACAGTTGAAAATCCATGAAAAAATTTACCCAACTCATGATTTGGAGTTAGCTTCGATAATAATTGCATTAACGATTTGGAGGCATTTTCTGAATGGAGGAAGGTGTGTTATTTATACTGATTAGAAAAGTTTAAAATATATTTTCACACAAAATGATCTTAATATGCGCCAAAGAAGATTTTTGGAGCTGATCAAGGATTACAACTGCTCAATTCATTACCACCCTAGGAATGAAAACAAAGTGGCAGATGCATTAAGTCGACAAGACCTTGCTAGCATATCCATGGTGAGGATCACAAAAGATCCAATATTTATGGATTTACAAATGATGGATCTTGGAGTTATAATGGAAGTGGAAAAACAATATCATTCTCCAATGAATGTTCAACCATATATACATGTGAAGATTAAAGAGGCATAGAAAGAGGATGTAGAGTTACAAAAAAAAGTGAGAAATGTTCTTGATATCAATCTTGATTGTGATGGGATAATAATGTCGAGGAATCGGGTTTGTGTTCCTCCCCTCCCAGAATTAAAGAAGGAGTTACTGGATGAGGCTCATAGTTCTTCATTATCTATTCATCCTGGAAGCACGAAGATGTATAGGCACCTGATAGAGTACTTCTGGTGGGATGGAATGAAAAGAGATGTTTCTGAATATGTCTCTCGATGCTTGGTTTGTCATCAAGTTAATGCTGAGAGACAGAAGTCTAAGGGGATGTTACAACCATTATCCATACCAGAATGGAAATGGGAAAACCTCAATATGGACATTGTCACTAGACTTCCTAAAACATCCAAAGGCAATAATTCTATATGGGTCATAGTTTATCGTCTTACAAAGTCGACACACTTCATTGCTATAAGAGATGATTTCTCTTTAGATCAGCTTGCCAGGAAATATGTAATGGAATTGGTAAGATTTCATGGAGTACCACTTTATATTATATCTGTTCGGGAACTGAGGATTACCTCAATGTTTTGGCAAAGACATCAGCATACTCTGGATATAGAGTTGAGTTTCAGCACTGCTTATCATCCTCAGACAGACAGTCAATCTGAGAGGAAAATTCAAACTATAGAAGATATGTTGAGAGCATGCTATATGGATTTCAAAGGTGGTTAGGATCAACACATACCTTTGGTGTAATTTACTTCTAATAATAGCTTTCACTCCAGTATTCAGATGGCTCTTTATGAAGCTCTCTATGGAAAGAAAAGCAGGACTCCAACTTGTTGTGATGATGTTGGGGAATGAAAGCTATTAGGACCTGATCATGTTGATGAGATGGTAGAAAAGATCTGATCTATTCAATAACACATAAGAACATCTTAGGGTCGACAAATATGTTATGCGGACAACCGAAGAAAATACCTAGAGTTTGAAGTTTATGATAATGTGTTCTTATTAATATCTCCTTGGAAGAGAGTAATGAGATTTGGAAAGAAGGGAAAGCTGGGCACTAGGTATATCAGTCCTTTCGAAATACTGGATCGTGTTGTAAAGGTTGCTTACCGATTGATGCTTCCACCAAATCTCTCTCAACTTCACGATATGTACCATGTATCTATCTTGATAAAGTGTATACCTGATCCTTCACATGTACTCAGCTTAGAAGTTGTACCGCTGGAACAATATCATTCTTATGAAGAACAGCCGATAGAGATTCTGGATCGTAGTGAAAAATTCGAATTGAACAAGGCCAATCTCTTGGTGAATGTTTTATAGAGGAACCACTAATTAGAAGAAGCTACATGGGAGTTTCAGGATATGATGACGGAGAGGTATCCTCGCCTGTTTGTTACAATGTGACAAATTTCGAGAGATAAATTCATTTTAAGGGGGGTAGAATGTATCCCCCGAGACTTATATGAGAAATATTTTGTTTTTATGATATATAAATCATCAAATGAATATTTCACTACACACAAAACTAGTTTGGCTTGCATTACCCGCAACTACGGCCTTCCCCAAAAGCTTGTGTCGTACGCAATACCGAGTTTCACTAAACAACGATATGCTTTTAAAATATTATTAAAACTAATCATTATGAATAGTAATACCCAGTTTTTGAAATTTTGTAAATTTCATCTTTCAAAATGGACTTCATTTTTGGATTCGGAATATCCAAATTAGCCTTGGGTGAAGTTTTTGTATTTTTCTGAAAACATTCAATTTGTGATGAATAGTGAAAGAACTAGGTTACTATTTAGAAACGGACTTTTTATTTAATTAATCAACTATTTTATTTAAGTTTATTTTACGTAAAAATTGATACATAACACCTATATAAGGTCAATGTAATTCATTGGAGTCATTTTATAATAATTTTAGATATATAAAATTTTTATTGAACTTTTTACCCTCTTTTGCCCACCTCCTAGGAGAATTTTCTAATTTACATAAAACATAATTCTGACGCTTCTGTGAGTGGAATTTCAAAAATCTGAGCGACATGGTTAATATCAACGACTAAAATGTGGTTCAATGAGATGAAAATAATTTTTGGTGAATAGTAACTATTTTTTTACCACGGTTAAAAGTAAATAGGGTAATTAAGAGTAAAAAATGTTATTATTATTACCCTAAAACATGTACTAATTCTATTGGATAAGTTTAATTCTACCACAAAAAAACTTAGGAATAAAATATGACCATTTAGGTCCACTTGGATTAGATTAGGACATTTAATATTAATTTATTTAAAGAAGGTTTAAAATAGTTAAAATCAAAGTTTAATAAGTAAATAATTTTTAATATAGTGTTATAAATAAGATAAATTATACTATAAATATTCATTATAATGATAAAAATATTTCCTAGATAATGGTATTTTATTTTTAATTTTTAGACTTTAAATAATTTAATACATTTATGACACAATGATGATGCAATAATTATCTTATTAATGAAATATTGACAAATTTGATGTTATAAATATCCAAATAAATTTAATTTGATACTTTTTATGAATTACAATAATTTTCTACGTTAATATGACATGTTATTATTTATTTAATTATCTTTTTTCGAACTAAAAATTCTGTTATGATTTTCAAAAAAATCAATTACCAAATAGTGTTAAAATAGACATAAAATAGTTTTTAAAAAAAATATTATATTATTAATTGTTAATTTATTCTTAAAAATATATGATTTGGTTAAATGACTTATATAAGGATATATATATTAATTATAAACATATTGGGGTTCGTTTGGCTTGTTATAGTATGTTTATTAACCTTATAGTTTATGAAAGCTAGAAGACACGGTAAAAGTTAAATTATCTAACTTAAAGTTAAATCTAAATTATAAGGTTAAAATAGAAACATAAACTTGTCTAAATTATATTTGATGAGAGGATTTCGACCCATTCCCACCTTATCCTTTAAATAAATTAATTTGGTGATATTAGAAACCGAATATGACTTTAAAATAAAATAATATTTTTATTGTTTCCTAAGGTGAACCTCTCCTCCCTTATAAAAGGGCACCTCCTATATCTCTTCCTCACACCACATTGAGCCTTCAAGATCGACAAACCACTGAAAAATTATCTTCTACACTTCTCTAGAAACAACCTAGAGGGCCTGGTCTTCTTCAAATACCAATTTTAGTGCCCTAAGAGGAGGTCTCAAAGAGGTGCTTCAAAGAACAGTTAATGTCTGTTACCGATTATTTCAACTTTATTTCTTCTTCCACTTCTTCTTCATTAGTTGTTTCATTATGAAGTCATAACATCAGTATCACTAATATAATTATATGTTATTATAAGTATGAAACAACCCTACTTCACCATATATCCATCCTACGGAAAATGAAATCAACGCGCGTGCGTACGTACGGAATATCGTCTCCACGCCGTGGTGTAATCTATATTCCAACCCACCTTACTTGGATGGGTATAATGGTGTAAATAATAACTATATATGATTATTGTAAAGTGATATTGATTCTCAAATAGTATACATACACTCCAATACAATTCCATGATCATGGGACATATATCATCACTCGTGCATACGTACGGAATACCGTTTCCACGATGTGATGCGACTCATTTTACATGATTTTCATTGCATAATGATTACATAAATTAATTGAGTGAATAAATATGAAATATATTACACTAATACCATTCTTTAAATGAGGTATCCATAACCTAAAAAGAAGAACAAGAACTTATTCGACAAAACACGAATAAGAACAATAAGCAATAAACACCCGAATAACAAGTAACAATGAAATATTACTAATAAGAAGCCAAGAATATAACCATATATGATATCATAAAAATATGTATGATTCTGGAATAAGTCAATAAAATTATTTAAATCATTATACAGGAGGTTTGGACAATTATGAAGCAAATCGGACCTAAGGTAAGGGAAAATCTCACAATCTCATTTTTATCTGAGATTGTTTATACATCAGAATTTTCTGGGGAATATTTATCATCCACATCCATGTTCCATAAATATGTAATATTTATGTCCTTATACAATTTTTTAAATCCAATTTTACCCTTTGGTGAGTTTTTAGTAAAAGATATTAAAGGAATATTTTTTCATTTTTGGTACGAGGTACTTTTTGACTTTTCCGGAAAAAGTACGAGAAGAATGTTTTTTTAACTTATACAGCATGAATGGATTTTTAAAACATTATTTCCAAAAATATTCCTTTAGAAGTTTTCATGTTTATTTTTAATCAAATTCTTTTAGTTTTAAATTGTATGACATGTTATGAAAGGAAAATGTTTTTGAAGTAGAAAAGATATTTTCCTCAAGAATGGAGTTCAAGTGTTTTATGAAACTTATTTTCCATCTAAGATAATATTGGGTTCTGTTTCTATCCCTATTATTACATTGATTTGATTATGTTGTGATGGAGTTATTTTTATGAATTCTTTTATCTTATATGAGTTGTTTTATGATGTCACGATGTTTAAGAATCCCATTTTTATTACATGGGTTATGTAAGGATGTATGATTAATGATTTTGTGACACACATGATAATGGTATAATTATGAGATGGGTGGGACCTATATCTCCCTCCAATTCATTAATTAATGATTTATATCTCATGAGATAGACATGGCTGGAACAGCAGGTTAATCTGGTTTAGTGAAACAAGACTGAAACGAGGAATGAACTCGGTTCAGAAATGGACTTTGTCCGCTAAGATAGTCTTGGCAATGAGTCTTGACTAATAAGAACAGATTCTCTATGATTATGTGTGTATGCCACAATGTTTTATGTTTTATGTTATGATTATTGGGATTACATATCACTACTATGATTTATCCCATGTTATGAAATTATGATCTCTTTTTCATGTTATGATTTCCGAAATGACATGTTCTTATGAATATGATGTGATTGACATTTCTTTTGTTTACCCTTACTGATCATTTGAGCTCACCCTTTTGTATGTTTTCTTTACCAAGGTCATGAAGAAGGATATTAAGTAGGATATTCCAAAAATGGACTCTATATATGATGAAATAAATTGGAGACAATGTAGATGATTTATGAACCAGTTGTTTATGTTTCCCAGTTTCTAAAGACACTATACCCATATGGTCCTTTCATGGTATTGTTATATGTTTTAATGAGTATGCTTCAATTTTGAAGTATTAACAATGTATGTAAAGTATGGGTCATTATAAGATATGTGATATATAGAAGACAAAATCTATGAATTGGTTGTTGAAATTCCCTAAGAAATAAATGATATGGTTGTCTCAATTCTCTCTACATAGATTGAAACTAAGAAAGATAAACCAAATAATATTGTTGAAATTCCAATGGATAGATTAAATGAAGAAGGAGGGATGTATATTGAATTTTCAGGATAATAGAAAACTATTTTAGAAAACTATGAAAACAATGACGTACAAATTCCTCGTATAATAGTAACACATATAGGTGACACAAATGAATCATTTGAAATTCTAGTTACACCTATAATGTCCAAAAAGGAACATTGGAACTCAAATAATTTCATTGATAGAGGAACCCGACAAGACAACCATGGATGAAAAAAAATTCTTAGGAAATATTCCAGATTAATGGTTTATATAAGAAAAAGGTGGATTTCCCCATTCATGGAAACTCAAAATAAGATTAAATTTTTTGAATTATCAAGGACGAGATAACCCTTAACCATTATATTTAATAATGAGTTTTTATCAAAATTATAAAACACATTTTATTAGGTTGGATTAAACTAAAAAAAATCTTATTATAGGACTTAGTCTTTAGAAATATAGGGTTTTAATCCACTAATAATGAATCTATCTTCCTTAGAAATAAAGACTTCTTGTTTGTTGTCTCAATGTATACATGATTATATTTATATTTTCTATGTTAGTGAATATCATGACCCATTAAATAATAAATCTGAAAGATGGAGATGATTTTATATTATTTCCAACTTCTCTAACAAATATCTGGCTGGAAAGCCTTTTTGATTTGATATTAACACCATTTCTAACACTATTAGTGATCCATGGTACATAATTTGATATTTCAAATCAATTATCAATCATGGGGAAAATATGAGAGATATAAGATAATTGATCTCAGAAAGATAATTCATAGACTTAAATGAGAGGTGTAATAATTTATAGATTTACCAAGCGGATGGTAAATATTGTTGGTACCATAAGGCTGTCAATAAAATGGTGACCAGTAAAATAGATAGAGCTTTTTCAATGATCCTACCTCAAAATAATAGAGTTCTATTTCATGTGTCATTCTAGAAAAATTATATTGTATTCAACATATTATAATCATGTATATCGTGAATATATAATTAAATCCCATCCTACCCTTCATATTGAATAATTATTTGGTTTTTAAAATTTATTTCAAGAGCCCTTTTAAAAGAACATGGCCCTATACCGATATTGTGTAAAATGCTTTGGTCTATGATCCCACCATAAATTTCTCATGTGGAGACTGAATTAATGGAGATGATATTCTTTTAAAATCTTAAACTTGTTTGTTGCATCACATTTATATAGTATTCCTATTATATAGAAATGAATGACTATTAGTTACATCTCATGAAAATAATGAAATGAAGTTGATGTCTATCGGGGATCATAAATATTCTTGAACTCAAGATGATGATACAATAACATAAAATTAAATCCATGTGGGTTATTGATGGTGATAGAAATGTTATATACATTAACTCCCTTAAAAAATATATTATGTATAATAAGATGTAGTCATTTCTCAAGGATGGATAGAAGTTTTGGTATGATTCTAAGTCTCTCTCTGGCCACATGATGTCTTTATATTTGAATCTCTTCAATGGATCAGTATGTAATTTTTTATTTTTTGAAGATATCATAACTAAATTTGTATATTATGATTATAATTTCATAAAAACCCAATCCCTAATGACTTTTTAATTAAATAATAGTCTTGTTCTTAAAGACTAATAGTTTTCCTAGCCCTTAGGGTTTCAAAAATATATTATTTCTAATTTTTTTTGAAACTATCCAATTTAATTATTACATATGGGTTAGTCATTTCCTCAATGAAGGGTATCCCACAAATGGAGTTAATAATATATTTGTTTTTTTTATTTTAATATTTGATAAATCCAAGGACATTAGTTTTTTTATGCCAGATTATTTGGTGAATAATCATTATAATATAATTGATTGGACTATAAAAACATTATGGAAAAAATTTCAAATAAAATAATATATAGAAATCAATTTCGATTTATGAAATTGAAAAATATACATGAATACCTTCTCAATCATTCGAATATGTGAATTTTCAATGGAAATATAGAAGTAGAAGTAACATATCATTGATGTTTGATGTAAAAAATCTTTTCTCACTATGGATTTGATTTTAATTTTTTAAGATCGTACTAATTTAATATTTTGTGATGTTTTTATTAAATGGATTGATACTCATTTGATCTCATCATACATTTCCATTGTAACCAATGGATGTACAGAGGTATACTTTACATTTTCATGTGGAGTTACAATATTTTATCATCTTTTGGAAATTATCTTTTCTCTGTAAGAGGAATATCTTAGTTGGGGTTTTTTTAATATGGTTGTGAATGGGGATCTGAACACCATCAAGTATTCCAGAGACATATTTTCTCCTTCATTCTTATATTATATTGATTATATTATTATGTTTATCATGGGTAAAATCTGAAATATCCAAAACATTTAAAATTTTCTCCTTCACTAATATATTATTTTGGGGTCAGTGATAAGTTTGAGTAAATATTTAATATACATTAGAAACAATATTTTTTCAATTAGAAATGTGGATATGATCAACCATCTGGGAATAAAAGAGCTATCAATACACATTTGTTATTTTTGTGTCACGCTAACTTGGGGATCATCAAGAGAATTAAATTTTATAATATCATGGGACATGTTCGAAGACTATTGATATCCTGGAAAGGTAACTCCATCTCAATGGTTGGAAGGGTTTTCCTAGTGAAGAATATTATTATATAAATTTTTTAACATTCTTGGTTAATAAATGTACCACTTTTATACTTAACAATATCAACTATTATATAGAAAAAATTGTTTGGATTATTTACATTTGGGAAATAAGAACATTAATATGACCTATAAATGGTGATATAAACCTCTTGCTCTTAGGGTACATAGATTAAAAAATATTGATACCTATAATAAATCCCTTAAAGGCCAATTCATATATATATTAAGATACAATAAATTATAGTATATTTTATATATCCTATGAAGGTTAGTAACCATGGAGAAACTGGGTAATATGAATTAGGTTGAATCCTCTGTCTGACCGACCTTCCGAAACATCTTCTACAAAATTTTATTACACTATCTTTATATCGTCAATATGAACTCTTCTAGGACTTTTATTATCAATAATTGGACATGTTATCTTCATATGGATCTTTTTATCTCCTTTTATCATGATGTTGATATTAGTATTATAATTAATTTCCAAATAAATGACATGGACATCCTCTTATATTTTATCAATAATATTTTTATGATTCACAATTTCATAAATCAAGAGGATATAGTGATATGGGAACCAATAATGAATTCTATCATAGAATCAATTATTTATTATAAACATACAAAATAAGTTAATGCACATGATGTGATTTGATTATTTAATAAAAAAATTGAGACCCTCAATTTCATTTTTGTTTTGAGGGTGTAATTGTTAATTTTTTATTGAAGCTTTACTTCTATGAATTGTAATATTTTTTTGATCTATGTAAAATCTATTCCAAAACCACAATGTGGACATTAACCACCTAATCATTTTTTTAAAATTATATTCATCTCTATGGGAGGTAGTTTTTTATTTGATTAATATCAATCAACATTGAGCATGTTTTTTGTAGGACCTCATTAATGATTGTTCTTGTATCTATCGTTATTTTAAGATATTTCATCATATCATAATTGAATGTTTTGAGATGTTGAACATAAATGGGATTTTAATAAGTAAAATAAGTCATGATCAATCTCTTAAATGAATATTCTATAGTATTTCATGATTATGTTGGATATCCGAAATGATAATTCCATTCAGAACGATCCATCGAGTAGCACTATTCTGGAATATTCTATTCTAACTGGAAATGAAATTATGGGTAATTATTTTCCTCGTAAAGGGAATTTGTAAGTTAAATGGAACTCAATTTTTATTGGAAATATTAAATGAAATTTTATGGTTCCTCAATACTGAATATATTTCTTCCGGTCTTTGGTGGATTTTCTAGAGACCATAAAGAAATTTTTATTAGCTTTCCCTATAGTCCATGTTGAATTGAATCATCTATTAACAATAAATTTTTTGGATTGATCATAGATATTTAGATGGAATGAAATTTAAGATGAGATAACATATTTTTGGGTGGATAACAACCTTGATAATATACTATAAAATGATTAAGCTACTTGTGGGAATATAATTTCCTCTAAGGACTTACATGAGGTTCTACTGCCTCTCATTCAACGAGATTATAGTTGAATCAATTTTTTTCGAAAAGTGTAAATTTATTATATTTTAATAAAATTATCTTAAAATTTAAAAAATTATATCATGAATATTATTATCTGAATTTTATAATGTTATAATATTAAAAATAACGAAAATATTTAGGATAAACCCCCAATTAAATAAATAGACAATTAACACCAGAAACAATTTGAATAATGAATGATTATTATCAAATGGTTGATAATTTGATAAAAAATGTTTATATATGATATTATAAATATGAATTTTTTTCTGTTATATGTAAATAACATTTTTGAACCCATTATACATTATGTTTAGTATCATTCAATAAAAAAAAAGTGTGAATTATGAGACTTCATCACAATTTATCTCCATTGAGACATATAAAATATTTATTTACCAAGTTATTAATAGTTTTTATATACTCACTCTATTAAAAATAAAATCATGAATCATTAATAATTCATTTTATTTTAATTTTCAATTTATATTATTTCAACTAAATGTGATTTTACTAAATATTTACCTATTGTTAAATAATTTATTTAATCAAACCAATTTAATTGGGTTATAATAATTATTATTTATCAATGATATTCTAATATATTTTTTGTATGTAATTTTAATTATATATATTTATATTTACACTTTTTAGGTATATTTATAGTTGATGCACATAATTATCTCATTTAATAATTCTCCCATTTTTGTTATGATCACTGTGAGCATTTATTTAACAATTTTATTCTCATTGAGATTGTTTATTCTTATATTTTACTTGATGGAAATTATTATATCATTAATTTTATCAAAATATAGTTCTTCTTGACATATTCAAGTATTAATTCCATATATTCACTATTTGATACTTAAAATGAGTAAGATATTTTTTTATGAAAATCAAACATCATCTCTCTCTTCATATAGAAATCTGTATTCATATAAAAAAAGATTAAAAAAAGCTTTTAAAAAAATTAGAATTGGATAATTAGAGACATTTTTTCACATTTTTAAATTTTATAAAATGTAATGAAAATGATATTCTGTTCTTTTTCAATGTAATTTCTATATTTCTTTTATCGAATATGTTAATGAAATAGTTGTGGTAACATTTACAGTGTTAATTGAATTTTAGTACATAATGAGGAATGAAATGTTTTAAATATTTTATTATAAGATTCCATAATTATCTTCAAAAAAATGAATTTTCAAAAATTTATGGCATCATTTAGTTTTAAAATTTATTTTCATAATGAAAATGATATTTTCCACATGAATTATTTAAAATATCAATTTATGGTATTTATATTTATTAATAACAACAACCATTAATACTTAATCAAATGGGAATACGTTTCATTGATATCATCATAGTTATTAATGTGTATGGTTTATGATCAATATTGACAAAGAATATATTTAGATTCACTTTCACTATATTTTCTTATAGTCACTAAATTTTCCTCGAAATATTGACACACCTAGAATCAATCATCCTTAAATCTCCCGTAAATTCCTATTTTATTTATCATGTATAAGTTAATGGATTGTAGCCTATTCTATTTTTATATATGTTGTGCTACATTGAAGTTTTTTATTTTGGAAAATATTGATAAATTCATGTTCTCTAATCAAAATAGATATTGTGTGGTAAGGCACATTTTTTATGAAGTAAACCAATTATTTGATATATGAGGTATACAATGGACATGCAGACATGGATGGGGCTAGAGTATAGAGGGCCACTCGATGCATTAGTAATCTAATGAGGTGAATCAATAATATAATGTAAAATAAATTGGTGAAATATGATGGCATTGTGCTATGTAGTATTTAAATATATTGAGGATTTATTTTGATGTTAGAGGTATCATGTGTCAGAAGACGTCCAACAATTAAGAATTACCTTCATTCAAAATTATGTTATTATTACCAGCTGGCCAAACTCAATGATTTGTGCCAAGTAGTTTTGATATTGATTTATCATGTCGAATCAGTCACCCAAGGAGGGTCAACTAATAATTATAGTTGTTCTAGAAAAGTCTAACATGTTTATTTAATGATATAGTCACCTCACTCATGGTAAAGTCAAGGAACACCCAAAAAGTGGTATATAAAATCTTAACAAGTTACTTAAATAATAGTTGTGGAAAACACCGTACATTGGTTGATTAGAATTGCAGCCATAACCTCTAATGATTTACAAAATCTATAACAATGGTAATAGAACATGGTTTCTATAACAATAAATGACCCCCAAAAATATAACCGGCTACTCCTAATAAAATCGGTTCATATACATGAAAATTTATAAACAAATGTATCTTAAGGAAAGAATTATATACCACCTAACTCATAATCATTTTAATGTAATCATCTAGTATTAGAATCTTTTTGGGTTATATTTGATGGGATCTAAATAATGGATAAACAACCTTAAAAAGGAATATATGAGCATACATAATTATTTCATAATCATAATAAAGAAGAATGAAAACCTCCTATTTTTTTGGATCCCATCGATGTCCATCCAAAACAACTAACAATGATATAATCAAACATCAATGTTGAGTTTGGGATGGAATTATTTGGAAGAGGAATCAATGTATCACAAAATAGAGAAACACCAATTGCATACCATTGGAATGAATATGAGAGGAAGGTGGTGTCTAATTAGATCATTTATGGAAAATTTTGTTAATTCCCCTAGAAATAGTTATCAAACAGTTTGCCTACATGGTTTCCCAATCCGTGTGAAACCATGAACCATATATTGTACCAAGGGTCTCTTTACATAGTCAGGTTGCACGATTATTAAAAACATTCAGCACCCATGAGAAACTACAGTAGTAAAAACTGAAAACTTTTCACATGGGTGTGCGACCCATGGTGTATGGTTAGATGAAACTATGTTCCCTACTCTATCCATAGTCCAAACTTGATCTTTTTGATATAATTATGCATCCGGACCCACCCAATTCTGAGTAACCATGTGTCCATCCTATTTCTCCAAAAATGATGGGATAAAGGCACTAAACAAGCCCTAGAAACCCCAAGACACATGTGAACTCGTTCAAAATCAATATTAGGTTGAAAATAAAAAATTACATAAAAATTAAACAGACCCTAACTTGAGTGAACAACTGTTTCATTGAAATATTCCCCACGTTAAAGAACATGTCCTCATGTTCACCTTCTATTTGTGGTGAAAAACTAAATGAGAAAAACCATGAACACTGGGCAGGTATGTCAGCCTCCAACGACAACTTCTTATCTTGTATATGACTGTGACACCATAACACCCATACCTGAGGGACATAATATACATAAAGCGATTTAGTGCCCCATTTGATGATTTGTATTGGATAGGCTTCAATTAATCCCTCAAAATGTAACTTAACCACCTTGGGATCAAAAGTGTGAAATGATTCATCATGATAGAAGTGATGTTTTGGAACATTGAATATGTCATGAATGAATTATACCACTAAGATTGTAGAAAATTATTGGATACCGGCCCAACTTTCTCTAAAATCCAAATTAAAATACACAATTAGGTGACATCTTCCCATTCCATTGTATCTGTCTATTCCCAAGAATATGTGATACCTGTTGGAAAACAAAATCCAAAACCTCAAACCACATAATACCTCAAAGGTTCTTGGTATACAATTTATGTCAATACTCTGTAGTGGAAATAAACTATATAGTTAGCTAAACCAACTCTGAAATATCCTACATGATCCGTGGACACATTATGATTGCCGCTCCTACCTCTATCCAAAATAAGGGTTAATGGAATGACCTACATTCAAGGCCTCCAAATTATTCTTATAATTTTCCACCTAATATCTATTTTTATAAAAGAGCTCAAAGAAAGAGATATGATTCCACCATGAATCTCTAATGTCAGGGACACAAGTTAAGAAAATTTCATCTAGAAACTATATAGTCTGTACCAACGAACCATTGGTATGATGTTGAAAATCTATGATCAAAAGTACAAGCATTCCGATAGCCTTTATTAAGCCAAGCCAGAACCCTAATGTTAAATGAGATCACCTATAAAATATGATAGTATGAAGAACCCTGGGTAGTAATATTTTCCACAGAAATATATTCATCACAAGTAATTAACTAATAATTTTTCTTATATAGTAAGGAATTGGGATATATTTTTCAGTTTATCAATGACTACCCGTACAAAACTCATACCTCAAGGAGACCTCAATAAGTTGACTAAAAAAACCATTAGAAAATAATCCCATTTACATTCACAGACTGGAAGCATTTGATATATTCCATCAGGCCACGATTTCTGGGCCATCACCATCAAACTTGTGTCACACCTAGTAATAAAGCATGTTATCTAAAATTTGATCCAAATCCACCAATTCTAGAATCACACATCCCAATTCATCTTGGAGATTCCTTGATGAACTACCCACCGAGAAGCACATGGCTCCCTCATCATTTCCTATATCATATCTACTGGAATCTAGAAACTTCCTTGTATACATAGGATTTCATCTCTATCCAAATACCAAATATGAATATGTTCATATACTCAAATATTCTAATTGAGAAAAATCCATTCATGATTTAAAAAATACCTGTACTTCACCATATTAAGGATGGAAGAGGAAATAGTCAAGGATTATTGATTACATTGATCACGACTGTCATGAAAATCTAGTTAAAGTTCAAAAAAGAGGGATCATAATTTCCATTCACCACTAGATTCTAGTATGGTCTGTGCCTGAATTTTAAAACTCACTGATCAACTACTGTATTTTCCATCCAAATCATGTAAGAATTTAAAAAACAAAGAAATAAAGTTATTTGACCAACCTCCACTATTTATGATTCATGTCATATTGCGTAAAACAATATTTGAGGATATTTTGTCTTGTATACAAAAAAAGATGACATTGATTGGATATTTTCTCTAGATACATAATGGATGAAAACCCACTCCAAGATCAATGTAATGTGTTACATAGTTTCTATCTGGGGTCCTCAACTGCAAAGATCCATACAAAAAAACATTGTCATTTTTATTCAACACAACACCTAATCCAAGGTCAGTTGCATCACATAACACTATATAAACATTTATTGGAACATTAACAATTAGAATTGATGTTGAGAAAAGACTCCCTTTCAGCTCATGAATGTATTTCTCTCACTCTTATGACCATAGGATCATGAAAAATTCCATTGTACCACTACTAGGAGGTTATACATGGATGAAAATTTATATATGAAACATATATATTATCCATCCTTCCCTATGAATCTCTATATATCAAACAAATTCCTAGGTTCCTAATAAGAATACAAAACACTCACCCTACTCAGGGTCAATAGTGACTCTCATTCTGAGATAATATTACCCATGAGGGGAAAAGTTTCATAACTAATCTGGATCTTATCAATCAAATTAAAAATATTATTCTCTCTCAGTGTACTCAAATCAATATCAGTTTCTTATCAGGGTTTTTTTGAGTGTGATAATTAACAAATATTCAATCCATAAAGACCGTGACAACTGAATCCAGATAAGGGTGTAAAACCAAATCTAGTACATCCATGTAAATAGTGGGTGCATTCCTGTGACCGAATTACAAAACAGTGTACTTATAAAGACTATACGTGATGCATAAATCTATATATGGTATATATGATTTCCTATATCATACCTATTGATAGTCCTATTTCTTATTGATTATAGAAGACACCCAACTCGTTAGATCAAGTCAAATATATCATCTAAATAAGGAACCAGATAATGATTCAATGCCATAATCTGGTTCAACCACTTGCAATCCACACATATACAATGGGCCCCATCTTCCTTATTGATATAAATCATGGAATAAACTCAAGATGATGTGATAAATCATATAAAAGAATTGGTATCTAAATCCTATAATATCCTATTATGCTCCTATCACTCAGTAGGTTCCATCCTGCTTGGAAGAATGGATACTAATCCCACATAAAGAGATAGTAAATCTTGGTGGTCTCTCCACCTAGACAAAGATTCTCTAGTCTGGATCTGCATTCGTGGACATCCAACCCACCTTTATGTTGATAACAATGGCCCTCTTGTGAGGTAATTGATACACTATGGTGATAAAAACCTAGATAGTAATGATATAATACCAACCAATCTATCTCGATAATGAATTCGAATCACATCATCTCAAATATGAAGTGGTCCATCAAAATATTTTAAATTCCATCCCCAAGGGGACAGTACATACATTGGTGTATGCCCTCTAATAATAACAAAAAAGGTTTATCAGGGATCCTTACCCCATTCTAACAGTATATTTTCAAAAACTGACATTCCAAAATAGATAAAGTGATGATGGATTGTAAAACACTTATTTCCAAAATAGAAGATACAATTGTGGAGGAAACTAGAATAGTACCTCAAAGTAGATGGTCTTACACAAGGACTTTCATGTATCAACTAAAATGAATCCAACTAGCTTGATCCACATCCATGTGTTTTAGACGGACAACCCGGAGTACGATCAATTTTCTAGAGTATACAACCTAGAGTATGGCTACCAGAGCCCCAACCCCTCCTTGGCCAGTCCTGACGATGATACTCCAACTTCATGCCTGAAGTGGGGTAAAAGAAACTTCTCTTAAAGGAGGACTTAGTGTAGGGCCTCAAACACTATAATAATATGTAATGCTCTAAAAAATTCTAAAACTACCACATATGGATACATTCAAGACACTATATCATGTATTTATCACACAAAGGCTTTACATTCACCTATCTTCCCCCCTGATAACATACCATTGAGCTACCAATATATGTACTCTAACTTCCACATCCATGGCATTAAACATTGATGAATATCATTTTTCTTTTGAAGAACAACTGGCCAGTCACGAAACAGATACTCTATGCATGGTACATTCACCGTCCCTTGAGTTTTTCTTAGTAATATGAGCATGATTATCAATCTCAGATAATGTATTTTAGAAAAATAAATTCACAAGAGTACATATTACATAATTAACCCCATACTAAAATAATCTAGTGTGAGAAAGTGCATCACCATAAAAATGTTGTGAAAAGCACTAAAACATTATGAAACACAAAAATAAATCCTTGACTAGAATAGTAGTCTTCTCTAGATGAATGAATTATCTAGTACAGTGAACACTATGTCTCTAAGGAAATAATTATTCATAGAAAGTAGTCTAGATTTTATCCAATACAATGCCCTTATTGAGATCAACCTAGGTAATACCATCTCACCAGAACATGGTCAAATCCTACTGCATGTAAGTATCATTCTTTACCCTCCTCTATAAAGATATATCCAGATTGTCATTGAGAAAAGTGGTTCGCTCCGACCCTAAATATACATCTTATAGACCACCATCCCTTGAGACGTTAGGAGGATCCTACTACATGACCTCATGGTTCAGGTCATTCATCGTATGTGCAGGTCTTGGATCACCATGGTTAGAATACAATGATGAAGGAAATTATCATGAATCTTAGCTTCAGTTCCCAGATTATATATAAAAAGATGGTTCCTCAAGTGTCACTCCTATTGGTAAAGATGGAATATAATTTTCCAGCACATCTGAAGGATAGACGTTACCATGCTCCAAGTGCATTAAATGAGTATTTCATGGTGGAATTGGTTTTAAAATTCATTGCATAATCCTCATTATGGGATTAAAAAAGATATATATAATTAAAAAAATTTAAAAGAAAGAATATGGATCACAACCCATGGTTTACTATCATAACTACCCACATAAAAGTCCATGTATTATTATGTTGTCAATTTTTAATTATATTTGTTCTTGTAAGAGAAGTGTCAATAGTTCAGTACCACTTCATATATTTGAAATAATTTATTTTATATATCAAGATTCCATTTTTATATATTCATTTTCATATTTATATAGATCAATAATCATTTATAATGGACATCCATTCCGTTTGAATCAAGGCCCAAACACTATATCACCAAATTCAAATCCTTTTAATTTCATTGTAATGGATCTAATTGGAAAATTAACCATTCTAACAAACAAGGGCCCATAAACTTCATGAATTTTTAATTTAAACCACTTAATTTCTTCCGATAGTAGTATAAGCGTAATATATAAACAAGAATCAGTGAAAAATATTATGCAAATCATTAAATGAAAGCATTGGTGTAAACCTATATGGAATGGAAATATTATTTAATTGTTAATTCTAAGTTTCTATAATGTTGTGTGTAACAATCCTCTATTCCCTCATATCATTAGGCCAAAGATTATATGAAATAATAAATAAAAACAATATTATTTAAAATAACAGAGCATCTTTATCACCCAAATATAATGTTATATCAATAGTAATAGGAAGAAGAAGAACTGGAATTATAATTTCATAAACCCATTATTCACCCTGAACATGCATTGGCTACAACCGACCATGGATAATCATTATGTTTCGAGAATTTAAAATTTCTAGTATATTGTATCTTAATTGTAATGTACTAAAGCTACCGCTCTAATACAACTTTGTAATCACCCAGATCTGGATTCCACTCAGAGGTAATCCAAGCCCAGTGTGTCACAGGTCCTCAACTTTATCTCCTCAAATAATAGAGTCTACCAGCTAAAATCATGTTCCAAGGGTGTGTCTATGTGGAGACTACACCCTCACTTCCATAGTGCAACACATACGATAAATAAGATAAGAGTTTAATAGTGGATGGAGTATAAACCAATATTTCAAGTGAAAAAAAGAATAATAATGATAAATATGAATAACTAATAATGATATAACAAAGAAGATGATGATATATATCATGTATATTGAAAGATGATAACCGTCGAAACAAAGAGGGAAAAAATATGTACAATCAAAAAGTGAAAAAAAAATAAATCAAAAAACTATCCCCTACAGCCCATGCTCTGGCATGGTCATTTGATACAAGCTCCATCCTAAGAAATAAAAAAAATCAAGGGTCTTAAGTGGTACTTTTCTCATTATCAATAATTGCATACATGTAACCTTAATGGGTTCCAATGGAAGCTCGAAATACATGTGAGATAAATCTTAGCAGGCTTCCACCAATGGATTCTATAAAACCATGTTTGTGTTATATAATGTAAATTTGTGCATAAAAATTCATATATATATATATATATATAAGCAAATTTGTTCAAAATTCTAAATACAGATGTAACTTCTTAAACCTCATCAAGTGTCTGAGTAAGTTATCATTTCATTAGTTTTTTAAGTTCTAGTTTATATGGGAAATTCATGTGAGGTAAATCCAGCCCTAAAATCCTAACATTATTGTGATAGTAGAGGACTCAAGTTATTCAAGGAGTCATGAAGTGATATAATAAATAAGGATGGGTTCCAATATAATGTTGAAGGAATCCTTGACATCATGTAACAAGCCAACTCAGGTAATAACTTCATCCTAGCTATATGAGTAATATTGTAATCCCTATGGAATTATCCAAGGCATTTCACAATAATGAATCTAAATAAGTCCTATGAAATAATCCACGATAATATTGGATAATCAGTTGAAAGGAATTTAACTATTATAAATTATGTTTCCATTTTTTGTTTAATTAAATTAATTATCATGTAATATGGTTAGAGAAAACACTTGCACTTAATTAGGTATATCAAAGGATTTAAAATACCATTATGATTATTACTATTTTTAATATAGTTATTTGACAATGATCACATGATTAATATAAATATAGCGATTTAAAAAACCCAACTATCCTAAAGAAAGGAAATGGGGGACTCATACAACTGGATCATACCCTATGAAGCCCATCTATCAGAGTTTCAATGGATGATAATATCATTAGTAATTTCCATTGACCATGAACAATTTTATATCCATCAAAATAATTGTGAGTGAAACCATTTATGTTATAATTTCATGCTCATCGAGATCATGACCCAAACCATGTTCGTTGAACGACCCCTTTAAAGTTTTAACACCAAAAACCTTGCTCTTAGGGCCTAACCTAGTGTAATAAATTGATATTTATTAAGACATTAATAATATGAAAATATATATTATATAGAATAATGATTTTATTTTCATATTTATTTGGATTCAATGAAAACCTAATTGTACTCTCGGGTAGCATTAAAACTCAAATAAGGGATTTATTTTTGATTAATTATTGGATTTTTTTAATATATGTAATTTAAACAAAATTTTATTATAAAATATTGTTTTTTAATATAAATTTTCATATAATTTTTATGATGTGAAATGTACATTTTATAAGGGTTCAAAAGTGGTTATTATAAAAAAACCAGGAATTTTTTTCATAAAGGCCAAATCTTATTTTTAATGGGAAAATGATTATTTTTAGAAAATTCATTAGATAGAATAAATAATCCTTTTATAATTAGAATAAAAAAATTTTCTAATGGGTAATTTATCATAATTTTCAAAGAAATTCAATTTTTTGGGTAAAACATAAATAATGTATAAATAAACAATGTGTTTTATAACCTCATAATGAACCAAAAATGATTTTATTAATACCATAATGGGTATCCTCAAATAATATATGTTTTCTCCTAAAATATCTCAATTTTATGTTTAATTGATTATTTTTTATATCCATTATGTATCTTCAAAAACATTTAATATAATTTAGAGTGTTGAATTAATTTCTTAAAAATTGTGACTCACCTCCACATAAGAAAGAGAATTGATTTTATTTTTTCTGACCTTTTCATAATAAAATAATTAAAATATATCCACAATGAAAATAACAATGGGAAGAACATATTTTATGGTTTTTGGTTTCTAATATTCTATTATATAGATTCCAAAACCTATGTTTGGGAAATATTATAGAATTCTCCTCTAATTTCATATACAATCCCATCCATGATCCCACTTCCCTTCACTAAAAATAATAGGATCACATACATACTCTATGATCCCCTCTCTATAATCTTCCAAAGTTTCCCCATCTCTCAATAATCCCCTTTTCAATATTTTGGTGTCATTCATTCAGGTAAATTTTCTTTAATTTCTCTACATTATCCATGTCTCTTTGTGTTTTTATGAACTATTATTTTTAATTAGTAATGATGGAATATATTTTCAAACCTCACCCATTCATTTTTTATTATTTATCAATTATTATTGACCATTTTATCTCTCAATGATCCCTCCCATGTACACTCATCACCCTGATGAAATTTAACAAGCATCCATTTCTTTCCTTTATTATTCAAGGTTATTTATTATCATATTCTTTGATTTTCATATTATATTATTTTGGAAATTTCCTTTAATTTCCCTATTACATCCCTATTTAGTTAAAAATTATAAGATACATATTTTTCTCACATCAACTAATTTTATGATTTTAAAGTGAAGCCATTATTTTTTCAAATTTGCATTGAGATTTTTGTTGTTAAACCAAATGTGTAGTGAATATCACATCAATTTTTAATCAATGGTGTTCAATTTTATAAACATATATATTTCTATTTGGGAATTATATATATATATTACTCTCATTTATTATGGAATAAATTATTATGATGAATGAATCCATGTTCTGTGATATATGTGGCACAGTTAATCATGAGAATGAAATAAAAGTGCAGGTGTCCTTGGAGTTATATGGAGCTCAATTCATTGGATAATGTTTAGTATCATGATAATTCATGTTGTAATAGGGGTATATCTGATTCCTTTATGGTAATTGGTACACTATAATGTTTTTTTGGTTTGTCTATGGAAATGTATATGATGTATTGTTTTATGTTATTGTCACATTTCCCATGTTATGATTATCATGATATATCATGATTTATTAAAAATCACCCATTATGACTCATTGATATTCCGTCAATAACATGTGTTATTATCATTATGTTATTTCATGTTTATTCCCTTACTGGGATATAAAGATCACCCCTTTCTTCTGTATTTCCCCAGGTTATCCAATGCATATTTAAGCTCAAGCATGTTAAACAAGTATTCAATAATATTTTTCTAATTAATGTTTAATGCAGTAATGTGATGTATATAAGTCCAAAATAAACTATAATTATTGATATTTCTGGTTATATAAAGTATAATATTAAGTAATTACATTATGTTTTAATCTGTAATAATGATCAGGCTTATTATAGTTGTTATTAGAGGAAATGTTTAGCTATTTTTTTGATTATGAATGAAGAATCTAGAAAAATACTTTCTGATAAGAATAATTATAATAATAAATCCCTCAAATTTTGGTGAGTGTAGAAAAATTGTTTCATAAATAAAATAATTCCTTTTCTAGAAACTCTAAGGGTACATGGTTCTTGCATAGATATACGTAAGAGTAAAAACTCCAACAAAGAGTTCTATGCTTGACTCGAGGTAACCTAATACATGAAAACAGGCCTTACTACGCTCATCTATTGGAACAGTCTGGGAATATTCTATGGTAATTTGTAATCACATTACAAACCATTAGTTTTTTAGTAAAAATAATTTTCCATAACTATATATGTTAAGAATTTGATCATGGATAATAAAGACTAAATCATACAAATCCATAAATTAAGGAAATAAAAGTATGTTATAACTTATCCAATAAATTTAATGGAATTCCCATTTATGTTTTTACAAGGTAAATATACTAATAATTTATATAACATAAATTATATATAATACTTAAATAAATGTGTTATAAGATAAACAATTAATGTGAAGATCATTGTGATGACACCACCAACGAGATGGAAACCTGATGGGAGCAGGAATCACTCACTACATGACAATAGTATCTTAGTTAACTCAGGTTTTGAATAGAATCCCGGATCAAGGGGAGATTTAAAATCTCCCAAAAACGGGCAATCCATATTCTATATGATCATGTGATAATATCATCATACATTCAATAGATCATATGATCCTTTAATCATTGAACAATGGATTGACTCTATTGTGACGATCTTCTCTACCGTTCAATGCTCCGAATAGCAGAAGGTTCATTTGGCTATTTATCCTATAGAGGGTAAAAATGATCAAAGTTAGACATTGATCAAAAACATAAAATCTTGAGTAAGAGATTGAGGTGATGGAAAAGATGGATTTACGGAGAATTTTTTTTCCAAAAATATTTTCCCCACAACCTCCGACATAAAATGGAAAGTGTTCTCCATTCCGTTAATAAAAAAGAAAACGAATCTATTATTGTGTACAAATAAACCATCACAAGGCTTTCACTATATTCATTTATCATTGAAATTATCCTTGAAATAAAGTTTTACCACTTTTTTGGTTGGCTAAAACATAACTATTGGAATTCTTTGGTGATCCACGACATTGATAGGTATGAGGATATTTTTTGATGTCATCTTAATATCAAAATGGATATCGATGAATCTCATGGTTATTGAATGGATAAGAATGGAAAGTGGAGATCATTTCTGCTGGTCTAATAGATAGATATAACGATTCTATGAAATTTTAACATCCCACTTTCCAAATGTGTTGAATAAATCACCATATAAACTTCATTAATGGGATGAGGAAATGATTTTAGTGAGGGATGGAAGAGAAAATATCATATGATTACCGGCAGAAGAAACTTACAAATCTTATAGAGAAAAGGAATTCTTCAGTAAACCCATATCATATTTTTTATTTCTATAAATTCATGTAATAAGATAACTTCTCAATCCAATGTACTAGTCGATGGGTTTTCAATGACAACCAATAACCTCCAAGTGAGCAAGGGTGATCATTTTCATCACTAATATCGAATTGAATCTAGATAACTAAGTTGGGATAGGTGTGTGAGTTATTCATTCAAAAATAGAAATCATACATTTTTATTCTATACCTAATAATTCATTCATATAATTAATGTTAACTAGAACTATTCAAACACCACTAAAAATTATGGATGTTTTGATGTGGGTGAAAATGGAAAATGTGGAAATTATTGCATCCCAATGTTATAAGTCCTCCCATGTCCACCATGGTGCGATGAATTTTCCAATAAAACAGGAAATATAAATTTGGTATAACTTTATGAAATTATGAAAATGTATTGTATTAATTTATTTAGAGCCAATATAATTTTCCTCAAGATGTAAATCACTGTCCATATTGCGAATCAAGCCATGATTTTTTACAAGTTCAAGGAGGAAGACAAACCATATTTCTCACTATTATCTCACGAATGGATATTAATTCCCAATAAGGAAGAGTATGTGGTCAAATTGATTGAATATAAGGAATGAATCATCCTTGACGAAATTCCCATTGTGAAGGAATATAATGGGATGTTTCATGAAAAATTTCCTTGTCTTCCTCCAAGATGATTTGTTGAATTTTCAGTCGAGGGTATACTTAGGGAATTACCATTACCCAAGACACTATAAAATGGTTGTTATGAACTTCATTAGTGGAAGAAACAATCGATGTGGAATATAGATAATGCTTTCATATTCCCAAGGGTATCCCCATGGGGTTCACCAATCATCATTATTGAGAAGAAGGATCGGTCAATGCGTCTTTGCATTGATTATCAGAAGCTCAGAAAGACCACGATAAAGAATGTGTATCCTCTTCCATAGATTGATTACTTGAACATTCAAACACTTAAAGTAAAATACTTTTCCAAGGTGGACATAAGGTTAGGATATTACCATGGTATGGTGAAAAGGTATGATATCCCCATGTCTGCTTTTGTACAAGGTACGAGCAATATGAATTCATATTAATTCTTTTGAGACCCATTAATGATGCAAAAAACATTTTGGAATTGATGAATATAGTATTTAAAAATTACATCAACAAAATTTTGGTTATATTTATTGATTAAATTCTAATATAATCTATATTCAAGGATGAACACTATGAGTATTTGAACCTTTGAAAAATGACCTTTAAAAAGGATAATAATTGTGCGAAGAATAGTAAATGTTAGTTCTGGTTTACAGAAATATATTTGAGGGAGAATAACATCTCCATAAATATAATATATATAGACCCTTCAGTGATGAATACAAATTATGGATTTTAAATTACAACATCTTTTAATTATATTTCTAGTTTCCTTGGGTTAGCTATGTATTATCACCAATTTATTGTAATTGTATCGAAATTATCAATCCATCATAACATGATAAATATGAAGGGTGTGAGGTTTTCAAGGAATTATGAATGTAAATAGACCGTCAAGGCGTTTGAAAGGAGGATTACCACTATGCCTGAGCTTGACATATGCAAAAGTGACAAATTTTTGGGTATTCATTGATGCATTAAAGAATGATTTGTGTTGTGTGTTGATGAAAAATGAAAAAGTCATTTCCTATGCTTAAAGGATATGGAAAATTCATGGATAGATCTACCAACACATGAAGTAGAGTTGGATGTAGTTATTTTATATTTAAAAATTTGTTTGTGTTAACTCTTTAAGGAGAAGTGTGAAATATATAAGGATCATAAAAACCTAAAGTATATATTAACACATAAAGACCATAATATGCACAAACAATGATAGATAGAGTTGATCATAGATTATTACTTCTCATTCCACAAACATCCATGGAATGAGAATAAATTGTAACACACTCTAGGAAGAATTGATTTGGAAATTACATCATTCATGAGAATTGAGAGGGATCAAATCTAAAAATATTTGGAACGTATTGATATGATATACATAAACTACGTAACATAATCAATACTTTCATAAATGATTTATCAACCATCTCTTTAGAAGATGTTAAAGGATTATTAAATAGAATATATTGGAATTTTGATGAAATTTAATGAAATAAGTGAAAATAAATCCTTGAATAACAACTTTATTGATGATGGTTTTGTGAGATTTTTGTCTAGATTATGTGTATCATAAAATCCCGTGTTTAAGAATGATTTTTTGGAAGATTCACATAGCTCCAACTTCACTATCCACCTAGGAATCTCAAAGAAGTATCAGGATACCATGTACACTATTGGAGGGACATTATGAATAAGGATATTAGAGAATATGCATCACAATGTTTTGTATATTATCAAGTGAATGAAGAATAGAATAAATCCAACAGAATGATGGAACCATTAACCATACCAACATGGAAATGGGAATACATTGCCACTGAATTTTTCAAGGATCATACAAATAAATCAATAGGGAATAATTCTATATGGGTTGTAGTGGATCATTTACAAAAACATCATACCTCATTGTGAAACAAGACGAATTCCCACCAGATCTACGTTCATAGATATTCATTAAGAATGTGGCCTGGTTACATGGATTACCAAAATTGATTGTATCTGATTGAGTCCCAAGATTAACCATTTGGTTATTAAAGATTCTACAACATGATCTAAATACTGATTTGAATGTTATCAAGTCCTATCACAATCAAACTGATGTATAATCTGAGTGGACTACCCAGAATCATGAGAAAATATTGAGAGAATTCTCAATAGACTTCATAGGATGATGGGATTCCCATCTTCCTCTAGTCTATTTCACATATGATATTGGTTTTCATGCCATCAAAAAAATGGATCACTATTAATCCCATTTTGGAGATAGTTGCAGGAAAAAATCTTTCTGGTACGATGTTGTGGAATTGAAAATAGATTGGTTCTAATATAGTCGATGAAATGGTGGAAAAGGTTAAGACTATTCAGCATCACATCAGGGCTTCCCTGAGTTGAAAATAGAGATAGGTATAAAATTTTTGACAAGACAAATAGTGCGATGTTAGATACATGTTTTTACTTTGAATACCACCTTGGAATAATGTGATGAGATTTGGGAAGAACGAAAATTCTAATCCTAGATACATCGATAACATTTAATTCCTTGATCACATTAGAATGATGGCATATTGACTTTCACTCCCACCCAATTAATATCTTTTTCATTATGTATTACATGTATTAGTATTATAGAAGCACATTAATGGCCCCTCACATGTACTCAATCTATAGGTGGTGTAATTGGAGAATGATATTTCTTATGAGTAGCAGACGGTGATGATCGTAGATCGTAGAGAAATTTTTTATGAAATAAGAATTTTTACCTTTTCAAAGTGTTGTGGAGAAACCATAAGTTTGGAAAACAAATTTGGGAACCAGTGGAGGTGATTCGATAGAATTATCATCATCTATTTTATGGGGTGAAATTAAAATATTGTGGAAATAATTTCTCAAGCATCGATGATTGTAATGAACCGAAGTGTTATAAATAATGTTTCCCTTTTTGGTTGGACTTAATGTATTATTATGTAATGTGGTTATAGAAAGCTCATACACTTATTTTGTTGAAAATATTGAGTAAAATACTGTTAAGAATATTATCATTTTTGATATAGTTGTTAAACTGTGATTGCATGACAAATATACATATATGGATTTAACAGATCAAATTTACATTGAAAAAGTTAGTGATCGCCTCATCCTAAAGGATTATACTCTATGAATCCCATTCATCAAATCCTTCAAGTGATATAACATTGTTGGGCCTTTTTCATGACCTATCCCAAGATTAGATCCAACATAATAAGCATTATTTAAACTATATACATGTAATGTTTAATATCATCATGATCATGACCCAATCCATGTTCGCAAAATGACCCCTTGAAAGTCTCATTATCTCACACCATACTCATAAAGAATACAATGGTGTAATAAATTTATATAAATCAATACCATTATAATATGAATATATATATTGTATAGAATAATAAATTTATATTCATTTTTATTTTGATTCTATTAAACAATTATTTTCCACGTATTATTCAAAATCAATCTAGTGATAAATTTTGATGAATTAATATATTTTTGAGGTAAATATTATAATAATAATAATTTCTTAATAATTTTTTATTAGTTATAAATTTTCATAAATTTTTATGAATTGAAATATACTTTTAATAAGGGTTAAAAATGGTTACTATAAAAAACCATTCATTTTGTTCAATAAATATAGAATATTATTTTAATAGAGAAAATGAAAATATTTTTAAAATTATTTAGATAAAATAAATAATACAATTTGTATCATATTTTCATGATAATCCAATGGTTAATTTTTCCTAATTTTCTCAGATAGTCAAATTTTTGGTAAAAATTAATTACAGTATAAATATAAAATGTGTTTTAGGAAATCATAATGACCCAAAATGATGTAATAATTATAAAAATGTTTGTCCTCAGTCAAATATATTTCTTTCCATTCAAATAATTATATTTTATGTTTACATGATAATTTTTATAAATCCTTTATGAATCCTTTAAGACATTTAATATATTTTAGAGTTTAAAATTCATATTTTTAAAAGTGGGACTCACCTACACCTAAGAGAGGAAATTATAATAATAAGATCATAAACTTTCCTAATAAAATAATAAAAACCTATCCATTTTGGATAAAACCATGGGATGTTTTGTTATTTGAATATTTTATTATATATAGTCCAATACCAAAGTTTTTGAAATAATAATGAAATCCCTCCTCATGTCCTATATAATCCCTCCCAAACTCCATTTTAGCATCACTAAATTTTTTTATGATATCATTAATCTACCCTACCATATCTATAATCCTTACAATGGGATAAAAGATCTCAATAATCTCATCTTAATTCTTCTGGATCCACACATTCAATTTTGTGTTCTTTTCTTTTCTCGTGCTAATATGAGTTTCTTTATCTTATTATGAAATTTAATTCTTTGTTACTAAGGAGGGTGTGTGCATTTTCACATCCCCCAAACTTCCCATATTATGTATAAATGATGATATACCACTTTATCTATCATTAATCCCTCCCATGTACACCTGTTACCATGCTGAAATTTTGTAAGTGTCATGGCCTTTCTCTTTTTATTCAATCTTATTTATTATCGTATGTCTAATTTTCCTAATTTAAAATTTATGGACATGTCCTAACATGTAAAAATTACTTTAAACCTCAAGTCAAAAATATGGGATAACCATTTTTCTCTCAGAAATCCATTTTATGAATTTCTACGTGATGTCATTATGCTACAGATTTGCACAACAGTTTTCCATGCCAAACTAATTGTGCAATGAATGTATTATCCATTTTGTATCACGTGTTTTCAATTTTATGCACATATTAATATTTATTAGGGACTTTAATATATTTAATATACAAAATTTAATCATGGAATAAATTTTCATGATTAATTGTTCAACATTTTATGATCTATGTGGAACAGATAAGCATTATATGAAATAAAATTGATTTTGTGCACAAAATTATATATGGATTAAATTCATTGAAAAAATGTTTAGTATCGAGATACATCATGTCGGGATAGGGGTATACCTGATTTTTTTAAGGAAAATTTTCACCATGAATTCATTGTAGTTTTTTCTTGGCCTATTTTTATGATGTAGTGTTTTATGTTATTGGATCATTTCCCATGTTATGATTATCATGGAAAAGAATTATATGTTATTTGTGTCCATTTATGCCTCATTTATTATCATTTTGTGACATGGATTATTATATTCATGTTATTCCTTGATTATTACCTTTAATGTATTTATATCAAAGGCCTTTCTTATGTGTTTCTCCTTCTTATCCAATGTAGTTTTAATCTCAATAATGTTAATGAAATTTTAATAAAATATGTTTTAGTTCATATTTTAAGTTGTAATGAAATATAACTACTTCCTAAATTCATTAGTCTTCTTGATAATTTTTGTTGTATTTTGTTTCATTTTTTAATTAAATCATGTATTAATGTGCAATAAATATATGGTTTTTCAATGCAGTGACAAAGACCAAGAGAGTATCCAAGGAACCTCATGCTCATAGAGATAATGTTGGATCCATGGAGTGTATCCAAGGATTATTATAATAATAATGGAGGAATAATTCCAACATGTCAAACCTGGAATCCATAAGTTTAGAAGGATTAGGTTCCATGGTGGGTATCATCCAAGGAAATCAACATCCTTAAATTGGGATGGAGTCCATGAGTTCTCAAAAAATTCAGTCAAGAATTCATTTCTATCTCGATTTTGACTAATTCAATATTAATAATGATTATTTACATTTTAATTAAACATTACATTTTTACATAATTTAATTAGTTCTATCCATCTAATTACTCATTCCATTTGACAAGTCATTTGTTAACGAAATTTCCATTCATTACTACGATAGGGATAAAGGGTGGAAATCCTTTTATGTCATCTCATATTTGATTTCGTGGTTTTTTCCACTACATTTGAAAAACATGAAATGGTTAGCTATGAATGAGTAACCATATGTAAATTAATTAAATAGAGAGTAATCCATGTTATTTATAAACTATAATTACCCATTTCAATTTATGAATGATTTGACAAGTTATATCAGTCACCTTAGGGAGGTCCAATGATAAACATTCTTATTCTATAAATCTAAAACATGTAGATTTATTGAAATAGTCACCTATGAAATGGTCAATTCAAGGAATATCTAATGGTGGAATAGATATGATTAAAAATCTACTAAAATAATAGTTATAGAAAACATTATACTAATGTTGGTTGGAATTGAGGTCATAACCTCCAATGAGAGATATTATTTATAACAGTGGTTTTAGATTACAGTATTAATGAATATAAGGGAGGTAAAAAACTTAATAAACCATAACCGATGAAATCGAGGCACACCCATGAAAATTTATAAAATTAAAAATCACAAGGAATGAGTTATAGATACACCTACAAAATACATGAATGAATCTATTTACCTATTCTCAACCTCTAGTTAGTCCGTGATTTGAAGAGTTATGAAAAATTGAATCAATGACCAGAAATAATGCACATGATCATTCATCTAAATTGAATCATCGATGTAAATATGATCAAATAATGGATAAAACTAAATTGATATCTTACCGATTTTTATCTAACTTGACTGACTATGATCAGATCAGAAATTATATTTGAGATAAGGATCAAAAGCTATGGATGATTATTTAATGGATATCAAAATAAGATAAATATCCATTGTTTTCAACGATAGATAAAATGAGATGAATGAATATTTTTAACTAGATCATTAAAGAGAAATCATTAAAATTTTCCCAGAAATAGGCATTGTATGGTTTTTTTGAATGCTTGGCCAATCTGTAAGGAACATGTGCCATATCTATTGTACCTAAAGGAACTTCTCATGTTTAGGATTAGTGATTCAGGAATCTATATTACCAACATATAAAACTCCTATTCTAAAAACTACTTACTTTTCTAAATGGAATGATTCCCCTGTCACGTGTTTAGGGAAAACTGTGTGACATACTTTACCCCACTATCTAGCCTAACACGATTAGAAGTAACATTGAGAACTACCTCACATGGTTTCAAATAACTATGATGACATTCTTTGTCTCTCCAAAATATGTTTTTCATTCTTTAAAAAATACTCAGACACCCTATAAATAATCGTGATCCCATTAAGCATCCATATTATATACAAAATAACAAATTAGAACAAAATAAAAAGGATCGACACCTTAGTGTAAAAATAGGTTATAGCGTAAGGTGATTAGAATATAACATAATAAAATAATAATAAAAACATTTCATTTTATAGATTATGTGACACATAATGGTGGCCATAAATAACTAAATAATATATATATATCTAAATTAAATATGGTCGATAGGTTGTAGAACCTGAAACCTAGAATATATATGAACCAAAATATTATATTACTTTATAAACAAGCTGTTAAATTTTTATTTATGTATTTTACTATAATAATAAAATTATGGTTATCTATTTTTTATAAATTAAATAATAAAATATTAAAATAAAAAACTATTTTCTAAAAACTATATTTTTGTAAAAGATGGATTAGTCACACTTTGCAACAAAAATTTAAAATTAAAATTCTACCATTTAGATTTTTTTTCATAAAATTAAATTAATTATTGAAGTCCAAATATCTAAAATAGCTTCAAGTTAATTTTAGAAATTTTATATAATTTTTTCATTTTTAGATGAATGGTAAAAAATATTTATTTTAATTGAAAACCCCCTTTTTTGTTTAAATTAATTATTAATTTATGCTATATTTTGATTTTGTTAATCTATTCAATTAGTTAAATTATATATCTATTAATCTAATTTTGGATTTTGGATTAATTTTATATTGAATATTGGTATAAAAACATAGAATACTTTCACACAGTTTCTCTTTGAAAACAATATTTATCATATCATATGTGGGATTGATTTTAAATTAAAATTTTCATCATATATTAATTTAATTATGAAATAATATATATTTTATATTTTTATTCATCATAATTTATGTTATATACTAATTATTATAACTTTTTTACAATAATAATTAGTAAAAACACTAAATATTAATTACTGTGGTTATGGTAAAATTCGATTTATTAGGTGGTAAAATAGAAATATAAGGTTTTAATTAATAAAATAACTTGTATAAAATTAACTTTAAAACCATATTTCGACCAAATAGTGTATAATTATTTTTAATAATCTATTTGGGACCCTTTTGTTTTATGAAAACCCTAGGTACACCATTTTCTTTTAAAAAATTACTTGTCTTCCACTCACCACACTTATAAAAGGTCAATGCCACTCCACTCTTGTTCAAACCATAAAACCCAATAAGCTTGTATAAAACCTGATAACATCAGTTCCCAAAATCCATCCCCTTATTCAAAAAATATTATTTTTTCCCTAAGGCCAACGCAAGATTGGTTTTTGTTCAATCCTATGGAGTTTACCTTATGAAGTGATAACAATCCTCTGTGAGAGTCTTTATATTATTTATTTCTCACTAACCCAAAATTGTTATCAAAATGTAATATATATTAAAATAATTATATTAAAAATAATTATTATTTTTATCATAATTTGAGGACAAACACTCATCACTACATCCATCATATAGGTTACGATATCATAATAAATGTTTATGGAACAGTACCGCCTCACGGACGGATGTAATTCATTTTTCAATTCCACCTATCATGGATGGTCATGATGATGGATATAAAGAATATATATTATATTTCTATATTTTTATGACCTATTTATTAATTATATAATATATATCCTTTTCACTTTTAAATCTTTATGGGATATGATAACATCGATGCTGTCCATAGTAGACTATCACCACGCGAAGTAATGTGATTCATCTGTCGATAGAAATTTTTAATAGAAAGTGATAAGGATATTTTTAATGAATATATGCAATATAAATGAAATAATTTTTATACTCATAGAGAAATTTTCACAATGAAAATATAATACTACATATTTGATTTCCTTTTTCACTCACATAAAGATGATAACATCATTTTTGAGCATGTAGAGTATCAAATTATGAAATAATGTGACTATATATCCCTTATACAACAACATGGGTGATATATATATTAATATTTAATGAAAAAATAATATATATTTATTTTTATATAATAGTATTATTCTACTCACTTTCTTCAAAAAAAGATCGTTTAAAAATGGAAACGTTACACATTCGTATGTAGGACCTACCATCTGTATGAATGTAAGGTATATCATTTCTCAAAACCATCATTGATGATTGGTTTTAAAAGTATAACTAATGTAAAAAGGATAATTATGTATTTATTATTGTTATTCATTTAATATGACTCTATATTTTCCATAATAATTATATCATTCATGAAAAAACATAAATGATAAAATAATGAAATTTTCATCCAAAACATTGGGAATAATGAAAGATTGTTAACAAAAAAAAGATAGGATTTTGAAAAAGGATCCACTATGATATTTAAAACACTAATAAGGTTCTAGAATATGTTATAAACCATTTTAACACCACTATAAGGGAGGATAAGGTTCATTTAACCAAAAGGAATCATGAGGTAAGGTACTTAGTATTAATCTCTCTTCATTGAGGTATATTGTAATACTGTGCACCTAATTTTATTTACATTATCTTTACGCAGAACCATAGATATGTAATATAATTATTCCAAAATAAATAAGGGTATTTTATGTTTCAATATTATTTATTTCTTCTAGGGGTAATTGAAATAAGATTTTTTTATTGGTAAATAATTTCATTACTCAATTTATTTTCAATGGGATGTAGAACATAGATGTCATCATGGATATTTTAGGATTACGAATGTAGTGAATTTTAATTATATTATTTTCTATTTAAATTTTTTATATGGATTTATTGTTGATACACTTAATACATTCATTGAATAATTCTCATTTCAATCTTATGATCGTTGTAAGTGTTTATTTCACAATCTTATTCCCATCAAGATTGTTTATTATCGAATTTCATGTAACGAAAATTATTTAATCATTATCTTAAAAACCCATATCATTTTATATTCTCTACATATTCAGGATATTATAAACTCATAGTACCATTATTACATACTTTGGCCCTTAAAATAATTGATAAATAGTTTTTAATGAAAACTGACATCATTTCACTCTTCAGTAAAAAATCAATTTCACCCTAAACCATGTTTAAAAAATTCAAAATTGTTTTTAAAATTATCCTAATAGTATAATAATGAAATTTTTAATATTTTTTATTTTTTATTTTTTATTTTTTATTTTTTTATAAATTAATCTTCATTTCATTTTCGAAGCAATGCTCATATATCTTTTAATAAGAAAAAATGTAATGTAATATTATTTAACATATATATACTAAATGGGATTTCCATACATTTTATCCAATCATTTTTTAGAGATAACATTATTTTTTTTCAAAATATATTTTCATGGAAATGTATTTTCAAAATCATTTTAGAAATTTAATTTTATAAATATATTATTAAAATGAAAATGGTTTTTTCCACATTAATTTTCTAATGATATTTATATGGTATATCTATTCATAAATAATAAAAACCCATTTATTCCTAATACAATGGTTACATTTTTCATTGATACCATCCATATTTTTTCTATGGTTGGTTTATGATCATTTTGAGTATGTAATTTTCTTACATTCACTCTCTTACATTATTTTTTGTAATAATTAAATTCCACATGAAATATTTACATTCCAGTGATCAAATGATATTATATTTCCCCTTAATTATCCTATTTTCTACAATGTATTTGTTAACTACGCAAAAAAATATAACATTTTTACATATGATGTAGTACATTTAATTTTAGTTGATTATCTGTGGAAATATTTATTAATACATACTCAATAATCAATGTTGATAATTGTGGAAAACTGACATTGTTTGTGAATAAAATAATGTATTTAATATATGAGGAATGCTTGGGACATGTAGACATGTTTTGGGCCTTGTTATAGATATACCCTCGATTCATCAATAGTAAAATGCGGTGATTTATCTTGCTATAAAAAAATTAGTTTTCTACACACAATTGTTTTGTACCTAGTAGTTTTAAATTATTTTGGGGATATATCTTGAAGTAGGGGTATCATTTTCATGAAACATCCTCCCAATAATTAATCAATTTATCAATTTATAATTTAGTAAATAAAATCCATCCTTTTTTCCAATAATATTATCTGTGGATGAATTTCATTCTTGGTTACTAATTAAATTGAATGTGTTTTCAAATATTTACCATTATTTATTGAGGATGCCTCATCTAGGGATGATTTTTATGGAAATGATTAAATTTATCGTGTTTTCAATTTTTAATCTTTTCGTATTTAATATTATCCATTAGATTTTCTCAGTGATATTATCATTGGAGAAACTTGTTTCCTGATTAATTGATTACATTGAATGTATTTTTAGTTATTGATATTTTTATACTGATTATTATCAAAGATACAATGATATTTATGTTATTTATGTTATCTCTAAATGAACTTCCATCAATGTTTAATGATTACATGGATTTTGTGTTCATTTATTTACCTTTCATACATATTATGATTACATATTAAATATTATTTATAGTGTAATTATCCCTTACTGAGCTTTTGATCACACCCCATTATTTTATCTTTTCCCATAAAATAATGAAGTGTAAAATGTATGATATGAATGGTTTTCCTATAGGAAAAAAGGTTATTCACAAAAAAAATATTTGTTGAAATTTTTGTGTTCAAATTTAACTCAAGACACAAGTATGTATCAGGTCTATCAAGACCAATAAACTATTCAATCATTCAGGATGTGTTCATTATAACTCATGCCGATGTAAAAAATAATACATTGACTTTATCCTACTGGGGTTAGGGTCACTATAGAGTTGTAGTGAAAGGATGATTTCCATTGAGACATGAGGTTGAAAATATTATAGGGGATGAATTTCTATAACCAATTGTTTATAATAATTATGATTTATTTTACATAATATATATATATATATATATATATTAGATAGTGATTCTAGAGATAATTTGGAATGTTATAGCTCTAGGTTGGCATATGTATCATTTATAATTTCGGTTTTGATTTTTTATTTATTCAATGAGGAATTAGGGTGATTATTAGAAAATAATATGAGATTATCTAGGGAGGATCATAATAATTATATGTAAATTCCCACATGTAAATATAGATTCTATATTAAAGTATTTACTAGACTATATAAGAGAGAATAATAGAAATCAATAACACATTACATGATGAAAGGTTAGTCATGATATGTTTTATTCTTCAGAAGAGATATATTATTTCAATTTTTTTATGTGGATATGTTTTTATTTTGATTTTCATACCATCACATACATTACGATCTATCAATTATGGAATTTTGTTTTTTTTTATCTATTCAGTTTGAATTTGGATTTTCAAATAATTATTAGAATATAAGGGGGAAATTTACCCATATTATGTTTATAATTTTTTAACACTGGTAAAAAACTCATTTCCTATATTTGTTTAGATTTTATGGTCATGTGATGATTTAATATCAACCCTAGATGTGTGAACATAGAGACAGGTCATGGAATTTTAAAAAAATAACTTTAAATTTTTATTAATGATTTTTATGATTTTATAAAAATACTAAATAAAATATATTAAAAAATAAAATCTAAATAAATATAAAATGGGTAAAATATGTTATATAAAGGTAAATATAATATATAAAGATCTAATTTAGAAAAAATTAGACTGGGAACATTGAAGTTATTGAAAATTTCCTCTTGAATGTAGATATTGACGTAATAATTATTTTAAAAGAATATTGAGAAAATAATTTTGGAAATTATTGCAGTATTAATGAAGATGTTTGAAAAACTTAAACCTTAGTGTAACATTTCCATTATTTTAATCTTGAACAATGAAAATACAAGTGGCATTATGAGACTACATGTGTGAATACCTATATGATCGATGCTACCAAAATATGGCTAATGTTTATGAACAATGTTACTGTTCCAATATCCCAAATTTCACAAGATTAAAATGTGAAATAAATAAATAGAAATCATAATAAAAATTTCAATAACAAATTTGTACATTGAGTTAGAGTAAAAGTTATAAAATGATAAATATATGAACACCACACTATAAAAATGACCTAACAATGTAATATAGAAACATAATAAAAAACATATCTTTTAAATAGTCGTACAGATATTGATATATAAAAATAATCAAAATAAGAATACATAGATCATTCTTCATAATATTAAGAATTCACTTTGTCTCATCTCTCCATCATTGTTATGTATCTCTAACTTGATCAAATATAAAGATTTACTCACCCATACATTCATGCCATACATTTGGTATATGAGTCCAATGGGGTTCACATTCATAGTGTGAGAAAATATAATATTAATACAGCACAAATAGGTCCCGTAATATATTTCATAGTATATCTTGTGTGTATAATGGAATAAATAATTAAAATGTATTGTCGCACCGAGTGGACATAGCTATGTGGAGATAACTTGTCACAACTCTGATTCCATAAGGTTGGACCCTACCTTCATGGGGTAATTCATATGAATCATGTATGTTTTATAAAAAATAAAACCATAATTTTTTATTTCAGGGAGATGGTTAACAAAAATGGGTGTCCACACAAATAATGAGGGAGGGGTATCCTGGTAATAACCAACGGAAAACAATGGCACCATGAGATACCATGACATAAATCCATCCTACTAACATAAAAAAATAATTGTCTTGTGCATCATAATCAAGGTAACGTTGATTGTGACATCCCAGATCAAGAAGCCACACAGAGGTGCCCAGAGCCCAGTTCACCATATGTCCTCAAGAACAACTCCATGAACACTTGAGGTTGAATACTATATGTGAGGGAATACGGTGTTTTTAGGAATCAGAAATTGAAATAATGTGAAAGAAGGAATAAATGAAATTAAAGTAGTGAAATAATGTAAATACCCTTGTACATATTGTAGCCCAAGATAGTTTCTTAACATGTAAAAATTAATTATTATATTATTTTCCAGTCAATATAGTCTGTAAAGTGTTGTATAATGAGCACTGGCAATGTGACATGACAATTGTAATGAATCATCCAAGACCTAATAATGCATCATGTAGAGATGATAATAAATTGGGGTTTCCAAGTTAATAATTGGGGTAACTACAACTTCAATGGTTGATCCAACATAGAAGTAATATACAGAATAGATAATGGGTTATTTTTTTATTCCATGGGGCATCCCCGAAGGAATTACACAATTATATAATTCTAACCATGTCCAAGGAATTTTTCCAATGTAAAATGGGATAAGTTTTGATAGGTCCTAAGTGTGTATCCTAGAAAACTCATATATGTAGATATCATAGTGCATCCAAATAATGATTCCATGTAAACTTGTAATAATAATTTTGGGTTCCAATGGTGTTATACTATATAGACATAAGAAAAAAAGGATCGGGTTCCCATGTTGGTATCATCCTTCGTAATAGGAATCCCCAAATCAGAATGGAATCAATAGTTGCTCAAGGAATTTACTCAAGAACCCATTGATAGATAGAGTCTAACCACTCAAATAGAATCAATTATTCAGTACATATTCAATAGGCTTAATATAATCAATTAATTTATTAAATAACAAAAATTTAATTACCCATTATATATGTTATATAATATGATTCAAGAAATTACATTTCGTTAGTGTGACAAGGATAATGGGAATGAAACTATTTATAATATTTCATATTTGATTGCATGGTTCCCTCATTTAACTTTCAAAAACATGGAAAGGTGGGATAATGAGAAGCAACCACATGTAAATTAATTCCATATAGAGTCTTCCAAGTGATATAGATATTATAATTTCCAATTTCCATTTGATATTGATTTATAAAATTGTTGAACTAAACATAATTGGTTATATTGATTATAATACTTCTAATATCAATTTAAAACATGTATATTTAATGAGACACTCACCTATTTCATGTTCAATTCAAGGAATACCCAATGGTGGGATAGATATTCATAACAAGCTACTAAAAGTGTAGTTATTTAAATCATCATACTTTAGGTGGTTGTAATTGAGGCCACTCCACCATTTATAGAAAAAAATCACAAGGGTCGTAGAAAACGGTTTTAATGATTTTAATTAATACTCTTAAATTTAACAGGACAGTCCTAATAAATTAAGAAAGAACAAATGAAAAGTTATAGAACAAAAAATATTTGGGGAAGAATTATAGAACACCAACCTCATAAACATGTGACTCTCGACATCTAGTATCATCCTCTAGTTTGGATTAGATTTGAATATAAATGAATAATGGATAAAGTCACTAAAAATATGGAATATGATCCCACATCTAAGTGGCATCATCATGGGAAAGAAAAATAACCACCCACTGAAAATGAATTGATATCTTATCAATCTGCATCCTAAGTAAGTGATGCCCATTAAATCAGACACTAGATTAGATATCAAGATAAAACAAATATGGAAAAAGCTACATAAGATCTTAAAAAACTATAAGGATTCTTCTCTCCGTGCTGGAGAGAAAATGGGGGGAAGGAGGGTGTTTCATTAGCCCATTTATGTGAAATTTTGTAATTTCACCCAGTAATTGGAATCACACAATTTGGTTTCATTGATTGAAAAACAGTGTGCCATATGAGCTCCATATATTTTACCAAGGGTAAATTTTTATGGTTATGTTTCACCATTAAAAAAACCATGCATCTTCCTTGCATAAACCCTTATCTAAAATCTATAGTAATTTGTCTTGAACAAGTGGCCCCTATTTCATGGTGATGGAAAATTGTGCACCCTACTTCACCCCACTAACAATCCTCACATGGTAAAATGTAACTATTCAGCATATCACATATTCTTTCTACAAACTATTCGACCACCCTATTAATCCAAAAAGATGGGTCATGGGATCTGATGAAGCCCCAGACACCCATGAGATACCTACGAACTCAATAAAAATATCTATTTGGTCCAAAATAAAAAGTATCTAATGATGAGTGAAACACCAGGTTCTTATAGTCTTCTCCCATTTAAGTATCTATTCTCCAATTTCACCTTAATAGGGTATAAAAAATTATGTAAGATAAACATTGGACAATGGGAAAGTACATCATCCTCATACTCCCACGTGCCATCTTGTACAAGGTTGTGCTACCATAGAACCCATACTCTGGGGGAAATGAGATTCCGAGAGAATTTGTGATCTGGTATTATATATGATTATGAAACTCCTCGAATAATGAATCAATATACTTCTTAGAATCATTGGGATTAAAAGTATGAGATGGATCGGTAGGATAATGGAAATCCTTTGAAATGGGAAAAAAAATTTATAGACCCTTACCTCTAAGGTAGTAGTAACCAATATTATATCATTGAGAATCTATCAAGAATCCAAAACAATTCTATATAATGAGGTGAATGATTCACTTTTAATTACATCTATGTATACCCAAGCATGGGCGATACTTGTTGGAAAACATAACCCCCTCACATCGAACTATAGAGGAAATTTATGTCGATGGTCATATAATTTTAGTCTAGACTATGAAGAATATATATTCATTATGATCATCTGAACCTACACTGATGCCTAATTCATTAGTGGAGGACCTATTAGAGATGTATCTCCTACATCTTGCCAATATTAGGGTGAATTAAAAGTCCTACCATAGAAGGTATCAAATGGGCACATGAAATTTATCACCTGAAAGTTATTTTTGTTGGAGAAATTAATGAGAGGGATGAAAATTTCCCAAAAACCTATGGAACTAAGAATACATTCATTGATAATTTCCACTGACACCTTTATCATTTTTTATGACAATACATCATTGTGATAGTGATATTATGTGTTTAGAACCACATGAGTGACCATATCTATCTATAACCAATGCCAGAAATGTGATGTGGAATAAGTGTCTCTATTTGATTATGGACCCCATATAGTCATATGATCTTATAGTCATTCAATCTCTAATATCATCAAATGAAAATGTCTCTTGAATAGTAATGTAGTGGGAAACTTTTATCAGTTGGTCAATGGCTATACATATAGTGTTTCTACCTCTAGCTGACACATTAGGAAAACAAAAAAAAATCCATGGAAACAAAATCCAATTTACATTTTTGGATTGGATGATATTGTAACAAGATTTCAGGCCTCTAGTTCCCATCCTACACCTAATTATAGGTCAAATACTCAGTAATGATAGGTGGAATACCTAATAATAAAGAATACTATTAGATTTTGTAACATTATTGCAGGCCTCTATTTTCCCTCCTTATCCTAATGATAGGTGGAATACCCAATAGTAAATCCTACAATTATATGTTTTTTGAGAAGGCGTACACAACAGAGAAGAAGCTAAGAGGATTTTTCAGAAAGAGAGGGTATGGCATTGCCATCGGGACAGACCTATGCTTTCATGGGAATCCTTTCCGAATAGTCATATGAAAGTGAAAAGCTAATATCATGATAAAGAAGCTAGGAGTATGAGTTACAAGTATAGTTTGTATATTTCCTAAGACCTACTGGTCGTCTAAACTTTGAGACTACATGCCTTTTATGGGTCCCCCTCATCCCTTGATAGGGGGGTTATAAAAATCATTAAAAAAGAAGGACTTCAGGCCATTCATTCCAAGATGAACCTCCAACTAAGAAGTATGGGACTCATCTAGTAGTTCCTCTCTCAAATAATTAGGGTCACAGACCCATATATTTATATATAAGATATAGTATTTATCCACTAACCAATTAATAGGTTTTTCATATCCAGAAATGATTCCTCGGAGAGCATAGTCTTTAGGATCTGAAAATTTCATACTGTTCACATCCTCAAGGAGGGAAGAAGTAATAATCATGTCCAAAATGTAGTACTGCAAGTGACTATCATGAAAAACCATATGTATCTTAGAAAATGGGTCATGATGTTTTGTCAGTCATGGGCTTCTCATATGACATTTTACTGAATTTTCTGACTCTTCTTATCTGCTACCACATTGGATTTTCTAGGCATATATGCCCAATGAAAATTAAAGCATCATAGATATTCATCCAGTATTCGCTATCTATGATTCGACTCAAACTATATAATGATGTATTTTATGATCATTTGTTCCATTTAAACCAAAAATCACTCACTTGTTAGATAGTGTTTCCAGCAACATAAGGCATGGAAAACTCTTGATAGCTCGAGGGAATGCATCAGATAATTTATCTCATTAGGTTTCAATTTTCAAACATCTATTTCAAACACCTATATCTTCCGTCCTCAACCATACTCTTATGACCATGATTGATGCACTGAAAAACACAATTCAACCACTTCTATACTTTGGGGGAATCAAAATTGATGATGACACAATCCTTACATTAAAACCTGAAAAGGATTTCACATAGTTTTATGACTACAAGAACATTGTAACCTTATTTTTAGTGAAAATAAGAGGTGACTTATCGAACAATAGGTCTTGTAAAAAATTATTATAAAATTTATCTAGTCCTAGGGAACCTTATATATAAAACATTTTCTCCGATTATCCTAATAATCCCCAACAATAACCATCACTAGGTCAACATATACTCTAGATTTAGATATGATATGACTCAATAATTGATAATTTCCAATACAAAAGTGGAAGTTAACATGCATTGATGAAAGTTTATTCTCTCTTATTGTATTATGTATGATTTCAATAATCTTATCATGGTCAATATGAGTGTGAGATTAAATGATGTTTTTGTTCCATAGAGACAATAAAAAATAATCTTTATTATTGTAGAAAACACAATTCATCATGTACATGAAAATTGTGGGCACATTCATGAGACTATATTTCATAAAACATTACTCATACATGCCTAACCGACTATGGATAGATTTATAAGGAATATTTGTTGGCCCAACTCACACCTAATGATAAAACGATCTCATGTTGATATTGTAAAATAGCATAGCTCCTTGAATATGGTCAATGATAACATTTATAATTGAAAATGGATAATGCTTCTTAACTTCATGTTGTTTTAACTATCTATAATCCACACAAAGATGATGGTTCTCATATTCCTACTTGGAAAAAAGCATCAGGGAACTACTAGAGGAATTTATAGGTTACATAAAACAATTGGGATCTATATCCTCTAATATCTTCTAGAGCCCTTGGATATTTGTACATTCACATCAATGAATTATTTTAAAGTGATTCTTTATTTAATTTCCATTCTTGCTTATTTTTGGAGGTTTCCAATTCATTTTTTTGGAAATCGTTCGTTTTCAATATTGGGCCAAACTGTGAGCCCATATTTAGATTTAAAAATAAATTTTTCATATACTCTTTTTGTTTTCAACATTTTACACCCAATCCACTTCTAAACTGGGAAACAATGGTACATTAATACCACCATATCAATTTCGACCCCATTGTAATCCATTATAATTATGGATTTTAGTTTTTTCTCAAGGTTTTAGGCCAGCCCATAATCCCATTTCCTTCATTAAATTATTTGATTAATTTATCAACATACCAATAATTTTAATTCTGTTTATTGGTGATTAAACCACCCAACCAATTGCAAAAAACTGTGTCTGACTCTCCTTAACTAGTTCTCCACTTTTGATCTCATTTGGATAGAAAATTGGGGGTAAAAATTCTAGGATTTATCAAATAATATAGATTTTATAAGGGAATTTTATTCATTCATAACACTTTAAATTTACACTATTTCTCCACAATTTTAGTCCCCACATAACCTACTAAGCCTCATTTGACACTACCTATCAGTTTTGGTTGATTGGAGATTTAACCTTTGGGTGATTTTGGGTGATTTCTACAAGATTTTTCAAGTTAAGTGATTCCTTATTTGTTTCATCCATTTTCCTTATGGTTTTCTTAGTCTTTCATTACTTTATAAAATTTATAGAGGTTAGGGTTTAAACCTAGATTTTCTGGATGCCCTTTTTGTCAAATCTTGTGATTTAGAGTTTTTTTACCCCCTTGTTGTGCGGCAGCGGTGTGGTTGATGTTTCATAGCATCGTTTGAGGGTTTCAACATGAAAAGGTAAGAGATTCCATGTGAATACATTTTATGATGTGTTTTCATGATGCATTTTCTCATTTTTTATATTAAAAATATGTTTTTCCTACTGAAAAAACTATTTATGATTGATTTGGTTAGGCATATAATTTTATAGTTTCATTTTATCTTGAAATTTTGTGTTTACCATTTGTAAAACATGGGGTATTAACTTGGTGTATTTAATATCATATGAAACTGGATTAATAAATATTGTTTGGGCTTCCTATTCTGCTTTGGAAGGGTCTTGGTGTTCCATTGGGTTTTAAAGAGGGTTTTTGAGTGGGGTTTTTGTGTAAACCCATGTTCTGCCTCTTGAAAGTGTTTTAGGAAAATGTGCTTGTATTCATCTACATCTATTGTGGTATTATTTGAGGTCATTTTAAAATACATTATTTGGTTTAGTAAATATTTAGAGGGATTAAATTTCAATTTTGGATTGTTATTGGTGTGATTTTGTCCTTGAAAGAGGGTATTGAAATGGGTTTTATGTGCAAAGATTGGGTATACTCCTTAAAATTGTTTTATGAAGGATTTGAATTCTTTAATGATTTATGTAAGAGTTGAAACCATATTGGAAAATTGTTTTTGACTGTGTATATTTTGAAATGGTCCATTTTACATTTTATAGGGGCTGACAAGAGATTTTTATCCTCTTGGAAATGATTTATAAAAATGTTTAATGTAATTACTAAAATTTTAATGTGACGTGAACATGATATGGGATGTTTTGTGTTAGTGTGATGCGAAAAATGGATTTTGTTTATAAAAAAGTTTATTAGGTAACATTTGACTTGGAGATTATGTGACGTTTAGAATCTTGTGAATGATTTTATAATATTTCTAATGGTTTTTTTGAATTGTGAATGATATGTAAAATGCGGTGTGGGGTATTTTTGTGTGTGTTAGATTTCAAAATCAATTTGAATGAAAAGTGGATGATGTAATAGTATGATGAACATGTGGGATGTTTGGTTGATGTGTGATGTGGAAGTTTTATTTTTATGTGAAAATTATATGTCACACCTTTTTGATCTTGTTTGAGCACAAGAGTGAAACACATGTATCTAGTTCAGTGGATGTGTACTAGTATGCTCGTGATCTGGGGGGGTTTCGCCTTATTTTCTTGTATAATGATTGAAACCTAAAACCCCAACTAAACTATGATTATGATGAAAATTGGGGTCCACTATGATATGGGTATATTCCCTACTAGTGGTTCCTTTATTAGATTAGATATTGTGATGGTTTCTCTCAACAATATTTGACGTACCTTGGACAAAAAAAAGATAGTGCCAAGGGGTTATTTCGTATTACTTTTTCTCAATTGATTTTTTACTATAACCATCGGCATATGGTATGTTCCACTATAAATTTCAGTAGATTTGGAGTTTTATTTAAATGTGATGATTCATTAAAATAACCCACTTGAATGCTGTTTAAATTTGTAATGTTGCCTCATTTTGAAATTGTAACTATCATTTCATGTTTTTGAAAACTAGCATGTTTTTTATCATTGAATGTTTATCATATAGAATCTATTTGTGGTGGTATCCAACTAGGATTTGGATAACACCCTTTTTACAATATTGTGAGCATGTATACTCTCTGATTTTTTGTCCCATGTTTAGGTATATCTTTTGTCCCTATGGTTAAGTTTGTAGTGGTTCAACGTGATGAGGTGTTGTGGAGATGGAATGAGTGTGGTGGCACATTCCATAAGGAGGGAATTGGGATTTCATTTCTAGTTTTTACATTTTTAATTGTATTTGAGATTTATTTTATGTTGTTTATTTATATTATGAAATTTTATAAAAGATTTTTTTGATTGAAAAATCATGATTCATTTAATTGGATTTTTTTGGTGTTTTAGGTTTATAAACCTGGGTAAATCATTTAAAATTTTTAGTTTATGATATATGGGCACTTATTTCAGACCATGGGGATTGGTAATTCAATTCGGGGTTTGTTGCGGGCAATGTTTGGTGCCGGTTTAGATGGGGACCAGATTCAGTTCGCGACAAAATTATTTCAAAGGAGGTTCCCTCTTTTGGGTCATGTTATTAGGGTAATAGTTAGGATAGTCTAGTGTTTGGACAACTGAGAATTGACAATCCATTTATGGGAAGTGTTCCTGGATAGCACACCCTATGACAAGATTCAAATCACCAAGGGAAGTTGGGATTTTTTGAGTCCCTTGGTTTTTATGGATTGATGAAGATTAGGGAAACTGAAAAGAGAGTTCGGTTAATGGTATCAGCTAGCCCGTAAGGCCAAGAAAGCCAACCAGTGATGGGGATATTTCCCTAGAGAATACTCTTTGATGGTGAAGTGACTAGAATATGGATTCCAACTATATTTCCATGTTACCCATATAAATTGTTTCATCGCACATTGTCTGATGTTCTATCGTTTTGAAATCATGGATGTTTGGTTTTAAAGAAAAAATAACATTGTTTTAAGATGATAAATGTTTATATAAAATAATTAACTAATAAAGGTGGAATGGTATGATTTTCTGAAATGGTATTAAAAAAGTATTTAGAATTGTTTTGAAATAGAATATGGTGTGTTTACACCTCTTTGGAATGCATGAAATTATGTTAAAGTTGTTTTTGAATAATTATTCCAAATTGAGTTTTCTAAACTTTTGAAATGTGTTTTAATCTTAAGTGATGTTTTGAAATTTTTTTATATGACTTGAAAGTGAGTATTCCTTATAATGAATGATATTATTATTTATGGTTATTTTCCTTGAGAAAAAAATATATTGGTAGATAGTTTTGGTTTTGAAAAGTGGAATGTAATATTTTTAAACATTGGAATTTTCATGAGTTACCACATGCATGGGGTTGTATGGGATGATGGATGGTTAATGGAACTAATGGATGATTTCTGGTATGGTTATGTCGAGGGTTTCCATTGTGTCATAGAAATATGCATGTGTGTGGACCACAAGATACCATTGGTTGATACACTAACCACTGAATCATTTTTTTCCAATAAAATATTTTTAAAGGGAGACATGATGTCTTAATTAATGGTTTGGGATGATGTGAATTATGTGGTTTTTAAATGTTGATATTGTGGGGTGTTTTGAGTCCAAAAACCTCTCAATGTTCAACCATGTTTTGGTTTGGATTTTGGTAGGTAAGCTTGGTTGAAGGGATGGTTAGTTGTCTCTTCTGAGAAATTTTTTGTAATCCTTTACGACAGTTCCCCTCACATGTTCGGTTCTGGTTTATAGAATGTTTCGACCAATGTTCCAGCATGGTAGGGTCCTTGAGTTCATTATTTGTATAAGGTACATCCCCATTAACTGTTAGTGCACAATTGAAGTGTATCACAGATTGTTTCTCCATTGGGAAATCCTGAAATTGATCAATATAAGGAATTATTTTCTCGAGATTGGAAGATTTAGATTACACCATTCCCATTATATATTTTATGGACCCTCCTGTAGAGAGAGGGTTTTTGTGGAAGGTTTAAAGATACTTTATTTTCTTAATATACCTGAATCATTGAAGGTGTAAGTGTTCTATGGTTGTTACTATGGATGAGTATCTGGATGGGCTCTAAGAAGATCTCTAGGTCCTTTGTAGTCTATTCGAAGTAAGGGTTTATGTTAAACCACCAGTGTGGGAAATCTGGTCATCATGGTATATTGTGGCCACTTGGTGGAATTACATGTTGTTAGGGTATGTGGCGTAAGATCCCCATCCATGTATTGTTTCTATTAGTCACAATGGTCACATTTGGGGACACCTTGTGATGTCGTGTTCTCGTTGACTGTATAGGTGATAGTTGTGCAATACTCTGAGAGTATCTAACATTTTGGGAGTATGTATCTTGTAGTAAAACATCAAAGTCCACTTTTTTAGAGTAATTAGATAATATTTTTCATTTCCTTCTGTTTTTTTTTCACCCGAAGAAACAAGGTGTGATCTTTGTGTAAAACATATAAGACTTTGTTTCAGTATAATGGATGGTAAGTGTAATGTTTGTTTTGGATTTTGGTATATCTATGTGAACCCATCTTGGATTATCATATAGTTTTCATGGTATCGAATGGAATTTTTAGTTTAGGGGTTTCTAAATACCGACTACAAGGCCGAAGATGCTTCGATCATTTGATCTCCAGCCATAGGTCGTAGAGAGAAGTTGGTGCATAGTCCGGGTAAATCCCAGTGTCATTTAAAATGTTGTACAATGTCATATAATTAGTATGAGAGATGGAGAATAGTTTAAACCTATCATGTTTCAATCTATATTTTTTTCCTGTTCGATGGAAAAAGGTTGGAGGACCTCATGTTTATGTTATCACCCAATGTCATTCTTTTCCCCTTTGGTTTCTATTTTGTTTTTAGAATATAGTTAGGAATTTTTCTAGAAAGGTTGATCACATGGTTTTTTCATTGTTAGTAGTAACCATTCCACATCTAACAATGAAATTATATGGTTCTAAAAAGTTAGCACACTTTTTCTCAAACTATGTGGATTAACTGTGCAGCCATCCCAACGTTTTAAATTTGAGTTCGTCATATGTCATCCCATACTGGTTATTGAATATAGTTGAATGTTATTGTGGGGAGACCCACTAAGATTCTCATGTATTTTTTATGGAAATTTATAATAGAGGTCTACCTATTGTACCGGGGAGTCTGTTCGGGCCTCCGCTGTTAGTGTCCCAATCCTATATAAGAAAAATATGAGTTTTCTCTTTTTGTGGGGAGAGAATTTGTGTATCCCTGTACTAGAAACTCATATTGGTAATTGGTCTATTCTTGGATAGAGATATTTTTTTTTTAGATATCTAAATACAAACATCTTCCTTGGGAAAAAGTTGGGAGTGGATAATGCCCAATGGTATGGTTAAAGCAAGGTATGCGAACCTTGTTTGTTGTTTTTGTTCATTTCGGTAAATTGATGGAATCCTATTTGGCTATTTTTATAGGATTTTTCTATTTGAATTAAATATTAATATACTTGATCATTTCAAATAGTGGTTTATGTTTTTCTTTTTGAGATTATTCATTCATTTCTTGTCCAATTGGAGTTTTCTGGCCTTTTAGGGGAGGGTGAATCTTGGAAAAGGTGTCCATATTGACCATTAAGCTAGGTTTGGTTTTTGCCTTTGGCCTTTTTGTGCCTTTCCAAGGGATGAAATCTTTATTATGGGGAGAATTGTAACACCCATGAATTCTTTTAAAGGTTTTTTTAATATCCATTCTTGCTTTGTTTTGGAGTTTCACCATCCATTTTTTGTAGAAATGGTGTGTTTTCTAAATTTCAGCCAAATTGTGAGCCCATTATCATAATTAAAAATAATTTCTTATGTCCTTAATTTATCTACATTTTACTCTTATCCAACTTCCCAATTGTAACCTCCTAGTTTATTAAAACCAGCATATATATTTGGACTCCATAAGAATCCATAAAAATTTTGATTTGTGTTTTTTCTTAGGGTTTTCGGCCACCCCATAAGACCTTTTACAAAATCAAATTGCTTGTTTAATTTTTCAATATCACATTAAATTTTTACTATTTTAATGGTGATTCAACCTCCATACCAAATCCAAAAACAAGAGGCTCACTTTCATCATCTATTTCGCTACTTCGGAGATCATTGGGATCATTGATTAGAGAGAAATTTATCAGGATTCATCAAGTCATCTAGATTTTAGATGGTAATTTGATTGTTTCATAAACAATTAAATTTTAACTCTTTCTACCCCATTTCTATCGCCACATAACCTTCTAAGCCTCATTAGATAATTCATATTTGTTGGTCGGAGTGGATACTCAAGAGGGGGGTGAATTGAGTTCCAATTAAATTTTTTGTTAAAAATATTTCTCTTAAAATCCCCCAAGTTAAAAAAGTTAAACTGTGGTGAATTTATATAGATTATAAATGTTCCATTATTTTCTCAAAGAGTGATTAAGTCTATGTTAATTTAATCTCAAGATTAAAATGACTTTTGAAACTAATTTACTGATTTACAATAAATATAACCACATACAAATTTAAATATCAAAATAGCATTAAAATAATTTTGTATTTCAAAGTAATAGCAGAGGAATATGAAATAAATATATAGTAAGATTATGACTTAGATTAAAAGCATAGCAGGGATAACCAAGAAGTTCAGTCTCAAGACAAGACTTACTCCTCTCAACAATTTATATAAATTGATCCACACCTTGGATCGGGGTTAAAAAAAGTGAACACACTGTCTAGGTACAAAGACCTCTACCACAGTTCTTCATGGGAAACAAACAACAGCTCAAGCCTGTCTAGGTCTTACTCGACCTCAACCACTATCCACAATGGGAACCAAAAGAGTTAGAGAGTTTGAATGAGGATTTGAGAATCCTCCAGTTCAGCTCAGGAGACGGTGTGTGTGTAAAATAAACAGGGTACAGAAACTGCTCAAAATGTAAAGATAGAATCACTAAAGAAAGTTAGAATGGGTTTAGAAATGATTTAGTGATTGGAAGTGCAGCTCTGGAGTCGTTTGGTTGATCAGAAAAACTTCTGAGTCCGTCTCTGGTTTCTACTCTGAAAACAGAGTGTCGTTTTCTTCTTTGATTCTTCGACCAGCTTATCAGCTTGAGTGTATGAAGTGTGTTTGGTAGTTCTTTTCTCAAGGTGTATCTTGTTTTCTCCTTGAAAATGAGTAGCTTCGTGTATGTCCAGTGTTCTTGGAGTATTTATATATCCTTTCACGAATGCACCACGTTTGAATTATGTTCAGCCCTTTTCTTTTTTACATGTGTTCCTTCTTAGTTCCTTGATGCTTTTTGTATGCACACCCAGTGTTCTCTGCTTCTCATATTATTCAGAAAGGCCTTAATCTTCCTTTTTATAGCATTCAGATCCAAAAATGGGAATGATTACCTTTTTCATGGGTACTAGGTACGGTTCCCTGACATGGAAACAAAGATAATTAAATAACATTAACTGCATTAAAAACATCCCATGTAACTGTTAGCTTAATAAATAAATAGTATGAAGAGTATACGGTTTCACTGGTTGGTCAATCATTAGTTGCTAGTGTTGGTAAATGTGTACGGTGGCCTTTTGTGTAGAAGAACCTTTCATAAGTATCTCTTTGAACATACATAGGTATCTAGTTTGTATCTGTTACACTAGGTATCAGTAAATCCTTCTATCGGTAGACACACTCTATCGGTAGCTCGGTTGAATGGTTCTATCAGTATATCCATACTTGTATCGGTAGTCTGTGTCTGTTGGTTCATATTAGTCGCCAATTAGTGTATCAGTAGGCCGGTTGGTAGCTCGTATCGATAACACTTAGTGTTCTATATCGGTAGACTAAATCTGTCGGTAGACTTGCTTACTGGTGGACTTTTTCATATTGGTAGACATGTACTATCAGTAGCACTATTTCTGTCGGTAGCTCTGTACATATAGGTAGCCTTATCTTATCGGTGACTATGTCTATCTATAGACTGAGTACCGATAGCTCTATATCAGTAGCTATTTGTAGACCAGTGACTTAATACTTGTCTGTTTTATGCAAAACATATCTTGAATGGGTTAGATGAAACTTTTAACTCATATAAACATAGATAGACATGGATTATCTTATATACATTGATTTTTTTAATATTATTATCATCATGATCACAAATTGAAAGAATTAAAATATATAAAAACATTAGATTGAGATTATCAAAGTATATGAAAGCATAATTGGAATTATCCAAATAGGTGAGGTCGAAAATCTACCCATTTTTTGATAACCACAACATATGATATTATCATTTTAAAATAGTCAGAAGATGTATCAGAGGATATATCATTAAATGAAATTATCTCAGAGAATCATTATGTTATAGAACATATTGTATCAGAGGTGTAAGAAAATGTGATAGTATCAGAGATAAAATTAAATGCAATGATATCAAAAGTAAAATTTAGTTGTATTAGAGAATTAAATGAAATGGTATCAGAGGATGAAAGAAAAAGTACTATTATCAAAGGGGAAAAGCATTATAGCTCTTCCTTAGAAAAATTTCCCCCCCTTTTATAGTTTCTCCACATTATTTATTCTCCCTTTAAGACTTCTCCACTTTGATGAATATTTCTCCCACTTAATATCCCTGTAGAACATTTCTCCCCCTTTGTGATAATTAAAAAGTTGGAAACCAAAGAGAAGTGGAATAAAATAAGAGAAAGAGAAGAGATAAAAACTAGTTTTATTTAATGATCCATGTAAGGTATATAGAAATAAAACAAAATACAATGGATTCATATCAAATAGTCTAGACACTTGATCAATCCACATCCTCAATGTGAGATTTTCCTTTTGGTTCAGAAGAGGATTCAGGTGAAGTGGAACCAGGTGAAGGCTTAAGAATTCTGTAAATGATCATAGGAGGATGATCCATAGAGACTGTTCCTAGCCTGTACCGAGTAGTTCATTGAATTATCATTAGTGTGAGGCTTCTAATTACATGGGCATTAGTCATCTAAACTAGAGAAGCATCAGAGGCAGAGGTTGTAAAGGCAAGAGGTACAATTACCAATCTCGAATCAACATGCAGGAATGGTAGCAACAGATTTCGGAAATGCATAATTATTCCTCCTCCTCTCTTCATAGAAGACATGAAGTCATCCTTGTTCTCCATAATCTTGTACAACGCTGGAGTTAATTCTATTATCTTTCTAACTTTCTCTCTAAAGGCTTTATTGATAGGAGGAAGCTTCATATTTTCTATCAGAAGCTTGAAGTGGTAGGACATTTGGGTCTTTGTGTAAATCTTTGATAAATAGGAGTCAACCTTTTATTTACCTTCATTCTGAGAGGAAGAATATTCTCTAACATAGTCTGGACTATTTTCATTATCTCTTGAGCTGAATCTCTGGTAGAATGTACAACTCTGCTCAGCTCAGATGAGTCCACAGAGCCCCTGGTTGAAGAAGAACCAAACTCCTCTTTCATCATAGCTCAAATTTGATTCAAATATACTAAGGGATTAGATGCAATATAACCAACAGATAATTTTACTTTTTTCTAGAAGATCTTGGTCAACCCACTGATAAGATTTTGAACTTCAGCATCATGGGTTTTAACATGATCTTTCATGGAGGTTTTAAAGCTTTCGAATACTAAAACCATCTGGCTGACAACACTTTTCACATAAGCTAAGTCCTTATCAGCTTGGGATTTTGAGCTCATGTATGAGTTTAGTGAAACAACTGATTCTTTTAGAGCTTCAAGATCTACTTCAAGTCTAGAAACATGAGTATAGCAGTCTTTAACATCTTCTAATATTTCACTCATAATGGTTGACAGATTACAAGCATGAGAGAGTTCAAAAGATCTTTCCAACATACTCATATCTTCAGAAAAACTGTGCTTCATCTCAGAAACTGAGGCACTAAAATATTATTTCAGCTCATCCTTGAAGGATTCCAGATCCGCCCTTGTGATCATATCAGAAGGTTCAACTGCAATGGGTACTCTACGCTGATATGTTGCACCTGCATTCTTTAAGAAAAATGGCATTACCCGGTAGCAAAACACACCCTGAGGGGCTCTGAAGTCTGTATATTCCTTGTCTTCTGGAGACATTCAGATCTGATTATATCCATAATATCCATCCATGATGTAAAGAGCTTCATAGCCAGCTGTTGCATCAATTAGAAGTTCTGTAATCAGAACTGGGAAATCATCCTTAGGACAATGCCGATTAAGATCTCTGAAATCAATGCAAACTCTAATTTTTCTGTTCATTTTCTATACAGGGACAAAATTATCCCACCATTTGGGATATTGAAATTCTCTTACGAAGTTAGCTTTGATTTTCTTATCCACATCAGCTTCAATTTTGGAAGCAGAAGTTGGGTGTGTTCTTCTCGTGGCTTGCTTAAATCCTCGATGTTCTACTGGTAAACCCAAATGAGGAGTAGCAACATCAGGATTAAGCCCAACCATTTTTATATAGTTCCAAGAAAAAATATATCTATTTTTCTTTATAAAAAAATATACATCTCTTGCTCTTCAAGGGTCCTGGCCGCACTGATTAAAGTGGGGCGGGATCTTCCTTTGTACCCAAATTTATTTCTCTGAGTTCATCCATAGTGGTAGAGATACCCTCTTCAAATGCTGGAAGAGCATCTCTGAGATCTTCCTCTTCTTCTTCATCATGAGTTATTTCTTCCGTGTCTACTTGGATAGTAGATGACAAAGCAGAATTTTCATGATCAGAAGAGATGTCAAAATTTGCATATCATGAAGAAGAAGATTCCATTTCTGAATCGATTAATGATGAAGGGTCTTCTTTGGGTAATAAAGAGGAGATGATGGATTGAGAATCGACATCATTGTTCACCTCCGATGTTGCTATAACTTTTTATGGCCTAATTGGAGAAGTATAGACTTGTTGGATTTCAGTAGATGAAATAAAGACTTCACCATTTGTGCTTTCATCACTGCTTGGTAGATGACCAATTTCTCCCATGTTGTCTGGCTCGATTGCCGTAATTGACATTATGGATCATTACATAAGAGTATTTTGATTTGAGTATACCTTGTCAATTTGACTGATAGGCAACACAGAATCTGTACTCACATGTGTAAATGGATTTACTGGAATTTTTTCCAAACCATATGAAGCATTAACTTTGGTAATATCCTTTGTTATGGATTTCTCCCATCCCTTCATTTGATAGAATTACACCTCAATGTATTGAGACTCACATGTATTGAATGGGGAATTATAACTATAAAATTTCCTAACTTGAACATCGAAATAGTATTTGAGACCTTGATGGTATGATGAAGGGATACCATATGCTGATGTAGCCAGGGTCTTCCAAGAAAAATGTTGAAGGCTGAGTCTTGATCAACAACCATGAAATCTGAATTGGATACAAGATCTCCAAACTGAGTTCTGAGTGTAACTTTCCCCAATGGTTCTTGTTCATTTTTATCATATCCTTGTAACATCATGGTAGAAGGAGATAAATCAGATTCTGTGAGGCCCAATCGACGAAGTGTACGAATGGGCATGAGGATGACTCCTGAACCATTTTCAATGAATGATCTTTGGACGTCTACACCATTGAACTTGCCAGATAAATACAAAGGTCTAATATTCCCATGCACAACATCATCTTCTTCTTTATTAGTAAAAGATATTATTGCATGACATTCTGAAGGATTATTCTCTTTGTGATAGACTTCTGCTAAAGAAATTTCAGTTTCAAACTCCTGAGGAATTGACAAAGCCTCGATGAGTGCTTCCCGAAGATCTTTTGACAGATTCAAAGCATCCAGAATTGATAACATGGCTGGTACATGATCCAAGTGTTTCAATACATCATACTTTTGATCCATATGTCTGCATTTCCCAACAGAAATATGTGGTTTAGCAGGTACTTTGGAAGCAGATGCTTTGGAAGTTGATGCATCTTATATTGGGATAGGAGTTGGCAACATTCCTATTTTTGGAATATTAGACCGATTAGATCCATTTACTTGGTGAGAGGAAGAAGATGGAACCTTCAACTGGTCTCCCAAAATAACTCTGCCAGGACTGAATTTTCTATTGGTAGAAGAACTTTCTTGTTCTTGCTGAGCTTGCTGATGGGCTCTACCATGAGTTTCTGCTGCATAAACAGTTCTAGCAAGGGTGAAATTGGAATAGTGGATTCTAAAAGATCCATGTCTTCCCCTTTATCCTGAGCCCCTGAAACTTCCCCTGATTCCCTTTTTTGATACAAGGAATTTAGGCTCATCAAAATTGAAACTGCAACAGGCATATGGATAAGTTAATTGAATCTTGTTAACAGAACCAATGATTAACTCTTTGTCTGATGAATACACTGCCTAATTAGCCTATTTAGGCTGTGCCATTTGGTGGGGTGGTGCCCGTGGCTTTGAAGTAGATGGCATGAAATATACCAAAGTCAAAGACAACTTAGGATTTGACACATACTAATATTCTTTTGATTCTTTTTCATTCTTTGAATCATGCCATTTCTTTGATGAATTTTCATCTGAAGAAGTGGTTTTTTCGACAACATTCATGGCAGAATACAAAATTTGATTCCTTAATTGTGTTCGCAAAATAGCGTGAGTTTTATTGATTGTCTTTTTGACCATCTAATCATCACACATTTGTGAATTTTTGCTTTTGACTTCCTTCCATTCATCTTCCTCCTCTGGAACAGTAGCAGTGACACATGATACCTGGGATGAGGATCCTTTCAATGTGACATATCCCAAGTCGACAATATTTAGCAGGAGGTATTTGAAGAAAAAACACTCTTGGATGGGATGCCCCAACATTTGATGAAAAGGGAAATAATTAGGACAGTCTTTATCTCCTTTCTTGTTTGGCCTCTTGGGTATTGGCAATTGAACCAAATTGTCTTCCAGAGCCGAAATGAAATAACCAGGAACTTGTTAATTTTGGAAAGAGTATGTTTTGCTCTTCATATCCTCAAATTATTTTCCTCTTTGATCTTTTTGATCATCTGGACGAAATAGCCTTTGTTGTTGGCACCCAGAAGGTGGAGCCCTTTGAGAAGATGAAGGTTTTGAGGTAGAAATCGGGATAGGTGCTCGTTTGATCATAACTGTAGTAGTTTCCCCTTTACACATTCTCCTTCCTGGAGCTGATGGAATTACACGAGATTTAGCCTTAGCCTGTATAAGGGAATCTTCAATATGCTGAGCGATTGAAGTAAGGTCTCGAAACCCTCCTGTGTATTTCACAGGGATTAACGGTGTGCGTAATTTGTCACGCAAAGTTTCCACATAGATTGGAAAAAAATATTCTTGAGGGAGTGCTAAACTCAAGGAATATGTTATTCCCTTCCAGCGAGAAATGAAATCATAGACTCTTTCATTCTCCCTTTGCTTACAGTTTGTAAGATTGAAAACTATTGTCTTTGGAAAAGTTGAGCTGAACTGAAGGAGGAATTTTTGGCGATGATCCTCCCATCCGGTAATTGACCGGGATTGCAAGCTTGTATACAAAACAAAAGATGGTCCTTTTAAGGATCGCACGAAGCATCTGAGTTTCACTGCTTCTTGCTGCTCCAGAGTTCCCATCATAGGATCGCAACAAGACACGTAATGCGTCAAATGTTGTCCAGGATCACCTGATCCATTGAAAATAGGGAATATAGGGTTCCCAAAACTATATGGTGGAGAAATTGAATCTACCCATTCAGGGTAAACATTATTTTCAGTTTGAACTTGCGCACGCTTCCCTTACATAGTTTCTAACTGTGCTGTCAATGACATAGTAGTAGTTATTAACTTTTGAGAAACATCTGGCTGAAATTGGACTTGGGTAGGTTCTATGACTGGATAATGGAAAGATGTGTCGATTGGTGCTGCAACTGATGGTAGCACTGCCAATCATTGTTGCACTTGACCCATAGGATTAGACCTGTGAGGGTGTACTGATAGAGGAATATATTCTTGATACATCAAAGTAGCAGCAACAAATTTCTTTGGCTGACTGACTCCAGCACGCTTAAGAATAAGACTATTCTGAAGTGGTTTTTCATTCAACCTTCTTAATTACTTCATTTCTTCCTCATGTTGTGCAAACCACTACTCTAGTGAAATCGATTGACCTTCTCTAGAGGAAGGATATGTAACTTAGTTCATTCCCTTCCCTTTTTTGGATCCGTTTCGGAGATGGGGATGTGGGTTACTTGAAGGATTACATAAGTTCTGAGTAATCCTTTGACTTCGTGTATGCACACCTTCTTCATTTGTTTCGGTGCATACATCTTCTTGAGCATGAACCTCTTCATCTGAGTCCCCTGAGTGAGCCTCATCTGGTGGATCAGCAACAATGGCACTGATGACAGTACTCGAGGCATAATTCATCGCATCCCTTCTATCATCAATTCTGTGATATTGTCTTCTTCCATGTCTTTGATGAGACATTGCCTTTTGTTGATTCGATCCCTCGGGAACTTCTTGACGAACCGTAATTTGGAGGTAATATCCTGATAATTTGGCTCTTCGTTCCTCTTGAGGTTTCTTCCCCAATCGAGAAATGATCGACTTTCTATGAGGAGGGGATTGATGATTTGAAAAATTCCACAGTCCAGTGGACTGTGGTAGTTCCTACTATTCTCGCTCAACTCCCCGAATCCTTTTTGTTGATTTCGAGGGGTGGATTAAAAGATTCCTCAGTCTGGCGGGCTGGGGTGATTCTTGACATGTTATTTCTGAGACTTTCTTGAATTTCCTCCTTATCTTGAGAACCTTAGTCCGGAAATTAGCTAGATGCATTAACTTGTATCCACTTTTATCACCCGGTTCAAAAGACTGTTGGATGATTTCTCACACTTCTGTCACTTGGTGACATGTTTGATCCAAAAGAGAGGCATGTTCAATATTCTCTTTTGCTTGATGCAAGAGTAATTAGACAAATTGTTTTCTATATTCTTGATTTTGAGAGGAACTAGTTGAAGCCGGTTCTTGGGAAAGCTTTTGATTACAAACAAAGAACATTGACTGTGGCCGACCATGGGAAATAACATTGCATGAGACCATTTTTGGTGGGATTTGCTGACTGGAGAGCACCGTGAAATGCAGTGCTCCATGAACACCCCATATTTTGACACGAATACCAGATGGGGCATTGGAAATTAACTGACACAGTCTTCTAGTTCACTAAAGCATGAACTTTAAAGGGCTCTCTACTACTTTTCAGCCTTCAGATATCGAGAGACTGATAGAGATTCCAAATCAATCTGAAATTGTAACCCTTCTATTATCTTATGATGATTTTCATATTCATCATAATATAATACTTTATTTTTCAACTCACAATGAGTTTTCATTATTTTGAGACGAATATCATGAATTTCATCTTCCGTCAACATTTCTGAAATATTATACTGAGAGTCAGCCAGAGGCCAAAACATGACTGGCACTTCACCTTTAGCCAGTTGTTTTCTCATATTCAGAATTTCCCCTTTATCATTTGATGAAGATTCTTCTACTTGATTTGACCAGATTTGGTGTATCCTTGTTGTTTCATTGGATTCAACAGGATTGGTAGAGAAATAATTGATCAAACTAGAAGATACTTGACTTAGGGGTGGTTCGGAGAATGACCTACACCCTGGGCTATCTTCTAATTGAGAAAGTATTTCACCTGATAGCGATGAAGCTTCAGACATGACTAGTTTCTCATTTGCAAGTGTCTCTACAACACATGCTTTCTCAGCAATACATTGTCCACTGGAGCATTTTCTGGGCAATGTGCATCACTACTGCGGAGAGGACTTTCGCAGCGATATTCATCTTCATGGGAAGGACCACCATAATGGGTTACAACAAAATATGATAACTCTTGCTCCTTGGTCTTCTGACCACACAGAGGGTTCCTGTGGCACTCATCTGAAGATTAAACATCGATATCGACTGAATTGTCATAAAGCAAGCCTTCATGAGGAAGTGTCTGTTGAAGACCTTCGGAATTAATGTTCCCACTATTGGGAACTGAGGGAGTAGAATCTTGAATTCCAACAGATAATTGTTTGAGGGATTCATGAACTCCATCATCGAGCAAGGCCTTGTTAAATATTGGCTCTTGATCTCATGATTGTGTTGTGTGGGACTTTTTCTTGACGCCTTCTTACTCGCCTTATAAACCACTTGTTGACGAATGTGGCAGCTCTGAGCAGGTGTATGTGCCTAATCAGGAAAGATAGTCAGGTTAGGCTGACGATCTCCTCTCAAATCAGGTGTTTGTGCCTGACTTGGTCATTCGTATGATATGGGGGTGAATGCCACATAACCCTCTTCAACTGGAACAAATGTGTGTGTCTATTCTGGAGTGAATTTTTGATGTATCACTCCCCTGATCGGGATAGATTTATGTGTCTTTCCCTGAGATGCCGCTGAAGTTGTTATAATATCTTGGCAGGCATCTAGAATATGAGGACGGATTTTCTTCTGCTCTTTCACCATTGATAGAATATTCATGGTGACATCAGCTGTCGGAACGGGAATATACGTCCATTCCAGGCTTGGAGCAGGTGTATGTGCCTGCTCCTGTCCTCCTTTTCCTGTCAGTGAATCCTGACAGTACTCAAGTGTGGGGGCATAGAGTTGAGTCTGCCACCTATTTGTTGTTGGGGATTTCCGACTAACTTCTATGAATGCTACCATGCGAGACTATTGGTAGGATTGATTAATACTAGCAGGTGATTGTGCCTGCTGATTGCACTTTTCCAAACGTGGTTGACGAGATCCATCATATGAGGTCAGACGATCCTGATGACTAGCTGATGATGTATAAACATGTTTATGTTCATCCTTATAGTACTCCACCAGAATTGTCAGGCGGGATTGGCGTGATGCTCCCAGATGAGTCTGCTGGAGAGCGGGTTTAAAACGGGCAGGTGTATGTGCCTGCTCGTTTCTTGCCACCAAGTTAGGTTGGTGGACTTCTCTGGAGATGGAAGAGATGAGAACATGCTCACTGTTGACCGGATTCCGCCTTTGGTGGTTTGTCCTGCTTTCTCGAGTTCAAGGAACATGATCCAAACGCCTGGAGTCGGTAACCTCATCATGTTGAGGGCGCACTGCCGCACGAGTCTGGTGGCGATTGTTGGTGGGATCCTTCAGGAAGGACTCATGTATTCTTGAATGAAGGTCCTGAGGGACCTGCTCATTCACCTTCCCAGAATAAGGGAGTGAATGGTGATTGTGTTCCAGGGATAACAACCTGAAACAGTTGGAGATAGTAGTTAGCACCGCCTGCTTCTTGATCACTAGTTGTCATTGTCCGGATGACCGATGTGAGTTGATTACTTGGAGGTCTTGTCGGGGAGCCTCCAGAGTTGGGATGGTACCATGTTGACGGTACTCCTTAACTATTGCGTTTGATACCCAGCATTGAAGACTCTGAGTAGGTGATATCGTCCTGAGAGCGGACGACGATCCAACAGGAGTAGCAGCAGTGGCATTTGCAGCAGGAATATTCACAGGGGTGAACATGAGAGCAGCCATTCTAGAAATGCAGAAGATCTTGGGAAAAGAGTGCCTATTTGATATAACAGACGTAATTAGGATAAATTTAGCCACTACATATTTTGTATGAGCACATATATCAATGATTGTTTTTGTTTACCCTCTCATTGAGTTTTAAATAGGGGCCTAACAAATAGGTAAAACATCATTTTAACTTGGTTAAGAATTCACGTCGGGTTCACCATTATTTGTTTCCCTCGAAATCCGGGGATGACCGCCTTGATGGGAGGTTCAAACGTTCCGATCAGTTTCTAACAGGTTTGTTCGTAGAACCGGAATCATCCAATGATTCCACATCCATTCGGACCTACTTTCCAAAGGTAGGTGCTCATTAGTTTGTGGACTAATGAGGCTTAGGAATTTTCATTGGTCGAGAGGATGGGATGTCGAACTCATCAAACCTTTTTTAGGGGAATTATTGTCTACTCCTAGACTCTCTTTATAGATTTAAGTTATGTTCTTGAATCCTTTTTACATTACCAAGTATAAAATGAGCTTTCCTTCAGATCTGACAGTCAAGGATCAAATATGTAGGAAATTTAGAGAATCTTTTATATGTATTCGAGGTTCTTCATCAATAGAGAATCATATGTATTTATTAGAGATTATTGTTCAATGGTACCCTTCGAAACATTTATATATAAGTCTCTTTGTCATTATGATGACCATACAGGTTTTAATGCCACTCAGTAGGGCACTTGATGTTTATTGTCATTCAAAAGGAAATGGATTATTTTAGAGTTGGGATCGAACCCGTAGATGGGCTACCTACGTATCCTTTGTTTAGAAAAGTAATCAGAACCCACGTATCACGAGTAAGGGAGTATGATGTTTATGATTGATGGCTAAAATAAGGATGTCATAATTACTTTTACACTCTAAGATCACATGAGTCATGGTCGGTGTGAGAAACAAGAGGTATTGGTAAAAATTAGACAATTGGTCCATGAAAGATGCAATCCTAAGAATTGATGTGGGACTTATGTATGTATGACTTCCCAGATAAATGAAGGTTAGGATATACTTTAGGGAAGAAATCTAGGAACATGGTCAATAAAGGTATATGTGCTTCATGGAGATTTTGAATACTCTAACATGGGGCTTACATCTGAAAAAGAGACATGAATTTGGAGAAAACTTATGATTGGGTTTTAATCCGGAAAAGGAATCCCATATCAATGGTAAATTATTACTGGTAAAGAGAAACTAAGATTGGGGATTACTCCTGGAAAGGAGGCCCAGGTCAAGGATTAAGGTTTTGGGCTTACTCCTGAGGAGGATGCCCAAATTAGGGGACTGGGGCTTACTTCTAAGGAGGATTCCCAGATTTGGGAACTTCAGGAATAGGGGCTTACTCCTAAGGAAGATTCCCAAGTTTAGAATTATGACTGGAGCTTACTCCTAAGAAGGATGCCCAAACATGAGATAGTGGCTTACTCCTAAAAAGGAAGCCCAGGTTAGGGTATCTGGGGATTACTCCTAAGAGGATTCCCAAAATTTAGAGGACTTATGACTGGGGATTATTCCTGAAAAGGAGACCCAGGTTAAGGATTCTCTCATCATAAAGGCTGAGGTTAAATGAATGAAATCTCAATCTTTAGTGACATAAAGATGTGTAAATCACTAGGTTTTGAGATATATTCCACATAATTCCTTTCAGATAAGGAAGTAAAATCAAGAAATCATTCCATAAATGGATTTGAAGAGTGTCTGGAAGACTGAATCGTGAATAGGAAATGTGGAATGGCTTAATAGGGGTGAAATGGGCAAGAAAGACATCCAAAAAGGCAGGGGCACACAAGTCATGATAGGCGCGCAGTTACTGCGTGGGCACGCAAGTCCTGGTCGTGCAGGTATACGCATGCGCGACATGTTTGGTACTTGCACGGTGTTCAACTAGCAGGGTAATACTTGAGCGACCATTGTTTAAGGCCTTTAGAATCCTCTTGAGGTTATTACAGTAGAGGGGCATGCAAGGTCTATTGAAGGAGTAAGGCGGTGCACAAGTGTGGCCATTTACCTTAAGGGTTGGCCACCTAGGTGCGCAAGTGTTTATGAGTTTCAACACTTAGGCCTTCCTTCCTCTATTTAGATCTTCCATTCTATGTAAGAAATTACCTTATAAGTGTTCTGGAAGCTTTGAGAAAAGATTAGGGCACCGGGAGCCCAAATCATAGTTTCTAGAAAAATTCCTCCTCAAATGGGGGGCCCACAGGGTCTATTTATAGGTAGGGTGAAGACCACGGGCGGTTATCACATAGGTCGCACAAGTCACTTGCGCGACCATAATGCGTCGCACAAGTAGACTTGTGCGACTATGACGGAACTTGCGCGACTTATGGGCAATGTTCTCCTTGTTCATCCCTTTGTCGATTTTTTATGTTTCTTCAAAGGATGAATCACTTTGGACTAAGTTATTTCCTTTTTCCAGTCATTAGTCTCTGTGACGGAAAGGAGCGTCAATAAGTACCTATAAACTCAAGAGTTATATCACATTTTTGATAATTATATCTCAAGAAATGGGGCCTTACACCAATGTGTTTGGTCCTAGAGTGAGACACAAGGTTCTTCGAGATATTAATTGCACTAGTGTTGTCAGAGTTGATTGAAACATGCTTAAAGTCATATCCATAGTCCAAAAGAGTGTGTTTCATCAATAGAATTTGTGCACAGAATCTACCAGTAGAAAAATACACTATTTCGGCATTGGAAAATGCTACAGAATTCTTCTTCTTACTACACCAAGATTCTAAGGACATTCCCAATAAATGACATGTTCCAGAAGTGCTCTTCTTATCTAACATACAACCAGCAAAGTCAACATCTGAATAACTCATTAACTCAAATGACTATCCTTTTGGGTAAAACAATCATAAGTTTACAGAATTTTTAAGATACTTAAAAATCCATTTAACAGCAAGTAAATGGTATTCTTTTGGGTTAGCTTGAAATATTGCACACATACACACACTAAACATAATGTCTGGTCGACTAGAAGTAAGGTAAAGTAAGCTTCCAATCTTATCTATGTAATTGGTTTGATCCACTTGTTTCCCGGATTCATCTGCATCCAATTAACAGACTGTAGTCATAGGAGTATCACTTTATTTAATAATATCCAAACCAAAACGTTTTAGAATATCCTTTATGTATTTAATTTGATTCAAAATAATACCATTTTCATTTTAAATAACTTAAAATCCATGAAAATATTTATGTTCTCCCATTAAACTCATTTCAAACTCATTTTTCATACTCCTTGAAAAATCAGTACATAAAGAATGTTTAGAAGATCCAAAAATAATATCATCAACCTAGATTTGAACTATTAAAACATATTTAGAAATTCATTTAATAAAAAGAGTTGGATCATAAATCCCTTTAGTAAAACGTTTTGAAATATGAAAATTACTAAGTCTATCATAACAAGCTCATGGAGCTTGTCGGAAGCCATATAAATCTTTATAAAGTTTAAATACTCGATTTGGAAAATGAGGATTAGTAAATACAGGTGGTTGTTCAACAAAAACATCTTAAACAATAAAACAATTTTGAAAAGAACTTTTGACATCAATTCGGCATAACTTGAAATTCAGATGAGCAGCTTATGCAAGTAAGATTATAATGGCTTCTAATTTGGCAATAGGTGCAGAGGTTTTCTCATAATCTATACATTCCTCTTGACTATATACTTGTTTAACTAATCTAGCTTTATTTATAACTATGTTTACAAACATATCAACTTTGTTTCTACAAACCCATTTAGTGCATATTATTAAATTGTCCTTAGCTCTGTCAACTAATTCCCAGACTTTGTTTCTTTAAAATTGATTTAACTCTTCTTGCATATCCATTACCCAAGATTCATTATTGATAGCATCATTGATATTTGAAGTTTATATCTATGAAAGAAAGGGTTGATGTTAAACCCGGTTTCTTAGAGAAGCTCTAGTCATTGTCCCTTTATTAAGATTACCAACAACATCATCTAAAGGATGATTCTTTAGAATCCTTGTTGATCTAGTAAAGGTAGAACAAGATATTTCAGTTTCATCTATAGGCTTGGGTTCAATAGAAGCAGATTCTGGAATATGTCCAGAACTGGGTATTTTTATAGTAGGTTATATAGATTTATCATTAAGGTTCATTACAAACAAATATTCTTCATGATTTTCAAGAGAGTTTTTAGGCTCATGTGGATCTGTTTCATCAAACTTGATTTGAATAGATTCTTCCACACATTTGGTTCTTTAATTAAAGACACTATAGGGATTACTATTTAATTAATAACCAAGAAAATTTCCTTCATCACTTTTAGAAGAAAACGTGTCCATAAAATCCTTTGTATTAAGAATAAAAACGTTGCAGCCAAAGAATCTAAAATAGCTAACTTTGGGTTTTCTATTATTCCATAACTCATATGGGGTCTTCTTGAGAACTTGTCTAATTAAGACTCTATTGATAATATAACAGTTCGTATTCATAGCATCATCCCAAAATAAAAGAGTCAGGTCATATTCATTAATCATGGTTCTAGCTATTTCATGAAGGGTTATATTCCTTCTTTCAACTACACCATTCTGTTGAGGTGTCCTAGGAGCATAAAAGTTGTGACTATAGCCATTGTGTGAGCAATAAGATTCAAACTCTTGATTTTCAAACTCACGGCCATGATCACTTCTCAGGATTTTAATCTTAATTCCACTATGATTTTATAATGATTTTGAGTATTTAACAATGTAAGAACAAGCCTAACTTTTGTGAGCTATGAAGTATACCCAAGTACATATAGAATAGTCATCTACTAGGACATAGAAAAAGTAATTCCCATTTAAACTAGAAACTCATGATTGTCCATACAGATCCATGTGAACCAACTCAACTGATTTAGAAGTCAAAACATCTTTCTTTGATTTAAAAGAAACATTATGTTGTTTCCCTTTTGATAGGGATTAAAAACGTTGTCATTTGGAAATTCAAGTTTAGGTAGGTCTCTAACTATGTTCTTCATAGTCAACATTCTAAGAGAATAGATGTTGCAGTGTCCTAATCTTCTGTGCCAAAGCTAAGATTCTTTATGAAAATCATTTAAGCAAGTAACATTTTTCTTAGATAAGGAATTTAAATCAACTGCATAAACATTTTGATTTCATAATGTGGAAAAGACTAAAACATTTTTAGAATTAAAAACATTACAGGAATCATTTTCAAATATCACATTAAATCCATCATCACATAATTGAGAAATACTTAACAGGTATACTTATGTCCATCATCAAATAAAACATTAGAAATTTAAACTGAATTAGAGTTACCAATCTAGCCAAGGCCAATGATTTTTTCCTTTAGAATTGTCACAAAAGGTGAAATGACCTCCATCAAACTTTATTAAACTTTTGAAGCATGAATATTCTCCAAAAATATGTCTTGAACATCCACTGTCCAAGTACCATACCTTCTTGTGAGAGCTCTTTAAGCATGTTTCCTATAAAACAGGTTTAGATAGGAAATGATTTTGGAACCCAGATCTTCTAGGGTCTAGAAAGGTTAGTAATCAAGGCTTTAGGTACACATATTTGTCTTATGGGTCTCATATAATTTATAGAATCAATAGAGTTTTAAAGATAAAAATTATTTGATGTATAACCATATGAATAACTGGTTGAAGCATAGGAATTTCCAGAACTGGAATAAGCATGAATTTTGTCTAGAATTAGGAATAAATTGAGTTTTAGTGTACTGTCTCTGTCCAGGTTGGTATCCCAAACAAGTAGTGTATTTAGGTGAAACTTTCTTACCTAAAATTTGAGTAAATGTATCTTTTCCCTATGCGAGTTTTTCTGTGTCCTTTCTATGTTTCTCATTAGACATTTTCAGTTCAGTATTTTCTTTTAACAGTTGAGCATTCTTTTGTTTTTCTGTATCAAAGGCAGATTTCACACTGATAGTGAGAGCATATTGTTTCTTTAATGACTTATATTTGTCCTTAAGTTCATTACATGTATCTTCCATCATATTACAATATTCAAGCAAGTCATCCTTAGACATATTTTCATCATTGTCTATATCACTGTTAGTTCTAGAATAATAATCATTTAGAACAGGGGAAATATGTACCTCAGGGGTATTGGTCATGAAGCACATGTTGGCACGGTTCTTCAAAGAATAAGGAACTTCAGATTACCTTGTGCTGTCCTCTAAAGAACTCCAATTAGCTTTCATAGCTTTCTTGTACATCTTGTCCTTATAATCATATTTCTTTTTGAATTTTAATTTTGGACAATCAGCCATGATGTGTCCTTTCATTTTGCACTCATAGAAGACTATTTCATCATTCTTGTCTGCTTTCATCCAATCCTTCTTCCAGTGTCCATTTTTGTCATAATTTCATTTTTAGTTAGATTTTCTGAAGAATTTCATCTTCCTAGAGAACATCTTGAATCTTATAGCTATTTGAGCCATTTCAGCATCGCTATCTAAATCAGAATCTTCACTAATTGAACTCTCAGTAGGTATTTGCATTTTCTCCTTCTCTCTACTCTTAGAAGCAATAGACATAAGAGCTATAGATTTTCTCTTGGGTTCATCATCTTCCTCCTTGTTTACATTGAGTTATTCCTCATACATCATTAATTTACCAATAAGCTCTTTTACATGTAGAGTTCCAATGTCACATGACTCTCTGATTGAAACAGAAGTGCCTCTCCATCGGTCTGGAAAACATCTCAATATCTTCATAATTTTTTCCTTTGGTGGAACATCATTTCCAAGTGATCTCATTGTATTGAATATCTCATTAAACCTGAGATACATATCAGAAATAGGTTCATAAATCTTTATTTTAAAATTGTCAAATTTAATGGTATTAGTATTCAATCTCATTTCACTAACATTGGTTGTTCTTTCATGAGAAACACCAAATGTATCCCATATTTCATAAGCTGTTTTGCTAACAAAAATTCTACTAAACTCTTTATCTCCTAAAGCACAAAACATGGCATGCATAGCTTTACAATTGTTATTGTAAGCAGTCTTTGTAGGCTCATCCCATGTAGTTCTTTTAGTTTATGAAATTTTATATTGTGACTCTATAGCAGTCCAAATATCGAAACCCATACTTTCTAGATGTATTTTCATTTTCAGTTTCCACTGGGCATAGTTGGTACTATTGAAGAAATGTGGCCGGTTAGTAGCAGCACCCTCTAGTCTTTTATATATAACTAGATTTTATAAAATAAATTTAAAAAGATGAAATTTAAAACTATCAAAAATTTAAGATCTTTAAAGATGAAACAGAAATCACAGTTGAAAAACATATTATTTCAAAAATCCTTTATCAAAAAAAACCTCAATATCAAATGTTGGTTGGAGTGGATAATCAAGAGGGGGATGAATTGAGTTCCAATTAATATTTCTGTTAAAAATATTTATCTTAAAATCCCCCCAAGTTAAAAACGATGTTAAACTGTAGTGAATTTATATAGATTATAAAGGTTCCATTAGTTTCTCAAAGAGTTATTAGGTCTCAGTTAATTTAATCTCAAAATTAAATTGACTTTTGAAACTGATATACTAATTTACAATAAATAGAAAAACATTCTAATTTAAATATCAATGTATCTTTAAAATAATTTTGTATTTCAATGTAATAGCAGCAGAATATGAAATAAATATATAGTAAGCTTATTACTTTGATTGAAAGCACAGCAGAGGTAACGAAGAGGTTCAGTATCAAGCTGAGACTTACTCTTCTCAACAATTTATATAAATTGATCCACACCCTGGATCAGGGTTAATAATAGTTAACACACTATCCATGTAAAAAGACCTCTACCACAATTCTTCATGGGAATCAAACAACAGCTCACAGCTGTCCAGGTCTTAATCGACCTCTGCCACTATCCACAGTGGGAATCAAAAGAGTTAGAAAGTTTGATTGAGGATTTGAGAATCCTCCCATTTAGATCAAGAGACAGTGTTTGTGAAATAAAAAAGGTACACACACTTCTCTAAATGTAATGATAGAATCACTAATGAATGTGAGAAAGAGTATAGAAAAGCATTAGTGATTGGCAGTGCAGCTCTGGACTCATTTGGTTGATTAGAAAAACTTCTGAGTCCTTCTCTGGTTTCTGCTCTGAAAACTGAGTGTCGTTTTCTTCTTTGATTCTTGGACCAGCTTCTCAGCTTGACTGTATGAAGTGTGTTTGGTAGTTCTTTTCTCAAGGTGAATCTTGTGTTCTCCTTGAAAATGATTAGCTTCGTGTATGTCCAGTGTTCTTGGAGTATGGATATAGCCTTTCACGAATTCACCATGTTTGAATGATGATCAGCCCTTTTCATTTTGACCCTTGTTCCTTCTTAGTTCCTTGATTCTTGTCATATGCACACCTGGTGTTCTCTGCTTCTCATATTATTTAGCTAGGTCATTATCTTCCCTTTTATAGATTTTTTCTCTGGAAAATGGGAATGATTACCTTTTGCATGGGTACTAGGTACGGTTCCCTGACATGGAAACAGAGATCATTAAATAACATTAACTGCATTAAAAACATCCCATGTAGCTATTAGCTTACTAAATAAATAGTATGAAGAGTATAGGGTTTGACTGGTTGGTCAATAATTAAGAGCTCAAGTTGGAAAATGTGTAAGGCAACCTTTTGTGTAGAAGAACCATTCAACGAAAGCTCTTTGAACATGCATTGATAGCTTGTTGGTATCAGTAGCTCTAGGTATCAGTAACTCCTTCTATCAGTAGACATACTCTATCGGTAGCTCGTTATACTGGTTCTATCAGTAGCTCTATACTTTTATCGGTAGACTGTGTCAGTCAGTTCATATCAGTCACCAGTCAGTGTATAAGTAGGCCAGTCGGTAGCTCGTATTGATAGCTCTTATTGTTCTATATCAGTAGACTGAATCTTTCGGTAGTCATTCTTACCGGTGGAATTTTTCATATCAGTAGACCTGTTCTATCAGTAGATCGGTTTCTGTCGGTATCTCTGTACATATCAGTAGCCTTATCTTATCGGTGACTTTGTCTATCGTTATACTAAGTCTATCGGTAGATAGAGTACCGGTAGCTCTATATCAGTAGCAATACGCAGACCAGTGACTTAATACTTTTCTGTTTAAGGAAAAACATATCTGAATGGGTTAGAAGAACTTAATAACTCATATAAACATAGATAGGAATGGATTAACATATATTCAGGGATTCATTTAATATTATTATCATCTTGATCAAAGATTGAACGAATTAGAATATAGAAAAACATTAGATTGATATTTTCAAAGTATATGAAAGCATAATTGGGATTATCAAAATATGTGAGGTCAACAATATCTGTTTTGGTTTCATGGAGATTCATTATTTAGTGGATTTGGGGAGATTTCATCAATATTGATCACGAAAAGTGATTACTTATTGGTTTCTACCATTTTACTTAGGGTATCCTCTCCCTTTATTGATGTTATAAAATTTAATGAAGTTAGGGTTCAAAACAAGGGTTTTATTTATTTTCGTTATAGTCAAATAATGTGGTTTAGGGTTGCTTTTCACCCCCTTTGTGTTGCAGCGGTGGTGTAGTTGATGTTTCACACCATTTTTTTAGGGTTTCAACACAAAAATGTTTATGATTCCAGGGGAAACCATTTTATGATGAGATATCCTTCTATATTTACTCATTTTTATATTCCTCATATGATGTGTGTGGGGAAAAAATATTTTATGATTGATTTGGTTTAGAATTTAATTTTATAGTTGCATTTTAGCTTGAAATTTGGTGTTTTACATTTGTAACTCTTGTGGTATTACTAGGGTTTTTTTCATAACATATGATATAGGTTTACTAAATCTTGTTTGGGCTTTTAATTATATATTGGTAGGGTATTGGTGTTCCATTGAGTTTGAAAGAGGGTATTCAAATTGGTTTTATGTGTAAAACCTTGTTATACCTCTTGAATGTTTTTTACGAAAATGTGTTTGTTTTCTTGTTCATCTTTTGTGGTATTATTCAAGGAGTTTTTAATATAATTGAGAGTGGTTTATTAAATCATTTAGGGCTTCCTGTTCTGTTTTTGATTGGTATTGGTGTGATTTTATAATTGAAATATGGTTTTGAAATGGGTTTTATGTTAAAGGCTTGGGAATACACAATAGAATTGATTTATTAAAGATTTGAATGGTTTAAGGATTTATATAAGAGGTGAATACTTATTGGAAAAAATTTTGGATTGTACATATTTTGAAATGGTCCATATTAAAAGTGATAGGGGCTCTAATGTGTTGTGTATCCTCTTATAAATGTTTAATAAAAATGTTTAACGGAATTACTGAAATTTGAAATGATGTGAACATGATGTAGGCTGTTTTGTGTAACTGTGATATAAAAAAATGATTTCGTTTATGAAAATGTTATTATGTAACATGTGATTGGGTTCCTATGTGATTTTTATCATCATGGGAAAGATTTTATAAATTTTTTAAGGATATGTTGAATTGTGAAAGATAAGAAAAATTCATTGTGGGCTATTTTGGTCTGAGTTGGATTTTAAAAGAAATTTGAATGAAAATGGGGATGATGTGTTTCTGTGATGTACATGTGGGCTGTTTGGTTGATGTGTGATGTGGAAGTGGTATTTTCATGTGCAAATTATATTTCGTGGCTTGTTGAACTTTTTTGAAAACAATCGAGAAACCCGAGTATCTAGTTGAGTGTATGTGTACTTGTATGATAGTGATCCCTCGGGTTTGTTGTAACGCCATGACCCCTGTTACCCAGATTCAGTGCATTATTAGACAACATTGGCATGACCACAAGAAAGATCAAATCTCGAAAGACCGATTAGTTTAGTAGCATTGGAAACACTAGATATGTTAATAATGTTTTACATTACATCATAAAAATGAAAACTATAACAATATAGTCTCCATAGTCCACACTCTTATCCCCTCATACTATCCTTGCAGGCCATTCATAAATTATTTCTTCACGTCCTGGGAAAAATAAAACATAGAAAATGGGTGAGCTCAAATTCTCAGTAAGGATAACAATATAGCAGAAACATTCATAAATAAGAATAAATATTAAAGGCAATGTATAAGTAAACCAAAAGCCTTTTAAACTTCAACTACAACATATTATGGCAAAAATAAATGAAATAATTCCGTTTAAAAATTCACATGGATATTCTACTAATCGAATAATCACATGAAATATCAATAACAACATTCATAATGAAGGAATGCATAATGCCAGACTATCATAACCACATAGCCAAGGCCTTGTGTCAAGACTAAAAATAATATTTTGTCAAAGCATTGTGCCAAGACACTAGTTTGTCTCAATAGACCTACTGATGCATCGAGGAGCTATAGCGGGCTGCACCCGTCACATATTAAGTCCAATGCATTCTCATATGAAAAAGTTTAAACATAACATAAACATTTGTATTAAAACATGCATACGAAATGTAAATAATTCACCAATAAAACATGAATGGTATAAAAATAACACATCCACAGTCAAACATATCACAAAACCTTCAATACAATATAGAAGTTTTGTATCATAATAAATCAACTTCAAATAAGTGTAAAATCGATCAAAGGATGTTGACATAGATGAAATCAAAACTCTTTCTACAGAAATATCTATTTCTATTTTCAAAAAATTAAAAGTCATATATCTATAAAATAAATCATTTTCTTTGAAAATATTATTATAAGCTTGTATGGGAAGCTTCAAAGATTTTATAATGGTGGTAAATAGCCGCATCCACCGTATAAGTTAAAAAATCCATCTTACCTTAATTCTGTTGAAAAGGTTAAAAAGCACCTTGTTTAGAAAATGACAGAAAAATTCATTTATAAACCTCTTATAAAAAGTCAAACAAGGGTATAAATGACATTAACCCATATTCTTGTAAATATTCAAAAAATATTTTGAAATACATTTTTAAGAAACATGGAAGTGGCTGATAATGAAATCCCAGTAGATTATTACGTATAAACAACCTCAGATAATGAAGAGATTGCGAAATAAACCCTAACCTTCTCCTTTTCCTTGGTTGGGAAAGGTTAACCTCCTGTATAATGGTGAAATAATTGTTATTAAATTATACAAGAATCATATATATTAATATGATATCATATATGATCTTTTAACATTACTTTATTAATAATATTTTAGAATTATCATTGTTTCGGGTGTTAACTTAGTCATTTTCTTTTATATGTTTTGTTACATAAGCCATGTTTTTGATGGATAGGTTGTATAATATTCATATCTATAATGAAATAAAGTCCTTAAACATTATTTCAGAATCATCAAATGATAATTATACTTTAATGGATACGATGGAGAATGAATCTCATCGTGTTCGTGGAGACGGTAGTCCGTACGTACGCACGAGCAACAATATCATTCTTTTGATATTAAAATAATATATAATTGGATGGTATATCATATATACAGAATAATTATCATGTTATATTTATTATTTACATGAATTACATTTCATTATTATACCCATCCAAATAATAATATATTGAATAACAATTACACCATGATGTGGAGACGGTAAGCCGTACGTACGCACGTATTGTGACATGTCATTCAAAGGATGGATAGAATACAGAATATGGATGTACCATATTTATAATAATATTAAACTATATAGGAGAGACTGGATTCTTAATTTTAGAATGGGAATAACAAAGAAAGATGAAGTGGAATGAGAAAGGATCTTGAAAAGGGGTGGTGAAATCATTACCTCATCTTCGGGTTTTTCCTTTTATTTTGATCAAAAGGGATCCTTAGGTTGGCTTTATTACTAAATTAATGCCTCTAGGATTAATTGAGGGATGTTGAGAGAGTATTTGGGATGATTTTTTCTGAGCCAAATTGATATTAAGGTGTTAATTAATGAGAAGGGGGAGTACCCTTTTATAAGAGGAGTGATGGGCACCTTTGGAAAAGCTAGAAATAATATTTTATAATAAATTAATATTCGGTTTCTAATGGCTCAAAAGTGAATTATTTAAAGGTTAAGGTGGTATGGATTGAAAACCATTCAACCAATAGAATTTATACAGGTTTGGTTCATTATATTAAGCTTATCTTTTAGTTTTAACACTTAGTTAATTAGTTTGACACATACCATGTCACATTGTATTTTTATATTATATAGTTAATAAAATTACTATATACCTCCAAGAGACCCCCAATTGGTCCATTAATGATACAGATATCATGATATAAGTCTTTTGGCCGAGCATTAGATTTTTAAGAATTGAATATAAATTAATAATATAATATTTGTTTTAAAAAATTTTTTATGTCACATTTGACACTATTTGGAAAATTGATTTTTGTGAAAATCATAATAGAATGATTACTTTGAAAAATGTTAATTAAATAATTCCTAAGATGTCATTTTAACATAGAAAATTATTTTAATTCATAAAAAGTCTCAAATTATATTTTTTTGGGTATTTATAATATCAATTATATTAATATATCACTATTAAGGTAATTATTGCATCATCTTTGTGTCATAAATAAATTAAATTATCTAATGTCTAAAAATTATAAATAAAATTTCATTATGTAGGAAATCATTTTGTCTTTCTAATTAATATTTATAATCGTATTTATCTTATGTGTATCCCTATATTAAAAATGTTTTAGTAAATAAACATTGATTTTAACACTTTTCACTCTTCTTTGAATTAAATAATAATAAATGTCCTAATCTAATCCATGTGGACCTAAATGATAATATTTTATTCCTAAGGTTGTTTTTGGTCGAGATACACTTGACCAATAGAATTAGGACATGTCTTACGGTAATATTAATATCATTTTTACCCTTAATTACCCTATATACTTTTAACCGTGGTAAATAAAAGTAAAAAGTTACTATTCACCAAAAATTATTTTCATTTTAATGAACCACATTTTACTACTTGATATTAACCGTGTCTCTCGGATTTTCGAAATTCCACTCATAGAAGCGGTAAATTTTTTTTTAAAAAAATTCTGTTTTTTTAACTTCCACTTAGTGGTTTCACTATTCATCCAAAAGTGAAGTTTTTCAGAAAAATACCAAAAAAATTACCCTAGGCTAATATCAATATTCCGAATCTAAAAATGAAGTCCATTTTGAAAAATAAAATTTATAAATTTCAAAAATAGGGTATTACTATTCCTAACGGCTAGTTTGATTGGTTGTGGTGTGTTAGAACTCGATGTTGTGTACAACACACGCTATTGCATTATTCAAAGAGAAGCGTACCGTAGAAACTTGGGGTGTTACATTCTCCCCTCCTTCAAGTAATTTCGTCCTCGAAATTTCTAGAATACTACCTCATGAAAATACTCGGGTTGTTCTTCATCATAAGTTCCCCGGGTTCCCACGTCGCCTCTTCCATCTTATTGTTTCCCCACAAGACTTTTACCAGACAAGTCGTCCCGTTTCTCAATACTCGTGCTCTCGTATCAACAATCCTGACGGGCTCTTCGCAATAAGATAGATCGGGTTCCAGTTCTAATTCCTCATAGGTGAGTACATGCGTTGGGTCAGGCATGTATTTCCTCAACAGTGATACGTGGAACACATCATGATCTTTGGAGAGACTTGGCGGCATTGCGAAACGGTAAGCTACAACCCCAATTAGTTCAAGAATTTCGAAAGGTCCAATGTACCTGGAACTCAATTTACCTTTCTTACCTAAACGTATGACTCCCTTCCATGGATATACCTTTATGAAAACATGATCACGGTCTTGAAGTTCCAAATCCTTCCTTCGATTATCGGCATAGCTCTTCTGCCTACTTTAGGCTGCTTTGATATGGTTTTGGATTACCTTCACCTTTTCCATCATTTCCTCTACTAGTTCTGGGCCTACAAGATTTCTTTCACCAACGTCATCCCAACAGGTTGATGTGTGACATCTCATTCGGTATAACGCTTCATATGGGGCCATATGAATACTCAAATGAAATCTATTGTTACAGGAAAATCTACCATAGGTAAATATTGATCCCACATACCCTGAAAATCAAGTGAGCAGGATCTCAACATGTCTTCTAAGGATTGAATAGTTCGTTCTGATTGTCCATCTGTTTGAGGTTGGAAGGCAGTGCACAAATGAAGTTCAGTATCCAATGCTTTCTTAAGACTTTTCTAGAATCATGAAATAAACGGGGATCACGATCAGAAACAATCGATAGGGGTACTCCATGAAGTCTCACAACTTCATCAATATATAGTCTTGCTAGACGTTCCAGTGGTAGATCATCTAATATAGAAAAAAAATGTGTTGACTTGTTAAGACGATCAATAATATCCCATATTGCATCATTCTTTCTAGGAGTCTTTGGTATCCCCATGACAACGTCCATCGTGATATTATCCCCTTTGCACTCTGGTATGAGAAGAGGTTGCATGACTCCTCCAGGCTGTTGTCTTCCAGCTTTCACTTATTAACAAATCATAAATCTTGACAAAAAATAAGCAATCTCCCTCTTCATGTTGTCCCACAAAAAATGTTCCTTCAAGTCCTTATACATTTTGGTGCTCCCAGGGAGTATAGAGAAATTGGAACCGTGAGCATCATCCAGCAATTCAATTTTTAGAATAGGTATATCGGGAACACAAAGTCATTTCCCAAATTTCAAAATTACATCTTCATACACAAAGTCTCTCAATCTCCCATTATTCACAGCTTTAATCATCTTTTGAAATTCTTCATCATCGGTCTGAGAAGTCTTAATCCTTTCTAGTAGTGATGGTTTGGCAACAATTTGATAAGGCATTGATGTTTCACCTTCCCTGGTTATTCCCATGTCCATCTTTACTGGATCCATAGAAATTGGATCCCTTTCAATTCTCATATTGTTCAAAACTCCATGATCTTTTCTGCTCAAAGCATCTTCCACCTTGTTTTATTTCCCCAAGTGGTAGTGTATCGTACAATAATAATCCTTGAGTAATTAAATCCATCTCCATTGCCTCATTTTGAGTTCTTTTTGTGAGAAAATATACATCAAAATCTTGTGATCACTATAAATATCACATTTTTTTACAAAGAGGTACTGCCTCCATATCTTCAAATCAAAGATCACAGCTGCTAACTCGAGATCCTGAGTAGGATAGTTTTGTTCATGAATTTTCAGCTGTCGTGATGCATAGGCAATAACCCTATCATTCTGTATAAGGACACAACCAAGTCATTTCTTCGATATATCACTATAAATAAAGAAACCATCATTCCCCGATGGTAGAGTCATAATAATATCATTGACTAATCTTCTCTTCAGTTCTTAGAAACATTCTTCACACTCTTTTGTCCAAACAAATTTAACCCCTTTACATGTGATCTTCGTTAATGGGTTAGCCAATCAGTCAAAATTATGGACGAAACATTGATAATAACCTGCCAAACCAATAAAACTGCGTACCTCAGTTATACTCGTAGGTGTTGGACATTCTTGGATTGCCTTTGTCTTAGAAGGATCAAAAGAGATTCCATCTTTAGAGATAATATGGCCAAGAAATGAAATATCCTGAAGCTAGAATTCAGACTTTCTAAACATACCATATAATTCATGTCTTCTTAGAGTCTTCAGGATAATGTGCAAGTGATTTTCATGATCTTAGTAGCCTTTGGAGTATACCAAGATATCATCAATAAATACCACCACAAATTCATCGAGATATTCCTTGAAAAATATATTCATCAGATCTATGAATATAGAGGGTGCATTAGTCAATCTAAAAGGAATTACCGTAAACTCGTAAATCCAATACCTTGTTCGAAATGCTATCTTCAGAATTTCGTCCTACTTCATACACAACTGATGGTATCCAGATCGAAGTTCAATATTTGATAAGTATTGAGCTCTATGACTTTGGTCAAATAAATCATCAATGCAAGGCAGGGGATACTTGTTCTTTATTGTTATTGCATTGATCTCCTTGTAGTCGATACATAACCTCATAGATCCATCTTTATTTTTATCAAAAAGAATAGGGGCTACCCATAAAGAAACACTAGGGAGAATAAATACCTTATTACTCAATTCCTCTAGTTTTTCTTTAGTTCAACTATTTCTACAGTGGCCATTCTATAAGGGGTCTTCGATATAGGCCTTCATCCATGAATTAAATCAATGGAAAACTCAACATCTCATTCTAGAGGATATCCAGGTAAATCTTCTGGAAACACATCTATATATTCTTTCACAATAGATAAATCATATATTTGAACATTCCTTTCCTCAATCAAAGTCATTTCATCCTCTTCCTCCCCAATAATTGAATTTAGTTGAGCTACTGGGGGTGGATATAGATAAGAATTAGGTGGTGATGATTATGCTCTATGGATAAGGTGTTCCTTATCATCATCATCAAAAATTATAACCTCCTTCTTCTCAAAATAAATCTTCACATCATGGTCTGAAATCCAATCCATACCACGGATTATATCAAACTCAATCACAGGTATGACGATGATATCAGCGGATAGAGAACATTTATGTTATCTAATGGGGACTGATTCCCAAAACATTGTTACAATGATACATACCTCAGTTGATTTAACTGACAAATCCATTGTTAAATCAAATTGGAAATATCTAAATTTCTTAGAAAACTGGGAAGATATGAAACAATGCGATGATCCAGAATCAAATAATGCATTTTCTAAAGTTGAGGAAACCATTAAATTACCCACCACCACGTATTTCGGAGCTTCTACCTCAGTAGTAGTGATAGCATAAACTTGTCCTTGATCCCTTGGCCTTTTCTGAGGTAAGTTCCCCTAACACTTAGGAAATTCATTTTAAAAATTTCCCATCTCCCTGCAATTTTAGCACTGAACATCGGTAGCTTCCTTCTTCCCCTTGCCATCACGAGCTTGGTGGCCTTTTTCACCACACATTTAACAGACTCTCGTTCCATTTAATCAAGTAACGGTGTGTTTCGTCCCACATTTATTGTAGGATAGATATCCAAATTTTCCCTTCTTCCCTTTATTTCCATTCCTAGATTGATCAGCAGATCTCTTCTTCTCTTGCTTTGATTTAATGTCAAAATATTTAGAGAATTCCTTTTCTGTCTTGATAGCATATGAGACAATGTCTTCGTATGATGAAAAAGATTGTGAGACTAATGCTCGATGGAGAAATGGTTTTAACCCATCAATGAAATGATCAATCATACTTATTTGGTTATGTATATAATCTACAGCATACCTTGCTAACCTTGTAAAGATAGCCTCATACATTGCGACATTCTCATCTTCTTTTTGTCTGAGACTCAGAAATTGTCTTTCCATATCTGCTTGATGGTCACGAGGAATGTATTTTTCTAAAAAAAGATATTTGAACTCCCTCCATTCCATATTTGATACATCATCATCTTCCTTCGTGTTTTGAATCAATGACCACCATTGATCAGCATCTCCAGTGAGGTGGTAAACTGCCATGATAACTCTTTCCCTTTCACTACTCCCCAAAGCCTGAAATATTTTCTCTAGGGAATTTATCCATTGCTCAGCAACTAAGGGATTTGTACTCACATTGAACATTGGTGGTTTTTTCCTCATAATGCTATCAATCATTGATCATCCATGCTATGGATCATGGTGCCCCATATGGGTAAGGATATTTTTAATAACCTGAGTGAGTTGTCCCAGTATGGTGATTAGTTGATTAGCACCAGTTGCATCAACAACTCCACTATAATTATCTTGAGCAGGAGGGAAATCCCTACATGGATTTCGTGCATTGATACAGTTTCCATTTCTTCCACTAGGAACCATTTCTAAACAAATGGCATAAACTAGATCAGTTTATGATTCAAAATACATAATTTCATACTTATAAAACACTTAAAATAAATTGAACTATTTATGGATATAATCCATAATCATAAAAATGTTTTCTTTGAGGAATTATATACTCATAAACCCTTCAAAAGTATTTTTAAGGAAAATGAGATTTATCATAAGCATATCCCCAGAGAGTGTCGTAACCAAGAGTGCAGCAAGGCCCGTTGTCATGCACCAGTTCCAGTTCGAGTCCAGCTCAAAGCGGTTTTTTCGGGTTTTACCCCTAGGTACAACTGTTCCGGATCCGCCTCTACCTAATCGTATCCAAAAAGGGATGTATTTCTCAGAAAACTCACAAAATCTCTACAATACCAAAATTCTAGAAATTTCTTCTATACTAATCCTCAAAGTCCATCTTAAATCTATGTTATCTAATCAGAGTTTATCTAAATCTAGCTTCCAAGGATTTTACTAAACTTCCTCTGATACCAACTGTAACACCCCAACCCCAGTTACCCAGAGTCGGTGCATTATTACATAACATTGGCATGATCACATGAATGAAAAAATCTCAAAAGACCGATTAGTTTAGTAGCCTTGAAAACACTAGATATATTCATAAAGTATTACATTACATCATAAAAATTAAAACTATAACAATATAGTCTCCATAGTCCACACTCATATCCTCTCATACTATCCCTGCAGGTAATTCATAAATTACTTCTTCACATCCAGGGAAAAATAAAACATAGAAAAGGGGTGAGCTCAAATGCCCAGTAAGGATAACAATATAGTGGAAACCTTCATAAATAAGAATAAACTTTCAAGTCAATGTATAACTAAAAAAAGCCTTTTAAACTTGAACTTCAACATAGTATGGAAATAATAAAATGAAATAATTCCATTTACTTATTCACATGGATATTCTACTAATCGAATAATGACATGCAATATCAATAACCACTTTCATAATGATGGAATGCATAATGCCAGAATATCATAACCACATAGCCAAGGCCTCATGCCAAGACTACAAATAAGATTTTTTCAAAGCCTTGTGCCAAGACACTAGTTTGTCTCATGGGACCTACCGATGCATCGAGGAGATATAGCGGGCTCCACCCGTCACATATAAAGTCCAATGGATTCCCATATAAAAAATTTTAAAGATAACATAATCATTCATATTAAAACTAGCATTCGAAATGTAAATATTTCACCCATAAAACATGAATGGTATAAAAATAACACATCTACAGTCAAACATATCACAAAACCATCATTATAATATAGATGTTTTGTATCATAATAAATCAACTTCAAATAAGCGTAAAATCCATCAATGGATTTTGGCATAGATGAAATCAAAACTATTTTTAGAGAAATATATATTTCTATTTTGAAATAATTTAATAGTCATATATCTATAAAATAAAATATTTTCTTTGAAAATATTCTTATAATATTGTATGGGAAGCTTTGATATTTTATAACGGTGGAAAATAGCCACACCCGCCGTATAAGTTAAAAAAACATTCTTACCTTAATTCTGTCGAAAAGGATAAAAAGCACCTTGTTTGGAAAATAACAAAAAGATTCCTTCATAAACCTATTATAAAAAGTCAAACAATGGTATAAATGACTTTAACCCATATTCTTGTAAATAGTAAAAAAATGATTTGAAATACATTTTTAAGAAACATGTATGTGGATGATAATGAAATCCCAGTAGATTATTACGTATAAACAACCTCGGATAATGAATAGATTGCGAAATAAACCCTTACCTTGTAATTTTCATTGGTTGAGGTAGGTTAAACTCCAGTATAATGGTGAAATAATAGTTATTAAATAATAAAAGAATCATATATATTAATATGATATCATATATGATATTTTAACATTGCATTGTTAACAATATTTTTGAATTATCGTTGTTTCGGGTGTTAACTTACTCATTTTCTTTTATATATTTTGTTATGTAAGCCATGTTTTTCATGGATAGTTTGTATCTTATTCATATCTAGAATGATATGATGTCCTTAAAAATTATTTTGAAATCATCAAATGATAATTATACTTGAATGGATACGATGGAGAATGAATCACATCGCGTTCGTGGAGACGGTAGTCTGTACGTACGCACAAGCGACAATATCATTCTTTTGATTTGAAAATAATATATAATTGGATAGTATATCATATATAAAGAACAATTATCATGTTATATTTATTATATAAATGAATTACAAATCATTATTATTACAATCCAAATAATAATATATTGAATAACAATTACACCACGATGTGGAGACGGTAAGCCGTACGTACGCACGTATGGTGACAAGTCATTCAAAGGATGGATAGATTTATGAATATGGTTGTAACATATTTATAATAATATTAAATTATATTGGAGATACTGTATTCATTATTTTATAATGGTAATAACAAATAAAGAAGACGTGGATGGAGAATGGAACTTGAAAAGGGGTGGTGAAATCATTACCTCTTCTTCGGGTTTTTTTTATTTGATCAAAAGGGATCCTTAGGTTGGATTTATAAATAAAGGAAGGCCTCTAGGATGAAGTGAGGGAAGTTGAGAGAGTATTTGGGTAGAGTTTGGACGAGCCAAACGGCTTTTATGGTGTGAATTAATGAGATGGGGGAGTGACCTTTTATAAGAGAGGTGAGGGGCACCTTTGGAAAAAGCTATAAATATTATTTTATAATAAATTCATATTCGGTTTCTAATGTCTCCAAAGTGGATTATTTAATGGTTAAGGTGGGGATGGTTTTAAAACCACTAATCCAATAGAATTTAGATAGCTTTGTGTCATTATATTAACCTTATCTTTTAGTTTTAACTCTTAGTTAACTAGTTTGACACTTACCATGTCACTTTGTATTTTTATATTATATAGTTAATAAACATAATATATGCCTCCATGTGACCCCCAGGTGGTCCATTAATGATACACATATCATTATATAAGTCTCTTGGCCGATCCTTAGATTTTTATGAATTTAATATCAATTAATAATATAATATTTGTTTTAAAAACTCTTCTTTATCAATTTTGACACTATTTGGAAAATTGATTTTTGAGAAAATCATAACAGAATGATTACTTAGACAAAAGTTTATTAAATCATTCATAACATGCAATATTATCCTATGAAAATAGTTTAATTCATAAAAAGTCTAAATATCTATTTATTTGGGTATTTATAATATCAATTATTTTATTTTTTCACTATTATGGTAATTACTACATCGTCATTGTGTCACAAATAATTTAAATTATTTAATGTATAAAAATTATAAATAAAATATCATTATGTAGGAAATCTTTTTAGATTTCAAATTAATATTTATATTCGAATTTATCTTATTTGTAACCCTATATTACAAATGTTTTAGTAAATAAACATTGATTTTAACTCTTTTAACACTTCTTTGAATTAAATAATAATAAATGTCCTAATCTAATCCATGTGGACCTAAATGATAATATTTTATTCGTAAGGTTGTTTTGGTCGATATAAACTTGACCAATAGAATTAGGACATGTGTTAGGGTAATATTAATATCAATTTTAATATTAATTACCCTATTTAAATTTAACCGTGGTAAATAAAAGTAAAAAGTTACTATTCACCAAAAAATTATTTTCGTCTCAATGAAGCACATTTTACTCCTTGATATTAACTGGGTCACTCGGATTTTCGAAATTCCATTCACAGAAGTAGTAAAATTATGTTTTCTGAAAAATTATGTTTTTTTAACGACCACTTAGTGGTTTCACAATTCATCAAAAAATGATGTTTTTCAGAAAAATACAAAAAATTCACCGTAGGCTAATTTTGATATTCCGAAAATAAAAATGAAGTCCATTTTGAAAAATAAAATTTATAAATTTTGAAAAAGTGTGTATTACTATTCATAATGGCTAGTTTGATTGGTTATGGTGTGTTAGATCTCGATGTTGCGTACAACACATGCTATTGCATTATTCAATGAGAAGTGTACCGTAGGAGCTTTGGGTGTTACATTCTCCCCTCCTTCAAATAATTTCGTCCTTGAAATTTGTAGAATACTACCACATTAAAATACTTGGGTGCTTCTTCATCATATGTTCCTCGGTTTCCCACGTTGCCTCTTCCATCTTATGGTTTCTCCACAAGACTTTTACTAGACGAGTCGTCCGGTTTCTCAGTACTTGTTATCTCAATTCAAGAATCCTGATGGGCTCTTTATAATAAGATATATCATGTTCCAGTTCTAATTCCTCATAGGTGAGTACATGCGTTGGGTCAGGCATGTATTTTCTCAACAGTGATATGTGGAACACATCATGAACTTTGAAGAGGCTTGGCGGCATTTCAAAACGGTATGCTACAACCCCAATTCGTTCTAGAATTTTTAAAGTGCAGATGTACCTGGGACTGAATTTACCTTTCTTACCAAAATGTATGACTCCCTTCCATGGAGATACCTTCAAGAAAACCTGATCACTGACTTGAACTTCCAAACCCTTTCTTCTATTATCAGCATAGCTCTTCTACCTACTTTGAGCTTCTTTGATATGGTTTTTGATTACCTTCACCTTTTCCATCGTTTCCTCCACCAGTTTTGGGCCTACAAGTTTTCTTTCACCAGCATCATCCCAACAGTTTGGTGTGCAACATATCATTCCGTATAACGCTTCATATGGTGACATATTAATACTTGAATGGAAGCTATGGTTATAGAAAAATTCTACCAGAGGTAAATATTGATCCCACATACCCTGAATGTCACGTGAGAAGGATCTCAACATGTCTTCTAAGGTATGAATAGTTCATTTTGATTTTCCATCTGTTTGAGGGTGGTAGGCAGTGCTCAAATGAAGATCAGTATCCAAGGCTTTCTGATGAATTTTCCAGAATCATGAAGTAAAATGAGGATCACGATCAGAAAGAATCAATAGGGGTACTCCATGAAGTCTCACAACTTCATAAATATATAGTCTTTCTAGACGTTCTAGTGTTAGATCTTCTCTTATAGTATGAAAATGTGCTTAAATGGAAAGACGATCAATAATAACCCATATTGAATCATTCCTTCTAGGAGTCTTTGGTAGCCCCATGACATAGTCCATCGTGATATTATCCCATTTCCACTCTAGTATGGGAAGAGGTTGCATGACTCCTCCAGGCTGTTGCCTTCCAGCTTTCACTTGTTGACAAACTATACATCTTGACACAAAATCAGCTATCTCCCTCTTCATGTTGTCCCACAAAAAATGTTCCTTCAAGTCTCTATACATTTTGGTGCTCCCAGGGTGTATAGAGAAATTGGAATAATGAGCATCATCCAACAATTCCGTTTTTAGATTAGGTATATCAGGAACATAAAGTCTCATCCAAAATTTCAAAATTCCATCTTCATGCACAATGTCTCTCAATCTCCCTTCATTTACAGCTTTAATCATCTTTTCAAATTCTTCATCATCGGTCAGAGAACTCTTAATCCTTTCTAGTAATGATGGTTTGGCAACCATTTGAAAAGGAATTGATGTTTCACCTTCACCGGTTATTCCCATGTCCATCTTCACTAGATCCATGAAAATTGGATCCCTTTAAATTCTCATATTGTTCAAAACATAATGATATTTTCTGCTCAAAGCATTTTCCACCTTGTTTTCTTTCCCCGGGTGGTAGTGTATCGTACAATCATAATCCTTGAGTAATTCAAGCCATCTCCTTTTCCTCCTGTTGAGTTTTTTTTGTGTGAAAATATACTTCAAACTCTTGTGATCAATATGAATCTCACATTTATCACCATATAGGTAGTGCCTCCATATCTTCAATGGAATGATAACAGCTTCTAACTCGAGATCATGAGTATGATAGTTTTGTTCATGAATTTTCAACTGTCGTGATTCATAGGCAATAACCCTATCATTCTGCATAAGAACACAGCCATGTCCTTTCTTCAATGCATCACTATAAATAACGAACCCATAATTCCCCGATGGTAGATTCAATATAGGAGCATTGACTACTCTTCTCTTCCGTTCTTTGAAACATTCTTCACACTCTTTCATCCAAACATGTTTAAGTCATTTACGTTTGAGCTTCGTTAATGGGTTAGCCAATCGGGAAAAATTCTGGACGAAACGTCGATAATAACCTGCCAAACCAATAAAATTGCATACCTCAGTTATAATCGTAGGTTCTGGACATTCTTGGATTCCCTTGGTCTTAGAAGTATCAACAGAGATTCCATCTTTAGAGATAATATGGCCAAGAAATGAAATCTCCTCAAGCCAGAATTCACACTTGCTAAACTTCCCATATAATTCATGTCTTTTCAGAGTCTTCAGGATAATGCGCAAGTGATTTTCATGATTTTCATAGATTTTGGAGTATACCAAGATATCATCAATAAATACCACCACATGTTCATCTAGATATTTCTTGAAAACTCTATTTATCATATCCATGAACACAGAGGGTTCATTAGTCAATCCAAAAGGAATTACTGTAAACTCGTAATTCCCATACCTTTTTCGAAATGTTGTCTTCGGAATGTCTTCTTTATTCATACACAACTGATGGTATCCAGATCGAAGTTCAATCTTTGAAAAGTATTGATCTCCATGAAGTTGGTCAAATAAATCATCAATTCGAGGTAGGGGATTCTTATTCTTTATTGTTATAGCATTGATCTCCCTGTAGTCGATACATAACCTCACAGATCCATCTTTCGTTTTAACAAAAAGAACAGGTGCTCCCCATGGAGAAACACTAGGGCGAATAAATACCTTATTAATCAATTCCTATAGTTGTTTCTTTAGTTAAACTAATTCTACAGTGGCCATTCTATAAGGGGTCTTCGATATAGGCCTTGATCCAGGAATTAAATCAATGGAAAACTCAACTTCTCGTTCTGAAGGATATCCATGTAAATCATCTGGAAACACATATACATATTCATTCACTACAGGTACATCCTATATTTGAACATTCCTTTCCTCATCCACAGTCATTTTATCCTCTTCCTCCCCAATAATTGAATTTAGTTGAGCTACTGGGGGTGGATCTAGATAAGAATTAGGTGGTGATGATTCTGCTCTAAAGATAAGGTGTTCCTTATCATCATCATCACATATCGTAACCTCCTTCTTCTTACAATAAATCTTCACATCATGGTCCAAAAACCAATCCATACCAAGGATTATATCAAACTCAATCATAGGTATGATGATGATATCAGCGGATAAACAAAATTTATTTGCTCTAATGGGGACTGATTCAAAAAACATTGTTGAAATGATACATCCCTTAGGAGTTTTATCTGACAACTCCCTTGTTAAATAAAATTGGAAATATCTAAAATTCTTAGCAAACTGGGAAGATATGAAACAATGTGATGATCCAGAATCAAATAATGCATTTTCTAAACATGAGGAAACCATTAAATTACCTGCCACCATGTCTTTTGGAGATTCTACCTCAGCAGTAGTGATAGCATAAGCTTGGCCTTGATCCCTTGGCCTTTTCTGAGGTAAGTTCCCATGACGCTTAGGACATTAATTGGAATAATGTCCCATCTCCTTGAAATTTTAACACTGAACATCGGTAGCTTCCTTCTTCCCCTTGCAATCACGAGCTTGGGGGCCTTTTTCACCATAATTGTAATAGACTCTCATTCCTTTTAAGGAAGTAACAGGGTTTTTCTTCCCACATTTACTATAGGAAGGATATTCAACTTTTCCCTTCTTCCCTTTATTTCCATTCCCAGATCGATCAGCAGGTCTCTTCTTCTCTTGCTTTTCTTTAAAGTCATAAGACTTAGAGAATTCCTTTTCTATCTTGATAGCACATGAGACAATGTCTTCGTATGATGAGAAGGATTGTGAGACTAATGCTTGACAGAGAAATGGGTTTAACCCATCAAATAAATGATCAATCTTACTTCTTGGGTTATGTATATATTCTCCAGTATACCTTACTATCCTTGTAAATTTAGCCTCATACATTGCGACAATCTCATCCTCCTTTTGTCTCAGACTCAGAAATTGTCTTTCCATATCTGCTCGATGGTCACGAGGAAAGTATTGTTCTAAAAATAGATCCGCGAACTCCCTCCATGATATATTTAAAACTTCATCATCTTCCTTCATGTTTTGAATCAATGACCACCATTGATCAGCATCTCCAGTGAGGGAGTAAACTGCAATGATAACTTTTTCCCTTTCACTACTCCCCAAAGCCTGAAATATTTTTTCTAGTGAATTTGTCCATTGCTCATAAAATAATAGATTTGTACTCCCATTGAACGTTGGTGGTTTTTTCCTCATAAAGTGATCTAACATTGATCCTCCACGATGTGGATTAGGGTGATCCATATGGTTAAGGTTATTATTAATAACTTGAGCGAGTTTTCCCAGTATGGTGATTAGTTGATCAGCTCAGTTGCATCACCAGCTCAACTATAATTATCTTGAGTAGGAGTGAAATCCCTACATGGAGTGCATGCGTTTATATGGTTTCCATTTATTCCACTAGGCACCATTTCTAAACAAATTGCATAAACTAGATCAGTTTATGATTGAAAATGCATAATTTCATTCTTATAAAACACTTAACATAAATTGAACTATTTATGGATATAATCCATAATCATAAAAATAATTTCATTTAGGAATTATATACTCATAAACCCTTCATAAGTATTTGTAATGAAAATTAGTGTTATCCTAAGCATATCCCCCAGGAGTGTCGTAACCAAGAGTGCATCAAGGCTCAGGGTCGTGCACCCGTTCCAGTTTGAGTGCAGCTCAAAGTGGTGTTTTCAGGTTTTACCCCTAGGTACATCTGTGCCAGAGCCGCCTCTACCTGCTCGTATCTAGACAGGGATGTATTACTCGGAAAACTCACAAAATCTCTATAATACCAAAATTCTAGGAAGTTCTTCTAAACTAATCCTCAATGCCCATCTTAGATCTATGTGCTTTAATCAGAGTTTATCTAAATCTAGCTTCCAAGGTTTGTAATAAACTTTCTCTGATACCAACTGTAACACCCCAACCCTAGTTACCCAGATTCGGTGCATTATTACATAACATTGGCATGATCACAAGAAAGATCAAATCACGAAAGACCGATTAGTTTAGTAGCTTTGGAAACACTAGATAAATTCATAATGTTTGACATTACATCATAAAAATGAAAACTATAACAATATACTATCTATAGTCCACAATCTTATCCACTTATACTATCCCTGTAGGTCATTCCTGAATTACTTCTTCATATCCTGGGAAAAATAAAACATAGAAAAGGGGTGAGCACAAATGCCCAGTAAGGATAACAATATAGCAGAAACTATCAAAAATAAGAATAAACATTCAAGGCAATGTATAACTAAAAAAAATCCCATTAAACTTGAACAGAAACATAGTATGGAAAAAATAAAATGAAATAATTTCATTTACTTATTCACATGGATATTCTTCTAATCGAATAATCACATGCAAATTCAATTACCACTTTCATAATGATGGAATGCATAATGCCAGACTATCATAACCACATATCCATGGCCTCGTGCCAGGACTACAAATAAGATTTTGTCAAATCATTGTTCCAAGACACTAGTTTGTCTCATGAGACCTACCAATTCATCGATGAGCTATATCGGGCTCCACCCGTCACATAATACGTCTAATGGATTACCATATGAAAAAGTTTAAACATAATATAATCATTCATATTAAAACTAGCATACGAAATGTAAATACTTCACCCATAAACCATAAATGGTATAAAACTAAAACATCCACAGTGAAACATATCACAAAACCTTCAATACATCATAGAAGTTTTGTATCATAATAAATCAACTTCAAATAAGCGTAAAATCCATCAAAGGATGTTGAAATAGATGAAATCAAAACTCTTTTTAGAGAAATATCTATTTCTATTTTGAAATAATTTAAGAGTCATATATCTATAAAATAGAAAATTTTATTTGAAAATATTATTATAATCTTGTAAGGGAAGCTTCGATGATTTTATAACGGTGGAAAATAGCCGCACCCGCCCTATAAGTTAAAAAACATTCTCACCTTAATTATGCCGAAATGTTTAAAAAGCACCTTGTTTGGAAAATGACGGAAAGATTCCTTTATAAACCTCTTATAAAAAGTAAAACAAGGGTATAAATGACTTTAACCCATATTCTTTTAAATAGTAAAAAAAACTGTTTTGAAATACATTTTTAAGAAACATGGATGTGGATGATAAAGAAATCCCAGTATATTATTACGTATAAACAACCTCAGATAATGAAGATATTGTGAAATAAAACCTTAACATGTACTTTTCCTTGGTTGGGGTAGGTTACCCTCCTGTATAATGGTGAAATAATTGTTATTAAATTATACAAGAATCATATATATTAATATGATATCATATATGATCTTTTAACATTGCTTTGTTAATAATATTTTAGAATTATCATTGTTACGGGTGTTAACTTACTCGTTTTCCTTTATATGTTTTCTTATGTAAGTCGTGTTTGTCAGGGATAGTTTGTATCTTATTCATATCCAGAATTATATCAAGTCCTTAAACATTATTTTTAAATCATCAAATGATCATTATACTTGATTGGATATGATGGAGAATGAATCTCATCGCGTTCGTGGAGATGGTAGTCCGTACGTATGCACGAGCGACAATATCATTCTTTTGATATTAAAATAATATATAATTGGATGGTATATCATATATACAGAATCATTATCATGTTATATTTATTATTTACATTAATTACAAATCATTATTATACCCATCCATATAATAATATATTTAATAACAATTACACCACGACATGAGGACGGTAAGCCGTACGTACGCATGTATGGTGAAATGTCATTAAAAGGATAGATAGATTACTGAATATGGTTGTACCATATTTATAATAATATTACAGTATATAGGAGATACTATATTAATTATTTTATAATGGTAATAACCAAGAAAGATGAAGTGGAAGGAGAAAGTAACATGAAAAGGGGTGGTGAAATCATCACCTCTTCTATGGGTTCTTACTTTTTATTTGATCAAAAGGGATCCTTAGGTTGGCTTTCTGACTAAAGGATGGCCTCAAGGATGAAGTGAGGAAAGTTGATAGAGTATTTTGGAAGAGTTTGGCCGAGCCAAATGGCTTTGAATGTGTGAATTAATTAGAAGTGGGAGTTCCATTTTATAAGAGGGGTGAGGGGATCCTTTGGAAAAATCTTAAAAAATTATTTTATAATAAATTCATATTCAGTTTCTAATGGATACAAAGTGGATTATTTAAAGTTTATGGTGGGTATGGGTTGCAAACCACTAAACCAAAAAAATTTAGACAGGTTTGGGTCATTATATTAACCTTATCTTTTAGTTTTAACTCTTAGTTAATTAATTTGACACTTACCATGTCACTTTTTATTTTTATATTATATAGTTGATAAACTTACTATATACCTCCAAACGACCCCAAAGTGGTCCATTAATGATACACATATCATGATATAAGACTATTTACAGATATTTAGATTTTTATGAATTGAATATCAATTAATAATATAATATTTCTTTTAAAAACACTTTTATGTCAATTATGACACTATTTGGAAAATTGATTTTTGTGAAAATCATAACAGAATGATTAATTCGAAAAAAGTTAAATAAATCATTCCTAACATGTAATATTAACATAGAAAATTATTTTAATTAATAAAAAGTCTCAAATTATATTTATTTGGGTATTTATAATATCAATTATTTTAATTTATCACTATTACGGTTATTACTACATAATCATTGTGTCATAAATAAATTAAATTCTTTAATGTCTAAAAATTATAATTAAAATATAATTAAGTAGGAAATAACTTTATATTTTTAATGAATATTTATAATCGAATTTATCTTCTGTGTAATTATATATTTAAAATGTTTTAGTAAATAAACTTTTATTTTAACTCTTTTAACTCTTCTTTGAATTAAATAATAATAAATGTCCTAATCTAATCCAAGTGGACATAGAAGATAATGTTTTATTCCTAAGATTGTTTTTTGTTGATATACATGTTTCCAATAGAATTAGGACTTCTGTTAGTGTAATATTAATATCATTTTTACCCTTAATTACCCTATTTACATTTAACCGTGGTAAATAAAAGTAAAAGGTTATTATTCACCAAAATTTATTTTCATCTCAATGAACAAAATTTTACTCCTTGATATTAACCATGTCTCTCAGATTTTTGAAATTCCACTCACAGAGGCGGTAAAATTATGTTTTATGAAAAATTCAGTTCTTTTAACTACCACTTAGTGGTTTCAGTATTCATCAAGAAATGATGTTTTTCAGAAAAATACCAAAAATTCACCCTATGCTATTTTCGATATTCCAAATCCAAAAATGAAGTCCATTTTGAAAAATAAAATTTATAAATTTTAAAAAGTGGGTATTACTATTCATAACGTCTAGTTTGATTGGTTCTGGTGTGTTATAACTAGATCTTGCATACAACACACGCTATTGCATTATTCAAAGAGAAGCGTACTGTAGAAGCTTGGGGTGTTACATTTGGCCTCAGTATCACATAGAAAAATTGTAACTTAAAAGAAAAACTAAACAATGATGATGATAATGATTTGGGACCAGCAGTTTATAAGTATGTTCCCTACTAGTTGATGGTGCACAAGAATGGATATTGTTATGGTTACTCTCACCGAGATACGAGGCATCAGGGACCCACAACGAGCTACTGCCTAGAGGTTATTTCCTATTTCTTTTTCTCATTAGATGATTTACTCTTACTGTCATCATACGGAATATTTGTCTAGAGACTTCAGTTTATTTGTAATTTAATTATATTTTTTGATTCATAAAAATATACCACTTGAAAACTTCATTTATTTTCAATGTTTTGTCTTTTAGAAATTGTAACTAGCATTTTATGTTTATAAAGACATGCATTCTTTTCATCATTGAATATTTATCAGATGATATCTCATTGTGTCAGTACCCTACTGGGGTTTGGATCACACCCTACATAATCCATTGGGTGTAAGTAGACTTTTTGATTTGGTTTATCAAGGTTTGGGTAAAACTTTTGTTCCTATGATATGGGTTTTATAGGTTCAATGTAATGCGGTGTTGTAGAGATGGATTGATAGAGGTACATCTTTCCATGTAGAGGTTTTTGAGCTGTCAGTTCTGTTTTTTACCTTTTTTACTATCTTTGAGTATAGTTTTGAGTTGTGTAATTAAATTCAAAAAATTTATAAAAGATAATTTTTTTAAAAAAATCCAGATTCTGTTTTGTGGGATTGGTTTGATATTTTAAGTTTATAAAATCATGTAAATCATTTCCAATATTCATATTATGATACTCGGGCACTTGTTCTAGTCCATGAGGATTGGGAACTCACTTAGGGTCTTGTCGCGGTCCAGGCTGGGTGCCGGTTTATAAGGTGACCATATTCGGTTCGTGACAAAATGGTATCAAATGAAGTTCTTTCTTTTGGGTCATGTTATTTGGGGAATATTCAGGATAGTATAGATTTAGGATGGTCAGGACATGAAATTCTAGTAATGGTTAGTGTTCCTAGCTAGAATACCCCATGACGGGATTCGATTCTCCAGTGGATATTGGGATTTTTCTGAGTCCTTTTCTTTTCATAGATTGTTGATGATTAGGGGAAATGAAAAGATAGTTGGGTTAATGGTCTCAGTACGATCACAGGGCCTATCTAGCCATGTGAAGACAAGTATATTTTCGTAGAGCATTCTTTGTGATGATGAAGTGATTAGCATATGGATGGGAACCATATATACAAGTGACCCATTGAAACTATTTTCTTCTCAAATTATCTTGTGTTCTTTTGTTTATAAATCATGGATGTTTGGTTTTAATGAAAAAATTGACTTGGTTTTAAAAAGAATATGGTTTATATTAAATTATTTTATAATAAATATTCAATTTTTTGATTTTTTAAATGGTGGAACTAATTTTTTAGAATTTTTTGGAAATGTATAATGGTGTGTTTACACCTCTTTTGAAAGTAGGAAATTATGTTAAAGTTTATTTTAAAAAAGTGCTTCCAGTAGAGTTTTTGAACAAATGAAAGGTGTTTTAATTGGATGAGATGTTTTGAAATTGATCTATAGGACTTGATAGTGATTATTAATTTTAATTATTGGGATTTTGTTTTTCTGGTTAGCGGTCTTTAGAAAAAGGAAGCATTGTTTGATTATTTTGGTTTTGATAAGTGTATATTTTTTTAAAAAATTTGTTATTTATGTGTGGGATCACATGCATGGGGTTAAGTGGGATGATGGATGGATAATGGTACTACTAGATGTGTTTTGAGATGGATATGGGGAGGGTTACTGGAATGGCCTAGAAACATGCATGATTGAGGACAATGTGATAATATTGCTGGAAAAGTTAATTGCTGAACTATTTGTTTTGAAAGAATTGTTTTTTAGGAAAACATTATGACTTGATGACTGGTTTGAGATACTGTGTTTTTTTGTGTCTTTTAAATTCTGATATTGTGGGATATTTGTATTCCAAGAAGCCTTCCTGATTGAACTGTGTTTTGGGTTTTTATTTGTTTGAATTTTTTTTTGAAGTGTTGGTTATTGATCTCTTCTAAGAAACATTCAGGAAGCTATCATAGTGGTTTCCCTCACGAGTTTAGTTATGGTTTGTGTCACATTTTGACCAATGTTCATGCATGTTTGGGTCCTTGGGTTTTTTAAAGGATAATTTATTCCCTAATTATGGTTTAGTGGACAATTTAAGTGAAACCCAGATTGTTTCTCCATTGGGAAATATTCTACTTGATCAATATAAGAAATCCTTTTTTCAATCATGAGAGATTTATTTTACACCATTTTTTTATTTTTTTCCCCACTTATATCGAGAGAGTTCTCATGGAAGGTTGAAAGAGACCTTAGTTTCTTATGTTACCTGAATCATTGAAGGCCGAAGTGGTCTTCAGTTGTTAGTGAGGATGAGAATCAGGATGGTGTCTAAGAAGGTCTTTGGGTCCTTCATAGTCTATTTGAAGTAGTGTTTTATAATAAACCACATATGTGGAAAATATGGTAATGAGAGACTATTATGGCCACTTGTTATAATTGTGTGTTGTTTGGGGACATGGCATAGTGTCTCCTTCCATTTATTGTTCCTATCAGTCATAATGGTCACGTTCGGTGATGCCATTGATGTCATGTTCTCATTGACTATAAAGATGAATGTTTTGAAATCCTCTATGATTCGCTAACATGTTGGGAGAATGTATCTACTGGGAAAACATAATATTCTTCTATTTTATAGGAAGGTGATCATATGTGTCCTTTCCTTTTATTTTTTATCACCCGGAGAAACAAATTATGATGTGTGTGAGGAACTTATAATCCCTTGTTTCAGTGAAATAGAGGGTTAGGGTAAATTGAGTTTTGGAATGTGTTATGTATTGGTGTACAAATCTGGGATTAGTGTATAGTTTTCTTGGAACCAAAAGGAAAAGTTCGGTTTAGGGTTTCCAAAGCCTAACTATGATACCCAAGATGCTTTAATCATTTGAGCTCTAGCCATAGGTCCCATAGAGAAGTTGTCACATAGTCAGAGGGAAATCCCCGGGTCATATAAAACATTGTAAAAAGTCTTGTCCTCAGTATGATAGACGAAGAATATATTAATACTCTAATGTTTACATTTAGAATTTTTTGTACCCATACAATGGAATGAGGTTGTAGGACCTCATGTCTATGATATCACCCAATGTCATTATTTTCCCCTTTGGGGTCCATCGTATTTTATTGGAGTATGGTTGGGAATTTGGATAGATAGGTTCAACACATGGTTTTAACATGGTTAGTAGTAACCATTCCCCATAAAACCAACAAGTAGATGGATCCAAATGATTAAAGCATGGTTTCTAAAACTATGCAGATTAACTGTGTGATTGTCCCGAATCGTTAAATTATAGTTCTTCTTGTGTTGGAACATTGTGGTCAGTTATGATGGTAGGTTGTTATGGTGGGTATACCCAATATGATTCTCATGTGTGTTGCTTTGGAAATTTCGAATGGAGTTCTACCCCTGGTATTAATGAGTCTATACGGGCCACCCCATGTTAGGGTCTCGGTCCTGTATTAGGATAAATTGTGTTGTCTCTTTTGGTGGGGAGCCGATTTGTGTCTCCCCATACTATTAACGTAGATTGTTCCTTGGTCATGGATTAGCAGTAGGTAGCCTTTTTCGGAACTATATATCTACATATATCTTCCCTGGTTAATCATTGGGAGTGGAGAACACCCAATGGTCCATTTAAAGTAAGGTACATTTAACTTTGTTCATTTTTGTTGTAGATCGCTTGGTTAAATTGATGGAAACCTATTTGGATTGTGTTTGAGGAGTTTTCTATTTGTATAAAAACTTAATATACCAGAAAATTTCTTGAAGTTTTGTATTTTTTTTTGGGTGAAGGTATTCCATTCTTGAATTTTCAATTAGAGGTGTTTTGTCCTTTTGGGGGTGGGTGGATCTTGGCAAATGAGTCCATTTTGGCTTTTAGGTTGGGTTTGTTTTTTCCTTTGTCCTTGTAGTGGATTTCCAATATAGGAATGTTTTATGGTGGGGTGAATTTTTATACACATGAATTATTTTAAAGGTATTTTTTTAAATTTCCATTCATGATTTTTTTGGAGGTTTCCTATTCATTTTTTTAAGGATTGGGGCTGCCCGTAAGCCCATTTCCTGCATTAAAGTATTTATCTAATTTTTTAATCTCTCATTAATTTTGTTCTATTATATGGTAATTCTACCTCCCACTAAAATCCAAAAACCCAAGGAGCTCTCCCATTATCTATTTCATAACTTTCAAGCTTATTTGGATCGATGATTTGGGAGAAAACTCTCAGGATTTCTCAAATCGTCTGTATTTGTCAATGTAATTTGATTCGTTCATAAACCTATCAATTTTCACACTTAATCCACCATTTCAGTCCTCACTTAACATAATAAGCCTCATTTGAGCCTACCTATAAATTTTGGTTTCTTGGAGATTCAATCTTTTCTGGATTTGGGGTAATTTATTCATGAATGTTCAAGGTAAGTGATTCCTTCTTGGTTTCTTCCATTTTTCTTATGGATTCTTCCATCATTCATGAAGTTATAAAATTTAAAGAACATAGAGTTTGATCCTAGGGTTTTATTTGTTGTGTTTTTGGTCAAATATTACTATTTAGGGTTGGTTTTAACCCCCTTGTGGTGGGGTGGTGGTGTTGTTGATGTTTCACACCATGTTTTTAGTGTTTCAACACAAAAAGGTTGTTGATTCCATGTGTAAAAATTTAATGACGAGTTATCATGATTTATTTACTCATATTTCATATTCCTCATATGTTTTGTGTGGTGCAAAAACTATTTCTGATTGATTTAGTTAAGAATTTAATTTTATAGTTTAATTTTATCTTAAAATTGATTGTTTTTATGTGTAACTATTGGAGTATTATTTGGGTGTATTTCATAATATGTGAAATTGGTTTACCAAATCTTGTATGGGCTACAAATTATTTTCTATTAGGGTCTTCGTGGGCCATAGGGTCTGAAAGTGGGTTTTTGATTGCTTTTAATGTGTAAAACCATGTTATACCACTTGAACGTGTTTTATGAAAATGTGTGTGTTTTCTTGTGAATAATTTGTGGTATTCTTCAAAGTGATTTTATAATAAATTAGAGTGGATTATTCAATATTTCTGGGGCTTCCAATTCTATTTTAGACTCTTATTGGTGTGATTTTTTCCTTGAAAGATGGTTCAGAAATGGTTTTTATGTTCAATGCATGGGCGTACTCCTTAGAATTGTATTGTGAAAGATTTGAATAGTTTGATGATTTATGTAAGATGTGAAACCATATTGTAAAACTGTATTGGATTATGTATATTTTGAGTTGCTCTATTTTAAATGTGAAAGGTTTTTTCATGTGATGTGTAACTTCTTGGAAATGTTTTAAAAAAATGAATAATGAAATTTTTGAAATTTGAAAGTGATGTGAACATGATGTGGACTGTTTCATGTGACTGTGATGTGAAAAATGTATTTTGATTATGAAAAGGGTATGATGTTACATATGAGTGGTTTTTTAAGTTATTTTTTTAATCTTGGGGAAGATTTTATAAATTTTTTAAAGGATGTGTTGAATTTTCAAATATATACAAAATGAGTTGGGGCTATTTTAGTGAAGGTTGGATTTCAAAATCAAATTGAATGGAAAAGGAGATGATGTGCCTCTTTGATCTACATGGGGGTGTTTGGTTTATTTTTTATGTCGATGTGGTGTTTTCATGTTCAAATTATTTTTCATGGATTCTTGAACTTGTTTTTTCACAAGAGGGAAACTCATGTATCGAAGTGGGTGGATGTGTACTAGTATGCTAGTGATCCCGTGGTGTTTGGACTCATTTTCACATAGCATGATTGACGTGTACAACACTAAATAAACTATGATGATTCTGATGATTGGGGACCACTATTTTCTTTGTATGTTCCCTACTAGGGTATTTTGCATGAGAATAGATATTATTGTGGTTACTCTGACCAAAATACGGGGTACCAGTGACCCACAATAAGCTAGTTCCTAGGGTTTATTTTTTTTCTTGTGCTCGTTAGATTTTTTACACATACCTTCTGAATATGGTATGTTTGGATAGAAATTTTCGTAGATTTTTAATTTTCATTAAATGTTTTGAATCATTAAAATAGACCACTTGAGAGCTGTTTTATTTTTTAAAGTTTCTTTTTTTTTGAATTTGTAACTATCAATTCATGTTTTTGAAGACTTGCTTGCTTTTCGACTTTGAATGTTTATCCGATGGAATCTCATAATGGTGGTATCTTACTGGGATTTGGATCACACCCTAATTACAACATTGGGTGTAAGTAGACTTCCTGATTTTGTTACTGCATGTTTTGTAATATCTTTTGATCATATGGTTCGAGTTATAGGAGTCCAACGTGAAGCGGTGTTTTAGAGATTTCTTGAGGGAGGTGCCTCTTTCCATGTGGAGGTTCTTGGGCTATAATTTTAGGTTTACAACCTTTTTAATGATCTATGATCATTTTTTTATGATGTGTAAATAAATTTTAAAATATTATAAACATTATTTTATTTGAAAAATACAAAATCATCTTATTGTATTCGTTTTCTGTATTATGTTTATAGACTCAGGTAAATCATTCCCAATTTTTTGTTAATGATACCTCGGATCATGTACCAGCCCATGGGGATTGAGAACACCCATCCAGACTTGTTGAATGCCAGTTTTGGTGCCTCTTTACATGGTGACCAGATTCGGTTCATGACTATTAGGTTCCATCAAATATGGATTAATGGATACTGGATATTCTCCAAGAAAGAGATCAATCTAAAAATCCACCTCTCTCTTTGGAGTTAATCTAGAGAAATATTAGGAAGGACATATCTAAAATGATCTACAATGAGATGGTATTATCGGGATGATAATCATGATCTTATACCGTGAGATTGGAAATATTTGAGGCCAGTCCACCCATCTGAAGAATCTCTAGTCCATATTTTCATTCCTAGACATCCCACTAAAACATATATAAATAACATCTACCATATGGTAATGTGTAAGATACCTTTGTACATTAGATGTCTAAAATGGTGTGATATGTGATGAAATATATATCATGATAATGATATTAAATCCCATCATCTTGATTATGAAGAGGTTCCATGAGAATTAGTAACTTACTACCTCAAGGGGACAGCACCTACATTCGTCTATTCCGTCTTATTATACTCCCAATGGTTTATCTGGGATCATTAATACATAGTAGTACTATATCTCTAGCCCAATAACTTCTATGAAAAATAATGAGATGAAAATATGAGAAGAACCAACATCCAAAAAACTAGATAATATAGTGGAGGTTTATAGAATAATACATCATACTGTGGATGGTCATAAAACTTGATCACGAGGTTTCTATTGTAGTGAATAAAACGGACCTGATCCAAGGCCTTATGCTACAACTAAATAACATTGAGTATTACTACTCTACTAGAACTGATGATAATATAATGTCTAGCTACTACAACCCTGACATACTCCTCATCTAGTTTTGTCAGTCCTATTCAAACAACCATCCTAACACAACATAAAAGGACCTACCACTTAAGGTATATCTAGTCTAGATCATCTTCTAATATTATAAGATATAATCGCTTGAGATTTTCTCTTATGATTCCCCATATAGCTGTAAACAAGACATTCTATTTGGTCTCTACCACACTGATGTTTAGATTCTCCTATCGTCCACACTCAGGACATACAATGTGTATCCAAATACAATTACTCTGAAGACCACTTCCCTGGACCAAAAACATAAGGGATTGTTTTCCACTACCGAATTAACTGCCAGCAAAATGTCACATAGATCCTATTTTCTAGGTACTATTTCTTTGCCTTAGGTTTCACTCGAATATTATATCATCATCAGTGACCTCTTAGAAAGTAGGTAGTGAATATAAATTCACATGAGAATATATTTAAGACATAAGATCATCCTCAGAGTGTCTAGAATAAAAAATCTCATCACGAGCTAGAATTTGAGTAAAAACACTTTAAATTAGTGAAACATGGCGAATACTCCAAAAATGAAATAATACAAAACACTAGATACATATAATCTCTAGAATAATAATCAGATCTTACCATCTGATGATTGGAGTAAACAAAAAAGTTGTCTGGAATCCAGTCCAACCGAGCATTGATAGAAAATAGTATAGAAAATCCCCACCCACATATGCTTGGCTTCAGCGACTGCCGGTTCCCAGAAAGTATCATGTTGCTACTACTAAAACTCTTAAGTCCCATCAACTATTGTAGGCATAGGTCTGAGTGCACCTTTTATAGATTGTACTGGATATATGATACTATTATGAAGCTGATGATCACTTACTATATCTATTATAATACTATGTTTTTTATGTTTCACTCATGGTAGTGAGATGGGTTGCTATGTTCCCACCATGTTTAGAGCATAGTCGACACCTCCCTCCTAGCGCAGGACATGAGGACGTTGTACAATCAATGGTGTAAAGATTCCAAGGCCATGACTTAGAATAATATTTATGATGATAGATATTAATAAAAGATGATAAACAAATGAAAGGCCTCACTACCAAGGGTATACTACCTCAACTATAATCTTAATGTCAATGTATTGGTATGTGTTCAATCTTATAATGCATGTGTTCTGGTAGAAGAAGTGGTAAATAGAACCATACATATTTAATAATAGGAAAACATTGAATTAAATTAGTCATGTTTTAATTCTATGATTTTCATTTTTCTTATTTTCATATACAATGTTTTTTTAAATGGATTGGCATTCCTAGCGAATCAAAGGACATTCACCATTTCTCTCACATCAACTCCCATTTAATTTTATCGAATGGACCATCTTAGTAAATTACCCATCACAACACATGATGTCCCATAAAACACATGAATTAAAACTAGAAATCCCTCAATCAGAAAAAATATTTCAATTATAACATAACTACCAAAGAATCACTCAAAAATGACATCGAAACATGAAAATGAATATAGTTAGATACAACGATATCGTGTGGATTATCAATGGTCTATGAATTCTGGGTGAAAATGCTAATGCATGTAACCACACTCATTTCCCTCACATCATCCATCCATAAATTAAATAGAATTATCAGTCAAGATAAAATAGCTAACCATAACATATCATGTTAACCACCTAATGTTGAAATTATATCAACAATATTAAGAAAAATAGAAAAACAATCATCATTTATGAAACTCAGTATTTACCCCAAACATGGGTTAGATATGCCCAAGAATACCTTATAACCAACAACCAATGCATTCCTATTATCTTATATATTTTCTATAAATATTAAAGAATGAATGGAACCTATTTGATAGCACATTGTGATGTGTCAGACCTAGATTTCATTCAAAGGTTCCCCATGCCCAGTTGGCCTAGTGGCCTCAAGTACATCACCCTAAAATCCAGAGGCTACTAAGTAAAAATGAGGGTCTAGTCTGCGTCTCTATAATATAAATTGAAACAGTGTGAAAGCATGTATATATTAAAGAATTGTAGTACCATAATATAGATTCCCAAGTACCTGATTTATCTTTATCTGGTGTCTAAACATGTAACCATTATTTAATTTAATATTTTCTATTTTATATAGTAATTCACTTGAGTTGTAAATAGCATAACAACCAAAAATTATAATTATAATAAAGGATCAGTGAACTATAAATTCATCATGTAGTGGTGATATAAAAGATGATTTTATAAGGTAATAACAAAAGAAACTTTGGCCTCAAGGGTGGATCCTACTCATCTATAAGCTACATCTTGGATAAATTGGTAAGATTATAATGAAATGGGAATCACCCATGGCCTTCCATAATAATGTAATTAAAACATATTCTTAGTAATTAATAGATTCTAAAATGAGATAATAAGTGATTTGTCCCATGGGTGTATCTACTGCTTCGCTGGAATTGGTCTATGACCTTCTCGATCTTCTAACGCGTTGGTGCTCCTCTCTCTCCCTGGCTGATGTTGGTTAACTCTGCACTCTGGCATGGATTATTTGGGTCTGGTGCAACGATGCTATTTTTCATCATGCCCACAGACCCCCCAAATTTTGGATTGATCAAGCTTCCTCCTGGATTGAAGGTCGGGAAGGCCACAACAGATGTTCTATGCCGGGTGTCTCCCCCTCTCCTCATGTTCCCTGGAATCCCCCAATGGAAGGGATTCTCATGATAAATGTGGACGCGTCGCTTCCAAAAGCTGGGCTTGTTTCTCTCGGCCTCCTTGCCCAAAAGCATCTGGGGAAAATCCTTGCTGCTAAGTATGAACCACATCAGACATTCTGGGAACCGGCAGTCGCTGAAGCCAAGTCCATCCTTTCTGGTATGATGCTCGTTATTGAATGTTGATGGGGTGACATCATCATTGAGTCTTACTTTCATTCTGTTATCGATGCTATCAATCACAACGACAGAGGACACCAGTCATTTTGTACCATTGCCAGGAGAATTCTCTCACTCTGCCAATGTTTCTCATTTTGCACCTTCTCATTCATTAAAAGGGAAGGAAACAACGCGGCCCTTCAGTTGGCGTCCTCAGGCCCATTTGGCACTAACTAGCTCTGGCTGGAAAATTTCCCCTCATGGCTTCATGCATGTACTTTTGCTGATCATTATCATTAATATTAAATTCTATTATCAAAAAAAATCCGTAAAATGGAATGAGATACACGATTTCTCAAGTCATTCCCACAAGAATCCATGGATCACAATAATTTGACCGCTATAATAATAATTATGATTAGGTGCATATCAAAAGGAAAAAAATAATCATTTAATTTAATTAATTAAGTACATGAAATTAATCATTACATATAATTTTTTTTGGTTCAATTTTTTTCCATGTAATTTTGTGAAATGGTTTATGGGAATGAATCATTTTATTTCATTTAAAATTTTATTACAACATTATCTCCATTACCTTTAACAAACATGAAAATGTGGGAAAAGGATAAGAAACCCCGTGAAAATTAATCCAATATATTTTAGGCTAAATGATATAAATAATATACTTTCCAATTACCATTTATTGTTTATTAATCACGATTAATCAATCCAAATAGGTAAGTCAAGTTATAATAACACATGTGTTATAAATTTAAAACATGTTGATTTAATTAAACACTAACTTATGTCATGGTCACGTCATGTCACACTCTAACATTGTCACCTATAATATTAAAAATTTACTAAAATAATAGTTATAGAAAACACCATACTTGGGGTTGTCAACCTTGAGTCCATATCCTCCAACTATAGATAACATTCATCACTAAGTTCCTAGAACATGATTGTAAGGAAAATAAGAAGGATATATAAATTTAATAGTACATTCCCTGTGAAAATTAGTCTTTGACAAGGAAGTTTATAAAATGAAAAATTTTGAGGGATGCATTATTTACCACATACCTCATACTCATGCGACTCTCCTCATCTAGTATCAGCCTCTAGATTGGCTTGGTTTGGAAGAGATATGATGAAGATATCAACAAACTAAAAATAAGGCATATAAGAATTCATATAAAGAGAATCATCAAGTGGAAGAAGAATAATGAACGAATAAAATGGAATTTAGATCATATCGATGTACATCCTATATGACTAACAATGATCAAGTCGAACACAATATTGGATATTATGATCAAAATACATGGAAGAGAAATTTAATGAGATAAAATGAAAATAAATTTCCCTTGATTTCCAAAGGAGTGAAAATGACAGGAAGGGGAGTGTTTAATTAATTAAATTAAGGGTAATTATTTAAATTAAACCAAAATATGGAATACTATGGTTGTCCAAACCAGGGGACATCTTCAATTATAAGGGGAACATTGCATGGTTTGGTCACACAGTTATGGAAACATTATGACAAAAATTAAAAAATCCTCTACTAAAAATTATGGACTTTTTTCATGGGTTTATAGACCTTTGTACATGGTTTGGGAAAACCAATTTCCTTACATGACCCCATTTTCCAATATATAATGGATAGAAGTATCCATGTGGAATTCCCTTATGGCTTCTACTAACCATGTGACTATCCAATTTGTTGAAAAACTTGTTTTTAAGACTGAAACAACAACATTACATCCTTGAGACACTCCTAACTCATAAGAAATTCTTATTTGGTCAAAAATAAAAAAATAGGACAAAATTAAATTGATCCATTAATTATTAAAAAATAGAGTTCATACAATGTTTTATAACCAAATTCCTTGAGAATTAATCATTATCACGAAAGTTGAATACATAAATCTCCTACCTATAGTAGAAATATAACATGAATAACCAACTAAAATCAATTATAGTAGAATAAAAGGTGTCATGTTTCATTATAATGTCAATTAATATATCTTAGTTATTTTCTATAATTCCTTATTTTTCACTCATATAAACTAACACTACCCAAAGTTCCATTATCTCAGACATTGTCTAATATACACACAATCAAGATTAAAAATCCTTTTTCAATTTACACATTGAGAATGGCCTATAATGTTAGACATAGGTCATGAAAATTTTATCTGATTAACTATAACATGAATCTTATTGAAAACACTACACCATATTAATCACATGACCCTAATATGGTTGGATCCTTTACTAATATAAGGATCCTTAAGGGGGTTATTTGAAATAGTACATATATTAAAATTTGTCACTATTTTTCCCATGCAAATCCATGGTACATAGAATTAATCATTGGAATTAACTTGAATGTTTTCACAATGAAATACCATTATTAAATCCCATAAAAATAGAACTAAAAATTACCATTATTAAGAATCTCATTTTAGTTGTGCCTGTTATAACCAATACAATAACTACAACCTAAAAAACAATTCATATAATAGATCCTTGTTTCTTTTACCTCATTTATATCCTATTAACTTCCTATAAGGATATAACTCACCATGGGCTTCATTAAACATGTCACAAAACCATTTTTGAGATAAAAAAAAATATTACTTTCAAAAAACTTTTATCTAAAATCTATGTTCCATACATTACTAAAATAATATTGGTACTTAAACAACAAATAACCCATTGTCATTAAATACTATAAAATATGATTATGTGAAACTGCATGTCAGGGTATTTTTGGTAATGATAGTAGACTAATAATTCCACTATATAACCTCCTATTATAGTATAGGGAATGGTTTCTATCACTGAGTTAGAATATCTAATGAAATTTCTAGTGTTAAACTATATTAACATATCACCAAAAAATTGAAAAATATACAAATAACCCCAAATACCAGTTGTATATATATATTTGGACTCTATAAAATGTATTACTGTGATAATGAATATAATATCATCCCATGGATAATAAACAATTGAAATAGTTTTATTGAAAAGTCATAGAAACACAATGTACTAAGAAACATCACAATGCTGCACGTACAGTAGGATTAAATCCCAACAGTAACAGCCAAAACCACCATATTTAATCACCATTCTTCACAATAAATCACCATGCATCAATTAGAAACAACATTAAATAAAACACCCAAGTTCTATATCTACCAAGACAATCTCTAAACTTTTGTGTCATCTACATAGGCACAACATGTGTGGGAACAAAGCCCATGTAAGGATCTGTTTAAACATTCCCTTTCTGACACCCTTTAAACAATTACGTAAACACACTTTTATTTGAAATATCTACTCATGACATGGAATATTTCATAGAGTATGAAAAGGAATAAAAACATGTAGCCATGATAGTTAAAATATTCAGGTACAATATAGTTAATGAATGAATGAAAAATGATAATCCAGATACTATATACAATAATAATTATCTTCGTTTAATAATGGCTCAAATTAATACTATTATATCCCTTAATATTCAAACATCATTGAAAAATTAACAAGATTAGTATACTAAAATATCTTAAAAAATGAATATTGATTGAAATTTTTTATTTTATATTTGAGGCGACACCTACAGTAATAAGGATTCACATGTCTATTAAAATATTACACTACACAGATATCTAATTGTAACAACACTACTTGAATCATTGAATGGGTGGTTGATCATCAATTAATCGTGATTATTTGACAAGGGGTAACTATATATGATAATCTACATATATCATACCATTAATCCAACATTTAAACATCATTTGATATAAATCCATTTATGAACCCCAAAATATTGGTTGGGTGAATTCCTTGTCAATGGATGTGTAATGACCGAGGATATATCCATTTTAGTGGAGGAAACATGACGAAAATATATCAGAAATGGGGGACACTAAATCCTATGATATAAGACCCACCCTATGGGTGGGTAATGGGAGATACCTACCCAATTTTCAAATTGCATGTTGGGGAAACATGCCAACCAGATGTGTAGCACCCCCAGTTGGAGGTATGTGTAATTTTTTCATGCATTTTTATGTGTTTAAATTGCACGGAATGAGTTGGGAAGAGGGTTGGGGATTTTGGAATGTGTTTGGATTAGTTTGGAGGCTTTTAGAGGGGTGCACGGTTTGATCACGGTTAGTGGAAACCATGCGGGTTCCCCATGAAACTATGTGGACCATTGTTCTTGAGACAGTAGGCCTTGCACGACCTGTGCACGGTTTTCCAAATAGTGCGAGGAAACCGTGCGGACCCTGGCTCTTGAGGAAGGGGCATGCGAAGGGTTAGCGCACAGTTTCCCAAACCGTGTGGGCTAATCGTGGGGCCAATTAATGTTTGGGTTATAAGTTCTGGGGTCACTCTGGATTGCATCGTTTCACACCAAATCATCTCCCACTAGACCCTCACTCAGGAATTTTAGTTCTCAAGGGTTGTACGGGCTCTCCCACTTGTTTTGAAAGTGATTCAAAGGGGTTTGAAGGTGGATTCAAGGTGGTTTCTCCCGAGTAGGTCTATCCTTTTGGTTTCCTTGTGTATTCATCTAGATCTACATCCCTCTCTTTCTTGGTTTTCTATATCTACACTATTTTTGTGTATATCTAGGGTTATGTATTCCTTGGATGATGATTTTGAGGATTTTAATGGTTAGGTAAGGGGATCTAGAGAGGTGCCGGTGGTGTGTTCGTCGGATTTGACGTGCAGTTGTTCGTGGTTCGATTTCCCAGGAACCCAAAAGGTAGGTGGATTATCTTTGAACTCCACTTGGTAAGAACTAGTGTTTCCTTGTAAAATTAATTGTTTTGTTGAAAATTAATTGTGATTTGTTATGTGAAACTGGTTCTAAAACCCTTGGGTGATGTTTTGGTGATTTTTGGAAAAAATGTTGTTTTATGGTGAAATGCAATTATTGTGGATTTTTAAATAAAGATTTTAATATGGGATGATATGGTTGATTTGTGAAAATGATTTTTGGAAAAGCTTTTCAATAAAAGGGTTGTTTTATTGAAATTTTTCTTAGCATGGAAAATTGTTTTCAATAAATGGTTGATTTATTGAAGTGGGTTGATATGAAATGGAATTGGTTGATTGCATGTTGTTGTGACCCTGGTGGGTTTCTGCTTGTTTGGTTTGATTTAAATGTTTTATGGAAATGGGTGGGAAGTCTCACTATAAAATGGGGATGGATAGTGGTTGGAAGAACCCCTATATGAGTAGTGGTCGGGAAGTACCTCAAGTTGTGAATGGTGAACAGGTTGGGCGGATGTCCCACCATATTGATTGTTTTGGTGTGAATGGGTGAACGGTTTGGGAGGAAGTCCCACGGTTTTGGTTTCTTGTTGTGCATTTATTTGCAAGATTGATTTGTTGTGCTAATCTGTAAATGTTAGGATGATTATGGCTTGTTTGGTTGGCTTTCCCTAGGCTGCTTGGTTTGGGTGTGATGGCCTGGTAAGGGCATGTTTGGCTTATGAAAATTGTTGCTCTTGTGACTTATTTTATATAATTTTTTTTATATTAATGTGCTAAGGGTTTTATCCTAGTGGTGTGTGTAGGGAAGTAATTTGGGGAAATCATACTGAGTTTTAGTACTCACCCCCTGCTTTGGCACGTTGGTGTCGTTGCAGATGTTGTGTGCTATGACGTGGGAAAAGGTAAGGCATCAACCTCCTTTAGTTGTGCGTTGTGATGTCGTGGTCGAACGTGGAGCTTGGAGCTTGGTGTAGAGTTGTGGTGGTGTCATGGATCGTGGTGTTCTTTTTGAGTCTTCCGCATGGTACTATGATGTTGTATTGGATTGTGTTGGCATGTCAGATTATGGATTATCATGTTGTCTTTGCAAATGTATGAGTTTGGTTTTGTTGACATGCATCGTTTAGTTGTGGTTGTTTGGTTGGTTTTGTCTTACGGGAAAATTGGTCCCCAATTTTTCTCATAGCCCTCAGCATTTATTGATGGCATTTAGAGCCTTGGGAACATCACTTAAGGCCAAGTAACCCTCACTGCCTCCTCAAGCCAATGAGGTATGGGTGGGGTGTTACAAGTAGTACCAGTTTATTCAGTCCTTTGTAGTTGATTCTCGGATTTGGTGTTGAAATTTGTTGTGGAATACTCCTTGAGTCGGTATGGTAGCAAGGAGTAGGAATGTCAGATCATGGAACGTATATCATAAAAGGATGTAGCTAACCCTTTTATGCTGAAATTCATGTTAACAAGGAGTTGGGTACATAAGTTTTTTGGAGACACTTATAGGCATTGGATATGTCATTATCATTGGTGTAGCCAATGAGATGAGAATGAAATGCATGGTAGAAATTAATTCCCTCTAGGATACATATTTCATTAGGGTATATTGATTTTTGATGTAACGAGAAATTGTAATATGAATAAATTGTAATTTTGAAAATGGTTTGGATTTTAAAATGGTGAAACATGGAACATGTCAAAAAATGTGAACTGGTGGAAACACTTGTTGTGAAAGTGTTGTGTAATGTGATTTGAAATAGGATTTTTTGATGTCTACATATGTGAAAATCATGGTTTTTTGTTTTCTATTTAACGAAATGGCACTGGGTAAGCGTCGTAGAGACCAACCGGAGGAGGCTGCTGAGAATGTGTGTGCACCTGAGCCTCAGGTGAACCAGCTACTAATGTAAAGTATAGTGCAGGCATTCCAAGATGTGGGAATTGGAAATAGAGGGGATGAACCAAGGAATGTGGATCATGTGGTTCTGTTTCAAAAGAAGAATCCACCCATCATCAAGAGAGATTTTGAGCCAAAAAGGGAAGAAGCATGGTTGAATAGAATGAACATGATCTTTTAGATCTTGGGCACACCGGTAGAGCTGAATGTGATGTTGGCCACATATATGTTGGAAGATCATTCCCTTCATAGGTGGGAGTTGGTTGTCCAAGCTAGGATAGACTAGGCTATGACATGGGAAGGCTTTGAAGAATTGTATAACAAACAATTCTACCCACATACGTTTAGAATTCAGCATATGACTGAATTCATCACTCTGATGCAAGATCTGATGACGGTGATGGAGTATGCAGCTATGTTTATGAACTTAGTGCGGTTTTCAACCGAGGTTGCGGGTAGCACATCATTGAAGGAAAGGATCTTTGAAGAAGGGTTAAGGCAATAAATCCATTCAAAGATAGTGGTGCTGTGTATAGATGATTACACGGATATGGTGAATAGAGCCTCGGTGGCTGAGTTGGATCTGTTGGGAACTCCAGGCGGGGGAAACATGGTTGTACCCATGGGGAATAGTGGGAACTCTAACGTTGTGTTCCAACGAAGGAGGGACACTTATTCTCAGTGCGGGAATATGACATATAATCTGAATGCAGGATTGGTAAAACTTCCTTGGAATCCCCAGATCAAGCTGGGACGTTTTTAGTGAATTTTGATGAGCCACATCAAACGGTATTGTATGACACAACCTCGAGCATGTCATAATTGTAAGCAGATGGGGCATCAGCAGCGTTATTGTCGAAAATCTACAAGTTTGGTTTCGTGTGGCACTCCTCAGGGATCGCAGAAGTCATATGAATCGATTGGACGGGGGCAATAGTAGGCCCCTCGACAGCAGAGTAAAGTGGGTCATGGTGATTCTTGGAATACCACAACGCCTCAGCAGAGCAATAAAGAGCAGAGTGTGGCAAGAAAACATGTTTTCGAAGATGTGCAGTTTGTGGTGGATGATCAGTCGGGGCCATCAATGGTGTGAGGTAATGTTCATTTAAATTCTAACTTGATGCAAGTGATGTTTGATACGGGTGATTAACACTCTTTTATTTCTTCACTTTTGGTTGATTTTTTGGGTTTAAAGGTAGAAATGATGACCTCGTTTTTGAAACATCAAACTCCTCTGGGTCGAAGAGAGTGTCAAGCTTTCATTTGTATAGAATGTTGTATCGATGTGGGCGAGGTTGAGATAGTGGGGAACTTTTCAAAGCTTGATCTGGATGGTTATGATGTAATATTGTTAATGGATTGGATGGTGGATTTTAAGGACCACGTCAACTGTGATGCGCAGACTGTGGATTTTACTCCACACTATGGCGTTATACATCTTTTTAGAGGTAAGAAACATGAAAGGCAGGGTGCAATGGGATTGTTGGCACCAGAGTTGGGTTGTTATCGTATCAGTTAGAGGTATTTTCATTAGAGTCAGTAGAGGGTGTTGAGCAGAGTGTTCCTCCGTTAGTGGTGGATTATTTCATGGATGTTTTTCCTGATGAATTCTCAGGGTTACCTCCCGCATGAGAAGTGGAATTTATGATTGACCACCTTATGGGGACTAGTACAATATCACATCTGTATTATTGGATGGAACCAGTTGAATTGCAGTAATTGAAAACCTAGTTGGAAGTGTTAGAAAAGAAAGGGTTTATCTGGCCTAGCACATCTTTGTGGGCAGTGTCGGTGTAGTTTGTGAAAAAGGCGGATGGAACCTTGAGGCTTTGTGTTTATTAAAATACACTTTACCAGGTTACAATAAAGAATAGATATCCACTTCCATGAATTGATGATTTGTTCGACCAGTTGAGGGGAGCTCGGTGGTTCTCCAAGATCGGCCTGAGGTCGGCATATAATCAATTGCGGGTGAGGAAGGTGGATATTCCTAAAACAGCTTTCAGAAGTAGATATGGCCATTATGAATATGTGGTTATTCCTTTTGGTCTAATGAATGCGCCAGTGGTGATTATGGAATTAATTAATCAGATATTTCAGAGATATCCGGATTCATTTGTGGTAAGGTTTTTCGATGATATTCTAGTGTATTCAAAGACAAGGGTGGAGCATGAGTGACACTTGGCGACAGTGCTGGCGATCTTAAGGGATCATCGGTTGAATTCCAAATTGTCAAAGTGTGACATTTAGATACAGGAAGTTCATTTTTTTGGCCATGTGATTTCTGAAAGTGGTGTTTAAGTGGATCCAGAAAAGATAGAGGATGTTATCTCACTGAAACCTCCAAAGAATGTGTTTGCAATGTGGAGTTTTCTTGGTCTAGCTAGGTATTATCAGTGTTTTGTTCATGATTTTTCACTTTTGGCTTCACCAATGACAGCTTTGACAAGAATAAATGTTCAATTCAAGTGGAATGAATAGTGTCAGCAGTGTTTCAAAGATCTAAATGATCATCTTACATCAGCACCAATCATGGTTTTCCCAGAATCAGGAAAAGGGTACATTATGTATTGCGATGTATTTGGATTAGGGTTATGGTGCATTCTCAGGCAAGGTAATCATGTGGTTGCATATGGCTCACAGAAGATGAGAGTGCATGTGAAGAACTACCCAACTCATGACTTGGATTTGGTAGTAGTGGTCCATGATTTGAAAGTGTGGCATCATTATCACTGCGGTATGAAATTCACGGTATATACAGATCATAAGAGCTTGAAACACATTTTATCACAATGGTATTTGAACTTTAGGAAAAGTATATGGAAGGAATATCTCCAAATGTTTGATTATTTACTTGATGTACACACCAAGTAAAAGAAATTCAGTGGTGGATGCATTAAGTTGGAAATCATATGCTCAGGTGGTGAAACATGCATCAGACTAGTGGCAGTTGATGTCAGTTATAGCTGATGTGTAGTAGGAATTTGAGGACCAAGGTGATACAGTGGCATTCTTTTCGATTTTGTTCATTCATTACTTGGTTGTCCTATTTAGAGAGGCATCGATATCTGATTATGAGTGTTTGACAATGTGGTCGAGACTCAATGTTGGGGAGACCATTGAGGGTTTGCAACTGAATGGAGATTCAGTTGTCTTTTTTTGGAATCAGATGGTAGTACTAGATTCTTTTCATGAAGATCATCTCAGGGTGTATCATCATTCCAGGTGGTCTATTCATCCTAGAATTCAGAAAATTTATAAAGGTCTGAAGGCGCAGTTCTGGTGGGCTGCTATGAAACGAAGTGTGGCCGAGTTTGTTTTGAGATTCTTAATTTGTTAGTTGGACAAGGCAGAGCATCAGAGGCCACCATGAATGTTGCAGTCATTACCAACCCCTATTTGGAAGTGGAATAAGATAGTGATGGATTTTGTCACAGGTCTCCCAAAAACGGTAAAGAATCATGATACCATTTGGGTGATAGTGGATTGGCTAACGAAGTCGGACCATTTCATCCCGATTCGTGAATCTCATACGGTGGAGGATCTGTCCAAAATCTATATCTGGGAGGTGGTAAAGAGGCACTGTGTTCCAGTTTCGATTGTATCAGATAGTGATCCGATGTTTACATCTTGTTTCAATAAATCCTTATAGTAAGCCCTTGGAACGAAGTTGACGATGGGTACGACGTATCTACCTCAAACGAATGGTCAATCTGAGAGGACGATACAAACTCTAGAGGAAATGATGCGGGCTTGTTTCATGGATTTTGGTTTCTTGTGGGAGGTGCACTTGTAGTTGTTTGAGTTCTCGTAAAATAATATTTTTCAGGAATCCATACAGATAGCTCCTTATGAAGTATTGTACGGGTGGCCGTGTCGTTCTCCACTATGTTGGGTGGAAACGGGAGGGTCCTTGATAGTTGGACTGAGTCTTTTACAGGAGACTATGGATAATATCAAGTTGATCAAGAAGAGAATGGAGATAGCTCATAGTCATCGAAAATCGTATGCGGATCATCGTTGATGGCCATTGTCTTTCCAGGTGAGTGATCATGTGTTATTGAGGATCTCTCCTAGGTTGGGACATCATCAGTTTGGGAAGCAGGGAAATATATCACTGGGGAATATTTGGCTTTTTATGGTTCTTGAGTGGGTCAGTGAGGTGGATTATCATTTGGCTTTTCCACCACTATTTAGTGCAGTGCACAATGTGATTCATGAATAGCAGTTGAAAAAGTATCAGCTGGATCATGACCATGTGATTCGATGGGATCAGGTTGAGCTAGAACCGAATGTTTTGTTGGTGAACTTGCCAATGCGGGTTATGGATAGGAAATAGAATGTCTTGCATGGTAAAATCATCAGTTTAGCCATTTTTTGTGGAAACATGGTCTGATTCAAGAGGAGACATGGGAGCGGGAGAAAGATATGGTCGAGTAGTGGCCCGAGCTCTTTCGGCAAAGGGTGGGTTCACTACTATCCGAGGACGGAAAGTCCAATGGTGGGGAGAATTTACACCCCCGGTTTGAGGAATGTGGCCTTTTTCATGTATTTTTATGTGTTTAAAGTCCATGGAATGAGTTGGGAAAAGTTTGGGAGAGTTTGGAATGGTTTTGGATGAGTTTGGAGGCTTTTAAAGGGTTGCACTGTTTGAGCACGGTTAGTGGAAACCATGCAGGTTCCCCAGGAAACCGTGCGGACCCTTGTTCATGAGACAGTAGTCCTCACATGTCATGTGCATGGTTTTCCAAACAATTCAAAGAAACCATGCGGACCCTGGCTCTTAAGGCAGTGTCATACGCAAGGTTAGCGCACGACATTCCAAACTGTGTGGGATAACCGTGCGACCACTTAAAGAGGGGGGTATATGTTCTGGGCTCAATCTGTATTTACTCTTTTCACCCCAAATCGTCTCTAACTCGAGCCTCACTCTGTATTTTCGTTTCTCAAGGGTTGGAGGGGCTCTCCCACTCATTTTGGAAGCAATTCGAAGGGGTTTCAAGGTGGATTCAAAGTTGTTTCTCCTGGGTAAGTTTCACCTTTTGGATTCCTTGTGTTTTCCTCTAGATCCACATCCCTCTCTTTCTTGTTTTTTATATCTAAAATTTTTGTGTGTAGATCTAGGGTTTTGGTTGCCTTGGAAGATGATTTTGAGGCTTGTTATGGTTAGGTAAGGGGATCTAGAGTTGTGCAAGTGGTGCGTTCGCCGGATTTGAGGCGCGATAGTTCGTGGGTCAATTCCTCGGGAACCCTAAAGGTAGGCGACATCTCTCTCAACTCCACATGGTTATAACTAGGGTTTACTTGTTACAATTAATAGTTTCATTGAAAATTAATTGTGAATTCTTATGAAAAATTGGTTATAAATCCCTTGGGTGATGTTTTGGGGTTTTTTGGGAAAAAGGGTGTTTTATGGTGAAATTCAAATATTGTGGATTTTAAAATGAAGATTTTAAAATGTGATGCTATGGTTGATTTGTGAAAATTATTGATGGAAAGGGTTTTCAATTACAGGGTTTCTTTATAGAAATGTTACTTGACATGGAAAATGGTTTTCAAGAAATTGGTGATTTATTGAAGTGGATTGATATGCAATGGAATTGGTTGATTGCATGTAGTTGTGGCTTTGGTGGGTTTATGATTGGTTGGTTTTGATAGATATTTTTTATGCAAGTGGGTGGGAAGTCTCACTATATACTGGGTATGGATATTAGTAGTAAGAACCAATATATGAGTAGTGGTCGGGAATTACCGCTAGTTGTGAATGTCTGAACGGGTTTGGCGGAAGTCCCACTGTTTTCATTGTTTTGGTTTGAATGGGTGAACAGTTTTAGTGGAAGTCCCACCGTTTTGGGGGTTTGATGTTAAATTATTTACAAGATGGAATTGATGTGTTAATGTGTAAATGTTGGGATGATTTTGGCTTGTTTGGTTGTCATTCCCTAGGCTTCTTGGTATTGGTGTGATGGCCTAATAAGGTCATGTTTGGCTTATGAAAATGGTTTCTCTTGTGACTTATTTTATATAAACTGTTTTATATAAATGTAATAACAGGTTTATCCTAGTGGCGTGTGTAAGGAAGTCATTTGGGGAAATCCTACTTAGTTTTAGTACTCACCCCTTTCATTAGCACGATGGTGTCTTTGCAGATGTTGTGTACCGTGTCGTGGGAAAAGGTAAGGAATCAACCTCTTTTAGTGGTATGTTGTGATGTTTTGGTGGAACATGGAGCTTGAAGCTTGGTGTGGAGTTGTTTTGGTGTCATGGCTCGTGGTGTTCTTGTTCAGTCTTTTGCATTGTACTCTGATGTTATATTGGGTTGTGTTACCATGCGATATTATGAATTATCTTGTTGCATTTGGTAATGTATGAGTTTGGTTTTGTTGACATGCATCATTTAGTTGTGGTTGTTTGGTTGGTTTTTTTTCAAGGGAAAATTGTTACCCAATTGTTCTAGGAGCCCTCTTCATTTATTTCCCGCCTTTAGCACCTTGGGAAGGTCTCTTAAGGCCATGTATCCCTCACCGCCTCCACAAGCCAATGATGTAGTGGCGGGGTGTTACAAGAAGCCACCTAGTCTGAGGGGATACATATCCAAATTTCAATCTAAATATATAATCAAATATCTTCACTTTTCATATGGATCTATGTCATAAAACATCCTATCTCATTGAAAAAGTCGGCTTCTATAGCAAATTAAGGTGTACCATTTTATGAAAATCATAAAAATACATTGGATATTTAATCACATTATGTAAAATGGGTAACAATGAATATTTTGTATTTCCACATATCATAAATGAGTGATGATATGTGATGGGACCTATGGAACACACCATAAATAAAATTTAATCACCCGATATTAGTCTTGAATGCTTCGTCTCGATGTATATGCTCTAATACTCTAAATTTATGTAAAATTTCACATCTCATTGGAGGGATTGAACTAAATCAAAACAGAGTTAGTATTAATAATAATATAATTATTTATACAATTTTTATTATTACCATTATTAATATTATAAAAAAAATATGTGGTCACTTATACATTTACATAAAAAATGGAATGGGGATTCATGCATGCAATACATGACAAAAATAGACCCCTCATTCATTTCATTCCCACATATTCAACAATCTCTTTAGATGAATTCATTTATTATATTTTAGAAATATCATATTAGAATACATTATGTAATTCTTACGACACCTCATATACAACTAAAAATTCACCATATCTCCTTTTCATACACTTCATTTGGTACATGTATTTTATTATATATATATTTTAATTATATAATTAATTATTATTGTTTTGAATTGCTGATATTGTTGGTTCTTCTATACCATCATATGGACATGAAAAACATGATAAACCCAATTATGGGTTTCATTGGATAAACATACTATATTTGGAAAAGGAAAAAAACTGAAAACACAAATGGATTTATCAACAAGAATCCAACATAAAAAATTTATTGAAAATAAATCATAAAATTCATTACTGTAGTTGTTAAAATATATTTATCAACCATCTTCATATTCAATGGATTGAACATAATGTTGAAAAAGTGAGAAATAAAAAAAGGGTACTTCTTTCCACTGAGTGAGAACACTAACAGAATGATCCATACACAATTGATGATGACACCCAAATTCTCAAAGGGGTGAAAGATATTTCACCAAGAGTTAAATGAGATTTTGGAACATAATAGATCCATGAAGAGCATAAAACCATCATAGGTTCCACACATAAGTACATCATAGGAGAGGATCACAACCTCATATACAAACCATATTGATATCATACATTGAATGAATATTTTGATCCATAATATAACTTATCATGTTCCATATAATAAAAGTATAATGTTATACTATATTCAGGTTTATCCATAGAAAACATTAATGAATGATTTTTTTCAAACATAAATGAACTAACACTTTGGTTTATAACAAATTAAATCATATAGGTGGGACATGACAACATCCATGAATCACATGCACATAAAAACCATGAATGGTTATAAAACAACCTTGACTTAGCATACATTTATATTACATCTTTTTATATTAATATTCAGTACATTAAAAAACAACTGAGGGAGGATCATAATAGTTAATTGTTTTTTTGAAAATTTGAAACAAAAACATCTATCCTGGTGATAGATCTTTAACATCTCCCATAAATATCTCCATCACTAGTACATCTACTCGAAACACTTCATCATAACCTAGAGAAAGAAAACATGAAATAGGGGTGAACTAAATGTTCAGTAAAGGTAAAAAAGGAGATATATAAGCATAAACATGGTTATAATGGTATGAGAACATGATCCTATAAATATAAGATCATACCCTACATGTAAAATATAATAACATAGTTCATGGAATAAGGATTGGTAGTTCATTATGCATGAATCATATGAAATAGAGAGCGTAATCCAAGAAAGCATAAGATAGAAATAATAAATGTGATTGTGGAATAAAAATAAGCATATAATACGATTTCCATAGTTACCAATGAATCACTACAAAAAAACATCTGAGTGGAAATAGTCTTTTACTGAACTAGGTGAACCCTCATTCCATCCATGTATTACAGAACTAGGTGAACCCTCATTCAAGTGATGTATTACTAAACTGAGTAAACACTCTTTATTTTCCTACCTTACTTAACCATGTAAACCATCATTCCATTACTATATTATTGATCCATTTAGCCCCTTGTTCCTTCCCTCTATTACAGAACAGAGTAAACTATTGTTCAATATTTGTATTATTGATCCAATTGAACCATCGTTCAATCCCTGTTTATCTCATGAGATATAACTCTTCACCCAATTCATTGGAGGGAGATATATATCCCACCCACCACAAAATAAAATTATACAAACATGTTCCACAATATTATAAATTAACATATCAAATCCCATGAAATGAAATAGGTATCATTATCAGGTAAACATAACATAACATCTTTATATAGATAGGTTTCATAATCATTTCAACATACACATATTATATGAAAAGAAGGGGGTTACAAAAGCATGTCACCCATGAATGATAAATAGGTTTCATAGACATATTAACAATGAAAAAGAAATTGTATTCATAATGACCATGTAATTAATGATAACTCATTCACACAAAGGATATAAATGGAACCTTTTGATCATTTCCTAGGAAGAAATAAATAACATCAATATATTTCATCTTGGATTGAAAATTATTTTGAAATATAATCAAAAAAATTTCTTAAGGAAAACATCCTTTCTTGTTGGAAATTTTATTTTTAATAAATAAAATAATTGGGAAATAATTTTCTTAGGAAAAACTATGAAAATATATAAAGAAGACAAGAAATCATTTTGAAAAACTATTTCATTGTTAACATTTAAATTGTGCTTCAAAACATTTTAAAAAACTTTTTCATTGGAAACACATTAAAACATTTAAAAAATGATTAAAAATATTATGAAATCATTTTATATGAAAATAAATTGAATACTTATAAAGAAATCATAAAAAATTTACATTATTGTCAAAATCTATAGAGACGATTGAAAATGTTTTGAAACCAGTTCATTTACAGCACATTGAAAAAATATAAATAGAGCATGAAAAACTTTTATAAACCTTTAATTTGGAAAAAAATGTAAAATATGTTTGAAATAATTTAGAAAAAAAAACTGGAAAAATAATTTTATAATAATTTTCTAAAACATGATCCTTTTGAAATTTCTAAAGGAAGGTTCAAAGGAATGATGACAACTAAATCTATAAATGTCATACAAGGTATAAAGGTAATTCATTATTCATGTTAAAAAGTGTGGAAATATTCCATATTTGTAAAATGACATGATGATTCCCTTTAAGAGATTGGTAAATGAAAAAAAGATAAAATTTTCTTTTAGATATTATAGGATAATGGTATAATATTCATCGAATCCCTTTTTAGAAAACATAGATTTCCAACCGAAGAGAGGGTAAATTCAGGTGCTCCTAAAAACACTTTTTAACTATCCTACATACCAAATAGAAGAAAATGGTACCAATAAATGATTATATATTGAAATATTAGAGGATAAGAAAACTCAAGATTTTTCTGAGATATGGATCATAATGTTTCATAAATGGAATCATAAATATATACAATCTCGAAATGCAATGATATTGTCTCAATAAACTCTTATGACATGGTATCTTGGTATAATACTTTATATGGAATAAAAGTTATGTAAATGAAGCTTCATGTATCTTTAATAGACGTATATTAATTATATAACATGTAAAATGAATGTATATGTGCCTCATTGAAAATATTTGGGGCATAACAAAGCATCAGTCTCAAAGACGGAAAATTTAGAAAAAATTGTTTTTATAATTTGGTTACTTTTAATAGTTTAACACTATGAAATAAGGATCATATAATGGACATGTAAAAAAATAACATTACGTATACAATAATTTAAATAAAATCATGTTCATTACATATACTACACAAAAATAATTATTTCTATACATAGATTGTATCTCATGAAAATTAATTGTGGGATGAAAATCCCCTTACCTTATGCCTTGACTCTGTCCATACTCATACAAGAATCCTCTATAGTAAATATAATTTTATTATAAATATTTTTATTATTAATATTGTTATATATATTTACATATATGGTTATATTATAACCTTATATTACCATCTTGTTAATGATGCTATGTTAATGTTTCACATCATGTAATATTCTATTTGTTCATCACATGTGTCTTAATTTATTATATAATTGATCAGTGTATATATATCATGATTCCAAAATGTATAAAAATATAATTATATATGTTATATATGTTAAAATTATATTATAATAATATAATTCATAATAAAGTATGTAATTGAATACACCGTGCATGGAGAAGGTAAGCTGTGCGTACATATAAACACTTTTTTTCTGTTTTTATAATCGTACTAAAAAATGTATGAAAATGACATTTGTTGATATATTTGTTTTTATATATATCATTATTGAATTATAATTATTATATAATATTTTTCAAATAATTTCATTAAAACAATCCTTAATACATTCTATGTGGTGTGTGAATGAATGCCAATGCTTTGAGAGGGTTGTAGTCCACACTTCCTCAAATGAGATTATCAAATTAACACCAAATGGAAGTAAAAAAATGTGTGTTAGAAAAGGAATAAATGAGGTCAAATAGATAATAAATATAATATTCTACATACATATATATATATATATTTCATAAAAATGGCCACTATCAATGGCTGTAATGGAGAAATGAGCAATCACCATTTCATGTGGTAGTCGTTCACCGTATATATAAACAATATATTAAAAATCCATTATATGGTGGTGTGTGGATTTATAGATCATAAAATTTTCATAAAAACATCTTATTATATATATTATATTGTTTTTTAAAGACAATAATGTAATAAAGAGAGTTGAGGGGGTGGAGAAAGAAAATAAATGAATGGATCTTGAGAGAATACATTACCTCTTAATCAGGTAAATCATTTTGGATTGTGGAAAAAGGAAACCATGAGAGGGTTTCTTCCCAAAGGTATGATTTAAGGTCAAAGGTATTATATTTTTTAGGTAATTTTGGATTATCTGGTTTGATAATAAGATGCTTCAGTTGTATGTGGAATGTGTAGAGTTCTTTCCTTTTTTATATTGGAGGGGCAGTGGCACTTTTGTTAATATCAAAAGGTATTCAATAACGGTTGCCCTATCTTACATAAATATCCTAACATATCGAAAAATAATGTATGAAATTGGATTTATGGTTGATAAAAATCTCATCCACACAAAAATATTTTTATTTCAATTATTATTTTTCCTTAATTTCTAAAATTCACTAATTTTATCATTTTTGTTTTTATTAAAGAATCTAGTTTTCTAATTTATATAATTTAAAAATTTATAAAAAATTAATGTTAAATTTATCCAAAAATATATATCCATCAAATTATTGACAGTATATCAAATTTATAAAATAAAAATCAAAATTTTTTAAGTTAATTTTTAAAAAATCCCATATGACGAGCTGATACATTGCTTGAACACAGACCATCTTAACAATGTATATACATAATATGGATCAATATGATAATTATAAAAGATTAATTATAATATTAATATAAATTATTAAATATATATTATCACTTTTTTGTAAATTGGAAGAATATAGTATTTTAATCAATTTTATGTCATTTTATAAGATTCATTTATATTCAAATAACAATAATGTGAATTTTGACATTATATATTTAATGTTATTTTTAAAATATTAATATTATATTTGAATTAAAATATATTATGTTTTATGTTGTGTTACATGATATATTAATCAGAAAAATAAATGAAATAATTCTATCAATTATCATCACATTTAATATTTAAAGTATCATCTATTTTAGTTAGTTGTAAACAAAATAATCATTGTATTGATGTTTCTTAATAATTATATGTGCCTAATGTATCTATAAAAATTATTGAAAATTTATTATGATAAAAATATTCAATATATATTTAAAAATGATATATATAACCGAAAAAAAAAATTAACATATGTCCGTTTTTTATAAATGTTAATGCTCAGGAAAGTTCCCCATTTGTCTATTACCTAACTGACAATTTTTATAGGGATCATCCATTAAATACTATTCCAATAGCCCAAATTTATTTTTAAAAGTTGTGACCTGGTTAAATTTTATAATAAAATGGCTTTTGAACAAGTGTATATGTCTTTTTTGTTCCTGAATATTAATTTTTAGTTCCTTATTAATCCTTGATGTACCTTAATTACCGTAATTAATTTTATTCACATTCAATAAAAATTTTAGTCACAAATTCATGTCAGTCTTATTAAACCAGATATATCATACTAAATACATTATTTTATATAATATTTCCAAAATTCTAATATCATATGTGGAAAAATTACGATAAACACCAATCCCTTAAACTGAGCGAAATAACGGGATTTTATAGTAGAAAAATGTTCAAAATTTTGTTATTATTTTATATTCAATTTCAATTTGAATATATTTATAATGAATATAATTTTATTAGTATATTTAATATTAATATAATATTACATTAATAATTATTAATATAATCAATTTGAATTAATAATTATTTATTCAAATTTTCTCTTTTTACAAAAAATAAGGGTTTTCACCATTCATCAAAAACTAAATTTTCTCATAAATATACCAAAAATTCATCCTCGTATAATTTTTTCATTCTAAAATAAAAAATTATTTATATTTTATTTAATTAAATTTCTAATTTTTTTAAGGTACATTCTTTATTAATAGTGATTCATTAAAAAATAATATCTATAACATAAAAAGACAACCAAAAATATTATCATTCCCCATAAACATGTTTTATTCATATAAAGTAACAATATATGAAAATTACTTATTAAAACTTTTAATAGATAGGTTATAAATATCCTATTTAAATAATTAAAACTAGGAAGTGATATGTTTCATTGAAACTCATTTTTGTGTACATCATCCACCAAGTCGGTGTTACTTATAGCGCAAGCCAAGTTTGTATTACCTGTGAAAGGATTTTTGGAATTAGTGTTTTAATATTTATATATATATAATTTTATACAACGACCTGTGAAATGAAAAATATTGAAAATATAATTTAATGTGAATAGAATATTTCTCAAAATTTCAGGGTGTTACATTATCCACCCCTAATGATTTTCAGCACCAAAATTCATTCGGGGTATCAAAGGTTTAATAAATTAATGTTTTATTCATAGAAACCCACATCATAAATATTGACTATAAAACATTTATTAAATGGAAAATTTGGAACAATAATTGTTACCCAAAGTAACATATAAACCTGTTCCATATGAGATAAATTAGGTGGAATGTGAAAACAAGTATTTAGAAGAAAAACCATACATTCTAGTTCTGATGTAGAGTGATAGAGAACAAGGTTAGGAGGAAGTTATCATCAAAAATGTCATAAATCAGTAATGATCAAGGGGATGTTCAATTTTATTGAAAATTAATGTATAAGAAAAAAAATTTGGATTCAATATCCAATTTCCTATATATAATGAATCTCATTAAAAGATATATATTCATGATTTCGAGGCACTTTCAGTATTTATTTTTTGTTGATCTACTTCACTTTATATTATATAGTAAAAGCATACTTTTTAGTTTCTTATGTACTAAGAGATCACAAGTTCCATGATATGCCATCCCATATGTCATATTTTATCATCATCAACACGTTTTTATAAATGGATATCCAATATGTAAAAATCCCCATGTATTAATATAATACATTATCTTTCCATAAATAATTGACTATATTAACCTTTGGATGGATAAAAGTCCAAAACATTATAAATAATTCACAAACTCATCTTAACATTAATTCCCCTTTATAACACAATGTAGCTCTTGTTTTTCACATTCCAAACATGTGAATATCATAATTATATATTCTCTTGAAAAATTTTAACAAACTAGATATCCATAAATACTTTTGAAAAACATGCATGATTCCTCGTTATGAGGTATATTGGATTTTTTCTGTAAGTGAAAAAATAATATAACCATCACAAATGATAGTATGAGACACCATTTTATAAGTCATTACACAGTTCCAAGGAAATGAATAATGTTTAGCGTACTTATTCAAATCCGAGAAATCATTATATGTACAACAATATATTAACATAAAAAACCTGTTAAGGGTTACCTTCCCTCAGTCTAAATTGTAACCTTCCTGCTATAACCTTTCAATTCCATCATGACCATTCAACATATTCTTGTAAATACATAGACAAACATAAAATGAAATATCCATACATAATTCACAATTATTAATTCTAGAATATCAAAACATAAATAATTCAATTACTTCATCCTTAATGCGTTAATAAAGCAACCTCATCCTATTTCACAATATTTTTTCCCTTCAAATTTCTTATGTAGTTTCTTCATCATCAGCAATATAACCATTACTCGGACCACCTTGTTTATTATATTAATGAACCTTTTTCATGGGACATTGAAATTCATAATATCCAATTTTCAAAATCATAAAACACTTAACCTACAATGATAACTATGGGAGGAAAAAATTCATATACATTCTGTTAACTGAACTCTTCATTTCTCCACTGTAGTCACTTTCTTTGTGTCCTTCTTTTCAATAGTCAAACCACATTTTTATTCCACTAGGACATTCAATTAGGTGAATCATTCCACATTCCTCAATCAAATGAAACCAAATCATCTTTCCTATATGGTCTCCATTACCCAAAATCTAAATGAAATCTATCATTCTCTTCTATAGTGAGTCTGAGAGTTGGTTATAGGAAAAATTGTTAATCATGTTCTGTGATATCTGAATGGGAATGATCATGACATCATTCACACAAGTATTTATCCTACTAGAATAATAATCAGAAAATCATCCATCATATTCTACATTACTCTAGTTCTATCTATTTCCTACCATTGACTAAGACTAGAAACATAGTGTTCACATTACATATCGTAGCATAAAACCACATAGTCATGTAAAAGAATGAATTTTAGGATTTCTATTTCATGACACCTTCTATAATCTATTAAACCTTGTGTTTAACCTATGTTTTTAATTTCAAAATTATTTCTAAATACTTCATGATTGTTCGAAAAGTGTTTATGAATTCCAAAATCATATCCCTTAGAAGTATCAAACTATTCGTGCAACAAATCCCATTTTCATGTAACATATTACTCTAGGTTAAAACCTAAACATATTATCATAGTTATTACCTCTAAGTACATCTGTGCTAGAGCCAACTTCACTTATAGTATCCATACAAGGATATATTGATTAGAAACCACCCACTCAATCCTTCAACAAAATTCCAGGACATTTTCCAATATTTTAGCTCATCCTTATAGTTATCCTTCGAGATATCTCCAGAAATATCCATATAAATAAACCTAGGGATCTCAATAAGGATTTCTCAAAAAACATTCCGATGATTTACTAAACCATTCATTTAATTCGAACTATAGAGACCTTTCATAAACATACATGGATATTAAATATTTTTAGATGAATATTCAGTATATTAAAAAAAATACATTCCCAAGGACAGTAATTTTTTAGTGTGTTTGAAACATGGAAACAATAATATCCTAGTGAAAGATCATAAATATACAAATTAAACATCTCAACATTTATTAATTCTATCTAAATCAATTCTTCATAACCTGGATAATGGTAACATGGAAAGGGTTGAGATTTAGTGGTAAGTATGGGTAAACAAGGGAGATGTGTCAGTATAAGCATGAGTATAAGGGTATGAGAACATGATCCTATAAATAGATGGTTATACCCTTCATATAAAATATAATAACATAGATCATAGCATAATTATTCACAGTTCATAAGGCATGAATCATATGAAATAAAGATAATAAGTCACGACAGAATATTATAGGAATAAGATATGGAAATGTGTAAAACACAAAATCATATTATATTATTTCCATAGTTACCAAGGCATCACTTCCAAGAAAATATTAGTAGACAAATTCTTTTACTGAACTGGGTGAACCCCCATTCTCTCTATGTATTATTAAATTGAGTGACCATTTATTTGAGCCCTATATTGCTGAACTGAGTAAATCCGATTTCCACCCATTAATGGTGGCCATTTACCCCAAAACATTTTTTTGGACATTTAGACTAAGTATACAAATATTCCACCATAGGAAACCATTTAAAATAACTATGATTTCATTTTCTTGATAAAACTATTCTTGACTAATTCCTTTCTATTAACAATCCTTATACAGTATGGAAACCATTTCAAAAAATTGGGACAAGAATAAAATAGATTAATAAGGAATATATAATAAAGAACAAACCCATTAGTCATTGAATATATAAAATGATGGAAAATGTTTTTAAAAACATCATAAATTTATCCCATGAAACATAAAATACTAAACTTACATCATGTAATAATAAGATTCCAAGAAAACAACATAGAAATCATAAAACCTAAATATAACTTGTGCAATCCATATCATAAATCAATCTTATAATTCCAGCTAAATAGAGAGTAACCTTCAGAGTTATGATTAGAGTAACCATAACAATATTTTCCCTTAATCTCTTAGGAGAGAATTTATTGTTTACCTTTGTCACATTACCCAATGCATTCGAGAGATATCTCAGGCTCACCCACCCTTATTTTATCACAGAACCACCATTGAATATAATAAATTCCCAAGAACCATAACATAATAAAAAATCATAAAACAATCTTAAGGTAAAAATAACAATTCACATTTTAAATAATAGGATATCATTTCATGATATTGACACAATCAATGCAATTTAAAAATACACACTTTTAAAAAATTTAAAATGAAGATTTTTAGATCAATGAGCCCTGAACCAATTTTAATATTTTAAGGGAAATAACATTTTAAAACACTAATGTCCATTAAAAGTCCTTAAAACTATATTTAAAAATGGAAATTCATGAGAAATATTTAGAAGAATTAATCATTTAAACATTTAAAATGAGGTTTTATATGAAGAGTACCTTACCTCTTAAAAGAATACTTTTTAAAATATTATTATGAAATAATATTAAAAAAACATAAAATTTCATGGGAATAATGTGGTTCATGATATAATATTTTAAAGGGCAGTATATATACCATATTTAAGTGAATTGGTTCGTAACAACAAATATGTCTCAATGGAATGTTAGTAGAGACGAAATCCATTACATGATCATATAGTTACATTAAAGATAAATAAATTACATAATTATGTTTCAAATATATAAATAAAACCAATATAAGTTTATATTTTATGTAATAATGTCATAGGTCATTAACACATATTCTTGGAAAAACCTAACCAATGGCATGGATATTGAACTTAATGAAATGAGATTGACTGATGATTTCCCTTTAATTTAGTTGGAATTGTCTCACTAATTCATTAAATTGATTAATAATAAGAATAGGATAATTATTAATTGGATAAGAAATTTATTAAAGTTTATTATTCATTTTATATCACTTATTAAAAATTTATATCAATTAGTTAACTATTTGAGTTCATATCAGACGTTTTGTCTATATTTGGTACTTGAGTATAAAATTAACTTCTTTTGAACAAAATTGCCTATTTTATCATAGGTCCATAATCTCTATAATCATATTCATGACATAAATATCATATATATCCATTAGATATTTATTTATAATAGTATATAACATTTTTATATAAGAAAAGAAATGAACTATTCAATGAGACGGTAGGTCGTATGTATGCATGAAAGCTAAATTCATTTTTTTAGTCATATTAAATGAATGAAAACAAATTGATAGATAGGTATATTATAATTTCGGTATAATACATTGGTTACATATCTTACATAATTAAATTAATTAAATCCATTATATGTTACATTAGTTGAATTTTTGAGTAATATCAATATGAGGGGGTAGTAGTCCACACTTCCACAAACAAAATTATCATATTTACACATTAAGAAAAGCATAAAAGTATGTTGTAAATAAAAACCATAGAATAACAGAGAAAATATAAATATAATATAAGTCATATATAAATACAGTACAATCATAATGACCCCCATGGGAAGTGGTATGAGAAAATTGAATAATCATCATTTCGTGATGGAGTAGTTCGTAGAACAAAGAATCAGTATATTTGTATCCATCAAATGGAGGTTTTTTAAGTATGGTTACAATACCTCACATAAAAACATAATGGTCTATTTTTGAAACTATTGTATTTTTGTAATAATATAATATGAAGATCATATGTAGTGAAGACATAAAATTAAAGAAAGGAACTTCATAGAAGACGCTACCTCTAAATCGGGTAAATCATTTCTATTTGAGCCCAAAGGATTTCAATAATTTCATTATATCCACGGTAAGTATTATATGGGTAAGGGAGGTATTTTGGGAGCTTATTTGAGTATAATTAGGATAGAATAAGGTGCATTAGAGGTTTGAGTAACAGGGCATAGTTGGTTGAATTTAATAAGAGGGAGGAGGGGCACTATAGAAAATTTCATGTAGTATTATTTTATTATAAATTTATTTTCAAATTATAAAAGCTAAAAAGTGATATCTTTATAGTATAATATCACTAAGGTTCAAAATACTTTAATAAAAAATGATTTTGACATGTTTAGGTAACAAATATATCCTTATCATTTGGCTTCAACCCTTAGATAAATAAAATAAGTCTTACCAAGTCTTCTTGTATTTTACATTATATGGTCAATATAATTACTATAAAATGCCAATAGAACCTCAAGACGATCATTAATGAAATTTATAACACTATAAAAGTCATTTGTCTGAATCTTTTATTTTGATGACTATTATATCATTTAATAAAATAGTATTTTTTTTAAAACTCATTTATGTCAATTTGGAAACTATTTAGTGTTTTTTGTAAAAGATATAAGAACTTGATTGTTTCAAAAATATACAGTAACACAAAGAAAAAAATTTATAATATTCCATGAAATTCTTGTATGAAATAAATATTTTCAAATTAAATTTATTTTAAAATTTATAATTACATTTATTAGAACATTTCATTAATACGATAATTATTGCATCATTATTGTGTAATAAATAAATATAATTATAAAATGTATAAAAATTATAAATAATATACCATGAGGTATGAAATATTTTAAGATATGTAATTAATATTTTTTGTTAAAGTGATAAATTATATAACCCCACCAAAAATTGATTTATTAAAATTATACATGTTTTTATTATGCTTCCATTTACATTAAATTTATTATTATGTCATGTCATTTTCACTCCCAAGATACAAACAAAGGCCAAAAGTTCATCATAAGGATTTTATTGGTCTCTCATGAGTCATCATGTATTATTAGGACTTGTGTTAGGGTAGTTTTATGTCCCACCCCGACCTAGCTGATACGCGACATGCACGAGAGTTATAAAACAGCGTGGCAAGAACGCACCTTAACCCTATATGCGGTCAGTTCCGGGTGGCACAGTCCGATTGTGGCTCACCCAACCATGTCCTCAGCGTCACACGAGTCGTGCAGTTGAGCGATGATTAAAAAAAATAAATATTTTGTTATTATGGTCGTTAAATTAATATTGTTCTTATTTATATTGTTTTTTAAATTTTATTATTATTATTATTATTATTATTATTATTATTATTATTGTTAATAAATTTTGTTGGTATTATATTTATTATGGTTAATTTTATTATTATTATTATTATTATCATTTGTATTTTTTATTGTTATTATTTGTATTATTATTATTTTTACTATTATTATTAATATTGTAATAATATTATGATTATTATGAATGATATAAATGGAAAACCCTAGCTACCCGAAGCACCCCCATTACCACTTTTGCAGCACTACCCCCCCCCCCCCCCCGCTGCTCCTCAAGTCTACGCATCCCCCAGACTTCTTCCTCGGTGCTCCAACCCCCTTCACCCCATCATCTTCCTGCTTTCTGCCTCTCTTCATATGTCACACTGACCTCACCCTCATGCCGACCTCAAACCGCCCTGCCACACCGAGTCCGGCGACCTCCTTCACCTCCACCGGCCGCTCCATCTACCGACGCCGCCCTTAACTTCGGCCAACTACACCGGTAAGTGACCGATGACCCGCTCTATTGCCTCCTCTATTTCTGGATAGCCGATCCACACCTCTCCACCTCTTCCTCACAGGACAGCATATTCCCATTCCCTCCCCTTCGGTCTGCAACCACCGCACACCTCCCTTCGATGCCCAGACTGTCTCGTCGGCATCCCCTCCTCTAGCCGACAAATTTTCCGCACCTCGCTTCCCTACTCTGTCACGGTTTCCCTCAGGGTAAACCCTCATCCTATAATTTTTGGTTTTTATTCATATTCATTGGGGTTATTGGGATTTAGTTTGGTTTGTTTATCATGTATATGTTTTGATTTTTTGATTCTAGGATTTATTTTGATCACCTTACAGTGCGGTTGTGTGGTGATTGGGGTTCCGCACATATTTCTCAGAATTTCGACACCAAAGGTAGTCAGTTCCATGTATAAACATTTTGTGGTGTTTTAATTTGATTGTTTGATCAATTTAGTATGTTATTTGACTGATCTAGTTGGTGTGAATATATTTTTTCTTGATTTTTAATATTATTTGGATGGGTTTAGGAACATGTTTATGTGATATGAATGTTTTGATTTTATGAAAAATTTTGTTGAGCCATTCACATTATTTTATAAACTGTGCTGCTGTTTTGCTATTGTGCGCATGGGCAGAAAATTCTATTTTTGACATGTAAGTGGTGTGAATTTATCTTCAAAAGGGGTTTTATGTGGTCTTTTATGATCAATGTCTTGGGATACTATTTTGTAGTTGCTTGATAATATTTTTAAGTGGATTATTCAATCTTATAAAATGTGTGCACCATGAGTCATAAAATGTTTCAGTGTGTGTTTAATTTTAAAGAGGGGAGTTGAAGTTTGTATTCATTTAGGGAATCTTGTTATACATCTTGGGAAAAGTTCTCTTAATTATGTAAATGATTTATTAAGTGGTGAGTGTGATGCAAATTATCTATGTGACATTCTTTTCCATGAAGTTGTTTTTTTTTCTTATGTTGATCTTAATTCATATTATTTAATGGGAAGTGAAATTGTTTTAGTTGTGTTTGAATCTCTGGGTAGTTATTGGATTCTCTTTCATCGTTTTAGGGTGTTTTTCTCATCGCGTTGTGGGTTTTAGTCATTAGTGACAAAGAGCTATAGGTATATACACAGGTAAGTATGTATATATGTATATCCTTCTTGCACATATTCCCTCATGGCTCGGGGAATATTTATCTGGGTTAATGGGTATATATATATATATGAAAATTTATATGTGTATAGGTGAAGTGGTTTCAGATTTTCATCTTCAAGAGTAGCATCTTTCAGTTAGAAAGCGTCAAGAGCTGAGTGGATGACTTGGTTCCACCTTGAGGTAGGTCCCCCACTGCACATACCATTAAATTTAGAATTTATTAGTTACTTGATGTTTTATTAATTTTACTAAATTAGAAACAATACAAGATAATTAGTTTTTAAATGATTATTTTGTATAAAAAATCCATTTATTTTATACACGATAATTAAAACATTTTCTTGACGAGCGGACACCCAATATTGAAATACTACCCATTGAATTTTAAACATAATTCACAGAATTTCATATGCAGTTCTAGTTTTAAAGATAAATTATTTAATATGAACAAGTGTTTTGGATTTTCTTGAGAAATGAGGTTTTTCAGTAAAATTGGTGAAGGACCATTAGGAAAATTAATAAAATAAATTATTCTGGAAAACACACTCAGGGGTGATCTTTGGTGTGCGTTGATTCTGTGAGCTGTATGTGATGTTTGTGCATTATGACTAATTGATTTCCATTGTGGAAGCACCCCTATTTATTTTATGTGTCGGCATGGGAAAATGGCATAGTGAGTGAATCTTCTGCGAATGATTGTTGAACTATTTTAGATTACGCACTGGCTAGTGGCCCCATGGTATGGGAATACTGAGTTATTACTGCAATGGGGATTGGGCCCCTCGGTTAGTCCATGTATGTCTATGCCAAGCTTTAGAGCGTTATGACGTCACCGATTTAGGGCATACCTTCAGGATGCGTCACATGTATATTACGCTCAAGATTGTTCACGATCTCCAAGGTTTGACCAATGTTTTTATTGAGTGTTTATTTTTATGTGGTGGATGGTTGAGAGGTCTAGTTTATTTGGTGGCCCATGTGTGCCACATTTTCCATTTCCCTTAGTGTGTGTTGTGTGTTGTGTGTAGTTTTTCTTTTTATTAACCAAATAATTTGGATTTCTAAATTGATTCGCAAAAATGTTTTAAAATGTAATGTACTTGTTTCTTTCAAGCATTAGACTTGTTTTAATATTATAAAGGGCAATGGACTATTACTTGTTTTAGAAATGAAAGTGTTTTTAGAAACCAATATTTTGTATAATTTAGTTCAAACATGGAATTTATAAATTCATTATTTAGTGGCAGTGGATTGGGAATAGATTTATCGAGCTAGACTACTGATTTTTAATACTCATAACTATAGTGTTTTCGTGTTTTTAGTTCTGTTGCAGGTTCCAACATCATTTTTTCACCTTGAACGACATTGGTTGTGGTTTTGGAGAGGGACCCACGGGGTCATGTGGAGTTTTGGTCGTAGTCAAGTTATTATAGTTTTTGGTTATTCTTTATTTATTTTCATTTGTTCTATTTATTTTTCCGCTGGTTAGTTTTTTTTATTTTAGGCCAAATCGTTCCCCTATTTAATTTTAATTCCTAGCACTAGTTACCAGCCCATGGGGATCGGAAACGCCCATTGGGCCATGTCGTGGGCCAGCTCGGGTGACCGGTTCAGGGTCAACCCAGGTTGGTTTGTGACAAAATGATATCAGATTGACGTTCTAGTTATTTGGGGTGTCTTGTAGATGGAGATTTGGATTGTAGGGACTCGAGAGCTAGGTACAAGAAGGACGTCATGAAACCTATCCCATTCTGCACCTCGAGTCGCTAGGTATAGTCTAGGAATAGAGTCTTTGTTTCATTTTTGTTCTTTTTGGAATGAGGGATGACAGCAAAGGTAAACCGATGTTAAATCATGATCTCACATAGATTAGTGACCCATGTGGAGTCTGGGTACACGGTTTGAATTCCTCCAAATTTTTTATGCTTACTTGGTGCATGGCCCACTACCATGTCTCGAGGTTAAGTATGACCGCCAGTCCCTCACTCTGGTGGTTTGAGGCATGTTGAGTGTTTTTTTTGTTCTTGATAGTGTAAGTTCGTTTTTGGAAATGAAAAAGGGTTTTGAAAATTGGACTGATTTCATTTAATTGACTATAAATTTGTGAACTGGGCATTAAAACTGAATGCCTTTGGTTTGAAAAAATTGTGTTTGCTTGGAAATTGGTCGAGAATGTATTGGGGTGAATCCTCAAGTACTCCTTATGAACGTTTTCACATGTGAGATGATGCGTGGAATGTGTGTGTTGGTGTGTATGAATGAAATTGGATGAAGACATGTGAAATGGTTCATGGGATTACCTGGGTGTGTTTGAAATTAAAGTCTTGTCCTTGTTGTCTAAATTGGCTTTTAAAGAGGAAAATGGTTTTGGAAAGTGATTTTGGTTTGAAAAGTTGATATTGTATTTGGAAAATGGTCTTGAATGAAAGGGGTTTTGAAAAAAAAGGTAGTTTTGGAATCCAAAATGGAATGGGAATTTTTGACATGGAATTTTGGGTTGTGTTTATGGTTGTTTTTTTAAGCTTTTTGATTTTAGATGAGAGTGATTTATTTATGTTGTTTCGATTGATATCAGTTTCTTCTTGGAGTTATATAGTTGTCCAGAAATTCCACCCAGAAAGGTCACCATAGTATTGATGAGTCATGCCTAGTTATTGGTCTTTCTCAGATATTGTCTTTCCTTCATGATGATTGGAGTCTGTTAGAGACAGTGGAATATCATGGAGAGGTCAATCACATCTTTAGGGTATTGGGCACTCCCGATGTTTTAGAGTGCATTCTATTTTGGGTCTGTTCGAAGATCCAGCTCTGGACGAGTAGGAGTTTTTCACCCTGCCATTACTGCAAGTTGGGATGATATGGACTGTATTTAATTCCATCTTCATTCAATGGTTTATATTTGTATATGTGACGATGAAGAAAATGGAAGAGCTCACACATGTTGAACATGGCCCAGAGATGGTGAAAACATATTTTTACCATTTCAAGGTTCTTGGGTCTTATTTTGTGGGGGTAGTGTCACTGGACTAGATGAAGACTTCTCCATTCATCATGGGTCTTGATCCACAGATCAAGGAGTGAGTCCTCCCTTTTTGGGAGCATCACTTTTGAGAAGTTGGTGCATGAGGTGTTCTTTTCTGAGTTGGTTTCTGGAGCACAAACGGTTGGAAATCCATCGTATCCAGTTTCTCGTGAAGGTCCCCCATATAACGAGTAGAGTGTGTCAGGTAAATTTGTTTCTAAAGAGTTCTCTGCATTGGATCTAGCTTCCATATTGTCAGACCGTCTAACGGTGTACCAATAGTATGGACGTTTTGGTTATACATGCCATCATGTCACACCCCTATGAAGACCTGCAATCATTGTAGGTGTCTATGTCATTTAGAAAAGTTTTGTGGGAAGCGTCATCTGAGGAAGACACTATAACCAGAAGATTCTAGTGCCTGACTGTGTGGCAGATTATTCTTCAACCATCAGTACCCTAGCCATAGGTCTTGGAGTGAAGCTCGCACGTAGTCTGGAGTTTTCAGGGGTGCGACGCCTCAATTCGGGTTTCATGTTGCTTGTTTGCAATGAAAAATTTAATGTCCTTCTGTTCTCATCCTTACACAGTTAATGTTTTGGCATTGTTGTAGGTTCATTGTGTGTTTGTGAGGTTGTGATGAACATGTTCATTTGTAATCCAAACTGTCTCGTTTGTCTGATTATGACGATTTGGATCGTGGGTTTTTATTAAAAGTATGTTTGGACCATGCATGGGTTAATCTTGGTTTGGCGGTGTTCGTTTGGAGATATAAGTGTCTGTGGAGGAGTCAGGGTTTGTGGTTATGCTCGGGATTACAACATGGGTTATGTTTTACTTAGTGTTTTTCTCTAGGGATCGGTCTTTCTTTGGCCAGAGTCGAGAACTCCAAGTTTGGCGGAGGTGTTTTTTCACTCGCGGTATGGAGTTTAGTCTGGATCGGGTGGGAGTTCCAGTGTCGCCCTCCTCTTTCCCGAGGTGGTATGTTTGACTGTTAAAATTTCCACACTTTTTGAGTTCTTGTGGTGGGGAGAACCCTCTCATGTTCTCCCATTCTCTTATGTTGTGGTTTCTTCTAGTTTTATTTGGGCATGTATTCTTATTTTGTCTATCGTTCGACTGGGTGACTTTCTGGGGGCAGAAAGTGTTTGTTGTGGGGAGAATTGTCACACCCCAACCTAGGTGATATGTTAGTTGTGAGAGAGTTATAAAATAGCATGGAAAGCACGCTCCTTATCCCTGTATGCGGTCAATGCCAGGTTGCACGGTCCGAGTGCGGCTCACCCAACCACGCGCTCGGCAGCACACGAGTCGTGCAGTTGAACGATATTTAGAATAAATAAAATATTTTGTTGTTAGTGTCGTTAAATTAATTTTATTCTTAATTATATTATTATTGATATTTTATTTTTATTGTTATTATTATTTTTATGATGATCATTTTTATTGTTAATAAATTTTATTAATATTATCTTTATTATGGTTAATTTTATTATTATTATTATTTTATTATTATTATTATTATTATCATTTGTATTTTTTTGTTGTTATTATTTATATTATTATTATTATTATTATTATTAATATTTTAATAATATTACGATTATTAGGAATGAAAAAAATGGCAAACCATAGCTACCCGAAGAACCCCCCCCCCCCCCCCCACTGCACCTCAGGCCTGCCCCCCCTCCCCCCTCCCCCCCCCCCGACTTTTTCCTCTACGCTCCAGTCCCCTTAATCCCGACCTCCGCCTACTTTCTGCCTCTCCTCCCATGTCGCGCAGACCTCACCCTCCCGCCGACCTTGCACTTCCCAGCCACACCGAGTCCGGCGACCTCCTTCGCCTCCTCCAGCCTCACCTCTTGCCGACGCCTCCCTTCCCTTTGCCCGGCAAAACAGTCCAATGACCGGCGACACGCTCCGCTGCCACCTCTATTTCCGGATAGCCGCACCCACCACACCACCTCTTCCCCAGAGGACATCATGCATGCACGCCCATTCCTTCGGTCCGCAACTACCACACACCTCCCTTCAATGGTCGGACTGTCTCGCCCGCGTCCCCTCCTCCTGACGGCACATTTTCCGTTGCCTCACTTCCCTACTCCGGAACGGTTTCCCTCCAGGTAAAACCACATCCTATAATTTGTTGTTTAGATTCTTATTCATTAGGGTTTAGGGTTTGAGTTTGGTTTTTTATGGTTTATATGTTTTGATTGTTTGATTTTAGGGTTTATTTTGATCACCGTACAGTGCGGTTGTGCGGCGATTGGGGTTCCCAACAAATTTTTGGGAATTTCGACAGCAAAGGTAGTTACGTCCATCCATAAACTTTTTGTGGTGTTTCTATTTGCTTGATGGATAAATTTAGTATGTTATTTGAGTAGTCTTCCAGGTGCGAAAATAGTGGTTCATGATGTTTAATATGATTTGGATTGGTTTAGGAACGTGTTTATGTGATATGAATGTTTTGATTTTATGAAAAAAAATTTGAGCCATTATTAGTGTTTTATAAACCGTGCTATTGATTTACTATGGTGCTCATGGGCTGAAAATTCTGTTTTTGACATGTAATTGGTGTGAGTTTGGCCTCAAAAGGTGTTTTTGGTTTGGGTTGCCTTTTACGTTCAAAGTCTTGGGATACTGTTTTGGAGTTTCTTTAAAAAAAATTAAATTGTTTATTAAATCCTATAAAGTATGTGCACCATGTGTAAGAAAATTTTTTAGTGTATGTTTAATTTAAAATAGGGGAGTTGATGTATGTTTTGATTTAGTGAAGCTTTGTTATACATCTTGGGAATTGTTGTATTAATTATGTAAATTATTTATTTAGTGGTGAGTGTGATACAAATTATACTTGTGAAATGCTTTTCCATGAAGGTGTATTTTTCTTTTGTTGATATTAATTCATATTATTTTATAGAAGTGACATTGTATTAGTTGTTTTTGAAGCATTGGGTAGTTATTGGATTCCTGTGAATCGTTGTAGGGTGTTTTTCTCATCACGGTGTGGGTTTTGGTCGTTAGTGACAATGACCTGTATGTATATTCATAGGTAAGCATGTATATATGTATATCTTCATTGCATATATTCCGTCATGGAACAGGGAGTATGTAATTGGGTTAAGATTAATATATATATATATATATATATATATGAAAATGTATATGCATATAGGTGATGCGGTTTCAGATTTTCATCTTCATGAGCAGCTACGTTTAGTTAGAAACCGTCAATAGCCGAGTGGACGGTATGGTTCCACATTGTGGTAGGTCCCCCACTTAACTTACCTTTCAATTTAGAATTTATTAATTTCTTGATGATTTATTAATTTTAATAAATGAGAAAAAACATAAGATAATTAATTTTTAAATGATTATTTGGTATAGAATGAGCCGTTTATTTTATACACGACACTTGAACATTTTCGTTACGAGCGGACACCCAGTATTGAAAGAATTCCCATTTGGCCCATAAACATAATTCTTAGAATTTCAAATGTATTTATAATTTTAATGACAAATGATTTCTTCTAAACTATTGTTTTGGTTTTTCTTGAGAAATGAGGTTTTTATTTAAAATTGGTGAAGGACCGTTTGACACTTTAATAAAATAAATTATTTTGGAAAACTCACTCAGGGTTGATCTTTTGTTTGCGTTGATTGTGTGAGATGTATGTGATATTTTTGAATCATGACTTATTGATTTTCATTGTGGATGCACCCCTTTTTATTGTATGTGTTTCCATAGTAACCTGGAATAGTGAGTGAATCTTCTGCGAACGATTGCTTCACTAGTTTATATTACACACTGGCTAGTGGCCCCATGGCAGGGGAATAATGAGTTATTGTTGCTACTGGTATTGGGCCCCTCGGATAGGCCATGTAGGGATATGCGGAGCATTAGGGAGTTATTACGTCATCAGGTTATGGAATGCCTTCGGGATAAGTCACATGTATTGTATGTTTTGGATTGTTCACGATCTCCTAGGTTCGACCCATTTTTTATTGAGTTTTTATTTGTATGTGGCAGACGGTTTAGAGGTGATTTTCGGTTGCTAGACCATGTGTTCCACATTTTCCATTTCCCTTAGTGTGTGTTGTGTGTAGTTTTTCTTTTTATTAACAAAAAAAATTGGATACTTAAATTGATTCGCACAAATGATTTAAATTGCAATGTACCTGTTTCTTTCAAGAACTATACTTGTTTTAATATTATAAAGGGTAATGGGTTGCTACTTGTTTTAGAAATGAAAGTGTGTGTGGAAGCCAATATTTTATATATTTTAGTTCAAACATGAATTTGATAAATTCATTGTTTAGTGGTAGTGAATTGGGAATAGATTTATCAGGCTAGCCTAATGAGTTTTAATACTCATGCGTGTAGTGTTTTCTTGTTTATAGTTCTGTGGTAGGTTCCATATTTAGTTGTTCACCTTGAGAGACATTGGTTGTGGTATTGGATAGTGACCCACGGGGGTCACATGGAGTTTTGGTCGTAGTCAGGTTTTTAGTGTTGTAGGTTGTTCTTTATTTATTTTCATTTGTTTTATTTATTTTTCCGTTGCTTAGTATATTTTCTTTTGGGCCAAATCGTTCCCCTATATAATTTTGATGCCCAGAACTAGTTGCCAGCCCGTGGGGATCTAGAACGCCCCTCGGGCCATGTCACGGGCCAGCTTATGTGATTGGTTCAGGGATGACCTGGGTTGGTTTGTGACATTTTATATTATTATAATATTATTTTTACACTAATTTACCCAATTTTACTTTTGACTGTGGTATATAAAAATAATTACTGAATTTATTATTCATAATGTCAAAAAATAAAAGATTCATATTTAGATAATTTGGTACATAATATTCCAAATAAGGAACACATTTTTTACATATTCAAAATATAGAAGATGCAGTAATTAAATAAATATTAATTTACACTGTCAAAATGATAAAACATGTTTTTAAAAAGTAATAATCATGGAAATATTCATATAAGTTTATATCTATTTTCAATGTAAAATGAAATAAAATGATCAAAATTAGATTAAATGATAAAAAAATAATCCAATTACACATTAAAACAAATTAAAAATATAATATAAATATATAAATAGATTAAAAAAAATTGTATTAAAATGTAGTATTTTTCAAGATTCATTAAAATATGGATTTCATCAGAATAATACCAAAATGTCATCCTAGGAAAATTTTGTTCTATGTATTCCAATTAATTTGTTTATTATGTAAATTATTACTTATCAAATTATCATATATTATATTTAAAAACTGTTCACTTTTAAAAGGTGGTAAAATTGTATTTCTTTAAAATACTTATTTTATCCAAAAAATTTAATTTGTTCTTATATGATATCTAGAAAACGTATAAGATTAATTTAAAATTCTACATTTAATTTATATAATATATATTATATTAAATATAAAATAAATAAATTTTGATATGATTCTATACCCTCAATTATTCACTTTTAAACATGTTTTTTTAAAATAAATCTTTTATATTCAATTTTTTTATTTCAATTTCTATCAAATTTGGTAACCAAGGAGTCATTTTTCAAACATGTATAAACCATATTTTCCTTATTCAGTTGATAATATTTATTCTCACCTTTCTAACAACTAGGTTATAATAGTAATACATGAATAATAACATTTAGTGATTTTATTAAGCTCGATGTAGCATATCTTGTATGATATTGAACATTGACTTTGTACCCAAAAACTCAAGATGTTACATCCTACCCCATAAATAAATTTATTCCACACAATTTTAATTTTGGGTCAGTATCATGCGAATGACTTTTTAAATTACCTTTATTGTAAACCGACATTGGAAAAAAAGATAATAAAACATCCAATTTGAAAGATATAATGTGATGTACAATGGTCACCCGAGATAACACATAATAGGGTTCCATGATGGAAAACAAGGATAAGGAAAAAAATATTTTTCATGGTTTTATGAAGAGTGATACAAATCAACCTCAAGAGAATGTTGACAATCAGAAAAACAAAAATCTGTGATGGGTTAAATAGACCTTGATTTTATAGTAGGAAAAGTAATCAATATTTTTTATTTAAAGATCCTTTGAATTATTTTGAGGAATTTTTTCACTACATTAAATAAGAATATAAGATAATATACTTACTTCAAAGGTGTAGTATCATCTATTAATATAATTCCACCACAAACTCATCTTTTTTTCAAAATGATGAGTATTCAATATGACTTGGTCACTCCAGAAACACTAGAATCAACTTCTAGAGAATCACATAATCCACAAAAAGATGAACCATATTTTCCCTCTATATTTACACATTAAAAACCAAAATTGTTAGTATAAGACCAGATAATCCCCTAAGAATTATAATCACTTATAAGGATACGAAATAATTTTAATCTCCAAAATTCAACTGTAATATCCATGCTCTACAAATAACACTCAACAATCAAATATCCTTAAACACCTCAAAATAATTCAAAAAATTATTGGAACCCATAATTCTTAAGGATTTGATCACTTATTCTTTCCAAATAATTTCTAAAATTTATCTCCATATAACACCAACTACTCCTAAAGTCTCATACTAATATGTAATTAACCTAATAATATATTATCCATGATAGGTTAATAATTTCCATAAATTACCCAAATCTCCATATTTCCATAATAAAAGCATAGATATTTCCAATATTAAATTCAACCATTACTCCTCAAATGAAATTCAATAGTATTCCATTTTCCATAAGCATATATTGTTCCTAAAATAAAAAATGCCTTCCTAAATATCATTTATCACATAATCACTAAATAATTTTCCTATACAATGGATATCCATTTTATATAATATAAAATCCCAAAATCAAAATATTATTATTTCATCATATTTTTTATATAATAGGTTAAATTCAAACTAACTAGGGACTTTAAATATTCCAGTGGTAGGTGATAAGTCACAATTGAACTTCAGTTGGGGGTTTGATTCCTGCTTCTTTGTCAAATGCGATAGGTTGTAACAAGGTATGTGTTATGTCCATTATAAATAGATACATATTTTTATAACATTCCCAAAATTGAGAAAAAAACCCTAAAAAATAAACATATCAAATTTTAACCTCAAAGGTTATACCATACCTCACATTTTTCATTCCAAAAACTAATAACCAATAACTTCCTCAATGGTGAATGTCTCCTAAAATACCTCCACTCACCATAACATTTCATATCATAAATCATAAAAAGGGGTTTATAAGACTTTGAACATATGATATACCATATAATTATACAACCATGATGTTATCCCTAAACCTTAAGAAAACATTCTACACTCCAAAGATGTCTAAACCATCCAATGATACCAACTATAAGGCCCTAGCATTGAAAAATACATAATTTTTCGTTATGTCATGAATTACCATTGAGGATATTTTATGGCTTAGTGTTTTAGATAATTAGGCCACAAATATTACGTAATATACTCAAAAATTACATGGGGAATATTACACCTAGTGTTCATTTTTTTACACTAATGGAACCCTTTAAACAAAACATTCTTTCTTTTTCTTCATAAATATATTCAATACATCTTCCTTTATCTTTCACATCAGTATACCATGTGGAAAACAATTTAAAAATATGGTATGAGTGTAAAATTATCAGTAATTAATTTAATATAAAGAATAAAACCATTAATCCATGAATATTTGAAACAGAGGAATTTTTTATAAAAAAATCATACATTTCACCCATAAAATATAAACTACTTCTCTTAAATTCTAGAATCATAATATTCCCTAAAAAACATCATATACATAATAAAACATAAATGTAGAAAGTGGCATCCATAGAATACATAAATTTTTGTTTTTATAGCTACTTGGGGAGTAACATCGAGGGTTATGTTTGGAATACCCATTATTGTATATTCCTTAAATATCTTAAGATAGAATTTATCATTTTCTTCTATCATGTAACTGAATGCATTGAGGAGCTATAACGGGATCACCCACCCTAAATTTATCATTGACCCACTGATATAAAAAATAAAATCCCTTGAACGATAACATAATCATAAAACATAAAAACCTCTTAATGGAAAAATAATATTTTTACATTTTCATACACAAGATATCTTTTTAGGATATTGACATAATCAATCGAATTTATGAAAACACATTTAAAACAATTAAAATGAATATTTTTGAATCAAAGTATCCCATTATACATTGAAATTTTTAAATTTATTAAAATTTTAAATCAATAATGTCTATAAATATAAAGCCTTAAATCCATTTTGAAAACAAGGTCTTTAATGAGACCAATTTAGAAGTAAATCATTAAAACATTTAAAATGACATTTTAGTTTAAGAGATATTTACCAAATGAGAAAATATGTGAATAAAATAATTTAATAATAAAATTAAAAAACTTATAAAATCATGATAATAAGGATATTGATGAAATAATATGTCAATAGGATGTATCGATACAATATAAAAGTTAATTTTTGCATCGCAACAAATAAGTCTTAATAGAATGTATGTTGGGATGAAATCCATTAAATAGATTGTATCCCTGAATTAAGGTTGAATAATTTAATTAAAAATGTGTGAAAAATAAAAATACACCCTATATAGGTTTATATTTAGTGTAATAAAATCCGTGTTCATTCACACATATTCTTGGAAATACAATACAAATAACATCAATATTTAACTCAATAAAATTAGATTGAGTTAAGATTTCCCTTAACTTGAGTAGGACTTATCTAGTTCAATCTTTATGATGTTGAATAATAAACATGGATTAATTTATTATTGATTTATAAAATTTTAATTTTTATTATTCATTTTATATCACATATTATAAGGTTATAACAATTAGTTAATTATTTGAGTTCATATCGGACATTTCGGTGATGTTTCATACTTATGTAAAAAATGAATGTGTTTTGATTAAAATTTTTCATTTGGTATAAATAAATAATCTACCGAATGATATTGATGATTTAAATATAATATATATCATTCATATATGTCTTTATAATATTCCATAACATTTTGATATAATAAATTAAATTCACCATTCATGGACACAGTAGGCTGTATGTACGAATAAATGCCACATTAATTTTTTTCTAATATTATATTTATTAAAAATAAATGATACAAAGTTATATTATAATTTCAGTATAAGATATAATTCATATATTTTACATAAGTTCATTAACTAAATCCTTTATACATTCCATGTATGGCATGAACCATTCATATCACTTTGAGTGTGTTGTAGTCCAAACTTTCACAAATGAAATTATCATATTTAAAAACAATGAAAACCTAAAGGTATGATGAAAACAAAAACAAAATAATAATATAGGAAATGTAAATAATATATATCACATTTAAATATAATTACTTCCTAATTACCACCATGAGAGGTGGTAGGAGAAAATTAAACAATCATCGTTTTGTGAGGTTGTAGTTCACCATACACAGAAACTTTATATTTGTAACCATTAGATGGATGTTTTTTAAGTGTGGCCTGAATAAATTACATAAAAAATAAATGTATATTTAATATACTATAGTTTTTATGTAATCATATAATAATAATATCATAGGTAGTGAATAAGGATATTAAAAAAATGAACTTAAGAGAAAACGAGGCCTCTAAATAGTATAACTCCTTTTGATATGACTCGAAAGGCATTCTTGAATTTTTTTATTCACTAGTTAATGTTTATATGCGAAAAATATTGACATTGAGAGATTATTTGAGAAGAATTTGGATGATCCATGTGTCTTGAGAGTTTTGAGTATGTGCATATAGGTGGTGTCGTTTTTTAAGAGGGAGGGGGGCACTTTAGCAATGTCTTGAAATATAATTTTATTATAAATTTATTTTAGAATTATAAATACTCCGTAGTTATAAATTTATATTAATATATTTTTATGTGTCGTAATACACTCAAACAATAGGTTTTATACATGTTTATCCCCAAAACATAACCTTATCTTTTAGATCTGACCCTTAGTTAATGAAATTAACTCTTACAGACTCTTCATGTATATTTCACTATATAGACAATATCGTAACTATAAAATAACAAAATAACCTCAAGTGGATAATTAATAAAATTTTTAACATTAAATAATTCATTTTTTTAATCTTATATTTTTATGTTTATCAAATCCTTTAATAAAATAGTATTTGTTTTAAAAAATCCTTTATGTCAATTTTGATACGATTTAGTAATAGAATGTTTTAAAACCTATAAAACCATTATTTATTCAAAGAAACAAAATTAACACAAATATAAATGGTCAAAATGATCCATAAAGTAATTTTTAGGAAGAAAGTTTTGTTATAACATTTATTTTTATATTTATTATATCATTTATTGAAATATATCATTAATAAAGTAATCACTTCACCATCATTATGTCATAAATAAAATTATTTATTTAATGTCTAAAAATTTTAAATAAAATACCATGATTTAAGAAATATTTTTATTTTTATAATTACAATTTATAGTCAAAGATATTAATTATATAACCCCACCTTAAAATTTATTTAGTAAAAAGATACATGTTTATGTTATATTTCCCTTTACATTAAATTAATTATTATAACATCTCATTCTCACACCGAAGTGGACCCCAATTTCCAAACGTTAGGCCTATAGATATTTTGGTCACCAACGTCTCATCCAATAATATTAAGTCATATGTTAAGGTATTTATATGTTATTATAATATTATTTTTACCCCCATTTACATAATTTATCCTTAAATAGTGGCAAATAAAAATAATTTCTAAAGTTGATGTTCATAATGTCAAAAATAAAAGGAACCTATTTTGATAATTTGTAAATTTTTATTACAAATATAGAATAAATTTTTAAAAATTCAAAACATTGATATTTTAATGAGTAATTTTAAAATAATTCTCATTGTCAAAATGATAAAAGAGTTTTCTAAAATGTAATAACCATCAAAAGAGAGACGTGCATTTATATATAATTTATATTTAAAATTACTTCAAATGTCCATAATTGGATTATATAATTGAAATATAATCCAATTACTTTAAAACCTTATAAAAATAATAATATATCTATATAAATCAATTATGCAAAATGGAAGTTTTGAATTAAAATATATTATTTGTCACTATTTATTAAAATATTAATTTAGTCAAAAATAATTACCCAAATATTATCCAAGGAAAATTTTGATTTACCTATTTGAAATATAATGTTTATTCTGTCAAATATAACATAAAAAGAATAAATAATTAGATTTAAAAAGGTTCTCCATCAAAAGGTGGTAAAACTGTATTTTTTTGATGAAACAGAACTTTTATCCTAGAAATTGAATTTATTGTTATATAAAATCTGGAAAATATATATGTTGAATTTTAAAAATTTATATGAATATATAACCTTTATTTTTAATTAAATAAAATTTCTATAAAGGGTGATATGATTTCATAAACACAGTTATTCTATTTTAAACAGTTGTTCAAAAAAAAAATACATATTTTATATTCAATTGGTTGTTATTTGAATTTCTACTAAAATTTTGAAAATAATGAATCATTATTTAAAAATTTGGGAACATAATAATTATAATTCAATTTATACTATTCATTCCCACCATTCAAATGACTTGGTTATAATGCTGCCATTTAAATAATAATATTTAGTTGTTCATTTATGTTCAATGTAATGTATCATGTACGCTATTGAAAATAGTGATTATTTCTTAAAAATATATATTTTTTTTAAAAAAATTCTTTCATATATTATTGGGGAATGTTATAATATTCTTGGAAACCCTTTTTAGAATACATAGATTTATGACCAAAGAGTGGGTAAAGTAGGTCTTCCCTAAAAACACTTTATTAACTATCATTTGAACCAAACAGTACAAAATGGTACCAATAAATGAGTATATAATGAAATAATATAGAATAATACATCTAATGAATTTTCATCAGAAATGGATAATAATATTTCATTAATGGAATAATAAACATAATAAATCTAAATAAGCAACGAGATTGTCTCAATAAACAATTATAACTTTGTATCATTGGATCATGCTCTCCATGTAAGGAATGGAAGTGACTTTAATATTAATATATCATTAAATGAAATATATTGAAGATATAAAATTTTAAATGAAAGCATAAATGCCTCTATGATGATTTTTTGTTCATAACAAAACATGAGTTTCAAAGAATAGAAATTGAGACAACACTGTTTTACTGATTTAGTAAATTTTTAATCTTAAAAACCGTGAAATAAGTATCATTGATTGGACATGTTAATAACCAAAAATTTGTTAACATGATACATAAAATATAACCAATTCTTGTACATAAATCTCACAAATATAATGGCTAGAAAACATAGCTTTTATCTAATGATAGTTAATAGTGAGATAAAAATCCCCTTACCGGGTGTCATGAATCTCTTTGTTCTCATACATGCATCCTATATTATAAAAAAAAGTTTATTATAAATAGTTTTTTAGAATAATATTTTTATATATTTTCCCATATATGGTTTTATTCTAACCTTATATTACCTACTTGTTAGAAATCGTATGTTAAGGTTTCACTTCGAGTAATATTTTCTTAGTTCTTCACATTTGTCTTAATTTTTTATATCGTTGATCCTTATACATATATAATAATTACATAATTTAGAACAAGATTCAAATACCTGTTATATATATAATAATTATAATATAATAATCTATTTCATGATGAATTATGTAATGTAATACACAGTTCATAGAGACGATAAGGCGTACATACGCATGAACAATGTTTTACATTTTTCTTCTCGTATTTAAAGAAAATATGTAAATGGAAAATATATATATAAATATATATAAATATATATAATTATTAATGTATCATAAATATTTAAAATAAATTATATATTTTCATTTATCCCATCGTTAATACATTCAATGTTATGTCTGAACGAAACACATCACTTTGAGGGTGAGGTATTCCACACTTCCTCAAACAAAATTATTATATTAATATCAAATGGAAGGTAACGAATATGTGAGTTAAAAATGAATAAATAAGTTTAAATACACAATAAATATAATATATTAAATATATAAATAGATATATTTTCATAATGGACACCATTATTGGTGGTTAAATAGAATGAACAATCATTATTTTGTGAGGCAGTAGTTCTCCATAGACAGAAATAGAATGGTCACAAACCATTTGATCTAGGTGTGTGAAAGTTTAGGTCAAAAAAATTTCATAAAAAATCATTTTATATGGAGTAAACTATTTTTCCCACGTAATAATGGAATATTCATATTGGAGGGGGTGGAGAAGGAAAATAAATGAAAGGAGCTTCGGAGAGGATGATATCTCTTAATCAGTTAACTCCATTTGGTTTGTTCAAAATGGCTTCTTGGAGAGGTTTTTTACCCAAATACAGTCTCCAAGGTAAAAAATAATATTATTGGGTGGATATTTGGTCAGGTATTTTTAGAACATAAGTGGCTTGAGATGTGTGAGGAATGGGTAGATTCCTTTCCTTTTTATAGTGGAGGGGGACTGGTAATTTTTTAAATATCAAAATGTACTCAAAAATAGGTGGTCTATCTTACCAATAGATCCCCCAAAATGGAAAAATAATGGATTAAAGGTGATCCATTTTCATGAAAAACCTCATCCACACAAAAATATTTTCATTTTAATTATTTGGTTCCTTAACTTCTATGATTCCCCAATTTTATAATTTTGGTTTTCTTTTAATGCATCTAGTTTTTATAATCTAATAAATTTTAAAATTAAGAAATAAATTAAATTGATATTAAATAAAAAACATAGAGTCACATAATTTTTTGAAATTACTAGTAATTTAATAAATTTAAATCCCATTTTAAACCAATCACATGTGTTGTGCGGAAATCACGCCTGAACGAGGACCGTCTTAACAATATATTTACATAATATGGGTCAATATGTTAATTATTAAAGATAAGTTCTTACATTAATATAAAATATATAATATATATTAACACATAAAATATTCTTTGATGAATATAGAAATTTTATCATTTTTAAATTACTTTATAAGTTGCATTTATATTAAAATAACAATAATGTAATTTTTGACATTATTTATTTAACGTTAATTTTAAAATATCAATTCTATATTGGAATTGAAATATATTTAGTTAAAATCTGTGAAAAATGATATATTAATCTTAAAAAATAAATAAATACAATTATTAAATCAATTAAATTCACTTTTAATATTTAATGAATCATTTATTTTAGTTAATTATTTACTAAATAATCATTATATTGAGGTTTTTTAGGCTTTTATGTACCTAAACCACATCAAAAAATGATTGATAATTTATTATGATAACCATAACCCATATATATTTAAAATTGATATATATAACCTAATATATAATTGTTTACAGATCTCAGTGTTCTATAAATTTTAAAGGTAATGAATATTCCATTTTTGCCTTCTTCATTACCATTTTTATGGGAAACTTCGATTTAATAATGTCACAATAACCTATATATATCGAACCAATTGGGGAAAAGTTAAAATAATGGAAACCGTTGTCTTTTTAAGATGTTTCTATGTCATTTTGGTCTTTATTATTTATTTTTAGTCCCTTAATAATCTTAATCATGCCTTAATCAATATAATTAATTTTAATCACATTCACTAATCATTTTGGTATAAAAATTAAGTTGATATTGTTAGACCGAAAATATTATACTAAATACATGTTTTTATATTGTTTTACAAAAATATAATCACATATGTGGTAAAAGAAATTATAATCCAAATCCCACAGATGGTGCGAAATAACGTGTTTTTATAATAGAATAACGTTCAAAAGTTTGTTAAGATTATTTATTCATTTTCAAAGTGATATTTTTTGTAATGAATTAATTTTTTTAATATATGTAATATTATTATAATGTGACTATAATACATATTTATAATATCATTTAGAATTAATAAATAATTAAACAGAATGGTAGTTTTTAACTATAGAAAATAATTTTTAACTATTCATCAAAAGATGATGTTTCTCCGAAAAATACCTAAAAATCAACTTGGGCTAAGTTTGAAATTCCGAATTCAAAGAAGATATTTATTTTATCATATTAAATTTCTTTATTTTTATAAATTAATTTAATTATTAAAATTGATTCATTCATTGAAACAATACTTTTAACAAAAAATACTTTACCAAAAATATTTTCTTTCATTATCAATATGTTTTATTTATATAATAAAAAAATATTTAAAAAATATTTATTATAAATTTTCATAGATAAATTACAACTATTATATTTAAATAATTAAAGACATATAAATAGATTTTTTGTACAAACTCATTGTTGTGTTAATTGAAAGCCAAGTAGGTGTTGCTTGTAGCACATGATAAGCTAGTATTACGTGTAGCACAAGAAAAGTAGGAATTTCATGTTAAAGGAATGTTTGACATAATGTTATAATATATATATATATATATATATATATATATATTTCCTCTGTAATGGGATATGAAAAATATTTAAATGATAAACTAATTCAAACAAAATAATACTCAAAACCTCTTGGTGTTACAATTTGTTTTCCATGACATCACATGCACTAATACACTATTATTGTGATGGTTTTACAGAACATCCAATAATCAACACCTTTATATAAAATACTATATGGAATTTTCAGAAAATGTGATAACATTTTGTAATCAATAAAAACCATTTGGATATGTTTTCATCAAATATATTCATTTTTGAAAAAAAAAACATTTTCCAAAAAATAATCTTTATCCTAGGGACTAAATATGTGACCATTGTAGTCATATTATTGTTGAATATAATATAAACTAACTATTTCATTGTTTAATTCAATGAGAGGTATATAGAAAATGAATTTAAACCACCTAAGCTACTATGGATTCTGTTCAAATCTCCAATAATGATACTCATATCACTATTAATGAATTCCAACCAAAAGATGTATCATATACATCATATAAACAGCTATATAATTATATTTTCAAGGAAATTTATTGACAAGTAGATATTTAACATTCCAATATAATATAAGACAACTCAAAATTTATTGATTCTATAAAAATGTATAACCATGACAATGAATATATCACATGACATTCATTCAACTATTGAGAACCTATTATATTACTCAGACAAGTAATTGAACACACTATATATGATTAAAGTAATCATATACACTCATTTACTATGTATTATTCAATCAATGGTGGTATGTATTTAAATTCTAATATAGGTGTAAAATCCCATATGAGTTGGGCACCAACTAAGAATATGATCATTAATTTACCCAACCAATCATGGAATATATAAGTTCATATATTGACATTCATAATTAGTGTATCAATTTATTAATGTTTAAATGATAGTAATATCAATATATCTAGGAAGGAATGATTGATAATAAACATACATCCCAAGTTATGTCAATTACTATATGATATTACAATAGATATACATTGGCTAATCAAACCAAGTAATATTTCTCTAATTATTACTTCTTGAATAAATTTTTCGTATCTAATATAGAAATATTTATAATTAGTTATAAACTACTCAATATAACATTGTCATATAATTACACCCATGATACTCAAAAAGTATCCTTTTAAAAGTATGACTCAATTTCATTCATTTAATGTACATGTTAATTCAAAAATTCATGTTACCAAAATTATAACCCATGTGGATTAATTATAAATTTATATTGTCTTTATTATAATAAAATTATATATTTAAAGTCAAAATAAGAAGTTTCTCATGTGTCTTCCACCCAAAAAACTATACATGGGCCTTATGTAGTGATTATGTTAATGGGTTTTCCAATGGTACTATAACATTTCCACTCTTTCCACCCAATTAATATTTATTACAGTCCTCTCAATGAAATCATATATAAAATATTATTTGTAAAGGATTTTTCAGGTCCTCTATTGAGAATATGGTTCCATATCCATGGAAGAAGCCCCATTATTTTCATAGTAATGGATTTTTTCAGGTCCTCTAATATAGGGTACTGTTTTTTGATTCTCCAACAGACTACTCCATAATCTTGGTAAAACAATAATCTATATATGGATTTCATATAATATTTGTTTCATTGGAAACTAGTATCTTTGTAACCCTTTAATCATGTTTAATCTTTTATTATGAATACAAAAAAAAGTATTTAGTACATCTCATGCATGTAATAATATTAGACCCACAAATCGAATGACTCTCTCAAGGATTAGATAGGTATGTAATAGTTATTCAAAAATCACATGAAACATCAGGGTGAATACAAAACATGGAATACCTGTTAGATCCTACATAATAAAAATAACTAATTTTATCTATACATTACAACACATTAGAATCATCCATAATATTCCTATGATTTATTCTAAGCAGTACAAGAAATTTCCCCTTCATGATGTTCCCCATAATAAAACCCATTTAATTTTTTTAATATTTATGTTTTTACTCTATATAACCAACCAATTTTATCTATTTATACTAAAATTCATATTGAGTATGTATTTATATATACACATATTTTCCATTAATATACATTAACGTGTCTCCCTCATTAAAAAATGAAGTTTCATTATATCATTTCCAATAAAAAAATATGTTCTTTATATAAAATATAAAAATTCTATAACACTAACAGTAACCTAATAATATAAACCAGAATCATAATTGTTTTTTATAAAAAAGAATATTTTAATTATTCATCAAAAAATATATGATGACTATGATAATATCTCTTCAATCCATCAATGGACCATTAAAACATCTAAAATATACAAAAATGGGTCACAACATTGAATCCTTCTAGTTTTAATCTATACATATAATAAAAAATCATTTAATAAAAGTGGTTTATAAATATATATGATATATAAAATAATGATAATGAGATAATATAGGAATAAAAATCATAAATGAATATATCTTAACAATTAGTGAAATAGTTTCTTCATATTCAATACCATGATGGGTTTGTAAACATTTTCCTCAAATAATTCATTCTATGAAAACACTATACCATCCGTTTATATTTATTAGTGGGTAAACTACTTACTAAACATGGTTATTGCACCATAATTTCTATCTAAAAGGATCTAATCATTATTAATGTGTATGTATATATAATTTCAGATTCAATGGATTTTTACCATTTTTCAAAATCAAAACTACCATTTGATTTTTAGTAAGTTGTACAATTATCAATTATTATAAATAACTGAAAAAAATCCAACTTCAAATACATATCACTATATCTATTTAAAAATAATTCTGTATCATTAATAATTTGTGGGTAACATGAGTAGGTTCTTAGTCACCAACTCATTACAAAAGCATAATAACATAAATTTGAAAATCAATTCATGTTATTTTCTCTTAGACTTATCAAAACTCAACATTCCACCCACATAAATCATAATTTATAAATTACTTTTCATGGTATTTCACACATAAGGTCATCAATTTATTCTAGTAAGTAGGATTAAAAAAATACTTACAACTAGTTTATTTAGGATAACAAATAAATAAGAACTTTTTTGATTTGGGGTGAATGTTATCTGAAGGAAATCATTATATGAATTTTTCAAAAATAAAAATATTTATATAATATATATTGTGATGTATCCAAGTCTATAAATAAAATGGTTTCATTAGGATTTCACAATATATAATTCATTTTTATATAGATATAATAGTCTCTAGAGAATAATAAAGGAATTTGGAAGGTCACATAAAATCATCGCGATTAAAACATGTCTCAAAAGGTAAAGATACTCCTTTTAGACACAGCATTCAATTATTCCGTCATTGAATATGTAAATTCATAAATAATTCATCAATAATATAGATGATCTATGAATTATTGGCTTATGTTTTCACCACATTGATCTGAAAAGATAATCTTAATACTCATTCCCTTTTGGCATTGAAATTTGTTCTCAAACCCTTAAAACTTCTTAATGGATTCTTTCTTGGTGTTCATAATAAAGAATATTTCATAGTAACTAAAGTAATTTTTAAAAGTAATGAGTTCCTTAATCCCCCATTTTATTATGTACTCACTGATCCACATACAAAACTCTGTATATGATCTAGTAGTCCATTATCCCTATAACTTTTCCCCCAAATGTTGTAAATTTTTTTCCAATAAAAATATTCTTGTGAATCAAATGTTTCATAATCGAGTTATCCCAATATTCCATCACAATGGAGTCTTTGAAGTTGTTTCTTGTTTATATTACCAAGATGATAATTTTAAACATATGTGGGATTAAAATAAACCTTTTTATTCTTATTCTTAAGGTGATAATTAATATATCTTATATTTATAACATATAAAGAATTCTTAAAATTTCAGATTCCATAAAAGAAAATATTTCAATATACAGAATAAAAAAATTTTGTAATTGGAAATGAAAAACATAAATTGTACAATCAAGATATAGAAAAAAAAATTCTATTTAAGGAAATAACATAACTATTCTCTAATTCCAAGACTAATATATTGGGTGTAGATTGATCATAATTTCTAATTTATAATACAACTTGTTCCTTATGAATGATAGAAAAACCTAATTCCCCTATAAAAATTGTGTCCCACCTCCAAATCTATATTTACCTTACAAAAAATGAGATTCACCCCAGTTATATAATAACCATGAGTTTGAGAAACTAGAGTTTTCTTCTATAAAATATTTATTCAAGTATTATAAATATTTCTAATTACGAACAAATCCAAATAATCTGTATAAATATTTTAATATTTTATTTTCCATAACTATTAATGTTCTCAAAATGACTAGTGTAACATAAAAAATAATCTATATAAGGATGTATCAGTTGCTCAAAATCTTTTTTTATGTATAGGTACATTAAATAAGAGTTCTCTGACTAAAATGGGTAACACTAAATTATATATCCTTTTGGTGATAAAAGATCAATATCACATTAAGCAATGAGTCTTATTTCTCCTTACTCCCACCATTAAATTATTTAGTTATCCTAATGACATTATAATAATTAATATAAATATTTTATAGTTAGTAGATAAAATATAAAACAAATATATTATATATATTCACCCAACTATATTCTTCAGATAACCTTCCAAAGGGTTTCACATCTATGTGTTACCCAAATAAAATGAAAAAATCATTCTATCAAAATATAATCCAGAGGCACCATAATTTTGTATATCCCACCCAATGATGATAAATATTATATATTACAATATTTCTATATAGTGTATAGTCTAGGAGATCTAAATTATAATATAACCTGCCTAGTTTATGAACAATGTCATGACAAGTGTCCCTTTGGATGGAATCTAAGAATTAATAATTTAGAGGTATTCTTTTAATGTTTCATAAACTTAAAATATAACATATTCATATTAAATTAATGACATTAAAACATATTTTTTCATTATATTCTTATGTATTATTAATTTCTATGCTTGTGTGATTATAATGATTTAGTTTTGGGATCTTTATTTCAAACACTAATTTTTTGTTTTATCACCTCATTAATGTCAAGTTCTTTACACATCTCACAATACCTATAACTCACCCAAAAAAATTCTAAACACATTCATACATAATTGAATGTAATATAATCAAATTTTATATTAAAATCTCATATAATTTTAATGATTTATATGGTATTGATAACCATCAAATGTGAAAGACAAGTGAAATAAATATCCAATCCCATTAACCTTTCAGGACATGGTATACACCTCATGAAAAATTTGTCTTATAATTCCATGACCCAATACATGAGGTGGAATTACAAATATTAGAATTCAATTAACAATAACTCTAACATAAAATATGCACAAATGATTCGAAAAAGTAAATAAATGTTATTAACTTCAATTAGAAACTATGGTAAATGTAAATGAAAACAATATTTTATGGAGTTATACATAGAAAAAAATAAAGGCCCTATCCTAATTTCGTTTTATCTTATAATATTTTCTACAAATTATTTATATTTAATTTAAAATTAAATGATGATTAATAAAAAGGAATAAAAATTATATAAATAATTTTTTGAAATATTTATGAATGATAACATTTTGGGATCCTTTAAAAAAAGCATATTATAAATATTTTATCATTAAATGTTTTTAATATATTCCAAAATATCTTTTCCATTGTATATAAAGAATGCATAAATGATGTAGTTCAATTCATAATTTAATTTTTATAACAATTTAAAATTAAATTTATTTACTAAAATATTTAAATCAAATTTAAACATATTTATATTTATTATATATTAAAAATTCGTTTTTTAAATTCATATTATTTAATATTTATAATCATTTTATAAATAATAATTTAAAATAAGAAAAATTATTTTTATAACAATTTAAATATAAATGAAATGTACAATATTTCAGGGGATTTAATTTATGGATCTTTAAATCCTTAAAATATTAGTATATCATAGATTACTAATATGTGAAGGCAATTTGTATATTACTTTTTTTAACCCTTCACAAATGGCTATGTCTCAAACTAAATTTACATGAAACCTTCTCATAAAGTGGTACGCCCCCTACCGAGGGAGATCCACCTCATTGTATTTATTATTTTTATATTATGGATTATTAATATCTAAACCGATGATACTTATATACTATTGAACGAGTGTTGGTGTCATGTGACTCCTAATAAAGTACCACCATGGGGTCTTCTACATTTTTCTGAGGTGATGTTTTTTGAAAACATGGAATAAACATATTTTATCCTGGAAAAAAAATTATTTGAAACCATCAATGGGTTTCATTTTATCATCATATGATCATTGGTTCTGGATGTGGACCCAAAATACAGATAGAGTTTTCTTTATGTATTATATGCGAATATGTAATTGAAAGATATAATATAAAATGGTTCACTTTAAACACACAAATATTATAAGAAACTGTATTTTTCTTAGAATTTTTTTTAATTAATATAATAAGGATAAATACACAAATTCCAATAGATTATGAGGGTGGAGCAGTATACAATGGATCCATAAATGCTTCAGGGGAACTAATGGTTTCTTAAATCAACACTAGTTCCTTCATCAAGCTATGAACAAGCATTGGTAATAGAAGAAAGTATTTTAAAGCATGAAATTATAAAAAGATCCACCCACAAACACAATGTGAGGGGATAATATAAGTAGTATGATCTATCTTCATGAATTTTATGTGAAATGTTTATCATAAATAATAATACATGGAACAATGTTTTCATATAATCCTCCATGCATATTTTATGTGGTATATTTGAATAAAATTAGAGGAGTACTAAACATATGTTTACTTCTTATGACGGGTTTACACAAATTAATAGATCCCTAAACATTTTGTGAGGAATTATAGTTATATAATGTGATTCTAGATCCTTCTCTGGGATATCTATATAAGGATTTAGAATGATGATAGTTGTATCAGTTCTTCATGATACTAATGATCACAAAAATGTTGAAAAATTGTGAACAATGCCCACACACTCAATGAAGAGAACCTATTATTTTTATGTATGTGTATCTTGATGCTCTAATGTATCTTATTATTACATAAAATTGGGGTTTATATTCTTTGAACACTCCAATGAGTAAATCTAAATATTTAATGACCCGAAAATTTATATCCAAACTGATGAAATATTGTGGGTGAAGTAACAATGCACATGTAACATCACATTCTACGGTTTGATCATAAATCACATGCATGTACAAAATTATATATATATATATATATATATTAAATTTATAATACATAAATAATGTTCATATATTTTAATGGATCATTCATTAATGTCCCACTTGTAATTAAAATCGGTAAGGACATAGTGTTAAACATTACTACTATTTTTTGGATCCATCCATTATATTTTGTATATGGTTTCATCAAACACTATTAATTTAATTTTTTTTAAAATATCTACCTAAATCAAGGGACTTAATATGTGACCCACTGGGCCATTTAAACCTTTAAAACAAATGTTAAATCATTATATCATAGATGAAATCATTAAGTAGGATCTAAAAACCATTAGTGTTACAAAATCTATTAATGTTTTTAGTGTGATCTCCATAATATATACACATATATAAATAATTAAATTCCACTACATGATGTATCACATGAATAACATATATACATATATAATCCCCTTTTCCATAGAATTGAGTGTCTATGAGACACTAAATACATAAATCATGTATAATAGATTAATGAGTTCTAAATTCTAAAAAAATGACCATGGTGATGAATATATCCCATAGAATCCATATTTTAGAGTAGGACATGTTATGTATCAAATATAAGTATATGAAAACATCATATGTTACACACCTATGCATATTCACACTTTTATTCAATCTAATTCAAACATGGGACATATGTCTTGTGACCTCATATAAGTCAAAAAATATCATATTGGTTTTACTCCAACAGAAGCCACACCTGAAAACATATTGAACCACGCTTATATTAGTAAATTAATTTCCAAACAAGAATAAATACTTTATCAATGTTTGGTGATTATCATGATACATATATCTTCATAATTAGCCATGTACGATATATATTAAAAATACAGCCTTAATTATATCACCTATTGTGTGACAGATTATGAGATATAATTTTGTGGGAAAAAACATGTACTAATTATCTACATATAACCTCATGAATCTATTTTCAATATATCATGTAAAACACATTATTATAAAATTTAAAATATATTAAATAAATCCTTATCTTGTGAATACATTCCATAATAATATTTAAATAACTTTTATTGGAGACATCTCAAATTCGTAAATTGAGTTGATATTATCATTTATCCATTCATGTTATATAAAGTTCAACACACATAGAAGAATCGTAAATGTATATTTTTTATTATTATAATAATATGTTACATTATGAACCCTTACAAAAACTATCTCATCTGTGTTACAACCACATATTCTACTTTAACTTCACATTAAAGATGTGGTAATTGTTTCATGAATATATTTATTAAACACACCTATGTAGCCTCCCAAAAAATCTTTACATCACCACGTTTTATGATCAGAAAAATTATATGGTATTTTTGATGGATGGGTTAGGTCCTTCTTTGTGACCGTAGTTCCTTATCCTGAGTTATATCCTCATTTTTGTTATAACATACCTTAATTTCTCACATAATGGTATGAAACAGTACAAGATATTTAATGACAAAATTGTTAAAATAAACATTTTGTAGCCCTTATGATTTAGCTATATACTAGGATTCTTTTTTTGAATCCACTATATTTGAGTTTATTTGTCTTCCACCTGAAAATGCCACTAATTAGAAAAATAATAAATCAAAATTTAGATTTCATATCAAATTTTATATATTTCAATGTAACATATATGTGACCCTTAACATAAGTATTTTCCATTCTTTCAAGGAAGAATAAAATACACTTACTCCTAATCATGTACTTAAGAGTGTTCTTTATAGAAATCAAGTGACGATCATTTGGATTAAATTAGTGTCAATAATTTATTCTCAATGTATAAGATACATCTAGATTACTATTTAAAAATAAATAATTGATAGACATTATGAAGGGTAAAAAATTAATTTATAACCTATTTTTCACTCTTTATAAAGATAAAAATCTTCCACTAATTTATTCAAATCTATATAATTAATTACCATCTCTTTGTGTTTTATGTGCTAAGCCAATTTAAGACATTACCAATGTATTTATTCTATCTTAGTCTATGAATCCATTTTGAACTATCTCTATATATCCTTATACAGAGTATTTATGTATCTACATCGATTTAATTCGTTGAGAAACATTTACCTGGCCCAATCATTATAGAATGATGTTTCATGACAACAATCCAGATAAGCATCATTTAATATAAATGAGTATATATAAAACAGTACAATATCCCCACAAAAAAAATTACATACACTATAATCAATCATGTTTCATACAAAAAAAATCTTTTTTGTCATAAAATCATATATTCCATATATAAGAATCATAAAATCTTCCATAAATTTCCAATTTGATGTTGTAAAACATAGTAGAATTTTTTAGAACATCAATACTTTTTGGTTTCATCCTATACTTAGTCTATACAAAATTAAATTATAGAAAGTAGATTTGGATTACATTTGATATATGTCATAATATTAAATAGCTGTTATGTATTGGTTTTTTTTGACTTGTAATTTCTATAGGAAAAAACATCATGCCATAGTTAGTTCCATGAATTTATTTATTATATTTTCAAAAATTAGTCCTATATAGGTAGACAATATTATAAATATTTTTATTTCTCTAATAAAACCACTCATATACAATAATTATTACCACTTTATGTTATTCAATTATGTTTAAATGTTTTTACTGTTCATGGATTCCATATATTTTTTCAATTATTTTAACTGTTTATATGAATTTGATCTCTCAATGCTTACCTGGTAAGTGGTAGGTTCAACAACTATGAAAAATACCTTGTCATCATTTACGACATCAAATAAATATATCAATAGTTTTAATTATTTATACCAGATCATTGAGGATTTTTGTAACTTGACTATGTTATTATTTCACTAAATTTTATGAAACTAATGGAACATTCATATTATGATATTTGAAATTTTTTGTTTTTCACTTTTTGAATATCAATATTCGTCCAACTAAAATCTTGACTTATATATATCTTCTCAAATAATTTTTCAAATTATTCCCAAATCACATTTTTAAAAGTAGGATTATAAAATAATTTCATCTAGTTTCCATAAGGTATAAAAAATAAGGACATACAAAATAAAATTATCTTGTAAATTATTTAAAAACCTAAATATTCCTGAAATACATATTGGGACATTTACATGTCTATAAATAATACAACTTATTTATTAATATATAATATATAATATTCTTTCATAATATTTCAACAGTCTCCATAGAATAACCCAATAAAATGAAATAATATGGTTTCATAGGCGAATTATCAATCCAACTAGTTATAACATTGTATTATTCCACATTTCATGCTCATACTTCTGTTATGGTATTCCATAATTATTGAGTTTGGAAATAATATCACAATATCTTAGATGATCTATGATTTCTTATCATATATATTAACTCCCATATCAGATTTTAGAATCATAATACACATACCTAGCTAATTATGAACTTCTTGTGGAAAATAATGGTAATTATTAATAGATTCATACATTCTGTCATCAGAAACAAATATCAATACCAAAGAAAGTTAGTAAAAAAATTAAATATCTACAAAAAAACATCCATTTTATTGTTTTCTCATCGATTTAAATATATCACTATGAATGAGATTAATTTAACATCTAGGCCTTCCACATTTTCTATAAAAGTTTGTATTTATAATCATTTTTAATTTATGATATTCACATGTGTTAAAATATTTATAATCAAATGAGTCCAATAATACATCTCTATGGAGTATTAAAAATGAGTTTCTCTTTTATATGTCTATGGAAAAGTATAAAAATGAAGGTGGAATTAGAAACAACCCTGGCCTTTTATTCTTAATCATATAAAAAAGATTATCTCAATTTTTAATTTATAATAGACCAATAATATTCCCAATGCCATAAAAAATAAAAAATTTATATATTAAAAAACATGTTTTCTTAATAGAAAATGGAAGATTTATCTTTTCCAGATTATATAAAGAAATCATATTTCTATTGTTATAGATACATAATAAAAGTTATCAAATTAAAATTCTATTCCAATTGTTAAAAATAAAATAACAAGTATTGATTTATAATCAAGAAACACTGAAAATATTAGTAATGTGATAATATATATATTCCTTTACCAATTCATGCTTATAATGTCGAAAAAAATCTATAATGAGAACCCGATATCCAATAACCATCAATTTGATGTTGTGTGATTAATTTTTATAACATTCACATTGATGGAATATAAATTTTTTTACACTATAACACTTATCAATCCTATATATATATATATATATTCTATTTAATAGTTAATACCATTTATTGATCTCAAAATTTTTAAATTTAAGGTGTTCCGCAATCTTTATAATGCACATATAAATGTTATTGTACCATATTTTATATATTTTCATTGAGTATATAAAATTATTTTCTAAAAAAAACAAATGAACATGGATATAATTTCTGTTTATTGATCCAATATCAATATTTTTATAATCATTTACTTTTCAATGGAATTTTTCTAGAATAATAATAAATTTTGTAAAAAATAATAATAATTAAAATAGTTATGATTTTTGTATAGTGAAGTGGATAAAAACATATCTAATTAAAACATATATATTTTATTAAATCAATTCATATAGTGTCCTTTCTAATGGTTTCCAAACTAAATGTTATCGAAATAAAATGTCAATAACACTATAAAAACAGATAATCAATAGGCACCTTATTTTTGTAGAACCTACTCCTAGTTGATATATTTTTTTTCTATTACTTTATCCCATATATTAGACAATAATAGGGAACCCTGTATTGAAGGAACCGACCTGGTTGAACAATGTATGTATTGACAGTTGTTTCATTGGAATGTTTCTCAGAAAAACTATTTATTAGATCATTTATGGTCGAATTAATTTAATATAATTTATATTAATGTCAAATTCATAACTATAACATAATATTTATTATTTTCTAATGAGTTATTTAAAATTTTGTATGAATGCTTCATATGGTTTAGTTTTTTAATCCCTTTTCAAACAACTAAATTAATTTGTTCTCTCCACAATAATCTTAATAACATTACCCAACCAATAATTTGTGTTATTCATCCAAAAATAGAATCCAAAACATATTCATACACGTGAAAATGAATAATATGTGTATGGTAGATGGAATTTTTATATGAAGTCATAGTGTTATAAAATATTGATAATATATACATGAGTAATCCCATAGTGTCAGATATCTTTCCTCACTCACCATACTAAAAAATGAGTTAACCTTCAGGATAGTAGGTTGTATGAACACATGACTTTCAACTATAGCATAATTTTCCCATTTTAGAATTCAATTCATGATAACTCAAAATCCTAATATTCAAGAAACTCTCCAAACAAGTAAATTATAGTAAATAACATCAATTATGAAAAAATACCAAGTTAAATGAAAATTAAATTTTATTAAGGAGATCTTATCATGAAAATAAAGGTAGTGTACTAGAATAAATTTATATTATAAATTTCATAACATGGTATACAAATATTACGTACAATTTATGGAGCATGAAAGATATAGAACAAAACAATAAATAAATGGAAAATTAATGTATTTAAATGTGAGAGTTTTTCTAACCAATTAAAAAAAATTCTTATTATAACTATTTAACTGTTAAAATAACTATTGGGGATATTTCATAAAAAATATATATATATTTTTTAATAAAACATTTTAAATATTTATCAATAAAAATTATGTATTATAATTCAACTCGTAATTTAATTTTTTTATGAAAAAATTATTTGTATATTAAAACAAGTGAAAGAGTTATTAATGGAATCATAATTATTAAAGATTTATATGTTTTTTAATTAGAAAAAAATAGTAATATATAAACCATATATAATATATGATTTAAATTTCTCAATATCAAATTTTAATGATATTTAAGGACAAACATGGGATTCACTTTTTCACGATCTTTAATTTGTGTATATTTTGAATACATCCCAGAAAGGTCAATAATAGTTTACCATTAAATGAAAGTAAGTCACATATTATCATTATAGTAATACTTAATATAATTTTATATATTAGACTACCCTTACATGAACCCTTTAGATAATATTATAAAATAGGACACGATGCGGATCTCCACCTCATGGACCTCATACAATTACCATATTTAATTCCCTATGAATGTACCACTGGTAGTCTTACGTTATGGATGTCGCCACTCTCCCTCGACATTTCCAATGAATAATTTCTTGTGGATTCATACATGATACGGAAAATTATTTATTCTAAAATGGATTAAACACATATAAAATGTGTATAATATTTTTCTGATGTTATATATGGGAGGGTATCAGCTTCTCTCATATAGACACAAACAACATGACATCTATATTAACCGATATATTAACTAAATTTCCAATACTATTTTGACATGAAACTATTTCTATTAAAATATTTCTTGTGGGTGGAGAGAAACACATCATTAATCATTCATGAATGAGAGATCCCCACAAATAAAATACCATTTAGCCTCTTCTTTTATTCCACTCAGGGATTTAATTTTATCATCATATAGTTACTATTTTTAAAAGAAGACTCATAAATATTATGATATGTCTTTAATAATTAAAATACTATATTTATTAATGTAATTGTGTATAGCTACATTAAATTTTCCATTGCTCCATCTTCAATGGTCAATAAAGTGTGTATGATGATAATAACTTGAGTAGAAAACATAATCATTATACATTTGAAATGTTTAAAATGACCAATGGAACCACAAACATTTCATTAGTATAAATGAACACTCGTTTGGGTCTTATACCTTTATCATAAGAGATAAATAAGTATTTTTTAATAATATATTTTTATGTGATTCTCATGATATAAATGATCATGAAAACATTAAAAAAAATGTGATCAGGAAATAAAAAAGATAATAAAGTGAACCAATTATAATTATATATGTGATGTATAATTCTCTCATTCATCTAATAAATTAGTTCTTTTTAGGTGCAGAAATAATTTACGAACTAATGAATAAATGTAAATCTTGAATGAACCACCAATATGGTTCTAAAATAATTAAATTAATTTTGTCGATGATGTGGTAGTGCACACAATATATATCATGAAGCTGTCTAAATATGGTTCTCATAAATAATTAATAAAATAATATATGTTAAATTTATTATACATGTATCATATGAATTTTTTTTTGTGATTCAAACAATATACTACTTTCACAAATAATTGATATCGAAATTGTGAAAAAGTACCCAACTCTTTATGAAAACATCCAAGCACTATTGGATATAGTTTCATCAATCTCACATTATTAAGAAAAAAATGGAGTGGACAAAATGATCTTTATACAAGGGCTTAATTATATGACACTTTTGGCCTTAACATCATTTTATGTAAAATATGAAGCAAATAATTCAAATATATAAGAAAATGGTGGCCTCTAGAAGTTATTTTTTTTCAACTAAATCTATTAAGGGATTGTGTGTGATCTACACTAAATATACTCAAAACTTTATCTGATTCTGTACACCACATTATTTATCATTTACATAGTATTTGTACCTATATGGTCACTTTTCCCATGAAATTGTCGCACCACTAGAATAAAAACACTTGAATCAAGTATTGAAAATTATTCATTCCTTTATTCTATAATAGATACAGAATATGTTAATAAAAACATTAAATTTAAACCATATTATTGATGGGAAAAAATCGTGTATATCATATATGAAAATGAAAAAATATTCTGCGACTTAACTAAGAATGACCATGACATTCAACTAACTAATATAATCATGGGAATTATGTGTTTAGTGTTCGTATAAATTGAAAATTCAGTCCTGGTTATGCTCCAACAAACCACATGGTCTACAATATACCCAACCACCCATGTGTAACCTAATTCAGTTTAAATATTTAATAATAAAGATATAAAATAAAATATATTCCCATTATAGGAATCTCTCCAACCTCATGTAAGAAAGATTGATAATGAACATACACCCCTAAGTATATCGATATCTTGATGAAATTCCATGAGATAAAGATTGATGGATCAATCCACGTAATAAGTATATATATATTACTTCAAAAATATACACTTCATCTAATATATGAAAATATTTTAAATGGTTACATGATTTTATTCATTTGAATATAATCATATCATCACAACCGATAAAAAAATTTCAATATAATTGATTAGAGACAACAAAATGTTTCAATTTGAGGGGATATTTTTAATAACAGATTCATGTAATATTAAATACAACATGGAATAATAAATAATAAGCAACGATTGTATTTATTATAATAGTAGAATACAATTAAATATATTATATCCAATATATAAAGTGTATTATATAATGAGATTGTACTGAACCCTCATATTTTTGTTGAGGTAATGGTTTCATTAATGGAACTTCTATATTTTCTAATGTATCCACCCAATTGATCTTCATATTTCCCCTAACAAGGGACCCAATATGAGTTGGTATTTATAAATGATATAACTTCTACATGTAGGAGACCATGGTTCCTCGGATAAGGAAACAAACCTTTTATTATCACAATATATCTCAACCGAACCTTTGATATGAGGGACCACTTCATGTTAAATGAATAATTTTTTTATAAAAACAACTTCATTCAAAACATTTTATGTAATGATGTACATTGCCTTTATTATAGAGCTAATTATATTGTCTTTCTTGGAAATCATCCAACTAATAGTATGACACCCCTAACATATTTTATTTGTAATAATATTATTTTAACATTTTTAAATATTTCTTCATTGTGTAATTTACATACGATTTAAACAATGTTTACTAAATAAACACAAGGAATATTTAATTCAATAAAACCCTAAATCAATACATTTCAACAAGGCCAAAAAAACATTCTGACCAATAATACATACTAGGATACCAATTATGATCACCGAGAGACCCCTAAACATCACAAATAGACCAAGAAAATAGTGAGAGTCTTCGGTATTATCGTAATGAATATCATTATGGCCAGATGTATGGTGACCATACTAATAATCAAAGGAATGTAGAGAACAATATCAATAAGGAAAAATAATTTCAAGATATGAAATACAATAAAAATGTATTTATAAGGGTGTTATTGACCTTTTGAAATCCTTATGACCATTATATTAGTCGTTATAGTATTAAGACCACCGTGGCATTTTAAATTGACTGCTAGGCATGTACAAATATTTTGAAGTAATACTTTTTGTTAAATAAAACATTGTATTTGATTAAAAAAGTAAATATATTTCTTGTATTGATGAGAATTATATTTATGGATGTTTGAACAAGTAACATTGGTATTTTTATAATGACTATACAATTTCTTTAAACATTTTATGTGTTTTGATACGTTTTAAATATATATGTATTTAATGAGTTTAGAATGTTTTAAATGCATTAAATATTACATCCCATTTAAATGATAACATATTTTTAAGATATAATTTATATTATAAATGTATAATAACCATAATGTTCTATTAACATGTGTTTTGAAATGTAATGTTTTGAAATACAAAATTGATTAAAACCTAAGATATTTTTCATATAATTACTTAATTTATTCTGTATAATTTTCATTATAAAGTGTTTATGATTTGTATAAAATAATTGTGGATGGATATCCAACTAAGGGAAGCCATTATCGGCCAAACCCTCATTGTAGGGGGGCCTACCACCAGCCATCCAGCTAGCGTGAGACAGCCAGTAGCCAGTGGGCAGCTCGCTTGACCGTAGTAGTGCACACACACAATTTTGTTAGGAACCTAAGAAAATCAGTGATGAGGAATAGTGTGCCTCCATGAGGGGTAGTACAACAGTAGGGGTGGGCACAAAAGCACACCCGTAGAGATTCTATATGGGGTGGTACCGGGGAGGGAGGAGAGAACGTATTGATAACTGGATTGGGTGATAATTATTATAAGGGAGTTGTGAAACCCATGTGGATTCAATGTGGGACGTGAGGATTTTAATGGTGTGTGTTCCATGACGTCAGATCTCAATGCATGATATCTGGAATGCTTGATCTGGTCCCATGTTCAACCTAGACCACAATAGTTTTAGTTCACTTTTTTCTCTACCATCTGATCAAGGATGCATCTGATCTCGACTTCTCTTCCATTTTTAAAACCCTAATTCTCTCCTCAGTTATTCGGACAATCCTTGGATGATCATATAAATCTATTATTTTATTCTTCTTCTTCTTTCATTCTTCTTCCCCCAACATCGTGTAGCACTAGTTGCACTCCCACCCATCTTCCTCAATTATTTTTCAATCTCCTGTGACAACACCTTTCTCCAACCACAGTCCAGTTTTCCACATCCACATTCTTGAATATTTTCACTGTTAGTTATTTAAATACTGAGCTAAATATTTCTCATGCATGATTGGGTCATAATATATATATTATATCAATCGATCCTTCTCAGATATGGGATGATAATGGTTTTTGTTTTCTCTTAATAAGGTATATTACAGTTGTACCAGTCTCCTCTATGATCCGTTGTTTATTTTTTTAGTTTGGACCAATGGATTATAAAAACATAAGTATATAGTTTATATATACACTCACATTTCACCATTAACCCTATGGGTTTTCTTCCTCTCAAGCGCCTCTCCATTCTTTGCTCGGCCCTGCCTCTTCTTAGAATATTATACTGGATTTTCTTTTTTCCTTGTCTTCCTTATGCAAAATTGTATATAATTATTATGTATATAAGGATATATATATATATACAAACACACAAATTGTATATAAGTATATATATATATATTTACACATACAGTTTATATGAATTTTCCATCTAACCTAGTTCTTGATTCCTAAATGTTATTTAACAGTGTGTTTCAATGCATGCCACACTTTTTTAGGTTGTGTTTTTCATGAAATGAAAAAAAAATTCCATGAGTATATTCATATATGGTTTATATATATATACATAAATTCTCTAATATGAATAATAGGTTTCCAAAGGTTAAAGTGTTGTGTGTATTAATGTTTCTAAAGTCAATGATGATATAAGGGTTCATTTAAAATGATTTTTATGAAAAAAACTACACATACACATTATTTATATTAAGATATTTATATATAATACAACCCAATTCAATTTTATGTTTTTAAATAAAAAATTTCCAATATTTAAATAATGATTTCAGAAAAGAATAATGTTTTTGGTTCAATCGTGCTTATAATGAAAAACCCTGATTATATAAAAAAAATTATATATAAATATATATATTTGTTTGTGTGTGTGGGGGTTCATATAGTTAAATATTTTAAACCTAACATTCTTTTTCATTTTGAATCTTGGAATATTAATGATTAAATGATGTTATGAAGTATCCATTATTTTCATCAAATCATTAAAATAGGTTTTTTGATATGTAAAACTCATAAATGTACTTTGTATATATAGGTGTATATATATATATATTAATAAGATTCTGAATCCCTAATTTCAAGTGATGATTATAATAAGTTATATTTTTTGATGCAATTTAGAATTTTTATGTTTTTATTATATATTAATTTTGATTTTCTATTCTAATATGTGTTATTATATAATTATTTAATAATGTTAGATGATAACAGGGTGTGTAGAATCGTGTTATCCTGTTATGCTCACATAATGTTTCATTACATGGTGAACATGATTTAGTGATATATGATAGTTAATCATGTTTATGATTTAATCTACATGAATTTTCAATACCACTTTTCTTTGTGTATTAAATGGCATGTGATGTTATAAAGTACTCATTTTAGAAGTAAAGGATTTTTAAATTTAAGAAGTTATCGGTTTATTTGACAAACCCGAACCATCTATTATTATGGGTTCTAGTTATTATCATATTTGAAAAGAATTTGTATTAGCCAATTCATGACATTGAGAAAATAGTTATTACCATATTTTAAATGTTACATTTCTTATCATGATAATTTATGAAATAAGAACATAATTATTCAAAGTGGTATATAACCTGTTGAATAATATAAAATAAGAAATGATATATACATCTTTTTATTGGACACCTTGAATATACGAAATAAGAAATTAAATATTCAAAGAGGTAAGGGACACATTGAATATATGACCTTACTGGAAATATGAGGAATGTATCATACTTATTATCTGATTGGTGGGGACCAATATAGTCTCTCAATGCATCAATAGTTCTAATGAGACAGATAAACGTGCAATTAGATGAGGCCATACACCATTTTGTGATATGGTTTTGTTCGAGGCCTTAATCATTTTTTATACATCGTGGTCGAGGCCATAAATGTATGATTCATAATGTACGACCAATGCACATCCCTCATTACAAAGCTATTAATTGAATATTAATGTTGTTTTTGACTAGTAGAATATTCATAGTGAAGAGGTTTAACATATAAGTATTCGAAGAAGTAAATGCACCAGGGATAATGATTATTCAGCACCTATCTTCTGATCATTAATGAAAATGCAATTAATTACCGGCCAGTTTTGGATGTGCAAATTGCGTGGTAAACTCATTGTATCATTATTATAGGAAACTCTGATCATGTACTATATTCATGATAAAATCATATACCTACAGCCTTTTAATGTCACACATAGTATTGTTTGATTAAATCTTTATTTTAGTGTCTCAACCCATTCATTTTTTATAATTGGAATGTGTTATATTGTAGCTTTTAATTTTCCCTATATTTTTTAATGGTAATAATGGAATAATTAGTAATTTCGTTCAACATGTAATACTGTTTTCTATTAAAAAATGATTTATTTTCATTTAAAATTATTTTTTAATGCTATTAATTGAAATATTTTTTAATGCCCCTTACTTGAAATTATTGTGCTGACCCTAAATTTAAAATTAATTTTAAAGGAGAAATAGATTTTATTATTATTAATTGTATCTTCTTTGTGGAGTCATTTCCTTATTGAATAAATGTTACATTTGTATCTGGTTTTCCAAAACCTAAATTGAAAAGATTATTTTTATGGAACATGATGTGTAATTCTTCAGCATTTTATTTTACAAAATAATTACACACCATTTTTTAACACTCTGTCTCATGGCTTCTAGAGTCCTGACATAAAAGTTGGTATCGAAGGTCAGATTCATAAACTATGGAAAATTAGAACAACAATTTAAATTTAATTATATCATACTAAGAATAATTCTTTCTTAAATTTTTTATATGGCCGATTAAACAAGTCTTCTGTCTTTCCCATTACAATTACTAGAATTCATTATTGTCGAGTCATGTTCGGAGGGATACCAGCCATTTATGAACCATACTCTGACCTACAAACTCCATTATTAATTTTCTAACAATCCTAATATCATTTGGCCTTATCATGGACCAAGTCACATCTACTACCACATGTCATAAGCACAACATTCATTTTTCTGCACAAAATGGAATGTACTATGAATTCCTCATTATGTGTTTCTCCCGATCCGAGGGTTATTTGGCCATAGAGATGTTATGAGACAATGTAGAAGCAGGAGACCCCCACATAACCTATATATTATAGGTCATGAGTTTTTGTATGTATGCGAGGCTTTATAAAATCTTGTTTTTAGAAAAATAATTCATCTAGTTGGTCTATCGAAACCACATTCATTATAGTATCTCCAAACTCTACACCTCTCATTCCCCACATTCCAGGACCTGCATCTTATCACGTGGGTTTGACTCTAGCTATGAGAGTTGTATATAGAAAAATGAAACTGTGGAGTTTTAGAATGTTTTGGGGAACAATAAAACAGGAAGAACCATCCATGAAAGACTTTTATAGTAGGGGACCTGGCGATGGTATAAATAAAATACTGTTTTTCATTCAGATGTTGAATTCTAGTAATGATTAAAAACTGTTTGAAGGGGAATCAAGGGTGATGTATATGGGTTAGTGTGGGAAAGCTTAAGAGAATGATGGAATTGGGAGGAAAAAATTATTTTCATTGGGGATTATGTAACACCCAAAACATGTTTTTTTTTTGTAATTATATTATTTCAGTAGTATTAATTCTTTTTTATTCAGGTAAATTCCATAATATCCAAACAATGATTGAAAAATAAAAACAGGACCTAATTTTTTCAATAAAATACCAAAACGAAACAGTTAAACCATGGAAAAAGAACATTATTAACCAATAATAACTACTAAGAGACCTATCATGATAACCATGACCCTCTGAACTTGACAAGTATACCATGAAAATGGTTATAGTTTTTCGAAATAGCATAATTAAGAACCTTATATACAGAGCTTCGACGACCGTAATAGCATCAAAAAAATGTAGAAACCCATGATTGTAATAAAAACTGATTTAATGATATGAAATACACTTAACATGTACTTATAAGGGTCTTCTTGGTCGTTTTAAATACTTATGACCGTTATTTTAGCTATTAGATTCATAAGATGATTATTGCCTCAAAAATTGCCTTGTGGGAATATGCAAATAACTTGAAGAAATATTTTTGTGTAAATAAAAATATGTATTGGATTAATGAAATAAAAAAATTTATTGTTTTAATGTGAATTATACTTGTGGATGTTGTAACAAGTAACCATTTTTATTTTAATAAATTCTATACAATTTACATAAACATATCAAGTGTTTTGACATGTTTTAAGTATAAAATGTATTTTAAGTGTTTCTAATGTTTTAAGCGCATTATATATTATAGCCCATTTAAGTTGAAACATTATTTCAAGATAAAATTTATATTATAAATTTATAATAACCATAATATTCTAAGGACACATAATTGGAAATTAAATATTTTGAAACTCAATGTTGATGAAAACAGAAGAGACAATTGTATAATTAATTACCTTATTATGATTAGTTTTCATTTTAAAGTGTTTATGACATTTTATAAAAAAATTTAAGAGGGGTAGAATACCGAGGGTAGCCTTTATTGGCCTAAAACTTACTCTGGAAGTCCAACCCCCGAGCTAGCGGGCCAGATTGAGCCAATCAGTAGCCAGTGGGCACCTTTCATGATCGTAGCCATGCGAACCCACTATTTCGTGAGGGACCCAAAAGAAGGAACGAGGGACAGGGTGCGCCTCCATGCAGGGTGAAAATATGGTAGGGGTGGGTGTAGAAGTGTGACCACAGGGAACCAGTGTGGGGTGGTACTGTGGTGGGGGGATAGAACTTATTAATCAGTGGAGGGGGAACTAATTATTAAAAGGGAGTCGCAAAACCCATTTCGTATCGATTTGGGATGTGGGGATTTTAGTGAGGCATGTTCCAGGCTGTCTCATCTTTACATGTGATCTCTTAATTGCACGATCCAGTCACAAGTATAGCCTCCACCACCACAGTTTTCATCCACGTCATTCTCAATCGTTTGATCATAGACGCAACTAATCTCAAGAACTCTTCCATTTTTAAAACCCTAAATCTCAGCTCAGTTATTTGATCAAGCCTCAGTTGATCATGGCCATCCATTCATTTATGATTATTCTTATTTGTGCTTTCTTTTTCCTCCCACATCTTACTACACCATTCACAATCCCACTGTCCTTCCTCCACTATTATTCATTCTCCTGGGATACCCCCTTACTCTATCAACAGCCTGGTTTTCCATATCCTCATTCCCACAAGCCTTCGAGGTAGGATAAATAAATAATGATCTAAAAATTTCATGTGGTATTATTTTTCAATATATATATATATATATTTATTTATTTATTTATTAACAACTGATCCATTAGGGATATTTAATGTTCAATATTTTTATTTTTTCTTAATACAATTGAATTGGGTCATCTTGATCTTTTATAAGGGTCTTTGTTTATATTTTTGGTCCTGACCAATGATTTATAAAAATATATGTATAGAGTTTACATATACACTCACCTTCCACCCTAAACCCTACGATATTTCTTCCTCTCAATCACCTCTCCATCCTCTGATCGGCCCTACCAATTCTTGGAATCTTGTAAGGGATTGACTTCTTTCTTTTCTTCTATGGGAAAACCCATATATACACCCTATGTAAATACATATATATATATATATATAAACTCATATAGTTTATTCATATTTTCCATATTAATCCTTTTATGGATTCCTAAAATTTATTTATCAGCGTACTTTAATGGTGATAGCACATGTTTTTGTTTCATTTTTTAAGAAATTCAAAACCCTTTTGCCTGATAATATGTATATATGGTTTATATATATATATATATATATAATCAATAAGATGAATTCTATTTTTAAAAGGTTAAATTTTTATGTGTATTATTATTTCAAAGGACTATATTGACATAAGGTTTCATTAAACATAGTTATTTGGTTGTGATAATATCAAATATACACTTTGTGAATATTTAGATATTTACATATAATATAAAGTAAATAATTTTTATGTTTTTAAAGGAATATTTCACAATATTTAAATAATGACTTTGGATGTGAATAAGGATTTGGGTTCAATTGGACATACAATGAAAAAGAACTACTTATATATATATGTCCATACAATTACATATTTTAAACTGAACATGATTTTTGATTTTCAATCTACTGATATTAATGATTAAATGATGTCATGAAGTATCCATTATTTGTAAACAATCCTTATACCTTTTTTGGTTATGTAATATCCATATATACACTTTGTACATACGAGTATAAATATATATATTAATAATAATTTCAATCCCTAATTTCAAGTAATTGTTCTCATAAGTTAATTATTGTTTCAATTAAATTAATACTTCTATGTTTACAATTAGTATTAATTTTGAGTTTCTATACTAGTATTTGTAACTTATATAAGTTTGAAATAATGTTACAGGATAAATGGATGTGTATAATGATGTAATCATGTTATGATCACTTAATTTTTTATTATATGTTCAACCTACAGTAGTGATTGTTGTTAATTAATCATGTTTTTGATTTAATCTACATACATTTTCATTGCCACATTTATCGCTATATAAAATGGAATGAGATATTATAAAGTTCTCATATCATGAATCAAGGATTTTAAATATTATAAAGTTGTCATATTATGTGACAAACCCTATCCATCTATTACATATGTAATTTAGTTACTATCACATGTGAAAAAAACTGTTTATTGGCCAATGCTTGACATTAAGAAAATTATTATTACAACATTCAAAATGGAAACTGTCATATCCTGAATATTTATGATATATGAACATAATTATTCAATGTTTTATAGGAAAAATTAAAAAAATATGTTATATTAATGGAAATATTCAATGTGGTATCGTACACCTTGAATATAAGAAATAAATATTTAAATATTCAATGTGTTATGAGACACATTGAATCTATGGTCGTACTAGACATAAGAATAATCTATTAGACTTATTATGTGACGTGTGGGGTGCCCTATAGCCCCTAAATGCATCAATAGTTATCATGAGACAAATAGATATGAAATTTTCCATGTCTATTCCCCATTTTGTGAGTTGGTTTTGGCAGAGCCCTTAATCATTTTATTTGGATGTCATGTTTGACTCCTGAACTATATGTTTTAGAATATCGACCATATACACATCCCTCATTATGAATCTAGTAATTTAATGTTCATGTGGTTATATGAATAGTATAATATCCTTGGTTATGAGCCTTTATGTATGAGTATCAGAAAATGTTAATGCACATGGAGAGATTTTTATTCAGCACTTATCTTCATAACCTTAATACAAATGCAAGTAGTTTACCGACAAGTTTATGATGTGCACATTGTGAAATATGTTCATTGTGACTGTGTTATTGAAATTATCGATCATGTACTATTTTCATGATAAAATCATATACAAGCACATTTTTTATGTCAAACTAATTATTGTTTGATTAACTATTGTTTTAATTGATAAAAAACATGTATTTTTCACAATTAGAATGTGTTACATGGTATATTTTAATTTTTCATATAATTTTTTCTAGTAATATTGAATAACTAAAAATGTCGTGATACATGTATTGTAGTTTTATTTTATAAGATAATGTTTTATATTAATTTTAAAATTAATGTTTTTAAAAATGAATAATTATAAATATATTTGTTTTCTAAACCCCCTTTATTGGGAATTTTTTTTTCTCACCGAACATTTCAATTTATTTTTATATGAGTAGAATATTTGAATTATTCTAAATGGTGGATTATTTGTGGATTCTTTTCCATATTGAAGAAATGTAACATTTGAATCTAGTTTTCTAGAACCTAAACTGTCGTGATCCCTTATATGGAATATGATGTGTAATTCCTCATAATATGTTTTTATAAGAAAATTAAACACCATGTTTTACCGCACATGATCCAGGATTCTGGGGTGTGGGCATTACATTTGGTATCAAAGGGCAGTTTAGACAACTTTGTAAAATTACTACAGCACTAAAAATAGAATTATATATTATTAAGTAGAATTATTACTATAAATATTCATATATCAGATGAAACAAGTCAGTTATTCTCTCTTTACTAAATTAAAAGAACGCATAATTGTCATGTCATGTTGTGAGACATACCATACATTTGTGAACATGTATCTAACTTTCAAACACTTCTATCAAATTTCTAATAACCCAAATATCCTTTATCTTATCAAGGATCGAGTCACCTATACTACCTCATTCTATAAGAGAAAATTTCTTTATATGCACTCAATAGAAGTTACTATGGAGGCCTCTTCTAGTGTTTCACCCAATCTAATGGTTATCTAGCCCATGAAATGTCTTGAGAATATACAAAGGTGAGAGAGTCTGTTGAAACTTATATTTTCGATGTCTGATGATTTAGTAGGTATGGGAGGATTTATAAAATATAGTTTTTAGAAAACAAATTTATCCAGTTTGTCTATCAGAACCACGTTCATTCTGATATCTTTGAACTCTACACCTCTTGTTCCACCCTTTCAAGGTCTTATTTCTACCCACATGAGTTTGACTCAAACTGTGGAGGTGTATCTAGAAAATGTAATATAGGAGTCCATGAATTTTTTGGGGATAAATCTAAAAAGAAGAAATAAATAAGTAATGTCTCTAACATTGGTGGATCTAGTCAAGAAATAAATAAAATACAATTTTTCATTCAAATTTTTTTTTCTAATAATGATTAAAAATGTTTGGTAAGGGCATCAGGGGTGATGTTTATGGGTTGGTGTGGGAAATATTAAGATCCAAAATGAATTGTGAGAAAACATTAGTTGATTGAGGGTTAATGTGACACTCTGAAAATATATTATGTGTAATAATAATATTTTAAAAGTTATAATTATTTTTTATTCGTGTAATTTCTGAACTATTCAAACAATGTTTGAAAAATAAACAAAGGAAATATTTTATTCTATAAAACACCAAAACATTACATTTAAAAAAGGCCAAAACAACCTTTCTATCCATGAATACCTACTAGGATAGCTATCAAGATCACAAAAGACCCCCGAGCTTCACAAATAGAACATGAAAATATTGACGGTCTTTCAATTCGTTCAAGATGGAGAACATTATGGCCAGAGATATGGAGACCTTTCTAAGCATTAGAGGAATTTAGGGAACCATAATTGAAAGCCAAACCTCTTTAAGTGAATGAATTAACCAAAACATGTGTTTATAAGTGTCTTCAATATCGTTGGAAATACTTATGATCATTATTTTTTTTTTCAGAGTCTTTGGAAGACTGTTGCTTTAAAAATTGATCATTGGGCATGTGAAAATATTTTAAAGGTATAATTTTTGGTTAATAAACCATATCATCAGTTAATAAAATAAATAAATTTATGGTTTCAATTTGAATTATAACATTGGATGTTGGAACAAGTAACCATTTGTGTTTTTATGAAGCCAATAATATTTCCTTAAATTTTTCAATTTTTTATATGTCTTAGATATATAGGTATTTTATGATTTTCGAAAGTATTAAATTCTTCATATATTATAGTCCAACTAAATTATAACAAACTTTTATGATATAATATATATTATAAATTTATAATAAACATAATTTCATAAGGACATGTGTTTAAAATTTAATTTTTTGAAATTTAAAGTATATAAAAACATAAGATATAATTTTATAATTAATTATATTATAATATTTAATTAGGATTTTAACGTGTTTATGACATTTTATAAAAAAATTTGAGATACAGGGAACTATGGGAAGACTTTATAAGACATTCTCTAAATGAGGATAGCCAACCCCCACCCCCAACCAGTTGGCCAGCATGAGCTATCCAGTAGACAGTGGGCAGCTCGCGCAACCATTACCGTGCATTCCCAAAGTTTTGTTAGGGACCTAAGAAAAGGAATGAGGGGATAGATTTTACTTAAATGTGGAGAGACAATGGTAAAGGTGTGGTCTTAGAAGCATTCCCACTGATAACTTGTGTGGGGTAGTACCAATGAGGGAAGAAAGAACTTATTGATCAGTGGTTGGGATATTGATTATTATATTGGAGAAAAAAACACATTATGTTTCAAAATGGGACTTGATGATTTTAATAGGATGAATTCCATGCCATAAAATCTCACTGCAGAATATTTAGACTAATTGATATGGCCTCATTTATGACCTCTTCTAACAAGATGTTCCTCCACATTTTTCTCAGCCATCAGATCAAAGACGTGACTGATCTCATCAACTCTTTTGTTTTATGAAACCCTAGAACTATCCTTAGTCATTCGATCAAGATTTGTTTGAACATGTTATTCTATTATTTTATGCTTATTTTTCATTGTTATTTCATCCTCCTCCTGCGTAATGAAACACCAGTTTCATTCCCACCCTCTTTCCTCCACTATTGTTCTTTCTCTATTGAAACCCACTTTCTCCATCCACGGCTCAGTTTTCCACATCCTCATCCCCACAAGTCTTCAAGGTAGGTTATTTAAATAATAAGATAAACAATTTTGATGCATTTATTTTTTATTATATATATATCAATAACTGATCCGTATGAGTTATGGAATGAACACTGGTTTTGTATTTTCTTAATAAGGTTGTTAGCAGTCATCTTGATCTCCTCTAATAGTCTTTATTTTTTTTTATATTAGACCTATGGCTTATAAAAATATAATTATAAAGTTTATATATACACTCAAATTTCACCCTTAACCCCATGAGTTGTCTTCCTCTCAAGCACCTCTCCAACCTCTACTCAGTCTTGCCTCTTCTTAGAATCTTGTGTGGGAAATTCTTCCACCTTTTCTTCCTGGTGTAAAACCGTATATAAAACCTATGTATATATATATACACATACTAAAACATTTTATATGAATTTTCCATCTAAAACATTTTCTGGATTCAAAAAATGTTATTTATCATATTTTATTAATTCAAGTTTCCCTTGTTTTGATTGTGTTTTTCATGAAATAATAATCCCTTATACATGATTATTTGTGTATATAGATTATATATATATATATCATCTCTTAGCTGAATCCGGGTTTTCTATGGTTAAATTTTTGTGGGTAATAAAGTTTCTAACGTCTATAATGATATAAGTCTTAATTTAACATGGTTTTTTGGTTATGAAAAAAATTAATATACATATTGAATATTGAGATATTTATATATAATACCACCCAAATCTGTTTTATGATTTTAAAAGAATATTTCCCAATCATTGAAAAATTATATTGCATGAGAATAGATTTTGGGTTCAATCAGACATATAATAAAAAATCATAAATATATATATGTTTGTGTGTGTGTGTGTGTTCATATGGTGACATATTTTAACCCTAAAAGGATTTTTTATTTTTAATCTAGTTTTTTTAGTGATTAAATGATGTTATGAAGTATCCATTATTAGTAAGGAATCATTAAACCATGTTTTTGTTATGTAAAAAACATGCATTTAATATATATATATATATAGGTATATAGATATATATATGTATTAATATGATTCCAAGCCCTTATTTTAATTTATGATCATCAAATGTTAATTAATGTTTTGAGGAAATTATCAATTTTAAGTTTAAAATAAATATAAATTTTTATTTTATAATACAAATTGGGTTATTTATATAAGTATGCAATAATATTAGAAGATAAAAGTATGTGTAGAATAATGTTATCATGTTATGCTCATGTAATGATTTATTACATTTTGAACCTACAATAGTGATTGTTGTTAGTTGAACATGTTTATGAATTAAACTACTTGAATTTTCTGGGAAAATTTTATCAGTTTATTAAATGGAAAATGATACTATTAAGTTCTCATTTCATGAATCAAATACTTTTAAAATTATGATGTTATCATTTTATGTGACAAAACCCATCCATCACTTACTTATGTGTTATAGTTATAATAACTTGTGAAAAGATTGATTATTCTCCCACACATTTCATTGAGAAAATAATTATTACCATATTCTAAAAGTTAATTGTCATATCATGATAATTTATGAAATGAGAACATAATAATTCAATGTGGTATGGGACACTTTGAATAATATAGAATAATAAATGAAATATTCAAATTTGTATGGGAAACCTTTAATATACAAAATATGAAATTATATATTCAATGTGGTATGGGACACAATGAATATATGGCATTACTGGACAAATGCAGAATGTATTAGACTTATTATGGGATGGGTGGGGATGATATAGGTCCTCTATCCTTCAGTAGTTATCACGATACAAATAGACATGGACATGGTTGATGCCTTTCCTCATTTAGTGAGATGGTCTAGGCAAGGCCATAATCATTTTATAGACGTCGTGTATGAGGCCCTCACTATTTGATTCAAAATGTACGACAAATGCACATACCTAATTATAAAGCTAGTAATTGAATTTTCATGTGGTTATATGACTAGTATAATATATTTGGTTATGAGTCTTTCCTTATGATTATAATAATAATTAAATGTACATGGCCTAATGTGTATTCAACACTTATATTTATATCATTAATGAAAATGCTATCAGTTTACCTCCTATTTTACAATGAGAACATGTATGATAAATTCAATGTGACCATATTACGAGAAACTCTAATCATTTACTATTTTCTTGGTAAAATATTATACATGTACCCTATGAATGTCACACATAGTATGGTTCGATTAACACATTATTTAAGTGATAAAAACCATACATTTTGTACAATTGGAATGTGTTACATTGTAGCATTTAATTTTCCTTAGAATGTTTTCTGATAATCATGGATGAATTAATAATGTCCTACTACATGTATTGTAGTTTTAATTTATGAAAACCTTATATGTTTATTTTATAGATAATGTTTTTAAAAATCTGTTATTTGAAATATTATTTTTTAATCACCCTTACTGGGCATTATTGTTCTCACTCTATGTTATAATTTATTTTTATAGGTGTAGAAGATTTTAATTATTCTAAATAGTGGAAGATTTGTGTTTTCTTTTCCATATTGAAGAAATGTATCATTTGTATATTTTGTCCATAACTTAAACTGAAAATATCTTTTTTATAGAACATGATCTGAAATTCCTTATTATTTCATTTTATAACAAAATTACACACCATGTTTTAACGCATCAACTTTAGGCTTTTAGGGTCGGGGAATTACAAATAGGACAAAAATTAAGGCACAAAAAACAAATATATAATGATATTTTAGATTATCTTTTTCAGATATGAAATTATCAATTTTATGACCCTTACAAAATCTCTCCCTCTCATCCAAATACCACGAACATATCCCTAGTTCTTTTTATGATCATAATAATGTCCAAGGTAACAATTCATTGACTATCATCAGTATGAGATATTTCTGTACTAGTTATTCCCAATAAAAAAGAGACATATTGACATGTTCCTAACATGTAACACATGAATATTATTTAGCTCTCACATAAGAAATATATACATCATTCCCAACTCTATTTAAGGGTATTTATTCTTTATAATAATTATTCATTGAAACACCAGTAATGACATATTTTTCATTTCTACATGAAACCTTTCTTATCAAATATAATAATATATGTTCGTTACATATTATGTGGAGCCTATTAGAACTATATCAATTTATATTCATACCCAGTATGTACATTTCTTCATCAATGTATTTCATTGAGAAACATTTATCAAGAAATAACATCACAAAATAAAATTTTAGGATTTTATTTCTGATAAGTAGTATTCCATGTATAAAACATATCATAAATTATAATGTACTATGAATAAATATATTATATACAGATTGACAATATGCATTATTGATGAAAGAAAACACTATTATTTCATAACTAAACTATATATTCCAACTCCAATATGCTTGTTTCAATCCACACATGATCAATTACACCATTCATACCATAAGAGTTTCATTTTGAACATAAATCCCATCTGATTTCATCATATAAAGATCCATAACTAAAATATCATTAAGGATATTACTTTTGAAATCCATTTTTTAAATATGAAAATCATAATAATCCAGTATGGAATGAAAAATATGAATGGGATTTATTATCCCAAAACAAGAAACAATTTCTATATGGTTAATACCATTTTTATTTTGTAACACATTTTCACTTGGTGTTATTTATAGTTTTACACTCTACCATCTATGCTATTCTTCTTGATGAAAAATCACACACAACAAATAATACATACCCCTTCGGGTGCGTCTACCATGTTCCAAACATTATTAGTTTAGAAAGAGTGTATATCAATTACATGGATGTTAACCACTTAAATAAATTAGAACTCTCCATGGTATTAATATGTTCACGATCATATGAATTTTAATTAATTATCATTATCCCTAGGAAATCTATATCTCTTCTGTTATTAAATAATTCTACATGTCTATTGAGGTTCTTTTGTAATGTGAGTTAGTCCTTCCATAAAATTATTAAGAATAATATCAACATCCATATCGGTAAAATTTAATCTTTTTAGTCTCTATATTATCTAATAACAATATTACACTAACTCCTTGAATTTAATGTTTCATTTCATGTAAAACAACACCTTGGGATAAAAATACTTCATATATCAGAGGGTTAATAAATTAATATCCCATGATATATTTATTATAACCAACAAATTAGTATTTATCACGCATGGGGATATGATTTCTAGAATTAAATGGTAAAATATGTTCATTGTAACTAAAATTCAATAAGATTTACATATTTGAAATTTCACTGTCTATATCTGATATTGTTTATTTATGAAAACATTATATAGAACACATTTTAGTACATTTTTAGTCAGTTCTAAAGAGTAATAGATGAATTTAAAAAAAATATTATATATACATTACATTGATCGAATTATATCCAAATAAGTGTGATTCCTTCTCTGAGAAATTCCATTATGTTATGGTGATCTTTGATGTTGGAGTTATGGAACAATTCAACAGTTCCGTAGATGATCAGTAAATTATCAGCTCATGTATTCTCAAAACTAATCTAATACAAGAATCTCAATACTTATACTATGTTAATTATCTACTATATTCAAAAAATCTATAATCATTTCAAAATTATTAGACTAGTGTCTCTTCAAAAATAGATAACGGAATTGACTATATTCCTCATGAAAAGATATGAAATACAAAAAAACCACTAACATGATAAATCAGTTTTTAATATACATCACTATGTATGAGATCCAATTGTCCACAATACATTTCATATTTCATCACAAAAGTTTACATTGTACGTTTTCTAAGTATACAATATTATCATGTATCAAACGATTCATAATTGAATCATCCAACTAATCTATCTGTTTGGAGTCTTTGAATATGTTCCACAATTTAATATACGAGGTGAAAAAACTGATGTAACGTTCGATTTGAACCAACATTGATCATCTTATTATAAAAACTAAAAATAGGCTTATCCAAATATCGATTACTTGAACAACTAATTATATCCAAAATACCAAAAAATATTTCATTCTTATATATTAAATAAAACATTTTATTAGTATTTAATGAAAATCGTTTCTTTCCCAAACAATATATATAAAAAATTATTATTTATTGAGATAACACAATAAAATGTTTTCAATTATATAACTAATAGACTTGGTATTCTATGATCGTAAGTTCTAATTATTAATATATTACCTTTTATTTATAACTAAAATCAATATCTACTTGATCCTTCATTAATTCCCACCTATTAATGAGGATTTTTTATTACTAAAAATTTGATATTAACACCTAGTACCTAATACCAATGAGTCATATTTGGTATAATTTATCACTAGAAAATTAAAATTTAGATAATTTGAATATTTCTCTATGATAAAAAGGGATCTATCGTATATAAAAATAAATAAATATTATATAGGCCATGACTATATTTGATCTGAAAATGATTGTCCTTAAGTATTCCATAATATATATTAATAAAAAAAATTATGTGTGATTATCACATATTATTTTATTTTATGAAGGGAGTTTAGTGATATTTATCCCACATAAAACTATGGACTTGTGCATTATGTCTATTTAGTGAGACAATAATACTTTATTGAGAAATAATTTTTCTTTATCATTTATCCCACCACATAACTATTTAGGTGAATCATCTAAATCAAAATATTTGTGTCTCATAGATATTATAGTAGATAAATCATTACCCAAATTCATCATATGTTCAAAATCAACCGTAATCATCTTGTATCCTAATAATTAGGATTATAACTATAGATACAAAATGAAACTCAGCAAAAAAAATTGTCCTTGCGAACCTGACATTACCATGAAACTGCATAACATTAAAATCCAAAGTCCCTCAATACATTCATCCATCTCCAAGGAAAATCCATGGGCACCCAAAAATATCTTGAAACTACTTAATTGAAAGACCAAGATCATAAAAAGTGTTTCTTGGGAATAAAGATCAAATATAGTAATTAATGTTATATTTAAAATCTTGTTAAATTAATATAAATCATTTTCATGTTAAATCCTATAGAAGGAGATTTTATATAATCATCACATTATCATGCATGATTACCTTTTTTTTATACCAATTTCAAATTATTTAGTTTTGAAAACCCTATTCAAATAACAAAATTAATGTGTTCCCACCACATTAATTTGTAAAAACATTAACAACCAATAGAATGTGTTTCTCAAACATAATTATAAACTAATACATATTAACACATTTCTGAATTCATCATATACAAAAGGTAAAAAACATTTCAAGTAAAGTAAAATATTTATATGTGATTGATAATTTACTCTTTAATACTCCTAGAGTGGAATATTCCTAACACCATTCATCTTTTTTGAACATAAATAAGCCTATGAGATAGTTTGTGGTAAAACACCTAGTCCCTATACCCAAGGATATTTCACCAATGGGATAATTATATTCATGGTAACTCTTATAAATGATAAATAGAAAATATACATAACAAGTAAATTCAAAAAAACAACATCAATTAAAATCAAGGTTATGGTATACAGAAACTAAATTTTTTATAGTTGAACCTATATTTAAATGAATTTCCCCATCCTATAATTCTTTTTATCATATAAATAGTGCATAATAAATATGTAAATTTCATAAAAATATTCTAACCCTGAATAAAATGGGAATAACGCATTAAGTAAATAAACTATTCAACCATATGACTATGATATGATCATTATCAATTGAAGTGTACAAAAAAATGTAAATGTATCTCCAAAATCAAATGTGAAAATGTAATTGAATATAATTGTATAAAATGATACACCATAAATGAATAAATATTCTCAGAATTCATTATCCTCATAGATGAAGTGTTCTTAATGAACATCAGAATTATGAACATATATATTCCTCTTTTCCATGAGGGGGGAACACAAGACAATAAATTCACAAAAAATTCATAAGTACATCCTTAAACAATGAATGGTGTTCGTGACTTTTCTGAGTGATCAATGATCTCTGGCTAATTAAAAGAGTCTCACCTAGCATGAAATCATCACATTTTCTATACACAAGAAAACAAAATAGTAGTTAATAACATCCTCTGATATATCCATCCTATGCTCTTTTCAATGAATGATGAGTATTAGTTACAATGTAGAATTTTTAAATCCATATCATGGAATCTAGAAAATGTAGTATATCAGGGTTAATTAATTAAAAACATCAATGAATAAAGTTAACTAACCATTAACGGTCCAAATATTTAGATCAATAAAAATGAAATTATTTCAAAGTGATGTGTCTTTACATGACAATCAAATTACATTAAAAATTCATGGTTATCAACCTAAAAATCACAGGCACTACAAAGTCTTAATGGTTCCCATTTTAGTCAACAGCCAACAATCTCCCACATTCTCTAAAATAATATATTGTTTTTATGAAAAAATTAACAACACTTTGTGAATCATTCCAACATCATTTGGAGATGTTAAAACAATATCTATTAATTTTTGATCATGCACTTAATGTAAAACATAATTATAATATAAGGGCTAAACTCTTTGACACTAATTTATTAGTGTCACTGAAAACATATATGAAATTCTTTTTTCTCATATTTTAGAAAATATCAACCACTAATAAAGCATTAGTACTACTAATGAAATAAATGGTTATGGTGTGATATAAATCAATCATATTAATTTCCCTATAATATCATTTCCACCATAACAAATTTCAAATACTTCTTATTTAAAAAAATAATCCTTTTTCTATGATATGTACTAACTAATAGCCATAAAACAATGAAAGACAATATATTGAAACTCTTTTTTTCATTGTCATTAGAAACAAATTATGTTTTTTTATGAATTAAAATCAGGTTATTCATAAATTTAATTTGTAAATAATTTTTTTTCATCTATTTACGTTGACAGAATATATTTTACCCATGAAAATCTGAACATCATTTTCCTATGATTAATTCATTCATGGGATATTTGTCTTTAACTATTCATACACGTTGTTAATTACCTTCTTGAGTTTCTCTCCAATATATGACATGATAAGAAATATGTTTATTGAAATGTTTCATTTTTAAATTTCCATTAATTTATATTTTTAAACTGAAAAGTCGGTATTAACTACTTAATTACTAATATTTGCATTTCCAAAGTATTTTCTATTTTTTTATAAGGAAACATAATATGTCAATCTTTCTTATATTTTTTTAAATATTTCTAGAAATATACTTTTTATTATACATATCACAATGATACTGGATATGATATGTTTATTATATTGAGAATATATAGGATACTAATCATAACCCTCTTTGTCATAATGAATATAATATCTCTTGTTTGTTCTTTTTTACTACCAAAATCGTATTATTCAGAATGATATTGGATTCAATTTATATTAAACATAAATTAATGAATTTATCATAGTGAAATTTTCATAACCATAAAATATTATCTATAATATAAAAAATATGTTTTACATTGAAAATAGTGTATATAAAAATAAAGAAATAAATTTGTTATAGTATGACCATTCATGTTCTAGGTGTACGAGTCATTGTGAAAAACATGAAGAAAATATGAACATCGGAGGATCTATTTGACTGGTGAAATCATTCCAATGAATACCTTTCCATTCCAAGAGATTGGACCAATAGTGTGGATCATTTTCATTTGAAAAAACCTAATTATTAGAGTTATCTAAATCACACAATAGTTAACTACCATTTTATCATACTTTTATTCTACTTCAGTCTGCAATTGTAATGAATGACTGGTTGAATAAGATTGTGGGATTTGGGGGATTACAAGATTGAGCCAATCATATTATCGAGGTATTCAATGGATTGTAAGATTGAACTAGTCCTTATATTGAGGGATTGTATGTATAGAATAATAGGGAAGCCAATAATCATATCAAGTGCTTCTGGGGATAGTAAGAGAGACCGATCATCGTATCGAGGGATTTCTACTATATGGGAAAGTCATTCTTTCATTTAAGTATAAAACTAGTTACCCTTATCCTAGGCCATTAGATATACATCTCATTCTATTGAATGAATTATGTTCATTTACATGTTTATTGCATGTTTTTTTCCAAATAATATTATTATAGAAAGTGAATATTTTTATATTAATATGTATTTTTTTTATATTTTTTATCATTATAGATTTTATTATGATGAAATTATTTTAACCTATATTACTTTGTGAATACTTTATTACTCTGATAACGATTCTATATACATTAAGATAGAATCATTTCAACTCTAATAATCTGTTTTATTGTAACAATTGTGATTACAAAATATTTTTTGTTTATACTTATTAAATAATTTTATAATGTGAATATTATTAATCTCAAAATAAATTTCCAATTTTATCTTAATAAAATTATACACAATATTAAAGGTGAATGATTTTCTCTGTACGACCTATAGAATGAATATTATAATCTTATTCATTATGATACATTGGTTATCAGACCAAAGGGCCAGGTTTGATTTCAGTTTAAATACTTAAGAGGATTGGTGAATAAGATTATTTTAATCTTGTTAAACATTTTTTCCATTATGTTTAAAAACCATAATTTTTATACATACAATTCACACCCCATCCTGTATTTATCTATCATAATATACATTACAATCCACGAAATTGTATCAGATCCACGTCTCTATAATACTAATACCGACATTTTTTATATAATGCGGTTTTGACTACTCCAATTAATATTTTCTTTAATATATTCTGTATTTTTATAGTTTATTATAAATTTTTTTTATAATAGCCTACTACACTAGAAAATTATTGTATATATGCTTTTTTTAATATGGAAGTACTTACTATAGGGTCTATAGATAACATCAATCAATGTAAACCCTCATTTTTAAAGAGCTGATTATGAGTATAGGAGAGATAGAATGATTGTTTTTATAAAAAATGGATATGAAAATTTCATAATATTTACTAGATATTACATGACTAAAGATAAGGAGGTGACATATTTTATAAATCAGGCAGTGGAAGAGTATAAATTTAAAAATATAGTTTGAAACAGATTATAATATTATATGACCAGAAACATTTAATGTCAAATTTATTCTTGTGAATTTAACATCCGGACCTAGGTGAAATGCAATAGTGCCTCAAACCATTCTATCACATCACCTCAAGTGCACCTCTATGTATGGTAGAGGCTACCAACTACCATCAAGGGTATGGTATGTCTGACACGGGGAGTGTATAATTTTTTTTAAAACATTAAAACGCAAATATAAAACAAATACACCAATGTGGAAGAATATATAAACATAAGAACTTCCAATGTCAGAATATAATGAAAATAGGAAATACAGTTCTCAACTAAAAGGGAAACATGTCATGCCGACATATGTTCAGAAGTGTCAAAAATGAAATTAAATGTAAAGACACAGATGACTCCGGGGATGGTCTTGAAAAATTTAATAATACCTAATGGAATGAGCATGTTACCATTCATAATATTTGGGCAAACGAGCATGTTATCATTCTATATCTCACACATATCACATGTACCTCATTTTTAATGTTTTATCAATATAAACAACATTATCACTTATAGAACATCATTACATAAATAAGGATCAATCAACATTAAACCTTTTACCCTTATATCAAATTAATTTATCAATTAATTAATGATATAAACCTCATTAGTAATTCAACAATTAGACACCACATAAAAACCAATAAATAATTCCCCAATTCATTATGAACATCAATCTAATTAATTAACCCAAACATTAATTAGTCACTTACTCATAATTAATTAATCATTTAATTATCTCAAGTACGAAGCTCAAAATATCATAATAAACTCATCAATTTAATATCTCTTTCTAAAATTAAACATTACATAATTATCTTCAAGAATTTATTATCTCATTCACAGTCACAAATCTCATTATCAATTTCAAAATTAATTATCCCCAAATCCTAGAATTCGTTATTTATTCAAAACCTTTAATTCTCAATTAATTATTTAACCACATTAATTTTTTCACTTAGGAACTCTAATTTCATGAAACCCTAGAAAATATACAATTTTATATATGAAAAAAAATTCATGAATATGAAATTTTAATCATAAACCACCTACCATGATTCATTTTTGGATTTTAGCTCAAAAAATTCCCAAAAATATGACTTACACAATGATGTAGAAAAGAGTTCCAAATATATATCCCTAAAACAATGTAAAGGATATCAAGATATAATATATATTGATCTATATCTATAATCCTAAATCAATATCTCACTAAAAAAATTAGATCTAAAAAACAAGAGGAAAACTCCACCAAAAAATTAAGGGAGAAAAATAGAATCTATAGGATGAGGATCATGAAAATATAAACTGATATAGAGAAGAGTGATCTTCGATTTGGGATTGAATTCTTGAAGAATAGATGTCAAATGGCCTTAGAACCCCTTTAGAAAGCTCTAGAGACATCCAAAAATTCATAAGTATGAGCCAATGTCAAAATATGGGGTTTTGGGGGTTTAGGGAACTTTATAACTAATTGTTTTGAGAAAATAAAACCACACACATGTGTTTTTGGGAAGGGGAACATGGATTGACATACCGAGTGACAATCATGTAAACCACACTGGCCATGGTTTCACACTTACCTAGGTTTGGGTGCACATTTTTCAAACAGAGTGCCAGTATTGTGAATCCACTTTGAATGGGATTGTAGAGTTAGCTTTTCTAAGACAATGGTTTCCTCTAAACATGCACAATCCTCATTTATCATATTTTTAATTAAAATGAAACCATACAATCCCTAATCCATAACAGAAAACAAATGTAATTAAACAATGAAAAAAAGTACCTGAATTCTAGCCTGAGATACTCAAGAAAAAGTCGAGATCTTAAAATCTCCCCACATTATAATATCTCATGCTCAAGCTTCACTTCCAATCATCTCTATGATTCAAAGCCAAAAAATATCAGGCTATCGAGCCCTAATATCTACTTCCCATTAAAATGTTTCCCCTTTTACACTTACATGCTTCCATAAAACATAAACTATCAGCACTGTCTTTCCCCATAACACATTCTCACAGTGATCCAACATATGAAACTAATGCACCTCAATGGATGTATCAATCTCAAGATAAAACTCAACCACATAGATCACATGATTAGGGTCTAGGTGATACCTCTATTGTGGTGACATAGGGAAAATATTATTCATTACACTATATTTTAACAGAGGATCGCATTGGTATGCCATTGACCCGATTCGCTCTACAATATTGAATAGTCCATTAAATCAGGGAGAAAACATTACATTTCTCAATATTGTGAATTTACCCAACCTAGGTGAAAACTAAAGGAATACATTACCACCCACTATAAAATCTAGGGGTCATCTCCGTATATTAGCATATGACATCTGCCAACTCTAATCTTTATCTATATGTTTTAGAATCTACTAAATCCATTTTACCATCTCCTACTTGAGACTCATTCCCAACAACTAAAAATGATGAGATTTAATCCAACATTGTGTTGATCTACATAGGCTACCATTATGAGCATAATATGGTGTCATTTTGGTAGTTTTCTTGATCACAAATGCTATAAGGGAACTCTACTAAAAACAAGTTCATATACAATGAACTATTGAAGTCTAGGACAAATTTATAGAACATATCATCAAACACCTATATGGTACATTCCAACTACCCATCTATCTGTCGGTGGAATTCCATACACAATAAAACCTATGTGTCATGTGCTTTCGGTATGACATAATAAAAGTTAAAATTAAAGCACAAATAACGTTCTGAAACTATGTTATTTTCCACCCAATGAAAATGTCCTACCTCTCAAGGATATATTTATCGAAATTTATGAATGTATAATGTTTCCTATATTGTATAGAAATGTGATATATTGGACTATCGATTCTCAAAATCCCATATTGAATCATTCTTATTATGCTTATTCAAAAGACATACCATAAATTCCATGGTCACATCATCCCATTTTCGTTCAAGAATAAGAAATGACTATTGAAAATCTATATGTCATTGATGATCTGCCTTCACCTACTAACTAGTGTTGCATCGGGTCACAAACTCAGCAAGCTCCTTTTTGGTTCCCATACACCAAAACTATGGTTATAGGTCATGGTATGTTTTGGTCATGCTCCGATGTACATCCCAATTAAAGGCATGAAATTATTGAATGATATCCTCTCACAAAATCATTGGTACAACCACATGATCATTCACAAAGATAATATCATCCTCATATATAATATAGTCTAAAGGTTTCTCCCCACCTCCAAAAATTTCCCTCCTGTCCAAGAACCCCGTGATCTCATATTTTCTATCCCTGATCCTTCTCAAAAGTGTCGACTAAAAAGAATCTTATGTGAGAGTCATTTGATATTGAATCTCTTGAACCACAAATTTCATAACATCTAGAACCGTCATCATCTTCTACAAAGAACTAGGCTCTTGAAATAATCAAGTCTGAGTTTTCTATCTTAAAGCACCAGCTACAGTATTTGTTTTCCCAGGTGTATATACTAACTCAAAATCAATAAACTTCATATACTCAATACATCTTCCCTATCAAGGATTGAATCATCTTTTGGAAAAGATATACCTTATAATCTTATTGTCCATATAAATTGTAAACTTTTCCCCACAAATATATTGTCTCAAAAAATTCAGAGCATACACCACCGCTGAAACATTAATGTCCTTCGTAGTGTATTTTTTTCATGTGATCTCAACTATAGAGACCAATATATCTTGACTCGATCTCCTTGAAACAAAAAAGGTACATTTATAATCCCAGAAGCATCACAATATTTCGTTTATTCCTCACTTGATTGGGGTAGGATCAAAATTATTGTCATTTCAAACACGTATTCAACTCCTAGAAGGCATTCTCACATGCTTCTGACCACTTAAACATTATAATCTTTTTAGGCCTGGAAATGTCACTACCAATCCGAAATAATCTATGATAAATCTTCTATAATATCTAAATAATCCTAGAAGACATTGTATATAAAAATCATTATTTTGATTCTCCTAAGAATGCACTACCTAATCCTTCCCTAGGTCCACTAACACTCCTTCCTCTAAGATGATGTCTCCCAAGAAGTGTACCTAGATAATTCAAAACAAACACTTAAATATATTGGCATATATCTTATTCTCTCTTAGTGTACCATGGATTATGTAAAGATATTGGGAAAGATCATCATGAGTCTTGGATCACACCAAGACTTCCTCCACGAACACCACCAAAAAATGATTCAGGTATAAATGGAATACTCTATTCACCATGTCCATAAAACATGGCACGTGCATTAATCATCCCAAAATTAATTTACACAAAATAATATAGTACATACCTGCTTCTAAAAAATTATTTCAGTATATCAAAAGTTTGAACTCTCAAATGATAATGCTGGTATCACAGTTCGATATATTATAACACCCAAGCTCCATTAAAATGGAAAAATTGAGTGCCGATAGGGGGAAGAGGATAGTGGTTATAGTCCTCTTATTAAACATCCAGTAATAATCAGAAAAATGTAATTTCTCATCATACTTATTTGCGAACAGAACAGGTGATCCCCAAGGCAGTGTACATGGAGAGATAAGTCCCTTATCCTCTAAATCCTACAGTTGAAACATGATCTCTTGAAACTTTGTTGATGTTAATTTCTATTGTGGAATAGATACTTTATCATACCATGGGATGATGTAAATAGTTAATTAAACTTATCTATAAATATAAATCCCATAGAATTTCTAATGAAACACATAATATGGAAGTTCCACTACAAGTTTATCAACATCTTGCCTAACGCCCTCATCATCCAACAAAATATTATCATATTGGGATGTGAGATCTCACAGTTTCTGAGTAATTGGAAACACTCAGCCTGCCTAGATATCCCACTCTCCCTGGTGAATTTAAAGGACAACCATACGAGATAAAATTGTATCTCTCCTATGATAACAATATATACGGGATCAGAATGCGACCAACTAGTTCAAAACCTTAAATTAGGATTAATCCTCTCATATAAGAAATAAAGGCATCCAATATAAAATGGAACACCATGTTCATAAGAGAACATCCCATGCACATATAATTTTCTCAAGACTGTAGAGACCCGTATCTTGACGTACATGGACATTACATTACATTTGTGGAATACTTAGTACATAACAAAAAAACACACACACAAGGATCGTAATAGTTTAGTGTCTTTGGAAACTCGGAATATAATCTTCTAATCGTGGTGAATGATCTTCAACATCTCCTATAAAGATCTTCCCTTTTTTTAACCTAAAACCTTTCTTTATATCCTGGGGAAAAGAAAACATAAAAGGGTGAGCTCAAATGCTCAGTAAGGGTAAACAAAAGAAATATCAATCACATCGTATTCATAAGAACATAACATTTTGGAAATCTTAACCTGCAAAAGAGAGCATAATTTCATAACATGGGATAAATCATGGCAGTGAAATGTAATCACAATAATCATAACATAAAACATGAAACTTTGTGGAATTCACACATAATCATAGAGAATCATTTCTTGTTAGTCAAGACTCATTGCCAAGACTATCTTAGTGGACAAAGTCCCTTTCTGAATCGAGTAACCCTCGTTTCAGTCCTGTTTCACTGAACCGGTATAACCTACCGTTCCAGCCCTCTCTATCTCATGAGATATAAAATCTTTACCCAATGCATTGGAGGGAGATATAGGTCCCACCCATCTTATAATTAATCATTTCTTATGTGTGCCACATAATCATAAATCATACATCATCGCATAACACATGTAACAAAAATGGGATTCTTGAAACATCATGACATCATAAAACAAATCATATAAGGTAAATGACTTCAAAAAAATAATTTCCTCAAAACATAATCAAATCAGTGTAATAATAGGGATAAAAACAGAAACCTATATTATCATAGATGGAAAATAATTTTGATAAAACATTTGAACTCCATTCTTGAGGAAAATATCCTTTCTACTTCAAAAAAACTTTTCCTTTCTTAACATGTCATACAATTTTAAACTAAAAGAAGTTGATTAAAAATAAACTTGAATACTTGTAAAGGAAACTTCTTGGAAATAATGTTTTAGAAATACATTCATGCCGTATAAGTTAAAAAAAACATTGTTCGTACATTTTTCGGAAAAGTCAAAAAGTATCTCGTACGAAAAACGACAAATGATTCCTTTCATTTCTTTTACTAAAAACTCACCGAAGGGTAAAAATGGATTTAAACAATTATAGGTGGATGGAAATAATATTACATATTTATGAAACATGGATGTGGATGATAAAATACACCCCAATAAATACTTACGAATAAACAATCTCGGATAAAAATGAGATTGTGATATTTCCCTTACCTTAGGTCTGATTTGCTTCGTATGTGTCCGAACCTCCTCTTCTTTGAAGCGCCTCTTTGAGACCTCCTCTTAGGGCACTAAAATTGGTCTTTGAGGAAGACCAGAACCTTTAGGATTTTTCTAGGGAAGTGGAGAAGAGATTTTGGTAGGGGTTGGCCGAGCTTGAGTGCTCAAATTGGTGTGAGGAGGAGGGGGAGGAGGTGTCCTTTTATAAGGGAGGAGAGGGGCACCTTAGGAATTCCTCAAAATATTATTTTATATTAATGTCAAAATCGGTTTATAATGGTTCCAAAGGGCCTTATTTCGAAGATAAAGTGGGGATGGGTCGAAATCATATCAACCAATAAGATTTAGACAAGTTTAGGGTATTATTTTAACCTTATAAATTAGATTTAACTATAAGTTAAATAATTTAACTTTTACCGTGTCTTTTTGTTTTCTTTCACTATATGGTTAATAAACATACTATAACATGACAAAAGAACCCCAAATTGTTTATTATTAATACATATATCCTTATCTAAGTCATTTGGCCGATCCTTAGATTTTTAGGAATAAAATAACAATTAATAATATAATATTTGATTTAAAAACTATTTTGTGTCAATTTTGACACTATTTGATATATGATTTTGGTGAAAGTCATAACAGAATTATATGTTCGAACCAAGTTGATTAAATCAACACTAATATATCATAGTAACCTAGAAAATTAGTGTAATTCATAAAAAGTCTCAAACTACATTCATTTAGGCATTTATAACATCAATTATGTTAATATTTCCTTAAAAGGGTAATTATTGCATCATCGTTGTGTCATAAATAAATTAATTTATTTAAAGTTTAAAAATTATAAATAAAATATCATTATGTAGGAAATATTTTTAGCTTTCTAATGAATATTTATAGTCGAATTTATCTTATGTATAACCCCATATTAAAAATTTTTTAGTTATTAAACTTTGATTTTAACTATTTTAACTATTCATTAAATAAGATAATATTAAATGTCATAATCTAATCCAAGTGGACCTAAATGGTCATATTATATTCATAAGGTTGTTTTTGGTCGAATTACACTTATCCAATAGAATTAGGACATCTGTTAGGGTAATAGTAATATCATATTTACCCTTAGTTACCCTATTTACTATTAACCGTGGTAAAAAAAAGAAAGAAGTTACTATTCACCAAAAATTATTTTCATCTCATTGAACCAAATTTTAGTCCTTGATATTAACCGTGTCTGTCGGATTTTCGAAATTCCATTCACAGAAGCGGTAAAATTAAGTTTTATGCAAAATTCAGTTTTTAACCTACCACTTAGTGGTTTCACTATTCATCAAAAATTGAATGTTTTCAGAAAAATACCAAAATTTCATCCTAAGCTATATTTCCTATTCCGAATTCAAAAATGAAGTCTATTTTACCAAATTCATAACATAGAAGTTGCGTTAATTAATTTTATAATTAAATCCCGCTGTTAAAACAAATAGCGTGTTTTTAAGAAACAATATCTACCAAAAGATTGACACTTGATTATGTCTGGTTTAAATGTGAAATTACATCCAATGACCAACATCGTATTAAATTGTAAAAATATATTCTAAATATACTTCAAAACCACTCAATTTAATGATTTATCACTATTAATTATTTCGATTAAAAAAGTTGTTTTTAATTATAATCTAGTAATTTTAACTATTCATCAGAATATGAAAGTTATCTGAAAAGTACCAAAATTTTCACCTTAAGCTAATTTCGATATTACGAATCCAGAAATTAATTCCATTTTGAAAAATAAAATATACAAAATTTAAAAAAGTGGTTGTTAGTATTCATAACGGCTAGTTTTAATAATATTTTAATAGAATATTGTTGTTTAATGAAACTCGTTATTGCGTACTACACATGCTATCGAGGAAGGTCGCGATTGCGTGTAATGCAAGGCAAGTAAAGGATGTGTGTTGTGCAAGCTCCTTTTGATGTAGCGTAAAACACAAGACATTAATAAAATTAAAAAGAATATTTTTCATAAAATCTCGGGCTGTTACATTCTACCCCCCTTAAAATGAATTTTGCCCTCGAAATTCGTCGGGGTTATAAATGGTTTATTATTCGAAAGTTTCTTTAATAGAAACCCACATCGTAAAAAGGAATACCAAAACCAATATTTTAAAACAAAAGTATGAAACTTAATGGTTACCCAAATAAACTAGTCACTGGGTTTCCACATAGGTGAACATATGGATATGGAAGAGAAATCTAACCATCATGTTCTGATGGAGAGTGGTAGAGAACATGGCTATGGAAAAGCCAGCAATCACAAAGCCATAAATTTGTGACGATCTAAGGTACCATCTGATTCATTAGATATAAGATCACTAGGACAACATTTTTGGTTTTCAAGATCGTTTCCCTAATGTTAAAGAATTTGAATTAGAATAAATACTTACTTTATTTTGGTACAATCTCACTGTTGTTCGTGCCTTTAACAATTTCCACTTCATCTCTTTTATAAATGAAGTTGATTTTGTTATTCGTGAAGTGTTAGCAGATCATGTGATAGAATGTCAGGTCATTCCATCTGTTAGAAAAATTTTATACATAAGTCGATCTATAGTGAGATTAATCATATATGGTTCCTAAAATATACTTTATACTTCATATATCATACTGCTTAATATAATAAAACTAGTTTCTACTAAACAGGGACTTCCTGTAGGCCAGTGGTAGGCGATAAAGGCCAGTCGCACTTTGGTTGTGGGTTCGATTCCCACAGCCTTGTCCGAAGCGATGGGATGTCGCCCTTCCTGCAGGTTGTCCTTTTTCTAAAACTACATTACTATAACATCCCATCCATAATATCGAAAATCTTCTATCCTTAAACTAACTTATGTCCAACATAATCCATTCTAATCTTTAGGCTTATCCATAATACTACAGTCCACTCTCATAACATAGTGAAAACGATTACCAGAGATTTAATACCATCGTTGATCCCCGTATATCATAAGATATGTTTTGTTGGTCACATTCCAAACATTCAAAGTCCTTAATCATGTATTCTCTTGAATACCTTAGTGAAAACATGAATGCAGTTTAAAGTTAACACTTTCCACATACCAAAATCCTCAAAATTTTATATACTCAAACCATGATATCACTTAGTCCTTATATCAATCATGAGCTCATGAATACTATTAAACATTTCATTTTCTCGTTTTCCCTTCATTATGCGCATATCATCTTATTTCCAAAAAAATATCTCAATCACTTTGAATACCACCTCAATAAATATTGCAATACTCAATGATACAACATTATTTTGGAATCCCATTACATAAACACTTAATCATTCCACCACATCGTTGTCATATTCAACATTGCCAATAGTGATCGCATGTGACTTCCCTTTGTCCTTTTCCTTCAGTGGTTGCTCATGTTGATCATCACTAACCCTTGGATTAGGGCATTTATTAGCATAATGCCCCATTTCCTTGCACTTGAAGCATTGAAGTGTTGGTGGTGCGTTCTCTGCAGTGTTTGCTTTATTCACATCATTAGAAACCCTTTTTTCTATTACTTCGACACTCAGCTGCTCGATGACCTTCTTTTCTACACTTAAAACATTTTCTAGTCCCTTTAAGACAATCTCCACCATGCTTCTTTCCACACTTTGTGCATAAGGAAACATTCATCTTCTTTTCACCATTATTCTGAGATTTCTCCTTGAACTCCATCTTTCATTTCTTGTCAAAACCATGAGATAGATATGTAACACCGACTTCCATTTCTACCTTGATATCACAACACACAATTTCTTCATAGCTACTGAATTCTCTTATAGCTAATGCCCTTCGAAGACTTCGTTTTAAGCCACTGAAAAATCGATCAACATTACTTTCCGGTTGGATGATAATGCCATATGCATACCTTGAAAGTCTTGTAAAATTCGCTTTGTATATACCAACAGATTCATCATCCTTTTTCTTTAGTTCAAGAAACTCCTTCTCCATCTTTGTTCGAAGAATACGAGGGAAGTACTTATTGAAAAATAAGTTATTGAACTCGTCCCATTCCATGGACTCAATTTCATCTCTTTGACTTGTATTCTTGATAAGATTCCACCATTGATTAGCTTCACCTTCCAAACGATATACTGCTAATATGACTTTATCATGTTCAGAACATTGAATAACTGAAAATATCTTTTCAGTGGTACTGATCCATTGTTCAGCAACAAGTGGATCAGAAGACCCACTGAAAGAAGGTGGACGTTGCCTCATGAAGGACTCAATAGAATATTGTTCCCTTCTCTGCTCATTTGGAAGTCCAGAATGATTCATATCTTGTGTAAGTATAGCAATAAGATTTTACACTCCATCTCCCATAACATTTGTTTGTTCAGGAGGACAATCATTGCATTGTCCATTGCATTGATCAACATGGTTCCTTCGGGTTCCAGCCATCGTCTAAAACCCAAAAAGAATAGTGTGAGAGGAAAAAATCATGCTAGGGAAAACAACATAATAAAGGGGGAGTACCTTCAATATCTAACATCTTAGGTTTAATTCTATGATCGTTAGCGTAGTTCTAGTACTATAACCTATACGTATACTTAACCTTAGGGACATCCCTAGACATACCGTAGAAATATCTCTAGGGATCTCACTAACGTTTTCACATCCTAGTTTCCAAAGGTTGACTAAAACTTTCCTCTGATACCAACTGTAGAGACCTGTATCTTGACGTAAATGGACATTACATTACATTTGTGGAATACTTAGTACATAACAAAGAAAAACACAGACAAGGATCGTAATAGTTTAGTTTCTTTGGAAACTCGGAATATAATCTTCTAATCGTGGTGAATGATCTTCAACATCTCCTATAAAGATCTTCCATTTTTTTACCTAAAACCTTTCTTTATATCCTGGGGAAAAGAAAACATAAAAGGGTGAGCTCAAATGCTCAGTAAGGGTAAACAAAAGAAATATCAATCACATCGTATTCATAAGAACATAACATTTTGGAAATCTTAACCTGCAAAAGAGAGCATAATTTCCTAACATGGGATAAATCATGGCAGTGAAATGTAATCACAATAATCATAACCTAAAACATGAAACTTTGTGGAATTCACACATAATCATAGAGAATAATTTCTTGTTAGTCAAGAGTCATTGCCAAGACTATCTTAGTGGACAAAGTCCCTTTCTGAATCGAGTAACCCTCGTTTCAGTCCTGTTTCACTGAACCAGTATAACCTACCGTTCCAGCCCTGTCTATCTCATGAGATATAAAATCTTTACCCAATGCATTAGAGGGAGATATATGTCCCACCCATATTATAATGAATCCTTTCTTATGTGTGCCACATAATCATAAATCATACATCATCGCATAACACATGTAACAAAAATGGGATTCTTGAAACATCATGACGTCATAAAACAAATCTATAAGGTAAATGACTTCATAAAAATAATTTCCTCAAAACAAAATCAAATCAGTGTAATAATAGGGATAAAAACAGAACCCTATATTAACTTAGATGGAAAATAATTTTGATAAAACATTTGAACTCCATTCTTGAGGAAAATATCCTTTCTACTTCAAAAAAACTTTTCCTTTTTTAACATGTCATACAATTTTAAACTAAAAGAAGTTGATTAAAAATAAACTTGAATACTTGTAAAGGAAACTTCTTTGAAATAATGTTTTAGAAATCCATTCATGCCATATAAGTTAAAAAAACATTGTTCATTCTTTTGTCGGAAAAGGCAAAAAGTACCTCGTACGAAAAACGACAAAAGATTCCTTTCATTTATTTTACTAAAAACTCACCGAAGGGTAGAAATGGATTTAAACAATTGTAGGTGGATGGAAATAATATTACATATTTATGAAACATGGATGTGGATGATAAAATAAACCCCAGTAAATACTTACGAATAAACAATCTCGGATAAAAATGAGATTGTGATATTTCTCTTACCTTAGGTCCGATTTGCTTTGTATGTGTCTGAACCTCCTCTTCTTTGAAGCGCCTCTTTGAGACCTCCTCTTAGGGCACTAAAATTGGTCTTTGAGGAAGACCAGAACCTCTAGGATGTTTCTAGGGAAGTGGAGAAGAGATTTTGGCAGGGGTTGGCCGAGCTTGAGTTCTCAAATTGGTGTGAGGAGGAGGGGGAGGAGGTGTCCTTTTATAAGGGAGGAGAGGGGCACCTTAGGAATACCTCAAAATATTATTTTATATTAATGTAAAAATCGGTTTATAATGGTTCCAAATGGTCTTATTTCGAAGATAAAGTGGGGATGGGTCGAAATCATATCAACCAATAAGATTTAGACAAGTTTAGGGTATTATTTTAACCTTATCAATTAGATTTAACTCTAACTTAAATAATTTAACTTTTACCGTGTCTTTTTGTTTTCTTTCAATATATGGTTAATACACTTACTATAACATGCCAAACGAACCCCAAATTTTTTATTATTAATACATATATCATTATCTAAGTCATTTTTCTGATCCTTAGATTTTTAGGAATAAAATAACAATTAATAATATAATATTTTATTTAAAAACTATTTTGTGTCAATTTTGACACTATTTGATATATGATTTTTGTGAAAGTCATAACAGAATTATATGTTCGAACCAAGTTGATTAAATCAACACTAATATATCATAGTAACCTAGAAAATTAGTGTAATTCATAAAAAGTCTCAAATTACAATTATTTGAGCATTTATAACATCAATTATGTTAATATTTCCTTAAAAGGGTAATTACTGCATCATCGTTGTGTCATAAATAAATTAATTTATTTAAAGTCTAAAAATTATAAATAAAATATCATTATGTAGGAAATCTTTTTAGCTTTCTAATGAATATTTATAGTCTAATTTATCTTATGTATAACCACATATTAAAGATGTTTTAGTTATTAAACTTTTATTTTAACTATTTTAACTATTCATTAAATAAAATAATATTAAATGTCATAATCTAATCCAAGTGGACCTAAATGGTCATATTATATTCATAAGGTTGTTTTTGGTCGAATTACACTTATCCAATAGAATTAGGACATGTGTTAGGGTAATAGTAATATCATATTTACCCTTAGTTACCCTATTTACTATTAACCGTGGTAAAAAAAAGTAAAAAGTTACTATTCACCAAAAATTATTTTCATCTCATTGAACCACATTTTAGTCCTTGATATTAACCGTGTCTGTCGGATTTTCGAAATTCCATTCACAGAAGCGGTAAAATTAAGTTTTATGCAAAATTCAGTTTTTAACCTACCACTTAGTGGTTTCACTATTCATCAAAAATTGAATGTTTTCAGAAAAATACCAAAATTTCATCCTAAGCTATATTTCATATTCCGAATTCAAAAATGAAGTCCATTTTACCAAATTCATAACATAGAAGTTGCATTAATTAATTTTATAATTAAATCCCGCTGTTAAAACAAATAGCGTGTTTTTAAGAAACAATATCTACCAAAAGATTGACACTTGATTATGTTTGGTTTAAATGTGAAATTACATCCAATGACCAACATCGTATTAAATTGTAAAAATATATTCTAAATATACTATAAAACCACTCAAATAAGGATTTATCACTATTAATTATTTCGATTAAAAAAAGTTATTTTTAATTATAATCTAGTAATTTTCACTATTCATCAGAATATGAATGTTATCCGAAAAGTACCAAAATTTCACCTTAAGCTAATTTCGATATTACGAATCCAGAAATTAATTCCATTTTGAAAAATAAAATATACAAAATTTCAAAAAGTGGTTATTACTATTCATAACGGCTAGTTTTAATAATATTTTAATAGCATATTGTTGTTTAATGAAACTCGTTATTGCGTACTACACACGCTATCGAGGAATGTCGCAATTGCGTGTAATGCAAGGCAAGTCAAGGATGTGTGTTGTGCAAGCTCCTTTTGATGTAGCGTAAAACACAAGACATTTATAAAATTAAAAAGAATATTTTTCATAAAATCTCGGGCTATTACAAAGACCATACTCCCAATGGTGTATATGTTATCATAATCCCACTCACAAACACCACCGCCAGGCTAAAACCAATAACATGTTTTGTAGATATAATAGAATGAGAGGCACCAGTATCAAATAATGAACTTGTTATGTATAATCTACTAAAATAGTATTTGTCACTATTGATGGTTCAACCTCTCTATCCATAAGTGTATGATACACCACATAAAACAATCCTTACCCTATTCCTTATGATATAGTTTTACTCCCCTGAGCAACACAACTCTACTGATATGATAAATCTTTCCAAGAAGCAACACATTAGATACCTCTTCTACCATGGCCAGTTGAACTCTAGATGCAAGAATGATATGGGGTAGAAGATCCCCTCCCCGCACCTTGGTTCTATCCAACTCTGCAATTTGTAATTTTCTTGTGAGGATTAGTACAAAATCTATGTAGATTTCCCATCATGCCACATGATAGGAACTCCACCAGTGGTCGAGATCTATTCCTATGATAATGTACCAGCCCTACACATTAATGAAAGATCACTCCAGTAAGGTCATATGCTACCAAACCTCTTTGTTTGTGTACTCTTCTTCCCAATACCATAAAACATTTGTCATAATAGTGCTTCCTACTCTCAGAAGTCCCACTTCTTAATCATCCAGAAGAAAATATAGGTCCCACACTAGAATAATCCCTAATGTCCCTTCACCAATGAGATCTAGATCCACTAGCTCATCAATATCCTTTAATCGAAAGTGATTTACTTAGTTATTAATCTAACACATATGTACATCAAGAAATAATTTAGCCATAACAGCCTCATTTCATAATAATACAAGAGAATTTCATTGATGATCTTTATGGAAACCAACATAACACATAACAAAGATTCTCCCATGAGGCAACTACTTTCACATAACTACTTTGTCCTACCTTAGTGTCTATTGATATAACTTATCCACGAAAAACTCCAAATAGTTCTTCCATAGCATTACATCAACATGTCCAATCCACATATTAATATCCCACCTAAGAGTCACTGATTCTCATTTAATATTATCATCTAGATAGAACCGTTTCACAGTAGGAGTTCCTATATGTTCAAGTATAAGCTCGACAGACTCAATCGAAAACACAGCTCAATTAGGTCCAACAACTCTAGTCGAAATCAGATAGTGCTCCAACTGAAACTCCCTCGTCATTATAGAAATTATTTTCACAACCCACCCTGTGACTCTTTAAAATAATTTCATGAAATTTGGGAGGTTATATCATCACTATTTTCCTTCATCATCTGACACCATGATCATTTCATCAGCTTCTACCCCTGGAGGATCATCCACATCCATGTCTTCTATTATCCGACACATCAATCTGCTTCATATAGTCATATCATTAAAAAACACACACATTTGGGTTTATTTAATACAACATTATCATACATACATTAGTGGAAAATCTATAACAATAGAGCACATTCCCTTTCCACAGCATTCACCACACGGTCAATACCGAGGTGCCAATACTTATATTATCTACCCAAAACTATGGTCTAATTAAGAATGGAAACCACATTATAATATTCATGTTTCTTAACCAATACCCATTTATTCACATTATTGAAACATTTAGTAATTAAAAATTTCATATTAGGCTAAATTTTCATGTCAATTCCATAAGAAATGAAAACAATTTAATCTTAAAATCTTACCCATAAAACATTTTACTATGGGAGACTAAAACGATGCATTCCATAAAATAATCTTGAGATCCCTGCTATTCTGGTGTATGATTCAATCTCACAATATCAAAAAAAATTATCAAATCATAGAACAAGTGTTTCACCCAATGTGAAATAATATTCAACTGTAATTGTACACAACAAAAATAGAAATCCCACACCAATTACATGGGTTTTTCGCAATACATGGGTCTGTAACTCCCTTGATAAAGCATAAAACGAAGTCTAAAATATTCCATGAATCTTTGCTACCATTAATAAGAATTGATACAAAATAAGAATAAATAAAACATGAGCTTTGATATAATCTTGTAATGTCCCAACATGGGTTCCATGCAACAGTGCCCCGAACTAGTCAGTTACAAGACCTCATCCACAACTCCTCGTTTGCTTGTGGCTACAAATGGTTATCAAATGTTTGGTAAGTTGATCATGGTTAAGAATATAACCTCTTTTATCAGAGTAAAATAGAAGTGTAAAATAATTAAACAAATGTGGAATCATATATAATCCTAAATAGTACCAATGTCATAAGTAATCCAATACAAGAAATATAGTACTCAATAGAAAGGGAAACTTATCATGCCAATGAACGTGTAAAAGTGTCTAAAATGAAACAAAAAAGAACTAAAAACTCGAAATTTTGTCTCAAACCATGTCTGATTCCCTCATCCAAGATTCATCCCTAATCATCAATCTAATCTATAAATTTTACCTTTATATTTCTTGAAAAAATAAATTCTATTCAGGTACTGATCTGGTATCCCAAATAGTGTGTGAGTATGACTCAGTGGTCCACCACCAATGGTGTCAAAAAAATACAGTCAACAATATTGTATGTAATTGTAATAATAATAATAAGTATAATGTAAAATCAAATTGTTTATCCCCTTATTAAATATTTTCTATGTAATCACTTAAACCCTTCAGTTTTTTATAGATACCCATACCTCAATACCTACATCAAAATGTTCTATTATCTAATCATTCCAAAAGGTTTATGATATGGTTGGATATCCATGTTACAATTCATATTTATCCAATGAATAACAATGTTAGAGTTTATTAAATTAACACACACTTAAAGACTTTATTACCATTGTTAATTCACCAATGAATGAAAATGTTACCCTTCATTTAAACACATAATTTTAATGACCTTATTACCATTATTAAAATTTGGTAGAATGACCCTATTAACATTAAAAAATTATTAATTCTTAATTTAATGACTATATTACCATTCATACTATTTGGTATAATAATCCTTTTACCATTCACCATTTAATAATACATAATTTAATAATCATTTTTCCATTCATAATAGTTGTCTAAATGAGAATGTTGCCATTCACAATTGAATGATCTTTTAACCATTCATTATAGTTGTACAAATGAGACTGTTACTATTCACCATTTTACACATATAACATTTATTTCATTTCTCAATGTTAATCATCAGTAACAAAATTATTACATATATCATATCATCACATTATAAAAGATTAATTAGCATTAAACCTATTACCCCATAATAACATTTATTTTTCTATAAATTAATTAGCTCACCCCCATTACTAACTCACAAGTTATTCCTCACATAAAACCCAATAATTAATTCCCTAATTAATTAATCACATAATTCTTTTTAATTAACCCAACTGTTAGTTAATCACTAACTCTGAACTAATTCATCAATAAATTATATCAATTACTAAGCTCCACATCTCTTAATAAATTCATCAATTAATTAACTCTTTTCAAAATTCTATATTCTATAATTAATTTCGACAATTAATTATCTCATTCACAATCTTGAATCTCATAACCAATTTCTTGATTGTTTATCCCCAATTATGATATATTGTTGTTCAATAAAAACCTCCAACTTATAATTAAAGTAATGGACCCCATTTATTTATTAAAAATAATAAATACAATTTCTAAGAAAACTTATGAAATATACAATTGAATATAAGTAAATAAATATCAAAACGATGGTATTTTTTTCATAAACCACCTACCTTGATTTGTGGATTGACGTTCGCTCAATAAAGATGCACAGAATCCATGATGTCCAACAACATTGATAGGAGTTTAGATCTAGATCACTAATTTCATATAAAAAATTTAATGATCTAATCAATATCGATATAGACACAAAATCCTAGAAATATCTCTCACCATAATGGTTTAGATATTTAAAACTATAGTATTAACTCCACCATATGGTCAAGAGGAAAATAATGAATCGAAAGAGGTAAGGATTGGGATATGATTCACGTAACAGGTGAAGACAATATCATCAATTAATGATTTGAATCTTGAAGAATGGATGATGGATTATCATGGTTTCTTTATAGGAATCTTTAGAATCATCCAAAAATCATTAATTTTAAGGATAGGTTAAAATGAGGGTTATACGAGTTCGAGGATTTTGAAATCTATTTTTTGTATAAAAGAAAATCATGTGCACAATTATCAATGTAGGGGATCATTGTTTGTTAAATAGTGTTCCAACCATGTGAACTTCACTGCCCATGGATTCTGGTTTACCTGTATTTGGGAGCATGTTTTGTCAAACATTGCACTATTAATGTGAATCATGTATGCCTAGGTTTTCATAATTAGTTGGCTTTGTCTCACGGTTTCCCCTAACCACGCACAACTCCATTTTTCATACTTTTCATGAAAATAAACACAAGAAAAACCCATGTCAAAACATCAAATAAAGGTACATAAATAAAGATAAAAAAGAACCTGAATTCAATCATGAGATACTCGATAAGTGTTCACGATCTTATGGTGAACCTGTAATTAGTACTTGGATGAATTTTGAGATTACCCATTTTGAAAGGTAAAATGTTATCAAAACAAGAAGATAAATGCTTATAGAAAATATTTAATAGTTTACAATATATTTTATATAAATGATTATATCATGAAACCCTTATTATAACGATAATTCATATCATGCCCATGGAGTGGTACTCCAAGAGAACAATTGTGGATGAATCGAGGAAGATAATAATGATTACTCTTGATTATTTTTTGGAACCCTTTTCAATGTGATGGTAGAATGAAATGAGATATAGAGAATATTATTATTAATAATGGTATATTTTATCTTTCTACTATATAGAACTAAATAAGAGTTCAGAATACTAATAATGTTGTTATCTCAACAGTGAGAAAGAACGAAATCATTCAATATGATTCATGTGCTTTTAATGTGTCAAAAAATGAATTATCTAATCTTACTCAAAGGATGAAAAAGATATTTGGGAAGAAATAATTTAAATACTTTTACAAGAAATGAATAAATGATAGGAATGAGTAAAATGATTCAGAAGGTACATTTTATGAATGTAACAAAGTTGGATATATTTAACATGATTATCCTGTGTTGAAAAAAATACATTAATGATAAACATTCAAATATGAATCATAAAATTATTATAAGTCCAAAAATAAGAAATTAGATAAATATACTAACCCTTAGAGTGCTATTGGAGGTGATTTTTTAGGATATTCCTCAGATAATGAAAGTCCAAATCAATAGAATGTTGGTATAGATTATAAAATAGCTAAAATAAATTATGTTTTATATAGAAAAAGTAAAAATAGCCAAATCATTATATAATATATCATTAATTGATAATTATCTAGTTGAGAATTATTCTATATCTTTGGATAAAGCATCCTCCAGAATAAGGGATGTTAATACTTTACCATATTATTAATAAGGTTCTCACTTTTCAAAAGATTTGAAAAATGATAATTGTAAAATGTGTAAAAACAATTTAGAGCTAATGAAAAACATGAAAAATATAATTCAATAATTGAAAATTTAACAAATGAAATAGTTATGTTTCTAAAAATCATGATAAATCCATCATTTAAAAACTTATTATTTATAATGAATTTAAAATAATTAATTTCTAAAAACTATAGTTTAAAAACATGTTTTGAGAAACTAAATTCCAAAACTAGTTGAGGTGTTGATAAAAATTTAATTTTAAAAATAAATTCTGAAATTTCATCAATGGAGAAACTGTTATAAATTATTACTACATGTAAGGATGTTTTTGATAAAATTTATAAACAAATTTTACCACATGTTTCTAGTTCGGGAATAGTGTATGCTCATAGAAAACCTCTTTTTTGTCACAACTTATTTATTCCTAAAAGTAATCCATTTTTTAATATATTTAAAATTGGAGGTCATCATGAAATGATTTTTTTTTAAATAAAAATTCAATCTCTTGGATTTACCATAAAAATTTCCAAAAATGTTGATTCATAAAATCTTGTTCTCTAATGTTCTCAGACCCATATAGAATTTGATTCTAAAATCCTAATTATTGTGTTTTTTTGGAAAACTCACAAAGTACCAACCACAATAATACATGGTATATGGATATTTTTTTTAGAATATGACTACTAATAATGATTTCGTTGAAAATATTATCATGGTGTAAGGTCAAAATGTAACCATCATAGATAATTCTAAAGGAGAGATTATTGGAATATGTAATATTTTTCTTCTTGAAAATGCTTTAATTTAATTTTTTTGTTTGCTAGAGGAATTAAGAACAACTGTGTAAGAATAAGAGAATTATTTTATGATGAATAACTTTTTTATTTTAGGAATTATAAATGTGCAGTAAACAATTCCAAGGATGATTTCATAATTTATACTAATCAAAATTACAACATATACACAATAAAAAAATAATGCCTTTGATGAAATGATTTACCATGTCAAAGTCTAATAGAATACTAATCATGGGAATGGCATTGAAGGTTTGGATGTTGTAACCTTTGATAAATATATAAATTGATTAATAAAATGAATGCTAAGGATTTACAAGATCCTATATATTATTCTTCAAATCACTATTACCCATGTCTAAATAGTAAGAAAAAAAGGCTTTTTTTAATAGTCTTATTAAAGTATAAACATAGGATGCATTACTATTACTGTACATGGATTTATTGTGTCCTACAATAACTGGGAGTATTAAGGAATGTAGTATGTATTTTTTTCTAGATGACTATTAAACTAGATACACATGGGTATATTTTGTGAAAATATATCTAAATAATTTTGTTATTTCAAAGATTTTTCATCCCTTGTAAAAAATGCTACAAACCTTCCCTTGATAACTCATCATTGTGAACATGGTGGATAATTTATAAATACTAATATTGGTAGTTTTTGTAGAAATAAAGTCATTACACAATACTTTTCAACTCTTATAACTCCCTAGAAAATTTGCGTTATCAAAAGAAGAAATTTTATTCTACATGAAATAATAAGAACCATGTTGATTGAGTACTCAATTGCATATCATTTTTGGGATAAAGCTGTTAGTAATGGTTTTTATTATATAACTTATTTTTTAGTTCGTCCTTTTATATATAAAATGATTTATGAGGTCTAGACATTCTGAAAATCAAAATTATCATACATTAGATTATATGGATGGAATATACCCATCTTTAATACAAAAGATAACATGAAAAAAATCTCAGAAATTTAGATGAATGTATATTTTTTGGATATTACACTACTTTTAATCGATATAGAGTTTTTAAATAAAATTATTCTACTATTGAAAAAATATTACATGTAAAATTTGATGAAACATATCCTTTTGTTTCTATTGAAATAAAATAAATATACAAAAATTCATTTCCTAAAATTGATCCAAAAACTTTGATAAAAGATTCTTTTTATAAGTAAAATAATCAATAAATTATTCTAAAATATTTAATCTAGTATAATTTCAACCTTATGATGATGAATATGTTTTAAAAATATGAGTCATTTGTTTCCTTTGAAAAATCCTAGTTATAGTATCATTGGTGATGTGAATCAACTATTATGGACTTGAATTTCTCTAGGAAATAATGTATGATGTCTTTCTTTTCATTCTCAATACAAACATAAAAATCCTTACTAGGATTTAGGTGATTATGATTGGATTAAATCTATTCCCGATGAACTAAATTAATTTGAGTGGAATAAGGTTTGGACTATAGTTGAAAACCCTAATAAAACATGTGTAATTAGGGTCAAATTGATTTTAGTGAAAAAATCAGGAAATGAGTCATAATTACAAAAAATAAAAACTTATTATTTAGTTTATAACAAAATAGAGGGAATATATTATGAAGAAACCTATTCTCTTGTAGCTATAGTTGAATCTATTCATATTTTACAATCCATTATAGCATTCCTTAATTTAAAACTATTTCAAATGGTTGTGAAGTGATTTTTCTTAATTGTTATATATAGGCGGAAATTCATTTCTAACCCCCCTCCCATCAATTTTGAAGATACATATCACAATGAATATGTTTATAATCATTCCATATATTTATATGGACCTAAACAATCCCCTAGAGCTTATTATGATAAATCATCCATAATTTTCTTACAAAACAATCATTTTAAGGGTAAACCGAATCCTAATATTTTAATAAATAAATTAAATAATCATTTTTATTGTTTAAATACATTTTGAAGACATTGTATTATAATCAACTCAAAAAATGATAATATATTCCTTTTCATATCATATGAAATTTGAGGTTCAAATTACTACGATGGTTGAGTTTAAAATTTTTAATGATTTACATGTTTCTCAAAAACCAGATGGTACTTATATATATCAATATATGTACATAAAATAACATCATAAAATTAATATATATAATAATTTTAAAAGTATTTTTAACCCCATTGGTACCTCAAATACATATGATCTTAATGAATAAGGAAAACAAGTTGATCATCAAATATTTAGATATATGATAGAAAGTCTCATATACTAAACATCTAGTCGACCAAACATAATGTTTTCTCAATACATATGTGAAATATATCTAGATCATCCAAAATAGTCTTAATTAATATTTGGTAAATGAATTTATGGTTTTCAAAAGGGAACACCAGATTTTGTACTATTCTATTCCATTGTGAAATGAATTTGATTTTTTTTCAGATGATGACTTTGGAGGTTGTAGAATGAATAAAACAGGAACATATAGAACATTTTATTTTGTATGAGATTCCTTATATTCATGTTCCTGAAATAAAAAACACCCAAATTCAATTTCCATGACCTAATTCGATTATGTAGTAGTTTGGAGTTGTTGTGCTCCTGTGTTGTGGATGCAACACCAACTCCCGGATTATAGAATCAGTTTTAAAAAATTCTAAAATACTCTATGATAATACTACTAACCTAGATTTAAGAAAAAACCATGAAAATCACAATCATGAAAAGAACATAAATATTAGGAATCTCTTTCCAAGAGATAACAAACTAAAAAGGGATACCATTTTATAAATCATTAGAACAAAATAACAACATACTGATATAATTTTTAAAAAATACCTTATGATATATTGGAATACAATAAACAAAATATAGGAATGAATAAGTTAATATAATCATACATATATACTTCTTTATTAGACCATTCACTTACACTATATTACTTTTTTTAATAGAGGGAGTTCATATAATTTTTAATTTAATTTTATTGATTCTAAAATTCTTATGTTTTTCCAAAACATTATGTTTTCTATAAAAAAACAGAATTAATTTTATCACCATGAGTTGTTTTATATCAGATATTGATAATTTATGGAATATGAGTTTTTATTGAAAATTTATCATATTCAAATATTCATTGAAAAAATATCATATTCAACATTTCATTGAAAATTTATTGTATTCAAAATTTCATTGAAATTATATCTTATTCTAGTTTTAAATTTTAATCTTTTATATTCATATTTTAATTTCAATTCTTTGTAATTTTAGATTTATTAAAAAATCATTGATATATATATTATTTTAATTATTTTTTTCATCTATCATAATATATTATTTTAAAAAACAATATGAAAAAAATAAAATAATAATGATTCCAATATGAATTATATTCTTTTTTACATTTATATTTGTATAGAATTCCATTTTGATTAATTTTACCCTTTTTTGTTTTTTTGTTTACAAATTTTATTCAAATATTCACTTATTATGATAACAAAATTTAAAACCAAAACATGTAATAAAACCTCAAGGTCCTGAATTATTTAAAAATAATTCACTTGATAAATCTCAACCGTCATTTCAAAAATATAAAATCTTAACAATCAGATATTTTTGGAAGAACAATCTTAATTTTCAAATTCCTATATAATGGGGATCCCCCATCTATCCAACATCAGTTATCTCTTACTTATCCCTCGAAGAAATACCTTATTTATGTATTCGAGTTCCATTTCCATTCATTATGTATGAATCTTCATTTTCAAGACCAAAAATGATGGGTCCTATGAAGGATAAAAAATGAGTTGTTTCCTAGGAAATCATGGTAGGAAAAGATTTTAATAATACATATTACCTATTTCATAGAAGTATACTTTATTTTAATGGATTACAATCCTTTTGTGTGGAATAATTAGATCCCTATTATGATTTTGTTATTTTGATTTGGATAATAAAATTTATGATTATGTAATGTTATTTAAAAATTATGGGAAATAAATTTTTTATTTCAAAATAAATTGGACGTGTTACTAGATGACACCTATGGCAGCTTTAGGTTTCATAGTAATTTCTTATTAAGGATATCCCTTTATACATATTATAAACTATTGGATTCTATGTGTATGTTTTACAAAAAAACTGCTGAAAATTTATTCTTTATGAATGTTTATGATGATGAAAAAATGGTTTACCCATATCAATCTCATTTATATAGTTAGAGATCATTGTATTCTAGGTTTTACAATACCAATAATCGGAGATCTTGATTATATAATGTTTTATTTATCATTATTTTTGAATACATAGTAAATTTGATGAAGAACAATTTAGATTATTATAATTTTTACTCTATAGAATAAAAATCCATTTCAATAAAATCTCATAATTTATTGTTTCATTCATTGATTATAAATATAATTCAATCATATAATAGGAATTTAAAAATTTTGACCTAGTCTGAGCTTGTTTGAGAAATAATTTTTTTTATAAGTGATGACACAATAAAAATCATAAACCTTGTTTTCGACTCAGAATAAAAATTACTTTTAAATAGTAGTATATTTCTTCATGGTAAGAATTCCTTTTTTCTACGACAAAGAAATACAAGAGGAACAGGAAGAAGGGATAGAGTGACCATCTTCCTCCAACAAAAAAATTAATCAAAATAAATAATCCAAATTAAAAGTTGATGAATGGGGATGGGGAATGGAATAAATAAAATACAGAGTTCTGTAGGTCATACTCCTATATGTTGAAGCTCTTTCTATAAGGATAAATGGTGATGAAATTTTAAAACATAATGAAAATGAAAAGGAAAAAAAGAAAATTCTATTATATGGTATATTGTTTGACAATTTGATAAAAGGAGTGGACACCACTTCTGGAAATTTTGTTTTACCATATCTGGATGTCAGATTGTGTATTTAACAAAAACATATATTTTCTACGATGTTGATCAATCATTTAAAGAAAATAGAGAATATTTTTTTATAAATAAATAATATGTTCCTATTTGGAATGATGATTTGATATTGTAGTCACAACATCATTATTTATTTTTAAAAGAAATGGAGGATGGTGCTTTTGAAATATGAATTCTTGAAAAATCTAGTCATGGTATTGAAGAAGACATTGAATACAATGAAATAGATGAGTACATTGAGGAAAAATTAGAATAATAGAAAGAATAAAATATTTTACATGAAATTAGTAATGTAGAAAAGGATTATGAAGAGGAAGAAAATGATATTATAGTTAAAGACGATATTCCTTTTGATAATCATTCATTGAGGACTTCATAGGCATCCTTAAAATAATTATCATCTCTGTGAAATCAAAATGGATAAATTTATCAATAAAGAGAAAAAAATCATTTTATTTTCACTATGTATAACCATCATCGAATAATGATGAATAAAATTATATCTGAAAATCAAAAGGGATTAATCTGATGATTTTCGATGAAAATAAAATTTCTAGTGAAAAGCAGGCTGTCCAATAAATTGAAAATCTAAATAAAGACAAAATATAATTTTTATATAAAATGGAAACCATGCATATCCTATATAATGATGTTATAGAATAAAATCAATCATTTCATGAATGAAATAATTATTTATAAAGAGTAGACATTATTGTTTAGACCTTGAAAAGGCTTGAAGGAACAATTCCCATTTAAAAAATATAGAGTCATGATGTCAGATGCTTTAATATTATTTTAAATAGATATTAGATTTGACAACCATGGTAATATAAAATGTGTACTTGATGCATGGCAAATTGAAATCCCATCAAGAGATTTATCAGGATCATTGAAATATTTTAGTAAATTGAAAATGTGTTCTTGACAAGTCAATATTGATCATAAGCTTCCTGATGATAATTTCGATGAGATAAAGAAGGAATTGAAATATTTTGGGGGAATTTTTCATTTATTTATAATTATTATGAATGAAATTGAACATTTTGTAATGTATTTTGAATATAAAATTGAAAATTCTACAGAAAGTGTTAATAATACCAGAGGAATGATGAATTTTTTGGGGATCATACAAGAAGACATATGAATAATAATGATAAGGTTCTGACACTAAAAAATGATATTCCTATAAACCATTGATTCCAAGAAAAACTGATTTGGATTCAGTAATAAGGGATTCATGATATAGAAAAAAAATCCTGAGGATTTTTTAGCAAGATTGAAGAAGAGTGGAAATAGTTTATGATGTTGAATACAATATTCAGATCATTGATGTTGAAGAAATTTTAAATTATTTAATTAACTATTTTTATCCAATTTCCATTAATTTATCATTTTATCTAATAATTTTATTTATTTATTTCAATTATTATTTGGTGAAATGTTCTGTATTTATTTTAGACAATCATGTACATGATTATTTTGTTTAGTACAATTATTTCTCTATCCCTTTTTAGGTACTTAATGGTTTTTCCCTACTCTTTATTGAAAATAAAAATTGTTGAAAATTATATAGAAATGGTGAGATGTTTCAATAAAAGGGAGAAATGTCCTTAAAGATGATAATGTAACCCTCAAGGTAAATTATAACCCTATTAGAGAGTTAGTCCTATTCAATATTATATTCATAATGAGATATAAATTGCTGGGGTGATAAATATTAATGTTTAATTTGGAATATTAAATTCCTAAAAAGAATAATAATCTTAATATTTTCAATGTTATTTATTTTTATGTTTTTTTGTTGTGCTTTCAAAAATGGGGGATATTATTGAGTGAAATTTTTCTTTATTCATTTTCTATTCCATTTGTTTTTGGAAATTATAAACTCTTTGTTAAATTTTGAATAACAATATAATTCTTGTCTATATTATTTTTGAAGGTTTTTATTTGAAAAGATATTCATTTTATCTTACTTATAATATGTTTTAAAGAGTTATGGTAATTTAATTTTCTATTTTTATTAATATAATGAGAAAAGATATGATATATTTATCATAATAAGACTAGATACAAAAAAAATTCTCAACATTATCGTAACCATATTTATCAGAATGAATATAAGATCACATGTTTTCTCTTTCATATTAAAAAAATATTTTTATTTTGATTGATAAATGTTTCAATTATAATTGTAATCAATATTAAATAATTTCACATGTTGGATTTTCGTACAAGAAAATATCTTATCTATTATATAAAAAATAAATTTTGCACTAAAAATGTTGTATATAAAAATGAATATGGACATTCTATTATAATATTACCATTGAAGTGTTATTTTTCAAGTCATCATGAAAACTAGAAGAAAATATAATACTTGGTGGATCAAAATGGTTGTTGGAATCTTCCCTATAAATACCCACTCATTCAATGAGTTCGAAGAAATAATTACAATAATTTTAAGTTTCAAATATATTAGTGTGTGAGAGCACTGAATCTTATAAGAGTGAACCACATTTTTCTCATACCAAAAATCTTCTTATGTATTCAATCATAATTATCAATCATGTGAATACAATTATGGGAATATGGGATACAATGATAGAGACAACCATTAAATCAAGGAATTATGGGGATAGTAAGACTGATAAAATCATATATCAAGGGATAATAGGGATACCAAGACAGGGGAGCCAGTCGCTATATCTAGGGCTCATAGGGATAGTGATACAGACCAATCATCATATATATGGTTTTTTTTGAGTAAGGGAAAGAAAGGCATTCTTGAAATTATAAAACAAGGGTACTTTATGTTACATCATTGGATTCCCTTATATTTGTGTTAAAATAATTTTATTCATTTAAATATTTTATTTCATGTTTTTTCACCTAAATTGTAATAAAAACTGAAAATTTTTATATTAATATTTTTATTTGTATCTTTTTATTGTAATATATTTGATTATGATAGAACTATTCCATCTTGAATTTCATTTTTAATAAATTATTACTCTGATTGCGATTTTGTAGACTTTATGATAGAATCATTACTTTTTTTACAATCTGTTTTATCGCGACCATTGTGATTATAATTTAATTGTGTTTACTCTAATTAAATAATTTTATACTATGAATATGATAAAAATTGGAATAATTTACCAATTATTATTGAATTGGATTCTACATTATCTTAATTTAGACTGATTTTCTCATTACAAAATGTGGAATACAGATTATAATATTCATGATTATGATAAAATATTTATTAGACCCAAGGTCCATGTTTTATTACCATTTAAAATCATAAGATATTTTCCTAATAAAATATGTTTAACATTGTTAAACTATTTTTCCAACAACATTAAAAATTAATGGTCATAAACACACAATTCACCCCCTTATTTGTTTACCCATATTCATATACATTATAATCCAAGATAAGGTACCCAAACATACTCTAATTGGATGAATTAAGATTTTTTTCTTCTGTTACTGTTGCATAAATATATAGACATTCTCATTATATGTATTTAACCAACCTCCGATATAGGTACCAACAATAATAATACACCAATAATTCTATCGATGAATTTCTAACATTCCAAGAAGTATACATTGGTGGAACAATATAAGTAATGTGTTTTTACTTATCACCTTATCAATCCATTATCTATATCTCATATACTATAATTTATATATAGTATAAGATTCTATTTTTTATATCAATATCATATAATTAAACCACATAATTTTCATGTAAGGATCCTTTGTAAGGGACAACTAAAATTCATACATTGAAGGGATATTTTCATTAAACCATTAATGTTCAATAAATTTTAGAGAAAAATAATGAATGAAATAATATATATTTAATTTACTATGATAACATTATACATTTAATACCATTAAAAACATTCTCTTATGATTTTTATATATAAGGATTCATCATTACAATATTTTTTATGTTACGGTATTGGTTTCATCAATGGATCTTTTATAATATACTTTTTAGACACCAAACAGTTCATTTTATCCCCCATCTCATTGATCTCACTTATGATTTAGAATTTGATATGGTTATCATTGTAACTTTTTTGAGACTGTGGTTCCATTTCCTAAACAATAACCCCATTTTCATCACTCAATAGCTCGAATTCTCCCACATTTCTCAGAACCACTCTAGGATCAACAATGATCTTCTTGATCCAAAAATATTCCTTAAATTAATTTTATGATTACATGCATTCTTTATCTATAGTAGATTCCATTATGGTGGAAAATTTCAATGTTTTTCTAATAAAAACATATCCATTTTGTAAGAAAATGATTCTACATTGAGAATTCATATAATTTATGCTTCTTTTATACTCATATTTGTATAACCATTAACCTAGAGTTAAAAAAATTTTCTAGAGGACAAGAACATATCCTTAATCAATCTCCAATACATAATAATTTTCCTAATATTATTCTACTTAATCTCAATAATATTGGATTGTTTTTTACTAGTTATTCTCAAATGAATGATAGATCAGTTCTAATAAACAATATGAAATACTTGATATATCCTCTATCAGAAACATAAATAATTATATCCATCATTTTATACTCGTTGGGAGGATCCATAATCTTCCAATGATTCATTCTATGCAAAGCGGTTAAAGACCCCTTACTAGTGTTATCAATGTGAAACTCCTTTGGCCCATTTTCGATCAATGTGTTTTGACATGGACCAAGAAAGATCCTAAATTTATATCTATAGATCATCATAGGGAATATATAATCCACTTCTCCATTGTTATTCATTATGAGTCATTTACCATATTACATTTTCACATTATGAAGCGTCATGATATAATTTCTGAAAAATAGATTGTTTTTCCATAAAATGACAAAAATACTATAATAGTCATAGTAATCCACATTTATACAGTAAAATCATCCTTATTTTATAAGAAAACAAAACATTTTTTTTCATCATCAAACTAGATATTCCAACTCTGAGAAGCTTTTTTTTGGTAAATAAATGGACTATTGTAACGTGAAAATATTAGTAATCATATTTGGAACATAAAAATCTATAGACTCTATAAATTAAACATCCATGGATAAAATCCAAATTAGAAAAATTTGTGTTCAAATCCATAAGAATTATTTTATTATTAAAATGATCAACAATGGCTAGAAGAATGTAAATAGACCATATCACCATTATTTGTGGAATGTTATCTTTATAGTCATAAAAATGAAATTATTTAAAACATTATACCACTAGAAGTTAATTAAAAGAATAAATCATAAAATATAGGTAATTTTTTGGGGAATAAAATCCAGTTATAAACTATGAGTATTTCCCCAAAAGGGGTATCAAAAAAGATAAAAAATTGGTTTGTATACATGGATTCAATTTCAGTTTTAACGAATTATAACCATTCCAAGGGATAAGAAATATAAATGGATTACTAGTACGTGGTAGGTTTACCAATTATGAATAACATATCATAATAATTTTCAATATGAAATCCATTTCCAAATTGACGTAGGGGAATCCATCTAAATCATTAAGGATCATGTGTTACTGGAGTTATTTCTTCTACTACAACCCTTTATGAAACCGACTAAACATCCATCTTTAAAAAATTCTTAGTTATTGGTCTATAAATTCTCATATTTCAACATTCCTCAGACTAAAATTTCAATTTATATATTCCTTATCATTAAATATATGAAATCCAAGTACTATAAACATTTTTCCCAATAGTATTAGAAAAATGATAAACCATATTATAATTCAAGAAATAAAATATTTGGATACATTAAAATTTTTATTCAAGACTGTCACAATCATATTAGAATATAAATTATGTTCACCACTAAATCACCATAAAATTATTATTGGGTTGTTTCCCAGACCATATCTTATATGGTCATTATAACTACATTAAATACAATATTGTTTAGTAAGAATGTAATAGTATCTAGTGTATAAACCCCAAATGGAATTGGAAGGTCACATTGATTCATCCTCAATTGAACCATGTGTACAAATTTTTGATTCCTTATTTAAGATAAAAAATTACATTTTAGTTCCCTATAATGAGTGAGTTGTAACATATTTTCATGATCTCTTAGATGACTTATGATTTATTAGATTAAATATTCACAATCCAAATTACATTAGAGACCATTAATACTCTTACCGTGTTTTTTTTCAATATTAGAATAATTTTTCAGAAAATATTAATTGATATTCATTGAAAACACATATTCATACAAAATAAGGACATCATTAATGTAATAAAGGACCTAAAACACCAATTTTATTATTAACTTGTAGTTCTAAATAGGTCAATATGTACAATATCCAATATTCATATTTCCTCTAACCACTTATCCCAAAATATTTCATCAATTTATTTTTCAATAAAATGATTCTCATCAATAAAATTATTGATAATAAGCATAGTACTATAATTCATCTGTATAGGGTATATGAACATGTTTTTTTTATTATCATTTCAATGGTGGATGGGATTATAATCAACCTTGAACATCTTATTCCGAAAATTATAAATAATATTATCCACATTTAGAATGAATAACCCATTATTCATATTCCCAATCCCATATAAAATTCAATTTCTATATATATAATGACATTTTTTCTTAATAGAAATGGCAACCAATTTTTCTACAAACAATATACACTGATAATTTTTTTCAAGGAACATAATTAAAAATGTCTAATTCGAGGTATAATATTATTTGAAGACATATATTAAATGATTTTATTTCTAATATTGGAAATCTTACTCTACATATAATATAAAGATATATTTTCCCCATTTAAAAAACCGACCCTTATTAGAGTCATTATTTCATATAACAAATGTGACATTAAAACCTAGTTACCAATACCCATGACTTCAATTTAGTGGGATTTATTTCTAAAACATTCACATTTAATTAATCTGAAGGTTTCTCCATGAGATCATTTCTATATTCTAGATATAATTTTTTTAATATTTTATAATTCATGCCACTTAATGATCAAAAACGTATTATTGTAAAGCACCTCAAAATCTATAAAAAGGATATAACAATTTGTGAGTATAATATTTTATATCATTTCATAAAAGACATTAAATTTTAATTCTCCAATAAAATTATATGTCTATTAGAATCCTATCATGATAATGAGACATATTATATATTTCATTAAGTAATGAGTTTTATTTTCAATTCCACTCACAAAATAAATATTTATGTATGGAAAAATATTAGTTATAAATGTTTAAATTCTTGGATAGTAGATTATATATAAAAATATTAAAATAAATTTAATTTATTCACTCAACACCATTCATCATGTAACATTACAAATGTTTTTCAAATTCAGTGTTTTCCAGAGAATGTACAAACAATAATCAAACAAAATGTAATACATAGGATTCATACTTTTTAGATCATACCAAAAGATGATCTAGTGTTTTCTATTACATTATTACCTTAGAAATTAATATAGGGTAATACCTATTTGTAATAAAATGCTCGGTAGAATGATCATTGTCTTCAAAAGTGTCCCTTTAGAGGTAAACATACACTTTTAATTTCATGGGATTTCTTTTATGGACTCACTAATATAATATATAATGTATTCATATTAAATTCATAACTATTCCATTATATATAATCATTATATTCTAATGTTTTTAGCCATTATTATGATTACATGATTTAATGATATATATTTGTAATCCTTATTTGAACTGCCAAATTAATGATTGCTCTCCATGTCTATCTGAATTTTTTTTTCAAAACCCACAATATGCGTGACTTAAAAAAATATAATTCATGCATAGATATCTAAATGATTTATATACAAAATTTTCATGCAAATTTATTATAAAGGATTATAATTATATGAGAATTATTATCTATACATGAGTAATCTAAGAGAGACATATTAGAATCCCATTAACCTTATAATAAAATGAATAATCCTATAGGATGGTAGTTTTTATGGACCTAATTCTATCATCCAAATTAGAATTTATCCAAAGGATAGTTCAATTCATTTTAACTCTATCATGTAATACAAATAAACGATGATGAACAAATAAATTCAAGCTAAATACTTCAATTAGAAATCTTTTTCAGGATATATGAAAACAAATTTTTATGTTGTCATACCTATAATGGAATACTTGTCTCTGTCCTAAATGTATTTTATCATATAAATTTTTCAAACCCAATATTCACATTTCATAAATCGTTTTTCTAACATGAGTAATTCAATAAATGATTTTAAATAAATTTGATATTCTAATATATAAATTTAAAATAAGCTTCTCATGATTTTCATAAATTAATTGTATTATAAACATTTTATCACAAATCTATTCATTAATAATATTCTATATAATAACATTTTTAAATATTATAAAACATTTTTTCTATTTATAATAAATTTTTAAATAATCTAATTTAATTAATAATTGAATTTTCTAAATAATTAAAAACATTAATAATTTTTTAAAAAATGTTAAAAAATATATACACTTTTATATATATTTTGAATAGAAAATTAAATTTTCCAAATCCCAAAAATTGGAATTTATAAATATTTTGTAAATAATAATTTAAATTTATTAAAATAAACTTTCAAATATGTTTCTAGACCCCCATGACCTTCACAACAATGTGGTCCTTAATTGGTGGTCCTTTTTAATATATCAGAGAAAGATAAATCACATATTACAATTTTGTGAAGGTAATTAATATATTATTTTTACATAAACTCTTATCATAAAGATAACTACCAAACTTCAATTATGTAAACCCATCATGTAATGGTATAAAATAGACAACCATGAGGAGATCCCCCTCACATTCCTTACATTATTATCATTTTGAATTCACTATAAATGAAACATCGGGACACATATACCATTGGACTAGTTGTTGTGCCTTGAAAATCCCAGAAAAGAATCAATTTATGTAATTTTATGTCTTGGTGATGAGGATATATTTCAGAAATATGGATTAGACACATTTAACCCATGTACAATCCTTATTTTATGCCAATTATAGGTAATAACCATATTCCATTACATTAACACATTTAACATGACATATATGTAAAACAATCAATGATTTGCATTACCCTGTCTCTTTGGGAATGTAAGCTATTGAAATGCATGTACATCATGTGTGGTTCTATATAACTCCGAAATGATTTTACAAATTAAAAAATAATTATTTACATATTTTATATATAGAGAAAATCATTCAATAATGTGTTTAATGAATTAGAACCAAAATACTATAAGTTTAATGTTCCCTAAGATGGGACCTGATATGTTATGTTATGATTGACAGTCATCATTTGAAGAAGAGTGTTGAGGATGCGAATGTAAAATGTTGTGATCCATTATTAGTGTGCATGTGAGAAAGAGTGGAACATGTAATGATTTCAACATAGTAGAGACTCTCTTGACACCCAAAATGTCTTTCATCACTCAATGAAGGTTGTAAAACCACATTGATAATTTAGCGGCCTTCATAGCATGATCTTCGAACCATTATATGGTGTATTCACTTATAGGAATGAGGAATGTGTTATTTTTTCCTTTTTTTATCATCAAACTAACACAATAAAAGGATAATATAGAAGGTGATGTTATTATTATTCTAACTTATTGAATTTTGTGAGTTGTTTTTTATTAAATTGGAAAATTTTATTTCTAAAGATATTTTTCTCTATGATTAGGGTTTACATATATTCTTAATGATAATATAAGGACAAGAAAACCCCAACAATGTTATCTGAGTAAGATTCATTCAGGATTAAATGTTTTTTATACATATGTTGAAAAACACATTACCATCAACACATCATAGAACAACCAATGGTGGTTTTTATTTTTATTTACATAGAACCACATATACTTCCACATAATAGGATTACCCTTGGTGTAACAACAGTTAATTCAAAAAGGTAAATTTTTTAGGAACACATGGTAGAGATCCCTATACTGGTCACTTTTTTATATTGACATGAATGGTTCATGTAAAGGTAGTATGATAAATAAAATAACTTAAAGGGTTAAAATAAGGATAATATGTGTCACACACTCTTATTTAGGTAATTCATGATTTACATTTATGTGAATGTTTCAAACCATCCACCAATTACAGAGTACGACATGGTTTAAGTCACGACGTTCAATAAATGCATTAATTTTATAAAATTTTAAATTATAGTTTATAAACAGAATAAAAATTATAATTTTATCTAATTTTGAAATGGTATTTTGAATCTTCAATTAAAATAATGATGTTCATATTTTTTACAAGTATTAAAAAGTAAAATATTTTTTATAAATTAAAAAAATTATAATGAATTATATTTGATTATTTATAAAGTTTTTATAAATAATATAAATTATATATTTGAATATTTATATATTTTTTATATATAATATTCCTAGTGATTAGCTTAACTATAAAATATTTATAACAATCATTATTTAAAAATTGTTCATAAATTGTTAAAAAATTTATATATTCTAATTTATCATTTATTTAAATTTTAATCCTTATTTTGTTTCTTATTTATTAAATTGTTTATAAAATTTAAATAAGTTGTAAGAGAATTATTAATGATAAATTGATTATTTTATATGGACTTTCACGACTTGTATGATGGTATATAATTTAGTTTTCATACCATGAATTGTTTTGTAATTTAAAATATAAGATTAAATTTAGTTATTGGTCGTCATTTGTGTATAATAAGATATAAATTTATCATTAATTGAATCCCACCTTAGATAATGATTCCCAAGTTAGAGGGAATTGGGTTGGGACCACCTACGAGCATGGACACCTATGCATTATCAAGAAATATTTCAGGGGATGGTTATATGTCGCATCGGGCATAACCATGTGGAAATTGTCAATCCCATATAACTCTTCCATTACATGATATGTGCATGTTACTTATATATATATGATTCATTATGATTTGTTTGATTTTTATGGGTTCTATTTTTCATCTACACATATTGTATGTTCTCTATATAGTTTCACATTAATGTGGGGAGAACACATAAACTTTTTGTATAGAATAGGGATTCTAAAATAAAATGATTTGAAAAAAATATAAAAAAGAATAATACCTTTGAAGATAGAGATTAAATATGATGTAACAATTATAAATATAATATGAATATAATAAGTATTGAATTAGTCACATATTTAATTGAAAACCATCAAATACTATGTTTGATATTCCATCAAAATCGACACTTTTTAATTCATCGACCATTCATCTGGTTAGGTCATTCCAAACAAGGGTAACTATATATTATATAATGTAATGAAATCATGTTATAGATAACATTGAACCATAATTTTTTTGTTTCTTTCAAATTTATGGCCCTCTTGATTGTCTTTTGTTAGCCAGTTCGTGAAAATTTTTATAGGTAATAGTTTGATATGAAACCCTTATCTAATATACCCTAGGAATTTAATTGAGTGAATACATATGATAGATTTAGATATATTTTTTCATCTAAAATATCCATAATCCATAACTTTTATGAGTCGGGTTTTTCCATACAGTAATAATTATGTTGAAAGTGGAATGTCAATGTGGGCCCATTATAATACCCCCAGATTGTAGAATGTATTTCTCTATAATAAATTCAATATGTTTAGTATATTTTGATAAATTAATCACCAAACATAAATTAATAATTCTTTTTTAAAAATATATATTAAAATTCCTTATTATATTATAAAATAAAATTTATAAAAATTAAATTAATATAAATTGGTAATTGAATTCATGAAATCCAATATTAATTATAAGGAATGATAGTCGGGTAATAATATGATAAATATAAATAATTTGTCATAAATATATTTTTATTATATTTTTTTAGTTTTAATTTTTATTTTATTTATTTCTTCTATAAAAAAATTTAAATTTATTTCGTATAAATTTATAAAAATAAATACTAATTTATAAATATATTATAAAATAGTAATAAATGATGAAAAATTCATTTGTAGGTAAAAATATATATTTTTAAAAAAACTATTATTATTTTCACAATTTTTTATGGTATTAAATTATATTATTAAATATTAATGAAGTATTGTTATTTATTTTATAGATAATGTATTCAATAAGAATAATTAAGAATCATCAAATTTTTGTTACATGTAATTTAATAAGAATCACATAATTTTGTTTCCTAAAAATACATTTTTCAAAAAAAATTACAAATATTTTGAATGGATATTAGAAATAATTTATTCTATATCATGGTAGTGGGCCTTGAAAAATGTATTAATTTTTTTTTATTATCAGTATATTTATTTTTTAATAAGTTCAGATTAATTATTTATCAAATTGAATTATTACAATGGTATGAATTAATCAATATTGATAGGTTTAAAAGGGATAACAATGGGGTCAATAAAAGATAAGATTCATAATTTCTATAAAAATTATATAAATATGATTATTTAAAAATATTATGATTGTATATTTTTTAAATTCGAATCATTGTCCATTTATTTTAGTTTTCAAATAATATTCCTTTATATTATTTTAAAAAGAATAATATTTAAAAGGGTTCCACTACCTTAACTTATAAAAGGGAACCTCATATCCTTACTTATTCATAATATTTGACCCATCTATCATTTTTAAATGTAGAAAAAATATTTTCTCAACAACATAGATGTCCCATCTTCACAAAACTTCCACCAAAATCAGGGTTAAACATTAAGATAAAAAAAAGATTCTCGAAGAATAGGTAGTCATCGTAACTAAGTTATATTAAGAATATTTCTTCTCCCACATTATATAAATATTATATAACCATATAAATATAATTTCACGAAATATTTAACATTATTATATAATTAAAATTTCATAATGATTTTCTATCTCATTTTTACCCAATGTAAAATTGAAGTGTTGCTCGTATGTATGTATAAGAAATCTTCTGTATTAAGCGACACATATCATTTTTCATCACTACATCATATGGACTGGAATATAGATATATTTAATTAATAAATATGTTAATTAAGATATAATTATTATTTATGTTCGCTAATTTATTTCTTTTTATCCTCCATCTCAACTTATTGACAAATAAAAGCATAACATATTAATACATGCAGACTACATGATATTTGAAGTGATGTAACTAATTTTAGATCACCAAATTACATGTATTATTCTAAATTAATATATAATGAATAATTTTTTTTATTTATGAAATTATTTAAATTCATTAGATTATGAAACCATGAACATTATTAATGTACATAAATATTTAATCGAAAACATGCATGAAAAATGGAACATTTATTACCGATAGTATTTATTTTATTAGACAACAATGAATAAATGTGAGATAAAAGATAATTAATGAATCACATTTTTTAATATATTTTTGAATATAGATTTTCCTATATTTATCTTAAAATGAAATTTTTAATACATTAGGTGTGATCCTATATAATGTTAATCAGTACATTAGGTAAGGGATTATGTTAAAATATCAATTTTTATCAGGATTATCCATCATAATATCTCCATTAGAGATATTTTATACTCTATATATCTCTATTTATATATCTCAAAGACCATATATTTTCTCATCATATAGTTATTTTTTAGGTATTTTTTCAATTTCCACCTGGTACTTAAAAAGAAAAAATAATGTTTTTAAGAAATGAAAACATTATTTCATCTTTTACATGTTTAATATAATGATTCCATATCAAAATATATTTAAATTATTAATATAAAGTTCATTTTTATTTAAAAAAATATTTGTAGAATTTATTTTTAACCATATTTTTCATTCAGTGAATTTTTTTAAAAAGCATTGTTAACATTGTTTTTTATATGAGGTATATTTGTCTTTTTGATAAGTTTGAAAACAATATTTATTATAATTTAAGAAATAAAAGTATTTTATTCAAATAGTTGGATTTTTTTTAATAATCCATCACATATTTCATTGGTTTAATAATGATAATTAAATTCCCGTTTTTTGGGAATTTTCGGTTCTCAAAACATACCAACAGATTATGTTGTAATCTCTTGATATTCAATTCATTATTCTCATTAATTATTAAGTTATTTTTGTAATATGTCAACGTACATAAAGTATTTTAATTCATAACTAGAGTATTACCTTTTGATATTTTCTAGTTTATTTCCCCATATAGATTATTTTGAATATATTCTATCGATGTAATCATGACACCTATTTATTTATACGCTTAATAAAGCTATTACACAATAGTGAATGATTTTATGATCTTATTAAACATATATATAGATATAGATATATATATAGTTTTCATTGTGTTATTTGTGGAAAAAAAGATATATAACCCTCTAATTAAATGGGTAATGATATTATTTAAAGAGATAATATGAACGTGAATGGGTAGTGATCCAAATCCACACAAGGATTACCAACTATAATTGTTAAGAAAATGGTGACTGAACCCATTACACTATAAGAATTTTTTTAAAATTTTATGATAGTCTTGTAAGTTTTCCTTGACTAATATACTAATTTTATGTGATTAATATTATTTAATAATCATATGAATTGTTTTTATGACTATGAAATGCTCTCATATATCAAGATTTATTATTTATGTTTATGTGAACTTATTATTTACTTATTTTTTTATAATTACATTTTAATCAATGGATCATGATTTAAATTCAATGATTAATTGGATATGTATTCTATAAATTATTATAAACACCTCATTCCTTTATAATTATCATTCTATCGCTTTTGTTATTTGAGTGATGTCACCCATGTTAATTTTTACGTAGCATCAAATCATTACAATTTTTATGATTATATTTTCCTTTGAAATGGAGAATGGTATTATGTAGTATATGTATAATATGTTAACTAGGAATGAAGAAATTTATCTAAATTTTGATGATATTTTATTACCATTTTTTATGCTATATATTTTTCATAAATAAACTAAATGTCTATGGTTCTTAGATGTGTTTTATTTTTTGATATATTATGTATTCATCTAAAATGATGTAATACTAATTTATGGAATGACCAGTTATCTTTAATTATTATCAGAGAATGGGATAATTCTTTTTTCAAATAATAAAAGGGGACAACATAAGAAACCCTCTATTAAACTGATGGTGATATAGGATGAACCAAAATTTTCATGGTTTGATAAGAGGTCATAACAATTTTGGACATCCTTGAAATAATATATATATTTTATCTATCTTATTAATGATTCTTAATTAATACATAATTTTTTTTTGTTTTAGTCAATGACTAAAACCATTAGGAATCGTGTTGATAACAAATGTGGTAGAAAATGTAGTGATTATCACTATGAGAAAATAAACATCATACAATATGGTTTTCATAATAATATAATTATGCCTATAAAACTCCCTCATTCATTGAATTGTAATTATATTCAAAATTTTCAACTGGAATGAGCATCATACCATTGGGACATTCATAATTAAACAACCACATTATTATTATAGATCCTCCAATAAACTAAAATCTAATTAAGAGATCATTAACACTACAGATATTTTTTTATTTCTACAATTATTTGAGCCTGAAAATGATAACATGGTCTTTTACCATTTAGAATGTGAAGTGGGTCAGTGGTATATCAATATTAAGATAACATGTTAAGATGATAAAATTTATAATATGTACTGGTGAGAGTTTAATAGGTTATTTTCAAGTACTAAATATACCTAAAATCATTTCATGAATATTGAAAGGGAATTCCATTTACTAGATAAAAATAATGATGAATATATTGGTGAATAAGATGTAATTTTGTAAGACATATGAGGAACACATTGAGATTTATTATTGATCGTATAATAGTTGTTGATTTATTCATTATAGGACTAAAAACATGTCTCTCTATGGAGTTATCCACATGGTAAATTAGATGTAATGATGAAATAATTTGATGTTCTCCTATGGTAGAAATGGAGACAGGAGACTCGAATTGTTATTTAGGTTTAGAATATAATAAGGGAATGATCAAATTTCATGAAAATTTAAATAATAAAATCGATGTACCAATTAAAATTAATCTTTATTCAAGTCATAGTGTGTAAATAATCATAGATTAAATTTCTTTAAAGGGTTCAATAAATTTTTTTTGTGTTGAAAAGTTGGATACCAATAAAATGAATTATTAAAGGATATGAAAAACCAACTAAATTTTGTTGATGGTGAGAAATATCAATTGAATTCAAAACTCACAAACCAATTATTCAATTTTAAAGTGTTTATACATTATTCTATCACGTACATGAATCTGAGGGTTATTTATGGAAAAAATAATCACAAATTATTATTTCCTAGAGATAATGTGAATGATCTTACAATCACAACCACTAATGTGGATCATGATAATAATGTTGTTCATGGTATTCTTATCATCTACTCTATAACTATATATATATTATATAATTTTGGTTCCACATAATCTTTTATATTGGAATAAATATTTTTATAAGTATCAAAATTACCAACTCAAGGGATAGATAATAAATTATTGGGAAAATATATTAGTTGTTTGATAATCACATAAAATTTCAATAAATACTCTCTAATAAATGTTTTTGTGAATATAGTTTTCACTACTAATTTTTTTATACCTCTAATTGATTAATTTGTGATTTTGGGCTCTAAGTGGCTCTCTCTAGGTAAATACAATATCAATTATCAAGGAAAAGAAGTCTTGTTTGATATTCTAAATAAACCTATGATCATATATCCTAATTAGGATTAACATTATGTTCAATTGGAATTTACATCTATTTTTTTAATGGTAGTGCTTTGGTCAAAGACCATAGCACAATTTATTGATAAACAAAACAGGGTTACAAGAGGCGAAAAGATGGTATTTTTTTACAATCTCTATCAATAAGGTAAAATAAGTCAGAAGGAATAGAGTCCAACCAAGTTATGTGTTGATGAAATCCTTTGTTGTCAAGAGCATCAGGAACAGCATTTGCTTCCCGGTAGGCATGAGTAGCTATATAGTCCATCCTGTGTAGCAAATTCAGACAATTCATCCATCATGTGGTAAGAGTCCAGGCCAGATGGATGCTGACATTCCAGAAGGCATGAATGATAGTGGTTGAATCACTTTCTATCCAGAGCTTTCTCCAACCTCTTTGATGCGCAAAATCAAAAACATGAATGACCCCCAACATTTACGCCTCCAGAGAAGAAGAGTGACCACAACCAACAAAGAAGCAGCCCTGACACTGCCCAGCTGAGTCTCTGCAGATGGCACCACAACTGGCAGGTCCTGGGTTGCCTTTGGAGGTGCCATCAACGTTCACTTTAATCCATCCTGGCATTGGAGATTGCCAGAATACTTCAAATGAGTGTTTGGGCTTTGGGTAGATGCCAGGAACACGGAGCTGTCGAAGAATCACAAAGTCACCAACTGAGTTGTTACAACAGTCTTTTTGTATTGAAGCAGCTTCATGAACCGCCAGAAGAATCCGAGCTTTCCCTGCATTAAGATTGAGATGGTGAATGTTGTGAATGAGGGCGTTTCTGACGTACCAGATCTCATGAAGAAGCTCTGCCACCACCGTCAGGAAAAGGTTTTTTATCTGCATAGAAATATCATATCTAGTACAATTTTTTATAAACAAGGAAATTGAGTCAGTAAAGAACCATCTATTATTAAATAAATCAGAAATATAATTCCAAAGAGCAGAGGCCGTCGCGCAAGATAGGAAGAGATGATTGGCATCCTCCCTATGTTGATTACACAGGCGACACTTAGAACAGAGTTGAATACCAAAAGTTTGGAGACAGGTTTCCGTTGGCAGTCTATTATGGGAAATACGCCAAATAAGGGTGAGCCTAGAAGGTTTAATCAAGGGTTTGTTAAATTGATTCACCCATAGGAAACTAGATTCATTATCAGAGAAATTATACTTATAATAATTCTTTGAATCCAGGATGCCATTGGTAGAAGGCTCCCAAACAAGGAAATCACCATTAGGAGAAAAAAGGTGATTGTCAATATTTGAGCAATATTGTCAGGGAGATCATGATGGTGAGATTGCAAAACCTCCTTTATAGTCTGATTAGTATCATCAGGAGGATTATGTGAGGGTAACAAGGATATCAGGGGGGTACCACACCTATTGTCACACCAAAAATTAATGGAAGAATCAGCACTAACGATCCATCTAGAGTTTTGCATAATCCTATGATAAGAGTCCCGGATAGAGGGCCAGATGGATGAGTTGATGAAATTAAGATTACCTTTTAAGAGATTAAAGAGGAATCTATGGTGTAGGAAATCAGTGGCCATAGAAGTGGAGTTGATAATGTTCCAAGTGAGGCGGGCCTGAAGAGCATCATTGAACAGATTTAGATTTTTTATGCCAATACCACCATTAGCAATGGGTTTACAGCAAGATTTTCAAGGTATTGTGACAAGTTTCTTTTCAAAAATGCTTCCAGACCAAATGAAGTTCTTAATATAAGTGTTAATATTTTTTAAAACGCTGACGGGCCATTTATAAACCATGAAGGAATAGACCATTTTAGAAACAATGGTCTATTTAACCAAACAAATTCTCCCAGCCATGGAGAGAGTTTTGCCTTTCCAGCTAGCGAGTTGATTTGTGATTTGATCAATGATGTTAGCGAAGTAGGTAGCTTTGGGCCTACCCCAAAATATTGGAACACCCAAATAGTTGAAGGGAAAGAAACCCTCTTTAATACCCAGATAGGTGGTGATATTATATTTCCTTCTTACAGGAAAATTTTTTCCAAAAAAGATATACGATTTGTCCCAAGAAATTGCTTGCCCAGAGATTTGTTCATAGTGAGAAATCGCTTGCTTAAGAACATGAATATTTTTTTTATCCCCTTTTATGAATAAGATAATATCATCAGCATATAAAAGGTGGGTAGGGGCATTTAAATTCCTGGCAACTTGAATAGGTTTAAGCATATGTTGATCAACCAGCTTGTTAAGAAGTCTACTTAGGTAATCCTCAGCAATAACGAAAATGATAGCAGAAAGAGGGTCACCCTTCTTGACACCCTTTGAACAATTGAAAAAACCTCTAGGAGTACCATTAATCAGGATCGACATATAGGCTGAGTGAAAGAGGGTCTTAATTCTACCAATGAAAGAATCATTAAAGCCAATGTTTTTTAGAACTTTGAAGATAAAATTCCAGTCAATGGTATCAAAAGCCTTTCTGATATCAAGTTTGATTGCCACATTGCCCCCTCTTGTGCTTCTATTTAAACTATTGGTACATTCTGAAGTAAGACAGATACAGTCTTGGATTGACCTACCTTTAATAAAGCCAAATTGGTTCCAAGAGACAATTTTATTGCAGATAGGAGCATGTCAATTAGCAATAATTTTAGTAATAATTTTATAGATAGTGTTAATCAGAGCGATGGGTCTGAATTGGTGAATCTCAGAAGCATTCTCAACCTTAGGAATTAAGGTTAGAAATTGAGCATTGATTCCATGAGGAAGATATCCGTGGGTGAAAAAGGACATAACAAGGTTACAAACATCATTGCGAATTATATCCCAATGTTTTTGGAAGAAACCATTGTTGAATCCATCCGGACCAGGAGAACTGTCAGGATTAAGACCAAAGACTGTGTCTTTGATTTCATGTTCAAGAGGGATGCTTAAAAGAGTCTCATTGTATTGATCATCCACCATTAAAGTAATAATATCCGGTTCAAGATCAATATTTATATCAGGACCATTAAAAATGCTATAAAAGTACGAGGTGACATGGTCCGCAATCGATTCTTCAGAATCAATGATCAGGTCATTTTTAATGAGCCTAGTAAGGGGGCGGTTGACCTTTCTAATTCTTTGAAGACAGTTATAGAATTTTGTATTTCGATCACCATCGGTTATCCATTTAGTCCTGAACGTTTGTTTATGAATATTGTCCTTGAAAGTAAGAAGGGAATTAAGTTTAGAAGAGATATTAGCTTCCAATTGAGGATCCATATTTAAATCTGAGTTTGTGTTCTGAGTCTGGATACGATTGAGTTCCTCTTCAAGATAGGAGATATCAGAATCAATTTGAGTATTAGAATTTTTGAACCAACCTTTCAGTGCGTGTTTGAGAATTTTAAATTTGCGTAAACAGGCGAAAGGATCATTATGATGTTTCATGGAGTTCCAGGTTACATCGATAAAGGTGACACATTTAGAGTTCGAGGACCAAGCGTAATTAAACTTGAAGTGGATGACAGGCTTACAATCATTCGTAAGAATGCTAACAAGGATAGGATGATGATCAGAGTTGAGCCTCGGGAGGGTTACACTGGTTATTTTGTCCCAGTTGTCGAGAGTCTTCATGTTGACGAAAGCTCTGTCAAGTTTACTAGCAACAGCTTTGTTGTGAGGCATCCTATACCAAGTGTATTTAGCACCAATGAGAGTGATTTCAAAAAGGTTAGAGTCATCAATAGTAGAGATAAATTCCTTAGTGGAAATAGTAAAATGTGAGGGACCAATTTTTTCAGAGGGGGAAAGGATGGCATTGAAGTCACCCAAAACCACCCAGGATTCTTGAATGTTTTTCGCCATATCAAGGAGTTCATTCCATAAAGGTCTCCTATCCTAGTATCTATTCTTGGCATAAACCAAAGTGCAAAAGATATGCCGACTATTCCACAAGAAATCACAGGTAAGATGTTGTTCAGAGGTTCTAAAAATGTTGACATTTTTTAAAGAGTTGTGGAAAAAGATCCACAAAGTGTCAAAATGAGGACTACTTTTACAAGATCCTAAAAAATTGTAATTGAGAGATCCAAATCTCATATAGTTCATTTTAAAGTTGAATTTAGGTTCAGAAATGGCTAAGAGTTGGGGTTTATGTGTGTTTAAAAGCCTCCTAAGAGTTGTGGAGGTGTCATTGTTGGCTATACCTTGACAGTTCCAATAAAGAATATTCATTACTATTTGCGGGCTGGGTTTGAACCCTTCTTTTATTGAGATATACTAGATCCTTTCTTCTTTTGGGATCTCGTAACCATTGCAGAGGAGGTAGACTCCTGTTGACTGGCATGATCTTTAGGTGTTTGAGAGGGAGCAGATTTCAGGTCTGATTTTGGGTTAGGGGCAGCAACTGGAGTATTCAAAAGTTGAGTACAGTTCAAAGTGTGATTTTTTTCCGGTCCGTGAACTGTGTCTAGCTCAGTTGAGAGTTGTTGCTCATCCCTAGACTGAATAATCCCACTATCTGGGGCGAAGAGGGATGGGGAAGTCTGAACAGGAGGGGGGAATTCTGAAGAAGCAGGAAGCAAAATGGGGCTTGACTGGACAGACCCTGGAGCATCAGCCTGAGAAGGGGGTTGCACAGGATGGGAAAATGTGCCAGACTCAAGCTGGACAGATTCAGGTGCATCAGGTAAAGAGGAATCTAAGGCATAGTTAGGAATATCATCGAAATCCTTCTTTCCAGCAGGAGTACCGGGAACCAAGTTGAACATTGAATAGGAAGCAAGATTATGGATAGGCTCAGGGTCTGAAACAGTGACAGGTAGTGTGGTGTGTGCTCTGCTGGGAGTCAAATGATCGGCAGGATCAGTCCTAGTCACTTGTAAAACAGATTCATTAATTGGACTAACAGTTTTTTCAACAGAAATCGAAGAAGAGATGTCAGCCTGGCGTTGCAAGAGAGCAGAAGTCTGCATGTTAAGGGGAGTATTGACCACCACCTTGTCGACTGAAACAGGTTCTGTATGCAATATGGAAGCAGAATCAGTGGTGTGTGATGAAGTGTGAGCAGAAAAAAATCCAGGAGAGTCATGATTATCAGTTTGATTCTCTATAACAGGAGCATTGGAAATAGAAGAGACAGGGTTCTCATTTGAATTGAAAAACACAGAGTTACCTGGATCAGCAGTGTTCGCAGCCTTACCCTGTGTTATTCTAGGCACAGCCGAATTTTCTATGAGAGCTGAAGGCAAAGTGTCCTCCAGGTCCCTGCAAATATGCTCATTTAAACATGAAGTACCAGAGGCAGGGGCATTATTGGGAGGATTGAAGAAAGTTAAACGGTAGCTCTTAACTGAACTACCTCGGGTGCCCTCAACCACTGGTTTTTCGAGACCATTTGGATTGTCTTTGTGTTGTAGGGCCTCTTCTTCCATAACCAAATCTCCCCAGGATTTTCCTTCTAAGGAAGGAAGGTCACCTGATTTTTTAACCAAAATATTTTGCTTTTTTGTGGGGGATCAGCGTTTATTATGACATTCTTCCCTTTTTTAGCATTCTTGACCTCGTGCCAATCATTATTAATGGGGGGATCCATTTGATTTCTAAAGACCCTACAGTTTGCAAGGTTATGCCCAATTAGTTTGCACACTCCATAGAAGGGTGGCTTCTTTTCATACTCAATGCTGAGTTCTAATCTATGATCAGGGGCATTAAAACCTATGCTAGTAGGAAGTTCATTGGCTAAATTTACTTCAACCATAATTCTTGCATAAAGACCTAGATCCCCATTCAAAGTTATATGGTCAATTTTAATAGGGGATCCAATGCAAGACGCAATGTCATTTAAAATCTTCTGGTGCCAATAAAACCAATTAAGCCCATGAATTCTAATCCATACTTGCGCCATATAATTTTTGTGTGTGTATGGGTTAAATGTAGGGTCCCAATCAAAAATTCTAAGAAATCCAGGCTGCAATCGAAGATTACCAAGCTTCCATACCTGATCGAGTTCATCTTGAGAACTAAAGAGGATGTGATAGTATCCTTTCCCAAGGGGGACCATCTTCCATTTTGAGGAATTATAGCAGTGTGCAATCCTGCTCTTAAGCTCAGATAGAGGCCAGGGTCTATCCCCTGCGTTGTATGAAACTCGTCCAAGGACAGAGTACTTGCACATTTGTTCTCTTTGCTTCAGTGCTTCCGGATCAGCGTCGACCAAGAAGCCACCATCTTCTAGCTTTCTATAGAGCGGTTGCATACAATACTTCACGCTACTAAGATCAGTACCCTTCAGCGCATCACGGAAGGAGACAGGAAGAGATCGAACAGGAACTTGAAATTTCCCGACTTCGATTTTTGAGACATCAGAATCTGTCAAAGAGGGAGCAGGAGGGGAAACCAATTCCCACTCCGGATCGAAGCCGGCCATCCGAAAGATCAGGTAGATACAGTGACGAAGGCTAGGGTTTGAAGTCGCCCGTTGGAGAAGGGTTCGAGAGCTCCCATCCTCCATTGGAATTTACATCTATTATATGCATCTAAATAACTATTTGTATGGGTAATTTATATTAAATGGTGAAGAATAAATTAAACAATAAATATATGATTATTGTTTATAAATATACCACTATATTTCCCATATAATGGAATATTCTTTACCCTAAATCATGATGTTGAGTTTTCAATAGAATGACCACAAGGAATGACATATATTTTAATGTATGCTTTAAAATTATCCCAAAATGAGATGCATGAATTGAAGAATAATATTTAGGTGAAACATGATAAGTGATTTATATAGTAAATTGTTTTTCCATAGGTTTCAAATGGTCTTATTTTTAATGAATTATTTGTCAATGAGAATGTTCATTTATTTTCAAGAACATCATAAGATTATGGCCAAGAATTTGTAACTTCTACCATATGTTGATGATTTGATTAATCAATTCCGATGATCTAATTAATTATCAATGACTTTCTTTTGATATGGATATCCTAAGTTAAGGGTCAAAAGAGAGTACATACCCAATAAAACCATTAATACAGAGCATAGAAACAATGAATTTATAGTGATTTCATTTGGACATACCAAATCCCAAAATAAAATTCTGAATATATTGAATATAGTATTTTGATATTACATCAATAATTGATTTATAGTATTAATATATTATATTCATATATAACCCAAGAGAAGGGAATATAACTAATATCATTTAAATATTGTTATTATATCATTGAGAATAGAGAATCAATATACAATATTTCGAATGTTTGAATTTTGGATAAAGAATGATTAAATCTTGGTTTATGTGCAATGACTAAATATTTAGAAAAATATTCCACCTCCAATAAATAATATGTTCACCACAAAAAATCATTGAATCCAAAAAAATAATTCTTATTGTTGTCGTAGAATTGATATATTATAAAATATGTATCAAAATATGGATATATATATATAATAACATTATATTTAAATATATTCTATACTAGCGCGGCTAAGAAAATTTTACAATATTTTCATTCCAAAATTCATTATTTTTCAATTATAATTTATTTTTAATTTTATAAATGAATGAAACTATTTCAATTATTAATTTATAGGAGACGTATGAAAATTTGTTTTCCTATTAAATTTTTTTTATCTTGTATTTTATAATTTTACAAAAATATCAATATTATAAATTTTAGGATAATAATTTGAAGAAAAAATATTTCATCTGTAATATTTAATATAGAAATTTTATTTTAAAATACAATTTTCAGATTATTTTAAAATAACTGATTTTATGTTACCAGTTAAAAATAATAATTTTTTGAAATATCATAACTATTATATATTTTCTATTATATAAGTATGAATTATAAATACATGAAACATTTTTTAAATACCAAATATGTAAACAAAACATGACTTTATAATTATGAAATGTTGGTTTTAATTTATCAATAACTGTTTTGAATTTTATAATTTAAGATATAATTTTCAAAAAAGTGTTATGAGTTCATTATATATTAAATATTTTAAAATAAATTTATATCACTTTTAGGGAAAAAAATAATAAAATGGATTTAAATATTGAATTAGTATATCTAAATTAATTAAAAAGGTTCAATATTTTTTTTGAATAAAGGACCACAAATATGTTGAAAACATGTCTGAGAATGAGTGATGGGGGCCTTTCATGACCTTATCAATTATTCTCGCCAATATTTATAAATTAGGGAGCCATTATACATGAATGTGTCATCAAATTATTGAAATGAAAAGCATTTTTCAGAACATTCCATGCCTTTTCCCATTTAATTGGGGAACTCCCCTGTTACTTTTTATCAAACTCCATCCCACATAGTTCTACCAAAAAATTTCTCAAAACCCTCTAATGAACTCCTTGACATTTTATAAGGGATTTGGTCTTCTGTAAATATTTCCAATCAATGGTTTAATCCCCTTCACAGTAGAGATAGTAAAAGATTTGGGCTAAAAATTTATAACCTCTCCTTTCACATTTCAATTTCATTACATGTGGTCATTATTTAGGAATTTATGTTAATCCATATTAAACATATAACATTAGTACCATTAGAACACTGACATTTTTCTATAATCATTGTAAAAACAATAAGCACCTTCACCTTTTCCATTAAGAAAAACAGTGATGAGAATTGTGTGTGTAAGTACTATATACAATTCAAATAAATGTGTTCAGTTTTATTTCAATGACAACCATTGATGGTATGAAATTGAAATTTAATAAATAACTACAATAAATTTGACATGTCTATGATTCTTGAATAAAGAGCCATGTTTCTACTTCATATCATTTTCCCAAAAATCAACTCATTATCCAAGCATACATACAAACTTCCACATATATGGAACGATGGATTAAAAAAATTATACCACCTTCTTCATTTGTTTAAATTTATAATTGATGAATATATATGGTATATCAGTATTAAATGTTATTAATTTGAAATTTTATGGTAGAAATTAATTATTATTCTTTATAAATTAATCCTTCTATATGAATAAATAAAATAAAAATAGCGCATCCGTGAATTATTAACCATGAAATGAAACCAAAAACTCATGTAGGGGAATTATGACATTATATATCATTAATGAACATAAATTATAGTATTTTTAATGGGTTTTTAATTATTTAACTTGGTAATTGGAAAACATAAGATATCATTATTACAAAATTAGTAAAAATGACCCACAACCATTTATGAAAATATAATAAACAAATAGAGTTTATTACAAATTAACAATATAGAATAAAATTTATAGGAAAAAGGTTCATAAGTAGGTACATACGATTTTTTTATTTCTTATATAGGAAGTTTAATAAGATGATTTTGAATCAAGAGAAATTTTAGGGGTTTCATTGGCTCATCTTCAGATTCATTCTTTCATAATCATTCTTATTGGAATATAATCTTCATGTTTTATTTGAACCTACCATTTCTGTATTTAAAATCGTATTTCATCTTAATATATAGGGAGATTATATGTCATGATAAATGAATTCTTCTTTGATAAAAAATTTTGTAAAAGAAATGTATAATGTAGGATAGAACAAGTATCATTATTTCCAATGAATCTTATCTTTAATGTATATGTTTTTCCTATCAAAAGTGTTTTCATTAATAAAATCTTATTTTTTTTCTTTATCACTATCCGAAAAATGGGATTTTGTGATAGGATATTTTCCACTAGTTCATTTCCCATTGAAATTATTAATTACTAGTAAAATATTATCAATGAGATTCGGTTCCTGTAAAAAATATTCTTTAATAAAAATTATTTATGATATGAAAAAAATCGTGTCAGAAATACCATTCTGTCGACATGTAAGCCAAACTGCAAGAAATGTATTGTGATGGGAATAAACCCCTATCAGAATTAACTTATTTTATTATTGTTATTTTATATGATAATTAATTTTATTTGAAAAAGAAACTATCATTAGATTGGTATTTGAGATGGGTCTCATTGCAAAAACCATTTTTGTCATAGGAAGAGTTATTAATTATTGTTACTAATTGTGATGGGTCTCCTCTCAATTAAGTCTATTTTTAATGGGTTTCCAATCTCAATTACTCCAATTCCAAATAATCTATCCTTTACATACCCCCTAGGTGAAATTTTATCATCCTCTCCCTTTTTGATCTCTTCTATCTACCTCTACTCTATTTTTATTTTCCACAAATTTTTATAGACAAAAATCATACATGGAAAAGAAATTCAACTTTGCATCCAAAAAAGTGTTCAATTGTAAGGTATTTATTTAAATTTTTTTATTTTTTAGTTAATTTATTTGTTAATATTACTAAAAATTATTAGTAATTAGCAGTATGTTTTAATGAAAAATAGATAATTTTATGTTGATGTAATTAGTGTTAATTAGTATTAATAGTTATTAATTAAAATTATTTAGTTTTATTTAATAATAATTATATTTAATTATATGTAATTAGTATAAATTTGTAGTTATTATTTTTTATTACTATGATATAGTTTTAATTATAATTAGCAACCAGTAATGATTAAAAATTTGCAATAATTAGAATAAAACCCCCTAATTAGTAAAAATTTGTGGTAACAAGCGACAATTTGTAATAAATAATGGAAATGGGAAATAATTAACAGAAAATAGTCTTAATAGTTAGAAAATAAAAATAATTATTTGAAATTATAAGAAACTATTAAAAAATTATGTTAATTATTCAAAATTCGCAATAATTACAAATAATTAGTCATAACTAGTAAAATTTTGTGATATTGAATAAAAAATAGTGTTATATAGTAATAATTAAGGCTAAATATTAGTAATTAACAATAAAAGTAATATTTAGTTGTACATAGAAAAAATTAACGTCAATTATTAAAAATTAGTTATAACTTCTAAAAATTAGCACTAACTACTAATAATTAGTTTTTATTATTAATAATTTAGTGCAAATAGTAAAAATTTATTGCACATAGTAATAATTAACTATACTTCTAAGTGATTATAAAAACATAATGGTAAATAGAAAAATATATTTTTAATATTTTAAATTAAATCTAAGTAGTGGAAATAATTTATAATTAGTAAAAATGATTAGTAATTATTAACTATTAGTAGTTCACTAGTGCAAAAAACATTTTTAACGCCACCATTTTTTTCATCGGGTATATATAACCAACATGAAAATATGTGATACGTGGTTTTTTACGTTGGTTATTTTATAACCGAAGTAAAAAATACAGATAGTAAATTTTTTACATCGGTTATTTGATAAACGACGTAAAAAATAAGGTATCTATGAATTTTGTACGTTGGTTATAAAATAACAGACGTTACAAACCACGAATTATGAGGCCTTTGTGACGTCGGTTATCAAATAACCGACGTAAAAACCCATCCTGCTAAATTTTTCAGGACGTTTATATTATAACCAGCGTAAAAAATTTGGTTTCTGATTTTTTTTTCATCAGTTATATAATAACTGACGTAAAAAACCAACAGAAAGCTTTTTTTACGTCGGTTATTTTATAACCGACATAAAAACTGCGTTATCTGATACATTTATAACCTCAGTTATTATAATAACCAATTTTATAAATGTAATTAAAAGATTCTATAATGTCGGTTATTAAATAACTGACGTTATAAAACATTTAAAAAATTAACACACCCCATGGCTTGTCATTTAGGATTTTTTGATCGACAGCCCGACGACTCATCTCCCTCCCATGGAAAACCATAATAGACTCTTCCATATCGTTTCGTTAATTTCATTTTTCCATCATCGTTTGTCATCTATACTCTCCTCGGTTCTATCATCTCCACTCGTAATACTCAGGTAAGCCTCCCATGACTTTATTTCGTTCGTTTTTTTCAGATATTATATATTTACGTTTTTAAATTTTATAGTTCAAACTAGGTAAGATTCTTCTATTTTGAACCCTCTTACCTAGTTTTTCCATCATCATACTATTTATTATAAAAAAATCTATTAGATCGACTCGCAATATTCCCGTAAGCCTCACCTACTTCTATTTTGTTTGTTTTTGTTTCGCGGATGCCTGACATTGATGGTACTTTTTGTTGTCAATGACAACTACTGATCCCATTCACCTATATTACTATAATTTATATGTAAATCATTTTTATCCACCCATTCTGTGTACCGGTGTGATTTATTTTATATGTATATATGGGTTTTCATGGTGGAATGTTTGTTTTGGATCCTTGGTTGTTTCTATTTTGGGTATCTCTATTTGTAATTCCATAATCAATTTATGTCGCTTATTTTCGTAGATATTATAAGTCTTCATATACTATTAAAACCCGATTCATTGCACAATAGTGCATTTTAGAATAGTCGTAGATACATTTCATGTTTCTCATTTTGAATAATGAAATGATACCATAACTAGTAGCTTGAGGATAAAATCCCTAGATTTGCCAAAACTCATAGCTTGATGTTCAAATCCCATGGTTCTTGGGGGCTATCAAGAGGGTTGGTGGCTTTCTAGTGGGTTGGGGGCTGTCTAGAGGGTTGGGCGCTCTCCAGGTTGTCCATGGAGTTGTGGGGGCAGTCCAGGGTTGTGTGTGTGTGGGTGGGGGGGGGGGGGGGTCCAAGGGGGTGGGGGTGTCGAAGAGCGTGGGGGGGGGGGGGGGTGGGCTGTCCAAGGGAGTGGGTGGGTGGGGGTGGTTGTTCAAGGGGTGGGCGCCTGTCCAGAGGGTCTGGGGGGGTTTTCCAGGTGGTGGGGGTTGTCAAGAGGGTTGGGGGTGTCCAAGGGGGGTGTCCAAGGGTGTAGGGGTGGGGGTGGTGTCCAGGAGGGGTGGGGGTGCTGTCTAGAGGGGTGGGGGGCTATCCAGGGGGTGGGGGCTGACCAGAGGGGTGGGGGATGTCCAAGGGGGTGGTGGTGTCTAGGGGGGTGTCCAAGGGGTTGGGGGTGTTCAAAGGATTCAAGGGGCTGTCTAGATGGTCGGGGGATGTCCAGGGTGTCCATGGATGTGGGGGGTGCAGTCTAGGGGTGAGTGTGGGTGGGGGTCTTGAAGGGGGGGGGGGGGGGGGGCTGTACACAGCGGTTGGTGGGTGGGGGGCTGTCCAAGGGGTTGGGGCTTATCCCTAGGGTTTGGGGTGTTGTCTGGGGGGTGGAGGGATGTCCAGAAGGTTGGGGGTGTCCAGGGGGTGTCCAAGGGGGTAGGGGTGGGGGTGGTGTCTAGGAGGGGTGGGGGTGGGGGTGGTGACCAGGAGGGGTGGGGGTGTTGTCGAGAGGGGTGGGGATGTCCAGGGGTGGGGGGGCTGTCAAGAGGGTTGGGGCTGTCCAGAGGGATGGGGGATGTCCAGGGGGTGTCTAAGGGGGTAGGGGTGGGGGTGGTGTCTAGGAGGGGTGGGGGTGCTGTCTAGAGGGGTGGGGGATGTTCAGGGGTGGGGGCTGTCCAAAGGGTTGGGGGCTGTATAGAGGGTTGGGGGTTGTCCACGGGGTGTCCATGGGTAAGGAGTGGGGTCCATGAGCGGTGGGGGTGCTGTTTAGAGGGGTGGGGGTGCTGTCTAGAGGGGTGGGGGATGTCCAGGGGTGGGGAGGGGCTGTCTAGAGGGGTTGGGGCTATCCAAGGGGTGGTGGTCTCTATGTTTATACAATGGGGGTGGTGTTTAGAGGGTTCAGGGGGTTGTCCTGAGGGTTGGGGGTGTCCAGGGTGTCCATGGGAGGCCCCATGGTTTTCTTTGATTAAATGGAATTTAAAAATTTTATATCTAACAATATTTTGTTTTTAAAATCATATTCAAGCATATTTTTTTAAATACACATAGATTTTTTTTTCAAAATTGTTTTACATTAAAATTAAGATTTTTTTCATATAAAAATATATTTTCCTTATCTTAAAAAGATGTTTAATTTTGATATTTTTTATAGGTATTAATGAGTCGAAATTGGATTATGGCACATCGAATGAGCAATGAATATAAGGAAGGTGTTTATGCCTTTTTGGAATTTGCTAAATGAAATGTTCCAAGTAGTGAAATTTTTTTCCATGCATGAAATATTTGAATATGAAGATGTTAAACATTATAGAGATAAAAGATCATCTAAATTGTCATGGTTTTTATCCAAGTTACATCCCTTGTATTTTTCATCGTGAAACTAGACCAACTGTTACTGATTATGATGATTCGAAAGATGGTAACTCCGATGGAATTGAAGAAATGATTCGCGATATTAAAGCAGAACAAATTGAGCAAAAACTGACAATTGCGCGACTGTATGGTGATGCCAAAAAACCATTATATCTTGGTTTTACAGATTTTACTGTTTTTTCGGTGGTGTTAAGATTGATTAAAATCAAGGAGAAACTTGGATGGAGTGACATAAGTTTTACAGAGCTGCTTCAATAGATGAAAGACAATCTTCCAAAACGATCTTCCAGATTCATATTATAAGGACAAGAAAATATTATGCCCGATGGGATTGAGATAAAAAAAAATACATGCCTGTCCGAATGACTGTATTATATATAGGATGGAATATGAATTTTTTTCAGAGTGTCCTAAATGTGGGACATCACGGTATATGGTGAAAGAAAAATCACAGGCTGATGTAGAGATTACAAATATCCCTTCAAAGGTATTTTGGTATCATCCTATAATTCATCATTTCAAACATTTATTTTATAATTCACATGAATAAAAAAGTTTAAGATGCCATGAAGATGAGCGGTTATGTGATGGAAAAATATGTCATACAGCTAATTGTCCACAATGGAAGATAATTGATGAGCTATATTCTACATTTGGAAATTAAAAATTAGAAATCTCATACTAGGGTTGTGCACAGATGGAATGAATCCATACCGAACCCTCTGTAGCACACATAGTTCATGGCCTATTTTATTGGTAATTTACAACTTATCTCTTGATGTTTGTATGAAGTGCAAATTTGTCATGTTGATTATAATGATCTCTGGTTCGAAGAAACCCGGCAATGATATGGATGTTTACTTGTCACTTTTGATTGATGATTTGAAAATTTTATGGGCTGATGTTATTAAGGTGTATAATTCTTATAAAATGGAATATTTTCAACTACATGCAGTGCTTTTGTTCACTAAAAATGACTTCCCATCATATGGATATTTTTCTGGATACAGTGTTAAAGGGCATAAATCATGTCCAATTTGGGAACAACAGATCTCATATTGTCAATTGCATCATGGGAGGAAAATAATGTACATGGTTCATCGAATGTTTGTTCATATGAATCACCCTTATAGAAGACTGAAAAAGTCATTCAATGGCTCACAAGAATTTGATATTTCTCCTAAACATTTATCCCCTAATCTATATTTTAGGAGGGTGAAAAACTTTGATGTGACATAGTGAAAGACAATGAAATGTGGTAATGATAGACATATTTGGACGAAAAGGTCAATATTTTTTGAGGTACCATATTGGACATATCATGAAGTTAAACATAATATTGATGTCATGCACGTAGTGAAGAATATATGTGCTTGTTTGATTGGAACATTATTAGATATTAAAGGAAATAAAAAATTTGGGTTCAATGCAAGATTAGACTTAATATCAATGGGAATAAATTTGTAGTTAGCTCCAACTCCTAAAGGAAGATGAATTTTTATTCCCCCGACTTGTCATACATTATTGAAGAGGGAGAATATTATCTTTTGTAACTGTCTTCATCATATCAATGTGCCTCAAGGTTATTCTTCAAATGTTAAAAAAATTCACCATGAATGACTTTATGTTGATTGGTATGAAATCACATAATTATCACGTCATGATGCAACAAATTCTCCTAGTTGCATTGCGTGGAATATTTCCCATCAATGTCAAAAAGACTATAATGAAGTTGTCTTGTTTTTTCAATTCAATTTGAAATAAGGAGATTGATGTGAATGCATTGAACATTTTATAAATGGATGAAATTATTATACATTGTCAACTGGAAATGTATTTTCCACCAAATTTTATGATATAATGGTGCATTTAATGATTAATTTGGTTCGATAAATACAACTTTGTGGACCAGTATATCTTCGTTGGATATATCCTTTTGAAAGGTATATGAAAATATTGAAGGGGTATGTTATGAATCCATATCCACCCGAAGCCTCCATTCATGAAATATATATTTTTGAGGAGGTTTCAGTGTTTTGTATGAGCTACTTGGATGCGACCAAGCATATAAGTTTGCCACCATCTCGCCATGATGAGTTAATAATGAGGGAATATGGATTCGTGGCTTGAAAGTCAAATCTTTTTCAGCTGAATAGATAATGAAATTAGAATCATACATCATGAATAAAATATATGATGATCAACCATAAATCATGTTGCATAATAATGAGTTGAAATAATGTCATCCAAAGAAGAAAGAAATGAGAATTTTGAATGAGCACAACAAAACATTTTTGTCATGGTTTAAAAATACATTGCATGGTAGATTAGATGTATCAGAGACATTAAAATGGATCCTGGGTGGTCCATGTTTAAATGTGATAACATGGTCCATTTATGACATTAATGGCGATACATTTCATAAGAAATCATTGGACAACAGAAGTGGAGTTTAGAATAGTGGTGTATTGGTGTTTGCAGAAGCAATGCATTTTTCATGTTCTAAGGACAAAAACCCAATTTCTACATCAAGTGAAAATTATAGAGGGATTGAAGAAATATGGGAGCTTGATTAATTTAAAATTAATGTTCCTGTTTTTAAATGTAAATGTTTTATTAGTAACAACAGTGTCAAACATGATGAATTTGGGACGACACTTGTTAATTTGAATAGATGGGAAGACACATCTGATTCTTTTATAATATCAACCCATGCAAAAATAATTCTATATAGAAGATGAATTAGATATTCCATGGGCAATTGTGTTACAAGGGATAAAAAAATATGTTGGCAAGGATGAACTTGATGAAGATGTTGAATTATGTGAGATCCCTACTTCGATGGATTGCTTAATAGAACATAATGATGGGCATGTTGAATACATGGTTTGTGCCTTAAGGAATGATCATGACGATGGAATTTGGGAAAACAATCCATTTGTACATTCCTAAAATTATAGGTAACATATGTTTATTTCTTGTTTACATTTATTTTTTTCATAAAATGTTAGATATTGTATGTTTTTTATTTATTAAAACATGTATTAATACAAAATAAGTACAAGTTTTTGTTTGTTTTAAGTGTGTTTAGTTTACTTTATCATGTTTACCATTACATGAATTATATATCTATTATTTTTATTCAGTCACAAATATTTTACTATGTTTACTAGGTTTACCAGGTTTACCATGGTTACCATCTTCACCATCTTTACCATCTTTACCATTTTTTAACATATTTACTATATTAAAAATGTTTACTATTATGTAACATGGAACAATTTTCTATTTTCTGATTACAGTAGTATTAAAATATTTTAATTTGTATATTTGTGAACTAAGGTCTATTATTTTGATTTGAGGGATAATGATAGATCATTCAGTTGATCAACCACTTGATTCTGGAGATGAGCATATTGGTTATACCTCTGGGGAGGAACATTCACATGCTCCTCTTGATGTTCCCAAATATTCTTCATCTGCTCCTATTATGACAAAGAGATCAAGATTTTGTAAATGTGGGTGAACACGTTTACCAAAATTAGCACTTTCTCGTACGCAGGATCAAACGATACTCGTTGACTTTTGAGGATGATGATATTCCTAGTGGTCCAAATGCAAATGATTTAAAGAGTTTTGTATCAACTTAGGCTAGGTGCATAATAAGAATTTTGTATGATGACTGGAGAATTGTGGATAATGAGATAATCTCTCAGTTATGGGAGACGATTTTGGTAAGATTTTTTTCTACTGTTTGACTATTATTTAAATGATTCCAGTATATATAATATGTTTAACATCTTCATCATCAGATGAAACTTGTTATTCTGGACACTACAGGAGTCAGGAAGAACTACTTATTGATGGCTACCAGGAGATGGAGGGATTTCAAATCAACCTTCCCATCTGATTTCATTTTTGGTCATAGGAGTCAGGACAATCCTTGTCGTTTATATCCTTTTATAGATGAAGTGACATGGAGACAGTTTTTTGAATGTAGAAGAAAATAGTCATTTTTGGTAAGGGAAATGTAAACTTTTATATGATTTCTTATATAAATGATCTTATTAATGTTTTGTTAATGATTTATTATTCTTATTTTATAGCAAACAATGAAAGCTCATCACGAGATCCATTATAAAAATGTATACCCTCATTGTTTATCTCGGAGAGGGAATGCATTTTGGGAAGAACAAATGATGGTGGAAAAATTTCAAAAACCAAGAGCTGAGACTTCATGATTTGGAGAGGTGGCCCCTCCATCCCCTCCATATAGACATGAAAAATTGAAGGAGCTAGGATGGGCAAAAAAGGACAATATCTTTCAGAAGAATCAAGAATCGTAGCTGAGAGGATTGTAAGATATCTATTTCATTTATTTAAGTTAACTATTTTCTTCATATAATTTCAATCATTACAGAAATGTTCAATTAATTAATACAGGACTCTCTTAAAGAGAAAAGCTCACATGGGGAATTTACATCTACTTGGTTGCAAGATATTTTATATGTAGCATTGGGAAAGCCTGATCATCATAGTCGTGTAAGAGGATATATGGAAGGTGTATTGGTAAGAAAAGTGTTTCCACATTGTTTAACTTCTAACATTGAGGGTGTTTATAAAAAAAATAGATTCTGTGGAGGCTGCTGTTCATAATATTAATGCGACGATGGAGGAAAAGATTAGAGCATCGGTACAGTCTTTGTTTGCAGACATGAAAAGGCAATTTTAGACTACAGCTCCCACTCCTCAACCTCCCCTTTAAAACCCCATTATTTATCCTCCACCTCCGCCAGTAGCTCCCACTCCCCCACATCAGCCTATGGACCCCATTTTTTATCTTACTCCTCCGTCGCAGCTTCCTTATTATTTCATGTTGTATGTTGATGATCCTCATCTTCATATAGTTTCATATGGGTTGGTATATTGTATAGGAGATACAATTCATCATCAACAATATGAGGTAGAGAATCAGAGGGTCACTGTACAAGATATTATAGATAGATCAGCTCGAGTACCATTACCTACAGATGAGGTGTCGACAGTTGGACATAGTATCGGCCATTTTTTAATTTGGCCATCCAAACTTCTTCGACTCATTACCATAGCGTTATGAATTTCATATCTTTTATTCTATTTTTTTATGAATGTTGTTTTATCATTTGAAATCTAATATATATTTCTATTTATTTTTATAGGATTACATCAATGTTAATGAAATACTATATAGACAACAACAAATACAAATGGCTATGACATTAGGTACAAATTCTAGTAGTCTTGACAGATTGTCAAGATATTTAAATTTGTTGGTGGGTCATTATGAGTTTCCAATGGAAGCTCATGTTTGTCAACGTGCAATAACTGTGGGGATTATGAAAACTGATATCATGGATCTTGTTGCTAGAGATAAGTTGGGCATCAACGTGGTGAAATGTTTTTCCATTTAAGTCTTAACACCTTTTCCCTGCGTTATATTTATTAAAAATTTATACTTATGTCTGTTTTGTATTAGGTATCTTTATAACATTTGTTGAGAGGAAGGAGCTGACAGATGTATATAGATTCATGGACCCACAATTGATTTCCCTTGAAGCATGTGCATTGGATAAGGAACAAATAATGCTTTATATTGCTGAAATACTTGAACAGAATATAGTCACACAATGTTGGATGATGCCTTTTTTTTGAGAGGTATGAAACACATCTCTCTCAAAGAGTTCATTATCTTTTAACATAAAAAATCACTAAACTTAAATTTTCTTTTTTCAGTGATCATTGGATGTTAGGGGTTTTTTCACATGGGAGAAACCACTTTATTCGATATGCTATATCCATGATGATGTGTAGGAATGTTTTATGAATATATTGGAAAAGTAAGTTTCAATTTCTCAACAGTGTTATATAATATAATGAATTTTAAATTTACCCCATTCGTATTATTTTCTAATTGGGCATGGGTCTACATTCAAAAAAACACAATGAAAATGAGTGAAAAGATCAAATATGTAAATGCTAAGGTAAATATCCATTTATAATTTGTACTTTTTGATTTATTACATAAAAATAATATATTTATTTTAATATCATTCAAACTGATTTTTCATTAACAACAAGGAGTCATCGAATTTAGATATTATATGTTAAGATTTATGTATGAAATAATAACAACTAGGATAGTTGTGAACATTGACCTGGTAAGATTTCCTTTTAAACTTTTCAACAATATTTCAATTTGATTTATTCATTATACACGTTAACTACTATCCTTTTCATTTGTCGCTATTTGATGACCCTCAACCCTATACTGTTGTCGACATCAAACATATAAAAGTAGGGTAGTCAAATTATTTTACAGCTTTGATTTAATTTTAGTTTCTTGTAGTGTAAAATAAAATTTTGAATATTGTTATTGTAATAGTGTATTTGGTAGTCATTTAGGTTGAATTTAGTTTTTTTTAATTTGAAAGTATATGTTTTGAATGTTATATATATGAATGTTTAATTTTTCTCTACTTCATGTTTTTGTCTACATATGATGGTTTTTCTAGTATTGATTCTAGTCTGGGGGGAGGTATTTCAAGGGTGTGGGGGGTGTTCAGTGGGGGTGGGGATGTACAGGGGTGTGGGAGGGCTGTCCGGTGGGGTGGGGGGTGTCCATGAGGGTGGGGGTGTCCAGGGGTGTGCGGGGTGTCCTGGAGGGTGGGGGGTCGTCCAGGGGTGTGAGGGTTTCTCCAGGGGGTGGGGGCTGTCCAGGGGTCTGGGGGGATGTCCAGGGGTGTGGGAGTGTTGTCCAGGGTGTGGGGGGGTATACATGAGGGTGGGGGGTTGTCTCGTGTTGTTTGGGGTTGACCAAGGGGTCAGGGGGTTGTCCAGGGGTGTGGTGGGGGCTGTCCAGTGGGGTAAAGGATTAATTTTCCTTTGGTTCTTGTTTTGGTCTACTTCTGCTTTTGTGGTACGAATTATTGATTTGGTTTCTGTTTGTTTTGGGGAGATCAGAGGATTGCATTCCTTTTAAAAACCCAATTGGTCTTTCACATCTGTAATTTTATAACCGACGTGAAAAAAATGGGAAGGGTTTATCATGTCGATTATTTGAATAACCAACATGATAAACACATGTGGAATGATTTATCATGTCGAATATTTAATAACTAACGTGATCAAAGGCCCCCGGACTGGTTTATCAAGTCGCTATATAATAACCGACGTGATAAACCATTTCCCAGGCCTTTTATCACATCAGTTATTTAATAACTGACATGATAAAAGGCCCCCAAACTGGTTTATCTCATCAGTTATTATAAAACTGACGTGATAACCCCCTGCCAGTTTTTCACGTAAGTTATTACATAACTGACGTGATAATGGCCTGGGAAATGGTTTATCACGTCGGTTATTATATAACTGATGTGATAAACAACCCTGCACTATTTTATCACGTCAGTTATATAAAAACTGACTTGATAGACCCTCCCCGTAGTTTTTTCATGTCGATTAATTAATAATTGACGTTATAAATGCCGCGATGTTATGTTTTTTATGTCGGTTTGTAAAGAACAGACGTAAAAAACAATATTTATAACGTCATCGTTATTAATGTTGGCTAAAAACCGATGTAAAAAATGTAAAATAATCGACGTTAAAAACGTTTTCTACACTAGTGGTTATTAGTAATAATTATAATTAATAAGAAATAATTTTTGGTAATTAGTAGTAATTGCTAAAAATATAAATGTAATTATTAAAAATTGGATTCAATTAATAAAAATCAGCAATAACTAGTAATAATTAGTGGTAATTGGAAAAAAATAGTTATAATTTGAATGTATGAATAATAATTAGCAGTACTTTTAATAATTAGCATTAATAAGAAAAAAATCTTTTGTAATTAGAAGTAAATACTAAAATTTCCAGTAATTATTGTTAATTAGTAATAATTTTGAACAATTAGTGTCACTAAGAAATAATAAGTGGAACATAATAAAAAGCATCGAGACTTACTGAAAATTAGGGGCACATTATAATATTTGAGTGTAAATTATAAAAATTAGTAGTAATTAGTAATAATTACCAGGAATTAGTAAAATTTATAAGAAATTAGTAATAATTAGTCTTAATTGAAGCAAATTAGTGGTAATTAAAAAAATATAGCTTATTATTAATAATTTATGGTGATAAGTAACCATGTAAGATAAATATTACAAATTTTTTATAATTAGAAGTTATTACTAGAAAAATCCGTATTTAGTAAAAATAATTATATAATTCATAGGTATTACCTATAATTAGTGATAAATAATGATAATAATTTAAAAAAATAGAACTATTTATTAATAATTACACGTAATTAATAATAATTAGTAGAAATTAGTAATAATTAGTTGTAATTAGTGATAAATAGAGATAAAAAGCAGTAATAAATACAAAATAGTAGTAATTATTAAAAATTAATGTTAGTTAGTATGAATTAGTGGTATTTAGTAATTATTAGTTGTAATTTTTTAAAAAAATTATCGATAATTAGAGTTAATTAATAAAAATTAACAGTAATTCGTAATAAATAGCATTAATTTCTAAAAATATGTGGTGATTGGTTATACATAATAATTTTAGGAATGGATAATGGTACTATATATAATTATTGGTAATAATAATTAATTTTTAAAAAATAGTGGTAATTAGCAGTACTTAGTAAAAAATATCGGTAATTAGAGGTAATTATTAAAAAATGGAAATCATTAATAATTAGCAGAAATTAATAAAAATTATTGGTAATTAAAATTTAGTTGTAATTAGAGTAACATAGAAAACATTTGTTGTAACTAGCAGTAATTAATATAATGACATTGTCTATTCAATGAAATATTTATGATTACTAAAAAGTAGTAGTAATTAAAAAAAATCGGTAAATAGTAATAATTTTCGATAAATTGTAATCATTTATTTTAAATAGTATTAATTTATAGTATTTAGCAGTTTTTATTCAAAAATAACAGTAATCAAAATGAATATTATGTAAATAGTAGAAATTATGTTTATTTTTCATTAAGAAATTCTTTTCGGTAAATGTATATATAATTTGTAATAATTGTTGGTAATTTGCAATAATTAGTAGTAATTAGAAATATGTAATGGTAATTAGTAATAAATTATAGTAAATAGAGGTAATTACCAAAAAATAGCTATACTTATTGAAAATTTGTGATAATTAGAAAAATGGTACTTAGTGATAATTAACAATTTGAAGTAATTAGCACTAATTAGTAAAATTTAGTGATAATTTGCAGTACATAAAAAATAAAGTAAAACATAGTAAAAATTAAAGGAACATAGTAAAATTGGTGAAACATAGTAAAAATTGGTAATATTTTGTACTAATTAGATGTAATTAGTAAAAATATGATGTAATTTGTAATTATAATTTATAATTAGTTAAAATTAGTCGTAATTAGTAAAAACTAGGGGTAAATAGTAATAATTTTCTGTAATTAATAAAAACTAGTTGTTAATTGTGATATTTAGTAAACCATTATGGTTGCTAATACTTATTAATAGTACTAGTAAAAAATAGTGGTAATTACTAAAAATAGGGGTAGGTAATAATAATAGTGGTAATTAATAAATATTATTTTTAATTGATAAATATTTAGTGTAATTACTAAAAATTGGACATAATTACAAAAAAATTGTGTACATTTGTATTAATTTTGGGTCATTAGTAAAAAATTGATGTAGTTAGTTGTGAGTACTAGAAAATAATTGTATTTAGTAAAAATAATTTTTAATTATTATAAATTACTTATAATTAGAATTAATTTATGATAATTCCTAAAAATAAGCAGTAGTTATAAATATTTAGTGGTTAATATATATAATTGAAAATATTTACAATTAAAATAAATTTTTTTAATTTCAACTCATTTGTTATTTCTATTTAATATCTAATTAATCATTATTATATTTTTTGAAAAAATAATGATCAATGGTGTTAAAAATATTTTTTATTACATGATCATGACTTGATAAATAATAACATGAATCCAAAAAATTCTCATTTTAATATAGTATATATATAGGATGGTCAATATTTTTTATCATTTTCATCATTATTACCAATTTTTTTGAAGTGATAATTAAGTGTCAATAATTGAAATGAGATCATTGGAGTTTTTAAAAAGGTGAAAATGATAGGGTCTGCTATTTCATTATAATTTTTTAAATTATTTTTTGTATTAATATGGTGAATGTAATTTTGGAGATGTACTAAGAATTTGGATTCGTATCTATCATAGTTTCAAATTGTAGTATATGATGTTGTAGGTCCTTCTTAACCAAAAACTAATACATAAGATTATATTGATTTCACTCAAAATTTATAACCATCTTTATTCTATGAGTTTTTTTTGTTTATAGACATGATTTATATCCTAGTTATTATATATGAAAATTTGAATCAGTTTAAAAAATTAAGGCAATTATGTTAAAAAATGTAACTTCATATGGAAAATTTTATAAGATATTATATTTTGTTAAATCTATATAACCTGAAATAATGTTATACCTACAGATTTCTAAGCGCATGAAGATGGATCAAGATATGGGTATCAGTTATCAAAAGATTCATTCTTGTTCAATTTATTTCAACTTATATTATGGAAAAAATGTGTCACTCGTTAGATTTACTACATGTGGACAATTGAAGAACAATGAGGCATAACTAGGGAATTCTAGACTGAGTCCAATTAAACCATTTAATTATTTCCCTCTCACACATAGATAGAAACATTTATTTATGTCTCATAACACAATGTCCTTGATTTCATTGTACAAAACCAATATATCATCCAGTAAATTCATAAATAATATTCTTGATCGTGATTCATGGAATCATTGTTACGTAGTAAATCCATATTTTGATTCAGAAGAAAATAATTTAAGATACGTGTATTTGTTGGGATTTTTTTTCTATTTGGTGGTTACAATAGTCAAAATTTTTATTGGCTTGTATTTATAAATCTATAACAATTTCATTCATGGATTTTGATGAATGTGACATATATCATTTTGACTTTATTAATTATAGTACATCTACAAAATAATATCAATAATTATTTAAGGCCATATATTAATGAGTTATATTTATATTAGACTAATTACATCATTATTTAATATGTTGATATAGAACAAATCCTAATGAATTTTTCATTAACATATAAAATTAATGACTTCCTAGCATATGGAATGTTATCTACATAGAGTACACATGATCCAAATAGATTTATATTCATTATGATGGATAAAAGATATTTTATTCTCATAAATAAGAGGAAATCATGTTTTATGAGTGTCATAAAATATTTATTCGAAAAGATAATCCTTTCAGAAGTAACAGAAAAACATTTCAAAAAAAGGTGGAAATGATAGAGATTAACATCTATATATTATCTCTGGTATTTATTTAAAATATATTGAGTCCCCATTACCTACAATTAGTTTTTGACCGTGTATTAACCAAAAAAATGTATATGGTTTTTTGAAAGATAAAAATTGTAAAAGATGATTTATTTTTGGTATCATTCATATTTGTTCTATTTTTTCCCCGTAATATATTGTATGTCATGCATATGGAGAAGAAATATTTTGATAATATATTTTATATGGTGTTGCACACACCTGGTAAGAGTAAATATTGTTTAATGACATGATATGATATTTAATGTATTTATAGCATACCAAAACATAATTTATTTTAAAATGAAATATATTGTAAGTTAATTAATCAAAAATCTACCTATGGACATTCCAACGAAAAGTGATTATCATTTTGTAGGTTTATTGTGGAGTTAAGACTCTCAAATTGTTAAGATTCAAATTTAGCTATATGTGTCATAAATAATGCTATTAATAGATTTATAATTTATAATTTATTTTTTATATTTGAAATACATATACTAATTGGGTTAAAGGTTGGTTGAATTCATCAGTTATGTATTTGGTAATAAAAATATCATATTATTTCTATGATATATGTGTTAAAAGTAGACTATGATTCAGTTATTAGTCTTTAAGAATATGTTGTTTTAATATTTTTTAAAATGGAAATTATTCTCCACAATCTATCAATGATTCCATGGAATATTTGAAATTTTATTTTCTCTTGGATGAAAAAATTTGGAGAGTCAGTATAAGTATGATTGATGTATCTATATGAGATAAGAATACATAAACATATGATAAACGTATGTAGGAAATAAAAACTGATGGTTCACTTCAAAAAGATTATTTCGAATGACGAAATTTCACTTTTCTACTCCCATGATTTCCATCTTGGAAATCCTTGAAAACATAACTGAATGTTCTCTAGTGATGGAAATGTTGATGATTCACTAAAAATTCAATTATTAATTTTTAATTAGAATGATGTAATATTTGGTGGAGTTTATAAATAATTTCTTCAGAAGATGAACATCATAGGGCATAAACATATATTCTTCTCAGCTATAAATATTTGTAATTATTTTTTAAGTGAGTTCTACTTCCAGTAATTCATTAGTTATTTTTAAAAATTAATATTATCCTATTATAAAATTATATTTTGATCCTACCAAGATATATTTTCCATAAATTATAACACATTTTCATGATGAATATCACCATTATAATGTTTTCAACAGGTTTGAGAGACTATGAATGTAAAGTGTTAAGTGGTAAAAATATGAAATCAATTTATTATATGTTATATTGTTAATTGTTTTTCAATGTTGTAGGTATCACAACATGTAAAAATTGAAAATCAATTGTTTTTATTGTGTACCACACCATTCAAAATAGTTAAATATTATAATGAATATGTGGTCAATGGTTTTTGACTTCATACCCGTGCATATGGTGAAAAAAAAAATATTTTTGTTTCGTTGAGTGGATCATATCATAGATAATGTTATTTTTCCTTTTATGCATGTTGGATGAGATAACTGAGTTGCGTTTTCTAGAACATAATTATTTCACAATGTTTAAATTTCATTGATTTGATGCTAATAGAGGCATTCATGTTCATCCACACTATGGAATCACTTATATTAACTATAAAATCATTCATGTATTAAATTAAACAATTTATTGTCTCATTTTGATCACTAAATATATTATTTCAAGTATTGTGCAACTCCAATATTGTAAATTAATTAGCGGTGCATTAGAAAAATGAAAGCTCATAAAAATAAATATATGAAAATTGAGTGTTGTTATATTGAAGTTCCAGGAATAGAAATTTTTTAAGATACAACTTGATGTAAATATCTCATATAAAATATCATTATTATTGATAATGACACCCCATAGTTACAGTTTAATAGTTATGATGATGTCGATGATGTAAAAATGAATTTGAATTAAAATGGGATGCTCAATATAAAACTATTATAAAAATTGATGTTATTGAGGAAGAATATTAATATAATGACTTCATTGTATATGAATATGAGGGTAAAGATGAATAATTAAACAATTATATGTTAGTTATATTCATCAAATATATATATAATATCATTTGCAATTATGTACTGACAACATTATTTTATGTTTCAGAAGGATGAGGTCTCTTATAATGAAATATTCCATATCATTGATGAGGCTATACTATATGGTGATGAGTTTGATTCTTTATCATATGACCCTTATGTTGATATCTTTTCACCATAGACTCGTAGGTGATGGGGACTTATGAGAATGAGGATTCCTAGCCCTATTCATGAGAAATGTGCACATCATCACATCATTACTTTTAATCAGTGGTATAATTAGTTTGGTATTTTAGATATATTTCATTAAATTTCACAAATATTTTTATGTATTAATTTTTAAATATTTTTATGTTTTTCCAAACTTTTCGCATATAGATATTGGACAATGGCGTGTTATTATGTGAAACAATTTTCAAAGACCTGGGTGATGTGGGTTCATATTCCCATTTATGTTTGGTACTCCATGATTGATCATTGTATGATATATAATAATATTTAATTTGATATTAATTTAATTATTTAATTAAAATTTTTATTTATTAATTGTTATTATTTTATCTCGTCAATTATGGAACATAAACTTTTATCTGGGAGGTCGGGGAGGTCATTATTCGTGATTATTTTGTTAGTTTTTTCCCAATATAAGGAGGAAGGCCATGAATAATGTGAGAGTAATTAATTTTAATTAGGATTTCTAAACCCACCAATCAAATTATGTATAATCGTATGTTTTCGATATATTATGTTCATAATGGATGGGATCGAGTTTTTAGTGGATAAAAACTCTATGTCAAAAGAATCTTGGGAGGTAGTTGATGATTCTTTGAGTAGTTAGTTGTATATTACGTACGAATCAATGAAATATGATATTTAATTTAATTAAAAACTATATAAATTAAAATCTAAAATGATTATTTTAAAATCATATCACTTGTTGAACATTATAATGTTATGGTGTTCAAGGATTATAAGAGGATTTGAAACTATCCTATCATTGGAGTGATTATAGGTGGTCGACTACATTATATTGTGGTCAGTTTATTTATTTATGAATTTATATGTTTACTAAAATTAATATTTTAACTTTTTTGTTGTCAAATATATATTTAATGGGTCACATGAGGTAGTGAAATTTGAGACACATGATGAGAGTAAGGCTGAAACAGAATGCAAGACACCAGTGCATTAGGGTTTTGGGATGCAACATGGAAGAAAGAGAATGATTATGAATTCGAGTAGGGAATATTGGTTGTTCTCAGTTCTTTATTGATGCCTAACATTTATTATATTGATAATGCATGGTCTACTCCCAGCTCAAGGGGTGATCATATAGAGATTAAAACAACAAACTCATAATTTTAGCAGCAATAACAAGCTCATAGTGATCCTATATATTCTTGGTGTAGGCATAAAGAATATTGCCATCAATAAGACCAATTGCAACACGAGGAGATGGAAAGACAACTCTAGTTGCATTACGATCAAATAAGAGGGTATATTCGATGGATCACTCAAGGTGTAGGGATGGAGTTCCATCTACATCCATTTCAAGATGACCCTCCCACTCAACCTCCATATTGATTTAAAATTTGTTATATTAAAATTTGAATTTTAAATATATTGTGTCGTATTACTACTATTTAATAAGTTTATAGTTCTATTTATTACATTTCATAATTTTTTATAAAATTTTAAATTTAGTAAATTTTTTATGTTTTTTATTATTTTTATACTAATTTTACTATTGTATTCAAATCATAAATAAGAGTATTTGACAAGAAAACTATCCCATTACAAATACCTAATTAAATACTCTAGTATAAAAATATATTTTAAGGGCCTCCTTATAATCAAAAAAGAGTGTTTTTTGTGGTGGACTGTTGAAAAAATTCCCTCTATGATGTCATTTTCATCGATGTGGTATTTGTCATGGGACGCCATTGTAAATAGATATTTGGGATGGGGTCCTATCTGAAAGAAGACACTAAAAATAAATAATTTTACAGTTGTATATATTTTTTATATTTTCCTATTCCTATATTTTTAAATTTAATTATTTTATCTTTTCTAGGCTTATAAAAACCTATAAATTTTAATAATGGAATTTCTTTTAAATATTTTCCATTCCATGTTTATTCGCCTGATTTTTTTTCTTTTCAATGACTTTATAACCGGAAGTAAATATGATGATATTTTAAAAAAATATATCTTTACTTATTAACAATTCCATTTAACTTAATTTTCAAATCAAATTTTGTAACAATTTTTAATGATCTTTTTTCTAAATAACAATAATTTTTTAACTTAAGTTTTTTTTGAAATGTTTCACTATCACGATATAATTTTTTGATCATCCTCTTTATGTCATTATGATATAAATCATTTTTTTAAATGATATATTTTATTTATATTATTTCATAAGTTTATTTTATGGGGTGTTTTTGAAAATATTAATTATCCCACTGTTTTTATTATGTTCTTTAAAACATGATGATGATAGATTTTATGCAGCACACTTATTTATCTATGATGAAAGGGGGACCTATATCACCCTATAATTATCTATTATATGTATATATCATATGATATAATTTTTTCTTAACATAATGATTTTTTTCACATATGAATGGGTAGAATAGGTTTTCTCACATTTTCATGAGTGGCCAAAATTATTTTATTCAAATATGTTTGTGCGCAATGGGGTTTCATCAAAAAGGCTTTCATATTCATATAATTATACCACATTTAGAAATTTATTTTCATGTTATTTGATGATTCCAAGATGCATATAATTTTCATTATATGCCTTATTTTCATTATTTCAAATATGTTTTAATATATTTAACATTTTTATAGTGATCACATATTCGATATTTATTGGTAGGGATTGTGAGCCATTACATAATATTTAATATTAATTAAATATATTATTACAATCTTACATTCATATATCATGTATTAGGAATATAATATATGGCATCATTATCTCTTATTAAGATATTTATTCCTTCGTTATGTTTTCTTTATTTCTTATTGTTAAAATATTATTTTATGATTTTTACTTACTGGGAATCTAAGATCCCCACATTATTTTGTTTATATTCCTCAAGAAATGAATATTATTGTACCATTTAAGGTGTTTAAAATGTTTTGAAGGATCTTTGTCAGGGTGTTGAGTATCTATGTTTTATAAAATATTTTTCTTATATAACTAATCTCTATGACACTATGTTTTTTAGTCCACAAGTATTGTGACTATTTATGAGTTTGTAATATTAAAAATTTATAATTAATGAATTATATATGTTATTTTTATATTGGGGTCATTATAGTTGGCATCATATGCGGGATTGTTTATCTTCCAATATTACTGTATTTTCATTGGGTTTTAGGGTTATAGAACTTTAGTAAAACCCCTAGAGATGATTCTATGAATAAAATCATATCATAAAATATTGTAAGGGTAGAAATTATGAAGTTATCTTATCAATTACTTCTCTGTATTAGAAAAAATAGATAAAATATTTGGAATTGATTCACATAGGGCATATAACTTTGAAAATGGTATATTATTTATTAAATTGATTACCATATGGTGTACGCCAAAAATGACTAACTACACCCCTAGTTTTGCACTCACATGGGATATTATTTGGTAAATTTTTATTCCATTGATGATCCATTATACTAGATTTCAATATATATATAACTAGTTATGTTGGAAAACAAACCATGAATCACCTATATAAAAACCTAGGTATTCATAGGCTATTATATTCCTCTCATTTAAGAAAATTGTCCCTCTTAGTATATATTTTCCTTATATTTAAATTCATTAAAATAATTATAAAAATTCACAATTTTTTTCATGTTAATGGAGGGAAAGTCAAATAAACAATTAAAATATTGGTGTGATGGAAAATTTTGAGACTGTCCTTACTGGAAACCTACTGAAATTGGCTATGGAAGAAAAAACTCATGGAAATTAGCCCCCCAATTGTCTAAACATATGGGTAAAAACAAAATTTAAATTGACCTAAAAAAACCAAGGAATATGAAACTCATTATTGATTCATTCATGAGGCCACATCAACCCAATTTTATTAGGCCATCTAATACAACAGTTTCTAAATTGTGGGAAAATAGAATCAAAAAAAATTCTACTACTCAAAAAACAATATGGTTATTTTAGTAGTCTATAATCATGAAGGTTGAGATTACCAGTAATAGGATCACATTAATAATACCCTGGAATTCCTGAAATAGACTCTATAAAATTGGAAGACTTCATGAAGATACATTTTACTATATATTTTTATTTGACTCTTAACACAATAATGGAATAGTAGTTTATTTAATTTAAGTAAAATATGATGAATATAGAGGATAATATAGAACTTATTTCACAATGATCATGTGGTATGCCCCAAATTTCATCTTTGGTATTGAGTGAAAAAAATTTCAATTCATTAAATTTATAAAACAATGTTTTCATATGGTGTTTTAAAAAATATAATCAGATATATATGATGATATTATTTTATATGTTCGCATGGTTGTGATATAAATTAGAACCTATGAATATTTTTTGGATAAGAAAACAAATATTTTTTATCATGGAATCAAAAATGAAAAGGCATATGATAAAAAGAAAATGTATTTTCATACAAGAAATAAATGTGTGACAAATCAACCATGTAATTGACTCTGGGGATTATGGATGTTATTTTTGGTAATGTGGGAGACCATTCTAAGAATAGTTGACCAAATCTAAGAGGAATATTAATTAAAAAATTAATTGGTATAACAAATAGTGTTCCAACAACACTAAAATTGCATAAGTTCATTGATCTAGACATTCTGAGAATCAATTCCCCAAAAATATGAATAATAATGAAAATAGGCCCCTAGTACATCTCAAATTTAAGGGAAAATGAAAGTCATACATGATACCTAGTGGAGATGTAGATCAAAATAATGAATTTTTAATGATGTAAACATAATCTAAAATCTAGATAAACTTATATATGATTTGATTCTAATTCATTGAATTCTTTTATATTCCATAATGTTTCTCTAAACATGGAATCACAATCCAAAAAAATAGATATCGAACTTTTGAAGAAAAAATCTAGTGGCATAATGAATGTGTCAATGATTTCTATTTTTACTATGGTTGTTTTTATTTGAGGATACATATTTCTTACAACATATCATTTCTTTTCTTTATTTATAATTATTAATTGGCACTGATTTTATTTCCATATCAAATTAGGATATCAACTATGAGGACGAAGAAATCTCATTTCATATCAAAAATCAACCTCTTATTTGTTATCAATGTAAGGATGAATTTGAACTCCTTATGAAGGAAATTTATATATTTTCAGGTATGATATGAAAAATGAGGGAATCATTTATCTAAAGATCAGGAAATATATCAACATTTATTATATATTTATTATGATGTAATATAATAATGAATTTCTATATGAATTGTATAGTCATCTCTAAAAGTGTGAGGTATAATTTATAATCAAAGTAAACCAATATCCTTGATTTTTAAAATTTATTGTATCTAATATATCTTATTTAGTTATAGGGTTTTTGGTGTAAATTTTAAAGGAACATAGAAAAGTGGTTTATATTCCCAAGTACTTCACTATGAGGTGCACTAGTCTTATTTGTTTAAAATAAATATATGGTTTTGAATATTTTTCTTGATTTTCATGATAATACAAAAATGACTATAAATAATATGTATCTTCTCCCCTACATTGTTGATCCATTGGATAAACTCATGGGATATAAATTCATCTTTAAGATTTATTGTGATATGGAAATTGCCACATAACAGTTAAATTGGAGGATATTTCTAAGATATATTTCTTTATGAAATATGGACACTATGATTTAATAATGATTCCATTTGGAGATATATATTATACTCCTATATTCATGGATGTAATTAATAGACTATTTTGAAACTACCTTGAGGAATTTATCATTTTATTTATAGATGATATTACTGTATACTAAAAGAGAAATGAAGATCATTAAGAAATTTTTCATATTGTGTTAAATACCTTAAAAGTGAAAAAATATTCCAAATATAGAAATAAAAAAAAATATATTTTTAAATAATCATTCATGGGTCATCTAATCATAAATAATGCCACATAAATATACCCATGAAATATATAAGTTGTTGATCAATGGAATAAACTAACAATTATAACTGAGATCCATAGATTTCTTGGATTAGTAGTATAATACTAACTCTTGGTAAGAATTTTTTTGTTGCAATACCATCCATTATTCATGTTAACATGAATGGGAGTAATGTTCCATTGGATAAAGGAATGTGATTAATGTTTCATGGAACTAAAAAATATGTTTTCGACAAATCAGGTAATTAAATTACCGTATATTTTTTAAGGGTCTGAAAAATAAATTAATCCCTCGTATAAGATATTAGGTTTCATCCTTATATATAAATAAATGGTAATTTTTTATCCTTCGTGCTAATTATAATCTCATTAGAAAATTTATCAATCATATTTTCTAAAGATGGAAGTAGTGATATTTTCATTATATATATGGTGACATTATCTCGATGTTAAATTGTTTGAAATTTATTATTAAAAAAATAGATTGAAAATTATATATTCACAGTGAATGAATTGAATATGTACCAATGGAGATAATAGTAATTCACAAAATAATATTACTGCTTAATACATTATCACACATTGAAGGAAAATTAGGTGGCTGATTCTTTGAGATGGAAATTACAAATCTACGGTATATATGATAAGGATTGAAGATACCAAATTATCATGCATTTTTAAAGGGAGTATTATTAATACAAAATTTAATGAAAAAATCCATATATTTACCAATTGAAAAATAAACCATTCATTTATTTAATGATCTAAAATCCAATAATGGTGATATACAGTTAAGGAAAATTTTATTGAATATTAAAAATATCATTTTTGATAGTGATTGAGTTATAAGGTTAGGAACTACGATTTTTGTTCCATTAATAATTGAATTGAAGAAGGATATTTTGTTTTATTCACAATTCCCATATTTTTCTATTCGTCCATTAATTTTGAAGATGTGTAGATATTTAGTGCAAAAAATCTAGTGGGATAGCATGAAAATAGATATTATATAATATATGTGTCAGTGATTTCTATACCAATATGTTATGGTTTGACAAAAACATTATAAGGTTTTGTTGTAACTAATAGCCATATCATTATGAAAATTTTAAAAAAAACACCCTATACATCGTCATATGAGTCCAGAAAATGTTTAATGGCCATAATAATGTTAGGTTTATAGTATAATTTCTTATAATGTTGGATTTTTTAATTTCCATTGAATAATATTTATCCAATCAATAACATGAGGTGTTATCCATAAGGTATGTTCTAAGTCTATATATAGTACCATTATCAATTATATCTAATCATCATCCAATGATTACCTTGAGTTTTTTTAAGAATCATATAGAAGAAATTTAAGACAAATTTTAGTTTTACCACTGCTTATCATCCCAAGATATATGTTTATCCATGGAGGAAAACTCAATGTCTTGTGAATAGACGGAGAAATTGTTGGATTGATATCCATGGAATTTGTAATCAACATCTATCATTGTTAGAGTTGTCATATAAAAATTTATTCCATTATACTATTTGGAGGGTTCCATATGAGTCACTTTATGGGAAGATATGTAGGAATCAAACATGATAAGATGAATTTGGAGAGTGGTAGTTAATATGACTTCAATGTATACAAAAAATAAAATCTAAAATTCAATTAATATAGTGTCAAAGGAATGCAATTTTTTTTATAGAAGATATATAATGAAAATCATCGATAAGATCCAGAGTTTAAATTTTGTGACAAGTTTTTCGTTCAAATATATCTTTGGGAGAATTTTGTGAGATTTGGGATTAAATGTAAGCTCATCCCTACAAAAAAGTGTAATTTCGATATCCTTTTTGTGTTAGGTTCATTTCCTATTACTTATCATTTCATTCAATCCTCTCTCTAATTGCTAATGTCTTCCATGTATCCCTTTATTGGATGTACATACCAAATATACCACATATACTAAGATATCATGCTATGTAATTGGATCATGTCCTCTCATATAAATAACAACCTGTAGAAATATTTTAAGGAAGATACAATGTTATTAGAAACACGATAAACCATATAATCATTGTTATATGGTCAAATCATATGTCTATGGAGGAAACATGGTAACCAACTGATGTAAAGAGAGAAAAGTGCCATATCATTTTTTTTGTAATAATATTTCACGGTCTAAATTATTTTAATGGGGAGTATAATCCAATTATGAAAGCATTCTTATAATATTCCACCATAAATAAATAAAACATTTACTCCACATGCATGACAAAACAAAAAAATATAAATATTTTAATGGTAGTTAAATTATTAGTAGGTATAGACATTGTGATTAGAATTATGATATATATATATATATATCAAAAAAATGTTCACATTTAATATAAATTAAACTATCAAATCTAAAAAAATAATACCAAAAATACTAAAATTTTCTTCTTCTCTTGTATAGTATATTTTCATATGAATAATGTTTTAATATTAGTATAATTTGTAATTTATTAGAAACATATCAAAATTGAACTTCTAATAAAAATTTATCTTTATCAATTATTTCATTTTAAATAAATAATTTGTAATCTTTTGTATAATATTTTGAAAAAAATTACTCCCTTTTTATTTAAGACAAGAATATTATGTTAGGATAAACTTTTTGTTTTTTAGTGAATAGAATAACTTTTCTGGTAAGTACTGTACTGTTTTTACAAATAACATGGTTTTTTGGAAGTTATTGATATATGACCAATAATTAAAAATCCTTGAAAATATTCTCTAGGATGAATTTTTAATTTTATAATTGAATTTATAAATTTTAAATGTTGGTTTTAATTTATAAACGAATATTCTACATTTTTTGGCATAATCTATATTTAAAAACAAATTTAGTACATTATAAAATAATTATTTTTAAATTAATTTTGATGTATATTATATGTTTTATATCAATATATTTATTTAATAAATGGATAAATTATATCTAATATATGTAAAATTTTTCATTTTATTCTTATCTATCGGGGATAAATTAAATACTTAATAACTATTTATCGTGGTAAAATATAAATTATTGAATTTAAAAAATATAAGAGTAAAAAACCTAAACATGTTTACAAAATGTGTGAGAATGTGTATTTGAAAACATTATTATAATTTCCCTATTTAAAATCAGTTATTTATCAATTTTTGATCCACATTCTTTGAGAGTAAGTTCCCATTATTTAAACGATACAAGTATTTAAGAAAATAACATCTCTTTTCACTAATAAAATTGGAAACCCTCTCCGCTATTCCACTCACAAAATTACAGAGTTATTTTAGTTTAAAATAATCCAAAACCACTTCGAAAAACTAATATAATCTTTAATTATATATTAATCTTATATAAAACACATCTATCATGGATTTATTCCCATTTTCAATGGTGACAATCTATGTTGTGAGGTATAAATTTCTGACTGCACCTTCCACTTTCCAATTTCACTATTTGTACTTTTTATTTTTTTAATTCAATTAAATATATTCAAATGATAAAATGTATCATTATAATTCTATTGATTTTTATAATTTTGGTACTTACATTTACAGCCTTCTCCTTTTACCCTTAAAATGAAAACGTGAAACAAGCATGTGTGTGTTGAATACCACATCTAAGAATAAACATGTTTATATTTCTTTAATTTATTAATATGGATTGAGTAAAAGTGTCATTTAAAAAATAAATATGATATAAATTACATGTTTTTTGTTATTAAATAAATAACTATACTTCTAATTTCTTTTCTTCCTTGAAAAATTAAATCACCAATCTTACATACATGTAGACTACCGCCACCATGGAATGATGCATTTTGTTCCCCTCAACCATCTCCATGATAGCTTTATTTTAAAATTGATAAATATATATCATATATATGAGTATTATATATCATTAATTTTATATTTCACATATAAAAATAAACTAATTATGGACTATTATATGACAATATTTTTATAACAACAAATTACCAGAATCCTTTTCTTTATAAAATTATATATTTCACAAAACACAATAAAAATAACATTTAATGAAATTATAAAATTGTAAGCAAAAATTAGAATCCATCTATCCAAATATATGATATATTATATGTTTATGAAAATATAATAAATAAAGGTAATTGTTAAAAAAAATTGGTATAAATTGAAATATTTATGACTAATTTTATTAAAAAGGTAATGTATATGTTTATATTTATGATGCACGCTGTATAAAAACTACCTTTTAGTTACAAGTAATTTTTATAGTTTTGTTGACTCAATTTTTTACTTACTAGTTCGTAGTATTTCTTACATGAATCTAATTTTTAGATATTTTTATCTTACCATTACCATATTATATATGATATGACTTCTTATTTTATAAGGAAATTAAATTTTATCATAAATATCTACTTATTTGATAAAACATTTTCCAAAATATAAGTATAACATTGGTAAGAATAACTATAATTATTACATATGAAACTTATCATTGTTTTCCAAATTTTTTTAACAAAATATTTTATTTAATGATGTCAACATATGTTATTAATTTTGTAGAATTAATATTTTCCATTAAATATCATATAAAATCAATGTATTTCAATGTTTTATGGATGTTATTTCTCATTAAAACACCTTAAATATCATAAAAAGTAAATTTCATTTCATTATTTAACATATTGGACATATTTTCAATATATTTAATGTTTCAATGATTTATTATTGGGAGCACATAATAAAATAATTCTAAATTTTTTCCCATTCCATATATGAAAAAACAATTTACTATATTTTTCTCATCATCTTTTATGACAGTGTCTCGAAACAACTATGAATACTTTTATATTTTCACGTATATATTTTCTAGTGATTATCTTTGATGAATTAGTTTTTTGATGGCCCTCTATCTCATTGTGTGGTTTGATTCATTTTTGAAAATGATATTTTGATATCCTATTATTTTTTAGATTGTGTTACACTGTGTTTTAAAAACATTTATTCAACTGTTTCTTTTCCAATGGGTTCTGTAAGATATAAAGATGATTTATTTTAAATGGAACACATATGGATAAATATTGGTAGACGGGTCCCTTATCACTCTAAAATGTAGAATTTTACATTTATATCACATGAGAAAATAAATAATTGGAATAATGATTTTGTTCACATATGTGTGGGAATAATGGGTTTGCATGAATTTCTTTGTACGAACATATATATATTGTTGAGTTATGTGTGTTAATTATGTGTTTTCTCATATAGGATTTATTATTCTTATGGGTGTTCCACATTCCTGGTTTCATCTAAATTTATTCATAATTTCCCATATTCTTATTATTTTTATGATATAGAGTATCGTCATGATTTTGATTTATTTTTATATTGTTGTTCACTTTTATATCAGTCTCAATTGTTTTATGGTTAATGATATGTATTTTGATCCATGCCATAACGTTTTCACTTTCTTAATGTTCTTGTTTTTATATTATATTTCTCTATAATGTTTTAGGATTTTTATATATGGTCTTATTATCATGTAATATCCATGTTTAGTATATAAATTTTAACCAGAGTAGTTGGTGATATGGCCTTAACCATGACACCCCATACACCAAAGGCTTTTGAATATAAATGAGGGTCAAAAGGTTGTATAGTGGTGAGAGTATACCCTATGGATCATTACAAAAATCATAGTAAGAGTGAATAAAAATGACAATAGAATATAATGAATGAATTAACAATAAAAAACCAATATTTCATTAACCTAATATCCCATAAATACAAGTTAAACAACATATAACATGTTATTCATACATTATAACTAGACTTTAAAATGAAAAAAATTTCCCCAAATAATGTTTTCAGAAAAAAAGGATTGGTAAGAGTATCATTAAGAAGTAAAATCCAACATTCAAACCTATATCAATTCCATTTATCTAGGAACCCAATGATGGATGGAATATTGTTAAAGTAAAACTCATTATGAAAAAAATAGTTTCTAATAAATAAGATTGGATGAATATGAAATGTTATATTGTGCATGTATAATAATCCAATGTAAGTCGGCAATGCAAAAATAACCATGTCGAGAAAATGTTTTTTATGGGTCCAACGGTGAACTAAACCTACATCGGATTTAGTCAAAATAAATCTGATCATGTCAAATTTTATATTTATAATATACATAGGAATATTTTTTCAGATCCATGGCATCCATGTTAAATACCATCATATGAGGTTTCATATCTAAAATAAGGAAAAAACCTGCACATCATTCCCAGGGGTATGTGGAGAATCATGTCTAACAATTTTTATAAATGATAAGTAAAACCATGTTTAATAAAGAAGAACTACATTCCCAATAATGAGTCATTACAAGTCTAATAATGATGTACACCATTCTCAATAATGATGATTTTCATTTACAATAATGTGGAATTCATTTCTCAATATGTTCAATAAATGATTGGAAAAACCTTATCCAATAATGAGGAGTTTCATGCCCATTATTGTGGGACATCATGTCCAATAATTTCTAAAGATGATAGGTAACTCCATTCATAATAATGATTAATTCCATGTCGACATTATCAGAAAATATTATACAACTCAAAGTAAATATCATCAGTAATTAATGATGTATTAAATGATTATAACCTTAGTGAGTAAATAGTAAATTCATATCTGTGATCTCAATATATATATGATTGTTTCCTTTTCTCACACTACTTAAGTAATTGAAATTCATAGAACATAACATGATTTATGGGACAATCCAATGATTTTTGTATTAGACCCCATGTGTCACTCTATTAATAATAATAAAAAATTATTTTAAATTTAATAACCTATCATAGTACATGGGTGACATCCATTCCAGTTCACATTCCATCACAATTCACTATATACCATTATATCATTTCATTTATAAATAATCAATAAGTACATGGGGAAAATATTTTCCATTTCATAATTCTCTATGATACATTTAGTTAATTATTCTAAATTCAAATCACACTATTTATTTAGGTTGGCCATTCATAATTATCAATCACAATGTTAGAGATCAAGGACCATGTGGTTCATCCAATCCATTTATCAAGATAGTATATTTACTTTTTTAAATCACTCTCATGAGTTGAAAGCTCCATGATAGTATAAATTCAGCATTACAATTCATATTGATTGATTTATGGAATCCCAATGACCAGTAGTGAGGTTAACACACCAAAGGGGTGGTCTGATGAAATAATCAAACAAATGATCATTATAATAATTTAATTTAATAAACCTTAGATGGTGGTTCTATTTGTTTTCATTGTCCTCCAAAAATGGTATGGTTTCTAAATATGATCATGGTTATAGTCTATGTATTTAATTCATGTAATTTCACATTTTATGTGAAACATACATGATGTATAGTGTGGATAACAATGACACAAATTTATAAATGATAATATTCTGAGGTAAAAACAACTTTACCACCTACCTTTTACCATGTAAACCTCACTCATCATATATTATAATTTTATTCAAGTTAAAATGAAAGAAAATGGAGAATCAAAATAACTCCCTAAAAATATGGCATATTGGCATAGATAATAATCGACATTTAGAGGTATAAGAATTAAGAATAATTGTATAATAACTACTGGGATTCATAATCATCTAACCACACTTGTATTAGAAAAATAAAGAGACCGAACCATCCCATGGATGTTGAAGTGGGAGAGGGAATGCGGATGGAAAACTGGTAGAAGTGGGGGATGAAATTGGATAAAAAACATTTATAGTTAGAGTTAAATAGTACTATTTTTCAAATTTTTGGAGGTCTATGGTTATAGAACATGGTTTCGGAAATTTTGTGGAAATAATGAAGTTTCAGTATCCAAGCACAATTCCCCCCATGAATTTTGGATTCCTCACATTGTTTACCAACTATTTAACTACATTATCGGATTGAATGCCTTAGAATCACTACAACCACACATATGCTACACATTATTAGGAAAGCAATGTTCTAACCATGTGTTTGCAACTATGGATTTGTACTATCTCTATTGGATAGATGAAACCATGTTATTGGTCATAAAAACCCATGATCTGTAATAAATATTCAACAAGGTTTGGGCCTCATGGTTGTCACTAATCATACACATATGGATTTCTCTCTCAAAATTTGGATTTCAATGCACATCACTATGAAAACTAAATTGGGAATACAATACACCACTCATTTCATTCTACCCTATATAAAAAACCTTAATGTGTTCCAACTCTTGAAATTCATTTCTGAATATTAATTTTTTATTTGACCCATTGAGAAAAATAAAAACTCAAAATTAATTATTAATTTTAACTAGTTAAAACACACAATATCTTACAACCTCTCCACCTTATATCTTCTCAAACATGATATCACTTGGTGGTAATGATATATAACCCATACATCATTGTACATGATAAATACCATATAAATAACCACATTTCATTTTTAAATGCCCCGTGGGACTCCAAGCATCATGTAAAAGATATGGTTCTTATGTTTCTATACAACCCCCTAAAAACTAATTAAACATCCAGGTGCTTCTAACCCACACCATTAAAACTTGAAACATGATCATACCATTTTATACTTCATTAAACATCTTATATCACTTCCAACTATAGGTTTTATCTATAAATATTGAATTTTGTGTCACGTTAGTCCCACAATCATATTTTCTTATAAAAGAATATCCTTGACATTCTAGTGTTTATATCTGCCTAATTCTCAGCACATTACACCTGGTCCAGAAAAAGGAACATTCCCAAGATTGTTGATTCATTGTATATATTAGAAATCCCATTAACCACATTTAATATGGTTGAATTGGATATCCCGAAAAAAAGTGATGGGAAAATGTTACACTGAACTCACCTCGTACAAATGGTTTGATAGGTATGAATCCTCACCATCTAACAACAATATGCTATGAAAAATCTTGTTTAACCACCTCTAGAAATTTATTTTCATAAATTCTCATCTTCAACAACCAACACATCCAAATACATATCCTGGTGTCATTAATTAATGTTACCATGAGGTCACTTCAAGCATGCTTTTTAATCCCATGACGAGATTTCTATGATATCTCCTAGATGAACAACTACTTTCTCATTTTCATAACCATACCTCATCATGAATACTAATTCAATATTGGTCAATCAACTTTGCATCATCATAGGATATCTCAAGTGTGATACCCACACTCGAGTTTTCTATTATTCTCTATTCAAACATGTACCTTTAATTTACCAAGAAATCAAACAATACATTTGTTCAATTTATTCATTGACAAATAAAATCCAAAAATAGAATCAAACAATGGTCTTAAGGTATTGTGACCTTCACCACATGAGTTTCACATAGTAGTGACAGAAAATCCACTCCCCACATTAATATTATCCTTGACATCAAATCAACTGAAATTATTCTAATAGAACACAACTCCTAACATGTCCCTCTATAGAAATTACAATTGGCCTGTCTAAGATCCTTCTCATTCTTGATCACTAATTTAAACAACATCCATTACTCATTCCCAATTACAGAGAATAGTTCCTATACAAATTTCCATTTTTCAAAAAATACGGAGGATCTCAGCCCTCAGTGGCCTTTGGTACACTTTTATCCCTATGGATTCCCTTAAACTGAAATTCAATCAAAACTCCCACAGATTTCATCCATATAAACATAAATGATATGTTGGTAGATTAGTGTATATATTAGTCGCTCACACCATAAATAGGATGATTCTAGGATATTGGGAATACTAATATATGATTCTAGATTACATGAATATTTTATTTATTCTCTTGTATAACTCTCCCCATGACACATTCACATCAATTGAGGTTTCAATCACATTATCTAGAAACTAATTGTATATCTCTTGAAAAATGTTTCCCAAGTTCCACCTAGTGATTATCCATAAAATGACTCTTACTTAATTTCCATGATAACCCTAATCATGAGAAATTATTTATATTTATTCAATGATATAAGGCACCATGCCTAAAATAGTTAAATTTGAAACCATCAATCCTCGTCTTATATGTGGAAACTCACTGAAATTCCCTATTAATAATTTATAATGTGCATCTAGCAAAAACTACACATTCTTACAAAATGTGTGCACAATCCCAAACATCTTGTTTCAAGACCAAAATCAAGATTCCATGTGTCCTCCACCAACAAGTCCATTTTGACCGTTTTATATAAAATTACAGTCTTAATATTCCATAATATCTATTAGATATACTCTTAAATACTAGTCACCTGAGTTATTCAATGATTAATCAAACAACAACCCACCTCATGACATAATTTTAGAAGATAAAGGATCAACTACTCAACCAATTATCAATAGGATTGCGAACACGAATACCCATTCCCCTCAAATACAATCTCGATACCCATTCACCCTATGTTATGTTTTAGAAAACAAATTAAATTTCATTTCTGTATAATAAAATATGGGTACCTTCCATGCATCCGTTTATAAATGAAAATACTTACAATGTCACCAACTTATAGCACATATATAACACTATAAATCCTCTCTTGTTGGTATCCCTTGATCAAATAAAACAATAATGACTTACTAGGCTTTTATTAATAGATATGGTCCTCTTTGTCCCCCACCTAGAAAAACTAATCTACAATAATGTATAGCAAAACTAGGTCAGTCCACCGAACCCATAGGTATCCTAAAGGAGAACTATATCTTATTTCAGGGCCTCTATAACATGACGTTCAAAGCACCGATATACACTATATAATGAAGGAAAAAGTAGAATAAGGGAAGAAGATCATCAATCCACAAGGATCAAACCATTTGAAAATAGAATAATGACAACACCTACAAATAATCGAGCTACTAGGCCCAGATCCTCTTCAATCATCCTTATAGAAAATTGTTTTTATAGGGTCACCATATTAGCATAAAAATGATAAGAGGATAAAGGGATATAACACACTACATATCCACATAATATAATACCCCCAAGAGGTCTAACATACCAAAAAAGATCCCCCAACTTGAGGGTGTAATTTTATGAAAATAGATTCCAATTTGACGCATATGTTCATAGAACACCACTAAACATTCTCTAGCACATATCTCAAATCTCTAAAATTTTCTCATTTCCATGGAAAATACTAAAACAATTCATTCCTCCACTAAATAAGTAATCATCAACAAAATATACTAAATTCACAAACAAATGGTCAGTAGGCTCAACCACCTATCAATTCGGTCCAATTGGAATGGAACACATCCACTAAATCCTACGATCATTTTTCAAGTCCCTATATATGTAACTTCTCATGAATATTATAAGAAAAACCTGTAAACATGTATTCATGATATTTTAAACACTTAAAAGGACTTTATTTAGTCCTTTTAACAACATCTAAATTATAATAATCATTATAGAGTCTCAGTGGTTCTCAATTTCATATACTAGTGATAGATGCAATTGTACTTTACACACTATTTAGTTGATATCTTGTATAATTCAAGGGATATTATCAAATAATTTCCATTTAAACCATTTTATTTCTCCATAAGTTCTCATATCTAAGATCGGTTATGAAATAATTCACTCCCTAGATATAGAGGAAAATTTAATTTTTATTTCAAATCGAATATTAATTTTTTGATGTCCCATATCAATAAAGAAGAAACGTAGAAAAATGATATTTTATATTTGATAGGAAATATATTATGTATGACTCCCAAAAAAATTATATGAAGAATTGTATAATTGGAGGATGAAAATTCAAATCCCCTCCATTTATCACAAGTATAACTCCATGGGTTTAATTAACAAGGCATGTTGGAATAAAGGTGATCTATGTTTCTCTCATCATGACAACATGGGTTTACTTTTACGAGAATCCATTCCCAATCTATAGAGTAGGCACTCTATAAATTAATTATTTTTATCCCATTTATGTGAAACAAATAATTAGTCAATAAATCAAAATATATGACACCCTTAATGAGGTAATCATATAATTCCAATTCTCTTGTATGAGGGCCAAATTAAGTACATATTGACTCAATCATATTGTCTTTAATTCGCAAGTAATATAAGTACACTAATTATATATTTTAATTGAAAAATGATTTAAACTACATACATATGAAATGAATTGAGAGAAAGTTAAAATTTAATTATGCATATAAATGTTAGGGAAAAAGATGGAAACCATTCATAATAGAAAAAGAATATCTGATGACACCATAAGAACTCACTGAATTTTCGAATTAATATTTTTGTCTAAAAGAAATAATTCCTCTATATAGACTCCATTGGAGAGTAGTGACATTAGTGTATTGGTCATCCATGATTATGTCTTGAAATCTATAGGACATATTTTCTAAATATTTAAATACTTTTCCACGACAGTATTCCTTTTCCAGAATCCATGGGAGAGAATGGGATTTTGTTTGCCGATACAAACAACTTAGACATTATTGATGTCATCCTAAATCATAATCTCAACCATCCTATAAATACTCAAATATATGGAATTGATATCAATGTCATAATATTAAATTTCATAATTGGAATGAATGATGGGTTCATATGATTCCCTTTTCCACCCAAAATTCATAGTTTATTCATAGAATACATGTTTAATAACCTCCTACTCCTATGTGAGATCACAACACATACCACCATCCAAATTTTTTCCTAGTCCTCCCAACACTCCTCCATATAATTTTACTAAGAATATTTGACCTCAACTAAGCATACTAACCACGAGAAATGGGTTCAATTTCCTTCTTAATGTTTATTTATTTGTATATAGTCTATATTAGATTATGTAATTATGAATATTCATTACATATTTTAGACTCATCTCCCATTAAAAAAATAAAATTCCATTAATACCTTCCACTTTTCTACCCCTTCATCCTTCGTGAGATATGTTGACATATTCCATGAACTCCATCGATATTATCTCCCAAAACATGGCTAGAAATCACATCCTCTGAATCCTACCAATAATAGCTTTGATCATACGAGAATATATTGTGATTAGGTTTCCCATTACATCTTGATTCAAACCCCCATTTTTGAAATTCCAAAACATCAAACACATGATATTCCAAAATATCACTAACATTAATAGTTGGAATATTTCTTCTCAACCACTCACTATTTGATTCATTCACCCATCCCTTACTACCACACCTGGATATAAAAATCACTACATATTCCTCACCTTCCAATTAAAACACCTCTTACTATTTCATACCATATCCAATTTCACATGCATGCTCATTAGATTACTCAATTTTTATATTCATTTAAATCACCATAGGCCCTATATCACACACCTCCTCTATGTCAAATATCTATATTCTGAAAAAAGTCATCTACTTTCAGAATGAGTAGTAACATTCATTCATCCGTCTGGGCAATGAATGTTTTTTCATTCAATTCAGATCCTATTAATAAGCATTCTAATAAGTAGGAATATTTTTCCCCAATAAGTTCCCTCCCCATGTGGCCCAAAGCGTAAAAAATCTAAATTTATCTGATCAATAGATACACCAAATTGAATCTATTCTGTCAGACTGTCATCATATCCAAACACCAATTCCATTCAACTACATCCTAAAAATGCATTCGTTTGTTGGGTTATATTCATTCTCCCATGGAATCATACAGGAATTGAATGACCATTTTTATTTCATGGAAGAAAAAATATATCCTTAACACCAATAAAACATGTTGTTTTCAATGAAAATCTCCCCCGACTATAGTCCGAAATAACTCAGATAGATATATTGAAACATCAAATTCCACACATATTCATAGAGAAATATAGTGAAATCCTGATATAGTTCTTCTAATGTAACACTAATAAATAACAAAAAATTACATAAAATTCTCATAATTGAATGATTTTTTTAAATTTAATTTTATATTATGGAAACTAAAAAATATATCTTTCATCGGGGTATTTTTATTCATGTGGAAATCAGAAGTATAAACAAATAAGAATAGTTGGGATAAATTATCAATTAGGGGGGAACTGGATAATTCCCTCATCAATTCATTCTCCCATGAGAACTGAATCATGATGTGCCTCTTTATTTGGAAGACACAATATTGATCAATTCTATAGTCCCTAGGAATCAAAATAGAACATGTCGAATGGATCCACAGAAGGATAATGCAATTTGATTCGTGCTATCAAAATCAAATTTAGGAGAGTTGGGGCATCATTAAACATTGAGGATTAAATTTAATACAATGTTAATCAATCCAATAAAAAATTAAATTTAGTGATGAGATATATCTATGAGAATGAAGGGGGGAAATAAGTGTTTGAAAAGGGAGATAAGGAATGAGACAGATCTCCCACAGAGGATGGAGGAAATCCCCCTCACTGCAGGTGGAAGGACCCACTCAATTCTCCTCTCCATCAAGATATATAGACATTAACCATCATGGTCACTAAGAATCCCCTTATCATTTCCACAATATTCATTTAATATAAAAACATCTCCATGTAAATTGATCCCCTAGACTACTCATCAAAAGGATCACCATTTAAATTTTTCTATTTTTTTTATATTTTAATTATTCAATTTCAAAACCATTTGTTTTCATTAATTGATCACATGTCTTTTCAATAGAATTACACAATAAGGATTTCTGGAGAAACATATTTTAGGATGATGTTGAAACATTATATTTCCATCCTTAAATCATAACTATAATATGGAATCTATCACATCTTCAGATAATTTAGCTATATATTGCAAAACTATTTGGATCATGGTACTAAAATATGAATGATAAATGATCATACAAGTGTGATTCAAAAATAATCAAACTAAATAATCACACATTCATTGTAAATAGATAATAAAACTAGTGAATTTTGAATCCAATTTTCCTAAAGTTATTCTTTAATACACCACAACTCTTTCCATACTAATCCAAGAGTTAAATTCTATAAATTAGAAATGAGTTGAATTACATAAATCACTATAGATGAAATTTTAAAAGACTGTAATTGAAATCAGTCTTAAACAATGCTCTCATATATGGGATCATGTATTTTCCCCATGCATGTGTTGGACATTCGTGGACATGATCTATTTTCCATGTTCTAAAACAATAATAGTATCCTATCTACAATCAAAAAATATTAAGACAATGAGAAAAGATAAACCATTGATACAAATTTCCTACATCTCGACTTATCTGACTCTATAAATAGTAACTAAACATGTTTTAGATTAGGAGTCAAGAATGCCTCCCTATATGCCGGTGGATACTGAATAGCTACTTTGTAATAATAGAGGTATAGTGGGGAGACTATACCTTTTGGATAAGTAGTAAATAAATTAGAATCAGAAATGAATATTGAAGTGAATTCTAATGATAACTAAATGGTAATAATAAACATCCAATTTCAACATTCAAATAAACCTCCTATGCATGAACAAGAAAATCCATAAATACAATGATGACAACCTACTATTTGAGATATATATTATAAGACTGTACCAACAATAGAATAAATAAAATATTGACCCTAATATAGTTGGATGGTTTAGTACATATTGTGTCCCTAAATCCCATATCATGTAGTAGTATAAAAAGTGAAATAGAATGAATAATAACAGAATATCATGACCTACAACCATGTGACCTTTCTAGGCACATATCTTTGGACCAAACAATATTTTAGTAAAAATATATAGCCCCCCCTCGACAATGTCTAATACAAATGAAGGATATGAAAAAAAATGTAACATTGTGCATGTATATTAATTAAATGTAATGTGGTCTTTCAAATATAACTACATCGATCTTAGGTTCCTCATGGGCCACCAAGCTGAATATACCAGCATCATCCCAATCCAAAACATCTCTAACCAGGTTATATTTGATATTTAATATAGAACATGGATCTATTGTATATAACGAAGGCTTCCATGTAAAAATATAATAATATGGGGTTTCATATATAAAAGATGTAATTGGCCATCGATTCGAGATCAAGGTGATGTGGAAAAACATGTCAAATTTTTTTTAAATGATACGGAACACCATATATGATATGGAGTAATTCCATGCCTAATAATAAGGAATTCCTTGTACAATATTGAGTAATATATGGTCAATTAATAATGAACAACAAATCTAATAAATTAAATAAAATATTGGGATCACTGTGTCCAATTATGTGGTATTCCATATCAATTAATGAGTTATTACATGTCTAATAATTTCAATAAATGATAGTGAAATACATTTCCAATAATGAGTAATTCTATTTACACCTTTTCAATAAAGAACAGGGACCACCATGTCCACAACATCAATAATTAATGAGGAACACAACATTTATAACATCATTGGATCATTTGGAATTCCATGTCCATGATCCCAATTAATATTTGAGGAATTTCATGTCCAGAACAACTTAACCAATAGTAATTCAGGAAACTAAATATGTTATTTTATCTCTAGCAATTCATTTCATTTCAAACCTTTAGTGTATCTAAGGGAAAACTAAAATACACATTCACATTGTATTTAATATTTTTACAAATTAAATGAGAAACATTCATGTTAATCCACATTCAATCATGATTCAATATTTACTATTAGACATTTGATTTTTTTTAAATATTTCCCTGGAAAAAAATCATGACAGTTAACAAGCCACCATGATTTATACACTTAATATTTTTCAATTCAATTAAATTCATTATATTCATTCGATCCATCATAATTTTCAAGAATAATGTAATTGATAAAGGAACAAGTGGTTGTTCAAAAAAATTTATCAAGTCATTATATTCAATTTATCAAATCACGGAGAAGTGATAAAGAGGTCCATGAAATTATAATTTCTAAATTATAATTCATCTTGATTATTTGAAGTCATCTAACTAACCAGAGGAATGTTCCTCATATAAATGGGAGGTTTGATAGAATATAAAAAGAAATGTTTTTAAAATATTTTAATCAAACTCACCTAATTTGGTGGATCAAGTTTATTTCATCATCCACTTACCATGCTAAGAGGTCTATGTAACATCACAATTGGGGATTAATTATTTATGTTATTGAATTTCACATTTTAGAAGCATTGTATTGGAATTTTGATATGTTCCACTACATCAACAATTTATATATGGGAATAATTAAAGGAATAAGAAGTAGACAATGTATAATATATTAAGGATAATTAACTCATCAAGTATCATTATATTAATTAATTAAAAATGATAGAAAATGATGACTCAAATAAATTCCCTATTATAAGGTCATATATCTCACAATGAAACATTATTAGTGTAAAAAATATGAAAGTAATGATTTCATTAGAAGTTATAGTGTCACTATATCTCTTTGAAAATATCAAATTATTCCTGAAATAGAATAAAAATTTTGAAGATCCATCTTATGGTAGGGGATGAAGGATAGAGTATGGAGGTTAGCTAGCTACATAGAGATGTGAGGGTAGAAATGGGGTGAAACCCCATTTAAGGAAGGAGGGGATACTAGTTATTTTACCAATTTTTATGAGGTTCAATGTTCTACCACATGGTTTGGAAAACATTGAACCAACCATGTAGTGCCTCTTTCCATGTACCTCTATGCCACATGGTTGCCTCACATAGTTTACTAACCATTCTCTAAATATTCATGTACCTCTAGGGCTTTTAACTATCTCACAGGTCTATTTTGACACCCAAAAAAATTTGAAAAAGTTTTTATCCTTACCAAAAAGGTTACATATTTTGTAATAATCAGGTTAGCACTAACCACATTCCGACCATACACCAATGGTTTTCTCTAACAGAATTTTTTTTTATTCCCAACGCATCTTGAAACAAATATGGGAATGTTAAAAATATTGTGATTCTTAAACACCATTAATAATCAACACATAAATGTATTCTAAATATATATGTTCCCTTTTTATTATAAATTTGTTTTTTTACCTATCCACCAAAAAAACATTAAAATCATTTGAATATTTCAACCCATCAAAAATCACGACATCTTAAACTTCTGATCTTTTTATTAAACAATTTATCTCTTTATCTTGTTCTATTTTATGTTTTTTTTCTATTAAGAATCAGTTATCACCCCTTTCTTAGGATCCAATTCCCCAAGGTCTAAATATTATTATATAATGTAATATGTTTAAAACTATCTAGAGAGTCATGATAATTTTATAGAGTTAGCATCTAATATAATATAAGATGTCTCTATTTCTAATCTCTAATACGCCCCACATTTCAGTCCTCGGGTTGTGATAATTTTTGAAAAATAAGTTATTTATAACATGAAATTTATATATTATTTTTATAATGTCTACCATGGATTTTTATATCTTGTAATTATAAGTGAGGGAACATCAGTGGTTCCATTAATGATATAAGTTATTGTTAAATTAACTATAACTACTATAATGACTGAGATTCAATGTTTTTATGCATTATTAGGATACTATGAATTATTTCTGAGAATTTTCATTATGTTATCAAATACAATAAAATAATTTAAAATTAAATGATTTAAGTTATTATCGAGTAATCAATGTGAATAGAGCATCATGGAACTCAAGAGAATGTTGGTTAGTGCCCATTTTCTCTCACTACCTTGTAGTAGATATTTGTTTGTGATCTTAAAAGATTCATTAAGGAGTGGACTAGGTTGTTTTCTCCCAAATAATTTCATGGTTGATGTTTAAGATTTACGTCAATTGGGGTTTCATGAGAAAATTTTCCCAATTCCTCAATCAAATATAAAAGTGATAATATTTCATTAAAAAAATATACACCTTATCTTTATAGTGAAAGGTGAGATATATATACTAATAATAAAATATGTAAGTATATATATTCATATTAATGGTTTAATATAAACATAAGGATATCAATGAAGATGATTGAATATTTGAGCTTATTTAAGCATTATAACAATTGGAGTAGAACAATGTGAATGATGATTAATGTTGGAAGGACCACATTAGCTTATCCATGATGAGAACTAAAACTGATCTAATATTTATGGATTTGTAGATAATGAATCTTGAAATATTAAATAAAGGATATTATCCTAAAATTATTAGGTAATTTTTCAACCATCCATTTATGTTGAGATTAAAGAGGCACATGATGAAGATGTCATGCTGCAAAATGAGGTAAGGAATATTCCTGAGCTCAAAATATGATAGTAATGAAATGATGTAGTTCAAGAATTTATTTTCTATCCCATAAATGAAATAATTAATGATGTAATTGCTTTATAAATATGAATTCTCATAATTTTCAATCCATATATTATGTATAAACATTTATAGAGTTCTAAAATAGTGTTTTTCGTGGTTCAACCCTGAAAATTTATATTTTTGAGTATGTATCTCAATACGTGTATTAATATTAACATAATGATAAATGGAAAAAATATAATGGGTTGATGAAAATATTACCCATAACTATATATAAATTGGAAAACATAACCATGGATTTCATCATTGGAAAATTAAAGAAATTTAATGGTCGTCATACTATTTATTTTTATACAAAGTTATCACATTTAATTTATATTGGAGAAAAAAATATATTGAACAACATTATAGGATTTATATTAAGTACGTGGAAAGGTTTTATAGATTATGACTCTCAATCAAAAAGAAAAGAGATATAAATTCTACCTCATCGTTGTAGATAATTGTTCATAAAGGGATAAATATGAGGATAAACATTACCACTTTATATCATCCTAAAAAAATAGCAGTCTAAAAGGACCACTAATACCCTAGATTATATGATCAGATATTTCTCTTTTTATTTCTTGAGGTTTTTGTATCAAATCATTCATGTAGAGTCATTTTATTAAAAAAAAGTCATTCACTCCGCAATTCTGATGTCTACAAATGAATACCTCTATAAAAAGAAGTGAAGAACTCCCACGGGTTGGGATGATGTTGGATAATGAAATGTATTAGTATCCAATCTATTCAATGAAATATAAAAAAAGATAGGTCCCTTCAAAAACATATTGAAGAAATTCATAGTCCATAAAAAAATTATGATGTTAATATTAAATGAGATTTCAAATTTTATGTGTGCGAAAATGTATTCATAAAAATATTTCCATGGAATAAGGTAAAGAGATTTGGAAAGAAGTGGATTTTCATCCCCATAAATATATGTTCTTATGATTTTATGTATTGGGTATCAACGGTAGTATCTCTCTTTGAACTTACACCTATAAACTACCATGTTCATGATGAATTCCATGTATCTGCTTTAAGGAATTACATATATGATCCGTATAATTTAAATCAGTCAGAGGTCACATAACTAAGTCAAGATCTCTCTTATGAGGAATAACCAGAAGAAAGTTTTCATCATAGAGATATAGTTATATGAAACATGACCACTCACCTCTTCCAGGTTAACTAGTTGAATAAAAAATTTAATGAAGCTATAAGGGTACTAAAGGATGTATTGAGGTAGTGGTATCCTCAAATTTTTACGGATTAATATAATTTTTTTGGAAACAACATTATAATGGGGAAATTTGAACACACTAAGGTTTTTGAATATATTTCCTTTCACAAATATTTGATATGTTTGTTATCTTTAAGTACACAGAACACCAAATATAAGGACATAATTCCTTCTAAAAATTATAAAAAGAAAACATTAATAGATATTTTAATTTAATTGATAAAATTCATGAATTAAAATAAATTGATGGAATTCATGAAATAGAGGATAAATTATAAGTAATGTTTCTCAATTAATATTGTTCTAAACAAATGCTTTTACCAAAAATTGTTTTCTATATATATTTTATTTAAATGTCAATTTTAGTTATCTTGAGTATTAAAATTGTGGATTTTTTTAAAAGTGAAAAAAAATGAGTGGCAGTTCAAAAATTTATTATCAATTGGTTGTACACAATGATAAAACTATTTTATGGTAAAAATATATATTTTTAGAAATTTCATTATGAGTATAATGTGGGTTTATGTAAGTAATTAAAATTATTTATTATTTATGAGTTATTTTATATAATTTATTTGATAATATATTAAAAAATAAATTATCAATCACCTAATAATTGTTATATGGAAATTATTCAAAATATAAAGATTTTTTATTATAAATTGATTTTTTCTTAAATTTTTTTTAAATTTTTTTTTTTTCAGATATTATAAATAATTTTTTCCACCTCTAGGAATCAAATCATGGAAAATGGATTGCATATTATAAATTGAAATGGTTAATATTATTAATTATGGTCAAAAAAGATTTTATTCATAATCATTCTTTACAATGGTAAAATATAATCACCATGCTAAGGGTTCAAATGGTTTACAATGGGAGTTTAACTATTAGATAATGATTAAAATATCTCTAAACACTTTGTAATTATGATTTTTTTTGTATATTTTGACCGTCCATTATCCTAAATAATAAAATGTTTTCATTTCCCCCTTCCACTATAAATTAATTTATAATATTTTAAATCATTTAATATTTACTATGGTACAACTCCCTTCACATATTTAAGATAACCTAAACTTCTCACATCATTACACACATTGAAAACTCTGGAGCAGAAACTCCCTACCAAAATACTTTTTAAATTTTCCTCCCCACATCCTAGAAGAAAATTTTTTACCATCAGATCATAGTATAAATTCTTAAGGTGTAATCCAAGGATGTTATGCTGGAATGAGTTAATAATCTTAATGATGTTTATTCCATATTATTTCATTATCCACCCACACTAAATCATCTATATCCATATTAATATAATGATATAAAAATAAAGAATATTCTTAAATGTTTATATCTTATTTTTACATCAATTTTCTATCTTTTTTACATCTGTTAGAAATTGAAATCTTTTCTCATGTGTATGTACAGACTACCATATCAATGTAAGGATGTCATTAATTTTCCATAACAACCTCATATTCATAGATAAGATGATATATTTAATTAATATATATGATATTTAGTATATAAACATTATTTTTTGAAGATAAATTTTTATTTACCATCATTTTTTTCATTCATTGATATATAAATGCATCACTCTTGCACATGATTGAACTATACCACCATGAAATGATGCAATTAATTTCCATTAGTACCATACATAAATTGTTATAAAATATAATTTAATGAATAAATATGAATTTTTTTGATTCTATAATTTTATTAATATGATTAAATCATGACAACAATGCATGTACTAGAATATCCATATCGAAACATGCATGGAATATGAGACTTTTAAAACATAAAATATTGATTTTCAATGAATATTATAAATAATTTGGTGATTTGTGATTATGAGTGAATAATATATAGTAATATACATATTAATATTTTTCATATATTATTTTATAATAAATATAAAATTTTTATATTATTAGTTATAGAATTAATGAATCATGTTTGCATATGAGGCAAGGGTTTATATGACAGTGTCATTTTTAATCAGGTCTTTCCGTGATTAAATATAAATTGGAAGGTGATATGATATCTCGATATTAAACCATTTATATAATTTTCTCCATGGTTTTTTTAGATTTATTTACATATTCATTCTACTATCCACTTTTTTTGAACACCAATATAAAAAATAATTAAGAAATGTCAACCATATGTCTTCTTTTAGCTTGAAAATATTTTTCTCACTTGTACATATTCATTAAAATGATTTAGTAATATTAATTCATATTATCAAATTATACATTAAAGTTATTTTCATCTATATTTTACTTTATTTCTAGAGTATATAAAATTATTCATCACAATTCTTTCTATACAGTATATATTTGACTTTTTACGTAAGTGTAAAATGAATCTTTTTTTCATTTTTGGAATAGATGGATTTTACTTCCATCATAAAAATTATTTTTTTATAAGAATAAATTAATGATTCTATAGTTTTTTCAAGGAAAATACTACATTCATTTTTTATAGATATATTTTTCTAAAAAAATCTAAATAAAATGAGGTTTCAACTTATTTTTGAATGAATATTTCCAATGTTTTTATAAAAGATTATATCCTCTCTATCAGCAACCATTATGGATAATTATTCATCACTATGCATGCGATCTTATGAAAATATTCACTTTATTTCTCTAAATATATTATGATTATTATTTTTGATGATATTTTATTGAAACACATTTATTTCCCATGGGTTATTTAGATATAATGAAATGATTACTGGTTTTTTCATTATACATCTCACACGTGTATGGTCTTCATTATGTGCTGAGGTGGAGTATAATTATATAGTACTCAAATAAATTTAGTATGGGTTATTATCTAATTAGATAGTATGGTAGGTAATGTGTAGTTAATCAAATTTATTATGGGACATTATCCTCTATGTTTAAATAGTCTTAGTAGTAAGCCTTGAATAATGAATTGTTTTCTATACTTATGATTATGATACAAAAATACAACATATAATTATGGGTACAATATCTTCTTATGGATCTGTAAACATTACTGATGATTTCATACACTTAAAAATCGTATAATTTGTTATGATAAAGTATTATCTACTGACTCATTGTTTATGATTGATTACTGATTGGGTATGAATTTAATTAGTTATGATCATGTTATCAATCTCATTTTTTTATCTTATGATCACTTAGGAAATTTAACTAATGTATCTTATGTTTATCCATACTATGATTCTATGCACATACTATATTATATTTTTATTTTTCAAGGTTATAATGAAATATCATAAGAATGAAATATCTCATAAGGGTACAATGTGAGATGAGCCTTGCCAGAGATGATTAATATCTTTATTAATGTTTGTTAATTATGTGTCTAGTCATTAATGACAATGATCCTTCTTTATTATAGGGAATATATTATTGTAATATATATTAACAATATCTAAAATTATATAATATTTATGTATGGAATGATTCATCCACCTCACTCATTTCATAATTAAATATTGATCATGGCTCACTAAAAGGATAATATTATTTGTATAGTAAATTTTAGTTCGTTTACTATCATCCAATGTCCTCAGTGAAAATATGCAATATATTAAAATCACCAATTTATATGTTCTTGATGTTTATTATGGAATACATTATATTAATTATTTTTATATAATTAGATACAATGGCAAACAAATTGTAAAATATTGGTCTCGTGGAATAGGATGTTTTCATAATATAAAAAAATTAGTTTCATTTTATTTTACATTTTATAAAGTAATTCAAAAAACTATGACTCATGTGTATTTGATAACAGATTTGGGTGTCACATATCTATTGAAAAATGTGGATGTAAAGATGTGAAGGAATTTGTTAAGATTTTTTTGGACCTTTGCATCAGTAATACAACATATGTAGCGTCATTAGAAATTGACACTTCTGATCTAAGTCTAAAAAGTGTATTTTTTGTATATTTAGGGGACAATTATTTTTTTATTTCTATAAATTTAAAATGTAATATTTATATGTTATAGAAAAAGATGGTTATTAATCTTCTGTTATAAAAATTTATTTTTCTATATATTGAAATGAAATAATATATGGAATATTAATTTTATTAATGGATTATAGATTTTGAAAAAAGGATAATTCATTTTCAATCATTAATAATTAAAAGTTCATGGTTGATTCTATTCCATCCAACATTTGAAATTTTTATCTCAATCATATAAGTGGGAAATTCATTCAATATATCCATATTGATAGAATAATAGGCTCATTAAATTATTAACTATTTGACACATGAATCCATGTTTGTTAGGGAAATAAAAATGAAACCTTTTTGGGGAGGTGAAATAGATAGTGGATAAAAAGATCTCAAATACAGTGACGTGTGGGAGAAAATGTGTACCCAATAACATTCCATTTTTTGGTAAAAAATTACTTTTAGTAGTTACTTTACTGTGTATGAATTTTCATAAAATATTGAAAATTAGTTTTTATATTTTCAAAAGTTAAATGAGTTACAAATTTATATTTAAATTTATTTGGGATATAAAATTATGAATGTTTGATCTAATTCAGGTAATTATAACTTATGCATAGAATTAATTATTAACTATGAGATAATATATTTATATCACAAATCACTCCACCATTAACACCAAAATGGGATTACGTATATAAAAATAAAATTCTTACCTTTTTATAAATGGTTCATTCAATGAATATATTTTATGAGATTTAAATTTTATTCTAGAGTTATGCATTGGATAATGTTGTATTCTTAATAAGACATGTTCAATATAAAATAGGCACAATGACATTCTATATATTGTATACATGAAAATAACCTAATATTTATTTTATGAATATTTAGTATTTGGAATAATTGATATGACTATTGGAATTTAATAATATTGAATCAATATATTATATGATATTATTTTTTGGCATCTCCATGGAAATAAATAGAGAATATTTATATAATCATATAGAGTACAATGTGGTTTTGATTTCATTTTGTACATTCCATTCGATGGAATATATATTTATAGAATATTTATAGATAAATGATGAACATTGAGAAGTTCAAGTACAAAAAATTGGATATATTCTTAATATAAATGTTGATCTAATTCCCCAATGAGTAGTGAAGAAGAACAATCAGAAGCTACAAAAGATACCCTATAATGACCCGCTAATTTCCATTGGCTTCTGAGTAGAACAAGTCATTACTTGGCCTTAAGTTACATCCCCAAAGGTACCAACGGGTGGAACTAAAGGCTGAAGGGTTTCAGTGTATGTTGGGGATGATTTACCTTTTAATGACTAAAATTAATCACCCAACAAACCAACAACAAACTACTCAATATAATGCATGAAATAAACTAATACATTTTTAACATTAACTTTAAAACAACCAACAATGGTATGATACAATGGAAGGCTACCTAACATCAATGTAAATAGTGGAATGACAATGAATGAAATCCATTATGAAAAAAAAACTCCATGATCCACAAGCTCCATGCTCCTATATCACCATGTAGTCCAATGTATGATGACATGGTTCTAAAGATGTGTGATACATTACTTTTTCCCAAGTCCCTGGAGGTGGAATCTATAAAATAACCAATCTTCCAAATTAGTGGTGATTATATAAATTAGTGGGTTTTCCCACTTACACACATACTCATGCCACAAGGATAGAACTGTTATTACATTATATAATACATTTTATATAAATCAATTCACAAAAATAGTTTATAACCAAATATAAACAAGTTTGAAAAAAAATTATTAACAAGTGAAAACACAAGTTGATGAAACAAATTTAGAATAAGTAATTTTTAAAGAAAAATAACAAATTAAAGCTTAAACACCGATTCTTATTATCATATTGGAACACCCCTTCCATTGTTCTCAACACACCCATACATGCATGCATCATTACACAGTTCCAGACTCTTTATCAGTCTCTTTTCCAATTACCTTGAGTCCCAATGACACATGACCATGATATAGGGTCATGCTCCTTGTACCCCAATGGTAAAAATTCCTTATTTAGGGTCACATCGATCATGAACTCATACCACCCATATATGGAAAAAGGATTCAAATAAACCACTTCAAACCATTTCAATAAAACTATAAATTTATAGAGAATGAAAGGGAAAACCAATTTCAAACAACTATTTAATTTCAATAAAACATACTCATTTATTGACGTCATCGAGTCCATTTTATGTACAAACATTACATAAAAAATCCCCTTCTTAAAATCCATATTTTAAAATCAATATCTAAAGTAACAATTCAGAATCTCAAATTTTCCAGATTTCATAAAATGTCACTGAAGAAGGTTTTCCAATAGCGCTAAACAAAAAAATCACAATAAATTAATCCTAATACAATATATTTGTATGAATTCCAATCTGTTCTCTTATGATGTGTTAAGGGACATTCTTTCTACACAATTGTTTTTATGAAACTTGACAATAGACGAAGAATGCTTAAGAAAACCAAGTTGATTATTCCTAGAACATTTTTAGATCACTTATCCTAGAAATATCAAGACCAAATACCAAATTATCTTGAATCCAAGATCATATATCTACACAGAATGAGTGCAGACATGAGAAACGAATGAGAGGGGAGATGTATATTTAAGTTGATCAAAGAATCTGACCAAGAAAAATCAATAATGATCAAATACATTAATAATCGAGGTATAAAACACAAATGGAATTCATTATATTGACACTATAACTATTTTAAGTGGTTATAATTAATTCAAGAAAGATAAATCTTGATTTATGGCCACATAGAGAAAACATGATTCAATTAGAGGAAAAAACCTGTGACATTAACTTTTTTAAGATCTCACTTAAACAATATGCATAGTTAGTTCATATGGTCAGACAAACCGTGCGTTAGATACAGCTTAGGAAGACCCTCTTATGGCCTCCATTCATGGTATCCATTACCATGAAAACATAGTGCCAATGCTCTCTACCAGAAACATGCAATTTTGAAATGTTTTCCTACGATGTCTTCATTGTTTTGATAAACCGCGCACAGTACATGTGCCTCTCATTTTTTCCACAAAACATGGTGAAAGATCACAAAAATCACCTAATATTCCCTCTTATAATTATATCCATTAGAAAACCTAGAATAGGTTATGTATCAGAAACTGTGGTACTACATTTTAACCATTATCTCTATTTCTGTCCACAAAAATAGAAAACCATTGTTTCTATGAAAGTGTTTTGGCCATTTATCTTTCATTTCCTTCCAACGTTCCCAAGTAACATCCTAAATATGACCTTGCTACCATAAAAACCAAACCAAACTGATGAATTTTTCACCCAATACATTCTATTTCCTATCCAAATTTCATACCAAGATATGTATCAATAAATAATCCAGATCTAGGATAATGTGATCCCATCTGGTCACATGTTCAGGATTAGGATAATACTTGTTCAACCAAGTAAAGTGGAAATCATTTTGAACTATTCTAATCCATGGAGGTAATGCTAGATGGCATTCCACATTTCCAACATATTCCATTATCCTGAATGGTCCAATGTGTCTAGGAGATAACTTGTCTTGCTTCCCGAAACGGTGATGCCCTTGTCATGGAGAGATACTCACGAACACATTATCACTCAGGGAAAATGACAATTGCCTTCTATGAATATCTGACTAATATTTTTAATTATTTTAATAATTCTCCATCATATTTATAATTAACATACTCTTATAAATTGTTATCTAGACATGGATCAGGTCAACTAGTGATGTTTCACCTATTTCAAAATAGCATAGAAGAGAATGAAATGAACCCACACACAATTCTTCAAACAGAGCCATATGTATCGAGTCCAGATAACTGTTATTATATGAGAAATAAAATAAGGTTAATTTATCCCCCATTAACCACCAAAATCCATTACATAAGCCTGAAAAATGTCTTCCAATGTCTATATCATCCATTCAGATTTTCCATCCATCTAAATAGGATACGCCTTTCTAATAGTCCACTGATTCCCAAATCACTATCTGAAAGGATTAAAATGGGTACCCCAAGCCTCTTCACTATTTCTATGACATAAATTTTGGATAGATCCTCCACCATATGAGTTTTTCAAATAGGAATGAAATGGGCAGACTTGTTGAGCTGATCCAGTATCCAAAAAATTGAAATATTTTTCTGTTCCATTCTTGGAAGACATGTAATAAAATCCATTTGTACCAACTCCAATTTCCATACTGTACTTTGTATAGACTGCAACATACCTAAATATCTATACTTCACTTATTTAACCTATTGACAAGTTAATAATCACAAGATGGAATCAACCACCTTCTTTTTCATTTTGCTCCACCAAAAATGTGCCCTTAACACCTTATACATATTTTATGTTCCTGGATGAATAACCCATCTCGAATGGTGGTCAGCATGAATTATTTGTCCTCAACAAGCCACTTGCACAACCATCCAATCTCTAAAACACAACAATGAACTCCCAACTATTTTTCAACCCTCAATTGTCTCCCCACCATTGAGTTTTGAACTCAAAATTAGACATTATGCATCTGATGTTTGTCCCTCTATGACCATATTTACCAAATTTGGAAAAAGAATAGATGGAAATAAAACCACAACATCTCCTCAGTCATGACATTCCACATGCAAGTCGGCTAGAACCGACTTCAATTTTTATTCATATGATGCTTCTTTTTCCAACTGAGCATATGAATTTGTACTCAATTCATCCACCACTGAATTTCCTTTTCCTAGTGTATACATCATGTAAAATTAAAACATCTAGAGTTACTCCATATATCTCCTTTGCTTCTAATGTAATTCTCTCTATAAGGAAATGTGTTTTAATCTTATGTGGTCCATGAAAACAGTGAATTTATCTACAAATAGAAAATGACGCAATGTATTCAAGGAATGGACGATTGTAGATTACTCAAAATTGTGTGTGTGTAATTATTCTCATGAACCCTCAACTACCATGGACCATAATCCATGACATGGTCTAATTACATGAGAAAACAACCCAACCCTGATCCCGAAGCATCATAGTACACCACACACCCATATTAATATTCATGAAAAATCAAGATAGGTTATAATGTAAGATAAAATTTCATTTCCTTGAAATACTTTGGCCATTTGTCTACCCATTAGAATGGAGAATTATTCTTTTTTAGATCTATCATTGGAGAAGCTAGTCATGAGAAATCATGCACACAGTATTGGGAGTACGTACCTTGACCAAGAAAACTTCGTATATCAAAGATATTCATCATTGGATTCCACAAAAAAACAACTTCTATCTTTTTAGGATCAATAGAAATTCCTGTCTTAGAAATGGCATCGTCTTGAAGAGGTACTTATTATATCCAAAAATCACGCTTTGATAATTTGAAATACAAATATTGATCTCTCAATAGTTGTAACACTATTTACAAGGGTTCCTCATGGTCATCCAATGTATTTGAAAACAATAATATGTTATCCATAAACACCACAACAACATAGTCTAGATATCATTGAAATATATGATTTATAAATCCCTTGAAGGTCTTCGATGCATTCGTCAGACCGAAAGGCAAGAAAACATATTTATAGTGTCCAAATCTACATCTAAAATTTGTTGTTGTAATATATATTCCTTCCGAACATTAATTTGGTGATATCCTAATCACATGTCAATTTAGGAGAACCATTAATCTCTATTTAATTGATAAAACAGGTCATCCATGTGTAGAAGTGGATATTTGTTCTTATCATAACATGGTTCAGCATACAATAATCAACACACAAATGAATAATTCCATCCTATTTATTCATGAACAAGACTAGTGTTTCCCCTACAGACATACTTGGATGAATAAAACACTTTCCTTCTAGATCCTCCAACTGCACTTTCAATTCTGGTAACTCTTTTTGTTCTATCCTATAAGATAGAAGGGAAATTAGACTTCTTCCTAGAAGAAGATCAATCATAAACTCCTCTTACCTTATAGGTGGTAACCGTGATAACTTTTTGGGAATGAAATCAAGAAATTTATCCAAAAATTTTGGAGAAATATTTTCCTCAATATATTAAATTGATGAAAAAGTCAATGCGGGAAATTGATAAGAGATCGTTACATCCATCAGTGCCAATAAGATATTTTCACCTTTCATTACCATCATATCTCTTCTGAGGAGATGCTCGATGTCATCCTCAGTCATGAAACTGACTTTTCTCGTATAGAATTTAATTTGGGCCTAAAACATTGCCATTTAATCCATACATATAATTATGTCATAGACATCCATGTTCGACCCAGATAAGTCCTAATTAAGCTCAGCTCCAACCAAAATTAATTCAAATTCTCTACACACAACGGCTTGATAGTCTCATTCCCTAAGAGGAGTTTTAAGTTTTAAAATAAAAGGAATAATTTACAACATTAAACATTAAAGATCAATAGAATGGGAATAAATGAAAGAATGTTATTTACTGGTATCAAAGGTAAATTTCACAAAGATATAATTTAAAATAATCATACCACTCATCATAGTTGGTCCATCATGATCATTAAAAATAATCTTATTAGCTCTATAAAACGTCTTCGTTGCTGCATTACACACCATCATTCCTTACTGAGAATACCCCGGTAGAGGATTCATGGTATTTCATGTAATGCTTTAGCTATCTCTACTCTACTGACGAGACTGATTCTGTTTTCCTCGCCCGTTTGAAGATTATGATGCTTGCAATGCCTGAGAAGTGTCTCAAATGCCTGACTTTGGAGAACTGTGACAATAGCACTAAATATTCCCCATCATCTAGCATATATAATGCTCTCGATTGTATCATGCACTCTCTCTTTATGTGGTCAAATGAACAACATTGAAAAGAAAATTGCATTACTTTTGGGTTGTGGAAGAAAGATCACTTATACAGCCATATGATTCTTATTTCCACTTCCACCATGGAAATATGTGTCCCTACTCCATTTTATCCTAGAATTTGAGTTCCCACCATTCCCTAGAGGTATCGTCATACCACCTCCCACAGATCCTAAGATATCACGCTTAGACATTGTTACTTTGTTCACCATCTCTGTATAATCTGTATTGCAAATCACCACAAACTTCAATCGAATTTCCTACCATAGCACAGATTCGAGGATGTGTTCCTTCAAGGATTCAATTTTCGCATCTTATGATGAAAATTTCACTTAATTAATTAATTTCGACACATATTATTTTACATTAAAATTATCTTGCTTCAGGCTAAAGAAGACCATTGTTTTTTGGATTTTGAATGTATGAGGATATAATTATTTGTTGACCAATTATTCAAAATTTTCCTATGTAAGGCCTTAATAAAATTTAGAATGAACCACTAAATCCCACCATTAGAGTGAAATATCCTCAAGAATATATGTTTCAACTTTGAATTTGATCTCTAATGGTGTTCTGATAAAATCAAAGATACAATTCATCCAACATAGCCACACCTCTTCTTTTCTGTGTTCAACATCACCCCAGATGTTAGGCATATTCTACTTCATGAATATGATGATAGTTCCCACATGCCTTGGCTCACTCTTTCAGTTCCCGGTATCCATATCTTAAAAATATTGGACAATAATCTGAACAAGCACAAAGTTTACCCGTTTTCCTGGTGTAACCTCATTCTCCGAAACATCGTTGGGTTAGTCTCAATGATTCCAACTGGGTGCCATTTTGTAAACCAGAATCAATCTCTATCAATCTGACTCTCTAGAAGCTGATGGAATATAATTTCAATTTATATCACATAAACTATCACAACATTATTTTCCTAAAAAAACCTTTTTCCATGATCAACCATTTTTGAAAACCATTAACGTACTTTTTAAAAATTAAACCATGTTCTAAATACCATAATCATTTCCTTTCTCAAAATAATTTATTTGAGAAATAATTACATACTTTTTCTAAAATCAACACATTTTCACAACATGAATCTTTACTCTAAATGATTTTGGCACCCTTAATGGAAATTGTTTCTTCAACAATTCATCTCATGCTCATATCATTGTATAAACCCATGATAATGAGGTTTCAAAATCCTAAAAATGTCTCAAAATATTTATATACCCAACTCCCTATTAACTTGATGATAATCATAATGATGTTTGATACATCATTTTGTGATATGCATTTCAAGTTCCAACAATCCTACTCTGTTCTATGATTCCATCACAAGGAATATATGAGAATGCATTTCACCTCCAATACCAAGAACATTGATGACTAGTTTTTAGGCAATGAACAAAGAAGTTGATACCATTGGTAATGACCTACTAATTCTAATTATCTTTAGAGTACAACAAGCCATTAGTAAGTCTTAATTGACATTCCCATGGCACCAAAGGCTATAAATTAAATTCTGAATGGTTTCAATGTATGTAGTGGATGATTTAACCATTATTGATAAAAACCAATATCCCATCAAACCAACATGAAATATATTACCATGATGAATGAAATATACTAATACAACTTAGTCATTCAATTTAAAACATCCAACCAAGGTGTGCTACAATAGAAGAGAAAACAGAGTCAATGTAAACAGAGGAAATACAAAAAATAATCCCCAGGATGACAATATGAATCCATGGTCTATAAGCTCCAAGCTACAACATCAAAAAGTAGTCCGAAGTACCACAACATGGTGCTAAAGACATGTGATATGTTACCTTTTCCCAAGTCTCAAAAGGTGGAATTTGCAAAAGAACAAATGTGAAAAAGAAGGTGTTGTTATATAATGTAGTTGGTTTTCAGAATTACTTCTCTACTCACGCCACTAGTATTGAATAGATTTCACATTATATAAAACAATTTATATAATTAAATTTACTAAAATAGTTTATAAACAAATATAAAAAATTTCAAAACCCAATTATAACAAAGTGAGAAAAAGGTAGAGGAAACTTATTTACAGTAACTTATTTTTCTAGAAATATAACTATTCAATGATTAATGATCAATTATTATTATCATTTTGGAATACCCATTCCATAGTTCACAACACACCCATACATGTATGCCTTATTTGACAGTTCCATATTCATGAGAAAACTATTTTCCTATTACCATGTGTTCCTATGACAAATTCCCACGATCCAGGTTCGTGCACCTTTTACCTCAATGGTATATTTCTCATATATAGTGGAACACTGATCATGAATGCACACCACAGATATATGAAAAAACCATTCAAATAAATCAATAAAATCCATTTAAAAAATGTAATTTATTGAAAACCAAAGAGAAACCCTATTTTAAGAAACCATTTCATTTCATTAAATCATCCCCTTATATTGTAAAAAACAAATCTATTTCACCTGCCAACATTCCTAAAAAATACCCTTTTGAAAATATATATTTTAAAAACAAGAACCAATACACTCATTCAAAATCTCCAATTTTCTAGATTATAAAAAACGTCAATCAATAAGTTTTCCAAAAAGTGTTCAACAACTAAATAAAATTAAATTCAGCACAATATATTAAATTTTAAAGAATTTCAATTACATATAATTAGGGGAGAGATAATCCAACTATATCAATGGTTTTAATGAAAAATGACAATAGACGAAGAAGACTTAAGAAACATAGGTTAATAGTACACAGAACCTCCTTATATATCTCCTATTAGAAAGTTCAAGACCAACTCTCAACTTATCCAGACTCAAAACTCATAGATAGACTGATAATGTGTGTAGATCAGAGGAACCAAGAAGATCTGAGAAGTATATCTAGGTAGATCTAAGAAACTGATCAAGACCAATCACATTCCACAAGAATTTATGTTCGAATCACCATGGGAAGCCATCAGATTGACTCAAAATCAATTGGGAGATATTCATATACCATTATGGAAGAGATATCCCACGTTTTGGCCACATAGGAGAATAAACAGGCTACTTAGAGGAAAAAATGTTTGAGATCCACTTTTTTACGATCACACTTAAACCATTTACACGATTAAATTGTATGGTTAGACAAACTATGCACTAACCGTGCATTAGATACTTCCATGGTAGGCCCTCTCACTGCCTCTTTGGATGGTCTCCCTAACTGTGTACACATCGTTCCAAATATATCTACCTCAATCCTTCCATTTTGAATGGTTTCTACATAGATGACTACACGGTTTGGATAAACCACATGCTACTCATACACCTCTCCAATTGTCCCCAAAAAATATTTATTTCACCAAACACTACCAACATTACCTCATATACATTATATCCATAAAAACCCAAAAAAAGGATTGTGTACCAAAAACTGGGGTACTACATCCTTGATGGTCTGGTAGAAGATTTAAATAACATGTGTGCTATAACTGTAATACATTAAATTATGATAAGGTATTTATCATATCAGAAAACCTACCGCTTAATGATAATCTATTCGGTGTTCTAATTATGATAAATAGACTAAATTCATGGAATTTGAAATTTAATCGATGTACAAAATCCATTTTATGAAATTGGATTATTCGAGGAAATAGTAGAAACATATGGTGATATTGGGGTTTCCAAAAGAAATGAAATAAATTTTTATTATGTCATTCTACTTAATATTTTGAGTTTAAAAATGATTGAGACAAATTCATAGTATCCATTATGAAGATACATTTTACCCTAGAGAATTGATAATGTATATTCATATTTATCTATCCAAATATATATTTATGATTATTAGATATATAATTGATATCTAAATCATATTATCTAATGTTAATATAGTGAATGATGCCTCTATGATATAGCCTGAATCTTTTGAAATTCAAAATTGAGTTTTCTAATGTTTGGACTATTCAAATATTCATTAATGTAAAAAATCATGCTTCTTCAAGTTGGAATATCTTATTTTATGATTCAATCAAACAGTTAGTTTTCATCAATATTATTGATAATTCTAATGTATATATGTGGGATAGTGGGGTTATCAAAGTATTTAGGATATTGTATGTATATGAAATAATAAAAATCGCATATGATATCATGAGACCCTATAATATGAATATGTTGACATATTAGTGTTTCTTAATAAAAAAATAGAAGAAGCTATAAATATTCTATGTATGAATATCTTTAGAGATAAATCTAATTGGTTTCTTAGATGGAGTAAAAAAAACATATATTAGTAATGTGATAATGTGGTTTAGTATGGATATCCAGATCGTGAGTCTTTACCATTGTGTCATGTAATGAAACTTAATAATATTTATGATCCCAATACATAGTTATAAATGATGGGAAATGTTATATATGCCTATGACATAGGATCTGTCATGTATATCATACTGTGTACTTGACAAAATGTCTCTTATGATTTGATAATTACTCTGTGATTCCAATTAAATCCTTGTATGATTTGTTGGATCAATATGAAGATCATTCATAAAAACTTGAGAAGTACTAAGGATCTGCTCTTGGTGATTAGTGTAAATAATAAACTCTATATAAATTGAAACCCAAATGCTAGTTTGAAATCAGAAAATTATGATATGAAATTTCAATATAAGTTTTTATTTTTTAAAAATGGTGGATATAATAGTCAGAAAATTACCAAACAAGTGAATATAATAAACTCAAAAAGATAGGAATATTAGACCTATGGTGATCTTATAATTTAATACATAAATATTACATAATTTTATTTGAATGATTAATATATCATAGAATATAACATTCCCGGGAATTGTAAAGGTTTTGGTCGTTTTTAGAACTAAACCATATTCAACTTACTGTATTAATGATCATCAATGTATCCCATAAATTTCATCTAAATTATTCCACTTATTAGACATATCTTATTAAATTTATTTCTTCATAACCTGGAATAATATAACAATACGAATGGGTTATGTAATATTCACATTTATGGTATACACGGGAGACCTAAATTGAATACCATAAGATATAATATAATAATTATAAGGACTGATATCAAGATAATGACTATGGAAATAATTACCAAATCCATCATTGATCGTATATCATCATTCTTGGAACAAAACATTATCAAAAAAAATTCAGGAGTCAGGATAGTATGGATTCATCAATAATAAATCAGAAGCCTTAAAAGCATATCATATTCATAAAACATGACACTAGATTGGTTTTTGAAATTCATACACAGATATCCTTTTTTAACGTCCCTAACAAGTCATACATATATACCCCATATTAATATATGAACACTCATTAACTAACATAATGATCCACACCATAATCATAAGGGTATAGTGCACTGGGCAATATGGTTAAATAATCAACTAGTTTATAAGTGAAATATATGATCCACCAGAAGTTTCTTTATAGTTATCACACTTAAATGAAATACAATACATAATATTATTCTTCATGACCTGGGAAAAGGAAAAATGAGATAGGGTGAGATTGTATTCTTTGTAAGGGTTAACATAGAAGATATAAATTGATGACATGGGGAATGTATCACATAAGCATTATTATTTTCGATCAAGAATATTGCCTAAAATAGTCATACCCAATATTTCATGGATCGTAAACAGGATTCATTCCAAAAAATATATTTCCATTATACTTGAATCTTAAGATTGAGAAATCATCATAAAAAATAATTAACCATAATTTAAATTCATAGAAATTTGGTGGCATCATAAATATTGAAACCATTTCATATGTCAAGGTTAACTATCGATACCATCAAATCATTGTGGATTAGGCATCAAAACATGTCTCCCGTATAATTATTCATCAAACCTAATCTCATTTGCCTTCAATATATCAATCACATTGACTTGTATCGCATATGGTATACTGGATATTGATATGTTTCCAAAACCTAATCAAGCACATCATCTTATTTCAAGAGATGATCATAAAGATAGAATTGCTTCCCATGGTTATCTAATAAGATATAAATCATTTCCAAATGCATTGATGATTAATATAATTTAAGGACCAAAAATTATATAATGAAAATTATATATTTATATTAAATAAAATTAATAAAAATTCCTTATAACTTATCTCTTGCACAAAAATTGGGGATCATAAACATTTCATCAGTCCTTCATTTCATAACCATTGGAAAATAAATTTATTTCAAAAGAGTCTCCCATCATAATCATAAACCATCTAGAGAAATAATAAGGATGTTAACATTAAATCATATCCTTATTAAATAATAAGAAACAATAATGGTTGATGTTAATGATTAAAACAAATTCCATAAATATCATTAATGTATTCTGGATGAAAATATCCTGTCTATTTCTAAATTATTTATTTAAAATCTAAAAAATTACCGAATATTAAATTAAAAAAATATCTTTTTTATATAATTGGGAATTAATGTATACAGATTAAAATTTATGAGTTCTCTTGATAGTGGTAAATATAGTTATCGTCGTACATGTTAATGAAATAACTCATTCCACACTCTTGAAAAAATTCAAACAATTCTTGATCGGAAAATAACATGAATATTACTTTTAAACCATTTTATTAAAAAGTAAATCGTGGGTAAAATATCATTAAACAATCAATATCTAATATTAAAAATATTTTTATAAATCATATACAAGGAAGAAAAGATAATTTTTACTGAAGACAAATAAAATGTGTTTTATTAAAAATGTTACTTCTGTCTCTTAAGTACAAAAATAGAGGAATATGAAATGAAAAAAATAAAATTTCATGAAATAACAATATGATAATAAAATTTGGGAGTTTATTGAGAGATTTATTTCTTTATTTCATCATATTAATATTAATAAAAAACAAGACTGATAAATAATGATATTTTAACATAAAACATTAGCACACATGAAAAATTTGGATAATAATCCCAATGGATGAAATAAACCATTATGTAAATTAATATCCCAATATATTTCATTATAATAATAATAAGATAAATTAATGAGTTGAATATAAACCAAATAAAAGCAATAAGTAGTGAATGTGGCATGTGTCACATGTAAGTTAAAGTGAGAGGAAAATCACTTACCTCTAGTCTTGACTACCTTCATACACCATTGAACCTATAGTATAATAAATATGTGTATATTATCAATATTTTAAATTGCAATAATAATAATTATCATACCATATATTATTTAATAATATCCTTTCCCCACCCATTTAATAATAATTCTTTGCAAAAAAAGTTTAACGGGTATTAACTGCCTCTTTTTACATGTATGTTTTTCGTCGATAGTTTTTTTCCTTGTTCATTTAATTATATTACATCACCTAAAATTTATAATAATTATTAAAATATCACATATATTCATTATATAAAAATTTATATTCATCTATAATATTTAGATATCATAAAACTAATTACACTACTAATTCAAACAGTAGACCATACATACGCATGAATGATGATTACATTTTTTCAGATGGATGGTATGAAAGAATTATAAGTATTAATTAACCATTATTTAAAAAAATTATCATTTATATCATATATAAATTAATTAAATATATTATTCTTACTATCATCTCATAATAATAAGAAATATCTATCAAATCGCTTCGTGGTGGTGGTAGACCACACGTACGCACGAGTGATGTTATTGTTTTTCAACAGATTGGAAAATAAAAAAGTTATATGTGATATTTAATTTCCAACTGTATAATTATGTAATAATAAACATATTCAGTCTTAAAATTTCTTATTATATCCAAGTATGTGAGGCGGGGATAGAAATTTAATTTCATCGGTTCGTAAGATGGTAGTTCTCCAATCACATGGTCAACAATTTCATTTCACATTTGATGGAACGCGGGAAGGATTTTTGTTATTCCAGTAACATAATAACATATAAATAGATGGTACATACTGATTTTATTGTATCATCATTTTTAATAATATTTTAGGGAGGGGAAGCATAGGTAAAACAAAAATAAAATTCCTAGGATTATACCTCTTCTTCTTAGATCCACTTTAGGTTAACACGGAAAGTATTTATAGGAGGGTTTGTTAATTGAAAATTATTGATGGAGTTGATATGTTAATTATGGAAGGTATTTGGTAATATATATAATAAAACAGAAATATTTCAGTCTAAATATGAGATAAGAGGGCATTCCCTTTAATATGTGTAGAATTGGTCTCTCTTTGAATTCCTTAAATGAAAAAGATATACCCCAATTTTACATGGACCTGAAGAATCAAAAAAGGATCATTAATGAACATTATATTGTATAGGGCTGAAATATTTCTATCTAATTTTAATTTGGTCATCTTTATAGGGAATTTTATCCCTTATATTTTTAGATAAACACATAGAAACCTTTTTTAATTTTAATTGTGGTAATTAATGTTATCTATTATTTTAATTTGTTGTGAGGAAAAATTAAGAGAGTATTGTTATGAATAGAAATATGAAATCCATTTTACTAATCTCAATTCAAATATCTTGATAGATATAATATAATCTAAACCCAGATAGCTGATGAAAAATTGTTTTTCCAAAGAAAATTTATTCATAATTAGAGAAGGGTTTTATTACAAATTTAAATAAAAAAATTAATTAAAATAATAATAATTTGATTAATAATAATATAATTAATCTATAATTACTTTTAAAACCATTTAAAAATAGAATTGATATTTTTGAATTCATTAAACCCAATGTCCATTTTTAATAAAAAAATAACCTTCTTCACATTTCATCAAAAATAAAACTTTTTCAAAATATTATCAAAAACTGTATATAAGATAATTTTAACGACATAATTTCAATATTTATATTATTTTTTGTAAAATATGTATTCTAATAGAGGTAAAAAAAATTATTTTATTAATTTTTCGTCAAAACCAATGAAAATCAATTTTTCTAGAAAAAAATCATTTTTAATCCATAAAAATACTTTACAAAAAATAATTTACTTATTTCTAAATATATTTATTTATATATTAAAATAATTAATATTTAGAAAATAAATTTTACCTATTAATAACTACAAACATAATCTCTAGGTTGTAGTATTATTATTTAAATAATATTGTTTTTATAGTAAATTTTGTTTCATCACAACTCAATGTTTCATGTAATTAAAGCAATCAAAAAATTTATATTAATTTAAAAATAAAAAATATAGGTGTTTTACATTAATCCCACATCAATTGAATTCTATCAAAAAAATTCTTTTACACTGATACAAACAATTGAGGATTCTCCTATATCATCATATCCTCTAATTCCCATATATCTTGATCAAATTGGTGGATTATCCCCAAAACTATGGACTAGGTGAGCGATCATATTTCATAGAACATTACCTCCCCCATATAGAATCTCCAACAATTTTTCATTATATGAATGATATTTATTTTTTGTTATGACCTTTGAGTTCATTAAATATAAAGGATTTTTTATATACATTCTCAAGAGAGATATATGAAACCCATGATAAACATTAGAGACATTCCATGGAAGCGCGAAGCAATGAGAAACTCCCCAACAAGATCAGGAATATGAAAGGAGACAATATTACAAGGGATGAATATTCTATTATTCCATAATACCACAACCCTATTTTATTGAAAAAATCATAGAAACAAGTTGTCACCAACATTGGACACCATATCACATCCACGATTGTAGGAAATACATTTATATTGAATTTATCTTACCCTTATGTGTTGGTGAGTGGATATAACATTAATTTCCATTTTTTAGATATCTCATATCCAAATATATTTCTATTTCTAGTTTTATCCTAGTAAATCAGAATTCTACACTTAATTCATCATTGAAATTCATTTGAGGTCATCTAAATGTTCGATTGAATACAATTATTATATGAAAACTCAACTAGGGTGTATTCATCCAAATCACATTTTAAATCCATATAATATGATTTTAGTATATCATTTAGTGTTTTCACTGTTCTCTTAGACTACATAAAATTATTAGAATTATACACAAAAAAAATCTCATATTTATATATAAAGACTACTGGTAAATTCTCCAGAACATTAAAATAAACCTCTTTTCACAATAAAATAATATAGAATGTAGAACTCTATAAAAACATACAACATCATTAATGTATATCCTTGAAATCTAATATAGAGAGAATTAATCAATGATAGTAATATTAAGTGCTACCTTTTAATGTGTTTCACTATAACTAATTTAAAATTGCAACCATTTTATGATTTGGGGAGTACATTGAAAAAAATAAGTGGTGATGATTTTTTATTTTCCCTATGGTATATATTATGGTTGTTGCATCCCCATTCATTTTTTGTCAACTGTAACTTTTTTACAAACCGTGAAATGGGATATAAACCAAAAAATATCTCTCTTCTTTCCCTCACAGTAGAAATTATCATTCAAATATCTATTCATCTGTATACATCAATTATGATGATAAAATAAACAACAATGAGGACCCTCATTTACCTCATACTTAAAATATTTTTTGCATTATGAAAATAAATTTTTTTATCTAATAATTCCATAAAATCCAATATTATGATCTTGAATATTTATGACCATCTTCTAAGGATCTACATCTTTATATACAACTCTTTAATATTCATGTAAATAGATTATTGAATAATCATTTAAGAAATATTATATTTATTCCCTCCCTTAAATATTTCAAAATAAAACCATTTTAAGATCATTAAATATTTGAACTTTTTTAATCATTATCATAGATAGAATACAAAAAACATTTAGACTCAAAGCATAGACCACCATCTTCACTTTCCCATGGTGGTAATGTACTGATACGTCATAATTTTTAATGAGTTCCAATAACATTTTTTGGAACATATTCAACATTACCATGTGAATATATACTTTAAAAAAATTTATTTGTAAATATATCCCACAATTCGATGTAAACATAGTTCCTTCATATCTGTAATGAAAAATTTCCAGTGATTACTCTAATTAATGAGTTGGGTAATGTTTCTCATTAAAATTCAACTGTCATGTGGCATAACATATTACCATGTCATTATACAAGATAATTCATCATAGTACTTTCTTTGATACATTAATATAGATCACAGAACCTTATAAAAAATATGGTAATTTATGAAAATGTGTGCTAACATTCCTTATCATTAGTTTCAAGATGTTTTATTTATAGTCATCTGTCTGAAGGAAAATCTCTCTCTTCCGAGTTAACATTCTTAGTGGATTAGATAATCATTATAAATTCTCCAGAAACCATAAATAGTATTCAAAAAAACAATGTAAAAATTGTATCTCAATCATAGTGGTAGGTCTCTGCCATTTTTCTATAACGTCGATCATTAATAGATCCATTAAAATACCCTCATCTATGATTATATGACCAAAAAATAAAACTTTTTGTATCCCACATTCAAAATTGGTAAATTTTCACACATTTTATCCTTACATATGGTCTATAGTAAAATCATCAAAAGCACATAAATAAAATCCTTTACTTATAAATAGATAGTAATATTGTCTATACGGACAACCACAAACTATTCAAGGTAATATATAAAGACTTTATTCCTTAAATCCATGAATATAGAAAGGTAATTGGGAAGACTGAATGGAATCAACATATATTCCTAACTTCTATAACTCATAGATAATTTTTCCTTATGTATAACCACCTTATTATTTATCAATTGACGATATTTAGAATAGATATAGAACATGTAAATGTATTATGCTCCCTGTATTTGATAAAAAATTCATCAATACAAGTAATAGTTTGGCTATTATTGTTTATAATATTTTTTTATTCTTAGTAATCATAGAATATTCACATAGATCATTTTTTCTTATTAACAAAGATAATTGGTTCTCCCGATGGTGACACACTAGGTCGATTTAATCCCTTATCAATATTTCCTTGGTATTTCTTATAAAATTCCTTTAACTCAGTCATGACTTTTCGATAGGGAGTATTTGAAGTATTTATTAGTTATGTTGATATATAAAATTCATGGATTGGTGGAAGAAAATGAAACTCATCTATAAATACACCAAAATAATCCCACATAATGGTAATGTCATTGATTTTAATTTTCATCCCAAGCATTCGAGATAGACACCCAATTTTTATTTGATTATATTCCAATAGAGAGGATATAATATCCATCAAAATTTTTTACCAATCATTATAATGATAGACAATCATAGGTTTGTTTGGAATATCAAAAATTAATTATAAAACATGGGTACTGATGTGGTTTTGATGTATAAAATGCCAATCCATGCTTAAGATAACATCCAATTCACCAAGAGAGAGAATAACAATATTTTTTGAAAGTGCATTAACTAAAAATTCAATAGTAGAATAAATATTCATGTGAGATGTGATAATAATACTATTTTGGGTTTTCAACTATAATTCAATATTTAATAATTTGGGAGTCATTTTGAAACACTTATAATATTATTCATATATAAACAAGTGGGTAGATCCATTGTAAAATAACAAATTTGATGTTTTAGTGTGGATGGATAGAGTTCCATTCACCGCATTGTTATCATAAACATCATTAGAAATTTTTATCACTAGAGATGACCCTTTGTCTCTTTTATTAAGAGGATACTAATAGAAACCATCATCATTAAGCATTTTGGTTGATCATTTTTTATTATAATGCACAAAATCCTTGTATTTGAAACATTACATAATTGGTGGTACATTAGTGAGTGTATTCATCTATTTCATTGCATTAATCATCCCACTCATTAATTTTCGACATTCATAGACTTTTTAACCAAAACATACACATTAAAATAACCTCTTATTTCCATTCATTCAGTTACCTTATTGTTTATTCACGCATTTAATACTTATATATGGTGGGGTTTTCATTTTACTTTGTGATTTAATCAAATTTTCATGATAATTAATCATTATTTGCCTTTCAAAACCATTGTAACGGTGGTATTTTCGTATTAAAATTTCGAAAATGAGTTAACATCAAAATATTTCTTCATAGCTACTAAATTATCTTATAGCTAACTAATTTTACAAAATTTATTTTATGCCAGAAAATAATTGATTTTCCTTAATTTCATGGTGGATGAGAATACAAAAAACATACCTCTCAAGTATTGTAAAATTTTAATCATTGATACCAATAGATTCATCATATTTCTAATTGATATCATATAATCTGTTCTTTATTTTTTTACAAATAATATGAACAATGACCATATTGAAACACAATATCTTAAGCTCATACCACTATATAGATTCAATTTATTCTGGTTCCCTCATGTTATTGTTACGATTCCCCCACTAATTTGTATGTCCTTCAAAAAAAGAAATATACATAATGAATACTTCATACCTTAAACACTGGAGATTGGGAAATAAAATTTCAGCTGTAGAAATCCAATTCTCAAAAACAATTTGATCAACTAATCCACTAAAATAAGGTTGATATATCCTCGTGAATGACCAAAGTGAACATTTTCCCTCTTTTTCTCATTCGGAATTTCGACATGATTGATTTCTTGACAAAGTTGTGTGTTAATTGTAATGAAATTATTTATTATATCATTCAAATAATTTTGTTTCTCAAGATTGAAAATATTTCATTATCCATTAAATATTGATGTAACATGGTTCCTTTATGTTCCATCAATTGATAAAAACCAAAAAAAAATCTTTTGATAAAAAAATAATCATAGATGGAAACCACATATTCATCAAGATTTATTTATAGGACTTCCTAAATAATGACAAGTTATTTAAAATCTATGAATCTATAGTTTTATTTTAGTTCATCAATTAGCGTCATCTATTAAAATTAATCATGGTGGTTATTATTTTGTTTTCTAATTTTCAAAACATATCCTCAGGAGTGTCAAACTCGGTGTAAAACAAGGCCCATTATCATACACCAGGTGATGGTCATTTAAATTCCTAAACAATTATTTTTAGAGTTAATAACCCTAGTTATAACTGTGTTAGATACATGTCCAATGGTAGTGTCTAGAAAATATATTGATTCAAGGAAACCAATATATCTATCCTTCATCAAACGTTTATGACATTTTCTTATATTTGACTTATCCATAGGGTTCTCACTAACATTTTCTCATCCTAATTTTAAAATTTTAACTAATCCATTATATAATACCAAAAAAATATGACTCAATTTCCGTATATATATATCACATCTCAATATATTAATATTCAATTAATAACATAATGTACCATTACAAAATCATATGGGTCTATTTTTTTTGAAATCATGGACACATAAAAAATATTTCTTAATTTAACTACTATGTCTCAAATTAAGATCCTCAGAAAAATTCATTATTGTAAGACATATCATACATAAAACCATCCTTTATAACCTTGGAAAAAAATAAAGGGTGACCTTAGATTCTCAATAAGGTAAACATGGGAGATATCACTTGATGATCAATGGAAAGCCTAACACAAGCATAAGGGTATGGGATCGATAATGAAACATAAAAATTTCATTCCCAATCTATCATGAAAAATAAACATGATTTTTGGAGAAAAACATTATCTTTCCATAATAAATGTGTATTAGGTGTGTTAAATATTTATAAATAAATAAAAAACCATAAGTTCACGACATATTAGGGTAGAACCATCACATATATAGAACAATTTCATGTGTCAATGTAAACTATTTACATCATCAAATCATTGTTTATTAGAAATCATCACTAGTTTCTAATGTAATAATACATCAGAAATTATCAGATTTTTCTCAATAGTGGATCAAGCTCAAAAACATTCTCCCTTGTTAGATTAACCACACCAACATGTTCCCCATAATGGACTAAACACATTTTATTGACTACCATGTTGAATAAACCGCATAGACATGTTTCTTATAATTATCTCAGGTCAAAAAAAACACCACCTAATGTATTCACGTGATATATAATTTTGCAACCACCTATCACATAATTTCAACTATATATATTTTTTCTATAAATTCATTAGACATTTATCATTTCAATTTATCATAACCTATGAAAAGTAAATGGTTTTCATAAATATTTCTCCAATACGTCATGTAATAACTCATATATAATTAATGGGTTTTAGAAACATCTTAGTATCATATTCATAAACCATTTATAGAAAAAAAAATTATCATTCAATTGTATCATATTAGAAAAAAAATAAGAAACACTTATGTATGTTATCATTGATTATAAAGATTCCATAAAAGATCATTAAAAACATTCATAAGGGAAATATACTTTCATTTTCGAAATCTATTCCATAAAATATAAAAATATCACAAATATTTATGAAAATAAATATTTTAAAATAATCATATAAATATAAAAATTAATTTACAATCATTAACTATCATTCATTTCATAAAATATTTTTTGTGTCGTATAAGTTATAATAAATATTCCTTCACCGTTTCAGTAAAAAGTCGAAAAACAAAATGTTAAAATTGAAAAGAGTATTAATTTTAAATCATTTTGTAAAAATTTAAACATGGTTAATAAATTCTTTAAAAATATTTGGCATTAGTAAAATCATTAATTAAAATATTTTCGTAAAACATGGTCCTTGATGAAAAAGTACATTAAACAAAAAAGAAATATAAAGTTGATTTTTTATAATAACATTATTTTGGTCTATTGTGTACATAAAAAAATTATAATGAAAAATAAACTAGTATTTGAAATACTTATTCCTAGGATAATGAAATTTAATAATCAATTAAGTTATATATCCTAATATTTCATTATTGGACCATTAATCAAAAGCAATACCGATAAAATATGAGATTGTAACCTAAAACCTTAACCACATAATTATTTTTTTAATCATAATCCCAAAAAATAAATTGAATATATGGATATTAATATCCCCATATTTTTACTGATAATAATCATTAAATAAATTCATTATTAGAAGATACACAATAGTGTAGAATGAAGTGGTGAATATTGCTTTTGTCACACTGTGGTAGAAGTTGAAAGAAAATAACTTACCCCAAGACTTGAATTTGATAATATGTATTATAATATCAAGTATAATGAATATATGTTTTTTATAATTAAATGAAAAAACCATAATTATACATATCATGCCTGAATTTATTTATTTATACACTTTTAACACTATTTTAGTTACAATTCTTTTCTAAAAGCACTATTTTGAGTGACAACTGCCTCATTTTTCGTGTATGTATCAGTCCAATAGTTTTTGTCATAGTACATTGATTATTAATCCATAACCATCAAAATATTAAAAATGGTATAAAAACTACACTTATCCATTACATACATATTTAGAGTAATTCATAAAATTAAGAGATAGAAAAATGATTTACTCCATTTCATGGAGATGGTAGGTTATATGTACGCATGAATGTTGTTTCCATTATCTCAATGGAAGGAATAAAATAAAATAAAACATTAATTAATATATATATATATATATATAATGTTTTTGTTTCCTAAATATCATATATATTCTTTAAATTTATTCATATTGTGGACCATGTAATATTAAAATGATAGACGTATAAAATTACTTCTTGGAGGCGGTTGTTGACATGTACAAATGGGAAACAATATCATGTTTCAAAGGATTGAAAGGTAAGAAGGTAGGTGTGATATTATATTTAAATAAGTATAATTATATCACAATTATGATATATATACCTCAAATCCATCATTTTACCCCCCAATGATATGTGTTTTTGGAAAAAAAATTACATAGGATCATGAGGTAGTAGACCGCCATACACGCAGTCAACAATTTCATTTCCCATTTGATTAAATAGTATATGGATATTGGTTTTGTTAATAAAAAAACAAAAAATAAATATATGGGATATAATGATGTTAAAATATCCATATAGTTGAATAATATTATATGGCGATGGAAGGAGAAGTAAAATATAAATGTATGGTTTTGGATTATAAGTCTAATTCGATGAACCTTTTTAGGATTATATCGAAATATTACACAGGTAGGGTTCTTAAAAATTAAAGTCATCTATGATGTGGGAAGGGAGGTATGTAATTTTTTTGTGTATTCGTAGGATAAAAAAAATTTATATGTGAATTTTCGAGGTTAGGGGCTTCCCTTTTATAAGTGTGGGCAGACACCAATGGATTTTTTGAGGATAAAAAGATATCCCATCATTTTACAGAAACAAAAAGCTCAAAATGGATCATTATTGAAAACTATAATAGATAAGGTAGTATTATTCCCATAAAATAAGAATTTCAAATTTTTAATGACATTTTAACCTCAATAATTTATGTTTATCCCCCTTGTAAAATATCTAATAAATATATTTTATATTTCATAGAATGTTTTTATATCAAAATTCGTCATAATATTGATTCTAGTGAACTAAACTAGAATAATTATAAACTTATAGAACTAAATTTTCTTTTAAACAAATTTGGAATAAATATTTAATTTATAAAGTCCATTAAATGAAAAAACATTTTTTAATTAAATATTGTATTTTCACAATTCAACAAAAAAGATATTCTTTTTAAATGGTTACCAAAAATTATATTTAAGATAAATTTGAAATAAAGATTAAAAAATGAAGTTATTTTTTGAAATTAATTCTCTGATGTGGGAGAAATTAATTTTTTAGTTTTTTTAAATAATGGAATTTGTTTTAGATAAATTGTATTTTTCAAACATATATAGACTTCACCAGAAATTACGAACATATTTTACAATATATTTTTTTATATAATATTTTATAAAATTTTATAAAAATTTTGTCAACCTATTCATAGATCAAAATATTATTGATATTTTGTAATTAATTTTTTAAATCATAATATTTTTAGTAGTATATTATAATCCATGCACAAACCATCTGCCCATAACTTAGCTACTGGAAATGTTTCATTGTTTTGATACATAGTTCTTTAAACCATTCACCAACCATGCACTAGCCTAGAAACCATAGAAAACAATTCTATGAAAACACCATAAATAGCATGAAAATATATTCAATCATTAGATAATCAAATTAATTTTTGAAAACACTTAGATACATGTAATATGATCTTACAACCTCCCCTCTATAGTTTTTTATTTCCCCAAAAGCCTCTAGTGTAAAAGATACAACGCAATGACACAAGAAAAACTCCCACAATCATCTTTTGTGGTGAATGTTCCAAATTCTAGAAGAGATACTCAACCAAAGGTTAACCACCCACACACACCCCCAAAAAAACACCAAGATCAAAAAATGTCTCCAAACCAAGAAATTATTGGAGACCTAACATAGGTATCCCCATTAATTAAATAGTTATCAAAAGTTTGTAAAATTATAAAAGCACATACCTCCAATCAAAAGAAGGGAATTTATATAAAACTCATAAAGAAACAACTATGGTCAAATATATATAACAATAAAATAATATCCATGTATTTATACCTTGGATATGTACTCAATGATAACATATGATTTTTGTAACCAAGCCTCACCCCTCAATTTTATCATTAAATCAAATGACATCACCACCATATGTCTACTGTATCAAAAATAGACATCATCCTAGTTACCTAGTTTCACTCCCATGTTGTATCCATGTCCAACCGAAAATATCATAGACATCTAGGTCTGTAAATTGTAGGGAACTTCACTCTAATAAGGGATGTCATCCAATATATCAAAATTTACCCATAACCACCAAGGAAAAAACAAAATGAAACCAAAGAAAAACAATCCCATAACATCTTAAGGATACTAAGAACAAGATTCCACTAAATCACTATGAGAAAAAAACATCATGGAACAAAATCCATTCAATATGAAGGGTATGAATTAATTTGTAAACATCTATAATGCCCAACCAAAAAGATCTCGACAAAGGGAAATCATTTTCACATCAACAATCCAGAAATGACCCAACACATGGTCAAATTGATATCAATCATAATAAACCCAAAACAAAAGGTTTATAAAAATATAAAATATATAAGATTGAAAAGATAATTAAATTTCAACTTGAACATCAAAAATAAAAAATTGGATTAACAAAACCACATTCAGTAACTCAAAGAGGATATCTCACACAATTGAAGAAATGATTCAAATTGAGATCTATATTTGGAGAACTATTATCCAGAATCATCTACATACCTTTAGTTTAGAGTGGATAATCCTGAAAAAAATCAAATTTCTAGTCTCTAAACTAATAGAACCTCTTATGGTGACCCAAACGACGACACCATTTACAAATTCTTATTGAATTAAACACAACCTCTTAAAATGACCATATTATCCACCCTGAAAACACATGGTAGGACCCATTATTTTCTAAAATGGATATCCTTTTCTAACCATTAAATATGAATTAATCATTCAATTTCATTCCACTAGCATTGCTTCTGATGATAATTCATTATTGAGAAAATTTGAATAAGAGATCATCTAGGCCCGCCACATAGTGATTTAAAGGAATGGGTGATGACCTTTTGTAAAATAGATATCCCAACTAAAATCATCACTAAAAACCTAATTATTAAATATACCAACCATGAGAATTTCTAATAGTATTGTGCAATAGATATCTCATCATGCAAAACACATAAAAACTTAAAAAATATCTCATTCTTCCCTTATATTTGATGATACTATTGAATGGAGACTAACATGAAGAATTCCAAATGCATTCATTCATGAAGACAATAGGGACCAAAACATCCTACCACTATTTGATAAATTTCTAAAATATATATTGGAAATACTTAACCAAAAGAGCTTCTAGATCCTTTGGAGAATCAAATATCCCAAAAATTTCCTCAAAAAACATTACAGCCTCAATAGAAATTTTTTATCATCAAAATAATTTGTATTACAGTGTATGAATTGTTGGATTGGGTTAAAAGGATGGAGGTTCAAAAGAACCACCAATCATTGTGGATTCTTGGATTAGTCATCAATAATAGAATCCACTTCAAAAAAATGAAGGAGCGCTAAATAGGTGGATTGATGATTGAAAATTATATCTTTTATGGAAAATATTCTAGGGTTCATTTTTAGACATAATCAAACAATTTCTCATGAACTAATTAATAAATCCCAACCAAAAACAATGTACAATAAAGATAAAAGCTTTCAAATAATCTATAATCCACTTTAACATGGAATCCTTAATTTTAATATGCACTATATTAAACCATTTCTAAAAATTTACTCAATCCTTTCAAAAATTTAAATCTTATTATAAATCCATATTAATTATTCAAACACCTCTAACAATATCATAGAAAACAATTTCTATGTTTTCAAAAAAATACCATTTTTAAAATTTTCAAAACTTTTTTTCATTTTAAATCCAATAAAAACCCCAATTTGTTTTTGTAACATTATTTAAATAATAATAATAAAGTATTTAGAAGTGATTTTTTTAAAACCAAATATTTCATAATCATATACTTTTTTGTAAGTGAGAACACTTCTCAAAAAACTCACACAAAACTTGATATTTCCAAAATTTTGTTTTAAAAATGGATTTAAAATTATCAATATAGTATTAAAGATAGAATGAACAAACAATATCAAGAAAAAAACAACATCCCTAACCCTCCATAATAACCCCACGCATAAGAATTCACTTATAAGAAAATAGATAATGGATCAACATTAAAAATTGTTTGTAATTATGAATGACTTTTTCTTATGGGCTAGGAAACCAAAAACCATCCAATAAACAATTCATGGATGGACATCCATATCATTCACATCAATTCAACATAGTTCACCAAACTGTGAAAAACTGGTTTGACTTTGGTCATCCATCCATTTAATTTCCAAAACACATAATAGATCTACCTAGTAAAAGGTAGTCTATTGTGAATATAAATACAATTTTTTATTAAGAAACAAATCACTAAAGAGTAAAACTTGAGTACCCACATAAATTATAACTCATGTATCTTCATGAGGAGGTGTTGATAAAGAACTCGCTCATGAACTACCACTTCAGTCTAGAAACATTCTTAATCTCATATAAATGATGAATCACTACCCATAACATTATATAATTCTTGGAGATGTACTTCCATTCAAGTAAATACCTTCTATGATACCATATATAAATATCCTACCCATAATACAATCTGAATAGATACTTGATCCACTTTAATACGAACGTTACCTATATTACTGATCTCTACAGGCTAGAAATAATATTCTGGGCATCAATAAATAACCATTTAGAATGATTTCCCCCCTTAAAATATTACAATAATCTATATAATGAATATAAACACAAACATGGAAATATTGAATATAACTGAATTGATTATATAATGTGTCATCTTTATTAGAGACCATTTGATATTGGAAGAGGGGTCTCGATAGAATATATAAAAGTATGTAGATCCACAATTCCACATCAATCATGTATGATAATGTGAAACACATGGCCATCATAACCTCTAGAGAAAATGTGTCAACAAAACAGAGATCAAAGGCCAAACAGAAAGAAACACACATGAAGAGGATCACCACATCGTTTGGCACATCAATGAATCCATAAATGAGGTTTACTGTGCCCAAATGGCTCTAGAGGGGTCCCAAAATACAAATGATCATATTTAGGTATGAGTGGGTGGTGCTTAGGATTAAATTGTGGGATTCAATACCTTAATTAAAATTTTATGTGATTTAATTACAATTCTCACATTTTATTTGGTTATGTTTCAGGGCTAATACTAATTGTATCCCACAAATAGAGCCACTAGAAGAGCTTCATGATTAGGATAAATATATATGATATGAATGCGATAAAAATGAGACCCCCTTATGTATTGGTTTTAATGGTGTTCTATCAACACAAAAACCATGCACCCCACCTGGGCTACTAGAAAATTTTCACAGATCGGCGACATTGTTTGTCAAACAATGTGCCAACTATGAATAGTCATTGAAACCCTCAAAAGAAGTATGATAAAACACTAGAAAAATCCTATAAAGATATTTGATCACTTCATACAGAAATAAAATTTTTCAAAATACCTAAAAGGTAGTAACATGATTCTATAGTGTTTATCTGATGATTCTTTTGTAAGGATTTTAATGTTAATAGAATGCAAGTGCATGAGAACTTTATTCTAGGTGTGCGATCTATAATAGTATATGACTTTCAATTAATATAGTTTATTTCATCTTCTTAGGGACAATTATCATTCAATATATTGAATATCGTATCATTATATGTGGTATTTGACCAATTTTTTCTCCACCTATACATAGATATATCCTAACACCTTCTCAAGAGGTGTTAATGAGTCCATTCATGTGGATTCTAGAAAATATGGGACACATATGCTTGTTGATTCCATGGTGACATTTGATATGAATAAGGATATCATGGGGAGTGAGGATTAGAGGATGGATGATGTTGGGATTGATGTAAATTGTCCTTATTTTAGTATTAAGAGATCTATTTTGTGATTCTATTATGGGGAACCATGAAATTATAATCTTTCTTATTCTATGCCTCTTATATTTTTCTTCCATTGAGGATTTTTGGGTAATCATTATTGGTTTTTTATTATTGGTATTTATAATATGTTTATAGATTTGTCCTCTTATGGTTTGGTTTTTTAGTTTAAATGTGTTTAATGGTTTTATTTTCTACCGATCTATGGGGATTAAAATATTGTTTAATGGATTTTAGTGGATGGTTATATTATATGAAGATTCATGTGTATGGAATTGGATTTTTAATTTATTGTTTTCCAATCACAATTTTTATGTTAATTGTGAGTGTTATGTTGATGTCCCTCATTGTTTGGTTGAACCATTCATGAGAGTTGTCGGTTGTTTTGGTTCTTTGTATGGTTATTTTGAGGTGTTCCGTAATTTTACATGAGAAATGAATTGGGTACATTATAATATAACTGGGGTTGGTGATCTAGTGGTTGATTTTACAAATAATATATTGTTTGTATTCTTTAGTTTGGGATCTAGTATATGAGGTTGATATGGTATATGAACATGTGTTAACAATTTTTGTTGTGGACCAAGGGGAAAAATAAAATCATTTCATTAATAATTCTTCTGATTACTCTTCCTTCATTCATTTTAGATTTTTTTTGTTTTCATATTATGTATATTTTCTGTTTTCCCTAATGTTTAATTTATAAATCCCTCACTAATATTCAATGGTTTCACTATGTTTGGGGAATTCTAAATGGTGGGCAGACCATGTTAGAAATCCATTAATCTTACTACTTAATTTCTGAGGTTATTATTTATGTTTTTCTTGATAATGTTTGGGGAGTCTCATGTAAGTCTTGTTCAATAATTTTTTATGATATTGGTTGGCTGAAATTGAAGTTAAATCATGTTGTGTGGTTCTATTTGATGAGGTTCTTTTTGGATTCTTTGTTTTCTCTCCTATTTAATTTTAAATCATTGACTTATACAGATAGAAAAACAAATGTTGGGGAACCTACATGTAATTGTGGTATATAAGTTTCCATATATTTTCATACCATGGGTCATTTTGAGTACAAGTATTTTTTGGGCAAAAATTTTAGTGTTTTTTGGTATTTTAGGTTTCTGACAATTTAACTACACAGTTAAGAGTGACGATAAGATTACAACACATTGAGTGTCTTCATGAAGATAGATAATTTCCTAAAGAATTATATATTGTTTTAATAACTCTTTTGATCACTCCAAAAACCCATGAATATGTTCTCAATAAAAGATCATTCTAGTACATGATTGGATGATGTTTTGGAAAGTCATTCTTCCAAACTCTGCAACCTTGTCATACTCATAAGAAGATGGATTTTTAGAAAATATTCTCTTTGAATTAATAAATTTTTCACACCTTTATTCACCCATTTTTATTGGTTGGCCCTTCGGATCACTAAGAGGAGCTACATATTAATTCCCTTTTAAATCGGGGTCTGTTCATGGTGGTTTCGAAGAGGTTTCATTGTAAACATTCTCTTATGTATCCAAAATTCCACTTCATTCTTTGTTTTCTTAGTTTCATATCCCTATATTTACCTTATCCCACTTTTTAGGATATGGATGGTGATTGGGAAGTTTGGACAAATTTTTTTTTTCAATCTTTTCACTTGTATAAGAGTTTACCTTGTTTATTTTGGTGGTCTTCCTTGAATGTGACACATTTTGTCATGGTTTCCACATCTTCTAAGTAGGTCCTTCTGGGACGTTTTTTTATTCTAGAATTCAATTTTTTCTGGTATTTTCTAAATATATTTTTATTTAAATAATGAGTGTATGTGATTTCAATGTGGTGATTTGAAATAATTTTCAAATATTTTGATCTTTTCATAAAGGGTTTCCATTTTATATTTCCATTATTTTTATTATGAAATGGTTTTCTTGAGAATTTGAAGAATTTTTAAAATGAAATTGAGGATTTATGAAATCATTTTGATGTCTTGTTTTGGATTTGGTTTTAGATTTGGTCTTATATCAGTGAAAACTGTGTTTTAATGTTGGAATTGTTTTAAAATGATGTATTTTCCCAACAGTGGATTAAAAATGGGCTCTTTAGTCAGTTTCAAATGTTTGTTTCAAATGAGTGTGTTATTTTTTCGATATAAATTGGCATTGATGGATTCATTAAATGTTTTAATGGAAATATAACTCCATGGTCTATAATTTTTATTTCAAATAGGATTAACAAGGTTTTAATGAGTTTCCTATAAATATTAAATCGGGTTTTTGGTTTGAATGGATTTATAAATTTTGATTGATTTTTTTCTTCACGAATGTCAAAAGAGATAGGCAACAGAATCCATGTTTTATGATAAATTCTCATTTTTTTTCTTCAGATTCAAATGAATAATTATGAATGACCCTTGTTGATTTCCCCTTCAGTTTAATACCCCTTGTCTTTGTTGGTTATCTCTATATGATGTGGTTTAGTCCCCTTGTGTGGGAATGTACAATTTTATACATCAAAGTAATGTGATATATATATATTACTTGTGAGGGTGTTAGAGGTGAGGGAAACTAATCTCTTATGCCTTTATTTGTTAATCATGGCTTGCATGTTCACTAATAACAATTTTTTATTGTTAATTGGAAACTAGGTACTACATTATAGATCTATAATTAAATAACACTAGTTGGTTCTTGGGTTACTATTGTCCGACTAGTTTTGATATAAACATGGGCTAGTAAGTCATACTATTTGTAATGAGGGAGTTGTGGTCTTATTGGATGGATTATAGATTGAAAAAAACAAGTTTATAATGTTCTAGAATTATTGATATTGTTAAAGTTATATTGGTATAACATTAGTGATTCCATGGAAAATTCTAGGAATAAATAATTCGTTTGATTAGAATTTTACATTAGAGATTACGATGGATTGCTCAATCTTATCTTTTCCTCTACATGTATTATTATGGTAATCATATGTTTCTTTAATTTATTTTGTTCTTCATAATGTTTGGTGACAAGTTTTTTATTCTTGATGTCATGACCCGTCCCCTAGGCCCCGAGCCGTGACTACCCCAAGCCCGCCTCCTAAAAGATAGGGGTTAGCGACTAGTGCCGATGGAATAAACCTGCAAGTGGGAGGCATTTTTCAAGATAACAATACACACACACAAACACAATCGTGTACCAACTCACAATATAAGAGGTAGTATAACACTTTGAGGAAACTAAGTATGTTCACTACTGAGAGTAAGTGTTTTAGCATAAAAACCCTAAAATAAAGTAATGAAAATAGTAAAGTACAACTGTTGTCTAATGTCCATCCGCAGAAAACCCCACCTGAACGTAGGAGTATTGTGGTTACAGGAAGTCGAAGGAGTACGTCTCATTTTTCGGATCTCATTGTGGTCTGACTTGCCCAATGGCACCCAGTCTATCATTGTAGCGTCGATCGTCTGCAAAGTACATGGAAAACACATGGGCAAGGCCCATGCATGGGGTGAGTAACACTAAACATAGTAGGGACCCCCAAAACAACAAGGAAATACCACAAATCTATATGGAATTATATCACGAAGAGAAAATTAATATGACACAAGTCATATCACACTAGGAATTAATTTAGGTCACAGATATAAGGGTCATCACATTGTCGAACACCTTGGATACTGGGGAATCTACTCTAAAGAGCATCATGGGCCTGTCGGGTCACATAGAGCCGCCTCCGACTAAACATGGATTGTTGCGGCACTCATCCATGATTGGGTCCGTGGACTTTCCAGGTCACAAAGACCCACATACCACAAACCATTGAATGATGTGGTACAGAAAACTGATTGGTACCATGGGCATGTCGGGGCACACAGATCTGCATCCCTCCGTGGGCCTTCTGGGTCAAATAGAGCCACTTCCTACCTATGCCGGAATGAGGTATGAATCTCTGATAGGTACTGTGGGCATGCAGGGTCACACATAGTCTCTTCCCACCATGGTCCTACTTGGTCAAAGCGAGCCGCTTCCCACTATGCTAGTCATCGAGTCGTAAGGAGTCCAAGGTCAACAGTCATCAGGTCTCTGTCAGTCATAGGGTTTTGTTTGTAGTATAATTGAGAGAACCATCCCTCAAGCAACTTTTTGCATCATTATATCGCTAAAAGTCGCCATAAATTATTCCAAAATATTAGTCTCCTAGAGAGATTCCCAAACCTGAAAACAACTCATCAATCAGAATTATAGTTTGAAAGATACAAAAATTTTATTGTTGAGGGCCCAATTAGATTGGTGTGTGATCCAACCCCGCCATACCCAAACATTCTCCAAAACTAATGTGGAGTATCTCTAAAGGACTTTCGTGTCCTAATGTTCCTAACACCATAGAAGGTTCATCAATCAAATGTCTGGTTTAGATGTTAGGGCATGTTTGGTGTAACTGGTTATTACTCTATCTGGTCTGGTCTGCCTCTGTCGGACTGGGCCAATCCAGATCGATCAGGGTCAAACCTGCCTGTCTCGGGTCAGACCCGACCCGGGTCCACCTTTCCCACTAGGCTCGACCCCATATGGCAGGGTCGTGGGTCGGGCCGTTGGGTCGTAGGTCGGGCCGCAGAGTGGAGGGTCGGTCTGCTGGGGCGGCCCAATGGTTCCACCCACCTGGCGGCATGGATTGCTAGGGACACCCAAACGCACAGCCTCCGGGTAGATCTGGCATGACGCAGAGTGGTGTTAGTGGGTTATCCCTCATGGATGGAGCCAACATGGCTCCATGTGGTTCCATAGTTCTTTTTGTTCCATGATTGAGGATTCGTGGCTTTGTCTCTGGGCATTCCATAGGCGCGCGACCTGTACTCCATCCGCTGGTTGAACCGGCGACCCCTTCTCCTACCACGGTCGTCGTAGGCTACGTCCCTTATGTGGTGTGGGCGTGTCGCCAGGGGTAAGACCCACCCTAGTTCGGCTGCAGCCGAGGGAGGCAATCAGTTCTTCCAACGGGGATGCGGCCAGCACCACCGGTTTCCATTTTTACGCCATTGGGCACCACCGCCAGTGCCGGTGCCGGTGGTAAGGTATTTGTCGGGCCACAGGTCACACACATGTGGCCCTTTTCATACAACATCTGTAGCTGCGGCCTCCTAGGATCAATTTATTCACTTTTGTGGGCCCTGACTCGTCTTGCCTCTATCTTCAAATTATGTAATCACAATCAGCTCACAAGCAGAGGGGCCCAGGCCTTGTTTGTGTCGGCCTGCACCCTCTTCATTGGAGAAAAATCCATGGGTTTTGGGGAAAAGTAGTTCAACCAGATTTCATTCCTTAATTCCAATCCTGATTCTAGAAATAAAACACACCCTCTCGCATTTATATCGAATAAATGATCAACCTTTTCAGGTGTTTAATCAATCTTATCTTTTCAAAAGGAATTTTAAAGAATCCAAAAACAATTAACACAACACCTACCTCGAATCATTAGAGGGCGCTCACGATTGACGAAGTCTCATTTTTTATCTTCCCTGTTACATGCCCCCCCCGTCACCGCTCTAATGTCAATCATTGGTTCGAAGTATCACTGTCACACATAACCACTCACCAGAAACATCTCGTTCCTTTATGATTTTGGGGTCTCGATACTCCTTCAGCACATCACTTCTTGGTTATGATGTGCCATATCCTCCCCCAAGCTCTATATAAATATGTGAGGGGGAGGGTAAGTAACGACGTGGGTAATTAATGGGGTCTCATTAATTAGGAACCTTACTAATTCCCTAAGGTCATCTTTACAAAGGATTGGCATGAAAAGCCATTCATTGTCTTTACACATCGCTGGTCCCACTATAATTTTCAGATGGAGGTTAAGAAATAAAATAATAAAATAATTTCTCTTCTTTTCTTTTAAAAGTCCCAAAATTTAACTTTTTCTCTAGAACTTCTATGGAAAATGTAAATCCTCCCTTAATCGAATCCTGGTTTTGTAGATTCAATGATGACCTCAAGTTTTTTAATCAGAAAAATTATTCAAAAGATATAAAATTCCACTCAAGTGTTTACTAAACATACCGTACGAAAAAGTTTTAAATTCATTCCAGACAATCAGAGCCTCAGAATCTGGTTCCATCAACTTCCATAGACTAATAATAATTCTATATAATTAAAAAAAATTCATGGAAAATTTGGATCAATAAAGTATATCCACTTTCGGGTTTTTCATCCTTGAAATACACAACATAGACTCTGGAAACAAATGGGGAACTAAGCCAGAATTTGAGCTCCCCACTCACATGTTCCCTCCTATAGCTTCTCGTGCAGTCAGTGAATGTGAACCAGAGGTATAGACCGACCACAAAGGACTCAATCATGTCTATCCTCAATCTCTACTAGAACATCCATAAATGTTTCCTCATTGCACAAGTCCAGCATGACATGGTCGATGATGTGAGATAAGTCGTCCACGTATCCCTTCAGGTAGGATACATGGAATACGTCATGAACCCTCTCTGACTATAGTGGATGTACCATGTGGTATTCCACATCTCCTATCCTCTAAAGTATAAAAAATGGTCTGATAAGCCACATTTATAATTTTCCACCTCAGCCAAATCTCTATAGTAATTGTCAGAGGGAGACTCCCAATAATATGTGGTATCCCACCTGGAACACCAAAGGTATCCACATCGTATCTCCATAGGATATCTTTCTGCTCTGCATAATTTTCATCCACTCTTAGATGACCTGCACCTTCTTAGTGGTAGCTCGTACCAACATTGGACCCATATTTGCTGACTCCCTGGGTACTATCAATCATTGTGGTGATCTTCAAGGTCGAACGTATATGGCCTCGAATGGATTCGTGCTGATGGTGGAGTGATAACTGTTGTTGGAAGAAAACTCCACCATGGGCATGTGATCCTCCCAACTACAGAAAAAAATCTAGGATGCATGCACGAAGCATGTCCTCTTGCATCTGAATTGTCTGGTCATTCTGACTATCTTTAGGGGGATGTAAGTCGATTCTCAAATGTAGCAGAGTCCCAAACACCTCCTAAAATACCTTCCACAACTAAGATATAAATTTTTTGTCATAGTCAAAGACCATCATCTATGGAACCCCATGAAGTCGCACAATCTTCTACACGTAGAGGTGTCCTAAGCCCTCTTCGGAACCCTTGTCTCGTATTGGAAGGTAGTGGGCTGACATGGTGAGTTGATCAATGATCACCCAAATAGAATCAAGTACCTTGGATTTATGTGCAATACATTTCAAAAATTCCATGTAGATCACATCCCACTACCACTCCAGAACCTCTAGTGACTGAGCTATGCCTGCTGGAACCTGATGCTCTGCCTTTACATGCTGGCATGTGAGGCATTGTGAAATAGACTAGGTCACTGCCTTCTTCATCCCTGGACACCAGTTCCAATGCCAATGGTCTTGGTACATATTTGGCACACCTTGATGTACCACCAGAGGGGACATATGGAACTCCTTCAATAACTCCCCATGTAGTTCCACTAGTACCATGATACGTCCTTTGAAGAGGATGACATGGTCCCCTCCGTTACTTACCCATCAGGTGGTTGTCCTGAGGATATCTGAGCTTGTCGAGCCACACAGTCAATATCCCCATGCAATGACTCCCTGACTCACTGATAGAGTGGGGGAGTGACTGTCATAGGCTAAAGGTAAGAAGCTCCATATATTTCTTCAAAAGATATCTACAACGCTACTAGCTGCTCTATCACCTCAATGTACAACTGTAGACCAGACCTCTTACTGAGTGAATCTGCTACCACGTTACCATTCCCTAGAGTATAGACTATCTCAAAGTCATATTTTTTGAGGAACTCTATCCATTGTCATTACCTGAGGTTGAGGTCCTTATGAGAGAATATATACATAAGAATCTTGTGATCATAGTAGACTGTAAAACATTCACCCATTTTGTATTGTGGTTATATAATCAAGTAAAATACCACTACTTCTAACTCCATGTCATGGGTACAATAGTTCTTCTCATGTTGTCTCTGTTTTTGTGAACTATAGGCTATCACAACACACTCCCACATCAGGACACACCCATGTCCGGTCACTGATGCGTTGTAGTAGACTACATACCCAACACCCTCTTTTGGTAGACTCAAGATGGGGTCACACATCAGTCATTGACTCATCTTTTGAAAACTGTACTAGCATATCTCAGTCACCACGAAGGGATTTCCTTTCATTTATAATGCTAACAAGGGTGCTGAATATTTGGAAAACTCAGGCATGAATCTCTGGTAGTATCCATCCAACCTAGGAAACTCTGCTCCTCGGTCAAACTACTAAGTGGATCTCATGTAAGAACAACCTCATTCTCCATTAGATCTAATATAACTCCAGCCTCCGAGATAACGTGTCCCAGAATGTGGACCTTTCATATAAATAATTGACACTTCAAGAGCTTACAATAATGCAGGGTCTCTCGAAGTGTATCTAGAACTATCTACAAATGACATTCATCCTCTTCCTCCGTCACTGAGTATGTCAAGATTTCATCGATGAACACCACCACAAAGTGATCAATGTATGGCTGAATGATCATGATCATGAGTCCCTTAATAACTTTTGGGCCATTGGTCATGTCGAAAGGCATAACCAGGAACTCATAGAGTCTTAATCTCCCATATACCTTCTTGGTGAACAAAATTGGAGTTTTCCATGGAGAAACACTGGGCCTTATGAACCCCTTCCCCAGCAAGCCCCCCAACTGTACCCATAACTCATGAAGAATTGCGGGAGAAATAATATTTGCTGGTGTAGATATCAGTGTCATTTGGGAGTATAGATTGATGTAAATGTATACCTTTTTTCATGGAGTTAGTCACAAAACATCATTAGGAAAGAGATTGACATACTAGTTAACCACCACAGGATAGCTCAGACTCTCAACATCATCTATTCCGAAGGTAAATCTAGCCAACTGATGAGTAATAGATTGCACCCTCCTCTACTTAATTACATCCAATGTTGAAAAGGTTCCCATATATGTGGTGAAGGAAAACCTAGTCCCATCTGTGCAGACACACTGCACATTGCTCATAATATATTCAATCTAAACAATGAATGTAGATAACTAGTCCTTAACCAAGATCAATTCTTAAGGCTTAAACACCGCTACTATGAGATCCCAATCAAATATCTCACCTCCTAGAGTAAATCTCAATCTTATGACACTAGTGTTTAATAATTTAATCATCCCCCATAGGAGTCTCTAGCTCTAATGATTGAGAAAACTGCTCTGTCAGAATCATCGAGCTCCAAATGAGATCCATGGACATAAAAGAGTGACTCATACCTCTGTCTATAAGTAATATAAATAGGGTTTAATAGACACAAATATTACCTGTAATCATCTCCTGAGTGCCATGGTCATAGGCCTTAGTTTCCCAGATCTGAGCTCGCCCTTTTCCTCCTGATCCCTATAGTCAGGGTTCACCACCTGGTGGTGCTAGCAGTTGATCCTAGAATAACTTCCCACTGCCTACTATATGACGATCTCCTCTTCCATGTCTACCACCATGCAGACCTCCATGCTAGAACCTAGTCGGCTTCCTCTGTGGTCCCTAGACCTTCTACTAGTAATCCGTATTATGGGTCGGGATGTCGAGAGTCGTGGGACATTGCTCGCCTCATGTACGGTACTGTTTGTCTCCCAGCAGACTCCCTCTAGATTGGGAGCCTCGTACTGATGACCAAGAGTCCTTGGGTCACCCTCTAAATGTCCTGGTCCACATGGTCCCATTCTCGTAATGAATGCTACCTTTCGAAGACTCTGCTACCAAGGGTATACTAGCGGCTCTATCTGTCGGTTCCTACATCGTAAGGAATCTCTCTGCAAGAAGGGCCCACTCTTTTACCCCATATTGGGTAGGGATGTTGAGGGTCACCAATGAAGCCCTGATCTCCATCTAGATCCCATGATCAAAGGATTGAGCCTTGAATAAATGAACTGACACTGTATCTGTACAGTTCCAGGAATGATTTGTGAACCTTGTCGTGTACTCGACCACTATCATGATGCCCTGCTGAAGGTGAAACAACTCCAGAATGCATACAGAGTGCAACGTTGCAGGAAAAAACTCCAACTAAAAAATCCTCTCAAAGTCAACCCATGTGAGAATCGCCACATCGTGAGAATGAATGGTTGAACTCCACCATCTCATATAATATCCATACTCAAGGCTCACCTCCAAGATCATTAATTGTTCAGGAAGTGTCCTCACTAAGCAGAAGTCCCACATCACGGCCTCTAGTCAGTCCTCAAGTACATGATGATCTATATCTCCCATGAACATAGGTGGTCTCTTTCTAGAAAACTCATGTAGGTAAGTAAACATATAAATTTTTTTTACCATAACCACTGGTATCAATGGAGGACCACTGGGTGGTGGTAGAATTGGGGCACCACCCAGTGGGGCCATCTCAAACACTAGTCCCTAGACGTAAACCTCGTTGCTGAAAGGGATGTCATCACACAAATAGATTTTGTTTGGTCATCCTCATAGATTCATCATGAGGTAAATCAAGATGTTCCATAGTTAGAAAATTATACATGATGAGATGAATTTCATTCAAAATAATAGAAAAAAATTCAACCAGTATTTTCGTGCATTGAGTCGAAAAGCATGACCCAACGTTATAGTGTACGGATACGTCGACTTCCGCACCAACACTAGGCTCCCCGAACATGAAGGTCGTACTCACAAAACATAACATTTTCACTTTAAAACAAAACACAGACTCTTGGTTTTTGTGGTAAAACCAACATCCTCTGATTACACGTTGTCACTACCCGTCCCCCTAGGCCCGAGTCATGACTACACCACACCTGCCTCCCAGAGGCTAGGGACTGGCGACTAGCACCGAATGCATAAACCTTCAAGTGGGACGCATTTTCCCTAAAACCTGTACTCACAATCGAACCCAACAAATTACCAACTCACAAGACAAGAGGTAGTATACCATGGAGAGAAATCTATGTATGGTCAAAGGTGAATGTAAGAGGGCCAGAATACAAACACCCAAAGAAAGTACTGAAAAAAGAAAAGAATAAGAGTGCACTAAAGGTCATCCGCAGAAATCCCCACCTGATTGCAGGAGTAGTGAATCTATTGGAAGCTGAAGGAGTATGTCTTTTTACTCAGATCTCAATGTGGTCTTCATGTTCCAACACCACCAAGTTTGTTGTCGAAGCATCTATCATCTACACGTGACACGACACACACATGGGCAAGGCTCGTGCAGGTGGTGAGTAACACTAAACATAGTAGGGACCCAAAAAACCTCAAGTAAAGACCACACAAGAAATTGGAAGTATATAACAAAGAAAAAAAGCACACCACACAAGTCATCTCACACTAAGAATCACATTAGGTCAAGGATAGAAGGGTTATAAAATTGTCGAACTCTTCACCTACTAGAGAACTCCCCTCTAATGAGCACTGTGGGAATGCCGGTTCACATAGAGCCTCCTCCAACTAACCATGGACTGTTGTGGTACACATCCCCGATGGGTATCATGGGAATTATAGGTCACACAGAGCCGCTTCTCACTGTGGGCATACTGGATCACAAAAAGCTGCATCCCACTATCCATGAACTGTTGTGGTACACATCCCTAATAGGTACCACGAGCATGTCGGGTCACATAGAGTTGCTTCCCACCATGGGCCTGCTGGGTCACATAGATCCACTTCCCACCTTGGCCGGACAGAGGTACACAACCTTGATGGGTACCATGGGAGTTTTGGGTCACACAGAGATACTTACCACAATGGTCATATTGGGTTACACAGATCCGCTTCCTACTGGGCCAGTCATCGAGTCGTATGGTGTCCAAGGCCAACAGTCATTAGGTCTCAGTCAGCCATAGGGTTCTGTACATAGTATTCTTGGGAGAACCACCCCTCAATCCACTCGCAACATCTTCATATCCTAATAAGATTATAGAATGTATGCCAAAATATATGTCTCCTCAACCTAGTCCCAAATCATCAAATGGCTCGTCAATCGGAAGCATGGGTTGCAAGATTCAAACATTTTTGTTCTGAGGGCCTGGATGGATTCGTGTGTTATCAAAACCAACTGTACCCCAAAATTCTCCAAAACACAAGTGGAGTATCTTAGAGAAACCTCCTTTTCCTAAGGGTCCCAACACTGAAGACAGTTCTTCAAATGAACATCAAGTTAAAATGTTAGGGCCTGTTTTGGGTAATTGGTCGGTATTGCATCCGGGTCTGATATGCCTCGGTTGGACCGGCCCGACCCATTTCTGCATGGAATGATCCAAATCTATTGTGGTAAACCCAACCTAACTCATTTCTGACTTTCCCTAGGTTGACCCGACTTGGTGGGCCCAGCACAACTCGGCTTGGTCATAGTTCGGCCAGCTAGGCAGTGAATCAGTCTGATTGGTCGACTCGGTGGTGCCACCCTACAGGCAGCACATGCCTCCAGGGACTCCCAGAAGTGAATTTTTCAGTTAGTGTTGACATGGGGCAGAGCCGCATCAGCAATCCAACTAGAGGGGGTTGTCCCAAATCGGCGTAACATGGCACAATGGGTTCCTCTATGCCAAGATCCATGGGTTGCAGCTTCACCACTGGGAACACCACTGCCACGCACCCCATCCTCTTGCCGTCAGATGAACCGGTGGCACCTACTCCTACCACGTGTATTGCAAGACGCAGTCCTGTTGTATCATGAGTGCACCACTTATTAAGGCGGTAGTTGGTGCTTCCACCGAGCACGCAGTCCGCAATGCCACATTGGTGCTGGCGGCATGGTGTTCACTGGGCCACTGGTCGCACACTGCTGGCATGTTTTCTGCGTCTTCTATGCTTTTGGCCACCTAGGATAACATTCATTACTGTGGTAGGCCATGATTCAGCTTTTCTCCATCTTCAAATTGGGAAATCATAATCAACACACAAGAGAAGGGGCTCGGGCCTTGTTCGTGTCGGCTCGCGCCCTCCGCATTAGAGACAAATCTTGGGGTTTCAGGGGAAATATTTTCAACCAGATTTCATGCATTAATTTCAATCCTGATCTCAACAATAAAACACAACCTCCCACATGTATATTGAATAAAATATCCATTGGTTCATGAGTTGATTCTTTCTTACCATTTTGTAATTAATTACAGGGAAAAGAAAAACAATCAACACCACCCATACATCGAATCATTGGATAACTCTCGCGATTGAGGAAGTCTCATTATTCTTCGTCCCCACAACAAGATTCCCCCATGACTGCTCAAATTTCATTATTTAGTTTGGGGTTTTAGTTTCTCACATCACTGCTCGCCAGAACCAGCTCCTTCAATCAAGAGTTTGGTGTGTTGGAACTCCTTCAACACTTCGCTACTTAGTGAAGTCGTGCCATCTCTTCCCCTGATGCTCCATATAAACAGGAAAATGGGAGGGTAAGTAACGACATGTGGAATTAATGGGGGTTCATTAACTAGGAACCTCCCCAATTCCCCAAAGATGTCATTGATTTTTATTGGAATTCCAAGTCATTTATTGTCTTGACACATCGATGTCCCCACCCAGCATGTCCATTGGAGGATATGAAATAAAATATTAAAAGTATTTCATTTCTTTTAGTTTAAAAAGACACAGAGCATAAAATATTCTATAGACCTGTGGTCTTTAATGTAAAGCATCCCTTTAGTGAATCCTAACAATATAGATTCAACAGTACCAACTGATTTTTAATTTGAGCAATAGTTCAAATGTTAGAAAATGCCACTCATGAATTTATTGAGCGAACCTTAAAAAGTTCATAAATTTATTTTGGGTACTCCAGGCCTCTGAATCAGGCACCATAAATTTTCACAAACTAATAACAATTCCATATAATTAAAAAATGGCAAATAGAGTACTTTACACCTGACCAATGATTGTTTGGATCATTTTATTTAAAAAATTGTTCTCAAATATATTTGGAAACTCAAATTTAAATAATGGCTTCTTTGCAGGTTTTTAATGTTAATGTTATAAGGATAGTTTTTTTTTTCAAGGTTTTCTTAGAAACCAGCCAGATTGTTTTAAAAAAAATCCTGGTATCAAATTGTTGTGGGGAAAATTATTTTGAGTCATTTGAACTATTTGAAATTTTAAAGAAGATATTTTATTTGAAAACGGTGTTTTACATTAAATTTTTCTTTAGTTAAGGAAAATATAATAAACAATTTTTTAGATAAAGAAAAAAATTTAATATTTTTAAAACTAAATATGAACATGTCAGTGTTCTTCAAAAGATCTTGTTGAAATCATAATTTTTAGTTATTTTTTCAAATTAGAAATTATGAATCTCCTATAATATTAATTTTATAGTCTTGTAGGAGGGTTTCCTACATGTCTGTTTTGGCCACACCTATATATTTTCCAATTATAATTTTAAATATGAATTCAATTTTAGTTATTTTAGGTGAAGATGTGGTGAGTTAGGAGGAATTGTGTAATTTTTTGTTTTTTAGAGAAGACTTTTAGGATTTGTTCATTATTTTAAGGTTGTTTTTATATCTAGTTAGTGTCTTATCAGCCATTAGTCTAGCCATTTATCTTAGTTTTGTAATTCTCTTTGCATCAAATTATGTTTTGTTTTATTGTTCATTTATGAAATATGTTTTATCTTAATTTAAATGGATTGAATCACTGTAGTCTGTTGTGAATTATTTGGATGTATAACTTATTTTGGTTTCTTATATTTTAGATATTGTATTGAAGTCCTCTGTAAGAATGGTCCCAATCAGAATATATGTAATTGATCTTATTTATTTCATCTCTTATTTATGTAATATAATTCATAACATAATTCAAATTATTCCTAGGAACTAGATAAAAACTCATGGGGAATGATAAATCCGTACAGGACTTCTAGTGTTCCAGGTAGAGTGCCATGTGGATAATATACTAGGTTGGATTTATATAACTAGAAACACTATGATTTTTTAAGGAAATCTAAAAATATACTTTTTCCATTATTGGATAATATATAACACTTAAATTGGGTAAATAATTCTATGATTATATCCCTTTTTATTGGTTAAGGGAGTGGATCCTCTATAATTGTTCATTGTTGAAAACAATATAATGTAATTTTCTTGGGAAAGTGGAACCAAATTTACAATGTTTCGATGATATGATATTTTATAGTTATTATTAATTAAACCAATACGATTTATTATAGGTTTACATATATTTGAATTTTTATCACATAGTTTCCCACCCCATTTAACTCTTTAAACACTTACCATGGTTATTAAACATTATAAAGCTAAATATTCATTATGAATAAAAATTATGTTGGTCTAAATACCAAATTATTATTACGTTGATTCTAAATATTTAGGAAATTTTTCAATATTCAATTACTAGAAGATTAATATATTAAATATAACATATTTTCACAAAACACATAAACCCAGTTTTTAGTACACTTTCATTTTTAAGCATAAAAAAGAATTTATTTTCATTCTAGGACTATAGACAGCCATTTGATGAATGTTTTATTATCATATTGATAATATTAACTAAAATACATATTAAAATAATTAATTTGTAATGATTAATTTATTTTATTAACATAAAAAAACCTTGTACACATAAAAATAGATTTCTGAAAATAATAGTACTTAACCATTTAGTGATGTTATCATTATTTTCAAACATTTCATAATCAATGAATAAATGATCATAGAATATTATTCAATGTAAAAAAATATCTTTCAAAAAGAATAAAAATAAAAATAAAAGAAATTATCTTTTATATAAAAATATATATAATAAAAACAATGTCTATAAAAAAAATTTATATTTAGCTTAGAATTACAAGACAATCATTCCATGTCCTTCATCCATAATTTTAAGAAAGTCATTACATTATTTAGTTACATAATTTTATAAATTTCATCTAAATATATTTTATTTTCATTAATTTTATAGTTTTAATAAGACATTATTCATTTCTGATTGATGTTGAGTGCATCACAATCTATCAAATATATAGATTTTATTATAGATAAATATATTATAAAATATCAAGGTCTTACATTTTACCCCACAAAGAATTCATCATGGATATTTCATTACTCCACCCAAAATAATGAGTATAACTATACCTCATTACATATTTAACATCACTTTTACCTTCCCCAAAATTATAATGCATCCAGTGAATAGTATCCATGTGTGTTGTCTTACATTGTAGAAATTTATCTCTATGATCCAATTTTTATACATATTATTCCCAATAATAATGATCCTTCTCTGGGATTGTGACCTATGATTTAGGTAAAAGATAATTATCAAGTAAGTAAATCAAAAAAAAAACATATATGAAAGACATCATGAACATTGGATAGGGTTGGTGGAAGTGTGAAGTGATATATTACTTTTTAATTTGATCATGAATTTCATAGGGATAAATATATATTTGTCTAACCCTTTATTTCATTTCAAATATCATAACCTTCTTCCATAGTGAAATCGATTAGAATACCCTCTCTCCAATTTCAAACACAATATCACATTGTTGGACATCGACTGAGAAACCAGGATATTCTATTTAAAAGATCAAAATTTATTTTCTATTTCCTCAATTAGCTCAAGTAAAATTTGATTTTTTTTCTCTAGAATTTTCATAGAAAAATTATGTTTTTTTACTTCTTTACACAAATTAATTCATTAGAATCCTTCTATATGTTTAGGTGAAACAAATTATTTTATATCAATTCAATTATAGGAAGTTTTTTACCTCATAACATTTATGAAATCAATAAATAAATCACTCAAAATAATTTCTATGGGTTGCATTGTTCTATTGTATAAACAATTAGTATAGTGATGTTATGAATAGAAAAATATGAACAATATATTACAAGATTGATGAATATTTACATAGAATATTGAGATAAACCTTGTATCTCCATTTGAAATGGTTTAGAATGATACAATATGAAACTTTTATAATTTTTAATGTGAATTCTAAAATATTTGAATGTGAAAAATATTCCAAAATATGAATTAAATGCACATATATTCTTGGTTGTTTGAGTAAAAAACAGAATTTTGACTATTAGATATGTTGGGGATTCCTCTAATTAAATCCATGGTGATTGTTTACTATTTCCAAATTGGCATTGGTAATGGTCTCATCAACCCCGTAGAACTATGACATTAATCCCTAACATGGTGATATACCAATCATCAATATACATATTGTCCAATATCACTCTTATTTTTATTCAACTAGAAATACTATTCATGATTTATATACAACATTTCACTCCCCATATGTATAGGATATAATGAGTTAATATATTCATCCAATAACACTTTTATTAATTTTAGAATTGGTAGGACGCATACATGGTACCTAAATAAAATCATTCCATCACTATCTTAGATGAACTAAATAACACTCCATACCTTTTTGTACAACTCGAACTCCTACTTTTGTACCTATATAATATTTACCTAAATGGATGGTTGAACATTCATTTGTAAAAGATATTATTTTTCACATTCTTTTAATATTTCATGATACATCCTCTAAAAATTTAAAAATACTATATTTTTTGAATATCCATCAGGGAAATTTTACCATGGTTGTTACACCCAGACATTTGAGAGCATATTATTTTTCTTATTTTATATTTCATTGAGATAATTTGTCATGTTATGAGGAAATACCTTATTGAATTTTTTTATTGGCAGATAAATTAATGTTTTGGGATTGACTACATCCAGTGCACAATCTCTTGAGCTGTACAGGCTAATCGCATGGTTTCCCAGCATTAAAAATAAATAACACATTAAAATGAAAATGAAATAAATTTATGGAAAAATGTAAAATACAATTTATGGAATTTTTGTTAAAATACAAATATTTTAATTACAATTTTGAATATTATTATTATTATTAGCATTATATTTAATAATAATATTATTAATATTCGTATTAATAATATTATTATTAATATACGTTTAAATAATATTATTATTTTTATTAATGTTAATAATATTAATATTATTTTAGGTGCTAAAACTTTCAATGTTATTAATAATATGTTGTATCCAATTATTATTACAGATATTAATAATACTAGATTTATTATTATAGTTATAATTAACCACTTATTATTGTTAATATTGTTTGAATTTTTATTATTTTTAGGCTATTTTTTTGTTAATCTATTAGGGAATATTTCCACCATTTCCCATCCTACTTATGTTTTTATCTTCCCCTACCTTGTATGCATCGTTGCCAACATGTCTTCATCTCCATGCACTGCTTCCCATGGCCGGTTCCCTGGTCGTGATATGACGATATCCCATGATCTGGCCTCCGATTTTCCGAGCAACTCATGCATACCCTGTACTAGTGGCAACCCATTTGTTGTGTGACAACACCAGCTGGTGCATGTTCCTTTTTAGTCAGAACCCACTATTGGATCCAATTCAACGACGACCACCCTACATGTGCACTCCTCTCTTGTAGCCCCTCTTGGTAAAACACTCCATCCATTTTGGTTTTTGGATTTTCAGTAGGTTGAGTTATGTTTTATGGTTTAATCATGGGTCACTATTGTTTGATCTATTCTTTTAGGGCTTCTTTTTTACATCATCATTGTGTGAATGAGGTCTGGGTGTGATTTTTTAACATTTCCAAATGATTATTCATGTGATGTAGGTTTTTCCATACCCTATCATATTTACATGATTTTATTTAGTTATTAAATATTTTTTAACATGTTCTAATGATAAATTCCATGGTTGGAATTCTATTTTTGATATCATTTGACTTTATTACATGATGAATATGATTTTTTTGAAGGAAATTCCTATGCATTCTATATTCATTCGATGTGATATTTTTTTGATGTGATTAATAAATTAGTTAAGGTATGTACATTGTTTTTTTTCAAAAAAAACGTTTGAATTGTGAGTGTCATGAAAGTTTTTTTAAAAATATAAACACTTTTGACATGTTTATTTTTATTATGTACCTTGAAGTATTTTTTCTGGGTATAAATGTGGTTTTATAAGTGTGGAGAAGTGACATTGTTTTAGAATGTGTTTTTATGTAAAATTGGTTTGTTTTTAAGTGATTCTTTCGGCTATGAATGCAATATGTTTTATAAATTTAGAAGAAGTTTATTTAAGTGGAATTAGAAGTGCATAACATGGTTGGATTTTTTTTGGAGTTTTTTGATGGTGAATAATTACTTATCACGATCCTTGAAGTGTGTATATTTTAAAATAGAAATTTTCAAGATGAAATGAATCACTTTAGGCTTGTTTACTTTATTATTCATTTTATGTGTAATTTTTGAAAAAATTTAAATGGTCAAAAGATTATTTAAAAAAAATTAAACTATTATTGATTTTATAGGGGGGCCTGGCCATTGTATTGGTTGTTCTTAATTGGGTGTTTTTCTATGTTACCAAAATATTGAATTGGGAATTATTTATAAGTGATGACAATAGTATTCAAATTCAATTATCAATGGTGTGAGCGAAAGGAAATCAGTTTTTTTGAAAGGAATCAAATTTTCTTTGAAATTGTTGGTATTTTATATAAAACATGTTGTGTGTGCATTTAAAATTTAACTCGAGCACAAGGTAAAACCACGGGTATGTAGGTGGGCATTCAAGGAATCATATTCTAGATGATATGTAAGTGGTTTCTCCAGGTTTTGTCTTTCTGGATTGATGCAACAACACTAACTAAACATTTTTTATGATTAGATACCACTAAGTTATTGGTGTGTTCCATAATATTTTCCCATGCATGATTATTTGGATCATTTCAGTTCTTATTACACATTTCCACTGAGATACGATGCCTCTAGGCCCCCACTCGAGATTGATGACTCTTAGGGGATTTACCCATGATGTTCTATTAATCATGATTTGGTGACTTCCATCGGTACATGAAGGACCACTTGAGTGTGTCTATTTTTATTATAATTTCCTCTTACACCTTAATATAGTCTTTTTGAAATTGTTTCTCATCATGTGTTTTTTTAAATTTAATTTTGTAAATTTTTTCCTTAATTTTTTTTAAAATTATTGATTTAAATAATTATAAAAAATAGTTTCTTTGAAATTATGGAAAGTAACCATTCTATTGGGGGAATCCTACTGGGCTCTTGAATCGCACCCTATATACACATATGGGTGTATGTAGACCTTCATATTTTTGTATCCCAGGTTGAGGCATCCTGCATAGTGATGGAAGTTCTAGTTGTTAGTGGTCATATCATGCAGGTTGGTATTAGTAGATCGGGGATGTGGATTCCCATGTTTCATGAAGGTTTGTGTTGGAGTTATATTTTTCTTTCATTGTTGTAGTTTCTGTTGGGTTTGAGTTGAGTTGTACACTTTAAACATGTTCATATTTTAAGGTCCTATTTTTGTATGATTTTAGTTTTAGTCTATATATCTTGTTAGTTGTTTTGGGTTAATTATTTAGGGTAAATCATTCCCAAATATTGTTTTGATTCCCAAGAACTTGTTCCATCCTGTTGGGGATGAGAACGTCTTTAGGGTCTTACTACGGAACAGGCCGGGAACCGGGTTGGATGGAGACATAGTTTGGTTCATGAGAAAATGCTATCAGAGCCATGTTGGATATCTTGGGTCATATTACATTAGGATGATTTATGGTAGACCAGAGTTAAGGATGTCATATTTAGATGTTATTCTTATGAGTAAGGTGCATGGCCCACACACCCCGTGGTGGGACACAAGTTTCCAGGGGAAGTAGGCCTTAATCTGATTTCTTTGGCACTTTTGGATAATATTTTTTGGGGGATCTAAAAATGGAGTAACATCAAAGGTCTTATAAATCTTTTATGGTTTGGAAATCCTTGTGTAGCTAGATAAATTTTCTTTGAATACTATGTGATTGTGTAGCGACTGAAGTATGGCCACCAAACATATTTTTGAGTCACCCTTTGTGAAAGATTCATCATTCACTATATTATTCCTTCTTGGGTTCTAATAATTCATTTGAAAACAATTGTTTGAAAATTTATTAAATTAGGATTTTAATGTGGGAACCTCTTGATCATCAAATTGGAGAAAAATAGGTTTTTTTAGAATTGATTTGTATAAGGTTTTTGAAAGGTGGATATTCAATAAATGGTCATTGTTTAGTATGATATTGAATTTTTTAAATTGATATTTCTAGATTTACAAACATGGTGGTTTGGAAAACATGGATGATTTTAAAGAGGGTTTTTAAATTCCATTTTAATGGAATTTGTTAATCCTGTTAAAGGTATTTTTAATGCGATTTAATTTTTGAAAATTGACATGCATGGTTTGAAAACAAATTATTTTTTTGTTGATTTTTGTTATTAAAAAATGTTAGTGAGATTAAAAATATTTTCAATTATTTTGATTATTGGTCTTAAAAAGAAGAGGTGTGGGTCGACTATTATTTCGGAAAATTGTAAGAGTTTGGTTCTATCCTATAGTATTAACATAGGAAACCACACAAAAGAGTTATATGTGAAAATTTCATTGGTGCCTAATTGACATGAGTGCAGGCATGTGTAATACCCATGATGTAACATGGGTGAATATGTATCCCACCCTCCTGGCATTAGTTTCAGAATATTGTTTTTAAATAAGATGTTGTTGATGATCCATATTTATGTGATGTGTCTCTTTTTATGTTAGGAATATTTTAGTGGGGTGTTTTGAGTGTGAGAACCACTTTTGTCTGATTGAAATTTCCTGTTGTGTTTCATTGCGGATTTGTTTTGATGTGTAATATAGTGGGTTTTCATGGAAAGTGTTCAAGGAGTCCTTTGAAATAGTTTCCCCATTCTTTCATTGTTTTTACACAGTTTGTTTGACCAATGGATCGGTGTCCTAGGTCCATAGTTTTCTTTCAGGATTTTGTACTCCCCCAGAAAGAGTTAACATGTGATCAAGGTGTGGTCATAGGTAATTAACCATTGTATGGCCCTCTAGTTGATCAATGTATATAAATCCCCATTTAGAGTGTTAGTGTTATGTTTGTACCTTCTTCATTTTATGTTAAGTGGATCCTCTCGCAGTGGGATGGAAGATACTAGAGGAGTTGAAGGAATTTTTTTCACTTAGGGTTATCTGAGTCGTCAAAGAAGATGTTTGACACTATTGTGTTTACAGGTTCTCTCTGGATGTGGTGAAGTGATTTCTAGTGAGGAAAGGTGACATGACTGAAGATGGAGGAATGGGATACTGACTTAAAGGGACTTTGGTTGTTTTGTTGATCATGATTAAGAAGTCATTCATGATGCTGCACATGTGTAGCAAGTTAGACCATAAGTGGGTTTTATGGCCATATGTAAGAATTTTTTTATATTTTAAGACTCATTTTAAAGTCCCTTTCATGTAATGTATCTTTTAGCATCAATGGTCATGTCTGGTGAGGTTTTGCGATGTTGTACTCTTTTTTGTTGCCCGGTGAAGGTTGTGAAATGCTTCAAGAGACACTATCATGAGATAATAGTATTTTTGTTTAGGTAAATTTCAAATTATATCATTTTATTGGAAGGTGTATTTTGTATATTTTTCCCATCAATTTTTCTCGTTCGGAGTAATAAGGGGTGATGTGCATGAACCATCATAGCATTCATGTTAGTGAATGTTCTGTGTGAGAGTAAGTGGATGGTATGGTGTGTTGGGATTGATGGTTTTTCCTTGATTGCAATGTGGATGAGTGTGTCATAAAAATAGAAGATACATTTGGGAGTCTTCAATTCTTAATTGTTATGTAAGTGATTCTTAAATCATCATGGTTCCAACCATAGGCCTCGAAGTGAAGCTAGCGTGTGGTCAAGAACCCCAAGATTGTGTGGTACACCCATTTGGCTATGTGAGGTTTTCTATGGCTATGAGTAGGTGTGGTCATCTCGTTACCATAATGTCCCATTGATTGGGTCCCACTGGATTTCATCTCCTTTAGGCATCCTTATGAGGACTTTTTGGGTAAACTAGTCTCAATTTTGATTAGTCCTTTTCCAGGGATGTGTTGATGTTAGGTTTTCTTCGTATGTGATTTTGACCCCATGGTAGTTGGGCCCTTCCCTCCCCACCCTTGTGGTTGTGTGTTTGGCCAGTTCTGGGAAGCCTTTGCATTCATGTGCTTTCATTGGCACTAATGGTTGTGAGATCCATTTTGGGTCTCACTAAAATTTTCTAGTAATAAAGCAATATTTGAATATTCATAATGGTGGGGAGTCTATTTGGGCATCCCCATGATGGTTTTAAAGTGTTGTCTCGGGGGTTTGTTGGCTCCAAATGGTGGAATGTCCATTCGTGACTCCCCATGACAATATTTTGGTACTATTTCTAGATATGGATTGATGTTAGTATATGTGACTATTCATTAGGATGTAATTTTATTTTTCTTTTTTATTTCAAGAAAGTGTTGTGGGTTTTGTTTGGTAGTGTTTGAGTTTTTTTGACTCAAGAAGTTGGATTGTGGGTTGTGGGAAATCACTTCTCCTTTGACTGATCAACTTGAGATGATTAAACTCTTTGGGGTGGGTGGCTCATAAAGGGTAGTCAATTTTGGTCTCCCAAGTTTATTTTATTAAGTCACTTCCTTGGTTGATAGTGTTCTTGATATTTTTTGGATGTTATTGGGAATCTCCTTGGACAGATAAAGGATAATTGACTACTACATTAGGGTTTTGGCCTTGTTGTGTCTTTTTAGGGGTAAAAAGAATTATGGTATAGAGAATTTTCAGACATTGTCATTTTAGATAATTTAATTTCTATTCTTTTATTTTACATTGAGATATTTTGTTGAAATGTGGGCCATGACCAATTAAAATTTTGAGTTTTTGCTGATAAAATAATGTTTAGGTCTTGATTGTGTCTATCACATGTTCACATGAGTCGCGTAGGATTACCGCATGGATTCCCAGCATTAAAAATAAATTTCTCATTAAAACGAGAATGAAGTAAAATTAATGAAAAAAGGTATAATAAAATTTAATGAATTGTTGTTAAAAGAATAATAATACTATTTTAATTTATATTATTTTTATAACTATTATTATTATTATTGTTGACAACATTAATATTAATATTGTTAATAATAATATAAATATTATTATATCTGTTAATAATATTAATATTATTTTTGGTGAAAATAATTCCAATGTTATTATTAATATTCTTAAAACTATTATTATTATTTATATAAATAAAACTGACATTATTATTAGAATCATTAACCTCTTATTATTATCATTATTATTTTAATAACTTTTTTACCTAATTTTTATTTAAATTCTTTTAGGTTTTTTTCAACCTTTTTTCCCTCTCCCTCATTTTTTTCTCTTCAACTACCCTATATACCTCAAAACCCACCTAGCCTCCTCCTCACAGGCTACTTCCCATGACCGACACCCTACTCACCTTTTAGTGATCACGATTGTGCCACCCTCATTTCATCTAACCTGCACATGATCACCATTAACCGATGACAGCCCTTGTGTGGTGTGACACCACCAGCTAGCACACGAACATTCTCGGCCAAAACCCACTCATGGATCCTCTTCCAGTGCGACCCCCTCAGCCATTGAAGAAATGTTTGGAACAACCCCCCCCCCCCCACCCCCCCTTCATGCACACTCTTTATCGACAGCCCCTTTGGGTAAACCCCTCATTCAGTTTAGGGATTTGTTTCTTCAAAAGGTTGAGTTGTGTTTTTCGAGGTTAATCAAGGGTCGTTTTTTGTAAGATATCTTGTTTTAGGGATCTATTTTTCTTCTTCGTGATGCGAATGAGGTGGAGTTGTGAATTTTTTCCTATTTTTGATGAAGTCTCCATGTGACATTGTTGGTTCCATTCCCCAACATCTTTAGGTGATTTAATTTATTGATTAAATAATTTTTAACATGTTATAATGTTAAATTACGTTGTTCGAATTATATTTTCTATAAAATTTTAGTGGCATTCATGATAAATTCTATTTTTCTAAATTAAATTACATTGTATTCTATTTGCATATATTTGAGAATTTTTCTGATTTTTTTAATTAATTGTTCATGGTATGAAATTTGTGTTTTTAAAAAATTCTTGATGTGTGAGTGTCATCAAGGGAGGTTTTTCAAATGAAGATAAACTGTTTAAACATGTTTTTTTTTGGACATTGATATCTGTTTTAGAGTTGAATATGAGTTTATAGAAGGGTCAACATGTGAAATTGATTCAAATTTTTTTTATGTGAAATTTGTGTGTTTTAAAGTTTGGACATGGGGTATGCATGTAATGTGTTTTATAAATTTAGCAGTTTTTTATTTAAGATTCATTCAAAATGAGGAACATTGCTAGAATTTTTTTGTGTATTTTTTGGTTGTTGGGAAATGCGTTTTCTAGGTCATTGAGGATTGGGTATATTTAAATGGATATTTTTAAAGGAAAATATATCACATTATGTGTGATTAATTTTTTTTCAATTTTATAAATTATTTATGAAATTTTTTAAAAGAGGAAAATATTGTTTTAACAATAATTTAAAGAATGAGTGTTTTTATAAAAGAGTTTTGTTGTTGTTTTGGATTGTCTTAATAGGTTGTTTTTGTGTTTTATAAAAAGGAATAATTGGGAATTATTTATAAGTGATAAAGTGTCTTTTCAATCGTGTGTGTGAATGGAAATGATTTTTTTAGGAATGATGTTTTCATTGAAATAGTTAGTGTTTGATATGAAATATGTGGTGTTCGTGCATGTGAAAATTATCTAGAGTGCAATGGGATACATCATGTATCTAGGTGGGAGGACTTGGAATCATATGCTAGATTATATGTAAGTGGGTTTTCCCTGTTTCACCTATGAGGATAGATGATACAACACTAACTAAACATTTGTGGTGATTTGAGACCAGTAGTTTATGGGTGTGTTCCTTACTAATGGAACATTCATGAGAACATAGATCTTTTTTCCATATTCAATGTTTATTCAGATTTATGATATCTATAGGGCCCAACTCTATATAGATGAACATTCGGGAATTTTTCAATGGTTCTCTAACACTAATGATGTGGTGTATTCTATCGGCAAATGGAGGACCACTTGAGTGTGTGTCTGGGTATTTTGTATGAATTTTCAATTCCAACTTAATGTATTTTTGGTGAAATTGTTTTTCATCAACTGTTACTTTCTAAATATTAAGAGGTAAATTTTTTCCATAAAAGTGATTTAAAATGAGAATTTAAATAATCAAGTTAAATTATCTCCTTGAAATTATGGCATTTGTACTTTCTATTGGGTGGTATCCTACTGGGCTCTTAGATCACAGCATATATAAAACATTCATTGTATGTGGACCTTGTTCATTTTTTATCCCTGGTTGAGGCATCATGCTTAGCAATGATAGATTGGGTTGTAGATGGTCTTCTCATGCAGGATGGTGTTGGTAGATTGGGGATGTGACTTTCATGTCTCTAGTAGGCTTGTGTTGGAGTTTGTGTTTTCCTTCTTAGTTGTAGTTCCCTTTGGGATTAATTTGAGTTGTAAAATTTAAATATGGTCATAATTTAAGGGCTTGTTTGTTTGTCTGATTTCTGTTTTAGTCTATTTTTTTTATTAGTTGTTTTATTATTATGATTTGGATTAAATCGTTCCCATATATCTTTATGATACCTGGGAAATTATTCCATCCCATGGGGATCTAAAACACCCTTCGGTTTTATCTACGGACTAGGTCGGGTTTCGGTTGGTTGGAAACCCTCCTTGGTTCTTCAAAATTGTCCTTATGACTCAAAGTGTCAACAACATTGTATCCCTTCCCATAATTGTAATTAATTGAGTAATCCTAATCATCAATAAACTCCAAACATCTTCTTTGTAACATATTAAACTCTTTCTATGTTTAAATATAATTCAATATTTTATAAATATTATATACATCACACATTTCTCCATAATGATAATGACTCTATATGTTCAATGAATAAAGTACAACTTCAAGTTCTAATTAATGAGTTAGGTTATTTTTCTCATAAAAAATTTACTATTATGAGGCATATTCTACTACATGGAAATTATGTATTACAAAAAAATAAAAATCCAATAATTGATTCATCATTATAGATCACAAACCATTCAATACTATAGGTTAGTCTGAGAAAAATTTCTCTAACAAACCTTTTCTTCCATTTATTCAAATCCATTTCAAATTAATCATTCAAAATGAACATGAATACCTTCTATATTAGGATGGTAATAGGATTTTATACTCATGGTAAATTAAACATAGGGTATCGATAATACACTTCTGATCCACAGAAACTAATAATCCCAATCAAAATTATTGTTCGAGGTCAATTATTAGTAAATTATGACTTTGAAGGATCCACCAATATTCCATTAATTGTAATTAGATGACCAAAGAATGATACATTATATGGATAAAATTAAAAAATTCATAATTTTTAATATAGTGTTCCCCTTAATAAGTTCTTCAACAGAATCCTCATATGATCATCATATTTTTTTCTTACTCTGGGAGCATCACCTAGGTTTATTCTAGAAACATTGTCCCATCATCCATCATCCCTGAGGATATCATCTAATTTAACCTAATTTTCCTTTATTCTTATTCTAACATCGAGATGTTTCATCTCATTATATTTTCGATATTTTATTCCTTACAATTGTTCTTATTTATTCTCATTATGTGGTTGTTGCTCAAATTTCGGTCCTCATCTGGCCTCCATTACTACCTTTTTTATCATACCATTCATGGGATACCAAATCTCTAGTTAGACATAAAGGAACATTGATGTCTTGGGATGGTTTTAGTAGATCATTCTTCAAATGACCCCCATTGATTACCTCACTCACATTTCATTATAGGGTTTCCTAGTTCATGAGGGGATGATGGCTTGTATTAATGAGAATTAAACTAACTTGTTTCTTTGTTATCCCTCCTTATCATCCCTCTATTCACAACTAATCATGTGAGACCCCATATTTCTACTATCATGATAGTGTCTTACAATATCTTGGGATTTAGAGGGTGAGGCCTTCATTAATTTTACCCTCTTTTCTGGGTCATTAATAATTTTAATTTCTTGACCATAATTTACTTTCATAGAAAGGTTTCTAGGTCATGGATATGTGAATAATTCTTTAATAAAGGGTTTTAGTTGTAAACATTAGAATATGGATTTGGTGTTGTATTATCTTTCTCTAATCTGTGGTGGTGATACATAGTGTCATGTTTCGTGGTGGATGTTTTATTGGCATGATACATATAATGGCCCAATGCCTGGAAACATTTTTGAAGATAATAACATCATGGTGGAGATTCCTCCCTGGTTTTTGTCAGTTCAGTTCATAGTGATGCTGATGAATTTGGTGTCGGTGATTTCTTTTTTTTTATTGAGTATGTTTTTTCTTTATCAACGTTGATTCTAATTGTGTTGTTTTATGGTTTTGATGATGATATGGTATTTATTTTAAATGATGTTATTTTGAAGTCTAGTTTTGTGAAAAGGATTTGTTCTATATACTACTAATAAGATGTGTTATATTGATGCATAGTAGTTTCATCAGGGGTGTGAGGCACAATGAGGTCACTATAGTGACATCATTATGATAAGCGATAGGTGAATGGATCTAGGTGATAGAGTTTTCATTTTTCTTATTTTTCTTTTCATCATAGGTGTTTCAGTTTTGAATATTGAAATAGATGTGATGGTTTCCCAATTGTAATTTTACATTTTGTCACAATAATATAGAAATTTTTCATGTTATTAATCAGTTGTGAGGATTCCCCCACAACCCCACAAATGTTTTTATAAATAAAATGAAAAATAATATTACAAGGTACTATTGTATGCAAATCAATGTAAAATTTGAAGACTCTATTCTTTATATCTATTATGATAGTTGTTCCATTTTTTAATCAAAATGGAAAACTATTTTTTCCAAAATGAATAGAATATGATGATACCATGTTTTAAAGAGTTTGGATGGATTTAGAAAATTTTTATGAAATCAATATGGGATTTTAGTTCTACTATGATATTTGTTTTATGTGAACTAAAATCTAAACCACTACACCATATAGTTTCATGTTACCCACTATTGGTTTGTAAATTCATATGATGTATGTGTTGTGTCACATATGTTCCCAAGGATTTTATTATTTATGAACTAAAGTGTAGTAATATTTATTTCTATTAAACCAATTTAATTGATATGTTAAATTATTGAACTCCAACAGACTTTAACATTGGTTTTTTTAGAAAGACCATACTACATTTTATTATAGTCCACACTATTCATTTGATGAACATTATTGGGGATGGAATTATAAGAGGATTTGTTCCTCTATTATTGTGTGTTTGGATACTGTTATGATTAAATGATGTTTCATAATTTATATTTTCTTCTAGAATCTTGTTCATCTCTTAGTAATTGTGCTAGAATCCCCTTGTGCATTTGGGAGTCCTCAAGAAGAAATCTTGGATCCATTAGAAATTTTTCCCTTATTGGAAGGATAAAAAATTCTTGAAATCCTCGTGATATTCATTTAGTTGACTCCAAAAATTAAGAAGAATGGTTTTATTGAAATTCAGTTCATTAAGGAAAATTTTATTATTCTTTGTTATTCGGTTACATTTACACTTTTTATTCTTGGAGATAGATACATTTATATTTTTCCTTACCATATTGATCTTTATGAATGATATTTATAGAAATGTCACACATTGGTAACCTTCATTAATCAAGGATTCCTAAACCCATTGACCAAGGATATCCCATGTAATAAATATGAAACTAGTTCATGAAACTAAAATGAAAAATATTTTGTTAATTATTCTTCTCACCAAAAATCTTCTACATTAACCTTGATCTTAGTTCAATGAATTTGACGAATATCACAATAAAAGGAAGCATAAGCTTCCCATCATTCGATGTAACCAATGATAGATTAGATCTTTCAATACATGATATGGATTCCTCTTCACTCATGACATGCTAATTCCTCACAGTGATAAAAGTTTAGATAATGATATTTTCATGTTAGAATGACTTTCAATATAGAATATGAAAAACACAGACATACCTTACTATCATTATATTGTATTATTATATATTCTATAAAATATATCATTGATTGTAAATTCATTATCCCATTAATTTGTATCAAATGATTAAATTCTATAACAAGAGTATTTATCTCATGAATGCACAGTCATCCCATAATTATCACATTATGAAAAGTTTTATTAAATTGAATATTTTGTCTGGAACTAGTCATGTTTCTGGAATAAGATAAATGTAATTAAACAATCATTCTTCATGAAAATAAAAAATTTCATGTAATATGATACAACTTACATTTATCATAATCATATAATGTATTTGGTCATTTATCCTTCAATATCCCACTTCAAAAAAAATCCCAAATGAATTTTTTTTATTAGGCATTATATTGGATCATATTTAATAACATATGAAACCATATTCATAAATAATTTTTAATATTTTCATAATCACCTTTGTAATGTTATAATTAACGTTAATATGTTTCATATCTTATTTAATAACTGGTTATTACCCATCCAAAACACTGCTGTATTAGTTCTAAAACAGTTTTATCAAATCTATTGGAGTCAAAATCAACCAACATTCAATAAACCATAATTCTTGCCCCTATATCCATTAATAGTGATGAAATAAAATAAGAGTCACCGAATGAATAAATATAATAAAATAGGGTCATCTATAAAATAATAAATTCTACCCAATTGTTAAATAGTTCTTGTATGATCTCTATCCAACACATGTATCTTTATTCTATTGATCACCAGTTTGAAACATTTACTGACATGCATTGTCAAATTTTCTATTTCTATAATATATAAAGTAACCATGGGACATATAGTATGTTAATACCACATAACCAACCCCTATATTATACATTATATATGTTCATACTAACATGATTATTGGATACATCACAATTCCTTCATCTTCATGGATGAGAACATCACATATCACTCATCTAAATTGATAGAACGTTTATGTGTTCTTGAAAAATGCTTATTTGAAATGCTTTCTGTCAAAATATTGTCATCATATTCTGTATTATAAATATGAGGAAGTATAAAATTGTGAGAATGATCCGCCTCATACAAGGATTTATCTAATCGATCTGTGTATACATTCAATTATGGGAATCTTAAATTTTTCACTATTATAATCTCCATCAAATGCATCAAATGAATGTCAATGCAGTAGTAAAATATTCTCTAGTTAATTATACAAAATTATATCATATTATTGATGTTATTTGTTAACATTACATACATATTTGTTTCAAGGGAGATCCTTGATCAGGGACGAGACCCCCATCTACTTAACCAAATAATTTTTATATCCTCTAATGAATCCCAGAAGTGGTATCAAAGAAACCAAGATGTTTAAATTTTATAAATTTGAGATGAAAAGAAAAATAAAGGGGAATATATTAGTTATTTTGAATTATAATAATATTATATGAATAATCATTTTCATTTTATTAGTTGGGACATATAAATTTTACTAAAGAAATACCTTTAAAAACTCGAGTTTCAAAATGGTATCGAAGAAATTAACATTGTGTGGTTGGACTGTGAAAAGAAAATTGATGTATTATAAATATAATATTGTACTTTTTTAAGGCCATAAATGTTTTCTGTTTATGTGTTGGGATGTGAATAGTAACCCAAAAATTATCTTCCTATCACTAGCTTTCATAACGGCTGATGTGGTTTTACCTTACCATAGGTGCCCTATGTAATAGGAAATATTTTTACCACTACACAGGTCACCATTAATATGTAATGGTAAAAAAAATATTTTATATTTTATTATGTTTACTAATTTTTTTAAAAATTGTTAATAATTCATAATAAATTTAATTTTGAGAATATTTTAATTAGTAAACTGTTCATATATTAATTAATTATACATTTATTTACAAGTAATTATACAAATATTTATTAAAAAAAAATTTATATATTAGTTTAAAAATTTAATGTAAATATTTATATAACATTTAAACATATTATATGGACCACCTTTTTATATAAAATATTATTACTATTTAGAAGTCATAAATATAATATGTAATGTTTTCATAAATTAAAAAATAATAATAAAATATGAAAATTTTATTTTAATATAAAATATATAAGTAATTATCAGTACTTGTTCATATTAATGAGTACTTGATCTGATATTATTTTAAACACATAAGAAATTTGATTTTGGTTTAAATTAAATTTATGTATGTTATATTAGGATTGTGTAATATGTTTACATAAAATTATTGATATTATAATATTTTTTATAATTCATAAAATATAACATATTTAAAAGAAGACTAAATATATTAAGTAAATTGATAGAGTTTATATTTTCATGAATGTAAAATTTTTATATTAAAATAATGGAATATTTATAATTATAATAAATATTATTTTGTGTTTTTTGTTAGCTTTTATTTAATGAATATTCATAAATGGTAAAATCATATTAATAATTCTTGAATCATTCAATTATATAAAAGTAATTCCATATTTATTATAAAATTATAAATTTTTGTGAATATGTATTCTTATATTAAGATTTTAAACTAATTTTAGTTGTCAACATAAATGCATTTTAGTAGTTACTTCTCGATATGATGATGAATTTAATTATTTATCCCACTGGAAATCTTTTTATAATTGAAGATATATATATGAATTATGCTTTTGATTATAGTGTTTTACTATATATATATATATATTAGGTTTTAGCTTTATTATTAATTAGATACTATATTGAGTATTCTCTCCTTGCATAGTGGGAATTGTGGTTGAACTACCTACCATTATGGAGGCGTTTGAATTGTGTGGATTGACGAATGGGGTTGGCTAGATTTTTCTCTATCCTAACTCATGTAGAGAAAATACATTTCATATAACTTAATACCTTTAAATAAAATTTTAATTTACATTATTAAAATGATTCATTAGGATATGTATAAATGTACTTGAATAAACATTTTAGGGGAGTAACTAAATCAATGTGATGTATAAAGTGCTACTCATCAATATGATATGAACATATTTTTTAAAGAGGGAAAATTATTACAATATAAATCACTAAAATAATGAAAAAAATAATATTAGTAACCTAATAAAAAAATTTCTGAATTATTACTCAGGAAATTCTATGTTTTAAATTCTTTAAAAATTATCATTTTACAATAAGATGATTAACCAATTAGTTAGTTTCAAAAAAATTGGTTTCCCTTAATTTTATTTTATTAACTTATTCTTTGTTTTTTAGATACACAATATGAAAATTTATAATGACTATGATAATAGAATCTTGTCTCACTAAATGGATATGAATAAAATAAAAAATAGATCATTGTTTTAGTGGTACATTAGTTAATAAATTTTGATGTAAAAAAATTATAACGCAAGAAAAAAATTTGATAAAAGATTTTGATATAGATAAATAACATAATTGTCATATACACTTAACAGGAGATCAATAATCGATAGGGATAAACTTATTATTATTAACTTCATAGAAAAATATCAACAATTGAGAATTGTTTTAAATTAATGATTAATTTTCCATGTGTTGGAATAACCTCTTCCTAAGAAATTGTCTTTTGAAGATGTCAAGAAAAGTTTATACATGTGTTTCTTAAGAGTCTAAATGACACAAAAGAATTATTACAACTCATTATTGTTACCATAGAGTCTCATATAAAAAATACACTTGAGACCTTTGACTCATATCAAATGATAATAAATATAAAAATTATTTATTTGGATCATGATGAAAATGAATATTATAGTGTTGATATCACTTTTTTTGTATAAATGGTATGATGAGCTATGTCTCCACCCATTTAATTAGTATGATTAGTTATATAAATTTTATGGAATGGCTATATTGTAAAATCAAAATATATTAAAAATAAAATTATGTTTGATAGTGTATAGAATAAGAAACAATTAACCTAAATTAATAATGGTTATTTAAATATGACTATTATAACTTAATATTTATATTGGAATGTATGATCCGATATATTTTCATTATGAATTATATATAATGTTCTTAGAAAATATAAATGTATTGATAAATACCTAGTAAAAAATAGATGAATTTTTTAATAAAGGCATTTTATTCTTTAAAAAATACAATATTATTCAGAAATAATTATTATTACTTTTTGTGGGGAAATATTAAAATTAATTAAAGGAACAATAATATAATAATTACTATAATGTTATCTGTGTTTTTTAAATCATCATATCAAAATTAAAATTGGATTAAATTTTTATATTTTTTTAAATGATTTTTTTTCAATGAATAACGAGAATTACAGATTTTTCAAATATCGTCATTTCCTTTCATTAAATCTATTAATTCGAAAGCCCAATTATATTTTTTATTTGGTATTCAAGGGTTATATGCACAGTTTTGTTTTAATTTTTTAAAATAATTTCATTTCAACCACTAATTTTCATTCTTATCATGTAAGATTATTTTTATGCTTATAACATCATTTCCTATAAAATATTTTTAACTGCTTAGATTTTGTTTATTTAAATAATGTAATATAACCCCTAATAAAAAGTTCATTGAATTAAAATTTTATAATTCATATATATTAGCACAAAATAAAATTAATATAATGATAATTTTTGTTCATAGTGTTTTCATAATATCATATATTGCATGATCAACGCACTTCCAAAAACTACTCATTTCATCACATCTTCTGTGTTTAATATTAAATAATATTTTTTAGATATGTTAATTGAATTTGAGAAAAAATATTCCAAATTTTAGAAAATACTAATTTTAATTAGGGAATAAATTCAAATTAATTTATTTACCTAATCAATAATAAAAATAATAAAAATTTATTAACATGGTTATGGTTAAAATAGGTTCACATAGGGGTTAATCTAGAAATATATGGGTTAAAAAACAAAATATACCAAAACCCCTATCAATTAGTTTAATTTAAACCTTAAGCATATAAAATTATAATATTAGATATTTTTGAGCCATTTCTCTCAGAATATGACTTGAAATTATTTTAAAACATTGAAAAATTTTAAGTGCATCACTCCCATCACATATAAAAGGGAACATACTCTTACATTTTTCCACACATTAAAATCCATTTAGTTTCTCCTATAATTAAAAATAATAATTATTTATATCCCTTACCACTTCCTTGTGGGATATTTTTATTCGAAAACCTACCTTTGAAGTCATTAGTGAAAACTTAAAGACATTGTTCGAAAAAGAAGTCTCATCCTAAGCAATGAATTTTTTATTTATTTCTTCTTCCAAATCCATATAATAATATTCAACAATAATTATAGAAAATTATTAGTATCTCTTATGGAGTATTATTTTATTATGATAAATTCATTTCATATATTTATATCTTCTTCAATAAAATTTAAAACAAAACCATATTTTTTTGTATGTCGGACATTCGCCTCAGAAATCAGTGTAATTATTTATCCATCATCGCCTCTCATAGAAGATTATAATGATTAATTTAATGCAAATTTATGATATTAAATAAATATTTATTATTATTTAAATTTAATATTTCATATATATTACTACCTTTACATTAAATATTATATTATAATGTCATTCATGCACATATGTGGATTACCACCTCCACGAAGTGATATGATTAGTTTTTTACTGCCACATCACATTGACGGTATATTAAACTGAATGTAAATAAATAGTTTCTTATTAATTATTTTTTTATAATTATGAAATGATAATATATTAATTAATTTCTCTCAATCATTATCATTGAAAAATGGAAATGTTATTAATGCATGCATATGGCCTATTATTTCCGAGATTGTAACAGAGATTAATTTCCAAAACCATATTTCATGTTTTGTTTTATATTTAATTTAATGTATAAAAATTATAATTATTTCATGATCAATATTTTTATTATTATTAAATAATTAATCTATTTGACAATATTTAACATACCAATGTGAGTTTTGACATGTGATATGAATATTTTCAAAATTTATTTCAAGAACCATAATGAATAATTAATTAAATATAACATGATAATAAATAAAATAAAAATAAAAATGATCATAATAATTTTCATAAGATATTAAATAATTTAAATAATAATATTATTCCTGAACCTAGTGAATATACATAGAGCTTCATACTCAAGTTATGGGAGCCCTCTACCCCCTATTAAAGTTATGACCATTATAACATTTACTCATCTTATCTCTAACTCTCTTTAGATTTCATGAATTATTATAAGTTGTGTATATATTCCTCTCACATATATATACATATACTATTCTCCCTTACTTTGATAAGGTCATAAATTTCTTGGGTTCATTTCCCAAATCCATTAATTATGAAACTTCCATTCAGAATGATATGAGTCAATATTAAGAAACTTGTTTCCCTGTATTACTAATAATTTTTATTACAAATAATTGATTACCATTTTTTGGAACACATAATAATTAACATGATATGACTTGTTTTCTTATATATCACTCTAAATCTTTTGGTAAATATTATTGCTTTTGATATGAAATATACGGTATTTAGGGAGTAATCCTAATCCACTATGGGACTCAGTCAACCCTGTGATGTTGTCTTTGATGTTACCACTGACTAAAATGTATTTCACATTTTTTGTTGCTTCCTGATTTACTATGATGCCATTATCATGTGATACAAAATTTATTATTTTTTTCTCCCATGTGATTACTCATAAGCCATATCTTTTTTTTATTTCTTGTTAATCATTTGACTCACATGTTATGCTTCCCTATCATGTTTATTTCCCTTACTGGTAGTTTTTAGCTCACACCATCCTTTTATGAATTCCCTAGATACTCCTAGGTAGGTTTAAGAGATGATACATATTTAGGATCTCCTTATGAAGAAAAAAGTGAGGATTTCATATCTTATTTTCCTTGTGTTGTATTATGAACCTAATCATACAAAGACACTAGGCCTCGGGGCTTTTAGGTTGTACTTCTTTGGATTTATTGTTTAAATATATGTCATAATATGTGTAAAAGTATTGTATCACTATAGTTGGTATCATATCAATGTTTACTTATTTTTGGAATTTTTTTCTAGAATAATACTGTCAAAACTACATTGATATGCCTAAATATAGTAAAATATCATGTATTTTTTAATGTATAGAACGATTATTTTCTAATAAATTGCATCACTATATAGACAATATAAGTGGGTGTGGCTTTGGTACAATGGTATCTAGGTACAATAACTCTATAAAGGTACATTGGGATTTGACTGATTCATCATGTAGTTCATGTGAAAAAGGCCTTGCTACAAATCTAATAGTTCACTCCTTGGGGATATGCTTTAGAAATTCAAAAACAATTTACCCATTATAAAGGACTTTAAATAAAATTTATCATAGAAAACATAATAGGAAAAATTACCAAGGATAAGAAATATTAATACATAGAATCTCATAAGTTAGGATATATGTATCATTAACAATTTATCTCTTTTATGTTTATATTTCTCCAATTTGTATGTTTTAAATAAAAATTATTTTCATCTTGTTTTCATTCTTAGTTAATGATGAATAATAGGAGAAACCATTACAAAAACAAACATGATAGCCAATGTAAGGATTTATCTATTGAAAATCATATAATTATTGTAGTGGGTGATATTAAATTCATTGTAGCACTAGATCAAATAGCACCAATTATGAATAATAACTTGATTCATTTAGGACGAATTCCTTCTCACCAAAAAGTTAGTGTTTTTGTTGAGTCATTTCTATAAAAGATATTTTCTACCATTATCACATAAAAATGGAAGTCGATCAGTGGTGGATTATAATCTATAATAGAATTTTCAAAGATTATATTGATTCCATTGTGTTTTTTTAATTAAAAAAATTCAATAATTAATTTTTCTAAATGATATATTATAATGGAGAGGGATTTATTTATAATAAATAAAAAATAATATGAGTCTATCAAAATGTATGATCCAAAAAACACAAGGTTTTCATTTACACCTCTAGCATCATCATAAACACCAAATAAAAGGTGGACTGATTCTTTAGTGGATTATATCCAATTATATGAAACGAATTGTTTATAAGAGGCTTTTATAGTAATGAATATATTTTTCCATTGTTCTATGAATGTCGAAATGGATATTGGAAAATCCCACTAGTCTTATGGGCATGGAGATAAAAAATAAAAAATGTATTTCCTTCTGAATAATCAATGGAGGTTTACCATGGAGGAATGAAAACCCATCACTACGCATGAGGATGTTCTAGGAACAAATACCTTGGAAAAAATATCAAGGGAACAAGAATATGATTCAAATGTGGACAAGATGTGCATTAGGATAATCAGTGTAGAAGGGAAATGAATAATGAAACCAATGTATAGGATGAAAATAGGGATCAAATCAGCACTTAGCATATGGTACAATGTATTCATATTAATTAACAAATGTATTTTACAAGAAAAACCCCTAATTCAAGTGTTTATATAGGAAATAAATTATAACATCCTTCATGGCTTGGTGATTATGGATGATAATATGATATAAATATATCTATGTTGTATCTCATAATTGATATGGTGATAGATATGATAGTTATTAATACAATAATAGTGAACATACATTTTGATTCTAGTTAAATTAATTATTTCAGGTGGTGAATGTTTAATATAACTATTTAAAAACCTCCTCAAAACATGGTGGTAAATATATTAGTTGGAATATCAAAGGAATTGATTCATTTGTATAAATTATTTTTCTCCAACCTATTCGATTTTTGGTGACATAATCATCTATAAATTCTCTAATTAAATTATTTAGTGGAGTTTGATACTTTTTTTGGAATGGATTGGTTATTGTAATATAAATAAAACATCAATTTTTTTGAGAGATTGATCACTCTTCAAATCCCAAGTCATCCTCAAATTCTATATAAGAGTAATGAGATGATGAATATCTCATGGATTATTCCTTTAAAGAATTTATATTATTTTATTATGAATATTCATACATAATGAACTTGATTAAGATGGAGGATAAAATCATTGTTAAATACATGCTTGTTGTGAAGGATAATACTAATGAATCCCTTGAAGTGTTACATAGAATTCCTATTAACCAAGAGGTTGAGTTCTCAATCAATCATATTCATGGATCATTACACATATCAAGGAATCCATACAATATAAAAATTTTTGAGTTGGAAGAGATAAGAAATTATTACAAGAGAATCTTTAAAGGGTATTATATGTTTGGTAGATTTACCATGGGGTCTTCCGGTTCTCCTCATCATAAAGAAGGATACATCAAGGCAGATCTCCAATTATTATTATGAACTCAATGAAAATAAAGATAATGAATGTTTATCCCCTTCCATAAATAGACCATTTATTCAATAAACTACGTGGGGCCTAATATTACTCTATGGTGGGACTTCGATTAAGATATCACCAATTAAAGGAAAATAAGGAAGATATTATCACATATTCCTTTAGATCAAGTTATGTACAATTTGTTTCCATGGTGATTCATTTTAGATTAAAAAAATATCTAAAAATAATTTTTGGAAAAATAGTTTCTTAAAAATTATCTCAGTAAATTTGTGGTAGTATTTATAGATGATATTGTAATATACTCTCAAATCCAGGAGAAGGGTCGTAAGAATTTTAATATTGTGATAATGAAATTATGAAAATATATGCTATATGAAATGTACAAGAAATGTGAGTTCTGTATGAAGGAAGTTTAATTCTTGAGAAATATTATCAACGGTATTGGGATACCTGTGGAAACATCTTAGATAGATGAAATTTTTGAGTCACCTAGACCAATACCTATAATAAAGATCAACAGTTTCCTTGGACTAACATGATATTACAAATACTTTTTGAGAAAATTATCTTGATTTCCAAACCATATTTTTATATTATCTCTAGAGGGGGTATGTTTTGTCTATATGATTATATGTGGGGATAAAATTAAGGATATGAAAAATAGGATTATCACTACACTATTCCACACTCTACCATCATATGGGAAACATTATTGTTATATATTGATTCATAAAATAAGGTCATGAGATGTTTATTGATGTATAATGGTAATGTGATTGCCTATGTTTCAATGAAATTGAATATTTAGGAGAAGAACCAACCCTAACATTATATGGAGTTTATAATGTGGCCATTTGAGGTAAATATAGTGAATTTATCTCTATGAGGAGAATACATAAATGTACATAGATCATACGATCCAAAAATATATATTAATATAGAAATATATTAATATGTGTAATCAAATATGGTTAGGTATGATGAAACTTTATAAATACACATTCCATTATCATCCTTGCAAAGAAACTAAGTGGATGATTCTTTATGTAGAAAGGGCATATACACCTTATGATGATGAGAATTTATATGGATCTATTCTTCTTATAATTTCGATGGATAGATAGAGTAATCGTGAAGGAAGGAACATCGTCATTCCTTTCTCAAATTATTTCTGCACCATACCTTCTTGATAAGTTAATGTGTTCTCAAAGAGATGATATAGAAATTTGACAAAAGCATGAATCTATAAGAAAATAGAAATCATATGAGTTTAAAATTAATTAAGAATTAGTTGAATGATTTTGTACATGACCATGTGTTATTCCAAAATATGGTCGAGACCCCACTAAAGGGTGGGGGGAGTGGTGAATCATTTCTTCATTTGTCTTTCATAAGAATGTTTCTCAACTCCATAAAAAATTATCATTCTACAAAAATTTTATAGTTGTGATCCACCAAAATAGAATTGACAACCTCAAAATTCGACAAAAAATATAATGATAGGGAAGGACATAATATATACAAGGATTGGTACAAAAAAAATACATTCAGTGTTGGATAGTCCCACCAACATCGATTATTTTTCTAAATTATTTCCATAATAAAAATGAATAAGAAAAGAAATACACTACAATCACAATATAATATTTCTTGTTATAGTTGGTTTTACCCCCCAACTATGATTTCAAGTATCATCATCTGAAAAGAAAATCTAAAATAGTTATGTATCCATAGTCATAATATTCACTCTTCTTATTCTATTCTAATCCAATTCAAAATGTATTCACTTCCAATATAAGAAATTTGAATAAATCATTACATGCATACAATATTCAACAACTTCAAAAATTATCTAAAGAAATTTTTGGTATTGAAACTACTTCTAGATCTATAGTCTAAAACAATTCCTCATCAAAATCTGTCTAATCTTACCTATCTGAAAAACTAAATTTAATGGTTTATGTCTGATGGTCATTGTAGTCTAATTTTTCATTTTATCTTATTTCTAAATTTGAGTATTTACTCAATCAGTATCTCATCATTATAAATCTTATGGAACTCGTTATGATGATCATGAATTGGATGGATGTCAGTTTTATGACCTCACTCTAATGGATCTATATCAGATAATTGTATTGAATTTTGATATGATGATATTCTTTAGCTACAATTAGAAATAGAGAACATTGTTGTGTACTCAATATATGTTCCACAATTTTTATAGCTCTAATAGTTGAACATTATTAAAGTATATTATAAAAATGAACTCTGATGTCCTTTTATAGGAACCTCAAAATTATTTTATTCAGGGTTCTGAAATCCATATCCATTTTACCAAATTTCATGAATTTTAATTTCTCCCAAAATTTCGGGTCAAAATTTGACTTATTCAGTACATTTTAGAATATTTTCATCTCATTTATTTTCATTTATCTCTTTTATTTCATCAATTATTCAAAATTTATTAATATCATCAATCCATTTCTGATTTGGATTATTTATTCAAATTTCTGTATTATAATACTCTTTTAAATTGGTCATCCATATGTATTGACCCACTTGTAAATATAAAACAAAATCTAATTCATTACATTGCTCAAAACCACCTAAAATACTGTCTTCTCCATCTACATTGCTCATTACCATGGATCGATATGTTCAAGAATAGTTTATTCGATACATTTCTCTACACTAAATATAAGAAGAACAATATATGTATTCTCATTACAATAATTAGAACCAACTGTCATTTTGATTTCATCATTGTGATCAAGAATGTAGATTCTTTCAAACTTAATCAACACATGCTATATCTTATTTTCTTGATAACAATTTCTAAAATCTTTTAGCACTCAACATCTTTCACTTCTCTTTTTATGATTTTCACTAACTAATTTCTCCTATTAATTAAATAATTTTGGATTTTTTTTGACTGAAAACCATTACCATTTGTTCTATCATTATGATTATCCAATCCTTCTTAACCATTAATAAAATGTAATATTGATGATCTGAGACTAGAAATATTTTACCATAGCAAAATCAACCTTAAAAATTCTTATAATAATGAATTCGACCATTACCTTGATTGCATTCAGGACTACCTTTATCATTGTATATATTATAAAGGAAAGTATTGTAACTCTCTAACATATTCTTTCTAATATAAACCTAAATAAGATTGTCTTAAATATGATTGGAATCACCTATTCTCCCAACCGGATGCTCAATATGCTATCATCACATGTTATCACCCTTTCAGTCATTTATATTTCATCACAGGTTTCTCATTCAAATTATGACCTTTTTGCAATAGAAAATACAAGATCATTGTCATATTTATATTTCATCCATTTTAACTCTGAAACAAATTCATCATTATGATCACCACAGTCATTTCAAACTCAATACAATGTTTAACATTTCATCAAATTTCTATTATGATTCCAAGATGTTTTTACTTGTGATGATGTGTAAATCTCATGGTGATGATTATGAATTAGATCCTCTAATATACATTTATCTGAAACTAATCCTCCATGATCTAATTATCCTCTATATAGTTTTGGTTCCGATTTGACTACATTTCTCACACCCTTCTTCAATCCAAATTTCCATTACGCTGACAACATACATTATTTCATCAAAATATTGATCTATTGACAACTAATACAACCACAACTTCATTGGGTTCTGACAATATCCCCTTTTTTATTTTTTGTCAACAACCACTACAATACCGATATTTAACCAATTCAGAATAATTAGTTTTTTTTCATTCTCTATTTTTCTTATCAATATCTTGTTTTCTTTTTCCCCTGCTTCCTTATGGAAACCCCTAATATATTTTCTCTCCCTTATTTCAAATCAAATTTAAAGTTGTCATCAAGACCAATTTCATTCCTTGTTGAAAAAATATGGGATTTAAAAAGGTTTTAACTTTTTATAAGAAAAAATGAAACTCTTATTTTAGAAGAACGTAAGTATCACATGATTTTCATAACAAATAACCATTAACTAAACCAGTTTAACTCTACATGGGCGAATCTAGGGTAGAAAGGAACAGTTTATAATCAAGATTATCAATATTATTCATTATATAAACTTCATGTAATACCTTTTCATTACTTGTTAAATATTTTCCTTACTGGGTAAATTCTTCAATGGGTTTTATTAAGATAAAAGTAATTTTCACCCATCTCACCAAACCTATCAAAAAGTTCATGTGTATAAACACAAATTTCAATGAATCATATTTTTTAACCTCATTATATTCTATTTAAAGAATAGTAAGTGATTTAACTATATTAGTTAATTTATTTAAACTCATTAAATTCAATAAAATTTACTACAAATAAAAATGATTTTAGGATTAATTATTAAACTCTACTGTTTCTTGGAAGAATCTTTTAGACCGAGAGACCTCTCCCAGCCTTTCCTTTTTTATATTCTTGTTGTATCTTTTATTATATGTTCTTCATTTCTTTTGTTCAACCTTCTTAGATATTATAATAGGTTTATTTTAAACTGATGATTCATCTGATATGTATTTCATCCTATTTTCTTCCATGGAATCCTTTTTAAAACAATGACTTTTTAACAATTATTTTATGCCATACACTAGTTCTGGCAGGTTATTCAAACATTCATTAGTATCATTCCCTCCTTGCTTGAATCCCTTTCACATTTTATGAATTATAAAACCAAAATCTAATGATATCATATAACAACATTTATAACATATTTAGAATCCTTTTCCATCCAATTTTCTTCAATTGATGTTTGTTATTCTTATAACTTACATTCCTAATTAATTTGTTATTTCCAAATAACTAATCACACATTCTTTTCAGAATTACCTTGTTTTTTCTCAATATTAATAATATACTCAGCTTTATTTTACTTCTATGATCCAGTATTGGTTTCCAAAAAATATACATTAAGCTTTCATCTTCTTTTCTTATCCGGGACCCCGCATTATTCTTACATATATATAGGTAGTGACACATTATACATATATGCATAAGATATTTGTCTAAAATTTCTACGGCATCAACAATGACCTCTGAATTTTTAACTTTTATATTGGTATTGAACATGTTCAGAACATTGTAGTTTTTTCATTAAAATTCAGTTCACTTTGTTCAGGTGGATACACTGTTAAGGAAGTGCTATCTTTCATGGTGAATGAATTTTTCTCACAAACCTGATTTATTAAAAAAAATATAACTTCATTATTAGATTCTCTATTAACATCAACAACATTGATGAAGTTTTATCTCATTTTTTTATCTTACATTTTTCTATATGATTCATTTGTTTTATTTCTAAACAAACTTCTTATTTATCATCCATATTAAATTTTAAAACAAATTTTAATTTCATTGAATCTGTTATCTTCAACATCATTTTATTCATTTATTCAAAAAGTGTAGAATCATTAATGTTGGGATTCTAATATTAGTAGACTATTATTCGTAAAATTTCATTTTTATTTCAATCTCATCAATCTTAAAAGTTACTTCAATAAAATATTTATTCGAATTATTTCATTTTATCATGAGTTTATTATTTTATATTTCTAAATTCTAAAAATTACTTTTCATTATCCGTTCCATTTCAATAATATCATAACCATTATTATCACTAACAAAAGAATCAAATACATTTATATGATGATAAATAACATTGAGATGATAATTGGATTCATCATTAGATGTGTAATCATTATTCTTTCTTTTATTGGATAAATATTCTTCATTTTTTATAATGATATATTTTCATAAGTTTCTTTTATTATTGTTTCTGAGGTTTCTCAACATCATTTTTTGACTCATCCAATGATCTAAAGGCCTTCAATTTTTTTATTATAATAATACATCCCCCTTTTAATAGATGAAAGGTCTCGAACCCAAATATTCTTCCTCACATAATACATTACATGACACAATGTTCATAGAGATTAAAGCCAGAATGATGACATGGAGCTTCCCCACCCTAGTATTTGATCTTGAAAAATTTCTCTGTCGTTGAATTGTTGATCGGAATGAATGTGTCTTGGGTACAACCATAGGCCCTTTTTGATGGCATATTCCATACCCTCTGAAACATCCAAATCCATAATTATCTTAAATGATGTATGGATAGCTCTGGAACCTCCCCTAGGGCTATTACATGAGGTTAAGTATGGGTACATACAACCAAATGGCCACTCAAAAACCATTCCACCAATTCTGAATATGAACACTGAATGAAAAATAAACTAGATAAATTAATCTCTTATCAATATAATGATATGGATTTAGTGTAAAATAATTACAAGATCTCAAGACTGCAATTCCATGTGAAAACATCCTAAATGGTTGATTCTAAGAAACTGGACTCTCCCGCAGAAAAGCACCACAGGAACCGAAACTAGATAAACCCATCCATGACCATGAGGAACCCTTCAACCACTAAAGAAACAACCTGAAGGGGAGCACAAACCAATGATCATGGATATTATTCTTCATCACTATGGACAGGAATACCAAAATCACATCAATGGGGCATCACCATTTAAGGGAAGTGAGAAGATCTACGATCACCATGCTACTCTGGGCTGGAGCAGATCAGAACGATATCCTAGAAGAAACCTCCCCCACATCTAAATCGGTCGAGCCAAGGGAAGCAGAAGGGACTAGCAGAGAAGGATATGGAGACCCCACTGAAAAAACCACCGTAAGAAAACCAACATCACACAACATAAAAACATTCAAAATAAAACTGAATCCTCAAACCTCTAATCCACAAAACCATCGTCGACATACAAAAACAAGATAATCCCCCACCCATCTGAGCCACTTCAGAGCTAACGCCACACAACACTAGAAATCACTCAATGGCGAGAGCTAGCAGTGACTATATCATGAATCTAGATTCCATTGCCAAGCCACGTTGACAGTTCATCTATGCCAACCCACACTAGAAACCAACTCCAAGATCCAGACAATTGATTCCCAGGCATCGTATGGTGATAAAAATATCAATTACCCTTATAAATTAGTCACCAATAGATTTTCTTTCATAACTATTTTCATATCTTTATACATTTCCCTCTATTTTTATTTAATTTTCCTTTATCACGTTTGAATTTCATTCATAAATGTTTTTCCAACTTTTCTCATTTACAGTTGGTAGTTTCAATACCAATTAATCTGAAAAACACACTTTCTGTAAATGTTTAAAATAAATAATTTTTCTATTCCATCCTTATCTTGTTTTCTATTATAAGTAGTAGAAATATTAGTATTAGAAATACAAGAAGGAAATAATTCTTTTGAAAATTCCAAAACACTATACTGAATGGACATAAGATATGGAAGTAGTATATATTTCTAGATATGATATTTTTTCCACTAGAAATTGAAATCCACTTATAGTTCATGGAAATAAAATAATCCATTCAAAGCGATTGATATTTTATAGGTAAGATAACTTATAATACCAATTTTTTCCCCAAATAAGATTGATACTATCTAGAGGGGTGTGGGGTGAATCAGGGGTTACTTTTTCATGTATAAGATATTTTCTTATCTCCTTAGAAAACAATTCTCAATCATAGAGACTTGTTTGAGTTATGTGCAACTAAAATATTACACAGAAAATCTCCTTTAATTTGGAAAAAAATATAAATTGAAGGAAACACACAATATTTACAAGGTTTGGTATAATGACCAACTCCTTACCATGTTACATATTCCCACAAAAATGAATTATTTTAAAATATTATTTTTTGAATAAAATAGCATGTGATAAGAAACATTATACAATCCAAGAATAAAAAATCACTAAATTGTTGGAAGTACCACCAAATATCCTTTCCATTATCTTCATCCCAAAAATAATACTTTTTAGCAACTTGTAATTATACAAAGTTACAATATTTAGTTTTCATCTATTATTATGATCTTCTTCAGAACATAATTACCCATACACAATTAAGATGAATCAAAACTTAATATAATAGAATATATAATAACTTGATCAATTCACTAAGGAACATTTTTTTAGTAATTTTCTTCCAAAAAAATAGTTTAGAAATATTCTTACTCAATGTTAGCCCAATCATCCTAGACCAGAAACCTCAATTTGATGTTATTTGTCAGATGGTTAGTCTGGTATGATCCTCCTTCTTCCTTTCATTCTTTAATTGAAGTTGAACTAAATTTGTAGATCACAAATCATAATCTGAAAAAAAAAGATCTTGTGATTCTAGATATGATGGATGTACCCCTGATGGCCTGAATATAATGGGATTGTTGCAATAGAACTTCAACAAGTGGATCATTCTTGGATTATCATATTAAAAAAATCGTACGGTCTTCCTCAACATCAAACTATATCACAATGTTTGGTTGGGTACTCGATTCATATTCTCTTATTTTTGTACCTCGATTATTTTAAAATTCATGATGTCTCTTTTACTAATTAATTTTTCTAACCTATTTTGCGATCCTTATAAGTGGTTAAAGATGGGTTCTTCAAACCATTACCACTTAACCAAATTACCATATTCATTAATTCTCTGTAAATATAGGATTGATATTTAACTTCTTCAATGAATTTATGAATCTTTGAATATCCTAGGATTTATATATGGAATTTACTTCTTCAATGCTTCGTACATTCTATCAAATCATTATTATGATTTTGATTCTAATTTTTCATTTCGATTTTACCATTATGATTCTTAATTATGATGGAAATTCTGATTTCTTGACCCATTTATCTATGAATAATTGATGATATTTCATTATGTTTCACTAAAAAAATAGAAAGACTATGTTCCCATTCTTATTTCCTCGTTATGATGGAATAATATGTTCAACAATAATTTCCTCATTATATTTCTCATCACCAAATTAAAGTACGAAAAATATGACTTCTTATTAAAATTCATAGAACAAATTTTCATTGTTATATTTTCATTAGGATTGAGAAAAAAGATTCATCCAAAAAAATTGCATTACTTATACTTAATAATTTCAAAATATGATACCAATCATCTTTCACCACACAACATGTTTCACTATTCTATTTTCAATTATCATCAACCTATTTATGTGATGTTTTAAAAAAAATTGGATTTTGGTATGATTAGAAACAATAACCATTGGATTCTCTCAATAAGATATATAAACCCTTCATTTCCTTAAAACAAACTAATCCTGATGATATGAGATGGGAAATAATCAACTTCAGAAACAATCTTCTTCATCAACCTTCTAATTTAAATCATGACATCCCTCATGACGTTGATTAATTTTAATATCATATTTGTCATCGTCTGACTTAGTAATTAAATCAATATAACTTTCTAGAATCTTCTTCCCAATTTTAACAAGAATACGATTATCTTTAATATGATTGGTAGCACTATTTTCACCAATCTCATGATCGATAGGATTGTCAGTACATGTTCTCCCCTTTCTATCATCAATATTACATCAATCATTTCTCAACAAAAATATGAGTTCTTTGTATTAAAAAATTTCAAAGCATAAGTTGATTTATATTGGATCCATTATAACTCTTAACAGCTTCTTCATTACAATCACCACTTTCATTCTAAAATCATTAATATTTAAATTTTTTATATCAAAGAACTCTTAATATTCATGGATCTGTTGAATAATGTTGATTTCTGGATCAGATAATGACGATTAAGATTCTGATCTTACTAGATCTGATTATATGATTCAGATCCTCCTTGATCAGATTATCATCCTTATGGTTGTAGATCCGATCTGAAAACATTACTCGAATCCTTATTCAATCCATATTTCCATTACAATATCAATATACTTTCATTAATTAACACATTTATCCATTGAAAAAAATAAAACCAAAGCATAATTAGGGTCTAAAAGTATTTTTATGATCAAATATTGTGATAAATATGGAGCAGTTGAATGATACACATAGCTCTGTCATCTCTATACCTCAAAGGGACATTAAGATATATCAACATCTCCGTGGGAACTATTGGTGGGACAATGTGAATAACAAAACCATATAATATAAATTATGTTATCTAGTATTTTAGTGAGTGATGTATGAAACAAAAAATTTATTAGTGGGTGATGAAACTGTAACCCACACCTCTGTGAAAACAATAAAATATCACCATGGAGTTTATGATTGGTATTCAAAAGAAATATATTAGAAATAATGTTTTACAAGATATAATAGATTACCTTATAAAGGCTTAAAACTGTTTTCAATTCAAGGGAATTTTTTACTTGATCATCTTGCTAGGATATATATAAAATAAGTGGTGAGGTCGTACAGAATACAAATATTGGTTATATCTAACAAAAATTAGCGATTTAACACCATTATTTAGAAGAGTCACCAACAAGATCTAAAAAATTAATTTAACATCAATACATCTTATGAATCCAAAAATTATTTCAAATCATTGTATACTATTCGTGAGGAGGAATACATGTAGACAACATGATCGATGGACATCATTGGATCATAGGATAAAAAATTACCATTGGCTTAGTTTTTCTACAATAATAGAATTCAATCGATCAAAAATGGGTCCTTAGGAAGCCATTTATGGGATGATATATATGATACCATAAAGTTGGGATAATTTTGTTGAACATAATCAATTAGAATATGTAATTGTAAATGAAATTGTAGAAAATTTTCAGACCATTAAAGAACACATCATGACAGATCAGAGTGAATAAATGATATATATTGAAAATCATTGATGAGACCATTAGTGTGAGGTTATGGTTAATTGATTTCTATATGTATCTATAAGGAAGATAATCCTTATATTCTTGAATAAGGTAAAGCTAATCCCCAGTTACATTGGCTTCTTTGATATTGTCAATCACACCAGAGTTGTGACTTATCAACTACCACTCCCACCAACCAAATGTTATGTACAAAAAATATTTTTTGAATCCATCTTGGTAAATTAAACAAAATTTCCTTCAAATGTAATTAATTAAGTGTATTTATATCTACAAAATGATCCCTCTTATTAGAATCATATGGTTATAAGATTGGAATTTTGATACAAAGTTCTTTGAAACAAAACAACCTACCCAGTCAAAATTCTATGGTGGAATGATAGATAGAGAGGAAACCTGGGAACTAGAAAAATATATGAAGTAGAAGGACCCTTACATATTTTCTCCTTAGTAGGAAATATCAAATTACATGTTTTTATTTACTTATGTTGGTAATAATGTAACACCCCCATATTATAAAAAGATTACTATTTTTGAAAGCATATATGACAAGTGACAATGATCCTAAACAAACCATGATTATTCACATATGATCATCACAACATAGCCCTTAAATTGGAGGATATTAATATTATATAATTATTCATAAATATATATATATATATTTCTTGCAAAATATTAATTTTTTGATTAATACATCGGAAATAAGAGGTCCATGTTTTTAGTAAAGGCATTTTATTCTTCAAAAAATATGTTTTCTTCTTATTTTTTTTTATTTTTTTTGATAAAATATTTTATTTGAATTAATGAAATTTTATAAAATGTATTTGGAAAATACGAATTTATTTTTGAAATAATCATATCAAAATTACCTTCTAATATTTTGGTAATTTTTGAAATGATTTATTTTTCAACAAATAGATAAAATTATCAACTTTTTAAATACTATTATTTTTTTCTATTAAATAAATCAAAAATAAATTTCCAAAAATATTTTAGATTTCTTATAAATTTGAAATATGAACCATTCATATTTATAAATATTTTATTCATTTAATTTAATTATAAATATTTATTAATTTTTTTATGTTTATTTTTATTCATAAAAACAAAAATTTATAAAAATTGTTTTCTTGTGTTTAATGTTATTAATATTAATATATTAAATTAACTACTAATAATTAAATATTTAAAAAAATATATTTTATATCAATTTAAATTAAATTAAATTTATATAATAATTATTTTTAGTAATATATTTCATATATGATCGTGTAGTACTCAAACAATTAATTTTCCTTAAAATTTGATTTTTGTCACATTTTACGTGTTCATTATTACGTTAAATTGTACCACTTCTTTGAATATAATTAAATGAAATGTATTTAATATTTTTCATCATTAAATTAAATATTAGTTAATATGTTCAACATGTGTTTTTTTCAAAATTAATAGGGAAAATATTAAAAAATTATCACTATTCTTAACATTAAAATAAGATTACCAAGAAGTTAATTTATATATATAAGGAACAAAGTTAATAAAAAATATAACAAATCCAAAATTTATTATTTTTTTTGTATTTTAAACTTATATCCATAAAAATGGAGCTATTTTGGAGTCATTTTTACAACAAAATGACTTGACATTATTTTAAATAATTGAAACATTACAAGTGTGTCGCTCCCCTCACATATAATGGGAAACATTCAATTATCTTTTATTCACAATTAAAATGAATTTTCTCTCTGTCATGACCTACCCAAAATCATTCCTACTTCCATTACATATACTTGGAGGCATTTTTTGGATTATTAATCTATCCCAGTAAGGATTCTGGTGCAAACCTGAAGTGTTTTTCGGAAGAAGTTCTAACATTTTAACTAGGTGATATTATATTATTTATTCTTCCCCCACCATAAAATACTATTAAACATTTGTAATATAATGATACAATAACTTCACATACACTTAGTTGTTATTATTTTAGTATAATAACCTATGTCTATGTTATTAACCATAAAATATAAAATTAATTAGTCGTTTTTGTGTTCGATGGATTGACGCATCGTGAACTGATGTAATTTTTTTTCCATCATCTCCTCTAACAAATATTTATGATGAATAGTTTAATTTTTATATATTATACTCTTAAAATATTTATAATTATGTTAATACAACAGATCATATATTTTATGACCTTTCTATTAATTATAATACGATAATATTGTTTGTGTGCATATGTAGATTATCACCTCCACGAAGTGATGCGATTAATTTTTCAATACCACATCACATGGAGTGTTTATTTTAGTGTATTTAAATAAATTTTTTTATATTTATCATATAATTATAATTTTATAATAAAAAAATAACACTTTCCTTCAATCTGTCAGGATCATTGAAAAAGTAAAATGTTACTCATGCATATATATGAACTTTCGTCTGCATTATAGTAACATAGACCATTTTTCATTACCATTTTTGTTTGTTTTTAAGGTAAAATTGATTCATAAAAAAGATAATTAAATTATTATTATTATTTTATATAAATGATTAAATAATAATCCCTCTTATATTAGTCAATTTACCAAAGAGATCATGTACTTCTGAGCCAAATATCATCAAAAAGTATAACTTGAAGCTAAATGATTTAGTAATTGAGTATAATAAGATATGAAATAAATTTAAAAGAATAATAAAATTGAAAAATGTTTTAAATAATTTAAATAATTTATAGTTGTATATTATTCAGGAAAGTTAAAGAGTGTATGTGACAATTCAGACTCAATATAAGGGATCTCTATAAACCACATTTTTCGTCAGGTTATGACAATTTCTTAATTAAATCACATTCTATCTCTCTATTAAATGTCTTGTAATGATTATAATTTTTTTATATGTATGTCAAATATATACCTATCTTATTCTCCCTTCCATTCATTGTGTGATACATTCATTATGTTCATTTTTCAAATTCCTTCTTTATTAATTTCCCTTTCATAATTGATGGAGAAAAGATTAAAATAATCATTTTCTTTTCATGGTTAATTATTATGATTATTCCTTATGATTAAATTACTTTTTCTAGGTGACTAATAATAAACATACAGTATGGGTGCCCCAATATTTTTATCTAATACATTAGGTAGGCCTTTTGTCTCTTGAGATTTTATGTATGAGAATTAGGGAGTAATAAAATCCACAATGAGACTATGTCTGCCATATGATATTGTCCTGGCACATAGACATGACTTATGATTATATTAGGGTTTTTTGTTGCTTTAATAATTCATATGATTTCATGATCTTGTGATACCATTTTCTACATGTTATGAACTCATGATATTACTCATTATCCTACACTTTTGTATTACAATTTTATACTTTGGAAACACATGTTATGGTGCCATATCATGGTTATCCCCTTACTGTGATTTTTAGCTCAACCCAATATTTTTTGCTTTCATTATGTTATATTAAATTGATTTATTAGCTCAAATGTACCTATGAGATCATTATATAGAATAAAATATCGATTCCATGTTTTAGATTACATAGATTCTATTAAAAACCTAGTCTTCAAAAGGCAATTGGACCCACAATATTTGGGTTTTACATGATGTAGAATTATATTAAAACCATGTTATAATATCTGTAAATGGTTTGTGTCATATTATATGTTCACCTCTTCAGCCTGATTTTTTTTTGATATCACACTATAATCACTATAATAAATTATCTAGTATATTTTTTGGAATTATAATATGAATAAAATTTGGAAATATTGACCTGATATGTCCAAAATATTGAGGATAGATAAGAAAATCATGGTTGGTTTAGGCTTGTGAACCACATTGAAGTTATATAAGGGGAAATCAAATTTTTTATCCAAAAGGGGAAGAAAATAGGCATTGAACATTATACACCACTAGTTAAGTCAAATAAGAATAAATGTTATGGACAATGCTCACACATTTTAAAAATTGGCCATTAGTGGTTAAATTTTGTAAATTTCATGATGTGTTTAAAGAAACCAAATCACGAGTCTACACCAGCAATAAATTTTTTAAAAAATAAATTCCATTGTTATGAATAATATATTATATTAGTTTATTGTTTAAAAATGTTGTGAATATAAAAAAATTAAGAAAATTAGAAAGAATTGAATAAGTTTGAAATTTTCATTATTTTAACAAGGAAAATGATTTGTTGATCATCTGATTTAGATGAATGAATCATATTTAAACATTTCATATGTAGTGTATTTTTATATAATTTTTTTCTTATAAAGTTCATGTAAAAAACCATTCCATAATAGAATGAGATAGATTTTATTTATACACATAGTTGTTATTTGTCTAATTATATAATAAGGTTCAAGATCATACTAAAAATGTAATGACCTAGTTTTAATTTCATATTATTCTGATGTGAGTCAATATTCAGACTCAATGAATAATGTAGGAATAACATTACTCATTGTTCTAAAAAATGTTGAAAAATTTTAATCTACAAAAAAATGTATATGATTTAATCAAGTGAATAGACAGTACAAGTGGATAAAATATTAACCTAGAATAACAAATGATAGTTGAAAATATCAATAATTATTTTTTAACAATATAATCACGGAATTTAAATACTATTGTTATTATAAATTTGGTATAATAATTATTATTTTTTGGATTATCCATAATACCTCAATGATGTTTAGAAAACTATATGGAATCTATATTCCTAGCATATGTGTTATATAAATAACTCGTTTTTGAATGGTTTTTTGTATTTAATATATATATTATAACTGTTGAATATATATAAGAGTACAAAATACAAGCGATAATTGAAATAGATTGTATTTCTAATTTAAATAATGAAACAAATAGTTGTAACATATATGTTTTGATTGTAAAATAGTTTATCACATTAAAATAAATATATATAATGGGCATGTATCATCATCTAATATTTATTACATGATAATATAAGTGTCTTCATAAAAAATATTTTTTCAGAAAAAAATATTGGTGATTAATTAAATACACATGGTCTGTGATTCATTAGTTTTTTAAATTGTTTTGAGAAGATGGTTATTATAAATGTGTTTATCTAAGATAATGTGTTTATCCAAATTTTGGATAAAATATGGTGGAATTTTATCTACAACCATATATGGTATTTTTTATACATAAATATTATTTTCAATGAAATAATTATCCAAATACATAGAGTAACAAATATGACATAGAAATAATAGATTTATTATAAAAAAATCCATAAAAATATCAGTATTATTTGGGATAAATGAAAAATTATTTCTATTGATGTTTACCCTGATATTCAAAAAAATATAGATTCTAAGAGATTAGTAAAGAAATTTGATTATATAAATTAAAAGATAACATATAATTCTATATATAGAAGTTTATGATAAATGTGTATTAACATGGTATACTAAAGATTATAGGATATACGACGATAAAAAAATGTAAAGGGTTACGTTTAGAAATCATGAAAAGATTAATATCACTAATTCTTATTGTATTGTACTAGTTAAATCATATGGTGAATTACAATTTTCATCCTAAAGATATTTAGATTATATATGTAATGAGATATATAAGTAGTTGCATTAGATTTCATGTTGTTGAATAATAAATGTATCCTAATATAGATGTGGTTATACAATTAAAATATATTTTGACTGGTTACATAAATATAAATAAATTGTTTAATGGAAATGGATCAATGTATGATGATAATAATTATAGTAACAATTCTATGTATATAGTAGGAGGTTACGTCATAACATTTAATGTAATGAGGTTATGATATTTGAATGTGTTCAAAGAGTTAATGTTTTTTGAATAGGATTCCTAAGTCAAATATTTTTTTAAAATGGTAACATATTATTTGTTTATCAATAAATAGTTAGTGCTACAGTCTCATCATGAAACAAGATATTGATTTGACACGAATTATGTATATCAGAATTGGGTTAAAAAACCAACCAAGTGTAGTGAACAAAGTATGATCTGGTAGTTTATTTTATATGATATAATAATTTGGGGATTTTTTTGTTTATTGAATATTAATTAAACAGATTAACAGTATTGAATGTATAATATTATAAAAAATATATGTAATAACCATTTTTTCATTCTTTCAAATGACCTACATAAACGTATATATATAAATATATATAAATGTATATGTTTTATGTAGTGTAATAATAATTATCCTCTCAAATTAAGAATTTGTTTTTTCCGTAACTGATGTTCATCATGGAGTATTATAAGTCCTGATCAACTTTTAAGGCTTTTATAATACACTTAGATTTTAATTTACAACATTGTATTCAATATCATGTATGACAAGAAACACCTTGTATAAAAATTTATGATATTAACATGACACATTATATTATATTTACTATATTAAAAAATATAATATATCACTTAGCTCTTAATGAACACAACCTCAAGTTATCTTTCATCACACAAAAGTGGTACCTTCCTCGATAGCATGCATTACATACAATAGTGACCTTCCTGGATGTCTTGAATTACACGCTAGAACGAGTTTCCCCAAATAACAATTTATTATTAAATTATTATTATTAAATATAATATGATATAACCTAGATGTTATGTTTAGAAATAAAAAATAGTATTTAATATTTTATGATAATTTATGGTATATATAAATATAAAATCAAATCATTAGTTAACCAATAATTATAAATGAAAATAAGAACCAATTGGACATAAAAAATATTAATATTTTTATACTTCCAAATGTGTTCCATCTTTATAAACAAACATATTTAAAATTATTAAATGATTTTAATAAAATACATATTTTTTATATTGGAATAAATATTTTTCATATTCATCAATTAGGAAAGATAAGAATAAGATAAGAGCAAACTCTATTTTACACATAAAATATATTATTTTTATTAAGTCAATTTAACCACCTTTTAAAAGAGAACCCAATTTAAATATAAATTTTGACACATTAATTGATTTCATATGTGAAAATAAAACTAATTTTTAAATATGATTTCAAAAATTAGTTCAGGTTAATATTTTTTTATTTTCATATAATGTTTCATTTTTTAAAGATTAGTAAAAAATGTTGATTTTTTGTTCAAAAATATTTTTTCCTATAATTTATCTATAAGGTTATATATTATTTAAATATGTTATAAATTATAGTAAGATAATATTTCTATCAATTAATCCAATATAGGTCATTTTAATCCAATTATCTTTGAAATTAAATAATATACATATAAAACTTTCAAAAGTTATTACATTAAAAAATCCACATTTTCATCCCATCTGTAGGATTAAATTTAAATTCATTTTATCCAACTCTATGATTTTATTTTTAAAAATTAGATTACATATATGTAATTAAAATAATTATATAATTTAAAATAATTTTATCATAGTTTTAACCAAAAATATTTTTGAATTTCGTTAAAATTAATTACGGTTATAAAGGAAAATATTAAGATTAATAAGGGACTAGACCTTAATCTTAAGGTTTAAAATGACCTAGAAACCTGTCCAAAATCATTGTTTTCATATATAAAACCTATCATACATTTTTTATAATTTTATACTTTATTAGATAGCATTTAACTGTGAAAAACGTGCATTGAATTCCTCTATTTAAATATTACAAGAGTGTTACTCCTTCTCCACTATAAAAAGGCTTCATACCTCCCACATTCAAAAACAATTTAATATAATATAGATCTAAAAATATATGAAAAAAAAGTTCTTAAAAATACTTCCCCTAATCCTAGAATTATCCCATTGGGAATAATGAAATCAATGGAATCATTTGGTTCAAACCAATTAGAGTTTTTTGATTAATAGTTAACAATATTTCTCAAGATCTTCAGTTTTATTTCCATTATACAATCCCTATAATATTATTATTATAGGGTTTTATAAAAATAATATTATAATACATATTCTAGTATATTTTTATTCAATGTTTTCCACCTAAACATACACACACATCCATCTAATAGTTAATGAACACATTGTTTCAATGTACGGAAAACTACTACATCACGAAACAATGATTGTTCATTTTGTCCTGCACAACCTCTCAGGGTTTCCATTATGATGGACACTATATTAATATATATTATATATTATATTTACTATTTATTTTAACATGATTAATTATTTTATGAATTCTACCCTTATACTCTCCATTTTGTGGGAATATAATAACATCGTTTGAGGAAGTGTGGATTGTCGCCCCTCCATGCCCTGGGATTCATTCACACTATACATGGAATTTATAAGTGGTGGTTTTAATTAAATAAATGTGATACAAAAAAACCTCTATATAATATTAATTCACTAATTACCTTTTGGGAAGTATAATTTATTTTAATTATGCTTTCACAGACACTAAAAAAGTGATAAAATCATTCCTTGATGTGTTGATTATCGCCTCATCAATACGATGTGATTAATTGTACATCACATGATTTATATATATAAGTATATATTGTGGTATTAATAATATAATTATAATTATGGAAAGATATTTTTTACTTATCTTCAATCAATAAATATCTTTGAAATTTAGATTGGTACTCATGTATACTTATGAACTACCATCTCTTGATAGCAATGTTAGTTTACTTTTTATAATAATATTTAATGATCGATCCTCATTTTATTGAGAAATCCATGATCCTTCCAGATCAATGCATCATCAGCCTTATTTTATTTTCCTTGGTGGTAGTGTATAGTACAATCATAATCCTTGAGTAGTTCGGTCCATCGCTTTTTCCTCATGTTCAGTTCATTCATTAAGAAGATATACTTCAGACTCTTATGATCCATATATATCCCACATTTTTTCTGTAGATAAAACGTATCCATAACTTCATATCAAATATTACCATTGATAACTCAAGAAAATGAGTGGGATAGTTTCGTTCATGAATGTTTAACTTCCTTGATGTGTTGGAAAGAAATCTATCATTCTATATAAGGACACAACCTTGTGCTTTCTTTAATGCATCACTATGTATCACAAACCCATCATCCCCCGATGGTAATTTTAGGATTGGAGCACTCACAAACCTCCGCTTCAAATCATTAAAACAATCCTATATTATTTTTTCTATACAAACTTATACCAATTGTGTGTTACCTTGATCATTGGGTTGGATAAATGAGGGATGCTCTAAAAAATCACTTATAATAACCTGGTAAACCAATAAAACTACATACCTCAGTTATTTTCAATAGAGTAGTCCATTCTAGAACAACCTTTATCTTTGCAGGATAAAATGATATTCCATCCATAGAGACAATGTGGCCCAGAAAGGAAACTAATTGAAACCAATTTTCACACATTTTAATCTCACCATATATTTTATTTCTTCTAAGAGTATTCAGAATAGTGGGCATGTGATTTTCATCATCATAATAGCTTTTATATTATACCAATATATCCTTAAAAACACAACCAAAAAGCCATCCTGGTATTCCTTGGAAAATATATTCATTAGATCCATTAAAATATATGGTGCATTAGTCAGTTAAAAAGGCATTACTGTAAACTTGTAATTCTTATGCCTTGTTCAAATTTTTTTTATAATGTCTTCCGTCCTCACATGCAACTAATAATATCCAGATCCAAGATCAATCTTTAAAAAATATTGGGATCCATGAATTTGATGAAATAAATCATCAATGCATGGTAGTGTATACTTGTTCGTTATTTTTATATCATTGATATTCCTATATTCAATGCACAGCCTCATGGATCCATATTTCTTATTAACGAAAAGAATAGGGGCTCCCCATGTAGAGACTATAGGCTGAATAAATCATAGATCACTAAATTCCTCTAACTATTTCTTGAGTTCTACTAATTCAACAGTTTCCATTCTATAAAGGTTCTTTGAAATGGGCCTTGAACTATGAACTAAATCAATGTAAAAATCAATTTATCACTCAAGAGGATGTCCATGTAAGTCCTCGGAAAACACATAAATATATTTTTTCACAATTACTACGTCCCCTATGAGAAACTTAATCTCCTCTCCAATATCTACTTCATTCCCTTCCTCCCAAATAATTAAATTTTAGTAGAACTACCAGGGGTTGATCTAGATGAGAACCATATGGTGATGTTTCTTCCCTAATGATATGGGATTCCACATCATCCCCAAAAATTGTAACAAACTTATTCATATAATAAATTTTTGCATCATGGTTAAAACGTCAACCCATACCATGTATTATATCAAATTCATTAATTGTTATGACAACAAAATCAGAATATAAAGAAAGTTTATAGGCCAGAATGGGGACTTCCTGACATAACATTGATGTAATGATACTTCTCTTAGGATTTTTGTCTGAAAATATATTATAAAATTAAATAGAAAATATATAATTATCTTGGGATACTAGTAATATAATAAAGAATGTGATGATATGTAATGACCCGGACCTCTCCGGCCCTTTCCTTTGTCAAAAAGAAGGTCACGAAGCGTTCTGGAGGGTAAAATGGACTTTTCCCACACCTTCCAGAATTTTGATGCTACACGAGGTGTAGTCTGAGTACATGCCATGTACACCCTTGCCCGGTATACCCCGTGTTGCAGGCCGTGTCCTTTCCGTGTAAAGTAAATGAGTACATGCCATGTAGTGAATGTACACGCTGTGTACCACCTTGCCGGGTATACCCTGGGATGAAGACCGTGTCCTTACCGTGTGAAAGAAATGGGCGCACGTCGTGCGTCCAGTACTATATGTCGTGTAGTCCTTCCTCGTGTACGCGTTACCAGTCAATGGCTATGTGCCTTGTTGGAGCCGTTTTCTTGCAGTGTGGAACAAATTGGTACATGTTGTGTGTCCAAACTACAAGCCGTGTAGTCCCTCCCCACGTATGTGTTACCCTCAAACCGTGTGTTGACCAGTCAATGGTCGCGGAGCTGTTTTGGAAGCCGCGTGGAGACCATGTGAAATAACTGAGTACACACCGTGTGCCATAAAGTAAAGGTCGTTTACTTTTGATTTTCTCACATATAAAAGTAGGGGTCCCCTCCTCCTTTTTAACTCACCCCTCTCCTCCCCTTTCCTCTGAGCAGAGCTCCCCCAAGAGACTCGAAGGCACTTGCTTCCATAACTTCTTCGTCCGAGCTCTGATTTACGATCCATCAGTGGCCACTGGATCGTAACGATGATGAGGAACTTCTGAGCTTGGATATGTTGTCTTTCCTTCATCCTTTCCTTTCTGACATCCACCCGAGGAGGTTTTTCCGAGACTCGACGGAAGTGACAGATGCTGACGGACATCATATAATGTTGATTCAGGGGAGCGTTACGATCAGAACCTGTTGAGGTAGGAATATTACCTTCTTCTCTCTAATTTGTGCATCATGTTGGGTGGGTGTTCTCTTGTTTACGTAAAACACTTTTGAACCAGTTTAAATAAAGATAATAATTTGTTAACGAACGAGGATGGGGAAGTTGTTGTGTTTATCTCTATTCATCCTTTTGATATGTTGTGAATTGAATAGGCTTATGCCTACATAAAATCACGGTCGTTGGGGGCCTTTGATTGCACAATTAAATGTTTCCCAATCTTCTAGACCATTTTTTTGAATGTTAATTTGTGGAATGTTGAAATTGTTTAATCACATAATGTTGGCTGTTTAAAAATATGGAACCCTTGTGTGATCACCTCGGATAAAAAAAATGGAATAATGAACATATGGCTGTTGGCTTGGATATGTGGTATGTGATGGGGGTGTTTTGTGGGTTTTTGTGGTTTGGGTGAGAAGCGGGGCTGCGGTTGACTTGGTTGTATGTTGGTGTGAATGTTATGTTAGTGACGGGCAGCGGGGCTGTGATAAATGGTATTAAAGGGATAATTATGTACGGTGCAGTTGTGGTTATGGCAGTTGGCAGCGGGGCTGTAGGGATGGGGTTGAAGGTGAACGGACTATGGGTTTTGAATAATAAATAAAAGTTGAAGATTTAATGAATGGTTGGGTGTGGTAATGGAACGTGAATAATAACCAATGGGGTTGGTTGGTGATAAGAATGGATTTGTTGTGCTACTTGTGTTTTCCTAACTTGATTTGAGGATGGCAGGGATATGTTTTATGAACGATCGATGTGGTTGGTCGTGGATAGTTTCCCAGAAGTTGAGGAACTAAATAAACTAATTCTGTTGAAACGTGAACACCTAAATGGGGGTAGGGTTGTTTGTTGTATGCATGCTTCATAGTAGCAGGGTCGAGGCACGTTCTCAGTTTCTCTATTTAGATGTCATAGGTTGGGTTGTATGTTTGGTGTACATGTATATATCTGTATCTTTTGTGTTTTATCTCACCCCACCCATGTTGAGCACTTAGTGCTGAACACTCCCATATCATGGGAGAGGGTGTTTTTTCCTTAGTTACTAGCTCCTTCCTGCTCCTTCTCCCCTAGCCTATGATGGCTTGAGGCGACCTTACTCCCAAGACTCTTTTGGTACGTTTCGATTGGGGTGGTTTTAGCCGAAGACTCTTCGGGCAGGTTATACTGTCTCCCATGAATCTTGAGGATGAGGCCCAGGTTTGTGCGAGTGGGATACATGGTTATGAGGCCCATGTGTGTGCAAGCGGTATACGTGGTTGTGAGGCCCAGGTGTGTGCAGGCAGGGAGAGTGTGGCAGTGTTAGGACGTTCGCCGTTAGGAACAACAACTAATTAAAGGAGAATGGTGCGGGCTACATAATACTCTTGTTTCTCATATACTACTACCTGTTGTGATTGTGTTTTTGATGAGTGTGGATAGTGAGGGTGGGTGGATATAATTCTTTACTAGGTTTCTTCTGATGTTCTCACGGGACATTAGGATGTCTTCCCACTTATGCACGAGAACTTTAGGTTTTCTTACTGAGTATACATGTATGCTCACCCAACGTTTACTTTCAGGTTTTCAAGAGGACTACCAGGCCCGTGCGGGACCCTACTAGTCGAAATGTTGGAGTTGTTGCAGTTGTTGTACTCTTGTTTTCTTTTGGTATTGAACCTTGAGCTTTCTTGTACTTGTACCCTGTTATAAAATTGTTTAAACATACATGTGAGATTGGTTTGGGTTTATTTATATACACTTGTTCTTTTCCGTTTTGGTGGTTGACTGGTCCTATTTCCCAATCCTAAATAATAAAAAGGGTAATTCCTCCCATATTTTTGAAAACTCATGCCCTTGGTTCCATTCTCCACCCAAGGGCCTACTGGTTGCGGGACTCAGGGGAGTCATTATCTCCCATTCACCATTGCCAGCTCATGAGGGGCATCTTTGGTAGGAGGGGGTCATGAATGAGTGGTATCAGAGGTGATGGTTGAGAGATAGGATGGATTCTGGAGTTATTCACAGTGGGGATTGCATGGTATGATAGGGAAATAGTGTTAGTTAATCTTGGGGCGTGACATAGGCTAGGGAAGATCGGCTGGGACACAAGATTTTAGGGCCCCCTGTGATCCAATGCAAGGACTCCGAGCCTACCGAAAGACCAAGTGAGACTAAAATAATTGCAGGGTAGAGAGACAAGGGAAGGTACATGCATCATTGGATTGTGTTTTACATGATTTGGATGTTCTGGGAAAGAAATTCAAATGAAAATGATAAAATAAAACCTGTAAGACTTTCCTTACTAATTGGGCTTAGGTGATCATTGTTAACCATAAAGCTATGGCACCTGGACGTCATCCCTGGGTGGCTCAGACGGCCCAGGCCCAGCAGATTCAGGCGGTTGATCAGTTGAGGATTGACCGAGAGGAGTAAGATAGCTAGTGGCAGAAGAATCTTCGTTCTTTTCAGCGACAGACCCTCAAGAAGTACAAGGGTAGTACTTTGGATACAGAGACTGAGGGATGGCTTGAGGATCTAGGGATCAATTTTACCTTGATCCGTTATCTGAGGGAGTACTGGGTTCCCCTAATAGTCATTTATCTGAATGGTGTGGCGTGATAGTGGTAGACGCTCTACCTCAGAGAGATGATAGAGGTAGAGGTTCCATGGGATGACATTGAGAAGGAATTCTGAGAGGAATTCCTTTCTTCCATGATCAAGGTGGAGAAGTGGCAGGAGTTACTCTCCCTTCAGCAAGCGAGTATTTCAGTATGAGTGTTTGGGATCAAGTTCAAGGATCTTCTGCGCTTTGCTCCGGATCTCTTTCCATATGAGGAGTCTCAGGCGAGACGTTTGGAGGAGGAACTTCGTCCTTCACTCCAGGATGTTGTTACACCCTTCACCCTTCCGTCGTACGTGGCAGTACAGAAGAAGGCAAAGATTGTAGAGAGTATGCACTCGCTGGGAGGTGCTCCACGAGAGGGGATCCAGCCAGGCTCATCGAAGGGGAAGGCAGTCAGCAGCAGGTCTCCTGTGACGGGACCTTCCAAGTTCAGACCAGTGGGGTGCATGCCCCAGCAGCTCCAGTTCAGATCTTCGGGTTCTCATCCCTTTTTCACGAGCCCAGGACCGAAGTGTTTTTCTTGTGGAGTTTTTTGGGCACGTTCAATGTCGGTGCCCGACCCGAGCTCTGTATGGTGGAGGTGGGTAGGTTCAGCGCCCACCTCAGCAGCACCAGTTGCCGGCGAGGCCCTTCCAGCAGCAGCAGAACCATGCTCCTCCGAGGGAAGACTTTTCGGGAGGAGGACGACCTCAGGGTTCTCCTCAGGGACCTCGAACAGGGCATGGTCAGGGAGGTGGACAACATCAGAGAGGAAGAGGATCTAGGCGTGGACAGTTGCACGCAGCAGAGTTGACAGCACCGGCGGGACCAGAGGTGGTGTGAGGTATGATTTGTTTGTTCATCACTCTTGATTATGCTTTGTTCGATTCAGGAGCTTCTCACTCCTTTGTTGCACATGATCTAGCCCATTCTTTGGGACTAGACGTAGAGAGACTTTATGTACCACTGGTGCTGAGTACACCAGTTGCAGGCCATACCAGCGTATCTTGTGTTTTCCGGGGATGTGGGCTGATGTTGGGACCACATCGATCTAGTGGGGACCTTCTTCTATTGCAGATGCAATCACACGTTGTCATCCTAGGCACCGAATGGGATTTTTCTATTAGTTCAATTATCAACTACATCTGGAGAAGAGTCGAGTTCTCCGACGTGGACGGGCAGCGTGTAGCTTTTGTTGGAAAGAGGATCTATCACGTAAGAAGTCGGTATGTGAATCCCCCCCTTTCCTTGATAGGCGGGTTATTAGTTATTCTAGTTGATACAGAGATGATGGATGCCCCAGAAGTTGTTGGGGAGTTCCTTGATGTTTTTCCTGAGGAGGTTGTGACTCTACCCCCCCCCCCCCCCTCGACGTGATGTTGAGTTCGAGATAGACATACAACCTGGTGCCCATCTGATTTAGATGGCCCCTTATCAAATGGCGCCTTCAGTGTTGCGGGAGTTTCAGATTCAGATTGAAGATCTGATGGAGAAGGGTTTTTTTCGACCCAGCGTATCGCCATGGGGTGCTCCAGTTTTGTTCGTGAAGAAGGCAGATGGTGGTCTCAGGCTTTGGATAGACTACCAAAGGTTGAACCAGGTATTAGTCAAGTACCACTACCCCCTTCTAAGGATAGACGATCTCTTTAACCAACTGAGGGGAGCAGGCTGGTTTTCCAAGATGTATCTACAATCTAGTTATCATCAGCTGAGGGTAAAGGACAGTGACATCTTGAAGACGGCTTTCAAGTGCAGGTATGGTCACTTCGAGTTTGTAGTGATTCCGTTTGGAGTTACGAATGCAACAGCTGTGTTCATGGGACTTATGAACTTTGTCTTCCGAGAGTTTTTGGACCGGTCCGTCGTTGAGTGTATAGATGACATCCTGATCTACTCATGAATAGAGAAGGAGAATGTTGAGCATCTCAGGGCAGTCATGGAAGTCCTTCAACACCACCAGCTTTATGGGAAATTTTCAAAGTGTAAGTTCATGATGCAAGAAGTACACTTCCTTAGGCTCGTGGTGTCTCAGCATGGAGTGTCAGTGGACCCGTTGAAGGTAAAATTAGTTGTTTCTTGGGTGCTACCCAAGAGCGTGAAGGAAGTTCGTAGTTTCATGGGGTTTGCAGGTTACTATCGGAGGTTTGTTTCGGACATCTCTAGAGTTGAAGCTTCATTGAAAGCTTACACTAGGAATAACCAGGTCATCCAATGGAGCGAGCAGTGCCGAAAAGGTTTCGACTACCTAAAGGAGAAGTTGGTCAGTGCTCCCGTACTCAGGTTTCCAGAGGAAGGGTCATTGAATGAAGTGTTTTGTCATGATTTTGGCCTTGGTCTGGGGTGCATGCTGATGCAGAAGAAGGGAGTGATATGTTATGGGTCAAGGTAGTTACTCCCTCATGAGCGTAACTATTCAACCCATGACCTAGAGCATGCAGTAGTAGTGCTCGCACAGAAGTTGTGGCGTCATTACCTCTTTGGGGAGAGCTTTTTTGTCTTCTCAGATCACAATAACCTGCGTTATATCCTCTCCCAGCATGACCTGAACTTACGACAGCAGAGATGTTTCTAGTTTCTCTAATACTATGACTTTGAGATCTCTTACACTGAAGGAAAGGGAAACATTGTGGCTGATGCCTTGAGCAGGAGGTCACATCAGGAAGTGGTTCTGGAATCCGCTGTTGCTTGAAAGCAATGGTGGAGTTGGCTGCCTTGCACTTAGATGCAAGGGAATAAGGTTTTAGAGCCTATTTGTTTGCGATGAAGGTACAGTCCTTCATGTTGCAGTAGGTGGAAGAGTCTTAGTTGGGGGACACCAAGGCGGAAGTGATGTGGGATCGTGTCGATCAGGGAAACGCTCCAGAATGATGGTCAGAAGACAGCCGAAATAAGATGATTTTCTATGGAAGGTTGTTTGTTCCAGAGGCGATGCGTGAGGGAGTTCTCTGCGCGTTCCATAGATCATACTTGGCGATACATCTAGGTGTTTTAAAAATGCACCAGGGCTGTAGGGAACAGTTTTGGTTTCCCAGGGTGAAACAGGCAGTGGCGGAGTTTCTGGCTAAATGCCCAGTGTGTCAGCAAGTGAATTCTGAATACCGTGTTCCCAGTGGTTTGTTTCATCCTTTAGATGTCCCCGAGTGGAAGTGGGATGAAATCTCAATGGACTTTTTCATAGGACTACCCAGAGCTCAGGGTGGTTATAATGCTATCTAGGTAGTGGTGGATCAACTGATGAAATCATCTCAGTTCATAGAAAATTAAAGAGTCAGGACCGGTGAGTACCTTAGCACAGAGGTACGTAGATGAGGTTGTGCGGTTGGATGGAGGCCCAAAGACCATAATCATAGATCGGGATACTCAGTTTACCTCACGAGTCTGTAGGGGGTTACAACATGCTTTTGGCACCCAGCTCTGCCTTAGCACTGCTTTCCACCCCCAGACAGATGGGAAGAAAGAGCGGACTATCCAGACATTGGAGGAAATGCTGCGAGCATGTGTTCTGGATTTCTGAGGATCATGGGTACGACACTTGTCTTTAGTAGAGTTTTCCTACAATAACAGCTTCCACTCTACTATTGGCATGGCACCATTTGAGGATTTGTACAGAAGGACATGTCGTTCACCCATTTGCCGGGCAGAGGATGGTGAGACAGGTGCTCTTGGGCCAGAGGTTGTCCAGAGCACCACAGAGAAATTCCATCTTGTACGTGAGAGGATGAAAGTGGATCAGGACTGACAGAATTCTTATGTTGATCATCGGAGGAGGCCATTGGAGTTCGAGGTGGGAGATCATGTGTTCTTGAAGTTTTCCCCTCGACAGGGGCAGCGGTGGTTTGGGAAAGGGAGAAATCTCTCACCTAGTTCATTGGACCTTTTGAGGTGCAGAGGCGAGTCATAGAGGTGGCATATCAGCTAGCCCTGCCACCTCAATTGGAGAAGGTTCATGACATCTTCCATGTCTCCCAGCTTCGTCGGTACTTGCACGAAGACTCTCATGTTATCGTCTGGGGAGAGTTAGATATGGGAGACGATGCGACATTTGAGGAACGACTAGTCAGAATCAGTGATCATAAAGAGAAGGTTCTCAATGGATGAACCATTCTGTTGGTTCGTGTGTTATGGATGCATGGCGGCCTCGAGGAGAGAACTTAGGATCGGGAGACCCAGATGCACACTCAGTACCTGGAGTTGTTTTGACTTGTGTTTTCCCTTGTTCTTCTGAGCTTTTTGTCGATGTTGTACTATATACCTTTGTTATATGGAATGCTTGGATTTTCGGTTGTGAGTCCTTTTGTTGCCTTGTTCTCTAGAAGTGGGTATCATGTCCGGATGTGTGGGGAAAGGGAAAAACATGACTCTTAATTGATACACATTAATGAGGATGTGATTGAACTCATGCGGGCGATTCATTTTCACCTAAAGCGGATAATATATCGACATAGAAAAAGGAATTGTTCCCCAAACCACGTGTTTAGAAAATGTGTGGGTTGTACGGTGTTAGGGGCAGTGTAAGTTGGAAAATCATAATGTATGAAAGTGGTAAGACCCAATTCTTAATCAAGAAGCATTAATTATTATGTGATTAAACTCATCTATAAGAGTCAGTGCCGCCTAAAGCGGATAATATCTCGACATAGGATAAGTAATTCCTAACACATATGATTAGGGTTTTTGGTTGGGTTCCTGTTAAAACAAGAACCCTAAGAGGTATCTTGTTGGGTTCCTCTGGGTTGGTATTTGAATTCTCAGGGACGAGAATGTTATAAGAGGTATCTGATGTAATGGCCCGGACCTCTCCGGCCCATTCCTTTGTCAAAAAGAAGGTCATGAAGTGTTCTGGAGGGTAAATGGTACTTCTCCCACACTTTCCAGAATTTTGAAACTACACGCCATATAGTTGGAGTACACATCGTGTACCCCCTTGCTGGGTATACCCTGTGTTGTAGACCATGTCCTCGCCGTGTGATGTAAATGAGAACATTATATGTAGTGAATGTACATGTTGTGTACCACCTTCCCGGTTATACCCCGAGTTGAAGACCATGTCCTTACCGTGTGAAAGAAATGGGTGCATGTCGTGTGTCCAGTACTACACGCCGTGTAGTCCTTCCCCACGTACCCATTACCAGTAAACGGTTGTGTGCCATGTTGGAGCTATGTCCATGCTGTGTGCAATAAATGGGTACACGCCGTGTGTCCAAACTACACGCCGTGTAGTCCCTCCTCGCGTATGTGTTACCCTCAAATCGTGTGTTGACCATTCAACGGCCGCGGAGCCGTGTTGGAAGCCGCATGGAGACAATGAGAAATAACTGAGTACACGTCGTGTACCATAAAGTACATGCTGTGTACCTTTTATTTTATCACCTATAAAAGGAAGGGTCCCCTCCTCTTTTTCAACTCACCCCTCTCCTCCCTTTTCCTCTGAGAAGAGCTCTCCCATGAGACTCGAAGGATCATCCTTCCATAACATCTTCGTCTGAGCTCCGATTCATGATCCGTCAGCGGCCACAGGATTGTAACGACGAGGGGGAACTTCTGAGCTTGGATCTGTTGAATTTCATTCAGCCTTTCCATTCCGACATCCACCCGAGGAGGTTTTGACGGGACTCGACGGATGTGACGGACGCTGACGGAAGTCTTCTAATGTTGATTCAGGGGAGCATTTCAATCAGAACCTATTGAGGTTGGGATCTTACCGTCTTCTCTCTAATTTTTGCATCATGCAGGGTCAGTGTTCTCTTGTTTACATAAAACAATTTTGAACTGGTTTAAATAAAGATAATAACTGGTTAAAGAACGGGGATGGGGAAGTTGTTATATTTATCATTTGTTATCATTTTGATTTTTTGGTAATTGAATAAGCTTATGCCTACTTAAAATCATGGTCATTGGGGGCCTTTTCCTGCGTAATTAAATTTTTACCTATCTTCTTCACCATTTTTGTGAATGGAACTTTGTGGAATGTGGAAATTGGTTAATCACTTAAAGTTGACTGTTTAAAAATATGGAAACCTTGTGTGATTTCCCCATTTAAACAAAATGGAATAATGAACATGTGGGTGTTGTCTTGGATATGTGGCATGTGATGGGGTTGTTTTGTGGGTTTTTGTGGTTTGGGTGAGCAGCGGGGTTGTGGTCGACTTGGTTGTATGTTTGTGTGAATGTTATGTTGGTGACGGGTATGGGGTTACGATAAATGTTATTAAAGGTATAATGATGTACGGTGTAGTTGTGGTTATGGAAGTTGGCAGCGGGGCTACAAGGATGGGATTGAATGTGAACGGACTATGGGCTGTGAAAAATAAATAAAAGTGGAAGAATTAATGAATGGTTGGGCATGGTAATGGAATGGGAATAATAACCAATGGGTTTGGTTGGTTGATAAGAAGGGATTTTTTTTGCTAATTTTGTTTTCCTAACTTGATTTATTGATGGCAGTGATATGTTTTAAGAATGATCGATGTGGTTGGTTGTAGATATTTTCCTAGTAGTTAAGGAACTAAATAAACTAACTCTGCTGAAACATGGAAACCTAAATGGGGTTGGGGTTATTTGTTGTATGCATGCTTCGTAGTAGCAGTGTCGAGGCACGTGCTCAGTTTCTCTGTTTAGAAGCCATAGGTTGGAATGTTTGTTTGGTGTACATATATATATCTCTATCTTTTGTGTTTTATCACACCCCACCCATGTTGAGCACTTAGTGCCGAATACTGCCATTTCATTGGAGAGGGTGTTTTTCCCTTAGTTACTAGCTCCTTCTTGCTCCTTCTCCCCTAGGTGGAGATGGATTGAGGTGAACATACACCCAAGACTCTTGTGGTAGGTTTTTATTGGGGTGGTTTTAGCCGAAGACTTTTCAGGAAGGTTCTACTATTTCCTAATAATCTTCAGGATGAGGCCCAGGTGTGTGCGGGCGGGATACGTGGTTGTGAGGACCAGGTGTGTGCGGGTGGGGGAGAGTGTGGCTGCGTCAGGACGTTCTCCGTTAGGAAGAGAAGATAAATAAAGTGAAATGGTGTGGGGTAGCCAATACTCTTTTTTCTTATATACTAATACCTATTGTGATTGTGTTTTTGGTGAGTGTGGCTGGTGGGGTTGGGTGGATAGAATTCCTTGGTAGTTGTCTTCTGTTGTTCTCACGGGACATTAGGATGTATCCCCACTTGTGCACGAGAGCATTAGGTTTCCATACATAGTATACTTGTATGCTCACCCTACGTTTACTTTCAGGTTTCCAGGAGGACTACCAGGGCCGTGCGGGACCCTACTAGTTGGACAGTTTGAGTTTTTGTAGTTGTTGTACTCTTTTTTCTTTTGTTATTATACTTTGAGCTTTCTTGTACTTGTACCTTGTTATAAAATTGTTGAAACATGCATATGGGATTGGTTTGGGTTTATTTATATACACTTCTTCTTTTCATTTTTGATGGTTGACTTGTCCTACTTCCTGATCCTAAATAATAAAATGGGTAATGCCTCCGATATTTGTGAAAACTCATACCCTTTGTTATAGTCGCCACCCTGGGGCTTACTTGAGGCGGGACTCGGGGGACATTATCTGCCTTTCACCATTGCCAGCTCAGGAGGGGAATCTTCGGTAGGAGGGGGTCGTGACATGATACATAATAAAATAAATTATTTTATATGTTAGAGGAAATTATTAATGTACCTACCACCATATCATTACGAACATCAATATCAATAGTTTCGATTGCATAAGCATTTCCATGCTCCCTTGTCCTTTTTTATAGAATGTTTCCTTGAAACTTTGACTAATCTGTAGAATAGTGTCTAATCTCCCTATAATTATATCATTGATCATTAATAAATTCATTCTTCTATGTTTCCTTATTTCCTTTCTAAGAGTTTTCAGTTTCTATATTCTTCTCTTGCTCTCCCTTAAAGACATAATAATTAAATAATACATTTTCCATCTTAAATTCATATGAATCTATATCCTCAAATGATAAAAAACATTGGGATACTAGTGTCCTCCATAGGAATGGATTTAGTATATGAATGAATAGATGAATTTTACTCCTTGGATTTCGTATATAGTCTACAACATGTCTTGATAACCATGTGAATTTAGTTTCATAATTTTCAACATTCTCATCATTATTTTGCCTCAAATTCAAAAAATACATTTCCATATCTTCTCGATGTTCCTGAGTAAAGTATTTATCTACGAATAAATCCTTAAATTACCTTCATTCTATCACTTCTACCTTTTTCTCCTCCTTTGTGTTTTTCATTAATGACCACCACTGATCTTCATCTCTCGATTTATGATAAAATTCCATGATGACCTTCTCTATTTAGTTACATCCCAAATTGAGAAATATATTCTCTAGGGAACTTATCCACTACTTAGATAAAAATGGTTTTTTAGTCCCATTAAATAATGGAGGTTGTTGTCACATAAAGTGATATAAAAGAGCTCCTTTACATGAAGGATTCAAATGCTCCATATAGGTATGGTTATTATTCCTAACCAGAGTTAGTTGTCCCTGTATAGTTATAATATGGTTAGCACTGGTCACAACATCAAATCCAACATCATTTTATTTATTTGGAGGGAAATACATACATGGGTCACCAACAGTCATGTGGATTCCATTCCATCATCTAGGAATAATTTATAAATAATTTCATACACTATATTAGGGTATGAATTATAATGTATTATATCAATGTTGAAAAATACATAGCATTAATTGAAATTCTATACATAGCTAATCACTTAATCATAAACATGGTTTATTTAGGGAATAATTCATATTTAAATCCTTCATAATTTTTTGTAATGAAAATGAGAAATATCCTATGAATATGCCTTGAGAGTGTCAAATCAGGTGCATAGAAATACTCGTTCTTGTGTACCAGGATACCTCGGGTCAAGCCCAAAAATCCTTATCAGAGTTTTTACTCCAAGGAACATGTATTTTAGACAACTTCGACTATTAATATCCATATAGGGATGTATTTGCTATAAATATCCACATAATCTATTCTTTACCAAAATATCAAGATTTCATTGTTCGCATATCCTCAAATACTATCTTAGGGATTTGTTCCATAATATATTTTTTCAAAATATAGTTTCTATGGTTTCTATTAAACTTCATCTGATACCAATTTTTAGGACCCAACCCCAGTTTGCTGGAGTTGGTCTATTATTTTATTACATTCTCATATATACAAGGAATATGCATCCTGAACGACCAAGTAGTTTAGTATCTTTTGGAAAAAAGAACCATATATAAGTTCAACAATACATAATGAAAGTAAAAAACAACACTAATTTATTCCATTATAAATATCAGATCCTCCTATATGATGAATGCAAGTCACTCATATCTTAAAACTTCATATCCTGGGAAAATGAGTCATAAGAAAGGGATGAGATCAAACACTTAGTAAGATTATTAAATAAATTAGTTGATATCATTGACATAAACATATTGTCAAGGTGAATAATTTTAAAACATGCCATTACAACAAATAATAGTCATGAACACATTATGGCAGGAATATGAGTTGAGTAAATAATTCCATAATAAATGAAATCATGGGTTTTCTAATAATTGAACAACCACATCAACCATTAATTAATTGCTTCATTATGAGTTAGTGAATATTAATTACATTATGAAACATACAGTAATGTCTCGACTAAGATGTCTAAAATGATTAAGGCCTCAGAAAAAACCATGTCTCAAAATGGGGAAGGCCACGACTAAGTCTATGTCTATTTGTATCATGAGACATACTAATTCATCATCAGGTGATAGTGTTCCCCACACATCACATAATAAGTACAACGAATTTATAATTTGATCTAGGATAAATATAAAAAACATATTCATTAATATTTTAACTTGCATAAATAATGTAAAAAACTTTTCCTGAACAGTATGCTTAAACACTAACTATTCATATAAAATTGGTGAATGGTTTTAGGATAGAATATCCACAATAAAACAAGAAAAAAACCGTTAAATTAAATATGGTTGATTATTCAATTAAATATTAACACCAATAATACATAGTAATTAATAATAGTGTTGAAATGGAGGAAGATTCTCTTATAAAATCCATCAGTAATTCCTGATATAAATACTATTTTACATTGAAAAGAAGAATTATTTTAGAAAAGTAATTGAAAAAAACAAGAAGTTAAGTAATTTAGTATTTTAAAAATATAATGATTTAATTTATAAATTTTATAGATTCAGAAATTATTTTATATATTTCCCTTTAAAATAGGTAAAAATTTGGGAGATTCTATTGAATCAGGCTTGTATTTCAGAAACAATTTTGAATGTTCCTGGTAAAACATGTAACTTTCCATAAAATAAGGTAGGGTTGTGGTAGGTTAAAATATAAATAACACTAAAAAATAATTTCTAAGGATTAAAAAATAATAAATTATAATTTCATAGTGGTAATTGGATAATTAAATAAACCTGAATAAAAATGGAGGTTCAGGTGGGAACCAATTACCTTATGTCTGATTGTGTTTCGCTCTTGAACTTATGTTCCTGGAATATAAAATTATAATTATTAGAAAATTAATTAAGAACGTATTAGTCATGTATTATTTTATAATATTTTAATTTAGTTCATTATTTCCTTATTGATATGTTATAATATAGAATTCCTTCATTCAAGAGTGTTCGTTTCATTGTTTTTCAAAATCGGTTCACTTATTTTTAGTAATATAGTTCAGGTGGAAATGATTTAAATATATAGAATTTAATTTAAATATTTTTGAGAAACATAAATAGGTGTTAATAGTCATTTATATTAATTTGTTACATGGAATGAAGATGAATCATTGGATGAAATACTAATGACATTCACTGATATTATTTTAGCTCTATTTTGATAAATAAGAACTAGATTGGTCATATGATTTAATATTAAGTAAAAATACCAGTTCTTTAATTTTAAGTAGGTTATAATACATATATTATAGTTTGGATCAAACATCTAAATGGTTTTATGGCTAGAATTGAATATGGTTATTGAAATTGAAACATTGTTGTCCTTGAATGTGATAAATTAACATGTCTTGGATGATGTTTTCAGTTATAGTATAAAAGAATGGGAAGGGATAGATTATGATGAATTATTTCATTATCACTTAAAAATAAATTACATTTAATGTAATTTCTCGATCATAAAATTTGATGAATAGAGGTGAAGAAATAATGAAAATAAAGTATCATGAAAATAAAATAAATGTTGAGAGATCCCTTATGAAAATTATTCATCATAACGAATATGAAACATGGTTTTAAAAAACATTAAAAAGAGAGGGGAAAGTGGTATACCATTCATAAAAAACCATAAAATAGTATAGGGACATAATAATATGGTAATAATAACATGGTATGAATACTTGAAATACATACCACGTAAAAGGGAACTTGAATGGAAAAAAGGTGTTGGGAAATCTATTACCATGTAGATTAACACATATGAATTGATGGTGGGACCTTCGGGGATTGAATACAGCATTAGAGGACTAATAGGGAGGTAAAAATACTAGTTCATTGAGGATGGTGAGTGTTGGATTTATGAAAAATGAAGTAATTAGTGGGTATTTATATGTATTGAGAGGGACTATTTATTAATTTTAAATGACACCTCATCAGTGGTTTTTGTAAAACCATGGGTGTGGAAATGATATGTTCCCTTGTATTAGCCACTGGAGACATCTCATATCTTACATTACTATAAACAAGTCTACCAGAATTTTCTTTTAATTATTATATCACTAAGGACATTGAAAACTCCAAACTATATTTTTATTAATCACAAAAAATTCATGTATTTTAGAAAAATCCCAAAAAATTCACCCCTACCATTTTTTTATGTTTAGAATTCAAAGCTGAAATAAAATTTTGGATTTTTTTTTAATATTTTTAATTTAATGTTTAAAAAATCATCATCTATTCGCAAATAATAAAATTAAAACTATTACATGTTTTATAAAACATTGGGAAATTAATCATGTCCTAAAAAATTATATTATAACCATAAGATAGTATAGTAACTATATTTTATTACATTTTGTGAAAATAAATTTACTATTTAAATTATTAAATAAATCATATAATTGAAATTAAATTATTAATGTCATACAAAAAAACCAAAACTTACACTATGATCGTTTTACCACATTTATGATGTCTAAATTTTATACATACATTCATGGGTGAAGTTTCAATTTATTTTCATTTTTAACAATTCATTACTATTCATTAAAAATCATAAAGGTATGTCACTATTCATAATGGTATGCCACTATTCTCCAAAAATTAATTTTGTCTTATTAGACTGAAAATGACATACAATTCACAACTCCAGATGACCGTTTTTCAGAATTCTTAACATAATAGATGAAAAAATGTGTTTAATTTCTAAATTTTAAAATGTGTTTCATTGTATCATCTTAGTGTTTCATTCATTCAATATTTATTTTAAACACCTTGTGTTGTTAAATTGTCCCCTCCTTACAAAACATTCATCCCAAAAATTCATATAATGTTAACTCAAAAAAAGATTTGGGTATGTCTTCAACATAACCACCTCAAGCTCCAATGTTTCCTCTTCAGCTTTATGATTTATCCAAATAACTTTTACCAGAATAGTCATATAATTCCTCAACATTTTTTTTAGTTTCTTCTATCTAGATAGTATTTTCATGGTATTATATGTCAGGTAAAAATCTATACCTTCATAAGTGAGGACATGTGTTGGGTCTGACATGTACCTTCTCGGTAATGAGACATGGAACACATTGTCAAATGATATGAAACAGCTCCAATTCTCTCCATAATTTCCAAAGGCCTAATGTACCTAGTGCTCGGTTTCCCATTCTTTCCAAATCTTATAACACCCTACCATGGACATATTTTTTAGGAAAAAGTGATCTCTCACATGAAATTCAAGATCATTCCATTAATTATCATCATATATCTTTTGTCTCCTTTGATCTACATAGATATTTCCTCAAATAATATTTACGTTCGCTATTGTTTCCTCCACAAGCTCTGGGCCCACTAGCTTCTTTTCTCCATCTTCTTCCTCACAAGTTGGTGTATGACATCTCTTTCTATACAATGGTAATATGGTTATATTTTAATACTTTAATGGAAACTATTATTATAGTAAATCTCCACTAATGGTATGTATTGATCCCACATACCTTGTAAGTGAAGTGAACTTGATCTCAACAAGTCCTCTTAGGTTGGTATTTTCCATTATGAATTCCCGTCAGTTTTTGGGTGTTTAAAATTACTCAACAGTAGTTTTGTATCCAAACAATTATGAGGACTTTTCTAGAATTTCTATATAAATCATAGTTCATGATCAGAAAAAATTTAGAGAGATGATCTATTATTTCTAAAAACATCATTGATATAATGTTTTGCAGGGTGCTCTTATGGTAAATCCTCCCTTATAAAAATGAAATGTGCATATTTTGTAAGTCGATACAGAATTTCCCATGTCGTAACATTCTTCATTTTAATTTTTGGTAATCATGGGAAAAAATACCATTGTGATGTCATCACATTTTTTCATTGTAATAGGTAGAGGTAAAATGATTCCTTTTAAAATTTTCCTTTCGGACATCACTTATTGATAGACTATACATCTTGAAACAGAACCTGCTATTTTCCTCTACATTTTATCCCATGAGAAATGTTCCTTAAAATCTCTATAAATCATAGATCTAGTATGTTGTATGGTGAAATTTGGACTATGTGAATCATCTCATAACTCCTTATTTAGCTCGATTAAAGGTGGAACACAAAGTCTCATCCAAAATATCAGAACACCATCATCAATCAAAAATTATGAAATATTTCCATCTTTCATAGCATTAATTTTCTTTGAAATGTTCTTTTCACTAGACTACCAAGCTTTAATTCAATAAAATAAAGACGGTTGAGAAACCATTTGAAAATGGAGTGATGTTTTACCATCTTTGATAAACCCCATATACATCCTTACTACATCCATGTACAAAGGATCCTAATCGATCCTCATTTTGTTTAGAAATCTATGATCCTTCTTGCTCAAGGAATTAAATAGCTTATTTTACATTCATGGGTGGTTTTGAATCATAAATTAATAATCCTTGATTAGTTTAAGCCTTCTTCTTTTCCACATGTTCAGTTCTTTCTTTGAGAAGATATACTTCAGACTCTTATGAACCATATATATCTCACATTTTCACTGTAGATATAATGTCTCTATATCATCATATCAAAGAATACCAATGATAACTCAAGAACATGACTGGGATTGTTTTGTTCATGAATTTTATCTTCTTTGATACGTAGGGAATAAATATATCATTATGTATAAGGACACAACCTAGTTCTTTTCTTTGATGCATCGTTATAGATCATAAACCCATCATTCATCGGTGGTTGGGTTAGGATTTGAGCATTGACTAACCTCAACATAAAATCATAAAAAAAGTCCTGGAATTATTTTCCCCATATGAACATAACCCATTTACGTTTATTCATGGTCATTAGGATGGATAAATAGAGATTCTATAAACGTATCTCCATTAATTACCTGCATAACCAATAAAACTATTTACCTCAGTTATGTTTGTTAGGGTGGTCCATTCTTGTACAGCCTTTGTATTTGCAGGATTAATAGATATCCCATCGATAGAGACAATGTATCCTAGAAAGAAAACTAATTAACCAAGTATTCAAACATGTTAAACATCCCATATAATTCATTTCATTTAGAGTCATCATAACAGTACGCAAATGATTTTCATTTTCTTCATAGATTTTAGATTTTACGAAGATATCATCAAAAAAACACCACCACAAAGTCATCATTATATTACTTGAAAACTATATTCAATATAGCCATGAAAAAAAAAAATTCATTAGTCAGTTTAAAAGGCATTATTGTAAACTTGTAATTCCCATACCTGGTACATAATTTTGTTTTTATAATGTCTTCCTTCTTCACAAGCTACTGATGATATCCAGATCGAAGATCAATCATCCAAAAATATTGGGCTCCATGAATTTGATGAAATAAATCATCAATGTGTGGTAGTGGATTCTTGTTATGTATTGTTATTGCATGGATCTCCCTATACTCCATGCAAAACATCATGGATCCTTCTTTTTTCCATAACGAAATGAATAGGGGATCCCATAGAGAAACACTAGGGAGATTAAATCCTTTATCACTCAATTTCTCTAGTTTTTTATTTAGTTCCACTTATTCCACAGTGTCAATTATATAATGTATCATTGATATGGGTCTTGAACTAGGAATTATGTCAATGGAAAACTCAATTTCCCACTTTGGATGATGTCCATGTATGTCCTTTAGATACACATAAATATGTTCTTGCATAATCAGTATGTACTCTATCTGAACATTCTTCTCCTCACTAATAGCTATTTCATTCCCTTCCTCCATAATAATCGAATTCAGTATAACTAATAGGGGTGGATCTCATTGAGAATATGATGGTGATGTTTCTACCCTAATGATAAGGGATTACACATCATCCAAAAATAATTTAACCTCCGTATTCTTGTAATAAAATTTGCATCATGGATTGAAACCCAATTCATACCAAAGATTATATCAAATTCAATCATGGTTTTGACAATAAAATCAGTAGATAAAGCACATTTATATGCCAGAATGGGGACTCTCTGACACAACATTGTTGTAATGATTCTTCTATTTGGGGTTTTGACTGACAACTGCATTATTAAATCAAATTTTAAATATCTAATTTTCATGGTAAACATGGAAGATATGAAATAATGTGGTGATAAATAATCAAATAAATAAATTTATATGTTTGATTAAATGATTAATTTACATACCACCACATCATTAGGAACTTTAATATCATCAGTTTTGATTGCATAAGCGTGTCCATCTTCTCTTTGCCTTTTTTGTGGAATTATTCAATGATGCCCTGGAAAATCTTTTGCGCAGTGTCTCGTCTCTCTATAATTATATCATTGAACATAAATAGCCTCTTTCCTCTAGTTTTTCTTTATTTACATTCTAGGAGTTTTTAGTAGCCATCTTCTACTCATGCTTTCCCATAAAGTCATAATACATAGAGAATTCATTTTCTATGTTAAAATAACTGTAACTATATACTCATACTATGAAACACTTTGGGAGACTATTTCCCACTGGAGGAATGGATTTAGACCCTCAAAGAATCGGTCAATTTGGTTTCATATATTTTTTATGTATTCCACAAGAAGTCTTTATAACCTTGTGAAGTCATCTTCATACATTGAAACATTCTGATCTTCCTTTTTCCTCAAATTCAGAAAATTCATTTCCATATCCTCTTGATGTTCATGAGGAACATATTTCTCATTGAATATTTATTTAAAGTCCCTCCATTTCATCTAATCTATTTCTTCATCCTTCATTGTGTTTTGGATAAACGACCACCACTAATATGCATCTATTGATAGATGATAAAATATCATGAAGACCGTCTCTCTTTAATTACATCCCAAATTGAAAAATATCATTTCTAGGGAACTTATCCACTACTTACACAAAAATGTGCTTTTAGTCCTAGTTAATTATGGAGGTTTTTGTCACATAATTAATTCTAAAATAGATATTCTATGTAGAGGATCTAGATGCTCCATACATGTAAGGTTATTTTTCATAACCTGAGTAAGTGGTCCCAGTATGGTTATAATTTGACCATCACCAGAGCCAAAATCATTTTATTTCATTGGAGGGAAATGCCTACATAGGGTAAAAATGTTCATGTGGATTCCATTAATTTAAATAGGCACCATTTATAAATAATGGAATACATTATATTTGGGTTTGAATTAGAATTTATTATCTTAATGTTGAAATATATTAAGCATTAATTGAAATTTTATACATAGCTAATCGCTTAATCAAAAAAATGGTTTCATTAGGAATAATTTACATTTAAATCCTTCATAATCTGTTGTGAAGAAAATGAAAATTATCCTAACCATATCCATCATGACTGTCAAACCAGGATCATAGTAATGCTTGTTGACATGTACTAGGATACCATGGGTCATTCCCGAAACTCTTTGTCAATGTTCTCACTCAATGGTACATATGTGCTAGAACCACATCCACTTCTAGTATCCAGACATGATGTATTTTCTAGAAATATCCACATTACCTATTCTTTACCAAAATACCAAGATGTTCTTATAGGCTTATCCTCAAATACTATCTTACGGATTTTTTCCCTAATATATGTTTTCTAAATCTTGTATTTATGTTTTCTATTAAACTTCCTATTATAACAATGGTAAGGACCCGACCCCAGTTTCCCGGAGATGGTCCCTTATTTTTTGAAATTGGAATATAAACAAAGAATATACATCCTAAAATACCATCTGGTTTAGTATATTTTTAACACAAGATACATATATAAATTCAACATTACATAATTAAAGTAAATACCACACTAATTTATTCCATTAGAAATATCCATGCCTCCTATATTATGCCTACAATCCTCTGATAACTAACAACTTCATATCATGATTTAATGAAACATAAGAAAGGGGTGAGATAAAACAATCAGTAAGAGTATGAAATACCATGGAATATATTGTAAACATTAACATTTAGGCATAGAGAATTATTAATACACATTCCTTTACAAAAAAACCTGAACACATTTTGGAAACAATATGAGATGAGTAAATAATTCCATAATAAAACATAATCAGGGGTATTCTATTAGTAAAATAATCACATGAATGTTCAATTATTATATTCATATTTAGGTATGTTCATATTTCGAACATTCTAAAACATACCATTAGGGCCTCGGCCAAGACCTCTAAAAATAATTAAGGCCTCTCCCAAAACCACATCCCAAAATGGGTAAGGCCTCATCCAAATCCACATCTATTTTTCACATGAGACCTACTGATGGATAGAGTGGCTATAGGGATCCCAACCCATCACATAGTAAGTCCAATTCATTCCTTGTATGATTATGTATAAATCTAAACAACATATACATTCATATTGAAACTCACAAATGAAATATAAATAACATTCCCCAAAAATTAAGCTCAAACAGTAACCATTTAGAGTATATTGGTGAATGCTTTTAGGATAGATACAAAATAAAACAAGTAATAATCAATTAAATTAAATATTTTCGATGCATCCATGAAATATTAATCCCAAAAATACATAATAATCAACAAGAGTGTTGGAATAGATAAAGATACTCTTATAAAATCGTCAAGTAATTCTTGAGATAAATACTATTTGACTGTTCCTATTAAAATGTGTAACTGTCCTTAAAATAAGGTAGTATTCTTGTTGTTGATCATATACAGAACACTCAAACAGAATTTCTGAGATTTTCATAACAATACATAATTTTTTCATTTGGGTAATTAGGTAATGAAAATAACTCAAATGAAAATGGAGGTTCAGGTGGAAAACCCTTACCTTAAGTCCGATTGTGTTCTACTCAAGAACATAAGGTCCTATAATATGAAATTAAACTTATTAAAAAATTAATTAAGAACATATTAGTCATTTATTTAATTTTTCGTAATTTAATTATGTTCATTTTTTCCTTATTTATATTTTTGAAGATTGAATTGTGTCATTCTAGAGTGTTCATTTACTTGGTTTTCATAATCGGTTCAATAGTTTTTAGTAATTGAGATCTTGTAGAAAATATTTAAATCACCAAAATTTAAATTAAATATTATTTATGAACACCCATGGGTTTTAATAGTTGTTTATATCATTTGGTTACATTGAATGATGAGGAATCATGAGATGAAATATTAATGACATTCACTAAAATTATTTTAGTAGTATTTTGATTATTATAAATTTGATTGGTCATATGATTTAATATTTTATACAAATACTAGTTTTTGAATATTAACTAGGTTATAATACATATATTTTAGTCTTTTTAACCATTAAAATTGTTTGATGACTAGAATTTAAATTTTGGGATAGAAATTGAAAACATGTCGTCCTTGAATGTGATAAATTAACATAACTCAGATGGTGTGTTCATTTATTGTATAAAATAATTTGAAAGGAGATATGGTGATGAATTATTTCATTATCACAAAAAACCATAGTACATGTATGTTACTGGATATATCATTATATTTTCATGAAATAAGGTGTCGAAATAATGAAAAGTTTAGAGATCTCTTACCAAAATTCTGCGGCATAATTACTAGAAAACATGGTTTAAAAAACAATAAAAAGAGAGGGTACGGGGGTCAAACATTCATAAAAGACCCATAAAATATTATAGAAATTGAATAATATGGAAATAAGAAAATGGTATGAAAATATTAAATACATACCACATAAAAGGGAACATGAATGGAAATTACATGTTGATAATTCTCTAACATTGCAGATTAACTCCTATGATTTGATGGTTGGGACCTTGGGAGATTGTGGAAACCATGGGAGGAGTACTATTAAGATGAAGCTACCATATATTTTAGAATTATTTGATTCGAATAATGGAAAAAATAAGTAGTGGGTATTTATAAGAAATGAGAGAGGGTTTTTTATTAATTTAAAAGGACACCTCATTAGTGGTTTTTCTAAAACCACGGGATTTACCATGGTATTTGACCATGGTATTAGCCACTTGGGACATATAATACATTATTTTATTCTAAAAAATTGGACCACAATTTTTTTAAATTATTAAATCATTATGATGTCATTAAATATACCGAAAACTCAAAACTGCATGTTTACTTTTCCAAAAAATTCAAGTATTTTAGAAAATCCCCATACATCGGCCCCAACCATTTTTCGACCTGTATAATTCAAAAATGATATCCATTTTTTTAAAATAATTTTCTCAATATTTTTAATTTAACATTTAATTAAATCATAATTTATTCCAAAAATCATCTTTATAAATAATACTCATTTTTTAAATCCTTGAGAAATTATTCATGGTCAAAGAAAATTATTTTATAAAAATGAGATAATAATTTAAAAATTTATGTAAAGACCCAAAAATTTAATAGAACATTTATTCTCAATTTTTTGGAATTTTTCGAGTCTGTAGTTTTTGATGGCACCTACTTCCGAGGCCCGGTGAGCTTGGAATCGATTCCAGATGTTTTGTCCGGGTATGTTCAGTAAATGTACGTGTGGGTTTTTCTATCTTTTTAACCGGTTCTCGGAATTGAAATCTTAGGACACCGATGAACTCGCAACACCGGTATTCATTTATGGAGACCTTTACCGTAGTTGTGTTTCCTTGAGAAAGGAAGTTAATTTTTGGAGTTTAGTTAAAAAAAATTATAAAAATTATGTTTACATAATTTTTATTGGATGGTGGTTATTTCCTCCAAAGAGGAGTTGGATTTGGGGCCCACACCCCCCATTACCTTTCCTGATAGGATTTAGAGTGGTGGGGCCCACACGAACACAAACCATTTAACCTGCCCTCTTTAACTCTCTTTAACCCCTCTCTTTACTCTCCACCTCCCCCACTTTAATTCTAACTCTCTACCTCCATCGATTAATTTTGCCAACGCCATTTAATTAATTAATTGATCCACAGTTAACTAATTAATTTAAGTGTTTCAATTATTTTGAAAATTCATGATGAGAATAAAATAATATCATTGGATATTATTTTTGGGGTTGGCTTTTGTTGTGTTGGGGAGGCTCTGGAGAATTGGAAGGATAATTTTTCTCTCTTGACGAAGAACGGTGACGACCACGATGAATGACACCCTCATTGACGAAGAACACCTATTCCACCAAAGAACGATGACGTGTCTTCCTTCCTCTTCCTACGTGATAAGGGAGAAGACGTCGCTTCCTCTTTGGATTCACCCCGACATCAATGGAATCGACGACCGTAATCCGCGACACCCGACCTAGGTGACGCTCGTCTTCTGCGGTTCGTCGACCTGCAATGTTCTTGAGTTCAAGGTAGGGGTTTGTATAATTTTAATTTGAATAAGAATTATACACTCATTCTTGATGTGTGACTCAGAAATATCTTGGCCTCTTTATATCGACTAACATAGAGGGCACGTGACTAATAACATGGCATGATGACCCTTCATTGATCCATGATTATTTTGGTGACAGAAGCGGTGTCAGAGAGGCGACAGGGAACAAAGGCGGTGGGGAAGCGATGGTTGCACGCCTGCCCGAAGAGGACCATGGAACCGGATTCCGTGTGGAGAGGGAAATAACTCGACCTGCAACCGCAGGCCACTCGGCCGACAAAGAACCGGTAGGATAATGCCGTCCGGACTGAAGAAACCACTACGCCACGAGGGCGGCGCGCTGCGGATGACTACAGCCCGCGTTCCATGGGCCGCTCGGTGGATGAACCAGCTGGAAGGTGGCCGGCCGGGCTAGGAAGACCCCACGACACCAGGAGCACGCCGCGCTGGGGGGACAGCAGCCCGCCTATGCGGGCTGCTCACGCCGGGAAGACTGGCCGGCTACGGCCGTCCGTACAGTAGAGCGGCGCCGGTTTGAGAAACCAGCCCCCCCCCCCCCCGGAGCACTCGGCCGGCCGGTTCGGGCCGTGCTCCACTGGGCCGGGTTTACTCCTAGATGTGTTGGACCCGCCGAACTAGGTTGGGCCGACCCACCAGCCCACAGGGCTTGACGGGCCAGTCCCATTTCACTTAAATGGGAATAAATTCAAGATTGTGCATCTGATCGACGCGCCGTCTATGACACATGGATTCTCATGATGAGGTGGTCCTTTTGAGATAATCTTAGTAAGTTTTAGACAACATTGGAAGAATGGTCGGGTTGGTTCGAAACTGAAACCAACCGGGCTCATGGAGTGGAAACACTTATAACTTAAGGAACAGAAGTCTGATTGACGTGGCGTCAACTACATTGGATTCATTTTGATGAGACGGTTTATTTGGCATACTCCACATGAGGTTTGGACGTTGTTGGAGTATATCAGGTTGGTTTGAGAGTAAAAACCAAAGATTCCCCAAGAACGGAGATGCCAATAACTCTCAGACCGGGTGTCCAATTGACATGTCGTCTATTGCGTTGAGACCCCTATGATGTGGATATTATTTTGAGATACTTCCATTTGAGATTTTGCGACACTTGGATTATCGACCAGTAGCTTGTTGAGAGGATCCTCCCGGAGATGAGCATACGGAGTACAGAGACCTAGTAGTTGGCTGAGACCTCATGAATGCTTGTCTGATTCGTTTCGGAGTGACTTGACTGGCCTAGTGGGGAGCACTACTGTGTGAGGTGGCAGACCCGTGGTGGAGGAGCACTACTATGTGTGGCTGCAGACCCGCGGTACTCGACAGTAGGAGTAACTCTTTAGGCTATCAAGGGGAGAACTACTGTGTGAGGTGGCATACCCATGGCGGAGAGCGCTACTGTGTGAGGCGGCAGACCCGCGGTACTCGACAGGAGAAGTACCTCAACAGTATATGGTTCGTGAGTAGTACCTCGAAGTCACAACAGGACTACTATTCCAGACAGAGGAGGAGTTCTCTAGCATCAATGTGTTTGACATCATGTAAAAAATAATGGTTTGAGGTGAGTCAATGGCCTTTGTATTTTCCACATGATTGAGATGAGTTACTTGATAACTTAGTTATATGTATGGGCATATACCAAAGTAATGTTTATCCATTGAAATAATACTTTGTGGTAATCCTTGTTTGTTTTTGTGATACCTAGAGGGTATCGAGATCCCTACTGAGTATCATTATAATTACCCCTGCACGGGCTATGCCCACACCTCGTTGCATTGGATGCAGATGACGGAAAACACTGACTGAGGCTGAGTGTACGAGGACTGGACAGTTCCCAGAGGTGGACCTCATGACGAGACTGTACCTATAGGAGGCGAACGGGTGTGGAGCACTGATAAGGCTTTCTGTACCTACCCTTCAGGTAGGATCCGTGGTGGATGATACAAGAGCTTCTAGACACCTTGTTGCTATTTATCATTTTAGTTGTACCTTTTTTCCTTTACTTGTACTTTACAGTTAGGGTTGTATTTCCACCCCCCATAAATTTCAGCATACTTGTTACACATTTTTTACTTAGTATTTGCTTCCACTTGTACTCTGGTTGTGTTTGTTTTCATTTATAAAGGCAATGCCTTCCCAGTACTAGGGATTTACTCTTTTTGTGCTAGTCACCATCCCTTGGCCTATGGATGGCAGGCTTGGGGTAGTCACGATACGGGCCCTGGGGGACGGGTCGTGAAAATTTAGTATTACCATTAATGATAATAAATTTCTATTTTTAATTATTAAGTTAATCATATATTTTTTATTAAAATATTTATGGCATAAAAAATGAAAATAACTATACTATGATTGTTTTGTCAATTTTATGATGTCCAAATTATATTTATACATTCATGGGTGAAGTTTCAACTTTTTTGTATGATTTACTATTCATTATTATTTATAATGTTATATCACTATTCATGAGGGTATTTTATTACTCACCAAAAATTAAATTTGTCTTATTAGACTTCAAATGAATTAATAATCACTACTCTAGAATACTATTTCTTCAAAATTCAAAACATAATAGTGGAAAAGTTGTGTTTGACGGATATATTATAAAATTTGTTGCTTTGTAGGGACTCAGTGTTTCATGCATTAAATATTTATTTTCAAAACAATGGGGTGTTACAACCAAGGAGTAATAACTCCAAACATCTGTTCTGAGCCTAACATGGGGTAGCCTGATATACAAAAACATGCCTTACAACACACATATTTTTACCCTATTAGGGTATATGATTAGGATAATTCAATTTTTTTTCACAATCCCCAATGACTGATTTTGACAATAAATAACCTTTTTCAATCCATAGTTGATTTATATTAAATATATGGGGTCATTATTTTTAAATCCTATAAATAATATTATTGATAAACCCTGGAACAAGGATGGACCTATGTTGAAATAAATGGAATGAAGTATTTATTTATTGAGATTTTATTGAAATACTTGTTTAATTGTCTATTTAGTTATTAACATTATTTAATGGATTTCCATCATATTTATTTTTGGAATTATATTAATTTGGTTATATAATAGGATAAACTATAATCTAGGTGAAAACCAGTCAAATCTGTCATAGCTATGGGTCTTGAACCAATGGAACAAGGACAATAAGGGTTTCACACTGACCATTGACCTACGCAATATATTGGAAATTTTTTCTTTGTTTCTACGTAATCAATTTTATAATTTTATATTAATGATTTACCATTAGTATAATTTTTTATTGATTAAACAACTAACTAAATTGGTTTCAGAAATTAAAATTCATTAAAATTATATTTTAGTTTTTTATGAAAAAATTCATTATAGGAAATTATCTTCTGGGATTAATGGAATGAAAAATAATATTTTTCAATGAAAATAGAATGTTAGGATAATTTATATTATATTGAAACCTATCGAGTAAGAAAAATTCCGTATATTATTGGTTAGTAAAATAATTACCCAACATTATCAAAATTACTTTGAAATAAAATATTTTACCAATAATTTAATTTATGTTGAATTGATTATCTTCCAAATCAACAACAATTTATATATTTGAGGACGTAAAAACTATATTGCTCATTCACTTATTCATGATTTATGACCTCTTTCAATTCATAAAAATATTTACAATTTTCCTCCGAGTATGTATCTCTACCTTCTAATAATGATCTCATTCTTAGAGACCTATTTATATGTTTGTCCATGTGACCTTTTACTTCTCATTTCTAATTTTTAAGAGGATTTTTTACGAACACTTCCGAAGTTGTGGGAATTCACAGTATTAAATATAAAACAATATATTATAAAGACCTAGATTAAATTGCGAGGAGGCAATTTGATTTATGTGGGGATATTGTAACACCCTAAAATTTTAATGTTGAGATTTTTATTCAATAACATATATGAAATCCAACACCATGGGTAAAAAGGTATTATTTTGTCAAAATAAATTATTATATATTTACTATATCACAAAATATAATATATTTCATATCCTGTAATGAACACAACATGAACATATCGTCTCTTACATGTAAGATCTTCCTTCCTTGATATCATTCATTACACACAAGAGAGACTTTCCTCAATAGATTTCATTACACGTAAGTCTATGTTTCAATAAATTAGAATGTATTATTAAACTATTATAATTAAATATAATATAATGTAACCTTACCAACATGTTAGTTGTTATGAATATAATTAACTATCTTATGAAATTATATGGTTTAATTAAATATAAAATTAATTTCATTACAATCATTATTAACTACAATTAGGGAATGAGTTTAATGATGTATATATTATATATTCTTGAAAATATTTTTGATATTCATCCATTGTGCTTTATAGGAATATGATTATAACGCACATTATATTACACATGAAAAACATAATTTTTATTAAGAAAATTTTATCACCTATTAATGATTAAAAAATAATAAATATGAATTTTTAAAATTTATTTGATTTAATATGTCAAAATATACATCAATTTTGAAATAAATATATTCAAAATAGGATAGGGGGGTTTTTCTGTAATTTTCCTTGAAGTTTCTTTTTTTAATGAGAAGTGAAAAATATTTAATTTAGTTAAATGATTCTTTTTTATCCTATTTATTCAGATATTTAAATCATATATTAATTTTTTAAGTATAATTATATAATATTTTTATCAATAAATTCATAGTGGCCATTAGAATGTATTTCCCTTTGAAATTAACCATAAAAACATAGCAATCTTTTAGAAGTTTTTACTCTAAAACATGTATTGTCATTCTGTCTATGGGATTAAATTTAAATTAATTTCTACAAAATATGTCATAGGACATGGGTAAAATTTATTCCATATTTTGAATTTGAATAATTTAAAATTTATAATAAGTTAAAATATGTTTTTTAACAAAAAAACAGATAATGTAATTTAAATTAAATATAATTATTAAGTGAAAATTAAGCATAATAAGGGAATAAACCATAATTTTAAGGGTCTAATTGACCTATAAAAGTTTCAAATATCCATTGTATTATCATATTTAGAAAATATAATTTCTTGTATCTAATTTTGACCATTATTAAATCCACATGAAATTTGAGAAACATGTATGTAATTCCTTTTTGAAAAAATTACAAGAGTGTCACTCCCCGATTATAAAAGGCCTCCTCTGCTCCCACTTCCCCACTCCTCTCATGTAAAATTTAATCAACCATGATATTCCTAAATAGATCATAAATATAGATCACCTCATCCTAGAATCCTCTCTCTGAGCATAAATCAATACAAGGAAGCATTTTCGTCAAACCAAATGGAGTATCTAGTCTAAGAGGTAACAAACATATTCAAGCTCTTTAGTTTTATTTCCAGTCATCAACCCCAAAAAACATATTATTATATTCTTCTCTAAAAAAATAAAAAATATTCTTGGATATTTTTGTTATATTTATTTGACCTACACTTATGCACACTTCCATCTAATTGGTAACAAACATATTGTTTCTGTGTATACCAAACTACTACCTCACGAAACAATGAATGTTCAATTTTCATTCATCACCTATCATTATTTTCATTAAAATAGAAACAATATTTATATATGTTATATATTATATTTATTATTTATTTATGATTATTTAATTGTTTTATAATGCATTCCCTTACACTCTCTATTTTATGGTAATACAGTAACGACTTTGTGGAAGTGTGGACTACTGCCCCCTCAAAGTAATTTGATTCGTCCACACTATACATGGACAATATAAATGATTTTTTAAATTTAAAATATTTTTAATTAATACACGATATATTATATTCATAACATAAATAAATTTCTATAAATGAAATATATATTTGTTACCCTTTCACACAAACATAAAAATTGAAAACGTCATTCATGGATGTGTGGAATACCACCTACTCAAAATGATGGGATAAATTTTACATCATAATAATTATATATATATATATATAAGTATATAATTTTTTATTTATTTTATAATGATCATTTCTGAATTATATATTGTTACCTATATTTTCTTCAGAATTATCATTAAAAAACTAGAGTGTTACCCTTACGTAGTTAGGACATACCATCCCCACGATTTCAAAGTTTGGGTCATATTTTATAAAAATATTTACTGATTGTTTGTAAAAGTATAATTATAGTATAAATATGATAATTATTTTATTATTCTTATTCTGGTTATGTTATATAATGACCTTACTGACCATATTTGAGCTTCTGAAGTTGTTTTTTACAAATAAATCGATTTTGTTTTTAAAAATAGAAGATGTAAACATAATTATTTAAGAAGTTGTACATAAAATAGTATTAAGTGAAAAAAATTAAGGATAAACCTGAAAAGAGATCTAAAGAAAGTAAAAAAATTTAAAATTTGTTTATTATACATGAATTTAAAGGAATATTAATTGAAAGGAAATGTAAGGTAAGGGATTTAATATAAATTTAAATTCAATTAAGATTTGTTTTTTGTTATACATATAGTCTCTTTTATAAAGTGTATCCTTTTTATGTGATATATCATGAATCTCTCTATTCTCATGATATTATAACATTCATTTAATTTTATTCCCTCATGTGTCTTATGATTTAAAATGTTTCAAACCGTTATGGGACACTTTAAAATGTTTAAACATTATTTTCATCAATAGTAAAATTATTGATATTTCCATGGTATTTATATTTGATTAAATTTTATGACCATTTTTCAATTAAAAATTTCACATTCTATCCTCTAGTAATTAATTACATTTTTAAAGTATTAGTACAATTTATTCACTATTATAAACTAAAAATGATTTAGAAAATGTTTTTAAAAAAACCAAACATTGTCTCTCATTTTTTCCATATAACATATTTTCTTCAAAAAATCATGCTTTTTAAATGAACTCAATAATTTTTTGGTAAAGGCATTTCTACCATTTTTTTCATTTAATTTTTATTAAAAGTAATATTATGATCTCTTTATAAAAAATGATTTTTTCTAACCATTAAACAAGAAAAAAGGATGTTCTTTTTTAATTTGTTACATTTTAAAGATTTACCACCCATTATTTCCTCGAATAATCCTTTGAATGTTTAAAAATTTACTATTTAATAGAAAATGGTTTCAATAATTATTTTAAAATATTTTTTTTAAAAATGTTTTCAAAACCAAAGGATATTTTTCTAAAGTATGTTTTTTAAGAAAGTTCGTTTAATGACATTTCCTTTTATCAAAGACAAAAACCCTTTTTTACTCCACGTGGTGTATGCTGTATTGATACCATCCTTATTCTTTCTTTAGATGGATTATGGTTGATTTGGATAAGGATAGTAATTTCATCCACTCCCTATATTCCTTTTTAGTACCCTTTGTAACGCCCCGACCCTAGTTGCCTAGAGTCGGTGCATTATTACATAACATTGGCATGATCACAAGAAAGATCAAATCTCGAAAGACCGATTGGTTTAGTAGCCTTGGAAACACTAGATATATTCATAAGTTTTACATTACATCATAAAATGAAAAACTACTACAACAACATAATGTTTCCACAGTCCACACTATAATCCCCTCATAATATCCCTGCAGGTCATTCATAATTTACTTCTTCACTTCCTGGGAAAAATAAAACATAGAAAAGGGGTGAGCTCAAATGCCCAGTAAGGATAACAATATAGAGGAAACTTTCATAAATAAGAATAATCATTTAAGGCAATGCATAACTAAAACAAAATCCTTTTAAACATGAACTTTTAACATAGTATGGCATAAATAAAATTAGATAATTCCATTTACTTATTCACATGGATATTCTACTAATCGAATAATCACATGCAAAATCAATAACCACTTTCATAATGTTGGAATGCATAATGCTAAACTTTAATTACTTTTCAAGGCCTCGTCCCAAGACCTTGGGGCTAACTGTAACCGGAACCCAACCCGGAGTGCCTCTAATAACCGGACACGAACCCGGAGTGCCTCTAATAACCGGACACCAACCCGGAGTGCCTCTAATAACCGGACACCAACCCGGAGGGCTTACTTTAACCAGTCCCTAACCTGGAGGGCTTACTTTTACCAGTCCCCAACCTGGAGGGCTTACTTTAACGAGTCCCCAACCTGGAACATACTTGTCCAACACATTCATATGAAGTAAAGATTGAAATATAACATAAACATTCTTATTGGAACTAGCATACGAAATGTCAATACTTTCACCATAAACAATGAATGGTATAAAAATAGAACATCCACAGTCAAACATATCACAAAACCTTCAAAACAATATAGAAGTTTTGTATCATAATAAATCAACTTCAAATAATCTTAAAACCCATAAATGGATGTTGACATAGATGAAATAAAAATTCTTTATAAAGAAATATCTCCTTTTATTTTGAAATCATTTAAGATCCATATAAAATAAAACATTTTCTTTGAAAATATTCTTATATGCTTGTAAGGGAAGCTTTGAAGATTTTATAATGGCGGAAAATAGCCGCACCTGCCGTATAAGTTAAAGAAAACATTCTTACCTTAATTCTGTCGAAAAGGTTATAAAGGACCTTGTTTTGAAAACAACGGAAAGATTCCTTTATAAACCTCTTATAAAAAGTCAAAAAAGGGTATAAATGACTTTAAACCATATTCTTGTAAATAATAAATATGTTTTGAAATACATTTTGAAGAAACATGGATGTGGATGATAAAGAGATCCCAGTAGATTATTACGTATAAACAACCTCGGATAATGAAGAGATTGTGAAATAACCCTTACCAATTTGGTAACTTATGAAACATACAACCCATGAAAGAGGTATCATACAATGAATATGTAAATACACATAAATTAGAGTGTATTACACAAAGAATATAATTATGGGAGTACATACACCACACAAAAGGTAATGGTGGAAATATGGCATGAATCTCATGGGAATAAGGAGTGAGATGAAAACCCCTTACCACGTTAATCAACTGAGTCGTATGGCCAAAAGTTAATAACCACCAAATTATTTACAGAATAACATGAATATGATAATATATATCAAATTCCAGTACACAATACACCACTTTCAATAATTTAGTGGCGAATAATGGAAATCTCACGGAATTGAATGTGAGATAAGAAAAATCCCTTACCTTGTACTTTTCCTTGGTTGGGGTAGGTTAACCTCCTGTATAATGGTGAAATAATTGTTATTAAATTATAAAAGTATCATATACATTAATATGATATCATATATGTTCTTTTAACATTGCTTTATTAATAATATCTTAGTATTATCGTCGTTTCGGGTGATAATCGATTCGTTCTTCTTAAATGTTTGGTTACGTAAGACATGTTTGTAATGGATAGATTATATCTTATTCATAATCAGAATGATATTAACATTATTTTTAACCCTAAAATGAGAATAAGACTTCAATGGATACGATGGAGGATGGATCTCACCGCGTTCGTGGAGACGGTAGTCCGTACGTACGCACGAACGCTACTTCCATTTAATTTTTATTTTAAAAGAATTGAATCCAAATGATACATAGGTATATTACTATTACAGTATAATATAATATTTTATATATGTTACTTAAGTTCATTAACACCATCCTTTATACGTTCCATGTGTGGTATGAACGAGTCATATCATTTTAAGGGGGCGGTAGTCCGCACTTCCTCAAATGAAATTATCGTATGTATATACAACATGAAACGAATAATGGTATGAAATAAAATGGAATTACAGAAGCTTATATATAAAATATATATCATTAATATCATATTTAATTATAGTTCCATCATAATGGCCACCATGAGAGGCGGTAAGATGTATTTGAACAATCATCGTTTCGTGAGGCGTTAGTTTGCCATCCACAGAAACATTATGTTCATCATCCATTAGATGGAGTTGTGTGTATGTGTAGTTTGAATCCTTCTTATAACAACATCCTAGTATATTTAGGATACTGGTGTTGTTACAAAAGAAAGGAAATAAAAAGATTTTGGGGGTTGGAGAAGCAAAATAAATGAAAATAATTTAAGAGAAATCGTTACCTTTAATTTAGGTAACTCACTTTGGTTGGAACCAAAGGACTTCTTAAAATGATTTCTGCCTAAGGGGAAGCTTCAAGGAGGAGGAGAGGGATTTGGGGAGCTTAGTTGGGCAGATTTTGGACGATCCAAGTGGCTTGAGAGGTGTGAGGAATGAGTAGAAGTGGTCTCCTTTTATAAGGGAGAAGAGGGGCTCTTTAGGAAAGAGTGAAAGTATTACTTTATAATATAATTATATTCGGTTTATAATGGTCCAAAAATCATTGAGGTCTAAGATAAGATGACTCATATTCTAAATAACATCAACCAATATGAATTGGACAGGTTTTAGATAATATTTTAATCATTATAATCTTATTTATTTAAATGATTTATTAATGAGGTAAACATTGCATCATTATTGTGTCATTAATAATTTAAATTATTTGATGTCTAAAAATTATAAATAAAATATCATTATGTAGGAAATCTTTTTATCTTTCTAATGAATATTTATAATCGAAAATCCAACATGTATAACCCTATGTAAAAATTGTTCTTCTAAATGATGTAAGCTTATGGAATTTTTGTATTCATTTTGACTTAATTAAAATAATGTGTCATTATCACTTACAAGTGGATCCATGGGGTCCCAAAATTGACACAAAGATGACCATGGTCGACCATGTATCAACCAATAGGGTTAAGACACGTTTTAGGGTAATTTAGTATTATTATAATATTATTTGTTAACCCTTATTTACCGGATTTACCCTTAACCATGGTAAATAAAATATTTACCGCAGTAATTATTCAAAATGTCTAAAAATAAAAGTTACCTATTTACACAATTTGAACATCCTGATTCCAAATATGGAATCCATTTTCCTAAATTCAAAACACATAAGTGGAAGAAATTAATTTAAAATTAATTCCCGTTGTCAAAACAAAAAGCGTGTTTTTAAGAGATAATAACTATCAAAAGATTGACACTTTTTTATGTTCGGTTTAATTGTAAAATTATGTCCAATGACCAACATTATATTAAATAGTAAAAATATATTCTAAATATACTTTAAAACCACTCAAATTCATAATTTATTACTATTAATTATTTTGATTAAAAAAGTTGTTTTTAATTAAAATTTAGTAATTTTCAATATTTATCAAAATATGAAAGTTATCCGAAAAGTACCAAAATTTCACCTTAGGATAAATTTGATATTCCGAATCCAAAAATGAAGTCCATTTTAAAATATAAAATATATATAACTTCAAAAAGTATGTATTACTATTCATAACAGCTAGTTTGATTGGTTACGGTGTGTTAGATCTCGAAGTTGCGTACAACACACGCTACTGTTTTATTCAAAGGAAAGCGTACCGTGGAAGCTTGGGATGTTTCATTTTAAATTTTTTGATGTCTCCATTTAGTCAAAAAGTTTAAAATATTGTATTTAAAAAGGTTTCACTATCAAAAGTTGATAAAAGTGCAATACTGAAAATGAATCTGTTCTTGCATTATGACTAAGAAACTCATAATATGGATTCTAAAATTATAAGGATTATATAAAGTTTAAAATTTAGTTAATACTATTCATGACCTCTTTTAATGGCTTTTTTTTGGTAAGTCATGGTGCAATTGAACTCAGTGTTGTGTGTAGTGCAAGTTATTGAATTATTTTGAAGAAATAACACACTATGAAATCTTGGGGTGTTACATTCTCCCCTCCTTCAATAAATTGCGTCCTCGCAATTTGAAATTGTTCTTCAAAAATAAAAGGTTGAAAGTAGAAAATATATTTGTGGGAAAACCCACATCGGAAATTGGGTTACTAAAATTTAGTCTTAATATGAGGAAAAGAGAAATGAAAGAGTCACCACCAAATTATGATCTCGATTAGGAGAACATTGGTGGTAATTAGAGACATATAATTGGAGGAAAAACGTAAATATTTATAGGTAGTGATTGAGATCATCAATCACAAACAAGTGTATAATTGAGGTCCTTAAATTCATCAATCTATCATGATTTGAAATACCATCGGTTCAACAAAACATAGGGTATTAGGATAACACATTTTTGATGTTTCAAAATATCTTAGTTGAAATCCCACATCGAAAAATGAATTAATGAGGCCTCTATTTAAAATAAAGAGTCGAACGTATGAAGATTACCGAAAATAACACATACTAGGGTTCCATGTAGGAAAATATGGATATGGAAGAAAAATCTAACCATCAATTATCTGATGGAGAGTGGTAGAGAACATGGCTATGAAAAGGCCAACAATCCCAAAGCCATTATTTAGTGATGATTTAAGGTATCATCTAGGAAAACATTTTTGTTATAAGTTTCTTTTCTTAATGTTGAGGAATTTATTTATGATATTGGCTAAGATCATAATGAGATATACTTACTTTATAATTACTGTTTTATCCATTAATAAATTTCTACCACAAACTCATCTTTCACTCTAAAAGATAATAGAATGTAAAAAAAATTCTATTTACACTATTCGTATAGGGTTCCAAAATAAACGAATTTAAAATTCATCTACATGATCTTTTAATAAAAACTACATTATTTAATCTGGGACATCTCATGGGTTAGTGGTAGGTGATACACCCTTGTCGCCCTTCGGTTGCGGGTTAAAGTCTCGTAGCCTTGCCGGACGCGACGGGTTGCCGCCCGACCTCCGGGTTGTCCTTTTATGGCAATCCAAAATAATCCAAACTAGAACTATCCAAAATACTTCTGTCCAAACTCACAGTCTAACATTTATAAGGAAGGTAAACATAATATAGATCCTTTTTACCTCGTAATAGCATATGAATACCTTCATCATGTATTACCATATTCTTTATTGATTACATTCATGCTCCCTTATTCCATATAGAATGCTGGATATACTTCATTAATCCAAAAATGTTTTAAACCCCAAAAATGATGGAATATACAAATCATTAATCAGTTCCAGGGTAGTCAAGAATATCCAATATAATTTATTCAAAACAATCACATATTATTCCAAAATCACTACCTCAGTATCAGAACTATATTATGATTTATCATTCTCTCAACCATATATTTTCCAAAAATTTATCCTGCTATTGAGTCACTTTTCTTTGTTCCACACAATCTCAAGTACTTAATGAAATAGTACTGCAGTACAATCCTTATATACTCCATGATTATTGTAACAAGTACATTGTTGATACAACACCCAATTGACATAATCAACATAAGAACTCTAATCATTCCTCTTCATCTGTGGTAGTATCATAACTTGATTATTATCCAATAACATCATTTGCGGCATAGTCTGATGTCTGGGACATAGGTTCGCGTAGTGTCCAAACTCCTTTCAAATGAAGCATTGTACATTTAAAACCATTTTCTTACCCTTGCAGTCACGTACTTTGTGCCCTTTTCCTCCACACTTATAACAAACTCCCATTCCTTTCAGGAAAGTTCCAGGGTGTTTCTTTCCACAGTTACCACATATGGGTAAATTCTTCTTTTCCCTCTTAATTTTATCCATCTTTCTCTCTTCCATCCTTTTCTTCTCTTGCTTCCCTTCAAATCCATATGACTCAGTAAACTCTTTACTTATCTTATCAACACATGATATTTTTTCTTCATATGATGATAATACATGGGAGACTATTTCTCTTATAAATTCTAGCTTAAGACCATGAAAGATATGATCCTTCCTTCTCTTTGGATCATGTGTATTTCTGGAGTTCTCATTCCTTCTACTGGGCGCCATTTCTAAACAATGGCATAAACTAGATCAGTTTATGAATCAAAATACATAATCCCATACTTATAAAACACTTAACATAAATTGAACTATTTATGGATATAATCCATAATCATAAAAATGTTTTCTTTGAGGAAGTATATACTCATAAACCATTCATAATGATTTGTAAAGAAAATGAGAGTTATCCTAAGCATATCCCCCAGGAGTGTCGTAACCAAGAGTGCAGCAAGGCCCGTTGTCGTGCACCAGTTCCCGTTCGAGTCTAACTCAAAGCGGTGTTTTCGGGTTTTACCGCTAGGTACATCTGTGCCAGAGCCGCCTCTACCTGCTCGTATCCAGACAGGAATGTATTGCTCGGAAAACTCACAAAATCTCTACAATACCAAAATTCTAGGAAGTTCTTCTATACTAATCCTCAAGGTTCATCTTAGGTCTACGTGCTCTAATCAGAGTTTATCTAAATCTAGCTTCCAAGGTTTGTACTAAACTTCCTCTGATACCAACTGTAACGCCCCGACCCTAGTTGCCTAGAGTCAGTGCATTATTACATAACATTGGCATGATCACAAGAAAGATCAAATCTCGAAAGACCGATTGGTTTAGTAGCCTTGGAAACACTAGATATATTCATAAGTTTTACATTACATCATAAAATGAAAAACTACTACAACAACATAATGTTTCCACAATCCACACTATAATCCCCTCATAATATCCCTACAGGTCATTCATAATTTACTTCTTCACTTCCTGGGAAAAATAAAACATAGAAAAGGGGTGAGCTCAAATGCCTAGTAAGGATAACAATATAGCGGAAACTTTCATAAATAAGAATAAACATTTAAGGCAATGTATAACTAAAACAAAAGCCTTTTAAAATTGAACATTTAACATAGTATGGCATAAATAAAATTAGATAATGCCATTTACTTATTCACATGGATATTCTACTAATCGAATAATCACATGCAATATCAATAACCACTTTTATAATGTTGGAATGCATAATGCTAAACTTTAATTACTTTTCAAGGCCTCGTCCCAAGACCTTGGGGCTAACTGTAACCGGAACCCAACCCGGAGTGCCTCTAATAACCGGACACCAACCCGGAGTGGCTCTAATAACCGGACACCAACCCGGAGTGCCTCTAATAACCGGACACCAACCCGGAGTGCCTCTAATAACCGGACACCAACCCGGAGGGCTTACTTTTACCAGTCCCTAACCTGGAGGGCTTACTTTTACCAGTCCCCAACCAAGAGGGCTTACTTTAACCAGTCCCCAACCTGGAACATACTTGTCCAACACATTCATATGAAGTAAAGATTGAAATATAACATAAACATTCTTATTGGAACTAGCATACGAAATGTCAATACTTTCACCATAAAATATGAATGGTATAAAAATAGCACATCCACAGTCAAAAATATCACAGAACCTTCAAAACAATATAGAAGTTTTGTATCATAATAAATCAACTTCAAATAATCTTAAAACCCATCAAAGGATGTTGACATAGATGAAATCAAAATTCTTTATAAAGAAATATCTCCTTTTATTTTGAAATCATTTAAAATCCATATAAAATAAAACATTTTCTATGAAAATATTCTTATAAGCTTGTAAGGGAAGCTTTGAAGATTTTATAATGGCGGAAAATAGCCTCACCCGCCGTATAAGTTAAAAAAACATTCTTACCTTAATTCTGTCGAAAAGGTTAAAATGGACCTTGTTTTGAAAACAATGGAAAGATTCCTTTATAAACCTCTTATAAAAAGTCAAACAAGGGTATAAATGACTTTAAACCATATTCTTGTAAATAATAAATATGTTTTGAAATACATTTTGAAGAAACATGGATGTGGATGATAAAGAGATCCCAGTAGATTATTACGTATAACCAACCTCGGATAATGAAGAGATTGTGAAATAACCCTTACCAATTTGGTAACTTATGAAACATACAACCCATGAAAGAGGTATCATACAATGAATATGTAAATACATATAAAGTAGAGTGTATTACACAAAGAATATAATTATGGGAGTACATACACCACACAAAAGGTAATGGTGGCAATATGGCATGAATCTCATGGGAATAAGGAGTGAGATGAAAACCCCTTACCACGTTAATCAACTGAGTCGTATGGCCAAAAGTTAATAACCACCAAATTATTTACAGAATAACATGAATATGATAATATATATCAAATTCCAGTACACAATACACCACTTTCAATAATTTAGTGGTGAATAATGGAAATCTCTCGGAATTGAATGTGAGATAAGAAAAATCTCTTACCTTGTACTTTTCCTTGGTTGGGGTAGGTTAACCTCCTGTATAATGGTGAAATAATTGTTATTAAATTATACAGGAATCATATACATTAATATGATATCATATATGTTCTTTTAACATTTCTTTATTAATAATATCTTAGTATTATCGTCGTTTCGGGTGATAATCGATTCATTCTTCTTAAATGTTTGGTTACGTAAGACATGTTTTTAATGGATAGATTATATCTTATTCATAATCAGAATGATATTAACATTATTTTTAACCATAAAATGAGAATAAGACTTGAATGGATACGATGGAGGATGGATCTCACCGCGTTCGTGGAGACGGTAGTCCGTACGTACGCACGAACGCTACTTCCATTTAATTTTTATTTTAAAAGAATTTAATCCAAATGATACATAGGTATATTACTATTCCAGTATAATATAATATTTTATATATGTTACTTATGTTCATTAACGCCATCCTTTATACGTTCAATGTGTGGTATGAACGAGTCATATCATTTTAAGGGGGCGGTAGTCTGCACTTCCTCAAATGAAATTATCGTATGTATATACAACATGAAATGAATAATGGTATGAAATAAAATGGAATTACAGAAGATTATATATAAAATATATATCATTAATATCATATTTAATTATAGTGCCATCATAATGGCCACCATGAGAGGCGGTAAGATGTATTTGAACAATCATCGTTTCGTGAGGCGTTAGTTTGCCATCCACAGAAACATTATGTTCATCATCCATTAGATGGAGTTGTGTGTATGTGTAGTTTGAATACTTCTTATAACAAAATCCTAGTATATTGATGATACTGGTGTTGTTACAAAAGAAAGGAAATAAAAAGAGTTTGGGGGTTGGAAAAGCAAAATAAATGAAAATAATTTAAGAGAAATCGGTACCTTTAATTTAGGTAACTCACTTTGGTTGGAACCAAAGGACTTCTTGAAATGATTTCTGCCTAAGGGGAAGCTTCAAGGAGGAGGAGAGGGATGTGGGGAGCTTAGTTGGGCAGTGTTTGTACGAGCCAAGTGGCTTGAGAGGTGTGAGGAATGAGTAGAAGTGGTCTCCTTTTATAAGGGAGAAGAGGGGCTCTTTAGGAAAGAGTGAAAGTATTACTTTATAATATAATTATATTCGGTTTATAATGGTCCAAAAATCATTGAGGTCTAATATAAGATGACTCATATTCTAAATAACATCAACCAATAAGAATTGGACAGGTTTTAGATAATATTTTAATCATTATAATCTTATTTATTTAAATGATTTATTAATGAGGTAAACATTGCATCATTATTGTGTCATTAATAATTTAAATTATTTGATGTCTAAAAATTATAAATAAAATATCATTATTTAGGAAATCTTTTTTGATTTCTAATGAATATTTATAATCGAAAATCCAACTTGTATAACCCTATGTAAAAATTTTTCTTCTACAAGATGTAAGCTTATACCATTTTTGTATTCATTTTGACTTAATTAAAATAAAGTGTCATTATCACTTACAAGTGGATCCATGGGGTCCCAAAATTGACACAAAGATGCCCATGGTCGACCATGTATCAACCAGTAGGGTTAAGACACGTTTTAGGGTAATTTAGTATTATTATAATATTATTTTTAACCCTTATTTACCGGATTTACCCTTAACCATGGTAAATAAAATATTTACCGCAGTAATTATTCAAAATGTCTAAAAATAAAAGTTACCTATTTACCCAATTTGAACATCCTGATTCCAAATATGGAATCCATTTTCCTAAATTCAAAACACAGAAGTGGCAGAAATTAATTTAAAATTAATTCCCGCTATCAAAACAAAAAGCGTGTTTTTAAGAGATAATAACTATCAAAAGATTGACACTTGTTTATGTTCGGTTTAATTGTAAAATTATGTCCAATGACCAACATTATATTAAATAGTAAAAATATATTCTAAATATACTTTAAAACCACTCAAATTCATAATTTATTACTATTAATTTTTTTGATTAAAAAAGTTGTTTTTAATTAAAATTTAATAATTTTCATTATTCATCAAATATATGAAAGTTATCCGAAAAGTACCAAAATTTCACCTTAGGATAAATTTGATATTACAAATCCAAAACTTAAGTCCATTTTAAAATATAAAATATATATAACTTCAAAAAGTAGGTATTACTATTCATAACAGATAGTTTGATGGGTTACGGTGTGTTAGAACTCGAAGTTGCGTACAACACACGCTACTGTTTTATTCAAAGGAAAGCGTACCGTGGAAGCTTGGGATGTTTCATTTTAAATTTTTTGATGTCTCCATTTAGTCAAAAAGTTTAAAATATTGTATTTAAAAAGGTTTCACTATCAAAAGTTGATAAAAGTGAAATACTGAAAATGAATCTGTTCTTGCATTATGACTAAGAAACTCATAATATGGATTCTAAAATTATAAGGATTATATAAAGTTTAAAATTTAGTTAATACTATTCATGACCTCTTTTAATGGCTTTTTTTTGGTAAGTCATGGTGCAATTGAACTCAGTGTTGCGTGTAGTGCAAGTTATTGAATTATTTTGAAGAAATAACACACTATGAAATCTTGGGGTGTTACACCCTTTAAATATTAAATTTTATATGATAATTGAACATTGAATTTCCTCTAATTGTCCATATCATCATTTATAGAAATGTTAATTTCTTATATTGGGTGAAATTTTTCATACATTGTCTACTAAGAATGTTATTTTATTTTTTAGGGAAATATTTATAAATTGCAATACATTATTCAATGGAATATTTTGTATTAGATGTGAGGAATTATTTGGACATGTAATACAAAGGTTGGGTACCATTTGTGTAAGGCCCTATGGGTTGGGTAACAGTTAATTAAAGCCCCAATAATCATTTGTAGTGTCATGAGATGAATTAGTTTCAGAAATTAGAAAGGTTCAAACAATCTCTTAATGGTAAAGGTAATATGTTCCTCGGAAACATGACGTTCAATAATTAATAATATATGTTATTAAGGAATTTTTTATTATTAATCAATGAGATTTTTCTTCGACATATATATATATACATTTGATTTCTATTCATTGATTATATTATATGTTTTTCAACTTATTACTATGTAATATTCATGTTTCCTTAAAAAGTTATTTAAATTACATGTGTTTCCATTTATTACCATTACATATTTTTATGCACTTCCTTCTCAGATGGTTGATTTTATGGTATACGTGTTCTATTATTTATCATTCCATAATTATTATTCTCATTGATTAATTATTGCTTCTGTGATACTTTCCCTTTAATGAGATTTTGAGCTTACACTTATTAGGTTTCCTTCCATAAGAATACATGAAGTGTATTATGAATGATATACATGGATTTATTAGATGGAATAATGTTATCCTCAATGTTTTTATTTATTTATAAAAAACATTCTTGTTGTAATTAGTGTATTCATTTATAATACATTATTCATTTGTATTTATGGATTACCAAGACTATTAAACTCTTTGGTCATTTAGGATTTGAGTCCCTATTATTATTCCAATATAATTGATAGAAGACACATGATTCATCACTTATATGGTCAATTTTCCATAGTTTTCATGAGTAATATTCTATTATAAAGATTTTGAGTATTCTTTTGAGACACATTTTTTTTTCAAATAACCCACTATATACACATAATAGAGTGTTATATTTGTAACATTGTTATACTTTGTGTGAACAGATCATATTTGGGTGTCATAACAAAGGATGGTAAGTTAACTATCTTAATAACATTCATAATATGATATCATACTAACACAATACTATATGATGACATAGAAAATCAGTTGTGAGGCATCCTAGTAATCAGGAATCCTTTAGCCACTACTTTGATACCAATTACAGTTTTGGTTGGATGAACCATTAAGTACTAGTAGAGGAAGAAAACCCAAACCCAAATTAAATATATCTCCCTGAGTAAAGTATTAAATTGTAATGAAATATTAGATTTTAAAATGAAATAACAAAAAATGCATGAATATCAATAGAATCATACTTTTCCATTAATGTATTATTACTGATTATTATCACAAGATGAAATAGATATATCTAACATTCCTATAAAGGGGTACACCCTCTAATAGATCCATTAATAATTCATGAGGAATATTAAATCCTTGAAGGGGTGTCAGTTTTTTTGATGAGTGGTAAAGGAACATCATTATGAGAATATATTCATGGATTGGTTGAAATCCTCATAGGATCCACACATACACATGCAATATGATATGATAACACTCCCTCTTATATACTTATAGTTTCTCCCTCGATATTGAAGTATTTTTTTATAACATAACATATCAAGTTTTACCTCATGGAAATTTGTCATTATGGTCTTTTGGTGTTAATTCCTTGAACATTTCAGTGAATATGATTTGTGGACTATAAAATTATATAAAAATTTGTGCATAACTCATGATATATTGTTAACGGGATGTGGAACCACAATGAATAAAAATATATAATAACCCAAGTCTGGTTGTTACCCACAAAATAATAAGAACACCTATAACATATGAGTCTCTATTTTAGTTCATATATAATAATCGTCCACATGAACAAAAATCAAAAACTGACATTACGCAATATTTCACAACTCCTTACGAATCCATCCTAACTCATGCCTAGGCATTTTCTTTAAGTATCTCTTAATTTATCAACAAAAATAGTATCTAAAACATAATCTATATCCAAGGTCCAATATGTGGTACAATTTTCTTTGTAGAATCATTTATATGAAATAAAAACCGATTTTATAGATGTAAACAAATAGAATGATTTAATAAATAATTAGAGGTACTCAATCTACTGAGGGGTGTGTCATGATCTCTGTAACATATAAACATGTATCTATCTAACCATTTTCACCAAAATATGTATCATATTCATAATTTTAAAACCTATCTAATGTTTCTCTCACAACATCAAGTGATCACTATACCAGGAACATCTGAATCTAGTATCATAAAAAATAATTTTTTTTGATTCATTAAAAAACATTGACCTAGTTGATTAATAAATCAAATTTAATTAAGATTTCCAATTATTACATCATTTGTCACACATCGATGGAATTTGACACATCATATGTGACTCAACATAGAATGGACAAGAATTTCCTTGATCTAATTTTATAAAAGTATAAATTTATTTAATATGATATGCAAGTGTAAAAATCCAATCTTAGTTGAGACATAATCTACAACATTTCAAAAAACATACCCAAAAACCAGTGGTTAAATATATTCCAATTTTGAATTTCATGTGTAGGGTATAAATTTATAATGCTTCCCACGCTACGTGTGTCACAAACCTCATGTAAGAAGGATTGATAACAAGAATACACTGATATGTATATGAATAAATTTTGGACATTCCATGAAATATACATTTTAGGGTTAATACAAGTTATAAGTATCTAAATAATAACTCATGAATCAAATTTTTATATATCTTATACAAATCATTATAAAGATTGAAAAAATATATTTAATATTTGATTTTAATACCAACAAACCATAATTACCATCGATTAGGGATAACTCAATATTGGAATATGAGGTGATGTCATCATTCAAAAATTCATGTTAAATAAATTAAAGCATGCACAACTTAAAAATAAATGATTATTTAATTTATTATTAAAAAATTATACATTTATATCCATCAAAACCAATATCATATTTTTATTACACACATCGATTTAAAAATAACAACATATTATTTTTTAGAAAATGGTTTCCTCAATTAATCTAAAAAAATTCCATTGTATCCACCCAACCGATCCATATAATACCCCACTCAATTTTTCCTTGTATGAGATAGTATTTAAGAATGCAATGTTTGATTTTTTTGTTATTACATGGTTATTTTACTTGAGAAAAGACCTATTATTTTCACTATATATCTCAATTACTCCATCAAAATATGAACCACTAAAATATCGCTAATTAAATTAAAGATCCAAACATTTTTAATCATAGATTTAATGTATTGATGTAAACTACATCTAGTATTGAAATTACAATGGTGGACTTTTTATAACATTTCATGTATTCCACTCTATCATTTTGGAAAAAAATCCCTATTGATATTTTATATCAACATTCTCGAATTGGAAATTAGAATTTGTGTAATCATTTTCATAGACTTCATCCTATTCTCCAATGGCCAAGAATTTATCTCTAATCTTAATCAAATATTTTATATTGTTCTTCAAAAAAATCTAGTGACTCTCACCATGATTGGATTGGTTTCATCAATTTATTATCAGATCATAAAAGGTATCATCTTGTTAATAAAATATTGAGAAAATGATAGATCATATGGCTGATGTGTAAGGAATTTTTTTATATCATTTTTAGTTGTTTAATTGGATGCTAAATCTTCCAATGTTTTGTGCAATGAAACACTTTTAATGACCCCGTCTTGGATATCTCCTTGCTAAAATAGTTTAGAATATTACAAATATATGTGTTCTGAATCAGTCCATGAAGCATCCTAGAACTATTTAATAAAATCTTCGTAATTATTATATAGGAAACATACACCATTTGATTCATGGAGAATCATTTACCCCACCAAATATTCATAGGATAATGTGTTGAGATGTCATTTCTGATAATAGGTATTCCATATACATGCAATATTTGAAATAATACAACACTCCAACTAACATCTATATATACAAAGAAATTATATGTGTTATTAATAGAACCAAAATCTTGTATTACATTATAAAATATGATAAAACAATATCAAGAGTCTTTATTTAGTCGATAAATGGACTATTGTAATTTGGAAACCATACAAGACACATTTGGAACATCCAAACCCTTTGAATGTATCATATACACATACTCAAATAAATTATAAATTGTGAATAGGTTTTTTGACATCAATATGACCTAACACATAATCATAATGAGTTGTTATAAGTGGGTAATAATTAATAGACATTATCAACACCATAGTTGAAAAGTTCTTTTCATAGTCAGTGTCGTTAAATATTTTTTTTAAAAATTATTCAACTAGGAATTCATATCACGTAGAAACACTATCATTCATATTATTTATCTAATGAAAAACCCCACTTACACTATATTACTATTCCACATTTAGGTGAATTCCATAATTTCTAAACATGGTTACTCTAAATGTAATCCCTGGCTTTTAATCATTACTTGAAATCAAAAATATCAACAGATTCCTAGTAATGGTAGGTTCTTAAGCTATTACCAATTACACTTCATTATTTTCTATATGAAATCTATATATTTTTATCATTGAATAAACATATTGACACATCCAATCCTATTGTATAACCTGAGTTGGTTTTTCATGGAAAACTCCTTATCAAACAGTATCATCTTCCATATTATGAACACTTCCTACTTGTAGGTGTTAAGATTTAATGATTTTTCCCTTAATTATTTAGGCTATTATATATATATATACATATATATATATATATATATTATATCCCATGTAATCTATAAAATGTAGCAGCAAATATTTTTTCATTGTTAGGATTAGAAAATAATATCCCCTAGTTTCCATGGGAAAAACAACAAATAGAATTTATGAAATTTAATTTCAATATTTTCAAAATCAAATCATTATATAAATGATTCAAAACAAAAAAAAATTATATTAAAAAAATTGTTTCTTGATCTATATCTTTTATTATGTTTTATAATTTTTATATATGAAATGAGGTTTGATAAGAATGACGATGCCTTTAAGGGAATCAACCAAAGCATTACTTGTTGTGATGACCTGCCGGTTGAACTACTCCCTCTCTGTGTTAGAGATTGTAATAAAATCCCATACTTCAGAATTTTTTAGTCTCTTTTTTGCTTATAATAAATTGTTTCTTGGTCTTTAAACAATCCATTACCTTTTAAAAAATAAATTCTTCCTCTAAAGTATAAGAAATGAGTGAATTTAGAAGGACACATAGACTCATCATTAAATGAACCAAATTTAACATTGTATTATTCCTACATTCTAATCAACCATTCAATTGTGGTGTTCATAAAGGAGAGTGTGGGGAAAAATATGCACAATCTCTCAGATAAACAATTCATACTTAGATAATGTATTCACCATTTTGACCAGATTAAATAACGATAATACACTAGACTAGTTGATTATGTACATTGTTTTCAAAAACACTGAACTTTTAAAATGATTCATACATATAAATTATATGAAACACATATCCATAATGACTATAGTAATCTATATTAGTAAAAAAGTGCATAAAACCAGAGTTCTTTATATACTCATTATTCCACATATATCACTATTTATGACATCAAATAATCTTCTATCCAAATCAGCTTTTCTAGAAAATGTATCATTGTCATATATAAATTACAAATAATAGAAAATATAAACATTTCAAAATTTTATGACTTGTTTTTGGAAAAAAAAATTATTACTTATTTTTATACAATTTATTTCACATTATTATTTATAATTTTTATAGGATGTGATTATTTTATTTTCATTATTTATGTGATTTTTTAAGAGATTGAACAACTTATTACTTCCTAGTTAGGACCCCATAAGAATATCCTTTTATTAACCTTGACCTCAGTTTGTAATTAATGTTATAAGATTAAGAATTATTTTTTATTATAAATTTTTTATTTTAGGTTATAGAGATACATTTAATTGAATTATCACTTGTGTAAGGACTCCTCAGGTAGTGGGGGGTCAGACTACCTACCAACATGATGGTTATACCATATCTAGAATGGTGAATGTATTTTGATATCTATCACTCAAGAATTACACATGTGGATATATTAGATCTCATATATCTCTATGATTTACAAAAAAAGGTAAATAATTTTTATTCATATTAATATATGGTTCGTCTATTTTTTGGTGAGTAACACAAACATGTGAGTTGTGTTGGAAGTTATGCATTAATGTGGTGAGAAAACATTAATTTATAGGTTGCAATATGGATTCCAAGAAAAATAGTTATAGGTCTTCTTACATAAAAATGAATAAAACATGTGAATATAAATATTAAATATGATGTTATAGTTAGGAATTTAATATTAATACGATGTATATTAAATTGGTCAGACATTATAAGTAAGACCTTCATATTCTATGTGTAATATTCCATACAAAAGAACATATTTCATGTCTCTATCATTCAATCGAGTAGGTTCGTCTTACGTATGGAGACTCTATATTATCTAATTTAAGGATGTAATGTAATATATAACATGTGATCATCCTTTGGTATCTTATGTCTATGTATGGTTCCTTAGGATTGGAATTTTATATATTGTTATTGAAATATTCATAGGGTATCAATTGGATGGTAAACACATAGAAATGATACCATATCAATACATTTGAGTAAATTAATATGATGAATTTGGATATAAGGTTTTATTCTTAACTATCAATTAATCATAACTGTTATCATTGTTTTTTTCTCTACATTTTTAAGTATTTGGTGATAGAAACCCCAAATTGGATTCATTTCTTAACGAAATATAGGTCTCAGATCCCAAAAAGAATATAATGTTTAAGGTCATCAGTTTTAATTGGATCACTATCATTTAATTTCCACAATGAAAATATATTAAACTTATTACTAGAAAATTAATGGATATTTATTGTACATTATAGTATATTTACATTAATTATTTTGAGGATAGTAAAATGCATTATGTATAAATTAGTGAATGACTAGTATCGGAAATAAATATGTGTTCATGAGGAGAAACCTTCTGAGTCATTGATTGTTATTGTTATAAAAACTAATTCCACTATTTCTGAATAAAATGTATTGGATACTGGGTGTGTGTCACACATTTGTGATTATAAAAATAATCTCATAGATTTTAGGGAATTGGTATATTTTGTGGTATATCATCAGGTGGGTAAGAGAGAGATATTTTTCATGAAAAAATGGAGTTTTTTATCTATGTATTCCTATTTGATTCAACAGAGAATTGAATAATTATTACTATGTTCTATCCATGAATATAAATTTGATTTCTATAACTTTTTTTTTAAAATATGGGTTATTAATTTTATAAAAAATTCATTTATATATATATATATATAGAAAATGGAGTATTATAAATGGTTATAGATTAAAAATATGTGTCATATTTTTTATAACATTCAGAATAAGAATTTCTGGGTTGATTCTAATCCCACCAACCTTTTTGATTTTCATCTTAGACATATTTATGGAAAATTTATTCAAGTACCCTATTCATATAGATTGTTAGACTCATTCAATTATGAATAAACTAATAAAAGATAAACATTATTATTGGATAAAATGAGAAACACATAATTCATGAGAAATGTGAGAAGGATTGTATAATATTTGGTCACATCAATAGTGACGTATATAGAATAAAAAGTACGTATAAAAATATATTATTTATATATTTGGTTAAATTAATCAATAAAAATATTTATTATTGATATGTGTTAAAAATGTAACATATATATGATTCTTTTGAAAAGTCCATAAAGATTCAATATGATGTATAGAATTAACTAAAAAAGGGAATTGTGGTTCTTTAATTTAATAAGAGTGGTTAATAGTTATTCTAAGAATGCATAAATCATATCGGTGATAGTTTAAAAGATTCACAATTCACCCCACCAAGAACATCGCAATGCTAATAAGGTTTTAGATATAATGAATACTAATTTTTAGTCACATTTTGTTCAATGATGATTCTATTTTTCATTAATATTTGATTATGCTATTATTGTCTATAGACTAATGTTTTCATAGTAAATCAAATTCCATATAAAGTTGTTATAATTTCTCCATATGATATACAGACTGGGAAACATATAAATACTACATTCATGAGGATTTGGGGTTTTGAAGAATTCAAAAAAAAATTGGGTTTAGAAAAACATAACTCAAAATCTAATATGTGTATATTTATTTATTATCCCGGAGAAACTAATGGATATTATTTATATAATACTGCTGATAAATAGGTTTTGGTGTCCTGATTTGAAACATTCAATGAGAAGGAATACATCAATTCAAAATACAGTGTGAGGAATGTAGATCATATACTACTTCCATTATAATGACACTTCACTTTATTACACATTAATACATGATTTACTACATAATATTAAAGATAATACGGCATGATGGATCAAGAATTATAGAGTATTTAGGAATTATTTACATTACATAACAACTCAAAATAAGGAATACATTATCTTTTTTGGAAACCTCATTAACATGTTTATAATATTCCTTCATACTTAAAACTACATGGGATAACCTGAGGACATACATACGAAATGGGTAGGATATAAATCCCAGTAAGTGAATGTTCATGGTATAAAATATATAAAATAACACATTCAATAAAATATGAATATAAATTGAGTGTAAATGGATCATGGAAAATATGTAATGATATATCCGGATAATCATAACATGGAAAATGTTGTAAAAATATAAAACAATACATCATAAACATAGATCACGGATAAACGCCTAAGAAATAAAGGCGGACAAATCCCAATAAAGGAATCAAGTTCAGTCCCTTTTTTAACATGACCTCTCATGAGAGTAATCATTACACATTGTATTGGATTTCTATATAATTTTGGGCACACTGTCACTTTCATTTAATTCTCGGGCTTAAGTATACAACATATATCATACAACATGGATAAATCCATATTCATATTTTTTTATGATAATGGTGTGTGTAAAACATAAATATTATTCCAATTTAAAATATTTACATGTGCTTAATGTTTAAAAACATATATTCAAAATTTTAATGGAATTCACTACACAATAATTTTGGTGTGGATAATCCCGGTTAAATTTTTACAATATAAAGAAATAACATTAAAAGTCATAAAATGGGTTGATGAGAGAGAAAGGGGTATCTATTCATTTTTAAATGACTTTTATATTAAGGGGTTATGTAATAATATAACCTAACATAAGAATATGAAAATAAAATGCATAAGGTAAAAAAGATACTTGGAAAAAGATGAAAACGACAAAATATTTGTAATTTGAGTGTGTGACTCCAAATGTGTCGATGGAGATTATTGAGAGCATGGGGAACCTTGTGATAAATATATAGAGTTTAAGGAATATTATGAATGTGATAGAATATTAATGGGTGAATATAAATGGAATCATGAGTGGGTTTATAATGTAAAAGAGGGGGATTTCATTATTATATAGGTTTTTTACTCTAGAAAACAAAATATCCAAAACCACAAAACATCAGATAATTTTACCTATTGTTCCATCCAAATTAGAGTGGTTTAAATTATTTTATAGGGCCAAGGGATTTAATTAAAAAATAATGCTCTTTTTTGTTGAGTTGATTCATAGTCTTAAATAAATGATTTTAAAACAATAAATTATAATAATGGGATTAGAGGATTCATAATTGATAGATAAATATAATAATGTAAATTGATATATTGTTAATTTTAATAATAAACATTAATTTCAATGTATATAAATTTTACAATATTTTTTACATCACTATTGGGTTATTCTGATGTAATAATACACAAAGTGTATTTATGTGATATTTATTGTGTACCCAAAAATTCGACTACCTCTGAAAATTATGAAACAATTACCATTGGATAATTTCAAAGTTATGATTCAAAAAATAATATTCATTTTATATAAATATTTTTCACATGTGGGAATATTAACTGTTAAAATAAAATCTACCTTTAGTAAGAAATTTAATGTCATTCTTGAAAATAGAAGTTTTCGAATACGTATACTAATTACATTTTAAATCATCAAAATCATATGATAATTTATATTTAATAAAAAATAAAAAATAATACCTTGTTAAAATATTATTAATTTCAAAAATACATCTATTCATTTAAATAATTTCATTAATTGAATTTTTATATTAATTATATAACTATTTTTGTTTTATTGAATCAAAATTAAAAACATTTATAAAGTATGAATAATAGGATTAAAATATATTCTTTGTTCTATAAAATATAGGTTAAACAATCATTTTTATAGGAAATTGATACATGTGAATATATTACATTAGAAAACTCACTAAGAGTAAGGTTTTTGAGGGTGAGACTTTCATGGGGTGGTTCGTCGTACATGGTTTAGGCCATGACTTGTTAAGCTTGAACTTCTCCTCTAAACATTTTCACCCTTGATTATTATATTAGATATCTTCTTGGGCTTTAACAAGGGAAAATTAAATAGATTTTATATTATTCATAAGCTCTAATAAATGTGATTCACTGGGTATAATCCTACTGGTTAAGGACTTAACATCCTTTGTTTTTAAAAATTGGATTAGTTTAAACTATATTTTTAAATTAATCATGTGATCTATGTTCAATGGATATATTGTCAGTGGAAATGATTCATAATGGAAAAATAAATAAGATATAAAATAATAAAACTAAATAAGTGTGTGTTCTTTCTATAACCATATTACACAATAACACATTGAAATAAATTCCATGGGAAATTTTATTTATAATAGTTAGGGTCACTAAAATCTTCCCTCCATATATAATTTCTCCAAAAAAATTAATTTCAAAAACATAAAACATGAGGGTTACTCTGTTTCATCAATTAATTTAATTCCCACATCACTTATTCAAGCTTTTGGTTTCTCCAAATTACTTTTACCAAGTTCATTGTCTTATTCTACTATACCTTTCCCTTTCGATCTATGATCTTCATCGGCTCCTCTTCATATGAAATTTCATTATGAAATTATACCACATATGGATTGAGTAAATGTGAGGGGTTTGGTATGTACATTATCAAGAGGGATATATTGAATACATTGTGTACATGATATAGTTTAGGTGGGACTGCATGTAGGTAGGCCACCACTCTAACGTGTTTAAGGATCTCAAAGGGACCAATGTAACATGGATTAAGATATAATTTCATCCAATGTATCATCACTTTATTCCATTGATATATATAGAAAAATACCATGTCTCAAACATCAAACTCTATTCTCATTAATGATTTTCAACATTTCTCTTATATTTACTCAAAGATTCCTTTATGTGCTACAGATTGGTCTTGAACATTTCCACCATCTCCTCGACCATTTTAAGACATAACATTTATTGTTCCCAAAATTCAATCAAGTATGCAGGTGTTATACAACTATTCCCATATATTTTTTCAAAGGGATCCATGTTGATACATTATTGGAAACTATTTTCATAAGATAACTCAACCAGAGGATGTTTTTGATCCAATCCTCCTTTGAATAATATTGAGTGTGCTCTTAACATGTCCACAACAATCTGTATTATCTACTCAGATTGGCCATTAGTTTTAGAGTGGTATGTCATGTTGAGTTTACACTCAATATTTAGATCATGTTGGATACACAATCATAACATGGAAGTAAATATTCGATCTCGATTGGTTAAAATCAATACTTATAATCCATGAAGCATTTCCACATCATTGATGTATATCAGTGAAAGTTGATCTTGGGAGAAATGCTATCAAATATCTATGAAATATGATTTTTCTGTATGATTATCCACCAAAACACATATTTAATTATTCCAAATTTATTTCTTTATAATAATAATGAAAAATACAATGGTGGGTCTTTCCCCTTCCCATATAAATATGGGAAAATTTGGCATCATCCCCTCCAATGTTTTTTTCAATATATGTTTACTTATTGAAATACATGACATCCTAATGTATAATCCATGACCATATTATTCATATTGTGCCCCCAATAGTTTTCTCAGAGATCAAGATACATCATTGTTCTTCTAGGGTGGATTGAGAAGTTTGAGCTATGCGAATCATCTAGAAACTCATTTTTTAACATAGTATTCAATCGTAAACATAATATTTACCCAAATATCACAACTCCTTAATTATCATTTCACTCTGAGAATTGCCCACATCTTATAGTTTCCAGTTTCTCCTAGATTCCCACATCATTTCAAAAAGAATTTTTTTTCCTATTTAGAAGGGATAGTTGATAAATATTTTGTGAAGTGATTGTTGATGTCCCTTCCTTTAAGATTCTTATATAAATAATTTTCAACACTATGAAGACAGTATTCCTCTAAATTCACATAAATGATATAATTTGTTGATCCTTTCTACTTATAGCATATGTATATTTGTTCTCATTCCTATGATGGTTGTGATATAAAGAATTATAGTCTTTTATTGTCTCTATCTATATACATTAAAACATATTCGTCTCTTTTTTGGGTGAATATATACTTGAGGGTGTGACATTTTTTTATATTTCACATTTCTCTAAAAAGAGATAATGACAACATATTTTCAATGTTAGGATCATGGAAGCCAACTCCACAAACTGCGATGGGTAGTTTTTTTCATGGAATTTCAAATTACATGATGCATAATCTATGGATTTTTCGTACTTTACTAAAACACAAAAAAATCACTTCATTGGAAATTGACTTAATAATATGAAAGGATCTCTCCTTGTGGGTAGTGTGGCCATATGTTTAGTGAGAATCCTCATTTTTATCCCCTTTAACCTCTCTTCACATTCTTCATTCCAAGAAAACAAGACTCCGTTATGATTTATCTTGTTTAGAGGGATTGATAGTCATGATATGTTTATCACAAAGATAAGATAATACCCATATGATACAATGAATATATAGATATATTTCTTAGATTTTCGGCTCAACCGATATTTAATTGATTCATTTTTAAAGGATATACTGAAATTTCATTACATGTGATGATATATCCCAATAATGAGTCTTTCATAAACAATAAATAATATTTTCTATACTTTTCATAATATATATATCATTGTGGGTGGTCCTTAGAAAATTTCTCAAATGTTTCCCATGCTCCTGCTTGATTTTGGATTATTTTATAATATCAGCATTAATTTAAACAATAAATATTCAAGGTAATATCTAAAGATTATATTAAACAATTCCTTTATATTTCTAGAGCATTAGTGATCATAAAAGGCATCACAATAAACTCATAGTTCTTGTACCATTTATGAAAATTAGTAATTGGGATATCCTACTTTATCACCCTTACATATTAATATCCCAAAAATAGATCCACCTTAGAGAAGAATTTTTCTCCATGTAGCTAATAAAATAAGTCATCAATATTTGTTATAGGATATTTGTTTTATATTTCTATTACTTATCACAAGATAATCAAATAAAAGGGATGTAAACCCATTCTTTTTCTTAACCAAGAGGACTGGTGCACCCCCGGGTGAAGCACTTGGGCATATGAACAATTTATATATATTCTATTGTAGCTGATTCTTCATCTCCTCCAGTTCCACAAAATACATTCTATATAGAATCTTGATAATAGAAATTATCTAGGTATAATATCAATTGAAAATGCATCCTCTAATCTATTTTGTAGATAAATAATTTCCTCCAAATTCACATCAATGTATTCCCTCACAATCAGAATGTCTTTGAAGATGATTATTTCCTTAGACACAGTCATTTGAGCTAGATATGATTTCACATAGGGAAAAAATATATATTATGGTCGTGTTAGTGTTAAATAATATTCATCCTCTTTCTTTTAATTGTATATAATCAAGGGTAAATTCACAATGCGGAGAGTGATTCTTTTCTCACAGAAATTTATATTGGCCTATTATAGGGAAATCTAATACATGATTAGAATTAAATAAAATTCCACCAAATATATTATGAAATGTTTTTTTGGAATGTTTAACTTATAAATTGTGACTTTGGAAGAGTTATATAAAAATTATGTAAAAAATTTCCCATTTACTATTTTCACAAATAACTCCAACTCAATGATTTTTAGTTGTGTTTGAGTACATCTACTAAAATATCAAGATATGATGGAATTTGTTGAATGATAATTAAAATTTATGTTCATAATCCTTGAATCAATAACTTTCATATCTAACACCACATCATTTTTTGGGTCCACCTCAATGGTTTTGAATGGAAAATCCCACCGTTTTTTACATTGATGTTCTTGGTTGTCTCTAAAACACTTTTCTCAATGCATTAGTTTACAATGTTCATCGGGTCCCCACTATTGTAATAATGGACAATAAAATGATTATTGACTAGAGAATTAATATCCTCCATCTCGTTATCATAATTATTTTTTTAGAAATCATTATCTATTTTCCCTTTATTCCTAAACCCAAATCATTTCCTTATAACCCTTAGGAAATTTTTGAGGTTCTTATTTCTTCATCTCAGACATGTGGGATGCTGAAATTTCCTAGCACCATCATGTTTATCTATCAAACTACAAGAATTTAACACCTTTTTATGCTTCTTATCTCTATGATACCATTGATATTCCTTGACATTGATTTTTTATTAGATCACATATCAGACAGTTTCATCATAGCTATCAAAGTCACATATAATTAATAAATTTTATAGATAAGGTTTTTACCAACCAAAGTAGAAGAAAACAATTCATTTTGGTGTAACGACAAAGTTAGTGGAATATAATTCATGTATTATGAATTCTTCCATGTACCACTAATATATTCATCATCTTTTTTTTGAGATAATTGAAATTTTTTACAATTTTTAACCAAAGAGTGAGGAAATTATTTATTGAAAAATATTTTCAGAAATTCCTTACACCCCATCACTTCAATCTCCTTATAAAGCTTCATAATGTTGATCAATTTACACCACTGATCAACTTATCCCTCCATATTATAATTATATGGTATAAAATTATCTTTCTACTAGAATTGATGGATGGATAATATCTTCTCAACAGATTTTATCAATTGTTCTGTTATTAAGGGTTCGAATGATTCATTGAATGACGGAGGCCATTATCAAATAATGGTCTCAATCATGTATGTTTCGATCTTTGGGGATTTTTCTACTCCTCCTAATCTTGGTTTCAATTCATAACCAGAGTATATTGAGATATTATCATCATAAATTTCATGATTCCTACTCACTTTGGGTTGGGCATCTCATTGGGGTTGTCATAGGATTTCTAGTCACATTCTATTTTTACCCTATTAGTCATTTTTATGGAAATTGTCATGAATAATGGGAATTATAGAGATGATTATTTTTAAAATATTAAACGCATAAACTTGAATCCAATTATATTAAAGTGATAACATATAAATTACATGTTTTTTATTAACATATAAATTTCTAGGCTTCAATTTATTTTACCCATTATCTATTTTTTATTATATATTATTATGTGAATATTTTTTCCATTAATAATGGATAATAATAAAAATATTAATTTACTCAAGCATATCCCAGTGGAGAATCGAACTCGGTTCATCATTTGTCTTGTTGTTCTGTACTAGGTCACAACGAGTCTTTCAAGGCACACCATGTATGATCTCATACTCCTAAGTAAATTTGTGCTAGAATCACATCCAGTTGTAGTATCTAGAAAGGGATATATTTTCCTGATAAACTACTTTCCTTAAATATACAAAAATATAGGTATATTTTCTTATAATTATTCTTATCCTTAGGAAATTATTTATATATTTCTATTCATAAAACTAATAATTACTAAAATTATCCTTTGATACCAACTAAAACAACCCCTCTATTTGTTACAAAATAATACATGATTTATTACATAATATTGATCTTAATAAACCCATAATATAGATAATTATACTTTATTTTTGAATTATTTACATTAAATGACAACATAAAGCATTGAATAAATCATCATTTTTTGCTACCTCTTTAACATGTTCATTATATTCCACTCACATAAAACAGCATGGGTTAACCAAGGGACATAGAAAATAAATGGCTCAGCTATAAATCCTAGTAATGAAATTTACATGGTATACCAAAAAGAAAATAATACATTCAAGTCAATAGGAAAATAACTGTGGAAATACATGAATAATAAGGAATGATACATCATGATAAACATGACATGTGAAATGTGGAAACAATATAAAAAATGTATTATAAACATATGTTAAGGATAAACTGCATATACATCATGGTCGAAAAATTTCCATCAAGGAATCAGGATAAATAACATTCCAAGAATTTTGTATAACAAGAATAAAAAATACTCAATACATTATAATAATATAAAATTTTTGGTGCACCCATCACTTTCGTTTCCATCTCATGCATAATGCTGCCACATAGATCTTGAGAAATGAATTCATGAAAAATATTGTATTATTAAAAAAATGAGTGTTTAATAAATACATTTAAATATAATGTAAATGATTTTTTGGTTTATAATATTGAAAAACCGTGATAGGAAATGGGTACGGTATTCATCAAAAAATTTGTCTTTTCATGGAAAAGGGAGATGAAATTTTGGCATCTTAACAATATCAAATTAAAATTCATAAAATTCGTTAATGAGATCAAACAGTTTCTCAGATAATTTTTATAGAAATTAGATAGTAAGGTGATATGTAATACCAAATAACATTATATGAAGAAGAATATAAAAGACATAGGTTAAAGAAAATAATTTTATAATGATGAGGGAGGAAAAGATCTCTCACAGGGGTGTCTGACACCAAATGCTTGAGAGGGGCTTATTAAGAGCATAAAGGAACCCTGGAAAGACTCTATAGAGTGTAGGGAATTTTATATACTTTCTCCAAGAATTTATAGTGAAAATAAATGGGATATTTAGTGGGTTAATATTGGAAAAGATATAGATTTCATAATTATTTTGATTTTGGACTCTACATAATTAAAAACCAAAACAATGACCAAAACATGCTTTTTGAAACATGTTTCTTCCAAATGGGACTGTTTTTAATTATTATTTTTGTCCAAGGTTAAATCTTCAAAATATAATTCACTTTCTTATGTGTAGGTGAGCCATACAATTAATGAAATTATTTTAAAACCACAAAATAAATTAATGGTTTTAAAGTATTCTTAATGTATTTATAAAATTAATAAAATGAACATAAAATTTAATTATTTTAATGTCAAACCATATATATGTTTATGTACACATTTATAATAATTATCACATAAATATTGGGTATATATGGTGTCATAAAACACAAATTATATTCCTAAGACATTAAATTTTTACTCGATAAATAAACTATCTTATAGAATTAAAAAAAATTCACCATTGAATAATTTTAATTTTATAAAAAAAATATTCATGATCTTATCTAAATAATTATACAAATACGTGAATTTTAACTTTTAAAGTAATGTCAATATTTGGTAAGAAATATTGATTTTTTTTGACAATAAAAGTTTTCAAACCATCATAAAAATTACATTTGGCTTCATCAAAATTATATTACCATTTATATATAATAAATAATTTGTAAAAATAATATTTAATTAAAAGATACTTTTTTTAGAAAACCAATCAATATTTGAATATAAGTTCCACAATTTAAATTGAATGATAACAAGAAATATAATTTTTATTTTATTGAATCAAAATAAAAATAATTTATAAAGTAACAATACATTGATTAAAATATATTCAATATTCAATAAAAATAGTGTACATACTCATATTTCTATGGAATTGATACATTTACTATTAATACAATAGAAAAAACCCTATGAGTAAGGTTCATGGTGGTGAGACATTCATGTGGTGGTTCTGCATACATGGTTTGGGGAATGATCATGAAGAGCGTGAACTTCTCCAAAAAATGGATTCTCTTAGGCTTGTGTTGATGGATCCTACCATGGTATTGGTCAAGGGAAAATCATATATATTATATATCCATTAAAATATTTGATATATGGGATTCGTAGGGTATAATCGTTGTGTTTTCGGTCATCAAATCCTTGGTCGGTGTTAATAGGATTTGCTGAAACCGTATATTTATACTAATCATGTGATCGAATTTAAATGGATATATTATCAATTTTAATGATTATTAATGGTAAATAAAATAATATAGGATATAATAAAACCAAATAAGTGCATATGATTTTTAAATTAATAATATATAATATGACAAATAAATAAATTGAATATGGAATTTAATTTATAATAGTATAGGTCATTACATCTAGATCATCAAACGGTATGTATTCCTGATATAGAAGTTTATCCAACACTATAAATAACTGAAAAATTTGAACATCCTCAAGTTTCACAATATCCTTGAATGTTTGGTAGGATATTTCAAGGGAAACTAATATATTGATTTTATGTGACACACTGAGATTTTGAGAAATGTTTCTTTGACATAATTTTTCATTTCAATATTTTTCATTTAACATGGCACTGTAAATAGGTAATTATATATATATAAATATTTATATATTAAAACACTAATTAAAACTTTCCTTTCATACACAATACAAACATGGCTTGCACAAAAAGCAATACCAAAATGGTTTGCGCAATAAGCAACACTAACTTGGCGTACGTTGAACGCAAAATTGAGTTTCTATTAAACACATATATTAATTTATTTAATTATTTAAATATGATAATTATAACCAAGTATCTAAAAAATGTAATATTAATAGTAATAACTACATTTCATAAAATTATTATATTGTTTTTATAAATAAAACATATGACTTTTGGTAAAGACCGTTATATGTTTAACAAAATTATTTTCTCGAATGAACTGCATCTAATATTGAAATAAATTTTAGTCACATTTGGAAATTAAATTTGATAAAATAAACATAAATTTTTCATTAATAATTTCTAAATCAGATTACGGTTAATTTTTGTGATTTTTCTGTGAAACTACATTTTTTTGATGAATAGTGAAAAAGATGCTTTTTAGTTACAAAATTATTTTTGACTAATAAATTATTAATTATAAATGATATTATAATTTATTTATAATTTAAAAAATAGATAAATATTGAATCTAATAATTAATTTTAATCAATTACACATAGATAATGAATATAAAATATTAACAATCGTTTGAAATTTTTCCAACATTAAAACCCAATTATTTCATCTTCTCTATAAGATTTGAACTATTTTTTATTTTCTAGCTTCTGTGAAGTGAATTTGAGAAATCAAAAATACACCATTGTATTTAGTATAATTTTTAAATTCTAATAAGGCTATGTTAATTATTGATAATAATGAATAGTAAGATTGTTTTAAATAATAACAAAAATTTAGAAAAAATTAATCTTAATTAAGGATTGAACATTAAAATATAGGGGACAAATGACCTAGAATATTATCCAAAAAAAATTTATGTCCATATTTTTGGCATAAAATTTCCATTATTAAGGTTTTATGGTTTGTTAAAAAAAAAATTTAATAACCAGTGCACGCCTAATTTTTCTCTATAAAATCTATGTGAGTCATTTTCCATCCCTATAAAAGGTCGTCATATCTACGCATTCATCCCACCTCATAAATCATTTATGTTCATCTAAGTTATTCCCAAGCAGCCACCTTATAATCCTACCTTCTAATTTAAATCCTCTCTTAAATATGAAGCCATCTTAAGGAAGCCTTTTGGCACAAAACAAAAGGAGATACCCGATTAAGTAATAATGTCTTCTCCAAAGCTCTATTACTTTATATTCCTTCTCTGCCCCTCCACAATACTTATTCCCTAATTGTGTGATAAAAACACTATCCAACGTATACTGATATATTGTTTTTAATGTTTTTTGACCTACACAAACACACACCTCCATCTAACGGTTGTTGAACATATTGTTTCTGTATACCGTGAACTACTATCCCACAAATTGATGATTGTTCATTTATCCTTTACCACAAATAATGGTGGCCATTGTGATGGAAGATATATTTATATATGTAACATATTATATTTATTATTTCATTAAGATTCCGTAATTCTTTTTTTGACACACATATTTTTACCATTCATTTGGTGTTAATAAGATAATCTTGTTCGAGGAAGTATGGACTATCGCCCCCTTAAAGGGATGTGATATGTTCATATATGACATGGAATATATTATGGATGGGATTAATGAAGTTATATGATATATATGATATATGAATTCTAATGTAATAAATATATAAATATATACACACATATATATACATATTTCATTGACATACTTTCCTTCAATACGATATTAAAAATGGAAACAACGTTCAAGCATATGAACGACATACTGTAACAGCCCGAACATTTGAATAATATATTTTTCCTAAATTTGTGTTTTATTTTATTTTATACTCCCCAAAACTATCTCCTTTAACTAATAAAGTGATATTTTTGGGTTTCAATTGTTATATGATCGTTGGTCAATATGAGTATTAGAAACTAAACTACTAACGTTACAATTATTGTTTATAAACACATGTGATCTTGGTTAATTAATTCAGAAATAAGAGTTGATGGCCTCATCTAGTAGACTCGATTTATACGAAGCCAATCTGTTAGAGCTTGGGTAGGAGGTAGCATCTCTAGGCTTTGCTGTGGACCAATCCCATCCTGAGCTTCAACATAAGAAGCTTGAGTAGAATCGCCTAAGGGAGAAGTTCAAGCAGATAGAAATCATCACTCAGGCAATGTTATACAAGCTGCCCCAAGATTCTATCACCATAGCACACCAAACACTTAGTTCATATGTAGGTGTTATAAGGGGATATATAACGATGGCTTAGATACTTTTTGTAGTACCAGGAATAAATAAAATTGTTATTTATTATTAGGGTAAAATTTGTAATTTTCAAAAGTCTGGATAAATATATGAAGAATATAATTGATGAATTTTGTAAAAGGTGTATTTTAATATATTTATGTAAATATTACATAGTTAATAATGAGAAATTATTTTCGAAAAATGGTCTCCTACAGTTGTGATCAGAAAGAAATTTATAGTATAATATGATCAAATTGATTTTTAGTAAATAGTAAAGTATGAATAATAACATACCCTTATGAATAGTAATGAATAATTAATCAGCCAAAAGAATAGAAACTTCACCCATGAATGTATAAATACAATTTGGACATCTTAAAAGTGAAAAAACGATCATAGGATAAGTTTTGAAATTTTTTGTAGGTCATAAATATTTTATTTACACTTTTATAATTAATTTAATAATTTAAATTGAAAATGTATTTTCATAAAATGTAATCATAAATTGATCCTTTATTTTCTTATGGTTATACAATAATTTTACGGGACCTTGATGACTTTTTCATGGTATTACAAAATATGTTATAGTTTTAGAGTTGTTTTATTTAATAAAAAATGATTTTATGTAAAAATTTAACTCAAAATATTTAGAAAATTAATTTCATAAAATTTTGGTAATTTTTTAATTCATATCATCGATATTAGGCTATTGTGAATTTATGAAATTTTTTTAAAATGTTTTTTATTTTGGTGAAAATTGAAAATATAGATTGGTATTTCAGTAGTTTAACGACATCATTAATGGTGTAATAAAGATGTAATAAGGATGTAATCATTCTGGATTAAATTGGAATTCTATGATAAGCTATTTGGTTTCCCATGTAGCCAATACCATGGTAAAATTCCATGGGAATGCCCTTGGTTTTGCAAATACCACAGATGTGATGTCCCTTGAAAATTAATTACATATTCCCTCACATTTTAAATAAATAGCAAGCCATTCCCTCATTAATTTCATTCAAAAATAATCTTGAACAAAGATCTATTCATATTACCTCCAATGGTGTCCTCGCAAGGTGCCCTCAAGTGCACCAAGGTCCCAGCCATTAAACATTCGAAGTGACTTTTCAAGGTAAGGGAACCTTCAACCCTCCTCTTTTAGTCATGATTTCCTTTAAGTTATGTCTTCAAGTTTCCATATTCTTATGTGGGGAAATGTTCTTATATATTCCTATTATATTACATTTCATCTCAAAAAGCTGATTGATCCTTTATTCTCTCATTAATTTATTTTCTAAATTTTTAAGTTACATCATTAGGCTGCCGAATTTTCGTAAATAAAATCACATTTCCTCTTCTCTTTCAAGTTTCCATTTCCTGTAGTGTGTCATTACACACTATTATTCTATTTAATTTTATTATAAAAATTTGCATTAAATGATTCATTTATTTATGGGAGTCCTTTTACCATACTCATTTTATTGTTTTTTGAAACTATGTTATATAGCTATTTTGCGGTAGAAATTTGTTCTCAAAATATCTCTCTCTTTTAATCAAGAAACTATCTTGTTTTATTTATCAAAATACCCAAATATATATTAATTTCTTGAGGTATTCATCATGACATAAAATTTATATAATTTATTATGGAAGTAACATACAAGAAACCCTCTTTCCTTTCCCAAGGGTTATAAAAGACACAACGATCATGTTTCTAAGCACTTTTAAAACGTCACAATTTTGAAGTGAAAACCAATAATTTTACTCTATAAGAGTTACTTATGAAATGTTTGATTATGATTTATTTGGATCACATGAAATTATATACATATTAAGGGTGTGGCCTGATAGTGATCCAATTCATTAGGTAAAGAATTTAATCTCTAGAGATGAAATGTTTCACGATACCTGGGTGGATAACCTTGGTAAATTTTATGACGCCTTGGGAATGAACCTTGGTGATATGTGCACATGAGATTCAGCCCAGTTGGTAATGTTTATTTAAGGGCGTCAAGGAGATCTGAGATAAAATCCAGAAAGTGTCTAACTTCCGGGGGTGTACTATAGTAGAACTGTTGCAGTACTGTAGCAGTCCTATAGCAGGTACAGTATCTGGAACTGTGCAGTAATGTTGAAGGTACTATACCGGGAAATGTTGCAAGCACTGTTTGGATCTGTAGGAGCCGAGGATATTCCCCTGTTTGGGCCTTCGGGCCATCAATTTGGTGCCCAAGTCCTTTAAGGCCTTAGGACCACCCAGGCCTTCGAGTCAATAAGGCCTTCAGGCCACCTCAAGGCATTCAGACCACCTTAATGTGCAGATGAAAACCAGACAACCTACAAGGAACAAGATTCAGTGTGTGGATGAGTAAGGAGTTTTCACCAAAGCATAAACTAAATGAATTACAAGAATAAAAGGGTATGAATTCTGCCATCAGGACAACCATGTTCATGCACGGGAAAGCCCAGTGGAACACCCATGCGAAGGTGGAGAGTTGATTTTATGATGAAGATTGTAATGACCCACCAATTCTCATTGGCTTGAGAGTGTAATGAGTCATTACTTGGCCTTAAGAGACATCCCCATGGTGCAAAAGTCTGTCAATAAATGCCGAAGGGTTTCAAAATAATTGGGGTACAATTCACCCTTTAACTCAAAACAACCAATAAACAGAGCGAACTAGATAATCATCTCCAAGAAACCACTATATGATGCATGATTTAAAACCAAAACAACTCAACCATTATTTTCATAAAAACACAACTATGTGCATCAAAGGAGTAAAAAACCAGATCATAGTAAACAGCAGAAAGGAAACTACAAGAATTCAAGATGACAACCCAACTCCATGCTCCACACGTTCCAAGCTCCAACATCACGAACCAGCCCAAGAGTCACGAAGTAGTGCTATAAATGTGTGACACTTTACCTTTGCCAACATCTTGGTATATGAAATCTGCAAAAGCACCAACATTCCAAAGCAGGGGGTGAGTAATGAAACTCATTAGGTTTTCCCTGATGACATCCCAACCCATGCCTCTAGGATAAAACATGTTACCACATTTATATAAATCAATTTATATAAAACAATTCCAAAACAGTTCACAATATAGAAAATTCCATGTCAAATCCATTTTTCCAACAAAATCCATTCTCCAACAAAGCAACCAAGCAAAGCTTCCCAATCAAATTCACATTTCCATTTTGTCACTTTTATTCCATTTCACAAATCCATACAACCAACCATTTCACAAACCGTGAAATCCATTATGCATGCATTGTTATAACAGTTCCATACTGATGAGCGGTTTTTCATCGATCTACCATGTCATTACAAGGTAATTATTCCCCATGTGCCATTACACCTTTGGCACCGAGCACAAGGTCATATTTCCACCAAGCCTCGTAAATGCAATATGAACACACACACCAAGTATGCCCAAAAACCACACCATTTCAACCACACCAAAACCATTTCAATAAAACACCCCTGTATTGAATACCATTTTCCCACAAACCATTTTCCAAATCCCACAAATCCATATTTTGAAATGACTATTTTAAATTCATGAAACCAAAACACTTTTCAAAAAACATTCGTTCAATTTCCAGAATTTCATCAAAACCCATAAAGCATAACTAAAGAAGATTTATTACATTATTTTCACCACAATTTTATAATGAAAACCAAGCAATTAAATAAAATTGAACTTAGATTTCTGTTTCTATGAAATAGGAATCTATATTGAAGCAACCTACCTCAACAAATTGGGCGAAACCAAGCCAAGGAAAAAGAACGCTCAAGAACACCGAGTCAAAACTTCAAAAACCCTCCTTAGATCTCTTCTCCTTACACTACCAAGACCAAATCATGTCATATTTGGAATACACACCCTTATATATACCCATAACAGGAGTATATCTAAGAAAATGATAGAAGAGGGGATGTAGATCTATGTATATCTAAGAAACTGATCAAGAACAATCACATACCTTAACAATCCGGCTTCGATTCACCAAGAGAAGCCTTTGGATCGTCTCCGGAATGCTTGGGAGAAGTCTTACAGCCTTCATAGGAGAGAATCCCAATCTATAGCTGCTTAGGATCTTTAAGCAAGGAAATTAAAGGAAAAATGAGTTAGATACACAATATTAGGATCTAATTTTATGTGACTGCACGTTTAGTCCGAATAGTTTGACAAACTATGCGCTAACCGTGCGTTATTTTCTGCCTTGGCCGTCTTTCACGCATGACCTAACTGCATGGTTTCCCTTAACCGTGTGCCGACTGTGTAGAATCCACTACCTCCCCATTCATACACACACGGTTTGGCCACACGGTTTGAAAAACTGAGTGCCTCCCATGCACCTTCCCATTTGCTTCAAACTTCACTCCCAGATCTCCCGATTTTCGCATATGTTACACATAACTTTTAAAAACATGAAAATCATCATGTAAGGGTTACATACCAAAAACCTGGGGTACTACATTCTCCCCACCATTGTCCTTTTTGTCCTCGGAAAGTAGAAAACCATTGCTTGACTAAAAGAGTTCCGACCACTGCTCCTTCATTTTTTTCTCGCATTACCAAGTCTCTTCCTGAATCTCACAATGTTTCCACAAAACCCACACTAGGCCGATGATTTTTTCATGAAAGACTTTATCCTACCTATCCACAATATTCACCAGGATATATACCAACAAATGATCTAGATCTATGTCAACATGATCCCATCTGATCACATGGTATGGATCAGGCTGATACTTCTTCAACTAAGATACATGGAACACATTATGCACTGCACTGAACCGTGGTGGTAATGCCAACTGATATTCCACCTCTCTAACCCGTTCTAGTATCTCAAATAGGCCTATATATCTAGGAGATAATTTTCCCTGATTCCTAAAATGAAATTTTCCACGTCTTGGAGAGATCCTCAAGAATACATGATCTCCAACAGCAAACGTCAACAGTCTGCGAAGGTGATCACCATAAGATTTATGACGAGATTGAGTTGTCTCTTCCTCTTTCTAATCAACATAATCTTCTCCATTGTTTCTTGGAGAAGGCTCGACCTGACTAGTGATGTTTCACCAGTTTCCACCTAGCATAGTGTAGAACGACAAGGATGACCATACAATGCTTCGAACGGATCCATGCGTATCGAGGCTTGATAGCTGTAATTTTATGAGAACTCCACTAAGGGAATATGATCCTCCCATGATCAACCAAAATCCAATACACAAGACCGAAACATTTCGTCCAACTTCTGTATCGTCTGCTCAGATTTCCCATCCATCTGAGGATGATACGTTGTACTCATAGTCAACTGAGTCCCAAGGGCTAGTTGTAAGGATTTCCCGAAATAAGATGTGAACCTCGAATCTCAATCTGAGACGATAGAAACATGTAACCATGTCTTTTTAAAACTTCCCGAATATAGATTTTGGAAGGATTATCTTCTGTATGAGTTTCACGAATTGGGGTGAAATGGGCCGAGTTGGTTAGACGATCCACTATCACTGAAATGTAATCGTGTTTCTGGACTGTTCTTGGAATACCTATAACAAAATACATTGCTATATGCTGCCATTTCCACAACTGGATAGGAAAATACTGTAACATACCAGCTTGTATCTGATGCTCTGCTTTAACCTTCTGACAAGTTAAGCATCGCGAGTTTAATTCGGCCACCTTCCATTTCATGCTGCTCCACCAAAATTGCCCATTTAGCGCCTTATACATCTTCTGTGTACCCGGATGTATAGTACATGTTGAATGGTGGTAAGCATTATGGAGTTGTTCCTGAAAAACTATAGCTACTACCATATGATCTCTGAAACCCAAAACTGAACCCTCTTCCAGTTTCCATCCATCAATGGTCTCCCCAGTATTGAGTTTTTTAATCATTATCAGAAATTCCTCATCAGATGTGTGTGCCTCTTTGACCACTTTTACAAGTTCAAGAACAAGCGTAACTGAATATAAAACTTCAACATCACCTCAGTTTTCACATTCCACATGAATATAGGCTATGACCGACATCAACTGCCATTAATCTGAAGCTTCTTTCGACAACTGAGCATACGACTTTCTGTTAATGCATCATCCAACGAATTTCCCTTACATTGTCTATACATCAAGTAAAAGTCAAAAATTTGATGGTACGCCATCCATCTCCTCTGACTCAGATTCAAATTTCATTGTGAGAAAATGTGTTTCAGGCTTTTGTGATTTTTAAACACAGTGAACTTCTCACCAAAGAGATAATGATGCCAAGTCTTCAAGGCATGGACAGCTGTAGCTAACTTCAAATCATGGGTTGGGTAATTCTTCTCATGCAACCTCAACTGCCTTGAACCATAAGCAACAACATGGTATCCTTGAATGAGAACACAACCCAACACTATTCCCGAAGTGTCACAATACACCAAATACCCCTGTCCTGATTCTAAAAAAATCCAGATGGGTGCTGATGTAAGAAAACATTAAACTCTTGAAAATATCTCTGACATTCTTCCGTCCATTAAAATGCATTTTTTTATTTGTCAAAGCTATCATGGGTGAATATAGTCATGATAAGACTCACACAAAGTGTCGGTAATAACCATCTAGACCGAGAAAACTTCGTATATCAAATACATTCATTGGCGGTTGCCATGATGGAACAAGCTTTTATCTTTTCTAGATCCACTAAAACACATTTCTCATAAATGACATGGCCCAGAAAATGTACTTCTTGTATCCAGAAATCGCACATTGACAATTTCGCATACAACTGATGGTCCCTCCAGATTTACAACCATGTCGCCAAGAATTGCTCATGCTTAGCCCTTATTCTTGAAAACTCTAATATGTCATCCACAAACTCCCCTACAAAAGAATCCATATATGGATGAAATATCAGATTCATAAAATCCATGAAGACTATTGGTGCATTCGTAAGACCAAAAGGCATGACTACATATTCATAGTGGCCATATCTACTTCTAAAGGCTGTTTTCAGAATATCCTCCTTCCGAACTCGCTACTGGTGATATCCTGACCGTAAATAAATTTTGGAGAACCAATGAGCTCCCCTCAATTGATAAAACATGTCATCAATGCGTGGAAGTGGATATATATTATTTATCGTAACATTGTTATGTTTACGATAATCCACGCATAGCCTCAAATTTCCATCAGCTATCTTTAAAAACAAAATACTTGCTGCCCACTGAGAAATGCTTAGATGAATAAAACCTTTTCATTCCTGCTCCTCTAACTACACCTTCAATTACTCTAACTCTGTTGGTGCCATCCTATAAGTTGGAAGTAAGATAAGACTAGTCCCTGGAAGGAGATCAATCGTAAACTCCACTTCTCTTACAGGTGGTAACCCAAAGAAGGTTTCAGGAAAAACATTAGGAAATTTATCCACCAGAGCTAGAAAAATACTTTCCATGATCACTTCCAATGATGACAACATCAATATTTCTAATTGGTAAGATATTGTTCCCACAATTGGTGCCAACAAGCTCTTTTCACCTTTCTTTACCATCTTATCTCTTCTGAAGAGATGTTCGGTTCCATCCTCCATCGTGAAACTAACCATTCTCCCATAACAGTCGATGTGAGCCTTAAACATTGTCAACCTATCCATACACTGGATTATATCACAGACATCGATATCCAACATGGAGAAGTCCGATTTCAACTCAACTCCATCAACTGTTATAGCACAATCTCTACACATGAAGGCTTGACATTCTCTTTCACCCAGAAGAGTGTGCAGTTTTAACATAAAAGGCATCATTTCATTTTTTAAGTTCAGTAAATCAGTAATCTGAGAAGCAAGAATAGAGTGGGATGCGCCAGTATCGAACAACACTTGCATGATGGTAGAATTCAAAATAATCGTACCTCTCACTGTAGACAGTCCAGAATGATCATCAATCACATGTTCCATTCCAAACAATTACATTGTTGCTGCACTTTGATACTTATTTCTTTGTTGAGATTGGACTCCCTGAGGGGTCATGGTATTCCTGGAATCACCATAACTAGATCTATTCTGCTGGAGAATCTAGTTTTTCTATCCTCACCCCGTCGAAGCACAATATTCTTGCGATGCTTGGAAGGTGTCACTCGCACCCGACCTCAGGCCACTACGACAATTGTGTTGAACATTCCCCATCTTGTTTCAATTGTGACATGATTTTGGTGTTGTTGTACGTTCTCGTATCATGTGTTCAATCATTCCACATTGAATACACCTAACTTTCAACATGGTTCATGGAGGAAGATTCACCGATCCAGCTGTCTGATTCTGATTTGCACTCCCACCTTGGGAGTAGGTGTCCATCTTCCGCGTGTTCCCAGCATAAGAGTTCCCACCCATTCCCATGGGTATTATCATACTTCCTCCTCCCATAACTCCTGATATGTCTCATTCTACTACAGTTTCTCTATTTACCATCTCTTTATAATCCTTAATACAGAGCACATCTATCTTTGAGTGAATCTCCTGTCATAATCCTGATTCAATGATGTGTGCCTTCAGTGACGCACTTGCAAGAAATTCTGGTGAAAAGCGTACTAAATTCATGAATTTAGCCGCATACTCTGTTACAAAAAGATTTTCCTTATTCAGGTTAAACAATCCAGTTGTCCATTGGATCTTGAATGTGTGAGGATTGAATTGTTTATTAAAAAATTCCTCAAATTCTTCCCAGCCTAGGACTTGATCCAGCATAGCCTGCACCACCAGCTCCCACCAATATTGTGAAAGATCCTCCAGTATATATGTCGCCAACTTTAATTTCAGATCTATTGGTGTGCCATTGAAATTGATGATACGATTCATCCTACTTAGCCACACCTCCACCTTTTCTGGTTCAGAATCACCCTGAAAGATGGGTGGATTCTGCTTCTAGAACCGAATGGAATGGTCTACATGTCGTGACTCATCTCTCTAATTCCCTTTTTCTACAGCCTGAAATGCTTGAACGATACACTGAACCAGCTCTTGGTTCACATGTGGTTCAGGTGCAACCACATTCTAGACAGATTCTTCAGTTTGGTTTCTATGATGTCTAACGGGTGCCATTTCTGATACAAACAACACATGCTGTTAGTCTCACATCCTAGCAATTGAAGGCTTAGCATTTAAATCTCTATTACACCAATATCACAACATCGATTTCCAACCATTTCTAAAATAGATCTTTTCTTTTTTTTGAAAATCAATCTATTTTCAAAATACATCAACCATTATCTTTTCAAAATCATTCATTTGAAAACGTGCTTAAAATTATCCGAAATCACTCTTTTGCATCAAACCATAATCTATTTTCTCAAAATGATTTATGCCATCTTAGTAAAAATTCATTCCTCTATAATTCATGACATGCTAATCTCATTATATAATGCCATGAAAATGGGATTTCCAACATTATAGAAGTGTATCCAAAATACTTATGTATCCAACACCCTGGTAACTTGATGTTCAGCTTGAACGGGTTAGCTACGTCTTTTTATTCTATAAATTTCATGTTCTGATAATCCTAATCTTATCTAAGATGACCACCCAAGGAATAGACAAGAATAAATTTCAACTCCATGACCAAGAACATTGATGTCCACTTCTTAGGCATGGACCGAACAATCTGATACCATATGTAATGACACGTCAATTCTCATTGGCTTGAGAGTGTAACGATTCATTACATGGCCTTAAGTGACACCCCAAGGCGCCAAAAGTAGGAAATAAATGCCAAAGGATTTCAAAATACTTGGGGGACGATTTACTATTTAACTGTAAACAACCAACAAATAGAGAAAACTAGATAAACATCTCCAAGAAACCACTATATGATGCGTGATTTAAAACCAAAACAACCAAACCATTATTTTCATAAATACCCAACTAAGTGCAACAACGAAGTACCAAACCAAATTAGAGTAAACAATGAAAAGAAAACTACAAGACATCAAGACGACAACCCAACTCAATGCTCCAAAGTTCCAAGATCCAACATCACGAACCAGCCCAAGAGTGAAGAAGTCTTGCTATAAACGTGTGACACATTACCTTTTCCAACATCCCGGTATATGACATCTGCAAAACCACCAACGTGCCAAAGCAGGTGGTGTGTAACGAAACTCAGTAGGTTTTCCCCGATGACTTCCCAACCCATGCCTCTTGGATAAAACATGTTAACACATTTATATAAAACAATATATATAAAATAATTCCAAAAAAGTTCACAATATAGAAAATTCCATGTCAAAGACAATTTTTCAACAAAAACCATTTTCCAACAGAACAAACAAGCCATGTTTCCCAATCAAATTCACATTTACAATTTGGCACTTTCATTCCATTTCACAAATCCACACAACCAACCAATTCACAACCCGTGAAATCCACTATGCATTCATCGTTATGACAGTTCCATACTCATGAGCAGTTTCTCATCGATCTACCAAGTCATTACAAGGTTATTATTTCCCATGTTCCATTACACATTTCGCACCAAGCACAAGTTCATATTTCAACCAAGCCTCATAAATGCAATATGAACACACACACCATGTATTCCCAAAACCACACCATTTCAACCATGCCAAAACCATTTCAATAAAACTACCTTTTATGGAAAATGTTTTTCCCACACACCATTTTCCAAATCCCGCATATCCATATTTTAAAATCACAATTTTAAAATCATGAAACCAAAACACTTTTCAGAAACCATTCTTTCAATTTCCAAAATTTCATCAAAACCCTTAAAGAATCACTAAAAAGATTTATAACATGCTTTTCATCAAAATTTCAAAATGAAAACCAAGAGATTAAATCAATTTGAACTAATCCTTCATGTTCTAAGAAAGAGGAATCAAGAGTGAAGCCACCTACCTCAACAAATTAGGCCAAACCAAGCCATGGACTTAGAACGCTCAAAAACACCAGGTCAAAACTTCAAAAACCCTCCTTAGATCTCTTCTCCTAACACAACCAAGACCAAATCATGTCATATTTGGAATACACACCCTTATATCTACCCATAATGGGCGTAGATATAAGAAAATAAGGGAAGATGATAAGTATATCTAAGTGGATCTAGGAAACCGATCAAGAACAATCAAATACCTTAAGAATCTGGATTCGATTCACCAAGAGAAGCCTTCGGAATTCCTCTGGAATGGTTTGGAGAAGTATTCCAACCTTCAAGGCTGAGAAATCCGGAGCTAGTTCCACTTAGGAGCTTTAAACACGGAAATTTAAGGCAAAATGAGTTAGATCCAAAATTTTATGATATAATTTCAAGTGAACGCATGGTTAGTCCACACATTTTGAAATGTCGTGCGCTAAATGTGCATTATCTTCTGCCTCACCCATCCTTCATGCACAACCTCATCACATAGTTTCCCTTAACCATGTGCCGACCGTGTGGAAGCCACTGCCTCCCCAGCGAGACATGCACGGTTTGGTGGCACGGTTTGACAAACCGTGTGCCGCCCGTGGGCCTTCCCCTTTACTTCAAACTTCACTCCAGGATCTCTAGATTCTCCCATGTGTCACCCATAACATATAAAACCAAGAAACACATCAAGTAATGAAAACATACCAGAAATCGGGGGTACTACAAAGTTTCTTGGGATGAGCGGTTTCATCTATTTATTCTGGGTTGTATGTAAAGTTTGAAGTCTACGATAAATTAATTCCTCTAAGGCCAAAAATCCATGTTATACTTATGACTACTGGGCTTGTAAGGGTTTCACATCACCTCTTGAATATTGGATTATAAAAAATCAATAAAAACAAAGGCCTTCGGGCCATTGGATGGATAACCATGGTGATATGTTCATGAATGTCAAAATTTAAATGTTGTATCAAAATATTCATGGTATGGTTTATGTTATTATCATTATGAAATTACTATACTTTTATTTCTCATTTCTCTATGTTTTTTATCAAGTTCATATTGATATCACAAGTAATCTAATTCCCTTGCTTTCTTTACTGGGATTCTTCCTCAGTCTTTTCTTTTGATGTTGGTCTCCAGGTTATGAGATGTCATAGTTGTACATTGGATTTACATTTAAAATGGCTTTTAAAGGGGATTTAAAATAATAATTTCTTTTCTTGTTTTCATTCCCTTATTTCTGTGACACAATACATTAAAAGTCATTTTTTGTAAAATTTAATGAAAAGTTCTGTTAAAACATCAAGATTCCATATCTGGAATCAATGGAAAGTTTAGTTATTTATGGAAATTAGGCTATGAAATCATTAAGAATGACAATATAGAAAAGTTAAAATATAGAAATACTTCTTGGAATTTTGGTTAGTATTTAGTTATTGTATTTTCATGAAAATACATCCATGTCTAGTAATGAGCTGGTAATGGAAGCTCTAGCACAGATGTACCTAGGAGTGAAAACTATGAAAAAGAGTTTTGGTCTTAACCTAGGGTATCCTGGAACACAACAACGGGCCTTGCTGCACTCTTATTCAACACACTCTTTGGAGATATGTTTGGTTAATAAGAATTTTGATGCATCATTATAATGTATTTATAGAGAAATGTAAATATTTAAAGCGTGATGTTTTATGAAAAAAAATCATTTATATGTAAAATAGTCATAAATGAAATAATATTCTCAATAAGGTTTTATTTTTTTAGAAAATGGTTCGAAAAAGTAGGAACCATGCAAATGGTGACCGCAAGGGACCATGCACGAATGGTTCTCTGATTGAAGTCGAAATGGAATCATTCGTGCAAATAATGAACAAACTGACTCATGTTTTGGGAAATAACATGAATCAAGATGAGAGATTGATATCGCCAATGAAGGGAAGAACTTTTTGCTGAATCATTTATGTGTAAATGACCACCATCCTTTAGTGGATCTGAAAACCCATTGATTTTTGAATAGGGGATAAACTCTATTGAGAATATCTTCTCTGTGCTCCACTGTACTGAACAAGTGAAGGTTACCTTGGTTGTTTATAGATTATAGGTAGAAGATGGTCAGTGGTTGGAACTGATTGAAAGGACAAGGAAATGAGTGTAAGTGGAATCTAGAGAGTGTGAAGTGTATAGAGGGAAATTCTTCAACATGTATTTCCCCCAATCGATGAGAATAATAATGTAGAAGGAGTTTCTCAAGATGAATTAGAAGGAGAATGAATCTGTGGGAAGCTACGAGATGAACATCATAAGGAATTCACACTACACCTATATATTTTTCATGGATACAAATGGTAATATTGATAGATTCTTTAGTGGACTGAGACCTCATTTGTGGTAGAATATTGAAAACTATGATTATGATAGCTATGAGGAAATCGTGGGATGTGCGATAAAAGTTGACCTATAGTTTGGTGAAATTAAATAATCTGATAAATCCAATGAAAATAGAAGTTTGATGGATTCAAGAATGGGGAGGATATTCGATTCGGGATGAGAAGGAATGAATGTACAACGTCCCATGTGTAATAAATGTGAGAAGAATCATTTGGGGAACTGCCTGCATGAGAGCGGTATGTTCTACAAGTGTGGTAGAGATGGACACATTTTGCATAATTGTCATAGTGAGGTAAAGCCACAAATTCCCAACACTCACAACAAGGGTAATATATTGTAGGGCCCTACCTGATGTCAAATGCTATAAGTGTGGGAAGCTTTGGCACTTTTCCAATAACTGCCCAAAACTAAGGGTAATGGAGGGAAATCACCATTAGCCTCAGAAACGACGAAGGGAAAAGGTTTTACATTTTATATCACTAAAACTAATGTTTTTGTGCCAAATGATGTGGTGGCATGTACTTTTTTTGTTCTCTAAATGCTAGAAATTACATTGTTTGATTTTGGTTCTACGCATTACTTTATTTCATCCATGTTTTCAATGAATTTAGAATCAATCATTGATTTTCGTAAGGTAGAGTTATAAGTCCAGAATCTTTGTGGTATTATCCATTCATTTTCAGTGTTTAGAAAATATAGATTTTTCTTTATTTATCATAATGTTATCGCAAATATATTAGTCATTCTCATGATAGAATTCGACATTATACTGGGGATGGACTATCTCTCAAAGTATAATTCAAAGATCAATTGAAAAAGCAAGGAAATATTAGTAGTCTTGAATGGAAAACATACCATTATCTTCCAAGGAGAGATATCTCAACCAGAATTTTTTCTAGAAGTACCTCGTATATCCTTCTTTATATATTTGATCAGAGAATAATAAGATGGAACTGAGTTTTTGGGTATAGAAAATGTCCCCATCATCTAGGAATATGTTGACGTACTTCCTCAAGAGATACTCGGACCTCCGCCAGAAAGAGAGGTAGAGTTATCCATTGAACTCATACATGGATCCCATCTGATATAAAAGACCCAATATAGGATGGAAAATGTGGAGATGGAAGAGTTATAGAAACAAATACAATATCATTGCGATATGGTTTTTATCTGACTGATTGTGTCTTCTTGGGGTGCACTAATTCTCTTTGTGAAGAAGAAGGATATATCGATGCGGCTATGCATTGATTATAGAGAACTGAATGTGATCACAGTAATGAATAAATACACTCTTCCAAAAATTTATGTCTTATTTGACAAACTTCATGGGTCTCAATTCTTCTGTAAGATTGATATTTGATCCGATTATTATCATTTCATGGTGAGTAAAGAAGATATTCTGAAAATAGTCCTTCAATCAAGATATGGGAATTATGAGTTTGTTGTATTTCCCTTCATAAAAACTAATGAACCTACTATTTTTATGGATTTTATGAATAGAGTACTTAAGAACTACCTTGATAACATTGTGGTAATTTTTATTGATGTTATTTTGATATATTAAAAAACTCGCGAGGAGAATGAGGATCATCTAAGGGGTATTTTGAATACTCTATGGAAGGAGAGGATTTATGGGATGTTTAAAAAATGTGAATTATAGTTACAGAAAGTTGCTTTCATAGGGAAAATTGTTACCAATGATGGAATCACAGTTGACCCTAAAATGACAAAAGTGGTAGAGGAGTGGCCTCAACCTACAACAATAAATATGAATCATAGTTTCCATGGATTATCTGTATATTATAATAGGTTTGTGAAAAAAGTTTCACAACATTATAATACATTAACCAAGTTAACTCGAAAAGGGGTCAAGTTCATCAGGACCAAGGAGAGAGAGGAAAGTTACCCAGAGCCGAAGAAGTGATTGGTTAATACAGCAGTGTTAACTCTGCCTTCATGTGGATAAGGATTCATTATTTTTAGAGATTCATATATGAATGGTCTTGGGAAAATCCTCATAAAAAATGAAAATTCCATTGCTTATGCATCTCTACAGTTGAAGACTCATGAGTAGAACTATCCTACGCATGATCTGGAGCTGGTTGCAGTCGTTTTTTCTCTAATGATATAGAGGCACTATCTTTATAGGGAGAAACGTGATATATACACAGATCATAAATTTTTTTAGAATATCTTCACACCAAAGTAATTGAACATGAGATAGACAAGAAGGTTTTAACTACTCAAAGACTATGATTGTACAATTCATTATCATCTCGGAAGATCAAACACTGTTGTTGATGCATTAGGCATAAAAGACCCAGTTGTTCATTCCATGATGGGGATTCAATGAGATTATTTTATCAATGACCTAGTAAAGATGGACATGGGAGATATAAGGGATGGGACATCATCAACCATAACCTAAATGATTTCTCATCTGTCATTACTAGAGATGATCAAGAAATCTATGAAATAAGGTCCTTTGTTATAGAAGAAGTTTGAGTCTATGAAATATGTGAAGTTTCATGAGTTCAATATTGATCAAAAAAATTTACTAAAATTTTGTACAATACTATGTGTTCTATATATTCTAGAAATAAAGAAGGATCAGATGGTTGAATCCCATAGATCTACATTCTCTATACGTTCTAGAAGCACAAAAATGTATAAGGACCTTCATGATCATTATTATTGGGATAATATGAAAAAGGATATTACTTACTACATTTCAAGGTTTCTAGAATGTTAAAAAGTGGAGGCAGAGTTACACCTTTCTAAAGGGGTATTGCAACCACAACCCATACTAGAATTGTAGTGGGACAAAATCACTGTGGGCATCATCACTAGTCTCCCAAGAACTTCCAATGGAAAAAATGTGATGTTTGTTGTTGTGGACCGTCTCACCAAGACTTCCCATTTTATCTACATTCTGGATGATTTATCTTTTGATCCAGATTCCACGATTTATGTGAAGGAAGTGATAATGATGCAAGGAGTTATACTTTATATCATATATATTCGTGATAAAAGGTTCGCATCAAATTTCTAGATAAGTATTCAACATGATCTGAGCACTGAATTGAATTTCATTACTTCTTATAACCCCCAAACTGATGTCCAATATGAACGGACTATTCAATCACTCGAGGATATGCTTAGAACATACTCAATGGAATTTAAAGGTGGATGGGATCAACATCTCCCTTTAGTTTATTTCCCTTACAAAAACATATTCCATTCACAAATTCAAATGGAACCCTATAAAGCTCTATATGGTAAGTGATGTAGAACTCCTACATGTTGGCAATAACCTAGTGAGAAAAATATTATTGGGCCTGATATTGTGCTAGAGATGACAGAAAAAGTCCAAGACATCCATCAACACATTAAGGCTGCTCAGAGTCGGCAAAAGAGCTATGCCGACAACTGTCAAAGGGAATTCAATTTTGATGTGGGTGACAAGGCCTTTCTTTGAATTTCACCTTTGAAGAGATTCATGAGGTTTGGGAAGAAATGGAAGCTCTTTCCAATGTACTTTTTCACCAATAACATCCTCGATCATGTTGGATCAGTGGCCTATCGGCTTCCACATCTTCAAAATCTATCAAAAGTTCATGATGTCTTCCATGTATTCTTTTTGAGGAAGTACATAGCTAACCCTTTACAGGTACAAAATCCAGAGGTGGTACAACTGTAACATGAACACTCTTATGAAGAGTAGAGAGTGGATATCTTGGATCATAGAGACAAGGTTATTCCCAACAAAACTACTCGCCTTGTTAAGGTGTTGCGGAGGAACAAAAAATGCGATGAAGCCACGTGGGAACCATAAGATTCTATGAGGCAGAAGTACCCACACCTTTTCACTTATAAGGGTTGGAGTTAATATTTTGGGGATGGAATTTTTTAAGTGGGGGGGAGAATGTAATGAACCTAAATTTTGAATAATATTTTGTTCCCAAATTTGTGTGTTATATCATTTTATACTCCACAAAACTATATCCATTAATTAATGAGGTTATATAATTGGGTTTTGATTGTTATATGATAGTTGGTAAACATGACCATTGGAAACCAAACTATTAACGGTACAATTATTGTTTTTAAATACAAGTGATCTTGGTTAATTATTATAAAATGATGTGTCAATGGCCTCATCTAGTAGACTCGGGTTGTATGAAGCCCATTTTTCTGAGCTTGGGAAGGAGGTACCATCTCTAGGCTTTGCTCTGGACCAAGCCCAAGATGGGCATCAACATGTTAGGATTGAACGAAATCATCTAAGGGAGAAGTTCAAGCTGATAGAAATCATCACTCGAACAATGTTGTCTGAGCCACCCCAAGATTTTATCACCATTACACACCTTACACACAAGTCCTATGAGGGTGTTATAAGGGGCTATGTAACAAGGCCTTAGATACTTTTTTTCATCCCTTGTTATAAATAATATTTTTATTTCTTATTATTGTAAAAAAAATTATTTTCAAATCTCTGGATAATTATAGGATGAATATTATTGATTTATTTTTGAGAAATAGAATTTAAAAATATTCATGTGGACTTTAAATAATTTATAATGTGAAATTATTATCAAAAATTGGTCTTCTATAGTTGTTATTAGTAAGAAATTTAGAGTCTAAATTGATAAACATAATTTTTATTAAATAGTAAAGAAGGAATAGTAACATACCCTTATGAATAGTAATGAATAGTAAATTGGCCAAAAAAATAATGTCACCCAATAATGTATAAATACAATTAAGACATTTTAAAAGTGAAAAAGCTATCATAGCATTTTTTTTATATGTCATAAATATTTTATTTACAATTTTTTAATTATTTTAATAATTTAAATTGAATATTTATTTTCATAAAATGTAATCCTAAATTGTTACATTATTGTCTTATGGTTATTGTATAAATTTATGGGACCTTGATTACTTTTTTAATGTATTACAAAATAAGTTATAGTTTATAGTAGTAATTTTAATAAATAATGATTTTATTTAAAAAATAAATTAAAAATATTTATAAAATATATTTTCATAAAAAAGAGTTCATTTATGAATTCAGATCATTGATATTAGGTTTGAGTGATTTTATGAGATTTTTATAAAATCTATTGTTTTTTAGTGAATAGTGAAAATACAGTTTTGGAGTTTCAGGTGTTTAATGACATATTTAATGATGTAATGATGAGGTAATAATGATTTAATCATTTTGGTAGACATTTGAATTGTAATATATTCTATGAGTTTTCCCATGTGGCCAATACCGTGGGAAAATACAATGGGAAATCCCATGGTTTGGAAAATACCACTAATGAGGTGTCCCTAAGAAATTAATTAAATACTCACTCACATTTCCTATAAATACCAAAAAAAAATCCCTCATTAATTTCATTAATTTCATTCCATAATCCTCCAAATCTATGTTTTAGACATTTTTACATCAAATGGAGTCCTCCCAAGGTTCCCCCATTCCCTCCAGTGTCCCAACCATCAAGCTTTCGATGATACTCTTCAAGGTAAGGGAACATTCCACCCACCTCTTCTAGTCATGATTTCCTTTATGTTATCTCATCATGTTTTCTTTATTCATATGACAAGATATGTTCTTTTGTATTTTTATTACTAAAAATTTCATGTTAAAATTATTAGATACCCTTTCTTCAGTGATCAATTTATTTTCTAAATTTTTATGTGATGTTGTTAGGCTGCAGAATTTTGGTAAAATAAATCACATTTTCTCTTCTCTTTCATGTATCCTTTTAATGTGGTGTGTATTTACACAACATGATCTTATTTACTTTTATCTTTTACCTCTACTATAAATGATTCATTTATTTATGGGTGACCCTTGTCCCCTCTCATTTTATTCTTTCTAAAACCATGTTATATAGCCTATATGCTGCAGAATTTTTGTCACAATATATATATATCTCTTTTTTTCAAGAAATTTTCATATTTTATTTATCTGAATACCAAAATATTTTATCCTTTATAGAGCTAGTCATCAATACATAAAATTTTATTATTCTATTTTGGAATTGAAATACAATAAACCCTCTTTCTTTTTCTAAGGGTTGTAAAATACACAACGGTCCTGTTTCAAAGAACTTTTAATACTTCACGATTTTGAAGTGAAAGTCATTACATTTACTCACTATGGGTTATCTATTAAATGTTTTATTATAAACTATTTGGATCACATGAAGAAAAATAACTATTAAGGGTGCACCCTAATAGTGCTAAAATTCATTGTGTAGAGAATTTAATCTCTAGAGATGGCAAGTTTCACGATACCTTGGTGAATAACCAAGGTAATATTTATGACACCTTGGGGATGAACATTGGTGATATGTTTATGAATGTATAAATTAAATATTGTATACACATATTCATGTTGTGGTTTAAGTTATTTTAAATATTAATTGCATATGCATCCATTTATCATGTATTTATTCATCAATTTATTATTTATACCACATATAAACTGATTCCCTTACATTCCTTATTGGGCTTTCTGCTCACCCTTTCCATTAATGTCTGTCTCCAGGTTATGGGATGTACTATTTGTACATAAAACGAAATTTACAAAAGGAATTTAAAGGGGATTTAAAATAATTTTTTATATTTTCATTTACATTTCTCCTTTTTTCAAAGACACAAAACTTTAAAGGTCAACTGTTTGTAAAATGTAATGAAATGTTATGTTAAAAAGTCAGGATTCAATAAATACCGTCTCAATGAACCGTGTCTTCCATTTCATACTTAATTATTATAACATATATAATTTATATTCCTAAAATTTATATCATGTTATATATTCTGGAGTAATTACAGAAGTATAAGAACTGATTATATAAAAAATTAAGACCCATGTAAAGTACAAATATAATATTACCCAAAGAAAAACATTAATATTGGATCGTTTACATGAGGATAATATAAGGTAATAATAATAAAAATATAGTAATAGATATAAGAACATTCTTCTCTAAATTATGTATAAAAAACAAATATTTATTATACAGGAATCATGGACGAGTATGGAGATAGTCAATACACATGGTAAGGGGATTTTCATCTCGCTCTTAATTTTATTCAGATACAAGCAATGTTTGTCAGTCATTTATTTTTGGTATTGTATGTACTGAATATTATTTTATTTTAATTATCATTTAATTTAATTTAATGGTATTCACATATCCATTCAATGATTCTTCTTCTATGAGGTTTAACTTTCAAAATTTACTAAATCAGTAAAACTGTTTTATCTCAGTTTTCCATCATTGAGACTCATATTTTGTTATGGACATAAACAATTATTTGGGTAATGTATACATTAATTTTAGATGTTATATTTTGAATCTATTTATTTTAATTATATATTAAGCTTCATATAATTGTCATTCCTTAACTGGATGGCATGATCCGAATAAACCAATTTATTAGTGATTATTGATACAATCTCTTTTATTTTTTGGATTGCCAATGTTTATGATTCCAGTGATGAAATATTATGATCCATATATAAATAAAATTCAATAGTTTTCTTATCCACTTTAATTTTATGATATATTCGTTTCTAGGAACCATTTTTTTCAGTTTTGTACACAAGATAGTTAAGAATGTGATTTTAGGAAAGCTCGACTTTCCCCTCTCTTCAGTTGCATATCAATGTTTTTTGAAAGGTGTTTCCAAGAATATTAGACCATTATAATATATTATCTAAATGAAATTTTTACCCCATTTACGTTTACCAATCTTTTCCTGAAAATATTCTTCTCGTATTCCAAAAAAAGAATCTTCCCACCTTTTTTACAATGCAAAAGAATTGTTCTTTTTTAACTTGTATTACAAGTAAGGATTTACCCACCATTATTACAATGAAGAATCCTCTTTCATTTTTTAATGGTTCATCTTTATAAAAATTAAATATATCTCTCAAAGAAAAATTCAAAATTTTCTGAATCTTTTTTTTCAGTTTTTTATAAAAGAGTTTTTCAAGCTCTCTTTATAAGTTTTCAATGTTCTTTCAAATAAATATTTTTGGAAACATTTTTATGATTCCTTATATGTTTTCATGAAAAATAATTTTCAAAAACAATTAAATAATATTTATATGATTTAAGTATATTTTCAATGAAATGGTTACAATAACCTTTTCAATCTTTCATAAATTTTTTCATGTGTTTTCAAATCAGAAGGTATCTAAAATTTTTTGAAGCATGTTTTTAATGTTTTCATGGATAAATTATTTCAAAATTATTTCATAAATTCTTTATATTTTTTCAAGGAATTTCCTAAGAAAATTATTTTCAAATGTTTTTACCTGTTAAAAAGACTTCATCATACAAGAATGGATATTTTCCTTCATAAAAGTTTCAAGATTATATTTGAAAATTATTTTCAAACTCAGCTGACATATATTGATGTTACTCATGGATTTCATGGAAATTATATAAAGGTTCCATTAATATATTTTCTATTAATTAGGTAGATTAATGCAATGTTCTTTATGAAACCAATTTCTCCATTATTGGTAATCTTCTTATGAATCATGTCTCTCTTTCACTGGTTAAATCTTTTGAAACCCGCTTCTTTTCATGGGTTTTTATTTTGATGAAATGATTATGGAACCTATATCATTCCACATGTTATGATATGTTTACATTTTTATGATACCCATTTAATTTAATGGGTTATGATATGTTATTTTGTGATCTTGTGTAACTTGTATGTATGATTTCATTATGTGATAGGTGGGCCCAATATCACCCTCTAGTGCATTGTGTAATGATTTATATCTCATGAGATATATAAGGATGGAATGGGTGTTTACTCAGTTCCGTAATACAGGGTTAGACTTTTGGATTAATCGGTTCAGTAATATAGGACTAAAATGAGGGTTTACTTAGTTTAGTAATACCAGGCTTGAATGGGGTTTTACTCAATTCAGTAATACAGGGTTGGAACGAGTGTTCACCCGGTTCAGAAATGGACTTTTTTAACTAAGATACTTTTGGAATTCAATCCATTTATACAATAGAAATCATTATATGATTATGTTTTTCCAAAATTCCAAGTCTTATTCTTATGTTATTTTTTGCGGGTTATGTTCTTTATTTACCTATGATTAGTTTTTTATAATCTATCAAGCATTATGACATGATTCATCTTTATGATCACTATTATGTACAGTATGATATACTATTTTAATTATAAAATTATCATACCCTTATGATCATGTTTATTCTAAAATGTATCCCTTGTTTACCCATACATATCATTTGATCTCACCCCTGTTTTATGTTTCCTTTCTCTAGGTTATGAATTATAGATTTAGGTAGAAGTACTAAAGGTGGAGATCATTATGGGAGATGTTGAAAATCATTCACCATGATATAAGATTTAAATTTCATTTTTCCAAAGAAACTAAACTATTATGTTCCACTAGCATGTATTTTTGCAATGTACAAAATATTCATCTAAACTTATGTAATATCCATGTATATCAAGCCTGGGTCACTATGGTTGGTATCAAATGATTGATTTCGTAATCCGTTGGAAACTAGGATGAGAAAAAATTAGGGATATGCATATGATTATTTCTATGGATATGCCTAGGTATGTTTCTAAGAATAATTATAAGTATGATTTAGCATTCAATAAAATTTCCCCGAATTTTTGTAAAGGATGGAGTGAGTGGTTTCCAAGGATTACATCCCTATCTGGATATAACATGTAGTTTTGGCTCTGGAACAAATGAGAATAGGGGTAACAACTCCAACAAGATGTTCTGAGCTTGACTAAGGTTAAGTTAGTACATGACAATGGGCCGAGCAGAAAACATGGATTGACACTTGTGAGGTATATGATTTGGGAGTTCACAAACATTTCATAAACCATCATAAATGATTTCGATATATGTTTTTTTCTGAATAACCTAGGATAAAACCAAGGTGTAAAAAATTATGGATGTATTATTGATTTAGACATCCTATAAATAAATATTTTCATAACAATGTGGTTTCATGCATTGATAATTATTGCTCGCACTATGCTTCTCGTTTTAGTCAATGGTAGAGACCGAAATGAACTCGATTAATGTTGAATATGATAGAAATTTTTGTTGATGATAAGTCATGTGGTATGATCAATAGAGTGATATATGTCTAAATAATGTGTAATCAATTTTCATAGAACATGATTTAAAATGATTTCCTTAACTAACTCTTGGACTCACCAAGGATGATATAGAAATATATTTTTTAGATTTCGGGTAATGGAGACTATTGAGGAAAGAAGATTCGGATTCCTTTGTGTCAATTATGTGGAATGAATTACTTATGAGATTGTCTTAGAGGAAAAATTAAGCATTTTTATTGTGGTAACTATGGAAAAAAATCAAGTGACTGCATGAGAAAATGAAGAGTTCGGTTAACAAAAATGATAGGAATTTTGGCCTCCCTATGTCCTCATCAATGGTTAAGTGTTTTATGTGTTGATAAAATGGTCATCATGTAGCACAATGTCCTAATAGAAATGTTCCTGAATAGAATCAGCATTGTCGTGCGCATAATGGTTACATTGCTGATGATTATGAGAATAAGGATGAAATGTGGAATTATATAGGCATTATGTAATAGGATTATGTATCATTGTTAATGAATTAAGGATAATTTAATCAAAGTATTTTTGTATTTGGAATGAATAATTAAGAATGGTGAATTGTGTATGGATTTTTGGGTTTATGTTTTTGCTAAGGATTTACATGAAAATGTTGGATGTCCATGGTGGACTATAAAGGCTATATTATTAAAGATATAATTTTGACTAAGGGGAGGATACAGTTGACATGTTAATTATGTTATGATAATGTTGTATGGATAAGGATATGTGGTATATGAATAAGTAAATCAGAATGTAATGATTTCCAAGGAACTAAGTAAGGACTTGTTTTTAGGTATTTTTGACTACCACTAATAATGTTTACATCATTTTTTGGATTTAATGAGTAAATCCAATATACATTGTATTGAGAAATAATTCATACTTTCAAAACCAATTTATTGTAATTAATGTTGTTACCATGTTTCAAGTGAATATATGATGAGGATATTGAAATTATTGAAACATAACAACTAAGATCAACTTTTCAGTATATAGGGGAATCAATATTAATATGATTTCGTGACACTGTTTCTAGTGTTTTGGATTTTCACAATTGATAAGGGTTATAAGGTTGACTATTCATGAAAAGATTAAGTTAATATTCAATGGGGGTATTTGTGCACTGTGTTTGTCTTGAAAACCATGGATATAAGGTTAATCAGTGATAAAAATAATTTTAAAGACTTCTATCTTTTATATTATATTATTACAATTTTAAGAAAAGTTCCTCATGTATGTCAGGTGAAAATCAACAAAGTCTGGCAAGGCCATGAGTCATGAACCCATGACTAAAGGACGATAGGTGTTTCACTCCTACCACTGGCCTATGAAATGTCCTGGATAATCTATATTTAATTATAATGACTAAAAAATTATAATGAAATATTAGTGTTACTTTTTAATGTATTATTTCTTTTTGTTTTTTAATAGACAATTTGTTATACATTTTATTATTTTATGGGCATTAATATACGATAATAGAATATTTTAGTGCTTTAATCATCAATATTAGTTTCTATTCAATCATTCCATATGGTAATTTATGTATTAGTAATTTTTCAAAGAACAACCTAATAATGATTTTTTTTTTGAAATTTATAAAAAATTACCCAACATTCTAAAATTGTGAAAACAATTGCCTTAAATCTTTAATTTTTGTTGAGCTGATGTCCTATTAAATCGGAACAGATTTATGATTTTGGGTCCCTTAGATTTCCATTGATCATTCAATTTTTTGTGACTTATGACCTCAAACACCCCCATAATAATAATTATGTTTCCTCCCTTGTCCAATCTACACTCCTAACCTATGTTCTCCTATGTGGAAATGAAGTTATATGTCACATTTGGTAACCGTTATTGTTCCAAATATCCTTTTTTAAGGGAAGTTTTAGTATCTATTTTTATGATATGGGTTTCTAAGATTGGAACATTAATTTATTAAACCGTTGTTTACATAGATTAGTATTGAGGATGAAATTAATGTTATGGGGGTTAGAATGTAACACTCCAAGATTTTGAGTATTATTTTATTAAATTAATTTAACTTTTCAATATATTTCAATTCACTTGATAGTTGAAATAAATAAATATATATATATATACATACATATATATATATTAAAACACTCTGTCAAACATTCCCTTCACATGAAATACTAACTTCGCATGAGCAATACTCAATACAAACTTGTCTTATTCTATAAGAAACATGGACTTGGTGTACGATGCACACAATACTGATTTTCTACAGAAAAAAACTTTTTATTATTTTAATTATTTAAATATGATAATTATATCCTAATGGTTAACCTTAGTAATATAAATTGTAATAACTAATTTTCAAATATTTTTTGTAGTAGTTTTATATAAATAAAACATATGATATATGGTAAATTCCTTTTTATGTTTAAAAACATCAATTTCTGGAATGAAATACATCAAGTAACGAAGGAAAATCTAGATAAATTTAGAAATCTAATTTTAAAAAATATTATTATTTTTTAAATTCAGAACAACTAAATTAGTATTGGAAAATTTTTGGGATATTTTATAGAAACATCATTTTTATTAATATTGAAAAATACTATTTTTTAGTTAAATACTAACTATTGGTCTATTTAATTATTAATGATAAATGATATTATAAATTAGATTTAAGGAAGAATAATTAAAATATTAAATATACTAACTCATTAGTATAAATTCCACATTGATACTTAATATAAAATCATAATAATTGTTTTAAATTTTTTCTACTTTAAAACCCTCTTATTTTAGCAAATCTGTGGGATTAGCACTAATCTTAATTTTTCCACAACCATGAAATTAATTTCAAAATTCTAAAATAAACAATTTTTTTCAATCTAATTTTTATTTCCTTTCTTGTACATGTAAATGATTGTCCAAAATGATTAGTAAAAGTGATTAAAATTAATCACAGCAATCATGATAAAATTAAGCATAATTAGAGACTAATCCTTAAAATTTGGGGCCCAAGTGACCTAGACACTTGTTTTAAAACTATTTTTTGTCAATAGTTCATCCATTAAACATCCATTATTGAGTATTTTTTTGGTTTTTAAGAAATGTTATCTATGAACATGTTCACTCCTTATTTGTCTCTAAAAATTCCATTTGAGACATTTTCTTTCCCTTTAAATGGCCACCACCTTTGCACATTCCTCACACCTCACAAACAATCTAAATTTTTCCATGATCTTCCAAATTTTCCTTCAAAAAATACTCCTTTCAATTATGAAGCCATCATTTGGTTAAAAACCTTATCAATGGTTTCTTTTGGCACAAAACAAAAGGACTTACCTGATTAAGAGGTAACATCTATTCTTATGATTCATTCCTTTATTTTCTTGCTCCACACCCTAGACTCTGTTTATTACATTATTATTTGAAAAAACTAGTATCCGATATATAATATGATTTTTTTATTTATAGGTTCTGACATACTACTATACACACCTCCATCTATTGGATGTTGAACATATATGGGTTCTTTGTATGGTATACCACTGTCTCACGAAATGATGATTGTTCATTTCCCCTTTACTGCCAATCATGGTGGCCATTATGTTGTAAAATCAGTTAATATATTCAGTATATTATATTTATTATGTATTTATACTTATTTAATCCATTATTCACACACTTATTATTACCTTCCATTTGGTGTTAAAACAATAATATCATTTGAGGATGTATGGACTACTACCCCCTCAAAGTGATGTGATTCATTCACACGCCACATAGAATGTTTTAAAGATGGGTTTAATAAGAGTATATGATATATATGATATATTAATTAAAAATGGACAAATATATATATATACACATATCACTGGAAAAATTTCATTCAATATGACAATAAAAATGGAGACAACATTCATGTGTATGAACGTCTTATCATTTCCATGAATGGTTTATTCCATTTTATACTACATTATGAACTAAATTATAATAATATTCATATAACATATATAAATAGTAATTATAACATGTTATAAATTTATAAATCATGATATAAGTAAAATGGCCAATGCTATAGGAAATTATGAGACATCCGAAGAACAAAGAGAATATTGCCTGAAGTGAAACATTAATATAGGATCATTAACTAGTGGGTAATATTAGGTCATAACAAAATAATATAGTGTAATAGATATAAGAATATTATTCTTTAAAATATTAATAGTAAACTTATATTTATAATATTGGATGCTTTTTTGAGTACGGAGAGTGTCAAGACACGAGGTAAGGGGCGTTTCATCTCACTATTAATTTTGTGAGATACAAGTTGTGTTTGCCACAATTTTAGTTGGTGTGGTTTATGTAATTTACCTGATTATATTTCATGAATCTCTTAATTAAATTTTTGTTTATTACAATATCCATTCTTTGAACTCACTTTCATGGGTTTTAACTTTCAAAAGTTACCAAATCGGTTAAACAATTTTGTCTGAATTTTATATCATTGATATTCATGTTTTGCTATAAAAATAAACTCTTATTCAAGGAGTGTATACATTCATATTACATGTTATATCATTAAATGACTTATTAATATTATATGTTATTATTTAGGTAATTTAATTTTATTAAATGGAGATGATGATCCCCACATTCCATGTAATAAGAGTTTACTAAGAATATCTCATTGCTTTCCAGTATTTTTTATGTTTATGCTACATTTGATGAAATATTATCATCCATATCTCTTAAAAATTCATGAGTATTCTTATTCTATATTATTTCATGATAAATTCATTTATTTGTACCATTTTATACTCTTAATTACATAATATTGTTCAGAAATAGTATTTAGGAAAGCTGACATTACCCTCTCTTCTATTGAAAATATATGTTTTCTAAAAATGGTTTATAAGAGTATTATACCATTATCCTATCAGTTCTAAAATAAATTTTTACAATTTTTTTATTTTACCAATCTCTTTAGGGGAATTTTATTGTTGTATTCCAATCAACAAATATTTACTCACTTTTTACCATACAAAAAGAATGTTTTTTACCTTGTATGATAAGCACGTATTTACCCACCATCATTACTTTTATGCTTCCTTTTCAATTTATAAAAGGTTAATATTTATGAAAATGTTTTGAAAATTATGATTCAATAAAAAAATTCAAAATGTTTTCAAAATTATTTTATATTATTTCCAAAAAAATGGTTTTCAAAACGTTTTCATTCTCTATTTATATGTTTTAAAAGCAATTTCAATGAAATGATTTTTAAAAACATTTCAAGATTCTTTATATGTATTCAAGAAAAATTATTTTCAAAACGTTTTCAAGATTTCTTTATAAATTATAAAATTATTTTTATTTAAATTTTTTTCAAAACATTTTCAATATTTCATTAATTTATTTCATGTGTTTCCAAAGAAAAAGGTTATTAAAATTTTTATGCTAATTTTAAATGTTTTCAAGGGAAAAGGGCTTCAAAATGATATCACATATTCATTGTATTTGTTCATGTTATTTACCATTAAAATGATTTTCAAATGTTATTATATATTAAAAATTATTTTTCTTACAAGAAATGTTATTTTCCTTATGAAATCTTTTAAAAGTATATTTCAAAATTAATTTCCATATAAGATGAAATCTATTGATGTTACTCATCCCTTTATATGAAATTATCTAAATATTCCATTCATATCATTTATATTTATGAGTTATTAATAATTCTATGTTCTTTATGAAACATATTTCATCTTCATGGGTAATATGTTTAGGAAACTCATTTCTCATTCACCGGATAGATGATTTTGAATCTCTCTTCCTTTCATGGGTCATATTTATTATGATATGATTATGAACTCTGTCTCTTTCCATTGGTTATGATATGTTTACATGTTTATGATACCAATTAATTTTTTTGGGTTATGATCTGTTTTAAATCATGTGGATCATGTATGTATGATTTCATTATGTGATAGGTGGGACCTATATCTCCCTATAATGCATTTGGTAATGATTTATATCTCAAGTGATATACAAGGTTAGAATGAGGGTTTACTCAGTTCTGTAATACAGGGTTGTAATGAGGATTTACTCTATTTAGTAATATAGGGATGGAACGAGGGTTTTCATAGTTTAGTAATAGAGGGATGGAATAACGATTTACATAGTTCAATAATATAGGGTTTTAATGAGGTTTTACTACGTTCAGTAATACAAGGATGGATCCAGTATTCGCATGATTCAATAATGGAAATTTTCCAATAAGATCGTCTTGGAATTGATGCCTTGGATACTATTGAAATCAATATGTGCATACGTGTTTCTACAAAACTGTGTCGTAATCCTATGTTATGCATTCATGGACTGTTTTATTTATTACCTTTTTGTTAATTTATTATAAACATCCATGAAAAATGACATGATTTATATTTATGATATTTGATATTCAGGGTATGATCTTATATTTTCTTGATCACATTGTCATACCCTTTTGATAAGGTTTATGCTTACATTTCTCTCCTATTTACCCTAACTGGGAATTTGAGCTCACCCCATTCTAAGGTTTATTTTCTCCAGGTTACTAATAAAGGTGTTATGTAGAAGTATTAAAGTTGTATTTCTTTATGGGAGATGTTTAAGATATTACATTAGGATATATTATATTACTTCCATGTTTCCAAATACACTAAACTATTATAGTCCACTGGCATGTATTTTTGCAATGTAAGGAATATTTATCTAAAATGATATAATATACATGTATTTTAAGCATCAGTCGCTACCTTTCACATATAAAATGATGAGATTTATTGTAGATATGTGATATTCCTAACAATTACCAGTACTACAATGAGATTTCTGATTCTTATGAATGATTAAAATCCATGGAATTTATAATCAACTCCATGTACACTAACCAATTTTGGAACATGGAGGCTTCACTAGATGGGTAATGAACTAAAGGAAATAAGTGTATTTTATATAATAAAACATAAATTTATGATATATTTTCTACAAATAATGAATGTCTAGTCGGAAAATGTTACACTAAAATTCACTAAATTAACTATGAAGAGAAATTTTCTACTACACTACCGCATATTTTAATTTATATTTATTAGTTATAACAGCTCATTATAATTTATAGATAAGTAATATTGAGGTCAAAATAAATTAAATAATGTTAATTTAGTGGAATAATGGAATATGATAAGTCCCAATGGTATTAAATATCTAAATTGGTCTTCAATGACAATCTATATGAAATGATATATTTACAATCTTATGTAAGATACTGAAAGATGGAATACATATTTTTATTAGGAAATAAAATATTTTTAATCATAAAATATGAATATTATTTTAGTGTATAAATTTCTTCATTGGGACTGTCATAGTATTTATGGTATTTTATTATGTAACATGTTATTTATAAGAAATGATGTCCAGACACTTCATTCAATGACGGTATGTCTTGCTAATTATTTCTCAAAGAAATACATGGATAAGGATTCCTTTAAATATGGTTTATATATCTATAACGATATATATAAGAGGTTTCTTAGACATGGATAGGACATATATATTGTCAGATTCCAACATCACTTTAGTATTAATAAAACTAATAAGGGGTCCTCATAAAGGATTCATTGAAAAAATATTTTAAATATTTCGGATCCTTCTAAGGAGTTGGTAAGGATATATCAAATCATGTATGTTTCTTCCATAGGATTTATAATATATGTAATGAAATAGAATCAACCCAGTCTATTTTATTATTTTATTTTAACTAGTATAAATGAGTATGATAAATGAAGTTCACTAGATTGTTTTGGAGGAGATTCTTTTGTACTTGAGAAGGACTGAAGATGTGTTATTTGCCTTTTGAGTAATGGATGTACTACGTGTAATAGTTTACACATGTTATATTCTTCAATCTAACAACGATTATATGAAATTTAAATACAGATTTATTTTTTCCCTAAATGATGGATCCTTCATTTGGAAAATCAATATGCAACCCACCATAGGGGAATTAAAAACATAGGTAGAGTAAATCACTACATTAGAGGTTGTAAAGGATATTGTTTGTATCATGAAAATATTAACCTATATTGATGTCATTCATATTATTAATGGAGAAATTGAGCTATATTGTGAAAATAATTGGGGTATCTAGTAGTCTATGAAATCACATTCTCTCAAAATTATCTATCATATCCTTTGAATATATCATATAATATAGGATGTCATTGAGCAGGGTGATATGATGATCAGTTTCTTGTCAATAAGAGAGAATGAAGAAAATTCAATTTTGATATTTTTTCAATCATAAAAACGTGAAAGTCATGTTGAATCTATAGGTTTTAGAAAACTGGGAGACTGATTGCAATGGTTTTGAAAGTATCATGTTATCATAATAATGGAAATATGAATTTGTCCTTCATTTATGTATGTGGAATATTTATCTTACATCCATGTTTGAATGGAAATAACCCCTCATAGTAACACTTTGATTTAACCCTAACCAAAGATAATTATAAATTATTTATAGGGTTTAATGATATGATATGCATAGATGTAATAGATTCTGTATCTAACAAATTTTGTTATATAAGATACAAATAATGGATTCATGACTGAATATGTAGAGACATAGTAATTGGATTGACCCACCAAAGTAAATCTCATTGTAATACATACAATCATTGATAAACTTATTTTTTTATTATTATTGTCTATATTTCATAATTGATAATAGATTTATACCTAGCCTAAGAACCATTATAATTTAATACCTTACATATATAAGTCGAAATATGAATATAAAAAATCTTGAAGTGGTAAAGTATGTTTTTGTCATATCAATGAATGGGGTATAACCAATATAGAATGTTTTCACTTTTATGATATTTTAATTCCTTATTACCTTCATTTAATTAGAATATTGAAAAATATGGTAATTTTATGTTGATTACATATTGTTTTTTAATTATATGCATGAGTAACATATGAAGTACTCATTATAAAGTTGAATAGTGTGTGGTATACTCATCAAAATTCATGGTTTCATTATATAATTAATAAATTATGAGATGGTTAATACTGAATTGGAATACATCACAACTAGTTATTACACTATTTCAAGGAAAATGTTATTATATTGATGTATATATGATGTTGCTTCATTGGGAAATGTCGTGGATGGGATTAGCCTGATGGTTTGATATTAATGGGATTAATGCCTTCCTCAATCAAATACATCGAGTTTTCCATTTGTTATGTCATCTTAAGAAACTCCAAATGGATACCACATCAAAAATTGAGTATGGACCTTCTTTCAAATGCTATGAAATCCTTTTTGCTTTTAGACCCAATTATGATTAGGAACTCGCATTTGTCGAGAGGATGTGTGTAATGAATAATAGCACAATTTGGGGGGAATTTCTTCCTATTTCATTATTATATTATAGATTTAAGATATGCTCATGAAATCCAAACATTACCCTGATACAAGGATATTTATCCATGTGCCAATGTCTTTATTATGAACATGTATTTATAAGAGCCTCTCTAGGCATAGAAAGTGTTATATATCATCCTTTTATTTGTTTATAATGCTTTCTTTTATAGACATGTTTGGGTCGTATTGATATCATTTCCATCTAGGCTAGAAGATGATATATTGGATATGGGATTTATCATCTTTGAGGTGTAAAGACTAAGTATTTCCATTTAATTTTTTTATAATATATGAGAATTTTATGAGTCCGTGAAAATTGACGGCATGTGATTACGAGGTCCGGTGTGCCCGGAATGAATTTCTAATCATTTTTTTGGGTACACTCAATAAACGTGTCAGGGGATTTTTTATAAATTATGAACAAGTGCTCTAAATTAAAATCAAAGGGAACCATTGATTTCACAGCGCCGATATTCTCTTAAGGAGACAGTCACCTTGACGTAATATGGTAGAGGGTGAAGGGTCGTTTTATGTGTTTTTTGTGGAAATAATAACATAAAATAAATTTCTGTTTTATTTTATTTAGATCATCCATGTTAATATTTCTTTGGGGACCACCCAAACTGCCCATCCATGGGAGGTTATGGTGGTAGGGACCACCTGAGCTAACCTCCCATGAAAGGATGTGGTGGTGGGGACCACCCGAGGACAAAACCTCTTGAACTCCCAATTTAGTTGAGAGAAACCTCTTGACCTGCCCAATTAATTATAACATCATCCCCTTTAAATAATTTTTTTCCAACCCTCATGCTTTAATTATGACACCCATTAAAATTAATTTAACTTTTTTAATTGTTTCCAAAAAGATAATAGATGGATTAATCATTTATTTGGGAACTACATTACATCTGGGTGGAATTGGGAGAAATCTTCTCCAATGAAAAACGCTTCCTATACGAAGAATGCTGGTGAAGAACATCTTCGACTTCTTCCTCGGATGCACCCTATGGAGGTAACCAATGTGGGATGTCTTCGACGATCAACCGTACCTTCTCATCATCAGCAATGAAAAATACATGGTAGGGGGTTTATTTTCATGATAATACATTCCTTGACTTCATTGTGGTTTGGGAAAGAATAGTTTTGAGGATTTTAAAAATTTGAAGTTCATCGTTCTTCTATCATGTTGAGCCAAATACTACCACCCTAAATGTGGAGGGTGCGAACTAAACCAACATGGATCGACCCCTACTCCATTATTCTTTGAGGTGTTATTCAAAATGAAGGAAGGTGACGACGACGACGAAGGCAACGAATGGAAAGACAACATCGCCCATGGCCCCAGTGACCCGCACTACCATGACGGCACTCCGGCATCCCAGCCGTACCGGCTGCGCACACTTGTCGCATCGTTCCACGATATGACAAACCGGCCCTGCGCCCCAGTCACGCCTCCCAGGTCGTGCCAACCACCGACCGCACCACCCCGTTCGCGCCGCCCGTCAGCCGTACCACTCCTACCGCACCACACCGGTCACACCACCCCAGCCGCGCCGCCCAATCCACGCCACCCACTGGGCACCCCGGCCATGCCACCCACTGGCAAAGCCACCCCGGACACACCGCCCGTTGGCCAAGCCACCCTGGCCATGCCGCCCGTCGGCCGCGTCGACCTCGCCGGCTGCGCCGGTCGCGCCCTTCTGAGCCGCCCTGGCTCCTGTCGGTCGCTGCCCTCTGAACCACCCTGCAACCTCGTGCCCTTGCGGCACCATCATTGTAAGGACCTGACCCTAGTTGCGCAAATTCGGTGCCTTATTTGATTAAGTTAGCATACATACAAGGAATAAAAATCTCGAAAGACCGAGTAGTTTAGTATTATTGGAAACAAGGTACATACATATGATTATTATTACAATATGAAGGGAAACAAAAACACTATTTTATTCCACTAGAAACATCACGCCTCATAGATTATGCTTGAAAGTCATTCATAAAATATATCTTCATATACTAATAAAATGAAACATATGAAATGGGTGAGCTCAAATGCTCGGTAAGAGTAAGAAATACAATAGAAGAAAATATAAACATTAGACATGGTGAATAATTGAAAACACATGCCTTTAATAATAAATATGAACACATTATGGTAGGAAAATGTACTAAGTAAATAATTCCATAATAAAACATAACAATGGGTATTCCACTAGTCAAATAACCACATTACCTTTCAATTACTAGATTCATAATGAGAGAAGTTCATCTGCTGGACATTCTGAATCATTTTTTCATGGCCCCGGACAACACATCTAGTGATTAAGGCCTCGGCCAAAATCCACATCGCAATGGGAAAGGCATCGGCCAATTCCATGTCTATTTGTCTAATGAGACCTACCAATGCATCGAGGGGGTATAGCGGGCCCCACCCATCACATAATAAGTCTAATTCATTCCTCATATGAGTGAGAATAAACATAAACAAGATATACATTCATATTGAAACTATCATGTGAAATTTAACTATCTTTCCACAATCATTTAACAAAAAACACTAAACTTTCGGGATAATATGGTGAATGGTTTTAGGATAGATCATCCACAATAGAGTTAGTAATAAACCATTAAATCAAATATGGTAGATGACTTTGTAAATTATTAATCCCAATAATACCATGGAATCAACAAGAATGATGAATTAGATGAAAACACTCTAATAAAATCATTAAGCAATTCTTGAGATACAAACTCTATTATTTTGAAAAGAATAGTTCTTTTGGAAAATTCCTGTATAAAACTAGAAGTGAATAAAGATAATATTTTCATAATAAAATGAGTTATTTTATAAGTATAATGGTTTCATAAAATAGATTATAGAGATCCCTTGAAAATATATAAGAATTTGAGAAATTCTCTTGAATCGGGATTGTATTTTGGAAACAACTTTGAATGTTCCTTTTAAAATGTTTAACTATCCCTAAAATAAGGAAGGATTCTGTTCTGAAAACATTTATATGACACTCACACAGATCATATGATGAGTACATGACAATATATAAGAATTACAATGAGGTAATTAGATAATGAATGTATCCTGACTGAAAATGGAAGTTCGGGTGGAAAAACCCTTACCTTAACTCCAAATCTGTTCGACTCTTGTACTAAAGTTTTTGGATTATGATATTATACATGTTAATAACTTATTTCAAAACCTATTATAAATTTATTTAGTTTACCATAATTTGGTTCACTTGTTTTTATGTAATGAAGTGGAATGGATGAAAATCTCTAAAATTTAAATTAAATATTATTTATGTACATTAATAATTTTTTATTTCCATTTTTATCATTTGGTTATATGGAATGAGGATGAATCATTAGATGAAAACCATTTCGATTATTCGGTGGTATTTGAAATATTATGAACTGGTTTTGTCATATAACTTAATTAGATGTACTTATTCTGGATCCTGAATATTAATTAGGTTATAAGACTTATATTATAGTTTGTATCAACCATGAATATGGTTTTGTGACTAGTAATGAAGAAGAAATTGAAGAATGAAACTTCGTCATCCACGAAGGGTATAAATCGGAACCTCATGGATGTCGATTTTGTTTATAAAATAAAAGGGAGGGAGTAAGAATATATATGATGGTTATTCCATTCACATGATATAAATACATTATATAGATGTTACTGGAGTTATCAAGATCATCAGGATAGAGGAGGAGAGGAGAGGATAACATAAGTAGATAAATTAAAATAAAACCAAATGAGAAAGAAGGGTGTGTTACCTCTTGAATCAACCTCCTTGAGATACTCCTTAAGGGAAGGGGTTTTGGTCTTTTGGAAATACTAAGAGATTCCTGGTCATGGGGGGTGACTTGGGAAAGGTAATTGGGTAGAACCATGAGGAGTTTCAAGTCTTAGAGGTGTTAAGAGAAGTGGTAGTGGTGGGGGTTTTTATATTTGAGGAGAGGAGTAATTTTTGAATATTGATTTCATTATTTTATTATTTCCCTCAAGACAACCAATAGTACTGTTTTATGTGAACCTAGTAGTAATAATGGCATGTGAGTTCGATCCAAGTGGGCTTAAATCTTCCTTGCATCATCTATGATGCATTGAATCAAGTATTTAGCATTTATCATATTTTATTGTATTTTACTATTCATCAAAAATTCCAGAATTTCAGAACAATCCCAAAAATTGACCCCTACCATTTCGTGACATGTAGAATTCAAAAGTGAAGTCATTTTTTGAAAAAAAATTTCTAAATATTATTAATTTAACTTTTAAATAAAATCATACTTAATTAAAAAATTAACAGTTCTCATTCTACAACTACTTCTTTATCCCATTGAAAAATTAACCAAGATGTTTTTATGTTCTAGACTTATGAAATTAGAATAATAATAAAATTTACTATTCATTAGGATCATATTACTATTTATATTACTATTCATATTACTATTCATAAGGGTATGTTACTATTTACTAAAAAATCAAGATTGTTCTATCGGACTCTAAATAACATACTGAACACAACTCTAGATGATCATTTTTCTAAATTAAAAACATAGAAGAGGCAAAGATGTGTTATAATGGCTATATTATAAAATTTCATTATATATTTATTTTCAAAAACTTGGGGTGTTACATTCTCCCCTCCTTACAAAAACATCATCCTCAAAATTCATAGAATATTTCCTAAAAATATTCAGGTATGTCTTTAACATAAGCTCCTCAGGCTCCCATGTTGATTCCTCCATCTTATGGTTCCCCCATAGAAAATTTTCCAGACGAGTCATCCGATATCTGAATACGTGTTCTCTAGTATCAAGAATCTTGATATGATCCTCACATTATGATAGATCGGGCTCAAGTTCCACTTCATCATAAGTGAGTATATGTGTTAGTTCTGGCACATACATTCTTAACATTGACAAATGGAACACATTGTGATCCTTGGAGAGAAATGTAGGCATTGACAAACGGTATGCTACGACTCCAATTCGGTCCCAAATTTCAAAAGGTCTGATGTACCTGGGACATAACATTCCCTTCTTACCGAATCATATGATACCCTTCCATGGAGATACCATTAGGAAAACATGATCGCCTTCTTGATACTCCAAATCCTTCCTAAAGTTATCTGTATAGTTATTTTGACTACATTGAGGTATTTTAATATTGTTTTAGATAATATTCACCTTTTCCATTGTTTCTTCAACAAGTTCTAGGCCCACAAGATTTCCTTCACCAACATCATCCCAACAAGTTGGTGTATGACATCACCTCCAAAATAATGCTTTATATGGTTCCATCTGTATACATGAGTGGAAGAAATTGTTGTAGTAAAATTCTACGAGAGGAAAATACTGATCCCACATGCCTTGAAAATTAAGTGAACAAGACCTCAACATGTCTTCCAATGTTTGAATTGTCTGTTCTGATTTTCAATCAGTTTATGGGTGGTAGGCAGTACTGAAACGATGATCAGTATCTGGGGATTTCTGAAGACTTTTCCAGAATCATGTTGTAAAAGGTGGATCATGATCATAAAAAATCGATAAGGGTACTCCATGAAGTCGTACAACTTCATTAATATATATTCTTGCTAGACGTTCATGTGGTAGATCATGTCTTATAGAAAGAAAATGTGCAGACTTGGTAAGATGATCAACAATGACCCATATTGTATTGTTCCTTATAAGAGTCTTTGGTACTCCCATGAAAAAGTTCATCGTGATATTATCCCATTTACAATTAGGTATGGGAAGATCATGCAATACTTATCCATGCTATTGCCTTCCAGCATTCACTTGTTGACAAACCATACTTTTTGACAAAAAATCAGAAATATCCTTCTTCATGATTCTTCACTAGAAATGTTCCTTCAACTCTCTATACATCTTAGTGCTACTAGGGTGTAAAGAGAAATTGTAACTATAAGCATCATCCAACAATTCCCTGTTTAGATCAGGTATATCAGGAACACAAAGTCTCTTCCCAAATTTCAAAATTCAATCTTCATATACGAAGTCACTCAATCTCCCATCATTCACAAATTTATTCTTTTTTTGAAACTCCTCATCATTAGCCTGAGACTTTTTAATCCATTCTAGTAAAGATGGAATGGAAACAATTTGAAAAGGCATTGATGTTTCCCCTACCATGGTTATTTCGATATCCATCTTTACTAGATCCATGCAAATAGGATCCCTTTCAACTCTCATCTTTTTCAAAACTCCATGATCCTTTCTGCTCAAAGCATCTGCCACCTTATTTTCCTTCCCCAGGTGGTAGTGTATCATGCAATCATATTCCTTGAGTAGTTAAATCCATCACCTTTGCCTCATGTTGAGTAATTTCTGTGAGAAAATATACTTCAAACACTTGTGATTAGTATAAAATTCACATTTTTCACCATAGGGATAATGTCTCCATATATTCAAATCAAAGATTACAGCAGCTAACTCAAGATCACGAGTAGGATAGTTTTTCTCATGAATTTTTAGCTTTCGTGATGCATAATCAATAACCCTATCATTTTGCATAAGGACCCAACCATGTCCATTCTTTGAAGGATCATTATAAATAAAAAAACTCGTCATTCCCCAATGGTATAGTCAATATTGGAGCATTGAGTAATCTTCTCTTCATTTATTTGAAACATTATTCACAATATTTTGTCTAAACAAATTTAACCCCTTTACATGTGAGCTTCGATAGCAGGTTAGCCAGTCGGGAAAAATTATATACGAAATGCCGATAATAACCTACTATGCCAATAAAATTGCATACCTCAGTTATGTTTGTTATCATGGGCCAATCTTGGATTTCATTTTTTTGCAGGATCAACTAGGATTCCTTCCTTAGAGACAATATTCCCATGAAAAGAATTCCTTTGAAGCTATAATTCACACTTTCTAAACTTCCCATATAATTCATGACTTCTAAGAGTCTTCAGGATAATGCACAGGTGATTTTCATGATCATCGCAGCTTTTGGAGTATACTAAGATATCATAAATAAATACAACTACAAAATCATCGAGATATTCCTTGAAGAATATGTTCATTAGATCAATGAAGACAAAGGGTGTATTCATCCATCCAAAAGGAATTACTGTAAACTCGTAATGCCCGTACTTGGTTCTAAAATCTGTTTTCAAAATGTCTTCCTTCTTCACACTAATCTTATAATATCCAGATCGAAGGTCAATCTTTAAATATTATTGAGCACCATACAGTTGGTCAAATAAATCATCAATGCGAGACAGAGGATGCCTTTTCATTATTGTTATAGCATTGATCTCCCTATAGTCGATACATAACCTCATAGATCCATATTTCTTCTTGACAAAGAGTACAGGGGCTCCCCTTGGGGAAACACATGGTTGAATAAATCCTTTTTCACTCAAATCCACTAGTTGTTTATTTATCTCCACTAATTCCACAATGGCCATTCTATAAGTGGTCTTTGATTTGGGTCTTGAACCAGGAATTAAATTAATGGATAACTCAATTTCTCATTCATGAGGATGTCCAGGTAAATATTATGGAAACACATCAACATATTCTATCAAAATAGTTACATCCCTTATTTGAACATTCCTTTCCTCACCCACAGTTATTTCATTCACTTCCTCCCCAATAATTGAATTTAGTTAAGCTACTGGGGTGTATCTATATGAGAATTAGGTGGTGGTGATTCTGCTCTAAATATAAGGTGTTCTTTATCATCATCATAAAAAATCATAACCTCCATCTTATTAAAATAAATTTATGCATCATGGTCCGAAAGCCAATCCATACCGAGGATTATATCATAATCAATCATGGGTATGACGATGTGATCAGCAGATAAAGAAAATTTATATTCCTTAATGGGAACTGATTGATAGAACATTGAAGTAATGATACATCCCTTAGGAGTTTTGACTGAAAACTCCCTTGTTAAATAAAATTGGATATATTTAATTTTCATATCCAACTTGGATGATATTAAACAATGCGATGATCTAGAATAAAATAAAGCATTGGCTAATCATGAAGAAAAAATTAATGTACCTGGAACCACATCATTAGAAACTTCAACCTCTACAGTTGTGATTTCATAAGCTTATCCCAGATCCCTTGGCCTTTTCTGTTGCATATTTCCTTGATATTTTGGAAAATCATTAGCATAGTGTCCCATAACCCTACAACTATAGCATTGAACATCATTGGATTCCTTCTTCCCTTTGAAATCACCAGCAAGATGTCCTTTCTGACCACATTTATAGCATACTCCTTTTCCGTTTATGCATGAATCGGGGTGTTTCCTTCCAAAATTCTCACATGGTGGAAATTCAAATCTTACCTTCTTCCTCGTTTCCCTATTTCCATTCACAGGGTTTTTAGTATCCCTCTTCTTTTCTTACTTTCAAAAAATTCATAAGACTTAGAGAAATATTTTTCTGTTTTGATTGCACATGAAAATATATCCTCATATGATGAAATATGTTGGGAGACCAGTGCCCGTTGGAGGAATGGATTTATGCCCTCAAAGAATCGATCAATTTTTCTCCTTGGATTTTGTATTTAGTCTACATCATGTCTTTCTAATCTTGTGAAGTTATATTTCTAACTTGAATCATTATCATTTTCCTTCTACCTCAGATTCAAGAATTTCCCCTCCGTATCTGCTCGCTACTCACGAGGGAAATATTTTTCTTAGATGATTTCCATAAAATCTCTCCAATCCATCTCTTCTATCTCTTCCTCCTCCTTTTTGTTTTGGATTAATGATGAACACTGATCTGTATCTCTTGATAGAAGATATAATACCATGAAAAACTTCTCTCTTTCATTACATCCCCAAGTGAGAAATATCATCTCAAGGGAACATATCCACTGCTCTGCAGCAAATAGGTTTGTAGTCCTGTTGAATGATGCAGGATATTGTCGCATAAAGCGATCTATCATGGCTCCTCCATGTGGTGGATCCAGATGCTCTATATGGGTATGGTTATTATTCATAACCTGAGTAAGTTGTCCCAGTATAGCTATGATTTTCTCAGCACCAGTCACAACACCAGAGCCAACATCATTTTCTTGAATCGAAGGATAATCCCTATAGGGGACACGTGCATTCATGTAATTTCCATTCTGTCCACTATAATTCATATCTAGATAATGGAAAAACTCTATATTAGGTTATGAATAATATTGTTTAATCTTAATTTAAAAATACATAGAAAAATTGAGATCCTACGCATGGATAATCCCATATTCACAAAAATGATTTCATTGAGTAATATTTACATTAAACTCCTTAATAATGTCTTATAAAGGAAATGTGAATTATCCTAAGCATATTTCATGGGAGTTTCATAACCAAGAGTGAAGCAAGGCCCGTTGTCATGCACCAGTTCCCATTTGAGTGTAGCTCAAAGCGTCGTTTTTGGGTTTTACCCCTATATACATCTATACAAGAGCTACCTCTACCTTCTCGTATCCAGACAGGGATGTATTGCTTGAAAGATAAACATAATATACTCCTTATCAAAATACCAGGATTTTATTGTATGTATATCCTCAAATACTAACTTAGGGACTCTTCCCTAATTCTACGTTTTCTAAATCCATTTTCAAATTATTCTACTAAATTTCATCTGATACCAACTCTAAGGTCCTGACCCTAGTTTCCCAGAGTCAGGGCCTTATTTTATTACATTGGAACACATACATGGAATACGAATATTAAAAGACAGAGTAGTTTAGTATTATTTGAAACAAGTTACATACATTTTTTTATCATTACAATATGAAGGGAAACAAAAACACAATTTTATTCCCTTAGAAACATCACTTCTCCTAGATTATGCGTCCAAGACATTCATAAATTACTTCTTCATATCATAAGAAAATGAAAAATTAGAAAAGGATGAGCTCAAATGCTCAGTAAGGGAATGAAATACATTGGAAGATAATATAAACATTAGACATGGTGAATAATTGAAAAAACATGACTTTAAAAATAAATATGAACACATTATGGCAGGAAAATGAACAGAGTAAATAATGCCATAATAAAACATAACCATGGGTATTATACTAGTTGAATATCCACATGAAATTTCAATGACTAGATTCATAATGAAGGAAGTGCATATGCTGGACATTTTGAATAATTTTTTCATGGACATAGCCATGAAATCTAGTGATTAAGGCCTCGTCCAAAATCTATATCGCATTGGGAAAGGCCTCGGCAAATTCCACGTTTATTTGTCTCATGAGACCTACCGATGAATCGAGGGTCTATAGCGTGCCCCACCCATAAAATAATAAGTCCAATGCATTCCACATATGATCGGGGATTATCATAAACATCATATACATTCATATTGAAACTATCACATGAAATGTAACTATCGTTCCCTAATCATTAAACATAAAACACTAACCATTAAGAATAATATGGTGAATGGTTTTAGGATGGATCATCCACATTAGAGTTATTTATAAACCATTAAATCAAATATGGTAGATGAATTCATAAACTGTTAAACACAATAATACCATGGAATCAACAAGAGTGTTGAATTAGACGAAAAAACTCTTATAAAATCATTAAGAAATTCTTTAGATAAATACTCTTTTATTTTGAAAAGAAGAGTTCTTTTGGAAAAAAATTTGTATAAAATCAGAAGTGAATTTTGATAGTATTTTCATAATAAAATGATTGATTTTATAAGGTTAATGGTTCCAAAAAATAGATTATAGATTTCCCTTGAAAATAGATATTAATTTGAGAAATTCCCTAGAATCGGGCATGTATTTTGGAAATAGTTTTGAATGTTCCTTTTCAAACGTGTAACTATCCACAAAATAAGGAAGGATTCTGGTTTTAAAACATGTATATGATAATCACACAGAACATATAATGATTACATAACAATACATAAGAATTATATTGAGGTAATTAGAGAATGAAAGTATCCCGAATGAAAATGGGAGTTCGGGTGGAAAACCCCTTACCTTAACTGCAAATGATTTCCACTCTTGTACTTAAGTTCATGGAATATGTAATTATACTTGTTATTAACATAATTCTGAACCTATTAGACTTGTATTTAGTTTACCATAATTCTGGTTAGTTCATTTTTTTCTTTATTGATAAGTTATCATATTAAATTTCATCTTTCTGGAGTGTTCGTTTCCTTTATTTTCACATTCGGTTCACATGCTTTTAAGTAATGAATTTGAATGGATGTAAATCTATAAAATTGAAATTAACTATTTTTTATGAACATAAAGAATTGTAAATGTCCATTTCTATCATTTGTTCTAATGGAATGAGGATTAATCATTAGATGACCACCACTTCAATTATTCGGCGGTATTTGGAATATTATGAACTAGTTTTGTCATATAACTTAATTATATGTACATATTCTGGTTACTGAATATTAATTAGGTTATAACACATATATTATAGTCTGGTTCAACCATGAATATGGTTTCATGGCCAGTAATGTAGAATAAATTGAAGAACGAAACATCGTCATCCACGAAGGTTATAAATCGGAACCTCATAGATGTCGATTTCGTTTATCAAATAAAAGGGAGGGATTAATAATATTTATTATTCTTCCATTAAAATGATATAAATCCAGTATATAGATGTTACTAGAGTTATCATGATCATTTGGAGAGAGGAGGTGAGGAGAGGATAACAAAAGTAGATAACTTGAAATAAAACAAAATGAGAAAGAATGTTGCTTTACCTCTTGAAACATCCTCCTTTAGAAACTCTTTAAGGTAAGGGGTTTTGGTCTTTTGGCCAGACTAAGAGATTCCTAGTCATTTTGAGTGACTAGGGAAGATTAATTGGGCAGAACATTAAGGCGCTTCAAGGCTTAGAGGTGTGAAGGGAATAGGTAGTGGTGGGGGGTTTTTATAGTGGAGGAGAGGAGTAATTTTTGAATATTTAATTAATTATTTTATTATTTCCCTCAATAAAACCAATAGTATTGTTTCATGTGACCCCTAACAGTAATAATGACATGTGAGTTCAACTAATGTGGGCTTACATCAACCTAGCATCACCTATGATGCAGTAAATCATGTATTTAGCATTTCTCATATTTTACCGTTTTTTATTATTCATAAAAAATTCTAGAATTTCAGAAAAATACCCAAAATCCACCCCTACCATTTCTCGATGAGTAAAATTAAAAATTGAAGTCCATATTTGAAAAATAATTCTTTAAATATTATTAATTTAACCTCTAAATAAAATCATAGTTAATTCAAAAATTAACAGTTCTAATTCTACAACTACTTCTTTATCACAATGAAAAATTAACCAAGATGATATTATCTTCAAGCCTTAATAAAACAAAATAAAAATAAAAATTACTATTCATTAGGGTCATATTACTATTCATACGGGTATGTTACTATTTAATAAAAATTAATGTTTGTTCTATCGGACTCCAAATGACTTACTGAACACTACTCTAGATGACCATTTTTCGAAATTCAAAACAATAGAAGTGGAAAAGTTGTGTTTTAATGTCTATATTATAAAATTTCATTCTCTATTTATTTTCAAAACTTTGGGGTGTTACACTCTACGACCGACCCTCCCTCGCGGCCTATGAGGCCGGACCTAATGGGTCAGGCAGGGTCGACCCGAATCGGGTCGGATGGGACATGTGCCCACAACATCCCTTTACATACTTTTGGCCATATCTTTAGAAACAGACGTTCGTTTGACGAACCATCAGTGGCGCTAGAAATCAGGGACCGACATGGTCCATTTGAGTATACTCCACTAGAGTTTTGGTTTGATATGAGAAACAGTCAGGTTGTATTGAGTACAAATCCAACCGGGCCCCTAGGACTAAAAGGCGAATAACTCATAGATCATGCATCTGATTGAAGCACCGTCTGTTACGTTGAGACCCCTATGACATGTAATACGTTTGAGATATATCTTTGTGGGATTTCGTGACAGTTGGAGTATCGAATAGAAGCTCATGGAGCAGATCCTCCAGGAGACGAGCGAGAGCAGTGCGGAGACCTAGTTGCTGTCTGAGACCTGAAGACTGCTAACCATTACGACTTGGAGTGACTCGACTAGCCTAGTGGGGATTGCCTTGGTGTCGCGGAATACTAACATTGGGGGGTTCCGTGGTGTCGTAGCAGACCCATGGTACATGACAGGAGGAGTACCATAGTAGGCTATGATGGGGATTGCACTTGTTAACACTGCAGACCCATGGTAGGGAGCACACGTGGTGATGTAGTAGATCCATGGTACTCGACATGAGTAGTACCTAAATTGTCCAAGGTTAGTGGGAATCACACTTGGTGTCACGGTTGGCCCACTATTCTCAATAGAGGAGGAGTTCTTTTTCATCCGAGGTTCCGACAATGTGACTGGGGATGTTACTTGTTACTCCCCCTAGAATAAAATCCTAGTTTAGCTGAGTCATTTTTTCTTTGTTTTCCTTATGATTGAGATGGATCACTTGATAACATAGAGATATGTATGGGCATATACATATGTAAGGTTATCTATTTTTTCATTCTTTACGGTTTATCATTGAATGATTTTGTGAGACCTTGATGGTCTCAAGGTCCCTACTGAGTATCATTATACTCACCCCTGCATGGGATTTTCCCGCACCTTGTTGTGTTGGATGTAGACGACGGACTACGCTAACAGAGGACGAGAATACCAGGTCTAGATGATACCTAGTGGTGGACCTTTCAACCAGTCGGTACATGAAGGAGACGAATGGATGAGGCATGTGGAGGAGGTGATATATACATACCCTTCAGGTAGGAACCATAGAAGATGACCCAGTAGCTGAATTTGACTTTCTAAAGTTCTATTGTATCACATTTTTACTTGTACATTTTAGTTGGTCTTATATTCTAGCGCCTTTTACATTCCGCACTCTTTTCTTAAACATTTTACTTAGTGTCTCATATTTAGTCGTGTTCTTGCTTGTGTGTGTGTTTACTGGTAATAAAGGCAATGACTTCCCAGTCTTAGGGAATTACGCCTTTGGTTCTAGTCACCAGCCCCGGGCAATGGATGACAGGCTTGGGGTAGTCATGACAAGGGCACCAGGGGAAGGGTTGTGACAAAATGGTATTGAAGGAGTTGGTTCTACCACAGAAATTAGGACTCTGATATTTTCTATGAAGCAATAGTTTTATGTGTTGGGAATGTGGTTTTCGGTTCAGGGAGTCCATTGTTGGTGCAGTGACTGAAATATTAATACTCCAGTACCCTGACTATTGATTTCTGACCCAGTGAACAAAAACACTAATTTCATGTGTTTTTTCAAACATTTTATTTAATTTAGCTCACCAGGTATGCTCACCAGGTATAAATTTTTAACTGTAGCACACACGTTTCTTTTCAAGATTCTTCCACACAGACACCCGACTGGAGTTCTGAGATTTGTACAGTCTGATAACCCACCGTGCGATGTGGATTCGGTGCAGGGCTGTCTTCCTGTAGAGGCACCAGTGGAGGCACCGATGGTAGCATTACCGGTTGGTCCACCGAGGCCACTATCCCCAATAGTAGATTTTTCACGACGATTGAGTACATTACACAAGTTCCAGCACCAGAGGCCTCCCAGGTTCAGGGGAGATAGAGACCCACAAGTGGCTAAGGATTGGATGGAGGTTGTGGTGAAAGTTTTCTGACTGGTAGGGACACTAGATGATCTCATGGTGATTCTTGTTTCTAGCCTTCTACAAGAATAATTGGGTAGATGGTGGAGCTTGATACCCCTGGTTCATGATTAGGTGATGATTTTTTGGGCAGACTTTGAGAGCCAGTTTTGGGTTGAGTGTGTCCCAGCAACACTTCACGCAGTGCGCATACAGTAGCTACTTCATCTGCAGGATGGTAGCATGACTATAGCTCAGTACTCAGCGAGGATCACTAACCTCTCAAGATACGACACAGATATGTTGCATGACCCTATTATTCAAGAAATGGACCTTCGAACAGGGACTCAAAAAGGATATCATGGATTTGGTGATCTCACTTAGCATCCCGACGTAGGTGAGGGTGTTAGAGAGAGCCCCCATGCTGGTGATTTTCCTTGTTGAGCTGACACCAGCAGCGAGACCCACTACCAGTCATCAGGTAGTGGATTCTTCTGCAGCTCGAAGTCAACAAACATCAATGAGGTCCAAGAGGACCATACCTATAGGTGGATGACCACATGAGTTAGGATCGGTTATGCGGGGAACCCGAAGAATATATAGACCTGTCAAGAGAGGGAAATGTTTCACATGTGGTGGGAAGGGTCAAATAGATCGTGACTATCCGACCCGATGTTCGGATGATCATCAGACAGTCGACGGACCGCCTAGGCAGAGACATAAATTCGATGGAGGTGGTCCCCAGGGAGTACGCGGACGTGGAAGAGGATCTGGTCATGTGGATGGTGGTGGGAGATGATTCGAGATATTACCTCCACCACTACCAGGAGGTCCACAATGACTGCAAAAAGTAGTTGGAAAGGAGAGAGCTCATCCTCAGGCAGCTGAGGCCTACAACCACGATGTTCTGAAGATGATACAAGGTACAATCTGTGTCTAGTCCACCTTGGCTGTAGTACATAGAGACAAAGGTTCCATCCATTATTTTATTTCCACTACAATCATTCGGAGCATAGAGATTCATACAAAGACGTTTTCTCGATCCTTACGGCTGTATAATCCTATAGGGGGAGATTCTATGATTACACACTTGTGCCGGCAGAGTGAGCTTACTCTAGGAGGTGAGAGCTTCAGCTGGGATCACCTAGTAGTGGCATCAAGGCCTAACGACGTCATCTTGGGTATGGACTAGTTATCTAGAGTCCATGCTCAGATTGACTATATTAGGCACAATGTGTACTGTGTCTACATGGATGGGACATGGTGTACCTTCACCGGAAAGAAGGGATCCATTGTAGTGCATGATAGACTTACCAAGACGAGAGTGCAGACAATCACTCATCAGATGGCTAGCCTTACCCTCATAGCTGTTGATGTCGAGAGTCTGAGTTATCCTGTAGTGGTAGAAGAGTACACAGATGTCTTCCCGGATGATGTTCCAGGTCTACCTCGTTGTAGAGAGGTGGACTTTTACATTGACTTGTACCCTAGGATGGCATAGATATCTACACCAATGTATCAGATGGCTCCAGCAGAGCTTTGAGAGATGAAGGAATAGTTAGAGGACTTATAGGGGAAGCGATTCATCTGGCCCAGTGTTTATCCATGGGTAGCCCTGACTCGATTAGGCAAAAATGTTGATGTGAGCTTCAGGAATTGTGTTGACTACTAGCACCTGAACTAGATGACCGTGAAGAACAAGTACCCACTACCGAGGATTGACGACCTCTTTGATCAGTTGAAGGGAGTAAGATGGTTCTCAAAGATAGGCCTCAGATTAGGCTATCACTAGCTCATTGTATGAGATGGGGATGTGTAGAAGATGGATTTCAGATGTTGGTATGGCCACTACGAGTTTTCAGATATTCCTTTCAGCAGAAATAATTCTCCAGCAGTGTTCATGGGATTCATGAACAGGGTCTTTCAGCCGAACCATGATCATTTTTTAGTGGTCTTCATTGACGACATTATGACCAACTAAGCTACTAAGGAGGATCATGCCTATCATTTGCAGGTAGTACTGGATACATTTCGAGAGCACAAGCTTTATGGTAAGCTCTCGAAGTGCCAGTTCATGATCTGATAGGTTCACTATCTGGGACATGTATTATCAGAGGCTGGAGTTGCAATTGATCCAGTGAATATTGAGGCGATACATGCTTGGGAGCCACCCAGGAGTGTGATGGAGGAATGGTGTTTCTTGGGTTTTGTTGGATATTACTGGAGATTTGTGACAGATTTTCTCCAGAGTTGTAGCACCACTATCTTCCTTGATGAAAAAGGGGAAACACATTGTTCGGTCGGAGAGGAGCCAGTTGAGGTTTTAGGAGCTGAGGCAGAGGCTGACTAGGGCCCCCCATCTTGAGGCTTCTAGAGGAAGGCGTACGGTACGTAGTCTAATGTGATGAATCAAGGACCACTCTCAAATGTATCCTGATATAGGAGTGAGAAGTGATCACATATGGTTCTCGACATCTGAGACAACATGAGCAGAAATATGATACCCATGACATAGAGGTAGCAGCTGTGGTCCTCACCTTGAAGATGGGGTGACACTATATGATGGGTGAGCATTTTATCATGTACTTTGACCACTAGAGGCTCAGGTATATCTTCTCCCATAAGGACCTGAACCTGAGACAATGATGTTGGCATGAGTTCCTTTAGGACTATGACTTTGAGATAGTCTATAATCATGGGAATTGGATTGTTGTTGCAGATGCACTCAGCAAAAGATCTGGTATACAACAGCTAGGTGAGACGACAATGTAGTTGGCCACTTTGTAGATATCTTTTGTGCATAGAGATGGAGAATATTTTCTTCAGTCTCTTACAATCACTCCTCCACTTCATCAGTGAGTGAGGGATGCACAGTGTGGGGATGCTGACTGTGAGACACATTGGGCTCAGATATCCACGGGACAGGCACCCGATGAATTTTCTAAAGGTGGGGAGCACATCATCCTCTTTGGAGGACATACCATGGTACCAGTGGCACTTTAGGAGTATGTATTGAGGGAGTTCCACACATCCGCTCTAGCGGTACATCCAATAGTTGTAAAGATTTACTAGGTCATTCGATGATAGCACTGGTTGGCGGGAATGAAGAAATTTTTTTTAGTGTTTATCTCTCGATGCCCCACTGGTTAGAAAGTGAAGGCGGAGCCTCATGTACCAACAATCTTGGTTCAACCTTTAAAGGATCCATCATGGATGTGGGATGGGATATCCATGGACTTCGTGACAGGACTTCCTCGTACATCTCGGGGACATGAATCGATTTGGTTGATCGTCGACCGACTCACCAATTTGGCCCACTTCCTACCGATCAGAGAGCAGGATTCAGTAGAGATCATGGGATGCCTATTTCTGAAATAGATTGTGAGGATACATGGAGTACCCACAATTATTGTCTCTGTTCATGATACATGTTTTACTTCCCAGCCATAGAAGGGGTTGCAAGAGGCTTACGGGATGCAGCTTCATTTGAAAATCTCCTTCCTTCCTCAGATGGATAGCCAGACTGAGCGGACCATTCAGACCCTCAAGGACATGCTGCATGATTGTGTCCTCGACTTTCATCATTGTTGGGAGTATCACTTACCTTTGGTGGAGTTTTCATACAACAATCTCTATCACTACACCATTTGGATGACACCTTTTGAGGCGTTAAACGGGTGACCTTGCAGATCACCCCTGTGCTGGACTGACCTAGGGGAGTCATCACTAGTAGGACCAGATATGGTACAGGCTACCACAGAGAATGATCAAGTCATCCAAGAACGGATAAAGACTGCAAAAAGTAGGAAAAATTCATGTGCTGACAGGAGACAAATACCTCTAGAGTTCGAGGATGGAGACCACGTCTTTCTACGAGTCTCACCTCGATAGGGTTTGTGTAGATATGACCATGGCTTCAAATTATCTCTGACGTTTATCAGAACTTTTCAGGTCCTCACCAGAGTTGGCGAGGTGGATTACCGCATTTCTCTTCCACCTCAGTTGCACCAGGTGAATGACATCATCCACGTATCCCAGTTGCGGAGATACATGCATGAAAAATCTCACAGCATCGACCATGGTGAGATGGACATCGGCGATGGGGATACATTTACAGAGGATCCAGTAGAGATTGAGGAAATAAAAGTGTGGTTCCTTCATGGATGGTCGATACCTTTGATGTGTGTTTTTTGGAATCATGGGAACCTTTAGAAGAGCACATGGGAGAGGGAGGCTCAGATCGATTCTATGTACCCCCACATGTTCCCTTAGTTTGAGTTGTGTCTTACGGAGTCTTAAAGCTTGAGGTGGGGAGAATGTAGAGACCCAGAGTTTCCATGTATTGTTTTTAAATATATGGTAATTTTAAAAGTCTGTGAAAATTTACTATGCACGATTCCGAGGCCCAGAGTGCCCAGAATGAATTTCTGAACTTTTTTTCATGTACGTTCAGCAAACGTGCCTGTGGGTTTTTCTAACCTTTGAACCGGTGCTGATAATTGAAATCTGAGGGCACCGTTGAACTCGGAGCTCCAATATTCACTTATGGAGACTTTCACCTCGAAGGAAAATGGTCTAGGGTGAAATTTAGTTTCATGTGTTTTTAGTGGAAATAATAAAATAAAATAAACATATTTTTATTTTATTTAGTGCCTCCATGTGTATATTTTAGGTGGGGACCACCCGAACTAAACTTCCCATGGTATGTTATGTTGGTGGGGTCCACCTGAACTAACCTCCCATGAGAGGATTTGGGGGTGAGGACCACTTGAGGTTAAAACCTCTTGAACACCCTATTTTATTTGGAGAAACCTCTTGAGCTTCCCACTTAATGGTGCCACCACCCCCTTTAATTAATTTATTTCCAACCCTCATGCATTAATTATGACACACACCATAATTAATTTAGATTTTTTAATTCTTACCAACAAAATAATATTTGTAATAATCTATTTTTTTGGAACCACTTTACATTTGGGTGGAATTGGGAGAAAGCTTCTCCAATGAAGAATGCTTCCTCCATGAATAATGCTGGCGAGTAACATCTTTGACTTATTCCTCAGAAGAACCTTGTGGAGGTAACCGATGTGGGATGTCTTTAACGATCAAACATCCCTTCTCATCATCATCAATGAAAAATACGAAGTACGGGGTTTATTTTCTTGATAATTCTTTCCTTGAATTCTTTTCGGTTTTGGAAATAATCGTTGCGGGGATTGTAAAAATTTTAAGTTCATCGTTATTCATTCCTTTTGAGAAAAATGATACCACCCTAAACGTGGAGGGGGCAGGTCAAACCAACATGTCTCAACCCCTATGTCATTCTTCATTTGGGGTGTTCTTTGGAATGAAGGAAGGTGACGAAGACGAAGACTGCGACGAAGGCAACGACGTCGCTGCCCGCGGCCCACATGACTTATTCCGCCACAGTGGCGCTTCGGCCTCCCAGCCGAACCGGTTGCACACCATCGTCGCGCTACGCCGCGCCGAGCTGACTGGCCCAATGGCCCGGATCTCGCCCCCACCATCCATGCAACCCTGATCGTGCCAACCACGCCACCCCTACTGTGCCTCCCAGGCTGCACCACCAGCCTACCGCGCAACTTTGGTCGCGCTGCCCAGACCGCACCATGCCGACTGTGCCTCCCACCTGCTAAGCCACCTCGGGCGTGCCACCCACCAGCCGAGCCACCCTAGAAGGGCTTCCGGCCGGCCGAGCCACCCCAATCTTGCCACTCGCTGCCCTCTGAGCCGCCCCGGCTCCCGCCGACTGCGGCCGTCCAAGCCGATCTGCGGCCTCATGCCCTAGTGGCACCCACATCGACTGAGACTACCTCGTGGCTCTCTGCAGTCCCTCGAGGAATGCTGTCCTAGACCCAGCATGACAGGCCAAACCCAACTGGTCGATCTGGACACAACGAGTCAGGCCAGGTCAGGCTGGGTCGGTCCGAGCAGGTCGAACGGGACAAAGGCCCACTACGCCCCTTTACATTCAATTGTCCATACCTTTGGCACTACACATCTATTTGACGAACTGTCAGCGGAGTTGGAAATATTGGAGGGAGACTGTCCCTTTTATTATACTCCACTGGAGTTTTGGTTTCGATGAGAAATGGTAAAGTTGGATCGATCACGAATCCCACCGGCCCCCCCCCCGGGACTAAATGGCCAATAACTCGCAGACTGGGCATCTGATTGATGCGTCGTCTATTATTTTGACACCTCTATGATGCGATTGACCTCTGGAAAAAATTTTCATGGGACTTTGTGATAGATAGAGTATCGAATAGTAGCTCAAGGAGCTAATCCTCTTGGAGGAGAGCGAGCGTAGTACCGTAAACTATTAGCTGGCTGAGACCTGATGACTGCTGACCGTTATGAATCAGAGTGACTCGACAAGCCCTGTGGGGAGCGTCTTGTTGTTACAAAAGACCCACAGTAGGGTGAACCTTGGTGTCATGACATACCCAGGATACTCGACAGTATGCGTACCTTAGCAGGCAATGGGGAGGAACGCTCTTGGTGACATGGCACACCAATGGTGGGGAGAGCGCTTAGTGATGTGGCTGATCCATGGTACTCGACAAGAAGAGTACCTCAGTAGTCCAAGATTAGTGGGAAGTATTCTTTGTGTCGTGGCAGGCCCACTATACTCGATAAAGGAGGAGATCTACAACAGCCGAGGTTTCAACAATGTGACTAGTGATATTACATGATATTACCCATAGAATAAAATCCTAGTTGAGCTAAGTTTGTTTTTCGTTGTTTTCCCCATGATTGTGATGGATCACTTGATAACAGAGGTATATGAATGGGAATAGACCTATGTAAGGTAATATGTTGTTTTCATACTTTGTAGTTAATCCTTGATGGATTTTCAGAGACCTTGAGGGTCTCGGGGTTTCTACGGAGTATCGTTATACACACCCCTGCATGGGCTTTGCCTTGACCTTGTTGTGTTGGATGCAGATGACAGAGAGCGTTGACTGAGGACTAGAAAACTAAGTCTGGATGGTACCCGAGGGTGGACCTTTTGACGATCCGGTACACGGAGTAGACAGATGGATGAGGTGTGCGGAGGAGGTGGTCTATACTAACCCTTTAGGTAGGAACTATGGAGGACGACCCATCGTCTTACATTACCTTTCATCAGTTGTATTGCACCACAGTTGTACTTGTACTTTCAAGATGGGCTTTTTTTCTGGACCCTTTTACTTTCATCGCACTTTTGTTATAATGTTTACTCAGTGTCTCATATTTAGATATGTGCTTTCTTGTGTATGTCTATATGTTATAAAGGCAATGTCATCCCATTCATAGGGAATTACGCCTTCGGTGCGAGTCGCAGCCCCTCGCCTTTGGAAGGAAGGCATGGGGTATTCACGACACGGGCACCAGGGGACGGTTCATGACATGAGGTGTCCTACATATCATATGAAAATTGGAATCCAAACCCACATAGTTTATTCGGCCTAGTATAAGTTCATTTGACTAGAACTATCCATGCCATTAAACGTCATAATATATGAACATAAATATCGTGTTCAGACCATGGTGAGGGGACTTATTTATCATGTATTAGATATAAATCTGAGTCTATAGAGTTCTTATAATGGCCATCTGGGTTGTGATAGATACAACAATACAAACTCTAGGTGAGACTTATTCATTTAAGACTACCCACTATTGCTTCTTTAGGAGTGTGTCCCTTTGAGTAGGGATGAAATGTAATCATACATACATCCAAATGGGGAAGTACCGCAGTAGGGTCATTCTCAACATGATTTTGATTCAATCGCTACCGGTCTCTAATACCACATGACTGATAATTGATGTGAGAAATAATAAAGTGGTAGATTTGATACATTTCACAATATCATATTTATATGGGGGTTAAAAATTAATATTTCCCTTATAATTGTATGATTATTATAACATACAAGATACAGTAGTGATCATGGGATGTTTTAAATCATCTTACATATCATAATTTATAAAAGGAATCAAATCCATCGTAGTTCATTTTTGTCCCACATCCAGCAAATTATTTTGAGGTAATTAAGGGAATGATTAGGGATTACACTTAAAATAATGCTCCTATATGATCACACATATCATTTAATGATGGGTGATAAGAAATGGAATAAATATGGGATAATTTAAAACCCTAATTATGGAGTATTTGGTACTTAATGGTACTTAAATCAAAGGGGATTCATGTTGGATCTCAGAAATTATGTTGGTGTCCTACATTTCTTTGTTATGTTAGGAATTAGAGTCCTTTTAGTCCACCGAACTCTTAAGCATCTAGAAGGATTAAGTGGATAATCATTATAAAAGAGATTATTTTTTTCCATATGTTTTTAAGAGTTATGGATCTTATACATATATTAATTCTATTTTATTGAGGCTTACACACTGATCCTCCCTACTGTTTGAGGCTTACACACTAATAATGGACAAGGATATCAAGTACAAGGATTCATGAGTCACCTAGACTACTTGTCATCATACGTTGTGTAGATTGATCACTAAAAAAGCCTTCATTGTTGATTTAAATGTCATAGTTAATCTTCTTGACATTTCCAATGACAATTACATGATCCAGTTGACTTATCAGAGAGAATTAGAATAATATTCATGGCTTGTCCAAGGTTTGTTTAATGGTTTATGATTAATTTTACATAGGACATCCTAAGAGATAACCCAATTTTCCATGAATCCATCACATGATCTTAGTTTTCCTGTACAAATTGTTTTAAAGGATCTAGGAGTACTTTTATAGATGACATTTGAAGACATATATGGAATGTCTTGGAATCCATCACATGATCTTGGTTGACTTATCCAGACAGTGTCACGTGATCCAGTTGACTTGGCCTACAGTCATTTTGAAAGATGGATTACACTCTTCAAATGGAATCATGACAGTTAATGTTACATGACTATAGGGTTATGCATGACCCTGGCTAAAATTTGTAGATTTCATCATTAAGGCTACCTAATATGTTCAAGGGATATTATAAGAGTGAGCTGGGAAACCTTGGTGCAATAATGAGAATCAACTAACAAGAACTGTTACCAGCAAATTATCTATGTTAAATGAATATAAAACATTGTGAGGATTGGATGGCTATCTCAGAGGTCTTATCAAAACTTCTTGAATTATACATGGGGACTCTATGTGACTTTCTTTGTCATTACCAAGGGACTTCACATGATGCACATAGTATATCAAAGAAGCATCATGTAATATGGATGACATGTCCCGCAGTTGTCGCATGAACTGTGTGGTTCACGAAAATAGCATGAGAATCCATGTATATGTTCAATTCATAAGTCTCAAGTCATTTAGTCTTTGTTCTAGACTTCATATTTTTGAAGCCTTAATCTTTTTTAGTTTCATCAAGTTTTCACATAGGAAGGATTTATCAATTAGGTTGGTTCTCTTCACATAAACCTTCAGAAGTACTAAATGTCATCTATGAGTGATAACATGAAGCTCCTAAGAATGTAACAAGACTTGTTCAGTTTTTCATTGGTATCTTATCTGATTTAGGACATCATAGTTGTCAGATCAACCACTCAATAAATTAACTCCTATTCTTGAGGGCGATGTTGCGAGGTTCCAAGTATTTTTCTTAAAATTTTTTATTAGTATTTTATTTTTCATGATGGGTTGTGGAATTTATAGTCCTCTAGCCAAATATATTCAACTCTTTTCGAAGATTATATCACAGAAATAAAAATTGTAATTGGTAGAGGGCTTCAGTGTCATGCGTTTTACGAGCCTTGTTGTGGAATTTTCTGGGGGGAATCACATAATTTTCAGAAACTGTGAGACCATCCCATAGATTCCTCCATTTTTTAGGTTAGTTCCTATTAATTGTATCATTTTTGAACAATGCATTCAATCTAAGGTAGTTATATTTTTTTATGACGGTTTGTATAAAAACGTTTTGTATATAAGAATTGATTATCAAAGGGATTTGTAATACCATACTAGTGGGTTTAATGATTTTAACAACTGATAGAGGATCCCTACTTTCCCCTTATTTATTTTCATTTATTTAATGTCAAGGGCTTTAGGAATTTTGAGTTTTAATGAGAGTTATCGAAGTCAATTACTCTCTCTGGTGACGCGTTGTGTGATAAACAATGGTTATTGTGATGATGCGAGAGCACTTCATGGTAAAACCCATCATTTTTTCTTATAGTCCAGATGGGGGATTGGGAGAATTCAAGGATATGTTTGATGACTTTATCATGATGGAGGTGACATGTCAGTGGGATCATAAATGACTAGGAAAACATGTCACCAAGGATTCCATTGTTACTATTGGACTGTATGGGTGTGTTATCTGAGTTTTATGATTGCAAGAGGATCCCATATTTCACATTTTTATTTCCTTTTTTTATTTCACAATGGTTGGGGATCTGGTGAGATTGTATGAGTGTTGTCCAAGATAACCACTCTACCTTTATGTGGTGAATCATGATAATAATTTAGGTCTTAGGGTGATCCACAAGCACATCATGGTCATAAACTTATAAGTGTATTATGATGTAAAGGGGGAGTGCTAGGGTTCTAAGAAATTATTAACGCCTTTTATGTGATGGTGGTGTCATTCAAGTTGGCTCTTTCATAACCAACAAGGAATATCACTAGGTCTTCCATGCTTTCTATTGGGATTCATTAGTGTAGCATGTGAGTTTTATATTTTCAATAGGATCCCTCATCTCCCCTTCAATATTCTCCCATATTAATTTAATAGGAAATAAGTTCTTACAAGCTTTGTTGATTTTTGTTGAAGATAATTATCCGTTCCACTGGAGGGGCATCTTGTGACATAAAAAGGTTCTAGTGGTTATGCATTATAACATCATGGTCAATCCATTTTGTTTTTCCTATGAATCCAAAGGGAGAGAATGAGATTTCATGTACATATTTGACACATTTCTCATGATGGGGATGACATGCCATCAAGATCTTCATCAAGGTGAAAGATGTGTCACATTGGATTATATTGTGTCTTGTGGGCTATATGGGTTCATCATGTTAGATTTATGACCACAAGAGGCTCCCACATTTCCCCTTTTTGTTTGCATTATTTTATACGGGGTATTTTATCCATCAACAATAGATTATTAACGAGGGTTCTGCAAGACCACTATTGGATCTAACGATGGTGCAAACACATTTTCGTAGTCATTCTTCCTTCTTTCCTATTCTGTGTCACATGTTTAGTGATGCATAATACCATGACATGGGGAAAGTTTTGGGGATATTTTCTATACTTTACATTGATTAATTTCGTTTTCATTGATAGATATCATGATGACATGAAAGCATTATCAATGAAAGTCCCTTTTATTATGCTTTTTGTGTCGTGTATTTGTTGATAGATAATCATATGACATGAAAATTTGTCAGGGAAAATCTATTTTCTCACCATTGATGTGTCGATTATTCAATGATGGATCTTCCGACATCATGTGAACAATTTCAGTGATAGTGACCTTTCTCTCCTTTAATGTGTTGTGTGTTCATTAATAAATCTCTTGATGTAACGTGGACATTTTCATGGATAGTAACTTTTCATACCTTTTTTGTCTCGTATGTTCATTGATAGATCTCCCAATGACATGAAAACACTTTAAAGGACAGTCACCTTTCATGTGATTTATGTATCAATGGTTTATTGATAAATACCACGATGAAATTAAATTCATATCAAGGAATTTATATTTCCTTTCCTTTTATGTGTCATGTTTTCAGTGATGGATATTGTGATGGCATGAACAAATTTTTAGGTACAACAATTTTTCTCTCCTATGATGTGTCGTGTATTCATTTTTTCTGATTCCATAGCATAAATGAGGGTGTTTTCATGTGGAAGATATATGCCAAATGGTGAATGCCTTGTGTCTTGTGATATCTCATAAATATCACTTATCCTAATTCCACAACATAGGCACTAGGAATATTTATCATCTTCCCATGATGATATCAAATGTGACATGGAGATTCTCATGCACACAGGATAATTGCATATCCGCAGTATGGACTTCATTCATATTGGTATAGTTCCTAGAGTGTTGAATGTTATTTATAATTGGATTTTTTGGTGCATCAAATAAATTATTCATCAGTTGATCATTACCATACAATGTGTAATTTTCCACAATTCTTCACACAACATAGTATGCTATAATTTAGTCATCCTTTTGGTGGTGAAAGGATCATGATATATGTTTGGTTCTATAAGTTCATGACATAAATCCAATATCTATGTTCTTTGGTGATTATTACCCCAAATCACACTTATCCATCATGTGATATTCTTGAAATTCATCGTCACATAGTAAAGTGTGAAATGCACAATTAGAAGAATTAACAAATTCCCCCTTAGAATTATAAATTTTCATTAGAAAAATAATATGATTCAAAGGTAATTTCATATCACAAGTCTTCATATCTAAACATTTGTAGGTATTTTCTTATTGGACCCATGAGAGTATTTTTCATGATTATGTCGACAGAGAATTTAATTTGATAGCAAGTGGACAGTCCTTGATATGAGTGCTATGATTTGAACTGATCATTTATTGGTCATCGATGGTTTTCATCATTTTTATAATATAATGTAATCATAGATTCCATGATTTGAATTTTTTATATTCTAATAGACATTACTTGAGAATGTATCCTGAATTCCCAACAACCTAAGATTTCTTACTGATATATCAACTCTAGTTATCGTGATATTAGATGATTTATAGATGGAAAATTGGGTGGGATACATTTCCTAGAGGGAGAGTTATTTATATTTTGATGAAACGAATAGGATTAGCTGGAGTAGCTTGATTTTTCCATGGACATATTTTGGTTTGTACAAGATTTTTCATTCATGAATACATAATCATTTTTTTGTTGTAGTTTAGTGTCTTTTAACTCAAACCTTATGTCTCTATAGTTTAGGGTATTTTTTCTCATATTGTAAATAGCTACAAATTATGGTATTTTAGCATTCACATTATTCAATTTTAGTTTAAGATCATTTAGCATAGTCCTTATATCATCATATATTATGGTCAATTAGCTAAATCCTTTTAACGTTATAGTTTATGGACTTTTAGTAGGGACCTCTTATCGATGCAGTTTATGATATTTTAGCTCAGACATTTGGATTCCATGTGGTTTCATGTCTTACGTCTAGGAATTGATCGATGACCATGAAATATGGTGTATAAATGTTTTGAATGATCTAAATTATGATATAATATATAGTTATTCCATGGTGTTTACATGGATCTTGGGTATTGGATTTCCTTTACTGCATAAATATGACACCTCTGTTTTTATGTCAAAGCAATTATGAAATGATGAAATGGAAAAAAAAATGGGTCTCGACTCTTTTAAAAGGTTATTAGAAAATTTATTTGTGAAATATTGGTTGAGGGTAAAATAATTGTGATGATAGGCCCATTTGGATAATTTTAGTATGGGTGATATAAGTGGTAACAAAAAATGTTGATTCATTGATTATGGAATGGGGACTACTAGTTAGGGATGACCTATAACACCCATAGGTTCCACCATCTTCAAAGGTGTAACTAGGGCTCAGGAGGATTTGATTCCCTTTAATACGAAGGATATTCCACTAATTGTTTGCTCAAATACCTTATGAATGAGTTCATAAGGAATTCTAGTATGGATAAGTTGATTTGATGACTAATATTTTTTGAGTGACCTAGAAGTTTGGAGATGTCTCAAGTGTTTGGCCAATGAAGTTGGGTGCTGAAGGAAATCAATTAAGGGAGGGATTTTTTATCATAAGTAAAATTGAATCTCTTGGTAATTCTCAAGCCTTATACCCTAGGGATTTAATAGTAAGGTCTGTGCCATAAAAGGGTCTTTAATATAGTGTCTCATTCATTTTCTGATAAAGGGTAAAAAACATGATGGCGTATTTCTGAGGATGTCAAACCCACTCAGATATCCTGTTATAGAGATTTTAAATATGTGTTCAATTTTCTCATGTCAAATCAAAATTAGGGTACAATCATGTGGGGAATAAACCAAAACACCCCTACGTGCTAGGATCTACCATGGTGTTGTTATAATCTTAATAATTGGAAATACTATTATATTGGGAAAATATATCTTTACCTAGGGGGTCTAATTCCTTATGCAAAAATAGAAATACAAGAGAGGAGATTTCGTTTCAATTAGATGGGTTATGAATGTTTTTAATTAACTTGAAACCCTCAAATAATAAAGTGTTATTTGTTGAGAATGTAATATACTAGTAGGTTTCAAACACCCTAAAAGTTGTATCTCCTCCTAGAGAATATATTCTCATTGTGAAGAGATGTGAAAAATCATTACTATAACTATTTCCTGAACCATGGGTTCTAGAGAGAATAAATTTTATTTTCCTATTGCTACATATTAAACCTTTTAATGTTTATTCTTTATTGATTAGTGCTCAGATTGTTTTCTAATCATTGGATAATATGAGTTTAGAAAGAAAAGGTTTGACATTATCTCAGGCCTCCCATTATGGGTTTTCTCAACATTTTTTTTGTTTAATTCACATACAGTATAAGGTATTTTTATTGAGACCATTTTTTTTGGAGTTTATCTTTGAAATACTTTGATCAATGTTCAAGTAGATTAAGACCATGAATCACATGGTTCTAATGCAGGGTATGTTACAAAACATCCTAATTAAGACACTCATGGTAAAGATAACCCCAACCAACATCTGATCAGGAGATAAAAATGTTGAAAAATCATGGCTCAATTTTATTAGGTTATGAGTAATTGTATAGGACATTCATAATGGGGATGGCCCAAAAAACACTCAGGTGTCGGACTCACCATGGTGACGTTAGAATGAAATGAATAAAAAATACATCCTTATGAATCCATGATATCTTTAATTGGATGGTCCCAGCCTTTAGGCATAAAAATCATTCTCATATGGATAAAACTCATTTCCTTTCCAAGGGTCATTAATTGTTTATGGAAACAAGAGGTATTGAATACATGTTTTGTTGTATATGAATCAAGGTAATTTAAAATATCGTGGATAAACCCCATACTCTGGATCATTGGGGTAAGGATATCATCTTCCATTGTTTTGGAATGATAGTGAGTGGTTGACTATAGACTATGACATCATGTTATATTGATGTACCTAATTTGGTATAGTTTAAACAAAATTTTTTAAGGACATGGGGTACCATGAAATTTAATGTTTTTCTTCGATGAATTTTTTATTGTGCAGTTTTAAGTCCCACTACGCCCCTTTACATTCATTTGTCCATACCTATGGCACCAGACATCTATTTGAAAAACCGTTAGAGGCATTGGAAATTATGGAGGGAGGCTGTCCCTTTGATTATAACCCACTGGAGTTTTGGATTTTGATGAGAAATGGTCAAGTTGGATCGATCTCGAATCCCACCGGGCCCTCGGGACTAAAAGGCTAATAACTCGCAGACCAGACGTCTGATTGATGCATCGTCTGTTACGTTGACACCCCTATGATGCGGTGGACCTCTGAAATACTTCTTCATGGGACTTCGTGATAGATAGAGTATCGAATAGTATCTCAAGGAGATGATCCTCCTAGATGTGAGCAAGCGTAGTACCGTGAACTAGTGGCTTTCTGAGACCTAATGACTGCTGACCGTTATGACTTAGAGTTACTCGACTAGCCTAGTGGGGAGTGCCTTATTGTTGCAGCAGACCCACAGTAGGGTGCAACTTGGTGTCACAACAGACCCACAATACTCGACAGTAGGCGTACCTCAGTAGGTTACGGGGAGGAACACTCTTGGTGACATGCCAGACCGATGGTGGGGATCGCGCTTGGTGATGTGGCTGATCCATGGTACTTGACAGGAGGAGTACATCAGCAGTCCAAGGTTAGTGGGGAGAATTCTTTGTGTCACGGAAGGCCCACTATACTCGATAGAGGAGGAGATCTACAACAGCCGAGGTTTCTACACTGTGACTCGGGATATTACTTGATTTTACCCATAGAATAAATTCCTAGTTGAGCTGAGTTTGTTTTTCTGTGTTTTCTTCATGATTGTGATGGATCACTTGATAATAAAGGTATATATATGGGAATAGACCTAAGTAAGGTAATATGTTGTTTTCATACTTTTTAGTTAATCCTTGATGTATTTTGTGAGACCTTGAGGGTATCGGGGTCTCTACGGAGTATCGTTATACACACCCCTGCACGGTCTTTTCCTGGACCTTGTTGTGTTGGATGCAGATGAGCGCTAACTAAGGACTAGAATACTAAGACTAGATGGTACCCGAAGGTGGACCTTTTGATGAACTAGTACATGCAGTAGATAGACGGACACAGAGTGCGGAGGAGGTGATTTGTACCTACCCTTTAGGTAGGAACCACAGAGGATGACCCATCATCTTACATTACCTTTCATCGGTTGTATTGCACCATAGTTGTACTTGTACTTTCCTGATGGTCTTGTTTTCTGGCCCCTTTTACTTTCATCGAACATTTTTTATAATGTTTACTTAGTGTCTCATATTCATCTATGTTCTTGCTTGTGTGTGTGTTTACAAGTTATAAAGGCAATGCCATCCCATTCGTATGGAATTACGCCTTTAGTGCTAGTCGCAGCCCATCACCTATGGAAGGTAGACATAGGGTAGTCACAGCATGGGCCCCGGGGGACGGGTCATGACATGAGGTGTCCTACATATCATATGAAAATTGGGACCCAAACCCACATAGTTCATTCACCCTAGTATAAGTTAATGTGACTGGAACCATCCATCCCATTAAATGTCATAATGTAAGAACATAAATATCGTGTTCAGACCATGGTGAGGTCACCTATTTATCATGTATTAGATATAAATCAGTGTCTTTAGAGTTCTTATAATGGCCATCTGGGTTATGATATATACAACAATACAAGCCCTAGGTGAGACTTATTCATTTAAGACTACCCACTATTTCTCTTCAGGAGTGTGGACCTTTGAGTAGGGATGACATGTAATCATACATACATCCAAATGGGGAAGTACCCACAGTAGGGGAATTCTCAACATGATTTTGATTCAATCGCTACCGGTCTCTAATGCCACATGACTGATGATTCATGTGAGAAATAATAAAGTGGTAGATCTGATACATTTTACAATATCATATCTATATGGGGCTTAAAAATTAATATATCCCTTGTAATTGTATTATTATTATAACATAGTTGATACAGTATTGATCATAGGACATTGTAAATCATCTTACATATCATAATTTATAAAATGAATCAGATCCATCGTAGTTCATTTTTTTCCCACAACTAGCAGTTTATTTTTAGGTAATTAAGGGAATAATTAGGGATTACACTTAAAATAATGCTCCTATATGATCACACATATCATTTAATGATGGATGAGAAGAAATGGAATAAATATTGGGTAATTAAAAACCCTAATTATGGAGTATTTGGTACCTAAAAGTACTTAAACCAAAGAAGATTCAAGTTGGATCTCAGACATTATGTTGGTGTCCTACATATCTTTGTTATGGTTGGAGTTAGAGTTCATTTATTCCACCGATATCTTAAGCATCTAGAAGGATTAAGTGGATCATGATTATAAAAGAGATTATTTTTTTCCATATGTTTTTAAGATTTATGGATCTTATACATATTTTAATTATATTTTATTGAGGCTTACACACTATTCCTTCCCCATTGTTTGAGGCTTAACAACTAAGAATGGACAAGGATATCAAGTACAAGGATTCATGAGTCACCTAGACTACTATTCATCATACGTTGTGTATATTGATCACTAAAAAATCTTTTATTGTTTATTTAAATGTCATAAGTAATCTTCTTGAAATTTCCAATGAAAATTACCTGATCCATTTGACTTATCAAAGACAATTCGAATAATCTTAATGGCTTTTCCATGGTTTGATTTATGGTTTATGATGAATTTTACATAGGACATCCAAAGACATAACCCAATTTTCCATGAATCCATCACATGATATTAGTTTTCTTGTCCAAAGTGTTTCACAGGATCTAGGATTACATTTATAGATGACATTTGAATACCTAGATGGAATGTCTTGGAATCCATCACATGATCTTGGTTGTCTTATCTAGATAGTGTCACGTGATCTAGTTGACATGTCCTAGTGTCAATTTGAAAGATGGATTACACTCTTCAAATGGATTCAAGACAGTTAATGTGACATGTCTATAGGGTTAAGCGTGACCCTGGATAAAATTTCTAGATGTCATCATTTAGTCTACCTAATATGTGCAGGGATATTATAAGGGCGAGCTGGGAAACCATGGTGCAATAATGAGAATCAACTAACAAGAACCGTTGCCAAAAAATTATCTATATTAAATAAATATAAACCATTTTGAGGATTGGATGTATATCTTAGAGGGCACATCAAAACATCTTGAATTATACATGGGGACTCTATGTGACTTTCTTTTTCATTACCAAGGGACTTCACATGATGCACATAGTATATCAAAGAAGCATCATGTAATATGGATGACATGTCCCGCTGTTTTCGCATGACTTGTGTGGTTCACGAAAATAGCATGAGAATCCATGTATCTGTATACTGCATAATTCTCAAATCATTTAGTCTTTGTTCTAGACTTCATATTTTTAAAGCCTTAAACTTTTTTAGTGTCATCTATTTTTCACTCAGAAAGGATTTATCAATTATGTTGGTTCTCTTCACATGCACCTCCAGAAGTACTAAATGTCATTAATGACTGATAACATGAATCTCTTATGCATGTAACAAGACTTGTTTAGTTTTTCATTGGTATCTTATCTGATGTAGGACATCATACTTGTCAGATCAACCACTCAATAAATTAACTCTGCTTCTTAAGGGCGATGTTGCGAGGTTCCAAGTATTTTTCTTAAAATGTTTGATTAGTATGTTATTTTTCATGATGGTTTGTTCAATTTATAGTCCTATAGCCAAATTTATTCAACTCTATTCGAAGATTATATCACAAAAATAAAAATTGTTATTGGTAGAGGGCTTCAATGTCATGCATTTTACGAGCCTTGATGTGGAATTTTCTAGGGGGAATCACCTAATTTTCAGCAACTGTGTGGCCATCCCATAGATTCCACCATTTTTTGGTTATTTTCTATTAATTGTATCTTTTTTGAACAATGCATTCAATCTAAGGTAGTTATATTTTTTAGGATGGTTTGTATAAAAAAAATTTGTATATAAGAATGTATTGTCAAAGGGATTTGTAATACCATACTGGAGGGTTTCATTATTTTATCAACTGAAAGAGGATCCCTACTTTCCCCTTATTTATTTTCATTTATTTAATTTCATCGGATTGGGGAATTTTGAGTTTTAATGAGAGTTATCGAAGTCAATTACTCTCTCTGGTCACGCGTTGTGTGAGAAACAAAGGTTATTGTGGTGATGTGAGAGCACTTCATTGTAAAACCCTTCATTTTTTCTTATATTTTAGATGGGGGATTGGGAGAATTCAAGGTTATGTTTGATGAATTTATCAGGATAGAGGTGACATGTCAGTGGGATCATGAATGACTAGGAAAACATGTCACCAAGGCTTCCATCATTTCTGTTGGACTGTATTGGTGTGTTATGTGGGTTTTATGATTGCAAGAGGATCCCATATTTCACATTATTATTTCCTTTTTTTCCACAATGGTTGGGGATCTCGTGAGATTGTATGAGTGTGGGCTAAGGTAACCACTCTACCTTTATGTGGTGAATCATGATAACAATTTTTTTCTTAGGGTGATCCACAAGAAAGTCATGGTCAGAAACAAATAATTGTATAATGAAAAAAAGGGGGAGTGCGAGGGTTCCATGAAATTATTAACGCCTTTCATGTGATGGTGGTTTCATTCCAGTTGTCTCTTTCATAACCAACAAAACATATCAGTAGGTCTTCCATGTTTTCTTTTGGGATTCATTAGTGTATCATGTGAGTTCTATATTGTCAATTGTATCCCTCATTTCCCCTTCAATATTCTCCCAGATTAATTTAATAGGACATAAGGTCTTACGAGCTTTGTTGATTTGTGTTGAAGATAATTATTCGTTCCACTGGTGGTGCATCGTGTGACTAAAAAAGTGTCTAGTGGTTATGCATAATAACATCATGGTCAATCCATTTTGTTTTTCCTATGATTCCAAAGGGAGATAATGATATTTCATGGAAATATTTGACACATTTCTCATGATGGGGGTGACATGCCATCGAGCTCTTCTTCAAGGTGAAAGACGTGTCTCATGGGCTATATGGGTTCATCCTGTGAGATTTATAACCACAAGAGGCTCCCACATTTCCCCTTTTTATTTACATTATTTTATATGGGGTATTTTATCCATCAAAAATAGATTATTAATGAGAGTTCTACAAGACCAATATTGGATCTAACGATGGTGAAAAAAAATTATCATAGTCATTCTTCCTTCTTTCTTATATTCTGTCACATGTTTAGTGATGAATCACGCTATGAAACGGGGAAATTTATGGGGATATTTTCTATACATTATATTTATGAATTTCATTTTCATTGATAGATTTCATGATGACATGAAAACATTATCAGTGAAATTCCCTTTTATTATGCTTTTTCTGTCGTGTTTTTGTTGATAGATAATCATATGACATGATAATTTGTCAGGGAAAATCTCTTTTCTCACCATTGATGTGTCAAGTATTCAATGATGGATCTTCCAATATCATGTGAACAATTTCAGTGATAGTGACCTTTCACCCCCTTAATGTGTTGTGTGTTCATTAATAAATCTCTTGATTAAACGTGGACTTTTTCATGGATAGTCAGTTTTCATACCTTTTTTCTCTCGTATGGTTATTGATAGATCTCCCAATGACATGAAAACATTGTAAAGGACAGTCACCTTTCATGTGATTTATGTATCACAGGTTCATTGATAGATATCATGATGAAATTAAATTCTTATCAAGGAATGTATATTTCCTTTCCTTTGATGTGTCATGTTTTCAGTGATGGATATTGTGATGGCATGATCAAATTTTTAGGTACAATAATTTTTCTCTCCTATGATGTTTCGTGTATTCATTTTTTGTGATTCCATAGCATGAATGAGGGTGTTTTCATGTGGAAGTTATATTCCAAAGGGTGAATTCCTTTTTTTGTGTGATATCTCATAAATATCACTTATCCTAATTCCACAACATAGGTACTAGGAATATTTATCATCTTCACATGATGATATCAAACATGACATGGAGATTCTCGTGCACACAAGATAATTGCATATCCGCGGTATGGACTTCATTCAGATTGGTATAGTTCCTTGAGTGTTGAATGTTATTTATAATTGGATTTTTTGGTGCATCAAATAAATTATTCATCAGTTTATCATTACCATACAATGAGTAATTTTCCACAATGCTTCACACAACATAGTTTGCTATAATTTAGTCATCCTTTTCGTCGAGGAAGGATCATGATATATGTTTGGTTCTATAATTTCATGAATGAAATCCAACATCTATGTTCATTGGTGAAGATAACCCCAATTCTCACTAATCCACCATGTGATATTCCTGAAATTCAACCTCATATAGGAAAGTGTGCAATGCAAAATTAGAAGCATTGACAAATCCCCCCTTAGAATTAGAATTGTTCATTACAAAAATAATATGATTCAAAAGTAATACCATATCACAAGTATGCATATCTAAACATTTGGAGGTGTTTGATTGTGGGACCCATGAGAGTATTTTTCAAGATTATTTCGACAGAGCATTTCATTTTTTAGTGAGAGGAAAGTCCATGGTATGAGTGCTAGGATTTGAATTGATCATTTATTGGTCATCAATGGTTTTCATCATTTTTATAATATAATGAAATCATAGATTCCATGATTTGAATTTTTTATATTCTAATAGTCATTCCTTGGGAATGTATCCTGAATTCAAACAACCTATGATTTCTTACTGATATATCTACTCTATTTATCGTGATATTACATGATTTATAGACAGAAAATTGGGAGGGATACATTTTCCAGAGGGAGAGTTATTTATATTTTGATGAAACCAATAGGATTAGAGGGAGTAGCTTGATTTTTTCAATGGTCATATTTTGGTTTGTACATGCTTTTCAATTCATGAATACATAATCATTTTTTTGTATTTTAGTGTCTTTTAACTAAAACCTTATGTCTCTATAGTTTAGGGTCTTTTTTCTCAGACTGTATATAGCTACAAATTATGGTATTTTAGCTTTTACATTATACAATTGTAGTTTAAGATCATTTAGTGTAGTCCTTATATCATCATATATTATGGTCATTTAGTTCAGTCCTTTTATCATTATAGTTCATGGACTTTTAGTAGGGAACTCTTATCGATGTAGTTTATGATATTTTATCTCAGACATTTGGATGTCATGTGGTTTCATGTCTTATGTCTAGGAATTGATAAATGATCATGAAATATGGTGTAGAAATGTTTTGAATGATCTAAAATATGATATTCTATATAGTAATTCAATGGTGTTTCCATGGATCACGGGTATTGAAGTTCTTTTAATGCGTAAATATGACACCTCTGTTTTTAAGACGAAGCAATTATGAATTGATGACATGGAAAAAAATGGGTCTCGACTCTTTTAAAACGTTAATAGATATTTATTTGTGGAATATTGGTTGAGGATAAAATAATTATGATGATATGCCCATTTGGATAATTTTAGTATGGGTGATATAAGTGGTAACTGAAAAGATTGAGTCATTGATTATGGAATGGGGACTACTTGTTGGGGATGACCTATAACACCCATAGGTTCCACCGTCTTCACAGGTGTAACTAGGGCTCATGAGGATTGGATTACCTTTAATAAGAATGATATTAAACTAATTTTTTGGTCAAATACCTTATGCATGAGTTCATAAGGAATTATTGTATGGATAAGTAGATTTGGTGACTAATATTTTTTGAGTGACCTAGAAGTTTTGAGAAGACTCAAGTGTTTGACCAATGAAGTTGGGTGCTGAAGAAAATCAATTCGTGAAGGGATTTGTTATCCTAAAAAAATTGGATCTCTATGTAATTCTCAAGCCTTATACCCTATGGATTTTAATAGTATGGTATGTGCCATAAAAGTTTCTATAATATAGTGTCTCATTCATTGTCTGATAAAGGGTATAAAACATGATGGTATATTTTTGAGGATGTGAAACCCACTCAGATATCTTGGTATAGGGATTCTAAATATGTGTTCAATTTTCTCATGTCAAATGGAAATTATTGTACAACCATGTAGGGAATAAACCAAAACACCCCTAGGTTCTAGGATCTACCATGGTGATGTTATGATCATAATATTTGGAAAAACTTTTATATTGTGAAAATATATCTCCACATAGATGGTCTAATTCCTTATGTAACAATAGAAATACCGAGAGAGGAGATATATTTTCAATTATATGGGTTATAAATGTTTTTAATTAACCCCAAAACCTCAAATAATAAAGTGTGATTTGTGGAGAATGTAATATTCAAGTAGGTTTCAATCACCCTAAAAGTTGTATCTCCTCCTAGAGACCATATTCTCATTGTGAAGAGATGTGAAAAATCATTATTATAACTATTTCCTGAACCATGGGTTCTAGAGAGCATAACTTTTATTTTACTATGGATACATAGTAATCCTTTTAATATTTATGCTTTTTTGATTAGTGCTCAGATTGTTTTCTAAACACTGAATAATAAGAGTTTAGAAATAAAAGGTTTGACTTTATCTAAGGCCTCCGATTATGGGTTTTCTAAATATTTTTTTTGTTTCTTTAACATACTGTGTAAGGTATTTTGATTGGGACCATTTTTTTGGGAGTTTATGTTCGTACTACTTTGATCAATGTGCAAGTAGTTTAAGGCCATCAATCACATTGTTCTAATGTAGGGTATGTTACAAAACATCCTAATTAAGATGCACATGGTCAAGATAACCCCAACCAACTTCTGAGAAGGCGATAAAAATGTTGAAAAGTAATGGCCCAAGTTCATTAGTTTATGAGTAATTTTATAGGACATTCATAATGGGGATGGCCCAAAAACCCCTCAGGTGTCGGACTCACAATGGTGACGTTAGGATGAAATGAATAAAAAATCCATCCTTATGAATCCATGATATCTTTAATTGGATGGTCCTAGCCTTTAGGCATAAAAAGCTTTCTCATATGGATAAAACTAATTTCCTTTCCAAGGGTCATGAATTTTTTGTGGAAACAAGAGGTATTAAAGACATGTTCTGTTGTATACGAATCAAGGTAATTTAAAATATGGTGGATAAACCCCATACTCTGGCTCACTGGGGTAAGGATATCATCTTCTTTTGTTTTGGAATGATAGTAAGTGGTGGACTACAGACTTTAACATCATTTTATCTTGATGTACCAAATTTTGTGTAGTTTAAACCAAATTTGGTAAGGACAAGGGGTACCATGAAATTTAATGTTTTTCTTCGCTGAATTTTTTGTTGTGCAGTTTTAAGGCCCACTATGCCCCTTTACATTCATTTGTCCATACCTTTGGCACCAGACAACTATTTGATGAACCGTCAGCGGCATTGTAAATCTTGTAGGGAGATTTTCCCTTTGATTATACTCCATTGGAGTTTTGGTTTTTGATGTGAAATGGTCAAGTTGGATCGATCTCGAATCTCACCGGGCCCCCGGGACAAAAAGGCTAATAACTCGCAGACCGTGCATCTGATTGATGCATTGTCTGTTACGTTGACACCCCTAGGATGCGGTGGACCTCTGAAATACATCTTCATGGGAATTCATGATAGATATAGTATGGAATAGTAGATCAAGTAGTTGATCCTCCTGGAGGTGAGCGAGCGTAGTACCGTGAATTAGTAGCTGGCTGACACCTGATGACTGCCGACCATTATGACTGAGAGTGACTTGACTAGCCCAGTGGGGAGTGCCTTGTTATTGCAGAAGACCCACAGTAGGCTGCACCTTGGTGTCACGACAGACCCATGATACTCGACAGTAGGCATACCTCAGCAGGATACGGGGAGGAACACTCTTGGTGACATGGCAGACCGATGGTGGGGAGTGCGTGTGGTGACATGGCTGATCCATGGTACTCGACAGGAGAAGTACCTCAGCAATTCAAGGTTAGTGGGAAGAATTCTTTATGTCGTGGAAGGCCCACTATACTCGATAAAGGAGGATATCTACAACAGTCGAGGTTTCGACAATGTGACTGGGGATATTACTTGATATTACCCATAGAATAAAATCCTAGTTGAGCTGACTTTGTTTTTCTGTGTTTTCCTCATGATTGTGATGGATAACTTGATAACAAAGTTATATGTATGTGCATAGACCAAAGTAAGGTAATATGTTGTTTACATACTTTTTAGTTAATCCTTGATGGACTTTGTGAGACCATAAGGGTCTCTGGGTCTCTATGGAGTTTCGTTATACACACCCCTTCACGTACTTTGCTTGGACCATGTTGTGTTGGATGCAGATGACAGACAGTGGTGACTGAGGACTAGAATACTATCTCTGGACGGTACCCGAAGGTGGACCTTTTGACGAGCCGGTACATGGAGTAGACAGACGGACGAGGAGTGCGGAGGAGGTGATATGTACCTACCCTTTAGGTTGGAACCACCTAGGATGACCCATCATCTTACTTTACCATTAATCAGTTGTATTGCACCACAATTGTACTTGTACTTTCCAGTTGGGTTTGTTTTCTGGCCCCATTTACTTTTATCACATTTTTATTATAAATTTTACTTAGTGTCTCATATTCAGCTACGTTCTTGTTTGTGTGTGTGTCTACAAGTTATAAAGGCAATTCCATCCCATTCATAGGGAATTACGCCTTTGGTGCTAGTCGCATCCCTCGCCTATGGAAGGCAGGAATGGGGTAGTCATGGCACGGGCCCCGAGGGATGGGTCATGACATGAGGTGTCCTACATATCATATGAAAAATGGAATCCAAACCCACATAGTTCATTCACCCTAGTATAAGTTCATGTGAATGGAACCATCCATCCCATTAAACGTCATAATGTATGAACATAAATATCGTGTTCAGACCATGGTGAGGTGACCTATTTATCATTTATTAGATATAAATCAGTGACTTTAGAGTTCTTATAATGGCCATATGGGTTGTGATAGATACAAAAATACAGGCCCTAGGTGAGACTTATTCATTTAAGACTACCCACTATTTCTTCTTTAGGAGTGTGTCCCTTTGAGTAGGGATGACATGTAATCATACATACATCCAAATGGGGAAGTACCCATAGTAGGGGAATTCTCAAAATGATTTTGATTCAATCGCTACTGGTCTCTAATACCAGATGACTGATGTTTGATGTGAGAAATAATAATGTGGTAGATATGATACATTTCACAATATCTTATTTATATGAGGCTTAAAATTAGTATTTCCCTTATAATTGTATTATTATTATAACATAGAGGATACAAAATTGATCATAGGACATTGTAAATCATCTTACATATCATAATTTATAAAATTAATCAGATCCATCATAGTTCATTTTTGTCCCACAACCAGATGATTATTTTGAGGTAATTAAGGGAATGATTAGGTATGACACTTAAAATAATGCTCCTGTATGATCACACATATCATTTAATGATGGATGACATGAAATGGAATAAATATGGGATAATTTAAAACCCTATTTATGGAGTATTTGGTTCCTAATGGTACATAAACCAAAGGGGATTCAAGTTGGATCTCAGACCTTATGTTGGTGTCCTACATATATTTGTTATAGTAGTAATTAAATTTATTCTAGTCCACCGATCTCTTAAGCATCTTCAAGGATTAAGTGGATAATCATTATAATAGAGACTATTTTTTTCATATGTTTTTAAGAGTTATGGATCTTATGCATATATTAATTTTATTTTATCGAGGATTATACACTGTTCCTTACCAACTGTTTGAGGATTACACACTAAGAATGGACAAGGATACCAAGTACAGTTAATGTGACATGTCAATAGGGTTATGAATTACCCTGGCTAAAATTTATAGATGTCATCATTAAGGCTACCTAATATGTGCAAGGGATATTATAAGGGCGAGCTGGGAAACCTTGGTGCAATAATGTGAATCAACTAAAAAGAACTATTGCCACCAAATTATCTATGTTAAATGAATATAAAACATTGTGAGGATTGGTTGGATATCTTAGTGGTCTTATCAAAACTTCTTGAATTATACATTGGTACTCCATGTGACATTCTTTGTCATTACCAAGGGACTTCACATGATGCACATAGTATATCAAATAAGCATCATGTAATTTGGATGACATGTCCCGGTGTTGTCGCATGACTTGTGTGGTTCACAAAAATAGCATGAAAATCCATGTTTATGTTCACTGAATAAGTCTCAAATCATTTAGTCTTTGTTCTAGCCTTCATATTTTTTAAGCCTTAAACTTTTTTAGTGTCATCTAGTTTTCACTCAGGAAGGATTTATCAATTATGTTGGTTCTCTTCACATGAACCTCCAAAAGTACTAAATGTCATCTATGAGTGATAACATGAAACTCCTCTGCATGTAACAAGACTTGTTCAGTTTTTCATTAGTATCTTATCTGATGTAGGACATCATAGTTGTCAGATCAACCACTCATGAAATTAACTCTGGTTCTTGAGGTCGATGTTGCGAGGTTCCAATTATTTTTCTTAAAATGTTTGATTAGTATTTTATTTTTCATGATGGGTTGTGGACTTTATATTCCTCTAGCAAAATTTATTCAACTATTTTCGAAGATTATATCATAAAAATAAAAATTCTAATTGGTAGAGGGCTTCAGTGTCATCCGTTTTACGATCCTTGTTGTGGAATTTTTTGCGGGGAATCACCTAATTTTCAGAAACTGTGAGACCATTCCATAGATTCCTCCATTTTTTTAGGTTATTTCCTGTTAATTGTATCTTTTTTTAACAATACATTAAATCTATTGTAGTTATATTTTTTTAGGATGGTTTGTATAAAAAAAATTTTGTATATAAGAATTCATTTTCAAAGTGATTTGAATACCATAGTTGTGGGTTTCATGATTTTAACAACTAAAATAGGATCCCTACATTCCCCTTATTTATTTTCATTTATTTAGTTTCAAGGGCTTGGGGAACTTTGAGTTTTAATGAGAGTTATCAGAGTCAATTACTCTCTCTGGTGACGCGTTGTGTGAGAAACAAAGGTTATTGTAGTGATGTGAGAGCACTTCATGGTAAAACCCTTCATTTTTTCTTATATTCCAGATGGGGGATTGGGAGATTTCACGGATATGTTTGATGACTTTAGCATGATGGAGGTGACAGTCAGTGGGATCATGAATGGCTAGGAAAAAATGTCACCAAGGCTTCCAATGTTTCTATTGGACTGTATGGGTGTGTTATGTGAGTTTTATGTTTACAAGAAGATCCCATATTTCACATTTTTATTTCCTTTTTTTATTTCACAATTGTTGGGAATCTCGTGAGATTGTATGAGTGTTGTCCAAGATACCCACTCTACCATTATGTGGTGAATCATGATAACAATTTAGGATTTAGGGTGATCGACAAGCACTTCATGGTCACAAACTTGTAATTGTGTTATGATGGAAAGGGGGAGTGTGAGGGTTCTAGGAAATTATTAACGCCTTTCATGTAATGGTGGTGTCATTCTAGTTGGCTCATTCATGACCAAAAATACATATCACTAGTTCTTCCATGTTTTCTTTTGGGATTCATTAGTGTATCATGTGAGTTCTATATTTTCAATTGGATCCCGCATTTCCCCTTCAATATTCTCCCAGATTATTTTAATAGGACATATGGTCTTATGAGATTTGTTTATTTGTGTTGAAGTTAATTATCAGCTCCATTGGTGGTGCATTGTGTGACTAAAAAAGGGTCTAGTGGTTATGCATAATAACATCATGGTCAATCGATTTTTTTTCCTATGAATCCAAAAGGAGAGAATGAGATTGCATGGACATATTTGACACATTTCTCATGATGGGGGTGACATGACATCGAGCTCTTTTTCAAGATGAAAGGCGTGTCACATTGGCTTCTATGGTGTCTCGTGGGCTATATGGGTTCATCGTGTGAGATTTATGACCACAAGAGGCTAAAACATTTCCCCTTTTTATTTACATTATTTTATACGGGGTATTTTTTCCATCAACAATAGATTATTAATGAGGGTTCTACAAGACCAATATTGGATCTAACGATGGTGAAAACACATTTTCATAGTCGTTCTTCCTTCTTTCCAATTTTGTGTGACATGTTTAGTGATGCATCACGCTATGACATGGGGAAATTTTTGGGGATATTTTCTATACATTACAATGATGAATTTCATTTTCATTGATAGATATCATGATGAAATGAAATCATTATCAGTGAAAGTCCCTTTTATTATGCTTTTTGTGTCATGCCTTTGTTGATAGATAATCATATGACATGTAAATTTGTCAGGGAAAATCTCTTTTCTCACCATTGATGTGTCAAGTATTCAATGATGGATCTTCCAACATCATGTGAACAATTTCAGTGATAGTGACCTTTCTATCCTTTAATGTGTTGTGTGTTAATTAATAAATATCTTGATGTAACATGGACTTTTTCATGGATAGTCAGTTTTCATATATTTTTTGTCTCGTATGTTCATTGATAGATCTCCCAATGACATGAAAACATTTTAAAGGACAGTCACCTTTCATGTGATTTATGTATCACAAGTTCATTGATAGAAATCACGATGAAATTAAATTCTTATCAAGTAATGTATATTTCCTTTAAGTTGATGTGTCATGTTTTCAGTGATGGATATTGTGATGGAATGAACAAATTTTTAGGTACAATAATTTTTCTCTCCTATGATGTGTCGTGTATTCATTTTTTGTGATTCCATAGCATGAATGAGGGTGTTTTCATGTAGAAGTTATATGCCAAATGGTGAATGCTTGTGTTTTTTGATATCTCATAAATATCACTTATCCCAATTCCACAACATAGTTACTAGGAATATTTATCATCTTCACATGATGATATCAATCATGACATTCAGATTCTCATGCACACAGGATATTTGCAAATCCGTGGTATGGACTTAATTCATATTGGATTAGTTACTCGAGTGTTGATTGTTATTTATAATTGGATTGTTAGTGCATCAAATAAATTATTCATCAGTTGATCATTACCATACAATGATTAATTTTCCACAATGCTCCACACAACATAGTATGCTATAATTTAGTCATCCTTTTGGTGGAGGAAGGATCATGATATATGTTTGGTTGAATAATTTCATGACAGAAATCCAACATCTATGTCATTTGGTGAAGATAACCCCAAATATCACTTATCCATCATGTGATATTCTTGAAATTCATCCCCCTATAGGAAAGTGTGCAATGCATAATTAGAAGCAGTAACAAATTCCCCCTTAGAATTAGAATTGGTCATTACAAAAATAATATTATTCAAAGGTAATTTCATATCACAAGTCTACATATCTAAACATTTGGAGGTATTTTATTATGGGACCCATGAGAGTATTTGTCATGATTATGTCGATAGAGCATTTCATTTATTAGTGATAGGACAGTCCTTGGTATGAGTGCTAGGATTTGAATTGATCATTTATTGGTCATCAATGGTTTTCATCATTTTTTTAATATAATGTAATCATAGATTCCATGATTTGAATTCTTAATATTCTAATAGACATTCCTTGAGAATGTATCCTAAATACCCAACAACCTAATATTTCCTACTGATATATCTACTCTAGTTATCGAGATATTACATGATTTATAGATGGAAATTTTGGTGGGATGCATTTCTCAGGATAGAGAGTTCTTTATATTTTGCTGAAACCAATAAGATTAGTGGGAGTAGCTGGATTTTTTCCATGGCCATATTTTTGTTTGTACATGCTTTTCCATTGATGAATATATAATCATTTTTTTTGTTGATGTTTAGTGTCTTTTTACTCAAACCTTATGTCTCTATAGTTTAGGGTCTTTTTTCATAGACTGTATATAGCTACAAATTATAGTATTTTAGCTTTCACATTATTGAATTGTAGTTTAATATCAATTAGAATATTCCTTCTATCATCATATATTATGATCATTTAGTTCAATCCTTTTATCGTTATAGTTTATGGAATTTTATTATTGACCTCTTATTGATGCAGTTTATGATATTTTAGCTCATACATTTGAATGCCATGTGGTTTCATGTCTTACGTCTAGGAATTGATCATTGATCATGAAATATGGGGTAGAAATGTTTTTAATGATATAAAATATGTTATTTTATATAGTTATTCCATGGTGTTTCCATGGATCATGGGTATTGGAGTTCCTTTACTGCATAAATATGACACCTCTGTTTTTATGTCAATGCAATTATGAATTCATGACATGGAAAAAATGGGTCTTGACTCATTTAAAAGGTTAGTAGAGTATTTATTTGTTGAATATTGGTTGAGGGTAAAATAATTATGATGATAGACCCATTTGGATAATTTTAGTACGGGTGATATAAGTGTTAACTGAAAATATTGAGTCATTGGTTATGGAATGGGGACTACATGTTGGGGATGACCTATAACACCCATAGGTTCCACCGTCTTCAAAGGTGTAACTAGGGCTCATGTGGATTGGGTTCCCTTTAATAAGAAGGATATTCAACTTATTGTTTGGTCAAATACCTTATTCATGAGTTCAGAAGGAATTCTTGTATGGATAAGTAGATTTGATGACTAATATTTCTTGATTGACCTAGATGTTTTGAGAATACTCAAGTGTTTGACCAATGAAGTTGGGTGCTGAAGAAAATAAATTCGAGAAGGGATTCTTCGTCTTAAGGAAAATTGGATCTCTATGTAATTCTCAAGCCTTATACCCTATGGATTTTAATAGTAAGGTCTGTGCCATAAAAGGTTATGTAATATAGTGTCTCATTCATTCTCTGATAAAGGGTAAAAAGCATGATGGCATATTTTTGAGAATGTCAAACCCACTCAGATATCCTGGTATGGGGATTATAAATATGTGTTCAATGTTCTCATGTCAAATTGAAATTAGGGTGCAATCATGTGGGGAATAAACCAAAACAACTCTAGGTGCTAGGATCTACCATGGTGTTGTTATGATCTTAATAATTGGAAATACTATTATATTTGGAAAATATATCTCTACCTAGAGGTTCTAATTCCTTATGCAACAATAGAAATACCGAGAGAGGATATATCATTCAAATTAGACAGGTTATGAATGTGTTTAATTAACCCCAAACCCTCAAATTATAAATTTTTATTTTTGGAGAATGTAATATAGAATTAGATTTCAATCACCCTAAAAATTGTATCTCCTCCAGGAGAACATATTCTCATTGTGAAGTGATGTGAAAAATCATTACAATAACTATTTCATGAACCATGGGTTCTAGAGAGCATAACATTTATTTTACTATGGATACATAGTAAACCATTTATTATTTATGATTTATTGATTAGTGGTCAGATTTTTTTCAAAACACCGGATAATAAGAGTTTAGAAAGAAAAGGTTTGACATTATCTCAGGCCTCCTATTATGTGTTTTCTAAGAATTTTTTTGTTTCTTTCACATAAAGTGTAAGGTATTTTGATTGGGACCATTTTTTTGTGATTTTATGTTTTTACTACTTTGATCAATGTGAAAGTAGTTTATGTCCATGAATCACATGGTTATAATTTAGGTTATATTACAAAAAATCCTACTTATGACACTCATGGTTAAGATAACCCCAACCAACTTCTGAGCAGGAGATAAAAATGTTGATAAATCATGGCTCAAGATTATTAGGTTATGAGTAATTTTATATGACATTGATAATGTGGATGGCCCAAAAAAAACTTAGGTGTTGGACTCACCATAGTGACGTTAGGATGAAACGAATAAAAAATCCATCCTTATGAATCCATGCTATCTTTAATTGGATGGTCCCTTCCTTTAGCCATCAAAATCATTCTCATATGGATAAAACTCTTTTCAATTCCAAGGTTCATGAATTGTTTGTGGAAACAAGAGGTATTGAAGACATGTTTTGTTGTATATGAATCAAGGTAATTTAAAATATGGTGGATAAACCCCATACTCTAGATCACTGGGGTAAGGATATCATCTTCCTTTGTTTTGGAATAATAGTGAGTGGTGGAATACAGACATTAACATCATGTTTTCTTGATGTACCTAATTTGGTTTAGTTTAAACATCATTTGGTAAGGACATGGGGTACTATGAAATTTTATTTTTTTCTTGGAGTATTTTTTGTTCTGCAGTTTTAAGGCCACGGGACCAAGCCATTTTTATTTATGTTTATCATATTGTGTTAAGGAATATATTGTTGTGCGGTTATAATATCATATTTTTATGACGTTTTCATGGAAATTTGACATCATGTAGTAATGATTTGTGAGTAGACATTAAAAATTGTGCATGATATATTATATATATAAGTAGGATACATGAATATTTAACTCACGCAAAGGAAAAATGCTCTAGAATGACTCAGACCATGTGATGTTGGGGTTCATTGTTTATCTTTTGTTGTAGTTGGACCCAGGATTGGAGCTCTAGGAATCACTACAATTCCTATGTTGATATGAATCTAGACACACATAGTTCATGAACAATAAACTCTTTACAAAGGTCTGACTCATACATATAGGTGGGTTTTTCTATCATTTATTTCTATATTTGGTCCCATGTTCTGAGATTTAGTCATTACTACATATCCTGTGACGATGGGAATCATGAAACATATCGTTCTTGGGGAACTGTATAGTACATAGCCTTGCGGTAAGGATACATAATTTCTATTCTAAAAAGGTGTATTGTGATGGGTACCAAGAATGGAAATTTGGGCTTCACAATATAAACTATGCTAATGGGAAATAATACATACACTGTTCTTGTAGAAGGTCCTTCTGGAATGATTCTTGAATATACAGAGAAAGGGGGAATATTTATATTTGTTGTGAATGGAACCATGATAGAACAAAAGAATTTTCACTACACATCATGTTATTTCAATAATCAAGTCACATGTAGTTACAAAATGGAGGTCTGATGGGAGACCAACAACAATAATATTGGTCCTCTCCAGAAAGACCCATAGGAACTTAAAATTTTATGTCATGAAAGGGACACTGACCATGAATTTTGATATTATGTGTTGGGGACTCATTGAATTAATTTTAACACCTTTCATTCAGGAACATGAAGAGACTAACATGATGTTTTAGTCCTCGTTTATGTTGGGAAGGCATTAATAAAATTCCAATTCATATGTGAGCTACGATTGATGTTACAAACCAGGAATGGAAAGGGTTCCTATGACAATGAATATTTGGATAAGGATATGACAGGTGAATTTTTTATCATTTATCAAATGGACCAATATACAAGATTAAGGAACCCCGATGTAACTCATTGAGATTTGAATCAAGATATATGTAGTTCTAGAAAACCCATGGAGTTTTAATTTCATCAGGAAATGACATTAGTCATGCAGTTTAACTTCATTCGATAAGAACATGGATTTCCTGACATGAATAAAATGGATGTCGTGGATCAATATAGTTTTTTTAATGCACTAAGTGCATTTTTCATGTAGATAAATTTCATATACTAATGTATTTGATCATTTTTTAATTTAAATACTTTACTCTAGTGCTTGAGACGAGGTGTGGTTTAATGTCTTTCTTCTAGGATGGGATATTCCATACAGTTTAATGTTTGTCTACTATGAAAACTCGATATATTTTATCTTCTTGTGGTTAATATGTAGGGTATCATGAAATTTAATGTCTTACTAATTGTAATTTAGGTTGATCATATTTTATTGACTTTCTTCCAAGATGAGAGATGTTTTGTAGTTTAATGTATTTCGACAAGGACCTACATCATATGGTATACTGTCTGGTGGTTTGGACATGTTTTGTATAGTTTTAATGTTATGTGGTTAAAATAATACACATACAATTTAACATCTTGTGGTTAAGAAAAACTCTGTACTATTTAACATCTTATGGTCAGGATGTGCTCGGTATAGTTTAACATCATGTGGTGAGGAAATTTTTGGGAACTCCTTTTTGATTCATTTGGGATCTCATAATTGGAAGTGGAAATGGGTCAATGCATTTTTGGGAGAATTAATATGAAAAACACTATAAATATATCAATGATATATAATTCTTCATAAAATTAGAATATAATTACCAGGTTCATACCACCGATCCTACCTCTCTAGGTCTATTTCTAATCATAGTGAAGTGAGTATAACGGTTTATGGGGAACTATATATTGTTAACCATGGTGTTGTACAGATCTTTCTATATGAAGGTTCTAGGTATTTTTGAGAACTTCTCTATAGAGAGTTGTCTTGAATTACAGAGAACCTCTCAATTTTATTGTTCTTGTTAATGGAAAGGATTATATTGTCCGTTAAAGATATCACCTTAGAGAGTTTGACCCCAGTAGATATCAGGAGTATATTCCCTATGATCCATCTCCATACTACCACAATGAGAACTATCAGGGTAATGATAACCTTATTCATTGTGTAAAGAGTCAAAAAGACCTTAGGGTGTTTAGAATGAATCTTAAACAACCTCATAGAATCATAGAATTTTGAAGGTCATGAGTATGAGCCTCACTCTTCCACATGTCCAGAATATGTCATCATGCCTTTTGGGGTTCAATATGGATATATGCATACAAATTAAAGACTTCCATTATATAATAACAACAATATGGTGCAGCAGGAATATGAAACTACTACTGAGGTGCTATTTTATTTTTTCAATGATCATCTCTGATATAGTCAAGAGCCTATCTTGAGGGATGCTTCATTCTCACTTGGTGGGCCTTAGGTAGAACATGTATATAAGCCGCATTCAGGGCCTATTGAAAATTATAATGGCATTTTTTTTGGAGTATGATCCCATCTCATGACATGTGATGCTCTCACTTGGTCATCCATAGTTGGAATGGGAATATGAGCTTAGTCTTGTCTCGAATTACCCAATAGAATATTCTTATGGACCTCTATAATGGATTTAGAAAAATGATACTCCAAATATAACCTACATAGATATTTATAGTATCTTTGATGATAGTTATAGGAGCCATACCTAAGGTATTTTCCGCTCTCACATGGTGATCCTTGGCTGTAATTGGCATATGATCCTAGTCATGGGCCATTGGAATATGTTTCTGGAGTTTTTATATATGAATATGAGCATGCATAGACGAATTCTCCCCACTTACATGGTGATCTGATGCCATAATGATGATATGAACCTAATCATAGATCTTTGGAACATGACATCATACATTTTGGATAGGGGTATGATCCAACCACGAGGCATGTGCCACACACACATGGTGCACACTAGTTGGTAAGGGGATATGAGTCAAGTATGATGCCTCACCTATTACCAGAATACACTGACAATACGCTTATATGGGAAAAATAATATGTGTTTACTATGGAGAAATAACTTTTCAAAATGAAAAGAGTTATGAGAAAACATAGATATAGTGATAGGAATATGTGCATATCCCAAAAATATAACCAGAATATACCGGTGTAGTAACTCTTAAATTGTCATGAATCATTTTTACATCAACATGGTATGTGTGGGAATCTATTCTCGTTCACTCTTAGCTTTTATGGTATATTGGTAAATGCCATTGATTTAATTGGGGACATAAGACCAATAATATCAACCTTGATCTTTTATATTATGGTGTTGGACTAAATTAATGGGTGTGGGGATATGTGCTACCCCAATGCCCGTTGTTGGAATATGCTCATGTACTTGTGCTGAGTGAACAGAGATATGAGCATGCTCTCTTCGGTATTTACAATTCTGCATTTGGAATGGTTTCTTTGAAGCCCTGATCCAGGTGTTTCGGGAGGAGACCAATAGGATAACATGATCAATAGGCCACTAAGTGGAATTGGTGATTTTTTGATATAGATTGTATTAAGAATGTATAGTATCAGTGTTCTTCCATGTAGCCGTAACTTCCACATAATGTTAATATATGGTCCTAATGATTGAAATGTCACATTGTTTTTATCATGTGTCTGGATTGTGTTTTTACAGTCTTTTAATGAGGTAAGGACATGAATATATATGTTTGTGACATGATATAGTATATATTCGTCTTTACATATCTCATTATGATGTGATTCAAGGCATACATAGTTCTAGAATACTCATTCAATTTTAATATTGTATATAAAGGACATAAGCCATTCGGTTTAATGTTTTGTGGTATGGATGAGTATATAGGCGGATGGTCCTATATATAGGATCTATGACTCTATATGTTTCTCATTAGGTTGAGAGTCATTCCGTAAGAATTTCAAGAAACCCCAATTTTTTTGTTACAAGTAGTTGGAAATTACCATTAACTTTAATGTCTTATAGAAAGGGAATCAACCACGTAGTTTTAAATATTGTGGTATATAGAGACACTAGACTATAAAACATTTCATTTCATTATTTTAATACTAATTAAACAATAAATTTCAATCAAGAGATCTTAATGTCTAGTGTCTTGGAATATTCGGTAAAAAACTAAAAACATTGAAATAAATAAGACATTTTATTACTTATCATCCATTTTAAAGTCCTAACATCCATTGAGGCTTACAAAAATAGAAGATAACCTTTGGATAACATGATCAATGGGATGCAATACTAATCCCAATAAGGAAATAAACATTAATATAAATCTCAACACATGGGTTAGATGGAATAACCTAATGATATAATAAGGCATGGAACCAGAGTAAACATAATGAATCATAAATTGGGATCATATAATCCGGGATTCATAGTAATTTTATTGCCACATAAAACATGACATTATGATGAATCAATGCTCATTGCATATAGAGTAGTATGAACTAAGGATCATTGCACATAGAGGATCACGAGTCAAGGATCGTGGCACATAGAAAAGCATGATTCATGTCTAACCTCTAAGACCGTTGCACATGACATCTCATGAGACTAAAATTTAACCAATTCATTATTTAAATATCTTGGCACACCAATAATAAAAATTTCATGAATATTATTTCACTATAAAGAAACAAACAAATATAGTCTAACATAAACATAATGGTTACCCACAGAATGAATTGGGTATCATAATCATGTCAAAAGCATAACAAATGGGTGTATCACAGAAGTGCCCATGAAATAAATGAATTATATAATACATGAAAATTAATAAAGTATAATAGAAATATATAATGATAATATATTTCAAACTGAATTGAAAAGAGTGTTTAAGAAAAATTATAAATAAAAAAATTGCACAGTTTAAGGGAAGACATTCAGGATCCTTTTAAATGGAAAAGGAGTAATTGTTTGTATGAAAATATAATTGAAACAAGGTATAATATTTTATAAAATTAGTGACTTTAGAGAAATAATGGTATATTAATGTAGATTATTGATCACACTTCAAAATGTGAAAGAATTCAGGATGATCCCTTAAATAAGTCATGCTTATCAAGAAAAATCTAGTACAGATCCATTTAAAAACATATATATAACACAAAAATAACGACTAATTTATCATTATAAAAGTTTTTGGAACATATAAAGTGAATTAATTATATTTATATAACATGAAATGTTAATTTCATTTGGGAAAAACTAGATAAAGAATAACCTGAAGGAATAATGGATGGTCGGGTATAATCCCTTAGCTTATGTTTGAAGCAATTCTTCACATGGTCTAAATTTTTTGAATAATAAAAATATATTAATTAATAAATAATTAATGAACCATTTTTATATATATTTTATTTATAATAACTTTACTATGTTTATTTATGTACTTTTTGATGGGTTAAGTGACTCAATTTTATTGTTTGGGAGGGTTGGTTTCCTTGGTTTTCATGATCTGTTTACTTGTATTTATGTCCAGGAAATCAAGTAAAATGAGAATAGTTGTTATAAAATGATCTTTTGTGTTATTAAAAAAATTATATAATATTAAAATATCATTTTTTATAAGTGAAGATGATTAAATAGATAAACCGTTAATGATAATCATTTCAATTGATTTACAATTTTTTAATCATAACGAACTCATTTTGTTTTATAAATTAATATAATGGGTAAAATATAAATTCCAGAACATTATATATGAATAATACATATATTATAATCTATTTACACCATAAAAATTGTTTCATGACAATCCTTGACGATGGAATCGAAATATGAAAGCATGTCATCCATGGCAGTGGTAAATCAGCACCACAGTGAATATGTTTTCATTATTAAATTAAAAGACACATTAGAAGTGATTGTTGAATAATTATTCCATAAACCAGTTAAAATTAAATTATACGTAGTATATTGGATTTTCATTCCATTTTTATTAGCGGCTGTGAGTAGAGAAAATCAAAATAAAAGAAGAAGAATTTTTTTAAGAAAATAGAAGAGGGATTTACGTCTTGATTAATTTTTCTTGAGAACCTCTTTAGGGGATTGGGTTTTGTCTCTTTTTAAGAAAAAAAGTCCTCCTAGTTGTGTGGGAGAGGATTGGGAAGATTTATGAGAAGAAGTTGGGAAAGGCACAAGGATTTAATGTTATGTGGGGAATAGGTGGTGAGGGTGGCATTTATAGTGGAGGAAAATGTTATCTTCACATTATTTTACTCATTATTTTATAAATTTTTTCAAGAATAGAATTAATATTGATTCATCATAGTAAATAATTTTATTAGATCATTTTATTTTTAACTACTTGTTCTTACAATAGATATGACTCAATAAATAGTGTATTTTATATAAAATTTATATATACAGTAAATTTCCATTTTTTACAATAAAAAAATTATGGTAATTCAAAAAAAATACCAAAAAATCACACAAAATATTTTCGAACCTCGATAATTAAAAATTTTCTCCATTTAATGAAAATAGTTTTCTAAATTTCAAAGAAATTTCATTTAAAAACAAAATTTACTCAAACAATACAGATTCTAAAATTATGACTAATTTAATATCATGTTGAAAATATAACTATTGTCTCATAAAATTAGATCATAATTATAAGACATATAAATATTAATTTGAGAATACATTTTATGAAAATAAATTATTCATTAAATTAATAAATTATCTATAAAATTGTAATTAAATATTTATGACATTGAAAAATAGCAACACATAATTAATAATTTTTAAAATATTTATTTACTTCTAATATGATATAATTATATAATATTTTCACATATGAAATGGATAAATTTTCTTGGTACTTTCATTGGTGATGTTACTATTCAATTGGTCATTTTACTATTTCTAAGGGTCGCATTATTATTCCAATGGTTATGTTATTATTCCATTGGTATAGGTTTTTTAACTTCTAGAAATATTCTTATTTAATTCATTCATCATTTATAATGCTTATTTCATGTTATCTTATGTGTTTTTAACATATTACAAAATTATAAAAAGATAATTGCTATAAATAAAACATTATGTTGTTTCATTCTTCCCCCTTATGAAATTTCCCCCCAAAAAACTTCATTTTATATTATATGTTGAAAACAACTGTGATTACTTCTCTTTCATTGCTTTCTCTAGTTTCTATGTTTCCTCTTCGTACATATGGTTTCACAGAATTACATTGTCTAGGTGACTAGTCTTATTGTGTAGAACAGTATCTCTATGATTCGAGATATTCACTAGTTCTCCTCATAAGAAAGATTATTCTTCCACTGTACAACCTATGATGTTAGTACATGTGAGGCATCCAGTATTTACTTCATTAAAAGAGATATGTGGAAGACATCGTGTACTTGAGACATGGTATATGAAATTTCTAACACGATCATTTTTCTTAATGTGGCCAATATACATGGCAAATATCATTAATTTCTTCCCTAATCTCATGATCCCCTTTCAAGGGGATATGCAGAGGAATAACATGTCTCTACCCATAAACTCTATGTCCTATCAAGGATTTTCTGCCTTTATATATTTTTTTTATTATTCTACGTTGATGTTCTACTAAATGGTTTTCAACATCTCCTCCATTTTAGGTCCTAGCAACTCACATTCCCGAAATCATCCAAGCATGCCGATGTTCTGCACCATTTCTCTTAATGTACCTCAAATTGATCCATATGTATTCTCAAGTGGAAAATATTTTTTATGGAGAATTAAAACATAAAAAAATGTTCATCCCATAATCCTTTGAAGCCCATATAACATACCATAAACATGTTTTCTAGTGTTTGAATAGTTAACTCAGATTGGACCTCAATTTGAGGATGATAGGTCATATTGAAATTCAGCTCAATGCTTGGATCATGTTGGTGAAACTTCTAGAACATGGAGGTGGATCATAGATATATATTGGATACAATAGTTAGAGGTACTCCATGTAGCCTTAATAATTATTGGATGTATATTTTTGAAATTTAATCTACTGATAAGTCCTCAGGTATGGTGATAAAGTGAGTTATCTTTGTATAATGATCTATAATAACCCATATAGAATTATTCCTAGGGATGTATTTGGAAGTCTAGTAACAATTTCCATGGTGTCATTTTCCCATTTCCATGTTGGTATGGATAATGGTTTCATCATCCCTTTAGAATTTTTCATTTCAGCCTTCACTTGCTGACATAATAGGAACTTTGATTTATACTCAAAGATCTCATTTTTCATATTGTCCCACCAAAACCTATCTATGAGAACTTGATACATATTTGTGCTACCTAGGATAATATATATGGTTGATCTATGTTTTTCATTCACAAGTTCATTCTTTATCTCTGAATTATATGGTGCACATATTCTTGACCCAAATATTATGACTCCATCCTCACCGATCATGAAGATGTAGGATTTCCAATTTCATATAGGTTCCACCCTTTTCTGAATTTCCAAATCATTTCTCTGAGCATCCTTTATTTTCTCCATAAGGGATGGATGGGAAATCATTTGAGAAAGGACTGATTATTTTTATTAATTAAAGATCCCATTTTTATCATTTGAAAATCTATGAATATCAGATCCTTTTCAATTCTCATCATTGATAATGATGAATGAACTTTTCTACTTAAAGATTCTACCACCTTATTTTCCATAACATGTTGGTAGTGATATGAAAAGTCATAGTGCTTGATGAGATCTGACCATATTCCCTGGTTGATATTAAGACTCTTCTCTTTTAATATATATTTCAGACTATTATGATCAATATATATCTCACAGTTATCCCTATATAGGAAATTCCTCTATATTTTCAACCCAAAGGCCATAGCATCCAACTCCATATCATGTGTAGGATATTTTTTCTCTTTAATTTTAAACTATCCGTAATTTTAGGATATCAATTTATCATTTTTCATCATAACACATCCAAATAAATTGTTTGAAGAATCTCTATACACTACAAAGGGTTCACCACATATAAGGTGTGTGAGTACTGGTGTAGTGATAAGCCTTTTTTGGAGCTACTTAAATCTTTCCTCGCATTATTTATTATTGAAAAACATTATTCCATTTCATTTCAGTTGGGTTATTGTGTTGGAAAGTCATTATATGTTCTTAAGAAATCATAGATAATTCCCAGCATGATCATTGAAACTACGGATCCCTATTATAGATGTTTTCCTAGGCCACTCTTTGATTTCATTGCCTTGCAAGGTTCCACATATGTACCTTTTCCTGTGATATTATTCCCTAAGAATGATTCTTCCTCCATCAATAACTCACATTTACTATACTTTTCATATAGTTTCTACCTTCTCATAGTCTTAATCATAGTACTCATATTCTCCTCATGTTCTTCCTTTCTCTTGCAGTATATCAAATCATCAACAATAAAGACTACCACAAATATTTCAAGGTAATGTCTAAAGATACTATTAATAAAATCTACAAAAATAACAGGAGAATTAGTGATTCCAAAGGGAATCACTATGAAATCATAATGTCCATCACTCATTCAAAAGGCATTCTTAGTGATATCTTCATTCCTCACCTTTAATTAGTTATTTCCGAACCAAAGGTCCACTTTTATGAAATAACTATCACAACATAACTGCTTGAAAAAATCATCAATTTGAGAAAGGGGTACTTTGAGATCATGATAATAAATTTATAGTTGCATTGATCCATTCAAATTCTTGACAAAGAGGACTGGTTCACCCCATGGTGAAGCACTCATGTGTACAAAACCTTTTTCTAGATTCTCTTGTAACTAATTCTTCTACTCAAAAAACTCAACATTTTCCATTTTATTTGGTGTCTTTAATATAAGGAGTTTTCTGGGAATAATATTCATATAGAACTCAATATTTCAATCAATTGTAATAATATGAAATGTTTTTGAGGGAATACATCGGGTTAATCCATCGTGGTGAGAATGTCTTCACGTATAATCATATTCTTTGACTCAATAATTTGAGTGAGATATACATTCTCATAAATATAAATATCCACACATGATATGATGATTTTGAAGAAGATTTATCCTCCTCCATACACTTCATAATAATTTAAGGATGCTTTAGGATGTTAATAGTGATCTTCATATCCCGATAGTTGATTCTAGATTTGTATAAAGATAGACAATTCATTCCCATTATAGAATCAAACAATAACAAAGAGAGTATGAGAAGACATTCTATGAGGTTCACTATAAAAACATACACTGGGGAGGAGTTTTGAATTTTGGATGTAGAAATTTACCCATTATATAATATCTCAGATAACTTAACCTTCAAATGTTGAGGTGGTGTTTGAATAGTTATACTAAACCTGTAAGATATGAAGGAATGTGTAGAACCATAATCATATAATACGTTTTCAATTCCTAAATGAATAACCATAATACCTATCACCACATCATTTTCCAGCTCCACATCAGTATTAGAGAAAGCATAAGTCCTTCCATATTTCCTTGGAGATTGTTGTTGATTTCCTCCAAAAAAGTCAGTAATAGGGAATTTGTTTGCCAAATTCCCATGAGCCTTTCAGTTTTAACCCTTCAATACTGGATGAATATTGATATGAATATTACATTATTTATGTGCATTGGTGGTATTCTTCATATCCCATCAGTAGTTCTTATCTATATTCCCATTTAATCCACATTTTATAAATTTAATGGTTCTGTTTAGATAGATCTGGGATGCTTCATCCCAAAATTTTGACATGTGGGATATTATATCTCTCATCTATCATGGCCATTATTTACATATTCATCCATTATAGACTCTATTTTTTCACATTTTCTAATTAGGCTCATTAGACTATTGAGAGTCTCTGGTCTCCATTTCTTCTTTGAGGGAACAGTGAACTATATCCTCAAAACTATCAATGTCTAGAATTTCTAATGTGTTTTGTACACTCGTCTTTAGTCCACTAAATAAGTGATCCACCTAGATTTCAGTTTTCATTACAATGTCATAGGTATAACTTGAAATCCTTATAATGTTTTCTTGATACACCCCTTTGAGTCATCATCCTTCATCTTAAGTCTGAAGACTTTTCATTCCATCTTGCGATAGAGGTTTCGGTGAAATATTTTTTAAAAATATTTTTATTTAATTCCTCCCAATCAATGGAATTAATTTCCTCCTTGAACATCATAGTTTTGACTGATGTATACTATTTATTATCATCCCCATTAAAACAATAGTCCACCAGCACAACGTTCAATTCTACATAGAACTAGAGGATATGGAACATCTTTTTAATAGATTTAATACATCACTCCTTGAAGAGGTGATCATAAGACCTCCAATACAGGAGATTCATTTTTATGAAGTCTGTATTTGATATAAAAATACTATATCTAAATAGAGGGAGTATATTACATGTGATTCATGTTATTATACATAAAAATAACCAATTGAGAAAGTACTATGATGATGTTCTGATCACTTGTTCCCATCATATTTGAAATTTTATTAGGGAAATCATCAAACTACCTATCACATTGATTGTTTCAATTTTTTCATCTATTTCATGACATTATCTATGAAAAGATATTGTGGTTAGGGGACTTGAATACTTATCATATTAAACGAAATTTGATCTTAAACGGATAGTCTTGAAAAGGAAAAGTATATCATAACACGTCATTCCATTGGATTCAATATAGGTTATCTACCATTTGTTTCATAACATATATCCATGTGGGAATTTTCCTTATTCACTTAATAATGGTTTTTAATGATCTTATAAATTTAACAAATAATATCCCCTCGTAGTGTCAAACTAGGTGTGCATTAAGGCACATTGTCATGTACCAGGTTACCCTGAGTCTGGCCCAGAACTCTTTGTACGAGTTTTCACTTCTAGGTACCTCTGTTCTGAAAACCACATACACTTGTAGTATCCAAACATGGATGTATTTTCATGATAATCCACCTATATATACATACCAGATTTTATGGATGATTTTTCAAGATTAATCTTATTCCAATGTGTATGAATAATGTTCTCTATTCCTAGTCTCCAAAAATAAAATAAATTTTCCACTTATAAGAACTATAGTGAAATTATTCTTTTAATCCTATCATTATAAGATTTTAAGTATAATTAAAAAATACAATCCATGGATTGTAATGTTAATTTTTTAGAAGACTATATACATAAAACTGAAAACAAAAACTAATTTAAAAATTTCTTTATTTATTATTCATTATGAGATACTAACATAATTTGATACCTTACATTATAATTGGATAACCTAGGGATAATATGAACAATGGGAAGAGAAAAAAGTCTACTAAGGTAATAAACATTAAAATAAATATTAGCATAGGGGTTAGAAGGCATAACATAATGATATAAAAAGGCATGTAACATGATTAAATATAAGGAACCATAACATGGGATCATATAATCATGTATTCATAGTTATATTGTAATAATACCAAACATGAAATTAGAAAAATACTAACATCATTTCACATAGTGGATCACAAGTCAAGGCTCATTACACATTGAGTACCACGACTCAAGGCTCGTTGCACATAGACGGGAACAAGTCAAGGCTAACCGTCAAAACCATTGCACCTAACCTCTCATGAGGCAATACATTACCAAATTCATTGGATCAGTATCTTGTTTCACCCATTATAGCACGTTCTAGGATATAGTTTCCACATAAATAGTCATATATATATAAACATAAACATAAGGGTTACACTTGAAAATAATTGGGTATCATAATCGTGTCAAAATCATAAAATATTTGTGTATCATAAAATTTCCCATCAAATAAAAGAATTAGATAATACATGTACATTTATAAATTAATGTATAAATATATGATGATAATATATGTGAATCATAATTTAATATAGTGTTTAATAAACTTTATAAATAAAAAAATTTATGGTTTAAGGTAAAACATTCAAGAATCAGTAAAACGAAAATATCATAATTGTTTTTATGAGAATAGAATTGAAACAAGGTAGTTTTTCATGATAAAATTATATATTTTTTAAAAAATGGTGGGTTAATATAGATTATGTTTCACACATGAAAATGGGTATGAATTTGGGAAGATCCCTTAAAGTAGGCTGGCTTATCAGGATGTATTTAGTTGAGAAGCTTTTAAAAAAGGTATATCCTTGAAAGAGAAGGATTGATTGATATTGATAAATACATTTGAAAAATACATTAATAATTTAGAATATTTAATAAAATATAATATATAATTTCAATTTGGTGAAAATGGTGAAATAATAACCCAAAGTAATAATGGCGCTTCAGGTAGATTCCCTTAACTTATGTCTAAAATGATTCTGTACCTAATCAAAATTTCATAATTAATCATATTAGATTTATTGATTAATAATTAATGAACCATTAATACATATATCTTATTTATTATAACTATTTTAAGTTTTTTTATGAAATTTTTATGGGGTAATAGATTCAATTTCATCATTTGGTAGCATTGATTTTCTTGGTTTTCATGATCGGTTTACTTGTATATTTGTATTGAAAATATTTTCAAATGAGGAAATTATTCCAGAAATGAAATTATATGTTATTAATGAAAATAAATAATAAAAAATATTTCTATACGTGAAGATGATTCCTTATATAAATCATTAATGATAAGCTTTTCTACTAATTTAGAGTTTTTATCACAAAGAACACATTTTGTTTTAACAATTAATATCATGTTTCAAAAATGATTCCAGAAAATTAAATAATATATAATAAATATATTATAATATTTATCAACCATAAAATATATTTCATTAGAACCCTCAATGATGGAATTGAACATTTAAAGAATGTCATCCCTGAAGGTGGTAAATTGGCACCTCATAAATATTGTTTTCATTCATAAAGTAAATGAGAGAGAAGATGATATAGGTAAAAAATTATTCCATCAACATGATAAAATTATATTATATGTATGATAATATATTTTTCATTCAATTTTAATGTTGGTTAGTGTGGATAAAAAAAGAAAATAAAGGAACCTGAAAAGAAATTTAATTAAAATGGAAGAGGGTTATACCTCTTGATTCCTTCTAATTGGGAAGCTCCTTGTGTGATTTGTTAATGGATTTTGTGAGGAAAAAAATCACTTATAAATGGTGGAGAGTATTGGGAATTGTATTGCGTAGATGTTTTAAAAGACACAATCCTTGATAGGTGTGAGGAGTTACTTGGTGAATAACGGTGTTTAGAGTGGAACAAAAGAGTGTTTTTTCATTATTTTACTCAATATTTTATTATTGTTCTCATGAAAATCACTAGTGTTGATTATTGAAACTAAACACATTAATTATATCATGTTTCCTGAAAAACATTTCTATTACATATAACATGACTCAATGAATATTGTATTTAACTTATAATGTATATATACCGTAAATTATTGTATTCTTTTATTCACCAAAAATTCATGTATTTCTGAAAAATCCCAAAAATTCACCATAACAGGATTTTGACACGTAAAATTCAATAATGAACTCCATTTTATGAAAATAATTTTCTAAATATGGGAATTTTAATTTTTAATTAAAATCATAATTTACATGAAATATACAGATTTTAAAATTATAACTGATATTATGTCACATTGAAAAATTAATGCCTCATAAAATTATCTTATAATAATAAGACATAATAATATTAATTTATGAATACATTTTATGAATATAAATTTTCATTTAAATTATTATATTTGTCAAAAAAATTGTAATTAAAATTTTATGACTTTCAAAAATACCAACGCATGATTAATAATTTTTCAAATGATTATTTATTTATACTATGATATAACTATATCATATTATCACTTATAAAATGGATAAATTGTATTCATAATTTTATTTGTGAGGTTACAATTGAATTGGTCAGTTTTCTATTCATAATGGACACACTACAATTCCAAAGATCAAGTCTCTATTTCATTGGTATGTGTTTCTTAATTTGTATAAATGCTTCTTATTTCATTCAGTCCTTATTTATAAAGCATATGTCATCTTCTCTTATGTGATTATACTATGTGGCATAATTATAAGATGGGATTTTCTATATATAAAATATTAAGTTGTTACAAGGTAAAAACATGATCAATGCAGTTTAATGTCTTGTGGTAAAGATGATGGGAATTCAATTAATGTCTTAAGGTAAGTAAATTAGTTGTACATTTTAATATCTTATGGTAATGATGTCAGCTAGAAATTTTAACATCTTGCAGTATGGTCGATGGTAATAACGTATATGTAAAGTGGATCTTCGAATGGAGATGGGGAAACATTTTAACCTATTAAAACTATTTTGGGATCCTCCAAATCTATAAATTCGGGCGTTTCATGTACTATAAACCAATGATTGAGGAAAGATCAGCTCTTTATTCTGAATCTAAGACATCAATGGTAAGAGAAATGGTTGTAATGGCCTTTCAATACTACCGCATTTAGATTCCTTATTATTGATAGTTTTATGAATCCATTTTCAATGGAAGAGTCGAAATACATGGGGATATTTTTTTCTAGAAAAAATATGTTTTTTAAAAATTTCATTGAATTATTTTCATCTATCAATCTCGGGTATATGGATCATGCTCATATTCACAACATGTGTGTCATGTTTCGAGTTCTCAAATGATTGGAGTAGGGTTCTATGTGTTTTTGGATATGATATCCTCATTTCCATTGGTTCCAAAATCCATTCGTTAATGGAAAATGATTCTTCTATTGTGTTCCCCTTAATTTTCTAGTAGTGGTAATGATTGTCATGGCCTACCCTCCTTACCTCAATTGTCATTCTCATTTTTTGATCTCTATCAAACCATTTCAATTGATTATTTTAAATACTTGGTAAAATAAATAATTAAGAGGAATATACTTTCCATTGTCTCTCTTCAAGAGATGGGAGACTAAACTACTTCTCCTACAAGATGTATATGCCTCTATTAGCATGGCTTCATGGATGATTCTTGATCATGAGTATAGAGTGAATTTAATTATTTTTCCATGGGTATGTGTTGATGCATTGGGGGTATTTGATGATGGAAAGGCTTCCCATTTATTGATATATTCATACTATCTTAGAGATATTGTTGCATCATATGAGGTCATATTTTTTCTATAATATCCCTTATGATGGGGTAGAAAAAAGGGAAATTCCACAAGCATTATGGGATAGGGATATGTGGAACATAGTCTAGATCTCACCAGAGGAAGGGATTATATATATTAAAATTCAATGATCCCTAAGGGCTTAGGAATATTACTATATGGATGGATTCTATAGGTAGGTACTGAAAAATCAACTCAAGGTAGGGATCTCAGTAGTATTACCACAATTATTTTATGCAGATACCTACTCGGTCATTCTAGTCTAGTGATCTGTTCTTATACAAAAATTTACTCTTCATCTTGAAGGGGTGGGCTAGAGGGTTCCATTATGACACCTTATCCTTTTTCAATGGTAGGGAGAGTTAATGATGATGGAAGTTACTATTTATAACCCAATGATGAAATTAACTACTACAAAATTCTATACATTCCATTTTAATTTCCTTCTAAAATTCAAACATGGTCAGATGGGATTTCCATAGATTCTTAAAAAAACTATTGATTTTTTATTTTCTCATGTCAGGGGAAGAAGATAGGAAAACCCATTGTAAATAATATGACTATAGGATGGTATGATTATACTACTTAAGAGTGTTCTCATCCAGATTTGATGAGTATTCATTTTATCTGATTAATATCATATTTATTGGGAAAAGTGATGTCCAGTTCTCCTCCTCAATATAATATCTTTTTGGAGGGATTGTCCTTGGAATATCAATTTTAGGGTCATTTCCCAATGTACCATTCGAGGTGTCAGTGTCCATGATAGTTTTTATTGGTCAATTACAATGGTACAGTACGAGGGGTTGGTTCCAATGATACTTTTTGAGGGTTTGGTTCCCATGATACCCTTTAAAGGGTAACTTTACATTATACAATCTTATGGGTTAGTTCCCATGATATGATTTTAGGGTTCAGTGCTAATATTGAAGTGATATCATGATAATATATGATTTAATTTTCTCTATCCCTCTGGGTAGGGGTAATATATGGGATTCTATAGTCACCGAGGCTAGTTGTGATGATGTTAGAGGCTCATGTCTACTGATGACTTGGGATTGATTTGGCACCACTGTTCGATTACACTGGTGGTTCTCAGAATTACCGGTGGTAGAAAGGATATAATCTTGATCTGGTGCTGTATTTTTTGTTACCCCTACTGGGAAATCCTTATAGGTTCCTGACAATAGAATGTTGGTTTATGCACATCATCCTTTGTAGGTCATTATGGAATTATTGTCACATTGGGGGGATGATGATCATAATGGATGGGAGAACTCCTAGAAATGTAATTATTGAATTTTTTGATATGATGATTTATATCATCTAGTTCCCTATGATAGGGAAGGTATGCATTTATTCTCTATGGATAGGTTCCCATAGTGGATGAATGTTGAATGAAAGGTCATTTCCTCCCTTACGACCCATAATGAGAAACAATGATAGTGGTAACTCATCTTCTAAATGATTTCATGAGTCAATTAAAAATTTAGGATGCATCTACTGATGTGGTACCCAAGGACCAAGATATTTAGTAACTAAAACTATAATTGGTGTATTTTTCAAAACATACTTCGGGGAATCGGGGCCAAGGATGCTTTCCTAACATCCTTATAATCTGTTGGAACATCTAATGATGTCAAATTCAATTAAGTGGAAGCTAAAAAGTCTTGATGATGAAAAAGACCCCTAATTAGTGCATCATCATATATAAGAGTAAAAACTCAATAAATAACATCCACAGTTTGATGAAAAAATAGGGGGTCCTTAAATTTTATGAATGGTTTGGTTTTGATAAAATAAATGATTAGGTTTCACCATTTTTTTTCAAATGAGAATAGAAAAAATGGGGTAGAGAGGAGCTAGAGAATATATCCTTTTTAACTCATGAAATGGGTGTGATATTTAAATAATTTCAGATCTGTTTCACCATTTCATTTCATCATGTAATGGTGTGGGTGGGATTGGCCCAACAGTTTGACTATAGGGGGTACAATTCCATGCAAAATCATTCACATTATTTGTAACTTTTGTTTAGTATACCCTACAAAATCCCAATGGATTCCAAATACATAAATGTGTATGGACCTTCTGTTCAATGTATGGTTTTCCTTTGGGATTTCAGACCCAACAACACATAGGAACATAGATTATTCGAGGGTATTGGAGGTCGGCCTCATCCCACCCATTGGGTGGAAAATTGTTATCTATTATCAGACACTCTTATAGATTTATGATATGTTCATGATATCCATCCTAGACCTTGATACAGTAATGGTTACTATGTGATGATGAAATTATTATAAACATGTGTTGATTGGAACCACTCTGGTCGTAGAATGAGTTCTCTACCATACTCTTATTTATTTATTATTCATTCTTTTGTATTCATGTTTAGGAACGCTGGAGGTTATTACCATCCATGGTGGTGGATGGTGTCTTAGGTAATGGATTGATCCTCTACGATGTTTAAAATATCATGTAAAAATAGGAATCCTGACCCACATACTTCAATTGACATAGTTTATTGTCATGTGACTAGACCCATCTAGGATGTTTAACATCATACAGTAAGGACATAGATTTTGGGATCAGACCTCGGTGATGCATCCTTCATATCATTTTTGAGATAGAAATAAGTTTCTACATAGTTCTTATAATGGGTGTTTGTGTCATGATAGATATGATCAAAAGAATCTCTATGTAAGAATTAGGCATATAATACTTCCCTTGATTCATTCTTCGGGTGTGTGTCCCTTTTAGATCAGAAGATATGTAATCAGTTATACATCCTAATAGTGAAGATACCACACTCTGCATATTCTCAATAAACTATTAATGTAGTCATCACTGGTCTCATATATCATGTGGTCATTGATCGACGAGAGAAACAAGAGATGGTGGTAGATCAAATACATTTCTTGAGAGCATATTAATACGGGGAATATAAATTTTTTTTTCATTGAGAGGAATTATTAACCATTTAATAAATGATATGGTATGGAGATCAGGATATAGTAAGGCTTCTTAAGTATCATGTTTTATAATAGGAATTAATGTTATCATTGTTTAGTTTTTCCCCCAAACCCTTGATGGGATTGTGTTAGTAGAGGTAATGATCAGAGAATATACTTGAATAATTTTCATTTATAAGCCCACTTATTATATTCAAATGGATGAGAATGAAAGGAATACATTTAGGGGGATTTTAGTCCACTATGTCCGATGTATTTGGGAGAAAACCGTACATACACTGAATTCCTACTGGAGCATGGACCATAGGAATGTGTAATGCGTATCCTGGTTATGAAAGGAATCTGTGTTCACTTAGTTAACTGATCCCTCAAGCTAATGGTGGAATATAGTGGATGGCCACACTCAAAGAAATTGTTGTTATAAATGTGGTTTTAGTAGTATTGGGGATTATACAAGGATGTATTCCCGTTCATCAGGGATTACACACTAATCATTCAACACTATTTGTGGCATTCAATATGAGGATGGAGACTGTTATTATTTGATGGTATGCCCGAGTGACATGTTCAACATGTCTTCCTGACATGAATTAATTATTTGCATGAAATGGCTTCATTGTTTCAATACATTTTGAAGTGTGTCTTCCTAAAATTTCAAATAATAATTTCATGATCATGTTTTCTTGTCTGAGGTACTTTGCATATTATGGATGGAACTCTTGTGGTTTGTTGTATGACCTAGGGTGAATTTTCTAGATGACATCTAAAAACTCATTGGACTTTTCCACGAATTCATCACATGATTTCGAATAAATTTTTTAGTGGGGTTCTCTTGATCTTGGATAAATTGTATAGAGTAAATCTCAAAAACCGGATGACATGTCCTAGAAACCATCTCATTATAATAATTGGTCTGTCAAGAGGGCATCGCATGATCTAGCTAACATACTCAGGTGTCCATGTGAAGGATCGATGATACTCATTAGAGGGATTTGTGGGAGTTAATGTGACATGGCTATAGGGTAATTCATAACTGAGGCCGAAATTTTAGTATGTCATCACAAAATCCTTCTAACATGTCCTAGGTAAGTCACAAGATCCATCTAACTTATCCTAGTGATACCACGAGACTCACCTGACATGAACTAGTTCCACCATATGATCTTGGTGACATTTCTAGAAGGGGGATTTTGAGGCTTATATTTCTAGAACATGAATATTATTAAAACCTCGGTGGCATACTAGAGGGGATTGTCGGTTTTTATTTGACATCTACACAAGAATTTCCATGATCCATGTAGTATAATATAGAAGCATCATGTGATATGGGAGACATGTCTTGGAGTTATCGTATGATGTGGGTGGTTCTTGAGCAGCTCATGAGGATCAATTCATATATTCTTCAAATTAGTATCCCCTACTTTTTTCTTTTTTCTAGCCTCTATATTTCAAATTCATTATATTTGTTCATTGTGATCTTGTTTCACGTCCCACATGATTTAACAAATTTTAGGGATATTGTTCGTGTTATCTTCAATAATCCCTTCATGAGATCTATGATTGATCACATGAAACACCTATGCATGTTTCATGACAACTGTGTATGTTCACTAGTATATTACCTGATAAGAAAATCTGAACAATGAGATTAACTACTACGATATATCTGCTCTGCTGCTTGGATGCACTGGTGCAAGGTTTAAAGAGTTGTCTATCTATGTGTGTAGACATGAATTTTTCATGCTAGTGTGGGTACATTTTATTCCTAACCTACCTATTTATTCACTTAATTTCATTGCGTGAATCGTGTGAATACAAGATGGTGTTGGTGGGGGAATTCTATTTCATGTGTTTCGTGAGTCCTATTGTTGGTTATTCAAGATGCGTCTGGAGATTTTCAATGACTACGAGACCATCCTATCAACCACACTTTTAATGGATTATTACAAATAAATGGATCTTTATGAATTATGAGGAAATGGTGAGTAAATTTCATTTTTAGTATTACATGTCTACATAATTTTACAATATCATTATTTCTTTTCAGGTGTCTTTGGAAAACCAGTTCAGTGTGTTGCATGAGTTTTAGGACCACAAGAAGCTCCATCCTTTACAATTATTTATTTTCCTTGTTTAATTTACATGTAACCGGTCCCTTGAATGTTTTCTTGAGTTTTTCTTAATAGAATTACTATACCCATAATTGATGCATCCAATGATAAACAAAGGGTATTGTGGTGATTCCTGAGTACTTCGTGGGAAAATCCTTTTTATTTGTTGGGGTGCACAAGAATGGTATAGAATGTCTTCCTCCAATAGCAGGATGATGGTGACATGACATCACTATTTTGGATGACAATGAATACATGTCCCTTAGGCTTCCATAGTGTCTCATAGGATGCATGTGCATGTCATGTGTGTTTTATGACTACAAGATGAAGTTCCCAGTAAGGATCCAAGTATCACTGAGAGGGGGAGGGGTGAATCACTGATATCTTTTTCTTTTTAAGTTTCCTTCTTTTTGAAACAAAATTTTCCTACTATTAAAGAGTTTCTTCCCGGCTGAACACACAAAAACACAGGAACACAAGATTTAAAAAATTCACTACTCAACAAGAGAAGCTACGTCCATGGTATGGTACATAAATAATCCAGTACCACACAATCCACTAGAAAACAATCCTTTAATGTGGAATACAACGAGAAGGATATACCCTTACACTCTTGTAGCTCTTTGAAAATAATCCAATAGTGTGTATGGTCCTTTTTATCACACATAGGGTAATATAATGATTCTTTTCTTCTTATTGAATATTCACAAATCAAATATTTCAAAACAATTCTTCACTTTCCTACCCAGAAGTTTGTAAGAACCACCTGGTGAAAATAGCTTGTGTGCCACTCCCAGATTGTGAACCTCCCTTCTTTCACGCCACCTGTTTGCACGTCACTCATCTTGTGTGACACCTGCTTGTGCTCTACTCACCATGTGTTCCTCCCTTCTTTCACACCACTCAGCTTGCGTGCCTCCCTGCTTGTGTGCCACCTGTTTAAATGCCACTTTCTACTTGTGCACCACTTTTGTGAACAACTCACAACTTGCGCACCATATTTGGCTTATTCACAACACACATCATGAAGACAACCCCCTTCTTGAGTGCCTCTGACAACTTGCATGCCACTTATTCTCGTACACCACCATACGTGAACACCATATAAATAACCCTTAACATGCGTGACACTGACAACATTCGCGCCACTTCTGTTTGCGAGCCACTTTCTACTACTTTCATGATCAGAGCTCAAATTTTTTTCTTTAACTATTGTGCATTAAAAAAATTATTAGTCTACTCGTTTATTTAATTGAATTTTGGTGCCTTTTGTTCCACCTATCTTGTGCGTCGCTCCAGCTCTTGTGCGCCGCTCTAGAACATGGGGGCAGCTCCCACACTTGCATGCCACTCTAGAACTTGCACGCTATACCAGTACTTGCATTCCATTTCATCATTATCATGACACTTTCTTTCCTTTGTCATATTTTGATATGATGATGTTGAAATATGACTTGCGTGCAACATACACTTATGCGCCATATATACTTTCATGTCACAATTGCACATTTCTAAAACAGTTGTGCAACTTTTTGACTTGTGTGCCAATATTTAACTTTCACGCCACTTCATTTACATTGTCATATTGTGATGTGATGATCATGAAACATGACTTGAGCGCAACATACACTTGTGCACCACATATACATTTACGCCACCCTTACGCCACTTTCTTTATTTTTCCAAAAACACTTCTTTAAATTCCCTATCCTTTATAAGCCTTGCATCAGAAGTTCTCCAAACTTATGATATTTGTGAAATACAAATCTGAAAAGCATCATTTGGTTTTTAGGTCCCTTAAAAAGTGAATTTTTTTAGCTTCGTTAACAATAAAAAAACACTCTATAAGAGAAAACTCTTCTTACTTCCTTATCTGTCCAACTTGGTCCCAGAAATCTCCCCCATTGGATTCTATTGTCAACCAAGATTCATAAATCATTGAACTTTTTATCCTTATGCAATGAATTACTTATCTACAATTCTAAGCCTATGTGAGCTAACTCGTTGTAGGAAACAAGAATAATTTACAACTAAAACCATGATGTCCAAAATCTGTGACTATGAAATCTAATGATCATATCTCCTCAGCCTTCATCAGAACATCTTTCAAGATTTTACTTCAGAATTCATCACTACTTCAACTTTCTGGGAAAACAACTTTTTTTCCTAAAACCTTCCTAAAACCATTCCAACAAACAGTTAGTATAGTTCACCCACATACACACACATACATGCTGGATTCATAGCATTCCCGCAATTCCTCCTTTCTGCATGAATCTGTAAGGATATATTTATGAAACAATTCTCCCCCTTGACAACACTATCCACAGGAAAAATGAGAGTGGGGACAAGAAACACATACCTTAACCTTGATGAGGAGGTTTGACACCCATGTTCAACCTCAATTTTTCAAATGGTTCATAAAGTATTGGTTTGGTGAATATATCAGCAACATGTTCAGATGTAGGAACATAATCCATCCTTAATTAATTATTTTCCACCTTCTTGTTGATGAAGTGGTACTTAATATCAATGTGTTATGAATGAGAATGTTGTACCGGATTTCTTTTAATATTGATTTCACTCCTATTGTAACAACCCTATAGAAATGGTAGCTTTTCTTCCACAAGTAGATCTTCTAACTGTGCCTTCAGCTACATTAGTTGAGTTGCATCTTGAGTAGAAGCAATATACTATTCTTCAACTATGCTAAGAGTTACTGAATTCTGTTTCTTGTTCTTCCAACTAACAGAACATTTCCCCAGAAAGAAAACTCCACCAGATGTGGAACTTAGATCATCCACATTTACTTCCCAATAAGCATCAAAATACCCGAATAAATCAATATTTCCGGAGCCATCATACCATATTCCAAAATTTTTGTGCCTTTGATGTATTTTAGAATTCTTTTTCTAGCATTCATATGTGATTATTTAGATGAAATTTCAAATATTTCACATAATGTGACAATATAGACGATGTTGGGTCTTGAGGAAGTCAAATACAATAAACATCCAACTAGCTTTCGAAACTCTTTCTGATCAACATCCTTGTCTTTTCCATGTTTAGAAAACTTTTTCCCACTGAGATAGGTTTGGAAACTAGTTTCGAATTTTCTGTTCCAAACTTCTTCAAAAGTTACTTAGTATACTTTTCTTGAGACAGAATGAAATGATTCTTTTTCTTTGGGATTTGTAGCCTAAGAAAGTATTCCATTTCATCATGCATGGAAATCTCAAATAATTTCATAATTTCCTCAGAAAATAATTCAATTATCTTTCATCAATCCCTGCAAAGATAATTTCATCGACATAAATAATAAAAATCAGTGAAAACTCTTGACACTCCTTGATGTAAAAATTTCTATCAACTCAACCTTTCTCAAAATTCATCTTCTTCAAGAAAGTATCTAATTTAGAATACCATTCCCTCAGAGCATGTTTTACCACTTAAATCCTTCTTCAACCATCATAGATATCTTCTATCATTTCCAATAACAAATCCTCAAGGTTGATCAATGTAAAATTCTTCATCAAGGTCACCATTCAAGAATGGGGATTTTATATCCATTTGAATGATTTAGTAACCATGTTGTGCAGCAATGGAATGAAAGATTCCTATTGTTCCTACTCTGGCCACCAGAGCAAATGTTTCATCAAAATAAATGCCTTAAATTTGTGAATACCCTTTGAAAACCAATCTTGCTCTGTTTTTTATTACTTTACCTTCTTCATTCAACTTGTTTCAGAAAACCCACTTTGTACAAATAATGTACTTGTTGTCCAGCTTGGGTAAAATTTACCATGTATTATTATTCTCTATCTAAGAAAGCTATTCATTCATACCATGAACCCAATTTGGATGATCAAGTGATTCATTTACATCATTCTATTCCACTTTCTAATATAGAGAAGTATGTGATATAGAATTCATTGTTCTTCTTGTTTGAACCCTCTAATTTTTATCTCCAATAATGTTCTAAGCATCCAATTTCAGCCTCAACCTAGGTTGAGTTGTTTTAACTCAATCCTCATCACTTGAGATCTCTGAATCAGATCCATCCCCTTCAGTAGGATTAACACAGTCTGCAGTATTATCAGAATTGTTATCAAAATATTCTCTATCCTGCTCGACTTCAACATCAACATAGGAATTATTTTCTTTCTCAGAATTTTAAATAACATTTACATATGATGAATCAATAATTATTCCTTTTTATTTATTAATACATATATATACTCTTCCTTCTAGACCATATCCAAGAAAAATTCCATCATCTTTTCTTGGCTCAATGTTTTCCAGGTTTCCACCTTTATAATTTATAATACATCGAATCCCAAAGACTCTCAAGTGTTACATACTTGGTGTTTTTTCAGAAAACATTTCACATGGATTCATATTTGAGTTTGGAATATAGAAACATATATTCTGAATATACATATTATTTATCATTGCATTCCTCCAATAATAATGAGAAAGACTATGTTCAAGTAGCATAGTTCTCCTCATTTCCACCAGACTTCGATTCTATCTTTCTGCAACACCATTTTGTTGAGGTGTTCATGCTGAGCTAAACTCATTCAAAATTCCATGGTTCTTGAGATAACATACAAACTATTAATTCTTATACTCTAAACCATTATCAGTTCTCAACATCTTCACCGAATACTCACATTCCTTCTCTACTTTCCTCCTAAAACTCTTAAACATTTTTAGAGTATCTGACTTAGCTCTCATGTACATAACCCAAGTAATTCGAGTAAAGTAATCAATGAAATTAATGAATTACTTATCTCTATTTGTAGATTTCTTTCTCATTAGACCATAAATATCAGAGTGTATAAGTTCCAATGGTCTTTTTGATTGAATTTTATCTCTCTTTTGAATAGAGTCTGAAATCTTCACTTTCTCACAAATAGTGTAACACCAATAACTTCTTCATAAAAAATCAGGTATATCTCAAACACTATCTCTCTTTGATAACATGCACATATTTATCTAACATATATGTCTTAGACTTGTATTGCATAATTGATTTCCATCCACTACATCCATGTAACAAGAGTTCTGTACTTCACCAACTTGGAACAAATTCCATCTTGTACGTTGGCCTCTTGTAACTATATTTCAATAATTTTCAATTTTAACAACAAATACATCTTTTTAGAAGATAAATTTGTTGCCCTCATCACAGAGTTGTGACACACTAATCAGTTTACCTTTCATCCCATCAACATATAGTGTTTTCTTGGATTTCATCTTTTCTTGTCAAATGATGGATGATCCCACACCTTTGATCCTTAGAGATTCATCATTTCCAAATGTTACTCTTACGTCCTTGAAGTCTTTCACATTTTTCAGCATCATTATGTCTCCTATCATTTGAGAGGACCATCCATTGTAAATAATCCATAGAATTTCTCCTTTTTTAACTTTTTAAAATGTTTCGACAATAAGAGCTTTTTGTTCTTTCTTTTCCTCTACTTTATATTGTGCTTCCTCCAATTTTCTTAGCCATGTCAATGTGTTGTGGCCAGACAACCATGCACTCATTCTTTTCGAACATATCAAACCTAACCCTTTTAGCTTTTAAAAAATCTGGTTTTCGAGAAATGTTAAGAATCTTTTGTTTCTCTGGAAACACACTAAGGAAGCCCTTGGTAGGATTTCCAGGTCGATAACATCTTTAACAAATAGTTTCCAATGGTTGGAACCTATTCTCAACTTTCACACCTGTATTCCAAGATATCTTCTGAAATTTTTTCGGAGACTTTCTATTTTGAAACGATTGACTCCCCCTCAATCATTGTATTTCAAAACTTGTCGAATAGTTGTAATGTTTTTGGTTAAACCAACACATATTTTCTATGTGTCTGAATCCAACACAATACCAGCAGTAACCATACAAAGAATATTTGCCTCTGAAACTTCAATACTAAACAGATTTGTGAACATGATTTTCAACATGATTTTTAATAGAACTATGTTGACAATCAACCTGGATGTTTTCATTTGTAACTCTTTTCCTTGGTTCAGATTTATCAGTACTAGGAGAATTATATTTCTGTCATGGCTCATTATTTTTATGCACTTCTGATTTTTCAGAATTGCTGAATTTTGCCACATATATGGTCCTTCCAGCCCTATTCTTATCAGAACCAATTCTGTATTTCATTTCAACCATTGAAGGTATTTTTTTGGATCCATATTAGGTTTATTATTACTGTAACATTCACCAACTTCTGAGATAGAATTTTTGAAACTGATACTCATTTATTCAGCTTTATAATGTTTTTGTTGGAAGAGTTCCAACTCTTTTTCTTTTTCCTTCATCTTTACATAAAGATGATCATTTCAATTCTTTTCATTCTCAAGAGAATTATTCAAATAAACAATCTCTTTTTCCATATTGATTTTCTAATCAGTAAAACCTTTTTGATCATTAAATGTGGAATTTTCATTTATCAACATCTTCTTTTCCTTATCATACATTTTGATATTTCTAAAAAATTCCTTCAACTATTCTTGAAGATATTTTTCATGTTGAGTTTCTTCTTCTTCATTACTACTTCTCTCATAATCATCATTATTAAGTGTTGCATAAAAAGGTACTCTCTCTACCATTCTCAGCAACAAAATTTTCAGATCCAGTCTCACTATCATCCTCTTCTTCAATTTTCGAAAACATGCTTCATATTTTTTATTTGAATAACTTTTTATCATTACCTCATCTAGAATATTTATCTTTTCCACCCTGTTTCTTCCAAGACCTTCTTGGACATCTTTCTTCTTCATCACTATCTTCATATATCCATTTTTGAGGCCAATTAGCCGCAAAGTGGCCAACAGCTACACATTCAAAACTTTTCAAAGGGAATTTCCCTTTTTTTCCATGTTCCTCATTTAACATTTTTAGAAAACAAAATAAAATTTATTCAAAATTTTTACATACCTCATTTTCAGATTCGGATTCCCAAAATTCTTCTTCAATTTTAATTTTCTTCAATTTCTCTTTCTTTTATGCCTTGAAAGGCATTTTTATATCGTCTTTTTCATTTATATTCATGGTCTTCTCCCATTACATATCATAAGTCATGAAAGTACTATGAAAGTCATCTAGATATAATGTTTTAGGGTCTCTATCTTCTAATGAAGACACTTTAGCATCAAACTTTTCAGGAAGAATTCTCATGATTTTTTCAACAACTATATAATCCTCCAACGTTTCACCAAGACATCTAGTTGTACTGATAATATAATTTATCCTCATAATGAAATCCCCAACATATTTAGATTCCCCCATTTTAAAGTCTTCATACTTCAGTCTCCAAATTTCTCGTTTACCCTTCTTCAGTTTTTTATTTCCTTTATAGATGTTCTTCAGTTTTTCCCAGATTCCTTTGGCGGTAGAAATACCTTTCACTCAGAAAAATTCACTCTTAGAAAGTGATGAGAGTAACACATTCTTAGCTCTAACATCATTCTCAAGATTATTCATAATTGGAGTAGAAGGATCCTTTTCATAAATAGTAAGAAATCCATCTTTTGTAATTTCAAGAACTTTATATCCAAGAGACATAAGATAAGGAATCATTCTGTCCTTCTAGACGTGATAGTTATTTCCATCAAAATTTTGAATCCCCTTACTATTCATGCAATTTAGATACTCCATCACAACATCTCTTCAACCACTTCAGTAAATAATAAATGAAGGGATCATCTCCCTCCGATACCAATCGATGTTCCCAGTTAGGATCCAAGTATCACTGAGAGTGGGAGGGGTAAATCAGTGATATCTTTTTCTTTTTATGTTTCCTTTTTTTTGAAACAACCCCCACCTCCTATTAAAGATTTTCTTCCCTTATGAACACACACAACCACATGAAAACAAGATTTAAAATGTTTAATACTTGACAAGAGTAGCTACATCATTTGTATAGTACAGAAACAATCTAGTACCACACAATCCACAAGAAAACAATCATTCGATGTGGAATAGAATGAGTATGATATACCCTTACACTACTGTAACACATTGAAAATAATACAATAGTGTGTGTGCTGCCTATTAGTAGAAATTGGGTAATTTAATGACTATGTGCTTCATAATGAACATTCCCAAATCAAATATTTCAAAACAATTCTCTACCTTCCTACCTTGAAGCTGGCAAGAGCCTCCTGGTGAAAACAGCTTGCGCGCCACTCCCTGCATGTGTGCCTCCCTGCATGTGTGCCATTTGTTTGCATGCCACTCACCTTGCATGCCACCTGCTTGTGGTCCACTCAGCTTGTGAGCCTCCCTTTATGGGTGCCACTTAGCTTTCATGCCTCCCTTCTTGCGCACCTCCCTACTTGTGTGCCACCTGTTTTCACACCACTTATGCCTTGTGTGCCACTATTGTGCACATATCACAACTTATGCACCACTTTTTTCTTATAAAAAACACACTTCATGATGAAACCTCCCTACTAGAACACCTATGACAACTTTCAGTCCACATCTGCTTGCGTGCCACCCAACTTGTGCGGCTTATAAAGAACCCTCAGCTTGTGCGCCACTGAAAACTTGCACACCACTTCTGTTTTCAATCCTCTTTCTACTACTTGAGCGATTAGAGCACAAATGTTTTCATTAAGTGTTGATAATTAAGAAATGAGGAGGTTTTTCATCTATTTATAGGCATTTTGGTGACTTGTGTGCCACCTGCACTTGAGTGCAGCTCCAGCACATGCTTGCCACTCCAGCACTTTTGCGCTGCTCCCACACTTGCACGTCGCTCCATTACTTGTGCACCATTACAGAACTTGCATTCCATTTAATCTATATCACAAAACTTTCTTTCCATTTTCATATTATGATATGATGATGTTGAAATATGAATTGTGCGCAACATACACTTTTGCGCCACATATACTTGCACGTCACACTTGCACGTTTCTTATACTTGTGCGCCACTTTTTGACTTGCGCGCCAATCTTTAACTTGCGTGCCACCTTATTTCTTTTGTCATATTTTGATGTGATGATTTTGAAATATGTCTTGTGTGCAACATACACTTGTGCACCACATATACTTATGCCCCACATTTGTATGCCACATTCATTATTTTTTCAAAAACACTTCTTAACTCTCTCTATACATCATAAGTCTTGTATCACATGTTCTCCAACCATATTATATTTTTGAAATAAAAATCAGCAGTCCATCGTATGGTTTTCAAGTCCATTACAAAGTGAATTGATTTAGCTTTTTTGACAAAAAAATAACACTCTATAACAGCAAACTCTTCTTACTTCCTTATCCATCCAACTTGGCCCCAACGCAAGAATCTCACTCCATTCCCCTTTTGTATTTCCATTTTTTATTTTAAAATTGATAGGGATCTCACAAGATAGTATAGGTGTTGTCAAATAAAAAAAATAACTTCCATTGATACGTTGTGTGACCAAAAATTGTCTTATCGAGATACATGATCACTTCATGGAAAACCCCCTCTATTTTCCTTATGGGGCCAATGGGAAAACTTGATACTTCCTGGACATTTCTAAATACATTCATATGATTTGGGTGACTTGTCAGTGGGCTCTTATGAAACCATAAGGTCAGGTCACTAGGGATTCTAAGGTGTATCATGGGATTTATGGGGTTTTATTATGATTATTATGACCACATGAGTTTCCATCCTTCCCACTTCCTTATTTTACTGTAGTAATTTTCATGGTCCCAGGGTCTAGTGAGTTTTCTTCACTGTTGTCGAAGATAATTACACAGTGATGTGTTGTGTGAATAACTAAGGGTCTTGTGGTGTTGCACATGCACTTCATTGAAAAACCCTTTAATTTTCCTTATGTGTCCAAAGGGGAGTTCAAGGCTTCATGGACATTTCATATGCCATTCAAGCGATGGGGATAACATTCTAGTGTCATTTCGGTGACTAGGAAGACAATTCACTGAGGTTTATGTAATTCCTTTTCGGTTGTATAGATGTCTCACCTGTGTTTTAAGACTACAACAGGATATGTCCCATAACATTATTAATTATTTTGTTTTATAAGGGGGTTTTCATCATTCACCATCTCATTGTCCAAGAGGTTTACACATAATCTATATGTGATCTCGTAATGGTGTCTTATCTTTATCATGTAAATTCATCTAGATTTACTATGGTGTGTCACATGTTTCTTATTAGATATCGTTAGGCCATATATAAATTTTCATGGACAGTTCCTGTATATTCATTTGATGTGTATCATGTTAATTGATAGATCCCACAATGACATGAATACATTTTCAAGGATAAATTTGTTTATTTTCCTTTTATATCTCATGTGTTCATTGATATATCATGTAAAACATGAAAACATTGTAAAGGAATTTTTGTTTTCTCACATTTGATGGGTGGACTATTTAATGGTAGATCTCTTGACATCATATAGCCACTGTTAGGGATAATTGATTATCTCTACATTGATTTTTTGTGTGTTCATTTCATTATTTCATAACAATATGGATAAATTGTCACATATAGTTTCTTTATTCACCTTTTTTGTATCATGTGTTCATTGATAGATCTCATGAAGTCATGAAAACATTGTCAAGGATAGTCATGTTGTTGACATAAGATGTGTTCCATGTTCATTGAAAGATATTCTGATGACAGTAAAAAAATTTCAAGGACAATTGATTTTTTCTCCTATGAAGTGTTGTGAATTCAATGATGGATCTCAGGATGACATGTAGAAAATTTTTGGAATATTAATTTTTCACCCCACTAACGTGTTTCATATTCAAGGTTTTATGATACCATAGAGCGATATAAGGTGTTTTTTGGTCAATGTTGTATGACAAACTTTTCATGGGTACTGTTGTATGTTATCACACATGTGTTGAATATCATAGTCCCAAAACACACGTACACAGAATATTTATCTTCTTCACATAATGATTTCTATTGCGACCAGGATATTATCATGCACACATGAATATCTCATATGTGATGTATAGAAATCCATTGGATTATAAGGGAGCATCGAGACATGAATTTTATTTTTTCGATCCTTTCGTAGTGCATTAAATAAATTGTCTAGGAATTGATCATATCTAGATTTGAATTTGTTCTGCAAAATTATTTACGTAACAGAGTATGTGATAACATAATATTCTTCTTTGTGGAGGTGGGACCATGATATATGGTTGGATCTATGTTCTCATGATGGAAATATGGCATCCATGTGGTAGTTTGAAGATGAATCTAAATCTCACTTATCCATCATGTGATATGCCCAACATGAATCCTCCCACAGTAATGTGTGTGATGCACAATTATTTTCATCAAAATATGTATATGATAAATCATTTGGTGAACATTTAATTATAATAATATGATTAAATTTATTGAAATTGTTTAGCAATTATATATTTATTATATTTTCCATAGTGAAATCATCTATGAAATAGGGATTTCATATTTGTTTTCAAGGATACTAATTCTTGAAGGGTCATCGATTTAAACCTTTAGATAAGGATTAATATTTGGAAGTATTTTTTGTTCGAAAATAAAGTGTTCTTGAAAAACACATATCCAAAACTGTATGGAATTATTTTTAATGTGTTGTGAAATTGTTTGTAAATTCTTTATCAGATTATAAAGGTATGATAATTGGTTGTGCACTGAAATGGGAACCACTATGTCATTATGGTTAATGTATTGTCAGGTTTTTCAATTTTTTATGTGAATGTGATTCATTTGTGGTCCCACATCTCTCCTCTGTGATTTTAATAGTTATAAACCAATGTTTTGGTTCTATTATGGCTAACAATCCTCATTAAATATTTTTTTCAATGAATCAAACTTGAATGACTATAATGTTCAGGATCCCTAAGATAGAAAATGAAACATTACATTAGGGATAAGACTATTCATTCACTAGAGATTGTCAAGGTACGATATATAATAGGATGTGATCCTCTCTAGATTTGTGTGTGTGTGTGTGGAAACTAAAATGGTTTCATTATATTAGAGTCTCTCTTCTATTATTAAAGATTATTCATTACTCCATTGAGTTTATAAAATAACATTGAGTTTTGTAGAGTCCTCTTGAATCAATCACGAATCCATTATAATGCTAATCCTCCTCATAGGAAGGATCTATAGATTTGTTTCCACTTGATATCTTCATAATGAACACTCTATCAAAGAACACTATAGACACTACTGAGGTTTAATAATTTAAGGTACATCACTTTATGTTCTATTTTAATATTAAATTTTAATATTTGATTCCTAAATATTGTACTATTTATGTTTTGGGTTCACATCTACCTCCTATGATCTTATGATGATCAAACAAAACCCATCAGTGGTTTTAAAGCATGAATAGTCATTAATTAAATGAATGGTTAAAATATTTAAAATTTACAAAAAAACAACCCTTCTATAATCAATCCATATTATAAATATTTTATCTTCAATCTTTTCCTTATGAATATTCAAAATAATAACATTTATAAATATTCAATAATATATTTTATATTATTTGAAAATAATTTATAATTAATACAATTTCAATCATAATTTAGGTTTCATGATTAATATACAACTCCATTATTTAATAGTAAATATGAATAAATAACGAACATATTTATATTTATTAAGGCTTAAATAACCATTTTAAAAGACTTAATGATTATTATTTATAGACCACAAAATAATTTTCTCAAAAGAAATTTAAATCCATTAAAGGATCTCTATGTCTTGAACTATGATGTTGTACTTAATTGTAGGTAGTTTTTAATACCGCATATAAAGATAAATTATGGATTACATTTATGGGAACATAATTCCATGATTAATGTAATGTGAACCCCTCACATAAACGTACATCTTGAAATATCATTATATAAAACAATAAAATAAATGCATAAAAATGAACACCATGGGGAGATCTCTATAATATTCCCATTTTTAATTTACTATAGTTTCACCATCTGGGATCCTACATCATTGTACCACCAATGGTTCTTATTTAATAATGGTAAATAGTGAAAATGTGCCATTATACATCATATTTCATGTTATAGTGGTCATTAAATATCATTAATTATTACATTAGATCAAATTAAAACTTTGGTTTTTAAATGTTTGATAAATTATATTAACATTTATTTTTAAAATGTTATTTTTTAATCCAAAATAAATATTAATAGTTTCATATTTTCTAACATGTATTAATAAATAAATAAAATATTTCTTAACCAAAAAAATTCTATTGTTAATTAAATTATAAATTTTATAAGTTTTTTATTAATAATTAAAAATATATTTTTTAATATTTTTAAAATTGTTTATATCGAATATTCCTAATGATTATATTATGGATAAAATTTGTAGGATAATTTTTATTTATTAATGGTTTCATAAATTTAAAACTCAATCGTTATTTATAAACTTTTTTTAAATTATTTATCATATGTGAGTTTTCTGTACAAAAAAAATCATATGAAATTTGTTTTATCGATAGATCCTAAAATGTCATACTTGGTATAAATCCCTAAAAAAATTCCATCTACGTTGACCTCTGTCAGTAAATATTGATATTAAATTGAATTTAATTATTAGGAAAAATGTTTTCATATTTGAAATTAGTTTTACAATGAATTGAACTATACATTGGGTAATGTCTTCATATTAAGAGAGACATCGGTTTGAATAACATACTAGCCTAGATTCTTAATCATTGTTCAAAAGGAAAATGGGGTTGGATATATATTATTATGGGATTACACATGTGGTTATTATCAATATTATATAAATCTATTACATTATATGGGATGTTATTTTACCTTAGGAATAAAATGAATTCAGATTAGCATGAATAAATTTTGGATTCAATTTCTGGGTGAGAATCACATATTATGGTTTTGGTATAAAGGTTTACATTAATTTGGTGAGAACACATTATGTTGGTGGTTGTAATATGTATTGACAATATAAATCATTAGAAGCATAAATGCACAAAAATAATAAAACATACAAAGATAATTATTTATTACTATATATTAGTTATTATTATTATAATAATATGATATATATTATATTACTAATTTGGTAAAATGAAACATCAAAAATATAAATTGTTAGATTCCTCCTAAAGGAACACCAATCAAGTCCTTGATTTTTTATCTAGGATGATTATTCCAAATAAATATTCGATGGTATTATCTTTTGAAGGCATTAATGAAATTGATAACAATAGATTATCCTTGAGTAGGTTATACTAGTGTAGTGATCCATTAGATAATATTTATTTATGCTTATTGAGGAATATTTTTTATGTATCACATAACTATTGAATGATATGTAGGATTGAAATAACAATGTAGTTGCTCAATATAAAAGAGTGGCGGGGGTGAATTGTACACTTTAAAAATTCCTTTTGGAACCTTTAATGTTGGTTATGGATAACTATGTTTTCCTTAGACAAGGAAATATAGGTTTGAAAAAGTTAAACTAAGAAAATTCACAACACCTCTGATCACCAACTGGAGAATTGGAACCAAGGTTTACAATATAAGATTCTACCTTAAAGCATATAGAATCTTAAAATAATCAGAGTACAAGTGTATGGAAATAAAATAAGGTTATACTTTCCGTACAATACAATATGCAGCAGAAAAAAACAAGTAGAAAAACTACAAGTAACAAACAATAACTATTTTAACCCAAAGCGAAGGGTATCCAACAACCTTGGATAAAAGTCTCTTGATTTATACTTTCATGAAATTCTATCTTACCCACAACAGGATAAGCCCTCGATATGAAGATCAGAATCTCTGTCTTGCTATCCTCACAAGTACTCAACTTCAAGATAGTTGGAACCTCTGTCTTCCTCGGGACGGAAGCCCTCGAACTTCAAGGTAGTCGGCACCTCTGTCTTCCTGTCCCTAGAAGTCCTCGAATGTAATCACCAACATCTAGAGTCGCACGAAGCAATCTGAATGATCAGTTCAGCACACACAAGGCATGAAAAGCTTTTCTCTCTAGAAATAACCTTAACAGTGTGTGTTCACTAGATCGATCAACTTGTTGTTGAGCTCTTTCAAAAGAGCTCCTATTTATAGGAAAATTTCCAATTGCCTGCTCCCTCTTCCAACGGTCATATTTTCCATGAAATTTGGAGGGACCTATACACGTGTAACTCAAACAATGGTTAACTAGAAACAGAATAGATGACATTGTTTTATAACAAACTATGTATAACTAAATGCACTGCATCGTTTTGAAACGAAGCATATGTAAGTAAATGCTAATCAATATTTCGGAGTGTAAGCAAGTCAATAGTTCGGAGTCTAACCAAAATGAAATTCGGAGTCTGGTTTCACCAGAGATCGGATTCTGAACATGCATTGTTCGGAGTCGAACTAATTAAGAGTTCAGAGTCGAACTGCTTAAGAGTTGAGAGTCGAACTATTTAAGAGTTCAGAGTCGAAATACTTGAGAGTTCGGAGTTGAACTTCTTCAGAGTTCGGAGTCGAACGTCTTTAGAGTTCAGAGTCGAAAATTTTTTAGAGTTCGGAGTCGAACTACTTAAGAGTTCGGAGTCGAACTTTTTCAGAGTTTGGAGTCGAACTACTTAAGAGTTCGGAGTCGAACTACTTAAGAGTTCGGAGTCAAACTCATGAAAGTTCAGATTCCAGAATTCGGATTAGAACTACATTATAGATCACATTCAAAATTCGGATCCTAAAAAAATAGAATGCTCCAAATCTTTTCATTATATGGCTCTAGGATTGAAGGGAATGGAAAACAAAGTATGCTACCTGAATCATTATTATATAAAAAGATAAAACCAACCAGTTAACCATTTCATTAGAGTTGGGGGGAAAATTACAAGGAAAGACAACCACAACAAAAGAGAAGAGTGGGTTCATTTGTCTTCCTTTTCATTTAGAATGAGCTGTTTAACAAGGATTTGAGTTTCTTTAAGTCTATTTGATCTTCCTCTCATTGTCTCTCCAAGGCTTTTACCTTTTCTTCCTGAGCTTTTAAATCCTCTGTCTGAGCCTCCAAGGCTTCTTTCTGCAACATTAACAACTCATCTTGCTGAACGAATTTTTTCTCAAGCTCAATCTAGATATTTCTACCATTTATAAGATTTTGAGCAAGGTAATTTTCCTTTTCATTCAGTTCCTTCACTTGTTGACTTTGGGTACTCTACTCAATAATCAGCTCATCTTCAAGATTCTTAACCTTCTTATCTACTGTGTCAAATGCTTATTTCACGTCATTCTGTAAATTATCATACACAGCCAAGTCTTCTTCAACTCTCTTAGACCTCTTTGTTACCTTACTGCAAGACTTTCTATGTATATCGTAATCGATCAGAAAACTTTTGAGTTCAGCATCCAACTTCACAAACTTATCCATGACCATGGATAAAGAATCCGATTTTTGATTCATAGTTTGTTGCGGCATCTGGCATCTAGAATCTATTGTTGGAATAATCGAAATTGTGTCCACCAACATTCTCAGAGACTGAACCACAAAATCATCCCATGAGATGATGATTCCGAATCAGAAATTTCTATTTGAGATTGCACTTCTTCAACTTGCACCAGCTTTCTTCTAGAGGTACCACCGACCTCTTTCCTTAAGATGAGATCTTTTATAGGTGTCTCTATGAGAGGTTTCTTCCCCTTATCAGATTTCGGAATGAGTTCCACATTAGTAGATACTTCCTCGGATTCAGAAACTTGAACGATCTGGTCTTCATCTAGTTTCTATTTTTCTTTACCTTCCTCAAAAAAATTCCTCTCATAGGATTCTTATTCATCATTCAACACATTTTCCTATTCTTCTTCTTGACGTTGCTTTCTAGCTTCCTCATCTCCCTTACCTGGAGTAACTAACTATGTGGATTCATCCTTATCATTGTAGTCATGTACTTTCTTGTTCAAGGTATCTAGATCTTCACTCTCATCTTCTTCTTCTTCTTATTCAACTTCTTCAACAACTTTGTTAGAAACTTCTTTCTCAGCTTCTTCAACTATTTATTTACCCTTTCCTTTTTCCGGAGTTACATACTTTTTGGCTGGAGTTTCTTGTAAAGAAGGTTCAACATCAAAAGATTCTAGAACTAGAAGCATTTCGGAATCCAACTCTGTATCTTTCAGCAAAGATCGTGCCACTTCAACTTCAAAACATCTTCTTTCTCATTTTCTTTTCCTTCGCTTGTCTTTCTAGCTCCTCATATGCTTTTTCCTTTATGGCCTTGGACTCAGCAGGGTCAAATCCGAATTGAGGATCCCCTTCCTTTCTCATTTCTTTGTTTTTCCTCCACTTATATGTTACTTCATCCGTATATGTTTTCTGCGTCATCGGCTTGGGGGGAGCAGATTGGGTTTCCTTAGCCTGAGAAATTTCTTCATCAGAAACCCCTTCCTTAGCCCTTTCCTTCTTCCTTTTTTTGGATGGTCCCGGAGAGTGTGTTTCTTTTTGAGTTACTTCAAACTCATCCACAGATAGGGGTAAAATTCTCCGGATTCACTAGAAAATTCCATCTTCATCCTCTTAAGAGTATCATCACTGACTAGCATGAGCTTGCAATTCCGGATCTTTGATTTGTAGGAAATCATGAAAGATTCTAAGCATCGAACTATAAGATTGGATAACAATGTAGGAAACATGATAATCTGAGCTCTAAAATTTCCATCTTTGATATTCTTGATCTTAACCAAAACATTCCCCATCAGATTTATCTTTCATAGATTTACCAAGAAATATAAGACATAGATATCACTCTTCATTAAATTATCATTTTCACCTCTTCTTGAATCAAAAAAGCCTTGCACCAAAAACTGAATAATTCTATTGTTCGGAGTGAGACGAGAAATCATGGTAGTTGAATCATACTTAAGCCCAAGACACTTCAGTTCCTTCTCATTATTGAAACTTCTTTGCACATCAAGAAGTTTGTGAGAGCAGAATTCAGCTTCTCCTTCATATGATAACCCAACCAAGATCGCGGACTTGGTGTAAGAAAGCTTATAAGTCTTCCCATAAGACTTAAATGAAAACCATTCTCTGCCATCTTCCATCAAGAATGAAACAGATTTGTAAAACTCGATCAGCAAATCAGTACAAACCGGATACTGTTTATCTGGATTTCCTATGCAGACATCATCCCATCCATTCAGATATATGTTCTTGGAAATAAGGGAATCAAGCTTATAGAATTCCGGATGAACTAATATTTCCCTGAACACTGACCCCTTTGAGATTGGTTTCGAAGTTGACATATCTTGAGAAGTTTCTTTAACAGACATTCAGAGTGAATTAATCTGAAATATTCGGATCGACTTCACAAAGTTCGGAACCAACCTTAAGAAGAGAAGCAGGGCTTCGAGACGCAAAATCATGGACAAACCGATGTGGGACAAGTCTCGGGGTCCCCTTTATATAGGCAAAGAATTTGACAGTTGGTCTTCCAAAAACCATCTAATGGTTGAAAAAGCTCTGATCTGATCTGACGATTTAGAACAACCCCGCAAGAAGAACATGACTCCGATATTTTGATGTTTTTAAAGAAAACATCCATATTTGAGGAAAAACTAGAACCCCAACTTTAAAAAAAAGAAAAATACCATTAAAAAAAATTATTACAAAACTATAAGTAATAAAATCATAGCTTGCGGGTTGACTAGAAATATTGTTCGTTATTGGTAATATTCTTCTTGAAGTAAAAAACATCATTATGAAAGTTCCAGTATGAAATTATCGTTACGAAGACTCCAGTCCAAAAATCTCCATTCCGAAACTTATCATGATGAAAATTCTATTCCGGATGTTTTTAGTATGATGATTTCCATTTCAGAAGTTCTCATTCTGAGATTTTTAGTCCTGAAAATTTCAGTTCTGGAAATTTCCCTTATGGAAATTTTGGTTTCAGAAATTTTACATCCAGAAACATCTGATCTGAAAAGTTATAAAAACATACCAAAAAAAATTAGTTACACTAACAATCAAATGTTCTCCCCCTACAAAGAGGAGTTTATTACTATTATGAGAATTGTTCAAAAAGAAGTTAATGAAGAATGATTAACTAACAGTTATCATTCCTAACATTTTTTAATGTTTTCAAATCTATTGGAGGGTAATGATTTTGTGAAAATATCAGCAAGTTGATCTTGCGTTCCAATAAATTGAACAATGATATCTCCTTTATGTGTGTGGTCCCTAAGAAATTGATTCCTAATATCTATGTGCTTTGCACAGGAGTTATGTGCAGGTTTCTTACATAGGGAAATGGCACTTGTGTTATGAAACAATATTTGTGTCTTAGTAAAAATCAGGCCATAATCGTTGTGTGTGTATGTGTTGCATCCACATCACTTGAGCACAACAACTTCCAGCTGCTACATATACAGCTTCAGCAGTGGAAACTGCTATAGAATGTTACTTTTTGCAGGACCAAGAAACTATTGAATCTCCTAAGAAATGACAAGTTCTGGATATACTTTTTTTATCCATTCTACATCCACCAAAGTCAGCATCAGAAATGATTTTTAGGAAAAAATCATTTCCAGAAGTATAAAATAATTCTAGATCCATGGTTCCCTTTAGGTAACGAAAAATTATTTTCACCGGCTTTAAGTGAGATTCTTTATGATTGGATTGATATCTTGCACATAAGCACACTGAAAACATTAAGTATGGTCAACAAGATGTTATGAAAATTAGACATCCTATCATACCTCTAAAAGACATTTGATCTACTGGTTTCCCAGCTTTATTAAGATAAAATGAGTTTGAGGTACCAATGGGAGTACTTATACATTAGTGTTGTCATAAACATAATTTTTGAGAATATCTTTAATATACTTTTGTTGAGATGTATAGGTTCTTTAGGGTTTTTAAGAAATTTGAAATCCACGGGAAAAAGTTAACTCACCCATCAAACTCATTTCAAACTCAGACTACATTAGACATGCAAAATAATCAGTTAATGATTGCTGAGTTGATCCAAATATGATGTCATCAACATAAATTTGAAAAATCATAACATTTTTCTTATAATATTTTATAAAAAGGGTTGGATCTGCATTTCCCTTAACATAGTTATTTTGAAGCAAAAATCATGTGAGTCTATCAAACCATGCTATTGGGGCTTGATTAAGACCATATAAATCTTTGGTGTGTCTAAAAACATGATCAGGATGTTTTGTATCTTCAAAACCTAGAGGTTGTTCAACAAAAACTTCCTCTTGAACATAACCGTTAAGAATATCACATTTCACATCCATTTGAAAAAGTTTAAAATTGATGAATGCTGCAAAGGAAAGTATAATATGACTAGATTCAAGTCTATCTACTGGAGCATAGGTTTCCTTATAGTATATTCCCTATTGCTGATTATAGCCTTTAACAATGAGTCTAGCGTTAGTTCTTACTATGACTCCATTTTCATCACATTAGTTTCTGAAAACCCATTTTACTCCAATAACAGAAGTTTCCTCAAGTCTTTTATCCAAGGTCCAGACTTTATTCCTATCAAATTCATTTAGTTCGTCTTTCATTGTTTTGATCCAATCATCATCACCTAAAGCTTCATCAGTGCTTTTTGGTTCTAATTGGGAAAGAAATTCTAGATGTTCTACATCATTTCTTAAGGAATTTCTAGTCCTTACAGGTTGATTTATATCACGAATGATACTATCACTGGGATGATTCTTAAGAAACACCTGATTTGGGTTTTGTAAAACTTGTTCATCAATGTAGGGTAGAAAGTCTTCTGGGGTAAATATTTTAGAAGTATCTTCTTGAAAATTTTCCTTATCAGAAGGATCTTCTATCAAGTGTTGACAATCAATTTTTGAAAACACACCCGAGGATATAGGTTGGGATAGTTCAAAAACAAAAGGATCAGACTCATTAAATTTTACATGCACTGTTTCTTCAACAGTACAAGTATGTTTATTAAAAACTCTATAAGCCTTAGAAGTTGTGGAATAACCTAAGAAAATTCTTTCATCAGATTTTGGTGTGAATTTATATAAGTTATCGATAGTATTCCGAATGAATACTTTGTGACCAAAAACCTTGAAGTAGGAAAGTCTTGGTTTTCTACCATTCCATAATTCATAATGAGTTTTATTAAGAAAAGGTCTAATCAAAACTCGATTTATAGTATAAAAAGAAGTACTTATATAGTCAACCCAGAAATTTCATGCTATATAATATTCACTAAACATGGTTCTAGTTATCTCTTGAAAAATTTTATTTCTTCTCTCAACTACACCATTTTGTTGAGGAGTTATCGGTGCTGAAAAATTGTGAGTAATACCTTTCCTACTACAAAAAGTATCAAAATCTGAATTTTGAAATTCTCCTCCATGATTACTATGAATAGTTTTCAGTTGAAAATTTTTCTCATTTTTAACTTGTGCTCAAAAAATTTTGAAATAAGAAAAATCATCAGACTTCTTTTCTAGAAAATAGATCCAAGTAAATCTGGTGTAATCATCATCTAGAACAAACACATAGTATTTTCCTCCAATACTTCCAGTTTGTGTTGGACCGAAAAGATCCATGTGCACTAACTGTAATGAATCAGTCGTTGAGACATTACCAATTAATTTAAAACTAGATTTATGTTGGTTTCCATATTGACAAGGATCACAAGCATTAGAAGAATCAAATCTAAGATCTGGTAGATCCTTAACTAGTTTCTTCCTAGATAGATTACATACGTTTCTAAGGTTATAGTGTCCTAGTCTTCTATGGCATATCTAGGAAAGATCTTCCATTTCACTTAAGAAATGTAAATCTTGGCTTCTTAGGTCTTCTATGTTCAAAGTTTAAACATTCTCTTTCCTATTGGCTGAGAGAATAAATTCTTCCTTGGAATTGTGTGCTAAGCACTCATCATTCCTAAAATTCACAAGGTACCCTTCATCACATAACTGATTTATGCTAATGAGGCTGTGTTTAATACAATTATCAAATAAAACATTTTAAATCAACGTTTTACCTAGAAGAACAATATTACCAATACCAAAAATTTCTCCCTGTGCATTATCTCTGAATGTTACCTTTCCTCCTTTTGTTTTGATAATCTTTTCAAAATATCTTTTGTTACTAGTCATGTTCCAGGAACATCCACTATCCATGTACCATGAATTGTTGTTGGTACATCCTCTATCTTCCTGAAAACAAGAAAATAATTAGACTTTTGGAATCCAAACGTGCTGGGATCCGGAATTTCAAGACAAAAAAATTTTATGAGCCCACACTTTCTTAGAAAAATAGGCTTTATAAAAACCTAGATATTGGGTTTTATTTAAAGAATAATTCTTTTCCCAGTGACCACTACATTGACACTTGGTACAAAATGGGGCACTATGTGGAAAAAATTAGTTGTTACTAAAAATTGGTTTTGCATCGGTATAACCAAATCCCGATTTGTTTCTTAATAGTCGTATTTGAGAATAAATTTTTTCAAAATTTTACTTACCATGGGTAATGTTTGATAAACACTTCTTTAAGGAAAAGATTTCGGACTTGAGTTTTATAACCAAGTTTTTATCTTCAAAATCATTATATTTAGAACTAGAGCTAGGCTCGGAAACACTTTTCTTAGAAATTACTTTTTCTAACTCCTTAGAATGTTTGTTTCTCTCAGAACTTACGTCCTCATGATTTTTTGAAATACTTATAAAATCAGCATTTTTTCTATGAAGATCTCTGGAAATATATGATATGTATTTTGAAAGAATAGAATTCCTAGAGTTTTCCTTATCAAGTTTCTTATTTATTTTAGAGTACTCAATCATAAAAAGTTCATCAAACCTAGAATCATCTTCATTGGTAGGTGAATTATTTTCTTCATCAGAAGAGGATTCTTCATTTGAGGAGTTATAATACTTACTATCATTAGGATTTAAAGATACATTGGTCAATGATTCAGAATTTCGTACCTCAGCTATAATGAAATGATTGTCAATAGGTATACTGGATATAAGACCAATATTCTTCTTTCCTGAAGATTCATAAACAGAAGATTCATCTGAAGTGTCACCACCACTGGCACTCCAGGTGTCATTTTCTTTTAGAAATTTCTTAGCTTTGGTTTTGTAATACTTCTTCCTGCTCCTTTGAGAATGCTTTTCTTTCCTTTCTTTCTTTTTGAGTAGAGGGAAATATGGTCTAATATGTCCAGCTCTCTTGCATTCGTAACAAGTAAATTCTCCATCATTCCTTGATTTCCTTTCCTTTTTCTTATACTTGGATTGGAAATTTCTCTTGACAGTTATCTTGTTCATCCTTCGAGAAAGATTTGCTAACTCATTTTCTGAGATTTCACTTTCACTAGAATCTAATTGAATAACTACCTTCTTATACATGGATCTGGTTACTATCTCAGGAGTCTTAGGTTTCATATGATTTTATGTTGTTGTAAAAGAGATAGTACCGTTCCCATTCTTCATTTTTATGTTGTCATCATCTCTCTTCATTCTGGTTTCATGTTGGAGAAGAGTTCTGAATAGCTCATCAAGAGAAATTTGAGTTACCTTCTTGTTCTCATCTATATCTGTTCTCTTTTACTCCCACTCATTGGGAATAATATCAATTATATTATCTACAAGGGCTTCATCATCTAACCCTTTTTCTCCCATAGAAAGTAAGCTGTTGACTATAGTCATAAACCTCTGTTGAACATTGAAGATTGGTTCTCCATACAGAAAATTGAATCCATGGTATTCAGCTCTAAGCATAGCTCTCCTAGTTTCAATCACATTTGAAGTGCCAAAGTGTGTAACTTCTAACTTCTTCTAGATACAATTAGCTGGTTCACAAGAAGAAATTTGGCTATATATATTTCTAGTCATTGAACATAGTAAAGTATTTCAAACCTTATAATTGAGTTGATACTCTTTCTTTTTCTGGTTAGTAAAAGTTATAACTTCTTTATCAGGAATTTTATAATCACCAGTATGCATAACGAAATTTTCCACTCCATTGTAGATAAGAAAAGTCTTCATTCGACCTCTACAGTACTCATAGTCATTACCATCAAAGATTAGTGGTATTGTAGGATTTAGATTTTTTATAGAACCAACATTGATTCCTTCCATTCTAAAACAACTTGGGAAACCAAACTAGTTAGTAGAGACAGTTTGTAACCAAAATGGTCGGAATGACAACTTTCGGAATGATAATGTTTGGAATGACAATGTTCCGAATGATAATGTTCGGAATGACATTGTTTGGAATGACAATGTTCACAAGAAAAACTTATACATGAGTACAAGTATTTCAAAGACCTCCTCTAATTCCAATTGTAGGATCAAAATAACAATATAGATGGTCAATACACAAGTGGGGGGTGAATTTTACACTTTAAAAATTTCTTTAGAACCTTTAAAGTTGGTTACGGATAACTATGTTTCCCTTATACAAGGAAAATCTAGGTTTAACAAAGTTAAACTAAGAAAATTCACAACACCTCTGATCACCAACTGGAAAATTGGAACAAAGGTTTACAATATTAGATTCTACCTTAAAGCGTATATAATCTTAAACTAATCAGAGTACAAGTTTATGGAAATACAAGAAGGTTATACTATCCTTACAATACAATATGCAATGGAAACAAACAAGTAGAAAAACTACAAGTAACAAACAATAACTCTTTTAACCGAAAGAGAAGGGTATCCAAAAACCTTGTATAAACGTATCTTGATTTATACTTCAAAAAGTATGTCTTACCCACACCAGGATAAGCCCTCAATATGAAAATCAGAATCTTTGTCTTTCTATCCCCGCAAGCCCTCAACTTCAAGGTAGTTGGAACCTATCTCTTCCTCAGCAAGGAAGCCCTCGAACTTCAAGATAGTCAGCACCTCTGTCTTCCTTTCCCTGGAAGTCATCGAATATAGTCACCAACATCCGGAGTCGCACGAAGAAATATGAACGAGTAGTTAGGTACACATAAGGAATGAAAAGCTTCTCTCTCTAGAAATCACCTTAACAGCGTCTGTTCTCTAGATCGATCAACTTGTGGTTGAGCTCTTTCAAAAGAGCTCCTATTTATAGGCAAATTTCTAATGGTCAGCTCCCTCTTCCAACTGTCATATTTTCCATGAAATTCCGAGGGACCTGTACACATGTAACTCAGTAAACGGTTAATTAGAAACAGAATAGACTACATCATTTTATAACAAACTATGTATAACTGAATGCATGACATCGTTTTGAAACGAAGCATATGTAAGTAAAAGCTAATCAATATTTCGGAGTGTAAGAAAGTAAAAATTTCAGAGTCTAACCAAAATGAAATTCGGAGTCTGGTTTCATGAGAGATCGGATTCTGAACATGTAGAGTTCGGAGTCGAAGTACTTAAGAGTTCGGAGTCGAACTGCTTAAGAGCTCGGAGTCAAACTATTTAAGAGTTCGGAGTCGAACTGCATGAGAGTTCAGAGTCGGACTTCTTCAGAGTTCAGAGTCGAACTTCTTCAGAGTTTGGAGTCGAACTACTTAAGAGTTTGGAGTCGAACTTCTTCAGAGTTCGGAGTTGAACTACTTAAGAGTTCGGAGTCTAACTCATGAAAGTTCAGAGTCCAGAATTTGGATTAGAACTACATTAGAGATCACATCTAAAATTCGGATCCTAAAAAATAGAATTCTCCAAATATTTTCATTATACGGCTCTAGGATTTTGGTTATGAATCCGGTTGTTGTACTTAAAAAAATATTGAAATGTATAAGAAAATCTAGGATAGGGTAAATTTCCCTAAAGAAGTAAATTTTTCTTATGGGGTTAAAAACAATATTTTCTTAAGTATAAGGTGTTTGTGATTTTCAAAACAAGAAGGAATGGAAAAGTCATAAGGAAAACCTTATTGACTCAACATGATAAGGAAGGATACTAGTGCAATAGAGTTGAGTTAATCTATATGATGGATATGTATATGTTGTTATTCTCTTAAATTTTAAATAACAATCATAGTTATTTTAATGGTGTTTCCCTATATAAATAGTTAACTAGTGAGGGGAATTCAAAAGTTAAATCAGTTATCAATGAAAAAGTTATCATTTCTCAGTAATGGGATATGATGTTTTGGATCGTCAATTTTAGTGGGATAAATATCATTTAAAGTCTTAATTTAATATATATATATATAATATGATACTCACATATTAGTATGTTCTTATGGTCAATTATAGAACACATTACATTAATGATTTTGAGATCAGTAAAGGTTATTACTTGTAAAATTGAAAAATATTGGTATTTATTATTGATAAGTGTTATCAAGGAGAAGTATTTAGTTTCCATGAATGATAATTTTATAGAAATTAATTCCACTATCTCTGACACTTGGTTATTAAATATCATGTTCGCCTACCACATTTGTGATGAGGAATATAGAGTCAGATATAGGATGAAATTAGTAAACGATAAACTAGATATTAATTTAATTAATGGAGTAAGAGTTATTGCATTATAAGTTGGATCTTGTGATGAAAATATACCCAATTAATCAATCATATATTTATAGAACTAATATTATGTTTCTTTAACAAATAGATATTGGTTTCTGTATCTCATCTAGAAAAGGAGTGTTTTTCATTTAAAAAAATAATTTTTTATTAAATAATTATAAATGAATTTTTTATGTTTTCACTAATATTATGAATGGTTTGTAATATATATATCTATAACACAATTTAATACATTTAAAATTAGAATTTTTTTAGGATGACTATAATCCTAAAAACCATTCACATTTTATCCTTGGGAATATAAATTAGAAACATGTTTAAAGACTCAATGAATGTGATTTTTTAGACTCATTAATTATTTATCATTTTTATATGTTAATCTTATTTACCTGGAAAAATGACCAAGTAACATTTTTGGGTGAAAAGATGAAAGGAATATTGGGATATTTGAACTCATAACAAATGATATATATAGACAGATGGGAAAAAATATAGGTTATTTTTATTTATTAAATTTATGGGTTTCATTAGTCAATATGGTCAAATGGATACGTTGAAACGCACGTATGATATTTTATTAATGTTAAAATAAATTCAGAGAGATGTATGGAATCTATAGGGAAAAGTATTAAGATTCTATAATCATATTAGGATATTGAATATGTGATCTATAACTATTATATACCTCCACTATAGAGATACAAAAATGTTGTAAACATGATAACCATAGGTAAAATATATGATTATCAGTTTATAAGAATCATCTAGAGTTATAATGTAAATCAAAATATAAATTAGATAAAAAAATTAATTAATCCACTTGTGAGGGAAAGAACAAAAATGACCCAATTTTAACAATTTTTATATTATTCATATGGTACGACCTCTATCAAGGATTCCATATTGGTTGTTTTCTTATCTGAGACCATGAATAAGTGATATAAATATTTTATAATAATTATACATATAGGTGCTAAAAAAATTATCTATAATCAAATTTTATTGAGTCTCCACCACACCAATAATTGAAAATTTTCATAGCCCATGGATAAAAAATATAATTAAAAATTAATAGAACAATAAAAAATTAAAAAAAATCATAACATTTTGACTTTAATTTTTTACACTGAGAAAGGTCTCGAGACTCTAAAATTTAAGATCAAGCTAAATATTGATCATGAAAACTCAAGTCAGTGCATCCTATAAACAATATAACCATCATATTTTCTGTAAAGGAATCAATTTTAGATATTTAAATAGTAATATTACATAAAACAACATGTGTAAAATTACCCACAATCATGTGAACATCCTTCACCTCTGAACATATTAGCTTCAAAATAACAATCAACTCAACCCTATAAGACTGAAACCTTTATTAAAATTTAAAAAATAATGGTTCCAGACATCAAAAATAAATGAATAGCTGTAAACACACATTCAACTCAAGAGAACCTCTCTATAAACTAATGGATTCTCAATAGTTGTCAGGGCCTATGGAGGGCATGCAAATAGATTATTACCTTATATCAGTGTAAATGATTATTAAAATAACTATATATAATCCATTTAAGTAAACAATTTGAGAATGAAATAATTATATTCGAACCATTTTTATATAATAAATGAAATTTTATAAAATCCTTAAAATATAGATCAAATAGACAACACTGGTAAGCTAATGGGACAACCGCACATGTAGAAGTAGATAATGAAAATTGAAATAAAATTACAACGATCTACAACTAACTCTTTATCAGACCATATACCCAATCTCTATGAAAATTTTAATCTTCTCTGTCCATATCATAATAACATGATATATTATACATAATCATGAATTTATAGTCCTTATCCTAACCATTGAACATATGTTCTCAAGATGAAAGGAAAATAATGTTTGCATTCATGATAATGAAGAACATTCAACGGGTGGGAAATTAATCTCAGTAGGCCACCCCCAATGTTAACCTAATAATAATTTTTCATATAATAATTCTCATGAAATTTTATCATCATAGATGATACACAACAATAATAATAAATAAAATTGACAAAAAATAATTTGAAAAAAATCATTGGTTTTGTGATCCCAATTTCCTTTACCTACTTTGGACCAAGACAACAATTTCTCTAAGAAATGTTCCCTCAAGTCTATATATTTTAATTTTTATACACTTATTACCCTATATATATATGTAAATATATATATATATATAAATATAAATATATATATATATATGTTAGTAATGACAAATATGGAATTAATCAACTACAACGAATCATTGGGATGGCATCCCAATTCATATGGACAGCTTGCAAATATGGAATTGAGCAGGATGTTGTACAACTCAATCCATGAATAATTAGTTCAACCCTAGGTTGTATAATACTGATTCATAATATCTACATCATCCATAATTGGAAATGTATAGAATAAAGCTATATAACAATAAGGGGATACATGTCTAAAACATGTTTCCATATGTACTCACCTCCAATATCTATAAAAAAAGATTTTAATTAATATATATAAGACTCGAAACTAAAAAATTTCAATGGATTCCAAACCATTCAAGAAACATGTAATCCATTCAAATGTCACATTCATAGGTCCACGTTAAAAGGAAATATTTAAATTACAACTCAAATGATCCCTAATAGAGATGACCCATATGTTATAGGAATACTCTTCAAATACAATATAACGCTCGAAATCCATTCAATAAATTAATCAATGGCCCCATCCTTTCATTGATCTTTGAAATGTCATAATAGTGACTCCAAGTGAACTTAGGGATTATATTAATAATAACTATAGGATATAAATTTCAATCCTCGGGGATTTCCAAAACATCCGTAGCTCGGGGAAAGTTAACCCACCTAGAAACCTCAAGTAAAACCCTGGATCCTATTAGAAATCAATCTATATGGTGACACCATGTAGATGGGTTCTCTGATAAACATGGAATCCACATTTAAAAATCTATATATTGGATGTATCCCCAATTAATAATATAGATTCCCAAAAATGGCATAAAACAACAAGCGAACTCATGAGGTGGATCTAGGAATTATGTTAAGTAGTCCTGACTATTTTATCATATCACCTCAAGATCATTGTATGAGTACAAGGATGTACCTATGGAAATCCCAAAATACATTACATCACATCAGGCTCCTTGGAATTTTACTAGAATGTGTATGTGGAAACCATAGTCCCATTAATAGGAACCATTTGATTGTGTAAATAAAATAGTAACAGTGGTCAAACACCTAAACCCATCACCACACCTACAGCCTCTCAAGCTCACAAGTTCCGTATGGGTTCTTTGGTGACTCCCATTACTATCTATAACAAATACCTATACACTAGAGTGACATGATGTTGTGGTTCATCAAGTTCTACATATAATATAAGATATCTATCTTTGTATTCTATGAGTTAACACATATGAAAAGGCCTCCAACATGAATCCCTTAGAAACGGTACAACAAGGTTGATGAATCCTACACTAGATCTGTAGAAAGAGCAATAAGCTATAGATATCCTATATGGTGTCATCTATGCCATAATGTAATAGAAACCATTTCATATGGATCCAATTTAAATAGTATTAAGGTATGGTAATCATATACAGGATACCTTAAGATGAAATGTTGGTGGTGAAATTTGGATGGGGATCCTCATAACAAACTAATCACATGACTGTTGGGTCTAGAAGGAAACATGTCATATGGATGATATCCTGAAGGGAAAATCGATGTAATATCTAGTTAAGGGAGATGTTTCGTGACCCATATCAGATTATATTCTCTACCTCAAAAGACATTTGAATTTATTACTGGAGTAATCCCCTCTTCATTACTATATACTCACGCACAAAATGAAAATAAAGAATCCAAAAAACGTACCAAGGGTTAAACCATCAAAATATTCATATAAATATACTCAAAATGGACTAATTAGGATTCCCATTCAGATTCAGGGTTTCAAAACATTCAAAAACCTTTCAAATGGTGTAGAGGGAGAAGTACAATGCATATATACCCTTGAACATGGTATGTACTCTCAATTCCCAACCTGAGCATGTGTTCTAGAAGATCATGGTGTGTTATGTCCATGAACACCACATATAAAATGTGTAAATGGAATTCAACATACATGGGTATAATTACCTTACACATCATATAGCCTTGATATATATCTTTTCATGGTCATGTACTCATACACAACATGTATCCCACTTAGGATGTGTCCCTAAAGTCTACATGGCCAGGTGCCTCTACATAGGTTGTATGGTTAGGTGCCCGACTACATGGATGATCCACAGTACATGGAATGTAATCCCATTACACAACATGTATTTATAAAAATTCATCTCCCCTAAATATGAAGAACACATATAGTGTGTTCCCGATCGACATGTTGTGTGATTGAATTTTTGAATGGGAAGCCCATATAAATGGACAGAAACCACGTTTTTTCCAATAATAGCTATAGATCAACCCTTATAGGGTTCATAGAAACCATGTTTATGTTTTGAAACTAGAATGTGGTATATATATGTGTATCTGTGTAATAAACCTAAAAAGGGAATACCTATAGGGAGAATCTGTTGAATCTTCACCTATATTTGTGTTCAACTGCTGCAACATGACAATTTAGCTCCTCCCAAGCGAAACTATAGAACCACCGATCCTCCTTCCAAATTTATCTCTCTCCCTCTTTGTACTTATACTATCTCAATCATGAAAAATCAATCTTGTTGGGGAATGTGTGAGAATCCATAGGAGAAAAAAATTAGTAAAGGATATAAGAATATTGTAAGAAAAGGAAAAATGGTCTTAAGCAAAACCCAGATTCCACACACTAGTTTTTAGATTTCCTAGGAAAATAAGCTTGTTTTAGACTCAATAAATATCATATAATCTCAATATGATTCCCTTTTCAAAATATATCTTCAAAAAACATGCACGAACAAATTAATATTTAATAAATGAAATATTAATATTAATTATTCCTTGAAAATTCAAATAGATTGAAATTCCACCAAACTCTTTTCTTATGGTAAAATCCATGTTCTAGGACGAACATAGTGGTCATAAATATCATCAATGGACATCTATTAGGATAAAAGAAAATTTCTTCCCATCATGAGCATTAAAAAGAAAAAATTAATATTTATGATGAATTTCATAGATTAAAAAAACAAATTTCATTAAAATATCTTCACCATAACACTTATATTCTGCAATAATACACGGTGATAAAATGAATCCATTCTCTCATCTCAGGAATATACCCAGCTATACAATCTTGATTTTATAATGACCAGTCTCACAGAGAAAAAAACTCTTCCATGATGGAATATGTTCAACCATGACCGATATGATACTCTCTACCATAGGGTCACCATTATAATAATCTCAAAACTAAAAATTGTGTTCAAATTTCCATACTCCATCCAACACTAATTTTTATAACATGAATGGATAAAATAGATCATACAATAACACCAATGCAAAATCATCAAAGCATCACACATTCCTACATCATTGGAATGGTTTCCATGGTAATGATATAGTTGAATTAAAACTGGGGGTCGCCACCCTCAAACATCCAATGATGTAATTACTATCATAAGTCTTAACTTATAATTCTCTTAAAGATAATCTCACAACGATTTCATTTTCCAAGCCTAAAAAAATATATTAAATGATAAACATATAGTTAACACTCTTTAAACTTACACAGTAATATTTCATGATACAGGGAATGATTTTCTATGAACATTGAGTATAATAATATTTTATATATAGTAATTTATAACTCCATAAGATCAATGATCACCACCCATTAAATACATTTATAGGATTCTTCAAAGTGTTATCCTCCTTATGACACCAAATTTAGCTTCAATGTATATTCTACCAAAAAGGAGCATTCTTTATTTTATCCGAAATCATGAGAAAACATTCTTTTATAATATTCCTAAAACAGTATGTTCATTGAGAACACATGGATTCTCATTGATTTATGATTTAAATAGTTCTATGGGTAACTAACGTGCATGATTTTAACCTGATTCCGACTCCCATGATTCTTCCATCACAAGGTCAAGATGACTCTTCTACTCGACACATAAGTCCCATTAATCTAGATTCTCCCTTGGAAATCCAATTCAAAAACATTAACCACTATTGTGCCACAATTTATTCCATTATTTACTATCACTCAGTGTTTTTCTAAAAGATTAACCATCAAATATACAACTATAAGTCAAAAGGGTCAATCACCTGAATATTTATGACCACATAATAAATTCTTGATCACTTAGAAACCACAATTCTTTATCAGAATCTCAATGTATCAGCATTCCTATATCATAATACATGATCATTTCACATGAATCTATTTGTACATGAGTTTACAACCAATCGCATTGTCCCAAAAGTAATTTTAAACCCTTTTATAACACCTCTCACCGGTTTCCCTCAATCAAACTATATATTTAACTAAAATGGTATCAGTCACAACTAATGGTCTCTAGTTGATCCACATATCCATACTAACCAATTCTCATATGGGGGTCACTTAATTTAACCATCATTCCCAAAGGTCATCTCTTTCTACAAGGCTACTTATCGCGTGGCGTTATCCACACACAAATGTCATACAAGGCATGAAATGTATCTATCAACCCTATATATGATAGTAAATATGTCACTAACCTAAATGGGTCAAAACAAGAATTATGTAATCACCTTCCAAGAATCATCCTATTACCGCCTTGATCCCCACCCATAATCTTCTTGTGGGACCTCTCCATGTATTATCATGTCATGAACCTAGAAATAAGAATGAGCTAAATTACAATAAGCCTTAGAAGATGATGTTTCCCCATTTATGTCTAGTTTACTATAAACATTTAGGTATCTATAAACATTGTACACCACTATTATACTAGATAAATGTTATCTAATTTATCAACTACCAACATATGCCCCTGAGGATCAATATTATTCACTCAATACCGTCTCAATGATATGTGTCTTTAAATGAGTACATTATTTTTAAATTAAGAATTTCTTTCTAAAGAAATTGAAAAAAATATAGGTTGTTATAAAAACATTAAATAAATAAAACTAAAAAATATTACCCTACAAGGGGACCAACACATGGGAATCTTGTTCCCTATCGACCTACTATGGTCACCGCACCTCCCATGAATGAAGACCGAGTCAGTAGACTCACCATATAACATCCCACCCTATATTGAAAAGGTTTAAATCACACCCCTCTATATTTTATAGGATAATTATTAGAATTTAGGGCTTATGGTGTGTTGGTGTAGACATTATTCCCATGTATCAATGTAAAAAACAACAGAAATAACAAAATACGACCCACAATATAAAATGAATAGAGTGTTAAATAATTAAACAAAATAAAAACCACCTATAATAATAATTGAAATTCTATAAAATCAAAACAATTTTTATTCACATATAAAACATTTTTCACCAACTATGCTGACTATATATTCCATAGTATCTAAAGGAAGCTAAACAAAATATACAAGGATCATCTACTTTGTCAAATCCACACTATATACCCACTCTCCGTGACAAATTCTTGTTACTCCATACAAATAAAACTAATCCATATGAGTAGATACATGCAATAATGCAATAATAGTCTTCCCCTTACCATAAAACAAATATTGTCTTCCTCAAAGCATGCATAATGTGAGCATTAACAATGAGATGCACGTATATGGGGAAAAAAATAAACCAATATAGTTGACCCCCAATTTGGAGCCTATAATATATGGTCATATGTTCATTATCATTTAATATGCATAATTGTGCCGATAAAAACATGGATAATAATGATAATCGATAAATAAATAGTCCATAGTGGATCCTTGATTATATGATCCTGATTTACCAAACTTACATCAGTTGAAGCTGAAAATGCATCTATGAAATTTTCTCTCATTCATATATATGTACATGTGTATATAGTTTTTACAATAAGTATACATATAAATATATGTATCTCGTTAAAGTTAAAATAACATGAATCAACTTCATTTGATCCCAGGTTCGGTAACATTGATCATAAGACATCCTATTAATAAGGAATTTTTCTAGATGACATACCACTCAAAACATGTATTTGTAAGTCAACATTTGGTCATATAATCCCAATTGATGATACATGCTTCGTCCAACACTAGAAATGACTTTGATCATGATATATCACTATAGGGGGATACAATTCCTAACACTATGTTCACCATAACACCACTCCAAATACAATGAATATGGATTCCATGTAATATCTAGATGTTATGTAAAATAGGCACTAAGATAGATGTGAAACCAAAAAATCCACATGTAATATTTTCTGGTGTAAGATTCACATGTCCTTGTTTATAGGCAGTACTAGCATTACAACATGTATGATCCCTATGGGGTGACTATAAGAGAATATGAGTACTCACCGTATCCAAGATAACAATTGGAATTCATTCAATAATATATTCAATAGCCTCATTCCTAGAAATATCTAAGAAGTTAATTAATGGTTAATCCACCTTTACATAGGGAGTATCCTCAGAAAAACTAGAATATATCCATATTAATCCTCAATAATTTCAACAATATCCCCAACTAAGGGAACTATACCCACATATAAACCTCGAAGAATCCCATGAATCATAGTATATAAGCATAAACATGGAAAAAATGGTAGAGGGGTTCTCTGAACAACATGGAACCCACCTTTCATAATCCATTAAAATTTCATAAACTGTATAATGAATTGGAAGTTCTTTAATTGAATAAATAAAAAATAAAAATCATGATTTATACCATTGAAGTATGTCTTTAAGTCCCCAAAATAGAATCATAGAATCTTATACTGATCGTATGAGTACCATTAGAAGTCCTGCGGTACATCACATCATGTCAAGCTCATGGATCGAGTACCAGGACGTATATCTAGAAACCATAGTTCGATCAATAGAGATCGAGCTAATATATAAAGAAAAGGCTCGGGGTTTCTATATTCATGAACCCAACACTACATCCACAACCTCTTATGCTCAGATGTTTGTTATGGGTTTTAATGTGACAACCTTTTCTATATCTCACCAAAATTAGTGTAATATCATATAGTTGGTAAAACACAAGGGATCCCATTAGTTCTCTCATGTCAAAACACAAGTGAGTAATCCTACATTGGATCATCCTGGTTATTTATATATGCAATTGTATCCCTATTGGTATCCACCTAGTAATCACATAGGAATAGGGCTCCGATATTGGACCCTTATAATTGGTATTCTTATGTAGTGGAATCCGACATGGGAACCTCAAAAAGAATAAATAATTTGATAGATCCTACTGGGGATTGTCTTGGTTTTAATGTGTGTAATGGAATCCCACAGTGTACCCTAAAAAATGGTAGAAATGTAGAGTCATCCTATACATGATCTCGTACGATTAAATATAGGTGGAGGAATCCTACATGGGATCCTAAAAAATATCTAATCTTACAGCCTCTTGAATCGTATGTGCATATTTCACAAGGGAGATGTTATGAATAGAAAATACACATAATAATTTATTAAGGGAGGTGGATCATGGATTACCACAAATAAACATTTCACTCTTAGAGTACATATTAAAATATTACTATAGAAAGAAACTCCCCATTATTTCTAACATAACTAGAAAATCCAATTATGAGTCCTCAAAACACCAAAAGTGTTCCAACATCATTACTAATTTGATAAAATGATGAAAATCGACTACTAATGTATACAATTTTAAATATGGTGTTTCAAAACACAAAAAAATTTCAAAAGGGTAGAGAATAAGATTCACATAAAATTTATGCCTTTGTACATCATGTGTATATCCTAATCTATACATTGTCTTGTATTCCAACTAAACATGGTGTCTTAAGACCCCGTAAACTTCATGTAAATCTTGTACACACATGTATGTGGTATTTAATCTATATGGGGTGTTTTCCCATGTGCCTCAAATGGCAAGGACATGTATATATCCATATTCATATATGCATATATGGTATGTATCCCACTCGGGGTCTAGACATTTACTCTACATGACCAAGTGATCAAGTGTGGGGTGTTTGGCTAGGTGCTCAGCTAAATGGCCATGTAGTAGTACATGATGTTTACTCATAGTACTCAGTGTGTATAAATAAAAAAGAAAACTTCTCTAAAAATTAAGAACATGTTATGTGTGTTCCTAAATTGGAAATTGTATGCTTGGTATTTTGAAATGGTAAACCCTTATAAACATCTCCAAACCCTATTTCTTCCAACAATAGATATAAATCAACCATCATTGGGTATATATAAACAATGAATATAATTTAATTATAAAATGAGGTAAATATATTTTAATATATGGAATAAAAATTAAAGTGACCTTCCTTTGTGTAAAATATACTAAATCATCACCAAAATTCATGTTCCACCACAATCGCATGATGATCATGCTCGTCTCGAACTCTACAGAACCTCCCTTCCTCTTTCCCTAACTCCCTCTAACCCAAATCTCTCAGTCACCAGGAAGGAATACCACAAGGGGGATTCATGATAATCAAGGGGAGTGAAAAAAATAATAAGGTAAAGTTAAATAATAGATGAAATGTAAAGGAATAAAGTGACATGGGACCGACTCAGCGCCCACCAATAGTTTATGCCACATCTAGAAAACCACCATTATAGAATCAAGATAGGATAAAAAATATAAATATGAATCTATATTTAAAATATTTCATTAAATGAAAATGATATAATACATTAATATTTAATTGAATAAATATTAAATATTATTTATCCTGTGAAAAATATAACATATCCGAATTCCCCCAAATATCCTTCATTGTTTAAACACCCAATCATGGGACAAACAGAGTAGACTAAAAATTTATTTAAGATCATATTCAATGAGTAATTTTATTTTTGTCTCTCAAAAAAATATAAATGGAAAAAATGCAATCTTCTTCTCATTTTCACTCTCTAGAAAAACACGAGTCCTTACAAAAATTTAGTCCAATATTTACAATTACATGAAGCATACACCAAAAGGTAAACTATGAATTAACTTCACATAAATGTAATATATGTTTTACCATTTTCTGAAGAATTAAAAAGAGACTCCAATTGAGGTACATGGTCTACTATAATATTTGGGGTCCTTAAATAGACATAGAAATTTATTCTAATAAATTAAAACAGTTGTTTATAAATGAATTAAAATTTTACATTATTAATAATTTTAAAAATGGATACAAAGACTTATTAAATATAAATAAGTACCTATTTTTATAACATGATTTAATGAATATGTATTTTATTATATATTTTTAGAATCCAATGTTCTATTTAATTAAATAATTTATAATTTTTTTTTGAATTATGAAAACAAATTTTTACCATATTTCTAAAAGTGTTAATATTGAATTTTTAAAAATATAACCATAATAATAAATTGTTTCTAATTGTATTTATTAATAAAAAGGATCATAAATTGTTCTCTTGTTAAAATATTTATATTATTTTCTATTTTAAATATTATTCATTATTTATTCCTGTTTAGTGGATGATTAATGAATTTTGAATATTGTGTATGAAAAATTTATGTGATAAATTTATTCTAAGATATAACCATTAATTTAATTCTTCATAAGAAACTATAAAATTTAGTTTTAATCTTATTTTACCTCAATTAATTTTAGTTTCCCACCCAAGATTCCACTTAAGAGTTCCTCAAGATGGTCTTCCCGATGACCTCAAGTGTGTGTCCACATATACAAGAGGCTGCTAACTAGTAGAGAGGGTCAATGATGTCACTTTAGGAAGACTATGACATCATAAATCAAATGGAATAACAACGATAAATAATAATGATAAGTAGAGAAACATTTATAAAATATCAATAATACTAAGAAAAAGACATTATATGAATAGTAATAGTTACAAAATATGATGATGATGTAATGTTTCTATACAAAATGAGTACTCATGATACATGGGACTGATTCATATTCCACATTCCAAAAAAATATATACTAAGACCAAAAACGTATACTACATTTGTCATTAGAATATGCACATTATTCTTCACCCTTAATCCATCATAGAAATGGGGATCAAGAATCAGATATTGGATTCTTCCCTTTAACTACACCTAAAATCATTAAGTCTAATTGGGTACTAATGGCAGCCCAAACAGGTTGTGACTTATACTCAGCTAGCCACCCAAAATAATGTAATGATCAAACCAGTTTTTTCATATAAAATGTGATGTGTTCTGAAAGTAAAAAATTCAATGAAATAATAAATAAACACATCGAACTAGTTTCCTCGAAAGATAAATTCTTATATCCACCTAATTCATCCTATGTCGGTTTTCTATGAACCAAGGAGACATGTGAATGTATGATATAATGTATATATGGGGTATTATAAATAAATCATATAATGTTGTACAATCTATAATCATGTGATTTTCCATGGAAGATTTTTTCCAATAATATCAGAAAACATTCTCTTTATCAATTTAAATTTAATCTTTAGAAAATAAGATGTGGCACCATGAGCCCGTCCAAGGAAATTATGAATGAATACCAAGTATCACTCCTAGGGAAATCTAAGTATACAATATTTTATAATTTAATCCAATGTTATCCATAAATTTAATCCCTCATATCAATTAATTCAGGGATAAATCTTGCCTCTCATAACTTTAGCAATATCTCTCATAGGGGACAGAGCATCACTCATGACATGGTGTAACTATCTAGAAATTGAATGAATCCATAGTGTCTACCCTAGTGAAACAGTATCACTCAAATATAATAAATGAAAACATATGAAGATCCTATTCTAGATATAACTGATATCACTTCGTGTATGTATACAATCCACAAGTAAAATTACCTTTTGAGTGCAATGAGCCCGTCTAAGGAATCCTTTGAGGATCCAAGTATCACTGTCATCTTGGGTATGTAGTATGGATTAGAAATCATTTCCATTTAAGATGGCTTTTAAATTATGATAATTTTGTGAAATTGGTCACGTCACTTAATTGAATCCATTAAATTATGTAATACAACATAAGGAAGGACCTAACACATGGCCATCCATTTCTCTCAATTAAATTAAAATATGATGATCACTTATTACATGGGACACCCACCCCAAGAGGTTTTTAAACAATTTATGATATAAGGAAATTTTGATTCTATGGAAATGAAAATACACTTTGGGTGGATCACAACAAGGTGATCAAACAATGGTGGATTTTCCACTAGATATGATAACATTAAGAATCGGAAACCATTAAAAATTATTTATGAATCAATTTTTATTAGTCAGCAGAGAAATTTGGTGAGCGGAATTGAGACACATAATATATACACAACTAAACATGAGGGAAGTAATGAAAACAACATACATTAGGATCATATAACTCTCTTCATCCTGTTTCCTCCCATGAATCAATATAGAATAGAAGAAATTATAATAATTATTAAATTCCTTGAAAATATAGGAAATGAGGTCACACATAAATGTATATTAATATGGGAATATAAATTTTAAAAAATGAATATGATTATGGATATTACTCTTATAATAATAATGCATCTGACAGTAAAGGAAAATGAAGATAGATAGAAGTGGAATAAAAATACCAACCTTGGAAGAAATGGGTGGTTTTATGTGTGACGGTTATCCACTAGTGGAGGTTTAAATGGTAATGAGGTTTTAATAAAATAACTAAGTAAAATATGAAAAATGACCCTCTAACATTGGGTAACATGATTTGGCTATACGATTTTCCAAACCATATGCTAAAGGTGTGATGAACCCTATTCAAAGAGACCCCTCAAATGAGATAGGTTTAGGGTTAGACTATCCACATGATGTCTATGAAAAATTGTTCTATTTGGATATATGTAACATGTTCATGGTTTTCTGAAATACATCACAAGGTTTCAGACCAACTGTACAGAATCACTTATGCACTAGGTGACTCGTACAATTGATAAACACTGTTATCTCTAAGTATGTTCAAAATATTCAGATAAGTCTTCCTCCATTAATTCCTAAGATATGGACACCTAAAATCTCTATATTCTCGAAAACCACTCTATAATAATTAAATTTCATTGCATGATTTAGGTGAGTTGTTTTGAACAGTGACATAATATTGAATACCTCTTGAAAAAGTTGGGACATTACAACCTCCCTTGCTTAAAACAAATCATCCCCACGTAACCCTTCTAGGGTTGGTAAATCATCATATGAGAAACATTCCTGACACTGAGTATGAACATCAACCTCATAAGTCAACATCTCATCATACACCATGTCATTATTCCATAGAAACCATAACAGTGGAATTGACCTACCTTGGTGATCTTTCATGCTCTGATTAGTGATACATATCAGATGATCCTTAAGGGCCACATCCACCTCCTGATCAATATCCATGGGATCAAATAGAGGATATGGTTTTTCATGATAGTAGTGAATCTGTGTTATTTAGAAGACATCATGCATGCAATGGGACTTATTTTTTATCTTCAACCAATAGTATACCCACCCAACTCTCTCAATTATCATCTATTGTAATAGATATCGAGGAAATCTGTTGTCATGCCTCCAAATTTGTTTTTCACCCAATATAGGTGATAATCAGAGGAAGACCCAATGTACCATAATAATCTCCATAGGTTGATGGTGATGATCAATATATTAATTTTCTCTATATTTATATATATTCAAACACTGGTGAATCAGTTTTACATGCTCTGAAGTATCCTACCGAGGACCCAGTAGTGCTGCCTCACCTGCCTTTAACTAATACAAAGGTGAACAATACGCCCTAATGTAAAGGGACCCATATGGATCGATATGAATGGTTTTATAAAATCTATTTACATAGTAACACTAAAAAATACGTGTTTTTTCTTCCCATTAACCTCCAAAATCATGGATTCATGCCTCGAGCATGCCTACTAACTCTTGTTTTGTCAGCTCGAATTGCCCTTGTGTTTTGCGGTGATAAGATGTACTAAAAAGAACATATTAAACACATTCCATATGTATTATTTGATAAATCCATGGCATAAATAGTGAATATTATTATCATATGACAGAATATGGAACATAATGAAGGCCTATAATCTTAGATATATATAGCCTTCCAATATCATCAACTGAGAAGGTCTTAGGGATTGGTAGGAATTGTGTGGAATTGGTCAACCATTCTATAATCACGCACACTATTTCAGAACCACAAAGAGATATATGAAACCCCTTCATGATGTCTATAGTTATGTAGATCCATTCCCACTCAGAATTACATGGAGGTTTTAGAAGTCTCTTAGGTTTATGGTGCCCTGTATTCACTTAATGATTGGTGGAACATGTTGTGATAAAACCCTAAATAATCCTCTTCATACTGAGCCCCCCATACTGATATTTTATGTCTTGCTACATATATTTAAACCCCAAGATTAACTTCCCTAACATACACATGTGATTATCACATAATATAATCTGGTGTGTCAGCTTGGAACCATATATTCTCATAGTAAATTAGGATCTCACTCTCATCAACAACAAAAACTAAGTTGTGGGTTCTCACCTGATATAGTACCTCTTAGGATGATACCCTCAGAATATTAAATCTTTCACATCCACGACATCTTCATAAGGGTGGATATTAGGGCTCTAGATGCTTAAAATGAGATCATTTGTTATTCCTCAGACTACATATATATCTCAAAAAATAGATTCATCATCGGCCACTCACTACTGGCATCCTGGATGGCCTATGTCTGATCCTTAATTCCTAAGGAATAAGCCACTACATTTCCTTTGCTTGGTGTATGAGTGGGATAAGTGTCTAATCATTTTTGTTATTAAACCAACTTATGATAACTATGATTTATGTCTCACTATGTGGAGATGTGTTTCAGACTTTTCTAATCCTTATAAACAATGTACCATTCACCCAAAATATATTGACTCCAATATTATAGAGCAATAAAAATGGATTATTGCTTAAGGTAATTGATAAGGTAAATCCACATGCAATTCCTTTAATGGTGGGACATTTACACTACAACTCAATCACCCTATACCAAACTACTCCTAACATAAATCCTAAATCATCCCAATAAATAATATTGATTATGCCTGGCTCTAGAAGAACTATGATCAATGGAGAAGTTCATATCCCATTAAACTCATGGAAGGATGTCTCACAAGCATAATATTAGATGAATTTTATATACTTCATAGTCATCCATATGATTATCACCTCTAAACGTGAGAAATACAAAATGAATTTCTTGTATTATCCCTCCATCCCTGTAGAACTACAAACATCAAAAACATTCTCTACATGTTCCCTAAAAACTAGGATGCTCACGTCATCTAGATCAACTGATACACCTACCTCTGAAGTTATATCACCCATCAATTAAACCACATTGAAACAAAAGTTTTTTATGAAGGTAGAATATTGCTGATTCCATATCAATGTATTAATAATGGCCTCAAGATGGTTGGCATCATTTTGTTTCATGATAATATAAGCCTCGATTTATTCTATAAAGGCTACCAAAAAATTAATATAGGTATGTTTGGAATACCTATTTAATCAGAGCTATAAAAATAGTAAGCATGTTTGTACATCTGTCTGACATAAATAGATACTCATACAAGTTTTAACATCTTCAGAACACTGTATATTGTATGTTGGATTTCCTCATATGAATGTGATGGTATCCTGACCAAAAATTGATCTTTGATAAAAATGTCACTCCTCGATGCTTGTCGAAGAGGATATATATATATATATGAGGTAGTGGATAGCATTTCATTATTATAATCCAATTTAACCATCTATAATCCACTGACAACCTGAGGGTGCCATCCTAATTTTAGGTGAATATAATCGGTGAACACCATGTATATGTGTTGGGTCGAATAATACCCATTTACTCAAAGTCGTTTTTCTTCTTCTTGGGTTAATATAGATCAGTAGCTTATATATTGTTCTGTGGAATGAACATTTGTGTAACACCTATAACTAGTTTTATGGTATACGCCACCTATCTCATATGAGGTATACTAGTTAATTTTTCTAGATATATTTCCTTGAAGCAGTCCAAACATTTATGGAATTCCAAAAGATGCATTCCATTTTTGCTCATGAAGAGACTAGTCATATGGGCTCTCATCCTACATAGCTTAGTATGCTTAGTTCTAGCTCAACTAGATGAGATATCTCATTCTTATAGATACACTCACATTCACTAAATTTACATTACATAACATCGGAAAATTACTTAAAAGATTACACAAATAGATTCGAAAATTCCGTATTAGTCTAGGTCCATAGGAAACATAAAAACATAAACACTAATACACAAGTGAGATACATTATCTCCCACTAGGTTTTTTTGGATAACACCCTTATTGTACACATGAAACATAATAAATTTATTCATTTCCTACTGAATGTAACATAAAAATGGGTAAGCTTAAATTCTCTATAATGGTAATCAAGGGATATATGTATAAATTATCATGAGTATAAGGGAATGATAACATGATCATGAAAATTGTGTATCATACCACACATAAAAAAAATCGTATGCAAGAATCATGGAAGACGGATGGTATGTTCATAAGACATGAATAATAATGAAATAAATAACATGATCCATGAAAGAATAACATAGAAATAAAACATGTTATTATAGAAGACACATAAATATATACAATTATTTCCATAGTAGTCAATGAAATACTATGGAGACCATCTTAGTGGACAATGTTCTTTACTAAACAGGGATCACACCCAATTCATGTATTGTATTACATAGTTAGGTTCGATCCCCATTCCATACCTATCATAATAAAACACATTTATTTCCCATTGTATCCCTCTAATAATGATCATAGTTCATTTCCCATTCTATCCCTTTAATACTGAACCAGGTTCATTTCTGGTCTCATCCCTCTAATAATAAACCCAGTTCATTTTCCATTCCATCTCTTTCAATAAAATGATATATAAATCTTTACCCAATTCATTGGTGGTAGATATAGGTCCCAACCATCTCATAGTGAAATCATACACACCTGTTCCCTTAGATCATAATGAAAAATATCATAACCCTTGATATGAAATGGGTATTATAAACAAGAAATTATATCATAACCTATGGAAATAGATAGGATTTATAATAATTTAATTATAATAATCTCATGTGAAAAGAAGCATTTTTTAATATACTATAAACCATAAAAGGGAAATTGGATTCATAAACATTATTTTATCCGAGTTTAATCCATTCAAAAAAGAATATGAATTGAAAAATTTAATAATTTCTCCATAAATGAATGAGTAACACCAATGGATGATATATTATATAGAAAACAATTTGAAATATATTTTTTAAAAACTTATTGATGAAATTATCCTTTCTTCTTTGAAAATTTAATTTCAATACATAATACCATTTGAAAATCATTTTCATAGAAAATATCTTAAAAAATTATAAAAAAACATGATATCATATTGGAAAAAATATTCCTTGAAAAAATTTTAAATAAGAATCAAAATATCTCAAAATCCTTATTCATTAAAGGCAAAGTGAAATATTTTGTTGAAATATTGAAATTTTTAAAAAACATTATCAATAAAAATACTTTGAAAACTAAAAATAAATATTGAAAAATTTTGGAAAACAATTTCATTTGAAAACCTAAAACACAAATGTGAAAACATTTTGAACGAAATTTTCCAGGAAATATTCTAAAAGAAACATAAAAACATATTTAAAACCAACTTTCTTTTAAAATTAATTTGAGGAACATTTTCTTCAAATATAATATTTTAAAATGTAATGGTGGCTATAATTATATAACGAAGGGTACATTTGTACATGTTATGTGGGGTAAAAATAACATTCCTTTTACATGGTAGAAAGTATAAGAGAATTCCTTATTCAGAAAGTGAAAAGATGATTAATTTGAAGATATTGGTAAATTATAAATAGTGGAAAATTTTATTTTAAATATTTAAGGATAGTGGTACAATATGCTTGGAATCCTTTTTCGAAAAAATAGACTTTCGAAAAAAGAGATATCAAATTCATGGATTATTAAAAATAATTTCATAATTATATTTTTTTTCCAAAATGTTGGAAGATGGTAACAATAAATGAATACATCATTATTAATCATAATAGAATTAAATATATAATTTTTATTGAAAAATTGGTTATAGTATTTCATCAAATAATTCATACACATAAACAATCTTGAAAAGCATGGAAATAATTTCAATAAACTCTTATCACTTCATAACATGGGATCATACTCTCCATGTAATAAAATGAAATTAATTAAAAAATATAATATCATAAAAATATATAGATTATTGATATATCATATAAAATGGACTAATATATACATAAAAACTAATTTAGGTGGATAACTATACATGAGTCTCATATAAGGAAAATTTGGACAAAACAATTTTTTGAATTTAAAAACCTTGTAACATTAATAAAATTAAATAAAGGTCATATAAGGGGTATCTAAAAAAATATTTTTAACTATGCCAATAATTGAGTATATATATGGGAAATATACACACCACGCAAAATTAATAGGTGGTGAATAATGTATGTATATCAAAAAAATAAAAAGTGATATGGAATCCCCTTACAATATGTATCGACTCTCGTGATACTCATTTAATCCTCCATTATATTAAATATAAATTTATTATACATCTACCACATATCCATATTCTTACTTATACATCTATATGTGGTTTAATTGTGTCTTATACTACATGATTTTTAACAATTCTATGTTAAGGTTTCTCTATAGTTAATATCTAAATTGTTTTTTTCACGTATCTTAATTTGATAAATAGTTTGTCCTTATATTTATATCATGATTTCCAGAATGAAACCCACAATTAAAATATGATTTATATTCAGTATATATTTGTTACAATAACCCATAAAATTTATAAGAATTAAATAGAATACATCGTTCATGGAGACGACAAGTCATACGTATGAATGGACTCTATTTTTATTTATTTTTCTTATTGAAAAATTGAAAATAAAATACATATATGTATATATATATAATAATTACCGACGAATTATTTTATAATATATTTCATATATATTCACTGAATATATATATAATACACTTTCTTTATTTTATGAATAAATCACATATCTTTGAGGGGGTGATAGTCCACACTTACTGAAACAATATTATCATATTAACACAAAATAGAAATAAAAAGATATGTCTTGTATAATAAATATAAAAGATAAAATAAATAATAAATATAATACATAAAATATATAAATATATTTTATATTTTAATTTATATCATGAAATGTGGTAGAGGAAAAACAAACAATCATTTTTTCGTGATTTAGTAGTTCATCGTAAATGAAAATAGTATGTTTATTGCACACTATTTGGTGGATTGTGTAAGTTTATGTTTAAACCTAATCATAAAAAGTTCCAATTATATTTAATATACCTACTTTTTATAGAATAATGGAATATAGATAATGGAGGGGAGGGGAAGAAAAATAAATAATGGATCTTGAGAGAAGGTGTTTCCTCTCAATCGAGTAGCTCCTGTTAGATTGTTCCAAATAGATTACATAGAAAAATTTATTCAAAATTTGAGGCTTCAAGTAGGAAAGGAGGCATGTTTTTATGTGAAGTAGGCAGTTTTTGGCCGAATATAACATGTTTGAGAGGTGATAATAAGAGCGATAGGTGGTGACCTTTTATAGGGAAGGAGGAGTGGCATCTTGTAAATAATTGACGATATAATTGCACCGACTTTTTTCATGTTGTTGGTGGTTCCACTAATGATAAAAAGTCAATAAAATATATTATGGAATCTAATATGTCAAAAAAAAGGATTCATGAAAATATAATAGGTTTTTTTGGTCTTTATGGTTTGTTTTTGTCTCTTATTATGCTTAATCTGACTTTAATTGATGTTGTTAATATTAAAGAAATTAACAACTAATTTTGGTCAAAAACTAAGTTTTATTTAATATAAATAATTAATTATGATTATTAAAAATATTTAATCCATTATCCCAAATTTTAATCACATAATTGGCCAAAATAAAATTTAAATTAATCGCACTGTTGAGTCAACAATGCAGGGTTTTATAGTAAAATCATTAAAAATCATTCTATGTTTTTATATCCAATTTCAATGTAAAAATGATCTAAACAACTGAATTGTATTTATTAATAAAAATATTATATAATAAAAATTATAAATCAATTAAAAATATAATTTATTATTATATATAAATTAATTGGAAAAGTTTTTTTGAATTAAAATTTAGTATTTTTAACTATTTTTAAAAAAATTAAACCTAGTAGATTAAGATTAACTAAATATCCCAACATAATTTTTATGTTTCTCTTACCAAGATGAAGTTTATTTTGACCTATTAAGTTCATTGAATTTAAAATTTTTTATTTAAAGTGGGTTCTCCATTAAGATGTGGTAAAACTAAATTTATAGAAATATATGTTTTAAGCATATAATTAGGTTTGTTCCTATATTATTTCTATCAAATCTATTGAAGGAATATAAACAATATTTTATTTAATATAAAACATATATAAAAAATTATTTTCACTCCATAAATTTATATAAATTAAATTTTTAGGGTAAAAAAACTTGGTGACCATATAAATAATAATATTTCCTTTTACATTAAATTGGTTTTCATATTCATTTATAATTAATTGGAAACATATAAATTCAAATTAAATCATGTGACCATATATTTTCATAAATTAGTTAATAATATTCAAAACCTATAATTCAATGTCTAGTTTATATCTTATTATATATAATAATAAATTTTAAATAATATATTATTGTTCCCTAAACCTCAGTCTTGTGTTTTAAGAAAGACATCGAGTAAGGTCATTATTTCATGTAATGAAATCTAACCTCGGTGTTCCATATAGGGAAAGAAAAAAAATTATTATTTTTTCTGCATGATTAACTTTTTGTTTCATTTAATGCCAGCCAATAATAATTCTTTAACATAAAATAAACTATCCTAAGTGTTGTGTAAAATGGAAAATAACAAAAAGGATAAATTAATTCAAAAAATAATAATTCACAAAATCTCAGGGTGTTATATTCTACAACCCTTAAAATTAATTTCTTACTCAAAATTTGTTTCTGTTATCAAAGGTGTATTTCTATAATATTTCATTAATATAAACCCACATTATAAAAATGAAAACTAAAACATCTCTTTAAAAGGTAAAGTTGGAACCAAAACGGTTACCCAAAGTAATATATAACTAGGTTTCCAAATAAGAGAACATAGATTGGGAGTAAATATTGGACATGAAGGAAAATCATGAATATTTATACAGAGTGATTGATGTCATCAAGAACAAACAAGAAAATTATCCAAGAGAAATTAAGGGGCTCAAAGTCATAAATCTATGTTGACTAATAAGTCCATAGTTTAAACAAAAGTTATGTTATTAGGACAATATTTTTTAAATAATTATCCATTCTTTGATTAATTATTTTATTGACCTAGAATATTAGGATATATAATTACTTGATATATTTCTATAAAAATAATGTCACTAGTTCATTATTTTTTTACTATTTCTAATTCAATAAATACTTCAAGAAATGGATGTAAATAAATTAAGTTTGATGCCCACAACACAAAAATAAACTTTTAGAAAATACTAAGGACCATTAAAGAAAAAATTAATAACTATTTATCTAAAAGTAATTTTGAAAATTAATATTTTTAATACATTAATTTATTAAAATGAAAAGAAACATTATTGTTTCATAATAATTAATTATTCATCTAAAATAATTATACATTAACCAAGACATCGTGTATGCCAATGGTAGGTGTGAAACCCTTATTAGTTTTTGGTCATGGATTTAATAAATGTGGCCTTTCAGTATATGATTGGTTCTCACCCAACATAAATTATGTCCTTTTCTAAAACCATACTAATATTATTTCCAAAATAAATATGATGGACATTGTAGAAATAGGGTTAATAAATAAATTGATTTTTTAACCATGGTTTTATGACAATATCAATAAATAAATACTTCCTCAAATGTTTAGCATAAAATTTTCATGAATTAATTACCATATAAACCATAAAAATAAAAAAAATACAAAATTTTAGATATAAATTCATGAAATTAGCATAATGTCGATTCCCCCATGTAACATAAAGTAGCTCTTGGATACTACATTCTAAAAATTTGAATACCCTAATGGTAAATTCTCTTGCAACATAGTAACAGCCGGAATTACCATAAATACTACTATAAAACATACACATTTCCATATTCAATAGATTATGGGATATATTCCACAAATTCAAGAAGTTTTTAACTTCATCCAAGACAACATGTTCTACTTGTCAACTGGTCCTTATTTTGTAATGACCCGAAATTTTGAATAAATCTGGATTCCTAATTTTTTGTGTTATTTTATTTTTATACTCAAAAAAATTGTTTCATTTGATAACATAAGTATAATTAAAATGAGACTGTTGGGTTTTGACTGTTATATTCCAATTGGTAAATATGACCACTGGAAACTAAAGGTTTCGTTTTATTTTGTCCTTAAATACAAGTGATCTTGGTTAATTAAAATAGAAAGAAGATTTGATGGCCTCACCTAGTAGTATTGGACCGATTGAAGCCCATCTAACAGAACATGGGAAATGGGTAGCCCCACTAAGATTTTCTCTAGACCAAACCCAAGCCGAACTTGATCGTGTGAAGCTATAACGGAATCGCCTTCGCGAGAAGGTCAAACTGATAGAAATTACTACACGTGTAATATTGGCCGAGCCTCCCTCAGATTCTATCACTTTAGCACACCTTACACATAGGTCATATGCTAGTGAGATAAGGGGATATGTAAGGAGACCATAACTTCCTTGTATAATCTTTTGTTTTAAATAAAAATTATGATTTCGTCTTATGATGAAGTTTATGAATTTTCAAATGTCTGGATAAATATAGTATGCATATTTTTGGTGAATTATAGAGAAAGGATATTTTAAAAAATGTTTATCTAAACCATAAGTAATTAAAAATGTGTAATGATTTTCAAAAAATGGTCTTCTACAATTATGTATAGTACGATATTTAGAGTCTAATAAGATCAACATAATTATTGATGAATAGTACCTTATGAATTGTGATTTTATGCTTAGGATTAGTAATGTGACCAAATGGATTAGTAATCTCACTTAAATAAAACATAAATAGAATCTAGGCACCTTGATTAAGTAATGTGATTCAATAAAATTGTTAAATAATGGTTTCATAAATTATTAGTCACGTATTAGTTTTTTCGGGTGAATAGTGTTTTTTTAATTAAAATTTAATTAAAAATATTTTGAAAAATATTTTTATAAATTGGATTTCATTTTTGAACACATAGCATCGATATTATGTTATGGTAATTTTTGGGGATTTTTCTGAAAAAAATGAATTTTCGGAGAATAGTGCATTTAATTAAAAATTAAATTAAAAATATATATATAATTACTTTTATAAAATGGAGTTCATTTTTGAAATCAGAGAATCTATATTTTTTTAAGGTGAAATTTTGGGATTTTTTTGAGAAAGTTGAATTTTCGATGAATAATGAAAATACAGTTTTTAAGTTATGGGTGTTTAATGACATCATTAAATGATGTATTCAGTATGTAATCAATATGGTCGACTTATGAATAGTAAGATAATGTATGAGGTGTCCCAAGTGGCCAATACCATGGGAAAATACCATGGGAAAGCCCATGGTTTTGCCAACACCACTAATGAGGTGTCCCTTGGCCATTAATGTCGTGTCCCCTCAATTTCCCTATAAATACCAAGCCATCCTCTCATCCATTCTACTCCCAACTCTCCCCCAATGATGATCTGGTCTCATTACCTCCCAAGGTGTCCTCCCAAGGTGACCCCAATCCCTCAAGGTCCCAACCTTTGAGTTTTAAGAGTTACGTTTTAAGGTAAGGGATCCTACCTCCCTCTTTCTTTTCAAGTAATCTCTTTTATGTCATTTCTTTTATACTCCATGCTCTTTTGTTGGAGGATGTTCTTTTATATTCATACCACTGTCTTTTTACTGTTAATATGATAAGATACCCCCTATTTATCTCATCATTTCATTTTTAGAATGTTAAGTGGCGATGTTAGGCTGCTGAATTTTTAATGTATTCTTTCACCCTTCTAAAGTTCTATTTTAATGTCAAGTCTTTCAAGTTCTTTTTTATTATGTTGGGGTATGATATCTATATATATCATAATGAAATCTTATTTCCATATGATTAGAGACCCTATTTGATAACTTTAATTCAGTATTTTTCTGTTTTATGTGGTGCCGTTAGGCTGTCGATTTTTTAAGGGATTCGTTCACCTTTCTCATTTTTCAAAGTTCTACTTTAATGTCAAGTATTTCAAGATCATTTTTATTATTTTGGGGTATGATATCTATATCTATCATACTGAACACTCATGTTAATATGATTAAAGACCCTATTTTATCTCTTTAATTCAGTATATTGAAGTTTTAATTAGTGCCGTTAGGATGCCGAATTTTTAAGAGATTCTTTCACCCTTCTCGTTTTCAAGATCTATTTTCATGTCAGGTCTTTCAATTTACTTTTTTTATTTTTGGGTATGATATCTATATATATCATACTTAACTCTTATGTTCATATTATTAGATACCCTATTTTATCTTGTCAATTCATTTTTTGTTGTATTTTAAGTGATGTCGTTAGGCTGCCCGATTTTCATAAGAGAAATCTAATTTTTGTCTTCCTTCCATGTTTTTCCTTTGAGATGGTATTTCCTTCAAATTTTCATTACCATGTTCATATATCCTTCATATTCGGTCCCTCTACTGTTTTAAGGGTCATTTATGATTTTTTGACCCATGTCCCCTAACTTTTCAATGTTTTCGAAAACCACGAAACATAGCCGTTATGCTGTAGAATTTCCGTCTCAAATATCTCTCTCTTTTTCTAAAGTTATTTTATTTTATTAAGTGAATAGTCAAAGCCCTATCTTCTATAGGGGTATTCACATATATACCAAGTTGTTCTATTTTAAATTCTTGGATTTACATACATGAGACCCACTTTCCATTTCTGTGGTTTTAAAGTGACGTAAAGATCATGTCTTTAAAGCAGTTTGTAAAACGTTATGATTATGAAATGAAACCCATTACTTTTATGCTATATGGGTTTTTTATGAAATGATTGATGATGATATATGTGTCTCACATGATAATAATTAAATTTCAAGGGTGTTCTCTAATATCTCTCAAATTCATTGGGTAAGGACATAATCTCTAGATATGACTATTTTTAACGACGCCTTGGTGAATAACCTTTGTAATTTTTAATGACACCTTGGGGATGGACCTTAGTGAAACAGAAATGATTGAATATATTAGGTATTTTAGCCAAATCTTCAAGTTATGAAATATGTTATTTTTATTATGATATTCCTTGTGATTTCTTCCTCATGCCTTAATGTTTTTTTCATGACATTGTTGATGTATCTCATGATCGCATGTTAAATGTTTCCCCTTGTTTCCCTTTCTGGGCCATCTGCTCACCCTTTCTTTTGATGTATGTCCACAGGTTATGAGATGAAGTAATGAACCTAGGATGAACATAAGGAGAAGCCTTTCAAGTGTTTAAGAAGAATGTTTTATGTTTTCATGTTTTAAGTTCCCGGTTTCCAAGACACTAAACCTTAATGATACTCGGTTTTGTAAAATGTAATGAATGTTTATGTGATAAAAAGGTGGGATGCCATAGTTGGTATCAAAGGATGGTTTAGTTCTTTGTGGAAATTAGGATATGAAAAATTAGGAAGAACCATATAGAAATGTTTAAATACAGGAAATCTTCCTAGTATTTTGGTGAGTATTGAGTAAGAGGTTGCCAAGAAAATACATCCTTGTCTGGATATGAGCAGGTAGAGGTGGCTCTGGAACATATGTACATAGGGGTAAAACCCAAAAACACCGCTTTGAACTAGACTCAAACATGAACTGGTACACGACAACAGGCCTTGCTGCACTCTTGGTTACGACACTCCTGGGGGATATGCTTTGGTAAATTCATAAGATTAGTATGAAACATTATTAAAGGAACAAACATAAAATAAAATAAAGATTCACATTAGAATATATGATCATGGATAACCTAGTTTGAGACCCAGTGGATCACAAGTTAGGGTATTTTTTTCTTCTATAAGTTATCCTTATATGCTCTATGTTCCTTTTCATGGTTATTGGCTAAGTATTTAAGACCCTAATTATAAATTCTTTTCTTATTTAATGGTGGGAAATGGAAGAACATGTCCCAACAACCAATGTGATAGGAAATACGATGATTGTCGTATTAATATGACAGAGATGATTAGGGGATTAAAAGATGATTATTATTTTGGAAGATGTTCACTATTTTGGGGACCAAATATGATCTTGGTAAATAGAATACTACGGTATTTTCATTCAGGAGTAAAGGTTGACATATATTTTGAAGAATCGATGAATTTACAGTGGACTTATGGAAATGATTAACCTATCTTGGGTAAAAGATTTTTAGGTTTTCTACTTTTGTTATAAGATGTTAGGAGTGGTTGATGTTGTTTAGATATGAAAAATGAAGTTTATTTTGGAAGACTATGTTATCAAATCCTTCTTGTATTTGGGATTCAATCTTAGTTTGGTTTATTTTGAGGAATTTTATGAACAGTAATTTATGGAATGGTCTATGATGAACATTGTGTAGGAACATGGAACATTGATGATTTAAAAGTAGTTTCCCTTATTATGGGATTATTTCTTTTGAAAGAGTTGTTTTATCTTACCCTTTCTGTTTTTGGGATAATGATTACAGATAGAAGAAATTGATAGTTAATCTTTTTTGGATTACGTGACTCTCAAGAAGATGATTCTTGTGTTTTGATGAGACCAAGTGTTTTTCAATGCTCATCGTTTAAAGAAAAGATTAATTTTGGTATAAACTTATTATGGGATGAAACTCTACTTGAAGGTAGGTATATTTTCATATGTTTTTTATCTATGTAGTAAATGGATTCCTAAAAATTATAAAAAGGAACGTGAAACAAAAACGTTGTTGGTTTACATTTACTACTATATAATCAAAGACCGTTTACACACATCATAAGTTTGAGATTTTCTTGTTGTTAACTTTCTCCTAATGATTTTTTCTATCACTCTCCATTAGAACGCGACCCGTTGTTTTTTCCTCCTTTTCCATGTTTTCTACATGGGATCCTAGTATGGGTTAACTCTGGTAACCATTTTACTTCCCTTTATTTCTTTTAAAGTAATAGTTTTACTGACTCCTTCTCCGGTGTGGGACTTTCAATGAAATTTCAAAACCCAATTTTTAAAAATTGAGAGGAAGCAATTTATTAAGGGGGGAAGATTGTAACGACCTGAAATTTTGAATAAATCTTGTTTCCTATTTTTTTGTGTTATTTTATTTTTGTACTCAACAAAACTTTTCATTGGATAACATGAGTATAATTAAAATGAGACTGTTGGGTTTTGACTGTTATATGCCCATTGGTCAATATGACTGCGGGAAACTAAACATTTAATTTTCTTTTGTCCCTAAATACAAGTGATCTTGGTTAATTAATATAGAAGGATGATTTGATGGCCTCACCCAGTATTCTTGGACCGATCGAAGCCCATCTAATTGAACTTGGGAAGGAGGTAGCCCCACGGGGCTTTTCACTAGACCAAACCCAAGCTGAACTTCATCGTGTGAAGCTAGAACGGAATCACATTTGTGAGAAGTTCACACTGACAGAAATTACTACACGTGTGATGTTGGCCGAGACTCCCTTGGATTCTATCACCTTAGCACACCTTACACTAAGGTCATATGTTGGTGTGATAAGGGGCTATGTAAGTAGACCGTAACTGCCTTGTGTAATCCTTTGTTTTAAATAAAATTTTTGATTTCTTCTTATGATGAAGTTTATGAATTTTCAAATGTCCGGATAAATATAGTATGAATATTTTCGGTGAATTTTATAGAATGCATATTTTAAAAAATGTTTATGTACACCTCAAATAATTAAAAATGTGTAATGATTTTTAAAAAATGGTGTTCTACAATTATTTTCAGTACGAAATTTAGAGTCCAATAACATCAACTGAATTTTTGATGAATAGTAAATTATGTAAAGTGATTTTATTCTTAGGATTAGTAATGTGACCAAATGGATTAGTATTATCACTTAAATAAAGCATTAATATAATCTAGGCACCTTGATTATGTAATGTGATTCAATAAAATTGTTAAATAACGGTTTCATAAATTATTAGTCAAGTATCAGTTTTTTCGAGTGAATAGTGTTTCTTTAATTAAAAATATAATTAAAAATATTTAGAAAATTATTTCTAGAAAATGTATTTCATTTTTGAACTCATAGCATCGATATTATGTTAAGGTAATTTTTGGAGATTTTTCTGAAAAAATTGAATTTTCTGTGAATAGTGTATTTATTTAAAAATTGAATTAAAAAAATTTAGATAATTATTTTTATAAAATGGAGTTCATTTTTGAAATCAGAGCATCAATATTTGGTTAAGATGAAATTTTGGGATTTTTCTGAGAAAGTTGAATTTTCGATGAATAGTGAAAATATAGTTTTTAAATTACATGTGTTTAATGACATAATTAAATGATGTATTAAGTATGTAATCCATATGGTTGACTTATTAATAGTAATATAAGGTATGAGGTGTCCCAAGTGGCCAATACCATGGGAAAATACCATGGGAAAGCCCATGGTTTTTCCAAAACCACTAATGAGGTGTCCCTTGGCCATTAATGCCTTGTCCCCTCACTTTCCCTATAAATACCAAGCCATCCTCTAATCCATTCGATTCCCAACTCTCTTCCAACAATGCTCTGGTCTCATTACCTCCCAAGTAGTCCTCCCAAGCTTCCCCAGTCCCTCATGTTCCCAATATTTGAGTTTTAAGAGTTACGATTTAAGGTAAGGAATCCTACCTCCCTCTTTCTTTTCAAGTAATCTCTTTTATGTCATTTCTTTTATGCTCCATGATCTTATGTTGGAGGATGTTCATTTTTATTCATTCGACTATCTTTTTAATGTTTATATGATGAGATACCCCCTCTTACTCTCATCATTTTATTTTTAGAATGTTATGTGGCGTTGTTAGGCTGCCGAATTTTTAAGGGATTCTTTCAACCTTCTCAACTTCTATTTTCATGTCATGATTTTCATGTTCCTTTTTATTATGTTGCGGTATGATATCTATATCTATCATACTGAAAACATAAGTTCATATAATGAGAGACCCTATTTTTTCTCTTCAATTCATTATTTTGATGTTTTATGTGGCACCGTTAGGATGCCGAATTTTTACGGGATTCGTTCACCTTTCTCATTTTTCAAAGTTCCACTTTCATGTTAAGTCATTCAAGTTCCTTTTTATTATGTTGGGTTATGATCTCTATATCTATCATACTTAACTCTTATTTTAATATTATTAGAGACCCTATATTATCTCTTCAATTCAATATTTTGATGTTTTAAGTGTCGTCGTTAGGCTGCCGAATTTTTAAGGGATTCTTTCACCCTTCTCGTTTTCAAGATCTATTTTCATGTAAAGTCTTTCAAGTTCATTTTTATTATTTTGGGGAATGATCCCTATATCTATAATACTGAAATCATATGTTCATATGATTAGATACCCTATTTTATCTTTTCAATTCATTTTTGGTTGATGTTTAAGTGACGTCGTTAGGCTGCTGGATTTTCATAAGAGAAATCTAACTTTTTTCTTCCTTCCATGTTTTTCATTTCAGATTTTATGTCCTTCAAATTTCATTACCATGTTCGTATATCCTTCATATTAGGTCCCTCTACTATTCTATGGGTCATTTATGATTGTTTGACCCATGTCCCCTCTCTTTTCAATGTTTTCTAAAACCCCAAAACATAGCCATTATGCTGCAGAATTTCCGTGTAAAATGTCTCTCCCTTTTTCTAAAGTTCATTTATTTTATTAAGTGAATACTCAAAGCCATCTATTCTATATGGGTATTAAAATATATACCAAGTTGTTATATTTTAAATTCTGGGATTTACATAAATGAGACCCGCTTTCCCTTTCTGTGGGTTTAAAGTGACGTAAAGATCATGTCTTCAAAGCAGTTTGTAAAATGTTATGATTATGAAATGAAACCCATTCATTTTATGTTATATGGGTTGTTTTGATATTATTGATGATGATATATGTGGATCACATGATAATAAAGACACTTCAAGGGTGCACCCTGATATCGTTACAATGCATTGTGTAAAGAATTAATCTCTAGAGATGACTATTTTTAACGACACCATGGTGAATAACATTGGTAATTTTTAATGACACCTGGGGGATGTACCTTGGTGAAACAGAAATGATTTTCAATATTAAATGTTGTATACACATCTTCATTTTATGAAATAAATTATTTTTATTATGATATGCCTCGGGATTTCTTTGTCATTCCTTAATGTTCTTTTTCATGACATTGTTGATGTATCTCAAGTTCGCATGTTAAATGTTTCACCTTATTTCCCTTATTGGGCCTTCTGCTCACCCTTTCTTTTGATGTATGTCCCCAGGTTATGAGATAAAGTAATGAACCTAGTATGAACATATGGATAAGCCTTTCAAGTGCTTAATAAGAATGTTTTATTTTTTTCATGTTTTATGTTGCTGGTTTCGAAGACACTAAACCTTAAAGATCCCCAGTTTTGTAAAATGTAATGAACGTTTATGTGATAAAAAGGCGGGATGCAATATATTTAGTTTCAAGGTAATCAGTAACATCAAATTTACATAATCATATCACACTTATCTTTATCCAAACATCATTATAGTAACATAATGAAAAGATTAAGGTTTATCTTTCCATTAATCATTTTTTACATAGACATCACCTTTCTATTATATCACTTTATAAATCCATTGGAACCATTCAATGTGTATAGTAAACCCATAGAAAAAAACATAAACTGAATAATACATATATAATTGAACTTTAATATAAAATAATTATTGAGTAAAAATACATAAAATATTTTATTATTCCACTTCATCATAATTCCATTAAGAATGATACCTCATCCTATTACAAAATACCAATTTCATTCCACATTTCATCTATAGTTACATCATCATCAGCAATATAACCATTACTCATAGAAACGTTCTTATACTCTTAAGGATCATTCTTATTAGGATATTTAGTTTCATAATAACCTTTTACTACACACATAAAACACTTATAATTTGATGATTTCTTTGGGTGTCCAATATTCTAATACTTTTCATTACCCAAACTCATCATTGTCCCCTTGCAGTCACTTTCATTGTGTCCTTATTTTCACAATAAAATCATCTTATTGTTCCTCTATTATATTCACCTAGTTGATTCTTTGCACATTCATGAAATAAAGGAAACAAAATCTTTTATCTTATACAGTCTCCATTACCTAAACTCTTACCAAACTTATTTATTTTCCTTGGTGTGTCTGAGAGTTGGTTAAAGTGCACATTATTAATAATGTTATGTGAAAACTGATTAGGCATGATCACAACATCATTTAATCCAATGATCATCCCAATTAAGTTCTCATAATATAAATTCATATCACATTAATCTTTATTCCAATTCTTTTTTGTTCCCACCATTGAATAAAACCAAAAGAATATTGTGAGCATTACATCTCATAGGAGAAAACCAGATAGTCATGAAAATAATTACTTATAGGTTGTCTAAATGGAATAAAATTACATAATATATGACCCCCTAGGATTATCACAGGTTAATCATATCTTAGTTATATTAAAATACTTCATGATGGTTCTAGAAGAGTTTGTGAATCCACAATCTATATACCCTAAGAGTGTAAAATTATGTGTGTAGTGAGGCCTTTTTCATGTACTGAATTTCCCTGAATCAGGTCAAGAACATATTTTTGGATTTATTTCCCCCAATTACTTACATTCCAAAGACATATCCACATGTAGTACCCATACGGGGATGTATATTTAATAAACCACTTATTATATCCCATACCAAAAATTACAGAATATTTTCCAATATGTTTTCTTTATCCATAAACATATCCTAAAACATGTCGTTATGGTTTTCACTAATGATTACTTATCCTAGATTGCAGTGATTAACTATACCTTTAATATTATTCTAACTGTAGAAACCATCACTATTCATACATTAATATTACATAACATTTCTGGAATACTTAAAATATTATACCAAAAGATTCCCAAAGACCATACTAGTACAGTCCCTTTGGAAACATAGAAACGTAACCACTAATAGATAAGTGTGCTAAATTAACTCCCACTAGGATCATATTGACTAGAACCTTCTTATAAATTTCATAGATAATACAAATCTTCATAACCTGTGAAAGGAAACACAATAAGTGGTGAGCTCAAATACTGATTAAGGGTAAACAAGGGAGATATGTAAGCACAATCTTGAGCATAGGAGTATGAGAACATGATCATAAAAATATAAGATCATACCGTGCATTGAAAATATCATATACAAGAATCATGGAATTAATTTTGATAGTTCATATGTCATGAATCATAATGAAATAAAGATCATAAGCCATGGAAGCATAACATTGGAATAAAACATGGAATTGTGGTAGACACAAAAGTGCATACAATGATTTTCATAGTATTCAATGCATTGATTTCAAGGAAAACATAGTTGAAATTTCCATTACAGAACCACGTTCACACCATGTTCCATCCATGTATTTCTGAGTAGAGTTTCCTCCCCATTATAACATTATAATATTGAACCATGTCCATTACCATTTTGATCCCTATAATACAGAACCATGTTAATTTCCCATTCCATCCATTTCTATATCATGAGATATAAATCAATACCCAATTAATAAACTCTTATTATTTTATTGAGTTATATACTGGTATGTTATACTCAAACTCAAATTTTCATGTTTGCGGGTACCCTTTCATGTGATGTTTCACACACCATTCATCACTTTTTCATACCTTATTCAATTGTGTTGTTTGTGAGGTTAATATTGGTCAATTGATCTCACATAAGAACCTTCAATGCCATGTTCATTTGTTTAATTTTATAAAAACGAAATAACATAAAAACCTAGACAACACATTGAGTTCTGTGTCTGTAACATTGGTGAGTTTCAGTTATGAAGTCGAACACAAATAACCCAATCATCAGTGAGTCTGGTGAATCATTGTGTGTTTTCGAATGAACCCTAGGAGCTATCGTATCATAAACTAATTAAAATTATTGTAATATGAGTTAGAAAATAGTAAGTAAAATACCATTACACTTTCTCTTGAGGAGATGAAGAATGATCATCACGAGACTTCCCTAGGTTGATCAAGTATAAATAACCTTGTTCATTTCTAATTTGTTTTATCACTTTAGTTTTTTATTGTCATATTTAATTATTAAACAACATGTTTCCAAAAATATCATTCCCCATATAATTTCATAATTAAATCCATCTTTAGAAATTAATGGTCTATAGATTCATAGAGATACGACCTAGGGTTGATGTAAAACTACCGAAAATCTAGTAAAACATAAACAAATAATCTGACGCGATCGACAATGAGATCAAATTTTGGTTCCCTTTCTGAGGATCTAAGATCATTTTTTATATTCCTTTAATTTTTTTTAAATTAGTATTCCTTTTAATATCCCATCAACTCATTTTACTGTTTCTGTTTTTGTTCTTATTTTTTTTCGGTGTTTTCTCTCCCTACCTTTTTCCATCTATCTTTCTCTCTCACTAATTCTACAGTATAACATTATATTTTATTTTCTCCTTTATTTTCATGTGTTTTTTATTTCATTCATATTACATGAAAAAAATTATATTTATTCATAAGAAAAACAACAACAAACAATAAATAATTCAACCTGGACATCATTATTGCATAACAAGATCTAGAAAAGAAACACTACTTAAATTTGACTCTTAAATTGAAAAATCACTTCTCTCACAAATATTAGAATCTAGAGTAGATCAATCATGTAAAATACATTAATATTTTATGTATCTTCAGGTTGTCCTAAACCAATACAAAAATGAACCCAATCAAACCTAAGAAAACATTGCTACAAATAATTGAACCTTGAAAGAACTGACCACCCCGGATGTGGAGTACCAACCTGCATATATCCATTACACAGAGGAAGAAACAAACATTGAGCTCAGATCATTCCTCATCCCCCTACTTCATAAATACCACGGTATTCTTAGTGAGGACCCTCACAAGCATCTCAAAGAGTTTCATAATGATTGCTCCTCCATGAAACCCCAAAATGTATTTGAGGACATGATTAAGTTTAGGGCCATCCATTTCTCCCATGATGGTGTATCCAAAGAATGGATATATTATCCTCCTACCATAATTGGAGGTTGGAATGACCATAAATGGAACTTTCTAGAGATGTTCTTCCCTGCCTCCCAAAATTCATCAATTAGAAAATGATTCTCTAGAATTAAGAAATCACAAGGAGGTACCTTTCATGAATACTCGGAGAGATTCTAAAGACTTTGCTCAAATTTCCCCCACCACTAGATTAGTGAATAACTGTTAACACGACTCTCCTATGAGGAATATATCCACAGAGATCGTGGAATGACTGACTTTGTAGTCAGTGGTTCCCTTGTTAATAAAACTCCTTCCTCCACCTATGACTTAACATAAATCATGGCTCAAAATGCACCAAAATTTAGTAAATGAGCTATTTCACCTACGCATTGAGTTCATGGGGTAATTCATTAACATCTAGAAATAGGGTATATTACATGATTGATGAGATGTATACCCTTATAAGCAAATTAGCTCAAGAACATGGTAACACCAATCTCCCCATGTTCCATTACATTGTGTTATCTGTTCCGATAACACTCATTTTTCTAGCCAGTGCCCACAACATTATGATTCAACTGAGACATTTGAAGCTATATTCCATGGGTGTCCATTCCAACAAGAACTACCATACCTGCAAGTACTATTTAGGAAAAATACAAACCCTAGGTGGAAACCACAAACACAGTATCAATAATGAAGAAACTCAAGCTACCTTTAAGAAGAAATTTTAGAAAAGACATACAAGGTATGAAATCTTCTTATCCATTAATTCTCAAAACAATCCTCCTCCCAAATCTGAACTAAGTCTATATGACACTAAAAATAAAATGGAGTCCCAGAACCTCCAATTTCAACAAATCGCGCAATCGGTTATTCATGACCTATTAACTCAAGTGGGACAACAGGAAAACCCCATCAGTGAGATTAATATGCGAGGTTATAAACAACTACAATCCTAACATATTGATAATATAAAGGATAAAGGTAATGTATGTACAATTACACTTCTAATTGGTAAAAAAGGTTATCTTTATACAGATTCTACACAATAAGATAGTCCCTCACCTGAAACACTTTTTATGTAGCAATAAAATATTCCAATGAAGAAAAACAAAACAAAATGTGTAAAAAATTTATAATAGAGGAATCCCATGAATAATAAATTCCTCTAACATTCCCCGAAATACTCTATAAATCTATGAATAAATTTTATATTTATATCAATAATGAAATAATGTATAAATTTAGGAAATTTGAGTTAATATTCCATTATTGGATGTAGTTAATAAAATACCTCAATATTCCAAATTTCATAAAGAGCATCACACCCCTGGACGAAGGCTAAAAGGGAATTAAAAAGTCAACTTAGGAAGGAAATTCTATGCCTTTATTCAATCAGCAATTCCAACCAAATGCAACGATCGTAGTACATTCCTAACAACTTCAACCATAGGGGAGAAATTCATTTCCATTGTTTTTCTATATTTAAGTCTATAAATTAATGTAGTGCCTTACTCTATGTAAATATCTCAATAGTTTTTAAATCTTCAACCGACATGCGTCATAGTGAAACCTTATATCCGGAGAACAACACAACAATCTATAGTGGTTGAGGACATCCTCATAAAAGTGTAGAATCTCATCTTCTCCACCGAATTCTACATTCGTGAGATGGAGGATACACAAACACAAGGAAATTCCCCTCTCATACATGGGAGGTCAATCCTCAAAACAAAAAATAATATCATCAACCTTTATAATGGTATGACGTCCATGGAGTTTCGTGGTGAAATGGTATGTTTTAACATACTTGAGGCTTTGAAACACACCATTAAAGAGAACACCACTATTCCTGTCTATTCGATCGAATTTCACTCAAATGATACACACACACACACATGCACAATTATCTCCTTGACCCATACTCTGATTCATTTTCTTATTCTTCACTATTTGATTATTTGTTCTTTGATTCATGTTTTTAGTGTTATGTTGCTTTTGAAAAGTGTAAATTGTGTACTTTAATTGATTAGTTTGTTCATTCTGAGATACCCATGATTATAGATGATTTTGAAAGTCTCATTTCAATATATTCTATATAATTAGAGAATAAAAATGAGAAAATAAGCAGTTTCATGGACCTCACTCTCCTTAAATCCCCTTCCTTGATCTAAAAACCCACCAGTTTTGTATTTAAAAAAACATTCATTTAATGTAAAATACACCTATCCATGGTTTATATTACAATTTCCCATAATTATTGACAATATCCTCTCTCAAAAGTAGGAATCATAATGACTTAATATTTTACAAGAGTGTAAAAATGTGATAATATGGACATTGTATGTTATTCCAAGGATTAGAACATCTATTTTATGCACCATACACTTTTGGATGAACTGTCTAATACTATAAGTCAACATCAGTGCTAGTTAAATACCACTCTCCTTGAAGTGGTAAAATTGTAAGTTAATAACAAACATGTTGATGGGGTCGTCAATCCTATATCTGATAGTAATTGGGTTAGACCAATGAAATTTTTTCCAAAAAAATAGAATGACTATTGTGTGAAATAAATGGAATGAATTGGTTCTAACATGTGTGAAAAATAGTTAGAGAGTCTGTATTAACTTCCACCGAATGAATCAAGCCATGATAAATGAGCACCTTCTTCTACCATCAATTGACCAATTGATAGAACGATTGGCTAGATAATCAAATTATTGTCTCCTCGAGGGCTACATGGGTTATTTTAAAATCCATATATCCCATGAGGATCATGAAAAGACAACATTTATGAATCAATTTAACACATTTTCATATAGAAGGATTAATTTTGCTCTTTTTAATACTCATAGTACATTTTAGTATGGATTGTCGAATATATTTTCAGAGTACCGTGAAAATTTCATGAAATTTGTAGGGATGATTTCAAAAATTATGAAACTTATTTTTATGACTGTTTGTCAAATTGAGGTTCTATCCTCCATAATTCCATAGAAAATGATCGTGTATTAAATAATGATAAATTAAAAATCATGTGTTGGTGGGGGATAGTTCATGGTCCTGTAATTTCAAATGAGGGGATTCAAGGGGATAAATCAAAAATTGAATTAATTTGAAATCCTTTATATAAAAAATGTGTTTCTGAGGTGAGATATTTCTTGGGATATGCTGGTTATTACTGCTGATTCATTAAAGGCTTATTTGAGATTTCACTTCCCGTATCTTACTTAATAAAAATATATTTTGACATTGTTTTTTATAATAAAATGTGTGGATGCTTTCAATTCACTAAAAGGGATTCTCACATCCCCTCTTTTAATCTAACCACCAAGGTGGGATCTCTCCTTAGAACATACATGTGATGCCGCTAACTTTGAAGTTGGGGTAGTTTTATCAAAAAGGATTCAAAAGGACCCTCTTGTCATTGAATATGCCTCATGTACCATTGAACCTACCCAGGAAAACTACCAAACCAATGAAAATTATCTTTTTCTATTGTGTTTTCCTTGGGAAAATTCCCATCATATCTTACGGGGTTAAAAATCATCATCTTCACTAATCATGATGCCCTTTATTTCCATCTATTGAAACCTGAAGCAATGTCCCACCTCATTTAGTGGATTCTCCTAATCTGAGATATTGATCTTCAGATTAGTGGAAAGAGAGGAGAGGAGAATGTTGTAGATTACCACATTAGTTGGATTTCCCAACCATTGGATCACCATGTTGACTCATCCCTCCACATTGGATAATTTTTTACTCATGGGAACCATTGAGATTTTGAGGCCCTTACCCCTTGGTATACAAACATTGTGAGTTTTCAAGAAGCATCTTTAGTCCCCACTGATTTTAGAACTTCACAATCCCAGTGAATTAAGTATGATATTTTATGGTACATTTTGGGATAAACCATATTTGTAGATAATCATTAGTGACAAAGTTGTTCATTGGTGTGTCCTTGACCATGAGTTCACATTTCTTTTTTCCATCTTCCAGACTTTGGCTTGTGGGAGAAATGTTAGCTCTCAATGTACTTCCCGAAAGGTCCTTGACTCAGGACATTATAGTCCAGAATTATATAGTGATTCCCATTTATTATTCATGTCATGTTGTCATTGTCAATTCACTGGGAAATTCTCTAAGGGGAATGAAAATCCACAACAACCAATGTTATTCTATGAAATCATTGATCCATGGGGAATTGAATTCATGGAACCTTTTCCAAATTCAATCATCCTTGTGTATTTCATATTGGATATGGAATATGTCTCTAAATGTGAAGAAGATAAAGAAAATATGATGAAATAGTATTGATATTTTGTTGATTTGGTGAGATCCCAAATATTTAGTCAGTTTGGTTTTCCACAATTCATCATCAGTGACCAAAGTTCACATTTGTCAAACGCATCATGAAAATTTTTGTACGGGGTTTTCCATAATGTATCCACTATATATCACCAAGAAACTAAAAAACAGGCAGAAATCACAAATCAGGAAGTATGCAAATCTTGGAAAAATAGTACAACCTAATAGGAATGATTGATGTTTTTTCTTGGATGATGCACTTTGGGTTTACCTTATAGATTTTAAAACCTTGAATAGAATGTCACGATATAGTATTGTGTTTGTAAAGTATTTTCACCCCCCATTGGAGGTAGATAGATATGAATATTAGGGTGTGAAATAATGTAATCAGAATATCTCAGATGCAAGTGAACATAGGACATTGGAGATTCTATAGTTGGAAGAAATTCAGTGTGATACATATGATAACTCTCAAATCTATAAATAGAAAACAATTTCAATCCATAATGTAATGATTCATTAGTGGAAGATTTAAATTGGTGAGGAGGTACTCATTTGTAATTCCAAGATAATGCTCCACCCTAGTATGCTTTGTTACTAATGGCTCTGTCCTTATATAGTTAATATTGTTTAACCTTGTGGTGTTATATTGGGATTTCATGAGAACATTTAATAATGGATTAATTTCAATGGGAAAAGGCACAAACAAATCTATGAGGATTTTCCAAAGCATCTTGTGGAGGAAATAAAACTGATAAATGCCACATATAACACTACTTAGCAGGATGTACCTTCTTTCTAACTTTATTTAATTTTATTTTATTTTTAAATAATTTCATTGTAGGAATTATAATTTTTAGGTGTGGGGGGGTGACATGTCACAGTTTGGATAAAAAACAAAAAAACAAAAAAATATTTTTTCATATTTTATTTCTCTTTCATTATTTTGTGTTTTTTGATAAACATTGATATAAAAAAGAATATCCAAAATCAATTTTCATGTTGGAGTCCATTGGTTAGAAATTCCCTTTGATTTTGGAAGAAAATTTAAATGAATGTTGATATGGAATATTTATTAATAATTTTTATTTTCAAATCACTCTTATGTGTTTAAAGGATTTTTGAATCTCAAACCTCATTATCAATAACCAATATTTAAATCCATTAACTGAGAGACATTCAAATCAATTTATTGAATATTCCTCCTTTTAATCACTTTCTTGAGTGTATATTTTCATGTAATGAAACTAAAACATGCCTTTATTATGTTCAAATCCATAATATTTCAGAATTATATATTCATGATAGAATAAATCATTCATTGAAAATACCTGTGTACAATTAGCCACTATTTTTGGAAACCTTGACATTGTATCCTTCGTAATCCTTATAAACAATGAAATTCCTATTTGGTAGCAACATTACAAGTTAATTTATCCCTACCTACCCATATATTATGTATATTATTGTTTTATTTTCTTCAAGGGTGGGTGAGAGGGGGTTTAAATGGTTATTTTAGGGATATAATCATTATAGATTGTTGACATAAAGGGTTCCTACATTTTATTTGGTCAATGGGTTCACAAGACATATTGAATCATTATTCTAAACAAGTTTCCATGTTTACCTCACAAAAAACTCTATATTAAAAAAATTTGTTTGTACATTGAAAAAAAAAAGAACAAAATAATTAATTGGAGAAAATAGTATTTTTACTCATTATTATTCACTTATTGATTGTAACCCACACAAATTTAGAATGAGGATATTGAGTTGGAGAAGATACACTATATGAGGTTTGAGTGTGTACATAAATTGTAAACACTTGTTTAATTTTGAAATGTTTTGTACATAAGAGATTAAACACTATAGTTCTACATTAAATTTGTAATCATTAAATCCTACCAACCCATGAAACTCGGAAAAACTGGTTGGAAGTCCTCTTGAGTAGCACACTAGTTTCTACAAGTAGGGAACTTAGAATCTTGGAAATCATATGTTAAGATCAAATGAACTCTGGGAAATGATCATAACTTTACTCTCACATGTTCCATGAGTGAAGAGGTAAAATTTCTAGGTGATGTAGGTTGCGACATGTTTCCTGGGTGGGAAAATAAAGTCGAAAAATAATTAGAATGTGAGAAAATAAAATTTATAGGATAATTGATTCCATAAATGAGACATGATGAATTTAATTTCAATTGAATCTTGGAATTTTTCAATCATTTGATTTATGTATGATAACTGATTATGATATATGAAACTTCCTAGGAGTACAAATGCTTAGGTTTGGGGGTGTGATCGTACCCAAATTCTATATTTTATTTCACCCTTATACCAATGTATTAAACTGGGTTTCTATTGGAAATTTAATGTATAATAATAAATTTTACATCATTTTTAATTCAATTATATTGTTTTTAACACAGTTTATAAAAGATATTTTACTTTTTTGGATAGTAACATTGTAGTTGGAGGTGATTTGGAGGGCCCATTAAGAATTACCTACAAAATGGGGCAATCTGCACCTGATCCAAGCACAATAGTGGACTGACATGAATACTAATACAAAATTGTGTATCAAAATTGGCTTAAATTTTGTGATATTGTATAAAATGTAATATGATACATTTCATGTAAAATAAGACAATATCCATTCCACTTATACTATTTCCTTAAGAACTAATCTATCAATGGAATAAAATATGCACAAAGTCAAAAGTGGTGTTCTATATTTTATTAATATATTGAGTTTTTGTTGTCCATAATATGTCAAAACTTCAGTGGATATTGTCATGATGTGGGACTATAAAATTTAAGATTTTTCCATTGCGATATAATACTATTAGGAGGATTGAAACAATGGGCCATGTGGTATTACACAATCTGTGTGCTAAAAATATACCTTCCAGTTTTCCTATAAAAGAGACCTTGGGAACCCCATTTTGGAGTTCGACCAAGAGGCAAGGTGAGACCATTTTGGTGACCCATAAGGGTCTTCTCATAATACATATATTTTATGGAGGTTTTGATACGTTATACTTCAACATCATCTTCTTCCACCCCTCCAGTGGATTTCTAAACCCCTTGTGATCACCTACTGAGGAAAGTGATGTAATCCCAATTTTTGTGTTTGTATTATTTTGAATTGTATTTTTAATTCCTTGTTGTATGTTGTTTTTCTTCATCCTATCATGTTATTTAATTGAGTTATATAGTGTAATGTTATTCTCAAACTGAAATTATCATGTTTGTGGGGACCCTTTCATGTGATGTTTCACACATTGTTCATCAATTTTTCTTCCATCATTCAATTGTGGTGTTTGTGTGGTTCATATTGGTCAGTTGAACTTACATAAGCACTATAAGGGCCATGTAATGCTATATAATGGTATCACAATGAATGAATATACAATCATGGATATCACATCGAGTTCTTCATGTGATTCTTTTGTGATTTTCACTTATGAAGTTGATTACAAACCACCCAATCATCGGCGATGTCTGGTGAATCATTGTGTGTTTTCAATTTAACCCTATGATTTATCCTAGCATAAACTCAATAATATTAATTTAATAGGTATTACAAAATAGGGATTAAAATATCAATACCATTTCTCATGAAGAAGTGATGGATGTGCATCCCAAGACGTCCCATGTTTGATCACATTTAATTATTCTTATTCACTTATGATTTGTTTTATCGTTGACAATTTATTGTCATATTTTATCATAAATCAACATGTTTTAGAAAAAAAAATTGTTCTATTTTCATAATCAAAACCCACTTCATAAATTAATGATCTAATGCTCCATCAAGAGAATACATGGGGTTGCTGCTATACTGCATAAATTCTTCTAAAAATTAAGCAAATAATTTTATGAGCTTGAAAATGTAATCAAGTATCATAACCTAAATGCCTCTCTACTTCTATTAAATGATAATGGAATTAATCATTCGATTGTGCATTTGAAATTTCACTTACATGAATAGGTTTAATTTATTTCTCATAACTACCTCTCATGACTGGTTACAATAATGTAATAAATGTTAATATGTTATATTAATGACATATTAATCATTCTGTGATAAAAAATAAAACAATTAAGTTATTACTATCCATGCGCATAAAAATGAGAATTTTAATCATTCGTACATGTGATGTATCACCTCCATGAAGCAGCGTGACTCATTTTTTCAATATATCACATTTATGGTATAAATATATCTATATGTGTGTGTGTGCATTTAAAATATTAATATTATTCTAATTATGTCATGATAATTATCTAATGATAAAATAATACATAACTTCATTCCATTAATATTAATGAAAAATATAAAAAGTTAATCATGCGTATGTATAGCTGACCACCTCCATGATTATATCATTGTTCATTTTTCATAACAAAACTTCATGGTTTGATTTAAAGGTAGAATTTTTGTTTAAAAATGAAAATAATGTCCTGAATATTATTTTCTAGAAAAAGTACATTTGACCCCATCTACTATTGACATCATACCACGTTCATGTTTTACTCAAGTACTGAATATCGACAAAATGACTGATATGAACTTATATCAATATGTAATTATTATAACATGGTAATAAGTGATATAAAAGGAATAATGAACTTGAAATTGGTTCTAATGAAAGTAGAGAAATACCGATGTTTATTATCCATGATGATAAACAACATACGAGAAGATTCAGACACATGGTAAGGGACTTTATTGCAATATTCTTTCATTGAGGAATTTCTTGATAATATGCATATTTATTCATTTATTTGGTGTATTTACAATCAATTTTTTTTATATCCATATTTTATGTTATTAAATGTTTTATTAATTATATTAATTGATTTAAATTAAGATTGAAATGGTCAAAGTGGTATGGGACACTTAGATTGTTTAAATATTTAATTATCAAATCTATTTCTTCATGATATTATTTTACATTTTTGTTTACATAGATTTAAAATGACTATACAGAAAATTCATTATCTATATGAATTTCATAAATAAATATAAAAAGCAATATTTTTATATGGATTATTTTACATTCATTACAAAAAAAACGAAATATTGTCATTAACGTATGTGCCGACAACTGCTTCTCCCCAACCATAATCGTTATTTGAAATTTAGCTTCATCTATAAGACGTAATGTTTTTAAAAGATAAATTACATCCCTTATTCTTTTTTTGGGTATTTTGGTATTGAAAATGGTTCTTAAAATGGATTTAGAATTTAAATATGTTGAAATTATTTCTTATTATTTTAAATGGAATTTTATGAGAAAAATGTTGAAAATTGAAATCATTTTTGTGTTATAGTTATCTAATGGTGCTTGTACATTTGAAGTGTGGCTATGAGATAAACCCCTGATGGGTGGTTTCGCGATAAAAAATGATATGGTTGGTTTCTTGATAAACCAAGGATTGGTGGTTACATTATAACCACTAATATATTGATTATGGAAGTTGGTCTTATGGATATTCCATTTGTAAGAGTGATATGTGGGGATGTCGGCTGTATGGTTTTTACATTTAAGTATGACTATGTCTTAAGTAACATTTATAAGTTATATGTGATTTATATGAGTTTTATGTTACTCTTTTGATTAAAAAATGTGTAAGAAATGATATTATATTTATTGATGATTATTTATTAATTCTTAATGGTGAACAATATTACATTATGATAAAGTATTCATGGTTTACATTTTTTTCAAGACTAACAGTTTTCCTTCTTTGTGTGTCTCTTACTAATATTTTTGTGCTTATCCAATGTTTTTTTTAAATGATAGGTTTTAAATGAGAATAGTGTTAAGGACGGAATCAAGAAAAATTATTCATTTTTACACATTAAGTGAAAACATTATTATTTTTAAAAGTTTTTGTTTTATAAATATTAGATAGTGAGTAAAATGTATTCTTTTAATATTTATGTTGTTATATACGAGTTATGGATTAATTCTATGATGATACAAACCTGAAAATATACTTGATGCAAATGAAAATAAAATTATTGACTTAACTCAAGATTTATTAACGATTAATGATGGGTACCTGTAATTATTATCAAATAATACTTTAGACAACATTAGAGGTTAGAGTTATATTTAAGAAAATTATCCAAGTTATATATAACAACAATGGATAGAATAATCAAATGACTAATAGTTATTTTAGATAATTTGAATGTGTTTGAGATAACATGAATAATTTTATCTTACTGTTTATCTTCCTTATAAGATGGTATGTGATGATTTTATTGATATACTCATTGTAACATTTTTAGATTTAGTAAATTCAGGGATCTAGTAGGAACTAAAGTAACAATGAATGTGAAAGAAATTGTGTTTGTTCTCTAAATAAACAAATTAATGAAATAATATCTTCTATGAGAACTCTCATGGTTATTCTAAATCAACTATAAGGAGTAATTATTAACCACCAAATCCACATTGAGTTCAATAATAAATAATATATGAGATAAATGAATTCATGTGGATGTTTAGAGAATAATCATAAAGGTAAGTATATCCAAAGACATTTTTCTCGATGATATACAAGGAAATACCTCCTAAAATGTTTTAAATGGACAGAAAGATGTTATAGATGTGGTAATTAATTTCATAAAGCAATAACCTACAAAAGAAGAAGGAAGAATTCAGTTGACTCCATGAAATGGAAGGATGTTTTTTCTATGTTATCTATTAAAGGTATTAAATCTGGGGTTATTTTTATTATGAAAATCAATGTTCTACAATGAAGGATCATGAATGGGATCAGGTGAACCATACAAGTATATGTTTTGAAATACTTAATTCAGTTCCAATTGATGATGAGGATACTGAAAATGACCAATGATGGGTATGAATTATTTCTTGTCTTGTTTATTGATATTATTGAATCATAGTACAATATTTTTGTTTTCATTTGAAAAAAAGAAGTATTATGGAATAATATATAAAATAATGGTTAATAGATCATGATGAACACTGAATGATTATAAACTCTAAATACAATGGATTCAATAATTATGGTAGACTATTCGATGATGAAATGTATAAATGTATTAATGTTCTTATGATGATGGGATTAGATTGGAAGAATTTTTTCTAGTATGTGTAACCTTGAAGCTTTTTATGTGAAGCTTTTATTTGATGAATAATTATCTTTTCTTTTTTGGACATAATTGAAAATTTATGGATAACCATTACGTTTTAAATGATCTTTATTTTGAGGTCATTGTTGGATATTACATTTTGGTATAAAAATTTAAAGGTATGAGATAACCATTCAGGCTTGAATATGTTATCTTTTTGGATTTTATCTCTTTTTTGGAATGTTATATGATTTATAAGAATTATATTGCATTAGAAAAAGACCAATCTTTATGAAGGGGGGAAACATGTTGTTTCAGACAATATTTCATGAGTCGAAAGCACAACCAAAGGGAAACAAGGATTTATCGACTACCATTGGCCTATGTAAAGTCCATATTTAGAAAGTCATTTCATTTATAGTTAAATAGTTTATTAAATAACAATTAGTTGATTTTGGAATATTATGTTTTATCAAATAGATATCCTTGGTATAGGAAATTATTTTGGGATCAAGTGATAAATATTATTTGGAATATGTTCACTATTTTGGGAACATTATATAGTAAAGGTAAATAGAGTACTGTGGGAATTTATATGATGAGTAATAGTTTAATAATAATTTTTATGAATCTATGATTTTTAGTTGTATAATTATGGAGATTTTTTTTATTTGTGGAAATGGTCAACCAATCTCGATGAATATGTTATTAGGTAATTACATTTTTGTTTGAGACATTAAGTTTGATTTATGTTATTTGGAGATAAACCATAAATGTTATCCTGGAAGACTATGTGATCAAATCCTTTGGAATTGTTTCTTTTAATATTAGTTTTTATTATTTGAAGGATTTTATGAAAATTTATATTTTTGAATGGTTTTCAGAAAACCTTTGATATTACAGGTGCATTTTGGAGATTAAAATTATTTGTTCATCATCCAGTGGTTTATTACTTTTTTAGAATTATTTTATCTTATCCTAACCATAATGTATTTTGTTAATATTTCAAGATATGAAAAATACTTAGTCAAAAAATTATGGAATATGTTATTCTCTATAATCTGATCCTAGTTCTTCATGTATGAAAAAATGCATCTCAAATACTAGTCATTTTGAGAAAAAGATTAGTTTATTGTAGACATTGACAAAAGGATGAAACAATACATCTTAAGTAATTATATTTAATTATTTTCTTAGTTATGGAAGTAAATTAATTCCAAAAATTGATGAAAATTATCTTAGAATAAAAACATCATCCACCTAATTTTTTTAATATGAAATCAAATCTTATTTAACTCATCACAAATTTATATCTTTGTGATTGTTACATTTTTTTACAGTGTTTTCAATAAAAATCCAAAAAAACATGATGGGTTGTTTTATCTTCCATTTATATGTTTTAATATATGGAAAACTATTTTTTTTCACGTGACCTTTTAAATTTAAACTATTTCTTTTAAAGTGGAGTTTTTATTGACTCTCTTTTCAATATGGGATTTCCATGAAGTTACCAAGCACATATTTTAAATTGGAATGATGTAATGTCAAAAAGGGGGAAATATGTAACATCCCAGGTAATTATAGAATCATAATTATTTATATTTGATAATATTATGAAATCGGTATTAATTTTACTTAAAAAGAGATTATGTTTGATAGTGTAACTGACATGCACTAATAGGTTTCTCCAAAATCTATTGTTTTACACAAGATTGTGTTATACAGAAAAAAAAACATATTGTAATATTATTATTTCTAAATGATATTTATCACATATACTTTGTAATGGATGAAATGAAAATAACAGACAATATTATGTTTAAAAATGTTTATTAAATATTTTTACATTATTCTAATATAATTTATATGCAAAAAATTAGAATAAATCTAATTTTAAGCATTAAATACTATAATATTTTTTTCAAAGTTAGTTTTACCACCATTTAATTGCTAAGCATTTTTAAATATATTTTTGGCCACATTAATATTTTATATTTGACATTATATAATTATTATTTAGAATAGGGACATAAAAAATTACATTGGATGAAATCTTGGTATTATCCTAATAAAATTCATATTTTGATAAATATTGAAAAATAATGCATTTTATTCAACATTTATTTTCATTTAATTAATTTATAATGTTAGATTATACATATACATTATTTTAAGATATATTTAGATGATTTTTTATCAGTTATTGTAATGTTTTCTATTTTATGATTTTCTAACCTAAAATTTAATAGAAAAAACTATGTGAAGTTTTGGAAGTTTTACATAAAAACATGTTTTCTCGATCTATCAATGGGATTAGTGTTAAACCAAATTTCACCAATTGTTTGAATTAAATATTTAAAAATTCACATACATGGTTGTAGTCATTATGAAAAATGTTCTCCTATATGATCAAAATAATTTTTAGCAAATAGTAACTTTAATATTTTATTTTTGAGAGTTACAGGTAAAAAGGTAATTAAAGGAAAAATTAATATTATGAAATTACACTAACACTTTTTTAATATAATTTAATGATTAATTAATGACCATGAAAATTATTTAGTTGAAATTGAGACGTTTGGAATCCAGTATGCTGTGATTAGGAAATTTATAACATTTAATTTAAAGTAATGGAAATATGTCATAAATATGTCTCTTCATACTAAAACAATTTTAATATGGGTTTACATAAGTTATCTCTCAGACTATGAATAGTACATAGAAAGGAAAAAATATTACCTACAACATGATAATTTATTTATAATTTTTAGGAATTAAATATTAAAATTTAATTATGACACAATGATAATGTAGTAATAGATTTATTAAATAAAGAAACAAATTAATTACTTAATAATTTTAAAATAAATATAATTTTAAATATTTTATGCCATTAATTTTCCATGTTAATATTAAATTTTAGTAATTATTTAATTTGGTCAGTTATAAGGAATCATGTTTTTATGATATTTTAAAAAAGTCTTGTAATAATTAGTATCAAAATTGAAAAAATTCTTATTTTAAAATATAAAATATTTAATTAAATAATATAAAACATATAAATATCTAATATTAAGAAAACAATGATAGGATAAAACTAAAACTTTCATTAATGATCCATAATTGTACATTTGGAATGATTTGGTAATTATATTAATCCATAATTTTTAAGTTACTTGATAAAATTGTAAGATTTAAAAGGGCTTAAAACAAAAATATAAGGAATAAAAAATAATAAATCTTGCTTAATTTTCCTTGGATGATTATGTTTATACTCATAATCATTTTATATTTTAACTATATGGGGTTTTTAAAATTTTTAATTCAATTTAAATTTACATTAATTTAAAACTTTTTGGAATTCCAAGGGTTCCCCTCCCATCTCCTATAAAAAGGCACCCAATCCTCTCTATTACTCACACATTAAAAAACATTCCTTTTATCCAATATCTAACGAAAATAATTCATATAATACCTCCCCACATTCTTAAGGCCTTTTATTAAGTGTGAAACCCTCATTAGAAGTGTTATGGTGTTCATCAAAGGTGATGAACCGAAGAAGAGGTATCATTTTCAATATGTAATTATATTTTATTTCTTCCACTTCCTTAAAATATTATTAATCATATAGTAAATAATAACTATAGTTTTAAAAAAATTCATATATTTTATCATGATAATATGATCAAGAAAATAATTTTCCACTTCCATTAAATGGGAATGGAATTAATCGTTCATGCATGCATGTGACATATCTCCTCTACAAACTTATCTAATTTGTTTTTCATAACCCTATATTAGGAATGGTTATAATGATTGAATTAAAGTGCATATGTCTTATTCATGACATATTAGTCCCAATAATATAATAATATATCAATTATATTCTTACTTTCCATGAGCATAAAAATGCTAATTTCATTCATGTATACGTGTGAACTATCACCAGCATGAAGCGATGTGCCTCATTTTTATTCATTATATCACATTTATGTTTTATATATAAGTATATTTTAATTATTAATATGAGTTTAATAAATTTATTATCATTTATTAAATATAAAACAATACTTAACTTCTTTATATATTTATTAATGGAAAATGGAAAATGTTACTCAAGCACACATACTACTTACCGTCTCCATGATTAAAACGTTGTTCATTTTTCATAACCACAATTGGTGGTTTTATTTATAGGCGTAATTTATTTTTAAAAATGATAATAATTTTATTAATATTATTTTGGATATTAATGCCTTTTTACCACACGTACTATTAACATCGTACCACATTTATTTTTAACTGAAGTACCGAATATCGAAAAAAATAGACATGAACATAAATCAATATGTAATTATTTTGACATGAGAATAAATGATATAAAATAAATAATGGCCATTAAATAGGATCTAAATAAATTATAAATTATCCAAATTTTATTATTTATGATGATAAATAATGTATGAGATGATTCTGACTCGATTTACGAGACTTCAACTCTATATTCTTTAATTGAGTAATTTCATGATAATATGCACCTTTATTCTCTTATTAGGTGAATATATAACAACTTTAAATTTAATAACAAAATATTATATTATATTATGTTTTAGTAAATTTATTAATTCACGGAAGTTATGAATTAAATGTTCAACATCTTATGGTACACCTTGAATGTTTAATTATTTAATTATCAAAACTATTTCTTCAGGATATTAATTTACAAATTTATTTATATTGATATAAATGGATTATATAGAATATTTTTTTGCCTATATTGAATTTCAAAAAAAAAATTAAAAGGTAATTTTTTTATATAAGGTGTTTTACTTTCTTTACAAAATTATAAAAGGAATTTGTTCTTTAACGTATGTGGAAACAATGACTTCTTCGTTTCCATAACAATTATTTGATATTTGGAATGCTCTATGAGCCATAATATTTTTTAAATGAAAAAATAAATTTTGTAGTCCCTTGATGGGTCTTTTGAAATTAAAAATGATTTTGAAAATGGATTACCAATATCAATATCATGAATTTATATCAAGTTATTGCAAATGGAATTCAATGAGTGAGATGTTGAAAATTTCAATCTTTTATGTGTTCTGAAAATATAATGGTACTTATACATTTTATGGGTTATTACAAGATAATCCCATGATGGATGGTTATGTGATCATCCCAATATCGATGGATCAGTGATGAATCAAGGATGGATGGTTACATTATAACCTCTAATTCATTGTGTATGGAAGTTGGTTGTAAGGTCATTGACATTGTAGAAGTGATATGTGTGGAATGCGACCATAATGTTCTTCCATTTATGTATGATTATGTCCTAAGTTACCCTTATATGTTATATGTGATTTTTAATGGGTTTTATGAATATATTTTGATTAAAAAATGGTAAAAACTAAGCTTATATTCTGTAAGGAGTATTTACAACTTTTTAAAGGTGAAAAGAATTACATTATTATAAATTTTTCATGATTTACATGTTTTCACAAGTCTAATAGTTTTTCTTATTTGCGTATTCCTTACTGATTTTTTTTATCATCCAATGTTCTGAAATTGTTTTCCATAAAATTTAAAGGATATTAGAGTCAAGGATGGGATCATAGAAAATTTAGGATGTTTAAACATGAAACAGAACACATGTGGAAAATTGGCCTATTCTTACAAACCTATAGCCATGGAATTAAAACCATGGATATAGGTAAGATATAGCCAGAGTTATGTGGCCAATAGAGATATTTTTCAAAACCATGGTAATATGGCATTTTTTAATGATTTATAGCAATAGTTTAACTAAAACAGTGGCCTTATACCACATCTATACCCATGAATATCAAAACTATGGCTATAGGTCTCCCACCCTTGGGTAGGATAAATTTTTTCCAAATAAAAATAGAGATGAATGCTTTATTGTAATGGTTTTTGTGATTGATCTAATTTTTTTTAATAAAATATATAACATATTATATATATATATATACATATTTCTTAGTGTGGTGTAGTGGTTATGTAGTTGAATCCTATGGGTGGGGTACATAGGTCAAATCCCACTAGTGAAATATTTTTTTGGGATACTTCCATTATTTTCCAAGGCTATAGTAATAGTTCTAAATAAGGGAAATAGAACCTATGGTTGTGGAATTTACCATGGCTATAGGTCAACATCCACGATTGACAACAATGATACCTATATCCACAATTTTAAAAACTATTGATATATCCCTCCTAATTTAAAATAGATACTATCTACAGTTGGGAAAACACATTGATGTAGGCTACAATCATAGTTTGGGGATATATTTCCATGGTTTTCAACATTGGAAATTGGATAATTTTCTATTTGTGAAATAATGATTTTTTAACAGTTTTTATTCTATGAAAAAAATGTATACTGAGTAGAAGAATTAAGTTGTTATGTATCAGTTATAGCCAAATTCTATAAATCTATAATCCTTAAAATATCATTTACGAGAATGAAATTTAAATTATTGAAAAAATTAAAATTATGTGATGTTTAAGGATATGGAATTTTAAAAAGAATGAATTTATGTGTTATAAAATAATTTTGGAAGAAAAAATATATAATAAATATCAAATATATCATATAAAAACAATAATTTGATCATTTTTCACAACTATGGAAATTTGAAATGGAAGAATGAATGGAATTGGTTCACAAGGTGGTAATCCACTATATGATAAATAAAACCTATCTTTTTAATGAAGCATGCCACCAATTATTTGGGAAATTATTTTTAGTTTCCACCAATGGAATAACTTGGTTTCCATTTATCAAAAGAAGGGATTATATGTTTATGGTATGGAATTTGGTAGATTATTTGGGTAGGGTTTTTATTATCTAAGGGTCTTGAAAATTTTGATGAAGAGTTTGAGGTTAGTTTCCTTTTTAATGTAGAAGAGGAGTGATATTATTGTAAATTTAAAAAGGTAAGCACTATTTGGAGGTCTCACTTACATCATGTTTCTCCAATAATGGTCCACTAACAAAAAAGGGCGTATGTGGAAAAATTATTTCTATAAAAATGTTTTCTAAATTTTTAATTAGAATTCATCCATTTGAGTTAATGTTTAATCCCTAAGTAAACTCAATTTTACCTTAATATGTAATAAATTTCAATTACATTCCCAAATATTAATGTTAAAATATTAAGTTTAACTTATCAAAAATTATAAATTATTCTTAATCCAAATATTAAATCCATTTTTTATTAAAAAATTATGAGTTTTGTAATTTAATTTAAAAATAATCCAGTAGACCGGAAGAAACAATTATTTTTTAACGTGAAAATGTTAAAAAATTGGAATTGTTTTTATATCCAATTTCAAAGTTAAATTTATTCAAATAACATAAATTATATTAAATGATGTAAAAATTATCTATATTAACTTTTAAAAAATAAAAATATAATTTAAATATATAATTACATTATTATATAATACATTTTTCAATTAAAAATCTATATTTTTCAATATTCAACATAAAATAATTCTTCTAAAAAATACCATAAATTCACCCAAAGTAAAAAATTTATATTAAAATTTGAAAATATAATTCAATTTTGTCAAATAATAAAAATATATTTTTTGAAAAATATATTTAAATTTTATTAACCATTAAATGGAGGTTAAATTTTGTTTTTGGGAAATACATGTCCTTATTCATAAAAATTGATTTTTTTATCTAATGCATGTAAAATCTATTGTATGAGTTGAAAAAAATTTACTGACTATATAATATATTAATTTTATTTAAAAAATCAATCAAAACTGGTTCTTTAAATTTATTGATATAAAATGGTGTTTTTACATATAAAATAAGTTTTATTATAAAATGAATTTCATCATTATTAAATAGTTTATACATTAATTTGTCACTAATTGATAATATTTGAAGCATTTTATTTATATTTTTAAAACAAAGATTAATATAATAGTAAATCTCAGTAATATCTTCCTTTCTGAATGCTAGGTGAAAATAATAATATTTTTATAAAAATAATAATAATATTATTATATATTAGTTTGGTAATACACTATCTTTTTTGTAACACAAGCTATATAGAAGACTTGCTATTGTTTGTAACATAAGAAAAAATATTTTTGTGTATACCAAAATCCAATCAAAGAGTTGTGTGTAGTTCAAGAATAACTTGGTTTTGTATATAACGCATGCCAAACTTAGTGCTTTCTTAAAAAAATTAAATAATCAGTGTTGTGTTGATTAAATAGTATCAAAAAGATAAAATTAATTCAAAAAATATATTAAAAGATCTTGGGGTGTAACACTCTAACCCCCTTAAAATTTATTTCTCCCTTGAAATTCATTTAGGTTATCAATGTTTTAATACATAACATTTTCTTTTATATAGACCCACATCATAAAAATATGAATAGTAAAAAATATTTTAAATGGTGAAAGTGAGAAGAATTAGTGTTAACTAAAGTAACATAAAACTAGGTGTCCTCATAGTATAACGTAGGTGGAATGTCCAAACTGTGTTGTGGAAAAGAAATATAATAATCATGTTTTGATGGAGATTGATATAGAACATGGATAGGAGAAAGGAAAAAATCACAAATACATAAACACAAGAGGCTCTAAAAAGGTCATTAATATCGTAAAAAATTATGGTTATGGGAAAATATATTATTTAAATTCTATTTTTCATAATGTTGAATATTTTTCATGAGAAGATATAATTTCATGATTTCATTCCCTTTCATAGGCACAATATCACCCTTTGGTTGTGTCATGCCCAATTTCCTCTTCATATCTTACTCTATGAATTATGCGTGAGTCTTTCATTCCTAAATCTATAACAGATCATGAGGTATAATGATAAGTCATTCCATCTATCCTTAGTTTACATTACAACTATATGGTTAGCACATGTTTACCAATTTCCATAAATCCTCTGGTGGTGAGATAGAGCTTTTATCTCAAAAACTCATTATAAGTTTATATTAAAGAATTAGATCAATGGATAACTATATAAACCATCCATATGATGAAATTCAAAGACATTATAAATAAGGTTACCAAAATTTTCAAAATAATATTATCATTTATCTCTCAAATTTTATAAAGTAACTATTGGTTTTTTTATAAAAAGCATGTGAATACCAATATATTTTTTCCCATGAAATAATAAAATAACCTAAAATACAGTAATCCCATATTAAAAACATGAAATTTTTATTATTAAAAATATTAGTGGATATATTCCTTAAATCCCAAAAAAATTAAACTTCATCCAAGATAAAATAGACTACGTTTTCAAGATCACAATAATCATTTCTAAGGTAATCTATATTATACAATTCTCTTTACCTATATTTATCATATATAAATGAAATTTTCTCAACATTTGGAACAAAATAAGGGAAACCATACCATAATCAATATATATCCTTTCCATTAAATATCATTTATATTTCGTTACAAAATAATTAATGGATTTTTCCAAATCCTTAATAGAAAGCACATACAAAATGTTTCATATAAAAAAATTCTTTAATTTCAATACATATACACTTTAATCATACAAATTTATTTTTAATTCTTTAATTTGGCTTCAAAATCATATTCCTCAAATGAAAAATCCAATAATATGATATTTGATTCATTACATCGAGTTACAAAATATTAATTTATGAGTTTCTGATTCATCACTTTCAGGAGTATTAAACTGTGTATGTTATAATGTAAGTTATCATGTAGCAGTTCTGATAACGTATAGCTCAATAAAGTGTTTTTGGGGTTTTTCCCCTATAAAATTCGGTGATAGATCAATTCGAATATTAGTATTGCAATAAATATGTATTTCAATTAATACACACTCATAATACTTTACCATAATTTTTGTACATTTTCCTAAATGTTGGTTTATATTTGGACTTATCCTTAAAGAAATACTTATAAATATCTTTTTAGATATCCCTAGGGTTCTCACAAAACGTTTCTCAACTTAGTTTCTAATAGTATCATAATACATTATTTTGATACCATCTATAGTGTCCCAGACATGAAATACATAAGTATTCCTTCATTTTAGATGAATATTTAGTGCATTAAATAAGTACATGCCCGAGGACCATATTATTTTAGGGTAATTATAGACATGGACCAAAATATTATAACATGGTGAAAGTTCTTCAAAATGTCTTTTCAATATCTTCCCCTCTAATACTCATATACATAACCATCATTCATAACCTGGGGGAATCAAAATATAAGAAATGGTGAGATCAAATTACCACTAAGGGTAACCATGAGAGTTATGAGTCCATGATAATATGAAATCATATGGTAATCCTAAGGGTATGTGATTAGGATCATAACTTATAAGGTTCATACCCAACATTTCATAGATGACCAACATGGGTCAAGGAATAAAGGTTAGTAGTTAAAAATACAATAATAATAAAGATAAATAAGAACATGTACCATGAAAATAGATCATTGGACTAAGACCAAGATTTTTTGTGTAAACAATAGTCAATAACATTATGAACATCTCTAAATCGATAAATGTTCACTCATTAAATCAGGCCCTCACATAAACTAATAGAAATTCAACAAGGTCCACAAATTACATTTCAAACTTGTAATCAGGTTCATAGAAAACATCATATTAATAAATATTCACTCCGACTATTATAAAAATTATGTATCATGAAAACAATGTTTCCGATTAGGGACCATGATTCACCTTTTTCCAAGACGGTAATTATTTTCCCCATATTCAAATAATTGATCTCGTTTCCCCTTCTTCCCATAGTGGATCGGGTTTCTCTTTCTTCCTAGAGGATCAAGACTGTCGAATTTTTTCCCATCATTATCCAAGGAGATATAAATCATTACGCAATTCATTGGAGGGATATGTAGGTCCCACCAATAACATAATTAAATCGTACATACATGTTCCACATGATCATAAAATATTCATCATATCATTACCCATAAAAATAGATGGGTTTCATAAACAACATATCATATCCCATGAAATGAAATTTTTATCAAAAAAATTTCATCATATAATAACATATATAAAAGTGAAAAGTTTCATAATAATGTAATTATAGAATAACCCATGTAAGGAAGTGAGTTTTATAATAATTTTATCATCACAAAACTCATGTAAGATATATGTGTTTCATAGAAAACATGTCATCATTAACATAAACTATTTATTGAAATATTAATAATGGAGATATTAATTTATATCAATGGTAAATAATATGTTATATAAAATGATTCCATATTATATGGGTGATAATTTTGTAAAATATTTTGAACACATTTCATGAGGGACATATCATTTCTTCTTTGAAAACCCCGTTTTTAATCATAATCCATTTTTGAAAAGAATTTTCATTTAGAATAACCTTAAAAACATGTAATGTAATATTTGAAAAAAATTAAATAATTTTTAAAAAATAAAAAATAATACTTTTCCATGCAAAAAATTAAAACAATTTTATAAAAGTTGTTTTTTTTTTGAATAAAATAAATTTCTAACCAAAGAGTGAAATAAAGTTGTGTTTTCCAAAAAAATTATCAATAATATTTAGTTCCAAATAGTGGAAATATTTTAACATTTCATGAGGATATAATTAATGACTATAGGATAATAAAATTCATAATATTTATTGAAGTTTGGGTTATAATATTTCATCATTCAAATCATAATTGTAATCATTCTTGTTAAATGATGAGATTATAACAATAATCTCTTACCACTTTGGTAACATTAAATCATAATCCCCATGATATAATTAAATTACTTCAAGAATATAATATCATTAAAAAAATTAATTCCTGATTTAAAAATTCAAATAGTCAATATATAAACCTCATAAAATAATATGGGTGCATAACGAAATACATCTCTCAAAGAAGAAAAATTGAGACAAAAAAACCTTACAATTTGGTATATTTTGAACCATACTCAACAAGAAAGGGTTATCATAAAACGGATATCTAAATGACCATAAATTTTATTATATTAGTCTCATATATTACATTTATGGTATGTACAAACACAACACAAATGAAATTAGTGGTGAATCCACCATAAGTCTTGTAAAAATAGAATTGAGAATAGAAATCCCCTTAATACAAAAAGAAAATATTGAATCATCAGATCATTGAATATATAAATCCAATTGAAACATTTAATTGTATTAAATAATTAAAATTCCTTATATAACATGTCTTATGGTATTATATAAACCACACAATAAGAATAACCGGTGAATATAGAATATGTCTCACAGAAACATAAGTAAGATGAGAAAACCATTACCATAAGTCTTGAATTTCTTCATATACATTAAAAACACTTATATAATAAATACATGTTTGTTATAAATCTTACAAAGAACCATATTATTATATATAATACCATATATGATTTTCTTATGACTTTATTTTACTGAGGTAGTAAATATTCCATATTAATGTTAGGTTTTGGGAAATAAATGCTTTGTTTTTCTTATAAGTTTTAACTTTTTATTATTAATCCTATTATGTAGAATATGAAATAAATATTTCAATAATTCAAAACATGATGTAAATAACATATATAAATAGTATATAATTATTTATAATAATAATAGAAATAATGAAATATGAAAATAAAAACATCGTCCAGGGAAATGGTCGGTCATAAAGATGCTAGAATGTTGTTTATATTTTCAGTTAATATTGAAATAGAAGAAGTAAATTTAATAAATTTATATATATATATATATTATCATTCCATTAACATTCTTATTCCCATATCATCTGCATTTTCTAAACTCATGCTTAATAAATTCCATCTCATATGAGAATGAATCATAATTCTTTGAGGAGGCGGTAGTCCTCACATCTAAAAATAAAGTTATATAGAGTTATATAAACCACAAAGAAAGAATAAGTTGTGAATATATAGTATATCTCATAGAATTATATGTGAGGCAATAAAATAATTACCCTAATTCTTCACCTTATTTGTAGACATTCAAACATCATGTATAAGAAATATAAGTTTATTATACATCCACCAAAGAACCATATTCTAATATATTTTACCATATAGAATTTTTTATTATATTATATTAACATTTTATAGAAAATTCCACATTATTGTTATTCATATGGTATTTACTACTTTGTTTTTTATTTATTTTTTGACTTTTTATTCTTGACCCACTTTTATAGAACATGATATACTTATTCATATAATGTAAAAAGCGACCATATATATTCTTCAACTAAGTATTTATAATAATATATATAATATATAAAATATTAAATGGAATACACCATTCATGTAGATTTTAGGCCATAGGTACACATGAATGTTGTTTCTGTTTTATTTTCATATTATATGAAAGGATGTAAATGGAAATCATGTAGATATATTATAATTAACCTTTATTTTAAAAAAATAAAATTTATTTGTGTGATATATATATATATTATAATAATAATAACATTTTAATGTCATATATATTATATAAATATACTAAAATAATCCTTAATACTTTCCATGTAAGGTGTAAATTAAACACATCGCTTTGAGGAGGCGGTAGTCCACACTTTCACAAAAAAAGATATCATATTCCCAAAAATTGGAAAGCATGAATGTATGTGTTATATAATAGTTTAATAAGAAGAAATAAAAAATATATATCAAATAAAAATATAATTTCCATCGTTATTCAAATCCTTGAATGGTGGTAATGGATGAATAAATGACATCTGTTTGCGAGGCGTTAGTGCGATGTACGCTCGATGATGATGGTTTATCCCATTTTGTAGAAGTGTGTGGGAGTGTAGTTCAAAACCATAAAATAATAAAATATTATTATATTTAGGATTCTAAGTTTATTTTATAATATTTCTATAACAAGGACTAAAAGAGTGGATATGGGATAAAAATAAATGTTCTTGTTGAAGGATGTTACATCTTTTTTGTATAATTCCTTTTGGTTTACTCAAAATGACAAACATGGTTTTCTTTATGCCCATAGTTATGATTATATTATTAATATAGGTAATTTGGTCACTTATTTTGGTTTGTTTTCAATTAAATGAAGATCTTGTGATACATTAATAAGTGAGGGGTGACTGCCCATTTTATAGTGGATAAGGAGTGGAATTATTGTAAATATAAAAAGATAAAAACTATTAGAGTGGTCTCCCTTACAACATTATTCTCATATAATTATCTATATTAGATCTTGGGGAATATATGAGCGAAATATGTCCATTAATTGTATTTCTTACATGTTTCAGTGGTATGTTTCCCTTTAGATAATGTTTTTCCACTAAGTAAATGCGATTTTTTACCCTAATCTTTCTAAATAATTTTAATTTCGATCCCGAATATTTTATAACAAAAATTTGTATTTACGTATATTAAATTATAAATTTTTCTCAATAAAAATATGGAATCTTTTTTTAGAATTTGAAAAAATATAGGTGTTAGAAATTAATTAAAAAATAAACCCACAAATGGGACGAAACAACATTGTTTTAATGTGAAAATGTTCGAGTGTTTAAATTATTTGTATATCAAATATCAATTTAAAATTGAATATAATGACCTAAATTTAATTAATTTACATGAATTTGATCAAATTATCTTTAAGACCAACTAAAAATATAATTTATCAACATAATTAAATTATATTAAAATTTAATTTTTAATTAAAATTTATTAATTTTAACTATTCTTCAAAAAATGTAACTTCTTATAAACATACCAACAAATCATCAAACAAAAATTTTGATATTATTAATTTAAAAAGTAAGTGTATTTTTTAAAATAAAAATTTTTAAATTTTAAAAATTATATTTAAAATTGTTTCATTATTAAAAGATAGTAAAATTTATTTTTTGAGAGATACATCCTTTTAATAAAAAAATATGTTTATTTTTCTATTATTCCAATCAAAACAATTTGGCATGTTTCAAAATCAATATTGAATATAATTTATAATGTTTTTACTAAAAACATTTATCCAATGTTTTCTATAATTTATTGATATTAAATGGTGTTCTAATGTAGAAAAATAATTTCATAAAAAATGAATTTCATAATTTTCAAATAGATCATAATTTTATTTCTAATAAATTGAAAACCAATGCATTAATTTTATATGTGTGTTTATACTATGGTATCATCATTTATTCAATCTCATTAATATTTTTCTTTTTGATGGATATTAGATAATTATAAAAATATTCTAAAATAAATATAAATAGTATATTGTACTTCAATAAAACTTAGTCTTTCATGTAACACCAGCTATTAATGGGACTCGATATTTTTTGTAACATAAGAAAAACATGATGTTACATATATTATAGTCTAATAAAATTATTCTATGTGGTGAAAGATTAAATTAGTGTTTCATGTAATTAAATCCAAAAATTTGGATTTCATATCATAGAAGAAATGTTAAGTGATGTGTGAAATAATAAATATTGAAAATATAAAATATATTAAAAAAATCACAGTGGCTCGGGATGTTACAATCACAATTTTGAATCCATAAAATAAATAATGAATAAGAAAAAATAAATATATAACTGACCCAATCCTGAGATATTTCATCATTTATTTATTAAGTGGATAATAAATCAACCTCTTCACTAGGGGAGAACTCCTTATTTTGATCATGGAATGAGTTACTGGAATTCATAACACACATGTAGGTGAGGTAAACCGTTAGATTGGTTTATGGGGATTTTATAATGATCCTTGGAAGCACATGACCAATATAATAATAGAGGGTGATATGAATCATAGGTTTTATTATTTAATTTAATTAATAATAATTTCAAAACCATTGCATAAATTAACATAAATTATTCCAAAACATACACAAGTCTTGGTCAAAACTATGATCGATCACACACATGTAACAATGATGAAAAAGATCATTACCTAACATTAATTTCAATATATTTATTATTATTATGATAAAAAAACTTATATTAATTTATTTAATTTTTTCTCATTTATCTTAATGAGCATCATAATTATCATTGTGAAACCCATCTTAAATAAATTTATAGAAAATATATAGAATAACCAATAATTACATATAAATAATATAAACTAAATGATTATTTAATAATTTATTGAAAAAAATTCTTAAATGGTAAAACACATACATGCTCATTAATATATATTTTTTTAATGATGAAACTTGTAATTTAATGTAATTTTGATTCTATACATTATTGATGCACTATAAGACTTGTATTTATGATCTACATGATGTGTACCTCGAATTTTTTAAAGATGATATAAACTCATAGGGCCTAGAAATGTACCTCATCTAAACTAAAAAATTTGTACTACCTAAATACATATTATATATCTTATTCAAATGAATCCATGTGACCCCCTAAAGGACTTGTCATGTTCATTGAATATGGGACCACATTATGTGAGTGCCAGATACACTCTATGTATTATACTATTTGTGTGTCCACATAACTCACCAACCAACTCATCATATAACTCATAAATAGGAAAAAATAGTTACAAACCATGTACACTACCTACAGGTTGTGTATTTCATTTATTCTTCAGTCTATCTATCTCATGTAGGATTTAACTATCCGTTTTACCCCACAGTTTCGATGAATTTATTCACATAATTTTGTAGACTACAAAAAAGGTAATCTAAATATTGTGTAATATTACAACCCATGTGCTAGGATGGAATGTTCCAAATGCAGTGTGCAACCCATGTATTGCATGTAGTTACTACATAGCATGCCATATTTCCTTATACATGTCCATATGCAATGAAAATGGTTACAAAATTTGTACTGTAGCATTATTTTGTGTCACCAAGTCTTACCAACCGTTATTTTTGCATCCCCTCAATGAAATCACTAATTAATTTTCTTTTTTTCTTAGTCCTTTTGAAAATGAAACACTAAAAGTCGATGATTAATATGTCAAAATAACGATAATTAAAATAATATTAAATAAAAAATAATTATAAAAATTAAATGTCAAATCACTATTGTTCACAATAGATAAAAATATAATAAATGATTATAAATTTGAAATGTGACTCCTCTAACACTACTTAAATGTTCCAAGAAAATGGTAATCAACTTAGAGGGTGAAATAAACAAAAATATTTTGTTTATTTGGTGGATCATTCCCAAATTTTTCATGACATAAATGTTATAATCATTGACATTTCCACCAAAAGTGGGCCCTCAAGCAACAGTGGTCACTATAACGGTGGTAGGGGTACTGTAGCAGAAGTGGGTATTGTGTGGTACTGTATAACATTCAGTCTTGAAGGATTCTATATTAATCATCTTGTTATTGAGAGGAGGAAAGAAAGAGGAATTAGAGATTGAAGTCCATTATATTAAATGATTCTCAATTATTGTTTCTCGATTAACCCAATTCAATAGAAATTTCCATCTGTTTATAGAGATATATTTTTAGATAAAATATTATTTAATTTAATATTGGACAATAATGAATATAATAAAATATTTCATTCCCAATGGAATATAATAATAATTATATTTTTATTATAATTTACTATGCTAGTTGAAGGAATGATATATATTATTTTGGGGTCTTGTAAATTGATATTTATCAACACACACGATATTCGTCTTTTCATAATCTAATAAATATTTTGAATATAAAAAATAAATATTTAATTAAATAATTTTATTCATAAATAAATTATTCATCTATAATACAGTGAATACATATTTATTCCATATTTTTTAAATATTTGTGATCAATAAAATGTTTAAAAAATTATTCCTTAATCTTGAGATAAATTGTTATTCCAATAGATATATTGAATTTAGAATTTAGTTATTATCAACAAAATCATAGGGGGTGTGACCCTCTCAGATGTTTCCTCATTAGAATTATGAGATCTAGTCTAATGTCCATTATTACTATCTAGAAGTTGTTCAAGGTACCAAATTGAAAAACAATTAATGTCATGATGTCGATAGATACGTATGAATGATCACTGTGTAATATAATCCCTTTTCCATAATATCCCATCAAGGAGGATACAAATGCATGTCATAAACCTATGCGATTGAAACATAGTTCTTTGATTATATGAAATAAACCCTCAATTAGACATATCCATATAATTTAATGAAACAGTTCTATTTCAATCAAAAGATTTAGATACCATCTTCAATAAAGTGTGATATGAAAACCCCTTCCTTGACGTATCCATTAATAACATTTTATTCATGACGCACCCAATATTATATACTTCCTATGAACATATGTCATCACAGTTTTTGTCAGTAGATGTTAGAGTGCAATTCATGACATTCTTTTATTATTAAATTAAAATCCAAGGGCTAATACAAATTCTTGTAGATAGGAATATCTAGTGACACTAAGACTCGTGAATTTCATACGATCTTGTATATTATCATAATATATCTTATCAGATATCATCATGTGAGGACTTCATGAGAAGAAGTTTCATTCACTTATAAGTACTAATACCTCACAATCTATATATTATGATACTTGTTATTTTAGGATTTCCATTTATAGTACTATATTTATGAATATCATCATGAAATGTCAAGGTTCCTATCGTAGCGGGGAATTTTTATGACATTATCAACGTGAAAGATAATGTAGAATTTTATTAAATCATAATCATGAAGAATAATGAAAAATATGTTAAAATATGTTTTATTAATATTCATGCATTCAAATAAACTTGTCATAAAATTTTTATATAATTTGATATATGACACCAACTCCAAAAACTCATTCCCAAATCTATTTTGATTTCTATCCCACTCTAGTATGCCAGATAATATAGTTGGTTCCATTTGGTTCATTGCATCTACCCTGATTATAAAAAATGGATCTTTTTCTAATACCTCCATATACTATTAAGATATCACAATAACCTCAATAATTTGTGATCATATATAATCCTTGTTCTAATGGTTCCATGTTGTTCTTACGACGGTATAAATAAATCGAAAAGGTCAAGAAATATGGAGTGTTTATTAGGTGAAAGAGAAACTATGATATCTATGTCAGGTACCACCCCTTTAGACCTCCATTTATGTCAATTTCATGGTATGGATGATATGAATATTGTATATAAAATTATTGGGTTAATTTATGGGGAATATCATCCCCTATACATAGTTCATTATTCTCTATCTATTTTGCATGATAATTTATTTGTAGTGTAGGGGAAACTATCAGGTTTTGTCCCTCTTCTTGTATTTATTTTCATCTATTCACTCTTCTCTATCCTCATCACTATCTCCATCATAGTGGTAGATATGATGGGGAATCATTTGTATCATCTACAGTATCCTTAGTAGGAACATCTGTATCCACAATTACCTTAGTGGATGCATGTGGATCAGGAGACATATGTGGATCCTCATTATAGACCCTCTCATTTAAGGATAATCAAAGAAAAGTGAGAAACATAAGGGAAAAATAAAGTAAATCATTAGAAGAAAATTCTTTCTATCAAGGATTAAATTTCTGTATATGCCTCTGTAGATCCGGTAATAGAAAATCAAAGAGAATTCATGTTAAGACCAAATTTGAAATAATAAATATAATAAAATGTAGAAAACAAGAAAACATGAGGAAGCATATTTCATGGTTAATGAGGTAAATGATAGTGTCATATTGGTACCAATAATCATAAACTCTTCAATCCAATAGCTGGTGTCATGATTTGTGATATATTTTCTCAAATATACTATACTAGGTATGCATATTACAACACTCTATGTAACTGGTATGATAGTGAGATCAATTGATTGCATACAGACATATTAGTGTAACAGTGTGCTGTGAATCAACAACTTGTGATGTCATAGGGATGTGTTGTATGTACCCAAACTATCTCATGGGATGATCTGGATGATTAAAGAAAATTATGTCAAATGGTTTGAGTAGAATAATTATTCTAATGATTTCATCCAATGTTGTGTAGTATAGAAAAAGAAACACCAAGACAAGTCTAGTTTATGGTGTTCATAAAACAAATAATTATAACTCAAAAAATTATTTATAAAATAGAATAAAATTATAACTAATTTATCATCATAATATAATATTTAATTAATAAAAAAATTCTCTTCATCAAGTTATAATTTGACTTATATTATTAAGATATAAAGAGTAAAATTTTTGTTAACAATTATCTAACTTTACATCAAAAAATGTACATAATGTATATTCTATCGCCACCTAGAAATAAATTGATTCACTATTAGTTATATATTCTATTAATAAATAAATAAATAAAATCAAATTAGTGATTTGTGAAATACCAGAATCCCTAAAGACATAAATGAAAAAGAATATATGGAAGTGTTGGGATAACTCTATTAGCAATTCGTGAAAATTCCTTTTATACCGAGATTTATAGTCTAACAACACAACCAATAATATGATGTTTATTTACATGACATGTTGTATAGAGTAATCTATATTGATATGCCAATATAAAAAAACCAAAATATAAAAAGCATCCTATCTAGATCCTCAAGTAATTGTTATTACATGACATATATTATGGTAGTAGAGTAGTTGACACACAAAATGCCTCTATGTAGCTTCATAATATAATGATACTTATGTAAAATAAGGGTCAACACATCAACATATTCCTAAATAACTAAAATATTCTCACCAATCCATCCAATTGTGAATGAATCACCTTGAAAAACATGTGGTCGACTGACAACCTCAATTACCAATAATTTATTCTCAAAATCAAGAGTGTTCCCCAATTCAACACCTAAATCCACTGATTCATTTACATGTATTCAAAATATGTATGATACATCTTATAATGTAGTCATCATCTACCCCTAAGGAAGAGAAAATATTTATGATTCTTTTCCCCATCTCTTGAAAAATGTAGTAGTTAATTGGTGGTATATAGTCATGATGTCACAAATGAAGAGTTCATAAAATATTATAGAATCAATGCTATGAAAAAAGGTATAATTGAGGTGAATCATGGATAAACTTTTATGATACTGGTCTCCAATAATGCATGTTATGTGAGATAAGATACGAATAGAGAGAAAATAAATTCTACTCACTCTAAATGTATATAAATTTTTAAAAGTTTTGAAAACATTTAATAGTTAAAACAATTTAATATTAAAAAAAATTATTTTTATCAAAATAAATTATTTTTTTTCACGTGATAATATTATCAAAAAATCAATAATAAAATCATAAGATGTTTTTATTTATAAAAAAATAAATTTGTTTCTTACACATACACTTCAATTTATAATAGAGTACAACTTGAGTCCTATGGATTTTATGATTACTCACCAATATGTATTTGGAAACATGTGGGGTTTTGGACTTCTTAGATACATAAAACTAATCTCTATGAAGGTGTTTGTTTATAGTAAAAACCAATGTAATTCTAAATAAGGGTCGACTTTGACATCCCTCTTGGTTGCAATCAAGCCATGTTCTAAAAAAGGGTATGTGCATGAATTGGGAGACTAATAATCTCATATTCACTAATGTGAATCCATATAGAACCACAAAAATAGTGAATACTCAAGTTTTGACACTGTGGATCAGTGAATTTTCCTTAATATAATAACAGAGAATAACAGGTTTGGATATCATATTCACAACAATACATTAATTATTAGATTTTACCTCAATAATAATAATGTTTATCTAGTAAAACGATGTGAAAATGACCACTAATACTATTCAAATTATTATTGAACTCATTGAAATTAAATTTTATCCCAATAGGATTAAAGGAATATAAAATAAATGTTGTATCCTCACACAGTATCTTATCAGTATTTCACTTAAAATGAAACCCATATTGTACACCTCTTCAAAGAAACTCATTATTGATCTTCCCAATTTCTATAAAATACATCACCATATAGTGTGGGTATGGTGTTGTAATCAATATACCAACATCATGGTCTTAGTTAGGGTAAATCCCCCTTATAACCATGAAATATTTCAAATTTCATGCCTTATATATCCTATGGAATTTCAATTATGTAGTCATATACATTCTGATTATCTCTATGAATTCATTATATATTCTCCTCCGTTAAAAAATATTGAGACATTGATTTATTATAAATAACTAATAATAACACATATAATAGTATTCCCTCTAAAAACATTTATTGACCAAAAACACATCTATATACCATATTTGATGATTGATTTCATCATAGATCCATACATGATATTATTTTTCATGTTTTTTTCAATATAAATAACACACTATTAATGATAATATTTGGGTGGATTTCATGAATGTCCATAAGAATATAATATATCCATGATCACTCGAAGTTGATAAAAAATTAGATGAATTCCTTCTACATCCATCACAAACTATTGGAGGCAATCTAGGAACCAAATCAATAATGATATGTTATCCTTTATGATAATAAAAAATTCCAATGGTATAGTGGAATGATTTACAACATATATGGTAAAAATAAATAATGTTTCATTAAATTATTCATTCATAAATTTTCCATTGATTTGAATAAGAATTTTTTAATTCCTCATAGAAAATAAGAAAGGAAATAATGTATAAAACAATCTATCAAAAGGTATATTTGATTGATATTCTTGGTTATATTGATTTACATATTTATCTATGGTCAGTTTTTATACAACATGAGTTTCTTGAGTAAAGATCAATAATCTATGGTAAACATGATAGGATTAATAAAATCCCTTATACACTATAACAATTTACATTTATCATGTATCCCATAAATTCTAATAATAAATATGAATATTGAAATGTTTCTTGATTCAATCCAAAAACTTAACTATTATAACATTGATGTGCTCTTATATTTTTAAAAATAATAGTGGAAATAAATTTAACTTCATTGGACATGTGACCATATTATATTGTCAGTGTTAAACATATGAGATGATTAAATCTTGATATTCATCAATAATAAAAAAATGTTTTGAATTATATATTATAAATGCATCTGACTGTCTTAACAAAAATTATCACACAAAATTATGTAATGATATCCCTTAAAATATTAAATGAAAGAAATTTAATGTTTATAAATTTGATAATTATTTATAATTATTTTCATTGCTTCATTGTTATAAATCACTATCCCAATATATAAAACCTAATCTTCAAGAAATCAATTAATTTCTTTAATAATTCCAGGCACATCTCTATTGGGAAAAAGTTTTAACCAATAATTTTATTGTAACTATACAAAAACTTCTATAAACCATGAATCCAATTATTGATGATGATTCAATGGTAAATGTGATATATTTGAGGATGGGGTCAAAATTTTATTTAGTATCTTGTTCATATTCTATATCATTATCTTCTTTTTCTAATATTAAATGTGAATCATCTTCAATATTATCTTCCATCATCCCACATAATATGGAAGACTATCACTAAACTGTATGTTCCCTCTATATGTTATCATAGTATGAGGTTAAAAAATTGTATCACGAGGCTATGATGTATCAATTTCAATTAAATATGGAAGGCCATAAATAATAAATATTGTGAAATATGGCACCACCATTTGATATTCAGAATTTTTTTAACCAATGAAAATATTTTTTTCATCCCTCTTCAATAATAACTAGATATCCTATATACCAAAACCTATATTTATATTTTTATTATTTATATATAACAGACTATATCACCTTGATAACCCATAGTTTTATTTTTAAGATTGTTTTCCACAAGGAAAACTTCCCATGTCATACAATCCCTCATAATTAATACTTCGTCAAATTCTGTATTATAACAATCGTATTTTCCATTATCAATTAATTTTCCATTAAAATAATTATATTCTTAAATAATTTTACCTATATTAAGAATTAATATTAGAGTTACTAATTATATATGATCAAGGAAATATAATTTGAAGTTTAAAAATATTATTGATATTTTATTTTGACTATGACTGTTTTAATTAAGAATAACTAATGATGTTACTGAGTGTGGGACTATTAAGGTAATCACAGGAAATCCTACTTGATTTAGTTATGGAAATACCCCCATATTTCTATGAAATTGGTCTTAAGTGGTTTCTCACTACACATAGTTTAGAAACTCAATTCATCTATAGAAATAATTAGTTTTTTTTAAAAATAATTATTATATTCTTATTTTTGTTTAAACAAGGTGAGACATGAACTTTAATTTACATTTTACTATTGATAAATTATTATAGTAAAAATTATTCAATCATTAATAATAAAAAAACTAATCATGAAACTGAATAATTGAACATGTAATTTGATAACTTTCATAATAATTAAATAATTATAAAAATTATTACATTATTTGAAAAATAATTAAAAATTCAACATTATTAAACCTAGAATTTAATATTCCTAATTAATATTGATTACTAATCTTATTAATAATATTACTAATTAGACATGAATTGTTATAATATTTATAGTAATTATTTCATAATAATAATAATAATATCATTGAACTAATAATAAAATATATAATTTTATTAAACAAAAAAAATTAATATTCACATTTACTAAAAATCATTATCACTTATTTATATTTTAAATTTTTAGACATGAACATTAAAAATAATCCAAATTTTTTAATTATTATACTCATAATTTCAAACACATTATAATATTTATCCATAAAATTTAATTATAACATACACTTATATTCTTAATTAATATTGAAAAAGTAATTTAATATCAAACAAGATATTTAATATTCCTAATGAATATAATTAAATTTTAAATTTTAAAAACAAATTATTCTAATAAAATTTAACTAATATATAATATTAAATTATACTACTAAATAACTAACAATTACAAATGATAAATTGATTAATATTTCAAAGACCATAAATTTCGAACCAGAAAAGGAGTTCCAATTTTTAATCGTTTATGGAGGGAATGAAATATTGGTTTAATGACTTTAAAGTGGGAAATTATAGCGAGTGTAGGCCATTTTATAGAAAAAAATAATTATTATTTTAAACTATTTAATTATCTCTATTATTAAATTTAATGAAGATCATCAAATGGTTTGATAAACTTCATTTGACTAAATAACAAAGTGCTGATCTACTGGACTCAGTTCATCTAGTAGTGGATGAAATTAAATGGTTTGTTGTTTTTCACTATTCTAATGGGAGTTATACCAATAGATACACCAAAAACCATTTTAGTATTTAAATAATAGACCCATTTTACTATTAAAGAATTATCCTCCTTATAATATTTCATCACACACAAAACCCAACAACCACTATATTTCTCGACCTCATCTAATGGCCACTACACCATTATTTCTAATTTAAATGACATGTCGATCCCATTCCACTACAATGTATTTTTCCCTCCTCACGAAGATAATAACCCCAAATCCATATATGTACTAAGATTTCATCACTTGATCCCACATTCTGCCTTTAGCATTCACTAACACGCCATTCCCTAATATCACTAGCTACATCTAAGTCTAGTAGCTCAACATCCACCCATGATAGAGAGGGAGAATGGGTGATTAATAATAATAGATTGAGAGGAAATGATAATTCTTAGTGAAATTATTCCATGATCCAACAAGAAAACCACACACTCAAATTAAACAAAGTTAAAAATTAATACGACTAATCAAATAAGATATATTTATTTGGGTTAATGAATTTAGAAATTTATATTCAAAAACAACAAAGTGATTTTTTGGTAAAAAATTTATGAAACGGCTAAAAAAATAATGTCCACTAAAGATTATTAAAAATATATTTTAATATAATATCCATGGGCTATAGAGATTTGTATAGTAACAAGGCCCAACTGTGAAAGAAAATAATCACTTCCTTATTCCATCATCATTGTGATATTGTTTATGATAATCATTGGGAAAAACTGATTCTGATCCATAGTTCACCATCAAATCCAAAAATATCCATCCATATCCTCTATATCCTTATATATGGTTGTTTTTTTTAAAAAAATGGATATTCCTAGGTTTAATATACAATAAGGATTTTTTAGTTTTCATCTCAGCTTCTTACATAAGTCAAAGAAATAAATTATTAATTAATTAAAATTAGTTAATCCATAAAAACACTTGTTATAGTAATCACACATAGGTTCTAATGGGAGGTGATGTTATATAGTTCCAAATATGAAATATATATCCCAGATGTAAAAATGGTCTCATTTTTTCCATCATGTATCCCTATGAAGATATATAAAAAAATCTCACAATTACATGCACATGTGCTAACAATAATATTCTTATTATTAATTTATTTTTATTGAGGCCCTGCACTGAAAAAAATTCTTTATTAGGACTATATGGGTGTAAAGATTACATTTTGGAATTAATAGAATAGTCCAATAATTTGAAAATATTGTCATATAGTGTAAAATTACCATTTTACCTTAGGAAGGTCTCGAGGATTTGAAACTAAATATTGATCTACATATTGATTAGAATAAACCTATGTCATTTCAAATAAACTCACAAACCAAGACAACATAACTCTTAACCATAATAGAAAACATTAATTAGATTACAAGAGTTTTTCAAATAGACTTTTTAATGTATTGTAAAATTAGATTCCCATTTTAATTTCCATCAAACATAATTAAAAAATGAACTCCATGGATACATAATCACTAGGTGAACATACGGTCAAATAATTTAGAGAATAACATGTATTAATTCACTAATATGTTCATCCTATTTAATATAAAAAACTCTTGCAATACAAATTAATATCCCCTCAACCTAAATACTCATTTAAGTATTCACATAATGACTAAAATTGTAAACAAATTCCTTAATTTTTTATAAATCACATATCCCATGTTCATATGAATTATACAATATTTTATCTCAATATAATTTGTAAATACTAATATGAAATTATCTAATAAAACAACCCCACACTAATTTGAGTAATCATGGTAGATAAAATTTTCACAATGATATTAGTAAAAATGTAAGAATGTTTGAGGTTAAAATTACCCATATATGGCTTCAAACATGAGGTAATATGATAAAGATGATTAATGTGCACCTAAGGTAATCTAGAAGGGGGGGGGAGATAGGGGGAATGGCCCTTCGGTCAATAAGTTGAATGGAATGAGTGGGATTTGAGTTGTAATGTTTTCTAAAAATGTGTAATTTAATAATAATTTTTCAAAAATAATATAGATGAAATAAATATACTTGTAGAACCATATATTATATTAGATGGAACCTTGGAAATTAGTGATTTATCTAGGGTCCCACAATTCCATGGATAGTGGAATAATGCCATTTCAAATTCCATCTAGATTTGAATAGTTAACACGATTAAAAATGAGATTTTAATACACTATAATTAAAAACATATTACATGTATATTATAGAAACTCTTCTAACTTCTAATATTATTTTTTTAATTACAAAAACATGTTTATTTACTTGATCTCCTAAATTAAAATTTCTATGCTCAAATTATCACTTGGTGAAATGCCATTGTAGACTATATTATCTTAAAATCCCACCATATCATAATGGAATGTGAAACTAAAAATCATTACTATATGGTTTCTAGTACGTAGAAATATTCATATTGCAACCATATTGTTACAAGAAAATGTTTTTACTATCAAATTACCTTAAATTAATTTTAATTTAATAGTTATATTTATTTTAATGGAAAATCCTACTGAAATAAATAATTAGCTTTTTTCTTTTAGATATAAAATTATAACACCAAATTCAGAAAAAAAATATTATTCTAAAACTATGAAACACATAATTACTATAATTAATAATGGTATTAAATTACTAGTATATAAAAATATTTCTAGTTTCAAATATTAATAATCTTGATTTTCAATTACGATTATATCATTGATGTTGATTAAAAAATTATAATGAAACCATAAAAATACTATAAATAGATTGAAAATGAAATGAGAGGATGAAGAGACTGATTTTAGAGTAGTATGTATGTTTTTAAATTATAATGGAAAATGTAATATTACATCTATATGGTCCTTTGAAATAAATTATTTTTATATATGGAAATTGAAAATATTATAATTGGAAATATGGTTTCTGGGCATACATGTATCCATTAGGTATATTTATAAAAAACTATACATAAATTTAAAAAATTTATTTTAATAAAAGATAACATATATATATATTTATTATAATTTAATATGATATAATATTAATATCATTTATGGGATGTTTTCTAGAAATTTTTGTTTTATGTTTTATATATATATTTTATATTTTATTTTATATATATTATAATTTGAAATCAATAAAATTTATTTCCTAATAATAAATAATATTTAAAAATATTTTCATATGTTCAATATTATATTTTATGTAAAAACCCATTTTACCAAGCAATAATGGCTTCTCCTTATCTCTTTTTAAATATTTGGCATGCGTGTACATAAATAAAGGCACCCATTTACCATATAAGAATACTATATTCTAATTTATGACATATAATCCTCTTAAATATAATAAATATTTTTTTTAAAAGATAATGAAAGAGATTCAGCATAGACATACCTTTATTGAGTGATTTTATGACCTTCCCCAATCTATTTATAACTAAAGAAACCCTTCATCTTCTATTATTTCTTCAATATTTTGTAATCTTATTTATTGTAATATTTTATGTATTTGTTAATGGGAGTTAAATATTAATTAAAATTTCATCATATTATGCTAACACTAAAAAACATATCCATATATTTTGTTGATCATATGAAATTTTAAATTCATTAATATTCCCTCTCCTCACTCAAAATTAAATTATTTCAAAAGTGTGTGAGAGTATATTCCATTCTCTCTATATGTTTGAGTGTTCTCTAGTGTACATATTTAATTATCCCTCTTTATTTAATTCTCATTTTTTATATATAATATAAGTCCCTACCAATATTAATAAAAATTTATATAATTGATTAAATATTCCTTTGGGAATATTTTATGTTAATATTTGATTTAATCATTAAGAGCATCCATATATTGTAATTTTCAATCCAATGTTGTGTTTTTATTGAAAATATTAAATACTTTATCCACTAATTTGATGCATTTAAAAATTCAAGTATTATAGGATATCTTATAAAACAATTATTCCTTGAATATTTTACCCTTCAAAAGTCACATTTTTGTAGTAAGGGAAACTCGAGTTGAGGAATATAATATAAATGAAACATTATAGATATACAATCATACACAAAACTTGTTTTTAATTATACACTGACATGATAACTTTTTTATTTCGAAATGAAATTAATATATTAATCACATTTACCATTTCACTTTCCCCTTATAATAATTAATATTTTAATTCAAATTAATTTCTTCATTCATTTCATTTACAAAAAAATATGAACACCCCCTTTACTAAAAAATAAAAATGAGTAATTCAAATTATTTAGTACCATATATAAGGATTTTAGTTAAGTGTTACCATATCTACTATAACATAGAATATTTTATTTTATAAATTAATTGAACATATTTTTTATGTGTGAAATTGGAACCATTTTTAGAGATATTGCTACATTTAATTATTCTTGAGCACCATAAAAAATAATAAAAATGTTATTAAAATAAAAAAATTAATTTTTTTTGGTTATTGACCAACCAAAAATAAATTTATGATTAAAATTTTTCCTAGAAATTTTTAGTTGGCTCACATGTCTCATTATGGGAAGGAGGTATTCAAGGAGATCATTAAGGACCTCATCAAGTATGTTGATTTACAACACCTCTCAGTTGTAGAAAATTATTTTAGTGAGATGTTTGAATATTTTATAGAGTATTATGAAAATTTTTATGATAAATAATAGGATCTAGAAAAAACCACTACAAGATTGTATGAAGAATATATTGAGTATGATAAATATGAACATTCCATGTCAATTTCTATAGAGTATAATGATCCTAAAAATGATTTTTATTTCCATGTCAAATCTAATATTTATAGATTTATATTAGAAAGTGATTACATAAATTAATTTAAATGAATGAAAATCTTGTCTTATACTAAAATATCTAATAATTTTCACTTTTAAATGAATGTCAAATATTTTTAAAATTACATAGGGGTGAGTTTAAACACAAAACAATATAATTTTATTATTCTAATAACATATAAATTTTAGATATATTTATCATAAATTATAATGGGTTCATTGGTGGGGTTTATATTTTAAATTATTTTTTAAAAATAATTGATATAAGGTTATTTTAAATTCAATTGGTTATTGGGAAACCAATAATATTTATCTGTATATATTTTGAAGTGAGGAAAAAAGAGTTGTATGAAACAATAATTATATTGTTTGATCTCATGTTTTATATCCAACACATAAATGTATTAAAAAAATTGAAAGCTCATCCCGAACATCATATTACAAAAAAACCAGTACATGTGGGATGATATCATTACTCAAGTTGAAGCCTAAAGGTAGGCTCCTTAAATTATTGTCAAATATTCAATAAATTATAAGTATATAAACTTCCATGTGGAAATATTTCATATTTATTGAAGGAACCTCAAAAATGGAAAAATTTTATTGATGATAATAATAGATTAGAAAATATGGTGGTTTCTAACAATGAATCCACATACCAAGTCAGACTATTTATAGCCCACCATAATTTCTATTTATAGATATTATATAAATGCATCAATTATTATGATTCAAACCATGAATTCTATAACTTCATATATTTTCTATTTTTTTGTTAATTCAATAATAGATATTTTTCCTTTTCAAATAGGTATGATAGAATATATATGGACGAGTAACTTCTTCTATGATTTCCAATGAATATATAAAGAAATCCCCTCACTCAAAATCAATAATGACCTAATATTATTACTATATTTATCTAACATTCTCTACATCTATCTAAATATATTTTTCTCATATCAAACATAAATTATTATTTTTTCATAGTTTTGTGTGTAGTACCCCCAGTTTCTGGTATGTAACCTTTGTTTTATTCTTTTGAAGTGCATGATGAATATGTGAGATGATTGGAGAATGTTTGGAAACTTGTAATGAGTAAAAAGGGAAAAATGTGGTGACGCACGGGATATGCTTGGTTTGCCAAACCGTGCGGAAGTCATGTGGGTGATGGTCACCTGGGAAGAGGTAACCGCATTGTTTGCGCATGGTTTGGGGAAACCATGTGATGAGGCCGTGCGTGATGGTTGGCCAAGGTAGAAGCTAACGCACGGTTAGAACACGGTTTGTCAAACTGTGTGGACTAACCGTGTGGTCACTTAAAATCAGATCCTAAATCTGTGGATCTAACTCGTTTTGCATTTAATTGCCTCGTTGAAACCTCATAAGCATCCATAACTTGGTATTACATTCCCTTAAAGGTTTGAAGACTTCTCCCAAGCATTCCGAAGGTAATCCGAAGGCTTCTATTGGACAATCGAATCCAGATTCTTAAGGTATGTGATCGTTCTTGATCAGTTTCTTAGATCTACTTAGATATACTTCTATTCTTCCCTCTTTTTCTTAGATCTACACCCGTTATGGGTGGATCAAAGTGTGTAGATGAAAAATATGAGAAGATGTGGTCTTGGTTGTGTTATTAGAAGAGATCTAAGGAGGGTTTTGTAGTTTTACCCGGTGTTCTTGAGCATCCTTTGTCTGGGGATTGGTTTCTCCCAATTTGTTGAGGTAGGTGGCTTCACTCTCGAAATCTCTTGTTAGAATTGTTTTCCTTAGTTTCAAATTGGTTTATTTGAATGCAAATTGATTGTTAAAAGCATGTAATAAATCTTCTTTAGTGATGATTTATGGTTTTAAGTGAAATTGTGAAATCGTGGTGAATTGCTGTGCAAAGTGATTTGGCTTCTTGAATTTATAATTTTGATTATAAATTATTGATTTTTTGAAATTGTAAATGGTTTGATGAAAAATGGGTTTCAATAAAAAGGGTATTTATTGACATGGTTTGGTATTGAAATGATGTTGATGAAAATGGTTTTCAATAAAAATGGTGCTTTTATTGAAAGGGATGTTTTGGCATGATTATTGGAAATATTTGGTGTGTGTTTATGTTTCATATACGAGGATTGGTTGAAATATGACCTTGTGCTCAGTTCCAAAGGTATAGTGGAACATGGTAACTACTTCTAAGAGGCTTGGTTGTAATATGACAATGTGATTGGTGCCAATGGTGTAATGGTACATGGGAATAATTTCCTTGTGACAACTTCATAGATTGACGAGACACCGCTAATGAGTATGGAAATGTCCTAACAAAGCACGTATGGTTGATTTCACCAGTTGTCAAATGGTTGGGTATGCCAAAAAGGGATTTTGTGAAATGGTTCTAAAGCATGATTGGTTATTTTTCTGGAAGAATGACATGTTGGGAAACTGGTTTCAATTACTCTTGGATGCTTTTGGTTATGAATGGTTTTGCAAACTTGTTTATATTTAGTTATAAACTACTTTTGGGAAAATGTTTTATATCAACTGTTTTTTTATATAATTTTTTCTAATTCTTCTATCCTAGTGGAATGTGTAGGGAAGTCATTGGGGAAACCTACTGAGTTTTATAATAATCTATGCTTTGGCACGTTTGTGCTTTTTCAGATGTCATGTTCTGAGACATAGGTAAAGGTAAAGAATCTTGTTGTTAGTGGCTCGTGGTGATTCTTGGGAGTTGTTGTATAGCTTGGAGCTTGTGGAGCAAGGAGACTTAGTGTCTTTTGAGTGTCTTGAGTTGTTCAACTGTTGTGCACTTTGATACTTGGTTTTTCCTTTAACTGTTGTGTACTCTGATTTGGTTTTACATAAATAATATTTGTTTAGTTGGTCTTTCATTTGTTCATGCATCATATATTGGTTTCTTGGAGATGTTTATCTATTTTTCCTTGTTTTTTGGTTGTTTTCAGTTAATGGTTAAATCGTCCCCCATGTATTTTGAAAACCTTCGGCATTTATTGACAGCCTTTGGCGCCTTTGGGATGTCTCTTAAGGCCTAGTAATGACTCATTGTACTCTCAAGCCAATGAGGATAAGCAGGTCATTACAAATGGTATCAGTTTGGTCCTTCCTTTGTGGTACAAATGGTACCAGCTTGTTGGGTCTTGGCCTAACAAGTGTTCATTGATGTTATTGGTCTTGGAGTGGAAATTACTTCTTGTCTATTCCTTGGGTGGTCATCTTAGACAGGAGTAAGATTGTTGAAAGAGGAAATGTATAGCATAAAAGTACATAGCAAACCCGTTTGTGCTGAACATCAAGTTACCAGGGTGTTGGGTACATAAGTGTTTTGGATACACTTCTAGAATATTGGAAATCTCATTGTCATGGGTTTATGAAAATAAATGAGCATGACATGCATTATAAAGGAATGAATTCCCACTAGGATTTCATATCTCATTGTGAGCAATGAGTAAGGATTTCGGGCAAGGTAAAAAAATGTTTTTTTTAATGCAGAAATTATTTTCAAATGAAAGATGTTAAAAAGACGATATTTGGTGTATTTTGAAAATTGTTCGATTTTAAAAAAAGCATGCAGAATGTTTTAAAAAATGGTTGAAGATGGGAAAAATGAATATTTGGAAAACAATTTTGTGATAATGGATGTGATAGAATTTGAAATGTTATGCCAATAGTTTATAGAGAGTGAGATTGATAGAGTTTGTTGTTGGTTGAGGAAATGGCACCTGATAGGCTTCATAGAAACCAGTCGAAAGAGGCCAGTGAGAATGTGGTTGCACCTGAACCACAGGTGAACCAATTTTTGGTCCAAATAATTTCTCAGGATTTTAAAACAGTTGAGTTGGGATTGCAACCGGATACCTTGTTTATGATATCTATCACTGCTGAAAATCCATGTGGAGGAAGTATGGTTATATTCAATTGAGGAGCTGAGAACTCTAACACTAAGAGCAAGAAGGAATCAGACAACTTTTCTCAAAGAGGAAGAACACATCAGATTTGCACCACAAGATTGCAAAAACTTCCTCCAAGACCCAAGAATATTATAGGATGCTTCCAGTGTGGTTATACGAGCCACGTCAAGTGGGATTGTAAGGCCCAACCTCGAGAATGTCATAATTGTACCAAGATGGGACACCTTCAGCGCTATTTTCGTAATGCTCTGAGGTCGGGTGTTCATGACACTCTTCAGAAAGGGATGTTTCGATAGGAAAATAAAGAGAAGAGCATGGAAATCACTCATCTGCTTGGAGCTGAACAAGTTGTAGTGGATGATCAATCCGGACCCTCCAAAGTGTGAGGTACAGTTCTTTTAATTTCCACATTTATGCAAGATTTGTTTGATACATGTGCTCCCCATTATTTTATTTCCTCTCTTATCATTGATCTGTTGCATTTAGACATAGAAATGATGTCTTCTCTTTTGAACCTACTAACTCCTTTGGGTCAAAGAGAGTGTACAAGCTTCTTATGTCGAGCATTTTGTTTATTTGTGGACGACATCGAATTGATGTGGGACTTATCAGTTCTTAATATGGATGTTTATGTCATAATCTTGGGAATGTATTGGTTGGAGACATTTAAGTCCCACATCGATTGCAATGCGCGAATGGAGAGTTTTGTGATGAAGGATGGCGTTATACATTTCTTTAGAGGGAAGAAGAGGGAAAAACGGGTGCAACAGAATGGTTGGAACCAACTACTGGCAAGATCTCGTATCAGTAACAGGTTTTGTCTTTGGAATCAATAGAAGAAATCAGGGAAAATAGTTTTCCAGCTGTTGTGGATCAAATTCAAGATGTCTCCCCCAAGAACTTGTTAGGGTTACCAACTCTAACGGAAGTGGAGTTTACGATCGAACACCTTCAGGGGACCAGTCCTATTTCCCTTCTTTCTTATAGGATAGAACCAACTTAGTTACAGGAATTGAATGTGCAGTTAGAGGAGCCAGAAACCAAGGGTTTCATTCGACCAAGTACGTCTCTGTGGGCAGCACCGGTTTTTTTTGTAAAGAAAGCACATGGAACTTTGAGGGTATGTGGGGATTATCATAATCATAACCAAGTTACGATAAAGAATAGATATCCACTTCCATGCATTGATGACCTATTTTATCAATTGAGGGGACCTCAGTGGTTATCCAAGATTTAAATGCAATTAGGATAACACCAGTTGCAAGTTTGGAAGGAGGATATTCCAAGGACAGCCTTCAAAAGCAGAAATGACCACTACAAATATGTAGTCATGCTTTTCGGTCTAAAAAATGCACCATCGGTCTTCATGGATTTGATGAATCAGGTATTTCAGCGATATCTAGATTCTTTTGTTATGGTGTTCGTTGATGACATATTGGTGTATTCATGAACAAGGGCTGAGCATGAGCAACACTTGGCGATAGTGTTGGAATTTTTGAGAGACAATCAGTTGTATGCCGAATTATCAAAGTGCAATATTTGGATACAACAGGTATGCTTTCTGGGCCATGTTATTTCTGAGAAAGGTGTTTCAGTTGATCTTGAAAAGATAGAAGCTTATCTTTCTTGGAAATCGCCGATGAATGTCTTTGAGATACACAATTTTCTTGGTCTAGATAGTTATTATTAATGCTTTGTTCATCACATATCACGACTAGCTTCGCCTATGATAGCATTGATAGAGAAAAACAGCGCATTTCCATGGACTGAGGAATGTCATAAATCTTTTCAAGAGTTGAAACATAGCCTTACATCAGCAACCATATTGATCTTCCTTGAATCAGGACATCGGTATGTGGTGTATTGTAATGCTTCGGGAATAGGGTTGGGTTGTGTTCTCATGCAAGGAGACCATGTGGTTGCTACTGGCTCAAGGAAATTGAGAGTGCATGAGAAACAAATTACCCAACACATGATTTGGAGTTAGCTGCAGTCATCCAGGCTTTGAAAACATGGAGACACTATCTCTTTGGTGAGATATTTACTGTGTTTACAGATCACAAAAGATTGAAAGACATTTTCTCACAACGGGATATGAATCTGAGGCAGAGAAGATGGATGGAGTAACTATAAATGTTTGACTTTGACTCGATGTATACACAGAGTAAGGGAAATTTGGTGGCTGATGCATTAAGCAGAAATTCATATGCACAGTTGGAAAAGGAAGCTTCAGACGAATGGCAGTTGATGTCGGTCTTCGCCGACATGCATGTGTAATGTGAAGACCGAGGTGATGTTGCGGTTTTCTTTTCATCTACGCTTCTTCCAGATTTGGGAAAAGTGGTCAAGGAGGCACAAACATATGATAAAAAATTTCTTGTTATGACTTCAAAACTCAATGGTGGGGAGACCATTGAGGGATGGAAGCTGGATGGGAGTTCAGTTTTGTGTTTCAGAGATCGGATGGTTATACCTATGGGGTGTTAGGAACAACTCATTCATTCTTACCACGATTCTAGATGGGTTTTACACCTAGGTACACAAAAGATGTATAAGGAACTGAAGGTGCAGTTTTGATGGAGTGGCATGAAAAGATAGGTGGACGAGTTCGTCTCGCGATGCTTAAATTGTCTGCATGTTAAATCAGAGCATCAACAACGAGCTGGAATGTTACAGTATTTACCAATCCCAGTGTTGAAATGGTATCAGATAGAAATGTATTTTGTTACATGTCTTCCAATAACGGTCCAGAAAAATGATGATATCTGTGTGATAATGCATCGTCTGACCAAGTCAGCCCATTTCATCCCTATTCGTGAAAATCATACGGTGTAAGATGTTTCAAAAATATATATCATAGAAATGGTAAAGAGTCATGGTTTACTAGTGTCTATATTCTCAGACAGAGATCTAAGGTTCACATCTTGTTTCTGGAAATCCTTATAACAAGCCCTTGGGACTCAGTTGACTATGAGCATGGCGTATCATTCTTAGACGGATGGGCAATTCGGGAGGACGATACAAACATTGGAAGACATATTTCAGGCTTGTGTAATGAATTTTAGTGGCTCATGGGAGGATCTTATACCCTTAGTGGAGTTCTCATAAAATAATAGTTATCAAGCTTCGATAGGCATGGCTCCGTTTGAAGCATTGTATGGGTGTCTGTGTCGTTCTCCACTATGTTGGGTGGAAATGGGTTAAACATCACTACATGGGCCGAGCGTTGTCCAAGAAACAACAGAGAAGATCGAGTTGATTAGAAAGAGGATGGAGACATCTCAAAGTCATCAGAAATCATATGTGGATCATCGCTGAAGACCATTGTCATTTACAGTGAGTGATCATGTCTTTCTAAGAATCTCCCCAAGGCATGGACATCGTCATTTTGGGAAGCAGGGAAAATTATCACCTCAATATATTGACCCTTTTGAGATACTGGAAATGGTTGCCTTGGTGGCATATCGGTTGGCATTTCCACCTCGGTTCAGTGCTGTGCATAATGTGTTCCATGTATCTTATTTGAAGAAGTATCAGCCTGATCCTGACCATGTGATCAGATGGGATCTTGTTGACCTAGAGCCGGATGCTTCACTCGTACATATTCCGGTGCAGATTGAGGATAAGCAGGACAATGTCTTGAGTTCGAAAAGTATCAGCCTAGTGCGAGTTTTTTGGCAACATGGTCAGATCTAGGAAGAGACTTGGGAATGTGAGAAAGAAATAAAAGAGCAGTGGAAAGAACTCTTTCATGCAAGCAATGGTCTTCTATTTTCTGGGGAAGGAATGGCCAATGGTGGGGAGAATGCATTAATCTCCCTTTTTTCTTAGTAACCAATTTATATGCTTTTAAAGTTCATGAAGCATATGTGAGATGGTTGGAGAATGTTTGTAAAATTGTAAAGAGTAAAAAGGAAAAAATGTGGTGACGCATGGGCTACGCATGGTATTCCAAACCATGCGGAAGTTGTGCGGGTGATGGTAACCTGGGCAGAGTTAACCACAAGGTTTGGGCACGGTTTGGGAAAACCATGTGATGAGGCCATGCGTGAAGGTTGGCTGAGGTAGAAGCTAACACACTATTAGCGCATGGTTTGTCAAACCCTGCGGACTAACCGTGCGATCACTTAAAATCAGATCCTAAAATTGTGGATCTAACTCTTTTTGTATTTAATTACCTTGTTTAAAACTCCTATGTGGCCCTAACTCGGTATTACTCTCCCTTGATGGTTGGAATACTTCTCCCAAGAGTTCTGAAGGTGATCCGAAGGATTTTCTTGTCAAATCGAAGCCGGATTCTTAAGGTATGTGATCGTTCTTGATCAGTTTCTTATTTCTACATAGATCTACTTCTCCAATTCTCTCGTTTTCTTAGATCGACACTCGTTATGGGTGGATATAAGGGTGTGGATGAAAAATATGACAAGATATGGCCTTGGTTGTGTTAGGAGAAGAGATCTAAAGAGGGTTTTTGGAGTTTGACCTGGTGTTCTTGAGTGTTCTTCGTCTATGGCTTGGTTTCACCCAATTCGTTGAGGTTGGTGGTTTCACTCTCGACTCCTCTTGTTAGAATTGTTTTTCTTAGTTTCAAATTGGATTATTCGAATGGAAATTGATTGTGAAAAGCATAGAATAAATCTTCTTTAGTGATGATTTATGGTTTTAAGTGAAATTGTGAAATCATGGTGAATTGATGTGCAAAGTGATTTGGATTCTTGACTTTAAAATGGTGATTTTAAATTATTGATTTGCTAAAATTGTAAATGGTTTTATGAAAAATGGGTTTTCATTAAAAAGGGTGTTTATTGAAATGGTTTAGTATTGAAATGATTTTGATGAAAATGGTTTTTAATAAAAATGGTTCTTTTATTGAAAGGGATGTTTTGGCTTGATTGTTGGGAATATTTGGTGTGATTTCATGTTTCATATACGACGATTGTTTGAAATATGACCTTGTGCTCAGTTCCAAAGTTGTAATGGCACATGGTAACTACTTGTATAAGTATTGTTTGAAATATCACCTTCTGTTCGGTGCCAAATGTGTAATGGCACATGGTAACTACTTGTACAAGGCTTGGTTGAAATATGACCTTATGCTCGGTGACAAAGGTGTAATGGAACATGTGAATAATTACCTTGAGATGACTTGGTAGATCAAAGAGAGACCGCTCATGAGTATGGAACTATCATAATGAAGTATGCATGGTTGATTTCATGGGTTGTGAAATGGTTGGGTATGCCAAAAATGGATATTGTGAAATGGTTATAAAGCTTGATTGGTTATTTCTCTGGAAAAATGAATTTCTGAAAAACTGGTTTCAATTACTCTTGGATGCTTTTGTTTACTAATGGTTTTGAAAAATTGTTTATATTTAGTTATAAAATGATTTTTAGAAAATGTTTTATATAAACTTTTTATTATATAATTGTTTCTAATTCTTCTATCCTAGTGGCATGAGTAGGAAGTCATTGGGCAAACCTACTGAGTTTTAAACACTCCCCTACATTGGCGCGTTAGTTCTTTTGCTGATGTCGTGTTTCGGGACACAGGAAAAGGTAATGTATCTTTTTTCTAGTGGCTCGTGGTGATGCTTGGGAGATGTTGTGGAGATTAGAACTTGTGGAGGACGGAGTCTTAGTGTCTTTTGAGAGTCTTGAGTTGTTTATCTATTGTGCACATTGATACATGGTTCGCCCTTTTGATGTTGTGTACTCTGATGTGGTTTGACATAAATAATTTTTGTTTAGTTGGACTTTCATTTGTTCATGCATCATATAGTAGATTCTTGGAGATGTTTTTCTAGTTTTCCTTAGTTGTTGGTTGTTTTCAGTTAAAGGGTAAATCGTCCCCCATGTACATTGAAACCCTTCAGCATTTATTTATAGCCTTTGGTGCCTTGGGGATGACGCTTAAAGCCTATTAATGACTCTTTGTACTCTCATGCCAATGAGGATAAGCTATTCATTACAGTGTGTGTTTTTATAAAATAAAAAATACACAAAACAAACCATTATTGGTTACTCATCACAAATTTTTATATTTTGTTAGACTACAATGGGGGATTCAAATTAATTTGATTCCTCAAAAATAATTTTTTTTTTCATCACTAATTCTGACCAATAATGTTTACTTCAAACATATTGTATTCTGATTTAAATAATTTAGATTGGAAAATTAATTTTCCCCCTCAAAATTTTTGAAAATTGAGCTTTTATGTCACAATCATTTAGGATTATCTTTTCATATTTTTTATTTTTCACCATGATTGTGAATCATGATTTTTTTGACAATAAATATCTATTTCTAAAACATTTATATAAATTAAAATTATAGTATCAATTTATTAGTCACATATGAATCAGATTAAACAAATTTGTTCAACTAAAAATAAATTAAAAATTCATTTATATGTATCATTGAGGGAATTGATACAACATTAATGATAGCGAAATTAAAAGCTAATTACCTTATTCCATCAAGATTTTTATTATATATTTCATGAAGGATTTGATGAAATTTAATTTTGAGATGAATTTTTTATTGAATATTTATATTAAGTATTATTAATCACGTTTTTTCTTCTTTAAGGAAAAACATAATTGTTTCTTGGGAGACATGTTTTATTTATTATATTCTTAGAAGACATTAAATTTCTATTTTTTGTCATGTCATTTTGTACATACATTCTAGAAAGTTTTCTTAAAAAGTGAAAAAATAAAATATTGAGAAAATTAAAATAATAAAAAGTTGGAACACATACTTTTGTATAATAATATGAGTATTTGTTATAGCTTTAGTTCATTATCTCATAATCACACTCATAATTTTTTGTTTCTCATGTGTGTCTTACAATTGTAAAAATATTTTTGAAAGTAATTTTTTGTCACATTCATTAGTCTAACATGTCATTTCCTAGTTAATATTTCTACCCAACATTCCCACTTATTCCTATTTTCTTACCAGAACATATTCCATGGAAAATAAAAATATAGTAATTATTCTTCATGAATATTTACAATATCATTAGAATATAATATAAGATATTTAATAAACATAATAATTTTCTCTCTGGGTTTCTTCAAAAAGGTAGGGTGGAACCCATAATGTTTTTTTCAATAAAAGAATCTCCTATGTTTTTATGGGGTGAGGTATCCCAATAAAATACCATGCATGTCAGAGGGTATTAAATCAAAACACATCTTGTATATATTACTAATAAACTGGCGTAAATGACCCTTAGTTGTTCTCTACCTACATCATGCATGATCCACTTTGAAAAAATCCATAATGATTCCCTATTGGACATCCATGTGTATTCATACTTCTACCAACCCTTCTTCCAATTGGAGACACCATTTTCTAGCCAAACCCCCTCATTAGAAACTACTAGATCCTTAAATCTGCACATTTCTACACCAAACTGCCTCCACCCAATAGTGATTTCATCTCTCATTCATCCCCCCCCCCATGTCAAGTGTTTAATTCATGTCCATCATTATGCCATTGACAAAACACTCCCCTATAGTATACAACCCTCCATCACTAGTAGAAACAAATTATAAAATAATTCCCCCATAAAATGATAAATTTTGTTTTGGATGGGTGTTGAACACTAGAATAGACACCCATGGGTTGACACATATGGGAATAGATCACCGACTAGACAACATCCTATTAGAATTATCACACATGGTTATGACTAACTAATATTCAATAAAAATTAACATTATTAATGGATGAGTGAATCATGTTTGAGAACATTTTTGAAATAACAATTATTGTGAACATCGTGAAAATTTGGGTTGAAACTTATTTGTGGAATGAAGTGGATAAGAAATTGAGAGTGAATGAGTGAACATGTTATGACTGCTTCATTTTTTGAAATAATTTGTTGATATTGGTCAATGGGTGATCATAATTTTTCATATTAAAATTATTTTTCATGATTTAAGACTTAAAACTATACTAAGTGAGTATTAGTTAATAATTTAATTTCATTCATCATATATGAATAACATCACAAATCTATTTTATCAAAGATGACATACATTTTTCATAAAATGTTCATGTTTAGTTATTGAATTCAATTTGAGAGCATTTTTTGAATACTTTACTTTTTATATAAGTTTCTTGAATTGATGAAATGTTTTCATTTTATGATCTAATTATTTTGATTCTTGTTTTTTATGAATCCATTAATATTTTTCTAAAAATAATTCATTAAGATCATAATCTAGATTTTTCATCTGAAGGTCTATTTATATTATGAAATAATACCCAACATCTTTTTCAAGCATCCTAAATTTTCTCAAATGTTTATTATTTTAAGAAATAAATAACAAAAAACAAGATAAGAATTTATGTACACCATGAAAAATTGTGGTGTAATTTTTTATAATATATTAGTTACATTCAAATTTTATGTGGCTAAACAACAATATTTAAAAAGACCCTAAAATATGTCAATAATTAACACCACTTTTAATGATGTGCCTATATAACCAAGAAAAGATGATCACATGAGGTGAAATTTGTATTGGGATAGAAAATATGATAGGAAAGAATTTAATTATCATTGAAAAATTGTGATTATGTTTTTATCAATGTCCTTAATGCCTTAAAATCTAGCTTATTTGAATGTAATGATTTTGACAAGCATAAAAATCAATCATTAGTTTATTAGAAATAACCATGTATAATAGTTTAAAATTAAAAAAAATTGATATTGAATCATTAATATTTATATGAACAAATTTATTGCTGATAAATGGTTATATTCTATAGTATAATTAGTCATAATTCCAGAAATATCAAAGGACCAATTTTGAGGTAAAACCATCCACACCTCTTTCCTTTTAATATATCTCTCCCCTTACATCAAATTTATAACATATGTAGAAGTAAAATAAGGATATACGGAAAGTATATACATTTATTGGGGGATTTTATGACCATCCACACTCTATTTTTAAGTTGATATACCCTTCCCACTATTTTTATACTTTATAATTTTCTTCTTTACATTTTTTTATCTAAAATGTTTGATTTTATTTGATAATTAATGTTCCTGCTTATTTCATCATACTATCTCCATAATAAAATTAGTTGGATCTATTTTTGATTTTTTATATTATTTTAAATTTAATTTTAATCCAACTATTTAATCTCTTTTATTTTTTTTCATTATGTGTGTGTTGATTCTATTCTATTATTGTATGTTCATGTTTTATTAGTGTATATCATGTCATCCAAATCTCTATTTATTTCATTTTATAGCAATAACCTATATCCTTAGAAAAACTAATCACTATTTAATGGTTTAAGTAAACTTTACTTTTTGGTGGAAGACAATGTTATCAATGATGGATTGATAGTGATCAATTGTGCTTTTATATTTTCAAAATGGATTCCTAGTTTTCAATAAAATTAATTATGTACTACTGACATATATGTTTAATTAAATGTTTTATGGAATATTTGAAATCGCAGAATAAAATGGTTGATGGAATGTCAAAAAATTCATAATTATATCTGTACATTTATGGAAGTGTTGGTTGGAGAAAAAATGATATTTGGGTGGAAGTTAATTTTCCATTAATAATCTATATCTAATGAAAAAGGTAAACTGAAAATTAAATATTTTTAAAATTATAAATAAATTGGAAGATAATTATGATATTGTGATGAGTTGATAATTTGATGTGTTTTTTGAAATTAATTACAGTAATTAAATTGATAATAAGAATATTAAAAATGGATGAATAAAATTTCTGAAAATTTTCATATATGTCATTTAATGATGCTACGTGTAAAATATTTGATAGGGAAAACATGATCTCATAAATGAGATATGAAATAACCAGGAGTGATCTCATCCTCATCCTCTAATTATGTTGTGGTTTTTATGTTATTAAAACATTATTATTTTTAGTGATAAATAAATCCATTATCATAATTAAGGTTGTGAGAACCCTTTGTAAATACATTGGTAACCAAGGAACTTATCGCTCACATTTGTGATAGTGATAATCCCATAAAGAAGGTAATGATAAGATAGAGGTTTTATTTATAAAATCTATTCACATCAAAATATCTCAAAAGTATTTTTCAATTTTGGATGAGAGATTAGAAGATTGTGTATGAGTGGGTCTATTGATAATGAGGGATAATTAGAATTATCTTTTTCTAAGAACATTAGAGAATTTCATATATCTTTTTATTTTGAATAATGGATCAAATATGAATTTTTGAGAAGTGGGTGATATTACAATAATTCACAAGAATCTATTTATAGTCTATAAAAATATAGGAATATTTTAGAAATAATCATCAATTATTGTATTCAATGAAGACAAAAAAATGAATTTTGACCAAAATTCAATGAAATATTGGACCTGTTGTCTGGGATCAATTGGCTATCTAGTGAACTACACTAGCTTACGGGTGGGTCCCTTTAATCATAATTGATACTACCTACTTCCTATAGATGGATGGTGCTTTTTATTAGTGATCTAGTGCTATATTCAAAACTCTATCTTCAAGAAGAACCTCATAATCATCTATTTATAACATTTTATGGATCTTCCAATTTCATTCCAAGATCTTATAGAATGGAAATATATTGGTATCTTCCTTTTACAAGATCATCAATATATATCTTAAATGAATTTAAAATCACTATTATGACAATTAATGATATGAATTCATGTAAAATTGATGAGTATGAAAATCACACAAACAAAAACATTAGATACATAGGAACGTGTTTCTGATCATGAAAATACCATGAGAGATTGGGGTACAAAAATATATCCATTTTTATTATTACAAAAATTTATTATAAAAAATTATATGAAGTGTAAATCAATAGTGAATGATATATAAATGTAATTTAAGATATTATAGATTAATATATTAAAAGTGATTAAGAGATACATTAATCAAAAATTGCGTAAGAAAGTGTAATACTTTATCACAAATCTTAATAACCCATCCAATATAAAATTATTATGAAAAAATAAAATAATATAATAATTAAAACGATTCCACCTTTATAGTTCAAATCATCTCCCACCTTGTAAAAAAATGACATTTCATGAATATTAATAAACACCCTAACCCCTTGTTATTATATAAAAAATAGGAAATTAAACAGATAAAATGATAATTTTTATGTAAAACTCAAGATAGATTAAATATTTTAAAATAATATACCAATGAATTGATTTAACTAGAGATTCCAAATAGAGAAAATGATATATGTAAAATTAAATGGTGATTTAAGAGAGATCCACAACAATTTTGAAATAATATATGCAAAATTAAATTATAACGAAAAATTTTTTAAAACATTTTTTATCTTCCAAAATCCCCTTTAATGGGTGTAATTCAAATTTATAGAGATATATAAATGATTAAAATAATTGTGTTATTGAATCATATAAAATATTTTGAATCAAGGGGGAAAAGTGTATAGAAATAATGTCAAAATATAAAATTTATACATCCAACTTCCTATATGATACTTTCCGCATGTAATGATTTTACCTCCATAGATTGACTTTTTCATTTGAGCGTGAATGGAGGAGTAACATTGAATGTGAAAAAAATATTTGAAAGTTTCCTACCATTTTCATTTAATTCAGAAAAACATAAAAATACTATTAATGGGAAAAGTGTATATAAAATTTTTACTCTTAATTAATATTCTATTAAGATAGATAAATACAATTGTTTTTTCAAATGATAAAGAATATATAAATAATTTCAAATAATTTATTTTTAAAAATAATGAAATATTTTAAGAACTAGTATTAATATTGTAAGAGGTGCTTATTTTTTAAAATATTTATTTTTAATTTTAACAGGTTAATAAAACATTTTTCCAATTTATCACTTAAATTTATTAAATGATTAATTATTTTAATGAAAATTTCTAAATTAAAGATAAAAGGATCCCCCTCAGATGATAACACAAGTTATATATAATTATAATAACCAAATTATAAAAAAAAATAATGAATTGAAAATATAAAAAAATATTTAAAATAAATTTCAAATGATTAATTAAGTTATCCATAGTCAAATATAGAATATCACAATAGTACCTTTCCAAATTCTCCTTTAATTAAATTGAAATGATCAAGGGATATATGTTTAGTGAGAATATAATTGTGTTGATATTATTTCCTAACAATTTAAAATTACATATCACATATTTGGAACTGATCTCTAAAGTAATGATGTCTATGATCTATGTTATTAGTGAGGCACTAGTAGATATGATTCTTGGAAATTCTAACATCACTAGAATTATCAAACCTAACAAGAATATGTTCATATATAAGCCTAATGTTTATGAGTGTTATTTTTATCCATATTATTTGGTTGAAACAACTCCTAATTGATATGTAATCGGATTTGGATATTGAAAGATCAAATGGATTTGAATTATTACTACTTCTTGAGATTAGTTATTTTTATGTAGGTGGAAAGTCTTACTTGTAAATTTACTAGCTGGTTGCCTTACTCTAGAATCAGTGTTTTGAAAACGATTTAATTAAAAATAATTTTTATTTGGATAAAACATATACTGAATTTTAGTTTTTTAAAAAATGATTGATTTAAGATTTGATTCCTATATATTTAACTAAAAATGGGCACAAAAAAAAACATTGAACATAATGTAATATTAGGTTGCTATAAGAAAAATTAGAGTACCAATAATAATTTTATAATGATTTTTGTCTACTAGAATAATAAATTTATCAGATGTTTTCATTCAATTTTTACTCACGGAGTACATATTTTCTTTTTTGATCCATATTGAGTCCTTTTATGAGATTGTTACTATATTATTCATCACCTAAAAAATATTGTCATTTCATTGAAAAAATTTGAAATATTAGAACGAATTTCAGTGTACCAATAATCTTATTTCGAATTATTTTTTTCATTAAATTATATTATTTTAAAAAATATTAACTGTTTGAGATAAAATCATATAATCAACATAAATAATGGAAGTAAAAAATCATTTGAGATATTTTTTAGGCCAAGGTTCTAATTTTTTTTTCTTATTGTAAAAAAAATTGATAATAATTTGATAAACATTTCTTCCAATCCAAATGGATATATTGTAAACCATAATGATATTATCTTAATTTGAAAATAATATTCCAAAAAATAATATTTTCAAAACTAGGTGGTTGTTCCACACAAAAATTATCCCTAATAAATCTTTTTAAAAAAGAGTATTTAACATCCATTTCAAAGAGTTTGAATTTAGTATGAGATATCGATTAAAATAGGGTTTTCATAGATTATAACAGAGTGATGTATGTAAATGTTTCAATAAATCCAATTCTTCTTGCAAGGTAATAATCATTTTTTACTACATGTTCTTAATTTATTTTTATATTACCAAGATCATCTAACTTATTCCTAAAAAACCCATTTAGATACTATGTACATTTAATCATTAGGTCTATTTATGAGATTTCACACAACATTCTAAATGTATTTATTTAGTTCTACATAAATTCGATTAACCCTAGTTTCATTATTTTGGTAATAATCATCTTTTTGAGGTTTTTAGTGAGAGAAAAATGAACTATGCACAACCACATTTTGGACTAATATTTTAATATGAGTTTATACTTGCAAATATGAAATTATATTTTCATGGGCATAATTAATATATTTTTTATATAATTATTTGAATAAATTCAAAGTCAATATTGTTCTATTTCATCTACTTTATATTGAAAATGTTAAATTAAAATAATACTAAAAAATTTTATAAATATATTTTGTAAAATATTCATAAAAAAAATTGGTAGATTCTTCCAATTTTTAATTCCATTGGATAAAGACTAAGTATTCCTTTATTGTTTTAGATTTCCCAAGAGTGATACATCTATTTTATTTTAAATCTAATTTTCCATGATGTTCTTGGGTGTTTAGGATAAAACATTAATAATAAAATATATAAAAATCCAATATCACGTTCATTACATTTTCAATTTTCACAAGGATTCCTTTTGAGAAAATATATTATGAGAAATTTATTAATGATAAATAAATAAGTATTCATTTTATTATCCCCAAAACATTTTTCATCAATAAAAAACATTTAAAAGAGTTTAATTATTTTCATGGATAGATCGACATCACCGTTATATGACTATATTTTTTAAGGGCTATGAGGAGAAAAGATAATGATTATGACCTTAACAGGAGATAAATAATAAAATACATTATTTTAGAATTCTCCTCCTAATAAAATTGAAAAGAAATAATATTAAATCCTTTTTCATTGTAAAAAGTTTAGAAAATATGATGATTTCTAGGAAATATTAACATTTATGTGATTAAAACGAATACCTAGTGAAACTTTTCAATTCATTTAAAATTAATAACGTGTGGGATTTCCCCTCTACACATTTTACTTGAGAATGTATAAATAAATTAAAATGAATAAATTCAACCTATCATGAAGAATAAATTCTATTTTTTATCTAAAATATTATCGGTGTTTCTTACCATATTATTATGCTTCATAATAAATTACATATTTGAAATCAATATTCAATAGATCTCATACTAGTTTAAAATTGATGAATTTAACTAGTGTTTGTGGGCTAAATCTAACATGGCGTCTATTCCAAATCCTTGAATTACTAACTTGTGCATTAATGAATTTAAATTTTTATCTTACGAGTAATTTTATCTAAATTGTATAATAATTTATAAATCAAGATGTACTGAAGGAAAACATTCTTATTATGTCAAACATTAATGAAAAAAACATTTATGAATGAAAATTGTAAATGTTTATTACAAATTAAACTAATACATAGAAAATTGTTTTTAACACTTTTAGAAAAAAATTAATAAGTGATGAGTTATAAAAACCTTTGGTAATTTCATTGATTATCTTGCCCTTAGAGTTATAGTCGATGTTAATGTGACCTCCTTCTAGTTTTTAGATTTTAATGAATTTAGAGAGGTTTCCAAACATCTTTCTTGAGGAACAACTTTCTTGGTACCATAATGTTTCATGGATTTTTTTTGAAAGATATGTTTTATAAATAATAAAATAGAAAAATTTATTCGTACCCAAAATAACTTGGGTTTATTAATGTTAACCAACGTTGATTTATATACATAGATTTTTTAAGTGCGATTTTGTCTTTTATAAATAAGGATGAAACATTAATTGAATTTCATCTCCTATATCATGCATAATATTTATGAAATTAGTAAATTAAATAACTAATTATTTTAAATTATTAAAAAAAATAGGAGAAACCATTAATAAATGTAGTTTCCAATATTTTTTTGTGGTTCTTACATGATTTTAGAAACTAATACTAACCCATTACTTTCTAGTTCATTTAGAACCCATAATTTTATTTATATTATTTTCACCTTGATTTAACTTGGAAGGATAACTTTTTAGGTATTTTATTATAAATTCATATTTTTTTCATTCATTTTATTATTAACTATAATATATTATTCTTATTTTTTCCTTGAATATTTTTTTCATTTCATATTAAAAATTTTAATTTTCATTAAGCTATTTATTTAATTTCTTATCTATTTTTTTATATAAGTAAATTAGATCATGAAACCAATATTCGATTTGATCAAGATTTTATTTTTTGTTGTCAAAATTAATTATACATAAAGAGAATGTGAAATAAGAGGAAGTGGAATAATTATTAGAAGATAGTAAGGAAAATGAAATTGGAAGAGGGGTACTAACCATGATTTCTTTATCAGCATAATCCATAAGGAATATAGAACTTGATCCACTTGAAGAGGTTAAGGGAGTTGTGTCCATACAGTCGTATCGTGACTCTATATTGTACTTTTTAATTTCCTTGTCCTCATTTTATTTCATAATAATATTTTTACAGATGATGATCATTATCATTATGTGAAATTTTCCTTACAATAATATTTTGTCACTTCTAGTTCATTTTTTTTATTCACATTATTATATGTAACGACCCGAAATTTTGAATAAATCTTGTTTCCTAATTTTATGTGTTATTTTTTTTATAATCAACAAAAATGTTTCATTTGATAACATGAGTATAATTAAAATGAGACCATTGGGTTTTGACTGTTATATGACCATTGGTCAATTTGACCCCTGGAAACTAAACATTTTGATTATTGTCTCTAAATACATGTAATCATGGTTAATTATTATAGAAAGAAGATTTGATGGCCTCACCCAGTAGTCTTGGACCGATCGAAGCCCATCTAACAGGACTTGAGAAGGAGGTAGCACCACTGGGCTTTTCTCTGGACCAAACCCAAGCTGAACCTCTTCGTGTGAAGCTAGAACGGAATCACCTTTGCGAGAAGTTCAAACTGATAGAAATTACTACTCGTGCATTGTTAGCTGAGCCTCCCTCAGATTCTCTCACCATAGCACACCTTACACTTAGGTCCTATGCTGGTGTGATAAGGGGCTATGTTAGGAGACCATAACTGCCTTTGTAATCCTTTGTTTTAAATAAAAATTGGGATTGCTTCTTATGATGAAGTCTATGAATTTTCAAATGACCAGATAAATATAGTATGCAAATTTTTGATGAATTTTATAAAATGGATATTTTAAAAATGTTTATGTAAACCTTAAATAATTAAATATGTCTAGTGATATTTAAAAAATGATCTCTTAAAATTATGCTTAGTGCGAAATTTAGAGTCTAATAAGATCAACATAATTTTTGATGAATAGTAAATTATGAATAGTGATTTTATGATTAGGATTAGTAATTTTTCCAAATGGATTAGTAATATCAATTAAAGAAAGTATTAATATAATCTAGGAACCCTGATTAAGTAATGTGATTCAATAAAATAGTTAAATAACGATTTCGTAAATTATTATTCATGTATAAGTTTTTTCGAGTGAATAGTGTTTTTTAATTAAAAATTAAATTAAAAATATTTAAAAAATTATTTTTATGAAATGGAATTCATTTTTGAACTCAGAGCACCGATATTATGTTATGGTAATTTTTGGGGTTTTTTCTGAAAAAAATGAATTTTCAGTGAATAGTGTATTTACTTAAAAAATAAATTAAAAATATATAGAAAATTATTTTTATAAAATGGAGTTCATTTTTGAAATCAGAGAATTTATATTTGGTTAAGGTGAAATTTTGGGATTTTTCTGAGAAAGTTGAATTTTCGATGAATAGTGAAAATACACTTTTTAAGTTACGGGTGTTTAATGACATCATTAAATGATGTATTAAGTATGTAATCAATATGGTCGACTTATGAGTAGTATGATAAGGTATGAGGTGTCCCAAGTGGCCAATACCATGGGCAAAAACCATGGGCAAGCCCATAGTTTTTCCAAAACCACTAATGAGGTGTCCCTTGGCCATTAATGCCTTGTCCCCTCACTTTCCCTATAAATACCAAGCCATCCTATCATCCATTCGACTCCCCACTCTCCCCCAACGAAGTTCTGGTCTCATTACCTCCCAAGGATTCCTCCCAAGGTGCCCCCAAGCCCTCAAGGTCCCAACCTTTGAGCTTTAAGAGTTACGTTTTAAGGTAAGGGATCCCATCTTTCTCTTTCTTTTCAAGAAATCTCTTTTATGTAATTTCTTTTATGCTCCATGTTCTTATGTTAAGGATGTTATTTTATACTCCTATTACTGCCCTTTTCATGTTCACATTATGGGAGATCCCCTCTTACTCTCATTATTTGGTTTTATGAAGTTTTAAGTGGCGTCGTTAGGGTGCTGAAATTTTTGTAACGGATTCTTTCTCCCTTCTCATTTTTCAAGATCTATTTTCATGTAAAGTATTTCAAGTTCCTTTTTATTATTTTGGGGTATGATCTATAAATTTATCATACTGATATTTTATGATCATATGATGAGAGACCGCATTTGATCTCTTCAATTCATTATTTTGAAGTGTTAAGTGGCGCTGTTAGGCTCCCGAATTTTTAAGTGGTCCTTGCACCTTTCTCCCTTTTCAAAGTTCAAATTCCATGTCAAGTCTTGAAAGTTCCTTTTTTTTATGTTGTTGTATGATCTCTATATCTATCATACTAATATTTTATGTTCATATGCTGAGATACCCTATTTGATCTCATCAATTCATTTTTGGTTGAAGTTTAATTAACACTGTTAGGCTGCCGAATTTTCATAAGAGAAATCTTATTTTTGTATTCCTTTCATTATCTTCATTTCACATTGTATATTTTAAAATTTCATTACCATGATCTTAAATCCCTTATATTCTGTCCCTCTACTGTTTTATGGGTCATTTATGAATGTTTGACCCATGTCCCATCTCTTATCAATGTTTTCGAAAAAAAACCTTGTAACATAGCTGTTATGCTGTAGAATTTACGTCTCAAAATGTATCTCTCTTTTTTCTAAAGATATTTTATTTTATTAAGTGAATACCCAAAGCTCTTATTTCTATAGGGGTATTCACATATATATCTAAATGTTCTATTTTAAATTCTGGTATTTACATACGTGAAACCCACTTTCTCTTTCCGTGCGTTTAAAGTGACATAAAGATCATGTCTTTAAAGCAGTTTTTAAAACTTTATGATTATTAAATGAAACCCATTTATTTTATGCTATATGGGTTGTTTATGAAATGATTGATTATGTTATATGTGGATCAAATTATAATAAATACATTTCAAGGGTGCGCCCAGATAGCGCTCCAATGCAATGGGTAAAGACTTAATCTCTAGAGATGACTTTTTAGACGGATACCTTGGTGAATAACCTTGGTAATTTTTAATGACACCTTGGGGATGGACTTTGGTGAAACGAAATGATTTTCAATATTAAATGTTTCAGCCACATCTTCAAGTTATTAAAAATGCTATTTTTATTATGATACGCCTCATGATTTCTTTCTCATGCCTTAATGTTCTTTTCATGACCTTATTGAAGTATCTCAAGTTCACATGTAAAATGTTTCTTTTGTTTCCCTTACTGGGCCTTCTCCTCACCCTTTCTTTTGATGTATGTCCCCAGGTTATGAGATGCAGTAATGAAACAAGGATGAACATGAGGAGAAGCCTTTCAAGTTTTTAAGAAGAATATTTTATGTTTTCATGTTTAATGTTCCTGGTTTCCAAGACACTAAACTTTAATGATCCTCGGTTTTGTAAAATGTAATGAAAGTTTCTATGATAAAAAGGCGGGATGCTATAGTTAGTATCAAAGGATGGTTTAGTTATTTGTGAAATTAGGATATGAAAACTCTATGAATAACCCTATAGAAAAGTTTAAATATAGGAAATCTTCCTGGTATTTTGTTGAGTATTGAGTAAGGGGTCTCCAAGCAAATACATACTTGTCTAGATACGAGTAGGTAGAGGTGGATCTGGCATAGATGTACATAGGGGTAAAACCTGAAAACACCACTTTGAGATAGACTCGAATGGGAACTGGTACATGACAACGGGCCTTGCTGCACTCTTGCTTATGACACTCCTGGGGGATATGATTTGGTAAATTCATAAGCTTAGTATGAACCATTGTTAAAGGAACAAAGATAAAATAAAATAAATATTCACATAAGAATATATGATCATGGATAACCTAGATGGGAACCTAGGGGATCACAAGTTAGGGTATACTTTTCTTCTACAAGTTATCCTTATATACTTTTTTTTCCTTTTCATGATTATTGGCTAAGTACATAATCCCCTAATTATGCTTTCTCTTCTTAGTTAATGGTGGGAAATGGAAGAACATGTCCCAACAACCAATGTGATAGGAAATATGATGATTGTCGTATTAATATGACATGGATGATTAGGGGATTAAAATATGATTTTTTATTTTGGAAGACGTTCACTATTTTTGGGACCCTATATGATCGAGTTAAATAGATTACTACGATATTTTCATTGAGGAGTATGGTTGACTTATATTTTGAAGAATAGATGAATTTAAGGTGGACTTATAGTAATTTAGGTTACTTATGGGAATGATTAACCTATCATTGGTAAAATATGTTTAGTTTAGATTATTTTGTTATAAGATGTTAGGAGTGGTTGATGTTGTTTGGATATGAACAATGATGTTTATTTTGGAAGACTATGTAATCAAATCGTTCTTGTATTTGGGTTTCAATCTTAGTTTGGTTTAATTTGAGGAATTTTAAGGACCGTTATTTATGGAATGGGCTATGATGATCTTTGGGTAGTACCATAGAAATTTGAAGATTTAAAAGTAGTTTCCATTCCTATGGGATTATTTCTTTTTGAATAGTTGTTTTACCTTATCCTTTCTATTTTTGGGATAATTTTTAAAGATATAAGAAATAGATAGTTAATCTTTTGTGGATTATGTGATTCTGTAGAAGATGATTCTTGTGTTTTGATGAGACCAATTAGTTTTTAATGCTCATAGATTGGAGAAAAGATTAGTTTTTGGTAGAAACTTATTAAAGGATGAAACTCTATATGAAGATAGGTATATTTCCTTATGTTTTTGTTTTATGTTGAAAATGAATTCCTCAAAATTAGGAAAAGGAACGTAAAACAAAAACTTTGTTGGTTTACGTTTCCTACTGGGTAATCAAATAAAATTTACAGACATCATAATTTTGGGATTTTGTTATGGTTACCTTCTCCTAATCATGTTTTCTATCACTCTCCCTTAGAACTTGACCCTTTGTTTTCTCCTCCATGTCCATGTTTTCATACATGGAATCCTAGTGTGGGCTAACTCGGGTGACCTTTGTACTTATCTTTTTTTATTTTAAAGTAATAGTTTTACTGACTCCTTTTCTGATGTGGGACATTCAATGAAATTTCAAAACCCAATTTTAAAAATTGCGAGGATGCAATTTCTTAAGGGGGAAGATTGTAACGACCCGAAATTATGAATAAATCTTGTTTCCTAATTTTTTGTGTTATTTTTTTTATACTCAACAAAAAATGATTCATTTGATAACATAAGTATAATTAAAATGAGACCATTGGGTTTTGACTGTTATATGACCATTGGTCAATATGACCCCTGGAAACAAAACGTTTTGATTATTGTCTATAAATACAACTAATCTTGGTTAATTATTATAGAATAAAGATTTGATGGCCTTTCCCATTAGTCTTGGACCGATCGAAGCCCATCTAACAGAACTTGGAAGGAGGTAGCACCACCGGGCTTTCCTCTGGACCAAACCCAAGCTGAACTTCATCATGTGAAGCTAGAACAGAATCGCCTTTGCGAGAAGTTCAAACTGATAGAAATTACTACTCGTGTGATGTTAGCCGAGCCTCCCTCAGGTTCTCTCACCTTAGCACACCTTACACTTAGGTCCTATGCTGGTGTGATAAGGGGATATGTAAGGAGACTATAACTGCCTTGTGTAATCCTTTGTTTTAAATAAAAATTGGGATTTCATCTTATGATGAAGTTTATGAATTTTCAAATGACCGGATAAATATAGTATGCATATTTTTGATAAATTTTAGAAAAATGATATTTTAAAAATGTTTATGTAAACCATAAATAATTAAAAATGTGTAATGATATTCAAAAATGGTCTTCTACAATTATTCTTAGTGCGAAATTTAGAGTCTAATAAGATCAACTTAATTTTTGATAAATAGTAAATTATGAATAGTGATTTTATGATTAGGATTAGTAATGTGTCCAAATGGATTAGTAATCTCATTTAAAGAAAGTACTAATATAATCTAGGAACCTTGATTAAGTAATGTGATTCAATAAAATGGTTAAATAACGATTTCATAAATTATTATTCAAGTATTAGTTTTTTGAGTGAATAGTGTTTTTTTAATTAAAAATTAAATTAAAAATATTTAAAAAATTATTTTTATAAAATGGATTTCATTTTTGAACTCAGAGCACCGATATTATGTTATGGTAATTTTTGGGGTTTTTTCTGAAAAAAATGAATTTTCGGTGAATAGTGTATTAATTTAAAAAATAAATTAAAAATATTTAGAAAATTATTTTTATAAAATGGAGTTCATTTTTGAAATCAGAGCATTGATATACGGTTAAGTTGATATTTTGGGATTTTTCTGAGAAAGTTGAATTTTCGATGAATAGTGAAAATACAGTTTTTAAGTTACAGGTGTTAAATGACACCATTAAATGATGTATTAAGTATGTAATCAATATGGTCGACTTATGAATTGTATGATAAGGTATGAGGTGTCCCAAGTTGCCAATACCATGGTCAAAAAACATGGACAAGCCCATGGTTTTTCCAAAACCACTAATGATGTGTCCCTTGGCCATTAATGCCTTGTCCCCTAACTTTGCCTATAAATACCAAGCCATCCTCTCATCCATTCGACTCCCCACTCTCACCAAACGATGTTCAGGTCTCATTACATACCAAGGATTCCTGCCAAGGTGCCCCCAAGCCCTCATGGTCCCAACCATTGAGCATTATGTGTAACGTTTTTAGGTAAGGGATCCGATCTTTCTCTTTCTTTTCAAGAAATCTCTTTTATGTAATTTATTTTATGCTCCATGTTATTATGTTAAGGGTGTTCTTTTATACTCCTCTTACTACCCTTTTCATGTTCACATAATGATAGATCCCCTCTTACTCTCATTATTTCGTTTTATGAAGTTTTAAGTGGCGATGTTAGGCTGCCGAAATTTTTGTAACGGATTCTTTCTCCCTTCTCATTTTTCAAGATCTATTTTCATGTAATGTATTTCAAGTTCCTTTTTATTATGATGGGGTATGATCTCTAAATTTATCATACTGATCTTTTATGATCATATGATGAGAGACCCCATTTGATCTCTTCAATTCAGTATTTTGAAGTGTTAAGTGGCTCTGTTAGGCTGCCGAATTTTTATGTGGTCCTTGCACCTTTCACCCTTTTCAAAGTTCTAATTCCATGTCAAGTCTCGAAAGAGTTTTTTATTATGTTGGGGTATGATCTATATATCTGTCATACTGATATTATATGTTCATATGATGAGAGACCCTATTTTATTTCATCAATTCATTTTTGGTTGATGTTGATGTAACGCTGTTAGGCTGCCGAATTTTCATAAGAGAAATCTTATTTTTTTCATTCTTTGATGTTCTTCATTTCACATGGTATATTTTCAAATTTCATTACCATGTTCTTAAATCCCTTATATTCTGTCCCTATACTGTTTTATGGCTCATTTATGAATGTTTGACCTATGTCCCCTCTATTTTCAATGTTTTCTAAAAAAACCTTGTAACAAAGCCATTATGCTGTAGAATTTTCGTCTCAAAATGTATATCTCTTTTTTCTAAAGATATTTAATTTTTTTAAGTGAATACTCAAAGATCTTATTGTTATAGGGGTATTCACATATATATCTAAATGTTCTATTTTAAATTCTGGTATTTACATACGTGAAACCCGCTTTCCCTTTCTGTGGGTTTAAAGTGACATAAAGATCATGTCTTTAAAGCAGTTTTTAAAACGTTATGATTATGAAATGAAACCCATTTATTTTATGCTATATGGGTTGTTTATGAAATGATTGATGATGTTATATGTGGCTCACATGATAATAAATACATGTCAAGGGAGGTCCCAGATAGCACTCCAATGCATTGGGTAAAGACTTAATCTCTAGAGATAACTTTTTAGACTGATACCTTGGTGAATAACCTTGGTAATTTTTATTGACACCTTGGGGATGGACCTTGGTGAAGTGAAATGATTGTCAATATTAAATGTTTCAGCCACATCTTCAAGTTATGAAAAATGCTATTTTTATTATGATTTGCCTCATGATTTCTTTCTCATGCCTTAATGTTCTTTTCATGACCTTATTGAAGTATCTCAAGTTCAAATGTAAAATGTTTCTCTTGTTTCCCTTACTGGGCCTTCTGCTCACCCTTTCTTTTGACGTATGTCCCCAGGTTATGAGATGAAGTAATGAACCTAGGATGAACATGAGGAGAATCCTTTCAAGTTTTTATGAAGAATATTTTATGTTTTCATGTTTAAAGTTCCGGGTTTCCAAGACACTAAACCTTAATGATCCTCGGTTTTGTAAAATGTAATGAATGTTTATGTGATAAAATGGCGGGATGCTATATTGTACTCATTATTTTTCATGAAGAACATGTATATATTCTTGTAAATTTGAGAAAAATCATAATCCTCACCTATATACAAATCATCATTGGTAGATTTGAAGTTCATTGTTTTCTTTACATCTTTATCTTAATTAGACATTTTACATATTATTAATTAACTATAATTTTATAAATCACTAGGGATTTAATAATTTATTCAACCATTATTTTCATCACATAAAATTATATTATATTAATGTTACTCTATGATTGAAATTTATTATGATGACCTAGAGTACAGTTTTTTCATGGGTTTTTAGACTGATAATCACCAAGATACATTCAACCATTCATAATGTCAATGAAACTCATAAATATACCTATAGTATATTAATATGGATTCATATAATGTTTTTCAAAACAATACACATATAAGTCCAATCTAAAACCTTTATCATTTTTTAAATTCATGGATGGATTCTATAAATTTAAATATTTCATGACCCTTTTTAAATGGATACACAATATTGAATTCATTTGGATGAATATCCCATTGTAATGATATCATATCTTAACTATTATATTAATTGTTATAAATATCATTGGGATTCCATGTATATTTGGTTTTTTAACTTTAAATATATTCATGCATAACCATTCTCCAAATGGGGTAACTTATTCCACTATAAAAATATTAAATAGGATTCAAAAAATGGGAATAATAAAAATTGTAAAAAATAAGTTACTTTGAATAAGAATTTTATACCGTTATAAAAATATCATACTTTTAAATCATTAAATATTTCAAAAATATATTTAAATTAACCTCATTTTTTATTAAAAAAATAACCCTTTTATTGGATTTATTTATCATCAAATAATTAAAATGAGGGGGTCAATTTAATTTTAAAATATTAATTCAAATAGAAAACATAAATTCAAAATTAAATAATTTTGAAATGATAAATGTATAACGTGATAATTTCGAAAAAATAATGAATTGGTAAATTTGATCCATGATATAAAATAAATTACAATAATGATTAATCGAGTAAGAACAATTGAAAATAAATTAATAAATATTTTTTAACTATTTTTATCAATGATTTAATGATACAATAGATAATAATAATGGTAGAACAAACATGATTTGATAAATGAGTCATGAAATAGATCAAAGTTACCCTCTATTTCTCCTTCCATGTGGTTAATAAGTTTATGTTTTTACTCTATTGAACCTAGTAGTGATAATTAACATTATCCCTTAAAATTTTTTTGTGACGACAATATTGAACATAATTGGTCTCTAAGTAACCTATCCCTCAATTCTGTGGTTATGAGAACCCATTGAAGTAGGTGATTAAATGGGAGATAATTTGTTTGGAAAAAATATATAATACAACTTATTAATATCTCAAAAAGAATTTAACATATGATATAAGAGACAAAAAGATAATGTAAGTGATGATTCATTGAGAATAACATATAATTTTAGATGTCTATTTGATATAACATTAGAGTATCCTCTAGGGATTGGATTTTGAATTTAGGATTAGAGAGGAATTTCGGTCAACCAGTTAATCTTCAATGAATCCTCATAACTCAATTATTATTATCTAACATCCTACTAATATTCAATAATTTTATGGGATTCATTAAATTTATTGACTATAAGAATAAATTCATTTTTACCAATATTTAATTAAATCATTGACTTTTGTCTCCATGCCATCACCTACCCAATGCATCTCACATGATATTTGTTGGGTCCCCTAGAGTATACTAAGAGATTATTGTGTCAAATGGATATGTGATTCTACTCCACCAGCTAGATGATGGATGCTTGGGGGTCTTAGATTCTTATTCCTTCGCTATTGAGTGTCTCAAGACACTCCATTGGATGACCAGTGGATATTCTACACATCTAGCTACTATCAACATAGAACCATCCAACTGTTATTGTCTTTATGCCTCCGTCATTAAGAAGATAGTTTTGAATATCTTCATACGATGCATTATGGATCATCGAGAAACATTCCATGATCTTAATGAATGTTAGGTGATTGGTCAAAACATTTTACAAGATCATTAAGATGCATTTATATTGTTTTTAAGATCTTAGGTTCATTAATGACAAGAATTATGGTCCAATTACGGAGTCTATAAATCGCTCAAATAATAACATTATATATTGATGTGTTCCAAGATCATAAATTTGATTATTTAATGAAAATTATATTTTAATCACTTAATATTTTTTATCACTTCTCGTTATAATTATTCTATTATTATTTTTTCTATTAATTAAATATTAAAACAAAATAAATATCTTTTATAAATTAGTAAAATCAAGTAATTCAAATTTTTTATACCATCATAGAGGTCTCGACCAATTTTCAACTATATACATTATACTAATTAATATATTAATTTATAGTAAAAAAGGAAACCATACTATATGTTTCAACACATTAAATATATGATAAAAATTAATGTATTGAATGTGAGATAACTAAAAATACAATGTTTCTCTGGGACCATTTCCCTAAACATATATTAAACCAATCTAGTTAGGTACCTTTTATATCATATTATCTACTAGTAAAATGTAAGGATATTCACAAAAATGTAGGTTCTTATATGTGGGGTGAGAAAAAAATTAATATGGAACCACTGATGGACTTCCTCATATATCTTGTAATATATAGTTTATGTATTTATAGAAAATAAATATGAAATTAATAATCAGCAAAAAAGAAATCAAATTAGATCATCATGTGCTAATTTAGGCAACATTACTCATAATACTATACTCTTCAAAAATTTATAATAATAGATATTTCATCACAATCTGACTAGACATAAAATATTTGTATCGAATAACACTAAGACAAAATAATATATAAAAAATTCATCAGGTAAATATGTAACACATAGCTAGATCCATGAATTAGATTAACTGGTAACCCTATTGTAACACCCTTGATTAATGTTTTTATTTTTTTTGTTAATGTTACATATTTTCATTACAAAAATTATAAACTATGATGGAAATAAACGATATATGAAATAAATAAACTTAACAAAAAAATACTCACACATAATAGAAATTATAAAAAAAATATGTCACCATGTTTTATATACAATGTAATCTATACAATGTAATATTACATATAATTAGGTATTAATGAAAATTATTTTCATTGAATACTATCAAAAAACAATGGATGTTTCAATGAAATGATATTATTTAAAGAAGAAATATTACCCACTTCTTCTCCAAAAATATTCATCAATTGTAATGTTTTAGTTTTACTACATGGTTATTAAATACAATATGATGGGGACATATGTGTTTTCTAATACTGTGACCATCTTATAATAGAATTATTACTGGAAGTCAGGTGCATTCGCCAAGGGGCTATAAAAGGGTGATACCTAGGCCAGTGGTGAAAATAATGGGACTTCTTAATTTACAAGTAAAACATTCATATGGAACTATTATTGATTATAACCACAATCATTAATCCCATTTTCCCTTGGAAACAAGAATACATTCTTCCATGTTTTGGAATGATTGTCGTTTTTGGAATTTGAAACTGAATCATAAATTCATTAATACATGAATCATAGGAAATTATTGATGAATATAATTGTAAGGATTTTAACCAATTGGGAAAATATAATTCTTTATCATGTAATACAAAAATTGGACATGGTGAATATACCATGTATGGTATTTATGCTTAACGCAACTAAATACTTTTGGTATTATCGATGTCTTTAGTTTGGAAAAGGGATCCTTTTGAAATAAGGTTTTGTCACAAGGATTTTTGATATAGTTTAACAAGTAAGCCACAACAATTCTATGTAAATTGTTGAGGTATATATACTACATAAGATTCCTAAAAGTTATTAAGGAATAAGAAATTAAAGTATATGCATGGTCAGAAGATATTATTTTCATTGGTTTGGGATAACAAAGCATATCTTGACCAAGAAATCATCAATCATGATAATGTAGTGTGAAGTAATTCCTAAACACACATTACATTATCCATATCACGACCATCAAGTTAATGAGGAGGACTAATGAAGAAATCTTAAATGTTAAAATTGATAAAAAACATTTACTGTGGAGTCATTATTAAACACAGATTTGATACATAAATGTATTGATGTAAGTAATATCAATGTTACAACTTGCGGAAACGTCCATTATATTTCATGAAATGCTTTTCAAATAATGGAGATATCAAAAGACCATATTCAAACTATAATTAAAAATGCATAACAGACGAGTCATAGTATGATGTAAATATATTAAGTCATAATGAAATGTGTTTTGATTCAAATGGTTTGGACATAAACAAAGAAGCATGAAGATAAACACATGGTGCTTCTATTTAAAATTTTCCTAATAGTTTCTTAAAATATTAAAAAATTCCCTAATATAGAAAAGTTATAGTCCAATGATAGAATTCATATCTATATAAGGGTTCACATATCTATTAGAGAGTGTGGGAACTATATTGACTTCTGTTTAGTCAATCCTTAAGATTCACAAATAGTTGGAATATAAACTAGTTCCACAAGAACATGTGGGAAAAAGGATTTCCCAAAGCAACATACCATGTAGGAATGATAAAAACATGGTGCGGTTTTTTATATTCACCACGGTTGGTGATCTAATATACAATGTGAATAATATTTTCTATAAGTAAGTAGTATATGGAAAATAGCTTAAATTTATATGAATAACTAAAATAAAATGAATGGATTACATTTATCAAAGTGAAAATGGGATTATATAATGAATATTGTGGTGAGTATTCATGTTAATTGACACATCGATGGTACAAGAATAATACCAATAATGATTGATATTATTGACCAAGTTTTTATGTCTAAAGACATTAAAAATTTTACTTGTCATGGATAATTTTATGATCATATTATTTAGAATTGGATTTCATGTCCACCAATAGTGAATGTTGTCTATAGGATGCAACCAAAAAGGGATGTTCACATCACTAAATTCTAATAAAGGATTCAAGATACTAAAATATGGTTTATGATTAAAGTAAGAAACATGATCATAGAATATACATTGGCAACAAATGATGGTCTTCTATATATGAGAGTTTTGTGAGAGCACAATGTTTTCCATGTAAAATATTTTCATCTTTATATATAAAATATATTGTTTTATGTTTGTTAAGACCAAGATGAAATTTATTCTCTAGAGATTGAATTAAAGTAGAAACCTATGTTCTAGGGAATAGGATATACTGAAGTAGATCTATATGTTTCTAGGTCCTAGTTAATCATATATATAGTGAAACTGTTTTAAAAAATGAATGTTACAATAATTCAAGATATTAATTGTTTATAGTGTCACATAGCATAGTCTCTCTAATTTTTCTTGTCTGGAACATGGTAAGAGATAAACATTATGAGATACAATCTATAGGACGAAGCGATGGATCAATCATGGATTCCATGATATGTACAAGTACTAATATTTTCAAGTTATATTTTTTAAAATTCGAAAATATCAGTTATATCCAAGAGCACTACAAGGGATGTAGCCAAAAATATTCATTTTTACTTTTACAAGTACAAAAGACATGAACCTGGTAAGTGAAGAAGAAATGATATTTGTTTTCTGGGATACAACTACTCTTGCATAGATCAATGTGATCTAATATTAAAGTTAGGCTAAGATAATGAGTCAGTCAAGCACATATAAGCCAGTGGTAGCCATTTCTACAAATACTGAGTATGTTGCATCTTCTTGAGGAAGCTAAAAATCAGTTATTAAAGGAAATGTTTTGTTCAAGTTCATGTAATTGCTCATGGTATTAAAAGTATTTTCTTAATGTAAATAATGATATTTTTACCAGCCAATATGTCAAGTTATGACAATAGACATGTGGTATATAATCGAGATACCATCTCTTGAAAAGTTTTACTCAATATGATGAGGTCTCTATAGCATAATTTTCTTGTAGATGAACTATGGAAGGTCCAGTAGATAAATCCATTACTCTGCAGAAAAATGATATATATCATATGAGTAGCTAACAATTTTAGTTAGAAAGTTGTCTCCAGTTCCAGTGGGAGTGTTGAAATAGTTGGTTCCCTATACCAATATATTCAGTGATTTTGATCATTCAACACTCCCACTTGAACTGTAGACAACTTCAGGGACCGGGTTGGCATTTCGAGGTAAACACATAACACACCATAAATAGGGAATAGGTACTTTCACAAAGTTCTATTCATGTGAATTATCTCCCCTCTCCTCTCTCCCATGTTCTAGAGAGATATTATCTAGATCCATAAAGCTCAAAAAGTGTTCTCTCTCAGGCATCTAATGAAGAGAGATTTGGTAATCATTGGAGTGTTGAAGTCATCATCATAATTCTAAACTTGCACACATATTACAATGAACATTTCTCATGAGGAATCTCTGAAGTGTGTGTGGTTGATCTAGAAGAATTTTACTTTGGATTCTTCAAGCATCAATTTCCAAGGACTAGTAGATATTGTCGGATGATTTTTATTTAAAATTGTTATTTTTACTTTTTTTGTGAATAAAACCCTTCTTGTGACATTCTCATCTTAAAATGGGAAACTGTTCATTAACATCAATAAAATTACATCAATTTTCAGTGTAAAAATATTAAAATAAACACATTTGGGACTTCTGATGCACGCCTAGGTCCTAAAAAGTAATTTCTTGATAATATTATCAACGATGTTTAAGATATATTGTGTATTATCAAATTTATGTATAAAATCATCAAAGATATTAAACCTCTAGATTCTGGTGTTATTTGTTTTATTTTTGAGATGTAAACACTAAATTAATTAAATGATATAAATTTCATGAATGTTATAGTTGGGTAATTTTAGATTGTATAAAATATGGTTTTATTTTCATGTGTATTAGTTTACCAATAGCTAGGGCATAGAATAGAAAGCAATCTATGGTAGACAAAAACTGATATTAGATGAAGCTAAAATGACATAAGTTGAAATAAATGTTTTATATTTTAATTAATCTTTGTTTTGAGTTACCTTATAATAACATTTATTAATCTTGTTATTATTTATTGATACTCACACTAACATATTTAGTTTTATATAATGGTTATAACTAGGAGGAATCATGTAAAATAAAGGGGCAATACAGAGAGTTATAATTATCCCAATGAGTAACCAAACTAGATGGGTACTATTGTTGAAAATATTGTGGTTATTAATACCTATTTATCTCGAGTAATGATTAAAAAAGTCAACAACATTGAACATCTAAACACACAAAATAAGAGTTAAATGAAAATTAATTTATTTTAAGATGTTAAACGAAATGGAGGAATTATGATTAATCCTTATATGTCTCCAAAATGTGTGATGAATAATACTGGGAACTGTATCAAAGTGCATGATGATTTTTTATATGTGGTGATTGTGCGAATAAATCTAGATAACAATGAATAAAAAATAATATCTTTATTAACATGATAGATTAAAATAATGTTCTTCCAAATATAAAACAAATAATTAAATTTTTTAAATGTCAACAATTTGATAACTGTGAAATCAAATCCTATAACCAAATAATTATTTATTATGATGAGTTTTAGAAATATATAAATCTATGGGATAATGTTAAATCCTATGAAATCACAATAGTAGGAGTGGGTCAAGAAATAAAAGTGGTGAAATGTATATTCACCATCTACTCAATAACAACAAATGTTTTATTTGATTCTGGATCTACCAACTCATTATTATCTGTAAAATTTTCTAGGATCATCAAATCACCAACAACAATGGATAGATATTAAATTTTTAGTGAATATTATTATATGTATATTTATTTCATCCCATGTTTATAAATCCTCTTAGATAATGTTTTGGTGTACTGTTCTTGTGATGACTAATATTATTTTCCTTTTAATGAAATATCATGTGATTTTAGGAATGGGTTTATTCTATCTAAATATAGCCCATATTAATTTATAGGATATAGAAATCACATTTCAAATCCAAAATCAAACCATGATATTCTACTCGTACTTTCATTAATTTGAAATCCCTAAGGGAACCACTTCCATTATTTTGGTATTAATGACTAATAATAATGGATATTTTTATAAAATGGGATGGGAGAAACTAAATATTGAGGATATAAGAACAATTTATGAATACCTTTTTCTGTTATGAGTTAATTCCCCCCCCCCCCCTAGGATATGATGTTGAGTTTTCTAAATGACTTATGTCACGTACACAAATATTGAAGTCTTAAATAAAATAATCCCAGATGAATTGGATTAATTTAAGAAAAAACTTCAAGAGAATCAGGATTATTGTTTTATATTCCCCAATTCATTACTATTGGGATTAGTCATTATCTATGGTAAGAATAAAGATATTTTAATGTGTCACTAAATTTATTATCCTAAAGATAAAAATATCATGATCAAGTGAAACTATATTCCACCATATATTGGTAAATTATTTTATCAGCAATTATGGATCAGTATTTTTCAATGATTAGCCATGGATATAGATATAATTAATGAGGATTGAAATGATAAGATGTACCAAAGACATATATTTTATTATACATAGAAACTATAAAATAAAAGTGTTGTCATTAAGATAATGAAATATCCTTTATAACAACATAGATCTAATTAATATTATATATAGATATAATCTTGATCAATATCTAGTAGTGTTTGTAGATAAAATCCACATATATTCCATGAAAAATAAAGATAATATAAATAATTTGAGGATTGAGATGAATAAATTGTGAAATTTAAAGCTCTATTCTGAACATATTAATTGTGATTAAAGCTAAAAAGGTATAATACATGGGCTACGTAGTCATAAGTGGGGGAATATTTGGGGATCCATAATTGATTTATGTGATTGAGTGGCACAACCTAAACCATCTAACATCCTCTCATATTAGTGGCTAGCGAAGATTTTCAGCTTAAGCATGCATTTAATAGGGAAAGGGAGGGTCACTCGAACCGAGTATTGTTATCTCATTATATGGTAGGCCTAAGGCTATATCAACATTTAATAAATTAATATCCTAAATTAGATGAGATGAAAAAACACTAATTAGATATATATATGTAATCAAGTGAACCGTATACAACACATGAATGGAAAAATAATAAAAAATACATAATAATGATTGAAAATACAATAGAATTATACATAAAAACAATTGAATATGGAACATAAAAGACACATGTATTATATACCTCTATATGTAAACTCTTGGAATGATCTCTAACTTTATTTTTCACCACCACCATCAACAACAACTAATCTATATCATATGTCACCAAGAATCAATATGTTTTAATTTCAGATAAGCAAAAATGGATCCATATTTAAGTATTCCATGAGTGAACCAATGTGTCAACTATACATATATAATAAATTAATGAATAAAAGATCATGTAAGGGAGATTATAATCATAATTGAAAGTCTATATTGAATATGATAATTAAAATAATGAACAACACATCAACTCAAGTCCTTCTATGAGAGAGTGTTCGATAGGTTAAAATGAACAAAACCAAATATTATCAATCACTATATGTATCAAGGATTCATAGAAGGTCTCACTCATAATAGTTCTAATATGAGAATGTCATACAATATTACCAACATGAGGATCATAAAATATTTAAGAGTCTATAATGTCTAATATTGATATGTGTCTATATAATAGATTTCAAGTAAACCCATGTTCTTCCAAGGGTTTATAACTCCAAATAAAATCATTATTGATCTACCTTTGTAACTATTTCGTCATTTATAAAATATATGAATAGTATCCCACTCATTGCTGAAGCATGATCACCTATTGAGGTGACTCCACACCCTCCCATATATCATCTTCATTTCATTGACCATGTATTTATTCATCCAATTACATGGAACCCATTTAAACTCAATAAACTATTATGGATAATCTCATTCCCCAATAAGGTTGTGGGGGGATATAGACTCTAGTGGAGGATACCTTTTTTACACACTATTTTGAGACTGCTGGAATTATAACTGAAAAAATAAGGGACTCTAACTCAGTGTATTCATGGGGAATAACTGTCCATATATGATCTTTAGGTAGTGGATATAAATCTTGGAGAATATAGGGTGAGTAACAAACCATATTATGGGATGCTAGGAGAACCCAAAACCCTATCACAACCAAGACATTGAGGATGTCTTCAAACCTCAATAATTCTATGATTCTCATTCATGAACATAGTCACAATTCCTATAGTGCTAAATTTATGATATTTATACATCACCTCAAAATATTCCTAATAAGTCAAAAATTTCCAAACCATTATGATATAAGTCAACAAATACATTTAATTGACTAATATTTTGATAAAAACGACATCCATTGAAGAAATTGAGAATCAATCTCTACAACATTGATGCCGACATTATGGTGTCCCTTAGGTGTAATAGATTGTGCATTGGGGGTGAATAGGGAATACCTATCTCTAAATTTCATTACCAACAATTTGGGAAGTTCACATTTTGTTTCACCCATGCTTACCAAAGGACCCATGTAATCCCTCTGGGTTGAGTTAGGTGAACCTAACTTGGGAAGGTCACTCACTTAGTTGTGTGGCCATGCCACATGCTCCATTCATTTTTCTCAGCCTTGTTACCTTGGCCTACTATCCCATATTATGATTGATCTGTATTTTTTTACATCAAATATAGTTCGGATTGATACTCCCCCACCAACCATGTAGTAGGCATAGCACCATATAATCCCAAATGGATTGGAAGTTCATGGAAAACTAGGTTACCAGCCAAACCTCCCATGCCACCTTCTCTACATAATCCCCATGGCTGCTATCTCCCACCCACTAGCTTCAAATGTTGTTGAAACTAATTGTGTATTGATATTCATTGTTATAATTGACCAATACCTTTCCTTATTCCCTAGAAACCATGCCACCTCCCAATTACATAAATCTAGCCACACCCAATCTCACTACCTCTTCCCCTTCTATGCAACTGTTGTGACACCTACACCATCTACCACACCACTGATGATTCTCTTCCCCATAAGACTACCACTTTAATTATTTGATTCAATTGGTAAGGTAGATAACCCCTTCATTCACATATGATCGTGAAATTGGGATAATGTGGGAGAGTTAGATTATATAGGAAATGAGAAGATAGTGAATAATGAGAGAGTTAATAATTTTATGTCATGTTCTTCTATTTTACGCTGATAAAACCACTTACCCACATATAAAAACATTAGATAATTTTCAATATAACCAAAATCATTCTATGTAATGATGATTAGTATTTCAACAATAGATAAATATAATCATTCGAGATAATTCAATCATATAAATTTAGCTAATAATAGAAGAAATTTGAGAATTATAATTATTGCAAAAAAAATTTATTCTAAATGAAGAACTATAAATCATGTATCCCTACCTCAGATATGGTTCACTCATTAATGATGTGTGATATTGCACCAAATTTTTCTAATGATTCTGAGGGTTCATTATTTGATCCCTCTCATGAAATCCTCTCATTGGAACTCAAAATTCCTAGGGTTAAATCATATTACCCTATGAATTGTGGAATATGTCATTATATTGATTCCAAAGAAACTATTAGACAATTTAATTACCTTATTTAAATATATATATATATAATCCCACTTTTTATTTTATCACCTAATTAACCAATAAAGTATTACTCTTCTGTTCACCGATATAAATAAATGTTACACCACCCCTAGAGAAAAGCTTGTTCTCAAAACACAAAAAATGTTGGATTTCATATATGACTTTCTAATTAGAAGAAAATTGATTATTTGAATGAATTTACATGTGTTATCTAAAAATAATATTTTAAAAAATATATATTTTTATCAAGGCCCCTTCATAACAAAAATTATAAAAAATATTACCATGGGGGTAAAAACAATAAGTTAAAATCCATGATAGCATCAGATGATTTTTTGAGGTTTAATGTTGGGGTAAATTTTCAAAATTTCACCTCAACAGGTCCTGAGAGTAAAAAACCTTAAAATCAATTCAAATTATTGTTTGATAAAGCCCGTGGTCACCATATCCTCCCCACCTTACGAAATTTTCATCCCCCAAAAGGGAATAAATAGGTTTATTTTGAATTAATAATAGAAAACAAATTAGTTTGGAATAACATCACACATTCACATAAACATAATTCATTTTCAGAGTTATTATATCTATGAAAACATTGTAAACCACTACAAGATATGGAAATATCTACTTTAATATGAAAATATGTCATATAAAATTAATTTTGAAGCTTGAATTTTATAGAAAACTCTATTCTCTCTATGAAAATATGTCCATTACTTGTAACCCATAACATATATTTAATAAAACAACCTCATACAATAAGGGATACAAAATAAACCATTATCCAATGAAATTCATATCAAAATGATTCATCACTAAGGTTACCCATGGTAGGATATCCTCACTCTTCACCTTATAATATCATACATGATGGGTTTTTATAAGAATGTATTTCATAAATTAAGCCACTATGATGTGATATCATTAGGATTAACATCATTTTACATGTATTTCCCTTCCAAAAAGGCACATATTTAAATTTAAATATCTTATGAATTGAGGGAAACAATAGAATTCCACCATTATATCATAAAAAAATTTATGGAAACCCACCCTTCATAACGTTATCTCCAAGAGGATCTCAAATTTATAGGGGATTATATGCTTGTTTTTATTCTCCATATTAGGAATGAAACCATTGAGAATAGAAGTTATACAAATAAATTTTAAAAACTATGCACCATCAACCCTTTTTGAATTAGTTATCTCAATCATCCAAAATATAAATGGGGTAGTCCTAACCATTAATAATAACCATGTCTCTCTATGTCAGGCACAAAAATATTATTTTACTTCCCTACCAAAATCTAAAATTACTTTGGAAAATCTCATCCACCACATAGAATGAGATTTCATGTAATGGGCACACACATAAGAATCCACTAGACATAACACACTAAGTATTTTGATCCACTAACAAAATATACAGTCAATATGTCTTTCCTATTAATTAATATGAACACCATGAGAAGGGATCAATCCAATTGGAAAATTTGGTTATATTATCCCACTTGAGAAAATCATTTCTGACCTAATTTTGTGGATGTTTCACCAAACAAGACTGTTAAATCAATATCACCACTGTGTAACTCTCTCAAAAAATAGAAGATCGTGGATCCTCACTATTGACCAAAGGTGATAATTATATCATATTTTAAGAATGATTGGACTTCTCATAAGTTATCTACTCATTATTCACCTCCATCATATAGACATATATTCCTCTATTAATGGAATCATATACCACACCTATACTCTACCACTAAGACCACAACAACCTCTAAGTTTTCAATTTCATAAAATTCAATACTTCTCCATGAATTTTGGTTTACACCATGATAGGTTACTACATAGTTGATTCTCTCATTAAAATAATAGATAAAGAACCATTATTCCAAATAAAAAAGTTCTAATTACTATATGATGTAGGATTGGGTCTAAATATTCACAAAAACCTTAAGGGTATTTATCTCACTATCAAAACACAATTTAGCACAATGTTAGGAATGAAAAATAATGAACACATCATCCTTTCATCAAAGATGGATCATGATCTACCTTTCCACAGAATCTTTATATAACTCAACATTAAAATGAAATTATTCTCTTTTCTATACAAATAATATGTATATTCATGATTATCATATGATGTGTAGATAAATACAACTTCTTGATGGTGGGATCCACATGCCAAAAATGAGTTGATCTAGATCAATACTAGTGTTGTAACTCATATCACATAGTCAAACAGAAACACCTTCAGACCCTAGAAATAGGAAACCAATTCACACCAATGGAGGTACCACCATATATCATCCCTCTCATAAATTAATCTCTTGAAATACCACTTTATCCACATAAGATGAACACACTTCATTATAAGGTGGGAGAGGAAGATAGTACTTCTGATTTCTTTGGATCATTTCATTGCAAAGTACCCCACCGATTTTCCCAAATGATCTTATGAACTTATGCTTATAAGTTAGAGGCTATTAAATAGTAATGAGTGTATTTGATGATACACTGTTATGATTATACCTTCTTTATCAGAGTGCAACATAGTTGTCAAAAATAAGAGAATAATGTACACAATATAATGATTGTATAAGTGTAGTAATCTAATTTAAATATGAACAAAACAAATAGATAATAATTAGTGTCATGTAATAAATGCTAATGTCATGATTCTATACAAAATGAGGTGTAATGGAAACATAAAAGCAGGAATAAACTAGTAAATTTCATTTAAATGTGTAAAAAATACCAAATATAATACATAATAACATCAAGAGATTCATCTCATTCCTCTACTCCCATTATCAAACATAGTGAAATAATCATGTGTCTAATGTTGGGTACTTTTATATATCCCTACCTTCATCCAAGAATTTTATATGGGCAACAAATGCAAGACAAAACTAGGTGTCAATAAATCTATGTAGGACACTAATAGTGGTGTCGAAAACAATACTGTATTTAGATATATAATGAATGTGTGTTCATGTAATAATAAAAAAACCAGAAATTGAAATATATAATACCCATGTTGGATGGGGATCACTACACAAACCCATATAATATTACTTACTTTAGGAAAATTTATAATTTTTACATCAAATATTTATTTTATTACCAATAACGTGATTATTTTAATTTAAAATAAAATAACGATTAATGATAATCATGACTATTTATTCCAAATTAACAAGAAGGAACACCATGTCCACTAATTTCAAATAAATTTCAATGAATATCATGTCCATTAATTTCAAATAACTATTATGGATCATCATGTCTATTGGTTTTAAATGAATAGTGAGTAAAATCATATATATATTAAATAAAATAAAAATAATTAAATTCATGTCCAAAAATTATAATAAAAATGTGTAAATTCATGTACATTACAAGAGTTACGAATGATTTAATGTTATCAATTTCATACTACATTCAAGGATAAGTAATGTCACCTTTCTACAAAAAAATCTATTATCGTATTGATGATTTGTAACTGATAAGTCATAACATGGGTTTTAATGTGTATAATTTATTTTATTTAGTCATTTAAATTCATCATTTATGTCATAAAAATAAATACTAATAAAAAGGGTTCCATTGTATACAATATTCAACCACATCAATTCACATGGGTGGAGTGACATGGTCTTTCCATTCACATTTTTATTTAATTCATTTACATGTGATCATGTGGTCCAGGAGTATATCCATTCCATATGAATCTCCCAAATTCCATTATATAAATCTGATTTATATGGACAGGTTAACACACCTTAACTATGGGTTTAATTTCAAGTCAATGTTTAATTGAGTTAATGAGCCTATAAGTAACACACCCCATAAGGGTTATTTGATTCAAGGTATATATCCACCAATGAATCAGTTATGGTTCACAAAGGATAATATTTTTAATTCATAATAATATTAATTTTAAAATTTACATTTTATAGGGGAGACATGTAAATTATGGAAAATGGAATAATGAAACATTATATAAAAAACTATTCATTTAGGAAAAATTTATTGACCACATATTATACACATATATTGAACTCCTCATATAGTATTGGCCTATTATTCATTCTAGAATGAGAGATTTTAAAAAACTAGATAATCTCCCTAAAATATGTAATATAAAATCACATGGAAATATCAACTGATATGTTGAGATAAACTCTGTAAAAAAGTAAGAGGAATGAGAGACTAACAAAGGGTAATCCAATCTGATGAACACTGCACAATTTCTTGTTGAAATGAGAAAGATCGTCTAAATACTAGGTTCGTATAGATAGTATCTCTCTAAAGGGAGGGATGGTATGCATTTGACAGAAAGAAAATGAAAAATAAGAGATAAAGTAAAGGATGTAAAATATTAAAATTATTTATTTTAATGGGTCACATGGTTGTCCAAAATATTAGCAAATTGTTTGGTGTCCACTATCGGGGTGGTAATACCTCACATGTGCTAGGGACATATTTTTACAAATACAGTACACACTTTTTTCTTTACACCTATCTTTTATTTTAGGTTTTTCATTGCCATGAGAACTCGCATTCTCTATTAAAAAAACCATGCTCCACTATTCTTTCGATACAGTGTTGAGCAACATGGTTTCTACTAATCATGTTCCAACATTACACCTAACTCTATTTCTTCATAAACTAGTGCTTCGGTCTCCAAACAATCCATGAACACTTATGAACAATTACTCATACACTAAGTAACTACATCAAGGATAAACTAATTTGTTTAAACAGAATTTTAAAGACTATGTACCTCGAAGAAAAACCAAAATATTTCAACATTCACTCATTAAAAAAACTTATCCCCGGGCTACCGTTATGATAGTGGTAGAACATCATCTATGAATATTTAGCATTCATGCTAAAATTAACTATATGAATTGGATACTTCTAAAAATTTTCATAAACAACCAACTCAACCTCATTAGAATTAATTTAATGAGGTAGGTTTGAATATTAATGATGCAACTTATAGGAATGAAAAACATCATGAATAGCCATGTATTGTTGATTAAGACCTATACGATATGCCACATGGCCAACCGTCTCCCAATTCTCAAAAAATACAATGATACTAGGCAAAAAAATTAATTGGTTCTAAATACTTTTATAAGCTTGTCTTATAAAACACGTAAGAAAACACTATCAACCATCTCAAACTCTAGAGGTCGATGATAATGATTGACATAAGAATTATACCAAAAATTGTATCCCTAAAAATTATGATAATTTTCAGCTACAATAATGGATCATGAAGTAGTTGTTATATAATTACAAATTCATCCCCAACCAATGAACAGTTAAGAGGTGATCATAATGTCCTACCATATAGGGACTCTTAATGATTTATCTATATATTAACATGAAAAATATTATAATATAAAAATTCATCCATAGGTTATTGTTTCTCATAATAACCACCAAAATCGTGGATACATTCTTAGATCATGTCATCAAGCACCAGTATTATATGCTAGGACTAGCCCTTAGTCTGATGGTGGAATTCTAAATATCAAAGTACCTATGAACCCAAGGCTTTCAACTACCCCTTCAAGAATGGTGATGTGAATCTAGAATCCCCATAATATATGATATTATGTGGAACACCATGGAGATATATAATATCATAGATTTAGATTCAAATAAGCACATCCACTGATATGATTTCCATTATATCAAATAAATCGGTGACAATCATGTCCTTATTTACAATCACCCATACTATATCACTTCATTGAAGATATTTTGATAATCTCATCAAAAAAAAATATAGTGATATTCAATTTTTTCTATATAATGGGTAAAAACTGTATAATACCAGTGATAAGATGGTGTTATACCATCGCCTACTGAGGGTGGAATACTATGAAAGAAAACATGTTATTTTCCTTCTCATACATTTCCACCAATACTAAAAGTGTAAATCATGATACATCACAGTAGGTCTAGGATGTACATACCATTTAGAGGCATGAAATTCACAAATTATCTCATATCACTTGTTTGAATGAACTAAGACACACCCATAGATATATAATATCTCATCCTCATCAAATAACCAATGAGGAGGTGTATCCTCCCATGAAACTCTTCCCCTCAGGACCAAGACATTGGGATTAGAAGGCTTCCTCAATGTTACATGAACTAGAAGTGATGAGGCTATTTACAAGGCCACAAGATCATGTAGCATGGACACTCCTAAATCTCAAAATGTAAATTAAAAATAAAATACATCAACAACTACTTACTACTAGAATCATGAAAATCCTTTTTCAATGTAATCTGGCATAGATCAATATCCATGATGTAGCCTTTTCCAGGGGTATAATATGGAATTCTGCCTTTTTATTACATAATGTTTTAATACATTTTAAATAGAAAAGATCTTTAATGTCTAGTGTATTAGAAATCAAGAACATAATACAAGAAAAAAAACATAAAAAATCTATCTAAAACACTTGTAAGGCTTAATAAAAGGTTCATCCTATGTAAAATTACTACATTTCATAACCTGGAGACATACCTCAAAGGAATGGGTGAGCCGAAGACCTAGTTAGAAAAACAAGGAAATCTGTTTACTTGTGAAATCAATAAGAACATGTTAAAAACATAAAGACAAGATAATTGGATGTAGAGGCATTTCATAATGAAAATAACTTGAAACATAATGTGAATATGGGACTACAACATCTCATTTAGACATTCATGAACTTATCACCATGTTTTATCATCGAGGAGTCATAAAAATTACGAAGGTTATTCACCAAGGTATCATGAAACTTGTTATCTCTAGAGATTAATTATTTTCCGGATGCATTGGAGGACTATCAGGGCTCACCATTAATATGTATTTATTTTCATTTTATCCATAGAGATCATAATCAAGCATTTCATAAATAACCCATGGAGAGTAAAAGTAATGGGTTTCACTTCTAGTTTGGGACGTTTAAAAGTGCTTATAAACATGATCATTATGTCTTTTATAACCCTTGAAAAGGGAAAAAGGGTTTCAAGTATGTCGATTCGAAAATTAAATATATAAATTTTATGTCTTGATGAATACCTCTGTAAATGAAAATACATTTGGGTATTCAGATATAAAAAACAAGATAATTTCTTCAGAAAAAGAGATAGATATTTTGAGACAAAATTTATATAGCATAACTGCTATATAATATTGTTTTAGAAAACGATAAAAAGATAGGGGAAAAGGGTGTAAAATCATGAAATGAGTCATTTATAGTATAGGTATATAATAAAAATAAATAATATCATGGTGTGGAATGACACACCACATGAAAAGGAAACATGAAAGAAATAGAAAAATGCGATTTCTTTTACAAAAATTCGGACGCATAATGATGTCACTTATAATTCAGAAAAAAATATGTTGGTGAGAGAAGAAACGGGCAATCTCTAATTGGAAATGATATGGGAAGAAATAAATATATATAATAATAAACCCCAATATAATTAAATGGAAACTATAATGCATAACCTAAATGAATTCATGACGTAAAAGTGGATGGTGAATGGTTCCCTTACCTTGAAGAATAACATCAAAACCATGACGGTCAGGACCATGGGAGGCATGAGGGAACCTTGAGAGGACACATTTATAGGTATAAAGACCATTTGTTTATGAGGTGGATTTTGGAATGAAATGAATGTGTTAATGTAATGGGATGTATAAGAAAATTGAGGGAATAAATTATTAATTTCCATCGGACACCTCATCGGTGGTATTTGAAAAACCATGGGCCTTCCCATGGTATATTCCCATGGTATTGGACACTTGGGACAGCTCATATAATATCTCACTATTAATAAGTCTAAAAAAAATCTTAAATCACTATTATATACTTTATTATGTCATTAGATGCGTGAAACTCAAAACTATATTTTTACAATTCACCGAAAAATCAATTGTTTCAGAAAAATCCCTAAAATTCTCTCCAACCTAATATCGATGATCTGAATAAATAAATGGACTCCATTTTATGAAAATAAATTTCTTAATATTTTTAATTAAATTTTTAAATAAAATCATTATTTTTTCCAAAAATAAAACATTAAAACTATAAGACATTTTGTAAAACATTAAAAAATTATTCATGGTCCCAAAAAATTATCATATAACCGTAAGACAATAAAGTAACAATTTATGATTAAATTTTATGAAAATAAATTTCCATTTTGAATTATTAAATTAATTATAAAATTGGAAATAAAATATTTATGACAGACAAAAATACCAAAACATAAACTATGATCATTTTTTAACATTTAAGATGTCTAAAATGTATTTATACATTCATGGGTGATGTGTTTATTTTTTGGGTCGATTTACCATTCATTACTATTCATAATATTATGTTACTATTAATACATTACTATTCAATAAAAATTATGTCGATCTTATTAGACTTTAAATTTATTACTGAACATAGCTATGGAAGACCATTTTTTTTTTAAATCAATTCACTTTATTAATTATTAAATGAATACAAATTTTTTTAAAATAACCTATTTGTCCTTAATTCATCAATAATATATATCATATAATTCTTCGGCTATTTGAAATTCTCAAACCTTTCTATAATAAAAAATAACAACTTTATTTATACTAAAGGATTACAGAATGTAACTAAGGCTTCATTACATAGGCCCTTATAACACCTACTTAGGACTAAGTGTAAGGTATACTATATTGATAGAATAACTACTAGAAATTGGACCTATACCCATGTTTTTGGGGAAATCCATGGGTATAGGAATTTTTTGATAGCATATGCCCATGGTTTCCCCAAACCGTGGGCATAGGATACCCTATAACCACAGTTCTCTCCAAACCTTTGGTATAAGGTATCAAAAAATACATATACCTATGGTTATACCAAAACTGTGGGGATAGGGTGACCTATACTCACAGTTTTCCCCAGAGACGTGGGTATAGACATCGGATAAAAAACATATACCCACAGTTTTGAAAAATCGTTGGTATAGGTTTCCCGCGTGTGTGTAGAAAATTTATTTTTTCCACGGGAATAAAAAAAATTTGCGGGAGTTATATAAACACTGTTTATTCCTCTACATGCATAGTTTAAATAAATATATTTGTTAATATATATATATATAAGGTGATAAGGTAGTGTTAAGGCCGCTCGTGAAAGGAGAAGTGGTCGCGAGATAGAATCTTGGGGGCCGCTATTTTGAAAAATATTCATACCCACGATTTCCAAACTGTGGGTATAGAGTTATGACACGATGGAAAAACCTATACACATGGTTTTTCCAAACCATGGGTATAGTTCATGGTCCTATACTGACACCACCAACGACCACAGTTTTGGGGTCTATAACCACAGTTTTGAACTGTGGGTATAGGATCATTTTCTACTAGTGAATCTTGGGGTGGGTCAGACAACATTGCCCGAGAGATGATTTTTATCAGCATGAACTTCTCCCTTGAGAGATTCCATTCAATATTAACATGTTGATGTTCGGCATGGGATTCGTCTAGAGAAAATCCAGGTGATGCTATCTCCTTCATATTCTCAGATATATGGGCTTCATATGGCCCAAAATTAATGGATGATACTATCGACTCTTCTTTCTATATTAATTAACAAATATCATTTGAATTTATAAACAAAAATTTAAATGTAAAGAATTTAGTTTCTAACTGTCATATTGTCCAATATCCAAATAACAGTCAAAACCCAAAAGTCTCATTTAATTATAATCCCATCATTAATTAAAGGATATAGTTTCTTTGAGTTTAAAATAAAATAACACACAAATTTAGGAAATAAATATTATTAAAAAATTTCTGTCATTACATTCTACCCCCTTATGAAATTTTATCCCCAAAATTTTAAGTCGTACCCAAATAAAATGAAGGTATGGGTACTTCTGCCTCATCGACTCCTCTGGTTCCCACGTGGCTTCCTCACATTTGTGGTTCCTCCACAGCACCTTAACAAGGTAAGTAGTCATGTTGTGTAGAACAGTGTCTCTATAATCCAAAATCACCACCAGATGTTCCTCATAAGAGAGTTCATGTTCCAATTTTATCACCATTGGATTTAGTACATGGGAATGGTTAGGTATTTACTTACTCAGGTGGGATACATGAAAGACATCTTGAAATTGTGCTATATTTGGAGGAAGTGCAAGCCGATAGGACACTACTCCTACACGATCAAGGATTTCATAAGGGAAATGTACATAGGGCCGAGGTTCCCTTTTTTCCAAAACCTCATGACTCTTTTCAAAGGTGCAATTCAAAGAATATCTTCGTAACCAACATCAAACTCCATGTCCCTTTGATGGTTGTTGACATAGCTCTTCTACTGACTCTTATCATCCTTAATGTGTTGTTGTATGGCATGGACTTTTTCAATAATCCCTTGCACAAGATCAGGCCCAAGAAGCTTTCTCTCACCCTCTTCATCCGAAAAAGTAGGAGTTCTACATCGCTTCCAATATAGTGCTTAATAGGGTTTCATTTGAATTATCATTTGGTATATGTTTTTGAAAGAAAACTCAACTAAAGGGTGATGTTGATCCCATCCAGCTTTAAATTCCAGTGAGCATGTTCTCAGCATATCTTCGAGGGTTTGAATAGTACTTTTATATTGGTCATCAGTTTGGGGGTGATAGGCCATATTGAAATTCAATTCAGTTATCAGATCATGTTGAATAATTCTCCATAATTTTGATGTGAAATCTGGATAACGATCAGATATGATAGAAAGTGGAACTCCAAGCTGTCTTAACACTTCCTTCATATAAATCCTGCGAATTTGATCAAGAGGTAAATCTTCCCTAATGGAGATAAAATGGGTAGTCTTGGTTATATGGTCCCAAAATACTATCAAATAAATGACATATTTTAATTTTAAATTTCGTTTAATTTCCATTAATGCTTTGTTTTTGGGGTTTCCAAAGCTTTTATGGAGGAATGGGTGAGTTTTACTGAATTGGGCCAAACCGTGGGCCCAATTCCAGATTTAAAAATAAATTTTGATTCCTATATAACTCCTTCATTTTTAAACATTTTTCATCCATTCTAATTCATAATTGTCATCCCATGACCTATTAACACCACCATAATAATTTGGAACATTTATGAATCCATAATCATTGTGGATATGGGAATTTATTTAAGAGATTGGGCCTACCTGAAAGCATATATCTTCCATTAAAAATATTTTTTAATTCCATAATATATCCTTCAATATTTATGTTTCTTCGGTGATTCCAACTCTCCCCCAAGACCACATAACAAATTTGTGCTTCCATGATCTCCTCCCTCTCTTTGGATCTCTATTTCATCACTAATATGGATGAAACATCCGGAATTTCTCAAATCTCTTGGATTTGAAGAGGTAAATTGATTATTTCATAAATCATTTATTTCTCACTATTTTACACCCATTCTAGTTCTCAAATGATATCCAAAACCTTCTTAGAATCACCCTTGAATGGTTGGATCTTTGAAAATTCCGATACTACTGTATTTGGGGTGAGTTATTCAATATTTTTTTAAGGTAAGTGGTTCTTTATTGGTATCATCCTTTTCCCTTATGGTTTCCTCCATCTATCATTATGGTCTAAGATTTACAAAAGTTATTTTTATAACCTAGGGTTTGATTTGGAGTTTTTAGTCAAATATTGCAGTCTAGGGATAAATTTATCTTCCTTGTGGTGTGGCGGTGGTGCAGTTGATGTTTTGCAACTTGTTTTGAGGGATTCAACACTCTCAGTAGGTGATTCTATAGTAAACCATTCTTTGATGAGTTAGTTTTATTTTTTTACTCGTTTTTCATGGTCCCAATATACTTTTTGTGGTGAAAAACCCATTTTTTAAGGATTTGGTTAAGTATTTAATTTTATAATTTCACTTTTTTTGAAGTTGGTAACTTTTCAAATGTAACCAATGTGGTATCTTTTGTGGTACTATAATAAAATATGAAATTGATTTATTAGTTTTTTAAAGGGGATGTAAATTATTTTATTTAATGCTTTAGTGTCATGTGGGCCTTTTAAGGGGAGTTTTGATATATATTTGGTGTGTAACGTATTTTTATACATCTTGAGAGCATTTTTTGAAAATGGTTGATTTCATTTTTATCTTTCATGGTATTATTCAAGGATATTTCATCACACTTGAAAGAGGATTTATAAATTCCTCTATGGCTGAAAATTCTACTTTTGTAGTGTTTTGGTGTGGTTTTTTCCTTGAAATATGGTTTTGAAATGGGTTTTATGAGAAAAGATTGGGTATAATCTTTGGAATTGTTTTGTGAATGATTTAAATGATTTAATGATTTTTGTAGGTGGTGAAACCATATTAGAAAATTGTTTAGGTGTGTGCGTATTTTGAAATGGTATATTTTAAATGTAAAAGGCAATGTTTTGTGATGTGTTCCACATTGGAAATGTTTTATAAAATTATTTGAAGGATTTACTAATGTGTGTAAGAGATGATAAAGTGATGTGGGATGTTTTGTTTTAGTGTGATGTGAAAAATGGATTTTGGTTATAAAAAGGGTATTATGTAACAAGTGAGTGGGCTGTTATGTGTGTTGGAATTTCGTTGGTTGGTTTTATAAAAAAATTAAATGGATTTGTGGATGTGTAAAAGAAATGTGAAAAGTGTTTTGGGCTATTTTGGTGTGAGTCAGATTTCAAAATCAATTTGAATGAAAAGTGGACTTTTGTGACATGTGTGGTATACATGAGGGATGTTTGGTGTATTTTTGATGAGTAAACTATATTTGAATATGAAAAGTATATTTATTGACTTGTTGAACTTTTTTGAGCACAAGGGGAAAACCTAGGTATCTATGTAACTGGACATGTACTAGTATGCTAGTGAATCCGTGGGGTTTTCCCTTAGATTCACATAGCGAGAATGAAGCTTAAAACTGTAAATAAACTATTATGATGATGATTGGGGACCACTAAGATATGGGTATATTCCCTACAAGTGGCTCGTGCATGAGAACGAATATTTTTTATGGTCACTCTCTCCGAGATACGAGGTACTTGGGACCCCAATGAGCTAGTGACTAGGCATTATTTCCAATTGTTTGTGCTCATTATATTGTTTATACTCACCATTGACACATGATATATTTGGCTGGAAAATTCAGTATCATTTTAATTTACTTTAATGTTTTTTATTCTTTAAATTATCTCACTTGAAAACTTATGTTTTTGAGTTTCATCTTTTAGAAATTGTAACTAGAAATTACATGTTTTTGAAAACATACATGCTTTTCATCCTTGAGTATTTATCGCATGGAAACATTTACTGGTGGTATCCTACTGGGCATTGTATCTCACCATACTTACACCTTTGGGTGTAATTATACTTGGTTATTTTGTTTTTTCAGGTTTGGGTACATCTTTTGTGCCAACAGTTCTGGTTTTCACCAGTCGTTCGTGATTCGGTGTTGTGGAGATGGCTTGAGGGCAGTGCCTCTTGCCATGTGTATGTTCTTGGGATGTCCTTATTTGGATTCATACATTTTTAATGGTCTTTAAAAGTTGTTTTAACTTATGTAATTCAGTTTGGAAATTTTGTAAAATATAGTTTTAGTTTAAAATTATAGATTTTTTTATTGATTATATTTGTTGTTTAATTTTTATAAACTAGGGTAAATCACTCACAAACATAATTTTATGATACCCGGGCACTTGTTCCTATCTATGGGGATCAGGAATTCCCTTCAGGCCTTGACACGGGCTAGGTCGGGTGCCTGTTTTGATGGTGACCAGATTCAGTTCGTGACAAAATGGTATTAAAGGAGCTTCTGGTTAACTCTTTGGGACATGTTATTTGGGGAACAGTCAGGATGGTCTGGAGTTTGGATTATTGGGACTTGGTATTTTAGTTATGGGTAGTGTTCCTAATCACCACAACTCATGACGGTGTTCAAGTCACTGGGGGATGTCAAGATTTATATTAGTCCTTTGGATTTCTTGGATTGATAATGATTAGGGGAAATCAAAAGAGAGTTGGGATAATGGTCTCGGTGAGATCGTAGGGCCTGGCAAGCCATGTGGAGCCGAGGATATTCACTATAACACTCTATGTGATAGTGATGTGTTTGGAATATGGCCTCCAACTATATTTCCAATACACCCACTAAATTAGATTCCTCTCACATTGTCTTGTGTTTTTTAGTTTTGAAATCTTTGAAAATTGGTCTTAATGTGACTTATTTTTAAGAAGAATAATGTTTTTGTGAAATGATTATATAATAAATATGTAATGGTAAGATTTTTGAAAATTGAGATGTGGATTTTTAGAATTTTATTTGAATTGAAAATGGTGTGTTTTTACTTCTATTGAAAGCATGAACTGTGACAACGTTTGTTTTGAAAAAAAATTTCTAATAGAGTTTTCTAAACTATCGAACGGTGTTTTAATGGGATGAGATTTCGTGAAATTGAGGAGAATAAAATAAAAGTATGTTTTCATTGGAATAATTGTGCCTTTCTAAAAAATCTCTTTTATGTGGTAGTTTGGGTTCAATTTCGTGGTTAGTGGTCTTAATAAAGAGATCATATTTAATGATTGTTTTGGTTTTGAAAAGTGGAATGAGTTTTTGTATTAGCCATTGGTATTTCCGTGAGCGACTCATTCATGGGGTTATATGGGATGATGGATATCTGATGGAATTGAAGGATGATTTTTGGGAAGGATATGGGGAGGGTGCCTGGTGTGGAATAGAAACATGCATGCGTGAGGCCCATGGGGTACCATTGGTGGATACGCTAACTGCTAAACCATTTATTTCCAAAAAGATGATTTTAAATGAGATAATTTATGTCATTCTTAACAGTTTGGGATAGTGTTTATTATGGGTTTATTTAAATATTGATGTTATGGGATGGTTTGAGTCCAGGAACACCTTTTCTTAATACTGTGTTTTCGGTTTTTTTGGTCAGTATGTTGTGTTGAAGGGCCGGTTAGTGGTCTCTTCCGAGAAATTTTTTGGGGTTCCTATAATGTGGTTCCTTTCATGTATTTGGATCAGGTTTGTGGTATATCTTTACCAATGGACCATCATGGTTGGGTCCAAGGGTTTAATCATTTGATAAGGTATGCCCCATTAAAGGTTACTACACAACTAAAGTGTAGCACATGTTGTTTCGTCGTTGGAAGATCCTCTAGATGATCAATGTAAGTAATCTTGTTATTGAGATTTTTAGATTGAATCTATACCCCATCCTTTCATTTTTTTTGTATCCTCTTGTATTGGGAGAGTGATCGTGGAAGTTTAAAAGAGACCTTAGCTTCTTATGTTTCCTGATTTGCCGAAGGTGGAAGTGGTCTGGGGTTGTTAGTATGGATAAGTATCTGGATGGTGTCTAAGAGGTCCTCTCAATCCTTATTAGTCTCATAGAAGAAGGAGTTCTTGTTAAACTATCAGTGTGTGAAATCAGGTCACAAGAGGATATTGTGGCCACATTCTAAATTTTTTTGTTGTTCTAGAATGTTGTATATGGTCCATCTTCATGCATTGTTTATATCAGTCTTCATGGTCCTGTTTGGTGAATGCTTGTGATGTCATGTGCTCGATAGACCATAAAGGTGAAAGCCATGCAATCCTATGAGAGTCCATATTATGTGGTAAGAATATCTCCCTTATAAAACATCAACATCATCCATTTTAGAGTAAGGTGAGTATAGGTGTTCTTTACTTATATTGTTTCTCAATCGAAGAAACCAAGTGTGATGTGTGTAAATATTCTAAGCCCTTATTTCAGCAAATTATCAGGTTAGGGTAAAGTGAATTTGTAATTTTTTATGTCTTGGAAATATTGTCAGGGATTGCAGTGTAGTTTTTGGTGGTACCAAAAGAATAATTCTTGTTTAGGGGGTTTCCAAAGCCTAACTGCAAGGCTGAATATATGCTTCAATCATTTGAGCTCTAGCCATAGGACTCGTAGGGAGGATGGCTCATAGTCAGGGGAAATCCTAGGGTTATTTAAACCCATGTACAATGTCAAATATTTCATATGAAATATAAAAATAGTTGAAACCTCTGGTGTCATCATCTTTCTTCTATTGTTCTCGTTCGATGGAAATTGGTGGAGGGCCTTGTAACCATGTCATCACAAAATAGCATTCCCTCCACCTTTGGATTCTATTGATTCATTAAGGAATGATTGGAAATTTAGATAGATGTGCTGGGGACATAGTTTTCACACGATTAGTAGTGACTATGTGCAAGGAAGCCAAGTAGAAATAATGATCAGCACAGTTAGGTAATGGTTTCCCAAACCGTGCAGACTAACCCTACTCCCTTCCCAAATCATTAATTTTTTTGGGTCTTTCTATGTCAGCCTATATTGGTCAGCTAAGATGGTTGGTTATTATGGTGGAGAGACCCACTATAATTTTCATGTATGTTCCTTCATAAAATTTTAATGGAATTCTACCCTTTGTACTAGAGATTCCATTCAGGCCTCCCCTATTAGTGTCATGATTATGTCTCAGAATAATATAGGATGCCTCTTATGGTGGGGTGCCTATTTGTGTCCCCCCATACAAACATCTCAGATTTATCCATGGTCATGGCTTGGTGGTAGGTATTCTCATTCGGAACTATCTAGCTACCAACATATTCCTTGAGTAAACATTGGGATTGTAGAGCTCCCAATGGTTTAGTTAAAGTAAGGTAAGTGTAACCTTGTTCAAAGTTTTTGTTCATTTGGGTGAGTTTCTTGAGTCTTGTTTGGATAGTTGTTGAGGAGTTTTATATTGTGATAAATAATGAATGTGATTGAGAATTTCATGAAATTTTTGTATGCTTGGGTTGTGAGATAAATCCTTTTTTAATTTATCACTGAAGGTGTTTTGGCCAATTGGGGTGAAGCTTGGTAAAGAAGTACATCTTGTCCTATCGGTTGGGCCTGGTTTTTGTATCTAGCATTGTTGGGGCTTTAAGGGGACGAATAGTTTTCATGGTGGGGAGAATGTTCACATAAATGAATTATTTTTAAGTTAAATTTAATTTAATTTCCATTAATTCTTTGTTTTGGGGGTTTCCCATGCTTTTATGGAAGAATGGGTGAGTTTTAAAGAATTGGTCCAAACTATGAGCCTAATTCCAGATTTAAAAATAATTTTTTATTCATTTATTACTCCTTAATTTTTCAAAATTTTTCATCCATTTCAATTCCTAATTGTCATCCCCAGACCTATTAACACCACCATATTAATTTTGACCATTTGGGAATCCATAATCATTGTGGATATGGGGTTTTATTTAAGTGATTGGGCCTGCCTGCAATCCCATTTACTGATTTAAAAATATTTTTTAATTCCTTAATATCTCCTTAAATATTTATGTTTCATCAGTGATTTTAACTCTCCCCCAAGACCACATACCTAATGTGCTCCCCCATGCTCTCCTCCCCCTCTTTGGAGCTGGGTTTCATCACGAATATGGATAAATCATCTCTGAATTTCTCAAATCTCTTATATTTGAAGAGGTAAATTTATTATTTCATAAGTCCTTCATTTCGAAATCTTTTACCGCCATTCTACATCCTAAATGATCTATTCAACCTGTTTCGAATTTCTCTTAAATGTTTTTCTATTTTAAAACTCACATACTAGTGTATTTGGGGTGAGTTCTTCAATATTTTTCAAGGAAAGTGTTTCCTTATTAGTTTCATTCTTTTCCCAAAGGGTTTTATCCCAATTTCATTATTTTCTAAAATGTCCATAATTAGGTTTTTTACCTAGGGTTTTATTTGGTGTCTTTTTGGTCAAATATTGTGGTCTAGGGATGGATTTATCATCCTTGTGGTGCGGTGGTGGTAAGGTTTATGTTTTGCACCACGTTTTGAGGGATTCGACACATCGATAGGTGATTCCATAGTTAAATATTCTTTGATGAGTTATTTTGATTGTTTTATTGGTTTTTCATGTTCTCAGTATACTGTGTGTGGGGAGAATACCATTTTTAAGGATTTGGTTATGTATTTAATTTTATAATATCACTTTTGATGAAGTTTTGAACTTCTCGAATGTAACACATGTGGTATCTTTTGTGGTAGTTTTATAAAATATGAAACTGATTTATTAATTGTTGAAAGGGGATGAAAATTATATTTTTTTAATGCCTTAGTGTCATGTGGGCCATGGATTGGGGGTTTTGGAATAGGATTGTTGTGTAAAATATTGTTATAAATCTTGTGATTATTTTATGAAAATGGGTGTTTTCATTTGTATCTTTGGTGGTATTATTCAAGGTTATTTTATCAAAATTGAAACTGGTATTATAAATATTTCTAGGGTTACCAATTATACTTTGGTAGTGTTTTGGTGCGGGTTTTACCTTGAAATATGGTTTTGAAATGTGTTTTATGAGAGATTATTGGGTACACTCTTTGGAAGTGTTTTCTGAAAGATTTGAGTGATTTCATGATTTATGGAAGTGGTGAAACCATATTGGAAAACTATTTTGGAGTGTATATATTTTGAAATGGTACATTATAAATGTGAAAGGGTATGTTTTGTGATGTTTTCCATCTTGGAAATTTTTTATTAATTTTTTTAAGGATTTACTAAAGTGTGTAAGGGAAGTGAATGTGACGTGGGATGTTTTGTGTGAGTGTGATGTGAAAAACGGATTTGGGTTATAAAAAGGGTATTATGTAAGATATGACAGTGTTTTTATGTGATTTAGAATATCTTGGGTTGGTTTTATAAAAAATTTTAATGGATTTGTGGAAAATTAAAAGAAATGTGATGTGTGATGTGTGCTATTATAGTGTGAGTCGAATTTCAGAATCAATTTGATTGAAAAGTTGAATTTTGTGACTTGGGTGGTATATATGTGGTATTTTTTGTGAATTTGGGATGTGAAAATGATATTTTCATATGAAAAGTATATTTCTTGACTTGTTGAACTTGATTGAGCAAAAGGGGAAAACCTGGGTATCTAGGTGGGTGGACGTGTACTAATAAACTAGTGAATCCCCGATGTTTGGCCTCAGTTTCACTTAGCGAGATTGATGTTACAACTCTAACTATACAATTATGATGATGATTGGGGACCACTAGGATATGGTTATGTTCCCTACTAGTGGCTCATGCATGAGAAAAAATATTTGTGATGGTTACACTCATCGAGTTACGAGGTACTTGGGACCCACAATGAGATAGTGCCTATGGGTTATTTCATATTGCATGTGCCCATTGGATTCTTTATACAAACAATTGGAATACATTATATTTGGCTGGAAAATTCAGTGACATTGGAATTTATTTTAAAAGGGTTGATTCTTTAATGTATCCCACTTGGAAACATAATTTTTTAAGATTCATCTTTTAGAAATTGTAACTAGAAATTACATGTTTTTGAAAAATTTCATTCTTTTCGTCTTTTAATGTTTATCGCATGGATTCTCTTAGTGGTGGTATTCTACCGTGCTATGGATCACACCCTAGTACACCTTTGTGTGTAAATAGACCTGGTTATTTTGTTATTGAAGGTATTCGTACAACTTTTGTTCCAACAGTTCTGGTTTTTACCAGTCGTTTGTGATGCGGTGTTATATAAATGGCTTGAGAGTGGTTCCTATTACCATGTGGAGGTTCTTGGGCTGTCCTTATTTGGTTTCATACATTTTTAATGGTTTTTAAACATACTTTTATCTTATGTAATTTGGTTTTTTAATTTTTTCAAAAGACAGTTTTAGTTGAAAAATCCAGATTTGTTTAATTGAGTTTATTGTTTAATGTTTATAAACTAAGGTAAATCGTTCCAAAAATTCATTATATGGTACCTTGGAAATTGTTCCAGCCTATGGGGATTGAGAATGCCCTTCAGGAATTATCACGGGTTGGGTTGGGTGCCAGTTTTTAGAGCGACCAAATTCAGTTCATGACAATAACCCATATCACATTTTTTCCTTCGGATGTTCTCTGGAGACCAGTGATTAAGTCTATAGTGATATTGTCCCACTTCAATGCTGGTATGGTTAGTGGTTGCAATAATCCTTTATGAAGTTTTCTCTCTTCATTAACTTGCTGACATACGAGGTACATTGAAGTGTAGTCAGCAATCTCCCTTTTTATATTATCCCACCAATAATTATCACGAAGGAACCTATATTTTTTTTCTTCAAGGATGTATATAAAAAGTGGAGCTATGAGCTTCATCCATCAGCTCCTTCTTTATTTCCAGAGTATATGGAACACATAGTCTTGTATGAATTTCAGTACACCTTCTCGATCAATATTGAACTCAGGAAACTTCCCATCCTCTACAGCCTCAAACTTCTTCTGTAACAAATTATCTTCTTTCTTATCTTTCCTTATCATCTATAATAATGACGGTTAAGAAATGATTTGGGATATGGTTGATGATTTCCCTTCCCTTATAATTCCTATGTCGAGTTTTACTTGGTCATTGATCAAAGGATCTCTTGGAATCCGCCTCATGGAAAGAACAACTAGGTCCTTCCTGCTTAATGCATCAATGACTTTCTTTTCTCTTCCGGGATGATAATTATTTGAATAATATTAGTATTTAATAAATTCAAACCATCTCATTTGTATCATGTTCAATTCCTTTTGTGTGAAAATATACATCAAGAATTGATGTTCTATGTATATATAACATTTCTACCAATAATGATAGTTCTTCTATATCTTCAGTGAAAAAACAACCATAGCCATCTCCCAATCTCGCGTAGGATATTTTTGCTCATGAGTATTCAACTGTGGAGATGCATAAGAAATGAATTTTTCATTTTGCAAGAGGATGCACCCAATCCCTTTAAAGGATGCATCACTAAAAATAATGAATCCTTTTCCACATGAGGGAAAAGTTAACATTGGGTAAGTAACGAATTTCTTCTTCAGCTCTTGGAAACTTTCCTCATATTCCTCTGTCCAGATAAACATGACCCCTTTTCAAGTTATCTTTCTTAATGGATTATAATGTCATGAATTTTTTTTCAAAAACCTCTTATAATATCCCTCTAATGCAAGGAAACTAAAAATATCAGTTATTGTTAAAGTCTGAGGCCACTCCTCTACAACTTTTGTCTTTGTAGGGTCGACTATAATTCTTTTGTTGGTAACAATGTGCCCCAAAAATTCATCTTATTATAAATAGAGTTCACATTTTCTGAACTTACCAAAAATCCTCTCCTTCCATTGAGTTTTCAAAATAACCCTTGTACAATCCTAATGCTTCTTGTGAAATTTGGAATACATCAGAATATAATCAATAAAAACTACCACAAAGTTATCAAGGTAGTCCTGAAAGACTCTATTCATCATATCCATAAAAATAGAAGGTGCATAGTCAATCCAAAAGTCCTAAAAAAAACTCATAATGCCCATATTTCAATCATAAGGTAGTTTTTGGAATATCTTCTTCTTTCACCCTTAATTTATGATAACCAGATGGAAGATCAATTTTAGAGAAGAATTGAGCCCCACAAAGATGGTCAAATAAGTCAACAATTCTTAGAAGTGGGTAATTTTTTCTTTACTGTAATCCCATTTAGTTCTCTATAGTCAATGCATACCCTCATCGATCTATCATTCTTCTTCACCCAGAGAATAGGTGCTCCCCAAGGAGACACACTCGGTCTGATAAACACCTTCTCCAAATGATCTAGGAGTTGATTATTTAACTCCTCCAGCTCCACATTTTCCATCTTATATGGGGTATTTGATATCAAATGGGATCCATGTACAAGTTCGATGGAAAAATCTACCTCTATTTCTAGGGGAGTTCTGCATAACTCCTCTAAAAATACATCAACATATTCTAGGATGATGGGTATATTTTTTATTCTCAAACTGTCATTTTGTTCCTCTTATTCACCAATCATCTCCATAAATAAGGATATAGGAGGTTTTTATTGACAAATATCTGGTTGAGATATCTCTCCTTGGAAGATAGCTTTAGGTACTCCATTGAAGACTACTAATATTCCCATACTTCTGAATTTGATAATAGAATTATACATTTAGAGTCAGTCCATCCCTAGTATAACATAGAATTACAGCATGTGAATCACAACTAGATTTGTGATAATATTGTGCTCACTAAATTAAATACTAGAGTTTCTAAACAGTGATAAAGCTTGAATAATCCCATCAGGAGTCTTGACTAAAAACTCTATTTGTATGAAATCAGGGATTGATTATAAATTCATTGAAAACATGGATGAAGAAAGGAATGTGTAGAACCACAATCAAACAAAGTAATTTTTATAATTGAGAAAACGACAAGAGTACCTGCTACCACATCATTCGAAGATTCAACTTCAGCTATCGTGGTAGAAAAAGAATGACATTTCTCTCTTGTCCTTTGTTGAGACTGATGACGGTTCCCCTCTACTGCCCTTGTATTTGGAAAATGAAGGGAAAAGCGCCCATTTTTTTCACACCTAAATCACTAGACATCGGGTAGGTCCTTCACCATTATCCCCTTGTTTTTAGTGTTTGGAAGTTGAAGTTTCACCTCACTATGACAATTCCTCGCAATATGGACATCTCTTCCACACTTGTAGCATTTCCCACTCCAAATACATTTGTTCCCCAAATTCTTCTTCCCAAATTTATTACACGTGGAACATTGCCCTTTCTTTCATCCTCTTCCCTGATCAATGATCTTCCCTAAGATGGGATCCATAGATCTCTTCTTGTCATTAGATTTATAAGACCATTGTGCCTCAACAAACTCTAGCTCGACCTTTATCACACCCTGCATGATTTCCTTATTACAATCATAGTCTTGGTTGTCTAGATTCTTCTGCAGATGATGTCTCAGTCCACCAGAGAATCTATCAACCTTACCACTTGGAACCATGACAGAGCTAGAGGTGTAACATGAAAGCCTTGTAATGTTCATCCCATAGCTTCCCACAGATTCATTTTTCTTCTGCTTCTACTTGAGAAACTCCTTCTCCATTATTTTTCTCATTTTTTGAGGTAAATACTTGTTGAATAATATCCCTCTGAACACTTCCCACTCCATAGATTCAACTTCCCCTCTTGGACTTCTGTTTTTAATCAGTTCCCAGCACTGATCAGCTTCTCCCTCTAAGCGATAGACAACCAGGGTAACCTTCTCTTATTCATATCATTGGAGCACAGAAAAAGTCTACTCGATAGAGTTGATCTACTATTCAGTAATCAATGGGTCGATAGTTCCACTAAAGATTGGTGGTCGTTGATGCACAAATGATTCAACAGGATGTTTTTCCCTTCGTGGTGAGATCGATCTCTCAGCTTGATTCAAGTTATTTCTCATAACATGAGTTAGTTGGTTCATTATTCACATGAAAGTTTCCATTCCATCTTCCATCATAGGGCCATTAACTCATGGTCCATTGTGGTCACCATTTTCATAGTTCCCCCTATTTCCCTCCATTTTATAAAATAATATAACTTTAGTGATAAAATTATCTCATTATGATTATTTTTACTATAAAGGATTTTATGTTTTAAAACCTATTTATACTATTACATTTCTCTATATATACTTCATAATGATTCATAAAAAAACTTATGATTTACAAAACATATCCCCTAGGAGTTTCATATCCAAGAGTGAAGAAAGGTTCATTTTCATGTACTAGGATACCCCGGGTGAAGCCCTAAACTCCTTGTAAAAGTTTTCACTTTTATGTACATCTGTTCCAAAGTCGTCGCTACCTGCTCATATCCAGACAGGGATGTATATCCTTAATAAACCACTTACTCAATACTCACCAAAATATAAGGAAGTTTTACAATATTTAAAACATTCTATATGATTCTTCCTAAAGTTTTCATATCCTAATTTCCACAAATAACTAAACTATACTTTGATGCCAACTATGGAATCCTGCCTTTTATTACATAACTTTTCATTATATTTTACATACAAATGATCTTTAAATGCCAGTGTCTAGGAAATCAGTAACATAATACCAGAAAAAAATAGCAAATATTCTTCTAAAACACTTGTAATGATTCATCATAGGTTCATCTTATGTACAATTACTACATCTCATAACTTGGAGACATACATCAAAGGAAAGGGTGAGTATAAGGCCCAATAAGTAAAAGAAGGGAATCTGTTTACTTGTGAAATCAATAAGAACTTGATAAAAACATAAAGACATGAGAAATGGAAGTAGATGCATTTCATAATTAAATAATATGATCCATAACATGAATATGTGGTTAAAACATATCATTTATACATTCATGAACATATCACCAAGGATTAACCCTGAGGTGTTATAAAAATTACCAGGGTTATTCACTAAGTTATCGTGAAACTTGTCTTCTATAGAGATTAATTCTTTACCCAATGCATTGGGGAGATATTAGGGTGCACCATTAATATTTTTTTATTTTCATGTTATCCACAAGGACCAAAATAAAAAATTTCATAAATAACCCATAGAGAGTAAAAGTAATGGGTTTTAGTTCAAAATTGTGACGATTAAAAGTGCTTAGAAACTTGATCGTTATGTCTTTTATAACCCTTGAAAATGTAAAGAGGGTTTCATGTATGTAAATTCCAGAAACAAATAGATCAATTTTATTTCTTGATTAATACCACATTAAATGAAAATATATTTGGGTACTCATATAAATAAAACAAGATAATTTCTTGAGATAAAGAGAGATATATTTTGAGACTAAATATCTATAGTATAACGGCTATATAACATTGTTTTAAGAAACAATAAAAAGATAGGGGACAAGGGTATCCCATTAATAAATAAATATTTTATAGTATAGCCAAAAATTAAAAAGAAATAATATCATGGTGTGTAATAAAACACAACATGAAAAGGAAACTTAAAAGAAAAGGGAAAATGCAATTTCTTTTACGAAAATTTGGTCGCATTACGATGTCGCTTATAATTTTGAAAAATAAGTTGATTAAAGTGGAAATGGTATAAAATCAATTGGAAATTAAATGTAAAGTAATAAAGATATATAAAAACATAACCTCACTTAATTAAATGGAAACTAGACGTCATAATATTAAAAAAGTCATGACTTAAAAGAGGAGGGTGAAAGGTTCCCTTACCTTGAAGAGTAACATCAAAAGCTTGAAGGTCGTGACATTGGGGGGCTTGAGGGCACCTTGGGAGGAATTCCTACGAGGTAGAAAGACCAGAGCATTATTAAAGATGATTTTGGATTGAAAATAATGAGGGAATGTCTTGGTATTTATTGGAAAATTGAGGGAATAAATTATTAATTTCCAAGGGACACCTCAACGGTGGTATTTACAAAACCCGGGGCATGCCCAAGGTATTTGCCCATGGTATTGGAAATTTGGGAAACCTTATAGCATATCTCACTATTAATAAGTATACCAGAAATCTTACATCATTATTACATCATTAATGATGTCATTAAACACCCAAATCTCAAAACTGTATTTTTACTATTCACTGAAAAATCAATTATGTCACAAAAATCCCAAAAATTACCTCTATCCTAAGATCGATTCACTGAATTCAAAAATAATTCTATTTTATGAAAATAATTTTATAAATAATTTTAATTTAATTTTTAAATAAAATCTTTATATATTCCAAAAATACTACTTCAAAACTATTAATCATTTTGTATCACCTTAAGAAAGTAATCAAGGTCCCAAAAAATTTATTGCACAACCATAAAATAATAATGTAGAATTTTATGACTAAATTTTGTGAAAATAAATTTCCATTTTAAATTATTAAAATATTTATAAAATTGAAAATAAAATATTTATGACATAAAAAAACCAAAACATAAATTGTCATCATTTTTTCACTTTTATGATGTCTAAAATGTATTTATACATTCATGGGTGATCTTTTTATTTTTGGGTCAATTTACTATTAATTACAATAAATTACTATTCTTACGGGTTATTTTACAATTTATACTTTATTATTCACTAAAAATTTAGTTGATCTTATTATACACTATATTTTTTCTGAACACTATTATTGAAGACCTTTTTTTGAAAATAAATTCACATTATTTATTATTAAAGGAATACAAAAATATGTAAAAATAGCCATTTTTCATAAATTCATCAATAATATAAATCATATATTTATCCGAATATTTGTAATTAACAAACTTTTCCATAATAAGAAATAAAAATTTTATTTATTCAAAAGAATTATAGAAAGTATCTAAGGCTTCGTTACATATCCCCTTATAACACCTGCATATGACCTATGTGTAAGGTGTGAAATGGTGGTAGAATCGTGGGGGGGCTTGGACAACATTTCCTATGTGGTTATTTTTATCAGCTTTAACTTCTCCCTTTTTCGACTCTGTTCAAGCTTCCCATGTTGAATTTCGGCTTGGGCTTGGTCTAGAGCAAATCCCGGTGATGCTACCTCCTTCCTAAGCTCTGACAGATGGGCTTCATATGGCCCAAGTCTTCTAGATGATTCCTTTTAATCTACTTTCTATATTAATTATACAATATCATTTTAATTTATAAACAAAAATTGTAATGTTAAGAAATTAGTTTCTGATGGTCATATTGACCAACGACCATATAAACATCAAAACCCAACAATATCCTTTAATTAAACTCAATTCATTAATTAAAGGATATTTTTATTGAGTATAAAATAAAATAACAAAAAAATTTAGGAAATAAATATTATTAAAAAGTTCTGATTGTTACATATAAGCATGATAAAAAATGAAGGACTAAAGGCATTCCATAAATTTTCACTATTTATGTCTAAAATCATGTTATGTGAATTTGTATTCAATCCTCTTATAGTACATGGATACTATGAAGTATTCTCAAATAAAATTAAGTCCCAAAAAATATAAATAATGGAAAAGGGTTTATAACAAGAGGTTATGTGTTGGTTAATTTCACTCCTAAGGCCCCAAATGACAATAATCGTACCCTACAACTAAATACCCATGAATCAAAAAAATACTAAAACTAATTCTTGATATGTCTTAATATAATGTTTATCCTCTTTCATGATTAGTTAGGATTAGGATTGGAACTGTGGTAAACCATTCGTTCATCTCCAGAACTGATTTTTTACAAGGTTTAGACCACAAGAATTTGATTCACATAATTTTCAAACCTATAAGATGTGCTTCATGTCATGAAAAATCCGGAATAAAATTCTTAAAAAAACTAGTTATCTCCAAGAAACTCTAATGATCAATATTGTTCATTTGTACCCCAAAAAAATATGGATCTCACCTTCTTTGGTTACATAGATACCTCATATTCTAATATAATGTGACCAACACATTTGTCTTAAAAATATATAAGTAGACATTTTTTATCTTAGAATAGAGGTAAGGATCTATAAGTATGTTCAAAATTAATTGTATTTTTTTTAATTATCATATCAAGTTTTAGAATACACCAGGATATATTATACATAATCCTCCACAAAGGATTCACTGTATAGTGTAAAAATATGATTCATCAAGGACCAAAAAATAGAAGGCATGTTCGTGATACTAAATGACATTACTAGGTATTCATATAATACTTTAATTCTTTTGCATGTTGCATGTGGTATTCCAAAGGCCTAATGCATTCATGTTTATCACCAAACCACAATTAAATCTTTTATAAAACCCATGATCCTCAAAGATGATCAAAGAATTTGAATATATGAGATACTGGATACTCCTTCAAAACTGAATAATTATCCCAATATTGATAATCTGCACAAAGACTTAGGGTCTCATCCAACTTTTTGGTGAAAATCCATAGTGAACCTCAACGAGAATTACTATCTCATATAAACCCATTCACATCCACCTCCCCCATACTTATTTTGAGTTCATCAAGATTGGTAGGTTTCATCCTAAAATAATTTATAGACCTTAGAGAAGCTAATAGAAGAATCTAAATGGGTAATTCTTCCAATATCATGGACGTGAACCTTGAAAATAACCAATAAAACATCTATAAAAATTTACACTATTTGATGTAATCCTTTCTATCACACTCATTAATCTCATAGAAAAAGGCCAATTATCTAGGTTGACACTCTGACCAGCCCGCAATACTTAGGTCCAACTCTACATTTCTTGATATCTGATTATCTCTTATAAACAAAGCTACCAAAATCTGGTGATGACAAGGATGCCTATCAATAATAAAAATCAATTAAGGTGAAATAATTCACTAACCATTCCATTCTAAGAATTATGTAAAATCATGTCGTCTTGAGGAATAAAATGTTCCACACAAAATGATAACCACATATATCAATAGGATAATCCTTGAATTAGTGTACTCTCTCTGATTGAATCCCCAATAGAGTATCAACAAACATAAATATAAAAAATAATCAATTTCAATGCCATTAAATTCCCCAATATTCACAAATATTAAATAATTTTATGTTCCAATATGAAATAAATTAGATACTAATGTTGGGGTAAACAAAAATCATACATCAGAATAAAAATTGAATGGTAAATTGATATTTCAGAGTGGGTGGTACTCCATATATCTGAAATAATATGTATCCCTAAGCTAAATATTTACTCCCCTGAGATGGTCTACTATACTAGCTTTGTATATCTGAGGGCCTATTTTCTGGAACCCATGCACCTCTTTGATTAGTATGACCGGTGGTACTCATGATCCCTTCATAACATTGAGCTACTAGTCTTATGATGTAATGTAAAGCTGGGGCGGGTAATATACCACTATGAATAGGTGGTAAGGTTAAAAAAATCAGTACGTATGACACAATCCATCATAGTTTCGACACTCAAATGGGTCTCTAAGACACTAAGGTTTCATGTGACTTGGCTTCTACACTAATGGAATATCACCTGGAAACCAGGGTGCACACTCAAACTACTTCTTCCCAAGTGAGATTTCTCTAAATGATTATTTTCAATTGTATAAAAATTGCCTCCATATGTAGGCACTAATCCCCTGTTCCCCACACCAATAGCTTCTCTCAAGTAATGGTTAGAGATTAGTGTAACACCTAGATATTTTAAATAAATAAAATTATGTTTCATAGCATAAACGACACTAAAGAATGAACATGTATGAAAATTTAACTCCATAATAAATTAATATATAATTATTTTGAAAAATAAAATATCATAGATAGCTTGTAGTTTACAAAACAAGGATATTATTATTTTTGGTAGCATATTTCACCTCAAAATCTATGATTTAAAATTCCATGGCATATATAAAATTTTTACCCAAGCTGTTAAATAAGTGGGTATGAATAAACATAAATAATTTATGATATATAAATATATATATTTCCAACTCAATAATAATTATTTAAATTTTTTTTGTAAATTATCTATCAATTTTTAGTAATGTAATTTTATTCTCTAAAAATATGTTTTTGTTAAAAAAATTGTTATTTATCAAAAAAATAATATAATTAATTTGTGGAAATTTAGTTAATTTAATTAATAAAATGAAATTATTTTTTAAAATTGAATACCAAATTTTAATTTGGGTAAATTTTTTTGATTTTTTGATAAATATTGATTTTAAGTGAATAGTGAAAAAATACCTTTTTTTTGTAAAAACATCATTACTTTTAAGTAAATTATGAAATTTTAAAGTTAAATAATGTTTCAAATAAAATTTAAAGTATAATATGAATAATTAATTTATATTTAATCCACTTAATTATAATTGAATCATTATTGTATTATATTTTATTATAATTTTGTTTTTGTTTTGAATTATGATTTTTTTTAAATGTTTCAATATTCAAGATGTATCTGAATTTTAATTAATTAAAATAACCCCTAATTGGGAATGGTTTAAATTAAATTTATTTGTTATATGTTAATAAATATTAAATTATATGTATATAATAATTATATATATATATATAGTTAATATAAAATCGTCATATTCATGGAAAAAATAAACTTCTAGGAAAATCAATTTTCATCACTTCTATTGGTTGAAACTATCAAAAAAATTATTTGTAAACAAGATAATAATTTTTTGAAATCATAATATCAAATTTACATTTGGCTGCATTTTTAATAAATTTGTAAAAATATTAATTTTTTGATGAATAGAGAAAATTACTAAATTTAAATTAAAAAATTCCTTTTCAATTAAACTATTAATTAATTATAATTATATTTTTATTTTAAAAAAACAAAACTATTTAAATAATATTAATTTTTAATAAAATTTAGGTCTTTTTTTCAATATCATATGGAAAATGGATATAATAACTTTGTAAACATTTGAACATTTTCTCATTGAAAACATGCTTTCACGTCATGTCTGTAGGACTAAATTTAAATTGAATTCTTCCACTTCTATAAATTAAATTTCAAAAAATTTATTCTATATTTTTAATCATTATAATTATTCTATATAATTATTTTAAAATAAAATTTTACCCAAATTAATAGTGAATAAAGTAAAAAATATATTTTTCAAAGTTAAGGGTTAAAATAACCTTAAACCATGTAGAAAATATATTTTATATCCATATTTTGAAAACATATGTTATAGGAATAATATTTATTCATTAGTTTCTAAGTTTTACATGCAAAAAAACATGGTTTAAGTTAATTTCATTAAAGCATTACAAGTGTTCCACTCACCACGCATATATGAGGCCACCCCACTCCTCATACCTTCACACCATCAAAACAAGTTTTTTAGTAAAATACATGACCAAATAACTTTTCAAATTCCATTATATCATCTTATAACCATTATGTGGGTTATAAATCCAACCAATTAATACCTATGTTGAAAAATAGATGAAGTTATCCAAAGAAGAAGTAATGTTCTTTAACGAGAATTTTTATTTTATTTATTCCTCCAACTCCTTGAATTCAACATTAAACATAGTTATATAATAACATAATAACTTAAATAAAATTATATGTTATTATTTTAATTAAATGACTTAAAACTATTTCATATTCTATCAAATGGTTTATCAAATCACTATTTGGGTGTTTTGTAAACTACCTCCTCGCGAATTGATATCATCCATTTTTCTATTAACACCTCTCACAGTTGGGTATGATGATGAATATAATGAGTATATATGATATTATAAAATAAAAATACTTATGTTTTCATTATAATATATATATATTACTTTTAAATATCCATTCCATTGGGGATACGATAAAATCACTTGTGTGTACGTCTAACTACCTCCATGCAAAGCGATGTGACTCATTTTTCTAAAACAATTTACATGGAAGGAAATAAGGATTATTTGATTCAATTTACATTATAATAAGGAAATAATAATGATAATATTGATTTATTCTTCATTAATAAAATATAATATATCATTTTCATTCACTCTATTTTCACACACTTATAGATGATAATGTCGTTTGGGTTTGTGTGGACTACCACCATCATGAATTGATGTGACTCTCTATTTTATCACCACCCCTCATGGATGATATATATAATATATTTACCTAAATAATTTGTTATCTATTTTATTATTATAATTCAATAATGAAAAAAATATTTATTACCTACTTTCAATACTAATCATTTAAAAAGGGAAATGTTACACATGCATATGTATGGACTACCATCTCCATGATCGTAACATACTTGATTTTTAAAAACCATCATTCATAATTGGTCATAAAAGTATAATTGAGGTATAAATATGACAAATATTTCTTGATTACATTTAATTATAAGATATAACTATATTATTTGGACAATAAATGGAATGTGCATAACAAATGATGAATGGGAATACAAGGAAATTAACAACCAAGACAATGAAAATACAAAATGAATAATAATGATCATATGATAAGATGATATAAAAGTATCATATATGATATTATTAATGTTAATTTGATTATTTAGTAATTTATTAACATGTTTAAAACCAATATAAATGAGGTTAAATCATGTTCAACTGAAAGTATGTTTTAGGTGAGGGACTACTAATCTCAATTTCTATTCATTGTATTAAACTTCCACTTCACCAATTATGACACAGTAAAATTATTGGTTTAATTAAATTTAATTATTCTATGTTTTATTTATTATTTTGATTTTTTATATACATAGTATTAACAAAATCAATTCATTGATTAATCCCCACTTCAATGATATAATATTTGCAAGGGATTTTTGTTTCTATTTTTTTCATTTGAGAAATTTGTCAGGTTATGCGCGTATATTTTTTATGTGGTGTATATACAGCCAATTTGTAAGGTAATATAATTAATTTATTTATTCTCATGATATTGTATGTTTAATTATTTTTATCCTTTTATTTCTATTATGATTCATTTTTACCTGAACGGTAAGAGTATTATGTTACAATCTCTATGGTTATTAGGATTGTTTATGATTGATTATCCAATGTTGAAATATTATGATCAAACTATAGAGTAATTTTATAATTTGACTTATTATATGGTTATTAATTATATTTACATGTAATATTACCATTATATCACTCATCTGAATTTAAAATAATTGTTTAATTGTTTTAACAAAAAATGCCTTTATTTATCTCTTTGACCAAAAACCATTTTTCATCAAAAACTGTGTATTCTAAAAATGTTTTCAATTTTTTTATAATTATTAATTTGTTTTATTAAATAAATTTTTCACCATGTTTTACTTTTTATGAAATTTATTTAAATGAATATTAATTTTTTTTTCAAATAATTCAGGTTTGGATTTTACCAAAAATGTAAAATGAATTTTTGTTTTAACATATATGATATGAACAGAATTCAATGTCATAATGTCCATTATTTTCCTTGATGATTATTAATAATTTTTTAATTTTATTTTCAAACAATAGAATATTCAAATATAATAATTTTTATTCTAAGTGGAAATGATATTTTAATTAATATAATTTCAAATGATTTTTAATGATTTCATTATATGATTCCAAGGATGTTTTAAAAGAAAAACGTTTTTTGTCATATTTTGTTATTTTTTCCCTTTTCAAATTATTTTTGTTAAAATATAAATGTTATTTTACTCATAATTAATTTAGTTATATTTTAATTATATCCCCATTCAATAATTTCAACACCCATTTTTATTACTTATAATCAATCATGAATATTTTGTAATAACACCATTATCATTATTTATCAGGATTTATTAAGATTGATTCATAGATTTTGTTATAGAACTTGTTTCATTCCAATGGTTTAATCTTATTTAATTGATATTATTGTGGAACCTATTTCTTTTCCATTGCTTAACCATGTTTCTATGAAAATTTTATACAACCCATTTATTTTTATGAGTTAACCATGTTTTAAATAGTTTTTAACAGAATACATTTCATTTTTATGAATAAATACTATTTTAATATGAAATACATTTATTTTTCATGGATTAATCATGTTATTAAAGAAATTCGTATTGTTTCTATGATTTAAATGGTCAATGGTCTATGAACATTATTCAGATGGTGTTTTTAGACATTATATACGATAGATGCACCAAGTGAGAACCGAGTGAGCATATTATATCTTCAATAATGGGTTCAACTAGATATCTTCATGGGAGCCTAATATAACTGAAATCATGGGTTCACCCATACGGTGATCCAATTCATTGGGGAAAGATTATTTTTTAAAAAGTATTATATTGCAATTCAACTGTATGGATATTCAATTTGAATGGGTTCTATAAGACTTATATATAGATGATGTTCTAAGATACCAACAAAATTTATCTATGAATTTTATTGGTTTTTGGTGTTTCTTTGATCAATATTAATAAAATATAGGTCGTGATTATAGACTTTAATGACATTTGATTTTTTTAAATCTTTATCCCATGTTTCAAGATTATTGATTCAAGCATTAATGGGTATGTGTTTTTTATTATTCACCCGTACACTCTGATTATGTAATCATAACCTTATGCACTTCTTTTGTACATTTATAACATTAAATAATTAATTATAATGTTTAACCATATAGAGGATTTGATATCATAGTTCTTATATTCCTATTTCCATGAGTAATTAATAAATGATGTTGAATGAATTTTTTATAGAAAGCATTTTACATGGATGACTATGAGGACATAATGTGAAGTAAGAAAATTTGGTTTATGTAGGAGAAATTCTCATTTAACAACATGGGTATTGTTTATATTGGATATTCTCATACTTATCGAGTACTCTTAAACTAAAAGTCATTGATAATGTATGTGATCCTATTTTCCCTTTTAATATTATATGTTTTTTATGGAAAAAAATGGGTCATGATTATCGACAACAATGAAAGAATTATAAATTTTATGATTTCAACCCTAGATATAGGAGTGTGGGTATAGGGATTTTATAGTTGGTATCAAAGGTCTGTTTAGATACCTTTTTATATTATGATTTTTTCATTTGAGTTTATTTTAAGTGTTATAGATACTGTCAAAGGTCTATGATATTATAGATAAACATTGTTTCAAAGTATTAAATATCCCTTTTTTGAATTAAAGGATGGGATCTAAAAGTGATTAATGATACATCCAGATAAATTTTATTAAGTTTATTTATATGTAAATATATGGTTTAATGTGAATTTTTCATTTATATTTTGTGAAAATAATATTTAATTTACAAAAAAACTTTACGGCATATATGATCTTGGATATTTATGTAATTATGGGAACATACGATTTTTCATATAGATAACCACAAGACTGCAAAATGATTTAGTGAATAGGTGATTACTGAGATTTAAAAAAATAAAAATATTTTCAGATTAAAAAATGAAAGTTATGATATAATATTTTTAGGTAAAACACTCTATAATGTTGAGTTTTTTAAGGAATGATTTTTTTGGGTCTTTGGGTATTATTGTTGATTTTGAGATATTAATGTATTATTTCTTGATATAAATGTTCAATCATTTTGGAAATTATCCTACCCTATGAAATCCTTTTTAGTTTTGATTATTGTGAAAAGAGAGGTGGGATAAAATTTTATACCTTTTATGTTTATATGATCCACTAATAGTTTTTCTACTTAATTATGACTTAATCATTCTTATTGAATACTCATGATTTGTAGAAAAAAGATGATATTCTGGTGGAATTTTGTTAAAGGATGAAATTACACTTTTCATGTAATAATATTTCATTATGATTTCATTATAGGGTCTGAAATAATTTAATATCTTTTGGAAAAGGATATTCAAACAAATATGGTATCATATTGCATTTATATCAACTAAATCATATTATATTTTAAATCATCACATATTTAGGGTTTTCAATCCCTTAAGTTACCATTGATCATTAACTTATAACAACCCATACATTACATACATAGTTATTACATAATAATTGAAGCATAGTTATTAAAACATATAACAATACCCTGATAGGACCATATAGGTATAGTGTCTTTAGAAACTGGGAATCATAAACAATGGGTTCATAAATCATCAACAATTTCTCCTTTTTATTTAATCATATATTGAGTCCCTTTTGGTATATCCTACTTAATACCTTTCTTCCATACTTGAGGAAAATAAAACATACAAAAGGGTGAGATAAAATTCTCATTAAGGGTATACAAAAAAATCTCGGTCATATCATATTTATAAGAACATAACATTTTGAAAATCATAACCTGCAAAAGAGATCGTAATTTCATAACGTGGGATAAATCATTGTAGTGAAATGTAATCCCAGTAATCATAACAAAAACATGAAACTTTGTGGCATACACACATAATCATAGAAAATCATTTCATATTAGTCAAGACTCATTGCTAAGACTATCATAGCGGACAAATTCCATTTTTGAACCGAGTTCACTTCTCGTTCCGGTCCTGTATCACTGAACTGGATTATCTTTTCATTCAATCCATGTCTATCTCATGAGATATAAATATTTACCCAATGCATTTGAGGGAGATATAGGTCCCACCCATATTGTTGACCACACCTGTTTTGATAATCCCAATTATGCTTTCACATACTTTGATAATCCCAATTAACATTTATCTATATTCTAATTCTCTTAATATATGAAATTCTGTTATCAAGATGATAATAATGTTAAAATAGTCCTTGAGATTTGTTAATCAACGGTTATCTATGTTTATATAAGTTATAAATTAATTCTAACCCAATCGGATATGTTTTGCATAAAACAGATAAGTGTTTTTCACTGATCTGCATATAACTACTGATTACAAAGCTACCGGTACTTAGCCTACCGATAGACAGAGACACCGATAAGCTAAGGTCACCCATATGTATATAGCTACTGACAGAAACCGAGCTACCGATAGAACAGGTCTACCGATATGCTTAAGTCTTCTTGTATACACTTGATCGATGATATGTACAGAGCTACCGATATAAAGAAGTCTACCGATAAAACCAGTTCTCAGATAGTTGCCGATAGAATTCTGCCGATAGAGTAAGTCTACCGATACGAGCTACTGACTGGCCTACTGATTCAAAGACTAGCAACTGATATGAAGTGACTGAAAGAGTCTACTGATACAAGTACAGAGTCACAGATACATCGAGCTACCAATAGCCTAAGAGCTACCGATGGAATAAGAGCTACCAATAACAAGAGCTATCAATAGAATGAAGTCACCGATATATATAGCTACCGATACAAGTTCAAAGAGCTACCAATAAGTTCAAAGGGCTACTGATGGAAGGTTACTATTACACAGTCCACCGTACACATCTAAAAACAGAAGGCTAATAATGATTGACAAACCAGTCAAACTCTATATTCTCAATACTATTTATTTATTAAGATAACGGTTACATTTTATGTTTTTAATGCAGTTAATGTTATTTAATGATATCTGTTTACATGTCAGGGAACCGTACCTAGTACCCAAGCAAAAAGTGATCATTCCTTTTTGCCGGAGCTGAAATCTATAAATGGGATGATAAAGACCTAGTCGAGACACGCATAGAGATACACACATGAATAAAAAGTGAAGTGGTTTCATACAGAGAGCACAATAAACTAAGTGGGATCAACACCATTCAAACGTTGTGGATTCACACAAGGCTTCATCCATACTCCAAGAATCCTGGATATACTAAAATCCACTCTTCTGAAGGAAACAACAAGCTTCATATTGAGTGAAGAACTACAACAAACACTTCATTCCCTCAAGTTGATAATTTGTACCAAGAACAAGGAAGAAAACAACACTCTATTTTTTAGAGAAAAACTAGGGAAGGACTCAGAAACTTTTTTGACCAACCAAACGAGTCCAGAGCTACACTACCAATCACTAATGGTCTTCTAAACTCATTCTCACTTTCTTTAGTGATTCTTTCATTACATTTCAAGTAGTGTATGTATCCTGTTAATCTTACACCACACTTTCTCTTGATCTAAACAAGAGGATTCTTAAATTCTCACACAAACTCCATAACTCTTTGTTTCCCACTATGGATAGTGGTAGAGGTCGAGTAAGACCATGACATCTGTGAGTAGTTGTTTCTTTTCCCATGTAGAACTGCAGTAGAGGTCTTTGTACTTGGACATTGTGTTCACTGTTGTTTACCCCGATCCAGGGTGTGGATCAATTTATATAAATTTTTTAGAGGACTAAGTCTCGGCTTGATATTGAACCTCTTGGTTACATCTGTTGTGCATTTTAGTTTAAATCATAAGTATACTATATATATATCATATTCCACTGCTAACCACTTTGAAATACAAAATTATTTTAAAGCTACTTTGATAGTAAAATTATCATGTGCTTATACTAATTGTAAACTACTAAGTTAGTTTCAAATGTTAATTTCATCTTTTGATTAAGTTAACTGAGACCTAATCAACCTTTGAGAAACTAATTGAACATTTACACTCTGTATAAATTCACTACAGTTTAACATTGTTTTTAAATAAGGGGATTTTAAGAGATATATTTTTAATAGAAATTATAATTGGAACTCAATTCACCCCCCCCCCCCTCTTGATTATCCACTCCGACCATCATTTGGTATTAGAGGATTGTTTATTAATACAAATTTTCAATACATTCTATTTTTCAACTGTGATTTTAGTTGCATATTTAAAGATCTTAAATTTCTGTTAGTTCTAAATTTTATCTCTTTAAAAGTATTCTCTAAAATCTACCTATGGACAATAGAGTAGATAGTGCTGCTAATAACTGGACACCATTCTTCAATGGTACCAATTATGCCCAATGGAAAGTGAAAATGAAAATACATTTAGAAATTATGGGTTTTGATATCTTGACTGCTGTAGAATCTCAATATAAAATTCCATACACTGAAAGAACAACATGGGATGTGCCTACAAAGACTTCTTACAATAATAATAGTAAATCTATGAATACCCTGTATTGTGCTTTAGGAGATGAAGAGTTTAATATAATTTCTTCTTGAAAAATTGCGTATGAAATTTGGGATTCTTTGGTTGTTTCTCATGAAGGAACAACCAATGATAAAGAAATGAGATTAAATACTTATACTATTAAATATGATAATTTTAAAATGAATACTGATGAACCTATTTTTGACATGTATCTCAGGTTCAATGAGATTGTCAATACAATTAGTTCACTTGGAAAGGCTGTTCCAGCAAAGGAATAAATCATGAGAATCTGGAGATGTCTACTAGAAAGATGGAGGGGCACTTCTGTTTCCATTAGAGAATCATGTGACATCAGCACAATCCTTGTTAAGTAATTAATAGGTACGATTATGATGTATGAGGAGTAACTTAATGTAAATAAATAAGAAGATGATGAACCCAAGAGAAAATGTGTGGCATTCAAGTCTACTACTTCAAAGAGAAAATACATGGAGAAAATGCATGTACCTACTGAAAGTTCAACTAGTGAAGATTCTGACTTTGACAGTGATGCTGAGATGGCTCAAATAGCTAGGAGATTCAAGAAGTTTTATAGGAAGAATAATTTCTTCAGAAAATCTAACTACAAAGGAATGTATGACCACAAGGGTCATTGGAAGAAGGATTGGAAGAAAAATATGATAAGGAAGATGATAGAGTCTACTATGAATGAAAAATGAAATGACACATCAAGGCTGACTATACAAAATTAAAATTCAAAAAGAAACATGATTATTAGGACAAGGAGTACAAGAGAGCCATGAAATCTACTTGGAGTGCTTTGGAAGACAGCACAAGTGAATCTGAAGTTTCTGATTCTGAAAAGAATCATGCCAACATGTGCTTCATGACTAATACCTCTGAGGTACCTGTTTCCCCTATGCTGAATGATTATTATTCTGGAAATAATAGTTATTCAGAAAATGATGAAAATATGTCTAAAGATGAATTGTTTTAATATTGTAATGTGCTAGAAGAAACATGTGATGAACTTAAGGAAAAATATACATCACTAAAGAAACATCATGCTCTCAGTGTCAATGTTAAATCAACCCTTGATATAGAAAAATAAAAGAATCCTCCAATGTTAAAGGAAAATATTGAACTAAAAATGTCTAATGAGCAACATAGAACGGACATAGAAAAGTTCAAAAAGGGAAAAGATACACTTACTGAAATGTTACGCAAACAAGTTGCACCAAAGTACACTACTGGTTTGGGATACCAACCTAGATAGAGAAAGTTCACTAAAACTTGATTTATTCCTAAGTCTAGACAAAATTCTGCTTATTCTAGTTCTGGGAATTCTTATGCTTCAACTAGTTATTCATATGGTTTTAGATCAAATAAATTTTATCTATCAAAATATATTGATTCTATTGATTATATGAAACCTATAACATAAATATAGGTACCTAAATCTTTGATTGCTAACCTTTCTAGACCCAAGATGATATGGGTACCAAAATCATTTTTTAGATAAAACTGTTTTTTAGGAATCCTGTTTGAAGAGTTCTCACAAGAAGGTATGGTACATGGATAGTGGATGTTCAAGACACATGTCTGGAGATAATTCATGCCTCAAAAGCTTAATAAAAGTTGATGGAGGTCATGTCACCTTTGGTGATAATTCTAAAGGAAAAATCATCGGCTTAGGACATATTGGTAACACTGATTCAGTTTTGAATTCTAAAGTTTTAGTTGTTGAGGGACTTAAATACAATATTTTAAGTATTTCTCAATTATGTGATGATGTTTTTAATGTTATTTTTGAAAATAATTCTTGTAATTTTTTTAACTCTAAAAAGGATTTAGTATTTTCTGCTTTAAAAAAAGAAGATTATTATGTTGTGTATCTAAATTCATTAGCTAAGAAAAATGGTACTTGTTTAAATCCTTTTCATAAAGAATCTTGGCTTTGGCATAGAATATTAGGATCTGTAACATCCACTCACATAGAAAACTTACTAGGAAGGACTTGGTTAGAGACCTACCTAAACTTGAATTCGCAAATGACCCAATTTTTAATCCCTGTCAAAAGGGAAAGCAACATAATGTTTCTTTCATATCAAATAAAGAAGTCTCAACTTCTCAACCTCTCGAGTTGGTTCACATGGACTTGTTTTGACATTCTAGAGTTTCTAGTTTTAATGGGAAGCACTATGTCTATGTCCTAGTAGACGACTTTTCAAGATATACTTGGGTATACTTCTTAGCTTACAAAAGTGATGCTTGTTCTTACTTTATCAAATACTCCAAATCTGTTGAAAACCATATTGGACATAAGATTAAAACTATAAGAAATGATCATGGTCATGAGTTTGAAAATCAAGAGTTTGAATCTTATTTCTCACACAATGGATATAGTCACAACTTTTCTGCTCCTAGGACACCTCAGCATAATGGTGTAGTAGAAAGAAGGAATAGAACCCTTCATGAAATTGCAAGAACCATGCTTAATGAGTTTGACCTGCCTATTTATTTTTGGGATGAAGCTATGAATAAAGCTTGTTATATTATTAATAGAGTCTTAATTAGACATGTTCTTAAGAAGACCCCGTATGAATTATGTAATAATAGAAAACCTAAATTTAGTTACTTTAGAGTCTTTGTCTTCAATGTTTTTATTCTTAATACATAGGATAATCTGGACAAGTTTTCTTCTAAAAGTGATGAAGGAATTTTTCATGGTTATTATTTAACTAGAAAAGACTATAGAGTATTTAATAAAAGTACCAATTGTGTGGAATAATCTATTCACATCAAGTTTGACGATACTAATCCACATGATCCTAAAACCTCTCTTGAAAATCCGGAAGAAGATTTGACTGTTCTGGACCTTAATGATAAAACTAAAGAAGCTGCTGTAAAAACATCTAGTTCTAGACATATTCGGGAATTTTCTGCTATAGAACCTAAACCTATAGATGAACTTGAAATTTCTAGTCCTACTTTTACTATATCAACAAGTATTATAATGAATCGTCCTTTGGATGTTGTAGTTGGTAATCTTGATATAGGGACATAGACTAGAGCTTCTCTAAGAAATCAGGTTGAACATCAAGCGTTTCATTCACTACTAGAACCTAAAAATTTCAATGATGCAATCAATGATGAATTTTGGGTAATGGATATACAAGAAGAGTTAATCAATTTGAAAGAAACAATGTCTGGGAATTAGTTGACAGACCTATGGACACTTTGAAAATAGGAACTAAATGAGTTTTTAAAAACAATGTTGATGAGTCAAGAAACATAGTTAGAAAAAAAGCTAGGCTAGTTGCACAATGATATAGTCAATAGGAAGGTATAGACTATGAGGAAACCTTTTCACCTATAGCTAGATTAGAAGGTATTATAATTCTACATGCCTATGCTTCTCATCTGAATTTCAAGTTATATCAAATGGATGTCAAAAGTGTTTGTCTAAATGGTTTTATAATTGAAGATGTTTTTGTTGAACAACCACCAAGATTTACTTATCCTCATTTTCCAAGTTGCGTTTTTAAACATTCTAATGATTTATATGGTTTAAAACAAGCTCCAAGAGCTTGGTATGATAGACTTAGTAATTTTCTTATTTCAAAAAGTTTAACTAAAGGGATTGCTGATCCAAATATTTTTATTAAAATAATTTCTAAAGATGTTTTAATAGTTCAAATCTATGTTGATGATATTATTTTTGGATCTTCTAAACATTCTTTATGTACTGATTTTTCAAAAATTAATCACAATTAATTTGAAATGAGGTTAATGGGAGAACTCAAATATTTTCTTGGATTTCATGTTTGTCAAAATGAAAATGGTATTATTTTGAATCAAAGTATATATACAAAGGATCCTTTAAAACATGTTGGTCTGGATAGTATTAAGGAAAGTGAAACTCCTATGAGTACAATCTGTAAATTAGATGTAGATGAAACTGTGAAACCAGTGGATCAAACCAATTACAGAGGTACGATTGGATGCTTACTTTACCTTACTACTAGTCGACCAGATATTTTTTTAGTTTATGTATGTGTGCATGATTTCAAGATAATACAAAAGAATCTCATTTCCTTGCTGTTAAAAGAATTTATATGTATCTTAAACACATTGTAAACTTAGGTTTGTTTTACCCAAAAGGACAATCCTTTGAGTTAATGAGTTATTCAGATGCTGAAATTATGGCTACAAATTAGATAGAAAAAGAACATCAGGAACATGTCATTTATTGGGAAAATCATTAGTATCTTGGTGTAGTAAGAAGCAGAATTTTGTAGCTTTTTCCACTGTCGAAGCAGAGTACATAGATGCTGTTAGTTGCAGTGCACAAATTCTGTGGATGAAACACACTCTTTTGGACAATGGATTTGATTTTAAGCATGTCTATATCAACTGTGACAACACTAGTGCAATAAACATTTTGACGAACCATATGCCTCACTCTAGGACCAAACACATAGATGTAAGGAACCATTTCTTGATAGATCATTACCCAAAGGGTGATATTATTCTTGAGTTTATAGGTACTGAACATCAATTAGATGACATTTTCACCAAACCTTTGAGTTCGGATAGGTTATGTTACATTAGACACGAGTTAGGAATGTTTAACCTAGATTGGTATCTACCTCAACGATGTAACCTCACTGATGTAATCCTTACCGATGTAATCCTCACCGATATAACCTCACCGATGTAATCCTCACTGATGTAATCCACACCAATTTGAATTCTCACTGATAAACCCTACCGATGAGCGCATTGTTTTAAACATCTGTATGCCACTAGAATTTGAATCGTTTTTTTACATTATATTATTTTATTTATTTATTTTATGATTCCTAAATGTTAAAAAAATGTCCGAGCTACATCTCAATCCACTGAGCCTCAAACCCTTTACCCTCAAACCTTAACTCCCGAATATTTCTAGAACCCTAGAATCCCGCGAATCTGAGATGGAAAAAACCAAACTCCCTTATGTTAAATATGTTGCCGATGAGCCTAAGGCAATGAAGCAGAATTCCGAGCCAGAAGAAAGTGGCAGTGCTAGCAGAACATGATCTGGAAGATGACCAGTAAATCCTCAATTACAAAATAGAGTTATTGTGATAAAAAACAAGCTGTGCGTGGAATGGCTATTGACAAGTAAATCATCAGTGATCGAAGTGATGAAAGATAAAAAGTGGGTACATTGTCTTTATAAAAACAATTTCCCCTACTATCTGATGCTAGTGAAACAGTTTTATGACTATATAAGTTTCTAGAAATCTGATGATGAGAACCGAGTAACTTCACTTGTGAATGGAAAGGAGTTTCCTTTTTCATCGACTCAGTGGGATGAATGTCTGAAAGTACCACACGAAGGTGTATCTAGATATGTCCCAAGATCTATGACACCTACTAGTAATATCATTGATTATGAGACTACTTTGGAAGAGCTCACCAGTGATGGAAATCAAAGACAAGTAGTAGCTGCTGAAATGGATGGAGAGAGCATATTTATATTCAAGTTTGATCAGCATGTCTTAATACCAAGGAGAGGAGACTTTGAAAATTTACGATATCAGGATATCTATCTCTTGTATCTTTTGAGAAATGGAGTCAAAGTGAATCTATGCAGATTGCTGATAACTCAAATGGAGGATATTATTATACCCATGTCAAAAACCAATGCCTTGTTCTTTGCCAAATTGATATCAATAATGATCAAAGTGAAAGGAATTGCTAAGTCTCAAGATGAGACAATGGTAGTAAGGAACAATTTCTATGCCACCAGTATAGTTTTTTAGTACATGAAAATAAATTGGAACCCATGGAGCGGATAATGGGTCACTGATGACAAGAAGGTGTATGATAAGTTCAATCTTGTGGATCATCCTTCAAGACCGAGGGATGTGAGGGATCCAAGTCTGGGATCTGATGATGAGGAGCCAGAATACAATGATGATTCAGAAGAGGAAGAGTCCTCTAATGATGAAGGAGGATACCCTGACTAACCTCCGATCCCAACTCCTAAAAATCTAGATCTTCATAAATCAAATAAGGAAGAAGCTTCTTTAGAGCATGTTGAAGTGGATTCTGTAGAGAATGAAGAAGATGTTCATGAAAGTGAATCATCTCTGGCAGCTGATTTGAGTCGTAGTCTAGTGATTGGACAATCTTCAGTGCCTTATAAGATGCAAGTGATGTTGACATACCCTTTCCTAATTTGGAAGACCCTCCAGATATTGTAGAGAAATAATTGATTGTGGAAGATTCTACTCAGGAAGAATGACCTGCTGTGAATGCTGTTGAGAATTCTGTTGTTTTACTTGAGGATGCACTTGTTGAGGGGGTGCATCAAACCATGTTTGGAAGTGTAAAAGTGGCTGTTGATATTGAGGACTGGGCAGAAGACCCAGGTTTTGTGGTCTGTGGATTAGATTATCCTGATTCTGAGAATGAGGCATCTCTAAATAGACCAAAAATCATTTATGATGTTGAATTTGAGTTGTTACCTGAAGATGTGGTCAGAAAGCATGACCTGTATATTTTGATGAAAATTCTTAAGGAGAGTTTTTTGGAAGAAGTAAATTAGATGGAAGTTTCTCTAGTATCATCAATGAAATTGATCATGACTGACTCTGTGGTCAGTTTATCTTCTGAAAAAGTATCTGTTGTAGTTTCTCCTACTGATATGATCACCAGGGATGACCTTGAATCCTTAAAGGATGAGCTGAAAGAATATTTTAGTGCCTCAGTTGCTTAGGTGAAGCACTATAATGCTGAAGAGATGAGTATGTTGTAAAAATATTTTTAACTCTCTCCAGGTTGTAATTTGTCATCCTATATGACAGAAATAATTGAAGAAGTTAAAGATTGTAAAACTCAAAATATCTAGACTGAAATCAAATGATTAAGCTCTAAATAAATCGGTTATCTCTTTGGAATCTTACATGACCTCAAAATCCCAAGAAGACAATTACTTAGCCTATGTAAAGAGTGTTGTAAGTCAGATGGTTTCAGTGTTTGAATGGTTTAAAACCTCCATGAAAGATCATATTAAATCCCAGGAGTCTCAAGTCCAAAATCTGATCAGTGGGTTGACCAAAAACTTCATGGAAATAGTAACATTCTCTATTGGTTCTGTTTCTTCTAAACCTTTTGTGGATATGAATCAGATTCAAGCTATAATGAAGTAGGATCCTGGTTCAGCATCAACTAGTGGCTCTCTGGACTCATCCAATCTGAGCAATGTTGTGCTTTCTACTACAGATTCAACTAGATAAATAATGAAGATAGTCCAAGACTATATGAGAGAAGCATCTGCCTCTCAGAAAGAAGTGAATGATAAAGTGAAATCCTATTTCCAAAAGATTTACACAAAGCATCAACTCAACAATCACATAAAACATCTATTGGAAAATATGAAGTTACTTCCTGTCAATCAAGCCTTCAGAAAGTATGTTAGAAAACTAAGGGAATTGAAACCAGCGTTGGACAAATTTATGGAGAACAAGGATGAATTCATATCTGCTATGGAGAGTGGAGGAGGAATAATTATGGATTTCAGAAATCTGTTGCTTCCTTTCCTGCATGTTGATTCTAGTCCAGTGATTGTAACTCCATCCTTACATGCCTATGCCTCTTCTGCTTCTCCTATTGAGATGACTCCTGCCCAAACAATTCGAAGCCTCGCACCTATGATCACTCAAAGAACTCCTCAGTATAGGCCCGAAACAGTGTTAGTGGCTCATCCTCCTGTGATCATCTCTGGTGCTCCTAGTCCTTCACATGCACCCACACCACCTGAATCCTCTTCTGATCCCAAGGGAAAATCTCACATTGAGGATGTGGATTGATCAAGTGTCTAATATGTTTGATAGGAATCCTTTGTATTTGGTTTTCAATATATGTACCCTTTTGTGAAATTTAATTTAAGTGGCATTCTTTTATTCTCCTCTTCTCTTTGGTGTTTCCCACTTTTTGATTATCACAAAGGAAGAGATTTATTCTACAAAGATTTTATAAAGGGGGAACATAAACTTTGGGGAGAAAGTATCAAAGGAAGAGCAATTTTATCTTAGGAAGAGCTATCTTACTTTTCCCCTCTGATACTATTACTCTTCACACTCTAGTACCTTTACATTTAATTTTATCTCTGATACATTATGTTCTATAATATAATGTTTTCTCTGAGAAAATTGAATTTAATGATATATCCTCTAGTACAATTGCTCACTATTTTAAAATAATAATATCATACGTTTTGATTATCAAAAAGGGGGAGATTGTTGACCTCACCTATTTTGATAATCCCAATTATTCTTTCACATAATTTGATAATCCCAATTAATGTTTATCTATTTTATAATTCGCTTAATATATGATATTCTGTTATCATTATTATTATAATGTTAAAATAATCATTGAGATATGTTAATCAATGGTTATATATGTTTATATAAGTTATAAATTAATTATAACCCAATCAGATATGTTTTGCATATAACAGATAAGTTTTTCTCACTGATCTGCATATAGCTACTGATAACAAAGCAACCGGTACTCAGCCAACCGATAGACAGAGTAACCGTTAAGCTAAGGTCACCGATATGTACAAAGCTACAGACAGAAACTGAGCTACCTATAGAACAGGTCTACCAGTATGCTTACGTCTTATAGTATACACTTGATTGCTGATATGTAAAGAGCTACTGATATGAACAAGTCTACCGATGGAACCAGTTCTCAGAAAGTTAACGATAGAAGTCTGCCGATAGAGTAAGTCTACCAATAGGAGCTACCAACCGGCCTACTTATACATAGACTAGGGACTGATATGATGTGATTGACATAGTATACTGATACAAGTACAGAGTCACAGATACATCAAGCTACTGATAGCCTAAGAGTTACCCCTAGACTAAGAGCTACTGATAACAAGAGCTACCGATAGAATGAATTCACCGATATATATAGCTACCAATACAAGTCCAAAGAGCTACCGATAAGTTCAAAGAGCTACTGATAAGTTCAAAGAGCTACCGATGGAAGTTTACTGTTACACAGTCCACTGTACACATCTAATAACAGAAGGATACTAATGATTGACAAACTAGTCAAAATCTATACTCTCAATACTATTTATTTATTTATCTAATGGTTACATTTTATGTTGTTAATGCAGTTAATGTTATTTAATGATATTTGTTTACATGTCAAAGAACTGTACCTAGTACCCATGCAAAAACTAATCATTCCTTTTTTTCCAGAGCTGAAAGCTACAAAAGGAAATTTAAAGACCTAGCCAAGACACACATAGAGATACACACAAGAATAGAAAGTGATGTGGTTACATAAAGAGATCACAATAATCTAAGAGGGCTCAACACCATTCAAACATGATGCATTCACACAAGGCTTCATCCATACTCCATGAATCCTGGATATACTAAAAGCCACTCTTCTGAAGGAAACCACAAGCTGCATCTTGAGTGAAGAACTACAAAAACCCTTCATGCACTGAAGATGATAATCTACACCAAGAACATGGAAGAAAATGACACTATTTTTTTCAGTGAAAAACCAGAGAAGGAATCAGAAGATTTTCTGACCAACCAAACGAGTCCAGAGCTGCACTGCCAATCACAAAACCTCATCTAAACCCATTCTCGCTTACTTTAGTGATTGTTTCTTTACATTTCGAGCAGTGTGTGTACCCTGTTTATTTTACACACAGTCTGTCTCCTCAGTTAAACTGGAGGATTCTTAAATTCTCACTCAAACTCCATAACTCTTTGTTTCCCACTGTGGATAGTGGTAGAGGTCGAGTAAGACCTGGACAACTATGAGCTATTGTTTGTTTTCCCACGTAGAACTGTGGTAGAGGTCTTTGTACCTGGACAGTGTGTTCACTATATTTTACCCCGATCCAGGGTGTCGATCAATTTATATAAATTGTTGAGAGGAATAAGTCTCGGCTAGATACTGAACCTCTTGGTTACATCTGTTGTGAATTTTAGTTTAAATCATAAGTATAATATATATATATATTGTATTCCACTATTAACCACTTTTAAATAAAAAACTATTTTAAATCTACTTTGATAGTTAAATTAAAAAGTCTTTATACATATTGTAAACCAGTAAGTTAGTCTCAAAAGTTAATTTCATCTTCTGATTAAGTTAACTGAGACCTAATCAATCATTGAGAAACTAATTGAACATTTACACTCTGTATAAATTCACTACAGTTTAACTTCTTTTTAAATAGGGGGATTTTAAGAGAAAGATTTCTAAAAGACATTTTAATTGGAACTCAATTCACCCCCCCCCCCTCTTGAGTATCCACTCCGACCAACACATATCATAATGAAACCATTCTTATGTGTGCCAAAAAATCATAAATCATCTATCATAACATAACCCATGTAATAAAAATGTGATTCTTAAACAACATTCCATACTAACAAAATCCATATAAGATAAAAGGACTTCATAAAAATAATTACATCATAACATAATAAAATAAATGTAAAAATAGGGATAGAAACAGAAAACTATATTATCTTAGATGGAAAATAATTTTGATAAAAAACTTGAACTCCATTCTTGAGAATAATTTCATTTCTACGTCAAAAACATTTTTCCTTTCCAAACATGTCATAGAATTTTAAACTAAAAGAAGTTAACTAAAAATAAACATGAAAAAATGTAAAGGAAGCTTCAGGGAAATAATGTTATAGGAAATCCTAATAATCCATGCATGTCTTATAAGTTAAGAAAACATTCTTCTCGTACTTTGGCCAGAAAAGTCCATAAGTATCTCGTACTGAAAACGACAAAAGATTCCTTTCATATCTTTTACTCAAATTCCCCAATAGGTAAAATTGGATTTAAACAATTATAAGAGGATAGAAATACTATTACATGTTGAAGAATCATGGATGTGGATGATAAATATTCCCTAGTAAATTTTGAAGTATAAACAATCTCTGATAAAAATGAGATTTTATGATTTTCCATTACCATAGGCCTGATATGCTTCGTAAATATCTAAACCTCCTATATAATGATTTAAATAATTTCATTGACTTATTACAGAATAATATTAACTTTTATGATATCATATATGGTCATATTCTTATATTCTTATTAGTATTATTTCATTACTACTTCTTATTCTGGTGTTCATTACTTTATGTTCTTATGCGTGTTTTGTCGAATAGATTCTTATTATTCTTTTTAAGTTATAGGTAACTCATTTATAGAATGGTATTAGTGTAATATATATATCATATTTATTCATTCAATTAATTTATATAATCATTATTCAATTATGATCATGTAGAACGAGTAACATCACATCGTGGAGATGGTAGGTCGTACATACGCACGAGTGATGATATCGTTCCCGTAATTATATGAATGGAATTATAATTGTTGATATAATATATCAGAATTAGTATCATGTTATAATAATCATATATATTTATTTTTTACACCATTATACCCATTCAAGTAAGGTGGTGGTGGAAAACAGATTTCACCACGGCGTGGAGACGGTATTTCGTACGTACGCACATGCGGTGATTTAGTTTTCCATAGGATGGATAGAAGGTGAAATAGGGTTTTTTAATATTAATAATAAAATATTAGTAAATTAGTGATACTGATGTTATTACTTTATAATGAAACAGATAAAGAAGAGGAACAATAAGAAGAATGAAACTTAATAGACTCAGTAGAAGAGATTACCTCTTCCTTGACGTGTCTCTTTTTAACTTCCTCTTAGGGAACTAGAGATGGTCTTTTGAGAAGACTAGAACCACTATGATATAACTACATATTTCACAAATAGAAATGGTCAGGTTTTTTCTGAGCTTGATGGCTCAAAATTGTTTGAAGAGGAGAGGGAGGAGGTTCTCTTTTATAAGGGAGGAGAGGGGATCCTTTGGAAACCTAAAAATATTAATTTATAATAAATTAATATTCGGTTTATAATGTCTCCAAAGTTACTTATTTCGAGTCTCGGGTGGGGATGGATCTAAATCCTTTCAACCAATAGGTTTTAGACATGTTTTGGGTACCATTTTAACCTTATCATTTAGATTTAAATGTAAGTTAAACAATTTAACTTTTACCGTGTCTTCTTTTATTCATACACTATATTGTTAATAAACATACTATAAACTTCCAATCAAACCCAAATTGGTTCATTAATATCGTATATATTATTATATATGTCTTTTTTGTAATGCCCAGGCCCCAGTTACATAGATTCGGTGCATTATTACATAACATTGGCATGATCACAAAAGATCAAGTCTCGAAAGACTGATTAGTTTAGTAGCCTTGGAAAGACTATATACTTTCATAAGTATTACATTACATGATAATGTGAAAAACTAAAACAACATAGTCTCCATAGTCCTCACTCATATCCCCTCAGACAATCCCTGCAGGTCAGTCATAAAATACTTCTTCACATCCTGGGAAAAATAAATCATATGAATGGGTGAGCTCAGATGCTCAGTAAGGATAACAATATAGCAGAAACTTTAATAAATAAGCATAAACATTTAAGAAAATGTATAACTAAAAAAATCCATTTAAACTCAAACTTAATGATAATATGGAAAAAATAAATGAAATAATTCCATTTACTTATTCACAGGGATATTCAACTAGTCAAATAATCAAATGCAATATCAATAACCACTTTCATAATGATGGAATGCTTAATTCCAGACTATCATAACCACATAGTCAAGGCCTTGTGCCAAGTCTAAAAATAAAATTTTGTAAAGGCCTTATGACAAGACACTAGTTTGTCTCATGGGACCTACCGATGCATCGAGTTGCTGTAGCAGGATCCACCCATCACTTATTATGTCCAATGCATTCCTCATATGAACCTGTTTAAACATAACATAAACATTCATATTAAATCTAGCATATGAAATGTCAATACATTATCCATAAACCATGAATGGTATAAAATAACACATCCACATTAAAAAATATCACAAGACCTTCAATACTATATGGATGTTTTGTATCATAATAAATCAACATCAAATAAGCTTAAAATCCATCAAAGGATGTTGACATATAGGAAATCAAAACTATTTGAGAGAAATGTCTCTTTTTTTATAGATCATTTAAAAGTCACATAATTATAAAATAAAACAATTACTTTGAAAATTATTCTTATAAGCTTGTATTTTAAGGTTCAAAGATTTTATAATGGTGGAAAATAGCTGCACCAACCTTATGTGTTAAAAAGAGACATTCTTACCTTAACTCTGTCGAAAAGGTTAAAAATGACCTTGTTTGGAAAATGAAGGAAATATTCTTTGATAAACATCTAATAAAAATTTAGACAAGGGTATAAATAACTTCAACCAATAGTCTATAAAATATTAATAATTATTTGAAATAAATTTTTAAGAAACATGGATGTGGATGATAAATAAGTCCCACTAGATAATTACGTATAAACAACCTCGGATAATGGAGAGATTGTGAAATAAACCCTTAAAAAGTTGGTAACATACAAACCATACACCCCATGAAAGAGGTATCATTAAATGAATATGTAAATACACATAAATTAAAGTGTATTACACAATTAATACAATTATTTTCTATATATACACCACACAAAGGGGAATAGTGGCAATATTGCATGAATCTCACGGGAATAAGGAGTGAGATGAAAACCCCTTACCTTGTACTTTTCCTTGGTTGAGGGTAGTTTAACATCCTCTATATTGGGGAAATAGTTGTTATTAAATTATAAAAGAATCATATACATTAATATGATATCATATATGATCCTTTAACATTGATTTGTTAACAATATCTTAGTATTATAGTCATTTTGGGTGTTAACTTACTCATTTTCTTTTATATGTTTTGTGTCATAAGCCGTGTTTGTTATGGATAGGTTGTATCTTATTCACATCCATAATTATATCATTTCTCTAAAAATTGTTTTTAATCATCAAATAAAATTTAGTCTTGAATGGATACGATGGGGAAAGAATCTCATCACGTTTGTGGAGACAGTAATCCGTACATACGCACGAGCGACAATATCATTCTTTTGATTTTAAAATAATATGTAATTGGATGGTATATCATATATAAAGAATAACTATCATGTTATATATATTATTTACATGAATTAAACATCATTATTATACCTATCCAAATAATAATGTATTTAATAACAATTACACCACGACCTGGAGACGGTAAGCCGTACGTACGCACGTATGGTTACAAGTAATTCAAAGGATTGATATAATACTGAATATGGTTGTATCATATTTATAATAACAAAAAATTATATAAAAGATATTGGATTTATTATTTTAGAATGGAAATAACAATGGAAGAGGAAGTTGAATAAGAAAGGAACTTGAAAGAGGGTGGTGGAAACATTACCTATTCTTCGGGTTCATCCTTTTGATTTGATCAAAAGGTCTCCATAGGATGAAATTATGAGTAAAGGAAGGCCTCTAGGATTAAGTTAGGATAGTTGAGATGGTATTTGGGTAGTGTTTGGCCGAACCAAAAGGCTTTGAAGATATGAATAATTTGTTATAAGTGGTTTCCTTTTATAAGGGGGGGAGGGGCTCTTTAGAAAAAACATAAAGTATTAATTTATAATAAATTCATATTCAGTTGCTAATGGCTCCAAAGTAAATTATTATAATTCCAATGTGGGGATGTGTCAGAATCCTTTTATCCAATAGATTTTAGACATGTTTGGGTCACTATGTTAACCATATCATTTATAATTAAATCATAGTTTAATAGTTTGACATTTACCATGTCACTTGATATTTTTATATTATATTGTTAATACACATACTATATACTTTCAAGAGACACCCAAATTTTCTATTAATGATACATAGATCATTATATAAGTCCTTTGGCTGATCCTTAGATTTTTAGGATTACAATATTCATTAATAATATAATATTTTTTTTAAAAAACTCTTTTATGTAAATTTTGACACTGTTTAATAATTATTTTTTTTAAAGTCTTAAAAACTTTATTAATTAGAACCCAATTCATTTAATAAGTCCCAAAATTTCATATTAATCAATAAAATTCTTAGATGGCCTTAAAATTTTCAAATTATATTTATTTTAATATTTATAATACCAATTATTTGATTCTTTCATTAATAAGGACAATACTACATCATTATTGTGTCGTAAATAAATTTAATTATTCAATGTATAAATATTAAAAATAAAACACCATTATGTAATAAATATTTTTATATTTCTAATGAATATTTATAGTATAATATATAACATATATAACTCTAGGTAGAAATTGTTTTTCTAAAAGATATATGATTTTGTGATTTTTGTATTTACTTTATCTTAATTAATATAAAGTGTCATTATCACTTACAAGTAGATCCATGGGGTCCTTAAATCTACCCAAAGATGCCCATGGTCAGAAATGTATCATCGAATAGGGTTAGGACACGTTTTTGCATAATTTATTATTATTATTATATTATTTTTTACCCTTATTTACTGGATTTAGCCTTTAACCATGGTAAATAAAATATTTACTGAAGTAATTATTCAAAAGGTCTGAATATAAAAGTAACCTATTTACACAATTTGAACATCTGGATTCTAAATAGGGATTCCATTTTTCGAAATTAAAAACACAGGAGTGGCAGAAATTAATTTAAAAATAATTCCCCTTGTTAAAACAAAAAGTGTGTTTTTAAGAGATAATAACTATCAAAAGATTGACACTTGATTATGTCCAGAATAAATGTGAAATTATGTACAATGACCAAAATTGTATTATATGGTAAAAATATATTCCAAATATACTTTAAAACCACTCAAATTCATAATTTATCACAATTAATTATTTTTATTAAAAAAGTTGTTTTTAATTAAAATTTAGTAATTTTCCCGGTTCATCAAAATTTGAAAGTTATCAGAAATGTAACAAAAACTCACCCTAAGATAATTTAGATATTCCAAATCCAAAAATGAAGTCCATTTTGAAAGATAAAATGTATAAAAGTTCAAAAAGTGGGTATTACTATTCATAACTGCTAGTTTGATTGGTTGTGGTGTGTGTTAGAACTCGAAGTTGCGTACAACCCATGCTACTATATTATTCAAAGATAATTGTACAGTGGAAGATTATCATGTTACATTTTGTCCAATACATAGATTTTTAGGAACATAATATCAATTAAAAATTTATTATTTGTTTTAAAAACTCTTTTATTTCCATTTTGACACTATTTGGTATTTTGATTTTTCTAAATTCATAACAACATTATTACTTCGAAAATAATTCATATAACCAAACGTAATATGTTATATTAACCTAAAATTTTTTTATAATCCCTAATAAGTCTCAAATTATATTAATTTGGGTATTTAAAATATCAATTGTGTTAATATTCCATTAATATGGTAATTACTCTTTCATTATTGTGTCATAAATAAATTAAATTATTTATTTTCTAAAAATTATAAATAAAATAAAAATATGTAGGAAATCTTTTTATATTTCTAATGAATATTTATAGTGGAATTTATCTTATGTACAACCCTCTATTAAATTTCTTTTACTTATTAAACATTGTTTTTAACTCATTTAACTCTTCTTTGAATTAAATAATAATAAATGTCCTGATATAATCCAAGTGGACCTAAAGGGTAATATTTTATTCCTATGGTTGTTTTTGGTCGAATTACACTTATCCAATAGAATGAAACAAGTGTTAGGCTAATAATAATATCATTTTTACCCTTAATTAAACTATTTAATTTTAACAGTGGTAAATAAAAGTAAAAAGTTACCATTCCAAAAAATTACTTTAATCTTATTGAACCACATTTTACATACTGATATCAGCCGTGTCACTTAGATTTTTGAAATTCCACTCATAGAAGTGCGAAAATTATGTTTTATGTAAATATGTAAATTCTCCTAGGAAGTGGGTAAAAGACGGTCAAAACTTCAATAACATTTTTATATATATAAAATTTTTATAAAATGACTCTATTGAACTAAACTGAACATATATATTTATTATGTATCTATAAATTAATTTAAATAAAATTAATTATTATTTAAATAAAAAGTCGGTTTTAACCTATTGCTAAGTGTTTTCACTATTCATCAAAAATTAAATGTTTTCAGAAAAATACATAAAATTCACCCTAGATAAATTTGGATATTCCGAATGCAAAAATAAAGTCCATTTTGAAAGATAAAATTTATTAAATTTCAAATAGTGGGAATTGCTATTCATAACCGCTAGTATATATAATATTTTAACAAAATATTTTTGTTTATTAAAACTTGGTATTGCATACAATGCAAGCTATTGAGGAAGGTTATTCTTGCATGTAACTAAATCCAAGACAATGTTGTGTGTAGTGAAAGATTCGTTTGGTGTTGCATATAACATAATACATAAAAACAATATATTTCTCCTAAAATCTCAGGGTGTTACATTCTACCCCCTTAAAAAGAATTTTTCCCTCAAAATTCATCACATCATAACAAACAGATGAGGATACCTCTCCCTCATCATATCCTCAAGTTCACATGTAGCTTCTTCTAATTGTTGGTTCCTCCATAAAACGTTTACCAAGAGAGTGGTCTTGTTTCGTATAACTTTTTCACTACGATCCAGAATCACTATTGGTTGTTCTTCAAAAGAAATATCTTGCTCCATCGGTACAACTTCTGAGCTTAGTATATGTGAAGGATCGGGAATGTACATTCTCAGGAGAAATACATTGAACACATCGTGAACTTGAGAGAGAATCGGTGGAAGTTCCAATTGGTAAGATACCTTCCCAAAATGATCAAGTATTTCAAAAGGACCAATATACTTAGGGCTCAACATTCCCTTCTTTCCAAATCTCATTACTCTCTTCCATGGAGATATTCGTAAAAAAACATTATCACCCACTTCAAACTCTAGGTATTTTATTCGGTTTTCGGACTAACGTTTTTGTCGACTCTGAGTTGTGTTGAGTCAATAAGGTTTTCCTTATTACTTTTCCATTACATCTTGTTTTGAAAATCATAACCACCTTATACATAAGAAAATATATTTTTTACTTCTATAAGTAAAATTTCCTTAAGGAAGTTTACCCTAACCTAGATTTTCTTAAACATAGAAATATTTTTATTAAGTATAAAATTTTAATTCATAACCAAAACCACAGAGTCATTTAATGATAAGGTATGATGAATTCTGTTTTAGGATCCAAATTCTAGATACGAAAACTAAGAATGTTCCACTCTTAATTATGGATACGAACTCTAATTAAGTGAAACTCTGAATTCAAGACTCCGAACTTCTATGAGTTTGACTCTGAACATTTATTAGTTCGATTCTGAACTTCTATGAGTTCGACTCTGAACTTTTATTAGTTCAACTTTGAACTTCTATGAGTTCGACTCTGAACTTTTATTAGTTTGACTCTGAGCTTCTATGAGTTCGACTCCAAACTTTTATTAGTTTGACTTCGAACTTTTATTCGTTCGACTCCAAACTCATAATAGTTCGACTAAGAACCTTGTAAGTTCAGATTCTGAAATATAGTGAAACCAAAATCCAAATTTCCTTAGAAATTCAGACTCCGGATTCCCTCAGAATTCAGGTTCCAAATTCCTATAAAATAGAATCCGAATATTCTATTATTATAGACTCCGAATTTCATTTTGTTTAGACTTTGAACTTTTGTTTACTTATATTCCGAATTATAGTTTTCTTATTTTTACACATGTTTAATTGAAAAATAATGTCATGCTTTCAGTTACACATGTTTTGTTATAAAATGATGTCGTCTGATTTGTTTCTAACAAACCCTTGGTTTAGTGACACGTGTACAGGTCCCTCCGAAATTTAAGGTAAATATGACCGTTGGAGGAGGGAGTTGACCATTAATACCAAGCCTATAAATAAAAGCACATTTTAAAGATCTCAAAAATGAATGACACAATAATTTTATCACTCTTGAGACCACACACTGTTAAGGTGATTTCCAGAGAGAGAATCTTTTCAAGCTTTGTGCATACTGAACCGCTCGTTCAGATTTCTTTGTGCAACTCTGAATGTTAGTGATTACATTCGAGGCCTTTCGAGGATAGGTAGACAGTGGTACCTACTACCGTGAGGTTCGGGGGCTTCCTTGCTGAGGAAGATAGAGGTTCTAACTACCTTGATATTGAGGGCTTCTGAGGATATGAATACAGAGGTGCCGACTACCTTGAATTTCGAGGGCTTCCTTTTTGAGGAAGAAATAGGTTCCAACTACCTTGAAGTTGAAGGGTTTGCGAGGATAGCAAGATAGAAACTCTGATATTCGTATCGAGGGCTTCCCCTGTTTTGGGTAAGACTGACTTACTTGAATTTATAAATCAAGGGGCCTTTATCCAAGGTTGTTGGATACCCTTATCTTTGGGTTAAAATATTTACATGTTGTTACTTGTAGTTTTACTACTTGTTTCATCACCACATTTTGTATTGTAAGGAATGTATAACCTTCTTATATTTCCTTACACTTGTACTCTGATTCATTTAGATTCTATACGCTTTAAGGTAGAATCTCATATTGTAAAATTTAGTTAAGTTTCAACTTCTGGATCCATATATCCAGAACCTATTTTTGGGAATCACCTTCTAGATTTAAGCAAGTGCATAGAACTAGAAGTTTATAACATCATATCTGGTTCCAATTTTCCAATTGGTGTTAGAGGTGTTGTGAATTTTCTTAGTTTAACTTTTTTTAACTTATATCTTTCCTTGTATAAGGATTTTTTTATAGTATACAATTCACCCTCCCCCCTCTTGTATATTGAGCATCTACATCATTATTTCGATCCTAAAATTGGTATCGGAGTAGGTCTCTGAAATACTTATACTCACATATAAGTTTATATTGCACATCTTTCCATTGTTGTATTTTTTTCCTACTTAGGAATATATTCCTTCATTCCGAACTTTTGTTATTAACATGTTTGTGTGGAAAGAAATTTTTCTTATAGATGGAAGTGATGAATGTTGGTTCGATCGACAACTTAAACCCTACAAGACCCCTATTTTTGATGGTAATGATTATGAATATTGGAGAGATTGAATGACTACTTTCATTATCAATACTAGAGTAGAAATTTTTTTATGATTACTGGAAGTTATAAAATTATTGATAAGGAAGTCAGTGCTTTCACAAAACAAGAAAAGCATGATTATCAATTGAACTACAAGGTACGCAACAATTTACTTTATTCAATGACTAGGAATATATATAGCCAAATTTATTCTTGTGAAACAGCTAATTGTATATAGAAGAAACTGGAACTTACACATTTTGGTACATCCAAAGTGATAGAGACAATAAGAGCAATGATGGGAGATGAGTATCATGGTTTCAATTTTCCTTGTGGTGAACAAATTTGTAAAGTTCAACAGAGGTTTATGAGAATTGTGAACAGTCTACAATCTATGTGAGAAAAAGGTATTGATGATGAATCTCTTGTGAACAAGATTATAGATATAATGCCCAATGAGTGGGAATCAATGAGAACAACAATCGATGAGAACAGGAAGGTTACTCAAATCTCCTTAGATGAGCTCTTTGGTACTCTTCTCCAACATGAAACAAGATTTAAAAGAGATGCTGACAACATCATAAAGAAGAATGGGAATGGTACCGTTGCTTTTACAACAACATCAAATCATATGAAAGCTAAGAATTCTGAGAGAGTAACTAGATCCACATCTAGGAAGGTTATTATCCAATCTGAATCTAGTGACAGTGAAGTCTCAGAGAATGAGTTAGCAAATCTTGCTCGAATGATGAACAAGATAACTATCCAGAGAAATTTCCAATCCAAATATAAGAAAAAGGAAAGGAAAGATATAAAATACGGAGAAGTTACTTGTTATGAATTCAAGAGAGCTAGACATATTAGACCATATATTCCTTTTCTCAAAAATAAAGAACGAAAAGAGAGTCATTCTGAAAGGAATATGAAGAAGTATTATAAATCCAAAGCTAAGAAAGTTCTGAAAGCCAATGACACCTGGAGTGCCAGTGGTGGCAGCTCTTCAGATGAATCTTCAGATTATGAATATTCAGGAGAGAAGTGTCTTGGTCTTATAGCCATAGTACCTATTACAATCATTGAATTATGGCTAAGGTACATAGTGTTGAATCATTTACCAATGTTTTTTTAAATCCTACTGATAGTAAATATTATAACTCCTTGGAAGAAGAATCCTCTTCTGATGAATAAAATACTTTACCTACCTATGAAGAAGTTTCTAGGTTTGGTGAACTACTTGAGATTGAGAATTCTAATCTCAATAAAAATCTTGATAATGCAAACACTAGGAATATTATTCTTACTAAAGAGATATCAGATCTTTCTAAAGATATTGATAGGAAAAATTCTGATTTTTAAGTATTTCCAAAAATCTTGAGGATGTAAATTCTAAGAAGAATAAACTTTCTAAAGAGCTAGAAAAATTAATGTCAATGATATGTGTTTTTTAGCCTTGATCTAGTTCCAAATCCAACGATTTTGAAGATAAAAAATTGGTTATAAAACACATGTCCGAAATTTTTTCCTTAAAGAAGTCTTTGTCAAACTATTCTCATGGTAAAGAAAATTTTGATAAAATGTATTAAAAAATACGACCATTAAGAAACAAATCTAGATTTGGTTATACCCATGAAAAACCAAATTTTAGTAACAATTATTTTATTACTCAAAGTGCCCCATTTTGTCCCAAGTGTCAATGTGGTGGTCAGTGGGAAAATAACTTTTCTTTAAACAAAACCAAATCTTTAGGTTTTCATAAGCCTTATTTTTCTAAAAAGATGTGGGAACCCAAAATTTTCGGATCTGAAAATCACAGATCCAAACAAGTTTGGATTCCGAAAGTATAATTCTTTTCTTATTTTCAGGAGGATAAAGGTAGTATCAACAACAATACGTGGTACGTGGATAGTGGATGTTCCCAGCATATGACTGGTAACAAAAGATATTTTGAAAAGGCTATCAAGACGAAAAGAGGAAAGGTATCTTTTTAAGATAATGCTGAGGGAGAAATTGTTGGTATAGGTAATATTTCTCTTCTTGGTAAAACTTTGATTTCAAAAGTTTTGTTTGCCAAGGGTCTTAAGAACAACCTCATTAGTATAAGTCAATTATGTGATGAAGGATACCTTGTGAATTTTAGGAATGATAAGTGCTTAGTACATAATTCCAAGGAATAATTTATTCTTTCTGCCAATAGGAAAGAGAATGTTTACACATTAAACATAGAAGACCATAAGAGCCATGATTTACCTTGTAATAGTGCAATGGAAGATCATTCTTGGTTATGGAATAGAACACTAGGACACTACAACCCTATAAAATTATGTAAAATATCTAAGAAGAAACTAGTTAAGGATATACCGGAGCTTAGATTCGATTCTTCTAATGTTTGTGATCCTTGTCAATATGGCAAGATACATAAATATAGTTTTAAATAGATCAATGAAGTCTCAACAACTGATGTGTTATAGTTGGTTCTCATGGATCATTTCGGTCCAAAAAAAAATGGAAGCATTAAGGGAAAATACTATGTATTTGTTCTACATTATGATTACAAAAGATTTACATGGGTCTATGTTCTAACAAAGAAATCGGAAGATTTTTCTTATTTAAAAAGTTTTAGAGCCCAAGTAAAAAAATGAGAAAAACCTTCCATTGAAAACTAATCATAGTGATCATGGAGGAGAATTTCAAAATTCTGAATTTGAAACTTTTTTTAGTAGAAAAGGAATTACTCAAAACTTTTCAGCACATAGAACTCATCAACAAAATGGTGTAGTTGAAATAAGAAATAGAATTCATTAAGAGATAATGAGAACCATGTTGGGTGAATATTCTTTTTCTAGACTTAAATCTATTTGTATCTTACATGCCTTTATAGCATTCTTCAATTTTAAACTTCTCCAAATGGATATGAAATGTGCTTTTCTTAACGGTTATGTTCAAGAGGAAGTTTTTGTTGAACAACCTCCTAGATTTGAAGATAAAAAACATCCTGATCATGTTTTCAAACTTACCAAAGCTTTGTACGGCCTCAAACAAGCCCCACGAGCCTGGTATGATATACTTACAGGATTTTTTCTTCAAAATATCTATGTTATGGGAAATTCAGATTCAACCCTTTTTATAAATAAAGATAAGAAACATGTTTTGATAGTTCAAATTTATGTTGATGACATTATATTTGGTTCAACTCTTCAATATTTAACTGACTCCTTTGTAAGTCTAATGAAATCTGAGTTTGAAATGAGTATGATGAGTGAGTTAAAAATTTTCCTTGGTTTTCAAATTTCTCAAAAACCAGAAGGAACCTATATCTTCAAACATAAGTATATTAAAGACCTTTTTAAAAAGTATGGATATGAAAACACTAAGAGTAAAAGTAATCTCATCATTACATCAAACTCTTTAGATCTTGATGAAGCTTGGAAACCAGTAGATCAAAAATATTTTAGAGGTATGATAGGAATCCTACTTTACATTATAGCTAGTTGACCAGCCTTGATGTTCTCAGTATGCTGATGTGTAAGATATTAATCCAATCCTATGGAATCTCACTTAAATGCAGTGAAAAGAATTTTTTTCTATTTAAAGGGAACCATGGATCTAGTATTATTTTATACTTCTAGAAATGATTTTGTTTTAAAAATCATTTCAGATGATGACTTTGGTAGATGTAGAATGGATAGAAAGAGTACATTTGCATGTTAGTTCAATCAAAATTTTCATTGTCAGTTTTTCTTTTCAAACTTTTTTTACACGTTTTTGAAAAATTCTCTGAATGGATATTTCAGAATGGAAATTCTCAGAATTGAAAATTTCAGAACATAAAATTTTTGAAATAAAAATTTTCGTAATGGATTCTCCATAATGAGAATTTTCTTAATGGATTCTCTGCAATGTGAATTTTCATAATTGATTTTCCGTAATGAGAATTTTCTTAATGAATTTTCCTTAATGAGAATTTTCATATTGAATTTTCCGTAATGATAATTTTCGTAATGAATTTTCCATAATGATAATTTTCATATTGAACTTTCATAAAGATGTTTTTCATAGTGAGTTTTTCTTAGTGATTTGTTTTCAAGAAGAAATTTAATAATCACAAACATTATTTCTAGTCAATCCAAAAGGTATGATTTCTGTACATATGTTTTCGTAGTCATATTTTTCTTGCTGGTATTTTCCTATGAGTTTTACAAAATTTCGGATTCTAGTGTTTTTTTCTTAAAAACCTCAAAATATCAGAGTCAAGTTTTCCTTGAGGGAATGTTCTCAACCGTCACATCAGATCAAAAGTATTTTCAACCGTTAAGAGGTTTTTGTAAGATCAAAGGTCACCTCCTTCGCCTATATAAAGGGGACCCTAAGAGTTGTCCCACATCGGTTTTTCAAAGCTTCTACGTCTCAGAGCCCTGACTCTCTTCTTATGGACTGTTCCGATCTTTTTCAAATTCGTTCTGAATCTTCCAGAACTCTCCACTCTAAATGTATGTTTATGCAACATCTCAATACATGTCTACCACTAATCCAATTTTAAAATGGTTCGTTTTCAGGAAACGTTCAGTGTATCTGGATTTTTACAAGTTTGATTCTCTCATATCTAAGAATATCAGACAAAATGGTTGGGGAGATGTTTTCTTGTATAAGTCAGAGAAACATGATCTGGTCTACACAGATTTACTTGTTGAGTTCTACGAGTATGTTTCCTTCCAATAGGATGATGTCATAGAGTTATTTTCCTTCAAGTCTTATGGTAAGACTTACGAATTATCTTACACTAAGGCTGCAAGCTTGGTGATTTTATCCTATGAAGGGGAAGCTGAGTTTTTCTCATATAAGATTCCGGATGAGAAATGAAGTTTCAACAAGGTGAAGGCTTTAAAATGCCTTGGACTCAAAGATACCAAGACTACTATGATTTATCACCTCACTCCGAATAAACGGATTCTACAGCTGTGGGTACAAGGTATTCTCGCACTAAGAAGGGGTGACATGGATAATCTGAAGAACAGTGACATCTACGTCCTAGATTTCCAAGTAAATGTAAGGAAGATAAATTTGATGAGGCATGTTTTGATTATAGTGAAAAATATAATATAATGGAACTTGAGAGCTCAAATCATCATGTACCCTCCCTTACTATCAAAGCTGATTGTTCAGTGCTTCGATTCATTCAATGTTGCTTGTAAGTCAAAAGTTTGGATTTCTAAGCTTATTCTTGTCAGTGATGATACTTTGAAAAGGATGAAGATGGGGTTTTCTACTGAATCTGTAGAATTCTACCCTTTACCAGAGGAGGAGGCTAAGGCCATTCCGGAAAATGTTCAGAAGGCAGAACCAGTGAAGAACGCTTTTAAGAAGAGGAATCTTAAGGAATTGGTTGTTGATGAAAAAACTCCCAAGTCTAAGGAAACTTTATCTGCACCTCCCAAGCCGAATAAACAAAAAGCTTACCAAGATGAAGTGGCAGCCAAATGGAGGGAAGACAAAGAGAAGAGGAAATAAGGGGATCCATAGTTTGGATTAGACCCTACTGAGGCTAAGGCCTTAAGGGAAAAAGATGCAGATGTGTTAGAAAAAGATGCTAAAGAGAAAAAGATGAAGAAAAAGTTGAATGAAGCTGAGCTTGTTCAATATCTGTTGAGAGATAATGAAATAGCCTCTAAGAAAATTCCCATTCCAGAAACCTTCGATGTCCAACCTTTATTACCAGAGACTCCAGGAAAAAACTATGTCACTCTGGAAAAATCCAAGGGTAAAGATGTAGTTTTGAAGTTGGAAACAAATCTCGTGAAAAAGTAGAAGATATTGTTGAAGAAGAAGAAGAAGAAGGAAGTGATTATTTGGATTAATTGATCAAATATGTAGAATATTATCACGAAAAGGCTAAATCCGAAAAATTACCCACTCAGGAAATGGCATTTGAGAAGGAAAGCTGGAAGGATGATGATGAGAAAGAAGAAGAGAAGGAAAATGTTTAGTATGATGAGGAAAAATCTTATGAGAAAAATTTTCTAGAGGAAGAAGTAGAAAAGGATAAAATAGATGAAGACCAGATTGTGCAACTATCAGAAAGTGAGGAAGAGTCCCCAGATGATCAAACCATTTAGAAATCTAACAAAGGGAAGAAATTTCTGATGGACACATCAACAAACGATATTTTCATGAAGAAGGATGATTGTTGTTCTTCTAAAAGGAAACTGGTGAAAATTTAAGAAGAAAAATATCCATATAGATTATCGAATTCGGAGTCATCAGCACATGTTCATGATTTTGTGGTTGAATCTATGAAAAAGTTGGTAGACATGATTCTGATTTTTCCCACCACAGACTTCAGATGCCAGATGATGCATCATAGTTTGAATCAGAAATCAGAATCCTTATCCTAGGTGATGGATAAGTGTATAAAATTGAGGTCGACCATAAAACTTTTCTTATCAATTATGATGTGCATAGAAAGTCTTGCAGCAAAATAACTTTGTGGTCTATGAAAGTTGAATAAGACTTGGCTGTGTATGATAATTTTTAAAATGAGTTGATAGATTCCATTGACACTGAGGATAAAAAAATTAAGAATCTTCAGGATGAGCTGACCACAGATCAAAATATTCAGGATCAACAAGTAAGGGATATGAATGGGAAACTCAACTCAGTATCTCAGAACTGGAAATGGGATAGAGATTTCCGGCTTGAGTTTCAAGAAAATCTGCAAATTCTAGATTAGGTGTTGAAGATGTAGGAAGAAGCCATAAAGGCTCAAGAAGAGGTGTTGGAAGCTTAAGAAGAAAGGAAAAATGCCTTGGAGAGGCAAGATGTGGAGGATCAAAGATATTTGAAGAAGTTCAAAACCTTGTTGAAGAAGCTAATCCCAGAGGAAAAAGAGTTCAAATAAACTCATTCCGATCATTTTTTGTATTTTTCTTTACCTGTAATTTTTTTTTCTCAACTCTAATGAAAATTTGATTAGTTGTATCTTGTTATATACCAATATTTTAGGTACCATATTTTATTTTCCATTCCCCAAATTCTTTTTGAAAATCACAAAGGGGGAGAAGAAAAAAGAACTACTCAAAAGGGGAAAATAAATAGTTTAGAAAGAAACATTTTTAAGTAAAGAAATCCTTAAAGTAAGGGGGAGTTAATCATTATGAAGTTTTTCATTCCCATGATAATCAAAACTCCACTCTAGAAATTTATAATACAATCCTTATTGTTTCAATGCCTAAGGAGGAGTTAGTTGTATTCACTATCATCCATGAACAAAGGGAGATAAGTTCTAATTTCAAAGTTCAATTAAATTTTTCAATGTCCTTATATTCTTTTTCGTAAGGATTTTTGTGCTATCCAAAAAGGGGGATATTTTTTAGTCAATAATGTTTTCCTTATTACTTTTCCATTACTTCTTGTTTTGAAATCACAAACACCTTATACCTAAGAAAATATATATTTTACTTATATTAGGAAAATTTCCTTCCTTATGGAAATTTACCCTAACCTAGATTTTCTTACACATAGAAATATTTTTCTTAAGTATAAAATTCTGATTCATACCCAAAACCATGGAATCATTTAATGCTAAGGTATGAATTATTCTATTTTAGGATCCGAATTCTGGATACGAACTCTAATAAAGTTCCACCCCAAATTCTAGATACGAACTCTAACAAAGTTCAACTCTAAATTATGGACTCCGAACTTCTATGAGTTCGACATCCAATTTTTATTAGTTCGACTCTAATCTTCTATGAGTTCGAATCCGAACATTTATTAGATTGACTCTAAACTTCAATGAGTTCAACTCTGAACTTTTATTAGTTCAACTCCAAACTTCTACGAGTTCGACTCCGATCTTTTATTAGTTCGACTTCAAAAATTTATTAGTTCAACTCCGAACTTCTATGAGTTCAACTCCGAAATTGTATTTGTTCGACTCTGAACATATATGAGTTCGACTATGAACTTTTATTAGTTCAACTCCAAACTTCTACTAGTTCAACTCCGAATCTTGTAAGTTCATATTCTGAATTCTAGTCAAACCAGAATCCGAATTTCCAGACTCCATATTCCCATAGAATTCAGGTTCTGAATTCTTATAAAACAGAATTAGAATATTTTTTTATTATAGACTCCAAATTTCATTTTTGTTAGACTCTGAAATTTTGTTTACATACATTCATAATTATAGTTTCATTTATGCTTAAACTTGTTTCATTGAAAAATGATGTTGTGCTTTCATTTACACATGTTTTTCTATAAAACGATTTTTTCCATTTTGTTTCTAACAAACAGTTGGTTAAGTGACATGTGTACAGGTCCCTCTGAAATTTAAGGAAAATTTGACCATTGGAGGTGAGAGCCGACCGTTGCTACTGAGCCTATAAATACGATCTCATTTGAATGATCTCAACAAAGAATGACACAACAAGTTCGTCACTCTAGAGACCACATGCTGTTAAGTTGATTTCTAGAGAGAAAAGATTTTCATTCTTTGTGTGTACTGAACGGCTCATTCAGATTTCTTTGTGCGACTCCAAATGTTGGTGATTACATTAGAGGGATTCCGAGGATATGAAGATAGAGGTTCCGACTACCTTGAAGTTTGAGGGCTTCCTTGCTGAGGAAGACATAGATTCCAACTACATTGAAGTTGAGGGCTTCTAAGGATAGGAAGACCGAGGTGCCGAGTACCTTGAAGTTCGAGGGCTTCCTTGCTAAGGAAGATAGAGGTTCCAACTACCTTGATGTTGAGGGCTTGCGGGGATAACAAGACAGATACTCCAATCTTCGTATTGAGGGCTTACCCTAGTGTGGGTAATATAGACTTTCTTGAAAGTATAAATCAAGGGACATTTATGCAGGGTTGTTGGATACCCTTCTCTCTGGGTTAAAAGATTTACATCTTGTTACTTGTAGTTTTACTACTTGTATTTTTGTTGCATTTTTTAATGTAAGGAAAGTATAACCTTCTTATATTTCCTAACACTTGTACTCTGATTCATTTAGATTCTATACGCTTTAAGGTAGAATCTCATATTGTAAACATTAGTTATGTTTCAACTTCCGGATCAATATTTCCAGAACCTGTTTTTCAGAATCACTTTCCAAATTTAAGCAAGTGCATAGAACTAGAAGTTTATAACTTCATATATTGTTTGAATTTTCCAATTGGTGTTAGAGGTGTTTTGAATTTTATTAGTTTAACTTTATTAAACTTAGATCATTCCTTGTCTAAGGAAATTTTTAAAGTATACAATTCACCCCCCCCCCCCTCGTTTATATTGAGCATCTACATCATTATTTAGATCATAAAAGATACTCTTATGTGTTACTGAATATATCGTACCTTTTCTTCCATCTCATCAACAAGATCAGGTCCTAATAGCTTTCTTTCCCCAACTTCATTCAGGAAAGTTAGACTTATACATTTCTTTCCATATGGATCTTCCTAAGGAACCATTTGAATACTGGAGTGAAATCTATTATTATAAGAATATTCTACCAATGGTAGGTGTTGATCCCAACCACCTATGAAATCCTAAAGAAAGCTCTCAACATGTATTATAGAGTTTAAATTATTCTCTTAGAATGACCGTCTTTTTGAGGATGATAAAAAGTTCTGAAACTCAACTCTGTATCAAGAATATGATGAAGACATCGACAAAACATTGAGGTAAACCTCGGATCCCAATCAGAAATAATGGAAAGTGGTACTCCATGCAATCTTAACCATTCCTTTACATATATCATGACAAGATGATCAAGAGAGAAATCTTCTCTAATAGAAATGATGTGGGCTGACTTCGTAAGATGATCAACTATAACCCAGATATCATTATTGCCTTTGGATGTTTTGGGAAGTCCGGTGACAAAGTCCATAATGATGTTTTCCCATTTCCATTATGGTATGGGTAATGGTTGTAACATCCCCTTAGACTTCTATCCCTCAGCATTATCTTGCTGACAATCCAAGCATCGATAGGAATATTCAACAACATCTCTTTTCATGCCATCCCACAAGAAGTACTCCTTCAGGTCCCTATACATATTCATGCTTCTAGGGTGAATAGAGGATGAATAACTACTATCTTTATTCATTATATTCTTCTTTAATTATGGGATGGGAGGAACACAAACCTGATTCATGAACCTTATTATTTCATCACATTCAATGCAGAATTCAGGAACATTTCTCACCTTCTTTTGTAACACTGCATCTTTTTTTTGTGCCTCTTTTTTCTTCACATGTATATATGGATAAACATTCATTTGAGAAAGATAATATTTTTACCCTTACATTATAATTCCAAGAAACATCCTTTGTAAATCCATAAATATTGGATCTTTTATGATCCTCATCATTGATAAGCTATCATGGTCTTTTTGACTTAACGCATCTGCCACCTTGTTTGCTTTCCCAGGGTGGTAATGAATTGAGCAGTCATAATCCATAATATGCTCCAACCATCAACATTGGTGCATATTCAGCTCCTTTTGTGTGAAAATATTCTTTAAACATTTATGATCAGTATAAATATCACACCTTTCACCATAAAGATTATTCCTCCAAATCATTAATGAAAAGATTACCGCAGCTAATTCCAAATCATGTTTTGGGTAATTTTGATCATGGATTTTCAACTGTCGTGAGGCATAATCTATTACCATATAGTTTTTCATGAGAACACACCCCAATCCCTTCTTGGATGCATAATTGTAGATCAGAAACCTTTCTCCACTACAAGGTCATGTGAGCACCGGTGCACTGTATAACCTTCCTTTTAACTCCTTGAAATTCTCTTCACACTCCTCCATCCAAACGAACATAACTTCTTTTCGAGTCATCCTAGTGACTGGATTTGAGAATTGTGAAAAATCTTTCACCAAACATCGATAATATCCAGCCAAACCCTGAAAACATCGGATCTTAGTTACTGGCGTTGGCCTCGACAATCTTTTGATAACCTATGTTTTTGCTGTATCCACAGATATCTCCTCTTTTGAGATTATGTGACCCAAAAATGAATCTTTTTGAAGAAAAAATTCACACTTGGTAAATTTGGCATTAAACTTCTCCTTTCTTAGGGTATTTAATAGAATTATCAAGTGATCTTCATGTTCTTCCTTGATATTTGAATAGACAAGAATATCGTCAATAAATACAACCACAAACTGATCAAGATAGTCTCTAAAGACTCTATTCATTAGATCCATGAAGTTAGCAGGGGCATTAGTAAGACCAAATGGAATCACTATAAATTCATAGTTTCCATAACTTGTATGGAAATTTATATTTGGTATATTCTCCCTTTTGACCCTTTATTGATGATACCCTGAACAAAGATCAATCTTGGAAAACTATTTAGCTCCACTTACTTGGTCAAATAATTCATCACTGTATGGGAGAGGATATTTGTTCTTGATAGTGATCTTGTTATGTTCTCGATAATCAGTGCAGAGTCTCATTGATCCATCTTTATTCTTAACAAACAGAACATGTGATCCCCAAGTTGATTCACTAGGGGGTATGAATTCCTTATCAAGATTCTCCTGGAGTTGCCTCTTCAATTCATGCAACTCAATTGGGGCCATTCTATATTGTGTCTTTGAAATAGGTATTGCACCATGTATCAGTTCTATTGAAAACTCAACTTCACGATTTTGTGGAAGACCTGGAAATTCCTCCGAAAAGTCATCATCATACTGCCATACAATGGGTGTATTATTAATCATTAGTTTCTCTCCAACCATTTCAGATAAATAACCTTCATTTATTGGAATCAAGACCCATAAGATGGAAGAAATTTCCACTGGAAGGTTATATTCGTCATTGCATCGATAGATGATCGTTGATTGATCAGGACTATGAAATGTTACATCCCTTAATTGGAAATTGATATGAGATCTATATAAAGAAACCCAATCCAGGCCAAGATTCATATCAAATTCCACTCTAGGAAGGATCACAAGATTTGTAGGATGCACTTTCCCAAAAACCTCAATAAGAGAAGAATTATAAACTTTTGATGCAAATGTTGTTCCATTAGGGGTTGTCACAGCGAACTCAACATCTAATTGTTGATGTAATATGGTGATACCCTTAGAAAATTATTCAGAAATAAAAGAGTGGGTGGATCCAGAATAAAATAAAACATTTTCTACTTTAGATTGGATGGTAAGTGCACCTTTCACCACTTTGTTATCGTACTCCACATAGCCGATAGAAATTTCATGTGACATTCCATTGCCTTTGGCCTTAAGAGTTTGTTGTCATCGATCATCATCAAAAACCCTTGAATTAGGGTATTAATTAGCATAATGCGTAATTTCCTTACACCTCTAACATTGATTTATAGGAGGTGAATTCTGTGTAGCCTTTTCTTTGTTCGCATCACTAGACATCTTTTTCCCATAATTGCGGAATTCAAATGCCCAATGACCTTATTTTCCATATTTGAAACATTTACCTGTCCCTTTAAGACAATTCCCTCCTTCTTTCATTCCATACTTCGAGCATAAGTGAAAACTCATCTTCTCTTCAGTGTGGTCTTTATATTTCCCATTGAGTTCCATTTTCCTATTCTTATCAAACCCATATGACGGATGGTTTACTCTAATCTCCATCTCAACATTGAGATCACATCGAACAATTTCCACATAGGTATTGAAGACCTAAATTCTTAACAGCCTTAGAAGACTTGGTTTTAAGCCACTAAAGAATCTATCGATCTTACTCTCAGGTTGGATAAAAATTCTAGAAGCATACCTTGCAAATCTTGTAAAATTTTCTTTGTAGGTACTAAACGATTCATCATGCTTTTTCCATAGTTCATGAAACCCCTTCTCCATATTTATTCAAATAGTACAAGGGATGTACTTGTTGAAAAGTATGTTCTTGAACTCACCCCATTCCATAGACTCAATTTTGTCTCTTTGACTCGTATACTTGATAATATTCCACCATTGATCAGCTTCTCCTTCCAAACGATGTATTGCTAAGATGAAATTATCATGTTCAGAACATTGAATAACTGAAAATATCTTTTCCATGGTACTTATCCATTGTTCAGCCACTAATGGATCAGTAGACCTGCTGAATGTGGGTGGACGTTGCCTCATGAGGATTCAACATAATGTTTCTCCTTCCTTTTCTCGTTTGGAAGTCCGTAATGATTCATATCATGAGAAAGTTGTGTGACCATGGCTAAAAGATTGTTTATTCCATCTCCCATAACTTTTGGTTTCTCAGGGGGATGATAATTTCATTGCCCGTCACATTCAGCATTAACACGGTTCCTTCGGGTTCCAGCCATTGACTAAAACCAATAAGCATAGTGTGAGAAAAACTAATCATAATAGGAAAACCACATAATCCAAAATAAAATTTCACACTTTTGGTCTTATCATATTTTATTCATGTCCATTTCTAAAACATTAATATTGTGTTCTATGCCTAGACATATCCTTATGGATCTTACTAAGGCTTTAACTTCCTAGTTTCAATAGGTTGACTATAACTTTCCTCTGATACCAACCATAACGACCCCTACATTACATACATTGTTATTAATTCATAATTGAAGCATACTTATTAATAAATATAACAAAACCATTATTGGACCATATAGTTATAGTGTTTTTAGAAACCGGGAAACATAAACAACAAGTTCATAAAGCATTTACATGTTCTCCCATTTATTTCATCATATCTAGAGTCTCTTTTGGCATATCCTACTTAATACCCTTCTTCCCGACCTGGGGAAAGAAAACATACAAAAGGATGAGCTCAACTGCTCAGTAAGGGTAAATAAAGGAAATATCAATCATATCATATTCATAAGAACATAACATTTTCAAAATCATAACTTGAAAAATAGATCATAATATCATAAAGTGGGTTAAATCATACTAGTGAAAAGTAATCCCAATAATCATAACATAAAAAATGAAACATTGTGGTATACACATGTAATCATAGAAAATAATTACATATTATTCAAGACTCATTTCCAAGACTATCATAGAAGACAAAGTCCATTTCTGAACTGAGTTCACTACTCGTTCTGGTCCTGTATCATTAAACTGAATTAACTTGTCGTTACAGCCATGTCTATCTCATGAGATATAAATCTTTACCCAATGCATTTTAGGGAGATATAGGTGCCACCCATATCATAATGAAGCCATTACTATGTGTTCCACAAAATCATAAATCATATATCATAGCATAACCCATGTAATAAAAATGGGATTCTTAAACATCATGTCATCATAACATAATCCATATAAGATAATTGGACATCATAAAAATAGATACATCATAAAATAATCAAATCAATGTAAAAATAGGGATAGAAATAGAACCATATATTATCTTATATGTAAAATTATTTTGATAAAACACTTGAACTCCATTCTTGAAGAAAATAACCATTATATGTCAAAAACATTTTTCCTTTCATAAAATGTCATACAATTTTTAACTAAAATAAGTTAATTAAAAATATACATGAGAACATGTAAATGAAGATTCATGGAAATAATGTTCTATGAAATCACAAATATCCATCCATTCCATATAAGTTAAAAAACATTCTTCTCGTACTTTGGCCGGAAAAGTCAAAAAGTATCTTGTACTGAAAACGACAAAAGATTCCTTACATATCTTTTACTAAATTTCACCAATCAGAAAAATTGGATTTAAACAATTATAGGATGATAGAAATAATATTAAATATTTAGGAAACATGGATGTGGATGATAAATATTTCCCTATAAATTTTGAAGTATAAACAATCTCGGATAAAAATGAGATTGTGAGATTTTCCCTTACCTTAGGCCTGATATTCTTCATACGTATACGAAAATCATGTATAATGATTTAAATAATGACATTGGCTTATTACAGGATCATATTCATTGTTATGATATCATATATGGTAATATTCATATCTTCTTATTAGTAATATTTCATTACTACTTGTTATTCGGCCGTTTATTGTTTTATGTTCTTATGCATGTTTTGTCGAATAGATCATTATTCCTTTTTTTAGGTTATAGATACCTAATTTATAGAATGGTATTAGTGTAATATATATCATATTTATTCATTCAATTCATTTATAAAATAATTATTTAATGAATATCATGTAGAACGGGTTGTATCACATCGTGGAGACGGTAGGTTGTACATACGCATGAGCGATGATATCATTCCCATAATTATATGAATGGAATTTGAGTTGATGATATAATATTTCATAATCAGTATCATGTTATAATAATCATATATAGTTATTTGTTACACCATTATACCCATCCAAGTAAGGTGGTGGTGGAAAACATATTACACCACGGCATGGAGACGGTATTCTGTACGTACGCACGCGCGGTGATTTAGTTTCCCATATGATGGATAGAAGGTGAAATAGGGTTGTTTCATATTTATAATAATATATTTTTATATTAGTGATACTTATTTTTTTACTTTATAATGTAACCAATAAATATAATGAAGTAGAAGAAGAAATAAACATGAAAGAATTGGTAGATGAGATTACATCTTCCTTGACATGTCTCTTTTAAACTTCCTATTAGGGCACTAGAGTTGATCTTTTGAGAAGAAAAGAACCTCTATGATATAACTAGATATTTTGATAAGAGAAATGTTTTGGGTTTGGCGGAGCTTGAAGGCTCCAAATTTTGTGAAGATTAGAGAGAGGAAGTTCTCTTTTATAAGGGAGGAGAGGGGCACATTTGAAAACCTAAAAATATTAATTTATAATAAATTCATATTAGGCTTATAATGTCTCAAAAGTGAATTATTTACAGTCTAGAGTGGGTATGGGTCTAAAGACTCTCAACCAATAGGTTTTATACAAGTTTAGGTTACCATTTTAACCTTATCATTTAGATTTAACTCTATGTTAAATAATTTAACTTTTACCGTGTCTTCTTTTATTCTTACACTATATGGTTTATAAACCTACTGTAAACTACCAATAGAACCCCAATTGGTTAATTAATGTAATACATATTATTATTTAATCCATTTTCCCGATCCTTATATTTTTATTAATATAATATCAATTAATAATTTAATATTTTTTTTAAAACACTTTTATGTAAATTTTGACACTATTTGGTATTTTGTTTTTTCTAAATTCATAACAGAATTTTTACTTTGAAAAAAATTCTTCTAAATAACCCTAATATATTATATTAAACTATAAAATTAGTTTAATTCATAAAAAGACTCTAATTACATTTATTATGGTATTTATAATATCAATTATGTTAATATTTCATTAATAAGGTAATTAATGCATCATCATTGTGTCATAAATAAATTAAATTATATATGGTTCTAAAATTATAAATAAAATACGATTATGTAGGAAATAGTATTATATTTCTAATGAATATTTATAGTCGAATTTATCATATGTATAACCCAATAATAAAAATATTTCACAGATTAAACATTGATTTTAACTCATTTAACTCTTCTATTAATGAAATAATAATAAATGTCATAATCTAATCCAAGTGGACCAAAAGGGTAATATTTTATTCCTAAGGTTGTTTTTAGTCGAATTACATTTATCCAATAGAATTAGGACATTGTTAGGTTAATAATAATATCATTTTTACCCTTAATTACACTCTTTACTTTAAGCCGTGGTAAATAAAAGTAAAAAGTTAATATTCACCAAAAATTATTTTTACCCTTAATTACACTCAATGTTTTCACTATTCAAAAAAATTGAATGTTTTTAGAAAAATAACAAAAATTCACCCAAGACTAATTTCGATATTCCAAATCCAAAAATGAAGTCCATTTTGAAAAATAAAAGTTATAAAATTTCAAAAATTGGTTATTACTATTCATAACAGTTAGTTCATATAATATTTTAATAACATATCGTTGTTTAGTGAAACTCAGTATTGCATACAATGCAAGCTATCGAGGAAGTTTTCTCTTGCGTGTAATACAAGCCAAAACATTATTGTGTGAAGTGAAGGATTCTTTTGGTGTTGAGTATAACATAATACATAAAAAAATATTTCTCATAAAATCTCCTGGTGTTACATTATTTATTTCTTATCAGTTAACTAAATCACTATCCATAATTATTTATTGTTTTCATCCATTTCAAAATGATCACGTCCCACATTGGTTCTTATATTTAGAATCCATGTATGTTTTATTCTAGATAACTATTTTACATACATTTTATTTTTATTAATAAAATATTTTATTAATCTAATTTATAATGTCAATTTTCAAAAAAAAATTCAAATATCCAACTAATGATTATCAAGAGAAATATCAAATTTTGAGGATGAAATTTATTAAAATGGGCACGATATACCACCCTGTGATTAAAAAAAAAGAAATATGTTCAATAGAATAAACAACCTGAATAACTAAACTTATAAAATAATGAAAATCCTTGATAATTTATTGTATACTTCTTTTAAATCAAATTTAATCAATTGAAATTTTTATTGTACATGCAACCTCAATATTTTTATATTTGATAGTGTATTCAATAAAAAACACCGATATTAAATGACCCACGATATATGTATCCATTATAACAATTCTTTTAAATTAGCATGTATGAATTGTATTAACTAATTTATGATATATATATAAATATATATCTTACCAAACATAAATTGTTTTAAAATTGTAATAAATAATCATTCAGTTTTTAGTAAGGTAATTTCATACTAAAAAATTAAGTTATCATAAAAAATGATTTTTATTAATTTTGGGGAAAAATATTATATATTATTTTTGGAAATTTTATAAAAAATTTAAAATTAACTTCAATTATAAAATAAAAATATAAAAATTTACTATGGGTGAAATGATGGGAATTTTTTGAAAATGTATTTTTTCAGTGAATAAGGAAACACACTGATTTTTTGAAAACATTTAAATTATTTTCAATAAATGAATTAATTTAAAATTAAAATATTCTATGAATATTATTTCAAGATAAATAGTCTTTATTTATTAATATTTTATTCACATAATTTCATTCAATTTATTATTATAATATATTTTAGTATAAGTTTGTTTTTGGGTCTAAAAATGACATTTTAATGATACCTGTTTTAAAATACACATGTTTATCCATTTTAATTAATTAAAATAATCACTAATAATTATTTTTTAAATTTAAATGTATATGTATTATATAAATAAATATAAATTCATGCTGATACAATAGTAATTATTAGATATAGATTTAATATAATATCATTTTATGCTTGTAAAAAATATACAACTTGAAAAAACATGTTTTTTCATTGCGTCTTTGGGTTTTGGTTTAAATTTAATTTTTTTACATTTAAAAAAAATTCTACATAAATAAAGTTAATTTTTTAAATCATCATGTAGAAAATATTATTATGGGTAATTTTTTAGCTTTTTTGAAAAGAATTATTCTTTCAAGAATAGTTAACTATACAAGAATTTTAATTGAACATAACCTCTTCATTTATATTTTTTATTAAGTTATATTACGTTATAAATTATTTTTAAATTTAAAATTTTTTAAATTATATATCTATTAATATAATTTATGTCAGGTTAAAAATATTTAACATTGAAATTTTATATAAAAACTTTGTAATAATTTGAACGTTTTCTCTTTGAAAATGTGCTTTCCCACCATGTTTGTGGGATTAATTTTAAATTAAAATTTTTAAATTATGTGAACTTAATTTGAAAAAAATGGTTTAAATGTTTTGAATCATCATTATTTATAATATATAATAATTCTATATTATTTTTTAATAAAAATTAATAGTGAATCTTGTCAGAATGATTTATCGTGGTTTAGGGAAAAATGGGATTGTCGGTAGTTAAACTAAAAAGATAATGGTTAAAATGATATAAAACATTTTAAAAAATTTTATGGATAATTTATTACCTTATAATATATTTAAAATAATATTATAAATTATTTTATCTTCTCTAAAGGAAAATATTTAAGTGTAATTCATTCATTATAAAAAATTAATAACATTCCATTTACCCCCACACCCTTATAGAAGGCCATCCCTCTCCTCTTCCCGTTGCATGTTCAATAACCATTGGTTTAGAAAATACCTACCCATATAAAATATATAACTCACTATTATCTTCATATAATCCTTAGTTTGGTCATAATGAAAACTAAATAAGTCCATCAGTCCAAACCTGATGAAGTTACTCGGAAAAAGGTAATGTTCTTTAATGAGTGTTTTTGTTTTATTTCTTTCCCCAACTCCTTCAATTATTTTGAAACATGCCTATATAAAAGAAATAATATCATAAATATACTAATATTTTATTAATTACTGTAATAACCTAAATCCTTCTCCCATTCCATTAAATGGATCATCAAATCATCATTCGTGTGTACAGCGGACAACCGGCTCTTGAACCAGTGTTATTAATTAGTTCATTAACACCACTCATAGTTATAAAATATTATTGTTCTAATATATGTATATATAAATATATTATCCTTTTAACATAGTTATAATTTTGGATTCATTATATCATAAATACTTTTATTACTTTCCATTTCATAGGTGATATGATAACATCGCTCCTGTATATGGCAGAGTACTATATCACAAAAACAATGCGATTCATTTTTCACTATATCTTTATATTGAAGGTAATAAGGATAAATTTAATTAATATATTTAATTTATATGAAAAATGTATGATATTTAGGAAATATTTATAATTATTATAATATAATATGTCAATTTATTTCTTACCTTTTCACTCATTGATTGATGATAATGTCATTCATGTTCTTATGGACGACAACCTTCGCAAAGTGATGTTACTCTATATTTCATAACAAAAAATCATGTATGACATTTTTATTTATATTTAAAGAAATAATATGTTATTTTTAATATTATTATCATTCTTTAAATATAACATGTTACAACTTTTCATAATTTTCATTGGAAAAGGTAGACGATACTCATGCGTAAAATCATCCTACCATGTCCATGAACGTATCATACATCATTTCCAAAAAAAATAATTCACAATTGGTAATAAAATCATAATTAGTGTATAAATATTACAGTTATATCATGATTATTATTATGGATATGATATAATTATATTATATACAAAAGAACTAGAACATTTATTACAAATAATGGGTGAGAACACAATGAAATTAGCAATAAAAAAATTGAAAAAAATTAAATATTATTAACAAATGGATAATAATATGTTATAAAAGAATCAAATATCATATTATAAATAATAATATGGTTCTTTAATAATTTAATAAAAAAACTAAACGACTATAATGGAGTGTAAATCATGGTCAACAAAAAGGAAGTTTTGGGTAAGGGATATCTTGGCATAATTAACATTCATTGGGTTAAACATTTACTTCACCAATAATTTTATGCTATTATTTAGTTTTTTATAAAAATTTATTGTTTTATACTTTATATAAAATTGATTTACATGGTTTTTCATTTGATACAAAAATGAATTAAATTATTAATCCCCAAATCAATGATATGATATTTGTAAGGGTTTCTTTTACCAATTTGTCTTCATTGAGTATTATTTCATTGATAGTGCTAATATTTCTCACGTTTTTTATAAGAATATAAATTGTTTTCAGCCTCCATATTTTTTAATTTTATCTTATATGGATCAATTATGTATTCATGATGTTTTTTGAGAAAAATTGTGGAAAGTGATTATTTCTGGATTTTGACAGATTTTTTACCAAAAGGGTGTTATGGGAATTGGATTAAAAATATAATTCCATATTGATTTATTATTTTTTAGTTTAAAAACATTATTAATTTCTTTTAACATTTATTTTGGACTACTGGCTGATTCGATAACCTAGGGGCCCTAAAAATTCGTTGATGTTGGGATCTTTTTGGGGCAGATGGTGTAGACCCCACCACCATAACAGAATAACAAACTAGTCTAAACACCTCCAATAGGGGTTATTATACATTTAATGGAACTAAAAATCTTATTTTTGATTTTATAATAAATTTCATGGAGTTTTGATATCATAATCAGGGCCTTTGAATGTAATATTTTGAACGAAGCAACCTATATCCTTCATCTAGAGAAAGTAACCGTCAATAAAAAATACATAACTCATACATACAATGGATTTTTAAGCTGAAATTTTTATGGTGGATGAAGATAAAATTTGGAAAAAACTATTATGAATAATTATCTATGTGATTCATCGATTATTTGGGCTAAATTTTTAAAAATTTTGAGTACAAATTCTATCTATAAATGGTTTATATCTCCTACCTCACAAATAAATCCATTCTATTCCAACTCATTTCATCTAAGGCACTGAGGAGGGGATCTCCAAAAATGGAGGCATGCCAAAAAACATTCCCATTACATCTTAATTTACTTTTGTTCTTTATTTTTTGTATTATTTTCATTTTATAATTTAGATTTCTAATAAATTCATGCATAGTTTTTATTTTTATTTCAATCTTCTTCACCCTTATATTTCTTCCATTCTTATTTTTCTTTTCATTCAATAGTCCCATCCAACCATAGTAAACAATAATATCATAGATCATCATTAACCAACTTAATGTACAACCTAGGGGAGTGTTCATGTTCTTTAACATGAGGCAATGTTTTTATCTTCTTTGAGTTAATTATAATGAGAATTTAAAGTGGGTGTAATCCTCAGTGTGGTTGTCAAAATATTAATTTCTTAACTTATAACCATTTTAACTTGATTGAGTAGGTGAATGGAGGCTGTTCTTGGAAATATTTATGCATAATTTTTAGTCATAACTGGGGTGTATTGAGGTGTGCACACATACAATGATGTGTGTTTACTAAGGAGTTTTGAAGTTTTTCACTAATGGTGATCCCAATAAATTCTCTTTAGAGAACTTCCTTTCTTCTCTAATTCCATTATTTTTATCATTACATGTTATTTTTAATTTAATTTTGAATTTAATTTATTTTATTAAATTATATTTCTCTAATATAAAATATAAACCACCAAAAAGGAATTAGTTATTAGGAGAATTACATTACGTAGGTAATCAAACAATGAAAGCTCCTCAAGTGAGATGACCCTAGTCAACCACTATGATACACTAGTAAATCACAAAAATATGGTTTTTACTTGTCCCATGATACGAATAGTTCAAAACCAGAATCGTTACAAGGGATCCAATCAATTATTCATTTATTTTTCTATTTTAAAATTTCAGATAGTTTTCGTGGATTACAAATTAAAAATAAAAATAAAAAATATTCTATCCTCTAACGTATCTAACTGCTATTATTCTGTGTGGAATGAATACTCCTATGTGAAATAAGAATATTAAGAGGAAGATATTTAAGAGTAAAACATATCTCAAGTGAATGAATATAATGATTCCATATACTGATTATGAGGTAAAATTTGATGGCTAACAGAATATATCCATGTTACCAAAGAGCAACCAGATCCTGAACATCATGTGGGAGATCAAATAGATCTGGATGACATTTTGAATGATTTTAAAGAAAATCAATGACATCCCATTCATTCTATAGAACCTGAACTAGTTGGGGGAGAAATTTCACCACTCATATTTGAAATTGAAGATAATTTGGAGGATCACAACTACCAATCTCCATCCACTAAGACGAAACATTAGGAAGAATTTACTGTTGAATAATTGATTGAAACAAAACCAATGGAGGGAGATTATTGTTTATTAAACTCTTACTTTAAGGATTTCATTCAATCTGATATGAATATCACTCCTTATGTTTAATAATTTTTATATTTGGTCAATCATTACTTTTCCTTAGAGGAATAGTAAAAACTGAGCATGCACTTACTGAGGAACACATGATGATCCGATATTTTATTGAACATATATTTGAGGAGGCCCATAAATAATCCCATGTTATTGATATTATGGAAAAAAATCCACTAGAATGAGATGAATAAATTTTATAATTATCAATAAAGGAGGAGGAGGTTACATACTTCATCCAACACCCTCTATGAATGATTTACCACATAATGATTGTGGAGGATCTTATGTACTCTATCCTTGGATACCTCTTCAATAAGAAAAAAGAATAGCAAGATGGGAAGAAAAATGTGTGGCATTTCATGTCAAATAAGATACACCCACCATCAATCTTTCGATAACAGTTGGAACTACCTTCTGAAGGTAGAAAAAATTATTTCCCTCTTGGGGGATTGTATCAAGATTTATCCAATACATTATTCTTCTAATAACATTTTTAATATTAGAAATATATATTTCAAATTCAGTATTATTAATTTTTCAATCATATAACCCCCTCACTCTTATGTTTTTAATCATTAATGACATGATCACTGTGCTTAATTGACTAATTTTTTAGGATCATGATGAAAAAAGGGATACTCAGTCAATGGAAGAGAATGACTAAGATTCATGGGAAAGGGAGATCATTTTTTAATAAAATTTTAAAATCATTACATTTTTGTCCAATAAATTTTTTTGAGCTTTAATGATAATTATTGCTTTCCCACATCTGAATTAATTCTTTACTCAACTAATCTAATAGACCTGAGATTCATAAGAATATAGTGATTCTTGTTTTAGAATTCAATGAAAATTATTTAAATAGAGAATTGAATTTTTTTAAGTGATTAATATATATTAAAATGATGACTCATTATTTTAATCAATTAATTGAATCTTGTAAATGAAATTCTCCAATTTTTCAGGCTTTGAATTTCTAAAATTCATGTGAATTGATTTGTTATTATTAATCATTCTTTGAGTGATATTCGAAAATCAAATGTTTATTTACCAATAGTATTTATTGACCATGTAATTCCTATTTGTTCTTGTTCATATTTTTTAATTGATCTTGGGACATGTCACCTACCAGAAGATATATTAAAACATAACAATGATACATGTTGTGAAAAAACAAATTTAAAATGATTGAGGTTACTTTTGATAAAAAAATTATCTTTAAAAACCACCTTTACATCAATTCTTGTTTTATCCCATAGAGACTATTAATGGAAATGTTTGGAATGATCCATGTTTCTAGCCATTTTTTCCATTCTTACCCCACTTTAGGTATTTTCATAATATTTTTAATGTATAAGTAAGGGGGTTAATAGAGTCATGGTGTAAGGGATGATTTATATTTTATAAGAGAAAAGTGTGTGGGTAATATTATTTTAATAGTAACAGCATTTGGAATTATTCATTACACTTCATTGTTTTCCCCTATTGGAAAAAAATGATGAAAAAAATGATAAAAATTAAAAAAAAAATAAGAGAAAAAATTGGTTTTTTATTTGGGAGAACAAAAAATAACCATTTTCCCAACCAATAATCTTTTGATCATATCTGGTTCAATGATGTATTTGGGGTCTGATATAATCATAAATTTTGAAAAAAGAGAATAAAATTTAATAAACAAAAAAAATTCAATATGGTTCACAAATCATTCATTATACATTATTTAATTGTGACCATTCATTGAGTTTGGGGGAAATTAGAGTTTCAAAATTGAAGGGGATAACTTCATTAAAAAAATTTATCATGCATTGTACTTAAGAGATAAATATCCTCCTTGAGTCATATTTTTTAATGCGTCAAAACCTACCAACATTAAGCCTTATATACATTTAAACCTTAAATGAAAAGTACTCAAGATTTTAAGTTCATTTTTTCATTAAAAATTAGAAATTTAACTCACTTTTAAGCCTATGGATAAGGACTTTATATTCATGATATGGGCATAATTCAATATGAATTTTGTCATGAGTGATAAGATAAATTTATTAAATGTGAGGTAAATCCTAACTTCTCATGTATAATAATAATGAATTGAAGAGATTGAATGAATGAAAAGATATGTTCCATTATTTTTCAAAGGGGGAATGTAAATTATAAGAATTAATAGTTTCCTTGAACAATGAGAAATTAATTGATACTTCATATGGATTTTTAAAATTTTGATTTCACATTAAATGTGATTGATTTTATTACTTTGGAATATGGATATTGGTAACATTATTGTCCAATCAATACTACGTTGAGATTTTATTCCTGAGGGAAATCATGGTTTACGTTTGGGGGAAAAAATAATGATAATATTTTCCAAATTTTTATATGAATTTATATTTTTTTAACAATGCAAATTTATCAATTTGAGTTTATGTGGATCAATTTTGTATTTAGGATGTATTTCGAGAAATTTTTTGAAATGTTCTAAATTCTGGATTTTTGAATGATTTTTTAAAAAAGGGTATTTTGTTAATTTATTTTAAAATATTATTACAAATTTAGTGATTATTTTATGATCCTTGATTAACTTCCTTCATCTTTTTCTTCAAGACTAGGGGATGATTCGATTATTTAGAGGCCCGAATAATTCGGTGATGTTGGGAAATATTAAGGATGGACAGTGTGGACCCCACCACCATAACGGAAGCACTACTCAGTCTAAATACCTAAAATTTAATCGATTCCAATTATAATGGAACTGTGAATCATATTCTAGTTTTTCTAATAAATTTCATGGAGTGATGAGCTTAGAAACATGGCCACTGAATGGAATATTTTGAAGAAATCTTCCTTAAACCTTCATCCAGAGAAATTAATTATCAATAAAAAATTCATATATCCCACATCAAGTGGACAATTAGTCTGAAATATTAATGGTGGATCAGAAAAACCTTTTGGAATAACTTTTATGAAAGATTTTCTGTGTGATTCTATCATTAATTTTGGATCCAATGAGGTATCTATCAGAGTATAAATTCTTCCTATATAATAATAGGATTTCTTACCTATCAAAGCATTCCATTCCATTCTATCACATTTCATTTGAGGAACTATGGAGGAGATATCAACTGAGGGTGGTCGGCAACAATTATTCCCCTTTAATTTTTTATTTATTTATTTTCCCATTTTTTTCAATTGTAATCTAGATTTCTAATAAATTAATGCAATAATTTTATTTTTTTGTTTATCTTTATAACCCTTATTTTTCATCCACCATTCTTCTTTTTATCTTTTCATGTTATCATCTTACTATAATGAATTATAATACTCATCATCCTAAGTAACTGAACCACGGAATATCTCAGGTGAGTAATCAGGTTCTTGAACCTGAGACCATGTTTCTATCTACTTTGAGATTATTTTAAGGATAAGTTATAGTGGGTGTAATCCTCACTATTGTTGTCTAAGGTTTGAATCCTAAATATATTACCAATTACATTGATTATGGTGGTGAATGGAGGGTGTTCATTGTGATATCAAATTATAGATTTCAATTATAATCGGTTTATAATGATGTGGGAACACATACGATGGAGTATGTTCCCTAAGAAGATTTAAAGATGGTCAATGAAGTTGCTCCATTATAATTATCTCAGGAGATCATTCATTCATGCCTAATTCCATTCTGTTTATAATTTCATGTTATTTAGAGTTTAATATTACATTTCATTTATTTTATTAAATTCCATTTCTTTATTAAAAAATAAAAACAAAAAAAGAATTAGTTCATAGGTGAATTAGATTAAGTATATGAACAAATTGAGAAATCTCTTCATGTGATATGACCAAAGTCAACCACTGTGTTGCACTAGGAAAACAAAGAAATATTCTTTTTCCATACCCCATGATAGGCATGTGTCATTCATATTATGCAACAATTTTATCTTATGTGGTGTATATACATCCTCTTTGATGGAAAATATCATGAATTTGTTTACACTCATGATATATAATGTTTAATTTACTTGTATACATTTATAGGGCTTATGATTTAATTGTACCAAAGTGGTATGAGTTTTATGTTATAAGTTCATTGATTATCAGGATTGAATATGATTTAGTCTCCAATATTTAATTTTTATGATCCACCTCTCAAGGATTCTCATTTTTTATCTTACACTATTTATTAATGATATTTTCAAGTAATATAACCATTTTCCACTTGTTGGTACTTAAATTAATTTATAATACATTATTAAGATAAATCACCTTTATTTTTATCTTTGATCAAAGACCCCTTTCCTTCCAGAAAAATGAATCTATCAATTTTTTAAAAAAATTATCATTTATAAAATGTTTTATTTAAGATATTTCTACCCATGATTGACTTTTTACAAAAAAAATATACATATAATTTTCCAAACAATTCATGTATATATATTACTATAAATGTGAAATAAATATTTTTCTTAACATGTATGAAATGAATGGAATTTCCTATTTTCATGACCATTATTTTATTTGAAGATTCATGTTTTCAATGGTATTTACAAAGGAAATGATTTTTAGAATGATATAAAAAAAATCAAAATAAAAATTGTATTTCCATAAATAATAGTATGAAATTATTTTAATGATTAGTATATATTTTTCCAACTTTATTTTCAAAGATAATAATTTTAATAATAATTTTTGAATTTTACATTTTCTAAAAGTGATTTTTTAAATTAAATTTCATTTTCTCAAAATGAGAAATTCAAAAAATATTATAAAAATAATTATCATTTAAAATAACATTATAAACATATAAATTATGCATTAAAAATCATTTAATTGGTATACACATTTACCAAAAACAACAACCCTTATTGTTATATATGATCCAACATGTATATTTTATACTGATAATATCTTCATTATTACTCTAGAAGGATTGAGATTGTATTGAATAGATTGTTAAGGAACATGTTTATTTCTAGCAAGCTAATAATATTTTGATGATATTATTTTGGAACCCATTAATTTTAAATGGGTAAACCATGATTAAAATAGGTTATTATATAACCCATTTAATTTCAATAGGTTAACCATGTTTCAATTAGATTATTATGTAACTCTTTTCTTTTCTATGGTTTAATCATATTTCAAAGATATTAATAAGAAACCCACTTCTTTTCAATGGGTTAATGAAGTTATAAATGAATTATGATTGTTTATATGAGTTTTATTATGAATTATCTATTTAATTTATTCATGTTTTGGTTCTTAAAATTATATATGATGGGTTTTCTTCAGTTTTTCTTTGTGTACCAATTATAGCTTATACAATGTGTGATTACAGATTGCATCGGGTTAGCCCGATATAGCTTAAACAATGGGTGTGCCTAGATAGCACTCTAATGAATTGTGTAATCATTATTTTATCCAGATAATTATATTGTATGTTGATTATATGGTTATTCCATTTTTAGATGTTCTATATGTATTCTATGATGATAATGTTCCATGATTCTAAAACATTTTATCTATTCTATATATGGGTTTATTGTTTTCCTTTAGACAAGATTAATATATCGTGGTTCATAACCACTATATCCAAAGTATGGTTGTCACTAATCCTAGAGGAATATATTTCAAATTCCACGAAATTTTTTTAAAACAAGGTTTAATAACTAAAATATAACCTAAAGAGAACAAGATGGCATAAATCCTCATTATTGGATAACAAAACTGAAGAGATTAACTTATTATAATAAAATGGGTATAAGGTCTCACCACCCAATAACATACTAACCCAAATACCCTCTACTAAGGATAGTGAATTGGTAGGTTTCCATGTTTCCATCACTTTGGATCCATTATATGGTGTGTCAATTGCAAGTTATAGATGAAAACACCCTTTAAGTTGTAATTAACTCCCTATTTAATAGTAACCACTAAATTTCACTTTTTAGAAATCAATAATTACATATATATATATATATAAGTTTGTTTGTGTGTGTTTCATGATACATTTAAATAAGATACAATTACCATGTTATAATGTCTTGCACATTATAAGTTACAATTAGTGCTTCATGTAAATAAAACCTAACTTTTCACATATGTTCTCAGGATCTAAAAAATCTACTATTAATGATTCAATTATATAGATAAATTTTCAAACATTATAAAGTATCATGATTTATAAATTATATTTTTAATTAATTTAATTATAATAAATTATAATTTTATCCCATGTTACTTATGTTTCATGACTCAAACACGTGATAATTCATTACTGAAGGTGACACCATCCAGGTATATGGTAAAAACACATTTTGGATGATATAATAAACATAAGAAACCAATTATTTATCCTTATTTATTGTTGTAAATATTAGTCTAATTACAAATATTACTCTCAAGGAATCGATAATATGAAGTAGGCTTTGGACACTGTAAATAATCATTACATGGAATATGCACGATATATTAATCATATGTACCTAAAATGATGCATGAAAAATATTTAATTTTCTATATCAGGTCAGTGAGGAAATAAATACCATAATGATAATAAATTCCATAAGTCATGTGAGTCAACCAATGCTGGAATTTGTACAATTATAATAGTAAAAATCTAGGTGAAAAAAATCAGTCCCTAGAGAAATTTATTTTTCCTATTTGTGGGTTAGTTACTCCCAAGCTCAAACTCATTTCCAAATTTTGACATAGTATTGTCTCATATATATCATCCCAAAAAAAATTTGATAATGAAAAAAACCTATGAAATAATTTTTTTCATGTTCTGGGATCAGTGTACTCATAAGTAACCAGACATGTTTGGTCACATGGCCTCAAGCATGCCTCCATGTATGACAGTGCCTGCATACTCATAGCATGGGGATATGAAGGTATGGTGGAGATACTATACTCTCTTTATTATTGTGAATCACAATAATGAATAATAATGATAAAGTGAAAATCATATAGTGAATAAAACATATAAATTAAATCATCTATGTAGTAAAAACCTACATGGATAATAATCATTATCATATAAAAATTGATGATTACATGATGCTGTACAAAATGGGTGTAAATGTAACATGGAAGCATGCATACAATATTATAGGCTATAAAATAGTGTAAAAATACCAAAATGTAAACCCTAATATAATCTTGATAATTATCTGAGTACTCTACCCCCATAGACTAAACTAGTACAAAAATTAAGCATCCAAAGCTGGGGTATTTAATTTATGTCAACCAATTTATAGTAAGTATTTTCATGTAGCACGTAGTGGCTTGAATAGTGTGTGATTTAAAATTAGTTGGTTACCACCAATGGTGTCTATAAATTTCTAGTATGTGAATATGTAATGGTGCAATGTGAAGATAAATGTAAAAATTTTATAAACATAACAAATTTTCTCCATGTTTTCTCATGTTCGCCATGGGATACCCATTTGATAATTCCTAATTTGTTATAATATGAGATTTATCTAAAAACCTATATTTTTATAACCAATAAGAAGATTCATTTCCATTAATCCTAAATAAGAAATATGGAATTTCATGAACATTTATTCAATGTAAAATATATGGAACATCATGACCATTAATTTCAAATAAACTGTATGGAACATCATGTCCATTGATCAAAAAAATTTAAGGATTGGGAAGCCTATTCATTTCAAATAAATAATGGGTAATTTCATACCAATTAAATCTAACAAACAAAAAGAACAATAATGGATAGTATTACCAATAAAAAATGAGAAACATCATGTTCTTTACTAGAGATAAACATGATGTAATCACATCCACCTCATTCTACAATCAAGGTTATGAAATTTCACCCTTCTGATTAATCAATTCCCATTCATAGATTGAAGTCACACAGTTGAAAATTAAATTTAAGGGGGATGATGTTTATAATCTATTCTATATAATTATTTGTATTCTTCAATTAATTTATATGAAATAAATGTAATAAAAGGGGGTAAATATAAACTATTTATCATTAAATCATTTAATAAGTTTAAAGTGACTTAGACTTATAATTCTCCATTATATTACATTTATTAATATTTCAATATGTGGTCTTAATGTATTCATATTCCACACACATGTCCCAAATTTCATTTTATAAACTTGATAGCGAGGGACAGGTCAACACACCTCAAAGGTGGGATTAATTTCAAACCAAAAATCATAGGGTTCATGGTTCTATATGCCAGACACCCCAAGAGGGTGGTTTGAGTAGATGAATACAAGCTCTTAAAATGAAATTTGGTTTGTAATGAATAAAAAATTAATTGCTTAAAAATATACTTAATTAAATTCATATTTTAGTGATGTTTCATGGAAATTCTGGTACACAACAAAGTGACATATAATGAGAACACAAATATTTATTATGAAAATATTTTAGAACAACTACCTTATACTAGTGGTTGACACATCCTCCACTGTCAACCGTTTATTTGGATGTAATAGGTGAAATCATAAAAACTAAAAAACACCCTGAAAATATGGAATATGAGCTCTTATAGAAATATTATTCAATATGGAAAGATATAATGAGAAAAAAAGCGAGATTAATTGTAGTAAAACTAATAGTAATCATACATGATGAATGTATGTTTATAGAAAACTCCAATGGAGAGTATCTCTCAAATTATAGGTTCATAGGGAGAAGATACATCCAATGGGAGGGATACATTTCATTTTATGTAATGAAAAAATGGAGAAGAATACTTATGGGATGGGGGGAAATTGGTAAAATCAGAAATTATAAATGTTTACATGGATTGGACACACATTTATTCAAACCATTCACTAACAATGTGGTCTCTACTATCTAAGTGGATACACATCACATAGGATTGGTTCGTGAATAGAAAAATCCAACACACACCATTCACATTACAACTATATTTTATTAATGTTTACACACATCCCTGGGAAATCCAATGCATGGTCAAAAAAATGTTCTCCTCCATTATTGGGATGCATGTTTGAGCCCCACAATTACAACAATTCATGATTCAATAGTGCGCCACACTCTGTTTCTTAAAAAAAATCAGCAGTGAACATTGAGAAAACCATGGATACTCCTTAAATCTTCTTTAGTACTTTATTCATGATCTTAAGGATAAAATAAGTGATTTAAAATGAATATTAATGAATAATTACCTCCAAGAAAAACTGGGATCTTATAGTCTCTCTCCATGGAAACTCTCTAACTTACAAGAATTAAGATAGGGGTTCTAATAGAATCATTAACACTTGATCTTTTTTTGTGACACCCGAGACCCATACACCCAATTTTGATTCCATATAGACATATAATACTTACAATATTTCATATAAATTTTAAAATCATTGACAAATTATTCACATAATTACATGACTTAATGAAAAATATTTTTTAAATATATTCCCAATAATTTTTTTGAGCATTAGATAATTACAAAAAATAAAAAACTAATAAAGTCATTGTATTTATCAAATAATGTAAATTTTTTCAAAAATACAAGAAACTACTTAATCTATGTTAATTCATCAATACCCCCTATACATACACCAAACATTCAATTCTTCTAGTCATGTCATGAATAATTTTTTTTAAACCTGGGGAAAGAGAAACATAATATGGGGAGAGCTAAAATTCTTAGTACGGGAAAATATACAACTGATATAATCTTGTCATAGTAATTTATAGAATATTTTTTATAGGAATAAGAAATAATCATAATTTTGTAATCGAGTGAAACTAATAACATTCTATATCTATAATTAGTAATTCAAGTAAATATATCATATGGATAATAATAACCGGTTCCTTATCAATGAAATTAAAAATGTTGGATACCTAATTTGATATCATTATCCAATATATCAAGATCTTATATATCATGATCTTTATATCATTTCTCTTATTATGGGAAGTAATTCTTCCAAAATACATAAACATGTTTGTCTCATGAGACCTACTAGTGAATCAAGGGTCGAAATAACATTAGGACCCACCCACCACTAGTTTATGGCCAACTGATTCATCATATGATAAAATAAATTAAAAATTCATAATCAACATTTTCAGGAATCATCAATATTGAAATAAAAATATATACAACACCAATACCTTCCACCATATCAATTAAATGGATAGTATGATTATAAAAAATCAATATAAAGAAGTTTTATGGTTAAATAATATATATACAAACATCCAATAATCATCCATATTGTAATAACAACATATGAAACACCAATATATACACCTATGAATAAATGGGGTAACATGATAAAAACCAATAGTGATAAATAAGGTGCATGGTTAAACAATATATATACATATTTCCAATAATCATCCATATTCTAATAATAATATAAAAATGCTAATACTATTTCCCATGTCAATAAATGGAATAACAATATAATAACCCATCCATAGAAAAAAAAAGATGATTAAAGGACACAATGTTTATGATGAAACATTATTATGATTTAAATAAAAATATTATTAGCAATATAGAGAAAGTGTTTGGTGGTATAGAAATAACAAATCCCATGTGTGGTAAATGAAAAATACAAGGCTGTTAAACAATATGAAAAACCACCTTTTAAAAGAGTGATTGCAACAATATCATATAAGAAGATATCAAAATTAATATTTTGTGATTCTATTAGTTGAAACCCCAAAAACATAAATATATTTAATAGTATAAATCCTGAAAGATGGACCATATGAGTATAATTTTATAATTAAAATGGAAGTTTAAACATAAAAAAAATTTCTAAATTTTTTTTTATCATTGTAATAAGATAAAAAAGTTATGGGTCACATTCGAAAGTAATTTTCAAATGGGTGATGTGACAAATTTTTAATGAAATTAATTTTACATTGAATATCCTATAATTTTGCAGTGTAAATGACATAATGTTTTCCCAAAATAAATGTGGTGTGGAATATATGTTTTTTGGTATTAAATGGGAAAACCATTTAAAACATCTTAGAATACCTTCTTTTAAAACCTACACAATAAAATGTGTAGGGAAAAGAATTTATATTAAAATATTTTCCCCAATTAGGATTATAAAATACAATATGATAAAATATTAGGGAAAAAACAAATAATGGTAGAATTATTTTTGTGATGAAACAATATAACTCAAGAATAAGAGACCTAAGTAGTCAATATACCTTATCAGCAACATATTCCTTGAAGTATGAAATATTATAAAAAGGGATTTTATATTTTGTAAATTTTTACTATCAAAGGAGATTATAATGTAATCAATGTTATGAATGATCCAAATATATATATGAAATAATTATGAGAGAAGAAATTATAACTCAATAAAAGTAATTTGATTTCCAAAAAACCATATAACTGATGTAGTAACTGAGTCAAAATTTATTTGATAAAGAGGAACAAATTTGGATTATTATTTAACTAAATAAAATAATATATGACAGAGATACAATAATGGTTAGTGAGTATAAAATTAATAGTAAAATGTGTCGCATAACATAAACATGACTTTAGGAAATTTTATTTGATACAAACAACTCCTATGGAATGAGTAACATTTCAATCAAACACACATGAAAAAGATGGATTATAATTAATCATAAGATGAAATTATTAAAAGATAAATATTAACATGATATGTCAAATTTTATTTATATACACCACATAAATGAAATAATAGTTTTAATATAAAAAATGTCTCAAATAGAACAATTTGTGAGGGAAACCTTTACCTTGTTCCAAATTAGTTCTATGCATCCTCTTAATTTCATGAATTATAAATTTAATCATACTAAAAATTTTATTAATATCCTTATTCATGTATATTTAATTTAATATGGACTATTTATTTTCATATTATATTAATTTATTATTATTATCTTCTTATTTTTGGGTAAAAATTGAATTGATTCAAACATATTTTGGTAATTTTAACTATAGAAAATTATATTTAACTAATAAATAAAATAAATAATATAAAATAAAAATAACCAAAAACCAATCATAATATTCTCATTAAATCATAATAACCATAGTATTTAATCTGCCGTATTTATCAAAGATATTGTTTTATAGCATTGTTGAAGTAGGTGGATAAACAAACCCCAGACATGAACATGCACATTCTCGATGGGTGAGAATAGATAATGAAGGGTATAATATCATTATAGTAGAATAATAATGATATTATTGAATTGTTTTAGGGTTTTTGAACATATATAATGTTTTTTGGATAAATAATGAAGATTAATATGAAATGATAAAAAAACAATACTTTATAGAAGTAGTAGTCGACACAATTAAATTTTTTCCTTATTTAGTTTTTCAGTACGGATGGAAATGAAAGAATACATGCTTTGAATATAATATAACAATAACAATGTATACTAATAAAATTTATGAAATAATATTAATAGGGTTATGGTTATTTTGGAATAGAAATTGTAAGAATAAATGTTAAGGAGTAAGAAATACTCACTTTGGAATGGTGAAATTTCTATTTGAAATATCCTTGAATATGAATGGATTATGAAACAAAATAGATGATATAGGCTTATGAAAAAAACAGTGGGTTATTGATGAAGGAAATATAAGATTTCTTTAATGAATTTTAGGTAATCGGTATGTCATAAAGGTGCGGAAGTGATCCCTTTTATATTTGAAGGAAAGGGAACATCATTGAATACCCCTTTACTTTTATGTGATATAACTACTCTATTAAATGGTAAATGAATCAAAACGTTAGAAATAATTGTTTATAGGTTAAATAATGAAATTAATTCCTCATAAAAAATTACATGCATGTTTTTGAAATTTGATAAGTTATTTTCTCATAGATTTTTTATATTTTATTTTTTAGTTTTTTTATCGTAGTAACTAGTTTATAATTATGTAATTTATTTACTAAAATTATATAAAAACCCCTCTCACAAAATTTGGGTTTTATGAACATCAATTAAGTATATATTTTTTCAAATTCATATTATAAATAATATAAAAATAATTTCTAAATTAAAAATATTATATATATAAAATTTTTTATAAAAGGGTGTTTTAACCAGTATGTGTTCTTAAATTTATTTAGAATTGGTTACCAATTCAATGTATATTAGTAAACATATATGTTTTTTAATAATAATACATGAGTCACTATTTAAAGTATTTTAACATAATTATTTGTGTTAAAATTTTACAAAAGTAATAAAATAGTATTTCCAAGATTATTGTTTTATCATTACCAATGTAATTACATTTAATCTCATGAATCGTCCTTTTATGCCAAAAATATAAATTGAAATTATTAAATAATATGATATAAATGGATATGTAATATTAAATCCATTTTTATATATTTACTTTCTATAACTGATGACATTTAATTTTTAATATAAGAAAAAAATAATATTTTTTAGAATTAAATATTTCATTTGTTCCCAGAATGGAATGAATTGGTTTTATAAAAAACATACTATTTTAGAATGGTATGAAAAATACAATGTACATTTTCAAAAAATTCCTGAAAACCAATAGTAACATGATTTCCTTGTGTGTCAAAAAAATCAAGAGTACTATTTTCATATATAATAAATGCTCATGAAGGTGAAGTAGTATTATTCAGGGAAAGAATGGAATTGAAAGGAATAAACTACCTATGGAGTATCTCTAAGAACCATTTTTAAATTATAGAATCAAAAAATATTTGTTTAATGGTAGTATTAAATGGATAATGGTGATTATATACAATTTAAAAAAAATTATTATTGTTTGGAAAATAGATTACTCTTTATAACAGTATCCTTATTTTTGTGTTTATGAATATTCTATCAATCAAAAAACCTCCCAAGTGAACTTTTTCACAAATTTAAATGATCATGAACATGTCTTTTAGGATGATAACCAAGCTGAGAGATGTCGTTGGGAATCATAGAAATTCCTAGAATGCCATTTGGATGGGGGAGTGATTGATTTAAGAAAATCTAAAGAATCCATTCTTGCAAGGAAAATGAGAGAGGTTTGGGAAATAATTTATGGGGAGAAATTATGGGTGAAATTCATGAGGTATGGGTATGGGGAAAATTGGGAGTAGTATTCAGGATGAGCTAAGACACTTTCCAATATAGAATACTGCATGCTAGAAAACGTGGTGGATTTGGAAAATAAGACTCGGTGTATCAAAGGTATAGTTTTTATTAACTATTGGAAGGCTAAGGAGGTGGATGATTTGTTTTTCATTTCATTATTTCTAGATCATTATTTATACTTTAGGGAGGCCAATAGGTATCTAAATATTTTCAATGTTGTTCTTAGTCAAGAACAATAGTACATTTTTATAATATTTTATTGGTTAATGAGTCAGATTCTGTTATTTTTAAGGGATAATATTTAAGATTCCCTACTATTAAGGACTACAAAAAACTAATTCATATTAAAAAAAATCAGATATATGGGAACCAAAATTATGGGGAAAGGATCTTCCCAGAAAGTTGAATTTTTATTCTTATTGGAATAAAAATTAATACCTTCCATCTGATGAAAACGTGGTGGAGAAATGTGTTTGTTTGCCTTCTAAATTTTATTTTTGTATGTTACTGTAATTTCAATCAACATTTAATATTTTTCAAGGTGGTTGGGTGAGGGGGTTATAGAGATTTGTTGGGGAAATGTTTCAACTATCATTCTTATAGGGACAACATGTAAAAAACCATCACTTCCTTGTTTTAGGGTTCTAGGTCACATTTGGAGGATTTAAAAGCATGTGCAGTTTTTTTATGATGTGTGTTGGATTATTTGGGAGGAATAGAATAAAGCAAGTGATAGAAAGAGGTAGTCACATATGAATCTCTAGTTTTGGATTATTTGCTGATAACAATGCTTGGTGTCCTCATGAATGGTCAGTATTCTTCTTCTTCCTTTTGAATATTCCTTCCATGTTTTTATGATAGATTAGATAAAAGAGGGGTTAACTAGGGTAGATGGATCAAATGGGGAGCTCATGGTACATGTCTGACGATAAATGTCAATAGATCATGTCATTCAAGGGAGATGAGAGGAGTGTTTCCTATGAGATAAATTAGAGGGTATGTCCTGTTGGTTCTTAGATATTTTTATGGTATTTGGAACTTCATTGAGGTAAAAAAAATACTTAGTTACAGGATTTATGTTGTACATGTTTTTGGATATTTAGATAACATAAATTGAATCTGAATACACTTTACTTTTGGGGATCCTTCAATTTAAGGTCAAGCTTTTCTAGGACCTTTCTAATTTAGTCAATAAATGTAAAATGTTTTCAGTCATGGAATTTATCTGATTAATACATGGATATAAGTGAATTTTACATCTGATGTGTTAGAAAATCATGGTATTTTAACTTAAAATATCCAAATTTCACTTGATTGAGGTCATTAACTATTGATATTGATAACATTATAAAGGGTTATATACTTTTCATTCATCATTTTTCACCCTTGTCAATGTTGGGGGCATTAATTTTTATTATTTTGAAATAATAGAAAAATTAATTTTCACTATTTTAGCGGAAAATGTCTAACTAAAATTGTAATAATTATATTATTATGATAAGTCATAAGATTTAATGTTTTTTATCAAAATTTTTATTTTAACACTATTATCATAAGGAATATTTTTTTTAGAAATATTCCATAAATTCATCTTATGATAATATTTTTATTATAAATTCCTATATTATTTTCAATTTCCCAAATTAAAATTCCTTAATTTTTAAATATAATCTTAAAAAATAGTAAAAAAATATTGAAAACATTTTTATTGGAAAATGATATCTTCAACTATTAAATTTTATTATTTCTTTCATATAATTTAATACCCAAATTAGTTTCAATGAATTATTAATATAAAACTTGATTTATCATTACTAATAATAAATTTATATAAATAATAATCTGTATATCATTAAAAATTAGAAAAACAGTTTCCTACGAAATAAATGATCATATTAGTCATTTGAGGTAAACTAATTGAATTTAACTCATATTAATATTAGAAATTATTATATGTAAACATGTATTTGATAAATATGTTAATCATATTCATTCATACTAATTCAATGGCTAGGCTTTATCAATCATAATGAATATTTATATTTATATTTAAATATATGTCAATTTCATTTTGTCCAGTGTTGTTTGTGGAGGTAGCAGTTGCACATAATGAATTATTTTGATGTAATCATATATTATCAACTTAGTTTGTTAAATTATACCCCCTTAAATAAATTAAGTCATCATAATTTTATTTTTCACATAATAATAAAAGTTGGTGACGATATTTATACAAAATTTATCATTTGGTATATAACATATAATATGAAATCTAACTTATGCTCTTAATCTAGATTTGGATACATATATTTCATAAAAAACTATTAATATTTCATACAATCATATATTTAGCTATGTATATACCATAATAATACATTCTCTAAAATATTCCTTTTTAAATATGATTTAAATATATATGACATTAAACCTTAGTGTAACTATATATTATTTGTAAAATTAGATCTATAATTGTCCCAAAATTTATATTAACCACTAGTTAATAAGATCCCACACTAGTAAATATATATCATAATCCAAAAAATGATATAAAAATATCTAAAAATACCATAGATCAATTTTTCATTAGATTATTAATCAAAACCAATCCGATTAATACTATCTAACTAATATTTCTCAAAATCAATAAAATCATTATTACCTCAACATCAAGAATATTTAAAAACGATGTTTTATCCATCCATTAATCACATATTCCTTAATAGTTATCCCCAAAATTAGATCATTTTAATAAAATTAATTTTCATCGTTTTTATACAATTTAATATTTGATTTAAAACCATTTAAAAAACTATTGAAAGAAAATACTAACATATTTCACATAATCCAAATAAAATTATGAATATTCTGGAATAACAATGATAAATATAACTCACTAAGGATGATAGACAATAGTTTCAATATTTAATTTCTATAAAAATATATATCCCACTACATTATGTAAGACATGAAGTCTCAAAATTATTAATATAATATAAATATACTAAAATTGTAAAACATTTATGTATTATCCCTTATTTGGTTATATTATATATTTATTTCTAGAGACAAATGTTTCTCAAATTCCTAATCCTAATTCTATTTCAACCGAATAATAAAACCAAAATGGTTTTGTTAACATCCAAAAAATTAATATGGAAACATCATTCCAAATATATATTTGACTATAAAACCTTTTTTAATATATATTAATTTATTTTATACTTTTTCATATTAGCGTTCAATCCATTGTTTCCCACGGTATTATTTATTTATGGTTCCCTAAACTATTTCTTTCTCACCATACATAAATCATTCATAATTGTTTTTAAAAATAATGAGATTTCCCAAAGGGCATACACTGAGAGTGCCAAACAATATTTTTATTTAGGAAAATTTATTGTCAATAATGTGAAGATCGAGATAATAAACAATCAATCCTTATTTGGGGTTATTAACCCTAGGTACATCTATTATAGAGCTTGATTCCTCTTATTGTATCCTTACATGTATATAATTTCTTGGAGAACCACATAATCTCAAAATTACCAAAACTTCTAGATGATTTAATGTATTTAAAATTCTTGATTTAGATATAACCCATGGTTTTTCAGGAATGATATGTTATCACAATCCCCAAATAAATTGTTCTTTTATACCATAACATTAAATCATATATTATCCCAGTGGGTTATCTATAACATTGAAATTATGAATGACCTTAAACCATAAACCATTATATTATTCTCAAGAAACTTCAAGATATCTGATATTATCTAAACCCTTCTTAGAGGCTGATTAAGACCCTGATACCCATACTCATAATCTAGATTCTATAAACACATTCATTATATAATAGCTTTGATACCAACTATAAAATCATGAACATTACAATTTCATACATTATTCAATGAAACAAATTCATTACATATATTCCATTATATGTTAGGTTTAGATATTTAGAGAATTTAGATAAGTCATAAACTAGAAAAGTGAATTCTTTTCAAAACTATTGTAATTTGTTCTACAATATAAAAAACTAGCTAATCCATTTTAATTATTTGACAACACCCTTAAACCATACAAAAAATCTATTCTTCTAGACATATCATGTGTAATACTTTTCTTCAAAACCTAGTGAAATTAAAACATAATTATTGGAGAGCTCAAATACTTATTAATAGAAAACATAAAACTGAGGAAATCATTGAATAATAATAGAAAAAATATAATTGAGGGAATAAATAATCATCATAATACCATAATAAACTAAACCTGAGATCAAAATATACCCATGTAAATAAATAAAAATTAATATATCACAAGGATAATAATAATCATTTCCCTATAGATGAATTTCATAATTCTTGATATATAATTTAATACCATAATCTAAATCATCATAATCGAAAACATAATGATTTTATAGTCAAGTGAATATAATATTTAGGGAATCAATAAACCAAAATAACCAAAAAAAAATCTCAGGATAGATACCAATGCATCAAGGGGCTATATAATTTTGGGCCCTACTTATCACCGATTTACATACAATGCATTCTTCATATGTGAAAATTGATAAATAAATAATAATCATTTAAATTAATCATGTATATTAGAATAAAAATAAGAATAATTCAAATAAATTTACTTATTTATGTAAAATTGACAACATGATCATAAACCATCCATAGAATTAATGTGGATTTTTAAACCATACATAGTCTACATTTTAAAAATCATCCATTTTAGAATACAATCATATTGAATTAAAAAACTTGTAACTATGTTAAAAAAGGGATAAAATGATCATAAACCTTCCCTAGAAAGAATTTATATGATTAAAAAAATAAATAATCATCTTTATAATAATAAAATATATTGAAATAAAAACAAAAAAACAAGTTGTATTCCCTATGTAAATAAAATGGATAACATGATCATAACCTATCTAAAAAAATGTGGTGGGTTGTTAAATAATAAAAATGTAGTCATGTATTTATGTTTTTATATTAATTAAAATTTCATAATTAATCTACATAAATAAGGTGGATGGTTTTAGAATAACATATCCCTAGCATAAAAAAAGAGACATCTAAGGATGCTGACATAATTGAGAAATATTCTTTCAATGAATGATTCAAACATTATCATAGAAAAATGGATAAAGAATCCAATTATGTTATATTATGAGTTAAAACACCCAAAATATAAATATACAATGTTACATAAATCATGAACCATTAACTCTGTGTTGGTAAATACTTTTGAATGCGATAAGTAAAATAGAAGAAAAAATATATATTAGTTTTTTATAAAACATTTTAATGACAATTATAAGATAAATCATTAGGGTTCACTTTAGAAAATCATTTTCAAAGGGGTGATGTGAAAATGTAGAAAAATTTTACATTTTAAAATAATCTCTAATAATGGATCCTTGTAAATGATATAGTGGTTTCCAAAAATAAAGGTGGTGTGGAAGATTTTACGCTTGGATTTTAATTGGAAAACCATTTAAAGAATTTTAATGTACCTTTTTTTAAAATATACACTCTAAAAAGAGCAGTAAACATTCCATTGTATTAAATCCTACTTTTCACATAGTGCATTAAAAATAATATATAATAAAATACAAGGGTGGAAGAACCCATTAATGGTGGAAATAATTTCATTGTGAAATAATATTAATCATGGAAATGAGACTTGAGGTATCAATATACCTTATAAGAAACATACTCCGTGATTTAAGAAATATTTAAAAAAGAGGTTTTTTTGTTGTAATTTAAATAAGTAAAATGACACATAATATAATTAAAGGGTTTAATATATTGAAATTGTAGAAAATAATAACTAGAGAAATGATCATAACTCAATGAATGATAATTATGTTACCAAAAATAATTACAACTAGAGTAACAAGTGAGTCAAAATCAACTTGATAAAAAGAAATTTATTTGGAATACTATTTAAATTAATTAAAAAATTATTATAATGATACATACATGGTTATGGAATACACCATTAAATGTAAAACAAGGTGACATAAACATGTCTTAAGGAATTATAGTTTGAGAAAAGGATGCATTGTGGCTTGATTAATATTTTTATCAACATCATCTGATAGTGAGGGATTGTAATTAAAAATAATATTTCAATATTAAAAGATAATTCACGATAGGGTATCTCAAATATGTTTTTTATACAGCATATAAATTAAATCATTTTGATAAAACCAAACGTGTCCCAAAAATAAGAATTTGAGAAGAAAACTTTGACAATATTCGAGATTAATTCTACTCTGGTTCCTAACTTCATATATAATCAAATTATGTTTATTAAATACTAAAATAATATTCATATTATTTTATATTTAATTTAATAATGAAACTTTATTATCTTATTATTTTCATTTATTATATAATTTTTCTTACGTTTTCATAAAAATAGAAAAGGTGTCAAATTATTTTGGTAATTTTAGAGATTAAAAATGATATATTTATAATAATTAAAATAGAAAATATAACTATTTTCAAATAAAAATTAAATCATAATTTTTTGTTAACTTAAAATTTATTTTTTATTAATGTACCCATAGTTATAAATGGTGGAGTTTTAAATCATTTTTCAAGTAGGTGGTTAAAATTACCCCAAACATCAATGCAATGTATCTTGATGGGTGAGTATGGTTGATGAAAAATACAAGTTAATTATAATATAATAATAATACAGTTATTTATAGAGTTTTTTTAAAATAATATTTTAAGGGATTTGGATAAATAAATAAAATTAATATAATTAATGAAAAAACATTGCATTTTGGAGGCCGTGGTCCACACATCGCATGAGTACCTTCATATTTTATATATGTTGATTTTAATAGATAAATAATGGTTTTTTACATTAATATAATAAACAATTAATTAATATAATGATTCTTATGTTATCATATTACAATTTTTAGGGTACGTTTTGAAGAGAAATATCAATAAGAAATGGTAACGAATAATTATTACTCACTTTGGTATATAGAAATTTCTCTTGAAAGTATACTTGGAAATTATGGGTTTAAGAAAAATAATTGAGACTATAGGAATATGAAATTTATATAGGATTAAAATAAGAATAAAATGTTACATTATTAGAAAGTAATTATAATTAATGGGTTTGTCATAATGGGGTTGATGTTCCCCCTTTTATAAGTTAAAGAGTAGAACTATTGTGAAAACTACATTACTTTAAAATGATTTATTTACACTATTCAAGAATCAAATTTTAAAAACATTATAATATATGGATAATGAGGTAATATTTTGTGGATAAATACTCCCAAAATTATTTATACACACATTGTAGAAATGTTGGATGTTTTTTATCCTTATGTTTTTACTTTACACTATATTTTTTGTCCTTCCATTAGTAACTAGTTTTTAATTATGTAATTTATGTTTTAATAGAAATATATAACAACCTAATTATGAAATATGGTTGTGATTAACATAAATTTAAGTTCCATTTTATCTATATCAATTTATAAACATTATAAAATTATTTTTTATATTAATACATTTTTTATAATGAAAAACATCTTTTAAGAAAAATGTGTTTTATCCATTATGTTTTTTTAAATATTATGTCTATTTTGTTTATTATTAATTTATTATTAGTAAAAATATATATTTACTTGAAAATAATTATAGAATAATTATTTAAAATAGACAAATTTTAAAATTATAGAATATTAGTAAATCTGTTATTTGAAAATAAGAGTTTTACCATTTTTTGACCATTACCTTTAATCATATTAATCATACATTAATGACCGAAATTTTAATTGTCCTCAATAATTAATATGATCATTTTGATATATGATATGCAATTTTTTTTTGATATTTTTAATATCCAGAAGTTAACAAACATATTTTTTAAAATAAGTGAATAAAATTTGTTCTTTATAATAAAATGTAACTTATGTTTTCAGAAATATATATATGGGTATTATAAAAAAACATTGTAAGTTTAATTAATTAATTTTTTATATAAAAAATTTTATTTATAGAAAAAAATTTCAAAAACCTTTAATTAATTTTTTTATTATTATTATTATGTTATAAAGGTGATATTGTTAGGAAAACTATGTATTTTTTTCATAGTTCACCTAAAAACAAATTAATTTAGAAAATTCAAAAAATTCATCATAAACTGATATTTTAGTTCTAAAGACAAAAAAATTGACCATTTTTTAATTTCAAATTTTAAATTATTAGTGTTGATCATCAGTTTCCACTTATCTACACAATTGGGATACCAATTTTACACCAAGAAAAGTGTGATAATTAATCTTATTGTGTGGTCCATAATTTGTTATACTCTTCTATAATTAATTATTAGATAACTGTGTAGATAAAAAATAGTGAAATTGATAATATTTTCACTATTTTATAATGTTTCAAAATTTTTTATTAATTAAATAATCAAGAAGAGTGTAGTTTTGAATAATACATTACACATTATTGACGTGAGACTACTAACCATCACAATTTCATACCACTATTTTAGTTTTAACTAATGATCATGATTATCTCATCAAAATATTTCATTAAATATAAATCATACAATTCAATAGAGGAAATATTGTAATAATAAGAGAAAATAAGTTCTCATTGTGACAGCTCCAAACTTCTTCTCAGGATGAATAGATTCCCTACTTCTCACACCCCATCTCTAGCCTTCATAATAATTTGGTTGTCTTGCATTTTAAATCCCCTAAATTTTGTTTTATATAATTCTTTTATATATAATAGCTCATGTTCCGAAAACCACCTTATCCTCACATTCGAAACACTAAAGAGTACTCTAAGTACATTAGGTAGAAATTTTACAATAAAACATCATCCTCTTCAGTGACACAAGCCAAGATTCCGATTACCAATTTTTTTTCAAAAAAAATTCAATATATGTAGTGACCATGAACTCGATTTTGAATGGTATCTATTTGGATTGTACACTAGATGTGATAAACTATTGTGGAAGAATTTATAGTCTTCCTTTTTCCCTAAATCTTTACTTTCCTAAATTGAAATTATTTTACCATATTTATCTACATGAATCGAAAAATTCTAAGATTACCTTAATATTATATTTCCAAATTTTTGAAATTAGTATTACTCCAAAAATTGTCTTATTTGTTATTTATTTTATCTATTTTACAAGTTTATTTTGGGACTCACTGACTATTAAATTTACTATGCCTAATTAGCATGGACCTGAGTTTCTGATTTCCTTTTTGAATCCTCAATGACTAGAGAATTTCTCAATCTCTGTGTGGTTTATTTATTTCAAAATATTGTTTAATGATTTAGTTTTACCATGATTTGACTTTCTGGAACATAACAATCCAATATTTTAATCATGTTTCTTCCTATAATTTGGGTTTTCATTGAATCAATTAATCGAGAACATAAAATGAACTCCACATAAAGTGATAAGATGATGAATTAAAGTGATAGGGATCCCCTACATTCTCTTCAATAGTCATCTTAACTAAACTATGGTAATAGCTATAGGTCCCACAATGAAACAATTCCGGGTGAGATTGAACATTAGGAATCTCGTTAATATTATAGCATCAAGCATTGATGACTTCATGAGAGTTTTATCTTCATAATCCTCTCGACTACTCCATTATTTGATTTACACATAGTTATATTATCTTGAATATATAATCGTTGTTTTGGTTAACATTATTGATCCATCAGAGCTTCTCCCAACTCCTTTCAATTTCAACTTTTATCATCCCCCGCTGGTTCTAAAATCCACCTATACTATATTCAAATTTCCCACGTTAAAATTTTGTTTATCGTATATGGAATGATAATTATATCAAGAGTTGATCTTAGCATGGGCTCAGGCAGTACACCAATGAATATTTTCAGGATTTCAATGAGATATATGATCACACCAATCCACCACTATCCCAATGTACATTATCAAACCACATGGGCTGGAAACTAGTTCCAAGGTATCACTGGAATGCACTTATGAATAGTTTTTCTAATTGTAAGAGTAAATTTTTAAAAAAAATTATAAAATATCTGATATAACCCATTCATATATCAAATGACCACGATGAAATAGATAATAAGAAATAAACAAGTCATGATATAAAAAAAATTAAGAACTCTAAAAACATCCCTCACCACTTGGTTTCCTTCTCTTGAATGCAAAATTTTCCCACATGATTTCTTTGTTTTGACCACTATAAAAAATAGTTTCCCTACATCTATAAAATGAAAAAAAAAATATATATATCCAAAGTAAATAATTAATGGGCATAACTTCCATACAATATAGGGAAAAAATTCAGGTCCTACTGAAATTTTTTAATAAGAACAATTGGCCAGATACTATAAAATATAGACTAAATATCACAACCTGACACGTACCAGGGCTTGAGCCGCAACTACCCAAAGCCCACCTCTACAGGCTAGGGTTGGCGACTAGTGTCGAAGGCACAAAAAACCTAGGGAGGCCTTTGCCTAAGAACCTGTACACACACACGCAAGTAACTCAATAGAAAAGTGCGGAGAAAAAGTAAGCAAGGTTCCACACTTCTATAAAAAAGAGAACCTAACAAAAATTCATCAACCTATAACAGTACAAGTACAAGAAAAGTAAATCTGAAAAAGAAAGGGGAAAAAATACACACCCAACTATAAAAGTTTCACACCCTGAAAAATGGTGAAAAAATAAAATAGATGGAAGAGTCCCAATCATGAATCCCAAGCTATGATCATCGCACGTTGTCCAAGAACCCCGTATCCCGAAGATCCTATGATGTCACGATCAACTTGTCTGTCGTCATTAAGGGCACACCAAATGTGGATAAAGCCCAAGCAGGGGTGAGTATAAGAATACTTAGTAGGATGCCCCAAAGGCTCGAGAGAGAAGTAAGAGATGTACTGAATAGGTGAGCAGTAAGAGAGAACAAGGTACAACATGAGTGAAAAAAAGAGTACAGCTCCACCAAGTAATATATATGATCGATCAAAGAAACCCAAACGAGAGAGTAAGGGGATCTTCATATCATAGCTCACACTAGGAATATGCCCATACATATACCTAGGTCAACCAGATATACTTGTAACTCAGACCTGCAGTCTAGAGATTAGTTACACAACCACATACCCAATATAGGGATCCAGTTCGAAGATTCCACGAAGCACTCAATCTGAGATAACTCACTACATGAGTATGATAGATCTGATAACGTCCGTCTATAAAGTATCATTCATTACAAAGGTCATGAGAGATATATGCACTCATTATGGTAGAACATGCTCCTAAGTGGAGAAATATCACGATACATGGATAAGGATCACAGCTAGGGCCTTGGCGGATAATGCGACTCATCCAGATTCACCTGCTTCATGGATTCCCCAACTAGTTAGATGATCAATGCCTAGTAGAGTTGTTCAAGTTGATGTCTGACTCCACCTAGGGTTAGGAATGGATATAGGATCTCACTCTGGGCCTCTCGGAGGGATGCTGACTCTTTCACAGAAAGTCCTGCTGAAGGGATCATACTCCTGTAGAAGGAAACAATGCTTGAACATTAGGGGAATGAGATGAAGGGGAACTAACCCAAAAAAAACATGTCCATGATAAGGTTGTCAAGAAGATAAAACCATGTACTGAAAAGTACATAGTGTGAAGAAAGGATACATGTCGTGTCCTCTGACCACGGGTACTACCTGTGTACAATAGCTCGTGTCGCAAGGATGGTTGTGAAAAACAAAACTACATGGAATGTGAAAAGATAACATGTCATGTCTATGTATCTTGCGTCTGCCCCATGTATGCTGGCCATGTTCCAGTACACGGTCTCAACCCAGGTATGTCAACTTGTGTAATCAAAACACAAGGTGAACCATGCAACTGACCTGGTCTACCGTATGGTGGAGTACCGAATCCTTAGATAGTAAAACCATCTTATAGTAAAATTATCCTGCACCCATGATTAGGGGAGTCCCATCTCTATCGGAGTAGAGTAAGGAATACCTGTACCTTGAGTCATCAATGAAGTAACCATCCTAACCCTCACTAAAAGAAACACCCTCATTCTGCTCCTCAGGTTATCTTTCATACCTCAACATCCACTAAGTTCAACAAGGGAGCAACCCGAAGGACCGCCATGTCATAAGGGTTCCAACACGACAGACGGTGAATCAATTTAACTTGCAATTTTTACATTATAGGCCTTTTAGTACCGAGTGCACAGTTGGATTCATGATTAATCCAACCCAATCGTACTTCAAACGACACTGGTTAACCAAACCGGTCACACCGTTTCAATATATATGGAAAAACATAGGATATAGACTACAAGTTTGTCCAAAATGGATATACATTGAAAAAAATTCATTTCACCACAACACGCACGAATTGGGCCTCGTGGGGCCCACGCTTCGACGTCAACTTAAAAATACAAAATTTTTATGAAGCATCCATCATCATTCCGTGGTTTCAGCGTCACTGATGGTTCTTCATTTCGACACTATATGAGAGAAATATGCGAGATACCAGATTCCGTAATAATATTAACATTATTCTTATTGGGTGTTTCGTGGACCTGAGCCATGAACCAGAATTTAGTATCCAACATTAGACTTGAACCGACCGTCTTAAAGACATGGTTACATTGTCTCTAATGAACAGTCAATCAGACATCACATGCAAGAGTTATGGTGGGTCAGAGATTTAATAATAATATTAAATCTATTAATTCACAAGTGTTTTGGGAACCCGATCTGAAAACTGGAAAAAGAAATCCAATATTGGTGTAGAAATCATTTTTTACGTCACCATTTTTTACGTCGGTTATATATAACTGACGTAACAATGCGGCGAGTAGAATTTTCACGTCTGTTATTTTAAAAACCGATGTTACAAATCGTTACTATTGGGTTTTTACGTCGGTTATAAGATAACCGACGTAAAAAACCAATGCGTGGGGGGGTTTTTGACGTCGGTTATTTGGAAACCGACGTAAAAAACCCGATATCGACGCGTTTTTTACGTAGGTTATCAAATAACCGACGTAAAAAACCCCCCGGGGCTTTGGTCTTTTACGTCGTTTATTTCATAACCGACGTAAAAAACGCGTCGATATCGGGTTTTATTACGTCGGTTTCCAAATAACCAATGTAAAAAACCCACCAGTGCTTTGGTTTTTTACATCAGTTATAAAATAATCGACGTAAAAAACGCGTAGATATCGGGTTTTTTTACGTAGGTTATTTGGAAACCGATGTAAAAAAACCCCCGCGCATTGGTTTTTTACGTCGTTTATCTTATAACCGACGTAAAAAACCAATGCTCCGGGGGGGGGGTTTACGTCGTTTATAAAATAACCGACGTAAAAACCCGTAGATATCTCATTTTTTATGTCGGTTATAAAATAACCAACGTAAAAAACCAAAGCGCGGGAGCTTTTTTACGTCGGTTTTAAGATAACCGACGTTATAATGTTTAAAAATAGTTTATAACATCGGTTATATAATAACCGAAGTTATAAAACATTTAAAAAAATTAAAGCCCGTGGACTGTCATTTATGATTTTTTGATTGACAGTCCGCTGGCTCGTCTCTCTCTCATGCGGTAAACCCTAATCGGCTCGTCGATCGACCTGCGTTAAAATCATTTTGGCTTCATTATTTATCTTCATCACTCCTCTCGGATCTATCATCTCAACTCACAACATTCAAGTAAGCCTTCCACGAATTTATTTCGTTCGTTTTTGGTTCAATTCTTGATGTGCTTTTTGTTCGTTTTTGAATCTCGTGGAATTTTTTGTTATTGCAAATGGTTATTATGTCTATTCAACTTGCAACATTCAACTCGCAACATTCAAGTAGGTGTATTTTGGATAAGACTATTTTTAACTCTTATTCTAGATTTTCATTCTTATATACGCTTTACGATTCAATAGTACAATGAAAAAGTAGATTCATTAACGCTTCTTAAACCACTTATACTTCATCTTTTCTTCTGAAATACGAATCAGTAACAACTCCAATATGATCGCTATATTGGTCTATCTGAATACCAGCAACTTCATTACGAGCAACCTCTTAAGTATCTAAATAAATCAATATCTGATAATAACATTACTATGACCATGAGAACATAGATATTTGACTTCACAACCATTCAAATTATTCAATCATTTAGAAAGAATAATTAATTTTAAAACATTGAGGATTAGCTTCATCAAAATCTGAAAAATAATGGGTGGTTTGTAACGTTTCATTCTTCCAGCAACATTATTGTTTCCTACTTAGCTGGAATGTGTCTTTCTAGAAGAATATTGGTAGTACTTATTTTCTTAAAATCATATATTCAATATGATTGTCCTGAAAATGATTTTTGTGAATGAAATTGGACCAGGTACAATCGGTATTACCTATCCTTAAAATTTCATTCAACATTCTTACATCATAATTTTTTTTCAAAAAATTATGATTTTTAGAAATCCTAGATCAGAAAACCATTATCTGTTTTCATCTGCATTCATAAAAATATCAATTCATACCTATTACAATCAAATATTTCATTCTGGACTCATGGTGAGTCTGATAATACATTTATTCTTTCAGTCATCTCCTAAAAATGATGGACCTTTTCATGAAAAGTGTATCTAAATTCTTGAATACGATGGTATGTCCGATTTTCAACAAAACCAAGTGAGGTGATTTCTTTTATTATTAATAATTCATAAAAAAATTATAATACCTGAATATTATTATCATCCATTTCATATTTTTCATTATAAAAAAGGTAAAGGGTACTTTCATTTCATTCTCAAGTTAAATTATATTTTTTATAAAGCTCTTTTCTATCTAGGTAGAAATAATTTAATGATAATTAGATTGAATTAGGTATATTATCTTATCTTACCATCCAAACACATTTTTATGTTTTAATAATTATTATGTTTTGTAAAAACAATTATGACCCCCATTTCATTTTTTTAGTTAACTTATCTATGAAAGTGTTATAAATAATTTGATGATCACGATTCACCCATATATATGGTTAGCCATTATGTGACATTTGGGTCCATAATATCCTTCTAACGCATTCGACAATGCATTATATATCATAGATCAATATGGGATACAGATAGTTTATACCATGTCCAATGTGTTATGTGATGTGTCTCGTAAGAAATATTATAATAAATTATAGGAAAGGTGATTAACATATCCCAATATGAGGTGAATGAAACTATGTTTTCCCTTGACATATGTTATGACTTATATGATTATGTTTGTGCCATACTCTTATGTTATTCCACATACCAATGTTGTGATCTTGTGAATAATGTTTTTTAAATCATGTTCCCACTATCATATAAATCATGTCTTATGTTATGCTAAAATTGTTATACTTGGACTTAGGTTTTATGATCTATGATTATATAGAACTGTTTCACTTATCTTTTTGATCATGTGCTTTGTGTATGCTATTATACCCGAATGGATATCTTTTTATAAGATTAGATATTATATTTATATATATCATGTTTACCCATAATGAGTATCATAAATCAAAACTTTTATTATTTTCATTCTCTAAGTTATAAAAATAAGTATTATGTAGGATGATTCAAAAATTTAATCTGTGAGATGAGTTGTTTTATGTGTAAAACCCAGGCCAAACACATATGTATTTTTTATTGGTATTACATATATATAGTTCAACATATACTTTTTTTACATTACCATGATATTAACATTACTTTTTCTAATGAAATATTAATGTCCTTAGATTATATATCGGTCAAAAGGATATAGTAATTCTAATATATAATCAGAATGATCAGATAATATGACAATATTATTAAACATAAAACAAATGTTCTATATTCATATTTCTAACATGACACTTACGATGTATAGCTATTTGGTGTTGGGTACTTATGAAAACTACTATTACTTTCAAGATTTTGGCACTTGAAAGTGTTGAGTACTTTAGATCATAATGATTGAACAAAAAGCATGAATAACACATGTTATATGCTCCATTAGGTATTCCTATATTTTAACATGTTTATTAGTATGTTGGCATGAGATTATTATAAATGTGTATCATCTGATCATATTCACTTATTCCAGATAAAAATCATATTGTTTATTTTTTATTGGTGTATATTTTATTTGGAGAATCATTAGGCGTCATGGTTTTCATTGATTCAATGAAATTTAAAACTGTTATATCTAACTATATTTTGTTTTAAAAATAATATTCAAGCATATTTTTTTAAATACCTATAGATTTGTTTTATATTTCAAATTGTTTTACATTCAAATTATGATTTTTTCATATAAACATGTATTTGTATTATCTTAAAAATATATATTTTTTGTTGATATTTGTTATAGGTAATAATGACTCGAAGATGGATTAAGGCACATCGAATGAGCAATGAATTTGAGGAAGGTGTTGATGCCTTTTAGGAATTTGCAAAACGAAATGTTCCAAGTAGTGACATTTTTTTCTGTCCATGCCTGAAATGTTTGAATATGAAGAAGTTGAAATGTAGAGAGATAAAAGATCATCTGATATGTCATGGTTTTAATCCGAGTTACAGCCCTTGGATTTGGCATGGTGAAACTGGACGGAATGTCACTGATGAAGATTCGCAAGATGGTAACTCCGATGGAATTGAAGAAATGATTCGCGATATTGTAGCAGAACAAATTGACATAGAACCGACAGTTTCACGTCTATATGGTGATGCTGAAAAACCATTATATCCCGATTGTACAGATTTTGCGGTTTTGTCAGCGGTGTTATGATTGATTAACCTGAAGGTGAAGCATGTATGGAGTGACAAAAGTTTTACAGAGCTGCTACAATTGATGAAAGACATTCTTCCAAAAGATAACGATCTTCCAGATTCACATTACAAAGCCAAGAAAATATTATTCCCGATGGGATTGGGATACAAGAAAATACATGCCTGCCTGAATGACTGCATTATATATAGGAAGGAATATGAATTTCTATCAGAGTGTCCAAAATGTGGGACATCACGGTATAAGGTGAAAGAAAAATCACAGGGTGATGTAGAGATTACAAAGCTCCCTTCAAAGGTATTTTGGTATCTTCCTATAATTAATCGTTTCAAACATTTATTTGCTAATTCACATGATGCAAAAAGGATAAGATGGCATGCTAAAGAGTGGGTATGTGATGGAAAAATACGTCATCCAGCTGATTGTCCACAATGGATGAAAATTGATGCGTATTATTCTACATTTTGAAATGAAATAAGAAATCTCAGACTAGGGTTGTGTACAGATGGAATGAATCCATACCGAACACTCAGTAGCACACATAGTTAATGGCCTGTTTTATTGGTAATTTACAACCTCTCTCCTAAATTTTGTATGAAGCGCAAATATGTCATGTTGAGTACAATGATCTCTGGTCCAAAGCAACCTGTTAATGATATTGGTGTTTACTTGTCACCGTTGATTGATGATTTGAAACTGTTATGGGATGATGGTATTAGGGTGTATGATTCTTATAAAATGGAATATTTTCAACTGCATGCAGTGCTTCTATTCACTATAAATGAATTCTCAGCGTATGGAAATTTGTCTGGATACAGTGTTAAAGGTCATAAAGCATGTCCAATTTGCGAACAACAGACGTCATATTGTCAATTGCATCATGGGAGGAAAACAGTGTACATGGGTCATCGAAAGTTTTTGCCTATTGAACACCCTTATAGAAGACTAAAAAAGGCATTTAATGGCTCACAAGAATTTGATACTACTCCAAAACCTTTATCCCCTGATCTGTATTTTGAGAGGGTGAAAAACCTTGACGTGACAATGGGAAAGACAGAGAAATCTGGTAATGATAGACATATTTGGAAGAAAAGGTCCATTTTTTTTGAGCTACAATATTGGAGGTATCATAAAGTTAAACATAATATTGATGTCATGCACGTGGAGAAGAATATATGTGATTCATTGATTGGAACATTGTTAGATATTAAAGGAAAGACTAAAGATGGGTTGAATGCAAGATTAGACTTACTATCAATGGGAATACGTTGGGAGTTAGCCCCCACTCCTAAAGGAAGACGAACATTTCTTCCCCCGACTTGTCATACATTATCAAAGAGGGAGAAAACTAGCTTCTGTCAGTGTCTTCATGAAACCAATGTGCCTCAAGGTTATTCTTCTAATGTAAAAAATTTTGTCTCATTGAAGGACTTGAAGTTGATAGGTATGAAATCACATGATTGTCACGTCATGATGCAACAATTATACCAATTGCATTGCATGGAATATTTCCCATTCGTGTCAGAAAGACTATAATGAAGTTGTGTTATTTTTTCAATTCAATTTGTAACAAGGTGATTGATGTGAATGCTTTGAACATTTTGGAAAAGGATGCAATTTTTATACTTTGTCAATTGGAAATGTATTTTCCTCCAACTTTTTTTGATATAATGGTGCATTTAATGATTCATCTGGTTCGAGAAATAAAGATTTGTGGACCTGTATATCTTTGTTGGATGTATCCTTTTGAAAGTTATATGAAAATACTAAAGGGGTATGTTAAAAATCTATATCGACCTGAAGCATCCATTATTGAAAAGTATATTTCTTAGGAGGTAGCAGAGTTTTGAACGAGCTACATGGCTGCGGCGCAACACATAGGTTTGCCTCCATCTCGCCATGAATGAGTTAATAATGAGGGAAAGGGGATTCTCGGCTTGAAAGACAAATCATTGTCAACTGAACAGATGAAGAATTTAGAATCATACATCTTGAATAACATAGCTGATGCTCAACTATATATCACATTGCATATTAATGAGTTGAAACAATGTCATCCAAAGAAGAATGAAATGTGGATTTTTAATGAGCACAACAAAAATTTTGTAATGGATTAAAAAGATTTTTCTTGGTAGATCAGATGTATCAGAGACATTAAAATGGATAGTGGGTGGTCCTTGTTTAAATGTGATTACATGGTCTGGTTATGACATTAATGGTTATACATTTCATACAAAAGCTCAGGACAATAGAAGTGCAGTTCAAAATAGTGGTGTATTAGTGTTTTTAGAAGCAATGCATTTTTCGAGTGCTAAGGACAAAAACCCAATTTCTACATCAAATGCATATTATGGAGAGATTGAAGACATATGGGAGGTTGATTAATTTAAAATTAAAGTTCTCGTTTTTAACTGTAAATGGTTTAACGGTAACAACAGTGTCAGACACGATGAATTTGGAATGACACTTGTTAATCTGGATAGATTGGAAGACACAGCTGATTCTTTTATAATGGAAACACATGAAAATTTTTTTTTTATGTAGTAGATCAATCAGATAAGCAGTGGGCTGTTGTTTTACAAGGGAAAAACAATATGTCGGTGAGGATGAACTTGATGAATATGCTGATATATGTGAGATCCCTACTTCCATGGAAATATTAACAGAACATAATGACGATCATGTGGAAGACATAGTTTTTGCCATAAGGAACGATCACGACGAAGGATTTTGGGAAAACAATCCATCTGTACATTCCTAAAATTACAGTTAACATATGTTTATTTCTTGTTTACATTTATTTTTTACATAAATGTTAGATATTGTAAGTTTTTTATTTATTAAAACATGTTTTAAAATAAAATAAGAATATGTTTTTGTTTGTTTTATGTTTGTTTAGTTTACTTTATCATGTTTATAACCATTACATGAATTTTAAAATGCTTATTTTTGTTCACTGACAATTACTTTACCATGTTTACAATGTTTACCAGGTTTACCATTTTTACCATTTTGACCATCTTGACCATCTTGACCATCTTTTATATCTTTAACATTATTTAACATGCTTACCATATTACCAATGTTTACTATTATGTAACTTAGTAAAATTTTCTATTTTCTGATTACAGTAGTATTAAAATATTTGAATTTGTATATTTGTTCACTGACAATTACTTTACCATGTTTACAATGTTTACCAGGTTTACCATTATTTCAATTTTTTACCATCTTTACCATCTTGACCATCATTGCCATCTTTACCATTGTTTAACATGCTTACTATATTACCAATGTTTACTATTATGTAACCTATTACACATTTCTATTTTCTGATTATAGTAGTATTAAAATATTTGAATTTGTATATTTGTGAACTAACATTTGTTTTATTGATTTGAAGGATAATGACAGATCATTCAGATGATCAACCACATGATTCTGGAGAGGAGCATATTGCTGGTCATACCTATGGGGATGAACATTCACATGCTCCTATTACGAAAAAGAGTTCAAAGGTTGGTAAACGTGGGTGCACATGTTTACCAAAATTATCAGTTGCCCGTATGCAGGATCAGAGGATAGTAGTTGAGTTTGATGATAATGATATTCCTAGAGGTCCAAATGCCAATTATTTTAAGAGTTTTGTTGCAACTCAGGCTAAGACCAATGTAAGCATTCTGCATGATGATTGGAGAGGTGTGGATAAAGTGATTATCTCTTAGTTGTGGGAGACGATTTTGGTAAGATCTTTTGTCATTGTTTGACCATTCTTTTAATGTTTCTAGTATATATAATATGTTTAACCTCTTCTTTATCAGATGACATTTGATATTCCTGACACTGGAGGAGTTCGGAAGAAATGCTTATCGTTGGCTGCCAGGATATGGAGGGATTTCAAATCAACCCTCTCATCTGATTTCATTTATGGTCATAGGGGTCATGACAATCCATGTCGTATATATCCTTTTATAGATGAATACACATGGAGATAGTTTTTTGAATGTAGAAATAAAGAGTCATTTCTTGTAAGGGCAATGTAAACTTTTATATACTTTCTTATATAAATGATGTTATTAATGTTTTGTTAATGATTTCTTATTCTTAAATTACATCAAACAAGGAAAGCTCATCAGGAGATCCAATCTAAAAATGTATACCCTCATTGTTTATCTCGGGGAGGGTATACATTATGGGAAGAAAAAATGATAGCTGAAAAATTTCAACAACTAAGAGCTGAGTCTTCAAGCTCTGGAGAGGTGGACCCTCCATCCCATCCATCTAGACATGAAAAATGGAAGAGAGCTCGGAAGGGAAGAAAAGGGCAATATCTTTCAAAATAATCGAGAATCGTAGCTGAGAGTATTGTAAGATATCTATTTAATTTATTTAAGTTAACTTTTTTCTTCATTTAAGTTTCAATCATTACAGAAATTTTCAATTAATTAATACCGGACTATCTTGATGAGCAGAGTTCAGAGGGGACATTTACAGCTACTGGAAGGGAAGATATTTTATTTGCAGCATTGGGAATGCCCGAACATCCTGGTTGTGTAAGAGGATATCCGGCAGGTGTATCGGTATGAAAAGTGTTTCCACGTTCATTAACTTCTAACATTGAGGGGGTTTATTAAAAAAATAGACTCCTTGGAGGCTGAAGTTCAAAATATTAATGCGACGATGGAAGACAAGATTAGAGAGTCGGTGCAGTCTATGTTTGCAGAAATGCAAAGACAATTTCAGACTGCAGCTCCCACTCCTCCACCTCCCCCTACAGACCCCATTATTTATCCTCCACCTCCGCGAGTAGCTCCCACTCCCCCGCCTCAGTCTGCGGACCCCATTTTTTATCCTACACCACCGCCGTAGCTTCCTACATATTGCGAGTTGTATGTTGATGATTCTCAACATCATATAGTAGCATACGGGTTGGTATATTGTATAGAAGATACAGTTCATCATCAACAATTAGAGGTAGAGAATCAGAGGGTCATTGTACAGGATATTATAGATAGATCAGCTAGGGTACCAATACCTACAGATGAGGTGCTGACAGTTGGACAGAGTATCAGCCATTTTTTAGTTTGGCCATCCAGACATCTTCGAATCATTACCAAAGAGGTATGAATGTTATATCTTTTATTTTATTTTTTTATTAAAGTTGTTTTATCATTTGAAAAATACTATAATTCTAAATTTCTTTTTCACAGGAATACTTCAAAGGTAAAGAAATACTGTATAGACAACAACAAAGACAACATGCTATGACATCAGATACAGATTCCAGTGGTCTTGATAGATTGTCAAGATATTCACATTTGTTTTTGGGTTTTTATGAGTTTCCAATGGAATCTAATGTTTGTGGACGTGAAATAAGTGTGGGGATTACAAAATCGGATATCATGGAGCTTGTTACTGGAGATAAGTTGGGCATCAACTTGGTGCAATTTTTTTCCATGTAAGTCTTAACACCTTTTCCCTGCGTTATATTTATTAAATATGTATACTTATATATGTTTTGTATTAGGTATCTTTATAAAATTTGTGAGAGGAATGAACTGACAGAAGTATATGGATTCATGGGCCCGCAATTGATTTCCCCTAAAGCATGTGCATTGACTGAGGAACAAAGAATGGTTTATATTGCTGAAAGATTTGAAAATAATATAATCCAACAATGTTGGATGATGCCTTTTTGTGAGAGGTATGAAACACATTTCTCTCAAATAGTTAATTATATTTTAACATAAAAAAACACTAACATTAAATTTCATTTTATCAGTAATCATTGGATGTTAGGGATTTTTTGCCCAAGGGAAAAGCTCTTTATTGGATATGCTCTGTTCATGGTGATGTGCGGGCAAGTTTTAAGAATATTTTGGAAAAGTATGTTTCAATTTCTCAATAGTTTTATATATTATAATGAATTTTAAATTTACCCCATTCGTATAATTTTCTAACAGTGCATGGGCCTACATTCGAAAAAACACAAAGAAAATAAATGCAAAGATCAAATATGTAAATGCGAAGGTAAATTTCCATTTATAATTTGTACTTTTTGATTTATTACATAAAAATATTATATTGAATTTACACTCATTCAAAACAGAATTGTCATGAACAATAAGGCCTCATCGAATGCAGATATTATATGTTAAGATTTATGTATGAAATAATAACAACCGGGAAAGTTGTGAATTTTTACCTGGTACGATTTCCTCTTAAACATTGCCATAATATTTCAATTTTATTTATTCATTATACACGTTAAATATCTTATTTTTCATTTGTAGCTTTTTGATGACCCTCAACCCTATACTTCTGAAGACATCAAACACATACAAGTGGAGTGGTCAAATTATTTTACAAGTTTGATTGAATTTTAGTTGTTTGTAATGTAAAATGTAATTTTGAATATTGTCGTTTTAATTGTATATTTGGTAGTTGTTTAGGTTTGATTTAGTTTTTTTTGAAGTTGATAGTGTAAGTTTTGAATGTTATATAAGTGAATGTTTAATTGTGCTCTACTTCTTGTTTTGGTCTACTTTTGATGGTTCTTCTGGTATGGATTTGGGTATGTGGGGGAGGGGTTCCAAGGGTGTGGGGGTTTGTTCGGTGGGGTTGGGGGTGTCCAGCGGTCTGGGAGGGCTGTCCGGTGGGGTGGGGGGACAGTCCTGGGGGGTGGCAGGGATGTCCAGGGGTGTGGGAAGCCGGTCCAGGGGTGTGGGAGTGCTGTCCAGGGGTGGGGGTTGTCCAGGGGTGTGGTGGGGGCTGTCAAGTGGGTGAGGGGGTTAGGAGGTGCTCTTCAGGCGAGTGGGGGTTGTCGTTGGGTGTTTGGGGGTGTCTGGGGGTCCGAGGGCAGTCCAGGAGTGTGGTGGGGGCTCCAATGGGGTGGGGGAGGGTTGTCCAAGGGGTATACATGAGGGAGGGAGCTCCAATGGGGTGGGGGAGGGCTGTCCAGGGGGTATACATGAGGGTGAGGGCTCCAACGGGGTGGGGGAGGGCTGTCCATGGGGTATAAATGAGGGTGGATGCTGTCTAGTGGGTATGTTTTTTATGTTATCTATGTACATGCTTAATTTTGATGTACTTCTATTTTTGTGGTACGATTTCTTGATTTGATTTCTGGTTGATTCTGGTGGAGAGAAGATCACTGCATTCTGTTTTAAAAAAAAATTGGGTTTATCACGTCGGTTATTTAATAAACGACGTGATAAAATGCCTGGAATATAGTTTATCACGTCGGTTATTTAATAACCAATGTGATAAAAGGTCTGCATAATGGTTTATCACGTCGGTTATTTAATAAACGACGTGATAAAAGGCCAGGAGAATGGTTTATCACGTCGGTTATTAAATAACTGACGTGATAAAGGGCCTGGAGAATGGTTTAGCACGTCGGTTATTGAATAACCGACGTGATAAACCGCCTCCCTCCGGTTTATCACGGCGGTTATAGAATAACCGACGTGATAAACCCCCCTCCCCCAGTTTTTCACGTCGGTTTTATATGAACCGACGTGATAAACAACGCTCAGCCTGGTTTATCACGTCGGTTCTTCTAGAACGGACGTGATAAACCACCCTCACCCCAGTTTATCACATCAGTTCTATATGAACCGACGTGATAAACCCCCTCTCCCCTGTTTGTCACATCGGTTATTTAAGAACATACATGATAAACCATTGTCCAGACCATTTATCACGTCGGTTCTTCAAAAACCGACGTGATAAATCATTCTCCAGGTCCTTTATCACGTCGGTTCTAAAATAACCGACGTGATAAACCATTCTCCAGGCCCTTTATCACATCGGTTCTAAAATAACCGACGTGATAAACATCGCGATTTTATGTTTTTGACGTCGGTTTTTAAATAACCGACGTCAAAAACCTTATTTATAACGTCGCACGTATTAACGTCGGCTAGAAACCGATGTAAAAAATTAAAAATAATTGACGTAAAAAACATTTTCTGCACTAGTCATAAATTTTTTCTGGAAGTCAGCATCACAATATCGCTGACGGTTCGTGAAACTGAGATCACATGAATAAGATATCATCAAAATATGGTTTTCCCAATGAAAATAATAATAACATTATTATATTATTATTATTTTTAATTCAAATTAATTCTTTAAATACTCACATCTAAAACAAATCTACGCACTACCAAATTAAAAGCGACTCTTTTTCTTTGACTCTATGCCAACCATGCCCCACCTTGATGGGATTTCTTCTGCTTTTTTTCATTTATTATTTTCCCATTTCATTCTCACATTACCTATCCAATCTTTTTTCTTCTTCCAATTAGCGCCCTAATCACCCAGCCTTCTTCCGCATGGCCCGAACTGCCACTACCTTCAGCTACCCACGACGATGCGCCTCTAGCCTACCATGCCTAACCCACACCAGCTGAAACCCTCGTCGGACCCGTGCCACATGATCCTTCTGCATGCCATTCGAGGTTCTATTTAACTCGTAAAAAAGTGATGAAAGTGGATCCATAAACCATGGGTTGAGACCTTCACGTCTGTATGTTGCGCTAAATGAAACATTGAGTTTCTAGTGTACTTAATTAATTGGGGATGAAGAACACACAATGAATGTGCGGGCAATGAATAAGGAAAGATCCTAGTCTAAGTGCGGATCAATAGCAATGTTAGTCTGGACAACATTTTTGATAATCATGAACATGGGGAATTGGAAATTAAATATTTATTATGCCACAAGAATCTCAAATTCATTATAAAGAAGAAGAAAATTAATTCAATCAACAGTTTATCGATCTGTGAATTAAGTTATTTAATTCACGTACATCAAGAGAAAGTAAACTAGGGTAAGGAATCCAAAAAGATAAATCCTACCATAGGTTTGGATCGATCATTGGTGTAGACCACATTCATCAAGATCTGCTCAGTGTTGATGAAGATTGCACTTACACAATGATGAGAAGAAGATATTGTATTCGTTAATCTTCGATTCACTTGGATCCAAGGCTTCATTGCTCTTCGTTCGTCGTTCATCAATGGGAAAATGAAGAAAGGAGGGGAAGGGAGGGATTACCGTCATTGGAGAAAATGAATTGTGAGGCCAGCCCCCTCTAAACAAACAATTTATAACCTCTTGATAGGTTAAAAGAAATTAATCGAATAACTAAATAAACAATTATTTAATTATTTAATTAATCACCACGCTAGCACACATGCCATCCTCCGAACACCGACAAAGGTTATTCCTTTAATAGGGTAAAACATATGTTCCGAACTCATCAGTGGTCTGAGATTTATCATATGAGTCCCTGTTTGAGGGCTACTCTAGTTTGATCTATTAAATGAATAAATTAAAATTTTCAATTTATCCATTTAACACACCGCCAATGAGGGTGGGGTCCGAACAACCCGCGTCTACTTATTTTATATCACGCCTAGGCGAAATACTACATTCTAGACCCAAATGTGGTCTCAAATTTCAGATCCGATCAAACGTTTTAGAGATATACTATTTTCTTTAGTTAACTGTGAATGCATAATATAAAAACATATAACATTTTTATAAGATTAATTCCTGGCACAAATGGCCTTGGAATTGCATGCAATTTCAGCAACCAGCTCTGGAAATATTTTTAGAAATATTTCAAAGTATTACTAGGCCAAAAACTGGGACTCTACATTATTCCATCCTTCAGGATTTTCATCCTGGAAAAAACCATAGAATCCACTAGGGATACCAAGCCTGCACCTAACTCTCCCACAACTAGGGAAACCTGTACGTTTATGTGATGCCAAGTAATATGGACCAAAGGGGCGGTCCCCCCTCATAAGGCATTCTTCAGATGATGATGTGTGTAGGAACACACTCGTATCTCCTCAGTTGCGACACATATATGGAGTCGTATACCAACTCCAACTATTTGGGAAAAGGCAAGGTGATATGCAACTTTTCCATCTCCTTGCACAATATCAAACGACCTGATAGAACTCGGGGAAAATTTTTCCTCCCCGACTGAACCACTACATCATATTTCACAACTGGAATCATTGTTTTTCACTAGGACAGAGTATCATGATTCCCTCCTTCAGAATATCCATATGGTGAAACACTGAAGGATATCTGGTCACACAGGATTTCACAGTCGATGAATCACAATTGAGAATCTCTTAAATGCTCATGAGGCGAAGGAGTCAACACCATTGACAAAAGAAAAGTTGTACCATCCACTAGGGTCAGCCGCAGGGAAGTTAATGACTCTAAAACATCCTGCACTAGGTGAGTCAGGGACATCTCACACTTCCCGCTAAGGGAATCTACTACACAACCACACCTTGACTGCTCAAGTCCGAGATATTCGTCCACTATGATTTCACTGCGCTGTTTGGGCCTCAATTGATCACATGCCTATGACTGATCATGATAAGATATTCTATGATGAGATCTCATTGTTAGGAATCTACTTGTGGTAGTAGATGTCTCAACTCAATTGCACTCACTATTGCAACGAACTGTATGGTGTGACAAGATTCTCTCTACCACTAGTGCCTACTCTCACACCATGGCTTAGGTGTGGATGCAAAAGGGCACTATGATAGCATAGATCTCCCTACAGAGTCCTGAATTGAATGTCTATTCTTGGAAACTATCGTTATAGACTAGTGTAACACCAACTCTTGCCAAAACACTACTGTTTGATGGCCTGGCTTACTCTGGAACCTCAGTGGTCACTGGTGCTGGAACTGACGATGTGCTCTCAACATGTACACATCCTTAGCCGTCTCAGCTAGGATTTTCTTCTTCTCAATAGATAGGGGTTCTGTTACCTACCCACCTAGAGAAAGGGTCTCTCATGATGGGTCCTGAACTGAGCTCTCGTCACTAACGAAATCGTCGCCACAAACCTTAGCTAGTGTCATGGATGGATGTCATCACTAAGACATCCTGAATGTTATCAAGGAGTACCACGGTCAGAAGAGAATATCTATATACATCAATAATAATGGGGAGCTTACTTGAGAAGGAATGTCAGAGACTCAATCCTATATGATGAATGTACCATTGATCCCTCCAACAGGTGTCTCAGGGTGCCATGTAGACAAGCGGGTAATCAGGGTCCTAGTGATGGATATGTTAGCCGCCTGTACAATCATTTGACTCCCTGGCCTAAGAGCCTCTCTCAAGACACATCGAAACTATTTCCCTAAACCCAACCAAGACCATTTTAGGGAAACGTCAGAATAACATCCCAAGGGTCGAACAACCTCTGATACCCCTCTGTCAGAACCCGACTCATACCAGGGCTCCAGCTGCAACTAACCCAAACCCACCTCCATAGGTCAGGGGCCGACAACTAGCTCCGAACACACAATAAACATGTGGAGGCCTTTGACTAAGAACCTGTACTGACACACACAACTAACTCAATGAAAAACTGCAGAGAAAAAAATAAGCAAGGTTCCACACTACTATAAAAAAGGGAACCAAACAAAAATGCATCGACCTCTCATAGTAGAAGTACAAGAAAATTAAATCTGAAAGGGACAGGGGAAAAAATACACACCCAACCAGAAAAGTGACACAACTCAGGATAATGTGAAAAAGTAAAATAGCTGGAAGAGTCCCACTCCTGAATCTCAAGCTACGACCACCACACATGGGCCAAGCACCTCGTATCCCGAAGCTCCTCTAATGTCACGATCAACCTATCTGTCTTCTGCAATGTCATGCCAAATGTGGGAAAATCACATGTAGGGGTGAGTATAATAATACTTAGTATGATGCCCCAAGGGCTTGAGGGAGAATCAAGAGATCTACTGAAGAGGAGATCAGTAAGAGAGGACATGTTACAACAAGAGTGAACAAAAAGAGTACAGCTCCACCCAATAATAGATATGATCGCTCAAAGAAACCAAAACAAGAGAGTATGTGGATCTTCATCTCACAACTCACACAAGGTATATACCCATACATATACCCAGGGCATCCAAATATATTTTTAACTCAGATCTAAAGTCTAGAGATAAGTTACACAACCACAAACCCATGCTAGGGATACAATTTGATGATCGCATGAAGCACTTGTTCCGGGATAACTCACTCCATGAGTCTGATAGCTCTGATATCCTCCGTCCGGAAAGTATCGTTCATCGGAAAAGTCATGAGAGATAGATTCACTCATTACAGGAGAACACACTCATTGGTGGGGAATGATCACGAAACACAGATGAGGATCACTTCTATGGCCTTGGTGGATACCGTGACTCATATGCATTCACCTTCTTGGTGGATTTACTAGCTACGTAGAGGATCAATGCCTGGTAGAGTTGGTCATGTCGATGCCTAACTCTACCTAGGTTCAGAAATGGATAGAGGATCTCACATTGGGCCTGATAAAGGCATGTCGAATCCATCACAAAAAGTCCTGGTAAAGGGATCATACTCTTGTAGAAGGAAACATTGCCTAAAATTTAGGGGAATGAGAAGAATGGGAACTAACCCAAATGAAACATGTCCAATATACGGTGGTCAAGATGATCAAACCATGTACTGAATAGTAAACATCATGTAGAAAGGTTACACACCGTGTCCGGTGACCCTGGGTACTACCAGTGTACAACGGCCCGTGTCACAAGGCTGGTTGTGAAAAACAAAACTACATGGCATGTGGAAAGATAACATGTCGTGTCAAAGTCTTTTGGGTAGGCCCCGTTTATGTTGACCATGTGCCAGTACACGGTCTCAACCCATGTATGTTAACCTGTGTAATCAGAACACAGGGTGACCCATGCAACCAGCCTGGTCTGGCTTGTGGTGGAGTACCGACTCTTAAGATAGGAAAATAATCATAGAGGAAAAAGAACCCGCACCCATGAGGTATGGAGACCCATCCCCACCAGAGTAGAGTAAGAAATACCCATGTCTAGAGTTTTCAAGGAAGTATCCATCCTAACCCTCAATAAAATAAATTCCCTTGTTCTGCTCCTCAGGTTATCGGTCATACCTTAGTCGCCACTATGTTCTACATGGGAGTAACCCGAAGGACTGCCATGTTATAAGGGTTCTAACAGGACAGACGGTGCATTAATTTGACACCCATTCTGTATGTTATAGACAATTTAATATTGAGCGCCTAGTTGGATTCATGTTCGATCCAACCCATTCGTACTTCAAACGACACCGGTTAACCAAACCGGTCAAACCATTGCAATCCATATGAAAAAACACATGAGAAAGACTACCCATTTGTCCAAAAAGGATAGCCATTGAAAATTTTTCATTTCACTAAAACTCGTGCGAACCGGGTCTCATGGGGCCCGTGCTTTGACCTCAACTAAAAAATCCAAATTTTTTCTTGAAACATCTGTCTTAATTCCTAGGTCGCAGCATCACATATGGTTCGTCATTCCGACACCGTAAGAGGGAGATACGTCAGATACCATATTCCTTAATAATATTATCATTATTATTATTGGGTGTTTCATGGACCCGAGCCACGAACCAGAATTTAGTATTCAACATTAGACTTGAATCGACCGTCTTTAAGACAGGGTCACATCGTCACTGACAGCCATCCAATCGGACTTCGCCAGCAAGAGTTATGGGGGGTCAGAGATTTAATAATAATATTTAATCTATTAATTCACGAGCGTTTTGGGTAACGGATTTGAAAACCTGAAAAAGAAGTCCAATATTGTACTCATAAATTCCATCATTGAGTCAGGGTCGCACAGTTGCTGATGTTTCATTAAATCGAGATCGCACGAAGAAGATATCGTCAAAATACGGTTTTCCCAATGAAAATAATAATAACATTATTATATTATTATTATTTTTAATTTAAACTAATTCCTTAAATCCTCGCATCAAAAAAAATCCACACACAACCAAATTAAATGAGACTCCTTTGCTTTGACTTTATGCCAACCACACCACGCCTTTATTGGATTTCTTCTTTTTTTCATTTATTATTTTCCCATTTCATTATCACATTATCTCTCCAATCTCATTTTCCTTCCAATTAGAACCCTAATCACCCAGCCTTCTTCAACACGACAAGAACCGCCACCACCTTTGACTTCCCACATCATTGCGCCTCCAGCCTGCCATGCCTAACCCGCACCAGCTGAAACCCTCATCGGACCCTCTCCACGAGATCCATCTACACGCCATTCTGGGTTCGATTTAACTCGGAAAAAAGAGATGAAAGTGGATATTTGATCCTTGGGTAGAGACCTTTGTGTCCTAATGTCGTGCTCAATGAAACATTGAGTTTCCAGCATTCTTAATTATTTGGGGATGAAGAACACATGAAGAATGAATGGACAATGAATAAGGAAAGATCATGATCTAAGTGTGGATCGATAGTCTTGTTATTTTGGCCACCATTTTTTAGAATCAATAACATGGTTAATTGGAAATTAATTATTTATCATGTTTCAGGAATATAAAATTCATGATAAACAAGAAGAAAATTATTTCAATCAATTGTTTATCGATTCACGAATTAATTTATTTAATTCACGTCCATCATGAGAAATTAAACCAGGGTAAGGAATCCTCAAGGATAAATCCTACCTCATGTTTGGATAGATCATTGTTGAAGACTGCGTTCATTAAGATCCGCTCGGTGTTGATGAATATCACACTTTCACAATGATGAGAAGAAGATTTTTCATTCGTCATTCTTGGATTCACATTGATCCAAGGCTTCATTTCTCTTCGTTCGTCATTCATCAACAGGACGAGGAGGAAAGGAGAGGAAGGGAGTGTTTACCATCATATGCCAAAATTAATTATGAGGCCAACCCCCTATAAGCAATGAATTTATAACCTCTCTCTATGTAAAAAGAATTTAATCAAATAATTAAGTAAACATTAAATAAATTATTTAATTAATAGTCCATGCTGGCACACAGGCCATACTCCCAACACTGAAAAAGGTTATATCTTTCATAGGGTAAAACCTACGTTATGAACTCATCTGTGGTCTCAGATTTTCCATATGTGTCCCTGTTTGAGAGATACTCATGTTTGAGCTATTAAATAAATATATTAATAATTTTAAATTATCCTTTTAACGCACCTCCAATGAGATAGGGGTCCAAACATACCGCGATGACTTATTTTATATCATGCCTAGGAGAAATACTACATTCTGGACCAAACTGTGGTCTGGGATTTCCGATCCGATCAACTGTTTAAGATATATCCTATTTTCTTCAGTTAACCACGCGTGTATAATATGAAAACACTTAACATTTTTATAAAATAAATTCTGGACACACCGGGCCTTAGAATTGCATGTCGTCTCAGCACCCAACTCTAGAAATATTATTAGAAATATTTCAAAGTATTATTTGGCCAAAAACAGGGTCTCTACACTAACCTTGATGGAATAAATTCTATCTATAGGAGGAAGAAAATTTAACCAGGAACCGAAAATAATAATATTATAGTCATATTCCCAAGAGCACTTAGTATGCCAATACTTCCCACTAAATCTAATTAAGTCTCTTAGAAAAAAAATTATTAGTGTATAGTATAGTCATTAATTATAAAGATGGGTTTTTCAATATTGATAAAACCAAACAACAAGTACACTTTCAAAAAACTACTCTTTTTATAAAATAAATATATGGAGGGTTGGAAATTTTAAAAAGAATCCTTTAAACCATATAAATGGATCTTTAAACCATGGAATAAAATAAAAACTTATTTTTTCTTTTTCCAACGTTACATAAAATTCAATATTTCATATGAAATTTCAAGGAAACCTCATTTATATATATTTTTTAAATAAATACACAAGTGAATTTCCTTTTCAAATCATACTTTCAAACCATTACCAAACTATTCATTTGAATGTAATCCAAATTCACACAAGTTGATCCATAAATCATACAATGAAACCAAACATCATGGAAACACAATCATGTAATGTATCTAATATATTTAATCAAAATGTGTTAATAAAATCAAATATTATCAAAAAATACATTATTATGTTCAAAAGTACCTATAATTAGGGGAATAATCCCAAAGATCTGGTAACAATTGACCTGCACTAGTGACAAGAATCCTAGGATGACATTGTTGAACCAATCAACATCAACAGGGGTCCTATTTGAACCAGGTTCTTCTAAGCATGATATGTCTTATGGTTTGTGTTTGTTGTCAATCCTCAGTGGATTTTCAGAATGTGTACCTGCAAAGAGATCATACCGTTCAAGCAGACAACAGTAGTAAATGTGGTGCCATTTCCTAGTGTTTGCCAAATTTTTGGGCCCGAAAATCGAAATATAAAGAAAAGTGTTTTTGGAAAAATAACTTGCGTTCCAAGGTCTTGGAGGATAGGATACTTGCGCACCATATGTTTTTGAGGATCAGAACATCAAACTATGGAAAAGGGATAAGGGTCACGCAAGTGTTGGATAGGTCGCGCAAGTGGACTTGCGCGCCGTGAAATAACTTTTGCACTGGTACCTAGAAGGATTCGGACTTGTGCGCCTATTGTTTTCCAAGAACAGAACATCAAAATTTGGCTAAGGGAAGAAGGTCGTGCAAGTATTGGTTGGGTCACGCAAGTGAGTTTCCCGATAGAGGATAGGGGAGACAAGACTTGCGCGCCTCCGCGTAGGGGGTCCAGTTTGCCTATAAATACAGGTCAACCCCTCCTCATTTCATACGGAGTTCAAGACTTAGTGATTTTTTGAGCTCTCGTCATGCAGGTGGTTGAGACGCGCAAGTGTTGGTTGGGTCACGCAGGTAGAGCTTGCGCTCTAGTTGTTGGTTGCGCGCCCAAGGCGGTTGGGGAGATAAAGGCGTAACATCCCGCATGTTCGAAGTTGAAAGAGGAAGTGTCGCGCAAGTTGTTTCGTGTCACTTGCGCGCCGAGATTGAAACTTGTGCATCGGGCTTGGAGAAGCGTGCTTTTGTGGTTAAAGTATATCTGTCCTCTTGAAGCTGCACAAAAGCTGGAAGATTGCCTGGTATGCTCAGCAGAAATTAATATTCATCTTCTGGTGCACATTGGACTTCAATAGAGCATCTACATACAATAGAGGATGCATTCTTATGTAATGATGAATAGACCTTCATGTCCATAAACTTAGTGTGACTTCACCAAGGGCAGTGAGCCAGGGGGAGACAACAGGAGTGACCCGAGGGAAGCAGTGAACTATCCCTGAACCATTGTAAAGGCAGTGAGCCTGGAACAGAGTGTCTGTTCCCAAACCATTGTAATCCACAGTTAGTGAATATTAGTGTAATTGGGTACGATTGACAACTTGTCGGTGTATTCTCCTTGGACGTAGCCCTTAGTGGTGAACCAAGTAAAAAGTGATGTGTCTTCTCTATGCATGTGAATGTTTGCTTTCTAATCATATTCATCATACAGGTTCAACAAGTTCCTACCAACGTGGGAACAAGATCCATCACATTAAAAGAAAACGTTGACACCCTAATTCACACCTCCCCTCTCAGGGTGTCCTGGTGTCCTTCAAGTGGTATCAGAGGGTAAAGGTTGCTGGTGTTGAATATGTCCTTTTTCGTCATGGAAAACGCAGTCAATATCAGAGGAGTCCCTCACTACGATGGAAGTAATTTCCATATCTAGAAGAACAGAATGAGATCTCATCTAAGATCTCTTGGAATGGAAGTTCTCTTTTCTACTATGCAAGGAATACAAGTCACTGATCCAATAGGCATGGCTATGACTGAAATAGATAGGAAGATTCTCATATGTAGAATTACAAGCAAGAGCCAAGTGTGGTTCAAATGGGGTTGGAAAAATCTTGAGTGATCAAACACCCGCTTGCATGGGAAAAAGTGGAATTGGCTGTGAGGCTGAGACATCAACTGATGGAAGTGAAAAGATACAAAAGAAGGATAAGATGAATGTTGAACATGTTGAAACGTTACATAGAGTTCCAAAAAAGGAACCCTCAATCCAAACTAAAAGGAGAACTGAAAATTATCCTCAAACATTCAGAAATGACAGACAGTCTAACTATTCTCCCAAGGAAGAATGTATGAGGTGAAATTCAAGTGAGAAGACATTTTCTCTCATGAAGTGTCAGTTTTGTGGCTCTCTGGGCCATACCATGTCTTATTGTGAATAGGAAAGAAGATATTTGAATGGAGAAGATATATAAGCTCAACAAAGGAGAACAATTTCATATCCTAATTCTTATAGTGGAAATAATATATATGGATATTGTTATCATTGTTCTAACTTTGCTCATAATTCCGCTCATTGCAGGGAGAGAAGGGACATGGACACCTCATACCGAAGTTCAAGACAAGTCAAGTCTTGTCAGCAAGACAGTGTTGCTCTTTCAAACAGGTTTTCACCCCTCAAAGAAGACCTTGACTATGAAGAACCTGGGTATGTGGAAGAGATAATTGAAAGGCCATAAGTTCTATTTACTCAATCTAATGTATCATAGAAGGAAAAAAAGAAGATTGAGAAATCCAACCTTGCAGAGGTGGCCCTCAAAGCCTCAAAGAACAACAGTACCTGGATTCTGGATAGCGGTTGTTCATCTCATATGATAGGTAAAGTCGGCCTACTAACAAATATCATAAGTAAGGTTGATGGTACAGTAAGATTTGGTAATTATGGGGCTCTGAAAATCAAAGGGAGTGGAAGTACCGAATTAGCTAATGGAGAACTAAAGAAGACTGAAGTCCTTTATGTAGATTTCCTATGTCATAATCTCCTCAGCGTGAGTCAACTCTGTGACTCAGGACTTATAGTTACTTTTAATCAGAAAGGCTGCACTATCAAGGGAAAGACTGGAAATTCACATATGAAGGGATCCAGAACAGAAGGAAACTTGTTTCAGGTTGATATTGAAGGAAATGTATGTTACATGACTGCTGAAGAAGAAAACAATTTGTGGCATCGGAGACTGGGACACATCAATCAACAAGACATGGAGAAAAAAAATCAAAATTGAGAATTGTCATGGACATTCCAAACCTGATGTGTGAGCGTGAAAAATACTATGATGCTTGTATTCGTGGGAAGTAGATCTGTAGTTCATATTGTCCAAAGAAATGGGCATCTCACCTTCTTAATCTGATTCATACAGATGTATGTGGGCCAATAAATGTTTCTGGAACTCATGGAGAAAGGTACTTTGTCATTTTCATAGATTATTACAGTAGAATGGCATGTGTGATGGTCATTCACAGAAACGAAAAGTCCTTGACTACATGAAAACTTATCGGCGAATCACCGAGAATGATACTAGATGAACAATCAAAGTGTTACGATCTGACAATGGAGGAGAATACTCGTCGATTGAATTTGAAAATTATCTGGAGAAGCATGGGATACTGCATGGGGTAGCTACTGTGAGAACACCACAACAAAATGGAGTTGTTGAACGTAGGAATCGACAGGTGAACAACATGTAACGAACTATGCTGATTGAGAGTTTTATTCCACGACATTACTGGAAAGAGGTTGATCAAGCTGCAATGTATATTCAGAATCGAACAGGACTTTATATGGGTGAGACGAAGACACCATAAGAATTGTGGCATGGATAGAAGCCTTCTCTAAAATACTTTCGTGTCTCTGGAAGTAAATGTTTCATCAGAAAAAAAGAAGTAAATCAAGGGAAATATGGTGACAATGCAGATGAAGGAATTTTCCTCAGTTACTCAATGAAAATCAAAGCCTACAAATGTTTCAACAAGCATTTGGGAAGGATTGTGGAATGTAGTGATGTTAAGATAATTGAAGAGAAAACCACAAATTCTTCAAGGATGTCATATGCTGATGTGATAAAAAGTCAAGAACAAAGTGAACGTGAAGAAAATAAAAATGCATAAATAGAGGAAATTGTTCGAAACACTCAGCAGTCACATCATGATGTTGACTCAGAAGATGAATCTGAAGAAGAAACTATGGCTGAAGAGAATGCTACTGAACCTCGCAGGAGAAATTGAATAGCTGAGACTGACCCATCCAACATAATTGTGGACAGGAGTGCACCCACTCAAACAAGAAGGATGAGGAATAACACACAATCTTTTTTTCTATCAGTTATAGATCCATCCTCATTCGAAGAAGCTACAAATGATGAATCTTGGGTGAAAACCATGAATGATGAATTAGATCAGATTGACAAGAATCAGACATGGGATCTGGTCCAGAGACCTAAAGGTCACAATGTGATTGGTACCAAATGGATCTTCAAAAATATGTTTGATGAGCATGGAAGTGTCATCAGAAACAGGGCATGTGTGATGACCCAGACCCACCTTGGTCCCTTCCATTGCCAAAAATCCGGTTTCCTTGCGGGGTACGGATCGGTGAGACCGACCGGTGAGACCGATCGGTGAGACCGATCGGTGACACCGATCGGTGAGACCGGCCGATGTCGCTCGGCCTTGCCAAGTTGTTCCAGTAACGTTCCTTTTTCGCAAATAGGGTTTTAAACCCTATTCTACCTTGTTAAAAATATCTTGGGAATCCGAAACACGCACAAAGGTTTTAATTAAATGCTTCATTAATTCATGGGTCGGATAAAACCACCCAGTGCCATTAATGATGAGTCAAGCCACGTGGTCAACCCACGACTCCCTCGTCTTCCGTGGTTTTGTGTTTCATCTCAACCGTCCCCAGCTCTTATAATTAAGGGTTAGGCCGTGGCTTCCCCCCTTCTTCGATCGTGGCTCTTCTGGTGCATCGGGACCGCCGCGTCGTTATCCGTAAAGTTCCGCGCCCCCGGCATAAACGTCGATCATCTATCAACAAGTAGGGAATTTCTCTCGTCTCTCACTTTTGTGTATCATGCGGGGTGGGCGCTACTTTTGTTCCTATGGAATTGGTTGAACCAAACCCTAATGAAGATAATAAACGAAGTTCTAATGGAAGAAGGGGAAGGGGTTGTGATCGTTGTTATTCTTTATCTTGTGATCATCCCTTTTGTTGTACTGGTTTATGTTTTCTGGAAATTGAGGCCGTTGGTGGTCGTGTGTGTGCACTTGAATCCCCTCATGATGTTTTAAATGGGTTGATGAAATTGTGAACTCCTGCTGTGAAATTGGTTAACCACGTATATCCGGCTGAATAATTGAAAGCACCAGGATCAGCCCTTCTGTGATAACTCCCGGTTAGAACACACGGAATTTGAAATCATGGAGTGTGTTAAATCGTTTAAATCTGAAAATCCCTGACTTGTGTTGGTAGTGGTTAGTGGTTGTTTTCCCTTCGGGCCGTTTGCTGGAAATGTGGGAGGGGATGGGATCCCCTGTTCTTTTTATACTCTCGGTGGCTGTGTGAATTTGGGGGATGGGATCTCCTGTTGGCATGGTTTCAGTGGTTGTGAGTTTTTATCACAAATTTGGGAGAGATCCTCTGTTGGCAGAACCGGGTGTGAGTGTTTTGGTTGATCTATGATTTGACGTTTTCCTTGGTTATGCTTATGGTAGTTTCCCAGTAGTGCTTAAAATTAATTGAACATTTTGACTGAACATGAAACAAGAATGGGACAAATGGTTTTGTGGGCAAGGGTCGTGAATTGTGACTCGGACGCTGTGGTATTGTGTTCTGTAGGTTGGCTAGGAAAACCTAAGTTTTGGGTGAGTGTTTGTTACCTATATCTATACTTGTAGCTTTGTGTTTCTTATTCGCGCCCCACCCAAGTTGAGCACTTAGTGCCGAACACCCCCATTTATGGGGGAAGGGTGTTTTTCCCAACACTATACTTAGTGGCTGGTTATTAGATCCTTTTCTACTCCCTTTCCCGGATAGCCCAAGTACCTTTGGGCAGGCTGTGATGTCCTGAAGTCCATTATTAGCCCAAGAACCATCGGGCTGGGTGTTGTGGTGGTTGGCCAGGTGTGTGCGGCAGGTGGTTTCCCAAGTGTCTTCGGGATGAGGCCCAGGTGTTTTCGGGCGTGGCAGTGGATCCTTTATCCCAGGTGTCTTCGGGCGTAGCGGTGGTTGTTCTGTCCTAGGTGTTTGCAGGCATGGTTACTTGTGACAGTTGAGGCCCAGGTGTGTGCGGGCGGGATTTGGCAGTGGGACTGCGTGTGGTTGTGGCCCAGGTGTGTGCGGGCGGGATTTGGCAGTGGGACTGCGTGTGGTGGTGGCCCAGGTGTGTGCGGGCGGGTGTGGCAGTGGGACTGCGGTGAGAATGGCGGGATTGGTCCGATGCGTAGGATGTCTCAATAACCAGTGGGGAAGTGGCGCGGGGTACCCAAACATCGATGTGCTCTTATTATATATATTACTTGACTTGCATTATTTGGGGAGTGAGCCTTGGTGAGGACTGGGATGGATAGTTTTCCTTGTTAGTTGTTTGGTTCACTCTTTTCTCACGGGACTTTAGTACGTTCCCCCACTTGTGCACGAGAGTCTTGGTTTTCCCTACTGAGTGTACTTGTATGCTCACCCTACGTTTACTTTCAGGTTTCCAGGAGGACTACCAGGGCTGCGCGGGACCCTATTAGTCGGACAGTTGGAGTTGTCGCTGTTGTCGTATCTTTGTTTTCTTTTGGTATTGTACTTGAGAGCTTTCTTTTTCTTTTGTACTTGTACCTTGTTGTAAACTGTTTAAACATGCATGGGGTCTTTATTTGGGTTCATTTATATAAACTTGTTTCTTTTCCTTTTTGGGAGGTCGACTTGTCCTTTTTCCCGATCCTAAATAATAAAAAGGGTAATGCCTTCCATTTGCGAGAATTTTCTATACCCTTGGTGCTAGTCGCCACTCCGGGACCTATTGAAGGCGGGTTTCGGGGGTCATTATCTCTCCTTCAACTTAAAGAAGGAAGGGCATGGCAATCCGCTGACTCTTCCCTCCTTTTGGTGAAGGCGGGTCGTGACAGAATGGTATCAGAGGTGAGGTTGAGAGATAGGACAGATTCTGGAGTTAGGCACAGTAAGGATTGCATGGGATGGTGAGGCAACAGCGTTGGGTGACCTTGGTGCGTGAATTAGGCCAGGGAGGACCGACTAGGACACGGGATTTTAGGGCCCCCCGTGATCCGATGCAAGGACTCTGGACCTACCGAACGACCAAGTGAGGCCACACTGATTGCAGGGTAGAGACCCTAGGAAAGGTACATGCATCATAAATGACTTGTGTTTTTGTGTTTCTGGGATGTCTTGGGAAATTAAGAATAAATTAAATCTTAATAAGTTTTGAGAACGGTTTTCTTTGCACTACTGGGCTTAGGCATTCCTTGTTTACCTTGCAGCTATGGCACCGGGAAGGCGACCACGTGTGGTACAGGCGATCGAGACTCCTGAGACTACTTTGGCTAATCGGCAGAGAGCTGGTCGGGAGGAAGAGGACGACCAGTGGCAGAAGACTCTTCGAGCCTTTCAGCGACAGGCCCTCGAGAAATATGAGGGCAGCACCTCCGACATGAAGACGGAAGGCTGGCTGGAGGAGCTAGTCATAGCCTTCGGCCTGATTCGGGCCCCGAAGGAGTACTGGGTTCCTCTGGCTGTTAGCCAGATGCGAGGAGCGGCACGTCAGTGGTGGATTCTTCACCTGGGGAGTAGGAAAGAGTCTGAGGTTGCTTGGGCGGACTTCGAGAAGGAGTTCCGGGCGGAGTTCCTCTCCTCGACAATGAAGGCGGAGAAGAGGCAGGAGCTACTCTCCCTCCAGCAGGGGAGCATGTCTGTGAGGGAACTTGGAATCAAGTTCAAGGACCTCCTGCGTTTTGCTCCGGACCTCTTTCCCGATGAGGAGTCTCGGGCAAGACGTTTGGAGGAGGCGCTCCGACCCTCCCTCCAGTATGCTGTTACCCCCTTTACCCTTCCGACATACTTAGAGGTTCAGAAGAAGGCCGAAGTGGTGGAAAGGATGCACGCTCTAGGCGGACTGTCACGAGAAGGGATCCAGCTAGGACCATCGAAGGGGAAGGCCGTCAGCACCAGGCCTCCGGCATCGGGACCCTCCAGGTTCCGACCCGCAGGGAGCAGGCCGCAGCAGTTTCAGTTTCGATCCCCTGGCCCACGTTCTTTTCCTTCAGGCTCGGGACCACGGTGCTTCATCTGCGGGAGCCCTGGACATCTTCGGAGTCAGTGCCCCGATCGGGTGCAGTACAGCAGTGGCAGTCATCCCCAGCGTCCGCCGCAGCAGCAGTTCCCAGCCAGACCCTTCTAGCAGCAGCAGCAGGGACAGCGAGCTCCCGCTCCTCCGCAGACAGACATAGGAGGGGGAGGCCGACCTCAGGGCGCTCCCCAGGGACCTCGACCAGGGCGTGGTCGGGGAGGTGGCCGACAGCTGAGGGGCAGGGGAGCTGGGCGTGGACAGTTACACGCCGCAGAAGCAACAGTTCCAGCAGGGCCAGAGGTTGTTCGAGGTACGATCAGTGTGTTTAGCACTCTTGCTTATGCTTTGTTCGATACCGGTGTTTCGCACTCCTTTGTTGCACCCAGTCTAGCCCGCGCCTTGGGTCTAGATGCCGAGAGACTTCCAGTTCCCCTGGTGTTGAGCACACCAGTTGGAGGTCAGACCGACTTGCTGTTCGTTTGTCGGGGATGTAGACTGATGTTGGGGCCACATCAGTCGGTTAAGGATCTCCTTCTGCTACAGATTCGGCCGTACGATGTCATCCTAGGCATCGACTGGCTATTTTCTATGTGCGCCGTCATCGACTGTTTCCAAGGGAGGGTGGTGTTCTCCGGTTTGGACGGCCAGCGTGTTACTTTCACCGGCGAGAGGAGCTGTCCGAAGGGAAACAGGAGGGAGGAACCTCTCCTCTCCTTGTTGACCGAACTGACGATAGAATCAACAGATGAGGAAATGGTGGAAGTACCAGAGATCGTTCATGAATTTATGGACGTCTTTCCTGAGGAGGTGACGACTCTACCCCCTCGAAGTGACATCGAGTTCGGGATAGACCTGTAGCCCGGCTCTCGACCAATCTCGATGGCTCCTTACCGGATGGCACCTTCGGAGCTACGGGAGTTGCGGATACAGATTGACGATCTGATGAAGAGGGGTTATGTTCGTCCAAGTGCATCACCGTGGGGTGCCCCAGTCTTGTTCGCAAAGAAGGAAGACGGTGGCCTCAGGTTGTGCATCGATTACAGGAGGCTGAATCAGGTAACGGTCAAGAACCGCTACCCTCTTCCGAGGATAGATGATCTTTTCGACCAGCTGAAGGGGGAAGGATGGTTCTCGAAGATCGACCTGCGATCCGGGTACCACCAGCTGAGGGTGAAGGATAGCGACGTCCCGAAGACGGCGTTCAGGTGCAGGTATGGGCACTTCGAGTTCGTGGTCATGCCCTTTGGTGTTACGAACGCCCCGGCCGTGTTCATGGGGCTTATGAACTCCATCTTTCGGGAGTACCTGAATCGGTTTGTGGTGGTGTTCATCGACGATATCCTGATCTATTCAAAGTCAGAAGAGGACCATGCAGAGCACCTGAGGACGGTTTTGGAGGTCCTCCGACAGCACCAGCTCTATGGGAAGTTGTCAAAGTGCAAGTTCTGGGCACGAGAAGTGCACTTCCTCGGACATGTAGTGTCTGAGCAGGGAGTAGTAGTCGACCCATCAAAGGTTAAGGCAATTGTTTCTTGGGCAGCACCCAATAATGTGGCGGAAGTTCGGAGTTTCCTCGGACTGGCAGGCTACTACCGGAGATTCGTACCCAACTTCTCCCGGGTAGCAGCCCCTTTGACGGCTTTGACCAAGAAGGACCAGGTTTTCATGTGGAGCGAGCAGTGTGAGTCGTCCTTCAGCTACCTAAAAGAAAAACTGGTTAGTGCCCCAGTGTTGAGATTGCCAGAAGAAGGGATGGCCTATGAGGTATTCTGTGATGCTTCAGGACAGGGCCTGGGGTGCGTATTGATGCAGCGACAAGGGGTGATCTCTTACGGGTCCAGGCAGCTACGCCCCCATGAGCGGAACTATGCCACCCATGACCTGGAGCTTGCAGCGGTAGTGTTCGCATTAAAGCTGTGGCGACATTACCTCTTTGGGGAGCGCTTTGTGGTATTCACCGATTACAAAAGCTTGCGCTATATATTCTCCCAGCGTGACTTGAACTTGCGACAGCGGAGGTGGGTCGAGTTTCTCCAGGACTACGACTTTGAGATCTCATACACTGAAGGTAAGGGAAACGTTGTGGCTGATGCCTTGAGCAGGAAGCCGCATCAGGAGGTGGTTCGGGAATCTGCTGATGCTTGGAAGGCGATGGGGGAGTTGGATGCCTTGCACTTGGATGCAAGGGTGGAAGGTACTAGAGGCTGTATGTTTCAGATGACGGTACAGTCCTCTTTGTTGCAGCAAGTGGAAGAGTCTCAGTGGGGAGATCCTGAGGTGGAAGTGTTGCGGGATCGTATCGATCAGGGGATCGCCCCGGAAGGATGGTCGGAGGACAGCCGACGTCGGATGCTCTTTCATCGGAGGTTGTTTGTTCCAGAGGTGATGTGTGATGAAGTCCTTCGTGAGTTCCATAGCTCAGCCTTGGCAGTACATCCGGGTGTTTCGAAAATGTACCAAGGCCTGAGGGGACAGTTTTGGTGGCCCGGGGTAAAACGGGCAGTGGCAGAGTTCGTGGCTAAATGCCTGGTGTGTCAGCAGGTGAAGGCTGAACACCGTGTTCCTGGTGGTCTGTTGCATCCTCTAGATGTTCCCGAGTAGAAGTGGGATGACGTCTCCATGGACTTCATCACGGGACTACCCAGAGCTCAGGGCGGGCATGATTCTATCTGGGTAGTGGTGGATCGATTGACAAAATCTGCTCACTTCTTGGCTATCAAGGAGTCAGGACCCGTGAGTACCTTAGCACAGAGGTACGTGGATGAGGTGGTGCGTTTGCATGGAGTTCCGAAAATGATCGTCTCAGAGCGGGACACTCGATTCACCTCACGAGTCTGGAAGGGGTTACAGCATGCTTTTGGCACCCAACTACGCCTTAGCACTGCTTTTCACCCTCAGACTGATGGGAAGACAGAGCGGACTATCCATACCTTGGAGGACATGCTGCGAGCATGTGTTCTGGATTTCGGGGGATCATGGGTACGACACTTGCCATTAGTAGAGTTTGCCTACAACAACAATTTTCACTCTACTATCGGCATGGCTCCTTTTGAGGCTTTGTATGGAAGACCATGTCGTTCACCCTTATGCTGGGCAGAGGTTGGTGAGACTGGTTCTCTTGGACCAGAAGTAGTGCAGAGAACCACGGAGAAAGTCCAGCTAGTGCGGGAGAGGATGAAAGCAGCTCAAGATCGGCAGAAATCTTATGCTGATTGTCGGAGGAGGCCCCTGAAGTTCGAGGTGGCAGATCATGTGTTTTTGAAGGTTTCCCCTCGACGGGGGCAGCGGAGGTTCGGAAAGGGGAGTAAGCTCTCCCCTAGGTTCATCGGACCTTTCGAGGTGCTGAGGCGAGTTGGCGAGGTAGCATATCAGCTGGCCCTACCACCTCAGTTGGAGAGGGTCCATGACGTCTTCCATGTCTCCCAGCTTCGTCAGTACTTACATGATGACTCTCATGTCATCAACTGGGGAGAGCTAGATGTGGGAGGAGACGCAACCTTCGAGGAACGGCCAGTCAGAATCGAGGATCGCAAGGAGAAAGTGCTCTATGGACGAACCGTCGGCCTGGTTCGTGTGTTGTGGAGACATGGCAGCCTCGAAGAGAGTACGTGGGAGAGGGAAGCAGAGATGCGTGCCCAATACCCCGAGTTTTTCTGAGCTTTGAACCTTTGGTGCCTGTTGTGACAGAACGTTTGACCTTTTTGTCTATGAAATGTGCTAGTTCCTTTCCTCTGTTATGTGTGGAAAGCCCCGGCTAAAGGGAAGGGGAAACCCGACCCCTAATCAGGACGCATTAAGGTGGATGCGATTAAACCCGTGCGGGCGAGTCAGTGCCGCCCAAAGAGGATAATATCTTGACATGGGGGAGGGGAACTCCCCAAACCCACATGACCGGGCGGTTTGGCGTGGTATGTTGCTTGGTTCTTGACAGGGAGTGTTTTCAATTAGCGGGGGTCCACTCCTAAGAGGTATCTTCGAAGATGGTTGTTCGGATCCTCTCTTTCCTTCTGGTTTGTTTTGATTATCAGGGACGAGAATCGTTTAAGAGGTATCTGATGTGATGACCCAGACCCCCCTTGGTCCCTTCCTTTGCCAAAAATCCGGTTTCCTTGCGGGGGTACCGATCGGTGAGACCGATCGGTGAGACCGATCGGTGAGACTGATCGGTGCGACCGATCGGTGAGACTGATCGGTGAGACCGGCCGACGTCGCCCGGCCTTGCCAAGTTGTTCCAGTAACGTTCTTTTTTCGCAAATAGGGTTTTAAACCCTATTCTGCCTTGTTAAAAATATCTTGGGAATACGAAACACGCACAATGGTTTTAATTAAATGCTTCATTAATTCATGGGTCGGTTAAAACCACCCAGTGCCATTAATGATGAGTCAAGCCACGTGGTCAACCCACGACTCCCTCGTCTTCCGTGGTTTTGTGTTTCATCTCAACCGTCCCCAGCTCTTATAATTAAGGGTTAGGCCGTGGCTTCCCCCCTTCTTCGATCGTGGCTCTTCTGGTGCATCGGGACCGTCGCGTCGTTATCCGTAAGGTTCCGCGCCCCCGGCCTAAACGTCGATCATCTATCAACAAGTAGGGAATTTCTCTCGTCTCTCACTTTTGTGTATCATGCGGGGTGGGCGCTACTTTTGTTCCTATGGAATTGGTTGAACCAAACCCTAATGAAGATAATAAACGAAGTTCTAAAGGAAGAAGGGGAAGGGGTTGTGATCGTTGTTATGCTTTATCTTGTGATCATCCCTTTTGTTGTACTGGTTTATGTTTTCTGAAAATTGAGGCCGTTGGTGGTCGTGTGTGTGCACTTGAATCCCCTCATGATGTTTTAAATGGGTTGCTGAAATAGTGAAATCCTGCTGTGAAATTGGTTAACCACGTATATCCGGCTGAATAATTGAAAGCACCAGGATCGGACCTTCTGTGATAACTCCCGGTTAGAACACACGGAATTTGAAATCATGGAGTGTGTTAAATCGTTTAAATCTGAAAATCCCTGACTTGTGTTGGTAGTGGTTAGTGGTTGTTTTCCCTTCGGGCCGTTTGCTGGAAATGTGGGAGGGGATGGGATCCCCTGTTCTTTTTATACTCTCGGTGGTTGTGTGAATTTGGGGGATGGGATCTCCTGTTGGCATGGTTTCAGTGGTTGTGAGTTTTTATCACAAATTGGGGAGAGATCCTCTGTTGGCAGAACCAGGTGTGAGTTTTTTGGTTGATCTATGCTTTGACGTTTTCCTTGGTTATGCTTATGGTAGTTGCCCAATAGTGCTTAAAATTAATTGAACATTTTGACTGAACGTGAAACAAGAATGGGACAAATGGTTTTGTGGGAAAGGGTCGTGAATTGTGACTCGGACGCTGTGGTATTGTGTTCTGTAGGTTGGCTAGGAAAACCTAAGTTTTGGGTGAGTGTTTGTTACCTATATCTATACTTATAGCTTTGTGTTTCTTATTCGCGCCCCACCCAAGTTGAGCACTTAGTGGCGAACACCCCCATTTATGGGGGAAGGGTGTTTTTCCCAACACTATACTTAGTGGCTGGTTATTAGCTCCTTTTCTGCTCCCTTTCCCGGATAGCCCAAGTACCTTCGGGCAGGCTGTGATGGCCTGAAGTCCATTATTAGCCCAAGAACCATCGGGCAGGGTGTTGTGGTGGTTGGCCAGGTGTGTGCGGCAGGTGGTTTCCCAAGTGTCTTCGGGATGAGGCCCAGGTGTTTTCGGGCGAGGCAGTGGATCCTTTAGCCCAGGTGTCTTCGGGCGTAGCGGTGGTTGTTCTGGCCTAGGTGTTTGCAGGCATGGTTACTTGTGACAGTTGAGGCCCAGGTGTGTGCGGGCGGGATTTGGCAGTGGGACTGCGTGTGGTTGTGGCCCAGGTGTGTGCGGGCGGGATTTGGAAGTGGGACTGCGTGTGGTGGTGGCCCAGGTGTGTGCGGGCGGGTGTGGTAGTGGGACTGCGGTGAGAATGGCGGGATTGGTCCGATGCGTAGGATATCTCAATAACCAGTGGGGAAGTGGCACGGGGTACCCAAACATCAATGTGCTCTTATTATATATATTACTTGACTTGCGTTATTTGGGGAGTGAGCCTTGGTGAGGCCTGGGATGGATAGTTTTCCTTGTTAGTTGTTTGGTTCACTGTTTTCTCACGGGACTTTAGTACGTTCCCCCACTTCTGCACGAGAGTCTTGGTTTTCCCTACTGAGTGTACTTGTATGCTCACCCTACGTTTACTTTCAGGTTTCCAAGAGGACTACCAGGGCTGTGCGGGACCCTATTAGTCGGACAGTTGGAGTTGTCGCTGTTGTCGTATCTTTGTTTTCTTTTGGTATTGTACTTGAGAGCTTTCTTTTTCTTTTGTACTTGTACCTTGTTGTAAACTGTTTAAACATGCATGGGGTCTTTATTTGGGTTCATTTATATAAACTTGTTTCTTTTCCTTTTTGGGAGGTCGACTTGTCCTTTTTCCCGATCCTAAATAATAAAAAGGGTAATGCCTTCCATTTGCGAGAATTTTCTATACCCTTGGTGCTAGTCGCCGCTCCGGGACCTATTGAAAACGGGTTTCGGGGGTGATTATCTCTCCTTCAACTTAAAGAAGGAAGGGCCTGGCAATCCGCTGACTCTTCCCTCCTTTTGGTGAAGGCGGGTCGTGACAGCACGACTGGTATATAAAGGATACTCCCAGATTGAAGACATTGATGTTGAAGACACCTTTGCTCCAGTGGCTAGACTGGATTCAATAAGTCTTTTCCTTGCGATGGCACTCCAAATAGGATATAAAGTATATCAAATGGATGTCAAGACAACATTATCAAATGGTGTACTCGAAGAAGAAGTCTACATTGAACAACCAGTGGGCTTTGTTTTGGGTACAGATGAAACAATGGTCTGAAAACTGAAGAAAGCACTATATGGTTTGAAGCAGGCACCACAGGCGTGGTAATCATGGCTGGATTCATATCTCAAGAAGTTGTAATTCAAAAGAGGAGGAGTTGATCACAATATCTATGTGAAGAATTCTCAAAAAGTTCAATTCATGGTTCTAGTCTATGTTGATGATATCATATTTGGTGGCAGTAGGCAGAAATCAGTGGCTGAATTTTACAACCACATGAAATCAGAATTTGAAATGTATATGATTGGGGCGCTCACATATTTCTTGGGGCTGTAGGTGATTCAAATGAAGGAATACACTTTCATTTCATAAGACAAATATGCAAGAGAGCTTGTGAAGAAGTCTAATATGCAAGAATCCAAACCAATGTCAACTCCGATTGCAGTTGGAACTAAACATGGAATGCATGAGGATGGGGACTCGGTTGATCCCACCATGTACAGGAGGATCATTGGAAGCCTACTATACGTGCCAGTGGCAAGGCCTGATATTGTCTTTTCCACATGCCTTGCGACCCGATTTTAGAGTAATCCAAAGGAGGAACATATGGCGACAGTAAAAAATAATCATGAGTTACATTCAAGGTACACATAACTTCGGGTTATTTTTTGCTGCAGGCAGGGATAGTGAATTATCAGCGTTTTATGATGCTGACTGGGCTAGTGATGTAGTAGATGAAAATTCCACTAGCGGTGGAGCATTCTATATTGGGCAGAAATGTGTTGGCTGGTTGAGCAAGAAACAAGAAAATACTTCTCTTAGTACTGCTGAAGCTGAGTATATCTATGCTACAATGGAATGCACTCAACTGCTTTGGATGAAGCAGTAACTAACAGATATTGGTGATAAGGTGCAACAACCAATGGTGATTTACCCTGATAACAAAAGTGCAATTGATCTTACAAAGAATCCAGTTCAGCATTCTCGTACAAAACATATTGAAATACGGTATCATTTTATCAATGAAAAGTTTGATCAAGGTGTGATTAGAATGGACCACGTTGGAACTGATGAGCAAGTGGCTGATATCCTGACCATGCTGCTGTCCGCAGCTGTGTTTGAGAAGCATCGGGTGAACCTCAGTTGTTCAACCACCTCCTACTGCATAAGGAGGCTCCGGAAAACCCCTCTCCCTGTTTGTTAAAACTGTTTTTATCTGTTTATGGCTATGATGCAGGTTTATGGGGGAGATTCTATCCAGGGGGAGTATGGTTTGAGCTGAACGTTGAACAACTTATCGGCCTTTGGATTTATTGTCAATGGGGGAGAAAGGAAAAAAATTCAAGGAAAGTAATTCCTCTGTTATGAGAAGTATAAGAAAGAAAACATCGGGCATCATGGGGAATTCAAAAAACACTGGAACCCAATTCACGCTTCCTCTCTTGTTCTCTACACCGAGCATTGCTCACGTAGACTTAGAGTGTTAGCTGAGTTTATTTTGGGGTTTTTGAATTCCGCATGTATGGAGATCTATTGAATTTATTTTTTGATTTCCAACAAACCCAAAGGGGGAGATTGTTGGAACCAGGGTCCTCTAAGCATGATTTGGCATAAAATTTGTGTTTGTTGTCAATCCTTAGTGGATGTTTAGAATGTGTACCAGCAAAAGATCATCCTGTTCAAGCAGACAACAGTAGTGAAGGTGGCGCTGTTTCCCAGTGTTTTCCAAATTTTTGGGCCTGAAAATCGACAAATAAAGAAATGTGTTTTTTGAAAAGGGACTTGCGCGCCGAGGACTTGGAGGATAGGAAACTTGCGCACCATATGTTTTTGAGGACCAGAACATAAAAATATGGCAATGTGATAAGGGTCGGGCAAGTGTTGGTTAGGTCACGCAAGTGGACCTGCGCGCCGTGAAATAACTTGCGCGCTGGTACCTAGAAGGATTCAGACTTGTGCACCTATTTTTTTCCAAGAACAGAACTTCAAAATTTGTCTAAGGGAAGAAGGTTGTGCAAGTATTGGTTGGGTTGAGCAAGTGAGTTGTGCGACAGAGGTTACGGGAGATGAGACTTGCGTGCCAATGAGGGACTTGCGCGCCTCCGCGCAGGGGGTCCAGTTTTCCTATAAATACAGGTCGACCCCTCCTCATTTCATAAGGAGTTCAAGACTTAGTGATTCTTTGAGCTCTCGTTGCGCAGGTTGTAGAGATGATTAAGTGGTGGTTGGGTCGCGCAAGTAGAGATTGCGCGTCGGTTGTTGGTTGTGCGCCCAGGGTAGTTGGGGAGATAAAGGCGCAACATCGCACAAGTTCGAAGTCGAAAGAGGTAGTGTCATGTAAGTTGTTTCGTGTCACTTGCGTTCCTGGATTGGGACTTGCGCGCCGGGCATGGAGAAGCGCGCCAGTGTTGTTAAAGTACATCTGTCCTCTTGAAGCTGCACAAAAGTTGGAAGATTGCCCGGTACGCTCAGCACAAATTAATATTCATCTTCTGGTGAGAATTGGACTTCAATAGATCATCTACATAAAATAGAGGATGCATTCTTCTGTAATGATGAAGATACATTCATGTATATAAAATGAGTGTGACTTCACCAAGGGCAGTGAGCCAGGGGGAGACAATGGGAGTGACCCAAGGGAAGCAGTGAGCTATCCCTGAACCTTTGTAAAGACAGTGAGCCTGGGACAGAGTGTCTGTGCCCAAACCTTTGTAATCCACAGCTAGTGAAGATTAGTGGAATTGGGTACGACTGACAACTTGTCGGCATATGATCCTTGGATGTAGCCCTTAGTGGTGAACCATGTAAAAAGTACTGTGTCTTCTCTATGCATGGGAATGTTTTCTTTCTAATCATATTCATCATACAGGTTCAACAAGTTCCTACCAATGTGGGAACAAGATCCATCACATTAAAAGAAAAAGTTGTCACCCTGATTCACCCCTCCCCTCTCAGGGTGTCCTAGGGTCCTTAAGGTCCCATTTAACGACCCATGATAATGTCTCGTGAAAATGATTTCCCATGGTAATGAGATATTTTTATCACTCTGATTCACTCATCCATGGGACAAATAACAAGGTGTCCCTAGGTCATCATTACCATGGAAATATATAAAAATAATTCATTATCATTGTGGCATACCACTCTTTATATCATAACCATCTCATAATGGAAAAGATATGGTTCATTTAGAAACCCAACATTACTTTATTGTTTTATATAAAAAAGGTAACAAACTATCTATCTTGGACTCCCATTAAATTTCAAATTGGAAGAGATGACAATCAATCAACTTCATACACCACATGAATCAAATATTAATCATTTGAAAATGACTCACATGTCACCTCATACACCCTCATAAGCAACAATCCAAAATAAAAGTCCAAGGATATGAATCACAACATGCATTTAAATACAAAGAATTTCGTATAGGGTCCCAATTAATAACATGAAAAGTAATATAATGATGCTCATAAAGATATCACACATTTATAAAACTATTTAAACTATCAAATGGGACAATAAATTTTACCACTCAGGATGTCGATACATACACCAATGTATTAAATTTATTTTTCTTATCATTTCATATATAACCTTAACTCTGACCATTCAAAAAAAGGTAGAAATGCACATGAAATCCCCTTCCCAAATTAAATTTTTCAATCCATTTGGGATTACACTTCATAAAAATCCTTTGAAATACAAATTAATTATGATTGAAAATCCAACATTTTCCATGAAATCAATTTTTAAAATAAATATAACACTTTCATGGAACCAAACGGTACCAATAATACTTTTACCAACAACATTCATACCCATTTTAAATTATATTCCAAAAAACCCCAAATCCTAAGGTCTCTAAATTAATTTTAATGTGGGATATCTCCCCAATTTTTAAAAAATAGTATTTTAAAATAAATCCCCCCCATTTTTATTTATTAAATTTGAATAAATCAAAATATTATAATATTATAATCCATTTAGAAAATTATCACATGCATTTAATCCAACACTTGAAATGTGATAAAGGTGCATTCCATGTCTTTAAACAATTTTCAAATTCCAAAAAAACTGAATTGGTTTACAAAACCCAATAAAATCCATAGGAAAATGTTTGAAATTTCATTAAATATTTTAAATATGCAAAAATGATTTTCATCTGGAAAGGGGTCATTCTATGTGCTAGAAACCAATATAAATATATTTCAACCATACCCTGACATATAATAATATTTTAAATTTATAAAATTTCTTATAAAATTACATAAAATTTGTACAACATCTATTATAAAGGGGTTCCATAGAGACACCTACCAAAAAAAGGTCGTTTGTGAGCCGAAACAAATAGAATTTCATCATACTCTGCTACAGATTCCCAATCATAAAAGAAGTTATCTATAATAACCAAGAACACACTATAAAAATTTAATGACCCGAAAAATTGCCATACCACTTTATGTAGAGTTAAAATGAATAATAAGTGAAATTATGAGAGGGAAAACAATGGGAAAATGAATGAGGATGGGATATGAGATCTAACATTGAAGGATCAACCATAAATCCCAAATAAATCCAGTGAAAAAACCTAAGGAATGGATTATTAATGGGTGGAGAGGTGTGAAACACTAGAGGGATGGGGTCTTGAAATGGTTTTTTTGTATGACACAAATATAGGGGGACAAATTTATATAAATCCTAAGAATAAATATGAGAAATATTGAAAAGAAATGAAAAAAGTGGGGTGTCTCTCATAGATTAGATACATGGTTTACCGAACTACATGAAATACATTCTAACCTTACTATAAAAGGATGAGGAACCAACATGGTTACTCTTGAGTAGGAAATACAGTTTCTCTAACCATGATCATACCATGAAGATCAGCACCACAATTTGTCGACCCCTCAAGCATGGATAGTGCATGATTAATGTTGACTGTCCACAAACTGTGCACAACAATAATTCCTTTATAAATTATAAATTTTCATCCATAAAATCTCCAGAACCCACAATGACATAAAATTAATTAAATTAATCAATTAATTAATCCAGCAATGAAATGGTGGTGTCACAAAATCCCCACTATTCCCCTTTATTCCCATGTAATTTTCCTAGTCAATGTAAAGTCATCAACTACTTATAATTTTGTATGTGATAAACTCAACATTGTATAACATTCAATGAACCACTATAATCCCCATAAAATTAAAAAAAACATAATTAGGAATCACTTATGAGTATCCAACAAGAACCCCTAAATGAAGGGAGACTGAATAGTGGTATCCCCACCATTTATAGTAAATCTAAACTGTAAAACATCAAAATGACACTCTAATAATGGAATCGTGACCAGGATAACTATCATTAATCAAAACTAAAATGGGAAATTACATTACACTATCTGTGAACATCGATAATTATTTACTCTCCAAGAAGGAACTGTAATCAAAGATATTCTCAAAGGATCTCAAAAACAAGAATCATCCAAGATCCTATGATTAGTTCTCCAAATAAAATCATAATCAATAAATCAAGAACCACTAAAGTCTAGGAGACAAGGTTACCCAAATCATTGCCTATTGACACCCAAATAAAGAAGTCATTTATCACATGCCTCTAATAAATGAATCACCTGGGATCTATCCTATGATCACTAACTAATAGGAAATATGGAAAACTACGTCCAACACATCGGCTTACCTCTTTCAGTGAACCAAAACACAACTAAGTTGACACCTACTAGTGTGTATCCTCAAAATGTGCTACACCAGTCCTTGTTATCCAAATCACTTACCCATGTTTATCCCATATCCAAAAAAACAAAGATAAAGTCATAAATTTCCCTCTCTATAAGTCTATTGTCACTAAAAACTATAACACATGGAATGAAAAGCAAATAGAATGGAAAAACCCAAACAATCACCGCTCATCAAGAGAAACCCAAATGTGAACCTATGGTTTGGCCCAAACAATATCCACCTTAAATATGTAAATAATCTAAACTCATCATTCATGAAACCTTAATATTGGTTCTCATCCTATGATATACCGTTAACACAAAATATCAAGAACACCAATCCTCACCATGTCACACAACCGACTCACCAAATCCATCCTAGACTTATTTCGAAAGAAAATTATATATCTAAAACCCATCCACATCACTAAAGGGGGGAACATTTTCACTCCATATTGAGTCTAGGAAATAGACAAAACAAGAAGAGACTAACTAATCTTAAAAAAAGTTATTAATGTTTACTGAGTCTATTCTGATAGCTGCACTTATTATAAAATAGAATATATACCCAACTCAGCCTTGTTTCCCAAATCACATTAAAAATACCCAACCTGTATGAAGCGAAAAATTCAAAAACACTATTAAATCAAGGAACTGAAATTCTAAAAATATAATTTCATTAAAAACCACCCAATTCCTAAGGGAATAAAAATATGATTCCCAAAAAAATATAAGATTTTAAAAACACCCAAATTCCCAAATGAATCTACAAATCATTTTCAATCTCCCTTAAAAACAACACATTCTTCAAGAAGATGAAATAGTAAAACATCTCGAAAATATTTATCGCACTATTTCAATAAATGATAATAATTTATTTTTCATGAATAATCAACCCTTGAGTTTTAAAATTACATAAAAATTAAACCAATGAATAGTTATAGAACCAAAACATATTTTGAAAAATCTAATCAACCTGTTTCAGACAAAAATAAATCAGCCGTTCAGAAAAACCAATTTCATTTTATAAAAAACCCCAAATTGTTGAATCATTAATCCAACACGATTTTGTTTTGTTTCCAAATAAATTTATAACCAATACTAATTTATATGTTTCAAATCAGAATCATTTAACATAAAATAATAATTTTTCACAAAAACCCACTACACACAAATATCACATCCAAAAAGAAGGAAAATTTTAATTTCTAATCCACATCATTAGCATATCAAAAGACCCAAATTTACTCATCCATTTCCAATTGTAATCTCTCTATAGTGGTTTAAAGATCAAAACAACTACGTTGTGTACCCATACCTAACATATCAACATAGAAAAATGGACCTCAGGCTTACCACGAAACATGCCTAAATGGGTTTCCGGATAAAGAGTTTGGTCATTTCCAAATTGATCAGGTTGTGCAGACCAACCTCACAATACTAATTCCACTTCATTTTCCATGAAAAAATCCAACTTGAACCCAAGGAAACTCACACTGTACCAATGGGAATAAAAACATTATTGACTTTAAATCGATGTAATCTAAATCTAAAATTAAAACCCACATTCAATGTAATCATGAGGATCAGGGGTGAAAAGATCTAGCTAGACTCTCCTTTCACCTACGTGCCCAATTGAAATGAAAAAATCTAGCTTGATCATACAATGATATTCAATGTAATAAAAGGGAATTTGAAAGGCTTAAACATTGTTGTAAAAGAGAACCCAATCCTCTAATACCTTTTGTAGTGAACCATCCCAGGGAAACCATCTAATGGATTCCTAAACCGGTCTTCCATTGGACTGATGGCCATTCCTAATCCCCACATATCCATAAAAAGTTCCTATACATCAAAATAACACAATTGTGAATGTGTTTGCCTAATAATTAAGGTAAATGTGACGGTAGGAATATAATAAAATATTACATGACGCATCCATATATCATGTATCCATACGAAAAAAGTAAAATGAAATAATCAAATATTATATAAAATAATCGTAAACAACATGAGAACTAAAAAAATACATCACCATCTGATCCCCCTCTCCATCATAGAAATGATTCCCACCTAATGACTTTACATTAGCCACCAGTAACTATCGTCACCCTTTATATGTATAAATTATAACAATATGGATTGGATATAGAAAATAATTTTAAAATAAAAAATATCCATAGGTTCTAGGAAAATAAAATCATGTGATACTAAAATATATTACAATTAAAAGTTTTTTAAATGTAGTAAAATAAAGGAAAACGTAGAATGATTCGACTCTTACAAAATAATCCCTGAAAATGAACCAGTAACTTGCATTTAAAATGTGATGGGCATGAGTAAACAATCACTATGTAAGCCACCATTACTGATTAAATATATTACAGTACCTTAATAAGGTAGTTTATAAATTTTTTGTTTGATCATAGAGTATAAAGTAGTTTTTTAAAAGATTCCTACAAAAATACATGTATACTTTCAAAAAACTATACATTTTATAAAATAAAAACAAGGATAGTTAAAAATATTAAAACTAAACATTTAAATCAAGGAAATTTTTCTTTATTCCCAATAAAAGAAACAAAAATACAATTTTTCTTTTTTATAATATCACATGAATGTATCATTATCAAAATCGGTATCAAAGAAAACTGATTTAATTGAAAATATTTGATAATTTTCCCAAGATTTTTAATTTTCCAATTATAAATTCAAAGCATTATAAAATAATTCATCTCAAAGTAGTCCACAAACAGACATATGGTTATTCAAAAACCCTATTAAGGAACCCAACATCAAGGAAACACAATAAAATCATAGTTCCATTATAATAAAAAAAATAGAGTAATACAATTTTATCATAAAATGACATATCTCAAAGGGTAAAAAAGGACATAGAATCATTTGAAATTCCCCTAGGATGTAGTAATAACATACATTAAATGGTGAAAAGGAACATGTGATAAAACAATTTTACTAGTCAACGTCACTGGGAGTCCTTATGAAAATCATGTGATAATATCTTTTTAATTATATTTCCAATTGGAATTGGGGAGTTTTTTTCACTCATATGCACTCACCTATAGTTTAATGAATGGGGTGTCTTTGAGGTTCCTTTCCCAATGGAACATTTAAAAATTATTTTCTATTATTGGGGTCTTCCTCTCCTTTTATAAAAACCATAACATTGTATCTATGTTTCACTTCCCAAGGCAACCCACTATAAAACTAATGTTTTCCCTCACACATGTCACATGATTTCTACCTATGATTCATGTAAAACGTCTAAATAGAGTTTATCACAGTCAATCAGTAACTTGAATCACATGCATCAAGTATAAAAAAATGGAATATAACTCACATAAGATCTTATATACCCTCAAAAGTATAAACCCCATACAATTATCATATAAAAAGCATCAGAATGTTAATGATAATACAAACCATCCCACATGATTTTATAATGAAATATTAGAAAATTAATTAAAATAGTCTCGCATAGGGTCTCTCACCTTATAAATTCATTTAAAGTGCCAAACGGGCCTTCAAAACACACCACTTTGGATAATAATCCAGACACCCATTTTTTAAAGTAATTTAAATTCTCATTTAAAATATCAATTTAAATACAACCTTTAAAAACATTGTGAAAATCCACTTAAAATCCCCTTCCAAAATCACATTTGGAAAAACCAAATGATACAGGGTCTCAATAACATTTTGAAAGAGGGATACCCCCTTATAAAAAAAGATTCTAAAATAAGTCACAGAAATTTTTAAATATGAATCTGATATTAAACATATTTTAGAAATATTAATACCCCTATCGAAAATCCATGTGGGCACTTAATTCTACACTTGGAATATGGCCATGTTCCCTGCTAAATATTTAGATTATTTTAAAATCCAATCAAAACCAATATATTTTACCACACCCATTCAATGCCTTTAGATAGTGTTTTAAAATATGTAATATATTGTTAATGTGATGAATGAGAAATTTTAAAAATTATTATCATGTATCTATGTACTATTCCAATTGCTAAAAACAAAACCCAAATTATTACAATTATATAATGATATATAATAGGATTTTAAATTTTTTTTAAAGGGAATTAAAATCACATCAGTTATTAATAACAAGTCATATAATGGGTTCCAAAGAGATTGAAACCTTAAAATGGCAGTGGGCAAGCCAAACTAGTTTGAAATGAATCACCTTTAATGGTTGATTCCGAATCATGGAAGAACATGACCCCAAAGTCTCGTTGCACACATGAAAATCAAGTGAACAAAAAAAATCAACACCTTAACATATTATATTTCCAAATGACAGGGGTGATGATGGTAGGGAAAATGATGGGGATAATTAAGGAATAGGGGATATAAAATATTACTTTGGAGGTTCGAACCTAAATTTGGAAGAAATGTAGGCCAAATGCATTTAGGATGATGCCAAAAGGGGGAGAGGTGAATGATCATGGGGGAGGGGATCTAGGTTGGGTATGGTCTGACAACCTAAAAGGATGGGAAGAATGAGATTTATTTCTCTAATAAACTTAATGGAAAAATTATAATAAGATAAAAATAACAAAAGCAAATTTAAAAATTCTCAATGTTGTACGTGGTTTAGGGGACTGTTTTTACAAACCATGTTCCAAACATGATATCTCTACTTGAATGAAATGAGGTTCCAACATGGTTACTCCTAAGACTATCCCAAATTTGAGCTAACCATGATTAGACTATGTAAAAAAGGAATAATTAGGTGTATTCACAAAATACATGGATAGTGAAAACCTATTAATAACCATGCGACCAATAAGCATAAGTAAAAATATTTTTTAAATTGTTAAATTTAATCCCAAAACTATAAGGAGTTTGTAATAGATTAAAATTAAATCAGTTAATTAATATTATAATAAAATGGATCATGTAGTTGTACTAATATCATAAAAACTTGATTGGGTGTCCTTTAATATCGAATTGTTATTCTACAATGCATCATTATTCATCTTTAATATCAGTAAATCATTGGTCTCTAATCATTTCTCAAGAAATAGTGTCTTCAATACTAATCTTAATTTTAATCTTCTTTAGGGATATTCAATTGGTAATGGGTTTTTTAATTCATGAAACATTCAATTCATCAATATTTAACTTCATATAATTAGACTAATGTCTTCCAATTTGATATATTTAATGATATAGTCAACCCCTAGGTAAAGTGAAACTTAGTGGTGAGTTACGCCTTCGTTCAAATTACTCGATTTTCATTCCCATAGTTATATGAGTCTTAACCATGTTAGATCATTAAATTCTTAGTAGATATCATGATTTATTATCAGTTCTTGTTTTTTAAATTAATATATTTATTTATTTTACTCATTAAAATACTAAGAAATGTTGATAATGTGGTTTGTTTGGTTATGTTATTTCTATTGGGGTTTGTTAAGTGTCTATGAGAGATCCTTGTGGTAACACTCAGAAAATGATATCAAAAGAGGTTTTCTCTTTACTCAAAAGCTAAGAGTTCATCAAGATCTCTCTTATTCATCTTTTATTATAGTTATTTTAACTTCTTGTACATGGTCACTTGTAATTTCATGTTTATATAGGTTGATGAGTATAACTTGGGTTGTAGTAAGTTAAGTGATCCTGGATATATAGTGCTATATGATTTTGTGTTTGATTCTTGTGGGGATTTAGTATTTCATTGTAGTTGAAGGTTGAAAAAAAGTACAATAATCACATGGAAATGGCATGGATCAGTTAGTTAATAGAGTGGTAGGGTCCCTTATATTCACTCCAATACTTCACCATATTTTTTTCAATAAGTGGTCAATTGAAAAACCCATGAATCTTTCTTTTGGTTGGTTTCATTTGCACAATTATTTTGTGCACATACTAAAATATCATAGAATTAATTAAATAAATAAATATTATAAATCATTAATAATAACATTAACACTAATTTAAAATTTAATAATTTTCAAGAATAAATGATTCCCCAAATAAATATGAAATATCATGGGAGGATGAAATAAAATATTTAATAGATTTGAAATTAACAAAATAAAATTACTAAGTAGTATTAAATAAAAACAGGAAAATAAAAAAAAATCCAATGATATGTTCTCTTTTAGAAATATTGGAATAATTAAAAACACAGCATTTGATCAAATAAATCTTCAAACACACATATTCATTAAAACATTGATTTTTAATGAATAAAAATAAAGAATAAAAAAATGAATCTCCAAAAAAACTTTCCCTCAATATTAGAACAATTGAGCTATGTCACACAAAAAATCACCCATTTTTAATAATATTTTCATTGAATTCGGATTTCAGCCTCTATATTGTTGAGTCAAAATGTTACATTAAACACTTATGAACATTTCTTGTGAAAATAAAAATCCAATTAATTAAAAGTATATATATTTATAACTTTTGAGCCTAAAATGTTTTGTAATATGTTTTTTTAGGAAATATAGAATTTTTACCGAAGGGATATTCTCAATTTTATAGGAAATAACATTCATATGTATAATAGAAAAGCATGTTCTCTCTATATCAGATGGAAAGATAAAAAGATCACCAGAAGGAGGTCCCTAAAAAACATGATGTATAGTGAAATCCACTTTGCGACGTTTTAGTAAATGTATCAAAAAACTTTTTTGGATTGAGGCATTAATTTCTACTAAAAAACCTTTACAAATCCTACTAATCAAATAACGTTATATAAAACCCCATACAAAAGATCTTCATTCTAATGAATGAAACCCATCTTCACTATAGTGGTGAAAAGAATGGTGACCATTAAATGATAATGTTGTGCTAAACAATTCATTTGGAGAATTATTCTTCCTAAGTCTAATGTAACTAATCCTAAAAAATTATTAATATTATCACTTAAAGAATTACTATTAAAATATATTCATGATTGAGGAGAAGAAAATTTTTACAACATTGAATATATAAGTATTAATTGATGTTTTTATAATATCTTTTTAATTAAGAATTCATCATTGTAAACTATATATGTATTTTTTTCTAAGGTATAAATTGTGTGGTAATCATTGTAAATTTCATATGAACTTTTTCTTTTTTAATTTCTTTATTTGATCTTGTTTTATTATGGGATCTAAGGGTAGTGATATAGTAGATTATTTTGATCAATCTAAATGAGGGTTCCTAAGTCTAGGGAAATTGATTTGTTGTTGATATTTTTGATCTAGGTATTTTGAGGTTAAGTATTACAAACTTTTATAATAATATTAAATTCATGGATATCTTAGGTCAGTTTATATACTTCAATAACACTGAAGGTTAATGTGTTGAAAATTTATTAAATTTTTTTTATGTCTCCCTTAAATGTTTTATAATGCTTTTTAGGTTTTTAATATGTTTCTAATTCTTTTGTTCATTTGTTTATAGTTATTTATACGGTTTGTTATAAACCATTTCATACTCTTAATATAAATTTAATTTGTACGAATCAACATCTAATAACATTCATAAATAGGTTGTTAAATATTGATTGTTTTATTTTTAAAAACTAAAATAAAACCCCACCCCCCAAATGTATATAGTTGTATAGTCTTTTTGTTCTACATATCGTACATGAGGATGTTCATCTTTTTTAATCTTTTACATTAACATTTCATAGAAAGAAGTATATTTTTTTATGATTCTAGGTTTTTCTACTAAGACACATGAAAATATAAATCTCTGTATACCACCAATATATATTGGTTCTAGTTATGAATATTAGAGATATTATAAGAAGTAATTCAATATAAATATTTGTGTGGAAAAGAATTTTTGATGAATAAAATCTATTAAATTTTTCCTAAGGATGTTACATCTTTAACTCAAAAAGAAAAAGTAGTATATCAATATAACTATTATATAAGAAATAATTTTCCCTATACTATGATTAGAAATATAAATAGTCCTAATTTATTTTGTGAAAATATATATATAGATAAAAGTTGAATTAAATCATTTTTGAACTTCTAATGTTATGAACATTGAAAACAGATGTAATGTGTAAATTATAAAACTTTTTATTTTCTACCGAGAGAATTAGTTTCCAAGATGTCTAAATTCTTTATGAATATATTAATCAATTTACAATATATTGGAGATAGTTATTTCATAGATGAACAATTTTAAAAAAAAACATTGATATCATTCCAAATTGGAGGAAATCAAAGATAACAACTCTTGATGAAAATAAAATATTATATATATGGGCATATATGAGATTATTTAAAATCAATGAAAATATGATTTTATATTAAAAATAGATGCAGAAAAAGGAATAAAGAAGAATGGTGTAGCTTTTACTTTTATATATACTACTGCTTAGAAATAGGGATCTTATGTTAATGTATCTTAACAATCTAATAAAATGAATGTTAATGTTCAAAGTGAATGATTTTGTATTAAATAATTTGAGAATATTCTTTCTCAACTCCCATAAAAGATGAATGTGATCATTATCATGAATGTTTTTTTGCAAGTATAATAACATTAAAATGAGATAAGTGATAATAAATACACTTATGAAATCATTTTCTATAAATATAAAATTCCTGGTCAAATTATATAATATTTCCCTGAGTTAAAGAAAATAAGGGTAAAAAGGAAAATAATTCCATAATTATCTATAAGAATATTAGAAAAATAATTTTAAAAGATACATAAACTTGAATTGATAGTGTTGGAGATAGTTCCTCATAAATTTCTTCATATAATAGTAGTGATGAATACAAAGATGTTGGTTTCTATACAATAATTTTAAACACTAACCAATGTCTTGGAGAAAATGTATCTACTGAATCCCTAAAAATTTATCCTCAAATACAATCTATATTTATTTCGATCATGAATGTTCTACATCATCTGCTGAATATATAACTATTACATTTGATTATTAGAATAATATACCTAGGTTATAATAAATTATAATACATATTAATCTCTTTTAGAAAAAAATTAAATGTAATAAATTCTATGAAAATACTATGGTGTAACATGCCAAATAATGTTAAATAATGTCAAAACATACCTTAAATTTTTCAAATCATAATACAGAATTAAATAAAAATTATAATTCAAATTCAACTAAAGAGATCAGAATTTTCTTGTGAAATAAAGCTCTAACATGATTATATTGAAGCTACCACTATTGAATTTTATTTCTGTTATGATATTTTATGATTATATATAAAGAAATATGAAACCACTAATAATACCTCAGAGAATGGTTATACTAAATTGAAAACACATTTTTAAAATAATTACATTTTCTGAATGAGTGATCCCTTCTGCAATAAAATACAAATAGGTGGAGACTAAAATAATTTTTTTAAATAAGGTCACATATTTAGTTTTTATTAAATCATATATTTAAAAATAATTAGTATCTATACATCTTAAAAAATACTTATTTTAATTCCCAAAAATGTTTTTTCTAATTACCCTTGAACCAAGAATGTATGGGTACAAAAATAAAAAAAATCGGGGAGAAAACTAAGTACCAAAAGAAAATATATTTGGTACATCGACATTGTATTTTTTAGGAATGTGAATAGAAATAAGATATTTTAAAATAATATCATAAACACTAGTGGTGGAAATGTAACATTATGAGATAATTATAAATGATAAATATACAGTATTAGTGATTTTGTACTTCTTGCTATATATATTATTCTAAATGATTTATATGTTTACTGAATTAAGCACAATATCATAAGGATATGTCAATTATGTGATAAAGGATATCTTGTGAACTTTAGGAATGATAAATGTATTGTTCAATGATTATAACGTAAATTTATTATTTTGACTAACAAGATTGAGAATTTAAAAACTATTAATGTAGAATAACATAGGATCAATGATATACCATGACTATATAAAGTGGAGGATCATTAATTTTTATAGTATAGAAAGTTAGAACATTGTAATGTAAGAACATTGGCCTAAAACTCAGTAAAATGACTCATTAGAGATCCACCTAATTTTTTTACTGATTTTGTTAACATTATTGATCTTTTTCAATTTGTAAATAAATATGAATCATGTTTTCAATCTATGAGTGACGTTCCAACTTCTGATTCTTTATAGTTATTACATGTGGATTTATTTGATCAACCACAAACCGGATGTATTGGAGTTAAATACATTGTATAAGTCTTAGTAGATTACTACAATAGATATGGGCGGGTCATTTTTCTAATAAAAACGCATTAATACTTTTTCTAGTTTTAAAAAATATTAAAATCATGTTAAAAATGAGAAAGATATGCCTTTCATTATTATTCATAGTGATCATGGGTGATAATTTGAAATTTTAGTCACAATAATATTTTATTTTATTACAAATTTAGACAAATATAAACACAATGAAAAGGAAGAATATGGGACCATGATGGATCACGAGGTTCGGAAGTAATAAAATAATATTGAATCCCCTATAACAATATTAATTCACTTGACTTTTATGTAACCCATATATATAAATAAAGTGAACAAGATATATTAGGCTACCCGTGAGGCATGAAGATCAGATTTAATACATCCAGTTTTTTATAAAGAAATTTGGTTATAAAATATGGTTTTTAATAAAGAAAGTATTGCATATTTTTCTTTATAGAAACTAATGGGTGACTATAGAGTCTGTTTAAATCTCTACCTTTTCAATATTCTTCGAACTACATAGCCCTAATATATTTAGTGTAGCACATAACTCTATAAGGAGGGTGTCCCCACTATCTTACATAGCTAGGAAAGAAATTATAAAAAAACCACTTGGCATACCCCCCACTTTAGTCCCATGTTAAATGATTCCTCCACATTATTTTTAAGATCGATGATAGGTGCATATAATAAAATCCATCAGCCCTGTGCGAGGAACAGTGGGTGTGTTAAGAGGGAGTACTATTCTCCATGGTGTTCCTGATGGAGGTGGTAGGATCACATCATCTATGATGGTTTGATATGTCCATTTTGGATATCTATTCCTATTAACAAATATCCATCACTGAGTATGAGTGACCTATATCAAAAAAATGATTCCTCGCATTTCATATTTTCTAGCATCCTGTTTCCAGAATAATGGCCCCCACCTTTGATTCCTAGGTGTGTTTTCTACTCCGTCACACCAGAGTTGAAGGAAGATATAATACATAGTAACCAAATATATCATACCTATGACCTCACTAATAGTTAACCATATTGAAATATTTCACATCAATTCAAAAAATAAATTTATTGATGATTCCCCAGAAGGGATTTCAAAACTGAATAACTTTTTCAACATATGTATCTTCATATGCATGATTGTGTTATCTATGGGAAAATCATGGTTCTAAAAATGATACACATAGAATTTTTAATTTTCCAGAATATATTTTCACCATATTAGAAATCCCCAGCTATCAGACACATGGGATTCATAAACCATAATATGATAATCATTAGAAGAAAAATTCCTAAAAGGAGAGGCTATGAAGATGAATTGGTCTTATTAGGTGAAAAACATAATGAAGTTGAATATTTACAATTTATTATTATTAAGAGTTTATTGAATTATTTAGAGATGATTTATTTATTTCTTGAATGTAATATTATTTTTTTTTATTCATATGAATCCAATATTATTTTACACCCAAATGTCTTCTTAAAAGTTAATCTCCCCTTGAAAAATTGTCCAACAGTGAGGAAACAAGAGAGTAGAGATATGTCTTTGAAGATTTTTTCAAATTGAATAATTTTTCTCCTTGGATGTTCCCTAGTTATTTCCTTACTTATTCAAAATGAATTTCATCCTGTTATTCCTCCCATAAATATTCACTCATACTATTTTCTCATAAAAACTATGCAATATGTCCATGATGCTCATCATATTAATAATAACTTCCTCTATCACATTAAATTTCAAATGCCACTAAGCCCAGTGGTTTATACCGTTCATGTGAGAATACAAAATAAATGAGTGCATGAGATTATCAATATTCTTGATGATAGATTTTTTAAATTTGAGGATAGAGAGAATGTGCATTGGAATTAATGGGGGAACACAGTTAAAAAATTTAATTATACATCTTAATGAGAGAAAAAATTTCTTACATCTACTTATTTGGTTAATAATATTATATACCACCTTCTAAAGTTGTTCAATTCTCAGTCTTATTAATGATATGAGAGCACCTAAGTAGTTCATGAGGATGTTACTCTAGTAGAATTCCATACATATTTCCATTGATTTGTAATAACTATCCGAATAAAGATTCAAAATTAAAAATATATTGGTCTTACAGTTCTTTATATTCCCACTCCATTTTCATCACTATTCATGATTCATAGTGATTCCTATAGTGGAAATATTGTTTCTTTTAGAAAATATAAATAATTTTTTAAAAAACAAGAATTGGGATAAACCCTATAGAAAAGGACTATATTAGAATGGAATGATAAATCCATTTTCATAAAATTTAATGATGAGAAGAATGAGGAAATCCTTGTCCATAGTGAACATCTTGGGGACTATGTATCCAATTCTCTAATCACTAAGATATATTTAAAAAAACACTTCCTTCTGAATATTTTGAAGGAGAACTATGAGAAGCTAATGCATCAAAAAACCATGTTTGTGGTCTATGAGTAAAATTTCATGAATTAAATAACTATTAAAATGATGTTTCATTCCAAATTTTCATATACCTTATCCATTTACAATTTTATATAAATGTTGGAACCATGAGTTTTCATATGAATGTCATAAATCATTTATAGAAAAATTCAAATGGAATCTTGAATATACCTACCATTGAGAAATCTATTCTAGTCCCCAGAAATATATTGTTAAAGTTTCATAGAAATTATTCTATATAAAACACTCAAAATTACATTATAATGATGTTTTCACATGCTATGGGGTTTATATTGACTTAGATAGAAAGGATCGTTAACATAAGAAACAATGCAAATGACGGTTGCACTTGCTACTTGAGATAGGATTCTTCCATTGAAGAAATATTATACTACCTCTATAAGTTCATCATTAACGAGGTCCCATGATCAATATAAAAGGAAACATGTAATCCATATAGATTATGAGACCTTTCCCATTTTATTATGTGAATAGACTCAATTATTTCCTTCAAATATAGAATATTTTTAAATAAGGCTTATTTAATCCTACACCATGTGGGGAATATCATCGATGAAGTATGTGTTTCCCCCAAAATCCCCTTCATGTATATGAGGGATATGACCTAAAAGGATATATTTAATATTATTCTCAACCATACCTCCCATGACCTCAATGTATTTTTGGGAAGTGTTATAATATATGAAATTGTTTTTTTCTATTGACACTCTTCTTCTCATTGATTCAATCTTGGAAATAGTATTCTTTAAGAAATTACAAAAACTATTTTGTGTGAATACTCAATTTCTAGAAATTTTTTTGATAAAGAAGTTCATACATCCTATTATAATTTAAATAATTATAAAATTATACCATTTATTGACCAGAAATAATTTTTATTTGTGTACTATATGAAAGACAATACATTATAATTTTTGAGAATTTGGATTCAAATTATTCAAGAAGAATATTAAAGATATTTGATAAATATTTTCTCTAAAATTATATAAAGGATTTTTTTAATTTATATTAAAAAATAAGTAAAAAAAATTTGTTTTAAATAAAATAGCAAGTAATTTTGAAGAAATATTACATCTGAAATTTGATTAAACCTACCCTTTTGTTATTTAATTACGTGGAACCACATCTTTAGAATATATTTTTAAAAATTGGTAACTACCCTTGTTGGGAAATTTTTCATAGCTGAAAAAAACCAAAGAAACATTTTCAAAATTAGTACCTCTATAAGAAACTCAATTTTTTATTAACCAACATTTTACAAATCCATTACATCAAACAATCTTAATGAATCGTTACACTAACAATATGATTACTTATGTAGATCAACCATCCAAAACGAAATATTCTTAGACAAATGAAAGTGAAAATTGAGTATTACAATGATATATTGAACCCAACACTCTTATAGAGAATTTAGAAGAAAAATATTGGATAATTTAAATATAGGATTAAATATATCAATATATGGGAAACCGTGTTTTTAATTTTCTAGAGCATCCAATATATTTTCCATTAATTGTTATAAAATTGTTGTTCCATAAAAATGTGATCAAAATGTAATAATAGTAAAAAATTTGGAATAATATTTTTGTTGGTATATATTAAAAAATAAGGAATAAAATATATAGAAAATTTATCTCTGGCATATATATTTGAATATATTCATATCATTTCATCTGATAAAACATTCATGAACATTACCCTATCAAATGGATCTAAAGTGTTATTTTCTTAACAGATGAGTATAGAAAGACGTTTATTTTGAACAACCTATTATTTTATAAAACAAAACATCATTGTATAATGATCTTAGACTTAATAAGGCCTTTTATAGAAACAAATAAACCCCAAAACTAGGTTCGATAGAATTATCATATTTCTACTTTAAAATAATCTTCTTTGGGAGTTATTGATCTAATTTGTTTTATTAAAAAGTTTTTCAAGGAAAACATTTATTATTGAAATTTAGGTAAATTAAATTATATTCGTGTCAAAGAAAAATTTCCTTATTATTTAATTTTCCGATCTTATGAAGTCTAGGATTAAAATTATAATGATGGATTAACTTGTGTTTCCCTTGGTTTTCAAATGTCAGAAAATTTAGAAGGAAAAGTGTTATCTCTGTGGAAGTATATAAATGATTCACTTAAGTGGTTTTGATATGAAAAATTAGTACTCATATTGTAACCGTAAAATCAGTGTATCAATATACATATATGAATCTAGTATATGAAAAACGTTTTAGAATAATTATTGATAGTTTACAATATGTTACATGAAGTCAGTAAGAATTAATGATTTCGATATTCATATGACTAATATTTTATACTAATATAAAATATTCCCACCATTAATATGTTATAGTATTTTTTTACATTAAGAGATCAATGAATCTTTTTTTTATTTTTGTCCTTTATAAATGATTCTGAAATAATATTTTTTTCATATGCTGACATTGTTGTATGTAAAATGTATAGGAAAAGAACTCCTGGAACATGCAATTTCATTTTAGAATGTTTATGTTCCTAGGGTTGTAAAAATATAACTTAGTAAAACCTTCCCCTTATAAAGCTATATATTTAGCAGCTATATGTTTTAATCCATAGGTGTTATGGATGTAACACGGACTCACTAAAGTTAGCATGAGTTTTAGTAAAACTGTAATTTAATGATACCATAGAAGTGGCATATCATTAATTAAAAACACAATATATCAATTTTGATATAGCAACATAGATATAAAACACCATTACCTTTTGGATAATACACATAAAAAATATCATTACATAATTCATCAAAACTTTTTAATAGTTTATTGATATTTCCACACAAACCCTCAATTTATATAATTATTTATATATGAAACAAATATTGAAATTAATGACATAAAATGATAATTTATCTATTTTTATTTAATAATATATTTATAGTAATAACTATTTAAAAAAGGATACCTTGTTTACTATGTTTTTAAACATGCATATCCTTATTTGTTACATGATATTTCTCTAGAAAAACATTCTTTTAATAAAATTATTATATTTCATCATACAGTGTTTCATATGAATTTCAGATAGATAAATTATTTCCATTATTTTTTATGAACCCAAGAAGTTCATATTATATAAAAAAATTAAGAATTTATATGTAGTTTTTATCTTGGAGTTAAAATTTTCATTCAATATTGAGTTATATGTTTGTTGTGTTTTTCATATCCTTTACGAAAAATAATAATAAGTTTTTTGTAACAATTGTTCTTGATCGTCCAAAATAATTTCTAATATGATACAACTCAATGATTTTTTAATTACTATTACAAAACATGGAATGTTACAAATTAAAAAAAAACTATTAAAATCATCACATCAACATCTTTTTAAGGTCAAATCTCATTCATAAAATCTTAAGGAATTTTTCTTAGCCATCAGATCTGGATAGAAGATGAATCATATCTCTCTTCGAGACAATACATATTGAAGTAGTTGGCCACCACTTCTTCCCCAACATCTAAATTCTCTTTGAAACTCTATTTTTTTAATTTATTTTCATACATTTATCTCTTGTTTATCTATTATTTATTAGAATTATTTATTTAGATACCATTGAATTTTTATGAAACTTTTCTGAAATTTATTTTGTTAAAGAATGATTGATTTAAAGGAAATGGTTGGAAAAGTAAAATTCTTTTTCAAAGGAAGAAAATAGTTTTCCAGGATGTGAATATTTATATATTTATAATGAATGTTTTTATTTATATTATCTTTAAGTTATTATAGTTATATACATCTTAATAGTTTAAGGAAGTGGATTGTTTAAAGAATGATTCATGTTTTTATTATTGTAAAATATTATTATATGAATATAAAATAAGTTTATGAGATAATATAAATTAAATTCTAAGGTGAAGCAAGATTTGTTACACACAATTTTTCTAAGCAAATTAGAAAACTCATGAAATAAGGAGTTATACATTATATATTTACTTATTATGAGATATAAAGAAAACTATATCAACATGTACAGAACATAATTATTGTCTCATTATGGATACAAATGTTGATAATCCCTATAAAATGATATATGGAAACATTGAATGTTTATGAAAACATTGTAATAGACTTTTTTATAGAATGCGGATTCTTAATATGGTAATGATTACTTTTAGTAGTACTAAGGTTTTAATGATTATTAATGTAAAGATGAAGATTATTTTGTATCAAGGATTTAACAATATGGTGTTGGAAAACATGGTGAAAGAACAAAAAATTCAGAATAGTGTATCTCTAGTAAATGAAAAAACAACCTGTTTTGTGAATAAACTATTTCCATAAAGAAACTAAATTTTGTTCAATAAATGGATATTTTGGTTGATAAATTTTCCAAGGGTGCATATGTTAGTGAATTTTAATAGCCCCATAATAAGTGTTTTAGGGAAAATAAGAACAACTGAAAAGTAAAATCCCATAATATGAAATAAATATACAACTATTTCTGGAGAGGATTTTCCATATTTCATTAACAATAAATGGAAAAATATTAATTATAAACCATCATTTATATTAGATTTGATAAAGGCTTTGGCCATAAAAGAATATGTTTATAAAAACCTAAGACAATAAAATTGAAGAAACAGACCATTTGAAAATAAATAGAATGAAAAATAATTAATATACTTCTTTAAAAAAATTAAAAGATTTTATTCTAAAGTATAAATTATTGTGAAAAAAAGAATTAGAAGATGTAATTGATGAAAAAAATCTACCAGCTCCAATTTTAGTGGAAACCTTATCTATAGAACCTATGAGCATTCAATTAGAATATAACTTTTCTATTCTTAGTAACATTTAATGAAGTTTTTGTTAATGAAAACTAGGATGGTTTTAATCAGGTAACAAAGAATGATAATGAATAAAATTTTATTCGATTAGAAAATGTTATTTAAAAAATCAAACAAGTATATTTCCCCATGAAACCCTCTCAAGAAACAATTAAATTTTATTAAAATAAGAAATATGATATTTTCATATGGTATGAATGAATTTGGATATAGAAGAGTTGTGAGATGAAATATCAACTTCTCTATCTTTTCTATCGGATAAAAAATAATCTCAATTTTACCATGAATATGAGTCTTCAGAATGTGATTAGAGTTAATCTAAAGAAAACCCATATGAAAAACCTCCAATTGATTTTGGTTCTGATGAAATATAGATTTTAAAAATCTCAATTTACTAATATATAAAACTGAGACCATCAACACTATCATCAATTTCCATGCAAAATGTCTCAAGATATTCGAAAAATTCTTATCAATGTACCATTGTGAATAGAATGGAAATGAATATGAATTACATAAAATAAGTTTTAAATAGACTTGATTAACCTATTAAATTCTTTCCTGATATCAAAATCTATTATAAATACATTAATGGAAAACTATATATATTTAAAAATTAAATTTCCCTAAAGAAACTCATAGAAATATATATCTATAATGAAGATAAATTTAAGGGTTTCAAGGGAAAATAAAATATATAATTTGTAACACCAAAAGTGTTATAAAATTATTGATACATTATAAGGAAGATGTTAAAAACAATTATAAATACATTCATGGTATTAAAATATTAATAAAATTAGTTTCAATTTTTTTGACAACCTTATCATAGAGATTTGTAAAAATCCAATTGAAAAAGATGATCTCAAAATTTTGGCTATGTAGAATAGTGACAAAATTTATAATCCCATAATGAATATAAAATATTAATAAAATTAATTAGTAATTTTAATATCTATTTTTTCTAAATAATATAAAAATATTATTTTTTTAAATATATATGTGATCATAAAAATACATGAAGAAATATTTATGTTTCTTTTGAATTCTCAAACATGTTGTGATAATAAAACTCTTTGCTAAATGTTTTTATAGTTTCACTGATGGAATTTTTTATTTTATATTTTCATGAATGATTAGTTATTTATAATATTTTTTCTTGATATTATTATAATATATTACTTGAATTAATATTTTTTATATATAATGTTTCTTTAAAAATAATTAAAACACATCATACATCCAAAAATTCATTTTTGAAAATCATAAATGGAATGAAAGAGAAAAATTTATACATTATAAGAAATGGGGATAATTGAAAAATATTTAAAATTATTGGAGAATGTGGAAAATATAAATTTCATTAATTTTATGAATGTTAAGGAGATTATGGTTATTAATGTTTTAAAAATTATTTTTTTATTTATAATTTTATTTATTTTTAAAAAAAAGAGAATGAGTGTTTAGTTTAGATGATTATTTTATCAATTTCAAAACATACTTTTTAAAATTACAATATAATTAATTAAAAGTGTATACATTTATAACTATTATCCATCACATGTTTATTAAGATGTTTTTTAGGAATGCAAGTTATTTTATAAATTGGAGAGTGTCACTTTTATATGATGTAACTATCCTACGTATATTAGATGAACATATACTTTGTACATAAGATATATATATAAAAATTTTATATGATGATGTTCAATAACAACTATGTGATGATTTGTAGATAATTCCCATAAAAAAATTTCTATGAAATCTATCAAACCAGCATTATCATAAGTTGGTAGTCAAGTATACTAGATTAAATATTATAAATCCTAGTATATGAATAACTTCATACATGAAACAGTATGAATGATATTAATTTTCTTGCATAGAACCTATTATCACTTTAATGGGGAAAACTAACATGACTATTCGATAAAAATGTTTTGCTAAACCTTTCAATTTAATGATTAGTTTTTCTGATTCCATTAAAACTAATCTTAAAAAATATAAAATATGATAATTGTAAGAACAGCTAAAAATGGAGATGCATGATCAATGAGAAGAATTATTTTACAAATATGACTATCTAAAGTTTTTGTGAGTTTATTTTAAAAATTAATTTTTTAATCTTCATTTTAATCATTATATAGTTTTTTTCTTAATGCATAAGTCATGAGGGTATCATTGTAAGTGCCATAATATAATTTTCTTTCATAATAATTTTTTCAGACCTCGTTGAATCAATGGATCTTAGGGTTGATGTAATGTGGTTTATTATGATTTATTTGAATGAGGGTTCTATAGGATAAGGAAACACATATGTGTTGGATATATTTGATCGACTGGTATCGAGGATAAGTAAGCCATTCTTTTACAGTAAGTTTAATATCTTGGAAGCCTTAATTGAGGTTAGGGAATTCTTTACCACTAAAGGTGAATGAATTAAATAAATATAATTAATATTTTTTAATTTATACACACATACATTATAATTTATTAGTTTTTTTGTTTTTACTAATTTTTAATTCTGTTGAGAATTTATTTTGTAAATTGTAATTTTTTTTTAAAAAAACTCTTTCTTACTCGTAGTATAAAGGTAATAAGTAGAAATCATCATTCGATAATTACATAAAGTGGTTTTATAAAAAATTATGTTCTATTTTTATAAAATATAATTCACCTCCATCTAGTAGATAATTGTATACACTTTTGACCCTACAAATACTGAAAAAATAACAAATTATCTGTTTGAATTATATTTTCTCATTTAATACACTTTTGTTTCACAAAAAAAAATATGGAAAAAATATTCCAAACAATTTCCACATCAAACTCCACCAAACATAAATATTTGTTTTTCCTATAAATATTCATGCTTCTACTTTTTAATGGAAAAAAAAATATTTCTCATAATATATAAAATTGAAGAATATTAAAACATTACATATCATAAGAACAAGATTTTGAAATGGGAAATTATTTTCAAATAATTATCACAAGGGGTTCCTTCTTAAATTCAAATACTCATGATAAATCAAGGCTGAAAATTCAATAGTAAATAATATTTCTTGTCTCATACATGATATCACCTACTACCCTATTGAAAATATAAATCATGTTCTATTTAAAAAGTTACATATTTGTTAAATTTATGTGAAATTAAAACTATAACAAGATTCACCTTCTATTAGCACTCTTCCTAGGTTCCAGATATCAAAAAAAATTACACTTTATTGATAAAATTCATGTTATTTTATTAAAATTAAATTTCCACTTATTCATTTGGGATCAAAATTCCCCAAAACTTAATAAACTCATTTTTGACAAATAAGAACTCTATTTTTTTAGATTTGTATTTTTTCATAGCAGATTGAAAAGAACTTACTGAATTATATTTGGATATATTTATTTATATATACACAGCCATAATCAAATCTCATAATGTATCCTAGATTAAAAATAGGTTTACAATTTTTCTCTTAACTCATGTTTCATTGGAATTATAATATTTTCATTAGAACTATATCCCTAAGGTTTTTTGTTTAAAAATTTAATAGTCCCCTATGATCATGTTCAAACATCTTGTTTATTTATGATTTAATTAAAATTCCATTAAAAATATCTCATCACTCTCCCTTTCCTAGTTACTAAATATAATTTCTATAAAATCATTGGGAAACATCACTTAGTAGTCATGGAAATATAATAATACCTCAATCAGTGTCAACATCACACACTAGAATGAAATTAACCACTCGGTATGGAAATATTATTCTGAATTTAGAATACAAAAAGTTAATGAAATTTAAAAAAAATTATTATGAATAAATTAGGGGTATTTTTTTGTGTCCCATAATATATTGGAGCACATATTAGGACAATGAAATTCCCTATATCTCCCACACATAAAACCCAAATTTGTCCCAAATATTGATTCCTAAGGCGGGATACACTTTTAATTTAAAAAAATAGAATCTCTTATTTCAAATATAATTAAAAGTGTTTAATGATGGTCAAAACATCCCAATTTCCCAATATCCACATCAATTTTCAAAACTGATTTTATGAAATATTAAAAAATTATTAACCTCAAAATGAAAAAATTATTTACCATCCATCTTAAAAAAGTATGGTGAATATTACTTTATGAGAATAGTTAAATGAAATTTATTTTAATGGGTTCCACAAATAACAACATACAACTCAATTTAATTTTCCATATTTTAGATATTAGTAAAAAACACCTATAAAAATTCACAAAATTCACATAAAAATAAAAAATGGTATTACCCCACAATTAATTCCCTACAACATGGAATATAACTAATTGAAAACGAATACAATTATATTAATCCCCTGAATCTGGAGGCTTTATCATTTCAATTTAGTTAAAAGAAATCTCCATTTTTTCATTGAAATATATATCTATGTTCACCCAATTTCAAATCCTATAAATGAAAAACTAAAAAAATTATTATTCATCATGAAACACATTATAAATATACTAACTAGATGTTGATGTTAGAGGAGTTTTTATCGAAAAAATTATAGCAAGTAACACATGTTTTTCCATAAATATTACAAGAAATTACTCTCGGATGAATTTCAAGGAAGTTTTATCCTTTTTAGAATATATGGTGTACTATATTAAAAGAAAAAAGAAAATAAGTTATCTCATAGTTATTTGAAACAATACAAATCATGGTATAAACAAAATTAAATGACGGTTGAATCCCATGAATCACTAATTTTATAGTCTTTAGTTCGACTTCAATAATGACCCATCATTAAAATAAGGAGATAGAAGCTGATCCCTTTGACTGGACATCAATTTTTTTCTGTATTCTATGAACATTGGCCATGAATGATATGTTGTTATCCTCTACAACTTGAAAACGCCCGTTAAAAATCACCATCAGAATGGTGAATAGGCTAGAGAACTTGGTTCTCAGTTTCACTAGAAACAACTATTCCTATAATTAATTAGAAAGACCCTTTTCCAACATAAATTTACTATTTCAGATTATTTATTAATGAAAATATTTTTTTAAATTTCTTTTAAATCTAACCATTCGCATAATATTGTACACAGGTTTCCTCTAACTCACTCAGATTCAGAAATCTTATCTCCCAAGTTGTCTTCAAATCATAGTTCTGGTCATTTCATGCCCAAATAGACTTGTGATGTCACTCAATATGAATATGAAATGACATTACAAATAGGTGACAATTAGTAGATATCCCTATGGTGGTTTAATAAGGAGTTATATAATCCCATAAATACTGATCTAATTTGATTAACTGGCCTTTTCTATTGAATCACACTATTTTCATAAAAATTTATTGTACTCTCATTTTTAAATATTAGCATTCCTAATGAACTATGGGTAATATGTAGTTCCAATTCCATACAAACTCTCATACTTATCCATTAAATCCATTAACATAGATTTCTTAAAATCAGTGAAATTATATATGATGAATTTTTTGTTACTCCAAACCTTGAAAATATATTCTTCTTAATTAACATGAAAATATCGACACCAATCTTATTTGGAATTGAAATAGCTTTAAACTACATAGACACAAATGTTAAAAATACGAGTATTCCTTCATTACCCAGGAAAATGGAAATTTTCACCAAAATTCCCACCCATGGGCATGAAATAATTTTACCTCAAGAATTTCTCTTTTTGGTGACTCTTACCATTGTCTATAATTTCCCAAACATAAACACTTATCATAGACAATAAAAGGCCTCCTAACATACCTATATAGATTTGGCCACTAGAAACCATCGTAAATTATTTTTTTGGGCAGTTCTCCCTCACCTAGGTGTCCAAACAAGAGTGATGAATGATAGCTCTTAAGAATAGGAAGCAGTTTATCATCAACCACACATCTTCTTAAATTAAACCGTCACATCTCCTAAAAAGTGATGGATCAAACCAAAAAAATCATATTTTCACATAGAAATGAATTCCATTCTTTATTTTTGTGAAATCTAAATGAGAATCACTCATTCAATAAGAAGATGGTGTATATCTATAATTGAGGTAGATTTTATAATAAATTTAAAAAAAAATTCTCCCCTAGTAAAAAATAATATATATCTTTCAATTTCACTGTTTGGGATTTAGGGAACCATGAAAATTATTCAGTAACCTCTTTTTCATATCCCTATATATCCTAGATTCCCATATCAAATTTTTCTAGAAGATGAGTCTATACTATAATCCTTTGTTTGAATTCTACTTTCCGTATGTAATTAATATTAGAATGATCAGTTAAAATAAAAACCATAGAGCTGATCTAATAATATTTAAATATGTTGATAGAAAATATCATAACAACTTATAACATTCTATTTTTTGTTTAATTATTATGGTAATCATCCGACTTCTTTATATTAGAATAAATAACAAGTAGCGTTTTTTGTAACACCCCAAGATTTCATAGTGTGTTATTTCTTCAAAATAATTCAATAACTTTCACTACATGAAACACCGAGTTCAATCACACCGTGACTTACAAAAAAAAATCCAGTTAAAAGGGGTTATGAATAGTATTAACTAGATTTTAAACTTTATATAATCCTTATAATTTTAGAATCCATATTCTGAGTTTCTTAGACATAATGCAAGAACAGATTCATTTTCAGTATTGCACTTTTATCAACTTTTAATAGTTAAACCTTTTTAAATACAATATTTTAAACTTTTTGAATAAATGGGGACATCAAAAAATTTAAAATGAAACATCCCAAGCTTCCATAGTACGCTTTCCTTTGAATAATACAATAGCCTGTGTTGTACGCAATTTCGAGTTCTAACACACCACAACCAATCAAACTAGCCGTTATGAATAGTAATACCTACCTTTTAAAATTTTAGAAATTTTATCTCTCAAAATGGACTTCATTTTTGGATTCGGAGTATTGAATTTAGCCTAAGGTGAAATTTTGGTACTTTTCGGAAAACATTCATATTTTGATGAATAGTGAAAATTACTAAATTTTAATTAAAAACAACTTTTTTAATCAAAATAATTAATAGTGATAAATTATTAATATGAGTGGTTTTAAAGTATATTTTGAATAAATTTTTACCATTTAATATAATTTTGGTCATTGGACATAATTTTACAATTAAACCGAACATAAACAAGTGTCAATCTTTTGATAGTTATTATCTCATAAAAACACGCTTTTTGTTTTGACAGTGGGAATTAATTTTAAATTAATTTCTGCCACTTCTGTGTTTTGAATATAGAAAAATGGATTCCATATTTGGATTTAGGATTTTCAAATTTTTAAAATAGGTAACTTTTATTTTTAGACATTTTGAATAATTACTGCGGTAAATATTTTATTTACCATGGTTAAGGGTAAATCCGGTAAATAAGGGTTAAAAAATAATATTATAATAATAATAAATTACCCTAAAACATGTCCTAGACTTATTGGTTGATACATGTTCGACCATAGGAATCTTTTGGTCGATTTTGGGACTCCATGGTGCCACTTGTAGGTGATAGGGACACTTTATTTTAATTAAGTGAAAATGAATACAAAAATGACACAAGCATATATCTTTTAGAAAAACAATTTTTACAAAGGGTTATATATGTTGTATTTTAGATTATAAATATTAATTAGAAAGATAAAAATATTTCCTACATAATTATATTTTATTTATAATTTTTAGACTTTATATAATGTAATTTATTTTTGGCAGAATGATGATGAATTAATTGCTATAATAGTGAAAAATTAACATAATTGATATTAGAAATACCCAAATAAATATAATATGAAACTTTTAATTAATTAAAATAATTTTATAGGATAATATTATATATTATCATTGATTTAATTGACTTTTTTCGAAGTAATCAATCTGTTATGAGTTTCACAAAAATAAACTATTGAATAGTGTCAAAATTGACATAAAAGAGTTCTTAAAGAAAATATTATATTATTAATTGATATTAAATTCCTAAAATTATAAGGTTCGGCCAAGAGACTTATATCATGATAATTTCATCATTAATGGACCACTTGGGGGTCTCTTTGATGTATATTGTATGTTTATTAGCCATATAATATAAAAATACAAAGAGACATTGTAAAAGTGAAACTAATTAACTTAGAGTTAATACTTAAAGATAAGGTTAATATGAGTACCGAAACCTGTCTAAATTTTATTGGTTGAGTTTTTTTCGACCTATCCCCACCTTAACCTTTGAATAATCAACTTTTAAGCCATTTGAAACCGAATATTAATTTAATATAAACTAATATTTCTAGATTTTCCAAAGGTGCCCCTCACCACTCTTATAAAAGGGAACTCTTCCTTCTCATTTCTTCACACCTTCAAAGCCTTTTGGTTCGGCCAAACTCTGCCCAAATACTCTCCCAACATCCCTCACTACAACCTATTGGCCTTATTTTGATCTGAAATCAAACTTAAGGAGCCCTTTTGATCAAATCAAAAGGAAGAACCTGAAGAAGAGATAATGTTTTCACCACCCCTTTTCAAGTTCCTTTCTTCTTCCACTTCTTCATTCTTTGTTATTACCATTCTAAAATTATAACTCCTGTATCTTATATATACTATTATGTTATTATAAATATGGTAAATCTATATTCAGTATTCTATCCACCCTTTAAATAACATGTCACCATATGTGCGTACGTACGGCTGACCGTCTCCACGTCGTGGTGTAATTGTTATTCAATATATTATTATTTGGATGGGTATAATAATGATTTGTAACTCATCTAAATAATAAATATAACATGTTAATGATTCTGTATATATGATATACCATCCATTTATATATTATTTTAATATCAAAAGAATGATATTGTCGCTCGTGCGTACGTACGGACTACCGTCTCCACGAACGCGATGAGATTCATTCTCCATCGTATCCATTAAAGTATAATTATCATATGATGATTTAAAAATGATTTTTAAGGAATTGATATAATTCTGGATATGAATTAGATACAACGTATCGATAACAAATACGACTTATGTAACAAAACATATAAAATAAAATGAGTATGTTAACACCCGAAACGACGATAATTAAAAGATATTATTAACAAATCAATGTTAAAAGATCATATATGATATCATATTAATATATATGATTTTTGAATAATATAATAACAATTATTTCACCATTATACAGGAGGTTAACCTACCCCATCCAAGGAAAAGTACAAGGTAAGGGGTTTTCATCTCACTCCTAATTTCCGTGAGATTCATGCCATATTGCCACCATCACCTTTTGTGTGGAGTATGTACTGCCCATAATTATATTCTTTGTGTAATACAGTCTAATTTATGTGTATTTACATATTAATTGTACGATACCTCTTTCATGGGTTTTATGTTTCATATGTTTCCAAATTGGTAATGGTTATTTCACAATCTCTTCATTATCCGAGGTTGTTTATACGTAACAATCTACTGGGATCTCTTTATCATCCACATCCATTTTCTTAAAAATGAATTCCAAAACATTTTTAATATTTACTAGAATATGTGTTAAAGTCATTTATACCCTTGTTTGACTTTTTATAAGAGTTTTATAAAGGAATCGTTCTGTCGTTTTCCAAACAAGGTGCTTTTTATCCTTTTCGACAAAATTAAGGTAAGAATGTTTTTTTAACTTATACGGCGGGTGTGGCTATTTTCCGTCGTTAAAAATCATCGAAGCTTCCCTTATAAGATAATAGGAATATTTTCAAAAAAAATGTTTTATTTCATAAATATAAGCCTCTTAAATGATTTCAAAATAGAAAGAGATATTTTTTTAAAATAGTCTTTATTTCATCTATGTCGACATCCTTTGATTGATTTTAAGCTTATTTGAAGTTGATTTATTATGATACAAAACATCCATATTTTATTGAAGGTTTTGTCATATTTTTGACTGAGGATAATTTATTCTTATGTCACTCATGGTTTTTGTTTAGATTATTGACATTTCATATGTTATTTGTAATCCGAATGTTTATGTAATATTTCAACCTTTCATTCATATGAATGTGTTAGACAAGTATGTTTCGGGTTGGGGACTGGTAAAAGTATGCCCTCCGGTTTGGTCTCCAGTTATTAGAGGAACTCCAGTTTGGTATCCGGTTATTAGAGGCACTCCAGGTTGGTGTCCGGTTATTAGAGGCACTCCAGGTTGGGTTCCGGTTACAGTTAGCCCCTAGGTCTTGGGACGAGGCCTTGACAAAGAAATTAATGTTTAGAATTATGCATTCCGACATTATGAAAGTGGTTATTGATATTGCATGTGATTATTTGATTAGTATAATATCCATGTGAATAAGTAAATGTCATTATTTCAATTTACTTTTTCCATACTATGTTGAAGTTCAAGTTTAAATGGCTTTTGTTTTAATAATTCATTGCCTTAAATGTTTATGCTTATTTTTGAATGTTCCGCTATATTGTTATCCTTACTGGGAATTTGAGCTCACCCCTTTTCTATGTTTTATTTTTCCCAGGATATGAAGAAGTAAGTTATGAATGACCTGCAGGGATATTAAGAGGGGATAATAGTGTGGACTATGGAGACATTATGGTGTCATAGTAGCTTTTCACTTTAGGATTTAATGTAAAACATATGAATATATCTAGTGTTTCCAAGGCTACTAAACCAATCGTTCTTTCGAGATTTGATCATTCTTGTGATCATGCCAATGTTATGTAATAATGCACTGACTCTGGGTAACTAGGGTCGGGGCGTTACAGTTGGTATCAGAGGATGTTTAGTACAAACCTTGGAAGCTAGTTTTAGATAAACTCTGATTAGAGCACATAGATTTAAGATGAATTTTGAGGATTATAATTAAAGAACATCCTAGAATTTTGGTATTGTAGAGATTTTGTGAGTTTTCCGAGCAATACATCCCTGTCTGGATACGAGCAGGTAGAGGCAGCTCTGGCACAGATGTACCTAGTGGTAAAACCCGAAAACACAGCTTTAAGCTAGACTCAAACGGGAACTGGTGCACGACAACGGGCCTTGCTGCACTCTTGGTTACGACACTCCTGGGGGATATGCTTAGGATAACTCTCATTTTCTTTACAAATCATTATGAAGGGCTTATGAGTATATAATTCCTCAAAGGAGTCATTTTTATGATTATGGATTATATCCATAAACTATTTAATTTATGTTATGTGTTTTACAAGTTTGGGATTAGGTATTGTTATTCATAAACTAATCTAATGTTTGCCATTGTTTAGAAATGGCGCCCAGTAGAAGGAATGAGAACTCTAGCAATGCACATGATACAAAGAAAAAGAAGGATCATATATTTTATGGTCTTATGCCAGAATTTAAAAGAGAAATAGTATCGCTTGTATTATCATCATAAGAAGAAATAATATCATGTGTTGATAAGATAAGTAAAGAGTTTACTGAGTCATATGGATTTGAAGGGAAGCAAGAGAAGAAAAGGATGGAAGAGAGAAAGATGGATAAAGGGAAGAGGGAAAAGAATAATTTTCCCATATGTGATATCTGTGGAAAGAAACACCATAGAACTTGCCTGAAAGGAATGGAGTTTGTTATAAGTGTGGAGGAAAAGGGCACAAAGTACGTGACTGCAAGGGTAAGAAAATGGTTTCAAATGTACAATGCTTCATTTACAAGGAGTTTGGACACTACGCGAACCTATTTCCCAGTCATCAGACTATGCCGCAAACGATGCTATTGGATAATAATCAAGTTATGATACTACCACAGATGAAAAGGAATGATTAGAGTTCTTATGTTGATTATGTCAATTGAGTGTTGTATCAACAATGTACTTGTTATAATAATTCTGGAGTATATAAGGATTGTACTGCAGTACTATTTCATCAAGGACTTGAGATTGTGTGGAACAAATAAAAGTGACTCAATAGCAGGATAAATTTTTGGAAAATATATGGTTGGGAGAATGATAAACCATAATATAGTTCTGATACCGAGGTAGTGATTTTGGAATAATACATGATTTTTTTGGATAAATTATATTGGATATTCTTGACTACCTTGGAACTGATTAATGATTTGTATATTCCATCATTGTTGGGGTTTAAAAAATTTTTGGATTGATGAAGTATATCCAGCATTCTATATGGAATAAGGGAGCATGAATGTAATAAATAAGGAATATGATAATTCAGGATGTTTTAGTGTATTTAAAAATTACATGATGAAGGTATTCATATTCTATTACGGGGTAAAAAGGATCTACATTATGTTTACCTTCCTTATAAATGTTAGACTGTGAGTTTGGACAGACATGTTTTGGATGGTTCTAGTTTGGATTATTTTGGATTTCCATAAAAGGACAACCCGGAGGTCGGGTGGCAACCCATCGCGTCCGGAAAGGCTGCGAGACATAAACCTGCAACCGAAGGGCGACAAGGGTGTATCACCTACCACTGGCCCACAAGATGTCCTGGATTAAATAATGTAGTTTTTTTTAAAAGATCTGGTAGATGAATTATAAATTCATATATTTTGGAACCCTGGAAGAATTGTATAAATAGAAAAAAAAATTCGTTCTATTATCTTTTAGATTGAAAGATGAGTTTTTGGATGAAATTTATTAATGGATAAAACTCTATTTATAAAGAAAGTATATCTCCTTATGATCGTAGCCAATCTCATAAATAAATTCCTCAACATTAATAAAAGGAACTTAGAACAAAAATGTTGTCCTAGATGGTACATTAAATCGTCACTAATTTATGGCTTTGGGATTGTTGGCCTTTTCATAGCCATGTTCTCTACCACTCTCCATCAGATAATTGATGGTTAGATTTCTCTTCCATATCCATATTTTCCTACATGGAACCCTAGTATATGTTATTTTCGGAAATCTTCATACATTCCACTCTTTATTTTAAATAGAGGCCTCATTAATTCATTTTTTGATGTGGGATTTCAACTAAGATATTTTGAAATGTCAAAAATGTGTTATCCCAATACCCTATGTTTTGTTGAACCGATGCTATTTCAAATCATCATATATTGATGAGTTTAAGGACCTCAATTTTATACTTATTTGTGATTGATTACCTCAATGACTACCTATATATATTTACGTTTTTCCGCCAATTATATGTCTCTAATTGCCACCAATGTTCTCCTAATCGAAATCATAATTTGGTGGTGACCCTTTCATTTCTCTTTTCCTCATATTAAGACTAAATTTTAGTAACCCAATTTCCGATGTGGGTTTTTCCACAATTATATTTTCATTTTTCAACCTTTTATTTTCGAAGAACAATTTCAAATTGCGAGGACGGAATTTATTGAAGGAGGGGAGAATGTAACACCCCAAGATTTCATAGTGTGTTATTTCTTCAAAATAATTCAATAACTTGCACTACACGGAACACCGAGTTCAATCACATCGTGACTTACCAAAAAAAAGCCATTCAAAAGGGTTTATGAATAGTATTAACTAAATTTTAAACTTTATATAATCCTTATAATTTTAGAATCCATATTATGATTTTAGTACACATAATGCAAGAACAGATTCATTTTCACTATTGCACTTTTATCAACTTTTAATAGTTAAACCTTTTTAAATACAATATTTTAAACTTTTTGACTAAATGGGGACATCAAAAAATTTAAAATGAAACATCCCAAGCTTCCACGGTACGCTTTCCTTTGAATAATACAGTAGAGTGTGTTGTACGCAACCTCGAGTTCTAACACACCACAACCAATCAAACTAGCCGTTTTGAATAGTAATACCTACCTTTTAAAATTTTAGAAATTTTATCTCTCAAAATGGACTTCATTTTTGGATTCAGAGTAACGAATTTAGCCTAAGGTGAAATTTTGGTACTTTTCGGATAACTTTCATATTTTGATGAATAGTGAAAATTACTAAATTTTCATTAAAAACAGCTTTTTTAATCAGAATAATTAATAGTGATAAATTATGAATTTGAGTGGTTTTAATGTATATTTAGAATATATTTTTACCATTTAATATAATTTTGGTCATTGGACATAATTTTACAATTAAACCGAACATAAACAAGTGTCAATCTTTTGATAGTTATTATCTCTTAAAAACACGCTTTTTGTTTTGACAGCGGGAATTAATTTTAAATTAATTTCTGCCACTTATATGTTTTTAATTTATAAAAATGGATTCCATATTTGGAATCAGGATGTTCAAATTGTGTAAATAGGTAACTTTTATTTTTAGACATTTTGAATAATTATTGCGGTAAATATTTTATTTACCACGGTTAAGGGTAAATCTGAATAATATGGGTTAAAAAAATAATATTATTATAATAATTAATTACCCTAAAACGTGTCCTAGACTTATTGGTTGATACATGTTCGACCATAGGAATCTTTGGGTCGGTTTTGGTACCACTTGGTGCTACTTGTAGGTGATAGGGACACTTTATTTTAATTAAGTTAAAATGAATACAAATATGACACAAGCATATATCTTTTAGAAAAACAATTTTTAAATAGGGTTATATATGTTGGATTTTAGATTATATATACTAATTGAAAGATAAAAAGATATCCTACATAATGATATTTTATTTATAATTTTTAGACATTATATAATTTAATTTATTTATGACACAATGATGATGAATTAATTGCTATAATAGTGAAAAATTAACATAATTGATATTATAAATACCAAAATAAATATAATATGAAACTTTTAATGAATTAAACTAATTTTATAGGATACAATGATATATTAGGATTTATTTAATTGACTTTTTTCGAAGTAATCAATCTATTATGAGTTTTACAAAAATCGACTATTGAATAGTGTCAAAATTGACAAAAAAGAGTTTTTAAAACAAATATTATATTATTAATTTATATTAAATTCCTAAAAATCTATGGATCGGCCAAGAGATTTATATCATGATAGTTTCATCATTAATGGACCACTTGGGGGTATCTTGGATGTATATGGTAAGTTTATTAACCATATAATATAAAAATACAAAGACACATTGTAAAAGTGAAACTAATTAACTTAGAGTCAAGACTTAATGATAAGGTTAATATAAGTACCCAAACTTGTCTAAATTCTATTTTTTGAGTTTTTGCGACCTATACCTACCATAAACATTGAATAATCAACTATGGAGCCATTAGAAACCAAATATGAATTTAATATAAACTAATATTTCTAGATATTCCAAAGGTGCCCCTCACCCCTCTTATAAAAGGGAACTCTTCCTTCTCATTTCTTCACACCTTCAAAGCCTTTTGGGTCGGCCAAAATCTGCCCAAATACTCTCCCAACAACCCTCACTACAACCCAGTGGCCTAAGTGTGATCAGAAACCAACCTATGGAGCCATTTTGATCAAATCAAAAGGAAGAACCTGAAGAAGAGGGTATGTTTTCACCACCACTTTTCTTGTTCCTTTCTTCTTACACTTCTTCTTTCTTTGTTATTACCATTCTAAAATAATAACTCCAGTATCTTATATATACTATGATGATATTATAAATATGGTACAACCATATTAAGTATTCTATCCACCCTTTGAATAACATGTCACCATACGTGCGTACGTACGGCTTACCGTCTCCACGTCGTGGTGTAATTGTTATTCAATATATTATTATTTGGATGGGTATAATAATGATGTGTAAGTCATGTAAATAATAAATATAACATGTTAATGATTCTGTATATATGATATACCATCCATTTATATATTACTTTAATATCAAAAGAATGATATTGTCGCTCGTGCGTACGTACGGACTACCGTCTCCACGAACGCGATGAGATTCATTGTCCATCGTATCCATTAAAGTATAATTATCATATGATGATTTAAAAATTATTTATGAGGACTTGATATCATTCTGGATATGAATAAGATACAACCTATCGATAATAAACACAACTTATGTAACAAAACATGTAAAATAAAATGAGTAACTTAACACCCGAAACGACGATAACTAAAAGATATTATTAACAAATCAATGTTAAAAGATCATATATGATATCATATTAATATATATGATTCTTGAATAATTTAATAACAATTATATCACCTTTATACTGGAGTTTAACCTACCCCAACCAAGGAAAAGTACAAGGTAAGGGTTTATCATCCCACTCCTTATTTCCGTGAGATTCATGCCATATTGCCACCATCACCTTTTGTGTGGAGTATGTACAGCCCATAATTATATTCTTTGTGTAATACACTCTAATTTATGTGTATTTGCATATTCATTGTATGAAACCTCTCTCATGGGTTTTATGTTTCATAAGTTACCCAATTGGTAAGGGTTATTTCACAATCCTTCATTATCTGAGGTTGTTTATACGTAATAATCTACTAGGATCTCTTTATCATCCGCATCCATGTTAATTAAAAATGAATTCCAAAACATTTTTACTATTTACTAGAATATGGGTTAAAGTCATTTATACCCTTGTTTGACTTTTTATAAGAGGTTTATAAAGGAATCTTTCCGTCGTTTTCCAAACAAGGTTCTTTTTAACCTTTTCGACAAAATTAAGGTAAGAATGTATTTTTTATCATATACGGTGGGTGTGTCTATTTTCCGCTGTTATAAAATCGTCGAAGCTTCCCTTACAAGATAATAAGAATATTTTCAAAAAAAAATGTTTTATTTCATAAATATAAGCCTCTTAAATGATTTCAAAATAGAAAGAGATATTTTTCTAAAATAGTCTTTATTTCATCTATGTCGACATCCATTGATAGATTTTAAGCTTATTTGAAGTTGATTTATTATGATACAAAACATCCATATTTTATTGAAGGTTTTGTGATATTTTTGACTGAGGATAAGTTATTCTTATGTCACTCATGGTTTTTGTTTAGAGTATTTATATTTCACAAGTTATTTGTAATCCGAATGTTTATGTTATATTTCAACCTTTCATTCAGATGAATGTGTTAGACAAGTATGTTCCGGGATGGGGACTAGTAAAAGTAAGCCCTCCGGTTTGGTCTCCGGTTATTAGAGGAACTCCGGTTTGGTCTCCGGTTATTAGAGGCACTCTGGGTTGGTGTCCGGTTATTATAGGCACTCCGGGTTGGGTTCCAGTTACAGTTAGCCACTAGGTCTTGGGACGAGGCCTTGACAAAGAAATTAATGTTCAGCATTATGCATTCTGACATTACGAAAGTGGTTATTGATATTGCATGTGATTATTCAATTAGTAGAACATCTAAGTGAATAAGTAAATGGAATTCTTTCATTTTACTTTTTCCATACTATGATGAAGTTCAAGTTTAAAAGGCTTTTGTTTTAGTAATGCATTGCCTTAAATGTTTATGCTTATTTTTGAATGTTCCGCTATATTGTTCTCCTTACTGGGTATTTGTGCTCACCCCTTTTCTATGTTTTATTTTTCCGAGGATGTGAAGAAGTAAGTTATGAATGACCTGCATGGATATTATGAGGGGATAATAGTGTGGACTATGGAGACATTATGTTGTCATAGTAGTTTTTCACTTTATGATGTAATGTAAAACTTGTGAATATATCTAGTGTTTCCAAGGCTACTAAACCAATCGGTCTTTCTATATTTGATCTTTCTTGTGATCATGCCAATGTTATGTAATAATGCACTGACTCTGGGTAACTAGGGTCGGGGCATTACATTTTTTCCTTCGTCTACCCCAAAACAACACAAAAAATATTATCATTTGACTCACACATAACCATTAATGGTAATATCAAGAATTGGGTTGTTATAATGGGTGAAATTCTGAGTTTCTTTATTAAATAGTTTAAATGGCTCAATATAGTTATCATAAACCTCGAAGAGGGAATCCTTAACTTTTAGTGATCATATATTCATTTTGATTTTAGAAATATTTTTGTTGATTATCCTTTATAAATGGGGATGATCTAAAAAAATTCTTATTTATATGGGTATTTTTTTGAGGGAGTGGATTTTGGTTAAGTTAAATTTGGGAATTATCAACCTCAATTCCTCCCTTTGAAAAAATATGACCAAATACAATTCCATTGGTTCCCCTGAATTGAAACTTTTTAGTATTTAAAACAAAAATTCTTCTCTAACATCTTGTAAATAAATTTTCTAGATATTCCAAATAGTTTTCAAATATATTGACAAGTCTTAGAAAAATTCCACAAAAACCATAATTATTATAGGTTTGGATTAAGTGTTATATTCCTTTGAACTCTTTTTTTGGTCTAGTTTAATGGATATTTTATGCATTTAGAAAGATGGAATTATACCCTTTATATCAGTTATGAAAAATCAAAGTACATATTTCAATTTTCCAAAAATAGCCAAAAAAACATTCATCTTGAATTTCATATAACTTATAAGAAATTATAGAATTTAAGGTGGAGAGCTGACTACAAAATTTATATATTGATTATGCTTGAATAAAATGAATCTCCAAATTAGATGTTTTTTGACGTGAGGATAGAATCATTAGCCATGGGGGTCTATAGTTCTTATGATACAAATTAAATACAGAATTATAGATAACTTCCTACTCAACACTGGTGTCTCTAGAAAATGGATCTTTATACATAGAATTAATTTATCAACTACGGAATTTTCCTAAAGAAAATTCATCATGGTTCCCTAAAATTTCTTTAAAATATTATTCTATAGATTTTCCCTCTTTATTGATAGATTCTCATTAATGTTTTTATAGGGTCTAGTATGATATTCATATCATCTAATATCCTAAAAACACTTCTTCATCCTCCTCTTACTTATCAATTAGTTCTTTAATTTCAAAAATATCATTTGAATGATACATTTGACATCGAGTGGGTTATTTATATTTTGTTAAATCATTAAATTCATTTTTCAATCCTAGAATTAAAACTAACATTACCTTTGACACATCAATAGAAACACAAAATATGGTAAGAAAGGGCCTACCGAGGATGATATATACCACCTTTCCACACTACATATCCATTATCATTAAGTTAAAAGGAAAAAAACCTTTTTAATCCACCCAACTAGCCATAAATTCTTTTAATTAGTTATGTAATGGATCTATCAGTTAACTGTAAGACAATAGTTGTGTGTTAAAAAATAAAGAATCTCTGGTGAAAAAATAATGATAATGAAAGAAAATAGATACTTTCAAATAGATCAAAAGAAATAACAAAAACCCCAATACTTCCTAAGGACAAAGGTATAGAAAAATTTCCTTGGATATTGATGTTTGGGAGGTCTCCTATTCTGTAAAATATCATTATAATCATCTATTTGTAACACCATAACAATAGAAAACTGAAGACAATGCATTATATTATTACATTCTCAATGGTACAAGGAATAAAATACCAATGGACCTATTAGTTAATAACATTAGATGAAAATATTTCATACATGACACTCATATTGTAGTGGTGATATAATAGGAACTTTAGTAGGTAATATTTGGTATTGTAGTAGCCAGAACTATTCATCTTTTTGGGCTTTCGGGCCACCGATTTCCTCCTCTAGTCCTTTAAGGCCTTTTTTCCATCCAAGAACATTTGGATTGTAAGCCTTTCAGGATAATTCAAGGCCTTCAGGCTACCATAGGGCCATCAATCCACATGAAGTTGTGATTAAATAAATTAGGCAGACTCTATAAGGAGAAGGCTTTAGATGAGGATATAGAGAAGACAGACTCACCAGAGAAAAGAAATTCGATTTAAAAAAAAGAAAGTGTGTGGAAATATCCATTGAGAATATCTCGTGCATGAATATGAAGCCTTGATAAATAGTCATGTAAAGGTGGAGTGCTATCATCAGGATGTAGACACTGGGGAGGGGCAGTTCCATGTAGATATAGTTTGGATGAATTCTTTTAGGACCTATGGGTCATGTAATGTAATGAAACCTATAGGATTTGTAACGGTTCCCCTTCAACCCATAAAAGAGGTATTATCAAAATTGAATAAAAATAGAAGGCCTTCAGTACATTAGGTCATGTAAATAAGTCATAGACATTATGGAAAAGTTACCAATCTGAAAAGCTCATACCTTCAATAAAATGATAGAGTAAATTCATCTAGATATTTTGTCATAGTGAAAATCACATGGGAGGTAATAACATAATATTGAATGAAAAAAAATTATTTATTAGACAACATTTACCTAGATCATGAACTACTATACAATCCAGACTATGTAATTCTATGGGTATAGACTCATCTAATTCTGTTCGAAAGCCAACATGAAGGGTTTGTCACCAACTTTTTCATCTCATGAGACATGTTGATGCATCAAGTGGAAATAATGATCCTTTACCATTACAAAAACTAAAAAAAAATATTCATACATTTATTTAATTCAAGAACTATATTTCTTATAAAAATTCATATTGAGTGTAGGATATGAGTTCAACAATATTCCTCTGGTTAAAAAATCATTCAAAATAAACATCATATGTAAAATGATATACAGCTACGACAATAATAATATCCATGAAATAGGAATATAGATATTTATTATAAATGTAATTTAAAATGAAAAACTGATCTCAAATGGGATATAAAATACACCACATAAAAATAATTAGGTATATAATACCATGTAATTATCAATTAAATAAAAATTGAGATGAAATATCTTACCTTTATTCCCTCTTAAATATGTCGTGTTTGCACCTCCTAAACACAAATATTATATTTATAAAAATTCCAATTCATATGTTAATTATATTCAATTATATACCAATTTTTAAATCATAAAAATTGGATTATATTTTCTAATTTATATTAACAAAAGATGAATTTTTTGATGTCATATTTTACATAAAAATTTCATGTTTTGGGATACATTTTCTATTTTCTGTAAGTTATAAATTATTATAATTAATTACATATGTATATAATATATACAATTATATGTTTATATATAATGTATATTTTATAGAATATTCCCTTTTGGATGGTTTTATATGTTGACATGGAAATTTCGCCATAGGTGGTTGATCGACCTTTGGTAGGACATTGACAGGAGTGTCAATAGAATATGTTTTCAAATTTTATATATAGTGGTATGACACATAAAGTAGGATAAAATTATTAATTTATAGTTAAATTATTTTCTAATTAATTAATTTAATTATTGGATTTTTAGTGGTTAGTGAAAAAGAAATAGGAAGCATAACCCAATGGAAAAAATGGGGGTTTGGGAGAGTTTGTTTCCTTTGTTTTCATGATCTTTTCGCACGTTTATAAGTACTAGAGTTCGTGTAAAATATAAATAATTCAACTAAATTATAATTACAGCTAATAAATCAGAATCAATAAGTTTAAATGGTTATTAATATCATTTATTATATTTTATGATGATGAAACATTAGATAAGACATTTAGTGGTAATCGTTTAGATTATTACAACAGTGTTTCAATCATCACGAACGAGTTTTGTCCTATGAATTAGTATTATATATATATAGTGGTTAAAGAACATTAAATTTGTTTTAATACATATATTTTAGTCTTTATTAACCATAATAATTCTTTCATGAGCATTATTCAAGAATAAATTGATGAATGAAAATTCATCATCCACGAAGGTTGTAAATCAGCACCTCCTACACAATGATTTATTTCTAAAAATAAAATAGAGAGAGTTAGGAGATTAATTATGGATATTACATTAAGATGATATAATTAAATTATATATATTATAAAATAATTATCAGGATCATTTGGTTATAGGAGATGAGGATATAATAATAAAATAATGAACCAGAGAAGAAATTAACAGGAAAATGGAGAGGATTTTACCTATTGAATACTCCTCTTTAAGAGAACATGTATTTTTTATTTTTAAGACACTATGAGCTCCTGGAATTATGGAGAGACTAGGGAAAAAAATTTGGTTAGAACATTTACCTGAATCAAGTCTTAGAGGAGTGAGGATAAGCGGGGGTGAGGGGGTTTTATAATATAAGAGAAGGGTAATTTCTCATTATTTTATTAATTCTTTTATTATTTTCCTCAATAAAACAAATACTATTGATTATTGTTACTAAATAAAGTAATTATTGAATGTGAGTTTGAACCAATGGTTTTTACATCAACCAAACATCATCCATGAATCTATAATTCATATATTTATCATTTATCATAAATTATTGTATTTTACTATTCATCAAAAATTCAGGTATATTAGATTGATCCCAAAAATTCACTTGAACCATTTTTTGAAATTATGAATTAAATAATGAACACCATTTTTTTAAAATAATTTTTTAAATATGAGAAATTCTATTTTTAATTAAAAAATAATTTAATGAAAAAAATACAATTTATATGATTAGAACAGATTTTTAAGCACCCTGAAAATTTAACAAAGGCCTTATTAATGTATATTAAAATCATAGGGAAATAAAAGATTTATTTCTGAATAAATTTTATCGAAAATAATTTTCATTTAAATTAATTTATTAATTATTAAATATTCATTACTCATGAAAATACCAACACTTAATTATTTATTTTTAGATATTCACGTAGTTGTAATAAGATATGATTATATCATACTTCTATTTATAAGGTGCCTAATTTTTTTTATAAATTCATCAGTGAGTTTACTATTAGCTTAGCCAATTTACTACCCATAAGGTTTATATTACTATTAAAAAGGGTAAATTACTATTCAAAAGGTTAAAGTTATTATCCACTAAAAATGTAATTTGATTCTATCAGACTCTAAATATATTACATTTTGCAAAAATATATGCTAATTTTTTGAAATTCAAGACATGGAAGAGGAAATATTTTTTTTTAATATCTATCTATAATAATGTTTTGATTCGTAGAGACTAGGTGTTTCATGCATTTAAACTTATATTAAATTTCATTGTAAATCCATAGGGTATTACATTCTCTCCTACAAAAAAATTTGCTCAAAATTACTAGAATGTTACCTCATAATAAGATTTTGTTATGTATTCATCATAAGTTCATGAGGATTCCATGTCACCTCTTCAATTTAAAGATTATTCGAAAGTACCTTTACTAGATGAGTCACTCGATTTCTCAACACTTTTTCTTTAGTGTCCAAAATTTGGATAGTATCTTTATAGTATGATAAATCAAGATCAAGATAAATTCCATCAAACATGAGGACATGTGTTGGGTTTAGAATGTAATTTCATAACAACGAGGTGTGGAACACATTTTTTACTTTTGAAAGGCTATGTGGCATCACCTAAAAATAATCTACATCTCCAACACTCTATATAATTTCATAAGGACCAATGTACATAGGGATTAGTTTCCCTTCCATCTCAAATATTATAACATCTTTCTGTGGAAATACATTCAATAACTTGTGATCTCCCACTTGGTATTCCATATCCTTCCATTGATTATAAGCATTGCTATTTTTACTTCTTTGGTCTATAATGATATTGGTTGAAATAGTCTTTACCTCTTTTATTTATTCCTTCATAAGCTTTGGGCCCACAAGAACTATTTCACCAACTTCATCGTAAAATTTTGGTTTATGAAATCTCTTTCTATAAAATGCTTCAAATGGTGCAATTTGAATACTTAAATAGAAAGTATTATGGTAATAAAACACTAGAAAAGCTAAATACTGATACAACATACCTTGAAAATCAATTAAGCGTGATATCAACATGTCTTCCAAAGTTTAGATCTTTCTTTTTTATAGCCTGTCAGTTTGAGGGTGTTAAGAATTACTCTAATGAACCTAAGTGTCCAAATATTTAAAAAGACATTCCAGAATATTGATTTAAATCATGTGTCATGATCAGACACAAATGAGTTAGGTGCTCCATTAAGACATACAACTTCATTAATGTAGATTTGTGGGAGGTTATCTAGTGGAAAATCCTCCCTTATTTCGATGAAATTTGTTGATTTTGTAAGTTGATCAACAATTACCCATATTTAATTATTCTTTCTTGATGTTCTAGGTAATATATTGAAAAAATACATAGTAATATCGTCCCATTTCCATGTAGGAATAATAAGAGGTTGTATGACTCCTCTTGGATTTTTTCTATCACCCTAAAATTTTTGAAATAGTAAACATATTGATACATAATCTAGAATTTCATGCTTCATATTGTCCCACAAAATTTCCCATAAAATATCTATACAAATTAGTGCTACCTTGGAGTATAGAGAAATTAAAACTATGGAAATAATACAATAACTCCATTTTATGCTCGGGTATAGAGTGAACACATAGTCTCCTCCCAAATTTTATAATTCGATCTTGAAACATGAAGTCTTCCAACATTCTATAATACAAAAAAATAATTTTTTTTGAAGATTATCATCATTATATTGCAAAATTTTTATCTTCTCCAACAAATATTTTTTACAAATCATTTGATAAAGTTATGATATTTCTTCTCCCTTAACAAATTTCATATCCATCTTTACTATATCTAGGAATATTGGGTCACTCTCAATCCTCATTTGGGGATGAAGTCTATGATCATTCCTACTTAATGCATATGTTACCTTATTTTCCTTTCATGGGTGGTAGTATATTGAAAGATCATAATCTTTGACTATCTTTATTCATATCCTTTTCCTAATGATTAGTTATTTCTATTTAAAAATTTATTTCAAACTCTTATGATCTGTTTATATCTCACATCTATAACTATTGAGACAGTGTCTCCATATTTTCAATGCAAGGAATACGATTTCTATCCCAAGATCCAATGTTGGATAATTTTTTTATGTGTCTTCAACTACCTTGATGAAAAAGCAGTAAATTTATCATTTTTTGTAAGAACTCAACCTAGTCTATTCTTTGATGCATCATTGTATATCACAAACCATTCACTTCTAGAGGGAAGGGTGAAAATTGGATCATTTAACAATATTAAAATCAATTCTTATAAGAATTATGTACATTCTCTTTTTCATACAAACATAAATCCTTTACATTTCATCTTTTTTAGTGGGTTATCTAGTGGGGCAAAATACTGTCGGAAATGCTGATAGAAACTTACTAATCTAATGAAACTATTTACTATATTTATTTTTATTAGTGTAGGGAATTCATGGATTTCCATTTTCATTATATTATCATTTAAGATTCTATCCTTATAGAGAATATAGCCAATAAAAGAATATTTTTGATCACAAAAGTTACACATACTGAAAATCTTATATAACACTTTTCTTTTAAAAGTCACCAAAACAACCCGCAAGTTATTACCATGGTCATCATTGATTTTGTAATATATCAAGATGATATTAATAAAAACCACAACAAAATAGTTAGCATATTCATTGAAAACTCTTTTCAATAGTTCTATGAAAATAGATACTGCATTAGTCACCCGAAATGGCATTACTATAAATTCATAATGTCAATACCTAGACTGAAATATAGTCATTAGAATATCTTCCATTTTGACATGCAACTGAAGATATCCAGATCTATGTAAAATTTATTAAAAAATATGAGCTCCATGAATTTGACCAAGTAAAAAATCAATAATAGGTATAGGATACTTCTTATTTATTGTAATATCATTAATTCTCTAAAGTTAATGCAAAGCCTCATTGATCCATCTTTCTTCATAACAAATATAACAGGGGATCCCATTGGGGAAACACTAGTGTGAATAAATACCTTTTCACTCAGTTCCTCTAGTTTTTTATTTAGTTCCACTAATTAAAATGTGGTTATTATTTAAGGAGTCTTTGATATGGGTGTTTTACATGTAATTAACTCAATAGAGAACTCAAATTTGCACTATGATGGATGTCCAGGTAAATCCTCTGGAAATATGTAAATATATTATTGCACATTCAGTATGTACTCAATTCAATGATTACTTTCCTCATCCCTAGATGTTGTTTTCTCCTCCAAAATACGAATTTATTTTAGTATAAAAACTAGAGGTTTATCTAGATAATAATTATATGATGATTTTTATTCTATAAATATATGCCATTCAACACCATTCTCACAAATTGTATCTTCTTTCTTATTAAAATAAATTTATGCATCGTAGTTTGAATGCTAGTTCTTATCGAGGATTATATCAAATTCAATCATAGTTATGATGATATGTTCAGAAAATAAATTATATTTTTGTGATAAGAAGATGATTAACCAAAACATCATTATTGAAATGATACTTCCCGTAAGAATTTTTAGAGACAACTCCTTTATTAAATCAATATAGAAATGTCTAATTTTTTTTAGAATACATGGAAGATATAAAATAATGTGATGATCCAGAATAAATTAAAGATTTTTCTATCTTTGAGTAAATGTTTAAATTACTTGTACCCACATCATTCGGAATTTCATCCTTAATTGTTTTGATCACATTAGCTTAGAAAATCTATCTTATCCTTTTCTAAGGAATTTTTCATTGTCTCTTAGGAAAATCATTTTCATAGTTTCCCATCTCGCTACTATTATAGAATTTAACATCATTGATATTTCACTTCCCCTTTCATTCATTAGCTCTATGACCCTTTTCTCTCCAATTATAACAAAATCCCATGCCATTAAATCATTTTATAGAATGATTATTTCAAAAAATTTCATATAATGGGAATTGCTTCATTCCCTAATTCTTCTTTGGAACTTCATTTATTCCATGGTTATCAAAACAAAACTTCTTTTATTTATTTCCATTAATCAAATTGGATCTAAAAAATTCCTTATCCCTTTTGATGGAACTAAATATTATTTCATCATATGATGAAAATTTTTGAGAAGTGAGTTCCCTTTGGATATATGGTATAAAAACTTCTATGTAATGATTAATCTTCTCTTCCAAATCATGTATATATCTATAACATGCCTGTATAGCCTTTTTAAGGTAGACTCATACTTTGCAACACACTCTTATTCTATTTGCATTATGAAAACGGAGTTTCTCTTCATTCTAGTTCATTTCCCATGAGGGAAGTATTTTTCAAATAATGTTTATTAAAAATTTCGTTAATCCATTTAATCTATTTGTTATACCATTTTAGTATTTTCGATAACGACAACCATTGGTCAATATCTCCCTTTTGAAAATATTCATCCTGTAATACCTTTTCATTTTCATTGCATCCCAATACTAGAAATGAGTTTTCAAGGGTCTGTAAACATTTCTCAGCTACCACGGGATTAGAAGTCATAATTAAATATGGGGGCTTATATGAAATGAAACGATCCAATGTAGGTGTAGTATGGTTATTCATCCCAACCCGAGTAAGTTTCTCTACTATGGTCATGATGGGCACTGCTCCAACACTAATAGTGTTGAATTTCTCATTGGGGAAATTCCTAAATTGTCTCTGGGTATGGATTCACTTTGTTACATTAGGAATCATCATTAAACATTAGCAAACACTAAATTAGATTGTGAATCACAATGAATAATTTTTAATTAGAAAAATACTAACAATAAATTGAAAACTTATGTGTAGATAATCTCATGACTGTGAACATGGTTACATTGAGTACAAAATTACTTTTAAACCATTCATATTGGTTTGTAAAGAAAATGTGAATTATCCTAAGCATATCCTCTGGGAGTTTCAATCTAGGTGTCTAGTAAGGCTTATTGTCATATACATGGATACCCCGATTCATGTCTGGAACAGCTTGTGAGAGTTTTTACTCTTAGGAACAAGTGTTCTAGAACCAATTGCACCTGTAATATCTAATGAGGGATTTATTTTTAGGAATACCCATGTAATATATACTTTACCAAAATTCTATGATTATATTCTATTATTATCCTCAAATTCTATATTATGGCAATTTCTTATAAACTATTTTTTCAAAATCCAGTTTCTAAGGTTGCTGCTAAACTTCATATGATACCAACTATAACACCCCAACCCTAGAAAACTGAAGGTGGTGCATTATTTTATTACATTGTATTGATTATAAAGAATAAAATCCTAATGGACCAATCAATTAAGTAGTTTTTGAACACCAAAATTACATACACTTTACTCATAGTTCATTAGGAAAGATAGGAAATACCATATTATAAATAACAATATTAAATAAACAAAATCCTTAAAATAATATTTTAATTTTTATTCTTCATAAACTAGAGAATGGAAACATAATAAGGGTGATCTCAATTGATCAATAATTTACATATGAATTAATAATAAGAATTTAAAATTCAATAAATCATAAAAATTAATGTAATGTAAATAATCTGAAAAACATGTGCCATCAATAAATTTTGAATGTAAATGAATCCATAGAATTTTTTTTAGTCAAAATATCATAGAAGGTACTAATGAAATACCGAATGAAGAATGTTTTTATTAATTGGAAATCATGTATCTAAAACACGAACCATTTTACTAATAATAGAGTTTATGTTTGTGTGTATAATCACTTGTTATTCAATTTTGAAACAAAAAAAGGGTTTTTCACCAATTGTTTTGTGTTATGATACATGTCGATGCATCATGGAGATATAGCAGGCCCTTCCTATCACTAAAAGGACAAATAATTATTCATTAATAGATTTCATTCAAGAAAAATATCTCTCATAAATATCCATATTGAGTAGAGGAATTGAATTCTTTTATTCTTCCCCAATTGAAACAACATTAATAATAAACACATTTTTTATAATGGAATATAGCTGAGACAATAATAATATCCATGAACCATAAATATGGATATTTAATATCAATTTAGTGTGAAAAACAATATCTCACATTTTTCAGTATATACCCAACAGAAAAATGATTTGGTGCACAATACGAATTAATTATCAATGAAATACAAATTGAGATGAAATCCCTTACCTTAATTCCTGCTTAAATTTGTCGTATTTGCGCCTCCTAAACAAAAAAATATTTATTAAAAGAAATATCCTTAAGTTAATTATAGTCATCTATTTAAATACCTATAAATTATAATAGTTAGATTATATTTTATAATTTCTATTTATGAATATTGAATCATTGGATGTCATGTATTACTTAAAAATAATAGTTTTGATACACTTTTTCTATTTTATATAAATTATAAATTAATATAATTAATTACATAAGTATACAAAGAATAAATTTATATGTTTTTATATTATATATATGTTATAAATTCCACCCTTGAAGTTGGTTTTATGGGTTGACATGGAAATTTCACCATAGGTGGTTGACTAACCTTTGACATGACATTGACGGTAGAGTGGGAAGAAGGTGTTTTAAAGTTTTATAAATAGTTGTATGACAATTATAGTATGTTAAAATATCTAATATTTAGTAAAATTTCAACCTAATTAATTGCTTTAATAATGGTTTGTGGAATTTTTGGTGAAAAATAAAGAGTATGGATAAGATGAATTAAAAATGGGTTTTTGAGAGTGTTCATTTCCTTGGTTTTGATGATCAGCTTCCTTGTTTATAAGTAATAGAGTCCATGTAAAATTTCTATAATTATCCATAATTTGAATTTCATGTTATTAATTGGAATAAATAATTGTTAATGGTTATTCATGTCATTTTTTTATATGTTAGGATTATTAATCATTAGATAAGACATTTAGTGATAATCATTTAGATTATTATGACAATATTTCGATCACCACAAACTTATTTTGTCGTATTAATTATTATTTTGTATTTATAGTGGATCCAAAAAATTAAATAGGTTAAAATACATATATTATAGTATATTATAACCATATTAATGGTATAATGGCCATCCTTGAAGTATAAATTGAAGAATAAGAGTTTGTCATCCACGAAGGTTGTAAATCAAAACCTCCCAGATGATGATTTTGTTTTTAAAATACAAGAGAGAGAGTATGGTGATTGATAATGGATATTCCATTAACATGATATAATTACACTATAAATATGATCATGGATTTATCATGATCATTTGGAAAGAGCAGATGATGAGAGAATAATATAATAAATTACATGAAAAGAACATAAAATATAAAGGAAGAGGACTTTACCTCTTGAATACTCCTTCTTGAGAACCCCATTAAGGGAATTGGTTTTGGTATTTTGGAAATACCCTGAGCTACCAGAAATTTTAAGAGACTAGATAATAGTGTTTGGGAATAACATTTACAATCTTCATGTCTTAGAGGAGTTAGGAGAAGAGGAGGTGAGGGTGGTTTTTATAGTGGAAGAGAGGAGTAATTTTCCCATTATTTTATTCTTTATTTTATTATTTTTCTCATGACATGCCTAATTTTTGATTATCATGACTAAATATATTAATGAGTACATTTGAGCTAAAACCAAATTTTATTACATCATCTAAACATCATCAATGACTCAATAATCAATGTATATAGCATTTATATAATTCATCATATTTTACTATAAATTAAAAATTCATGTATTTTTGAATTATATGAAAAATCACCCAACCATTTTATGATGTGTAGAATTCAAAAATGAAATCCATTTTAGAATAATAATTTCTTAAATTTGAGAATTTTATTTTTTTTATTAAAAATGTATTTTTGTTGAAGAATACAGTTTTTATGATTAAAACAGATTTTTAACACCTTGAATAGTTAATAAAGATCTTATTAAATAATCATAATATCATAGGACTGAAAAATATAGATTTATTAATATATTTTTTGAAAAATAATAATTTTTATTTGAATCAATTTTTAAATTATTAAATATTTCATACTCACAAAAATACCATCATTTAATTATTAATTTATAAGATATTAACTTACTTAAACTATCATTTAATTATATCATACAATAATTTACAAGGTTCTTGAATTTTATTTATACATTCATGAGTGAGGTTACTATTCATTTTGATGATTTACTATTCATAATGGTTATATTACAATTAATAAGGGTACATTACTATTCTAAAGGGTCAAGTTACTATTTACTATAAATGTATGTTGATCCTGTGATACTCTAAGAAATTACTGATCATAATCATGTATGTTTGTTTTATGAAATTCAAAACACATAATTGGAAAAATTATGTTTAACATCTATTTATAACAAAGTTATGTTTCATAGATAATCAGTTTTTCATGAATTTATTTCAATATTAATTTTATTTGTAAATACTTTGGGTGTGACACTATGAAGTTGTAAGTAGAAAATCCATCTAATGATCACTTATTTGAAAATATTTTATTCAAGCATATAAAATAAGATTCTATTTGAATTTCCGATTCATGAATTGGAACTCCAATGTTAATTATTTTCATAAACATTATAATGTTTAACAGTTCATTCTCCTGATTATTTTTCTTTCTTATTTTTTGGAAGGTAAAAATTAGGGTAATGTTCTTGATTATGTTTGAGATTCCCTCACCTTATTATTTTGATATCTTCTTCCGATGATTATCATTATCTTTAAATCCAATTTTTTGTTTTTTAATTATAACATAAGGTTTAATTATTGTTTTCATGTTTCCATCCACATTTATAGATTCTGTCATATCCAAATTTGGGTTTTCAGTTTCATCATGATTTTTATTCTATTTGGGTTTCGGAACATTTTAGCATTCTGGGTTAGTTGTAAGAACAGACATCTTATAACCACCATTTAATTATACCTAGGATTTTTTAGTGGTTCTTGGATGTTTTCCATTATCTTTAGGGTATATAATCCTACCCAACTATTCAATTTTTTAATTCCTACTTGTTTCATCTTTACATCACTTTTAGCTATGTTTATATATTATTAGGCTTTTTCTTGATCTTATTGAGCCATAATTATTTTCTATTGATAGTACATTCTACTTGAAAAAAGATCTAGTTTAAAGGACACATTTCTTTCTAATTTTCATTTAGAATTAGAAAATTTATATTTAAGTTTGGTTTCAAATATTCTCTTAGGATATTACTAAAAACCAAAGGGAGTAAAAGTTATACGCATTCCATGCTCTCTAATATGGAGATTTGGATGATTATTATATCCAATATTTTATGTTTTGGATAATATTTCATCATTAGGAGGAAACCAAGGTTCATATCTATAATATTTTCTAATTTTATGTGCTTATGTAGGAATATCAAAAATGGGACATGAAGATTGTAAATGTCCAGACATGATACAATTCAAACATTCCTCCCTGAGTGTTTTATTTTTTTCTTATTATAAAATCTATCAAATTGATAATGATCATGATGGAAAAGGTTATTTTATCTTTTAACAATGGTTCTTCTCCTATATCACTTATGCAATAAAATTTTCTCTTATCTCTTATATTTTTTTACCACTTCATGTATTTTATCATAGAAATCCACTATATAGTACTAATACCTTGGTGTTTGTTGATATGCTATGAGACAATTATAAAATCATTTCATGAGATGTTATTGTGTAAATTAATGGTTATTGTTTTTCCTAAGTAAATCCTTAAATATTTCCAATGATTAATGAAGTATATAACCCACATCTCGAATGACTCCATTATGATTGTTCATAATATCATATGTCATCCACCGAGGGTATAATTTCAAAAAAATGAATTGAAAAATTGGCCTCATGTATTAAATATTTGTTCATCCAATTACTGAATCTATTTATACAATTTCCCTTTATGAAAAAAAACAAAGTCTCTCATTTAATATTCCTTATCCTTAAACCCCCTTAATAGGTGTGGTCACGCTGTACTATATAAGTCCCTAAATAAATCCAATGAGTCTTTTTTGGTAATTACATTAAATTATGTATGTATAGAAAACATTGATTATTAACTTTAACTATTTTTACCACATTTTACGCCTAATTCATAATGGGTTTCTTGAAACTAGGACTAACTAAAAATCATTAAGCATGTGCTTCTCAATCATCTCATTAACAAATAGAACTAGATTGGAATTTTAAAATTTATTATTATTTAGATTCACCCTATCCTTTCTTGTTTTAAATTTTTGTTTTTTCATATTAATGTAACTTAAGATAATGTTAATTTCTATTTTGAACAGATATAGATTTTTGGAATATGATCTTGTTTTCATCCATTAAAATTTTTAATAATTTTTTTAAAAAATAAAGTATTTTTTAATTTTATCTCATATTTGTTAACATATATATATATACTTATATATTATTAATTACCTTTAAATTTAGTAACACATACAATAAAAGAAAAAAAGGACCACAATCTGACCATGGATATCATTAATTAATGGGAATATGAATTATGCGTAGTCTTTTTAAACTTTTATTGTCTGTGAATACGAGTGGATCCATAGGGGAAGACTTATAATATGTTTGTGGTCCTAATTATAACTTAAAACCTCTCAGGAAATGTAAACAAAAAGTTACAAGGGAATGGAATGGATGATTTAGGTGTGTGAAAACAACAAGTAATAATGGAAGAATGTCAAAACCTAAGAGTGATAGAGAGATAAATCACTAATTATAGATAAATTAAAGAAATAACAATATGTGGGAAATGAGAATTATATCTCTATGTTTTTATTTTATTTTTTAGGTTTTTTATTTTTCTTCATCCATGAATAAATATTGATGGATATGGTAGTACGAAGTTGACCCATACTCTCAAATAACCAACCTATGAGGAAATGTACCCTATAGTTTCAACCTCTTGAATATTATTTTTATCAGATTTTCAAAGATGATTCCATAAAAATTAGATGTTGGTTCATACTCAGGTTTTATTGATTTCTTTATAACATTATTGGGTATTCCAAGCTAATATGTCTAAAAAAATTCAACAGTCGTCATCCCCTATCTCAGAACATCATCATACCACATTCATAACATACAAACCAGTATCATCAGTCTTGATCATGATTTCATTCTAATTCAAGAACATTATTCTAAGAATTGGTTTTTCCATATGTAAAGAATCTATGTATTCACAGTTTTTCTTCTTCAAATCAAACACCATATATCATATTGGAAAAATTCCCTGAATGTTTAGATTCACTTGTCTATTTCATTTCGGCGATGGTTTGAGTTTTCCTTTAAATTTATTGATTGAGTTTCCCTTAGTTTTATGAGTATCATTAATGGTAGATATTTAATTTACAATATTTATTGAGATTCAATTTCATTTTCTTTCAATTAAATTTTCTTATCTGGTCATTGAAATCACTAATCCCCCATGAAGAGTCATGTAGGGGTATGATCAATTGAGTTTTTTATATTGTGGAATATTAAAGGACCTTGTGTGTGTCATGAAATTACTCTTAGTATAAGATGTAATGGTGTTTTGTCTCTTTTCTCAGTATATTAGATATCATTATGATGTCACTTATTCCTCATACATTATAGTTAGTTGTTCTTCCTATGTGTGGTCACATTATATTACCAATTTTATAAGAATTTTGTGTTGAACATGGTTTATGTTTAGTTAAGTGGTCATGGAGATACAAAGTGGTCATTTTTAGATTTTGATGCTCATAGTCAGTTGTTATTACATTGATGTGGTAGGTTGAAGTGAAATTCTGTAGTAATATGGAAGTTGATTGGAATGGTTAGTTAACTGACCACAAGTTTACTATGCTTTCACACCAATATATCACCATATAATTTTCCCACATGATTTTAGTTAGTGATAGGGGTTCCCTTCATATGGTATTAACACTTAATAATTTTTTTCTAAAAACCCTTAAAACACAAAATTATGTGAATTAATTAAATATTATAAATTTATTTAAATAACTTCGAAAAAAAAGAATTAATATATTTTGATAAAAAGAATTCATCCACTAAAATATTTTCAAAATAAAATTAGATAATTTTGAAATAAAAAATCAAAGAGATTAGAAATTAAAAAAATTACTTTACTATATTTTGGTCAATAAAAAATCACAACAAGTCTCATACAATGTGATGTTATCCTTTAAAAATTTCAGAACAATTAAAATAATCAAAAAAAATTCTAATAAAACAAAATAGAAAATATAATTAAAATGCCCCTTTTTATTGAATAAAACTCAAGAATCATAAAATGATACTCCAAAAATATGGGAACTCAAATTGAGGAACATCTGAACACATTAATTCCAAAAAAACAATCATTTTTAAAAATATCATTGAATGTATATTAAAATATTAGTTTAAAAAAAAGTAATTCATTCCCATTGTAATATCATTATCTAATTTTCACCAAATAAAATATTTCACAACGTTAAAAACATAGTCCAAAAAAATTTAATTCTTTAATGATAATTATATATTAAAATAATGGGGTGTCACAGGGTGTAGAATCAATAATTTTTTGTTCACCATCTAGTATGTGGGTTGTTGAATAAATGAATCAAATTAAACTCAGTAAAAAAACTAAATTATCCTGACCTTAGCCATCCATTATTTCTATATTCAGATATCATTAACTATTTTCACTCTGCATCTAAGAGGAATTAACTAAATATTTTGTTCATGGTAGTTGATCGATGCATCATCCATGTCCAACATCTCTCACCCCACTAGATCTTCCATTGTATATATTCCCAAAATGAATTAGGGAATATGATTGGGGGTTTTATGATCTAAAAATGTTATCCCATGTGGATTTCTATGTGTGTAGACACCATGGTAGTATCATGGTGATACTTTAGCCATATCCCAATTCCGCAGTGTTTATTTACCTGATTCAACCATTTTACAACGAACCCCTATGATTCCTTGTTGTTAGTCTAGGTGTGTAAAAGAATTACCACAACTCAAAATCATCTTCCTATAGAGTCTTAGTTGAGATAATGAGATTATGAAATACCATCAGGATTTATTTTTAGGGAACACCTCATGAGTTTTTAATTCCACAACGCACTCATATATATGGTCACACATCCCAATAGATGATTAAATACCTCAAGAGAAAACACTATATTGATTAAGAACAAATCCCCTGATCATGGAAGAGAAATCCCATCATGAGATTGAGAAAGCATCAACCATTAATATCCTACCCTACCATATATAGACCTAATAGAATATTAATTTGGTTAGTATAAGTTAGAAAAACATGGAATACTTAGTCTCAGACTATATTTAAATTTCTTCTACATGAGTATCATTCTCTCCAAAAAATACCATAAGTAATCTTCATCAAAAACACATAAAACATAATCAAACTATGGGTAGACATGTCAAAATTGATGGGAACTATAATAATATATATTAGAAAAATTTATTGTAGTCATGAGGGTAAGTGAAACTAATTCATATCATGGGGGAATTAATTATCTAAAATGATCCATAGAAACAATGCATCGTCATCCTAAAATTATTATAGAGATTCCATATTAAAAGAATTTTCTTGTAAAAATTCTACATCTTCTTATGAGCTTCATATATATTGGTGTAAAACTTTATTTGATAGGGTGATCTCATAAGGATTAGAGAATATTAGGATGATATAGGTGAGAAATGGCATTAAATATTGTAATTGAATACTCATTGATACATGTACAAACATTATTATACCCAACAATGAAGTCTCAAATGTTTGTGTGGAAAAATATGTTTTTAGATATTAATAAAAGGTTATTTCAGCTACCACACCAAAAACGTTATCCATTTGTTGTTAATTAAACTCAAGAACCAAGTAAAATCATTTCGGTAAATATTCAAATTAGTCCTCACCTAAATAACAAAATCAAACTCTTACCATAGAAAAATACTTCAACGAAACCACTCTGACATAACCCAACCCAATAAGGCCCCACCCAGATCAGTGGTAAACCATGAGTGTAACCCCATGTTCACCTACAATATGGCAAGCGGTACTGACTAGAACTTAGTTAAAACATATATTATTGTAGGAGGACTTATCCTATACCATCTTCCGACAGATTCATATATCAATAAAATAAAAGAAACATAAGAATGAACATAATTTATATATGTAATTAGTTAAATTTCATAAAAAACGCGCATGAAATTTTTTCAAAGAAATTATAAAAAAATAAAAATAAAAATAAACAATAAATAGAAAATACTCTAAATCTGATAGAAACAAGACATAATGAATACCCTACTCATTATCATTAATCTTGTAAGGATCGTGATGGTCTAATACCAACTACCACCATCAGGGAACACCACGATCCCTCTTGAATCACCAAGAATCATCTAGAATCATCTCTCAACAATCTACAAAAGCACTAAGTATACAAATAAAAACAATAAATCAATTATTATACATTATTTAAAAAATATGAATGGAAATAAATTCCTATGTTGGTGTGGGTATGAAAATACATTTTAGAATTCCACAAAAACACCTAATATAATATAAAACAATGCTTCAGCCCAAGATCATGGTACTCGATATTTTCTAGGAGGATGATTAGAAATAATCCAATTATAAAACCCATCTAGAAGTCTCAAGGATTAATTTATGATCCTAATAATCATAGTTAAAATACTCAAAAATCATTACATAGTAGTATCTAGGTGATAAAATAACATTGAAATGACTATAAATCCTGAAGTTGATAGATGTCAATACATTGCATCTCTGGGATATTTTTCATTGTTGATCATGCTCTTAAATTAACAGAATAATTCCCCAACCTTCCATTGGCACCATACTAATAATCAAATATTTTCACTACCAATGAAAATAATCACCCATAACATCATAATAAATGTTATAGTGGATCCTATTCCCCATAATGTTTGGTGGAATTCTGACTCTATTATAGGATACATTCAATTTTAATGGTCATTAAATAGGGGGAGTAATGACTCTATAAAGAGAGAATCGAGACCCCCAGTGTATATGGTGATTTATCAACCCTTTATGATTCACATGTAGAGGATCATATTCCCCAAGTATATAGGTGGAATATCCCAACACATATAAATATTTTTGGTAATCTTGGAACCCTTAACCAATCATTTTAATATGGTGTGTTTTCAACCATAAGAATGCTCTGGTAATTATTCATGATCCCAGTCATCCCCCATATAATGATACTATAAATTTTTTATATCTCAACTATAAAATGGAATCATATGACCAAATAGAATACTCATTCTTAGTCTATATGAAAATACCACACAATAAAGAAAATTTATTTCTCCAAATTATTCACCTTTTAAGAAAATAGAAAAAAAAACCAACACAAATGATGCATTCCTCATAATGTATATTAAGTGTACAACATGGTACAATGGGGGTGGTGAGGGAATACCCAGTTCAATGCTTCATTCCCAACATATGGGGTAACACCTAGGAATATTGCACCAATAGACTTCCTAGGAAAAATGTCACCCTATATGGTGGGGGTTGGTACACCAAAAGTACACAAATTTTAACTCAATTATATAGAAGGTATATATGGTCAAGAAATGTGATGGTCTGTACTAATAATCCCAATAAATCAAGCCAATTGTCCCATTTCATTCTTATATAGTCCGTCCGACCACACCCCCACCCACCATATAGATGATATATCACCATCTGATCCTTGATAAATATAAATTATGGGTGTATCTTGGGACCCCCCCCCCACATCTTCTGTTTTATGATTCATTTCTTCCAATGGTCACATCCCAAAATATCACCCACCATGAATGTGGATAAAGCATTCAATGAGGTGACTGACTACCACGTGATTGAATCCCCTTTATTACCACCTCCTTCCACCACACATGTTAGGAAATCTTCCGTCACCAGAGGGATTATGCCACGTTCATACCTCACATTATCTTATTATCTACCGAATATCTTCATTTCTAAAATTCTGCCTCACTATAAGTCTTCCTTCCTTTAAACCCCCTCCACCTATCTTCTTGTGAAACAGCCATTCCACCACCACTTTTTCTCACACCTCTGACAGTGATGATCCCTACACCACTACTACCCTTCACTGACCTCATCCACTAAAAAGAATAGTGGACCTTTTATCCATATTTGATATAGAATAGGGGATTATAGAATTGGGAGATAGATGATATAGAGGAAATTATAAGAGATAAACAATAGAGATAGAGGGATGAAGGCGCTAATTTCTAGACACATTCTTCGATGATCTAAGAATGGAACCACATTACCACAGTTTATATTGAATGAGATTAATATATCTATCATATTAATTACATAGAACATATCTTAGGAAGTCATGAATGATGGAATAAAATATTTACAAATTAATAGAGTCATTGTAATTATATGAAGAATGTCAAAAACTCTATACTATTATGTATTTCAAATTAAATTAAAATTTGATTGATGAATAAGATATCCTAAATCAAAACATAAAATATATAATACTCATTAATTAATGTAGTTTTCCCCTCAATCATTGATGATCTCATGAACCCATTCTTCGGTCCAAACCAATAACTCCTCTTATTGATGAATATAATTCCTTTGGTTTATGCAGATGACCCTGTTAATTTTGGTGAATGATATTATTTAAATTAAAATGTTTGGGATAAAAATTTTAATACCAGTAACGAAACATCAATATATTTAATAATTTTTATTTATAAAATATATTTCATAATCTACGAATTAAGTCCAACTCCCAGGGTCCTTTATAAATAAATTGTATACAACCCCTATGGTAGGACCCATGATTCGAATGAGACCTATAAATCAGTTTCCCCATACGATATTAAATTTTGAAGTGTAAAAATTTTTATAGAAAACAATTAAGATTGATAAAATATTTTATACATAATGTTTTTTTGTTGGGGACCGACCATTCCCATAATTCCATACCAGCTCAGAAAAATGGAAACACCAATCTCGAGAATCAATATTAAAATATATAAAATTTTATGAGATCATTATCTTGGGTAAACCTTTCATTTTACACATAGTTATTTCCCAGTAGACTCATTATTTATCATCAAGATATTTATTGACTATTGAAAATAATATTCACTAAATTTAGGAATTAAATAGACCAAAAATTGTAAAATAGTTTCGTAAAATTCATTCTTTGGTTGGATATAACATATTTTTTGTGTGCAATTTCACATGAATTTCTAATCCCATTAAAAATTCAACATTTAATGGATTCTAGTTTCACTATAAAAATAAATTTTAATATAATTTCAGTGATCTTATTATAATGTTTTTCATTGAACCTATACTTACACTACCCTGTAATGGGGAAGGGTTTTTGAAAATTAATAATTCATCAATGAATGTATTTGAATATCTAACCATGAAAAATGTCTTTGTGGTAGTATATAACTCATGCCAAAAAATGTTTAATGATAAAATTTATGTGATACTTCAAGAGAAGCTAAAAAATTAAATATTTCCATTAAATATATATAGGTGTATTTGGAAAAAATGATAATGATAAATGTAAATATAAATATAAACATAATATGAATGAAATAATTTTTCATTGCCTTACAATGGATAAGAAGGTAGATATAACATTATAAAATATTTCTCATGATATTACTATATTCAGAATTCCCAAATCTATTTTTAAAAGTGATAATAATTAAAATTGAGAGTATTAAATTTACATAAGATGTAGAGGACGTAACTTCTAATATTTAAGTATAAATTTTATTTTCCGAAGATACCAATTCTATTTTTCATAATGACTTGGATTATAAAAAGAAAATATGTCATATAGGAAATTAAAAAAATTAATAATATTATATTCACTTATAATGATTCATTAAAAAGAATTAGATGAAATTATTAATTACTTACCATAGGTTATTAGATACCATGGATGATTCCTAAAAAATTCATATAATAAAATGAAAAAATTAATAAATGATAATAATATTATTTAAAACATGAAAATTCATTATATCAGGTTCACCCTTGAGAGTCATCATTATTAAAACACAACCTATAATGAGAAAAGACATCTTGAAAGGAGAAATAATGTTTCTAAAATAAAAAAAATATATGAATAAGAAGAGTTTGTCTTGAATTTATAATGTAATGAATTTATATAATGTAATGGGGGTATATATACATTATCTAACCATTACTAAATGATATATAACCGTTAGTTATAATAATAGTAACCATGTTAAAATTTGGGGATTATCATTATGTAGTTAATATTTAAAACATTTATTTAGATGTTAATATATATATAATTTCCATTTAAAAAATTATTTGAAATAAAATTAATTATTTTGGAATACAATTAAATGATACGTATTCACAATGGAAAATAACATTCAAATTAGAAAATATGTTTTTTAATATTAATTTTTATAAAATTTATTACATTTAATTGAAAATATAAATAAAATTAATTGTAAAAATTAGTGGATACATTAGTAAAATAAATTAATAACTAATTATGTATATATAAGGAATATGAATTTAATTATTAGTGTCTAAAAAATGTTTTTTATAAAAACATTGATTTTATTATATAATATATTTTTAATTTTAATTTTAATTTTAAAATAATTTCAATAAACATTATTGAATATATTATAAATTAGTTACTAATAATTATAAGATAATGTACTAAAAAATGTCCTTTTTTAAAAGAATTTATTATCTATAACGTGTGTAATTTTAGTTTAATAAATTAATCTGAACATAATGAAAGAGTAATTTTAATAAAATAAATTTATATATATATATTGAAATTAATATACATCTAACTATTTTTACTTAGTAAATAATTGGAATAAATTCATTTTCTAATTCCGAAAAATACATTATTCTAAAGCATTAATATTTATGAAAATTTATTTTTTAGTTTAACAAAATAATTATATCATGGAATGAGGTTAATTTTTATAAAATTTATTTTTAATAAGTTTAATCAATTTGGTTAACACTCATGTTACTATTTTAAATCTAACGACCCATAATTTGCATGTACATGATGCCCTGATTTTTATCCTTCTTTATGTATTTTTATTTTATTCATTACTTTGTTGAAGTATCCAGTAAATTCTAGATTTTTTGGAAGGTTTTAATATAGTTTAATGGTCTTTGATCCTTGAGAATGATTTGGGAAAATTGGGTGTTTATACCAAGGAAAATTCTCATTTTATTGGATAGGGCTAGTAAGTGGAACACGGTTGGCAGACAATTAGAGATAAACAGGTGACCCTATCTAGGAAAAACTGTGACATGGGATATATGGGAAATATATTATTGTCACATAGTATACCAGACCTTTTAGGTTCTAAAAAGTGGATTTGATCCATATATAGTTGGTCCATGATTTAGTAAACTATTTTACTAAAACATTCATGAATTTTAACAAATAAAAAACATTATTTTTAATATTAAATCTCCTTGAAACAATTCATTATTCTTACACAACCATTGAATATCGAACATATTTAATCTTGTGTATGTTCATGGTGTTTCCAATCCCTCAAAAATCACCTTATAGTTGACCTAAAGTCATTTTAATGTGAGAGCCCAATGTAATAGGTTTTTCTTACTATTCTCTTCTTGTTTCACATATATATCTCACCTCCTCCTGAAAGGAATCATAGATCAATGATTTCATATTTAGATTTATTAGTTATAAAGTGATCTCAGAAGAAATTCTCATTTCAAAATTGTTTAGTTGGATTGATATTAAAAAAAATTCATCCTTTTCTTAAATGAATATATATCTACCATTGAGGGAATATCTCAATGGGTATGTTGAACTATTTCTTGCCTATCATTCTCTATCATTCTTGAATTTTATTCGGGAATCCCTTTTATGATGATTTGGGAGTATTTTATATGGATTCATGTTGTGTGGGATTGATCCAATTGGTTCACAGGCATGATTTGGGTATTAATCGTTGATAAAACATGATGTTTTATAACAAAATAATTGAGGTGGGATTTCCATACCAAATATGGATACTGTATAGAGTTGTTTGACATTATTTATTAGTACATTCATGTGTATCCAGTGATACCTATACATTATTGATTTGAATTTGGATTCATGTTTTTTCATTCAAACCATTAATTGATATATTTTTCGTATACTTCATATATTGGGAATTGTTGTGGGTGTGGAATAGCTTGTGAGAAAATTGATTATCTTGTCAAAATATAAGGACACTCATGGGGAACTGGTCAACTCATTAATGTATGAATATGGGTACAGGACTAAAAATCAATGACTCTAAGATGGAATTATGATGAGTGTCATGAAATGTCATGAATTTTAAATTGTAATTTTATATGTGTAAAGGTAATGATTTATGAGTTGGAGTGTTTTTCTTTCACTAAGTTGATGATAAGACTCAGGGTGTGTTTATCCTTGAGATAATGGTATAAGCCGGGAGAGATATTTTTACTATACTAATGGAGTAAGTCAGAGTTTGACACATTGAGATGATAGGTTGTTGACCTTGAAATATTGAGATGGTTATTATGTGTCAATAACATCCTAGAGGATATATATCATTTGAAGGAAACCACCATGAGAATATGTATACATTTAGGATCATGGTGACTTATCATTAAATTTGGAGCATGGATAACATTTAAAGACATGGTAGGAATATTCCTTTATGGGGGATTTGATATAATAGACTGATATCTAGGTGAGTTGAATTGTATGTGTAATCATGTCAAATTCAGAGTCATCCAACTTCCATTTTTAACTACTCTTCTAGTGTAAATCCAAAGTAGTATTACATAGTATTCATGGTGTATTCTTCAGTGCACAATCTCTCAAAAAATGATTGATTATTTCTTTCATGTGTATTTATTTTATTTGTCATTGTACACACCATTTTATATGTCTTTGATAATGTATATGAATGAATTATTGTTGTCTTATTGGGTTATACTAACAGCATGCTTGAGTACATAATTCCTTGTACAGAATTCATAATTCTGGATCTACAGAAGGGAAAATTCCTAGTTTTTCTTAGTAGAGGTGGTGGATATTGGTGTTAAAAGGTGGTATCAATACATAGTCAAAAAAAATTCCTAAAACTTTATTTATTTCATGTTATGTTTTCTTATACTCTTATTAAACCTTCCATATAAAGGATACTTGGTTAATTTTATATTTTATTACCTACCTAACATTATAATAGCATTATGATATTATTCAGTTACCACTTTGCTATCGGTTTATTATTCTTTTGATTTTATGATTCAGGTGTATAGATATAGATATCGATGGTATAGTTTCCCCACAACATATTTAATGTCCTTATTTTTAGTCAATAACATATTATATATATTTAGTAACACATGAGTACATATATCACATCATCATAGACCTTATGATTTCCCTTCAGTTGTTACTAATGTAATATAAATAATAATAACAATATCTCATGTTCCAAAAGTCCTCTTTATAGAAATAGTTTGTTCTATATTTCATAATTTTAAATATAAAATATAAATTTATAATATCTATAAATTTATTTAGAATAAATGGATCCAAAATTTGAAATATTTTTATCAAAATTAAGCATTTTGGTTCATCTTATCTTTTTAGTTAAAACATTATTATTCTAATAAGTAAATAGAAATGGTAAATTAATGGTAAAAATTTATAAAAATAGTAATGTTTCTATTTTTTTATAATTAAAATTATATTATTCACTCTATAAATGTTTTTTGGGTATATGTGTTAATAATTCAAATCTCTCTAATATTATTTAACTAAATCACCTAACATGTGATTCTATCATTACCGTTTACCAAACTATTGTTTCTTAAGAAATGTACATAATTTTCACCAATAAAAGGATTTATATTCTACCCACTCCAAACTATTTATGTGGGTTCTTTAAAAACAATTAAATATAATATTATATTACTAGAATATTTATATTATATAGATTAATTTATTACATATCACCTGATGATCGTTCTTCTATGTGACATCAATGTGATGATGTACTTTATGTATTTACCTCAATAAAAGAAAATACTTCCCCCCCACAAGGAAATTCACCTAGAAATTTTCCATTCATATTCTTAAATGTATATTCTATAGTCAGATGATGTAATTTGAAGGGATATAAATGGTATAGGATATCAGGGTTAGAGACTTATTGAAATTTCAAACACTTTCTCATAGAGTATACACTTACTAATATTAATAAAGGAGGCTATCCAAATTGATCTTATCATGTGAATTCCACATATTTATATTCCACCATATTTTCCTATTTTCATATTAATTTTAGGTTCCTTTGACATGAGATTATTATTAATTTATACATAACTCACATACTTGGATGTAGTGACCAAAATGGTGATGCCATCTGTTCATCGAGAAGTAAGAAACATTTTGTGAGTATTAAATGGTAAATATTAATAAATTATTTAGTGAATGATTGTCCCTTCCTCTTTTAAGGAAGTTGATATCTCAGCCCATTTATGGAAGTAATATTGTCTCAACATTTCCATGGTCATATAGTTTATATTAATGAGTTCATTTCAATAAAATAAATAAAATAAATATCTATAATTTTGGTTTATTAACTGGTTTGTGGTATTTTTTATGAGATATTGGGATAAAAGGATTATATTATATAGTATATATTATTATGTAGTTATTGTAACTACGGCATTAACTTATTTCTCTACATGAGTCTTGGCATGTTTCTAGATTCTATCCTTGAGATTTATGTAGTACTTTGTAATTATATATATCAAGGGGATTAGAGGGTTACACAATATAAGTATTCGGAACCATAGATAAATTATATTTGAATTTAAACTATTGAAATAATTTTATTCACATACATAATTTAATAACTATTTACATTTTTTTATCGTATATATTCAGTCTTCAATTATTCAATTAGATATTTTAATATGTTCATTATTAAATTAATCTTTATCTTTAAAGGTAATTAATAGTTACAAAAATATATAAGATTTATTTATTTTGGTTCATTGGTAAGGGAAAAATATTTATTTATTTGTTGTAAAAATATTTAATAAATATGTATTTTCTTTTTTAGAAAATTTAATATTTATTTTATTGACTCATGAATAATGTAGTAATATATAATTATGATGTAAATATTAATTATTCAAGATTAAGTAAATATAAAGGAAGATATAATGATCGAGAATAATAGTCTTGTTGTAAATTATATCTTAAATATCATTTAAATAAATAAATATTTATTTATTTAAAAAAGATATTTATATATTCATTGGTATTTCACATGAGAAATAAATATAATAATATTAATTATATTATTAAAATACATCGACTTGTATATATAATAAGGGATTAAATAAGGGTATATATAAAATTGACACCCTAAGATATCATTTTAAATACCGTATTATATCACATTCTTTAGAGAGACATTTTATGTTCATGATAAAGATAGCCTTGAATTCTCCAAAACTATAAGAAATTAATCTTCCAATAATGCACCCATGAATAAGAGTATCTATACTCTTACTTCCTCTCTAGACATCAAGTGATCCTATGGAATCCTTATTCCATGAATATATTCTCACTCAGATCAACGGTAGATGCAGGAAGCAATCATGATTGATTGAACTCGCAATTGGAGATTCTACAATGATGTTTTGAGTTTTTGAATCTTTTTTTGATCACTACTAGATGGATTCAACCCATTGATTAAACCCAAAAATGATTTTTTTAGGGGAGTGGAGGAGACTCATGAGACCCTCACTTCCATATATGGTATTAAATGTGCATATTTTTTTATTACATCACATGAATTAATACAAAATCCCATGATAAAAAATTCAGTTTATTTTAGAACTAGGTATAATTAAAACAAAACACATTTTATTATGCATATTTATTACACAATTATTCTCTATACTTATAACTTAATTTTACTAATCCCTTTCATTTATATTCATAGTGAATAATAGGAATCATAAGAAAAAATGCTGATCTATAAAGCCTAATTAGTGAGTAAACATGGAAATAAAGCATATCACATTAGTCGGAAGGAATATAATCATAAAATAAAATATTGAGTTGAGAATAATCATATGGAATCGTATTAATTTGATACTATAATCATATTATCATGGAAATATATTAATTTATAAGGAACATATATCATTACATGAATATGATTCAAGGAATACTGCGAAGACTATATTACATAGTGGAAAAAGTACCATAATTAATTACTTTCACACCAAAATCCAATAAATGATTTCTCATGAGAAATAAACATAATAATATGAATTATAATTCTAAATGGTTGCACCAATAATAATATTTTCATGCATATGTGTTCCACATAAAGAATAAAACAAGAGGTTTACCCATGGAAGGAAATAGGTATTGTTATCATGTCATTTAGAATAAACAAAAAGCATATCATAGTTGTATCCAGGAAAGAATGTTTTTAAATAAGTATTGGACATTTATAAATTAAAAAATAATTAATAAATTCCAAATTAATTTAAAACATGAGATATATTACCTATATAACTTCATAAATTTTCCAATTAATCATAGTTTTATAAAAAATAGTATTTAAAGTTGTTGAAGGTAAAATTACTTCTAGAAAACAGTAAATTAAATAAAAATTATTTTCATGATGAAATTAGTGATTTTATAAAAATATTAAAATCTTGAAATAGTTTATGGAGTAATATTTATATTCTATAGAAAATTAATAAATCTATTTAATCGGTTTTTCTTATCTAGGGGAATTAAGAATGGAACAATTAAAAATATGAAATTCCCAATTAAAGAAGTATGAATTGAGACACATAAATATGTGTGGTACATATACACAAATTATTGTAGAATTATATAATAAAAATGAAAGTAAAAATGATGTAAATAGGGAGATAGTGAATCCCAAATGACATGTGGAGGCTTGGAGAGATCCCATACCTTTTGTCCAAAGTATTTATGCACTTATACTTAATGTCCTCAATAATAAAATTATATTCATTAATTGATTCATTTAGAACATCTTAAATAGTTAATTTATCTATTATAATTTTCATAAGTTCATTTATGGCCATTGAAATGATTTAAAATGATTAATTTCATCGTTCTGGGAGTGTTCGTTTCCTAGATTCATTGTCGGTTAACATGTGTATAATTATAGAATTTCCTATTGAATTGATATAGAACATAATAAATTACATAAAATGGTATTAATAAAATTTAAAAATTTAAAATGGTCCCATATATACTTTTTTATTCTTGATATGAGTATTATTAATTTGATAAAAATTTAATGGTAAATTATTAGTTTATTTTGGTGGCTTTCCCGACCTTCAACCATTAGTTTCATTTAATGTGATATTATATCTATATATTATTTATATAACATTAAATATGTTATAATAATATTATCATAATATTATTTAACCATAATAATTATTTATTACCTTCCTTGAAGATGGAAATGCAATAAAAACACTTTTTGTCCATAGATGCTGTTAATTCCCATAATTTGGACAATGGTTGTCTTTCATTTAATAAGATGATATTGGAAATGGGATGAATGGAAAATATTCATTTAGAAATATAAAATTAAACTATATATATAATATTAGATTTATTATTATTTTTTTGATGAATGATGTGAGGATAAGGTATAAAAAATGAATGGAATTTTGTTATGTGGTTTAAGAAAATTACCTCTTAAATATCCCCTCCTTGAAAGATCACTTAAAGAACATGGAATTGGTATTTTGGTAAGACAAGGACATCTATAATGTGTCTGGGAAGTGGAGAAGATAATTTGGTATATTATGGTTACGATAAATGTCTAATGATGGTGAAATTAAGTGATAAAAGGGGTTCTCATTTATAATTGTGGTGAAGGGAACTTTTGGAATTTCATAAACTATTAAAATATAATAAGACTATTCTTGAGGAAAAAGCTTATATATAGACTCTAAATGTATAGGGTATTGAATTTTCGACCATATATTATCTTATTTTGAATTATTTAATATTTTTTTGGTTTTTAAATAATTTAATAAAACATTATATTCACGAAAGACCATTATTCTAAATTTAATATTATTCATTCCTTTGAATTTAATAACATCAAAACTAATAGTAAAACTCAAAAAAATTATATATTATATATGTAATATAAATATTTTAATTTATTCCTTTTCATAATTATCTCAAATTATATTTGTTATGAAATTTTAATTTCATTTATTTTAATTCTCTTTAATTTAATAATTATGGCACCATCATTGTGCAAGCAATTATGGTATTAATTTCATTTATAAAATTATAAAATTAATCATGGTGGAGATAAATTTTTTACGTTCCCATGTACTATTTATGGTTGAACATGTCTTCTAAAAAACCATATATTAATAAAAAAATAATAATTAAAAATAATTATTTGACAAGTTTGACTTTTTTATGGATAATGTACGGTGTGGGACATAGTTTAAACTAATTGGATCCAAAAAGTCATAAATTCTTCCCACGGATTGTTTTTTTCAAACAATAACCACCAATTTAATTGGGATATCATTTAATCCCATTTAATATCCCTTATTATTTTATTTTACCCTTAATTACCTAATATTTCTCTAACCATTATAACAAAAATTAGCAAGTTGTTTTTTCATGTTGACCAAATATAAAGTGAGAAAATTCAAAAAACATATATCATATGACTCTAAATATGTAATACATTTTTCAAAATTTAAAATGTATAATTTTTAGGTTTTAATTCTAATTGAAATAGGAAAAATCTACGAAAAAACAATTTTCCCGATAAATGTCTCTCTTATGTACAAAATGATTGTAAGTATAATTCATTTATAAAATTCATTTCAGCAACCAAAATTTAAATTTTTACAATAAAATGATCTATTATAAATTTAAAACCAATACAAAAATAGAATTATTCTTTGTAATTTCTTTAAAATAAATATATTTCTCCCTTTGTAAATCATCATTTTTCACTATTCAATTAAATTCAAAAAAATGTAGAAAATTATCAAATATACAACCTAATATAAATTTGAAAATATGTATAAAAATTTTAAGTTTATTTTTTAATATAAATTTTATAAAATTTTCAAAATTATTTATAATTATTTTCACATAAAATGCATTCAAATGATTATTTGAAAATAATATTTTTTTATGAATAAAAAGACATTAGAAAAAATTAAATATTTATTTCATAACAATTAACAAATATATTTGATTATGTTTTTATTCATATTCATACCCACCAATTTAGTAGAAAAATTGTAACGATCATCATAATATTTTAATAATATATCGTGGTCCATTTAAATTTGATGTTTAGTACAAAACATGCTACTAATAAAATCAAATTATTTAAATAGAAATATTTCATAAAAATATCGGGGTGTTACATTTTTACCTCTTAGAGAAATTTCAACCTCAGAATTTTTATCATTTAATAATTCTTACTAATAAAATTTTTTTATTTAAATATTATCTAGAGAAAGGTCATATTATGAAAAATAATGAGATGTTAACCTTATATGGCCATACTAGTTATACATATCATATTCATCGAGAGAAATTTTTTTATCTATATAAGGAACTATACAAAAAAATTCAAATTCCAAATTCCAAAATATAACCAAACTCAGCTCTGATACCAAATTAGATTCCCCAAACCTGCACTCCAGATATGGTGCTAAACATGCATATTTTTTTTATAATATCACTTCTATTACAACAAAATACCTAGATTAAATGTTCAGTGTCTTGGGGAACTATAAAACATTACCAATAAACACATTGTATAATACTTATTTATTCTATAATAATTCTCTAGACGTATAACTTCCTTTTACGTATCCCTTTCATTGTTATTCCTGGTGAAGAATGTGAAACATAAAAAAGGGTGAGCTATAAATTCTAGTAAGGGAGTAAATATACAAATAAAGCATTGTACTTGAGTTAGATGTCATAAAATTATAACAAAAAATAATGGATCATGAATAAACATATGGGATCATATTAAGTAGAACATCAAATCATAAAATCATAGAAAAAGAGAAATGTCGATGCACTATATATCATAACCAAAATATGAGTCCAGGATAACTACTAATACAATATCACTTGGTGGAAAGAGTTCCATAATGGATCAATTTTACTCACTAATCATATGAATGATATCTCATGATACTAATTAAATAACCAATTCATTAGATCACTATCCTGGTGCACCTACATTAACATGTTCATGCATGTGTGTTCTATATAAAGAGTCAAACATAAAGGTTACCCATGGAATGATATGGGTATTGTAACCATGTCATCTGGAATAAATAAATGGTGTATCATAGTGGTTTCCAGAAAATAAGGGATTTTAAAAAATCTTGAAATTCATAAAAGAAAAAATAAATAATTATGTCCAACTAAATTGAAAGCATTAAAATGAGTGGCTAGGTAAAATTAGAAATGTGCAACAAAAGCATTGTTTTAGGAAAAATATTAGTGTCTTTAAAGAGGATTAATTAATAATTATTTATATAAAACCAAAAAAAAATTGAAAAAAAATTAATGATGAAATGAATGATTTTAGATAAATATTGGAACCATAAAATAGTTTATATAGTGTAATTGATAGTGGGTAAAAATAGAGACTCTACTTTAATGGGGTTTTCTTATCAGGAGGAATTGTTAAAAAAAAAATTTAAAATATGAAATTCTCCATTAAATAAGGATGAATTGGGCTACGTACAAATTTTTAGTATATATAAATATAATATAGGGAAATTATAAAAGAAAAATTGAGAGATAAACTGATGTAAAGAAATAAAAAGTTTTACCCAAATTATATATGGAGGTTCACAGAGATTTATTACAAAATGCTTGAATGAATTATGATCTTCTAATTAATGCACTATATAATCAAATTATATTCATTAATAACTTAATCAAGAACCTATTACACATGTATTTGATTTATTATAATTTTATTAATTTCATTTATATCCATTTTAACGAGTTATAATGTTTAATTTCATCATCCTAAGAGTTTTCATTTCATAGTTTCAGTGTCGGTTCACTAGTACATGATTATTAAAGTTATTTTCTTAAGGAAATAAACTCTTGGAGTGAAATTAAATTTTATTCATTCACATCAATAAGTTTTAATGGTACCATATATAATTGTTTTTATTACATCATGATTAATAATTTAAGAAAACATTTGAAATAAATTTTTGGTTTTTTTGGAGGGTTTTCATACCATCACAAAATAGTGTCATTTAATTTAATATTTTTTGAATATATTTGTCACAAAATAGTATATTAATTATGGTTTCCTTTCTTGTAATAATAGAAGATATGAAATGGGGTAAATAATAAATATTCAATTTGAGATAAAAAATTAAATTATATACATGATACAAAAGTTATTATTATTTAAATGGATAAATTAGGTGATGAGAAGGTATAAAGGGATAAATGAAATTATGAGAGGATGTTTAACAAATCTATAGCTTGAATATCACCTCCATGAAAGATCCATTAAGGAACATGGAATTAGTCTATTTGTGAGAGCAGAACCTCTATAATGTGATTAAAAAGTAGATAAGAGTATTTTTAATAGTGTGGCTGATATATAAGGCTCAATGTGGTGAAATAAAGTGAAGGAAGTGGTTCTTGTTTATAATTTAGGTGAGGGTAACTTTATGAATTTCATAAAATATTGAAATATAGTTAGATTTTTTTGTAGTCAAAATCTTCCCAATAGCCTCTAAATTTAAAGGGGGTATCATTTTAACTATATATTATACCCATTGTCCTTATTTAATATAATTATGTTTAATACATGTTTTATTAAAATATTATATTTATGAAATATCATTATTGTCAAATTTGATGTTATTCATTAATATAACTTTATGAACATTAAGAAAAAGTGTAAACTTGGAACCCAATATCTTATTATATCCAAGAATCATTATGGTCATCTATAAAATTCATTTATCTTCTAAATTATCTAAAATTATAATTATTTTATTATTTTTAATATAATTTATTTGAATTTTCCATTAATTTAATTATTACTGCATCATGTGGTAAGCATTGAAGGTATTTATTTCTTCCCTAAAATTTGGAATTAAATTATCATCAAAGATATAATTTTTTTATCCATACACTGACTACATATGGTTTAAAATTTCTTCTTGAAGCCCATATGATATAAATTTTATACTTTTTTAAAATAATAGTGACAGTAGTTTTACTTTCTTTTAAATAAAATAATATGAGGGACTTCATATCAACTATGTGGCTCTCAAATTTCTTAAACTTTACACATGGATGATTGTGGCCATCAATTACGCATCCAAAATAATTGGTAAAAGTATTAGGGTCATTTTCTAACCCATATCATTTAATTTTTACCCTAAATTACCAGATTTACCATTAACTAAGGTATCAAAAATTTCCAAGATTACTATTCATATTGAAAAAAATGAAATCTATATATTAACTAAATTAGGCAGTTATAATTCCAAATATGGAAACAATTTTTAGAAATTATTAAAGATAAGGTGCAGAATTTAATTTAAATTTAAAAATGAAAAAAATCTAAGAAGGAGTTTTTTTTGAAAAATTTCATTTTATGTATAAATTTTTTTTAATTCATATTTATGCTCAAAATTTCTTTCAATGAGAAAAGTTAAATTATATTTTAAAAAATGATATAATTAAATTTTAAAACCAATATAAAATATAATTTTACTTCCTAAATTATTGAGAATAATAATACAATTTTCAATGTAAATCCGCATTTTTCACTATTCATTGAAATTTTAAATTTTTAGAACATTCTAAAAACTAATCCTAAGATAATTTTGATATTATAAATTTAAAATTAATGTTTTTTTTTCCAAATAAATTTTATAAATTTGTCATAATTAATTATATATATTTTCTAATATAACGTATTAAAATTAATTTTTGAGAAAATGCATTTCGGAAGAATAAAATGAATTTACTAAAAATTATGTATTTATTTTCGAATAATTAATAAATATATTTCATAATATGATTATTATTATTCATACTCACCAATTCTGTGGCTACATTGTAAATTTTGTGTTAATATTTAAAAAATATATCCCGATTCATTTAAACTTGGTGTTGCGTGAAACACATGCTACCAAAGAAATAAATTTATATAAAGATAATTATTTCTTAAAAATATCATGGGGTTTAAATGGGAAAATATATTATAAAAGATAAAATAATCCAAATATAAGTTTATTCTTAATTCATTTATCAACTAATTATAATTTTTAGAAGGAAAATATCCTCTAACGTAGATCTTACTTTCTTTATCAATCCATAATGGACTTAATTCATTAGAGATGATGTGTTCCGTCAAATAAATTTTGTATTATTCAGATAATCTAGATAATAACAAAGTATTCCACGTCCTAATTGGAACATATGTTGTATTTATAAGCCTCATATGGTATTAGAGCAGTCAAATTTATATTCCATGTTATTTATTAATTATTGATCGATTATAAGAATGTTTTTGTTTGTTTTAATTTTTAGCTTATTCATTATTTCAATTTGATCTCTAAAGTGTTCTAAACTCCTTCATTTCTCTTGAAAATATAACCTATAACATGTTGAAAACAAAAAAGAAACATTTTATAACTTCATCAACAGGTTCTATGAATTTTGTCATGATAACCAAAGATTACATGGTGTTTAACATGTTGGTTCGTTCTATGTACTAATGTAATTTATACTAGGATGATCAGTGAGAAATTTGGTTCATTATGAAGTTAATTCAATAAAAATAACTTTATTGCACAACATGTGTTATCCAAGATATCTAGGAACATAGTATACAAAATTACATAGTGTGTAGCTTGCGTATATGTCATGTAGTCAATGTGAATTATAGTGAAATTCAGTGACTATGTGTAGTCAATGGTGGGTTATGTATTTATTTCCTGACACATATGACTATTGTATAACCTTAATAAAGATCATTTAATTTATATATGTATTACATGTTATATAACCCATTTGTATCCATAGTCGACATACATTCTATGTCCCTATACATTTGTCGTGGATATAGCTACATGATGTGGAGTGGGTTGTACATGCCATGTAACTGACACCCATAAATGCAGATTACATGTCTCCTAGGATCTGACCCAATGTATTTATTTCAAAGAATAAAAAACTAATCATGACATTAAATTAATATATTCATCGTGTACATTGTTTTTAGACTATATAATTAATTTTACTAAATTTATAAATTATTAAATAATTATAATATTAATTATTAACTAGATAACATGTATGTTTTCATTTACAAGGTATTTAACATAATCATTATGATTATAGATTTCATATATATTAAATGTAAATCAATACCTAATATACTAAATTTATCTAGATTGGAACGTTACTGAACATTTAATAATTGAAATGTAGTGTATGTTACATGATATATTAAATACACAGTAAAGAAAGACCATATAATGTAGCATGTAGTTATGAAAGATATATATCATGTTGACTCAAAAAGTAATTAATTTTATTTATTTAATATTTATTATGAAAGGAATAAAAGACTAATCATTTTGACATTGAGATAAAATGTATAATTAATTGATTAATTGATTTTATTCAAGCATGACTATCTTAATAGTAAAGAATTAACATATGTGAATTTTATCCAACTTAGATTATCATATTCATTTCTTTTATGTTGATGATCATGATCATTTAAGATACTATTTATATGATTGGATAATTATTGTTTATAAATTTTTCATGTTATTGTAATAAATTTATTAAATTAAAATGATATCATGCATGTCATCTCCTCCTCTAATAATGAAAATATTGTATAACTGTGGTTTCATTTTTTTTATACCCTTGAACTAATCCTTTGGTTACCCACACATTCATATGAATAAATAATATGCAATTGTTTGAGATAAAAAGGTGATTGGGGGTGATAAATGTTCAGATTAATGAAAACCCCATCCAAGATATATAGAGGAGGACATGTCGAATGTTGAAAGAGAAACAAATTTATGTTTAAAGGTGTTATTCCCCTTGAATTGAGCTTTTGTCATAGTATTTTAGTGTGAGAAAATTTTCACTATTTTCAGTTCTCTCATCCACTCCTTCAAATTAAATTGAACTGGACCAATTCAAGCTCTAAATTAGATGAGTTTATCAACCTAAGCATAAAGTATATGGTCTATAGATTTTACCTTGAGCTTCAACACTGTATAAAATGGTTTCATTGTACCGCATGCCATACATATCCAATGACACATTAAAATGATAAATCATATTTAATTACTTTTCTCAGAACACCTTATGATGTGTTTGGAAACCCCATGATATGATTGAGCTTATGACCACAACATGAATTATGACTTTCGGTAAACCAGTATAGCTTCCCCCTTAAAATTGTAGCTACCTTGGTTGAAGAAAACAATCCCATTGAGTTGTCTTTTTGTTCACATGTTAAATTACGATGCTCGATTTCTTAAACCACCTTATAGTTTTTATTCTTGTTTCCTTATGTTTGAATTGAATTTATTTAATTAAATAAATGGTTTTTTAATAATAATGTCAGTTTTTATAATAAAAACCTTTTGTTGAGGTGTGATGTATTCTAATCCAAAAATATCATTTATATATGTATGTTATACCTTTCTTGGCCTCATGTCATGATATAATTACCATGTAATATATTTAGGGATCAAGAGTTCATTATGAATTTTGGTTGATTGTGCTGGACTTCTTAATTAATTGCCTTATGATATGGCATGATTAAATTCTTGTATTTTTAATTGTTTAATTTAATGAATTAGATGAACTATGAATTTTTTGATCGATACTCAGGTTTTCATCTACAGAATGTTGAGTACGGGCACAACATGATTGTGTTCAGTTTCGTTGATAGGTTGTGTATATGTCCTGGCGATACTAGTATGCTCTTATTGTCTCACCATGAATTATTCATACCTAATTATGAGCAATAACGGTTCATAAGGTAAAATACCTTGGTTAGTCTTAATTGAAATTTGGTAGTACCATGACCCAAATGAGAATTTATCCCATATGTGATATACCTGTGTGGTCTTAGAGTTTGTCTCACACTAGGCCAAGAGTGATACTTTTGAGGCCATCCATGGATCGCATTTGATGTGTAACTGCCCGAGATTTTATGAAAAATATTCTTTTTAATTTTATTAATGTCTTGTGTTTTACGCTACATCAAAAGGAGCTTGCACAACACACATCCTTGACTTGCCTTTCATTACACGCCATCGCGACCTTCCTCGATAGCGTGTGTAGTACGCAATAACGAGTTTCATTAAACAACAATATGCTATTAAAATATTATTAAAACTAGCCGTTATGAATAGTAATAACCACTTTTTGAAATTTTTTATATTTTATTTTTCAAAATGGAATTAATTTCTGGATTCGTAATATCGAAATTAGCTTAGGGTGAATTTTTGGTACTTTTCGGATAACTTTCATATTCTGATGAATAGTGAAAATTACTAGATTATAATTAAAAACAACTTTTTTATTCGAAATAATTAATAGTGATAAATCATTAAATTGAGTGGTTTTAAATTATATTTAGAATATATTTTTACAATTTAATATGATGTTGGTCATTGGATGTAATTTCACATTTAAACTAGACATAATCAAGTGTCAATCTTTTGGTAGATATTGTTTCTTAAAAACACGCTATTTGTTTTAACAGCGGGATTTAGTTATAAAATTAATTAATGAAACTTCTATGTTATGAATTTGGTAAAATAGACTTCATTTTTGAATTCGGAATATGAAATATATCTTAGGATGAAATTTTGGTATTTTTCTGAAAACTTTCAATTTTTGATGAATAGTGAAACCACTAAGTGGTAGGTTAAAAACTGAATTTTGCATAAAACATAATTTTACCGCTTCTGTGAATGGAATTTCGAAAATCCGACAGACACGGTTAATATCAAGGACTAAAATGTGGTTCAATGAGATGAAAATAATTTTTGGTGAATAGTAACTTTTTACTTTTTTTTACCACGGTTAATAGTAAATAGGGTAACTAAGGGTAAATATGATATTACTATTACCCTAACACATTTCCTAATTCTATTGGATAAGTGTAATTCGACCAAAAACAACCTTATGAATATAATATGACCATTTAGGTCCACTTGGATTAGATTATGACATTTAATATTATTTTATTTAATGAATAGTTAAAATAGATAAAATCAAAGTTTAATAACTAAAACATTTTTAATATGGGGATATACATAAGATAAATTAGACTATAAATATTCATTATAAAGCTAAAAAGATTTCCTACATAATGATATTTTATTTATAATTTTTAGACTTTAAATTAATTAATTTATTTATGACACAACGATGATGCAGTAATTACCCCTTTTAAGGAAATATTAACATAATTGATGTTATAAATGCTCAAATTAATGTAATTTGAGACTTTTTATGAATTCCACTAATTTTATAGGTTACTATGATATATTAGTGTTGCTTTAATAAACTTGGTTCGAACATATAATTCTGTTATGACTTTCACAAAAATCATATATCAAATAGTGTCAAAATTGACACAAAATAGTTTTTAAATCAAATATTATATTATTAATTGTTATTTTATTCCTATAAATCTAATGCTCGGCCAAATGACTTAGATAAGGATATATATATTAATAATAAACAATTTGGGGTTCTTTTGGCTTGTTATAGTAAGTGTATTAACCATATAGTGAAAGAAAACAAAAAGACACGGTAAAAGTTAAATTATTTAACTTAGAGTTAAATCTAATTGATAAGGTTAAAATAATACCCTAAACTTGTCTAAATCTTATTGGTTGATATGATTTCGACCCATCCCCACTTTATCTTCGAAATAAGACCCTTTGGAACCATTATAAACCTATTTTGACATTAATATAAAATAATATTTTGAGGTATTCCTAAGGTGCCCCTCTCCTCCCTTATAAAAGGACACCTCCTCCCCCTCCTCCTCACACCAATTTGAGCACTCAAGCTCGGCCAACCCCTGCCAAAATCCCTTCTCCACTTCCCTAGAATAATCCTAGAGGTCCTGGTCTTCTTCAAAGACCAATCTTAGTTCCCTAAGTGAAGGATTCAAAGAGGCGTTTCAAAGAAGAGGAGGTTCAGACACATACGAAGCAAATCGGACCTAAGGTAAGGGAAATATCACAATCTCATTTTTATCCAAGATTGTTTATTCATAAGTATTTAATGGGGTGTATTTTATCATCCACATCAATGTTTCCTCAATATTTAATATTATTTCCATTCACCTAAAATTGTTTAAATCCTATTTTACCCTTCGGTGAGTTTTTAGTAAAATATATGAAAAGAATCTTTGGTCGTTTTTTTTTGCACGAGGTACTTTTTGACTTTTCCGACAAAAGTACGAAGAATGTTTTTTTAAAACTTATACGGCATGAATGGATTTATAAAACCTTATTTCTAAGAAGCATCCTTTACAAGTTTTCAAGTTTATTTTTAATCAACTTCTTTTAGTTTAAAGTTTTATTACATGTTAAGAAAGGAAGAATGTTTTTGAAGTATAAAGGATATTTTCCTCCAGAATGGAGTTCAAGTATTTTATCAAAATTATTTTCCATCTAAGATAACAAAAGGGTTCTGTTTTTATCTCTATTTATACATGGATTTGATTATGTTGTGATGGAAACATTTTTATGAATTCCTTTATCTTATATGAATTGTTTTATGATGTCATGTTGTTTAAGAATCCCATTTTTATTACATGGGTTATGCGATGATGTATGATTTATGATTATGTGGCAAACATAAGAAAGGATTAATTATAAGTTGGGTGGGACCTATATCTCCCTCCAATGCATTGGGTAACGATTTTATATCTCATGAGATAGACAGGGCTGGAACGGTATGTTATACCGGTTCAGTGAAACAGGACTGAAACGAGGGTTACTCGATTCAGAAATGGACTTTGTCCACTAAGATAGTCTTGGCAATGAGTCTTGACTAACAAGAAATGATTCACTATGATTATGTGTTAATTCCAGGAAGTTTCATGTTTTATGTTATGATTATTGTGATTACATTTCACTGCCATGATTTATTCCATGTTATAAAATTATGCTCTCTTTTGCAGGTTAAGATTTCCAAAATGTTATGTTTTTATGAATATGATGTGATTGATATTTCTTTTGTTTACCCTTACTGAGAATTTGAGCTCACCCTTTTATGTTTTCTTTTCCCCAGGTTATAAAGAAAGGTTTTAGGTTAAAAAAAAGAAGATCTTTATGGGAGATATTGAAGATCTTTCACCACAATTAGAAGATTACGTTCCGAGTTTCCAAAGACACTAAACTATTACGATCCTTGTGCGTGTGTTTTTGTTATGTACTAAGTATTCCGCAAAAGTAATGTAATGTCCATGTACGTCAAGATACGGGTCTCTACAGTTGGTATCAGAGGAAAGGTTTAGTCAACCATTGGAAACTAGGATGTGAGAACGTTAGTGAGATCCCTAGAGATATTTCTAAGGTATGTCTAGGGATGTCCCTAAGGATAAGTATACATATAGGATATAGTCCTAGAACTACGGTAACGATCATAGAATTTAACCTAAGATGTTAGATATTGAGGGTACTCCCCCTTTACTATGTTGTTTTCTCTAGCATGATTTTTTCCTCTCAACGAATTCTTTTTGTGTCTTAGTTAATGGAGGGAACCAGACGGAATTCGGTTTACAATGAATCCAATGGACAAATTGGTGACTATAAGCAACAAAATTATGTAATTCCTAGAGAGAAAGATATTGTGATTATGCCGAATCAGTCATCGCGATATATGATTAACGAGGTGAAATTTAGTGGTATACCTAATTCATCAAAGAAGAGGAAGATAGACTATTATGCATGTTCGCATGTTGAGCAGCATAAAGAAAGGAAGATTGAGATTTCTAAAGAAGGGAAGAAGAAACTTGAAGAATACCTCAAATGGAGGGACCGATGTTATTGGTGTGGAGATAAGGGTCATAGAGTGACAGACTGTTATGGAGTTCAATGTATTATTTGTGGAGAACATGGGCATTACCCAACTCAATGCCCTGACCTAAAAAGTTGCTTCTAAATCAAGGAAGGACTTATTCCTGGAAAATAATTGAAGAGGATGGATTGAAGTGTTTATGTATTGGTATTCAAGAATAATGTTGTCGAGGTACTTTTATTATGTATTAGAATATTTTTGAATTATTGTGGTTTTCAATAATTTTAAGGTACCGGTAACCATGAAAAGTGATTCAAATATTTTTGAAAGCAGATGATATGCGCATAATTAAGGGATAAAGAGAAAATGAAATGTTTGACAGTATTCATGAGCTCATGATTGATATAAAGATTAAGTGATATCATGGTTTGAGTATATAGAATTTTGAGGATTTTGGTATGTGGAAGGTGTTAAATTTTAACTGCATTCATGTTTTCACTAAGGTATTCAAGAGAATATATGATTAAGGACTTTGAATGTTTGGAATGTGACCAACAAAACATATCTTATGATATATGGGGATCGACGATGGTGTTAAATATCTGGTAATCGTTTTCACTATGTTATGAGAGTGGACTGCAGTATTATGGATAAGCCTAAAGATTGGAATGGATTATGTTGGACATAAGTTAGTATTGTTTAAGGATATAAGTTTTCTCGATATTATTGATGGGATGTTATAGTAATATATTTTTAGAAAAAGGACAAACTGCAGGACGGGCGACAGCCCATCGCTTCGGACAAGGCTGTGGGAATCGAACCCACAACCGAAGTGCGACTGGCCTTTATCGCCTACCACTGGCCTACATGAAGTCCTTGTTTAGTAGAAACTAATTTTATTATATTAAGTTGTATGACATATGATGTATAAGTCCATTTTAGGAACCATATATGATTAATCTCACTATAGATCGACTTATGTATATAATATTTTTTTGCTAACCTTTTGTTTGAGACAGATGGAATGACCTGTCATTCTATCACATGATCTGCTAACACATCACGAATAACAAATTCAACTTTATTTATTTAAGAGATGAAGTGTAAATTGTTAAAGGCACGAACAACAGTGAGATTGTACCAAAATAAAGTAAGTATTTATTCTAACTCAAATTCTTTAACATTTGGGAAACGATCTTGAAAACCAAAAATGTTGTCCTAGTGATCTTATATCTGATGAATCAGATGGTACCTTAGATCGTCACAAATTTATGGCTTTGTGATTGCTGGCTTTTCCATAGCCATGTTCTCTACCACTCTCCATCAGAACATGATGGTTAGATTTCTCTTCCATATCCATATTTTCACCTATGTGGAAACCCAGTGACTAGTTTATTTGGGTAACCGTTACATTTCATACTTTTGTTTTTAAAGATTGGTTTTGATATTCCTTTTTACGATGTGGGTTTCTATTAAAGAAACTTTCGAATAATAAAGCATTTATAACCCCGACGAATTTCGAGGGCGAAATTCATTTTAAGGGGGGTAGAATGTAACAGCCCGAGATTTTATGAAAAATATTCTTTTTAATTTTATTAATGTCTTGTGATTTACGCTCCATCAAAAGGAGCTTGCACAACACACATCCTTGACTTGCCTTGCATTACACGCCATCACGACCTTCCTCGATAGCGTGTGTAGTACGCAATAACGAGTTTCATTAAACAACAATATGCTATTAAAATTTTATTAAAACTAGCCGTTATGAATAGTAATAACCACTTTTTGAAATTTTGTATATTTTATTTTTCAAAATGGAATTAATTTCTGGATTCGTAATATCGAAATTAGCTTAGGGTGAAATTTTGGTACTTTTTGGATAACTTTCATATTCTGATGAATAGTGAAAATTACTAGATTATAATTAAAAACAACTTTTTTAATCGAAATAATTAATAGTGATAAATCATTAAATTTTGTGGTTTTAAATTATATTTAGAATATATTTTTACAATTTAATACTATGTTGGTCATTGGATGTAATTTCACATTTAAACTAGACATAATCAAGTGTCAATCTTTTGGTAGATATTGTTTCTTAAAAACACACTATTTGTTTTAACAGCGGGATTTAATTATAAAATTAATTAATGCAACTTCTATGTTATGAATTTTGTAAAATAGACTTCATTTTTGAATTCGGAATATGAAATATAGCTTAGGATGAAATTTTGGTATTTTTCTGAAAAATTTCAATTTTTGATGAATAGTGAAACCACTAAGTGGTAGGTTAAAAACTGAATTTTGCATAAAACATAATTTTACCGCTTCTGTGAATGGAATTTCGAAAATCCGACAGACACGGTTAATATCAAGGACTAAAATGTGGTTCAATGAGATGAAAATAATTTTTGGTGAATAGTAACTTTTTACTTTTTTTTTACCATGGTTAATAGTAAATAGGGTAACTAAGGGTAAATATGATATTACTATTACCCTAACACATGTCCTAATTCTATTGGATAAGTGTAATTCGACCAAAAACAACCTTATGAATATAATATGACCATTTAGGTCCACTTGGATTAGATTATGACATTTAATATTATTTTATTTAATGAATAGTTAAAATAGTTAAAATCAACGTTTAATAACTATAACATTTTTAATATGGGGTTATACATAAGATAAATTCGACTATAAATATTAATTAGAAATCTAAAAGGATTTCCTACATAATGATATTTTATTTATAATTTTTAGACTTTAAATAAATTAATTTATTTATGACACAACGATGATGCAGTAATTACCCTTTTAAGGAAATATTAACATAATTGATGTTATAAATGCTCAAATGAATGTAATTTGGGACTTTTTATGAATTCCACTAATTTTCTAGGTTGCTATGATATATTAGTGTTGCTGAAATCAAATTGGTTCGAACATATAATTCTGTTATGACTTTCACAAAAATCATATATCAAATAGTGTCAAAATTGACACAAAATAGTTTTTAAATCAAATATTATATTATTAATTGTTATTTTATTCCTAAAAATCTAAGGATCTGCCAAATGACTTAGATAAGGATATATATATTAATAATAAACAATTTGGGGTTCTTTTGGCATGTTATAGTAAGTGAATTAACTATATAGTGAAAGAAAACAAAAAGACACGGCAAAAGTTAAATTATTTAACTTAGAGTTAAATCTAATTGATAAGGTTAAAATAATACCCTAAACTTGTCTAAATCTTATTGGTTGATATGATTTCGACCCATCCCCACTTTATCTTCGAAATAAGACCCTTTTGAACCATTATAAACCGATTTTGACATTAATATAAACTAATATTTTGAGGTATTCCTAAGGTGCCCCTCTGCTCCCTTATAAAAGGACACCTCCTCCCCCTCCTCCTCACACCAATTTGAGCACTCAAGCTCGGCCAACCCCTGCCAAAATCCCTTCTCCACTTCCCTAGAATAATCCTAGAGGTCCTGGTCTTCTTTAAAGACCAATCTTAGTTCCCTAAGTGAAGGATTCAAAGAGGCGTTTCAAAGAAGAGGAGGTTCGGACACATACAAAGCAAATCTGACCTAAGGTAAGGGAAATATCACAATCTCATTTTTATCCAAAATTGTTTATTCATAAGTATTTACTGGGGTGTATTTTATCATCCACATCCATGTTTCATAAATATGTAATATTATTTCCATTCACCTAAAATTGTTTAAATCATATTTTACCCTTCGGTGAGTTTTTAGTAAAATATATGAAAGGAATCTTTGGTCGTTTTTTTTGCACGAGGTACTTTTTGACTTTTCCGACAAAAGTACGAAGAATGTTTTTTTAAAACATATACGGCATGAATGGATTTTTAAAACCTTATTTCTAAGAAGCATCCTTTACAAGTTTTCAAGTTTATTTTTAATCAACTTCTTTTAGTTTAATGTTTTATGACATGTTAAGAAAGGAAAAATGTTTTTGAAGTAGAAAGGATATATTTTCCTCAAGAATGGAGTTCAAGTATTTTATCAAAATTATTTTCCATCTAAGATAACAAAATGGTTCTTTTTTTATCCATATTGTTACATGGATTTGATTATGTTGTGATGGAAACATTTTTATGAATTCCTTTATCTTATATGAATTGTTTTATGATGTCATGTTGTTTAAGAATCCCATTTTTATTACATGGGTTATACGATGATGTATGATTTATGATTATGTGGCACGCATAATAAAGGATTCATTATAAGATGGGTGGGACCTATATCACCCTCCAATGCATTGGGTAAAGATTTTATATCTCATGAGATAGATAGGGCTGGAACGGTAGGTTATACCGGTTCAGTGAAACAGGACTGAAATGAGGGTTACTCGATTCAAAAAGGGACTTTGTCCATTAAGATAGTCTTGTCAATGAGTCTTGACTAACAAGAAATGATTCTATATGATTATGTGTGAATGCCACAAAGTTTCATGTTTTAATTTATGATTATTTTGATTACATTTCACTGCCATGATTTATTCCATGTTATGAAATTATGCTCTCTTTTGCAGGTTAAGATTTCCAAAATTTTATGTTCTTATGAATATGATGTGATTGATATTTCTTTTGTTTACCCTTACTGAGCATTTGAGCTCACCCTTTTATGTTTTCTTTTCCCCAGGATATAAAGAAAGGTTTTCGGTTAAAAAAAAGAAGATCTTTATGGGAGATATTGAAGATCTTTCACCACGATTAGAAGATTACGTTCCGAGTTTCCAAAGACACTAAACTATTACGATCCTTGTGTGTGTGTTTTTGTTATGTACTATGTATTCCGCAAAAGTAATGTAATGTCCATGTACGTCAAGATACGGGTCTCTACATGATGGGCCCTGATGGTAGAGATCACTTAATGAACTATTTGTGAGAGACATGGGTTCCTTGTAATGTTTTTATTTGGACAAGATTAGGATTATACTTATTGACTTTTGGTAAATACTTGTATAATAACGGTTTTTGGTGCATATTTTTTACCTAAGGGATGCATCTGAAACTCCAAATAACATTTTTGGCATCATTCCATCTCCTGATACATGTTTTGTGATGTTTTATAATCCTTCTCCATATCCCACTTGTAAAAAATTACTATTGTTTAGACATTTCCATCATAGGTTGAAACAGGTATGGTTGGATAGGTGTCCTTGAAAAACCTTATCTGAATTGGTTATTTATTCATTTTTCATTACTCCTTTATTTTGATATACAAGAAGACTTCTTATTTTATATAAATGATTTGGATTATGATTTATACTCCATTGTTGGAGCCAAAGTGAGTATATCTCACACACTTCATGCTCCGCCATTGCACTGGGGTAACCAATAAGATCATCTTGTTCATAGGTCCTTCATCCTTTCTTGTGTTTTACATTGTACCTAAAAGTTAAGAGCATGTGACTGAGCTAGTACTCAGGATGCTCGAGGAGACCAACCATGGGTCCTTTTTATTATTTTTATTACTTTCATGTGTTGTATAATATAATATGTTACATATTTTCATTATTTATTAGGAAGAACCAAATTTACATGCCTGCATGGTTAGTTGTATATTGGAATTGGCCATCTTTATTCAAACATTATATTTATCTTCTACTATGTTTCCATTTCTTTATTACTGCTTCCACTATTATTCATTGAATTATATATGATTATAACATTTTTCTAATCTAAGCATCAGTGTAAATTCTCCTCATTGTTCCTCCATTAGACCACTACTACTATTCAGTATCCTCTCACGTATGGGGAGGCATGTTGGAGGCCATTTGGAAACCATTTCAGCAACTATTTCCATAATTAGTTGGTTCAGAACATTAGAAAGTGGTATTTGAGGCACTTTTTTTCGTTTTTCTTTCAAATTGGGTTTAGTATTAAATATAATATTAATGTGTCAACACTTGGTAAATAGCAATGTTAAGGAGTTATCAGCCAACATAGAGGGAAAATCCCATGTTCCATGGATGGGATTATTAATCATGTTGTCTGTTAATAGATTTTATTTTGATTTACATCCTCCAATAAATTTTTTTAATTTTTGAAAAACATACTTTTTGGTTATGTGGGAACAAAAAATAACAAATCCATCCTTGAATTAGACAATAAAAACAAGATTCAAAAATCAAACATCCAATTTTAAAATTAAAAATACATCACCATCTCAAGCCACATCCCACTTCATTTCACGTCCCAGATAGAAATTGAACCCATCATCACAGTAGATCCCTGGTGAGGAAGATTCCTCAATACAATTTCATCATAGAAAAAACACAATAATCCTCAAAACAACACATTAAAATAAAAACCAAGAAGTGAATCCACTCTCCAATCCATCATGAAGAACTCTTGAAAATGTCACAATCATTGAAGAAAACTATACAAAACCATACAACCCAAGAAGAAACCAGGGAAAAACTAATTACACCACCATCTGTAGGGATGAAATGTAAACCAAGGTAGTCATCACTAGACAAAAATTCAAGAAAACAAAAAAAAATGAAATACATTGAAAACAGAACAACATAACCCCACCCCTAAATAAGAGGAACACCATTCATAGAAACTGAAATACCATTACACGTAATGGATCATGTATCACCCTTAGTTCCTCAACCAACACAATCTAATCCCCAACGAGGGCCCGCACACTATACCGAGATGAGGTATGAAACAACGGGTCAGGAAGCAAGAGTGGAGTGATAGTGACAAAAAGAATTCGAAGAGCCGCAACCATGGGAACCAAAAAAAACTATTAGTTAATGACAAGGGATAAGGAAAAGCTATAGATCTATAAGGTAATATCCAGGATAGGGAAAGGGTTTATAAGGTAGGATCTAAAACATCATCCAAGAACACCATGCGCGATCGGAAAGAGGAAGCATGGATGAAGAAGGAAGCTCAGGGAACCATAGAAACCTTAAAGAGAGGAAGAGGCACTTCTCCCAAATAGGGAGGCACTGATAGAGACAAAGAAGAGGGACATCATCCCTATTAGATGGAGATAATGGAGAGTCAAAGGAAGGGGAATGAAAAAGGAGAAGAAGTGGGATGGGAGATAACACTATAAAGGCAATGGTCAAGCCTCCCCCTCCATCCACCACCAAAGGGAAACCCAGCGGAGAGCCTTGATTTTGATTCCACCATGAGCGATTGGATCACTTTTTATTGATTACTATGTTATGAAATTTATTGTATTTAACCTAGTCCAATTGTGGAAATGAAGTACCATTACATTCATCTTGATAGACACATAGTAAAATCACTTGTCTTGTGAATGTCATTCCATGTAGGTTTCATTGATAGGATATTTAGAATTTTTTATGTACAATGTGAATTATTCTCCTAATATTATATATCATTCGAGGTTATTTAGGTAACATTATTATCATTTTCCTCCTTAGTTATTTCATTTCATGCTAGAGTGTAACATGATCTTTGTCTTATTTCGTGTGATTTCTAATGCAGTAATCCTCATTAATCATTTATCATGCCTAACCGCTGTAATGTTTACGTAATTAATTAGTATGATTTTATTGAGATTTATTCCATGATTTCATGATTTTAGTGTTTTGAGTAGCATGTTGTTTTTGTCCCTATTTATTACCATTTTGAATTATATATATTTTCTATGTTGAAAATTCCAAGTGAAATTTAATGTTGTGTAACTATTATTGGATTAAAAAACCTACCTAATTAATTATGGAATGTTTGATCAATGAACTATTATTTACATGGGATGAAACATGATGGCTACAGTTAAATGGAAGTCAAATTTCAATTTTTAAGGTGTGTGGGAACCCTATAACTTGGAAAGTTCCAACCAACATAACTGAACCATTTTAGATTCACTTTAAATACATAGAGAATATTGTATAAATTTTGTATCTATTAAAATTTTATTTTATCATAAATGGAACGGTTGTGGTTAAATGGGATCCAATTTCAAATTTGTATTGTGTATTAAAGCTTTATGAATTGGAATATGAAAAACCATAAAATTGAATCATCTTTTATGGGAATTTTTTATTAAAATTTTTTGATTAATATAAAAATATAGATCATTATATAAAATGGGTTCAATTTTTAGTCTTGTACATATATTATTTAGAATAATGACATCTGTGACTAGATTTTTTAATGCACAATTGGACCCAAAGTGGTCGGTTAGGGAATATTTCTTATGAAATGAACCTATTATGGGGTTTTTCAAAATCTAAATGCTTAAAAAATATTGGTAGTTTTTTATGAACCTCGGATGTCTTCACGGGACCCTAATTTTTCACATTTACCTTAATATGCCTTAGTATAAAATGCCATGGAGTAGGTTTATGATATATAAATATGGTTAATTAACATGTTCACTTACATATTGTTATTTCACTTGACAATATCTTCTTAATTAATAATAGATATTAAATTAATTTTGGGATGTATTTATATGAGGCACTAGTTAATTTAAATTCATATTAAAACATAAAGGGTGTTTTCCACTATAAATGTAATTTGAAATTATCTTCAACAAATCCAACTTTGAAAGAATTCAAAATAATTAATATTGTTTAAATGGGGGTTTCTGTAATCAGTTGGTTAACTATGATATTATGTATATTAATTCATTCATTTTTAAAAAGAGATGCAAATATTTTATTCCCTATATGCTTTATGGATTTTCTCAAACAATGTACCTGATACTATTTCTTTATTTTCTGTATTAGTTTTCCTTTAAATCTAAACAATGAAAATTTAAAAGTACCAATATTGTTTTGGTTTAGTGACATAAAGTAAAGTCGTAATAGGTGTTCATATCATTATTTATCATGTTAGGGTCGTTGAAATACTTATTTAGTTTTATTCATGAAATGGAGTGAATGCATTTCTATAGGCTTCTTTATTTATTATTTTTTATCCGAATGATAGTCCTTCAAGACTAATGACATTTAATAATAATGGACTTGTTTTGGGTCAACACATTTTTCTTTTATTAAGTGTAACATGTTTTTGGTGTCACCCTCAGATCTTTAGCAGTAGTTTTTGTTACTATAGAATATTTTCTCTTCTGTGGTACTATTTGGGTTACGTGGTCCCATGTAGGACACTTAGTTTCTAATATTACATCCTATTTTTATGGATTTTCTTCAATTATTTTGACCCCTTCTCTCTGTGTGATAATTTTGAAATGCCCAGTTCCAGTGGTCTACACATTCCCAAAGCATAATCGACTTCATGGTAGGTCGTGTTCCCTTATTTTATTTCTTTTTCAGTGTTTGGTGACAAGGATGTTCATTATCTTGTTTTATAACCTTATAGAGTAATGTGGCCCAGAGATAGTTCTTCATGTGAGACATTAGATATCGGAAGGCATGGGCCTCATAAGACTATGGATTGAATCAAGGAAGTGTTATTTACTCATTTCAACTCATGGTATTATGCATCGATATATATGGTACTTTTCATCTTGTTAAATCAATCAATGAAAGGTTTTAGTTTAGTATAACACATTCAACCCTTGAGATTTGATGCTTTGAACATCGTTCAGCTCTGGAGTAGGGTGACTTAGGAGTTAACAAAAGACCCAAACTCATCCAACTTTTTGGGATGATTCTTTAAAGTTGATTGGGAGTTTGACATGTCAATAAGTCATTTTGTATATTACACCTAATGTTATGGTGCATGTAGACGTAACTTTGAAAGAGATTCATGTGTATGCATACATATAAATCTAATCTACCGCTTGTAAGAACCTGGTTTCGTACCTCATTGGTTAAATTCTTTCTAAAGTGTAATGGACAACTCTAGGACCCATAGTCAGTGTTCTATAGAGCATGTGTTATAAAATTAGATCACTTTCTCATCATATCTGAAGATAAGGAATTCCTAAGATGGGGATAGACACAACAATTTGGTAAATGTTTGTCCTTCCATATAGAAAGAACACAACCCAGAAGCACCAAATTGAAATGGTTAGTGTCTTTTTTAAATGCCTTGGGGATGTTAAGATTTATCCATGTCTGTGCTTGTGAGGTATCATGATGATGGATTAGTGGTTGTGTGTCTTTACCTCTGGCTGCAATGCCCCAGCCATAGAAACCTGGAGTTGGTGCATTATTTTGTTACATTGTTGTCATTACAAGGAATCAAATCCCAATGTAATTGATAGTTTATATTTTTGTAAAACCAGATATATACATATGTTTAACATTGAAAATTTACATCAAAAACAATATACCATTTCCATTGGAAACATCTATAACTTATAGATAATCCATGAAAGTCATTCATAATATTCATCTTCACAACCTGAGGGAAATAAAACATGAGAAAGGGGTGGGAATATAAGCTATGTAAGGTTATGTGATACAGTGGAAGTTATCATAAACATAAACATTATGCATGTTGAGAAGCTAAACAAACATTCCTTTAAACATATACTTGACCATAATATATTAGGAATAAAAGATGAATGAATAATGTCATACTCAAAAATAAAGATAGATATTCAACTAGATGAATAAGCATAGGGAATATCAATTTATAGTTTATAATAAGGTAAATTCATAATTGTTGATATCTAAAAAACATTTAAAGCTTAATTCAAGGACTCTATCAAGGATGAATGCCATAATATATTTTTATTAAGGATTCATGCCCAGAATCTAATAAATGGTTAAGGCCTCAGCCAAAACCATATCTAGTTGGTCTCATCAGGCCTACGGATGCACCATGGTCTATAGAGGTCCCCACCAAGAACATAAAAATTATAATTCATTTATAATATGAAAGAGGTGAAACATAAACAACATAGGCATTCATATTGAAACTAACATATTAAATCTAAATCACTTTCCCCAATCATTAAACAAAACACTAAAAATTCAAAGTAATATGGCGAATGATTACAAAATAGTGCATCCATAGTAAAACTAATCATAAACCACTAAATAAAAAATTGTAGATTATATCATAAAATATTTATCCCAATTAAAAATATCCATCAACAAGAGTGTTTAAATAGATGAAAATACTCTTATAAATCATTGTGTAATTCTTGATATAAATACTCTTTTACTTAGAAAAGAATAGTTCTTTTTGATAAATATTTCTATAAATGTATAAATGAATTTAGGTAGTATTTTAATAATAAAATCTATGATTTTCAAAAAATATAGGTGTCTAAAAATATATTATAGAGTGAATTTGTAAATAGGTAAAAACTCAAGAAGTTCCATTGAAATGGGATTGTTTATCTAGATGACTTTTTTGAATTATCATTTTAAACCATGTAACTCCTCATAAAATAAAGATACATTTTTATTGGTATACATATATATAACATTAAAATATAACTTTTGAGGATTACATAATAATAAATAATATTTTCATTGAGGTAAGTAGATAATAATTGTAACCCGAATTAAAATGGAGGTTCGTGTATAAAGCACTTACCAGATTATAATCAATAAAATCATATGATAAAGCTTGTGTATTCATAAAATGATAATTTAAATACAATGAAATCAATTATTTTCATGATATTGTACATAAATATTTAGTATACATACACCACACACTATAAATAGTTGCATGTAAGGCATATCTCAAGGAAATGAAGGTGAGTTAACTAAATCCTTACCTTATATCTAAAAGTTTTCTACACTTGACCATAACATCATAGAAATTCAAATTAAATTAATTAATTAATTAATTACCTTATCTAAATTTATTTTATTAATTTTATTTATGGCCTTCTGTAATACTTATAATATACAAATTTATCACTTGTGAGCATTTGTTTCCTTGGTTTTCGTGATCGATATATATGTATATGAGAATGGAAGTTCATGTGGAATCGATATAATTATCAAAAATTGAATTTATAAATTATTAATGAACATATAGAAGTGTAAATATCTATATGTATCATTTTTTTAAAGGTTATTATGAAGAATTATTAGATAAAACATTAATGAAATTCATTTAGATTATTTTGGCATTATTTCGATTATTACAAACTAGTTTTGTTGTATGAATTAATATAATGTACATATAACAGTTACAGAACATTAAATAAGTTATAGTAAATATATTATAGTTTTATTAGACATTAATAATGTTTTAATTATTATAATTTAAAGATAAATTGAATATCGAAGCTTCGTCATCCATGAAGGTAGAAAATCAGCACCTACAAAATGATGATTTCATTTTTAGAAAAGAGAGAGAGAGAGAGAGTAATGATATTGATGATTATTCTTATATTAATATGATATAATTATAATATATAGGTGATTCTATAATTATCATGAAAATTTAGATATATTAGGTGAGAATATGAAAATAAAATATAATAAATTGAAAATAAAATTAAAATAAAACAGAAGAGGGATTACCACTTGAAATATCCCCTTGAGATTCTTTTAAAGGTAAGAAGTTCTGGCCTTTTGGAAAGACCAAGAGATGCTATATTTGGGGAGAGACTAGGGAATATTATTTTTTTAGAACATTTAGAATCTTAAATTATTATAATAGTTAGGATAAGAGAGAGTGTGGGGTGGTTTTTACAGTGGAGAGGAGGGTTTTCCAATTTTTTTAATCATTATATTATTATTTTGGATCAAATCTACGAATACTATTGATTATTGGGAATAAAATAGAAATAATTTCATGTTAGTTTAAACCAATTGCAGTTTACATCATCTATGACACAAGAAAGATACAAATAATAATTTATTTATCATATTTCATAAATTATTGAATTTAACTATGCACCAAAAAATCATGTATTTCAGAAAATTACCAAAAAATAACCCTAACCATTTTTCAATGTGTAGATTTAAAAAATGGACTCTATTTTATCAAAATTATATTATAAATAAGTGAAATTTAATTTTTATATAATATCTTTATTTACTTGAAAATATAGATTAAAATTTTAAAATGGATTTTATAAGACTTTAAAAAATTAATTACGGTCACATAAAATTATCCAAAAATAATTGGAAAACAAAATATTTTTGTCACACCCTGACTTTTAATAAATTATTATTTATTTAATTATTGTACTTGAGTTCTCTCTCCAAGGTCCAAGTGGGGTCTCGGGTCAAAATTGATGGTGTTTAATGTTTGCAGTGGGGTTCAGACCCCTGCACGGTCACCACACGGTTGGCGGTAGCCACGCAGCTGGCCCAAGTGTCGTGAAATTGCTCATTATTTTATTTCTATTATTGTTATTTTTTAAAATTATTAAAATTATTATTATTATTATTACTATTGTATTAAAGCTATTATAATTAATTTATAATCTCCATTGTTATTTTATTATTATTGAAATAATTATTATTTTTATTGTAGGTAATTTTAATTATTATTATCTTTGTTAGTGTTAATTTTCTTATTATTATCATTATTATTTGTGTTATTGTTACTATTGTTATTATTATTATTGTTTATATTGTCGTTATTGTTATTTTATTAAAAATAAAAAAAACTAACTATGCCTAGCCATAATTATACCTGACCCCCCTTCCTTATACCCACGAGCCACCACCCACCTTACTGCTCACCCTCCCTAATATCTCACTATGCCAAGCAACTGCCTCCATTTTCATCACCCTGCACTAACCCTCGTTCCATGTCCGACATCGCCCAGGTCATCGGCCTCACCCCTTATCACAGCTCTCAACCCTCGCTCCACGCTACACCTGACCCCCCAGCCTTGTCATGCTTGTCCAGGTCCTTGCACTCTACTGCAGCTGCACCCCACATCATTCCTCGGCATCGCGGCTTTCCCCAGTCTCCTTGCACCAACTCGCCACACTGCTTGGTCCTTGGTTCTCCCTACCCAGCCAGACTCCTCCTTCCGGTGCAAACCCAGCTCTGCCATCCCCTCTAGTCATAACCACTCTTTTTTCCGGCTTTCCTGCGCAGCCACTGGCCGTGCGGGCTCCACTAGACAAGGCCCCCTCCAGTGACCCCTTTTTTCTAGCTAGATTACTAGCGGCCTTCCCTTTTTTGGCGCCCCTCCGAACAGTAGTGACTTCTTCCGGCGATAACCCCCCATCTTCTTCAGTAGTCTCATTCCCTCCCTTGGTAGAGTTTTATTTTTAATTAATTAATTATTATTATTATTTTATCCAAATATTAGATGCTGGGGTTTAATTCCAAAATTAATGGTTTGAGGTTGTTGTTTAGGGATGTTTTGGTTCCTCGCTGGTGCGGGCGAGGTGCGAACAGTGTTTCGCACCATTTTCAAGATGTCATTCCTTGTTTGAGGTGAGTTTTCCATTTTTCCCAAATATTCTTTTAGTATTAACTGGTTTCATGTTTTGTGCATTGTCTGTGGTAATTAATTGGTGGCTTGTGATGTTATTAAAATTGTTTTATAACCTTTTAAATAGTTTAATAAATATTATATGTGGTGTGGATTGTGTTTTGGGAGTATTTTGAGGTGCGCTTGATTTCAAAGGTAGACTATTGGTTTAAGGTTTTTAAAGAGGTGTGTTCATGGTTTCAAAATGGGTTTTATGAGTGTTTAGAAGGTGTGAAATGCACTTTACAATTATTTTGGAATGAGTGTGTGATGAAATTTTATTTTCTATTAGAAAGGGTGTTTTTTTCATTTTGGTTTTGTTTTGGTTATTTTATAGAAGTTTTTAATCAATTGTTTATTGGGTGTGAATTATATTTTTAAGGTGGTAAACATGTGTATGTGTTGTGAACATAATTTTTAATTGATAGTGGAAATGTTTTTTGTGTAGAAACAGGTTTTTTGTTTTATAAAATGTTGTATGGGTTGGTTTCTAGGTGTGAGACATGTTTTTGGTGTGATGGTGTTGTGAGTTTTATTTTAAAGTTTTTTATTATGCGAAACTGATTATGTTTTGATGTGAACATTGGTTTCATCTTTTCCGGATGTTTTATAAAATATTCAAATGGTTTGTTACTTTAATCATGTGGTGTATATGATGTTGGTAAAGTGGTTGGTTTGTCTAGAAATCGTAATTTGATTCTAATAAAGAGACTGGTTGTGTTTTGATACGTGTTTTGATGTGATATTTTCCAAAACATATCGAGCTAGTTATTATGTGTTGATTGTTCGTTTGGATATTTTAAGTCCATGTTTAGGTGTTTATGTTGTTTGTATGGTTGTTAAAGTGTGTCGGTGAGGAAACCCACGATACTACGATCATTGGCGTGTGTGCGCTTTCACACCTTTGCGAGGTGTGTCACGTCGTCGTGTTTGATATGTGAGTTGAGATAGGTCCCCCACTGCAATCACCTTTAAATTTAGAATTTATTAATTTCTTGATGTTTTTTTAATTTTATTTAATGATAAATAATATAAAATCATTTATTTTAAAATCATTATTTGGTGTAAAAAGAGACATTTATTTTATACACGACACTTGAAATATTTTCTTAACGAGTGGTAACCCAGTAGTGAATGAATGCCAGTTTGGAATTTAAACATAATTCGCGGAATTTTAAATTTAGTTTTGGTTTTAAATATAAATTATTTATTCAAAACATGTGATTTGGGTCTTCTTGAGAAATGATGTCATTCTTTAAAGTTAGTGAAGGCCCATTTGGAACATTAATGAAATAAAATATTTTATAAAGACTCACATTTGAGTTACTCCTGGGTGATCATTGTTGTGCATTGATTGCGTGAGTTTTTTGTGATATTTGTGCCTCATGACTGATTGATTTATATTATAGATGTACCCCTTTTTATTGCATGTGTTAACGTGGGAACCTGGCATAGTGAGTGAATCTTCTGAGAGCGATTGTTACACTAGTTTAGATTACGCACTAGCTATTGGCCCCATAGCAGGGTAATACTGAGTTATTGCTGATATGGGGATTGGTCCCATCGGTTGGGCCATGTAGGGCTATGCCGAGCATTAGGGCATTATGAAGTCATCGAGTTAGGTCATGACTTTAGGATGAGTCACATGTATTGTATGTTCTGGATTGTTCACGATCTCCTAGGTTCGACCGATGTTTTCTTTACTGTTTATTTTTATGTGGCGTATGATTGAGAGGTCTAGTTCAGTTGCTGGCCCCTGTTTTCCACTTCTTTTCCATTGCCCTCAGTGTTTGTGGTATGTTTTTTGTGGTTTTCCCAATAACTAGCAACTAAAATTTGAAATTCTAAATTGCTCTTAGAAATGTATTAAAATTAAATAAACTCGTTCCTTTCAATCATTAAACATGTTTTAATTTAAATATGGTAATGGATAGTTACATGTCTTAGAAATGGAAGTGTGTGGGTGAAAACACATATTTTTTATAACATAGTTCAAACCTGGAATTAGTAAATTTCATTATTTAAAGGTAGTGCATTGGGAATAGTTTTTTTGGGCACACCTACTGAGTTTTAATACTCACGCCTATAGTTTTTTTTGTTTTCAGTTTCTGTTGTATGTTTGACTTGAGCTTGCTCACCATGGGAAAGAGTTGGTTGTGGACTAGTGAGCGACTCTTAGAGTTGTGAGGTGTTTTGGTCGAGGTCAGGTTAGTTGGTTGTTGTTGTTCATTCTTTATTTTACATGTCATTTATAATCTTTGTGTTGTTCTACTTTTCCGCTGCATTATTTTTTTTACTGGGTGAAATCGTTCCCTCTGGTTTAGTTTTGATGGCCGACACTAGTTTCCAGCCTGTGGGGATTAGGAATGCCCCTCGGTCCATCTCGTGGGCCGGCTGGGCGACCGGTTCAGGGTCGACCACAGTTGGTTCGTGAAATTTTTTATATAAATATATTTTAATAAAATTAATATTATTTGAAATAAATTTATTAATTTAATATTGTAATTAAATATTTATCACTCACCAAAATACCAACACATAATTATTAGTGTTTAAAATATTCAATTACATTTATAGGGTGCCTAAATTTTATTTATACTCTCATGGGAGTCATTAAAGTTCATAAGGGTAATATTACTATTAAAAGGTCACTTTACTATACACAAGGGTAAAATTACTATTCATATGGGTAAGTTATTATTCATCAAAAATCAATTTGACCCTATCAGACACTAAATATCATATTTAAGGAAACTGTATTTGTATTTTTTTCAAAATTCAGTTCATTGAGGTGGAAAATTTATGTTTCATGGCTAGGTTATAAAGATCATTCTTTATAATAACATAATTTTGTTTCAAAAAGACTTTGTGTTGTGTGCATCACATTTTCTATTAAATTTATTTATATGTCCTTGGGGTGCCACATTCTCCCCTCCATAAATAAATTGCATCATCACAACATTCAGTTAGGAAGTTGATGTTTGACCCTTGAAAATTATTTTTTGGGATACCAAAATTTGAAATGGGATTAATAAAACATCCCCATAATAAGAGGTTCATGAAAATTGTAAAGTTCACCACAAAATTATGCTATAGAATAAAAAAAACATTAGCATAAAGTGAAAACATATACATGGAAGAGAAATATGACAACCATGTTTTGATAGAGAGTGATTGAGAATATGGTCATTTGAAATTTGAACATCATAAAGACATAAATCTATGATTAGTTAAAATACCATTGACTTCATATAGGGAAAAGTAAACAGAAAATTATTTTATTCTAAAATTATTTTCCTAGAGTTTAGGTTTTCATTTACTATCTATAGAAGCACTACAGAAAATAAACTTTCTTCATGTTATAATCTCATCCTTTGGTTGTGCATCAAATTATTTCCACTTCACTTCTTAAACCTAAAAATAGATATTCCAGATGAATTTTTATAGAAGAATAACATTGATCAAATGATCCGTAAGTCATCCCCTCAGCCTTTAAATTCATTCTGAAACAAAAATATGTTATAACAGTTTATCAAAAATCATAATTTTTTCTAAATTCATTCCTTATTTAGTTAACCATAAGGCTCATCTAAATTATACATGTCAAAAATTTCATGTCCAATTATTTAGATGAAAGGTCACTTAAAATCATATATTCCCCCAAAGCAACATAATGTGTATCTTATAAAAAATATTTGTATATTTTGACCACCATTAAATATTTATAAAACATGTATGCTTACAATACCATAAATAAGTAATGCATTTTAACATAATTCATGAATCTTAAAAACAAATACTTTAAGTATCCCTCCTCAACTATAGTAATAGAATAATCTTGGCCTTGATCTCTTTTTTTCTGTTGGTGTATATTCCATTCGTGTTTAGGTCATTCATTTTCATAGTTCCGTTTATCCTTACAGTTGAAGCATTGTACATTAGAAAATTCATTCTTTCCCTCAGAATCCTGAGCATGGTTATATTTTTCTCCACACATTAATAAAACTCATTTTCCTTTAAGCTTGAACCATATTTTTTCCTTACAAAAGTATCACATGTTGGAAAATATATCATTCCCTTCTTCCCATTATCCATATTTTGATCTATCATCTTATTTTCCTCTTATTTACCTTCATAACCATAATCCATAGATAATTGTTTCTCTATCTTGATTTCACACGATACTCTAACATCATATGAGAAGAATGTTTGGGAGACAAATTCCCTTTGTAGAATTGTCTTAAGGAAATCAAAGAACCGATCAATCTTTCACCTTGGATTATGTGTGTTGTTTATTGCTTGCCTTTATGAACTTGTAAATTTAGCTTCATACCTAGAAACATTTTTATCCTCCTTCTATCTGGGATTTGTGAATTTTCTGTCCATATCTACGATTTTTTCACGAGGGAAGTAATTATTCAAGAAAAATCCATTAAAATCCATCCATTCCATATTTTCAATTTCTTTCTCCTCCACTGTGTTTTGATTTAATGGCCACCATAGATATGTATCTCTTGAGAGATGGTATAATTCAATGATAAAATTCTATCGTTCATTACATACCAAAGTAGTAAATATCATCACAAAGGAACTTATCCATTGTTCTTCTACAAATGGGTTTGAAGCCCCATTGAATGATTGATATTGTTGTCACTTGAAACATTATAACCTTGCTCATCCACATTGTGGATCAATATACTCTATATGTGTTAGGTTATAAGATGAGTCACCTCTCATAGTATAGTTATAAGTTTCTCAGCACTAGTCACAATTCTAGGACCAACATTATTATCTTGCATATGAGGGAAAACCCTAAACGGGATACACATGTTCATATGGTTTCCATTCCTTCCACTAGGCTCCATTTTTAAATAATGCTGTTGTCACAACCCATCCCAGTGGGGCCCACACTGTGACTCCGCAAGCCCACCTCCAATAGGCCAGGGGTGATGACTAGCATCGAGTAGGGATGTCACTAACATGGGAGGCATTGCCTAAGTACATGTACACACACACACACATCTCCATGCCCGCAAATGATGAAATGTAAAATACTAAAGAACAAAAATGCATGCATACAACTAAACCCAACCAACAGAGTACGAAGAAAGGTAGAGTACTGTAAAAGTAAACTGGGCCAGAATACAAGCCCACCAAAAGTAAGAGTTCGAAAAACTGTAAAGTCCATCCTGCAAGTACAACGGTTCTGGGACTGCCAGTCGTAGCCGTAGGAACGCCTCGTCCTGTAGGGAACTCAGAAAGCTCAGTATTGTCTTGGTCCGCCCTGGACTCTGTCAAAAGGCTGCTCGTCTGCACAATATAGCAGACGTGCGGGCAATGCCCATGCAGCGGTGAGTATAACAATACTCAGTAGAGAACCCCGAAAACCACAAAGCAATACACAGTAAAAGTATAGTCATCTATGCATAGTACATGTTTACAGAACATATAAAACAAAATAGATATACTTAAAAACCTAGAACCATGGTCTAGAGACAAGTCACGCAACTGCATTCCCCCGCAAGGGATTCCGTTCGAAGATTCCGTGATGCACTCTTTCTGGGAGAATGCACTCCACGAGTCTTATAGCTCTGATGACGTCTGTCTGGGAAGTGCTGTTCATCGGGAACTGTCACGAGAGATAGTTACACTCATTATGGGAGACAGACTCTTGAGTGTGATGGATTTTGATACACATATGTGGATCATGGCCTGGGCTATGGCCGATACCGCGACTCATCCGGAATTCACCTGCTAGGTAGAGGATCAACGCCCTGTAAAGTTGGTCACGCCGATGCCTGACTCTATATAGGGTCTGGAATGGATAGAGGATCTCAATCCGGGCCTCTCAGATGGATTCTTGACTCTATCACAAGAAATTCCAACAGAAGGGATCATAATCCTGTGTGAGGGAATGATTCCTGACCTTCAGGGGAACAAGAATAAGGGGAACTAACCCAAATGAACGATTTTCAAGGCACGGTGAACAAAAGGACCAAGTTGTTTTCCAAAAAGTACACAGCGTGTAAAAATGATACATGTTGTGTTGTCCGACCCCAGGTACTGCCCGTGTACAACGGCCAGTGTTGTGAGGCTAGTCATGTAGAAAACATAGTACACGACATGTAGTACGGAGTACACTCCATGTCTTGGTAACTGGGTTTGGCTCCGTGTACTCTGGCCATGTGCACGTACATGGTCACCAACCCGTGTACTCTAACCCATGCGATCTGCACATTGGGTGACCTTCTCTATATACCTCACCTAGCCGGGTGATGGATTACAAGGTTGTGTACTCCATCCCGTGTCCGTGTATCCCTAGGATACACGCCGAGCTCTGCGTAGTCACCTCTGCCGAGCTGTACACGCCGTGCCGCATGAAACCGTGTAGACCATCCCTTGTCTGTGTACTACCCAAAGTACACGCCGAGATTCGGGGAAGGTCCGACTTGCTGTGTGACCGGGGTCACATGCCGTGTGATCCTTCTCTGACCCTGAAACCCTAGCCGCCACCGTAACAACTACATGGCGTGTTCTTCGGAAGTACACGCCATGTATTCTGGAAATTTCCTGAAACGGCGCTCTTCGTCAGCGCACCTCCCGTGCTACTCCGATCATCAATCTATTCGTCTGATCACCACAAAACATTCAGTTTTTGGTCTCCTAGACCCCACAAAGCCGCTTTCGTCACTTTCAGGCCTCTGATCGGCTCCGAAAATGTAATTTGATCTTCCTGCGCGAAGAATGCTCGAAGAACGCCCTTTCCTGATCTGGTCTGATTCGTCGTCTGCCATCGTCGCAGCGCCTACACAAGGTCGTTGCGGTGTCAAACCATTGATTTGGGATCATTTCATCATGGAACGGATGGCAACAATCAGTTTTTCGTCACCCCGCGAAGAACGCGAAGAACGCGCAAGAAAGAATGGGGGAGGAAATCCAATAAAAAGATAAATTGAGGAACGAACCTCCACCATCGTTCATCACGGTGTTGATCCTCTCCCATTAATAGATTTAAACGGAGCAGAAATCAACATGAATAAAAATCATGGATTAATTCCCCAAAATCATCCCAAAGAAAACCCTCCTGTAAGAACGTACGAATCTGCGGATCAACTTGTTCGTGGTTCATCTGCGTTCGTCGTTTAAACTCTAAAATGGGGAAAAAGAATTGAAATAACATACCACTACCTTTTGAAAGCATCAATCGTTGACGAAAGGTGTCACACTTCCATTTTCGTCATGATCCTTCAACGTCGGTGCATCGATCCTCGATCTCGATCCGTCGTCGTTCGTTGTCGATAATTCTCTCTAACACCTTGTGGATTTGGCAGAGATTCCTCTCAAATGTTTCCAACAATCAACAATTTCATAACCCATTAAATTGGGAAACAAGTTGACATTAAATTTCACGGCAGTATTAATGACGTTGTCTTGCCATTTTGAAGTTATTATGACGCATCATTAATTTAGGAAACAGCTGCACCGTCACCACACTGCAGCTGATGTTTCCTTAAATGAAATAAAATAAACTGGTTAATTTATTTTAATTTATTTTACTTAAAACATCCGAAAATTAACATTTTCCTTTGACCCGCACTGGTCGAGGTTAGCCTCATTCTTAGGTAAAGTCATTGTCCCAGACGTAACGGTGTGCTCAGATTTTTAATCTGGGCATCTGTTTGGAAACTGCCACAACCGTGCACAAGTACCAACTTACATAACTAAAAAAAGGTTCAAACCACCATTTTGGGCTCACTGGACCTCAGAATGATGTGTCGTCTTAGCGCCCGGTCTCGAAATAATTCCATATAATATTTAAAAAATAATAAATGAAAAATCTGAGACATTACATTCTCCCCACCTTGGGGATTTACGTCCTCGAAAATATAAAACAAAGTCTTCTAAAAAAGATTAGGGTACTGAGCATGGATCTGGGCCTCCCGCTCCCACATGGTCTCCTGAAGATTCTCGTGCTGCCACCGGATGCACACTAAGGGAATCGATCTCCCAAGAAGAATCCTCTCCAACCGACCCTCGATCTCTACTGGGTACTCAGCAAAGGTCACACCCTCCTCGATGTCAAGCTCGCCCTAGTCGATGACGTGCGATGGGTCATGCATGTACCTCCTCAGCTGTGACACGTGGAAGACATCATGTACATGATGCAACTGTGGTGGTAGAGCCATGTGGTACTCCACCTCGCCGACTCTGCCCAGGATCTGGAATGGTCTGATGAACTCGGAGATAGCTTTACGCCTCGGCCAAATCTCTGCAACCCTCGTCGAGTTGAGACCCAAAGGAAGACGTGGTCTCCCTCTTCGAACTCCAGAGGTCTCTTTTTCTTGTCAGCATAAGGCTTCTGCTGGCTCTGTGCAATATTCATCCACTCTCGGATGATCTGCAACTTCTCTGTAGTAGCCCGCACCAACTCTGGACCCATGAGTGTTGACTCTCCGGGGTCGGTCCAGCAAAGCAGTGACCGATAGGATCTCCCATACAAGTCCTTGAACGGTGCCATACTGATGGTGGAGTTGTAGCTGTTGTTGTACGCAAATTCCACCAGTGGTAGGTGGGCCTCCCAACTGCGACCAAAGTTGTAGATAGAGGCCCGCAACATATCCTATAGAACCTGAATGGTCCTCTCCATCTGACCATCTGTCTGGGGATGAAATTTTGTGCTCAACCGCAGCTGAGTCCCAAAATCCTCCTGCAATCCCTTCCTCAACTAGGATGTGAAGCGGGCGTCTCGGTCTGAGACTATAGTTGAGGGGACGCCATAAAGCCAAAGTATCTCTTGTACGTAGAGGCGTCTCAAGCTCTCTACGGAACTCTACTCCCTAATATCTAGGAAGTGGGCCGACTTGGGGAGTCGTTCAATGATCACCGAGATGGAATCGTGCCCCTTGGACGTCCGCGGTAATCCCGTCACAAAGTCCATAGATATTCCATCCCACTTCCATTCTGGAACATCCAGGGGGTGCGCTAACATTGCTATAACTTGGTGCTCAGCCTTCACCTGCTAGCATGTGAGGCATCGAGAAATGAACTCTTCCACTACCTTCTTCATTCCTGACCACTATAACATTAATCGGATATCATGTTACAGCTTTTACACTCCAGGATGTACCGCCAAAGGGGATGTATGAAACTCCCATTGGACCTCCTCCTGGAATGCCACTGGTACAACAGTGCATCCTCTAAAAAGAATTATGTGCTCCCCACCTTGCGAATATCCATCAGTAGCATGTCCTGTGGATAACTGAGAACTTAAGGTTACACAGTCGACATCCCCAAGTTGTGCCTCCCTAACTCGATGTAATAGTGGAGGGGTGACAACCATCGACTATAGGTAAGCTTTATCCTCTCCATCCACGAAGGATAACTGTAACGCGGAAAATTTTTGTGTCGCCTCACTCAACAGTTGTGAGCTCGACCTTCTTATAAGAGCGTCCTCCACCTTGTTCCCCTTCACAAGAGTATAGATGATCTCGAAATCATAGTCCTGGAGGAACTCTATCTAATGCCTCTACCTCAGATTCAGATCCTTCTATGAGAATATGTACTTGAGGATCCTGTGGTCAGAGTAGACAAAGAACTGATCTCCCATAAGGTAGTGTTTCCACATCTTCAATGCGAATAATACCGCTGCTAACTCGAGATCATGGGTCGCATAGTTTTTCTCATGCGGCCTAAGCTGACATGAACCATAAGCAATCACTGCATGCCACTGCATCAGGACACAACCGAGCCCGGTCCCTGATGCGTCCTAGAAAACTATGTACTCGACACCCTCCTCCGGCAATCTCAAGACTAGGGCACTCGTCAAACTCTGTCATAGCTGCTCAAAATCCTACTGGCACATTTCTGTCCACATGAAGGGTTACCCCTTCCTGGACAAGGCCATCATCGTTGCTGATATCCGAGAGAAATCTAGGATGAATCTCCAGTAATATCCTGCCAACCCAAGGATGCTTTGCACCTCTAGCATTCTCCGAGGTGGCTCCCATGCTAACACAGCCTCCACCTTGGCTGGGTCCACAGCTACTCCATCTGCTAAGATGACATGTCCCAGAAAGAGGAACTCCCGAATCCAGAACAGACACTTTGAGAGCTTCCCATATAGTTGGTTCTCTCAGGGTACGTCCAGAACCATCCGCAGGTGTCTCGCGTGCTCCTCCTCTGACGTCGAGTACACAAAGATGTCATCTATGAAGACCACTACGAATCGTTCCATGTACGGCTAGAAGATCCATTTCATCAACCCCATGAACACTGCGGGGGCATTCGTCACACCAAAGAGCAACACCAAGTACTCATAGTGACGATAGCGACATCTGAAAGTCGTCTTCCGTATATCCTATTCCCTCACTCGTAGCCGGTGATAGCCTGATCGAAGATCAATCTTTGAGAACCACAGAGCCCCTCTTAGCTGATCGAAGAGGTCATCAATCCTTGGCAGTGGATATTTGTTCTTCACTTTCACCAGGTCCAGGCACCAGTAATCCACGCACATCCTTAGACTCCCGTCTTCCTTCTTGGAAAACAATATCGGGGCCGCAAAGGGTGAGACGCTAGGTCTTACGAAACCCTTTCTATGCAAATCATCCAACTGCACCCTCATATCGCGATGCTCCGTGGGATCCATCCGATATGCTGCTGAGGAAATCGGTGTCGTCCCTGGGTGTATGTCGATGCAGAATTTGATTTCCCGGTGGGGAGGTATTCCTGGAGCATCTTTGGGAAAGACGTCCTCATACTCCGCCACCACTGTTGGGAACTGAGAGCTCACAACATCTACTGCTCCAAGGGTAAGGCTATCCAACTCATGAGTGATCGGCTATACCCTCCCATGCATGAGCCCATTTTGTGCTTCCTGGGTTTCCTTTTCTCCGACAAAGGAAAACCTTGTTCCATCACGACAGACACACCGCACCCTTCGCCTAAAATAGTCAATATGGGCATGGACCGAAGATAACCAATCCATATCGAGAATGACATCATAAGGCCTCGACGCTACTACCAAGAGGTTCCAACTGAAACTCTCACCTCCAAGGGTAAGATCACAGTGTCTGCAAAGGTGCGTGATCATCGAGTCTCTTCCCGTAGGTGTCTCCAAGCATAAGGATTGAGTCAATAGTTCTACCAGAATCTCGAGGTTTTTTACAAGACATGTGGCTATAATGGAATGACTGGCACCTGTGTCTATGAGAACGGAAGCTAAGTTAGGAAAAACACAGATCGTACCTCGAATCATCCCTGGAGCCCCTAGGTCGTATGCCTCGACCGCATGCAGTTGTTCCCGTACCTGTCCCCCACCTCCCTGAGCCTGGTGCAGACCTCATGGGGGTGGTGGTGGAAGTAAGTCGAAGTGTCTTCCACCACCTGCAGCTCTCCCAGTTCCTCTATCACGTTCACCGCCTGGCAGATCTGTCTGCTCTGTTCTCTGCCTCTACCTCGGTGGTCCATCCACCACTTCCCTGTCAGCAGCTCGACGTGTCGGGAAATCTCTAGCGAGATTCCCCCTACCGTTTCATGTGTAGCATCACTTCTCCCTAGCTTGACGAGATCTATCCTGAGAGCCCTATACTGTCGATCCCCTGTCCTGGGTCCTCCTATGACGTCTCCCACGTTTAGATCCATGCGTATGACATCGGCTCCCTGCTGCCATTGTCTCCGCACCTGTCTGCCTGCTACTGACTGCTGGAAGCTGTCTCTGCGCTGTCACGAAGCTCCTGATCACCAAGACCCGCTCAAGCACTCCAGCAGAAGTCAAAATTCATAGTGGCGCAACACTAGCTCGGATGTCACGGTGTTGACCGCGCTCGAAGGTCCGAGCTCTGAAGTACTGATCCCTGACCATATCCATCGATTACCTGTAGAGGTTGCTGAACCTTGATGAATAGTCAGCCACCTTCATACTACCCTGCTAAAGCTGAAGAAGCTCCTAGATGCGCACAACTCTCAGCGTAACCGGAGAGAACTCCACTCTAAAGAGTCACTCAAACTCTTTCCATGAAAGAGTCTCATCATCGTGAGCCTGCATGGTCAGACTCCACCATAATCCCGCCAAACCCTGATGAAGGATCGCTCCTAGGATCACCATCTGGTCTACGAGTGTCCTCACTAGACGAAAAACTCTAGTCACCGCCTCAAGCTATTCCTCAGCCGCCTGAGGGTTGAGCTCGCCTTGGAACCTGAGGGGCCTCTGTCTCTGAAACTCATGGAGTGCGCTGAGCCTATGCTCCTCACCAGTCGGTACCGCTGGTACCACTGGCTACTCCACTAGTGGTGGTATAGCAGGTGCACCACCTGGTGTCAATGCCTAGAGAACTGGTCCTTGTATCGAACCTTTTCACTGAGGGGGTCATCCTCGTGATCGTGCTGTGGAATCCTAGCGGGTACGAGTCGCGGAGGCATCGTTTAAAGAAACAAGATGTGTCATGGTCAATGAGTATATCTGGATAGATGACACCAAGGATATGGAAGACACAACCCATTCCTATATGATGGATGTACCTTTTGTTTCCCCGCAACCAGTGTTCATGGTGTATTCTTCAGTGCACAATCTCTCAAAAAATGATTGATTATTTCTTTCATGTGTATTTATTTTATTTGTCATTGTACACACCATTTTATATGTCTTTGATTATGTATATGGATGAATTAGTGTTATCTTATTGGGTAATACTAACACCATTCATGAGTTCATAATTCCATGTACAGAATACATAATTCAGGATCTAGAGAAGGGATAATTTCCAAGTTTTTCTTAGTAGAGGTGTTGGAACTTGGTGATCAAAGGTGGTATCAATACATAGTCAAAAACAATTTCCTAGAAACTTTATTTATTTCATGTTATGCTTTCTTATACTCTTATCAAACCTTCTATATAGAGGATCCTTGGTTAATTTTATATTTTATTACCTACCTAACATTATAATAGCATTATGATATTATTCAATTACCACTATGCTATCAGTTTATTGTACTTTTAATTTTATGATTTGGGTGTATAGATATAGATATCGATGGTATAGTATCCCCACAACATATTTCATGTCCTTATGTTTAGTCAATAACATATTATATATATTAGTAACACATGAGTACATATATCACATCATCATAGACCTTATGATTTCCCTTCAGATGTTACTAATGTAATATAAATAATAATAACAATATCCTGTGTTCCAAAAGTCCCTTTTATAGAAATAGTTTGTTCTATATTTTATAATTTTTAATATAAAATAAAAATTTATAATATCTATAAATTTATTTAGAATAAATGGATCCAAAATATGAAATATTTTTATCAAAATTAAGCATTTTGGTTCATCTTATATTTTTAGTTAAACATTATGAGTCTAATAAGTAAATAAAAATGGTAAAAAAAATGGTGAAAATATATAAAAATAGTAATCTTTCTATTTTTTATAATTAAAATTATATTACTCACTCTATAAATGATTTTTGGGTATAGGTGTTAATAATTCAAATCTCTCTAATATTGTTTACTTAAATCACCTAACATGTGATTCCATCTTTACCCTTTACCAAACTATTGTTTCTTAAGAAATGTACATAATTTTCCCCAATAAAAGGATTTCTATTCTACCCACTACATACTATTTATGTGGGTTATTTAAAACCAATAAAATATAATATTATATTACTAGAATATTTATATTTTATACATTAATTTATTACTTATCACCTGATGACCGTTCTTCTATGTGACATCAATGTGATGATGTACTTGATGTATTTACCTCATTAAAAGAAAATAATACCTCCCCACTTGGAAATTCACCTAGAAAATTTCCACTCATATTCTTAAATGTATATTCTATAGTCAGATGATGTAATTTAAAGGGATAAAAATGGTATAGGATATCAGGGTTAGAGACTTATTGAAATTTCAAACACTTCCTCATAGAGTATACCCTTACAAAAATTAATAAAGGAGGCTATCAAAATTTATCTTACCATGTGAATTACACATATTTATATTCCACTATGTTTTCATAATTTCGTATTAATTTTAGGTTCCTATGACATGAGATTATTATTAATTTATACATAACTCACATACTTGGATGCAGTGACCAAAATGGTGATGTCATATGTTCATCGACAAGTAAGATACATTTGGTGGGTCTTGAATGGTAAAGATTAATAAATTATTCAATGAATGATTGTCCCTTCCTCTTTTAAGGAAGTTGATATCTCTGACCATTTATGGAAGTAAAATTGTCTCATCATTTCCATGGTCATATAGTTTATAGTAATGATTTCATTTCAATAAAATAAATAAAATAAATATCTATAATATTAGTTTATTAACTGGATATGTGGTATTTTTTATGAGATATTGGGATAAATGGATTATATTACATAGTATATATTATTATATAGTTATTGTAATAGCGACATTATCTTATTTCACTAAATGAGTCTTGGCATGTTTCTGGATGCAAACCTTGAGATTTATGTAGTACTTTGTAATTATATAGAGCAAGGGGATAAGAGGGTTACACACTCTAAGTATTCAGAACCATAGATAAATTATATTTGAATTTAAAAAATTGAAATAATTTTATTCACATACATAATTTAATAACTATTTACAGTTTTTTATCGTATATATTCAATCTTCAATTATTCAATTAAATATTTAAATAAGTTCATTATTAAATTAATATTTATCTTTCAAGGTAGTTAATAGTTACAAAAATATTTAAGATTTATTTATTTTGGTTCATTGGTAAGGGAAAAATATTTATTTATTTGTTGTAAAAATATTTAATAAATATGTATTTTCTTTTTTAGAAAATTTAATATTTATATTATTTACTAATGAATAATGTAGTAATATATATTTATGATATAAATATTAATTATTCAAGATTAGGTAAATATAATGGAAGATATAATGATCGAGAATAATAGTCTTGTTGTAAATTATATCTTAAATATCATTTAAATAAATAAATATTTATTTATTTAAAATTGATATTTATATATTCGTTGGTATTTAACATGAGAAATATATATAATAATAATAATTATATTATTATAATACATGGACTTAACGATATAATAAGGGATTCAATAAGGGTATATATACAATTGACACCCTAAGATATCATTTTAAATACCTGATTATATCACTTTCTTCAAAGAGACATTTGATGTTCATGATAAAGATAGCCTTGAATTCTCCCAAACTATAATAAATTAATCTTCCAAGAATTCACCCATGAATAAGAGAATCAATACTCATACCTCCTCTCTAGACATCACGTGATCCTATGGAATCCTTATTCCATGAATATATTCTCACTCACATCAACGGTAGATGCAGGAAGCAATCATGATTGATTGCACTAGCAATTGGATATTCTACAATGATGTTTTGAGTTTTTGAATCATTTTTTGGTCATTACTAGATGGATTCAACCAATTTATTCAACCAAAAATTGATTTTTTTATGGGAGTGGAGGAGACTCATCAGACCCTCACTTCCATATATGGTATTAAATGTGCATATTGTTTTATTACATCACATGAATTAATACCAAATCCCATGATAAAAAATTCAGTGTATTTTAGAACTAGGTATAATTAAAACAAATTAAATTTTTTATGCATATTTATTACACAATGATTCCCTATACTTATAACTTCCTTTTTACAAATCCATTTCATTTATATTCATAGTGAATAATAGGAAGCATAAAAAAAATGGTGACCTATAAACCATAATTAGTGAGTAAACATGGAAATGAAGCATATCACATTAGTCAGAAGGAATGTCATCATAAAATAGAATATTGAGTCGAGAATAAACATATGGGATCGTATTAATTTGGTACAATAATCATATGATCATGGAAATATATTAATTTATAAGGAACGTATATCATTACATAAATATGAGTCAATGAATACTGCGAAGACTATATTACATACTGGAAAAAGTCCCATAATTAATTACTTTCACACCAAAATCCAATAAATGATTTCTCATGACAAATAAATATAATAATATGAATTATAATTCTAAATGGATACACCAATGATAATATTTCCATGCATATGTGTGCCGCATAAAGAATCAAACAAGAGGGTTACCCATGTAAAGAAATAGGTATTGTTATCATGTCATTTAGAATAAACAAAAAGTGTATGATAGTGATATCCATGAAAGAATGTTTTTAAATATATTTTGGACATTCATAAATTAAAAAATAATTAATCAAGTCCAAATTAATTTAAAACATGAAATATATTACCTATATAACTTCATAAATATTCCACTTAAGCATAGTTTTAGAGAAAATATTCTTTAAAAAGGTTGAAGGTAAAATTACTTCTAGAAAATATTAAATTAATTAAAAATTATTTTCATGATGAAATTATTGATTTCATAAAAATATTAAATTCTTGAAATAGTTTATGGAGTAATATTTATATTCTCAAAAAAATTAAGAAATCTATTTAATCAGTTTTTCTTATCTACGGGAATTAAGAAGGGAACAATTACAAATATGAAATTCCCAATTAATGAAGTATGAATTGAGACACATAAATATGTGTGGTAAATATGCACAAATTATTGTTGAATTATATAATAAATATGAAAGTAAAAATTAGGTAAATAGGGAGATAGTGTATCCCAAATGATATGTGGAGGTTTGGAGAGATCCCATACCTTTTGTCCAAAGGATTTATTCACTTATACTTAATGTACTCAATAATGAAATTATATTCATTAATTGATTAATTGAGAACATCTTAAATAGTTAATTTATCTATTATAATTTTCATAAGTTCATTTATGGTCATTTCAATGATTTAAAATGATTAATTTCATCATTCTGGGAGTGTTCATTACCTAGATTCATGGTCTGTTAACATGTGTATAATTATAGAATTTCCTATTGAATGGATATAGAACGCAATAAATTACATAAAATGGTATTAATAAAATTTAAAAATTTAAAATTTCCCCATATATACATTTTATTCTTGATATGAGTATTATTAATTTGATAAAATTTAATGGTAAATGATTAGTTTATTTTGGTGTCTTTCCCGACCTTCAACCATTAGTTTCATTTACTATGATATTATATCTATATATTAGTTCTTGAACATTAAATATGTTATAATTTTATGATTATAATATTATTTAACCATAATAATTATTTATTACCATCCTTGAAGATAGAAATGGAATAAAGACACTTTTTTCCCATAGAAGCTGTTAATTGCCATAATTTGGACAATGGTTGCCTTTTATTTAATAAGATGAGATTGGAAATGGGACGAATAGAAAATATTTCTTTAGAAATATAAAACTAAACTATATAGATAATAATATATTTATTATTATTTTATTGATCAATGATGTGAGGATAAGGTATAAAAAAAGAATGGAATTTTGTTATGTGGTTTATGAAAATTACCTCTTAAATATATCCTCCTTGAAAGATCCCTTAAAGAACATGGAATTGGTATTTTGGTAAGACAGGAACATCAATAATGTGTCTGGGAAGTGGAGAAGAGAATATTGTAGATTATGGTTATGATAAATGTCTCATGATTGTGAAATTAAGTGAAGAAGGGGGTTCTCTTTTATAATTAAGGTGAAGAGAACTTTTGGAATTTCATAAACTATTAAAATATAATAAGTCTATTATAGAAGAAATAGCTTATATATAGACTCTAAATGTGTATAGTATTGAATTTTTTATCATATATTATCTTATTTTGAATTATTTAATATTTTTTTGGTTATGAAATAATTTAATAAAACATTATATTCAGGAAATACCATTATTCTAAATTTAATATTATTCATTCCTTTGAATTTAATAACATCAAAACTAAAAGTAAAACTCAAAAAAATTATATATTATATATGTAATATTAATCTTTAAATTCATTCCTTATCACAATTATCGCAAATTATTTTTGTTACGAAATTTTAATTTCATTTATTTTAATTTTCTATAATTTAATAATTATCGCATCATCAACGTGTAAGAAATTATGGTATTAATTGCATCTATAAAATTTAAAAATTAATCATGATGGAGATAAATTTTTCACATTTCCATGTACTATTTTTGGTTTAACATGTCTTCTAAAAAACCATATATTAATAAAAAAAATAATTATTAAAAATAATTATTTGAAAATCTTGACTTTTTAAAAAATAATGTATGGTATGGGACATAATTTAAACTATTTGGAGCAAAAAAGTCTTAAATTCGTCCCACAGATAGTTTTTTTCAAACAATAATCACCAATTTAATTGGGATATCATTTAATCCCATTTAATATCCCTTATTATTTAATTTTTACCCTTAATTACCTAATATTTCGTTAACCATTATAACAAAAATTACCAAGTTTCTTTTTCATGTTGACCAAAAATAAAGTGAGACTATTCAAAAAAACATAGACCGTATGATTCTAAATATCTAATACATTTTTCAAATTTTAAAATGTATAATTTTAAGGATTTAATTTAAATATAAATTGGAAAAATCTACGAAAAAACAATTTTCCCGATAAATGACTTTCATAAGTACAAAATGATTGTAAGTAAAATTCATTTATAAAAATAATTTCAGCAACAAAAATTTAAATTTTTACAATAAAATGATCTAATATAAATTTAAAACCAATAAAAAAATAGAATTATTCTTTGTAAATTATTTAAAATAAATATATTTCTCCCAATGTAAATCACCATTTTCACTATTCAATTAAATTCCAAAATATTTATAAAATTATCAAAAATACAACCTAATATAATTTTTAAAATATGAATAAAAAGCTTAAGTTTATTTTTTAAAATAAATTTTATAAAATTTTCAAAATTAATTATAATTATTATGACAGAAAATGCATTAAAATCATTATTTGAGAATAATATTTTTTATGAATAAAAAGACATGAGAAAAAATTAATTATTTATTTCATAACAATTAATCAATATATTTGATTATGTTTTTATTCATATTCATACCCACCAATTCAGTTGAAAAATTGTAACGATCATCATAATATTTTAAAAATTTATCGTGGTCCATTTAAATTTGATGTTTAGTACAAAACATACTACTAATGAAATCAAATTATTTAAAGATAAATATTTCATAAAAATATCGGGGTGTTACATTTTTACCTATTAGGGAAATTTCAACCTCAAAATTTTACTCATTTAATAACTCTTACTAAACAAAATTTTTTATTTAAATATTATCTAGAGAAAGGTACTATTATGAAAAACTTTGAGATGTTAATCTTATATGGCCATACTAGTTATACTTATCATAGTCATCTAGGGAAATTTTTTTATCTATCTAAGGATCTATACCAAAAAATTCAAAATCCAAATTCCAAAATATAACCAAACTCTGCTCTGATACAAAATTAGATTCCCCAAACCTGCACTTCCAGATATGGTGCAAAAAATGCATATTTTTTATAGTATCACTTCTATTACAACAAAATAACATGATTAAGTGTTTAGTATCTTGGGGAACAATAAAAAATTACCAGTAAACACATTGTATAATACTTATTTATTCTAAAATGATTCTATATACATAGAACTTCCTTTTACGTATCCCTTTCATTGTTATTCCTGGCAAAGAATGTGAAACATAAAAAAATGGTGAGATATAAATTATAGTAAGGGAGTAAATATATAAATAAAGAATTGTACTTGAATTATATGTCATAAAATTATAACAAAAAATAATGGATCATGAATAAACATATGGGATCATATTAAGTAGAACATCGAATCATATAATCATAGAAAAATAGAAATGTCAATGCACTATATATCATAACCTAAACATGAGTACATGATAACTGCCAATACAATATCAAATGGTGGAAAGAGTTCTATAATGGATCAATTTTACTCACTAATCATATGAATGATATCTCATGATACTAATTAAATAACCAATTCATTATATCACTATCCTGGTGCACCTACAATAACATGTTCATGTATGTGTGTTCTATATAAATAATCAAACATAAAGGTTACCCATGAAATGATATGGGTATTGTAACCATGTCATGTGGAATAAATAAATGGTGTATCATCGTGGTTTCCAAGAAATAAGGGATTATAATAATTCTGGAAATTCATAAATGAAAAAATAAATAATTAAGTCCAACTAAATTGAAAACATTAAAATTAGTGGCTAGGTAACATTAGAAATGTTCTACGAAAGCATTGTTTTAGGAAATAGATTAGTGTCTCTAAAGAGGATAAAGTTATAATTATTTATATAAAACCAAAAAGAAAGTGAAAAAAAATTTAATGATGAAATGCATGATTTTAGATAAATATTGGAACCATAAAATAGTTTATATAGTGTAATTGAAAGTGGGTAAAAATAGAGACTACACTTTAATGGGGTTTTCTTATCAGGAGGAATTGTTAAAAAAAATTAAAAATATAAAATTCTCTATTAAATAAGGATGAATTGGGCCACGTACAAATTTTTAGTATATATAAATATAATATAAGGAAATTATAAAAGAAAAATTGATTGCAAAACTAATGTAATGAAATAAAAAGTTTTACCCAAATTATATATGGAGGATCACAGATATTTATTACAAAATTCTTGAATGAATTATGAACTTCTAATTAATTCACTAGATAATACAATTATAGTCATTAATTACTTAATCAAGAACATGTTACACAAGTATTTGATTTATTATAATTTTATTAATTTCATTTATATCCATTTTAACGAGTTATAATTTTTTATTTATTCATCCTAAGAGTTTTCATTTCATAGTTTTAGGGTCAGTTCACCAATACATAATTATTAAAGTTGTTTTCTAAAGGAAATAAACTCTAGTAGTGAAATTAAATTTTATTCATTCACATCCATAAGTTTAAATGGTACCATATATAATTTTTTTGTTACATGATGATAAATAATTTAAGAAAACATTTGAAATAAATTTTTGGTTTTTTTGGAGGGTTTTCTTACCATCACACAAAAGTGTCATTTTATTTAATATTTTTTTGAATATATTTGTCACAAAACAATATATTAATGATGGTTTCCTTTCTTATAATAATAGAATATAAGAAAAGGGGTTAAAAAGAAATATTCAATTTGAGATAAAAAATTAAATTATATACATGATATAAAAGTTATTATAATTTCAGTTGATAAATTAGGTGATGAGAAGGTATAAAAGGACAAATGAAATTATGAGAGGATGTTTAACAAATCTACGACTTTAATATCACCTCCATGAAGGATCCCTTAAGGAACATGGAATTAGAATTTTTGTGAGAGCAGAACCTCTATAATGTTACTAGAAAGTAGATAAGAGAATTTGTAATAGTGTGGCTGATATAGAAGGCTCAATGTGGTGAAATAAAGTGAAGGAGGTGGTTCTTGATTATTTTTTAGGTGAGGGGAACTTTAAGAATTTCATAAAATATTGAAATATAGTTAGATTTTTCTGTAGTCATAATCTTCCAAATAGCCTCCAAATTTAAAGGGGATATCATTTTAAATATATTTTATACCCATTGTCCTTATTTAATATATTTATGTTTAATACATGTTTTATTAAAATATTATATTTATGAAATATCATTATTGTCAAATTTGATATTATTCATTAATATGACTTTATGAACATTAAGAAAAAGTTTAAAATTAGAACCCAATATTTTATTATATCCATGAATTATTATGGTCGGCTATAAAAGTCATTTATCTTCTAAATTATCTAAAATTATATTTATTTTAGTATTTTTAATATAAATTATTCGAATTTTCCATTAATTTAATTATTACTACATCATGTGGTAAGAATTTAAGGTACTTATTTCTTCCCTAAAATTTGGAATTAAATTATCATCAAGGATATAATTTTTTATCTATACACTGAATTCATATGGTTGAAATTTTTTTCTGGAAGCCCATATGTTAAAAATTTTATACTTTTTTAAAATAATAGTGACACTAGTTTGACTTTCTTTTAAATAAAATACTATGAGGGACTTCATATCAAGTATGTGGCTCTAAAATTTCCTATATTTTAGAAATGGATGATTGTTTCCATCAATTACGTATCCAAAATAATTGGGAAAAGTGTTTGGGTCATTTTGTAACCCATATCATTTTATTTTTACCCTAAATTACCAGATTTACCCTTAACTAAGGTATCAAAAATTACCAAGATTACTATTCATATTGACAAAAATGAAATATATATATTTACTTAATTAGGTAGTTATAATTCCAAATATGGAATCTATTTTTAAAAATTATGAATGTTAATGTGTGGAATTTAATTTAAATTTAAAAATGAAAAAATACAAGAAGGTTTTTTTTTGAAAAATTTCATTTTATGTATAAATTTTTTTTAAATCATATTCATGCTCAAAATTTCTTTCAATGAGAAAAGTTAAATAATTTTTAAATAAATTGATCTAATTAAATTTTAAACCCAATATAAAATATAATTTTACTACCTAAATTATTTAAAATAATAATACATTTTTCAATGTAAATCAGCATTTTCACTATTCATTAAAATGTTAAATTTTTATAACATTATAAAAAATAATCCTAAGATAATTTTGATATTATAAATTTAAAATTAAAGCTTTGTTTTCCAAATAAATTTTATAAATGTGTCATAATTAATTATATAAATTTTCTCATAGAACGTATTAAAATTAATTTTTTTGAAAATTAATTTTGGAAGAATAAAATGAAATTACTAAAAATTAAGTATTTATTTTCTAATAATTAATAAATATATTTCATAATATGGTTATTATTATTCATACTCACCAATTCTATGTCTAAATTGTAAATTTTGTGTTAATATTTTAAAAATATATCCTGATTCAATTAAACTCGGTGTTGCATGTAACACATGATACCAAAGAAATAAAATTATTTAAAGAGAAATATTTCTTAAAAATATCATGGGGTTTCAATGGGAAAATAAATATTAAATATGAAAGAATCCAAATATAATGTTATTCATAATTAATTTATCAACTAATTATAATTTTTACAAGTAAAAGATCCTCTAATGTAGATCTTACTTTCTTTATCAATCGTTATTGGACTTAATTCATTGGTGATGATGTGTTTCGTTATATAAATTTTGTATTATTCAGATAATCTCGATATGAACTAAGTAGTCCACGTCCTAATTGGAACATATGTTGTATTTATAAGCCTCATATGGTATTATAGTAGTAAAATTTATATTCCATGTAATTTATTAATTATTAATCGATTATAAGAATATTTTTTTGTTTTAATTTTTAGCTTATTCATTATTTCAATGTGATCTCTAAAGTGTTATAAACTCCTTAATTTCTATTGAACATATAACCTAGAACATGTTAAAAAACAAAAAAGAAACATTTTATTACTTCATCAATGGGTTCTATGAATTTTATCTTGATAACCAAAGATTACATGGTGTTTAACATGTTGGTTCATTCCATGTACTAATGTAATTTATACTTGGATTATCAGTGAGAAATTTGGTTCATTATGAAGTTAATTCAATAAAATAACTTTATTTCACAAAATGTGTTATCCAATATATCTAGTAACATGGTATACTAGATTACATAGTGTGTAGCTTGCGTATATGTCTTGTAGTCAATGTGAATTATAGTGAAATTCGATGACTACGTGTAGGCAATGGTGGGTTTTGTATTTATTTCATGACACATACGACTATTGTATAACTAGAATAAAGTTAATTTAATTTATATATGTATTAAAAGTTATATAACCCATTTATATCCATAGTCGACATACATTCTATGTCCCCATACATTTTTCGTGGATACAACTACATGATGTAGAGTGGGTTGTACATGCCATGTAACTAACACCCATAAATGCAGATTACATGTCTCCTAGGATCTGACCCAATGGATTGATTTCATAGAATAAAAAAATAATCATGACATTAAATTAATATATTTATCGTGTACATTGTTTCTAGACTATACAATTAATTTTACAAAATTTATAAATTCTTAATTAATTATAATATTAATTATTAACTAGATAACATGTATGTTTTCATTTACAAGGTATTTAACATAATCATTAAGATAATAGATTTCATATATATTAAATGTAAATCAATACCTAATATACTAAATTTATCTAGATTTTAACGTTACAGAACATTTAATAATTGAAATGTAGTGTACGTTACATGATATATTAAATACACAGTAAAGAAAGTCCATATAATGTAGCATGTAGTTATGAAAGATATTTATCATGTTGACTCAAAAGGTAATTAATTTTATTTATATTATATTTATTATTAAAGGAATCAAATAGTAATCATCTTGTCATTGAGTTGAAATGTATAATTAATTGATTAATTGATTTTATTCAAGCATTACTGTCTTAATAGTAAAAAAATAACGTATGTGAATTTTATCCAACTTACAATATCATATTAATTTCTTTTATGTTGATGATCATGATCATTTAAGATCCTATTTATATGATTGGATAATTATTGTTTATAAATTTTTCATGTTATTGTAATAATTTTATTAAATTAAAATGATGGCATGCATGTCATCTCCTCCTCTAATAATGAAAATATTGTATAATTGTGGTTTCATTTTTTATACCCTTGAACTAATCCTTTGGTTCCCCTCACATTAATATGATTAAATAATATGCAATTTTTTGAGAGACAAGGTGATTGGGGGTGCTAAATGTTCAGATTAATGAAAACCCCATTCAAGATATACAGATGAGGACATGTCAAATGTTGAAATAGAAACAAAGTTATGTTTAAAGGTGTTATTCCCCTTGAATTGAGGTTTTTTCATGATATTTTATTGTGAGAAAATTTTCCTTATTTTCAGTTCTCTCATCCACTCCCTCAATTTAAATTAAACTAGACCAATTCAAGCTCTAAATTAGATATGTGTATCATCCTAATCACAAAGTATATGGTATATAGATTTTACCTTGAACTTCAACACTGTATAAAATTGTTTCATTGTACTGCACGCCAGACATATCCGATGACACATTAAAATGATAAATCATATTTAATTACTTTTCTCAGAACACCTTATGATGTGTTTGGATACTCCATGATATGATTGAGTTTATGACCTCAACATGAATTATGACTTTGGGTAAACCAGTATAGTTTCCCCATTGAAATTGCAGCTACCTTGTTTGAAGAAAAAAATCCCATTGAGTTGTCTTTTTTTCACATGTTAAATTGTGATGCTCGATTTATTAAACCACCTTATAGTTTTTATTCTTGTTTCCATATGTTCCAATTGAATTAATTTAATTAAATAAATGGTTTTTTAATAATAATTTAAATTTTTATAATAAAATTTTTTTGTTGAGGTGTGATGTATTCTAATCCAAAAAGATCATTTATATATGTATGTTATACCTTTCTTGGCCTCATGTCATGATATATTTACCATGGAATATATTTAGTGATAAAGAGTTCATTCTGAATTTTGGTTGATTATGCTGGACTTCTTAATTAATTTCCTTGAGATATGAAATGATTAAATTCTTGTATTTTTAATTGTTTAATTTAATGAATTAAATGAACTACGAATTTTGTCACTGATACTCAGGTTTTTATCTACAGAATGTTGAGTACGGGCACAACATGCTTGTGTTCAGTTTCATTGACAGGTTGTGTATATGTCATTGCGATACTAGTATGCTCTTATGGTCTCACCATGCATTATTCTTACCTAATTATGAGCGATAATGGTTCCTAAGGTAAAATACCTTGGTAAGTCTTAATTGAAATATGGTTGTACCTTGACCCAAATGAGAATTTTTCCCATATGTGAGATACCTGTATGGTCTTAGAGTTTGTCTCACACTAGGCCAAGAGTGATACTTTTGAGGCCATCCATGGATCACATATGATGGGCCCTAATGGTAGAGATAACTTAAAGAGCTCCTGGTGAGATACATGGTTTCCTTGTTATGTTTTTATTTGGACAAGATTAAGATTATACTTATTGAATTTTGGTAGATACTTGTATAATAAAAGTTTATTGTGAATATTTTTTACCCAAGGGATGCATTTGAAAATCCAAATAACATTTATAGCATCATTTTATCTCCAAATACATGTTTTGTGATGTTTTTTACTCCTTCTCCATATCTCACTTGTAAAAAAATTCTATCGTTTAGACATTTCAATCATAGGTGGAAATAGGTATGGTTGGATTGGTGTCCGTGAAAAACCTTATCTGAATTTGTTATTTATTAATTTTTCATTGCTGCTTTATTTTGATATAAAAGAGGACATCTTATTTTATATACATTATTTGGATTATGATTTATGCTCCATTGTTTGAGCCAAAGTGCGTATATCTCACACACTTCATGCTGCACCATTGCACTGGGGTAACCAGTAAGATCATCTTGGTCATCGATCCTTGATCCTTTCTTCTGTTTTACATTGTACCTAAAATTTAAGAGCATGTGACTGAGCTAGTACTCACGATGCTCGAGGAGACCAACCATGGGTCCTTTTTATTATTTCTATTACTTTCATGTGTTGTATAATATAATATGTTACATATTTTCATTCATTATTAGGAAGAACCAAATTTACATGCATCCATGGTTAGTTGTAAATTGGCATTGGCCATCTTTATTCAGACATTATATTTATCTTCTACTATGTTTCCATTTACTTATTACAGCTTCCACTATTATTCATTGAATTATATATGATTATAACATTTTTCTACTCTAATCATGAGTGTAAATTCTCCCCATTGTTCCTCCATTAGACCACTAATACTATTCAGTATCCTCTCACATATGGGGAGGCATGTTGGAGGCCAATTGGAAACCATTTCAGCAACTATTTCCATAATTAGTTGGGTTAGAACATTAAAAAGTTGTATTTGAGGCACTTTTTTCTTTTTTCATACAATTTTGGGTAAGTTTAAAATATAATATTAATGTGGCAACACTTGGTAAATATCAATGTTAAGGAGTTATCAGCAAACATAGAGGGAAAATCCCATGTTCCCGGGATGGGATTTTTATTCATGTTGTTTGTTAATAGATTTTATTTTGATTTACATCCTCCAATAAATTTTTTTAATTTTTGAAAAACATACTTTTTGGTTATGTGGGAACAAAAAATAACAAATCCATCCTTGAATTAGACCATAATAACAAGATTCCAAAATCAAACATCAAATTTGAAAATTCAAAATACATCACCATCTCAGGCCATATCCCACTTCATGTCACGACACAGATTGAAATCTAACCCATCATCGTAGTAGATCTCAGGTGAGGAAGCTTCCTCAATACAATTTCATCATAGAAAAATCACAATAATCCTCAAAAAACACACTAAAATCAAAACCAAGAAGTGAATCCACTATCCAATCCATCATTAAGAACTCTAGAAAATGTCACCATCCTGGAAGAAACCCATACATAAACATAATACCCAAGAAGAAACCAAGGAAAAACTAATTACACCACCATCCATAGAGATGAAACATTAACCAAGGTAGTCATCACTAGACAGAAATTCAAGAAAACAAAAAAAATGAAATACATTGAAAACTGAACAGCATAACCCTACCCCCAAATAAGAGGAACACCATTCATAGAAAATGAAATACCATCACAAGTAAAGGATCATGTATCACCCTTATATCCTCAACCAACACATCTTAATCCCCAACGAGGTCCCCCACATTATACTGAGATGAGGTATGAAACAACGGGTCAGGAAGCAAGAGTGGAGTGATAGTGACCAAAAGGCTTCGAAGAGCCACAACAATGGGAAAAAAACCAAAAAACTATTAGTTAATGACAAGGGATAAGGAAAAAATAAAGATCTATAAGGGAATATCCAGAAGAGGGAAAGTTTTTATAATGTTGGATCTAAAACATCATCCAAGAACACCATGCGTGATCAAAATGAGGAAGCATAGTTGAAGAAGGAAGCTCAGGGAACCCTAGAAATCTTCGAGAGAGGAAGAGCCACTTCTCCCAAATAGGGAGGCACTGATAGAGACAAAGAAGAGGGAAATCACCCCTATTAGGTAGAGATAATAGAGATTCAAGGGAAGGGGAATGAACAATGAGAAGAAGTGGGATGAGAGATGACACTAGAAAGGCAATGGTCAAGCCTCCCCCTCCATCCACCACCAAAGGGAAACCCAGCAGAGAGCCATGATTTTGATTCCACCATGAGCGATTGGATCACTTTTTATTGATTACTATGTTATGAGATTTATTGTATTTAACCTATTACTATTATGGAAAGGATGTAGCATTACATTCATCTTGATAGACACATAGTAAACTCACTTGTCTTGTGAATGTCATTTCATGTAGGTTTCATTGATAGGATATTTAGAATTTTTTATGTACAATGTGAATTATTATCCTAATATTATATATAATTCGAGGTGATTTAGGTATCATTATTATCTTTTACATTCTTAGTTATTTCATTTCATGCTTGAGTTTATCTTGATCTTTGTCATATTTCATGTGATTTCCAATGAAGCAATCCTCATTAATCATTTATCATGCCTAACCACTGTAATGTTTAGGTAATTAATTAGTATGATTTTTTTGAGATTTATTCCATGATTTCATGATTTTAGTGTTATGAGTAGCATGTTGTTTTTTTTGTACCTATTTCTTACCATTTTGAATTATATATATCTTCTATGTTGAAAATTCCATGTTAAATTTAATGTTGTGTAACTATTATTGGATTAAAACACCTACCAAATGAATTATGGAATGTTTGGTCAATGAACTATTTTTTACATGGGCTGAAACATGATGGTTACGGTTAAATGGGAGTCAAATTTCAATTTTTATGGTTTATGGGAACCTCATAAATTGGAAAGTTCCAACCAACATAACTGAACCATTTTATATTCACTTTAAATACCTAGAGAATATTGTATACATTTTTTATCTATTAAAATTTTATTTTATCCTAAATGGAATTGTTGTGGTTAAATGGGATCCAATTTCAAACTTGTATTGTGTATTAGAGATTTATGAATTGGAATATGAAAAACCATAAAATTGAATCCTCTTTTATTGGAAATTTTTATTAGAAACTTTTGAATAATATAAAAATATAGATCATTATATAAAATGTTTTCAATTTTATGTCGTGTACATCTACTATTTAGAATAATGACATGTGTGAGTAGATTTTTGAATGCACAATTGGACCCAAATTGGTCGGTTGGGGAATATTTCTTATGAAATGAACCTATTATGGGTGTTTTCAAAATATAAATGCTTAAAAATATTGGTAGTTTTTTATAAACCTTGGATGTCTTCACGGGACCTTAATTTATCACATTTACCTTAATATGCCTTAGTATAAAATTCCATGGGAGTGGGTTTATGATATATAAATATGGTTAATTAACATGTTCACTTATATAGTGTTATTTCACTTGACAATATCTCCTTAATTAATAAGAGATATTAAATTAATTTAAGGTTGTATTTATATAAGGCATTAGTTAATTAAAAATCAAATTAAAACATACAGGGTGTTTTCCACTATAAATGGAATTTGACATTATCTTCAACAATGAAAACTTTGAAAGAATTCAAAATAATTAATATTTTTTAAATGGGCGTTTCTGTAATCAGTTGCATAACTATGATATTATGTATATTAATTAATTCACGTTTAAAAAGAGATGCAAATATTTTATTCCCTATATGCTTTATCGATTTTCTCAAACAATGTACCTGATACTATTTCCTTATTTTCTGTATTAGTTTTCCTTTAAAACTAAACCATGATATTTTTAAAGTACTAAAATTGTTTAGGTTTAGTGACTTAATGTAAAGTTGTAAGAGGTGTTCATATCATTATTTATCATGTTAGGGTCGTTGAAATACTTATTTAGTTTTATTCATGAAATGGAATGAATGCATTTATATATGCTTCATTATTTATAATTTTGAATCCGAATGATATTCCTTCAAGCCTAATGAAATTTAATAATAATGGACTTGTTTTGGGTCAACACGTTTTTCTTTTATTAAGGGTAACATGTTTTTGGTGTCACCCTCAGATCTTTAGCAACCATTCTTGTTACTATAGAATATTTTCTCTTGTGTGGTACTGTTTGGGTTATGTGGTCCCATGTAGGACACGAGGTTTCTAATATGACACCCTATTTTTATGGTTGTTCTTCTATTATTTTGACCCCTTCTCTCTGTGTGAGAATTTTGAAATTCCCAGTTCTAGTGGTCTACATATTCCCAAGGCATGATGGACTTCTTGGTAGGTCGTGTTCCCTTATTTTATTTCTTTTTCAGTGTTTGGTGACAATGATGTTCATTATCTTGTTTTATAACTTTATAGATTAATATGGCCCAGAGATAGTTCTTCGTGTGAGACATTTGATATCAGAAGGCATGGGCCTGCTAAGACTATGGATTGAATCAAGGAATTGTTTTTTACTCATTTCAACTCATGGTATTATGCATCGATATATATGGTACTTTTCATCTTCTTAAATCAATAAATGAAAGGTTTTAGTTTAGTAGAACGCATTCAACCCTTGAGATTTATGCTTTGAACATCGTTCAGCTCTGGAGTAGGGTGACTTAGGTGTTAACAAAAGACCCAAACTCATCCAAATTTTTGGGATGATTTTTTAAAGTTGATTGGGAGTTTGAAATGTAAATCAGTCATTTGGATTTTACACCTAATGTTATGGTGCATGTAGACATAACATTGAAAGAGATTCATGTGTATGCATACATCTAAATCTAATCTAGCGCTTGTAAGAACCTGGTTTCGTACCTCCTTGGTGAAATTCTTTCTAAAGTGCAATGGAAAACTCTAGGACCCATAGTCAGTGGTCTATAGAGCATGTGTTGTAAAATGAGATCATGTTCTCATCATATCTGAAGATAAGGAACTCCTAAGGTGGGGATAGACACAAAAATTTGGTAAATTTTTGCCCTTCCATGTAGAAAGAACACAACCCAAAAGCACCAGATTGAAATGGTTAGTGTCTTTTTTAAATGCCTTGAGGATGTTATGATATCTCCATGACAATGCTTGTGAGGTATCATGATGATGGATTAGTGGTTGTGTGTTTTTACCTCTAGCTATAATTCCCCAACCATAGAAACCTGGAGTCGGTGCATTATTTTGTTACATTGTTATCATTACAAGGAATCAAATCCTAATGTTATTGATAGTTTATTTTTTTTAAAACCAGATATATACATATGTTTAACATTGAAAATTGACATCAAAAACAATATACTATTTTCATTGGAAACATCTTTAACTTATAGATAATCCATGCAAGTCATTCATAATATTCATCTTCACAACCTGAGGGAAATAAAACATGAGAAAGGGGTGGGAATATAAGCTATGTAAGTTTATGCGATACAGTGGAAGTAATCATAAACATAAACATTATGCATGTCGAGAAGCTAAACAAACATTCCTTTAAACGTATACTTGACCATAATATATTAGGAATAAAAGATGAATGAATAATGTCATACTCAAAAATAAAGATGGATATTCAACTAGATGAATAATCATAGGGAATATCAATTTATATTTTTGTAATAAGGTAAATTCATAATTATTGATATCTAAAAAACTTTTAAAGCTAAATTCAAGGACTCTATCAATGATTAATTCCACAATATATTTTTGTCAAGGATTCATGTCGAGAATCTAATAAATGGTTAAGGACTTGGCCAAAACCATATCTAGTTGGTCTCATTAGGCCTACGGATGCACCATGTTCTATAGAGGTCCCCACCAGAAACATAAAAATTCTAATTCATTTATAATATGAATGAGGTGAAACATAAACAACATACGCATTCATATTGAAACTAACATATTAAATCTAAATCACTTTCCCCAATCATTAAACATAACACTAACCATTCTAAATAATATGGTGAATGATTACAAAATAGTGCATCCATAGTCAAACTAATCATAAACCACTAAATAAAAAATGGTAGATTATATCATAAAATATTTATCCCAATTAAACATATCCATCAACAAGAGTGTTTAAGTAGATGAAAATACTCTTATAAAATCACTGTGTAATTCATGATATAAATACTCTTTTACTTAGAAAAGAATAGTTCTTTTTGATAAATATTTTTATAAAAGTATAAATGAATTTAGGTAGTATTTTAATAATAAAATCAATTATTTTCAAAAAATAATGGTGTCTGAGAATATATTATAGAGTGAATTTTTAAATAGGTAAAAATTCAAGAACTTCCATTCAAATGGGCTTGTTTATCTAGATGAGTTTTTTGAATTATCCTTTTAAACCATGTAACTCCTCATAAAATAAAGATAGATTTTTATTGGTATACATATATATAACATTCAAATATAACTTATGAGGATTACATAAGAATAAATAATATTTTCATTGAGGTAAGTAGATAATAATTGTAACCCGAATTAAAATAGAGTTTTGTGTATAAACCCATTACCACATTATAATTAATCAAATCATATGATCAAGAATGTATATTCATAAAATGATAATTTAAATACAATGAAATCAATTATATTCATGATATTGTACATAAATATTTATTTTACATACACCACACACTAGAAATAGTGGTGTGTAGGGCATATCTCAAGGAAATGAAGGCGAGTTAAGAAAATCCTTACCTTATATCTAAAAGTGTTCTACACTTGACCATAACATCATAGAAATTAAAATTAAATTAATTAATTAATTAATTAATTACCTTATCTAAATTTATTCTATTAATTAAATTTTTATTAAGCTTATTTATGGCCTTTTGTATGACTTATAAGATACAAATTGTTCACATGTGAGCGTTTTTTTCCTTGGTTTTCGCGATCGATATACATGTATATGAGAATGGAAGTTCATGTGGAATGGATATATTTATCAAAAATTGAATTTATATATTATTTATGAACATATAGAAGTGTAAATATCTATATGTATCATTTTTTAAAGGTTATTATGAAGAATTATTAGATAAAACATTAATGACATTCAATTAGATTATTTTGGCATTATTTCCATTATTACAAACAAGTTTTGTTGTATGAAATAATATTATGTATATATAACAGTTATATAACATTAAATAGGTTATATTAAATATATTATAGTTTTATTAGACATTAATAATGTTTTAATTATCAGAATTTTGGATAAATTGAATATCGAAGCTTCTCCATCCATGAAGGTTGAAAATCAGCACCTACAAAATGATGATTTCATTTTTAGAAAAAAAAATAGATTGAGATTAATGAGATTGATGATTAATCTTCTATTAAAATGATATAATTATACTATATAGGTGATACTATTGTTATCATGATAATTTGGATAGACTATGTGAGGATATGATAATAAAATAAAATAAATTGAAAATGAAATTAAAATAAAACAGAAGAGGGCTCACCACTTGAAATATCCCCTTGAGATTCTTTTTTAAGTAAGGAGTTATGGCTTTCTGGAAAGACCAAGAGATTCTATATGTGGGGGGAGACTAGAGAATATTATTTTTTTAGAACATTTAGAATCTTAAATTCTTATAATAGTTAGGATAAGAGGGAGTGCGGGGTGGTTTTTATAGTAGAGAAGATGGATTTCCAATTTTTTTAATCATTATTTTATTATTTTGTATCAACTTTACGAATACTATTGATTATTGTCAATAAAATAGTAATAATTTCATGTTAATTCAAACCAATTGCAGTTTACATCGTCTATGACACAAGAAAGATGCAAAGAATAATTTATTTATCATATTTCATAAATTATTGAATTTAACTGTGCACCAAAAAATCATGTATTTCAGAAAATTACCAAAAATTAACCCTAACCATTTATCAGTGTGTAGATTTAAAAAATGGACAATATTTTATCAAAATTATATTATAAATAAGTGAAATTTAATTTTTATATAATATCTTTATTTACTTCAAAATATAGGTCAAAATTCTAAAATGGATTTTATAAGACTTTAAAAAATTAATTGAGGTCTAATAAAATTACCCTAAAATAATTGGAAAACAAAATATTTTTATCACACCCTGACATTTAATAAATTATTATTTATTTAATTCGTGGACTTGATTTCTCTCTCGAAGGTCCAAGCGGGGTCTCGGGTCAAAATTATTGGCGTTTAATGTTTGCAGTGGGTTTCGGACCCCGGATCGGTCACCGCACGGTTGGCGATAGCCACGCGGCTGGCCGAAGTGTCGTGAAATTGCTCATTATTTTATTTCTATTATTGTTATTTTTTAAAATGATTAAAATTATTATTATTATAATTACTATTGTATTAAAGCTATTAAAATTAATTTATAATCATCATTGTTATTTTATTATTATTAAAATAGTAATTATTTTTATTGTAGGTAATTTTAATTATTATAATCTTTATTATTGTTAATTTTATTATTATTAACATTATTTATTTTGTTGTTGTTACTATTATTATTATTATTATTAGTTTTATTATTGTTATTGTTATTTTATTAAAACTAAAAAAAACTAACTATGCCTAGCCCTAAGTTTACCCAGCCCCCCTTCCTTATACCCGCGAGCCACCACCCACCTTACTGCTCACCCTCCCTAATCTCTCACTATGCCAAGAAATTGCCTCCATTTTCATCACCCCGCGCTGACCCTCGTTCCATGTCCGACATCACCCAGGTCATCAGCCTAACCCCCCTTATCACACCTCTCCATCCTCGCTCCACGCTTCTCCCGACCCCCCAACCTTGTCATGCTTGTCCAGGTCCTTGCACTCCACTACAACTGCACCCCACATCAATCCTCAGCATTTCCGCTTTCCCCAGTCGCCTTGCACTGACTCGCCACACTGCTCTCTCATCGGTTCTCCCTGCCCATCTAGACTCCTCCTTCCGGTGCAAACCCAGCTCTGCCATCCCCTCTAGTCACAACCACCCTTTTTTCGGCTTTCCTGTGCAACCACTAGCCTTGCGAGCTCCACTAGCCATGGCCCCCTCCGGTGACCCCTTTTTCCAGCTAGATTCCTAGCGGCCTTCCCTTTTTTGTCTCCCCTCCGGCCAACAGCGACTTCTTCCAGCGACAACCCCCCATCCTCTTCGGTAGTCTCCTTCCCTCCCTTGGTGGAGTTTTATTTTTAATTTATTATTATTATTATTATTTTATCCAAATATTAGATGCTACGGTTTAATTCCAATGTTAATAGTCTGAGGTTGTTTTTAGGGCTGTTTTGGTGCCTCGCTGGTGCGGTCGAGGTGCGAATAGTGTTCCGCACCATTTTTAAGATGTTATTCAACGTTTGAGGTGAGTTTTCTATTTTTCCCAAATATTCTTTTAGTATTAACTAGTTTCATGTTTTTTGATTTGTATGTGATAATTAATTGGTGGCTTGTGATGTTATTAAAATTGTTTTATAACCTTTTAATTAGTTTAATAAATATTATATGTGTTGTGGATTGTGTTTTGGGAGTATTTTGAGGGGCGCTTGATTTCAAATGTAGACTATTGGTTTTCGGTTTTTAAATCGGTGTGTTCAGGGTTTCAAAATGGGTTTTATGAGTGTTTGGAAGGCGTGAAATTCACTTTACAAATGTTTTGGCATGCGTGTGTGATGAATTTTTATTTTCTATTAGAAATGGTGTGTTTCTAATTTTGGTTTTGTTTTGGTTATTTTATAGAAAAATTTAATCAATTGTTTATTGGGTGTGAATTATATTTTTATTGTGGTAAACATGTGTAAGGGTTGTGAACATAATTTTTAATTGAAAGCGGTAATGTTTTGTGTGTAGAAAGGGGTGTGTTATTATATAAAATGTTTTATGGGTTGGTTTTTAGGTGCGAGACATGTTTTTGGTGTGATGGTGTTGTGTGTTTTATTTTATTGTTTTTTCTTATGCGAAACTAAGTATGTTTTGATGTGAACATTGGTTTCATCTTTTCTGGATGTTTTATAAATTATTCAAATGGTTTGTTACTTTAATCATGTGGTGCATATGATGTTGTTAACGTGGTTGGTGTATCTAGAAATCATATTTGGATTCTAATAAATATATTGGTTTTGTTTTGTTACTTGTTTTGATGTGATATTTTTCACAACATATCAAGCTAGTTATTATGTGTTGATTGTTCGTTTGGATATTTTTAAGTCCATGTTTATGTGTTTTAGTTTTTTGATTGGTTGTTACAGCGTGTCGGTGAGGAAACCCATGATACTACGATCATTGGCTTGTGTGCGCTTGCACACCTTTGCGAGGCATGTCACGTCGTCGTGTTCGAGCTGCGAGTTGAGATAGGTCCCCCCCTGCACTCTCCTTTAAATTTAGAATTTATTAATTTCTTGATGTTTTTTTAATTTTATTTAATGAGAAATAATATAAAATAATTAATTTTAAAATGATTATTTTGTGTAAAAAGAGCAGTTTATTTTTTACACGACACTTGAAATATTTTCTAAACGAGCAGACACCCAGTAGTGAAAGAATGCCCATTTGGTATTTAATCATAATTCACAGAATTTTAAATGTAGTTTTGGTTTTAAATATAAATGATTTCTTCAAAACATGTGATTTAGGTTTTCTTGAGAAATGAGGTTTTTCTTTAAAGATATTGAATGCCCATTTAGAACATTAATAAAATAAAATATTTTAGAAAGAATCACATTAGAGTTACTTATGGGTGATCATTGTTGTGCATTTATTGTGTGAGTTGTGTGTGATATTTGTGCCTCGTGACTGATTGATTTATATTGTGGATGCACCCCTTTTTATTGCATGTGTTAACATGGGAACCTGGCATAGTGAGTGAATCTTCTGAGAACAATTGTTGCACTAGTTTAGATTACACACTAGCTATTGGCCCCATATCAGGGTAATACTGAGTTATTGCTGCTATGGGGATTGGTCCCATCGGTTAGGCCATGTAGGTCTATGCCGAGCATTAGGGCGTTATGACGTCATCAAGTTAGGTCATGCCTTTAGGATGAGTCACATGTATGGTATGTTCTAGATTGTTCATTATCTCTTAGGTTCATCCCATGTTTTCTTTAGTGTTTATTTTTATGTGGCGTATGATTGGGAGGGCTAGTTCGGTTGCTGGCCCTTGTGTTCCACTTCTTTTCCATTTCCCTCAGTGTTTGTGGTGTGTTTAGGGTGGTTTTCTTAATAACTAGCAACTATAATTTGAATTTCTAAATTGCTCGCAGAAATGTTTTAATATGAAATACACCCATTCCTTTCAAACATTAATCTTGTTTTAATTTAAAAATGGCAATGGGCAGTTACATGTCTTAGAAATGGAAGTCTGTGTGTGAAAACCCATATTTTTTATAACTTAGTTCAAACCTGGAATTAGTAAATTTCATTATTTAAAGGAAGTGCATTGGGAATAGTTTTTTGGGCACACCTACTGTGTTTTAATACTCACACCTATAGTTTTCTTCTATTTTTAGTTTCTGTTGCAGTTTTGACTTGAGCTTGATCGTCGTGGGAAAGAGTTGGTTGTGGACTAGTTAGCGACTCTTAGAGTTGTGAGGGGTTTTGGTTGAGGTCAGGTCAGTTGGTTGTTGTTTTTCGTTCTTTCTTTTCAGTGTCATTTATTAACATTGTGTTGTTCTACTTTTCTGCTTCTTTATTTTTTTTACTGGGTGAAATCGTTCCCTCTTGTTTAGTTTTGATGGCCAGCACTATTTTCCATCCCGTGGGGATTAGGAACACCCCTCGGTCTATGTCACGGGCCAGCTGGGTGACCGGTTCAGGGTCGACCTGTGTTGGTTCGTGACAATTTTTTTATAAACATATTATAACAAAATGAATATTATTTGAAATAAATTTATTAATTTAATATTGTAATTTAATATTTATCACTCACCAAAATACCAACACTTAATTATCAGTTTTTAAAATATTCAATTTCATTTATAGGGTGCCGAAATTTTATTTATACTTTCATGGGAGTCATTAAAGTTTATAAGGGTAATATTACTATTAAAAGGTCACTTTACTATACATAAGGGTAAAATTACTATTCATAAGGGTAAGTTATTATTAATAAAAAGTCAATTTCACCCTATCAGACACTAAATATCTTACTGAAGGAAACTGTATTTGTATTTTTTTTCAAAATTTAGTTCATTGAGGTGGAAAATTTATGTTTCATGGCTTGGTTATAAAGATCATTCTTTTTAATAACATAATTTTGTTTCAAAAAGACTTTGTGTTGTGTGAATCACATTTTCTATTAAATTTATTTATAAGTCCTTGGGGTTCCACATTCTCCCCTCCATAAATAAATTGCATCATCACAACATTCAGTTAGGAAGTTGATGTTTGACCCTTGAAAATTCTTTTTTGGGATACCAAAATTCGAAATGGGATTAATACAACATCCCCATAATAAGAGGTTCCTGAAAATTGTGAATTTCACCACAAAATTAGGGCTTATAATAAAAAAACATTATCATAAAGTGAAAACATATACATGGAAGAGAAATCGGACAACCATGTTTTGATAGAGTGATTGGGAATAAGGTCATTATAAATTTGAACATCATAAAGTCATAAATCTATGATTATTTAAAATACCATTGACTTCATAAAGGTAAAAGTAAACAGATAATTATTTTGTTCTAAAATTATTTCCCTAGAGTTTAGGTTTTCATTTAATATCTATAGAAGCACTACATAAAATAAACATTCTTGATGTTATAATCTCATCCTTTGGTTGTGCATCAACGTATTTCCACTTCACTTCTTAAACGTAACAATGTATATTCATGATGAATTTTTATAGAATAATAACATTGATCAAATGATCTATAAGTCATTCCCTCATCCTTTAAATTCATTCTGAAAAAAAAATATGTTATAACAATTTGTCAAAAATCATAATTTTTTCTTAATTAATTCTTTATTTAGTTAACCATAAGAAACAACTAAATTATACATGTCAAAACATTAATGTCCAATTATTTCGATGAAAGGTCACTGAAAATCATATATTCCCCCAAAGCAACATAATGTGTATCTTATACAAATAATTTGTATACCTTGACCACCATTAAATATTTATAAAACATGTATGCTTACAATACCATAAATAAGTAATGCATTGTAACATAATTCATGAATCTAAAAAACAAATACTTTAATTATCCCTCCTCAACTACAGTAGTACAATCATCTTGGCCTTGATCTCTTTTTTTCTGTTGGTGTATCTTCCATTAGTGTTTAGGCCATTAATTATTATAGTTCCCTTTATCCTTACAGTTGAAGCATTGTATATTATAAAATTATTTCTTTCCCTCAGAATCCTGAGCATGGATATATTTTTCCCCACACAGTCATAAAACTCATTTTCCTTTAAGCATGAACCATATTATTTCCTTAAAAAAGTATCACATTATGGAAAATATATCTTTCCCTTGTTCCCATTATCCGTATTTTGATCTATCATCTTATTTTCCTCTTATTTACCTTCATAACCATAAGACATAGATAATTGTTTCTCTATCTTGATTTCACATGATACTATAACATCATATGAGGAGAATGATTGGGAGACAAATTCCCTTTGTAAAATTGTCTTAAGGAAATCAAAGAACCGTTCAATCTCTCACCTTGGATTATGTGTGTTGTTTATTGCTTGCCTTTCTGAACTTGTAAATTTAGCTTCATACCTAGAAACATTTTCATCCTCCTTCTACCTCAGATTTGTGAATTTTCTATCCATATCTACGATTTGTTCACGAGGGAAGTAATTATTCAAGAAAAATCCATTAAAATCCATCCATTCCAAATTTTCAATTTCTTTCTCCTCTATTTTGTTTTGATTTAATGACCACCATAGATCTGTATCTCTTAAGAGATGGTATAATTCAATGATAACCATCTATCGTTCATTACATACCAAACTAGTAAATATCTTCACAAAGGAACTTATCCATTGTTCTTCTACAAATGGGTTTGAATCCTCATTGAATGATGGATATTATTTACACATGAAACATTATAACCTTTCTCATCCACATTGTGGATCAATACACTCTATATGTGTAAGGTTATAAGCTGAGTCACCTGTCATAGTATAGTTATAAGTTTCTCAGCACTAGTCACAATTCTAGGACCAACATTATTATCTTACATATGAGGGAAAACCCTAAATGGGATACACATGTTCATATGGTTTCCATTCCTTCCACTAGGCTCCATTTTTAAATAATGTCGTTGTCATGACCCGTCCCAGTGGGGCCTGCACCGTGACTCCCCAAGCCCACCTCCAATAGGCCAGGGGCTGGTGACTAGCACCGAGTAGGCATGTCACTAACATGGGAGGCATTACCTAAGTACCTATACACACACACACATCTCCAAGACCACAAATGATGAAATGTAAAACACTAACGAACAAAAATGAATGCATACAACTCAACCAAACCAACAGATTACGATGAAAGCTAGAGTACTGTAAAATTAAACTGGGCCAGAATACAAGCCCACCAAAAGCAGGAGTCTGGAAAACTGTAAAGTCCAACCTGTAAGATCATAGATACTGGGATTGCCTCTCATAGCTGTAGGCACGCCTTGGCCTGTAGGGAACTCAGAAAACTCGGTCCTGTCCTGGTCCGCCCTGGACTCTGTCAAAAGGCTGCTCGTCTTCACAAGACACTAGACGTGTGGGAAAATATCGTGTAGGGGTGAGTATAACAATACTCAGAAGAGGACCCTGAAAACCACAAAGCAATAAAAAGTAAATGTACAGTCATCTATGCACAGTATATGTTTACAAAACATATAAAACAAACCATATATACTTCAAAACCCAGACCCATGGTCTAGAGACATGTCACGCAACCGCATACCCCCGCAAGAGATTCCGTTCGAAGATTCCATGAAGCACTCGTTCCTGGAGAACACACTTCACGAGTCTTAAAGCTCTGATGACATCCATCTGGGAAGTGCTATTCGTCAGGAACCGTCATGAGAGATAGTTACACTCATTATGGGAGACACGATACTGAGTGGGAAATATTTGGATAAACAGATGAGGATCACTACCTGGGCAATGGAGGATACCATGAATCATCCGGAATTCACCTGCTAGGTAGAGGATCAATGCCCGGTAAAGTTTGTCATGTCGATGCCTGACTCTACCTAGGGTCTGGAATGGATAGAGGATCTCGATCTGGGCCTCTCGGATGGATGCCTGACTCTATCACAGAAAATTCTTGGTGAAGGGATCATAATAATGCGTGAGAAAATGATGCCTGACATTTAGGGGAACAAGAATAAGGGAGACTAACCCAAATGAAATATGTTCAAGGAACAGTGGAGAAAAGGACCAAGCCATTTTCCAAAAAGTACACGACTTGTAAAAAAGATACACGCTGTGTTGTCCGACCCCGGGTACTGCCCATGTACAGTGGCCGGTGTCGTGAGGTTGTTCATTTAGAAAACGTAGTACACGGCATGTAGTACGGAGTACACGCCTTGTCTAGGTAACTAGGGTTGGCTTTGTGTACTCTGGCCACGTGCCCGTACACGGCCACCAACCCGTGTACTCCAACCCGTACGATCCGCATACAGGGTGACCCGCGCTATTTACCTCGCCTGGCCGGGTGATGGAGTACACGGTCGTGTACTCCATCCAGTGTCTGTGTATCCCTAGGATACACGCCGAGCTCGGCGTAGCAACCTCTGCCGAGCTATAAACACAGTGCCGCCTGAAACCGTGTACACCATCCCATGTCCGTGTACTACCCAAAGTACACGCCGAGCTTCGGGGAAGGTCCAACACACCGTGCCACCGAGGTCACACGTCGTGTGATCCTTCTCTGACCCCGAAACCCTAGCCACCACCGTCAGAACTACACGACGTGTTCTTCAGAAGTACATGCTGTGTATTCTGGAAATTTACTTAAACAGCGCTCTTCGCCAGCGCACCTCCTGTGCTGCTCCGATCATCAATCCGGTCATCCGATCACCGCAAAACTTCCAGGTTATGGTCTCCCCGACCCCACGAAGACACTTCCGTCGCTATCGGGCCACCGATCGGCTCTGAAAACGTGATTTGATCTTCCCGCATGATGAATGCTCTAAGAATTCCCTTTCACGATCCGGTCTGATTCGTCGTCCACCATCATCGCCGCACCTCCACAGGGTCATTTTAGTGTCGATCATTTGATTTGGGATCGTTGTGTCGCGGAACGGATGCGCAATGATCAGTTGTTCACCACCCCGCGAAGAATGTGAAGAACGCGTGAGAATGAATGGGGGAGGAAATCCAATAAACAAATAAATTGAGGAGCGAACCTTCATCATCGTTCTTCAGGGCATTTTTCTGCTCCCATTAATAGGTTTAAATGGAGAATAAATCAACATGAATAAAAAGCATGGATTAATTCCCCAAAATCATCCCAAAGAAAACCCTCCCGTAAGAACGAATGAATCAGCGGATCAAATTTTTCGTGGTTGATCCATGTTTGTCGTTTAAACTCTAAAATGGGGAAAAAGAATTGAATTAACAAACCCCTACCCTTTGAAAGCATCGATCATTGAGGAAAGGTTTCATGTTGCCGTTGTCGTCGAGATCCTTCAACGTCAGCACAGTGATCCTCGATCTAGATATTTCGTCGCTCATCGCTGAGAAGTCTCTCTAACACCTTGCAGATTCGGAATAGATTCCTCTCAACTGTTTCCAACGATCAAAAATTGCATAACCCATTAAAAAGAGAAACAAGTTGACATTTAATTTCGCGGTAGAATTAATGACATTGTCTTGCCATTTTGAAGTTATTATGATGTGTCATTAATTTAGGAAATAGCTGCACTATCGCCACGCTGCAGCGGATGTTTCCTTAAATGAAATAAAATAAACTGGTTAATTTATTTTATTTTATTTTACTTAAAACGTCTGAAAATTAACTTTTTCCCTCGATCTACGCCGATCTAGGTTAGCCTCATTCTTATGTAAAGTCATCGGCATAGACGTAACGGTGCGCTCAAATTTTTAATCTGGGCAACTATTTGGAAACTGCCACAACCGCGCACAAGTGCCAACTTACTTAACTAAAAAAGGTTCAAACCACCATTCCGGGCACACTGGACCTTAGAATGATGTGCCTTCTTCGCACCCGGTCTCGAAATAATTACATATAACATTTAGAAAATAATAAACAGAAAATATGAGACATTACATTCTCCCCACCTTGGGGTTTACGTCCCCAAAAATCCAAAACAAAGGCTACTCAAAAAGATGAGGGTACTGGGACCGGATTTGGGCCTCCTGCTCCCACATTCTCTCCGGAAGATTCTCGTGCTTCCACCGGACGCACACTAAGGGAATCGATCGCCCAATAAGGATCCTCTCCTGCCGATCCTCGATCTCCACCAGGTACTCAGCAAAGGTCACTCTCTCCTCGATGTCCAGCTCGCCCCAGTCGATGACGTGCGATGGGTCATGCACGTACCTCCTCAGCTGCGACACATGGAAGACATCATGTACCCGATGCAACTGTGGAGGTAGAGCCAGCCGGTACGCCACCTCGCCAACTCTGCCCATGATCTGGAAAGGTCTGATGGACCTTGAAGATAGAATTACACCTTTGAAAAATCTCTGCAACCCTTGATGAGGTGAGACCCAAAGGAAGACATAGTCTCCCTCTTCGAACTCCAGAGGTCTCCGTCGCTGGTCAGCATAAGACTTCTGCCAGATCTGTGCAGTCTTCATTTGCTCCCGGATGATCTGCACCTTCTCTGTAGTAGCCCGCACCAAATTTGGACCCATGAGTGCTGACTCTCCGGGGTTGGTCCAGCAATTCGGTGACCGACAGGGTCTCCCGTTCAAGGCCTCAAACAGTGCCATACCGATGGTGGAGTGGTAGCTGTTGTTGTACGCAAACTCCACCAGTGGTAGGTGGTCCTACCAGCTATGACCAAAGTCCATGATATAGGCCCACAACATATCCTCCAGAACCTGAATGGTCCTCTCCGTCTGACCATCTATCTGGGGATGAAATGTTGTTCTCAAGTTCATATGATCCCTAAAACCTCCTGTAATCCCTTCCACAACTGGGATGTGAAGCGGGCATCTCGTTCTGAGACTATAGTCGAGGGGACGCCATGAAGCCGAACTATCTCTTGTACGTAGAGGCGTCACAAGCTCTCTACGGAACTCTGCTCCCTGATAGATAGGAAGTGGGCCGACTTGGTGAGTTGGTCAACGATCACCCAGATGGAATCGTGCCCCTTGGATTTCCGCGGTAAGCCCGTCACGAAGTCCATCGATATTCCATCCCACTTCCACTCTGTAACTTCTAGGGGGTGAGCTCACCCTACTAGAACCTGTTGCTCAGCCTTGACCTGCTGGCATGTGAGGCATCGAGGAACCAACTCTGCCACTGCCTTCTTCATGCCTTAACACCAGAACTATCATCAAAGATCCTGGTACATCTTTTCCACTCAAGGATGTACCGCCAAAGGGGGTGTATGAAACTCTCTCAGGACCTCCTCCTGGAACGCCATTGGTACAATAGTGCGTCCTCTGAAAAGAAGTATGTTCTCCCCACCTTGAAAATATCCATCAGGAGCATTTCCTATGGATAACTGAGCACGTAAGGTTACACAGTCGACATCTCCATGTTGTGACTCCCTAACTCTCTGTAAGAGTGGAGGGGTGACAACCATCGACTGTAGGTAAGCTGTATCCTCTCCATCCACAAAGGATAACTGTAACGCGACTAATTGTTGGGTCACATCACTCAATAGTTGTGAGGTCGACCTTCTACTAAGAGCGTCCTCCACCTTGTTCCCCTTCCCAGGAGTATAGATTATCTTGAAATCATAGTCCTGGAGGAACTCTAGCAGATGCCTCTGCCTCAGATTCAGATCCTTCTGTGAGAAGATGTACTTGAGGGTCTTGTGGTCAGAGTAGAAAATAAACCACTCTCCCATAAGGTATTTTCTCCACATCTTCAAAGCGAATACTACCGCTGCTAACTCGAGATCATGGGTCGCATAGTTTTTCTCATGCAGACTAAGCTGTAGTGAACCATAAGCAATCACTGCGTGCCACTGCATCAAGACACAACCGAGCCCAGTCCCTGATGTATCGTAGAAAACTATGTACTCGACACCCTCCTCCGGCAAGCTCAAGACTGGGGTGCTCATCAAACTCTGTCTTAACTGCTCAAAATCCAACTGAAACTTTTCTGTTTACACGAAGGGTTGCCCCTTTCTTGTCAAGGCCTTCATCGGTGCTGATATCCGGGAGAAATCAGGGATGAATCTCCAGTAATATCCTGCCAACCCAAGGAAGCTTCACACCTCATTCACGCTCCGAGGTGGCTCCCATGCTAACAAAAGATCCACCATGGCTGGGTCGACAGCTACTCCATCTGCTGAGATGTCATGTCCCAGAAAGTGGACCTCCCGAATCTAGAACTGACACTTTGAGAGCTTCCTATATAGTTGGTGCTCTCGGAGTACATCCAGAACCATCTGCAGGTGTCTCACGTGCTCCTCCTCTGACACCGATTACACAAGGTTGTCGTCGATGAAGACAACTATGATGCGGTTCATGTACGGCGGGAAGATCCAATTCATCAACCCCATGAACACTACAGGGGCGTTTGTCATGCCAATGGGCATCACCAACTACTCATAGTGATAGTAGTGACATCTGAATGCCATCTTCGGTATATCCTATTCCCGCACTCGTAGCTGGTGATAGCCTGATCGAAGATCAATATTCGAGAACCACAGAGCCCCTATTAGATGATCAAAGAGGCCATCAATCCTTGGAAGTAGATACTTTTTCTTCACCGTAACCTGGTTCAGGTGCCTATAATCCACGCACAACCTCAGACTCCCGTCTGCCTTCTTGGCAAACAAGACCGGGGCCGCCCAGGGTGAGACGTTGGGTCTTACAAAACCCTTGCTATGAAAATCCTCCAACTGCACCCTCATCTCGTGAAGCTCTGTGGGAGCCATACGATAAGCTGATGAGGAAATCGGAATCGTCCATGGGTGTAAGTCGATGAAAAAGTCGATTTCCCGGCGGAGAGGTAGTCCTGGAGCATCTTCAGGAAAGACGTCCTCATACTCTGCCACCGCTGCTGGGAACTGAGAGCTCACAACATCCACTGCTCCAAGGGTAAGGCTAGCCAACTCATGAGTGATCGGCTGCACCCTCCCATGCATGAGCCAATTTTGTGCGTCCTGGGTTTCATTTTCTCTGACAAAGGAAAACCATATTCTATTATGGCGGACACACCGCACCCTTCACCTAAAATAGTCAATCGAGGCATGGACTGATGATAACCAATCCATATCGAGAATGACGCCTTAAGGCCTCAACGTTACCACCAAGAGATTCAAACAGAAACTCTCACCTCCAATGGTAATATCACACTGTCTGCAATGGTGCGTGATCATCGAGTGTCCTCCCATAGGTGTCTCTAAGCATAAGGATTGAGTCAACAGTTCTACCGGAATATCGAGGTTTTCTACAAGACATGTGGCTATAAGGTAATTATTGGCACCTATGTCTATAAGTACAACATCTAAGGTATAAAAGACATAGATCGTACCATGAATCATCCCTGGAGCCCCTGGGTCATACGCATTGACCGCATGCAGCAGTCCCCGTCCCTGCCCCCCAGCTCCCTGAGCCTGGTGCGGACCTCCTAGGGGTGGTGGTGGAAGTAAGTCGAAGCGTCTGCCACCACCTACAGCTCTCCCAGCTCCTCTGCCACATCCACCGCTTGGCAGATCTACCTAATCCGTTCTCTGCCTCTGCCTCGGTGGTCCATCCACCACTTCCCTGTCAGCAGCTCAACGTGTGGGGAAATCTCTAGCGAGATGCCCCCTACCGTCGCATGTGTAGCATCGATTCTCCCTTGGTTGAATGGATCTAGCCTGAGAGCCTTGGAATGTCGATCCCCTGTCCTGGGTCCTCCTATGATGTCTCCCACATCTAGATCTCTACGTCTGACGTCAGCTCCCTACTACCGGTGTCTTCGCACCAGTCTGCTTGCTACTGACTACTGGTGGCTGTCTCTGCTCTGTCAAGAAGCTCTTGATCACCAAGGCCCACTCGAGCACTCCAGCATAAGTAGAAATTCATAGAGGCACGAAACTAGATCGTATGTCACGCAGTTGACCATGCTCGAAGGTCCGAGCTCTGAAGTACTGATCCCTGACCATATCCATCGACTACCTGGCGAGGTTGGTGAACCTCGATGAATACTCAGCCACCATCATACTACCCTGCTGGAGATGAAGAAGCTCCTGGATGCGCACAACTCTCAGCATAACCAGATAGAACTCCTCTTTGAAGAGTCACTCAAACAATGTCCACGAAAGAGTCTCCTCATCGTGAGCCTGCGTGGTCTGACTCCCCCATCGTCCCGACGAACCATGAAGAAGGCTCGCTCCTAGGATCACCATCTAATCTGTTGGTGTCCTCACTAGATGGAAAACTCTAGTCACAGACTCAAGCCAGTCCTCAGCCGCATGAGGATCGGGCTCGCCTCAGAACCTGAGGGGCCTCTGACTCTGAAACTCATGGAGTGCGTTGAGCCTGCGCTCCTCACCGGTCGGTACCGCTGGTACCACTGTCCGCTCCACTGGTGGTGGTATAGCAGGTGCACCACCTGGTGGAAACGCTAGGAGAACTGGTCCTTGTATCAAAGCCTTGTCACTGAGGGATTCATCCCCATGATCGTGCTGCTAAATCCTAGCGGGTACGCGTCGCGGAGGCATCCTGTAATGAAACAAGACGTGTCACGGTCAATGATTATATCTGGATAGCTGACACCAAGGATATGAAAGACACAAACCATACCTATATGATGCATGTACCTTTTATTTCCCCGCAACCAGTGTTTTCGTGAACCGGGTCGAAAAGCAGCTTATCAGAGTCCTGATGTATGGATATGTCGGCTGCCGCACCAACACTGGGGTCCCTGGCCTGAAAGCTGAACCCGAAACACTTAACACTATTTCCCCAAACCAAACTCACAGACTCTTGGTCCTAAGGTAGAACCGACAACCTCTGATACCACTCTGTCACGACTCGTCCCAGTGGGGTCAGCGCCGTGACTCCCCAAGACCACCTCCAATAGGCCAGGGGTTGGTGACTAGGACCCAGTAGGCATTTCACTAACATGGGTGGCATTGCCTAAGTACCTGTAAACACACACACATCTCCAAGCCCACAAATACTGAAATGTAAAACACTAAGGAACAAAAATTCATGCATACAACTAAACCCAACCAATAGAGTTTGACGAAAGGTAGAGTACTGTAAAAGTAAACTGGGCCAGAATACAAGCCCACCAAAAGCAAGAGTCTAAAAAACTGTAAAGTCCAACCTGTATGCACAAATGTACTAGGACTGCCGCTCATAGCCGTTGGAACACATCGGCCTATAGGGAACTCAGAAAGCACACTCCTGTCCTGGTCTTCCCTGGACTCTTTCAAAAGGCTTCTTGTCTGCACAAGACACCAGACATACGAGCAAAGCCCGTGCAGGGGTGAGTATAACAATACTCAATAGTGGACCCTGAAAACCACAATGTAATACAAAGTAAAAGTACAGTCAGCTATGCACTTTATAAGGTTACAGAACATATAAAACAAACCAGATATACTTCAAAACCCAGACCTGTGGTCTAGAGACAAGTCACGAAACTGCATACCCCCGCAAGGGATTCTGTTCGAAGATTCCGTGATGCGCTCATTCCGAGAGAACACAGTCCACGAGTCTTATAGCTCTGATGATGTCCGTCCGGGAAGTGCTGTTCGTCGGGAACCATCACGAGAGATAGTTACACTCATTACGGGAGTCACACTCCTGAGTGGGAATGATTTTGATACACAAATGATGATCACGTCCTGGGCCATGGAGGATACCACGACTCATCCGGAATTCACCTCCTAGGTAGAGGATCAACGCTTGGTAAATTTGGTCACACTGATGCCTGACTCTACATAGGGTCTGGAATGGATCGAGGATATCGATCCGGGCCTCTCGGATGGATTCCTGACTCTATCACAGAATAGTCATGCGGAAGGGATCATAATCCCGCGTGAGGGAATGATGCCTGAACATCAGGGGAACAAGAAGAAGTGGCACTAACCCAAACTAAAGATGTTCAAGGCACGGTGAACAAAAGGACCAAGCCATTTTCCAAAAATTAAATGGCATGTAAAAATGATAGATGTTGTGTTGTCCGACCCTGGGTAGTGCCCGTATACAACAGCCCATTTCGTGAGGCTGGTCATGTAGGAAAATTAGTACACTGCGTGTAGTATGGAGTACACGCCGTGTCTAGGTAATTGGGGTTGGCTCCGTTTACTCTGGCCACGTGCCCATACACGGTCACCAACCCGTGTACTCTAACTCATGGGTCCGCACATGGGGTTACCCGTGCTGTTTACCTCGCCTGGGCGGGTGATGGAGTACATGGTCATGTACTCCATCTCGTGTCCGTGTATCATTGGGATACACACCGAGCTCCACGTAGCCGCCTCTGCCGAGCTGTACACGCCGTACCGCCTGAAACCATGTAGACCATCCTGTGTCCGTGTACTACCCAAAGTACACGCCGAGCATCGGGGAAGGTCCAACATGCTGTGTGACTGGGGTCACACGCCATGTGATTCTTCTCTAACCCCGAAACCCTAGCCGCAACCGTCAGAACTACACAGCGTGTTCTTCCGATCTACACGCCGTGTATTCTGGAAATTTCCAGAAATGGTGCTCTTCGCCAGCGCACCTCTCGTGCTGCTCCGATTATCAATCCAGCTATCCAATCGCTGAAAAAAATCCAGGTTCTAGTCACCCCAACCCCACGAAGCCGCTTCCATCTCTTTCGGGCCTCCGATCGGCTCTGAAAATGTGATTTGATCTTCCCGCGCGAAGAACGCTCGAAGAATGCCCTTTCCCGATCTGGTTTGATTCGTTGTCTGCCATCATCGCCGCACCTCCACCAGGTCATTGCAGTATCGAGCCATTGATTTGGGATCGTTGCATCATGGAACGGATGTGCAAAGATCCATTGTTCGTCGCCCCGCAAAGAACGTGAAGAACGCATGAGAATTAAAGGGGGAGGAAATCCAATAAACAAATAAATTTAGGAAAGAACCTCCACCGTCGTTCGTCATGGCGTTGATCCGCTCCCATTAATAAGTTTAAATGGAGAAGATATCAACATGAATAAAAATCATTGATTAATTCCCCAAAATCATCCCTAAGAAAACCCACACGTAAGAATGTACGAATCTGTGGATCAACTTATTCGTGGTTGATCCGCGTTCGTCGTTTAAACTCTAAAACGGGGAAAAATAATTGAAATAACAAACCCCTACCTTTTGAAAGGATCAATCGTTGATGAAAGGTGTTGGGATGCCATTGTCGTCGAGATCCTTCAACATTGGCACATCGATCCTCGATCTTGATCTTTCGTCATTCATCGCTGAGAATTCTCTCTAACGCCTTTCGGATTCGGCAAAGATTCCTCTCAAACGTTGCCAACGATCAAAAATTTCATAACCCATTAAAAAGAGAAACAACTTAACATTTAATTTTACAGAAGAATTAATGACATTGTCTTGCCATTTTTAATTTATTATGACACTTCATTAATTTAGGAAATAGTTTCACCATCGCCACACAACAGCGGATGTTTCCTTAAATGAAATAAAATAAACTGGTTAATTTATTTTATTTTATTTTACTTATAACGTCCGAAAATTAACTTTTTCCCTCGACCCGCGCCAGTCGAGGTTAGCCTCATTCATAGGTAAAGTCGTCGTCCCAGACGTAATGGTGCGCTCAAATTTTTAATCCAGGAATCTGTTTGGAAACTGCCACAACTGCGCACAACTGCCGACTCACTTAACTAAAAAAAGGTTCAAACCACCATTCCGGGCTCACTGGAGCTCGGAATGATGTGCCGTCTTTGCGCCCGGTCTCAAAATAATTTGATATAATATTTAAAAAATAATAAATGGAAAATCGGAGACATTATAGTCATAATGTTGATTAAGTTATAAAGAATAATGTATAATATCAACTATAAAAATACTTAACATAAATTGAAATCCTATACATAGAAAATATCATATTCCTAAACATGTTTTCTTGTAGGGAAAAATTACTTTGAAATCATTCATAATTGATTGCAAATAAAATGTGAATTATCCTAAGCATATATCCTAAGAGTGTCAAAATAGGTGCACAATGAGGAATTTTTTTGTGTACTTGGTTTCCTCGAGTCATGCTTGGAACACCTTGTCAATGTTTTTACTGTTATGTACATTTTTTCCGGACCCACGTCCACATGTAGTATCCAGATTATAATGTATTTTAAAGGAAGACCCACATAATATCTAAGTTACCATAATTCTTGGAGTTTATTCTATTATTATTAAAAATAATATATTAGGGTTATGTTCCCAAAACTACATTTTCTAAAGTGAGTTCCCAAATTTTCTACTAAACTTCCTCTGATGCCAATTGAACCGCACCAACCCCAATATCCTGGAGCTAGTGTATTCATTTATTACATTGGTATGGTTACAAGGAATCAAATCCTGAAGTAATAGAATGTTTAGTATTTTTTTAAAACCAAATATATACATAAGGTAAAAATTACATCATGAATGAAAGAAAATATTTTATATCAATTAGAAACACCCATAACTCCTAGATTATCCCTACATATAATTCATAGTATTCATCTTTCCAAACTGGGGGAAATAAAACCTGAGAGAGGGATGAGATCATATGATTAGTAAGGTTAATTAATACATCATAAGTAATTATAAAAATAAATAATATGCATCTGTAGAAGCTAAAAACACATTCCTTTGAACATATACTTGAGCGTAATATGGAATGAATAAAAGATGATATAATAATTCCATAATAAAACCTAAAAATGGATATACTATTAATCAAATAATCACATGGACTATAAATTACTAGATTCATAATGATGTAAATGCATAATGATAGATATCTAAAACATAACTTCAAGGCTTTATTCCAAGAATCTATCAGGGCTTCATCCCAAAAAAAATTATTCTCACTGCTTCATTCCACGAATTTAATAATTGGGTAATGCCTCTGCCAAAAACATATCCAATTTATCTCATAAGACATACTGATGCACTGAGGGTGATATTGGTACCCACATGATATTTACTAAGTCTAATTAATTCCTCATATTAATGGGTTAAAACATAAACAACATATACATTCATTATGAAACTAACATATGAAATGTAAATCACCTTCTGCATTCATTAAATAAAACACTAACCATTTGAAGTAATGTGGTGAATGGTTTCAAAATAGAACATCCATAGTCAAAACAATCATAAAACATCCAATAAAAATTTTCAGATTATATCATAAAATATTTATCCCAACTAAACATATGTATGAATAAGAGTGTTGAAGAAGATGAAAATACTCTAATGAAACCATTGTGTAATTCTTGATAGTAATACACCTTTACTTTGAAAAGAAGAGTTATTTTGGAAAAATATTTGTATAAAACCAGATGTTAATTAAGTTATTTTCTTCATAATAAAAATTTTTATTTTAGAAAAACAATTGTGTCTTAAAATATATTATAGAGTTCATCTAAAATTGATAAGAATTCTAGGAGTTCCTTTGAAATGCGCTTGTTCTTCAGGAAGAATTTTTTGAATTTTAATTTTGAAACACGTAACTCTATATAAAATAATGAAATATTATGATTGGTACAAAAATATAGAACATTAAAACATAATTTAATATGATTTAATAAGAATAAATAATATTTTTATTGAGGTAAGTAGAGAATAATAGTAACCAACATGAAAATGGTGGTTCACGTAGAAAACTCATACCACTTTGTAATCAATCAAATCATATTCCCCAAAATTGATAATAATAAATTGATACAGTAAATACCATGAAAATAAATAGATTCATGATATGATACATAAATGTTCAGTATAAAAACACAAAAACAAGAAATTGTGGTTAGTAAGGCATATGTCACGGAAATGAATCTGAGTTGGGGAAACCCATACATTATATGAGAATGTGTTCTGCACTTGACATTAAAATCCAAGATAATAATATTAAATCCTTTAATTAATTAATTCATAACCTTATATATATTGAATTTATTCATTATAATTTTATTATGTTAATTTATAGTCTTTTTTATGGGTTATAAATTAAAAATTTATCACATGGGAGCATTCAGTTCCATGGTTTTCACAATCGATATACTTCTATATGTGCATGGAAGTTCATGTGGAATTGATATAATTCTCCAAAATTGAATTTATATATTATTAATGAAAATAAATAATTTTAAAGGATTACATATAATTTTTTATAGGGTATGAGGATAAATTAATAGATAAAACTTTAATGACTGTCATTTAGATTATTTAGACAGTATTTTGATTATTATGAACTAGTTTTGTCGTATGAATTAATATTATGTATATATAAATGTTATAGGATATTTAAAAGGATAAAATACATATATTATCCTTTTCTACAAAAATAAAAATGGTTTCATGATAACTATTTAAGGAGAAATTGATGAACAGTACTTCGTCATCCAAGAAGGTTGTAAATCAGCACCTCACAATCGATGATTTGATTTTTAAAATAAAAGAGGGATAGTAAATAGATTGAAGGTTAATATTTCTTTACAATGATATAATTCTAGTATATAAGTGATAATTTAGTTTTCATGATAATTTGGATAAATTATGTGATGATAATATAATAAAATAAAACAAATTGAAAATTAAATTAAAAGAAAACGGAAGAGGGTTTACCACTTAAAATATCCCCTTGAGAACCTCCTTAAGAGAAAGAGTTTGGGTCTTTTGGAAAGACCAAGAGATCATATATGTGGAGAGAGACAAGGAAATTGTATTTTTTAGAAAATATCGAATCTTAAAATCGTTTAATTGTTAGGATAAGTGGGAGTGTCGGTTGGTTTTTATAGTGGAAGAGAGGAGGGTTTTTCTATTTTTTTATTCATTATTTTATTATTTTGGATCAAGACTATAAATAGTCTTGATTATTGTGACTAAAAATAGTAATATGTTCATGTTATATCAAACTGATGGATGTTTAAATCATATATGATTCAAAAATGATGCAAATATTCATTTATTTAGTATATTTCATAAATTATCAAATTTAACTATTCACCAAAAATTCAAGTATTTCAGAAAAATACCCAAAAATTACCATAACTATTTTCTAATATGTAGATTTCAAAAATGAACTCTATTTTATGAAAATAATTTTATAAATTTTGGAAATTTAATTATTAAATAATATCATTATTTACTTGAAAAATACATATTTAAAATTTAAACCGGTGGTTTGGGTTTGGCTTAGTGGTAAGAACCCCATAATACTAAATGAAAAATGGGGGTTCAAACCCCATTGGGCATAGGTACTGTACCAGTACTATAGCAGTGGTGGAACTGTTCATCAGCGGGCACTGTAGTAGCGGCATGGCACTGTAGCGGCGGCAGTACTGTAGCAGGCAGGTAACTATTCACAGAATCTGAATTGGGCTAAAATTTTGGGCCGACAGGCTATTTAATGGGAAACAATCCCACTGGGCCTTCGAGATATGTAATGGAATTCCCTCTACCCAGTTAAAAGAGGTCTTTGCTTTGATTTAATAATAAAAATGAGGCTTCGGCCCCAACCTTTTAAAAAAATATTTAAACCTGATTTTATAATGCTTTAAAAAATTAACTAAGGTCACATAAAATTATCCTAGAATCATAGGACAACAAAATAATGTTTAGAAATAAAATTTAAAAAATTAATATTATTTGAAATATTTTTATTAATTTAAAATCGTAATTAAATATTTATTACACACAAAAATACCAACACTTAATTATTAATTTTTAAAATATTAAATTTTATTTATAAGGTGCCTACATTTTATTTATAATTTCATGGGATATGTTAAAATTCATAAAGGTAATATTATGATTCATATGTTTACTTTACTATACATAATTGTGACATTACTATTCATAAGGGTACGTTTCTTTTTACCAAAAAGTATATTGATCCTATCAGACTCTAAATATCTTACTGAATGCAACTGTATTCCGTTTTCACAATTTAGATCATAGAGGTTGAAAATAATTTTTAATGGATATTTTGTAATGATATTTCTTTATAATAAAAAAAATTTCACAAAGACTTAGTATTGTGTGCATCACATTTTCTGTTGAATTTATTTGTAAGTCCATGGGGTGTCACATTCTCCCCTCCCTAAATAAATTGAAACCTCAAAACTTTCACTTCAAAAATAATTATTTAACACATGAAAAATACTCTTTGGGATAGTTAAATTGAAAATGGGATTAATAGAACATCTCCTTAATAAGATGGATAGAAAAAAAAGTGATGTTTACCACAAAATTAGGCCTTCAAATAAGATAAAATATGTATAAAGTGAAAACATTGACATGGAAGATAAATCTGACCACAAAGTTCTAATGAAGATTAATTGAGAATATTTTCATTAGAAATTTGAAAATCATAATTCCATATATCTATGATCAGTTAAAATATCATTTATTTCATAAAGAGAAAAGTAAACGGATGATTTTTTTCGTCCAAAATTCTTTTCCTAGTTTTGAGGGTTTCTTATACTATTCATAGAAGCAATATAGAAAATAAACTTTCTTGATGTTATAATATCATCCTTTGGTTGGGCTTAGATATATTTCCACTTAACATCTCAAACCAAATGATTGATATTCAAAATGAATTTTTATACATGAATAAGTTTGATGATATGATCCATAAATCATTCCTGTATCCTTTAAATTCATACGGAAATAGAAAATGTTATAACAGTTTATCAAAAATCATAATTTTGTCTAAATCCATTCCATAAATAGTTAACCTTATGATTCATCAAAATTATGTATGTCAAAATATTAATGTCAAATGATTTACAATAATAGCCACTTAACATCAGTTTTTCCACCAAAACGACATTATGTATATCTTATAAAAAACATTTGAATACCTTGATCACTATTAAACAATTATAAAACATGAAATCTTCCAATACCATATAGTAGTAATGTAGTATAACATAATTCATGAATCAAAAAAACAAATACTTTAATAATTCCTCCTCATATATAGTAATATAAAAATCTAGTACTTGATGCCCTTTCTTTTTTTAGTGTATATTCTATTGGTGTTTAGGTCATTCGTTTTCATAAGGCCCCATATCCTTACAGTTAAAGAATTGTACATTAGAAAATTATTTCTAACCCTTAAAATCATGAGCATTGTGTTATTTTTCTCCACACATGAATAAAACAAATTTTTTTATGCATGCAGCATATTGTTTCCTTCCAAAAGAATCACATGTCGGAAAATCTATCTTTCCATTATTCCCATTATCCATATTTTTATTTGTAATCCTCTTTTCCTCTTGTTTAAATTTATAACCATATGACTTAGGGAATTATTTCTCTATCTTTATGGCACATGATACTATATCATCAAATGATGAGAATATTTGGGAGACTAATGCCATTCGATGAATTATCTTAAGGTGATCCATGAAGCTATCAATCATTCACCATGGATTATATATGAAGTTATATATTTCCTTTCTAACATTGTAAATTTAGCTTCATACATAGCAACATTTTCATCCTCCTTCTATCTCAAACTTATGAATTTTCTCTCTATTTCTACTATATTTTCATTAGGGAAGTACTTCTTCAATAAAATTCCTTTAAAATCCATTGATTCAATATTTTCAATTTCTTTCTCCTCCTTTGTGTTTTTAATTAATTACCACCAATTATCCATATCTCCTGAGAGATGGTATAATTCTATGATAAACTTCTCTCATTCATTACATACCAATGTTATAAATATCTTCTCAAATGAACTTATCCCTTGTTCACTTACAAATGGGTTTGAAGTCCCCTTGAATGGTGGATGTTGTTCTCACATGAAACATTCTAACAATTCTCTTCCATGTTGTGGATCAAGACACTCCATATGTGTAATGTTATTGTTCTTAACCTGAATCACCTATCACATTATTGTTATAAGTTTCTCAACACCAGTCGCAATTCCATAACCAACATCATTATCTTCCATATAAGGGAAATCCCAAAATGGGATACACAAGTTCATGAAGTTTCCAATCCTTACACTAGCCACCATTTCCAAATAATGGCATGTAGTTGATTAAGATATAAATAACAATTTATAATCACTACTATCAAAATACTTAACATAAATTGAAATACTATGCATAAAAAATGTCATAATCATAAACAATGTTTCCTTAAGGGAAAATTTACTTTAAAATCATTCATAATGGTTTGTGATGAAAATGGGAATTATCCTAACAATATCCCACGAGAGTGTCAAATTAGGTGTGTAGTAATTCCTATATTCAAGTACCAGGTTTCCCTAAGTCAGGCCTGGAACACCTTGTTAGAGTTGTTACTCCTATGTACATATGTCCTAGATCCACGTCCACCTATAGTATCCAGATAAGGATGTATTTTCAAGGAAGACCCACATAATCTCTACCTTACCAAAATTATTGGATGTTATTCTATTGTTGAACAAGGAGAATATAGTAGGGTTATGTTCCCTGAACTTCTAATCCAGTTCCCAATGTTTTTACTAAACTTCATGTGATAGAAATTGAAACGCCCTGGCCCCAGAAGCACGGAGCTGATGTATTCTTTTATTATATTGGTATGATTAAAAGGAAACAAATCATGAAGGAAAGGGTAGTTTTGTAGTTTTTGGAAACCAAATAAATACATAATATTAGAAATTAATCGTGAAAGAAAAAACAATATTTTATTTCAATTGGAAACACCCATAACTCCTCGATTATCCCTGAAAGTAATTAATAATATTTATCTTTGCAGCCTGGGGGAAATAAAACCTGAGAGATGGATGAGATCAGATTCTTAGTAAGGGTAAGTAATAGACCATAAGTAATCATAAACATAAATAATATTCATGTTTAGATGCTAAAAACACATTCTGTTAAACATCTACTTGAGCATAATATGCTAGGAATAAAAAGATGAAAGAATAATGCCTTAATAAAGCATAACCATTGATATTCTATTAGTCAAATAATCACATGGATTATCAATTACTAGTTTCATAATGAGGTAAGTTCATAATTATGGATATATAAAACATAAATTCAAGGCTTCATGCCAATAATCTATAAAGGAATCATCCTAAAATCTATTATTCTTAAGGCATCATCCCAAGATATTATTAATTGGGTAATGCCTCCGCCAAAACAATTTCCTATTTTCCTCATGAGACCTACCGATGCTCGAGGGCTATATTGGGACCCAAATGACACTTACAAAGTCTTTTTAATTCCTCATATAAATGTTTTGAAACATAAATTACATATACATTCATAATGAAACTAACATATGAAATGTAAATTAACTTCCCCATTCATTAAACATAACAATAACCATTTGATGTAATATGGTGAATGGTTTAAAAATAGAACATCTAGAGTAAAACCAATCATAAACAATTCAATTTATCATGTTAGATGATATCATAAAATATTTATCCCATCTAAACATATGAATCAATAATACTGTTGAAATAGATGACAATACTCATATAATACCATTGTGTAATTCTGGATAGTAATGCTCTTTTACATTGAAAAGAAGATTTCTTTGAGAAAAATATTTGTATAAAACCATAAATGAATTAATATAGTTTTTTCATTATAAAATTATTTATTTTAGAGAAATAATCGTGTCTTAAAATATTTTATAGTGTTAATTTGAAAATTGGTAAGAATTTGAGAAGTTCCATTGAAATGGGCTTGTTTATCAAGAAGAATTTTTTGAAATATTTTTAAAACATGTAACTCCCCATAAAATAAACAAATATTATGATTAGTACACAAATATATAACATTATAACATAATTTAAGAGTAAATAATAATAAATAAGATTTTCATTGAGGTAAGTATAGAATAAGAGTAAGCTGCATAAAAATGGAGGTTTGGGTAGAAAATCCATACCACGTTGTAATTAATCGAATCATATGACCTAAAATTAATAATCATAAAATGATAAATTAAATACCATTAAAATAAATAGATTTAGGATAATATTCTTAAATGTGTAGTTTACATAAACCACACATATGAAATAGTGGTGGGTAAGGAACATCTCAAGGAAATGAAATTGATTTCAGAAAACTCATACCCTATATCTAAACGTCTTCTGCACTTGAAATTAACATCCTGGATAATAAAATTAAATCCATTAATTAATTAATTAATAACATTATATATATTTATTTTATTCATTATAATTTAAATATGTTATTTTATGGGAATTTTTAGGGGTAATAAGTTACAAATTTATCACATGGGAGAATTCGTTTCCGTGGTTTTCACAGTCAAAATGATGGTATATGAGTATGGATGTTCATGTGAAAGGGATATAATTTTCCAAAATTGAATTTATATATTATTAATGAAAATAAATAATTTTAATGGTTTATATATATCATTTGGTTATAGATTATGGGAAATAATTAATAGATAAAACATTAATGACAATCATTTAGATTATTTTGATGGCATTTTGATTATTTTGAACATGTTTTGTTGTATGAATTAATATTATGTATATATACTGGTTATAAAATGTTAAAATGGTTATATTAAAAATATTTTAGTTTTTTAACCATAAAAATGGTTTTGTGACCAGACATGAAGGAGAAATTGATGAACGGGGGTTCGTCGACCCTTGAGGTTGTAAATCAGCACTTCGTAGATGACAATTCCATTTTTAAAACCAAACATTGAGAGTAAGGAGAATGATGATGAATCTTCCAGTAAGATGATATAATTATATTATATAGGTGATATTAGAGTTATAATGATCATTTGTAAGGAGGAGATAAAGATAAGATACGAAAAAAAACAAATAGAAAATTAAATTAAAAGAAAAAGGAAGAGGGTTTAGCTATTGAAATATCATCTTTGACAACCTCCTTAAGGGAAGGTATTTTGTTATTTTTGAAAGACCAAGAGCTTTTTAACGTGAGGTGATACTAGGGAAGATTATTTATTAAAAAATTTATGAAGCTTTAATGCTTAGAGTAGTTAGTAGAAGAGAGAGTGAGGAGTAGTTTTAATGGTGGAGGACTAGAGGGTTTTCAATTATTTTAATCATTATTTTATTATTTTGGAACAATACTATGAATATTCTATATTAATGGGACTATAAATAGTAATATGTTCATGTGAGTTCAAACCAATGGCCATTTACATTATCCATGACTCACGCTTGTTGCGTAAATTCATTTATTTAGCATATTTCAAAAATTATCGAATTTTTCAAATCCCCAAAATTCAAGTATTTCAGAAAAATACCAAAACATAATTTTAACCATCATTCATTGTGTATAATTAAAAAATATAATCCATTTTATCGAAATAATTTTTTAAATATGAGAAATTTATATTTTAAATAAAAACATAATCTACTCAATAAATGAAAATTTTATATTTAAAACAGATTTTATAATACATTCAAAAATTTACTCGGATCACATAAAATTATAATTAATCATTGTAAAAAAAATATTTATTTATGAATACATTTTATGAAAATGAATTTTATTTTAAATAAATTTATTTATTTTAAATTCTAATTAAATATTTATTTGTCACAAAAATTCCAACACATAATTATTACTTTTTATAATATTCTATTTCATTTATAAGATATCTAAATTTTATTTATAAATTAACTAGAGAATTTAATATTAATAATGGAACATTAATATTCCTAAGGGTAACATTACTATTCATAAGGGTAAGTTATTATTCACCTAAAATTATGTTGATCCTATCAGACTCTAAATATATTACTTAATATAACCATGTATGTCAGTTTTTTGAAATTCAATTTATGTAGGAGGAAATATTAAGTTTCATTAACAGTTTATAAAAATATTTATTTATATTAACATAGTGTTTTTTTCATAGAGACTCAGTTTTGTGTGCCACACATTTTCTATTAAATGTATTTATAAATCATTGGAGGGTAACACTGGAGAACATGATTGGTCATGAATGAAATTTGGTGGTCATGTTTAAATGTGAATGGCATTCCATGTGTGGTAAGGGAATCATTGTAGGTTAATAGAAATTCAACAGTGAGTGTATCCTTAATTGTATAATAATGTTGCAAAGTGGAGGCTCAAATTTCCTTCTCCATGCATTTTTGGTTGTGAAAAGTATTTATCCATATTGAGCACTTTGTCTTCATTTAAGAAGAAGTTCCCCAAACCTTTTTTGAAAAACAATTTAATCCTCTTAGTGTACTCTTAGAAAAATGATGACCATGTCCCCTATATTGATATTATCATGTTACATTGAGAGAGTTTCAGTTGTATTTCATGAAAAATTTTAAAAAAAAATTAGGCTTGTTGAGTTTTTTCTATTAGATTGCTCTTAAGAAGTGTAACTGTTTTGAGAGAAATGGTTTGTCCGGAGTGATAGCAAGGTTCCCAAGTAGTAACACCTTATATGGAATTTTGGGGACAATTTATCCCCATTTTAATTATTTATAGAAAGGTACCTTTTTAGGGTTTGTTAGTGTTCTTGGTAAGTTTATTTTCTTTTTTTATCGATATTCCTTTTGTGTGTGAAAAATGTGGCTTTATATGGAGGTTTTCCTTGAACTATAGTTGTTGATTCCATATCTAACCCACCCTCAGTCATGCTCAAATGACATTTTAGATGTTTAATGACCCATGTAAGATATATTTTGATTACACACATGTTCATCCTGGGGAAAACTGCATAAATATAGTGTTTGGAATATAGTTTTCACAGTAAGAAAAATATGAAATTATGTTTGGATTCCTAGATAAAATACAAAGTTACCTTCATTTAAATTCTTTGGTTTATCATTTGAAATTATTTTTTCCATCCAAGATGATCATTTGGAAAACATTGTGTCAATTTTTTCTTGACACATCTTCACCTGGATTTGTTAAATATGGTTGGTGAGAAGTTCTTTTCCGCACATCATCAAGTAGAGACAGGTGCAATGTAATGTTCTGTCAATTTTTTTCACAAAAACGGGTTGGAATAACTATTTTAATTTAGTTTGATTTTTAATTTTCCCTTTGATCAAATTGTTAATCATGTCATGGGTGTCTTTAGAACTCTTTGGAATCATTTCAAAAATACAATTCCTATAGTAAAAATATGTGGTGATTTAGAATTGACATTAAATACCAGATCCTTTGGTGGAAGCACTATAGGCTGGATGGTAAGAGATATGACATAGAAATCATGCCTCTGGTTTGATATACTCGAGGAACTTCTATATCAATGCATGAGTTCATAAAAAAAAGCATTCTCTTGAGTTTCGATGTATTTTTTACCATGTGTAAAGGTGATTCTCGGAGGTTTATTGGGTTTTTGGAAACACAACAAGGATTTTTTAACAAGACATCATGACCCGAGTAGTTTGAGAAATGTCCTCTCAATTGCCCAAGTCTTCTCAAGGATGATATGTTTTATGTAATGGATATTATAGCATCTCATGATTTTAGATCAGATGAAATTCCATGGGAATTTAATTTTATCATTTTATGGATTTTCCTTTTTCTAATCTACGAATCGTTTTGTAAATATGAGTTTTCAAAAACATAAAAAGTTTTTCTTTTGGATGTGGTTAAAATATTAAGAGTGTTATTTGGTGATTCTATGAGTTCTAGTAACATTGGTCTTAAATGACTCAAGGTTTGGGTCAACTGGTAAGGGAACACAGTTTGTCTTAAACTATGTGGCACACTACTGTAAACTATGTGAAACACACAGTTGATAAAAATTGATCCACATGGGTAGTGCATAGATTCCCAACCCGTGAGCCTATCATTAACACTTTATGCTATTTAGGTAATGTGTGTGCATTTTTCATCACATGGAGGGTGCACATTTTGTCCAAACCATGCGGGAAAACCATGAAATCCCTTATCCTTAGGTAGAATCACAAGCACAGTTGGCATGTGGCATGTTCAACCATGCAACCAAATCATGTGCCTCATTAAAGGAGTAAAATTACCATTTTACCCTCTATGATTATTTATTTTTCCTCATTTCTATATTATTCATCTTCCAGTCATAGAAAATACCTCCTTGGTTTATTTTTCTACTCATCTATGTATGGTATGATATCTCTCATGTAGACTCTAATTTGAGAATCGTCATGTGCATTAGAAGAATCTCAGTTAGTCTATGACTTATCTTACTTCTTTAATTCATTTACTTCACATCTTCTAATTCTATTTTAGGGAAACCTAATTTTCTTTATTTCCAGTTCATTCATTTGATTTTTTGATTTATCTCAAAATAGACCAAATAAAGACTTGATAATTAATTAGTGGGTCATTATAAGAATGAAGTAGGTGTAATATATATTTTCCCTTTAGTTTTTTTGTGTAAAATTACTTCATAGTGAATCATTCCAAACATATCTATAATTTCATTAAAATGATAAAACATCATGAATTACTTTTCTTAAACCACCTTACTATGTGTTTGGGTGCTCCTTCTGATGGTTTAGGTTATGAATTCTACCTAAATTACCCCTTTAGGGTAAACTTGTATAATCTCCCACATGAAATGTCATCTTACTTGGTATTCTACCAACCACTTTGGGATTTATTTTTATTCACATATTATATTTCAATGCTCTGTTTCTTAAACTACATTATAGATGGGATTCTTGTTTACTTGTGGTAGATTTGAATTAATTGAATTAAATACATGTATTTTTTGAATAATACTGTCACATTTTCTAATAATAACCCTCTATTAAGGTGAATTGTGTTCTAATTAAGACGTTTATCTATATATGTATATGTTATACCTTGATTGGACTCATGGAATTAGAATTTTACAATGACCTTCCATTTAGTAAACAAGTGTTTCTTTTTAAATATGGTTGAATTTGATGTCCATCTTTCCTTAATTTCCATAGGATATGAAATTCTTAAATTCTTGGATTTTGTGTTTTTTACTTTAATTAATTTACTGAACCATGAACACTGTGAGTGATAATAGAGTTTCCTTTCATATAATGTTGAGGATAGATTCATTATTCTTATGATCAGTTTGCTGATATATTTTTTATGCACCAAGGGTGATACGGGTAATGCCAGACGGGTTCACCATCTGTTCTTCTTACCTCATTATGAGCGTTATTGGTTCCCTAGGGTAAACACCATAGATGGGATCAATGGAATGATGGTTTTACCAAGCCAAAAATTGGACCTAGTCCCTTATGTGAGAGAACTTCTATGAGCTTAGAGGTCATCTGACACATGGTTGGTTGTGATACTTGTGAGGATATTCATAGATCAAATTGGATGGTATCTGGAGAAATTGAGTACTTATGGCGATCCTGGTGTGATACATGGGTTTAATAATATGGTTCCCCTTGTATGGGCCCTAGATGATTCTAATTTCATTTCAGTATATACTTAATTAATAAAGGTTGTTGGTGCATACTTTTTACCCAAGGTATGTGCCTGCCTAGCCCAATCGCATGCTTGGGTTTGGTCTGTATCATGATTATTTTTTTATTTTTTTATTACATTCAACATATATCCATTATAATGTTACCAATGTTTCATGTATTTCTTGAATAGGCCAAAGTAGTTATGGTTATCCAGGTGTCCTTGAAGAAGTTAAGCCAACTTGGCCATTTAGTTATTTCTCATTCCTTCTTTTGTTTGATAAACATGCACATAGATCATTTTGTATGCATGGACTGGATTATGTTTTAAACACCATTTGTGGTGGCCTAATTAGTACATCTCACACCCTACTTGGGCCTCTATCTCACAAGGGTACCCATGTAAATTCTCCTATTTGTAGGGCCTTGATCCTTCTTGAATTTATCAATATACCTAGGAGTTAGAAGAATGGGATAGAGCTAGTAATTAAGAAGCTTGATGAGACCTCCATCAGGGACTTTTATTATTTTTCCTTGTTCATGTGTTGTATCATTTTTCTTAAAGCATGTTTTCCTGCATTATTGGTATCACCACATTAACATGCATGCATGTTTAGTGGTATATTTTTTTTCAATCTTTATTCAATTATTATATTTATCCTTCGTTACTTTTTCATGTCTTTATTACTACATTTATTGTTCATCATTGATTTAGATATGATTATACCATTGTGCTACTTGGATCTTGAGTGTATAGTCTCCTTATTGTTCCTCCAATAGACCCTCGCTGCTAGTATGTAGCCTCTGGTATATGGGGAAGTGCATTTTAGCCAATGTAGTCTCCAGTACAACTTCAGTATCTATATGCAGTTGAGTCGGGATGAGAAAATATATCCCGGCAATGCATTAGGGGGAACTTTATATATCATGAGGTGTTATGTATAGGATTAGGGAGTGAACCTAATCGACTATGGTACTCCTCATCTATGTTTAGGTGAATTGGAGGTTAACCCAATACACCATGGAATATTTTCCACATTATGGTGATATTCTAGGTAGTATCCCTTGAAATATTTTTATGATGTCAAATATTAGGTTGTTTTCATGTATTCCATTATTTCATGATCCCATGATATCCTTATTTATTCCATGCCTCTATGCTTATGATCATCATCTTTATGATATTATGTTATTCCTCTAAACATTAATATTATGATTTATTACCATGATTATTCCCCCATTGGGATTTCTTACTCACCCTTTCCTTCTATATCCTCCCCATGGTTACCTATGAAATGCTAGATAATCTATGTGAGTTAGGAGTACTATATATATTTTAAAATAAAGATGATTTATTGAAATTTAACATGATGTATTTATCTGTCTAATTTTCCCATGACCCTAGATCTCAAGATTATTTTCATATATTTTTGGAAATGTATATTAACAAACATATAATAATATGTGTTTAAGGAAAGGGTATCTATAGTTAAAATTATCAACATGTCTATTAATGTTTTGATATTAGGGTGGAAGAAAATTAGTTAAAAACCTAGGAGATAAGCTAAAATATAAGATAATGTCCTGAAATATTGGAAAAGATTTGGGTATGTGGTTTTCCTAGAAATGTAATCCCTATCTAGATAATAAAATTTGATGTAGGATTTGGAATAGATATACCAATGGGTAATAACCCTAAAAAAGGAGGATTTATTATTAACCTGATCATCACCAGATATACGATAAAGTGGCCACACTAGACACCTAGTTTGACACTACTTGGGAATATGATTTGAATAAGTCACATGATATTTACAATAATCACTATATTAAATTTTTAGATTAAGGATTTTTTTTCATTACAAAACAGTTTAAATGTATCTAAGGGAATTATTGATGTTTTAGAAAAATCTCGGTAAGTGGTGTGTATCTAATTAGCAAGGTTTACAAGAGTGTCTGATTAGAGATGTTTATAAATGACTCTAATTATCCAAATTTATAAATTTCACCAATTAGTGACACTTATAAATTTCTCAAATTAAATATGTTTATCAACATCGCTAATTAGGGACACACTATTTATGAACATTTTTTAGAAATTTTGATAAATTAAGAATTAATTATCTATGTTTTCTAGAAATATTGATGATTTTTTATATGATTTTTTTAATTCATGTATAAAATGTGTTTTTTAATATTAATCACAATTTTTTATTAGCTAGAGTATGTGGTCTGACCCATCCGCATCACCTTCTTGGCACAATATAACCCCCAACAACCACGCAATGATGTCACACCAACATCATAGATGCACCAAACCTCGCACGAACACGATCCCTAAGGGGAATAGAACATCAGATCAGGGGACTCAAAAATATTAATGAGACTAACTCACCACATGTTTTATATTTATAAAATTATTCTATCTAATATTTATACTTATATAAAATATTTCAATATTAAATAGATATATATATATATATTATGTATATATGTTTGTATATATCTGTATATATATTATTTATATATGTATATATATACTGGTATATATATATATTATCTATACATATATTAATATATTTCAGTATTAATATATATATATATATACATGATTGTGTGTGTGTGAGTGTGAGTGTTTATATATATAGGTTTAAAATGTGTGTGTGTTTGTTTATATTCATGTGGGTATGATTGTGTGTGTGTGTGTTGATATATATGTGTATGTGTGTGTGTTTGTTTACAAACATGAACACTCACACCTATATGTATGTATTTATATATTTGACATTGGGTATATATATATATATCTCTCTCTCTATCTGTGTGTAACACCCCAAGCTTCCTCGGTACTCTTCTCTTTGAATAATACAGTAGCATGTGTTGTACGCAACTTCGAGTACTAACACACACCACAACCAATCAAAGTAGCCGTTATGAATAGTAATACCTAATTTTTGAAATTTTATAAACTTTATTTTTCCAAATGGACTTCGCTTTTGTATTCTTAATATCAAAATTATCCTAAGTTGAATGTTTTGTATCTTTCTGAGAACTTCCAATTTTTTATGAATAGTGAAAAATACTTAAAACATATTTTTTAATCAAAATAGTTTATTGTGATTAATTATACTATTTATTGGTGTTAAAGTATAATTAGAATATATTTTTACCATTTTATCCAATGGTGGTCATTAGAATTAATTTAACATTGAAATTGGACATGAACAATTGTCAATCTTTTGATATAAATTATTTCTTAAAAACACACTATTTCTTGTGACAGCGGGAATTAATTATAAAATTAATTATTGAAACTTATATGTTTGTAATTTTCTAAAATAGGCATCATTTTTGAAATTGGAATATCAAATATAGATTAGGGTGAATTTTTGGGATTTTATTGAAAAACATCAATTTTGATGAATAGTGAAACCACTAAGGGGTACTTATAAAAACGGATTTTTCATTTAAATGAAATATTACAAATTTTGTGATTTGAATTTCAAAAATCCTACATACATGGTTGTCATTAAGAAGTAAAATGTGGTTCAATGAGATTAAAATAATTTTGTTGGTGAATAGTAACTTTTAAGTTCTTAATCGCGATTAGAGGTAATTAGTGTAGTTTAAGGTAAAAATAATGTTTTAATAATATGAGATGAGCTTGACACATGTCCTACCCTCATTTTATGTGCCATGGCTGACCAAGACAATCCATGGGTCAACATGGGGACCCCATGGAGCCACTTTAGTTGGAAAATGACATAGATACCTTTTATTTAATGTTAAAGTAAAAAATGACACAAACATGAAATGATTTAATAAAAAAAACTTTACATGGGGTTATACAAGTCATATTTTTGACTATAAATAAAAATTTGAAATATAAAAAGATTTCTTACATCATAGTATTTTTTTTATAATTTTTAGACATTAAATAAATTAAATTATTTTTGACATCATGATGGTGCAACGATGACCTCATTATTTAACGATTTAAAAAAATAAAAAGATAAAGTAAAATCCAAGGCTTATACTTGTCAAAAATCTATTGGATGAGTAGATTTCGAACCCTTATTACCTTATCCTTTAGTTAAATAATAGTGGGACCTCTAAAATCAGAAACTCATTTTATAATAAAGTGACATTTCTTTACATTCCAAGAGTTCCCCTCCTCTCCACTTATAAAGGCCCCCAAATCTACCACCTCATTCACACATTCAAGCCATTTGGCTAGGACAAACTCTGCCCAAATACTTTCCCAACTTCCCCCTCTTACTCCTAGAATCCTCACTTTGGGCAAAACTCTTCCCAAGGAAGCCTTTGGCTCAAATCAAAAAGAGTTACCCGATTTTAAGGTAATGTCTTCTCTAATGTTGTTTTGTTTTATTTTTCTTCTCCAACCCCCTAACACTTTTTATTCATTTTTCTGTAACAACAACAGTATCCTCAATATACTAGTATGTTGTTATAAGATGTATTTGAGCTACACTTACACACACCTACATCTAATGGTTAAAGAATATACTGTTTCTGTGGATGGAGAATTTTTTCCTCACAAAACGATGATTGTTCAACACTAATATAACACCTCTAACGGTGGCCATTATGATGAAACTATTTTTATATATGATATATATATTGTTTTTGTTTTCCTTATGATTTTTTATTTTCATTTATGGCATAAATTTATGGTTTCCATTATGGGTAAACACGATATTTTCATTTTTGGAAGTGTGGACTACCGCCCCCTCAAAGTGATTTGAATCATTAATACCATATGTGGGATGTATAAAGGATGGAGTAAATGGTAGTATATGCTATATTATACTGGAATTATATTATAAATTTTTATCATTATGATTTCATTCCATTAAATACGAAATAAAAATGAAAGTAGCATTCATGCGTACGTACGGCTTACCATCTCCATGAACGGTGCATTTCATTTCTTACCTCTAAATGTTACGTAATATTATGAAAGAATGTATATAATGGATATATATGATATATATGACATCTAAATCATGAAAATAATTCTGGAGATAATGGATATTCTACCACATAAACAACTTTTAATTATAAGAAGTTTGTTGTTGACTCAAGTACCAAAGATAGACAAAACGACCGTTATTAACTTAAATAATTACATAATGTTCATAACATTGTAATAAGTGATATAAAAATGATAATGAAATTGAAAAAGGTTCTTAATAAAGTAGATATTAACTCTAGTTTATTATTTAGGAGGTTAATGGATGGATGAGTCAAGTCAGACACGAGGTAAGGGAACTTCTTAACCCAACTTCCATTCTTTGGGTTAATCTCCTACTTTCAAATTATGTCATGATATTATTATGTCTTATTTTGTATTTTTACTTTCTTTATGTGTACCTATAGTGAATACACATAATAGATCTATTTTATTTTAAAAATTATCTTTTTATGGACTTCGTCTCAATCTCCTTTCATTGTGGCATATTTGGTTTTATACAAAACATTCTTTTATACGGTGTATAAACCCCTTTGACTTTTACTTTTATTCAAAAGGAATATTTTTTATACGATTAGTTTTACTAAACGACAAAATGGGAATGTTTTTCTTTCCGTACATATGTGGCGACAATGACTTCTTCACCGCCATGACCGTTATTTGGGTTTTGGCTTCCTCTACAAGCCTTACTATTTATTAAAAATGAAAAATAAATATCAAGATTTAATTTTCTTTTATAATTTTTATTGGAAATGGTTTTGAAAGAGTTTTGATTATTTCAATGTTTTGTATTGATATCTTGGGATTGAAATGTGGGAATGTTATGTTTCCTTTATTCATATTTTATGTGATTATATTATGGTTTATAATATTTTTAAACCTGTTCATATGAGGAATGCATTGGACTTAATAAGTGACGGGTAGAGCCCTCTATATCTCCTCGATGCATCGGTATGTCTAATGAGACAAACTAGTGTCTTGGCACAAGGCCTTGACAAAATCTTATTTGTGGTCTTGGCACGAGGCCTTGACTACATGGTTATGATAGTCTGGCATTATGCATTCCATCATAATGAAAGTGGTTATTTATATTGCATGTAATTATTCGACCTGTAGAATATCCATGTAGAGAAGTAAATGGAATTATCTCATTTTACTTTTTCCATATTATGTTGATGTTCAAGTTTAAAAGGCTTTTGTTTTAGATATACATTGCCTTAAATGTTTATGTTTATTTATGAAAGCTTCCGCAATATTGTTATCCTTACTGAGCATCTGAGCTCACCCCTTTCAATGTTTTAATATTTTCCAGGATGTGAAGAAGTATTTTATGAATGACCTGTAGGGATAGTCAGAAGAGGATATGAGTGTGGACTATGGAGACTCTATTATTGTAGTTTTCACCTTATGTTTTAGTGTAACATTTATGAATGTATATAGTGTTTCCAAGGCTACTAAACTAATCGGTCTTTCGAGACTTGATCTTTTGTGATCATGCCAATGTTACGAAGTAATGCACCGACTCTGGGTAGCTAGGGTTAGGGCGTTATAGTTGGTATTAGAGGCAGTTTAGTACTAACCATGGAAGCTAGATTTAGATAAACTCTGATTAGAGAACATAGACCAAAGATAGACTTTGAGGATTAGTATAGAAGAACTTCCTAGAATTTTTTTATTATAGATATTTTGTGAGTTTTCCGAGGAATACATCCCTGTATGGATACGAGCAGGTAGAGGTGGCTCTGGCACAGATGTACCTAGGGGTAAAACCCGAAAACACCGCTTTGAGCTAGACTCGAACTAGAACAAGTGCACGACAATGGGCCTTGAAGCACTCTTGGTTACAACACTCCCGGGGGATATGCTTAGGATAATTCTCATTTTCTTTACAGACCACTATGAAGGGTTATGAGTATATACTTTCTCAAAGAAAACATTTTTATGATTATGGATTATGTCCATAAATAGTTCAATTTATGTTAAGTATTTTACAAGTATGGAATTATGTATTTTGATTCATAAACTAATCTAGTTTATGCCATTGTTTAGAAATGGAGCCTAGTGGAAGGAATGGAAACCGTATCAATGCACGCTCTCCGTGTAGGGATTTCCCTCCTGCTCAAGATAATTATTGAGGATTTGGGGATACAACTGGTGCTGATCAACTTATTACCATAATGGGACAACTCACTCAGGTTATGAATAATAACCTTACTCGTATGGGTCACCCTGATCCACAACGTGGAGGATCAATGTTAGACCGCTTCATGAGGCAACAACCGCCAACATTTAATGGGGGTACAAATCCAATAGAATCTGAGCAATGGATAAACTCCTTAGAGAAAATATTCCATGCCATGGGGAGTAGCGAACGAGAGAAGGTTGTCATGGCAGTTTACCGCCTCACTGGAGATGTCGATCAGTGGTGTTTGCTGATTCAAAACACAAAGGAAGATGATGATGTATCGAATATGGAATGGAGGGAGTTTAAAGAGCATTTCATAGAAAAATACTTTCCTCGTGACCATCGAGTAGATATGGAAAGGCAATTTCTCAGTCTGAGGCAGAAGGAGGATGAGAATGTCTCAAAGTATGAGGATAACTTTTCAAGGTTAGTGAGGCATGCTGCAGATTATATACGTAACCCAAGAAGTAAGATTGATTGTTTCTTTGATGGGTTAAAACCATTTCTCCGTCAAGATTTAGTATCACAATCTTTCTCAACATATTAAGATATTGTCTCATGTGCTATCAAGATGGAAAAGGAATTCTCTAAGTCTTATGACTTTGAAGAAAAGTAAGAGAAGAAGAGATCTTCTGATCAATCTGGAAATGGAAATAAGGGGAAGAAGGGAAGAGTTGAATATCAGTCCTACAGTAAATGTTGGAAGAAACACCATGGTACTTGCTTGAAGGGAATGGGAGTCTGTTTCAAGTGTGGTGAAAAAGGCCACCAATCTCATGATTTTAAGGGAATGAAAGTTGCTGTGAATGTGGAATGCTATAATTTTGGAGATATGGGACATTATGAAAATTAATGTCCTAAGATTTAGAGGAACTTACCTCCGAAGAGGCCATGGGATCAAGGCCAAGATTATGCTATCACTAATGCTGAAGTTGAAGCTCCAAAAGACGTGGTGGAAGGTAATTTAATGGTTTCCTCATGTTTATCAAATGCATTATTTGATTCTGGATCATCGCATTGTTTCATATCTTCTTAGCTTGCTAAGAAAATTAGATATTTACAGTTTGATTTAACAAGATAATTGTCAGTCAAAACTCCTAAGGGAAGTATTATTGCAACAAAGTTTTGTGAATTAGTCCCCATTAGAGCACATAACTGTTCTTTATCCGCTGATCTCATTGTCATACCTATGATTGAGTTTGATATAATCCTCGGTATGGATTGGCTTTCAGACCATGATGAAAAGATTTATTGTAAGAAGAAAGAGGTTACAATTTTTGATGATGATGATAAGGAACACCTTATTTTTAGAGCAGAATCGTCACCACCTAATTCTTATTTAGATCGACCCCCAGTGGCTCAACTAAGTTCAATTATTGGGGAGGAATAGAATTAAATGACTAATAGCGAGGAAAGGAATGTTCAAATAGAGGATGTACCTATTGTGAAAGAATATGTAGATGTTTTTCCAGATGATTTACCTGGACATCCTCTAGAACGAGAAGTTGAGTTTTCCATTGATTTAATTCCTGGATCAAGGCCCATATCGAAGACCCCTTGTAAGATGGCCACTGTGGAATTAGTTGAACTAAAGAAACAACTAGAGGAATTGTGTAATAAGGGATTTATTCGCCCTAGTGTTTCTCCATGGGGAGCCCCTATCCTTTTTGTTAAGAAGAAAGATGGATCTATGAGGTGGTGCGTTGACTACAGGGAGATCAATGCTATAACAATAAAGAACAAGTATCCCCTACCTCGCATTGATGATTTATTTGACCAATTGCATGGAGTTCAATACTTTTCAAAGATTGACCTTCGATTGGGATACCATCAGTTGTGTGTGAAGAAGGAAGATATTCCGAAGTCAACATTTTGAACAAGGTACGGGCATTACGTGTTTATAGTAAAGACTTTTTGATTGACTAATACACCCTCTGTATTCATGGATCTAATGAATAGAGTTTTCAAGGAATATCTATATGATTTTTTGGTGGTATTTATTGATGACATCTTGGTGTACTCATAACGTTACGAAGATCATGAAAATCATTTGCGTATTATTTTGAAGACTCTTAGAAGGCATGAATTATATGGGAAGTTTAGCAAGTGTGAATTCTGGGTTCAGGAGATTTATTTTCTTGGCCACATTGTCTCTAAGGATAGAATTTCCGTTGATCCTTCTAAGACCAAGGCAATCCATGAATGGCCAGCACCGACGAGTATAACTGAGGTACGCAGCATTATTGGTTTGGCAGGTTATTATCGACGTTTTGACCAGAATTTTGCCTGATTGGAAAACCCATTGACGAAGCTCACACATAAAGGTATTAAATTTGTCTGGAAAAAAGAGTGTGAAGAATGTTTTGAAGAACTGAAGAGAAGATTATTCAATTCTACTATATTGACCCTACCATCAGGGAATGATGGGTTCGTTATTTATAGTGATGCATCAATGAGAGGACTAGGTTGTGTCCTTACACAGAACGATAGGGTTATTGCCTATGCATCACGACAGTAGAAAATTCTTGAGAAAAACTATCCTACTCATGATCTTGAGTTAGCTGCTATAATCTTTTCCTTTAAGATATGGAGACATTATCTCTATGGTGAAAAATGTGAGATATATACCGATCACAAGAGTTTGAAATATATTTTCTCACAAAAAGAACTCAACATGAGGCAAAGGCGATGGCTTGAACTACTCAAGGATTATGACTGCACGAAACATTACCACCCAGGGAAGGAAAATAAGGTTTCAGATGCTTTGAGTAGAAAAGATCATGGAGTTTTGAACATGATGAGAGTGGAAAGGGATCCCATTTTCTTGGATCTAGTAAAGATGGATATGGGAATCACCATGGTGGGTGAAACATCATAAAAATTTCAAATGGTTTCCAAACCATCTTTACTAGAAAAGATAATGTGTTCTCAGGATGATGATGAAGTGTTGAAAAAGAAGATTAAAACTTTGAATGATGGGCGGTTGAGTGACTTTGTTTACGAAGATGGAATTTTGAAATTTGGGAGGAGACTTTGTGTTCCCGATATACCTGACTTAAAGAGGAAATTGTTGGATAATGCTCATAGTTCCAATTTCTCTATACACCCTGGGAGCACTATAATGTATAGATATTTAAAGGGAAATTTTTGCTCGGACAACATGAAAAGGGAGAATGCCGATTTTGTGTCAAGATGTATGGTTTTCCAACAAGTGAAAGCTGGAAGGCAACAGCCTGGTGGAGTATTGCAACCCCTTCCCATAACTGAGTGGAAATGGGATAATATTACGATGGATTTTTTCATGGGACTACCAAAGACTCCTAGAAGAAATGATGCAATATGGGTCATTGGTGATCATCTCACGAAGTCAGCACATTTTCATTCTATAAGGGAAGATCTAGCACTTGAACGTCTAGCAAGAATGTATATTAATGAAGTTGTGAGACTTCATGGAGTACCCCTGTCTATTGTCTCAGATCGTGATCCCCGTTTTACATCAAGATTCTGGAAAAGTATTCAGAAGGTCTGGGATACTGAACTTCGTTTGAGCACTGCTTACCACCCTCAAACAGATGGACAATCAGAAAGAACTATTCAAACCTTAGAATAAATGTTGAGATCATTCTCACTTGACTTTCAAGGAATGTGGGATCAATATTTACCTCTGGTAGAATTTTCTTATAACAATAGCTTCCATTCAAGTATTTAGATGGCACCATATGAAGCATTATACGGAAAGAGATGTTGCACACCAACCTGTTGGGATGACGTTGGTGAAAGAAAACTTGTAGGCCCAAAACTGGTGGAGGAAACGATGGAAAAGGTTAAAGTAAACCAAATCCACATCAAAGCAGCTCAAATTAGCTAGAAGAGTTATGCCGACAACCGAAGGAAGGATTTGGAATTTCTTGTACGAGATCATGTTTTCTTGAAGGTATCTCCATGGAAGGTAGTTATAAGTTTCGGTAAGAAGGGTAAATTGAGTCCCAGGTACATCGGACCCTTCGAAATTCTAGAACGAATTGGGGCTGTAGCTTACCGTTTGGCAATGCCGCCAAGTCTCTCCAAAGTTCATGTGGTATTCCACGTATCACTGTTGAGAAAATACATGCCTGACCTAATGCATGTACTCGCCTATGAGGAATTAGAATTGGAACCCGATCATTCTTATTCCGAAGAGCCCATCAGGATTCTTGATACAAGAGAACAAGTGCTGAGAAACCGGATGACTCGTTTGTTAAAAGTTCTATGGAGAAACCATAAGATAGAGGAGGCAACGTGGGAAACCGAGGAACATATGATGAAGAATCACCCGAGTATTTTTATACAGTGATATTATATGAAATTTCTAGGAAAAAATTATTTGAAGGAGGGGAGAATGTAACACCACAAGCTTCCTCGGTACTCTTCTCTTTGAATAATACAGTAGCGTGTGTTGTATGCAACTTCAAGTACTAACACACACCACAACCAATCAAAATAACCGTTATGAATAGTAATACATAATTTTTTAAATTTTATGAACTTTATTTTTCCAAATGGAATTCATTTTTGTATTCGTAATATCAAAATTATCCTAAGATGATTTTTTTGTAACTTTCTGAGAACTTCCAATTTTTTATCAATAGTGAAAAATACTTAAAACAACGTTTTTAATCAAAATAGTGTATTGTGATAAATTATACTATTTAGTGGTTTTAAATTATAATTAGAATATATTTTTACCATTTTATCCAATGGTGGTCATTAGAATTAATTTAACATTGAAATTGGGCATGAACAATTGTCAATCTTTTGATATAAATTGTTTCATAAAAACACGCTATTTGTTGTGACAGCGGGAATTAATTATAAAATTAATTAACGAAAAATATATGTTTGTAATTTTGTAAAATAGACATCATTTTTGAAATCGGAATATCAAATATAGCTTAGGGTGAATTTTTAGGATTTTTCTGAAAAACATCAATTTTTGATGAATAGTGAAACCACTAAGTGGTACTTATAAAAACGGATTTTTCATTTAAATGAAATATTACCACTTCTGTGATTTGAATTTCAAAAATCTGACATACATGGTTGTCATTAAGAAGTAAAATGTGGTTCAATGAGATTAAAATAATTTTTTTGGTGAATAGTAACTTTTATGTTCTTAATCGCGATTAGAGGTGATTAGTGTAGTTTAAGGTAAAAATAATGTATTAATAATATGAGATGTGCTTGACACATGTCCTAACCTCATTGTATATGCCATGGCCGACCCAAACAATCCATGGGTCACCTTGGGGACCCCATGGAGCCACTTTATTTGGAAAATGATATAAATACCTTTTATTTAATGTTAAAGTAAAAAATGACACAAACATGAAATGTTTTAATAATACATTTTTTACATGGGGTTATACAAATCATATTTTTGACTATAAATAGTCATTATAAATCGAAAAATATTTCTTACATCATAGTATTTTTTTTATAATTTTTAGACATTAAATAAATTAAATTATTTATGACATCATGATGATGCAGCGATGACCTCATTATTTATCGATTTAAATAAAATAAAAAGATAATGTAAAATACAAGGCTTACACTTGTAAAAAACCTATTGTATGAGTATATTTGGAACCCTTATCACCTTAGCCTTGAATTATATAAGTGTGGGACCTCTAAAATCCGAAACTCATTTTATAATAAAGTTACATTTCTTTACTTTCCAAGAGTGCCCCTCCTCTCCACTTATAAAAGGCCCCCACCTCTACCACCTCATTAACACATTCAAGCCATTTGGATTGGTCAACCTCTGCCCAAATACTCTCCCAACATCCCCCTATTACTCCTAGAAGCCTCACTTTGGGTAGAACTCTTCCCAAGGAAGCCTTTGGCTCAAATCAATAAAAGTTACCCGATTTTAAGGTAATGTCTTCTCTAATGTTGTTTTGTTTTATTTTTCTTCTCCAACCCCTTAAACACTTTTAATTCATTTTTTTTGTAACAACACCAGTATCCTAAATATACTAGGATGTTTTTATAAGAAGGATTCGAGATACACTTACACACACCTACATTTAATTGTTAAATAACATACTATTTCTGTGGTTGGCGAATTTTTGCCTCACAAAACGATGATTGTTCAACACTCATATAACACCTCTAATGGAGGCCATTATGATGAAAATATTTTTATATATGATATATATATTGTTTTTGTTTTCCTTATGATTTTTTATTTTCATTTATGGCATACCTTTATGGTTTCCATTATGGGTAAACGCGATATTTTCATTTTAGAATGTGCGGACTACCGCCCCCTCAAAGTGATTTGAATCGTTAATACCATATGTGGGATGTATAAAGGATGTATTAAATGTTATTATATTCTATATTATACTGGTATTATATTATAAATTTATATCATTATGATTTCATTCCATTAAATACGAAATAGAAATGAAAGTAGCGTTCATGCGTACGTACGGCTTACCGTCTCCATGAACGGTGCATTTCATTTCTTACCTCTAAATGTTACGTAATATTATTAGTGAATGTATATACTGGATATATATGATATATATGACATCTAAATCATGAATATAAATCTGGAGATAATGGATATTCTACCACATAAACAACTTGTAATTATAAGAAGTTTATTGTTGACTCAAGTACCAAAGATCGACAAAACGACCGTTATTAACTCAAATAATTACATAATGTTCATAAAATTGTAATAAGTGATATAAAAAAGATAATGAAATTGAAAATGGTTCTTAATAAAGTAGATATTAACTCTAGTTTATTATTCAGGAGGTTAATGAATGGTTGAGTCAAGTCGGACATGAGGTAAGCGAACTTCTTAACCCAACTTCCATTCTTTGGGTTAATCTCCTACTTTCAAATTATGTCATGATATTATTATGACTTATTTTGTATTTTTACTTTCTTTATGTGTACCTATAGCGAATTCACATAATAGATCTATTTTATTTTAAAAATGATCTTTTTAAGGACTTCATCTCAATCTCCTTTCATTGAGGCATATTTGGTTTTATACACAACTTTCTTTTATATGGTGTATAAACCCCTTTGACATTTACGTTTATTCAAAATGAATATTTTTTATATGAAGCGTTTTACTAAACGACAAAAAGGGAATTATTTTCTTTCCGTACATATGCGGCGACAAGGGCTTCTTCTCCGCTGTGACCATTATTTGGGATTCGGCTTCCTCTACAAGCCTTAGTTTTTATTAAAATTGAAAAATAAATATCAAGATTTAATTTTCTTTTATTTTGGTATTGAAAATAGTTTTGAAAGAGTTTTTATTATATCAATGTGTTGTATTGATATCTTGTGATTGAAATGTGGAAATGTTATGTTTACTTTATTCATATTTTATGTGATTATGTTATGGTTTATGATATGTTTAAACCTGTTCATATGAGGAATGCATTGGACTTAATAAGTGACGGGTGGAGCCCGCTATAGCTCCTCGATGCATCGGTAGGTCTCACGAGACAAACTAGTGTCTTGGCACGAGGCATTGACAAAATCTTATTTGTGGTCTTAGCACGAGGCATTGACTACGTGGTTATGATAGTCTGGAATTATGCATTCCATCATTATGAAAGTGGTTATTGATATTGCATGTGATTATTCGACCAGTAGAATATCCATGTGAAGAAGTAAATGGCATTATCTCATTTTAATTTTGGCATATTATGTTGATGTTCAAGATTAAAAGGATTTTGGTTTAGTTATACGTTGCCTTCAATGTTTATGTTTATTTATGAAAACTTCCGCAATATTGTTATCCTTACTGAGCATCTAAGCTCACCCCTTTTAATGTTTTAATATTTTCCAGGATGTGAAGAAGTATTTTATGAATGACCTGTAGGGATAGTCAGAAGAGGATATGAGTGTGGAAAATGGAGACTTTGTTATTTTAGTTTTTCACCTTATGTTGTAATGTGACATTTATGAATGTATCTAGTGTTTCCAAGGCTACTAAACTAATCAGTCTTTCGAGACTTGATCTTTTGTGATCATGCCAATGTTACGAAGTAATGCACCGACTCTGGGTAGCTGGGGTTGGGGAGTTACAGTGTGTGTGTGTGTGTGTATTTATATATATATATATTTCTTATATATATAATTATATTTAAATATATGACAATGTATTTGTATATCAATATAGATATATATATATACATTTATATAATTATAATTATAATTTTTTATATGCATCTGAAGTCTAATATAATTTTATATTTAATTAGTCATTTTTTAAAACAATAGTAAAAATGCTATTAAAATAGCCATGTTTTTTTAAAAATATGGCTAAATTTAAAATTTATATATCCTTGTTATATATAAATATTTGTCTATATATAATTGTTTGTGTGTGTGTGTATATATATACATATATATATGTAAATATATATTTATAGTGATATGGAGAAAGGGGCTATATTACCAATTAATGTATGAATCACACAAATGCAGGAAAGTACTCGACATGGCTCAAATAGGAGGCATTGTTGAGATTGACTGGGGAAACTACCACTGAGCTTCACCTTTATATATAGGTGTGTGTGTGTGTTTGTGTGTGTGTCTATATATATAAATTTGTTTATATATATATACATGTATATTTTGATATATAAATACATATTTATGTATTCATATATAAATATAAGTCTATATATATACATATAATAAATATAATTATAAACTTCTATATATGTGTGTGTGTATTAATTAATGGATGTATACTTATAGATAATTAGCTATATTTTAAAATATTTTTAATAATGTCACTAAAATATCCACTTAATCATAGAAACTTTGTAAAATTATCCTCATTTTCTAGAAAATATGGCTATTATTAAATTATTTGGTGATTTATAAAAATGTCACTAAATTAAAATAAATTTAAAAATAGCCATGTTTTTAATCATGTCCAAAAATGTTGCTAAATTGGACTTTTTTTTTGAAAAATGTTGCTAAAAACATGGATAAATTTTAGTTTTTTTGTCGATTATGAAGGATTTGATCATACATTTTTTATAGAACATAATTAGGATAGATATACATAATGAAAAATGGCTATGGAAAACAAAAATTGAATCTTATAGATTTATAAGTGATGTTTAGTTGTCATTTACGAGTTTATTCTTTGATTTTCTAGTCCACCTTTTATACATTAATTAATCAAATTGTTCTAATCCCTAACTATCCTTTACATTATAATATTTAGGGACATATAATGAATAATTTTAATGATATATACAATTGGTAATGTGATTAATAGCCTAACAAAATTCCTAATATGATGTGATTATGATCTAAGAGTCACATACAATTACTGGCATAACTAACTGAAGCTAGGAATGATAACTTGGACCACATAAAAGTCCCTTTCAGGGATAAATTTATAGTTTAGTTCTTTATATGATAAAGTCATAAATATTTTAATGTATTTATTGATCCAATAATTTATGAATAATGGATTAACTCATTTGAGATGATATACTCTACCATTTAGTGCTCTAAGATAGAGATAGTTATATTGGTTGTTTACCACCTTAAGGGATAGTTCGATCAGTGGTGGAAACTGATCAAGAATATAAAGAACATAGAAGTAATATATTCTAGTTAGTGGGATAAATTCAATATTTTACTTATCAACAAATATTTTCCATATATTATCCATTTTAAAATTGAGATGGAGTTCCTTGAACATAGGAAAAATGTAGACGAGTCTATAATTTTTTAGGAGCTTAACTTCACCAGAATATTATGATATGCCTCTCCTATTATCATTAACATGGAATGTGTAATTGGAAACTAGTTTAATGATATAAATATCTGTATTTTAATAGATTTAGAAATTTAGGCCATTGAAAACTATAATGAATTTGTTTTATGTGACTCAATCATAGTGATGGAAATGGTTCATTCTTAGTGAATTTGTGGGAAAAGATATAAGAAATTAGAAATGGTGTTAATCCCTTGGTAGTGAACAGATAATAATCACGATTATAAAAAAAATACAACACCTCACAAGTAAATTTATTGGAAAGAACGATCGTGGAAGATTTCTCAAGGGGGGGGGGGTATTAGTGTATCAACTGTGGAAAGGAGGAACATTAAGCCAGCACTTGTAGAAGTGAGTTGAATTATCCCAAATTTATGATTGAAGAAAATAATTTACAAACCAATCATTGTCATTTTGTTCACATTAATGAATTTTTAAACTAGAAAATTCAATGTAATATCCCATATGTTATCCAAAATATCTAATGATAACAACCCCTAAGGCGAGGAGATCATGGGAGGTCTTCTGAAAATACTACTACATAGATGCATCAAGACAATAATTTAGTGATAGGTATGTTATTTATTCATTCATTAACAACAAAAATACAATTTGATTATGTTTTTATTCACTCTTTCATATCATGAATGTTTAGTAGAAATTCTCAAATACAATCTCAAAGAATGATGTCAAAGGAATCACTGAAAACATCTAATGGAGCAATGTTGTCTCTCAAGTATGTAACTATTCACTAGTTTATATTTGCGAAATTAATATCCTAGTGAATATTTTCATAATCCCTTTAGTGTAACATTACTCTAAAATGGGAATGGGTTATTTGTCTCTATATATATCCCAAATAAAATTTTGGGAGAAGAAAAACACTTTCCTTATATAGAATTTTCATCTTGATCTATACAAGTATACGAGGGTGGATTAATCTCATTGAAAATAATCATTAGAATCATGGGTTATATTGAGTTATTATAAATCATAAATGCATTAAAATATTGAATCAAATGAGGCGAAAAAACTTGAGGACATTCCCATTTTCTAGGATTATACTAATTCATTCGCTAAAGAGCTTCATGGTATTTTACATTATTAAGAACATGAGTTCTCAATTGAACTTATAATTAGGTCTCAGTTGATATATAAAAATCTATATATAGTGGAACCAATATGAATTGATGAACTAAATAAGAAATTACAAGAATATATAGACTTGCATTTCATATTTTTGAGTGCTTCACTGTGGGGTGCACCAACCCTCGTTGTCAAATATATGGTTCAGTCGATGAATCACTATATTTATTATTATAATATCAAAAAGATAATGATAAATAAAATCTATATTTTATAATAGATTGATTACTTGTTTTATCAGTTACATGGATCTTAATAATTCTCTACAGGGGAACTTCAGTTGGGTTATCATTAAAAAAAATTGAAGATGGATGATATTCATAGGACTTCCTTTTATACCAAGTATATCCAATATGGTTTTATACTCATTCCACTCAAGAATTCTCTAATGATCTTTATATACATAGTGAATAGAGTTTTTAAATATTTCATATAAAAAATAATGTATTATTTAGAGAATTTACAATTATATACTCTAGAAACAAGGATCAATATGAAGAGAATTTGATTGTTGTATTGAATACCGTGATAAAGGAGTAGTTATATGAAATGTATTGTAAATGTTAGTTTTGGATGGAGCATGTAAAATTACAGGGGAATTTTATCACATTTGAGGAGAAATATATGGATTCATTAATAAATAAGTTGATTAAGGATTGTTCGAGATCACTATATATGATAGAGATCCATTGATTCCCAAGAGTAGTTTGGTACTATTAGGAATTTATGAGAAAATTCTCAATATATTGAAACTCACTAAACTATCATACTTGGAAGGGAGTGAAGTGTGTATGGATAAAAGGGTGTGAATAAATTTACAAGTAGATAAATAAGAAGATGACAACATAAATTAGGCTCAATGATAACAAAATTGGGGTTTGATTTTTGATCTACAATAAACATTTAAAAGGGGATTGTGATTTTTACTCACGTATAATGATGAAGGGATAGCTATGACTCAAGATAGTTGGAGGTACCTGGATAGAATTATCTAAAGAATGACTTAGAGTTGGTTTTGGTAATCCCTCTATTGAATATTTTGAGGAAATATCTCTACAGTGGAAGGTGTTATATATATACAGACCAAAAGATCTTCAAATATATACTCAAAAAAAAGAAACTCGTCATGAGAAAACATAGATGTTTAAAGATGATCAAGGATTATGATTTCTCAATCCATAATTATTTAGGGAAGGAGAAAAAATTTAAAGATACCTTAATTATAAATGATCCAATAACATTATCTATGATGAGATTTCGGAATGATCCAATCTCCATGGTCATGAAAAATAATAGACATTAGAGTCATGAAGAAAGAAACATCTCACTACCATTATCAAATAATTTTGGGTCAATTATTACATTAAAAGATTATGAATAGTAAAAGGGGTTATGTGGAGATACAGAATAAGGTGAATGATGTGAGGAACTAAGAACCCTCTTAGTGCATTTTTTTTGATAAAGATGATATAATATTATAGAATAAACATTGTGATCCATTAGACAAATAAATAATGAAGAAGATATTGAATGATTCTCATAGTTTAACATTATTCATCCACATAGGAAACATGAAAATGTATAGAGATATCCAAGAACACTATTGGGGGGAAAATCAAGAAGAAGATTGAGAAGTAAACATCAATTTTAATAGTGTCTCATTTGGTGAAGGATGAGAGGAAAAATCTCAATGGGATGATGTAAACATTTAAAATACCTACATGGGAGTGGGAAAACATCCATATAAATTTTTTTAATGGGTCTTATAGAGAAATTAAAAAGGGAACATTTTCATATGGGTATTGGTGGACTGTCTTATAATGATTTCTCAAATCACTATCATTTGATAAGACTTCTATCTTGGTCATGTTTCTGGAATATACATTAGATAAGTGGAAAGGATTCATGTATCACCGCTATCAATTTCATTTGATTGTGATATAAGTATTACCTAAATATTTTGTAAAATTATGTTGAATTATTTTAACATAGACATCACATTAATTATGACCTATCACCCCCATGATGATGGAGAATATGAATAAACTATCAAAATACATGAGGATATTTTGAGATATTTTGATATAGACTCCAAATGAGGCTTGGGAAAACATATTCCATTGGTTGAGTTCCTGTGTGACAACAATTTTCACTCCATAATTCAAAAATCCCCATATAAATCCTTATTTGGGTTGAGATTGGGAACCAATGTGTGTTGGCATGGATTTGTTGAATGAAAGGTTCTAGGATCTAGTACGGTTGAATAAATGGTAGAAATTTCAATAATATTACGTTACACATCAGGATGGCTCAAAGTATATAAAAGAGTTATTTCTATAACCATCAATGACACATGGATACTAAGTTTTTGTAAAAAAATGTTCCACGATATATCATAGAAGAATAGAGTCTTGAGGTTTGGGATGTATGGGAAGCTAATTAAACGATATATCGGCCCTATGAGAATCTTGATCATATCGTAATAGTGGAATACTAACTGATATCCCACAAAACCATTATATATTATATGATGTGTTCCACATATAAATCACAAAAAAGTACATAATAGAACACTCTGATGTACTAAATGTTGAGATATTACATTTCTAGTATGAACTTTCTTATGAGAATCATCCAGTGAAGATCTTGGACTATAGAGACAATGCTCTTCATAGTAAGAAAAATAACCTAGTCAAGATACTTTAGAGAAATCATAAGTATAAATAAGAAACATGGGAAAATAAATAATCGATTAATCTTAAATACCCACATTTATTTTCACCATTGTATATAGAAAGAAATTTTTATGTTGACATTTCTTAAGGGGGAAGAATGTGATGACCTGAAAATTATATATAGAAATATCCATTTTTAATATATATATATATATATCATATTAGGTAATGTTGTTAATAAAAATCACCATCACTATATATTTTATTCAAAAAAACTATTTTTATATTATTACTTTTGGGGTAAAAAAAATTATTGGGGTATAGAAATAATATGGATATATTTCATGCTTTGAAATGCATTTTCAGAAAAAACTGTATATATTTTGTTTTATGCACTAATATCTAAAACAAATTCTTATCGCTTATATAATTTCAATAAAACAAAATGACTTATTTTTTTGTATTCACCATGTGAAAATGATCTTAATATTAATTTTTTTTTCTCTACGAAAAATTGTTCTTAGATGATAAGTGAAAAAATGCATTTTTTTCCAATATGATGAATTTTATTACTTTATTTATATATAAGTCACATATATAAATTTATAAAAAATTCTTATTTATAAAATAAATATTTATGGACTAATTTCATAAATTATAAATATAATTTTACAAATTTATGATACCAATATTTATATTTATAAAATTTAATATTTTAATTTTAATAAAAATTTATTTTTGAAATTTTTATTTAATTGAAAAATATTAGGGAAAATTATTTTTTGGATTCATTTTTTTTCAAATAAATTTTTTAATGAAAATTATTTATGTCTTTCAAATCATTAAAATTCATAATCTTATCTCACATTTAAATTTTAAGCATAACATTTGATTTTTTTTAAGAAACTATTTTTACACATTATATGCGCTAATACTAAAATTAATTCATCTAAGTCATAGAAATAATATTTTATAAAATTATATTTATATATGAAATCAATATTTTATGATTATTAAATAATTTCAATTATAATTTTCCTCATTAAAATTAGTTACCAATTGTGATAGTGGAGTTACCATAATAGGGGTAAACTAACATAAAAGTGGTTTAATATAATGAAAATGTTTAAAACATGTTGAAATATTTTGTGATATTAGTTTGAGAAAGTAGTATATACCTTATCTGTACACCCACACCATTATTGGGAATTTTTTCATCTTTGCGATAGAATAATTTAGGGGAATTATTCAAATGGATTTATATATTATCAAAATGGAACTATCATTACATAAAACATTATATCAACTGTTCTCCATTTATCCTTCCTAGGTGGATGTCTCTGCTATAGGGAAGATCATTTTCGGGTATGGTCTAGAGAAATGTTTGGTTATGAATGGTTATATATGGACCCAAAGTAACCAACAAAGCCATGACATATCCTTTTAGTCAATCGTTCGAGATTATTCATCCATTTTCAACCTCTTGTGAGGTGATCCCAAGGGAGGATGGATATCCATGTGGGACTTGAGGTCTAGAGGGAGTTTCTCATATGAATGGGATTGTTTATTCAAGGTGAACTCGAATTGTAGTGAATTTCTCAGATTACTATATATCCTATTATTATATTAGGAAGTATGGGTTTCCTACAATTCAGTTTACTCACTGATCGATATATTTCTTGAATTGATCAGTCGATGGTCCTTGAGCACAAATACTTTTCACTTATTTCTTAGTGAAGTTGGGATCATATTATAATATCTCTACCAATTTTGGTGGATCCCCATTCACGATAATATTTATAATGAGTTCATCACATCATCTAATACCCAAGAAAACACAAAGAAATATCTCTATTGGTAAGGGTCCTTCAAACTATGATAGAGGAATGACTTTGTTATCCCCTCCCTACCCCCTCACTCATCACATTCAATGATGGTATACTGTTTTTTCTTCATGTTAATATTATAAGTATATATGTTCAACAAAGAAGGGATCATCCAACATAATAGTCCCCAGGTATTTAGGTTTTATACATGGATACTCTTGTTGTATGCCAATATACTATGTTGGGCTACAAAACCTTTTTAGAAATATATTATGTATTTGGACTGGTAAGATTTTACACCATGTTTCAATGTGGATGGATCTTCCCATCCAGAGATTCCCATACCGATGTCGCAGTTTGTTCCTTAATGTTGGTGAACAAATTGGTGGAGGTACAACCCATTAACTTAGTTGTACCCACCCTTGCTCATATTTACAAATTATTGTGTAATATTCATGATTCTAGGTCCCCACATAATATATGCGGGTTATTCCAATTCTTATATAGATGGGTGATGTAGCATTGTGGGTTCTAGGAATATCAGTATGCTACAATGATCCCCCATTCTTCATTTCACCCTTAACTTCTCAATATTGATGTCATTAGACTGAAACTCTTATACCTGATGGTGTGGCTGAGATGTTGAGTTATCTTTCCCACTTTACTTCCATCCCTTTCCCCACACTTTCTATTATAGTGGTTAATAATGTTAAAGGTACTTCGATGGAATGATATTTCCTTATCCCATTGTAATATGGAACTTTGGATACACATATAGATGGAAAAATCATCAACAAACACTATAATTCTTACTAATTTTCACAACATTTTGGATGTATTCCATAACTTGTATATTTTAATCTTCCCATTATTAAAGAGCCGCACCATGTTATATTACGCTATTTTTGGCAGATGATGATGCTTGAAGATTTTAGCATGAAATTTTCCTTTCATTTTATGCAAATAGCCATCAACTTATCATGGGCTTATTCTAGAATATGAATGGAATAATATCGTGATTTGTTATTAGGGAATTAAATATGAATTGTTTATAAACTACTGGCCTCTACCAAATTATTTCCTGACACACCTTCATCATTTTTTTCAAATAGAGGCTTCCATAAATCCCATTTCTCTATATGCCTTAGAAAAGCATCGTTCTCCATCTCCCCCTTATTTAAGGTGGTGATGATCTGATTTTTTTCAACATAAATTGATGATATACCTAATGGTGTTTAACCCAATGGAATAGATTTGGTAACTCCCCCAATTTTGGATGGGCTTATCAACTTGGTTCCTAATACTAGACAGGAGGTAGAGATGTAAGATTTTCCAACAATGGAGTCATTTTTTAAATTAAACCCATCTTCTATAACTGAAATTCGAAATTACATACCCTTGGTAGTGATTGAATTTGGTCAAGATCCCAACATTTCTATTAAACATTAGGATGTATGAAAATGGTCTTGTCACCAAATTTATAATATCATCAAAGAGACCCTTGGGTGAAAATGGATAATAGATCGAACTGAATTTTCTATCTTTAACATTATTTAGGATTATGAGGATATGATTTCTGGCACCTACATATCCTTATCCCCCATACCCTATTCTCTTGAGAAGGTTATTCTGCTTGTAAAAGTGACCTTAATCAGTTTAATGCTTCCAATAATCTAGTGAGATCCTTATAGGATACTACCACTAAGATACATCAGTTAGTTTCTAAAGAATCATGGTCTTATGATCATGTGGTCACATACACTATAGAGTTGTGTGAATGTGAGGCTCTTGAAACTAGGGAAAAGGTTCATGTAACATCAATAAATGAATGTTTGGAATACATTAAGAAGAAAGGGTTTATATTTAAGGTACATCATAAGATAGATTCACCCAATACCAAAAAATGATGTTGGGAAAATAACATGTTCAGAAGATACCCTTGATGGATCGTGTTAGGTAGTAGTTTATTTTCCAACAAAAGTGATTCGAGATTTAATATATCCATTTTGTCTATTATCTATTTTATCCTTATATTTTTTAGTAGATTTATGGAGAGACATCAGGATTTTCATTCTCCCCCTTGGTCTCCATTTAAATGAAAACATTTTCCCTCTTTAATGGTCATACATTATCTTATCTTTCCATGCTAATAAATCTTAACATTTCTTTTAATGAAATACTATTTCAAGGGATACCAATTATAATCACAACTTGGTTTAGTAAAATTTACATGATCTTATAATACTCTATTTTCCTCCTAATCCAAGGGACTCAATGATAATAGTTTAGATGATTGATTTGATTACATGAAAACCCCTATTAACTATGTGTATTTTTATGGGGGAACCGTAACTTTTACCCATATCTAATATGGTGTGAGCTTAGCTGGTGTTACATGACATTTTCATAGGCTACCCTTTTTTTGTTTTCCACTAATAATGTATTGAGTAATTTTTTATTTCTCGATTTTTTTCTAAACCATGAAATTCAAAGGTATAGTGAGCTTGAAATAGAAATTGACCCAGGGAAAAATTTGTGAGTTTTTATCATGGAAATTACTATGAATCATTTTTATATATAGTTTAAAGTATCGAAAATAAAACATATGTGACAGTGGTTTTAGGTGGAACATATTTGATCATGTATTATGGGTTAATGACCAAAAAAAGTCTTAGGTAATGAGAATGTATCAATATTTCCCGGACATGAATTTGGGATTTAAGACCTTGGTTCTGTGACTTTTGAATATAAGGTTTGTTATGGGAAACTTAATTGAGTATTAATAATAGGTCATGTTTCCAAAAAAATTGTTTTCATGTCATACAGATATAAGAGAGGTCTCTCCTAATGTTGAATTTTCCTTTAATTGATAGTCATTTTCTATGGGTGACATATGCATAGCCAACTAGGGCATATTGTGCATAGTCAATAAATGTGTCATCATAACAAAGACCATCCATCTTTGATGTCCAAGTAGTCTATGATAATTTTGATTTCTCAAAAATACAAAGAGTGGTCTTTCAGGGGTATAATGTCTTAAAATAATGAGGGAGTCTATATATTCATTGTACATGAATGGAAAACCACTCCTACATGAATTCAGATTGTGTTTTGGATGGATGTAGAATGGTGTAGTTGAATATCATGTGACAGGTACATGTACCATATAATTAATCTTATTGATAATATGATGATCAAGGTCTATAGTTTAATTTATTTAAAATTTTACCAGGAGATAAAACAATTACCCTTTGATGGTAAGTTATCCAAGAATATTCCATCATCTTGAGGCATGAGGGGAGATGTTTGTAAGCTATAATTTGGGGATTTCTAAATATGAGAACTTATAGGGGATGAAAAATGTCATTGGGGTGTATGTAGATATGAAAATCCTCTCCAAGGGATGAATTTTCTTTTGATTGATGTGCCTTTTATATGGGTAAAATATGTAGATCCAACAGGGGAATATTGTGGATAGTCAAACAAAGATTTACTTAGGATGCTAACCCTCCATTTATGATGGCTAGGGAGGTTATGGAGATTTTTGACTCCCCATACATAGTATTTGTTTTGTTGAACGATATTTATTGAACATCAAAGGATCATTTCAAGTCAAAATTTCCTGATACAGGGTATAAATGTTTCACAAAGCTATGGTTGACCCAAACATTGTAAGGATTATTTTTTTATGGTTAGGAAGAAGATATAAGTTCTAGTTGTAATTATGTATCCTATGATTGATATAATCAAGATATACATATTTTTGATAAGATTTCCTAACTCATTGATCAAACTCTTCTGTGGGGAAAGGGGAAGCTTTCGTTGAATACAAGCTCATGAGCGGGGTGAGATGTGTATTGGACCCTTTAATACATATATATCTCATGTATAGTAATGTGGGTGATTTTTTTGGGTTGTCTCCAGACTGGGCATAATATAATGGTGTGGCTATATTACTTTTCAAGGTTAGAATTAGGCTATATATAGTACTTTTTCCAGAAACCTTCTATGTAGGTCTGAACCATACCCAAGAAAAGGGTAGAAATGTTTCATTCATTTCTAGACCCAAAATTGAAGATTTGGATTTCAATATGTATCTGGTGATAATAGGAATCAATATAGACATAGTTCTTTGAAAATTCACAGTTTAGTGTCATGTGACATGAAAATTATCCATGAGATTTTCCATCGTTCAGTAAGGATTACATGAGATCTTGCAGCATTCGGTCATACATCTAAGACCATATGTAATAAAATCTCATTGGGCATATATTTATTAACATACATAAGAACTGAAGGATAATGATAATTTAAACAATGAATTTAGTGTTTCATGGATCAAGATAAATGGTATGGGTAAAAAATTTCATTGGGGATTATGGAGATAAAAGAGGACTCTCCTAGGGATGAATTTTCCTTTGGCTATAAAACCTTTTGTGTGAGAAACATATACAAAGCTGATAGCGGTAGATCGTTCATTTTCATACCATGTTGTACTTATGACATTGATCCTCCATCATTTATAGCCAAATAAATTTATATATTTGCAAAATTTCTTGGGAAATAGAGTCTGATTAATGGAAGAAAGGTGTCAGAGTACATTTGAAGTTTTCAGATCATGATTGGACATGGAGACTAAAGTTTCCTAAATAGATCAAGTTTATATGTAGGGGAACTTATTTTTCCTTGATATATCCCTGAATTAAAAACCCCAACTTTAGGTAACCTTGATATATCGTTTTCTATATACAGGATATGGGGACATTTGTTTCTGAGTGGATGGGACTAGGACACAAGGTCTAGGAATCACTATGTAACTCATGAAAATGAGAATCAATCCACACATTGTTCTTGTGGTACCATATAGTATAATTAAATATATAATGGACTTAGTTTCCACATCATGGAGAATAAATATTTTCGCTAGACCTAATATTAGAGACTTGGGTGTCACTACATATTCTACTATGGTAGGTATCAAGCCATACAATGTTCTCAAACTAGACATGACTATTCTATTTAAAATTGTGAGAAGTGGATATATAGTGTTCCTTTTAAGGTCTTATGACCCAAACCATGTGATTCGATCATATTTTTAATTTCATACCAATACTTTGAATCCCATATGAGTTATTCTTATTGTAAGAAATATGGGATGGAAAATGATTGTTCCACCACACAGAGGTGATAAAAATGAATGACTTGGGAATTTTGATTTCAAGGTGTTTGGAAAAGGACTGGGAATCTAGGTGTCGATACATATAACACAAGAGTGACAATTATGCTATATGTAGTTCAATAATGAGTCCCCAATGCAAGTTTGCCAATACACCGGGAAGGGGTAATTCTACCTTTAATTTTTTTGGGTGGACCTGGGATTGAAGATTTGGACATCACAACATGTCTTGTGTGGAAAGGAATCAAACCACAGATTGTTCTGATTCACTTACAGCTTAACATCATGTGGTGAGAATGAAGGTGACTCAATGTTAAAGAGGGATATTTCTGTGGTTGGCCTAATAATTGAAATTTAGGCATCTCTACATATCTTGTGATGATATGAATCAATCCACACAGATTTTATTATGGGAACTCACTATACAAATCTGATACATATGTCGAATGGGGTTTTTACCCATATTTCATAGATAGGCCTAGGAAATATGTTATGTAAATAACTACATATTTCATTTGAATGACAATATAACCACCAATAGTTCTTGAGGAACTATGCAATTTAATGTCCTGCAACAATGACCTGGGTCACACGACATAGAATAAAATTAGGATAGTGGTTTGTCCTTGGAGAAAATACTTGGACATAACTATCTATACTATTATGTAAGGAATCATGAAACATGTAGTTCTTGAGGAAGAAACACCCCATGTGGATCTACCTCTCACATGGTAATAGGGTAATTACTTCATTCTTCTGCACAGATCTATCTCGTGTGTGATAAATCACAAGTGGGAAGATAATTGTTGTGTAGTTTAATGTAATATGTTGTGGATGTTTGTGTATTCTAGTTATGGGGAAGATGATTTTTTGTAATAGTGATAAACATAGTCATGATTTGAAAATATACCATGTAGCCAAAGGATGGTAAGAAAATCATTTTATAAATTGAGCATGATTTTCATGTGGGTATAATGTAATAGGTGTCACGATGTATCCTATAATGATATGAATAAATCCACACATAGTTCACGAATATGGCTTGGTATATGACTGGTGTCGGGGGATTTTTTTCTATTTTGAGGAAAATATGGTGTTGTAAATTTTAATTTCATATATAAAGGATGTTAGTGTCTCCCATATTATCATCTAACAATCAGGAATCTTTACCATACAGTTTAACATCTTGTGATCATGCTGATTTACCATTTATTTAAGTATCATGATCTTGGGATAATGATATTGTGGGATTATAAGAAATAGTTCTTCAAGAAACATGCATTGGTTAGAGCCCTGGTATGTTTTTTGTCCATTTAAATCATTGAATAAAAATCATTAGATTATACATTGTGTATGGTGTAAGGCCCCTCCAATTTTGGTTCCAACATTGAATGTATCTTTTCGGTTATCATTAGAGTCATGAGGACCAACACCATATCTCCTTAGAGGAAATATCATAGGAAACCATTTTGTTAAAGGATTTCATGATCTAGTTTTGGTGGACATCCAAATGATGAATGGTGTTCAATTTCTTATCATGTAGTTGCTCCAATTCATCAAGCCATTTTTGGGATTTCACATCTTGGGATAACTGATGATAGATGAAGACGTGATTGAGGGAAATTGAACTTCGATGGGGAAAATTGAATCTATCCCATATGCTAATGAGTAAGGGGTCTTCTGTATGGTAGTGCAGGTCATGGTTTGGTAAATCCACAAATCATGAAAGATCTTTTCCAACCAATACTTTTTATTCATATATACCATCTTTTTTATTATATTCGATAAAGGATTCTTGATGACCACTATCTATCTGTTTTCCACTATGTGGTTATGAGATGAACTATTGTACATGATGTCATACTCCTTATAATGATTTTCTCATTAAACAATATATAAATTACTTCCATTTTTTGTTTGTATTATTTGAGGAACAAAAAACATGGTGATGATATTGGCTATCTTGAAACTGACAATTTTCCTTTCTATGACCTTTTTGAGGGGTATGGATCTGGACCACCAGGAGAAGAATTCAGTTGTAGTGAAAATTTATTTGAAATACTTAACTATAGTGGGATGATATGGTCCCAAAAAATACATTCCCCAAATAGTGAATGAGAAATTGTATTTGTCTATGTGAAGCAACTCTGGGGTTGGTGAATGAAGTTGGCATGAACCTATCTGGATTGACACTTTATGGGGAATTTAGGGTAGTCTGGCATCATAGTGGGCTAGTAGTACACAATCATTTTGTTTTGATTGGAAATCATGGATCCTGACTGGTGGGAACCACGAGCTCTAGTGTATACTTTTTTATGACATTAGCATTATTTTCTCCATCAATGAACCTGATAAGGTGTAACACCACATTCTTCCACGGTATGTTTCCCTTCAAATAATGTAATAGCTTGCATTGTACAGAACTTCGAGATTCTAACACACCACGAACAATCAAACTAGCCATTATGAATAGTAATACCCACTATTAAAATTTTTATAAATATTATCATTCAAAATGGACTTCATTTTTTGATTTGAAGTATTGAAATTAGTTTAGAGAGAATATTCGGTAATTTACTAAAAACATTCGATTTTTGATGAATAGTGAAAAACACTGAGTTATAGTTTAAAACCAAATTTTTATTTAAATAATTAATTATTTTATTTAAATTTATTTTATGTCAGAATAGATACATAATACCTATATAGGTTCAATTTAATTCATTGGAGTCATTTCTTAATAATATTAGATATATAAAATTTTATTGATATCGTCACAATCTTTTACCCACCTCCTAGGAGCATTTGCAAATTTACATAAAACATAACTTTACCGCTTCTGTGAGTTGAATTATGAAAATTTGAGAGACACTATTAATATTAAGGAGTAAAATTTGGTTCAATAAAATAAAAATAATCTTTGGTGAGCAGTATCTTTTATCTTTTATTTACCACGGTTAAAAGTAAATATGGTAATTAAAGGTAACAATGATATTATTATTACCATAACACATGTCCTAATTCTATTGGATAAGTATAATTCGACCAAAAACAACCTTAGTAATAAAATATGAACCTATTTGGTTCACATGGATTAGATTAGGACATTTATTATTATTTAATTCAAAGAAGACTTAAAAGAGTTAAAATCAATATTTAATAACTAAAACATTTTTAATATAGTCATACACAAAAGATAAATTCATCTATAAATATTAATTAGAAATATAAAAAGTTTTAATATATAATGGTATTTTATTTATATTTTTTAGACTTTAAATAATTTAATTTATTGATGACACAATGATGAAGCAATAATTACCTAATTAATGAAATATTAAGATAATTTATATTATAAATATCAAAATAAATTTAATTTTAGACTTTTTATGAATTAAAATAATTTTATAGGTTAATATGCCATATTAGGGTTGGTTATATGAGTTGTGTTCGATGTAATAATGCTGTTATGAATTTAGAAAAAACAAATACCAAATAGTGTCAAAATTGACATAAAAGAGTCTTTAAAACAAATATTATATTATTAATTGATATTATCGTCCTAAAAATCTATGGTTTGGAAAAAAGACATAAATAATGATAGTTTTATCATTAATTAACCAATTGTGTTTCTCTTGGAATTATATAATAAGTTTATTAATCATATAATATAAAAATACAAAGAGACACGGTAAATTTCAAACTATTTAACTAAGAGTTAAATCTAAAAGATAAGGTTAATATAGTGACCCAAACCTATCTAAAACCTATTGTTTGAGTGTTTTTCTACCCATACCCACCTTAGCCTTTACATAATTCACTTTGGAGCCATTAGAAACCGAAAGTGATTTTATTATAAAATAATATTTCTTGATTTTCCTAAGGCGCCCCTCACCCCTCTTATAAAAGGGCACTCCCCCTTCTCTTTAATTAACACCATCAAAGCCATTTGGCTCGGCCATCATCTTCCCAAATACCCTCCCAACTGTCATTACTTCATCCTAGAGGCATTATTTTAGTATTAATTCTAACCTATGTAGCCCTTTTGTACAAATCAAATGGAAGAACCCGGAGATAAGGTAAATATTTCATCACCTCTTTCAAGTTCCTTTATTCTTCCACTTCCTCTTTCTTGGTTGTTTCCATTCTAAAATAATAACTCCAATATATTCTATATATTTTGATATTATTATAAATATGGTTCAACCATATTCATTATTCTATCCATCCTTTGAATGACATGTCACCATACGTGCGTATGTACGGCTTACCGTCTCCACGTCGGGGTGTAATTGTTATTCAATACATTATTATTTGGATGGGTATAATAATGACGTGTAATTGATGTAAATAATAAATATAACATGATAATAATTCTGTATATATGATATACCATCAAATTATATATTATTTTAATATCAAAATAACGATATTTTTGCTCGTGTTTACATACGGATTAGCATCTCCACGAACACAATGAGATTCATTCCTCATCGTTTTCATTCAAGACTAATATTCATTTGATGATTAAAAAAATTAGAGACTTTATATCATTCTGTATATGAATAAAATACGTCCAATCCAAAAAAAATATTACTCACATAAAAAAGAATATAATGGAAAATGAATCTGTTAACACCCCAAATGACGATAACACTAAGATATTTTTAAAAAAACAATGTTAAAAGATCACATATGCTATCATATTAATGTATATGATTCTTTTATAATTTAACAAAAATTAATTCACCATTATAACTGAGTTTAACTTACCCACTAACAAGGAAATGTAAAAAGTAAGGGGTTTCTTATGTCACTTTTAATTCTGTGAGATTTCCATTGTTTGCCACTTATTTGTTACATGTGGTGTATTGTGTACTGCCATTTTATATATATTATCATGATTCTATTTATATTTATGGTATTATTTGATTAATTTGGTGCTTATTAACTTTTTTTTTTCATACAACTCGATTGATTAAAACAAAGTAAGGGTTTTTCATCTCACTTTTTATTCCCGTGAGATTCATGTTATATTGGCCACTATTTCCATTTGTGTGGCATATGTATTGTCCATGATTGTATTCATTGTGTAATATACTTTAATTTATGGGTATTTCAACTTCATTGTGTGATCCTTCTTTAATGGGTGGTATTTTCTATAATTTACTGAATCTGTAAGGGAATTTTAAATTTCGATTTCCACTCAGTGGGCTTTTATACATAATTCATTGATTATTTTACTCCAAGATTGAGTGTGGAGTCACTATTTCTTATTTATGTTGTAATTTCCACTCCCCTTTTTGTGGATATAACTTTGATACACATAATCACTCCATTGATAATTCCTCATGTCATTGACTTAAAATCAATCTTAACTCAATTTCCATTCATTGTGTTAAACATCCAAGTCATTGGTATTGTTTTTACAAGAATTTGTGTGAATGTTTACTAATTTATTTACACTAAATATCCAATAATATTGAGTGTATTTATATTTTTCACACATAATTTATGTCATTGATTTATCCTTTACCTAAGTATAATGTCATTATAATGGATTTCATCTCAATTTACATTCCGTTGAGACTTCTTTGTTGTTATGCACCAATTCAATTTCATATAGTGTATATACTGTACCATGACATAGTAAACCGTGAATTCCTTTATTCTCATGATATTATAATTTTTTCATTACCTCAATTATTTTTATTAATGTGTCTCTCTTTTGGTTAAGAACATTAACTAAATTATAATTTCAAATTTTTTAAAGATTTATTATATTAAATATTTCTCATTAATGTCTTTTTTTTAAAAATGGTTTTAATGATTTATTTATATGGACATTAATGTTTTAAAATTAATATTCCTTTTAAATTTTTCAAAGTGGTATGAGACACTTTGATTCCAAAATATATTTTTCAACAGCTTCTTGACAAATAGTGTGACTTTTAAATGTTTTCAAGAAAAATGGGATATTTCTCTCAAATATTTTTGATGATTATTTTAATATATTTCAACATACTTCATTATTTTCAATTGAGGATAATTTTTTAAAATACAATCTTCAATATTGTATTGAATAAGTTCTGTTTGAATTTGGATGTGCTATTTTTTTGCCATTCATTGTTTGTGGATAATGTATTGACATTTCATATGCTAGTTTTAATACGAATGTTTATGTTATGTTTCAAACATTTCATATGAGGAATGCATTGGAATTAGTAAGTGACTGGTGGAGCCCGCTATAACTCTTCGATGCATCGGTATGTCTAATGAGACAAACTAGTGTCTTGGCATAAGGCCTTGGAAAATTCTTATTTGTATTTTTGTTACAAGGCCTTGACTATTTGGTTATGAAAGTATGGAATTATGCATTCCATCATTATGAAAGTGACTATTAATATTGCATGTGATTATTAGACTAGTATAATATCAATGTGAAAAATTAAATGGAATTATTATATTTTATCTTTGCCGTATTATTCTGATGTTCAAGTTTAAAAGGCTTTTGGTTTAGTCTTATACATTTTGTTAAATGTTTATGATTATTTTTAAAAGTTTCCACTCTATTTTTATCCTTACTGAGCATCTGAGCTCACCCCTTTCTATGTTCTATTTTTTCCAGGATTCAAAGAAGTATATTATTACTGACCTATAGGGATATTCTAGGGGAACTCAGTGTTATATATGGAAACAATGTTATTGAAGTTTTCTATTTTATGATGTTATTTAAAACTTATGAATTTATCTATTACTTCCAAGACTACTAAACTAATAGGTCTATCGAGACATGATATTTTGTGATCATGCCAATGATATATAATAATTCACCGAATCTGGGCTTGTGGGGTCAGGGAATTACAGTTGGTATCATAGGATGTTTAGTACAATCCTTAGGAAATAGTTTTAGATAAAATCTGATTAGACACATAGCCATAAGATAGACTTTGATGATTAGTATATAAGAACTTCCTAAAATGTTGGTATTATATATATTTTGTGTGGTTTCTAAGAAATACATCTATGTCTAGATACGAGCAGGTAGAGGCGGCTTTGGTACAAATGTACCTAGGGGTAAAACCCGAAAAAAACCACTTTGAGCTAGACTCGAACGGAAACTGGTGCACAAAAATGGGCTTTGCAACACTCTTGGTTACGACACTCCCGGGGGATATTCTTAGGATAATTTACAATCTCTTTACAGATTGATTTGAGGGATTTTAATATAAGATTAGAATAAATTACCTTGGGTAATCATAAGGTGTTTTAAATTGAAAATAAAGTGTCATGATATTCTCTTAATTATTTTATGACTATTATTACTCACTTAATGCTTTTTGATTTTAGTCAATGGCTGGATTCAAAGGAAGTCATAGTAACTTTGAGCATGATATACAAGGTGGGAAAAATTGTGGAAATGAGCAAAAAAAAGGAATGTTGATAGGTGTAAATGATATCATTTTCATTCCGAATCAGTTTTCAAAAAATATGATCTACAACATATATATTAACCAACTCCATGACTCAACAAGGAAGTGAAAAGTGGTGAATGATAAGAGCTCCAGAATTGAAGACCATAGAGAAAAGAAAGATCATTTTCCCTCATGCAAGAAAAGTGTAAGGAGAAACCTAGGAAGGTGTCTTAATGGAAAAAAGAAATGCTTTATGTGTGGGAAAGAAGGGCATAAAGTAATGAATTTCCCATTAAAATAATGAGTACTATGGAAGAAAATAAAAATGATCCAAATAATCTAATTACGGCCATCTATTGTAAATGTAAGGGACCTTGTCATCACCCATGTCAATGCCCTATTCTATAGGATAACCTCATGGACAAGGAAGACCCAATGTAGAAATAAATGGATGTAAAAAAATTTAAAGGTATTAGGGCTCTTTGTTGATGAGATTGCTTTGGATGACTTTTCTCTTGTAAGTGAAACCCTTCTGTTTATTATGTAAAAATTCTATTCGAGGAATAATTATCTTTTTCTTTTGTGGATATAGTTATAAATAACCTTTTGGGTTTATATGACTCTTGAATTTGAGGCAATTACAGGTTATTAATTTTTAGTATGAAAATGTGAGGTATGGGATAACATTTTTGGTTAAATTATGTTATGATTATTTTATGGAATCTATCTCATATAGGGAATGTTATAAGATATATTTTTGGAAAAAGGACTACACGAAGACAGTATGACAAACCATTACATCGGGAAAAGCTGTGGGAATCAAACCCACAACCAGAGTGCGATTGGGATTTATCACCTACCACTGGACGACATGAAGTCCCTGGTTAGTGGACTAATTATTTTTAGTTAAATGATTTTATTGATAAAAAATAAGTTTATTTGGGATCTTATTCCTTATCAAATGAAAACCATTAGTATAGGAAAATGATTTGGTGATTATCAGATAAATGTTATTTTGGAAGACGTTCACTCTGTTGGTAACACTATATGCCTAAGGAAAAAAGAATACTATGATATTTCATTTGAGGAGTAATGGTGGATTTTTATCTTTTTTTTATTGTGGATTTATATTGATTTGGGTTATTTATGGAAATCATTAACCTATAATAGAGAATATATGATTAGGTTAATTACTTTTATGTATGTGACATTAAGAGTAGTCGATGTAATTTGGAGATACAATTTAACGTGGAAGACTACATAACCAAATTCTTCAATGTTTTGGGTTTCAATAATAGTTTTGTTTATATTGAAGGATTTTAAGTACAGTTGTTTATTAAATTGTATTTATTTATCTTTGGGGTATTGTTGATTTAAATTTAGAAATTAGGAATAGTGTTTCTTTATCTAAAGGAATATCCTTTTGTGGGATCATCTAATATTGTAATAACCGTTTTGGTTTTGATTAATCAATAAAGATAAGGTAAATATATATTTTATCCATTGTGGATCATGTGATTCTCTAGAAGTTGATTCGCTCTCTTACGGTGTGACCAAGTCATCTTGAATACTCATCGTTTGAAAAAAAATATTAGTGGAAGAAATTTATTATGTAATGAAACTCAACTTAAAAATTAAGTCTATCACTTTATGTTCTTATACAATCTCATAAATAAATTCCTTATCTTTATGAAATGTTACTTAGAACAACAACAGAATGTTGTCTATTTACTTTTCCTACTGGGAAACAAACAATTGTTTTTCCCATCATAAGTTTGTGATTTTCTTGTTGTTAATTTTCCCATGATCATGTTTTCTATACCTCTCCCAAAGAACTTGACACATAGTTTATCTTCCATATCCATGTTTTTTTACATGTAATCCTAGTATGGGTTATCTTGGGTGACCTTTGTACTTCTCTTTCTTTCTTTAAAAGTGAAATTTTTATTGACTTTTTTTGATGTGCGACATTAAATTAGGTTCCCAAGCCCAATTTTAATAATTTCGAGGATGCAATTTCCAAAATCGAGGAAGCATGTAACACCCCAAGCTTCCACGGTACATTTCCCTTTGAATAATGTAATAAATTGCATTGTATGTAACTTTAAGATTCTAATACACCACAACCAATCAAACTAGCCATAATGAATAGTAATACCCACTTTTTGAAATTTTATAAATTTTATAAATTTTATCTTTCAAAATGGACTTAATTATTGGATTCAGAAAAAAAAATATCTTAGGGTGCATTTTTGGTATTTTTCTGAAAACATTCAATTTTTGATTAATAGTGAAAAACACTAAGTTAAAGTTTAAAACAGAATTTTTATTTAAATAATTAAATATTTTATTTAAATTCATTTTAGGTCAAAATAGATACATAATAACTATATATGTTCAATGTAATTCATTGCAGTCATTTTGTAATAATATTAGGTATATAAAATTTAATTGAAATTTTCACCGTCTTTTACCCACCTCCTAGGAGCATTTGAAAATTTACATATAACATAATTTTACCGCTTCTGTGAGTTCAATTTCATAAATTTGAGAGACATGGTTAATATAAAGGTGTAAAATTTGGTTTAATAAGACAAAAATAGTTTTTGGTGAATAGTAACTTTTAATATTTAATTACCAAGGTTAAAAGTAAATAGCGTAATTAAAGTAAAAATGAATATATTATTACCCTAACACATGTACTAAATCTATTGGAAATGTTTAATTAAACCAGAAACAACCTTAGAAATAAAATATTAACCTATTTGGTCCACTTGGATTTGATTAGGACATTTGTTATTATTTAATTCAAAGAAGAGTTAAAAGAGTTAAAATCCAAGTCTAATAACTTAAACATTTTTAATATAGGGTTATACATAAGATAAATTAGACTATAAATATTCATTATAAAGATAATAATATTTCCTAAATAATGGTATTTTATTTATATTTTATAGACTTCAAATAATTTAATTTATTTTTGACACAATGATGATGCAGTAATTACCTAATTAATTAAATATTTAAATAATTGACATTATAAATATCCAAAAAAATGTAATTTGAGACTTTTTTTGAATTAAACTAATTTTATATTTTAATATGACATATTATGGTTGGTTAGATAAATTTATTTCGATGTAATAATGCTGTAATGAATTTAGTAAAAAAAATTAGAAAATAGTGTCAAAAATGACATAAAAGAGTTTTTAAAACAAATATTATATTATTATTAGATATTCTATTCCTAAAAATATAAGGTTCGGCAAAAAGACATATATAATGATTTTTGTATAATTAATGAACCACATGGGGTTCTCTTGGAATTATATACTTAGTTTATTAACCATATAATATAGAAATACAAACAGACATGGTAAAAGTCAAACTATTTAACTAAGAGTAAAATCTAAAAGATAAGGTTAATATAGTGACCCAAACCTATCTAAAACCTATTTGTTGAGTGGTGTTAGACCCATCCCCACATTATCCTTTATATAATATACTTTTGAGCCATTAGAAATAGAAAATTATTTTATCATAAAATAATATTTCTAGTTATTCCTAAGGTGCCCCTCACCCATCTTATAAAAGCGCACCCACCATATCTTTAATTATCACATGAAAAGCCATTTTTCTCGGCCATAAGCTTCCCAAATACCCTCCAAACTGTCCTCCCTTCATCCTATAGACATTAATTTAGTCAGAAATCCAACCTATGTAGCCCTTTTGAACAAATCAAAAGGAAGAACCCGAAGAAGAGGTAAATATTTCATCACCTCTTTCAAATTCCTTTCTTCTTCCACTTCCTCTTTCTTTCTTTTTTCCATTCGAAAATAATAACTCCAGTATATTCTATATAATGTGATGTTATTATAAATATGGTACAACCATATTCATTATTCTATCCATCCTTTAAATGAAATGTCACCATATGTGTGTACATACGACTTACCGTCTCCACGTCGTGGAGTAATTGTTATTCAATACATTATTATTTTGATGGGTATATAAATGTTGTGTAATTTATTTAAATAATAAATATAACATGATAATTATTCTTTATATATGATATAGAATCCAATTATATATTATTTTAATATCAAAATAATGATTTTTTTGCTCGTCCGAACGTACTGATTACCGTCTCCACAAACGCAATGAGATTCAATCCCCATCATATCCATTCAAGACTAATTTTCTTTTGATGATTAAAAATAATTTTTAGATACTTTATAGTATTCTGGATATCAATAAGATACATCTCATCCATAACAAATATGACTCACATAACAATGAATATAAAGGAAAACAACTTAGTTAACACCCGAAACGACGACAATACTAAGATATTATTTACATAGCAATGTTAAAAGATCATATATTATATCATATTATTGTATATTATTCTTTTATAATTTAATAATAGTTATTTAACCATAATATATGAGGTTAACCTACCCTCGACCAAGGAAAAGAACAAAGTAAGGGGTTTCTTTTCTCACTTTCAATTCCGTGAGATTTCCATTGTTCGCCACTTATTTATTGTTTGTGGTTTATTGTGTACTATAATTTGACATATATTATCATGATTCTATTAATATTTATGGTATTTTGTGATTTATTTGGTGGTTATTAACTTTTGGTCATACGACTCAATTGATTACAATGAATTAAGGGTTTTTCATCTCACTTTTTATTCCCGTGAGATTCATGTTATATTGGCCACTATTTCCTTTTGTGTAGTGTATGTACTGTCCATGATTGTATTCTTGGTGTAATATAAAATAATTTATTGGTATTTACATCTTCATTGTATGATCATTTTTTCATGGGTTTTATTTTTCATAAGTTACCAAATCTGTAAGGGAATTTTGAATTTCAATTTCCACTCAGTGGTCTTTTATGCATACTTCATTGACTATTTTGCTCCAAGATTTTGTGTGGAATCACGATTTATTATTTATGTAGTAATTTCCAATCCCCTTTCTATGGATATAATTTTCATACACTTAATCAATCCATTGATAATTTCTCAAGTGATTGATATAAACATGATCTTAACTCAATTTCCATTCATTAAGTTAAACATCCAAGTCATTGGTATTGTTTTTACCAGAATATGTGTGGATGCCCTCTAATTGATTTACACTAAATATACAATAATATTGAGTGTATTTTTATTTTTCACACATAATTTATGTCATTGATTTATCTTTTACCTAAGGATACTATCTTTATAATGGATTTCATCTGAATTTACATTCCTTTGAGACTTCTTTGTTGTAATGCACCAATTCAATTTTATATGGTGTATATACTATATTTTGACATACTAAATCATGAATCCCGTTATTCTCATTATATTATAATGTTTTTATTAAATAAATTATTTTTATTCAAGTTTCTCTCTTTTGGTTAGTAACTCTAACTAAAATATCATTTTAAATGTTTTAAAGATTTATTATTATAAATCTTTCTCATTAATGTCCTTGTTTTAAAAATGGTTTTAATGATTTATTTATATAGACATTAAAGTTTTAAAATTAAAATTCATTTTAAATGTTTTAATGTGGTATGGGAAACTTTTATTCAAAAATCTATTTTTAAATAGCTTCTTGACAAATACTATGACTTTTAAATGTTTTCAAGAAAATGGTGGATATTTCTCTCAAATAGTTTTGATGATTATTTTCATCTATGTCAACATCCATCATTATTTTAGACTGAGGTTTATTTGTTATAATACAATATTTCATATTGTATTGAATGATTTATGTTTGACTATTTATATGATATTTTTTATACCATTCATGGTTTGTGGATAAAGTATTGACATTTCGTATCCTAGTTTTAATACGAATGTTTATGTTATGTTTCAAAATTTTCTTATGAGGAATGAATTGGACATATTAAGTGATGTTTGGAGCCCGATATAGCTCCTCGATGCATTGGTAGGTCTCATGAGACAAACTAGTGTCTTGTCACAACGCCTTGACAAAATTGTATTTGTAGTCTTGGCGCAAAGCCTTGACTATGTGGTTATGAAAGTCTGGAATTATGAATTCCATCATTATGAAGGTGACTATTGATATTTCATGTGATTATTCAACAATTATAATATCCATGTGAATTAGTAAATGTAATTATTTGATTTTATCTTTTCTATTTTATTATAATTTTCATGCTTAAAAGGATTTTGTTTTAGTTATATACATTGCCTTAAATGTTTATTCTTATTTATGAAAGTTTCAACTATATTGTTATCCTTAATGAGAATAAGATCTCACCCCTTTCTATGTTTTATTTTTCATAGGATACGAAGAAGTATATTAGGACTAACCAGAAGGGATATTCTATGGGATCTCAGTGTTATCTAGGGAAAAAATATATTAGTAGTTTTTTATTTTTATGATTTAATGTAAAACTTATTAATGTATCTATTACTTCCAAGGCTACTAAAATAATTGGTCTTTTGAGACTTGACCTTTTATGATCATGCCAATGAGATGTAATAATGCGCTGACTCTAGGCTTCTAGGGTCGGGGAATTACATAACGATACCATCAAGGATTTTCTTATAGGGTACCTTTTGTATGAGTTCTGTTGTCATGTAGAACACAGTTAATTTCTCACCTTCAGATTTTCTATTTCATAGTTCTATCTGGTGTGAGTTTCCAATATTTAAGGAATTACAAAAGGGATTTCATCCAGTCAGTGGTAGGGAATTAATGTTTGGGGATAGTACTAAATTCATTGATATATTCCATGTATGCCTGAACAAAAGGTAAAAAAATCTGATGGTGTGAAATGATGATTTTAGTTTCATCCCATCCAAGATCTAATAGTGGTGTGGCATAATTTTAAAGGCATATTCTTGGTAGTATTATGACTGTGAGATGTGAGTCAATTTTGGATCCAAATGGAATCCTTAAATATTCCATTGGAATTATTTAGTAGGAGTTAGCTATTTCTTTTGGATAGAATAATACTCATTGGCTATCTTGATAATAGGTTCTGAATCACATTTTATCTTCAACTGATTCATTTGTGCCAAAGTGCTAAAAGTAGCACTATAATGAGAGCCTATTATTATGCTTCATTATTTATTCACCATTTCAATAGAAGGAATGTTTAAGGTAATAATTTCTTTTCTAAAAAAATTATTATTACTCAAAACCCCACATTGTTAAGCTTGGTGTCTTTTATCCTTCTCCCTGTTGGGATTTTAGATAGACTATTAAAATACATCTTCTATATCAAAGGGACCTATTGAAAATATAATAAATATTCATTGGGTAATTCAGTATCGAATGAATCCATTTCTATCGAGGGGTTCTTTACCAAACATCTACTAATACGTGGCCCTTGATCAATTTTGGAGGCATGAGCCAAATATGAGACTGCTGAAGGATGACTTCCCATCATGATAGACTTCTGTTCAATACCATATGGATGAGAATTTATTTTAGTGGGTTGCTATTAGAGACAAAATAGACCACATTAATTTATAAGTAGTGCCTCATATTATAAACCAAAAATATTAGAAACAGATGTCTCTTCTTGATATCTGAATAATGATTGTAATCATTGATCAAGGTTTGACAAATTTGATAAATGATTTTTTCACTATCAACATTATTTTTTTGTGCGAGGAAGGTACTCAGTGATCATTTTAAGGTTTTAACAAAAATTAATAAGCACCCTCCCATCAACAAGAGGAATCAGAACTTGTGGGATCAAGATATATATCTTAAGACTATTGAATTATACCTCACAATCATCAATACATTGATATATAACCCCACTTTACATCAACATAGTGAATGTCAAAAACTTCCCTAAAAGGTTGTCTATAAAACTCTTGATGTTGGATTACTTTCCATTAATTACTCTAAAATATGTCGGATTGGGAGGATGTGACATTTTTAATATATCTTTTGTTTTATCAGTGTATAAATTGATACCACAATTGCAAACGATAATTTATTTGAGTTTCCCTAAGGTAACACTGAAAAAACCCTTCAAGGGGATCATTTTCAAGATATTTTATTTTAATTTGTTGAAGATGGCTTCACGATCAAACTACGAGTCAGATTTTTATCAATATTTATTCACCACGTCAATAATGTAGCATTAGGTGACCTTTACCAGGAAGGTTTTATTGATTCAATGCATGGATGATTGGTACATAGAACTAGCACTATTTAAGAGATTATTTCATTACCCTATATAATAATACTCCATGGGGTCCATAAAAGAGATAGATTATTTATCTTCCTTTACCATTCATATTTTAATTTATCCTGAATATCCATCTATAAAATAGAGATCTAAATTTTTTGATTTCATATCAATTGAAAGTTCTATGATCAAGACTGGGGAATCATCCTTCAGGAAGATTCAGTTGAGATCCTAGAAATCAATGCAGAATTGGATTTGATCATTATTCTCCTTGATGGGGATTCTATTGGATCTAAATAAGGGTTATTAGATATCCCATATGATGTTGGAGTTGAAGATATTTTCAACTTCATCCTCAATTTTGGAATCATGTGTCGGGTGCATCCTTCTTGATGATTTTCTATATCCCTTGTAGTCCTCTAGATGGTCCAAGTTAGGATTTTCCTCCTCCAGATTGAGGCATGAGATTTCGATGTAGTTATCATAAAGCACATCTCGATTTTGCTTCAGGAAGGAGGTGTATATGTGTTGTTCTTCTGAATACATGACTACAATAATCAATGCCATCCATGTATATTCTCCTATACCCATATTTATTTCTCTGAGTTCATCAATGGTGGTTTATATGACCTCCTCAAATGTTGAAAGGAATCCCTATGGTTTTCCTCTTATTCTTCTTTCTCTTCATATTTTTTATCCTGTTTTATTGGGTGATAGACAAGTGGGATAAGATTTCTATTGTTATGGGAGAATCTGATTTCAAGGTATTTTAAAGTTTAAGTGACTTCCTCATACCCAAAAAATAATGAGGTATTTCCATGAAACTATAGAGTGGGAAGAGTGAGAGATAGATAAATATTTTATTAGTTTTAATTGTGTGAAAAGAAAACCTATTTTATCTCACTAGGTTAGGAAATAATTACTTAGAGATTTGGGGATAGAATAAGGTAATGTTCATCTAAGCTTTCACCATTGTCTAGGGAGTGATTGAACTATTCAACACTACTGTACTTGGTGGTTATGATTGAAATCATGAAGACTACTGAATATTCATCTAAACATGGACTCATATGATCGATATGATTGTTAGGTAAAACATATTGTTCACTGTTGTATTTTAAGAGGTCGGCCAAAATTATTTCTAAACCATTTGGGGTGGTGAACTGAGAAACACAAACAACTATGGTGTATTTTACTTCCCACTAATTGAATCATGCATTGATATAATGTGACTCATAGGATTTGAATGGGGATTAATCAGAATGAAATATCCCTATTTTCTCATAAATTTATTATTTGATCCTTTGATAATACGATGACTGAATTGTCATGTGTTGATGATAATAGGGCTTTCATAGAAATATGTTTAAGTCCATATCATTCCAAATGACCAGAGTCTCTAATTATAAATTGAGGTATCAAAATTGATTCCTGAGCTAAATTTATTCCAGTGGCATTTTCTCACTTTTATCATAGCCTTATAGTGTCATAGTGGAATGTTAAAGATTATCCTCATTGTATCATAGTCGGTGGAGGGTTTGCACTGGAATGAGATTAACTCCAGATCCATTTTCAATGAAATATTTTCAAACATGGACAACCTTTATCATACCAAACACATAAAAGGGTCTAACATGTCCCTATATAGTGGACTCATCATCTTGATTTCTGAATAATATGACCGCGTTAAATTACACATGATTATTCTATGTTTGATAGACCATGGAATTGTACACTTCAGATTTAAACTCTTTGGGTATTAGAGAATCTACTATGGGTGTTTCCTTAAGGTCTTTTGGAATGTTTGGGGAATATAGGATCAATAGATTGGTTGGTACCAATGATAATTGTTTCAGAATGTCATACTTCTTTTCTAATGGCGTTTTATTTTCCATGTCAGGATTCTATTTGGCATGTCATTTTAGGGGTTGAAGTAATTTATTTGAATGGATCATCCCTCAAAACTGGATTTCATGGTGCTCCTTCCCTTGGTGGGTTGGGATGACCAGGGCTTCCTACAGGCTGAGGGTGTTCTGTCACCAGTACCCCCTCTTATTGATATTCTAGAGTGATTAAGTTAGGTTTTATTTTTTTATGATCAAGGGTAATTTTCTTCTCCTTCTCGACCCTCTAAAGGGATCTTTCATGAGTTTCTAAAAAATTTATTGTTCAAGTAGGTGTGTGGCTATAATTCTAGTTATTTCCATGAATATTTCTTCTCAGTGTACTCAAATTCAATGGCCACATCTTCTAGATCACCAATCAATTGTGGGGGTATCGTGTTCATATTCATACTAATCATTATATTGGGGATTGATTAAATTATTTACATTAATGGAACCAAATATTAACTCCTCATACAATGATGAATTCATCTTTTAGATCATTTATAATGATTCTATTTGGTGTGGTGGTGCTTTTTGCTTTAAATGTTAGAGTTTAAAGTCTGATAGAGTTACGGTCAATGTTTTCCATGGAAAAATTTCATCTTCTTTTTCTCACACCCTTTCATTCTAACCATAACACTTTTTGAGAAGCTATATTTTGGGGGTTTCTAGGTATAATGATGTCATATGTGTTATAGCAGCAGGGAATGAGAGATAGTTGGTTGTTTCATCTATTCTTGGAGAATATCATGAGCTTTTTTTATCATATTTCAATTCATCCAGCCATAAAAGTTTTGATCGAATTTTTTAAAAACATATTTCCACTCACCTTCTTCCTCATGGTAAATAGTGGAAACATACACTACCTATGATGGTGGATTTACAAGCTTTACATAGCCTGAGTAATCCATTTTATGTAGGGTGTCTTTGAAGATAATGTATTTATGAATGGTGTGACCCAATATTCTATGGAAGGATTAAAAATCTAGCTAGTCATCAGTACGTAACTTTTCAGAGCTTTTAGGTTCTTTCAAGAAGATAAAATCAATGTCCATTGAGACTATAAAATAACCGCAGATTTGATCATTTCGGAATGAGTAAACGTTGTTCCTTCACTCCTCAAATTTATTTCTCTTAGCTCCCCTCCACTCATCATATCATGGTGGGGGTTTCTGTTGATTCTCAGGGTTGATGCATGATATGGTTTCAGTTTTAGAGCCAGAGCAGGCATGGATTCTAGTTTGAGTGTGATGTATTTTACCTCCATATCTCATGTTATATTTCCCATGACTAGTGGAGTAATCATGGAGTTATTCATGGTCCCCTTTATGAAATCATTCATTAATTGGGAAATTTTGGTGAAATCCCAAAACTTACATGTATACTTCACAGGGATGAGAGTCATTATCTTCTCATCACTCAGATTATCTATATAAATGGATAGCAGGGAATCTTGGGAAAGTGGTAGGTTTATGGAGTAGGTTATACCCTTCCATCTGGCAATGAAATCTAATAATCTCCTATTTTCTCATTTCTTTCTTTTCCGGACGACAAAGATTTTTCACTTTTGTAGCACTGAGCTGGATAGAAATAGAACTTCTAACGTAATTATTTATATCCTATTATTGACTCAACTAGAAGACTAGTTTACCATATGAATGCTATATCTTGTAGAGTTTACATGAAGAACTATAGTTTCACTTATTATTGTTGCTCAGAAGTTCCCATCATGGGACAAAATTGGGATGAAAGGTTTTTCATATGTTATTATAAGTCTCATGATCCATTTAATATTGAAAATATAGGGCATGCAATGATTGGAGGTGGTAGGATGTTTCTCACCCAGTAAGGATAAGGTTTTTATTCCAACTTCATTTGTAATGCCCCGACCCCAGTTACCCAAAGTCAGTGCATTATTACATAACATTGGCATGATCACAAAAGATCAAGTCTCAAAAGACCGATTAGTTTAGTATCCTTGGAATCACTAGATATATTTATAAGTATTTCATTACATCATAAAGTGAAAAGAACTACAAAAAAAATCTTGACTTCATATCCCCTCATACATTCCCTTCTGTTCATTCATAAATTAATTCTTCACATCCTCGGAAAAATTTAAAACATTGAAAGGGGTGAGCTCAGAGGCTTAGTAAGGATAACAATATAGTGGAAAAATTCATAAATAAACATAAACATTAAAGGAAATGAATAACTAAAACAAAATCCTTTTAAAGTTGAACTTAGACATAATATGGCAATGATAAAATGAAATAATGTCATTTACTTATTCACATGGATATTCTACTAGTCGAATAATCAAATGAAATATCAATAACCACTTTCATAATGAAGGAATGCATAATGCCAGACTATCATAACCACATAGTCAAGGCCTCGAGCCAAGACTACAAATAAGATTTTGTACAGGCCTCGTGCCAAGACACTAGTTTGTCTCATGAGACCTACCGATGCATCGAGGAGCTATAGCAGGCTCCACCGGTCTCTTATTAAGTCCAATGCAATCCTCATATTAACAGGTTTAAACATAACATAAATCTTCATATTAAAACCAGCATACGAGATGTCAATACATTCTCCATAAACCATGAATGGTATAAAAATAACACATACATAGTCAAACAGATCACAAAACCTTCAATATAATATGGAATATAAGTATCATAATAAATCAACTTCATATAAACTTAAAATCCATCAAAGGATGTTGACATAGATGAAATCAAAACTATTTGAGAGAAATATCTCTTTTTTGAAATCATTTAAAGGTCCCATAATTATAAAAGAAAACATTTACTTTAAATATATTATTATAAGCTTGTGAGGGAATCTTTGACGATTTTATAACTGTAGAAAATAGTCTCACCCTCCTTATAAGTTAAAAAGACATTCTTACCTTAATTTTGTCGAAAAGGTTAAAAAGGACCTTATTTGGAAAACAGAAGAAATATTCTTTTATAAACTTCTAATAAAAATTCAAACAATTGTATAAATGACATTAACCCATATTCTATAAAATAGTAAGAATTTTTTGAAATACATGTTTAGAAACATGGATGTGGAAGATAAAGAGGTCCCAGTAGATAATTACGTATAAACAAACTCAGATAATGGATATATTGCGAAATAAACCCTTACCTTGTAATTTTCCATGGTTTATGGTAGGTTAACCTCTTTTATAATAGTTAAATAATTTTTATTAAATTATAAAATATTCATATACATTAATATGATATCATATATTATCTTTTAACATTTCTTTGTTAATAATATCATATTATTATCGTCGTTTCGGGTGTTAACTTACTCAGGTTTTTATATGTTTTGTAAATAAGACGTATTTTTTATGGATAGGATGTATCTTATTCATGTTCAGAACGATATTAAGTCTTTAAAAATTATTTTTAATCATCAAATGAAATTTACTCTTGAATGGATAAGATGGGGAATGAATCTCATCGCGTTCGTGGAGATAGTAGTCCGTATGTACGCAAGAGCGACAATATCATTATTTTGATATTAAAATAATATATAATTGGATAATAGATCATATATACATAATTATTATCATGTTATATTTATTATTTACATTAATTATACATCATTATCATACCCATCCAAATAATATTGTATTGAATAACAATTACACCCCGACGTGGAGACGGTAAGCCGTACGTACGCACGTATGGTGACATGTCATTCAAAGGATGGGTAGAAAACTGAATATGGTTGTCCCATATTTATAATAACACCAGAGTATATAGTAGATACTAGAGTGATTATTTTCTACTGAAATAACAAAGAAAGAATAAGTTGAAGAAGAAAGGAACTTGAAAGAGGGTGGTGAAAATATTACCTCTTCTTCGAGTTCTTCCTTTTGGATTGATCAAAAGGGATCCATAGGTTGTCCTTCTGATCAAACTAAGCCCTCTAGGTTGAACTAACTAAAGTTGAGATAATATTTGGGGAGGTTTTGGCCGAGCCAAAAGGCTTTGAAGGTATGAAGAATTGGTTAGAAGTTGTGTCCTTTTATAAGGGGGAGGAGGGGCTCTTTAGGAAAAAACATAAAGTATTATTTTATAATAAATTCAAATTCGGTTTCTAAAGGCTCAAAAGTAGATTATTAAAAGTATAAGGTGGTTATTGGTTGAAATAATTTCAATCAATATATTTTAGACAAGTTTGGGTCATTATATTAACCATAACTTTTAGTTTTAACTCTTAGTTAATTAGTTTGACACTTACCATGTCACTTTGTATTTTTATATTATATAGTTAATAAAATTACTATATACATCCAAGAGACCCCCAAGTGGTCCATTAATAATTCACCTACCATTATATAAGTCTCCTTTCCAATCCTTTGATTTTTAGGTATTTAATATCAATTAATAATATAATATTTGTTTTAAAAACTCTTTTTTGTCAATTTTGACACTATTGGGTATTTTGTTTTTGATAAATTTATAACAGAATTATCACATTGAATAAAACTCATATATCCAATAATAATATGTCATATTAACATATAAAATTATTGGAATTTAAAAAAAGTATCAAATTATATTTATTTTGGTATTTATAATATCAATTTGTTTAATATTTCACTAATAGGGTAATTACTACATCATTATTGTGTCATAAACAAATTAAATTATTTAATGTATGAAAATTATAAATAAAATACCATTATTTAGGAAATATCTTTATTTTCTAATGAATATTTATAATAGAATTTATCTTATGTATAACCCTATATAAAAAATGTTTTAGTTATTAAACATTGATTTTAACTCTTTTAACACTTCTTTGAATTAAATAATAAAAAATGTCCTAATCTAATCCAAGTGGACCTAAATGATAATATTTTATTCCTAATGTTGTTTTTGGTCGAGATACACTTGTCCAATAGAATTAGGACATGTGTTATGGGAATATTAATTATATTTTTACCCTTAATTAAACTATTTACTTATAACCGTGGTAAATAAAAGTAAAAAGATATTTTTCACCAAATATTATTTTCATCTAATTGAACCAAATTTTACTCCTTCATATTAACCGTGTCTCTCGGATTTTTGGAATTCCACTCACAGAAGTGGTAAAATTATGTTTTATGTGAATTTTCAAATTCTCCTAGGAGGTGGGTAAAAGACAGTGAAAAGTTCAATAAGAATTTTATATATCTAAAATTAATATAAACTAACTCCAATGAATTACATTGAACATATATAGGTATTATGTATATATTTTTAACTTAATTAAATTTATATAAAATAATTAATTATTTAAATAAAACATCATTTTTAAACTAAAACTCAGTGTTTTTTTCACTTTTCATCAAAAATTAAACATTTTCAAAAAAATACAAAAAATTCACCCTAGACTAATTTCGATATTCCGAATCCAAATATAAAGTCCATTTTAAAAGATAAAATTTATAAAATTTTAAAACGTGGGTATTACTATTCATAAGGGCTAGTTTGATTAGATGTGGTGTGTGTTAGAACTCGAAGTTGCGTACAACACACGCTATTGTATTATTCAAAGGGAAGCGTACCATGGAAGCTTGGGGTGTTACATTCTCCCCTATTTCAAATAATTTCATCCTCAAAATTTCTAGAAAATTACTATATAAAAAGACTCAGGTGATTCATCATCATAAGTTCCTCGAGTTCCCACGTTGCATCTTCCATCATATGGTACCTCCATAGAACTTTTACCAGACGAGCCGTCCAGTTTCTCAACACTTGCTCTCTTGTATCAAGAATCCTGATGGGTTCTTCGCAATAAGACAGATCGGGTTCCAGTTCTAAATCCTCGTAAGTGAGTACATGTGTTGTGTCAGGCATGTATTTTCTCAACAGTGATACATGGAACGCATCATGAACTTTGGAGAGATTTGGCGGCATTGCCGAACGGTAAGTTACATCCCCAATTAGTTCTAGAATTTCGAAATGTCTGATGTACCTGGGACTCAATTTACCTTTCTTTCCGAAACGTATAACTCCCTTCAATGGAGATACCTTTAGGAAAACATGATCTCCTACCTGAAATTCCAAATCCTTCCTTCGGTTATCGGCATAGCTCTTCTGCCTACTTTGAGCTTCTTTGATGTGGTTTTGGATTAACTTTACCTTTTCCATCATTTCCTCCACCAGTTCTGGGCCTACAAGTTTTCTTTCACCAACGTCATCCCAACAGGTTGGTGTGCAACATCTCTTTCCGTATAACACTTCATATGGTGCCATCCAAATACTTGAATGGAAGCTATTGTTATAGGAAAATTCCACCAGAGGTAAATATTGATCCCACATTCCCTGAAAGTCAAGTAAGAATGATCTCAACATGTCTTCTAAGGTTTGAATAGTCTGTTCTGATTTTCCATCTTTTTGAGGGTGGTAGGCAGTGCTCAAATGAAGTTCAGTATCCAAGGCCTTTTGAAGACTCTTCTAGAATCATAAAGTAAAATGGGGATCACGATCAAAAACAATCGATAGGGTTACTCCATGAAGTCTCACAACTTCATTAATATGTAGTCTTGTTAGACGTTCTAGTGGTAGATCTTCTCTTATAGAAAAAAATGTGCGGACTTGGAACGGCAATCAACAATAACCCATATTGCATCGTTCCTTCTAGGAGTCTTTGGTAGACCCATGACAAAGTCCATCTTAATATTTTTCCATTTCCACTCTAGAATTGGAAGAGGTTGCATGACTCCTCAAGGCTGTTACCTTCCAGCTTTCACTTGTTGAAAAACCATACATCTTGACACAAAATCAGCAATATCCCTCTTCATGTTGTCCCACAAAAAATGTTCCTTCAAATCTCAATACATTTTGGTGCTCCCAGGGTGTATAGATAAATTGGAGCTATGAGTATCATCTAAAAATTCCCTTTTCAGATCAGGTATATCAGTAACACAATGTATCTCCCCAAATTTCAAAATTCCTTCTTCATACACAAAGTCTATCAATCCCCCATCATTCACAGCTTTAATATTCTCTTGAAACTCTTCATCATCGGTCTGATAACTCTTTATCTTTTCTAGTAAAGTTTGTTTGGAAACCATTTGAAAAATTATCGATGTTTCACCTTCCACGGTTATTCCCATATCCATCGTCACTAGATCCATGAAAATAGGATCCCTTTCAATTCTCATCATGTTAAAAACATTATGATCTTTTCTACTCAGATAATATGCCACCTCATTTGCCTTCCCTGGGTGGTAGTGTATTCTACAATCATAATCCTTGAGTAGTTCAAGACATCTCCTTCGCCTCATGTTAAGTTCTTTCTGTGAGAAAATATACTTCAAACTCTTGTGATCAGTATAAATCTCACATTTCTAACCATAGAGATAGTGCATACATATCTTCAAATCAAATATCACAACCACTAATGTTATATCATGAGTAGGATATTTTTTCTATTTAATTTTCAACTGTCGTGATTCATAGGCAATAACCCTATCATTCTACATAAGGACATAACCAAGTTCTTTCTTCGATTCATCACTATAAATAACAAACCCATCATTCCCTGGTGGTAGAGTCAAAATAAGATCATTGACTAATCTTCTCTTCAGTTCTTCAAAACATTCTTTACACTCTTTTGTCCAAACAAATTTATCAAATTTTTGTGTGATCTTTGTTAGTGGGTTAGCCAATCAGGAAAAATTCTGAATGAAACGTCAATAATAACCTGCTAAACCAATAAAACTGCATACCTCAGTTATACTCGTCGGGGCTGGCCATTCATGGATTTCCTTGTTCTTAAAAGGATCAACAGAGATTCCATCCTTAGATAAAATATGGATAAGAAAAGAAATCTCTTGAAGCCAGAATTCACACTTGCTAAACTTCTCATATAATTCATGTCTTCCCAGAGTCTTCAAGATAATGCACAGTTGATTTTCATGATCTTAGTAGATTTTGGATTATACCAAAATATCATCAATAAATACCACTACAAAGTCATCATGATATTCCATGAAAAATCTGTTCATTAGATCTACGAAAACAGAGGGTGACTTAGTCATCCCAAAAGGCATTATTGTAAACTCGTAATGCCCATACCTGGTTCGAAATGCTATCTTCGGAATGTCTTCCTTCTTCACACACAACTGATGGTATCTAGATTGAAGGTCAATATTTGAAAAGTATTGTGCTCTATGATGTTGGTCGAATAAATCATCCATTCTAGGTAGAGGATACTTGTTCTTTATTGTTATAGCATTGATCTCCCTGTAGTCGATACATAACCTCATGGATCCATCTTTCTTCTTAAAAAAAAGGACAGGGGCTCCCCATAGAGAAACACTAGGGAAAATAAATACCTTATTACTAAACTCCACTAGTTCTTTATTTAGATCCACCAATTCTATAGTGGCAATTCTATAAGGGGTATTCGATATGGGCCTTTATCCAGGAATTAAATCAATGGAAAACTCAATTTCTCATTCTGGAGGATGTCCAGGTAAATCGTCCAGAAACACATCAACATATTCTCTCACAATAGGTACATCCTCTATTTTAACATTCCTTTCCTCACCCAATGTTATTTCATTCTCTTCCTCCCTGATAATTGAATTTAGTTGAGCTACTGGGGGTGGATCTAGGTAAGAATTAGAGGGTGACGATTCCACTCTAATGATAAGGTGCTCTTTATCATTATCTCCAAAAATAGTAACCTCTTTCTTATTACAATAAATTTTTGCATCATGGTCCGAAATCCAATCCATACTGAGGATTATATCAAATTCAATCATAGGTATGATGATGAGATCCACAGATAAAGAACATTTATGTGCTTTAATGGGGATTGATTCAAAAAACATTGTTGAAATGATACTTCCCTTAGGAGTTTTGACTGACAACTCCCTTGTTAAATAAAATTGGAAATATCTAATTTTCTTAGCAAACATGGAAGATATAACACAATGCAATGATCCAGAATCAAATAAAGAATTTGCTAAACATTAGGAAACCATTAAATTACCCACCACCATGTCATTCGGGGCTTCAACCTTAGCAGTAGTGATTTCATAAGCTTGGCCTTGGTCCCTAGGCCTTTTCTGAGTTACGTTTCCCTGACTCTTAGGATATTCATTTGTATAATGTCCCATCTCCCTACAATTGTAGCATTGAACATTGGTAGTTTTTTTTCTTTCCTTTACAATCACCAGCTAGATGGCCTTTCTGTCCACACTTGTAGCATACTCCTTTTACTTTTAGACATGCACCAGGGTGCTTCCTTCCACAATTATCACAAGGTGGAAATTCAATTCTTCCCTTATTCCCTGTTTCCTTATTTCCTTTCCTATAGTGTTCAACAGATCTCTTCTTCTCTTGCATTGATTTAAATTCATAAGACTTAGAGAGTTCATTTTCTGTCTTGATAGTACATGAGACAATATATTCTTATGATGAGAAGGATTGTGAGACCAATTCTCGACGGAGAAACATTTTTAACTGATCAAAGAAATGATCAATATTACTTCTTGGGTTACGTATATAATCTTCAGCATACCTTGCTAACCTTGTAAAGTTATCCTCATACTTTGTGACATTCTCATCATCTTTTATTCCCAAACATAGAAATTGCCTTTCCATATCTGCTCGATGGTCACGAGGAAAGTATTTTTCTAAAAACAGATCATTGAACTCCCTACATTCTATATTTCATACATTATCATCTTCCTTCATGTTTTGAATCAAATACCACCATTGATCAGCATCTCCAGTGAGGCGGTAAACTGCCCTGATAACTTTTCCCTTTCACTACTCCCCAAGGCATGGAATATTTTTTCTAAAGAATTTATCCATTGCTCATATACTAAGGGATTTGTACTCCCATTGAATGTTGGTGGTTGTTGCCACATGAAGCGATCTATCATTGATCCTCCACACTACGGATCAGGGTTCTCCATATGGGTAAGGTTATTATTCATAACCTGAGTGAGTTTTCCCAGTATGGTGATTAGCTGATCAGCACCGGTTGTATCACCAACTCCACTGTAATTTTCTTGAGCAAGAGTGAAATCCATACATGGAGTTCGTGCATAGATATGGTTTACATTCCTTCCACTATGAGCCATTTCTAAATAACGGCATAAACTAGATCCGTTTATGAATCACAATGCATAAATCCAACTTTTAAAAAACATAACATAATTTGAACTATTTATGGATATAATCCATATTCATAAATAAAAATGGTTTCCTAGATGAATTATATACTCATAAACCCTTCAAAATGTTTTGTAAAGAAAATGTTAACTATCCTAAGCATATCCCCCGGGAGTGTCGTAACCAAGAGTGCAGCAAGGGTCGTTGTCATGCACCAGTTCCCGTTCGAGTCTAGCTCAAAGCAATGTTTACGGGTTTTACCCCTATGTACATCTATTCCAAATCCACCTCTACCAGCTCGTATCTACATAGGGATGTATTTCTTGGAAAACTCACAAAATATCTACAATAAAAAAATTCTAGGAAGTTATTATATACTAATCCTCAAAGTCTATCTTAGCTCTATGTGATCTAATCAGATTTTATCTAAATCTAGCTTCCAAGGTGTGTACTAAACTTCTTCTGATACCAACTGTAATGCCCCGAAACCATTTACCCAGAGTCAGTGTAGTATTACATAACATTGGCCTGATCACAAAAGATCAAGTCTCGAAAGGCCGATTATTTTAGTATCCTTGGAATAACTAGATATATTCATAAGTCTTTCATTAAATCATAAAGTGAAAATAACTACAACAAAATCTTGTCTTCATATCCCCTCATAAATTCCCTATAAGTCATTTATAAATTACTTCTTCACATCCTTTGAAAAATTTAAAACATTGAAATGGGTGAGCTCAGATGCCCAGTATGGATAACAATATAGTGGAAACATTCATAAATAAACATAAACATTTAAGGTAATGTATAACTAAAACAAAAGCCTTTTAAAAATGAACTTCGACATAATATGGAAAAGATAAAATTAAATAATTCCATTTATATATTCACATGGATATTTTAATAGTTGAATAATCACATGCAATATCAATAAACACTTTCATAATAAAGGAATGCATAATTCCATACTATCATTACCACATAGTCAAGACCTCATGCCAGGACTACAAATAAGATTTTTTCAAGGCCTCGTGCAAAGACACTAGTGTGTATCATGAGACTTGCCAATGCATCGAGGAGCTATATCAGGATCCACCCATCACTTATTATGTCCAATGCATTCCTTATATAAACAGGTTTAAACACAACATAAACATTCAAATTAAATGTAGCATACGAAATGTCAATACTTTCTCTATAAACCCGGAATGGTATAAAAATAACACATCCACAGTCAAACATATCACAAAACCTTAAATACAATATGTATGTTTTGTATCATAATAAATCAACCTCAAATAAACTTAAAATCCATCAAAGGATGTTGACATAGATGAAATCTAAACTATTTGAGAGAAATATATCTTTTTTTAAATCATTTAAAAGTCACACAATTATAAAAGAAAAAGTTTACTTTAAAATTATTTTTATAATCTTTTGAGGGAAGATTTGATAATTTTATAATGGAGGAAAATAGCTGCACACACCGTATAAGTTAAAATGATATTCTTACCTTAATATTATCGAAAAGGTTAAAAAGGACCTTGTTTGGAAAACGACGGAATGATTCCTTTATGAACATCTTATAAAAGGTCAAACAAGTTTATAAATTACTTTAACCCATATTATGTAAAATAGTAAGAATATTTTGAAATACATTTTTAAGAAAAATGGATGTGTATGATAAAGAGGTCCCAGTAGGTAATTACATATAAACAACCTCGGATAATGGATAGATTGCTAAATAACCCCTTACCATGTACTTTTAATTGTTTGAGGGTAGTTTAACCATTTTTATAATGGTGAAATAATTGTTATTAAATTATACAAGAATCATATACATTAATATGATATCATATATGATCTTTTAACATTGCATTGTGAATAATATCTTAGTATTATCGTCATTTTGGGTGTTAACTTACTCGTTTTCTTTTAAATGTTCTGTTACATAAGCCGTGTTTTTTATGGATAGGTTGTATCATATTCATGTTCAGAATGATATTATGTCTTTAAAAATTATTTTTAATCACCAAATGAAATTTATTCTTGAATGGATACGATGGGGAATGAATCTCATCGCGTTCGTGGAGACGATAGTCCATACGTACGCACGAGCAACAATATCATTCTTTTGATATTAAAATAATATATAATTGGATGGTATATCATATATAAAAAATAATTATCATGTTATATTTATTTTTTACATTAATTATACATCATTATCATACCCATCAAAATAATAATGTATTGAATAACAATCACACAACGACGTGGAGACGGTATGTCATACGTACGCTTGTATGGTGACATGTCATTCAAAGGATGGGTAGAATACTGAATATGGTTGTACTATATCTATATTAACATCATAGTATATAGGATATACTAGATTTATTATTTTAGAATTTAAATAACAAAGAAATAAGAAGTTGAAGAAGAAAGGATCATGAAAGAGGGTGGTGAAAACATTACTTCTTCTTCGGGTTCTTTCTTTTTATTTGATCAAAATGGATCCTTAGGATGGATTTATGATCAAACTAAAGCCTCTAGGTTGATGTGAGGGAAGTTGAGAGAATAATTTTCTAGGGTTTCGCCGATCCAAAAGGCTTTGATGGTGTGAATAATTGGTTAGAAGTGGTGTCCTTTTATAAGGGAGAGGAGGGGTTCTTTAGGAAAAAACTTGAAGTATTATTTCATAATAAATTCATATTCGGTTTATAAAGGCATAAAAGTGGATTATTAAAATTATTAGGTGGGTATGGGTTGAAATACTTTCAACCATTAGATTTTAGATAGGTTTGGGTCATTATATTAACCTTATCTTTTAGTTTTAACTCTTAGTTAATTAGTTTGACACTTACCATGTCACATTGTATTTTTATATTATATAGTTAATAAACTTACTATATACATCCAAGCGACCCCCAAGTGGTCCATTAATAATACAGATACCATTATATAAGTCTTTCAGCTGATAATTAGATTTTTAGTAATTGAATATAAATTAATAATATAATATTTGTTTTAAAAACTCTTTAATGTCAATTTTGACACTATTGGGTATATTGTTTTCGATAAATTTATAACAGCATTATTGCTTTGAATAAAATTCATATAACCAATAATAATATGTCATATTACCCTATACAAGTTTTTTAATTCATAAAAAGTCTCAAATTATATTTATTTAGGTATTTATAATATCAACTGTTTTAATATTTCACTAATAAGGTAATTACTGAATCATCTAGAACTAGCCCCCAATGTTGGTCTACCAATACATAAGGATGGGTAATTATACCTTTTTTTATTATTGTGGATAGACCAAATATTAAAGATCCTAGAATCATTTTGTATCATGTGTGGACAGTAATCAATCCATGCATATTTCTGAATCCCTTCTAACAAATATTTCTGAACTAAGAGAAAGGTAAAGTCAGACTTTGTTAAAAACACTTTCTTGATCATCTTATGAACCATACAGTGAGAAATTGCTACCATTAATTATATACAACATGAATAACAAATTTTTAAGAATAAACATGATTTTTCATGAGAGATTGATCATCATATTTCATTAATGAATGTATAATAATAAAAATATCAATAAATGATGAGATTGTAGCTATAAACTGTTACCAATTTGGTATCATTGAATCATAATAAAATCAAAATAATAAAATTAAATTAATCTTAACATATAATGAAAATTATGAGATTCATGATATAAAATTTCAAAAAAAGTATATACACCTCAAGTAAAAATATAGGTGCATAACGTGGTTTGTGTCTCAATGAAGGAAAACTAAGACAAAATTACTTTACCTATTTGGTATCTTTTGCAACATAAACCCCATGAAAGATAGATATTAAAATGATTATGTAAATACCCATAAATTTATGGATAATAATAATATAATATAATCATGGGAATTATATACATCACACAAAATAAATGAGTGGTGAACAAGACATAAATCTCACAAAAATAAAAGTTATATTAGAAATCCCCTAACCTTATGTCTTCACACTATTCGTACTCATAAAAACCTCCTATTTTATAAATATAAGTTAATTATACCAATTTTATAAGGATATATGTATTATATAATACCATATATGGTTTTATTATGACTTTATAATACCTTATTATTATCAATTCAAAGTTAATTTTTTTCTTTGTCTAGAATTCGTTTTGTTTTCACATGTGTCTTAATTTGTTATTTTTCTTGTTCTCCAACTTATATCATGATTTATATTATGTAAAACATTATATAAATATAAGTAATATTTTGTATATATGTTTTTATAGTAATGTATATAATATTGAAATATGAAATGGAATACACTGTTCATGGAGATGGTAGGCCATACATAGGCATGGACGTTGTTTCTGTTTTTTTTAATGTTGAAAGAAAGAAAGTAAATGAAATATATGTATATATATTATCATTAAATTATAATTAATATTTCATATTTATCATATAACTTTTCTAAACGAGTCCTTAATACATTCCATGTAGTTTGTGAATTAATCATGTCACTTTTAGGAGGTGGTAGTCCACACTTCCCCAGGCGAAATTATCGTATTTACAAAAAAATGGAAAGCATGAATGTTTGATTTATATAATAATAAAAGAAGAATAAATACATAATATATATAATAAATATAATAGAAAAATATATTTTATATCTTAATTACCAACCATGATATGTGGTAAATGAAAAATGAATAACATCATTTCGTGATTTGTTAGTTCATCAAACATAGGAATAGTAAGTTCGTTATCCATTAGATGGAAGTGTGTGTAAGTATAGGTAGAACCAATATCATAACAACATAAAAAAATATTTAAGATACCGAGTCTATTATATATGCGTGTAATATTAATAATTTAATTTTTAGAGATGTAAAAAATGTAATCGAGCATTAGTAATGATGTTACCTCTTATTTGGGTAACTCCTTTTGGTTTGCACCAAAGGGTTTCTGTGGATAGATTTTTCCCAAAGGTAACCTTCAGGGGGGAAAGTAGGGATATTGAGATGTTAATAGGGAATGTATTTTATGAAAATATATTGTTTTAGAGGTGTAAAATTGGGGTAGGTGGTCTCCTTTTATAGTGGAGGGAGGAGACAAACTTGGCATTTTTGAAAACAAGTTTTATCTAGCAATGTTTTTGCAGAAAAAATTCATAAAAAGAAAACATAAACAAAAAATTTAAGTTTTATGGAAAATATATGGCCATAAAATGGGTTTCTCAAAAAAATTTATGTTATTTGGTCTCATAAGGTTAGGTTTTAATCTCCTTTTATGTTTAATTTTACCTAGATCGCTCTAATTAGTTTTAATCACATTCATTAATCATTATTATAAAAAATTTTACTAGAAATTTTGAGACTATTAATATTGTTATTTCTAACAAAAATTATGTATATTTTTCAAAATCCAATTTAAAAATCCTATAATTTATGTTTAATTACAGTCTTGCAGACGTGGAGAGAATGGTGGTTTTTAAAGTGAGAATGGTCAAAAGTTCATTCAGCTTTTTTATAAAATTCTACATAAAAATGATTCGAATAAACTAAATTAGATTAATATATGTAAAATTTATATATTTATAATTCAAAAACAACTTCAAATATAATTTAATTATATAAATAAATTAGATGAAAATATTGTTTTGAAAAAAAATTATGTATTTTTACTATTAAACAAAAATTAAAGTTTCTTAGAAAAATCCCAAAAATACACCATAAAATAATTTTAAAAAAATGAATTATAATTTTATTTTTATTTTATAAAATTAAATTTATAAAATTATCTAAAATTAATTTTATTATTGTTCACATAAATACAAAAAAATAGTTCTTTTCATAAAATAGTGTTTCCAAATATATAAAAACATTAACAAAAATCATATGTTTTATCTTCATTATATTTTATTTATATAAAACCATAATATATAATATTTGGAAAGTGATTATTGATATTAATATTATTATTTCTAATTGATATGATATAACTGTCTTGGTTAATGAATTATAATAAAACAAATATTATTTCATTAAAATTCAATGTTGCGTATAATTCAAGGAAAGTCAGTGTTTCATATAATGAAAGACAAATCATTTTTGAGATTAACACAAACTTATCTTCAGATATTGTATAATTAAATATTGACATGGTGTGGCATAAAAAGTAATAATAACTTTGTTCATTCATATAACACATTCGATATTCAGTGTTATATGAAATGAAAAATATCCAAATGATTAAATGAATTTGAAAAAACAAATAAACATTATCTTACATATTAACCCTTTATAATGAATTTATCCCTTAAAATTTTTCTAGGTTATCAAGGATTTATTAATTTTAATTTTATTTAATATAAACCCACATCATAACAATGAACCATAAAACATCCTTTAAAAAATAAAAATTTGAACAATAACAGTTACCCAATGTGACTCATAGTTGGGTTTCCACGTAGCAGAACATAGGTGTTAAGTGAAAAAATGGACAAGGAAGAAAAATATAACTATAATATTTTGTAGGAGAGTGATATAGAACATGGTTAGGAAAATGTTAAAAATCCCAAATCAATTAATATGTAATTATCTAAGGGACTATTTGATTCATAAATAAAGTTGGTTCTAGGATAACCCTTTCAATATCAATATTCGTTCCCTAGAGTTGATAAATTTTCAATTTAAGTGATACTTAAATGAATTAATTCTATTTTATAAGTAAAATATCACCCTTTAGTCATGTCTTGACTAATTTATACTTCAAAAATTTCTCCAAAAAAAAGAAGGTGATTTTTTCATTTCTAAATCACTAACAGGTCCTGAAATCCAAGATATGTCCTCCCATCTCTCTTTAATTTCCATTAACACAATTTTGATAGAGAAGGTTATCCAATGTGTATAAATCCTCATGTGGTGAGATAATACTTTAATCTCACAAACTTCATATGATGTTTAACTTAATCCTTCCATAAATGGTTAACCTTATAACCCTTCTAAAATAGGAAAATCCAAAATTTTATAAATGAGATCATCAAATAATCTTAACATTAATCTTCCATATATCAAATAATAGCTCTTGGTTGTCACATTCCAAACATTTAAATAACCTCAATGTTTATTCTCCTAAAACATGGTAATAAACACAATTATCGTAAATAAAATTCAAAACATTTATTCTTCCTTATTATGAATATTACTAGATATATTCCCTAAATCCAAAAATATTGTATCCTTAATCAATGATAGCATAAAAAATTTGTCAACGTGTCTAGAATTAGTTCCAATGTAACTAGTATTGTTCAATTTATGTATTCCTATACAAAATATCTCTATCAAAAGAATATTATCTTAATATAAGAAACATATTAAGGGTTGTCTTCCCTTAGTAAAAATATCATCTTGTCATTAAATTACATCTCCAGTACATCGGAAACATTCAACATAGTCTTGTAAATACTTGATGAAAAACATAAATTGGACAGTCCTTGTAGATTTTTCCATTCATATAACAAAATTCTTGATTCTAAATACATAAAAACATTTATTATTCCACTTAATCCATACTAAATAAGAAGGCTACCTCATCTAATTACATATTACCACATTCCTATTACAATTTATCTGTAGCATCATCATATACAATATAACCATTACTCATACCACATTATTGAGTCTCCTTTTTAACATTTCACTTAATAAATTTATTTTCATAATTTCCATTCATTTAACACTTAAATCATTTAACATTTGATTATGTCTTTTGGAGGCTAATATTATGATCCATTTTGTTAACTGATCCCTTCATCTCTTTTTATAGTTACATTATTTGTGTCCGTATTTTCAAGAGTTAAAACGTATTGTTATTTATCTAAGACTTCAAGTTGGGTTATTATTTCCAAATACTTGACTCAAATGGTACTGAATCATCTTTCCACCAAGGTATCTATTAGCCAAAAACATAGTGAAATTATTCTTTACCTTCCTTGGTGAGTGTGAGAGTTGGTTAAGGTACTATTGTTAATCATGTTCCATGAAAACTGACAGGGCATGATCACTGCATCCATCACTCTAGTGACCATCCCATTTGACTACTAATTAGTGAATTTCCATCACATTCAATTTTAACCAAATTCATCCAAGATAAATCCATTGACTAAACCCATAAATCATTTATTAGGAAACAATTTTCATACAAGGGTACCACATAATCATGAAAATGTTGTTATTGGTTGTCTAAATTATTAAACCATCTATAATCTATGAAACCTTAGGTTTATCCTTGGAAATTCATATACAACTTATTTTTAAATAATTTATGATGGTTCAAGAAGAGTTATTTAATTCCCAAATCATATCCCTTAGGTATGTTAGACCATGTGTGTAGTGATGCATGTTATCTTATGCCAGGTTATACTTCATTCAGGCCAGATACACCATGTCGGATTTAGTACTCCTATGCACATCTATTGGAAAACCAAGTTCACTAGTAGTATCCAAATAGGGATTTATTTCTAGGAAACCATTGAATCTATTCTTTACTAAAATTCCAAGATTTTTTATTGCATGGTAATTCATCCATAAACATGTCCCTAGATACATCCTTTTTCATATCCTTATAAATATACCATGGGATCTCCCTAAAATTTTCTCTTCTTATTGGCTAAAGGATGACTAAACCTTCACTATAATACCAACTATAAGAGCCCAATATTAACATAAATTAAAATTACATCAATTTTATAGAATACTTAATATATTATAAAACTAGATGCCTAAAGAATGTGTTAGTTTAGTGAATTTGGAAACATGGAAAAATAAATGTTGAACCATGAGTGAGATAAATTATCACTTACTAGGTTCTACAATACTAGCACCCCTCTTATACATATCATACATAAAATATATCTTCATAAACATGGGAATGAAACACAATAATGGAGTGATCTCATATGATAGGTAGGGGTAAACAAGGGAGATATGTAAGCCTACACATGAGAATAAGGGTGTGAGAACATGATCATAACATTATAAGATCATAACCGTCATATCATAAAAATGAATCATGGAATGAAGGGTTGTAGTTCATAAGGAATGAATCGTAATGAAATCAAGTCTATAATCCATAAAATCATAACATAAGAATAAGACATGAAATTGCAGAATACAGATAAATATGTAATATCATTCTCTATAATTAAATACCCATTACTTTAACTTATTTGGGATCTTTATGTAGACTACACTTACTGGAAGGGATACACCACCAACCCAAGTTATAGTTCTTTCCTTATAAGGGGTCAATTTTCTCCATCATACCATAGTGGATCGGGTTTCCCGATATTCTCATAGTGGACTGGGTTTCCCCATCTTTCACCATTATGGTGACTACACCTATTGGGAAGGAAAAATCACTATCTCCTGTCAAATTTCATTCATTTTAAGGGATTAGGTTTCCCATCTTCACAAAGTGTATTAAGCCCGTAGACATGAAACCCGATAATTATTTACGAAGATATTTATCATTAGACAATGAATTTAAGGGAGATACATGTCCTACCCATCTCAGAATAAAATCATTTATACATATTTAACAGTATAATAAAACTTATATTATATTATGGCCCATAAAAAGATATGGGTTTCATAAACATCTTATCAAAACCCATGAAATTAAATGGCTTTCATAAACATGTAATCATATCTTAACCAGTGGAAAAAGATAGGTTTCATGATAATTTAATCAAAGAATAACTCATGAAAATAAATAGGTTTCATAAGCCTAAATCTCATCGAAGAGGAGCATGATTCATAAACATATAAACCATGGAATACAAATGGTTTTTATAAAAAAAATTTCATCAAAACATAAACCATTTAGAGAAAGAATATTAATGGAACCATTGGATCATTTCCGATAAAGTAGTGAGTAATTCCAATGTATTTATTCATAGATGGAAATTGATTTGGAAATATACTTTTAAAAAACATTTTTTGAGAAAAATATCCTTTCTTCTTTTAAAAAAATTCTTTTAATACAGAAATCTTTTTAAACCCATTGCCATTTAAAATAATTTAAATATGCAGAAAGAAAGATTTAAAGCATTTTAAAAAAAATTTCATTGAATATAATTTTATAAATTGTAAATGAATCATTTAGATCATTGAGGTCATTTTCTTTGGAAACAAAAAATTGAAAACATTTGCAGGAATATTTGAAAATCACTTAAAAACATTTTAAAGATAAAAGATTTTAGAAAACCTTTTTCATTGAAAAAAACAATAAATAATGTGTTTATAGAATATTTGGAAAATTTTTTCTTTTCAATGAAATTTTAATCATTTAAATTAAGCTTCGAGGGAGTGATAGGCATTTTGGTGGGTAAATCCCTACATGTCGAACATTCCTTTTTCACCTTAAATGGCTTAGAAAATTGTATCAATCGAAAAATTACAAGAAGATTCCCTTTTGAAAACCATTGTGTTTAAAAATGTATAAAATTTGGTAAATTTTTTTTTAAATGTCACAATATAATATTGTAATATTTTTGGAAACTTTTTTAGAAAATATGACCTTGATAGAGCACATATATCCTACTGAAGAGAGTCGTAAAGTTGGACTTTCTTAAAAACACTATATTGATCATATTTCATGTTAAATAGTGGAAAACTTGTATCATTACTTTTATATAACATTAATAACTAGAGAGTAATAAAACTAGTGATATTTTTTGATATATGGTTCATAATATTTCAACAATGTCTGCATAATCGCAATCAATCTCAATAAATTGTGATATTATATCTATAAACCATTACCAATTTGGTAACATTGAATGATAATAATTTTGGAATAATAACATAAAATGAATCATAATATATCATGAAAGTAATTATATTCATTATATAACATTTATAATTAATTATATAATCCTCATGGATCAATACAGGTGCATAACATGGCATGTGTCTCAAAGAAGAAAAATTGAGACAAAATTACTTTACCGATTTATTAAATTTTGAAACATAAACCCTATATAAGAGAGATCAAAAAATAGATATTTAAATACCAATAATTTTAAGGATAATAATAATATATTACATTCATAGGAATTATATACACCTCCTAAATAAATTAGTGGTGATTAAGACATTAATCTCACCGAAATAATAGTGAGACAAGAAATTCCCTTACCTTATGTCTTGAATCTATTTATACTCATAAAAAAATCTTATATAATAAATAATGACTTATTATAAATATTTTACAGAACCATATACTTATTTATAATACCATATATTGTTTTATTTTGACTTTATATTACTCGGTTATTAACCATTTAAGTTAAGGTTTCGATACAGGTAATATCTGCTTTGTTTTTCACATGTGTCATAATTTGTTATTGTTTTTCCTTATTCTTATATCTTGATTTCCATAGTGTAAACCATGATATAAATATCTAAAAAAAATTTATAAATTTATTTATTATAATTTATATAATATAGATATATAAAATGGGATACGTCGTTCAGGGATATATTGGGTTGTATGTATGCATGAACGTTGTTTTCATTTTAATTTGTAATGTTGAATGAAAGTAAGTAAATGAAATATATGTATATATATAGTATAATTATGGTAGAAATTATATGTCACATATTACATATATTTTCACTAAACTCATCCTTAATTTATTCCATGTATTTTTTGTGAATGAATCACAACGCTTTTAGGAGGTTGTAGTCCACACTTCCCCAAATGAAATTATCATATTTACACAAAATGGAAAGTATGAAGGTATGTATTATATTATAATTAAATAATGATAAATATATAATATGTATCATATAAAAATATAGTTTCCATCATAATTCTCAATCATTATTGGTGGTGAAGGATAAACTAACAACATTGTTTTGTGGGGTGGTTGTTTTCCTTATACAAGAACATTGTCTTCATAACCCATTAGATATAGTTGTGAGTAAGTGTAGTTAGAAACCTCCTCATAAAAACCTCTCAGTATATTGAGGATAATTAGGATATTATTTATGAATGGAATATGTATATTTTATGAGGTATATAAATAAAATAAAGGAAATGATCTTGAGGGAGGATGTTACCTCTTCTTTGGATAACCCCATTTGGTTTGCACCAAATGACATCCTTGGTTTAATTTATGCCCATAGGGTGGCTTAAAGGTGGAATTTAAGGATTTTTTTAATTTTATTATTATGTTATTTGAAGAACATAAGTGGTTTAAGAGGTATGAAGAAGGGGGAGAGGTGGTGGCCTTTTATAGGGGAGGGGAGGGGACAGACATATCATTTTTGGAAACAAGCTTGAGGTACCTATGTTTTTACTTAAAAATGTAATAAAAACAAACAATACTCGGTAATGGAATGTATATAGAATAAATATTTCCATCCAATGGGTTTTGAACAAGTTTATAGGTCATTTGGTCCCTTAAGTTTAAGGTTTAGTCTCTTGTTATGTTTAATTTTATCTTAATTACTATAATTCCCCCTGCGGGCAGCAGGGGTGGACGGGGGTTGTTGTGTGTGGTTCCAGTCATGAGGTCAAGTCGCTAGGATATCTTTCGTTGTAGCATGTATTTAATAAAGACACTTAATTACAATTATTAAATTTAATCTATTTCACTATTATTTTTTGAAAAAAAATTACATCATCTTATTAGACATTAAATATTATATTTAATACATCTATGTTTTTCCATTTATTGAAATTCAATTCATATAAGCTCTAATGTTATGTTTAATGCTAATTTCATTGGCATTGCAAGAAAGAAGGTTTTTAATGATATAATATTGAAAATTTCATTAAACTTTTATATCGAAATTCAACATAAAATATATTATAATGAACTAAATTGGAATAATATTTGTATAAGTTATCTATTGTGACATTAAAACCAATGTAAAATATAATTTAAATATATAAATAAATTAAATGGAAGACTAGTTTTGAATTAAATTTCAGTATTTTTCACTATTCACCCAAAAATGAAGTTTCTCATAAAAATCCCAAAAAAATCATTATAAGCTACTTTTGAAAATTTAAATTCAACTATTATATTTTATTTTATAAAATTACATTTTTATATGTCTAAAAAGAGTTTTATTATTTTTAATATAAGGTAATAAAGATGAATTATTTTGAGAAAATATTATTTCCAAACATATAAAGACTTTAACAAAAATAATATATTTTATTATAATTATGTTTTTTTAAATAATAAATAAATAAATAATATTTAAATAGTGGTTATTATTATTATTATTATTATTATTTTTAAAGAGTATTTTATATCATTTTCATTTAATTAATTATAATAATAAATATGTTATTTCATAAAAACTCAGTGTTGCGTGTAATGCAAGACAAGTCAGTGTTGCGTATAATGCAAGAATATTTGGTGCTTCATATAGAATAAACATATATTTGGATATATTATAATTAAATCATAACATTTTTTAAAATACAAAGTAAGAATAACGTGGTGCTTTCATATTAGACAAGCAATATTCAGTGTTGCATGAAATGAAAAATAACAAAAAGATTAAATTAACTCGAAAAAAAATTCACAAATAGTTATGATTTTACATATATGGTAATAAGTGTGACATATATACTAACCATAAATTCATAAATTATATATTCACACTAAATTATCTCAATATGCAAAAAAGAATATGGTTAGACCTAATCAAGGACTACTATTGCTCTATTCACTACTATTCAAGAAAGAAGAACATGGTCGTTAATGTTATTAGTAGAAAATAACCCACTAATATATCCATGAGGTGAATTTACAAATACCCTATCTTCATAAATATATAAATGATAGATTTATATATAAATTTTTTTGGGAATATATCATACCATTCCCAAATGATTTACCAACCATTTATCTAAAAGATGATCAAGTAGGCACAAATAGATAGCCTGCATCTACAAAATATTATTAATGAATTAAAGGAAGGGAATATACATTTGTAAAAAATAAATTATTATGGTATAATTCAATTTAGAATGAGGATTTGTGTTCCTTAATCAACTGATATAACGAAATGGGTATTGTATAATGCACATATCTCACTTTTCTTTATCTATTCTGGAATTACTATGATGTACCATGATCTCCTAGAGTAAATATATAGGTAAAACATGATTAAGGATATTACAGAGTATATTTCATGATGTTTGGTATTTATTTAAGTTAAATAATAAAAACAAAATTATAATGGTTTGATTCAACCATTGCCTATACCAATGTGGAAATGGGAGAATTTTACTATGGACTTCTTCAAGGGGCTCTTAAAGATGTCCAATGGAATGAATGTGATATGGTTTACGGGGGATCGACTCACTAAGACTGCCCACTTTATTTCCTTTCTAAAAGATTAATTATAAAAAAAAATCAAAGATATACATCATATGGTGAGGCTGCTAGGGGTTTCTCTTTTGACTATCTCTAACCATGATCCAAGGTTAAATTATAAATTCTAGAGAATAGTTTAACATACATGAAATACATAATTGAATCAATGTATGGTCGATCACCCCAAAAAATATTTCTAATATAAAAGGAAAATTAAAATGATCATGTGTATAGTAAGAGGATACTCCATGAAATTAAAAGTTGGATGAGATCAACATATCAAATTAGTTGATTTCTCATACAAGAACAGCTTCCACTCAAGTATCCAAATGGCTCCATATGAAGCTCTATATTTGAAGTTATTTATAACTCCAACTTTTTGAGATGAATTTGAGGAAAGGAAGATACTTGGTTAGCACATTATGAAAAATATTACATAGATGTTTCAATCCATCCATCACTATATAAAATCTACTTAGAGTTGGAAATTCAGTTATGATGACAAATGTCGAACGGACATCGTGATTGAAGTTAGAGATAATGTTTTCCTTTGAATATAAAAATGGAATAGATTATGTGGTTTGTAAATAATGGATATCTTTGGAATATGTACATTTTCCCCCTTGATATCCTTGATTGTATATGTGCAATAACCTTTTGGATTTCACTTCCACCAAATATGGCTTAAGCTCGTGATGTGTTCCACAAATCTCTCCTGAGTTAGTGTATAACAAACCACTCACATGTACTGAATCCAGGGTTGGTATAACTGGAGAATGAACCCTCATTTTAGTAACAAACAATGAAGATCATAAACCATATATATAATGCTCTATGCATCATGATAACTAATCTTATCAAAGTTCATTTTTGGAACCATAGGTATAAACAAATGACAAGGGAACTAAAGGAAATAATGAAATAAAAGTACTATATCCTATTGTCAATTGACAATATGATTTGAAACGTCAAGGAATAAATTTAAAAATGGCGAAAGGATGTAACAAGTCAATTTTTATAAGTGATACTTTTTAATGAAATAAATGTGTTTTATACTATATTATACAATATAATACAAATACAAAATGTATGTAAGACAATAATACAATATTTCATTAATGAGAATCATTAAATTATTCAATAAATAAATATATTAAAATTTAAATAATTACAAGGGGACAAAAAATAAAAAACATAAAATATATAATGGGACAATATGGATCAACCAAATCTGCTAGAGTCACCCCTCTTAGGAACAACACTATAAAAAAAGTGAAATATTAGTAAACAAATCACCGGTATAGAAAATTGAAATATAGATTATAAATAAAAATTGAGTTCAGTATTGATCAAAATAATTAATTCGTATTTATATGATGTAATGTTTACATTTAGATAGTAACATGACCATTCGAATAGTAATGTGACCATTGTAACAGTAACCTTACTGTTGGGAATAGTAACTTGACCATTGAGAATGGTAACCTGACTGTGGGGATAATAATCTAACCTAAAAATAATAAATTTTTATATAAATAAGATGTATTAGGACTAATTTATGTTAATATAAATATTAAAATTCCAAAAAAATAAATATCACTATTGATAAACTCTAGAAAAAATATAAAAACATTTCTAATAAAATATATATAAAAGTATTTCATAAAAATAATAATTTTTATATTATAAATGAAAATTACCTATGTTATAATTTAATTTGATAAAATTAATTTCATTTTTTAAATCATTATATCATAATTTCCAATGGGTTATTTTTTTTAATATTCAGAAATACATCAATTTTAAGGGGAATAGTAAAAATATAGTTGTTCTCATTACCAGTTTATCCAAAAATTATATAAATTATGAATTAACAATGACCTATTTATTTATATAACAGTACTTTTTGCCAAAAAATATTTTATTTAAAAATGAGTTATTAAATTAAAATAAACATAAATTCCAAACCTAAAATCATTTTTCAAAATCAAAAGTCAAAAGTGATCCATTAAAATAACAGTTTCCTTTATTTCCTCTTTCATTTTTAATAAACAGATGAATTAAGATTACAATGATTTTAAACATCATAGAAACAATAATTTCATATTTAATTTTGATATAAATTCTCAAAAACTCTCAATTACAATTTTTACCTTAGATATATTATTTTATTTAATATTTTATTTAAAAAATACCCCTCCCCTTAAGTATAAATAACTCCTCTCAAACCCTTGGAAAACCACTCATCCATCACATTGTCAAATAGTCTATCTCAATCCACTAATAATACTTGGGTTCTATAACTAGTAATCAATATCTAAGCATCGATGGAGTTTTAGTTTCCTACAAGAGAAGCTACACTAATGATTATGTAAGTTTTGATTGACTCTTCTATTTTTTATCTCTTATTCTATTTCATTTTTTGCTAACCATATGAAAAAACAATTATAAGATTAACTAGGTATTATTTTAAAATTATATTAATGATTTTATCTTTCTATATGTCTCATATTTACCATATATATAAATTTTAAACTTCTCTTTCATACTCTCCTAATCATATCTCGTCAATGGTTGGTTAACCACCTAGGGAGACATTTTCATGTCCACACTTATAAACATCATCATGTATGGATATTATTAATTATATATAATTCAGAAAAAATTAATTACATGTATTATAATATTTCTTCATTTAAATCAACTAATATATAATGACTTTGAACAAAATTGGCGAAATCAAAACAAAATGGGAAAATTTAAAGAAAAATTGATATCAAAATAATTTACATTCAACAAAAACAATTTATAAAAGGGAATAAAATAATTAAAATGGATAAATATTTGAAAAAATGAAGATAATTCACTTCTATAACCATGTTTTAATAATTCTTGGTTTAATATTCTAGAGGAAAAAAAGTGATGAAATAATGTGGGAATTAGGGTGAGGGGATTTTTGAATCCCAGTATTTTTCATTGGGTTATCCATATTTCACATAATTATCATTATGGACATTCCTAAAAAGTTCATTAAATATCATTTCACTATTATTCCCTTCTATTTTTGGGGATATTCATTTTTCACCTTTATTTTTAAGCTGAATAAAATGATTTTCCAAAAACATTTTTCTTTCCAAAAACTAATATTTTACTCCTCATGTATTATTTCTTATGAAAATAAAAAATATATTTTATATAAAATTATGATATCCCTTACTCATTTTTGAAAACATAATATTATTCAGGAATTTATTCATTATGAAATTCATATGAAACCCAATCCATAGCATGGGTTATTTAATGACTATAATTATTATACATTATATGCGACATCCCTAATTATTTGAATTTTTGGATGTGAGGAGTCAGATAAGAATTATACAAACCTCTAATTAATTGGTTAATGTGAGTTATCTCATGATATAATGTGTATTATGTGTGAACTTGATGTTATATTACTTTATAATGATGATGTTATGATTATTAAATTATTTTATGTGTCAACATGATTCTAGCTTTGTATATAGCTATGTGTGGTATTTTACCACTATGACATGATGTTTCATTTGTCTTAAATGCCTCATGTTATTCCTTTATGGAATGTTTCTCTCAATATTATGATCAATATCCAATTCTTATGATGTGATGAATATTATTATTCTCACCCATGTTATGTTGATTCATGTACTTATTTTATCCAATTACTAGGCTTTTAGCTCACCATTTTCACAGAAATATATCCTCATTTTACTACATGTACGAACGAGAAAATGTCGTATTTTTAGTGTATAAATAAATACTTTAATAATGTTTATGTTTTTTCATGTATATGTTAAGTATAATCCATGTTTTCCAAATATACTGAACCTCATGATCCAAAAATTTAAAACTATTATGTTGTTTATATTTATAATGATGTAATATTAACACAATAAATTTATGGTTTCTATAAAATACCATTGTAAATCCCTCTTTAAACATATAAATTTTCAATAAAAAACACCTTACCAACCGAAATGGATAAAAAAGAAGTCGTAAATCATTTAAATGGAAATTTAATGCATAGAAACTGAAGTCGATTAAGAATTAAAATTTAATCCATGGAAAATCCCTTAAATAGAAACACATACCACATAAATGATTTCAAACTCATCACTTATGATGAAATACACCTTATTTACAATGAATAAGGCCCCCCACACCTAATCCACCAAAAATACAACAGACCCCTCCCCATTAAAACCGTTATATTCAAATAACCCACCCTTTAGGGTTTTACATATACCTTCAAATGGAAGAAAAAAATTAAAGAGGATATAAATTATGAATAAATATTAATTACTATGAATTACCTCAAATAAGAAAAACATCAATCAAATGAGAAGAATCGACCAAGGATAGTGGACAATCTCCCAAGAATGGCAGAGGGTTTCACATGAAATGGGAAATAAAATGAGACTAAAATATTTAAAAATACAAACATGGCATTTTATTAAGTATAAAAAAATTTAATAAGTTTGATAACTCAAACGGTTTGTCCACGTTGTTATAAAAGAACATGTGATAATCATATAGGTGCTCTAACCTCCACAAAATTGAGACACATGGTTACCCCTATGCCTTTTATTGTTTTAAAAACCATTATAAAATTGTGAAAAAATATACAATCTATTAAATATCCATTATCACATGGTAATTTATATAATGATACAAACCATGAGAAAAACATGAACTAGGGTTTCATATTTATGAAAACCCCAATTTTGACCCTCGGCACCCGTGAACCGAAGAATGGAATAATGGTTAATAAAAAATTAAACAAAATAGACATATTGGTGACCTAGTATGAGTCGAATCACCAAAACCCTAAGAGTTAAATATTACTATAATTCAATAATTAAAAAGATAATAGATACACATCCTTGTTCTTAATCCATTGATAGAACCTAATGATTCATTCATTAATGGAGAGATTCTTTCCTTGATAAATGATAGAGGCTGCAAGTAATTAAGATTCCTCAAACAATCCTACAAGGATTCTATGGTGACAATCCAAGGCCTTGGAACATTTATGGGTTACTACTATAATGATTATACCATTTAAACACACCATATAATAATGGTATTATGAGAGTGGTCAACTACGTCATCATTAAAGAACCAATTAAAAGACAATGTAATTAAAAAAAGTAAATTAATGTTAAATTTTATAGGGAAAATATTTATTATATTGGTTCCATTTCTAAATATTAATCATTAATATAATTAATTTTTTGTTAATGCTGTTTATCCTTTTGTACATTGTATATTATTCTTCAAAACCATATTAAAACTGAGTTGTCCAAAACACAAAACCGCTTCCTTTGCATCTGAGAGAATCACAAAAAAACATCTACCCTTATGTTATTTCATAAATCCAAACCTAAAACCTTAATTATTAATTTCTCTCACACATTTTTTGACCTTTTATCACAATATTGAGGATTGAGTCATTTAATCTAAATGAATTAATCCTTATAAGTAGATATTCTTTCAATTTAAGTAACATTTTTTTTGAATTCATTTAGTTTCTCATATTCACTCATATTGAATATCATTAATCACTCTAATCATTTAGTATTAACATAATTTTTCTTATTTAAAGATGATATTTTGATAATATTACATTATGGTCTTACTCGTTCTTTAGTTATAATTCTTTTTTAAGAGGGTTGATTTTACCACCTACATGAGTGATTCTTTGACTTTTCAATAATGAATGATTAAAATTTTTAAATAGAAGTACGACGAAATAATAATCATGAATTTAAGTTGTTTTATAAACTATATGATCGTTATATATAATTATATTTATTAATAAAAGTAATTATTTTTACCGAATTGAAATTTAATTGAAACAATATTAAATGATCTTTTCAGACCATTACAATATAATTTATAAAATTACCATTGTACATCATAACTATATCAAACACACTTAAGTTACCTCCATTTATATTTTCGATGTGTTTGAATTATTATCAAGGATCATGTATTTTAATCATGATACTGAAGCTAGCATTGAAAAAAATAGTATAATTAATACCCAAATATTTATTTTAACAAATAATGAATAATAAATGTGTAATTATTAATTTTATGTAATAATATATAGTAAAATAAATTTAAATATTATTATAATATAATTTAATAATAAATTTAAATTTAATATATGGGATGTTATATTGTTTCTGAATGATCAAGAATCTATGGTATGTTTATTTATTAATTCACTTTCCATTTGATTAGGTCCTAATCCTTTACATTCACAATGTTCCTCAACATTTTCAATATTATTATATTTCAAATTTTAAAATGGTATTATCTCTTTCTCACTATGGAAATTTCATTCTCATACCAAAATATTCTTCCTTGATCAATTTAATTATTCATAAAATATGATATTGTTGAAAATATTTATCATCCCCTCCATTGGATCTCTCTCCTATATGTCTACATACTTTACTACCAATTTTCTTCATTTATTATTTTTAAATGTTTATATATATTCTATTTTATAACTTTATTGTTTATATTTTTCTATACTCATGATGGTATTTTATGATTATTTTTTTATGTGGGTATTATTTGAAATAGTTTTATTAAATATATGTGTATTTCATTCAAATACCATATTTTTTATCATACACTCCATATTCAATAAAAGTTCCCTTAATTTCAACAAAAAGGTTCAATTATTTTTAATTATTTTTAAAATAGTTTTATCAAAATTCATTTTATAAATTTTCAAAAATCATTTTGAAAGAGGAGTGTGAATTTATTTATAGGAAAACATTATAAAATCATTATAATTTTTTATGGGTTTTCATTCATTTCACTCTATTTAATAAAAAATAACTATAATTTGTAGAGTTGTGTTTTAGTAATGACCATCAAAATGATCTTATGATGTACTTACTTTAGAAAATTTAATTTTCATTATCATCCAACAAAAATATTGATTTTATATTATGAGATACCATTTAAAAATTAATTTTATACCGTTTTCATTTAATGGGTTCTTCATGATAAGATGTGTGATTGAATTAATATGGTACACATATGTATAGTTTAACTTTATTTTATGGGTGTGTTTGATATTTACCTCTGATTTATTTGGTAAGGCTAAATATCTTAAGAGATGATTTTTTTTTTGAATAAACATGAATTTAGTTTATTATTTTCTAAACTTTGTGTTTGGGAATGATTATTGTTAGCTATGTTCAAAAAACAATTTATGGAAATGATTTTTTTTATCTATATTAACAACCTTCAATGTGGGTATAATTGTAGATATCTTTGCTGAAAGCCATATGGATGGATAAGACTATGATTTTCTATGTTCACATCCTTATTCATTGATATGATTTTAGGTAGATATATACTCATACCCTTTTCCCTGGACTTGATTAAAGTTAGCTATGTTCACAATCTAGTGCATGGAAATGATTATGATTCACTATGATTATTAATTTGTGTGTCGAAATGATCATGTTTAACTATGTTAACAACCTAATTGTTGGATATGATTAGAGTTAGTTATGTCCACAACATTATTTATTTATATTATTGAGGTTAAAATTTTTCAAAATGATGTGTTTGGATATAAATATCATTAGATATTTAACAATTATATTATTTTTTAACCTTATGTTTATTCTATGTACATATAATTTTCCCCATGTATTATGACTACATTATATGATTCAAATTTTTATTACATGGTTTATTTTATTCCTTTTTGGTGATCCTTTAAAGGTTTTGTGTACTTTTATGATTTATAATGGATATATATTATAATTTGGTGGTTTTATAAAAACATATCTCACAACTTCATGCTTTCTAAAATGATTTCAATCTAACACATTATGACATATTGATCAGTTTTTACCTTGTTGGGATTTGAGCTCACTATTTTTATTTCCTTTTTACACAGAGGATAACATATAGAAAAAAATTTCATAGGATGTTATGTGCGGAGAATTTTGTAGGAGATGTTGAAGAAATAATATGAAATGAGAAATTTTTGTACATAATGTCCAACGAAATTGAACATTTGGATAAAGCAGTTATGTGTTTTTTGTCATATATAATACCAATAGTATTTAAATAATAAAAAATATATTCATGTTATCATTGGTTTTTCCCTCCTATAACTCAATGATGATCCTCATATATCTTGGAGTGATAATCCCCTTAGTGGTGTGAATCTAATCCAGGATTCATAGGTCCCTATAACACCTCATACGTGATTCTCTATAAAAATAATTAGACATTTATATAGGGAAATCATATATGAAATGTATAACTGCTAGACAGAATCCTGTTTTAATATCCCATCATGACCCATTAGCATAGTCTGCGTCAATGGTTCCACTTGTATTAGGTGGCATCCCCAATACACAAAGGATTTCAATAAATTCCAAGGGCTTAATTAAAAATTTAGGGGATGATTTTTCCTGATGAAAAAACATAACCTAAACAGATTAAATTTAAAAAACCGTGACATAATTTGTGATAGAACAATATAAATAGTACAAATCAAATGAAAACCAATAAAACAATAATATCAATGTAAAAATGAAAATGTATTCCAAAATTCTCAAGAATACAAATATGTATCTTAACACAGCACCACTAATAGGGAATCACTCTAATCACAAGAAAATAGGAACTCAAATCTCCAACACCAAGCTAAGGAACTAGGGTTAATATTATCCACAATTTGAAGTAAATTTCAATTAATATACCTTTACCATGAAGAATAATGTCTGTACACTCCCATGTGTATATGCTTTGGGTGTGTAATCAGACCCTGTAGGATTCCCCCAAGATACATCCCAATACATGATACTAGGACAAGAAAAACCTATAACAATTATATAAAACATGTGAGAAGAAGAAAAATATTTTATAAAAATTCATAATTGAGGAACATGTAATAAAACATTAATAAATTCTTATCAACATTCTATACACTTTCATAACCATCCCATGTTCACACAAAAACACCATTGAAATATATATACTCATGAATGCTAAGTAGTCTTATCACCTATCGGTCAATTGGTGAACCACATTGATGGTGGTATTCCAAAACAATTATATGTCCCAATTACCAAGGGTGAACATTTACCTTTCATAACCATTCATTGATGCCCTATCCATGGAGATATTTTTAGGAATTGTTATATCCTAAATCAAAATAAAATGACTAATGATGAAAATATGCATAAGAATTTTGATGACTCTAAGATGTCTCAATCATTTACTCGATCATCTAGATTTTCTTAGTTGTCTCTTGAGTAGGTCTTGATCCCAAAAATAAACACTTTATTATCTTTATAAAATTAATTGGATGACAATAAGTATGGCCATAAAAATTTTAAAAAGTATCCATATGTATTGAGGAAGATAATATTTATTGTATAAGAACTCCAATAAAAGTATATGATATATTCCTGAGCCTCATAAAATCCATAACATAATCTCAGAGATTTTATTCTTATGTTTCGACTATCAATTCTAATTTTTCATCCATTCAAGGATGATAATACAAGTGAATTTTTAATTTTGTACCAAAATATTGTGGTAAATATTGATAATATATGATGTAAAATGAGGATCTTGGTTGAATATATCAAAAATGGCATTCCATATAGCTTTATGACTTTATAAATATTGAATATTGAATATCCATACACCATATTAGATTCATGAATGCGGATGAAGTGAGATGACATTTTGATCCAATCCATAATCACTCATAAGGAATCATGTTTCCAAACCATTCTTGGTAGACTTATAACAAAATCCATAATTATGTTCCCCAATCTCCAGTTAGGGATAGGTAAATATTTCAACATACCATCTAGCCATTTGTGTTTACCCTTAACTTTATAATAGGTGAGGCATCACATGATATACTCCTACACATTCCAATTCATGAATTCCCTATAGAAATGAGCTTTAAATTCTTTATACGTATTTTAAATTCATGGATAAAAAATCCTATTTCAAGTGGTATAATGTAGAGATTATTTTCTTTCTTGGTAATAAAACAACAAATACCCTATCATGAAAAATAAAAACAAAATTATGATCCCATTTCCATCTTTCAATATTCTCCTCATTATTATGTTTTGATGTAATGGTATGGTAAGGGGGATTCTTTTATGATCATCCATAATTTTATTTAACTAATTTAGGAATAAGAGTCAACAAATAAAAAGTTGGAACTTTATCCTGTTTAGTGAAATCCTGGTGCATATCAACTATCTTAGACATCAATTTAAACCAATCAAAAACATCATCTAATAATTTATTATATGACTTCAAACTCAATGCATCTACCAAAAACTATTTTTTCTTAGTTTATAGACCACGTCCAAGTGTAATGTCTATAGATATTCCATCTATCACATATTTCTCAGGAATAAAGCACTCTGCGTAAATTGGGTTTCAAAATATTTTTATTTTTGAACATTGTGAACATCCCACCAAATAGATAATGATGCTGCATTTTAAAATAAAGATCTACCACATTAAATTATAATTCATCGATTAAATAATTATTTTCATTAATTCATAATAATCATTATACATAATTTAACACATTATATCCATTTATGGTAACACAACTGATTATAGACCTGTATGCATTTAAAAATATGACATAACCCTTCCCGTGTTATGTAAAAACAATAATTGGTCTATATATAATCCTTTAATTAAGCTACAAAAAGTATTTTTGACATTCCTCACTCTAATAGAATGGTGTACCCATTCTCATGAGCACTATCATTTGTTATTTGAGTCATGAGAAGTACTAAACAATGAAAAAATATTAATATGCTAAGACAATAAAATTGTGTATCTCAAATACATTATCCATTGGAATCCAATAGACAACAAATTCTATCATGGAAGGTTAAACTAATATTGATTTCTCAAAAATTTAATTGAAAATGAGTAAAACCTTTTGTATTTATAAATTATATTTGGATAATTTTTCTTTTAATGGGTGATCCCATTAAATCCTCAACACAATCTCAAAAATATTCTTTATACAATTTTTGAGTTAGATAAAACACCATAATGTTATCCATAAATACAACATTGAAAAGATTTATGGTATTTCTAAAAGTCAGAATTCATAAATTCCATGAAAACAATTATTTTAGTCATAAGAACAAAGGGAATAACCCAATATTCTTACTAACTATAATAAATCATAAAATACGTTTTTGGTATATCATATTTATTAACCTAATGTTGGTGAACATAAAATAATAGATTTATTCTTGAGAAAAATTAGGATCCATTCAATTGATCAAAAACATCATTAATTAGAGGTTTTGGATGTCAATTCATTATCTTATCCTGATTAATTATATAATAATATTCACATATTCATAAAAACCCTATATCTTCTGAATAAAAAAATTGGAGTATCCCAAGTTGATGTACTTGGCCTTATGAAATATTTACATTCCAATTTCTCTAATTATATCATTAATTCCTTGAATTTCATTACTTCTATACTATATGGTGGCAGTAAAATATTATTTTTCCATTGAAGGATATCAATAAAAAATTACACTTCCTTTTTAGTTGTAAAACTATTGAAATTTTTGGGAAATGCATCTAGATATTTACTCATAATGGTAAAATCATTTCTAGTCAAAATTAAATCATTTTTCTTAAAAGTGACTACTTAAAATTGATAGAAAATAGTTACAAACAATAGTTCTAAAGGACATATTTTTCTATCCTTCACATCACAACCTCTTATAAATAGATTCACTAACCCAAATAAATTTTTAAACATTACCCATCATGCATAAAAATAAAATAGTTACATGTAACGAACTAAACAATCCATCCCCATTGTCAAGTCAGATAAATCTTTGCCGAAAATAGAAATGCATGATTCATACTAGGCTCCATTGATTGTTATAGCACAAGATACATATTTAAATCCACTAAAATATTTATTTCTGAGAAGCTTCAAACTAAACTTAATTTTTCGCATCATCTCAATATTAAATCGCATTCGAATACAGAAATTGAAAGTGAAAAAATAAATGGATTTTCTAGTATCAAAAAAAATCATAAGAGTGGAGTAATGAATATTAGTACCTCTTATAGGTGATCAAATTTATTGGTTTTCCCTGATTATTTAATAAGCACCATATCACTACTTAATTTATCACCTTGATCCATGATTCCATGTTATGGTTACAGTATTTTAAAAGTTATGAAGTTTGAAGAATCACCTTGGTTCACTCAGATATGTGGGTGAGAACTATTCTAATGAGATCATCCCATCAATACATAAGATTCCTGAGACCAATGATATATATTTGAGTAGCTTAATAAGAATCACTATGATAATAATTAAATTAAGGTACTATTAATTATAGCTAGTAAATGATTATGTGGTGTCATACAATCAAGATTCATAGAGGAAAATGAACTGCCTTGGAAATATCTAGACTTATTACTATATCAAAGGTATATACTAACTGATTCAGAGGTTTTTTTATATTCTCCACCAACATGGATGTTTATGTCTCTACTACTCATACTATCATCTTTTATTTCCTACATTTTCCTTTTGATATAGGTATACTCTATCTAGTAATATTTTCAGAAATATCCCTTTTATAATCGATAACTCCATTAAATATCTGTATGTTATTTTTGATATATAGGAAAAATATCATAAATGGACAATCTAATGATAATCCAGACTAAAATATGTGTTCCTTTATAGATTCATTAGAAAATATTACTAAAAAGTCTAATAAATTTGAAATGTTATCTACATACTCAATCATATACACATTCTCTTGCTTTAGGATGAAGAAATTTATCTTTTGGGATATATTAAAGGTGAGTGTTATTATTATTTACTAAAATAATATTTAAATTCCTCTCATATAAGTCCTCGGTTAACATTATATTGGATACCAAAATCCCACCATTTGAATAAATTATCTTACAATATTAATACAACTAATTTGACCATTATATCTTCTAAAAGTCCAAGGAAATTACAAATATGATTCATTCTATTAATCCACACGTCAACCTTTTCAGGTTTTAAATCCTCCTATAATATCAGTGGATTTAGTTTCTAAAATTTCCAAAAATATATCCACTTGTTTTCATTCATAATTTAAATTTCCCTTTTAAATAATTTGTTAGTCATAAATGATGCTATTAACAATATGTTGGTTCATATGGGGTTTAAGTGAAACCATGTTTTCTATGGGCTCTAACTATGAGTTTCTATATTTTTTAACTACTAAAATTTCTCTATACCTATAAAAAACATTAAAAGTCATCATCCATTTTAATATAAATTATTATAATATTCCAAAACACCAATAACAACCATTATTATCAACACCTTTCAAAAATATTGAATCATAAGATGACCAATGTAATCCTTGTGGGAAGTCTCTTAACTAATGTATGATATGAAACACATATTGGTTAAACAATAATGATGAGATGAAATCATACCTAATGGTGTATTAGATAACTCTATTTACTCAAACCACCCCCAATAACCTCATGTTAAATATAAAGTGGTAAAATATGTCATTTTATGCTATAAAATTCATGTTTTTGGGGTTTATAGGACTGACCCGCAATAATACCATTTGAAAAATACCAACCCAGCCCATTGGATTGTGTGTGGTGATTGATGAAACATACCTTTGGTGACATACCCATTACACAAATTGGTGGAAATAAATTCCAAGAGCATAATAAAACATTGGGGAATGAATTTTTTTGAAGAAAAAACATAATATGACTCGATAAAACACACAAAAAACCCAAACCAATTCTGTGATGTATGAATATAAAAAATACAAAAAAATGTAAAATAATAAAAAATTATATTATATTAACAGTGAAAAAGTATAACAGAAGACTAAATAAGACCAAAAATATTATTCTTGTAACAAAAATAATGGGAACCACTCCAATGAATTTGAAAGTGAAACTATAAGATGTAACTCCAACCTGAGGAACTAGAATCAATATTCTACAATATAGTGGTATGAAGCCTTTTATTTACTAATATAATGATGAATAACAACCACACATAATCCCATGTGAATATAGAGGGGGTGAGTAATCCTAAAAATTAGTCTTTCCCCTAGAGACTTCCCAGCACATACCACATGGCCCGGATCATTTTAGCACATTTTATTTAAAATCGGTGACAAATAGAATTTTTTTTTATAAAAATACATAAAAAAGTTCAATATATATAAAATTAATCAAGTCATATTATCATTGTTTACCACTTATCATAACCATCCCATGTTCACACACACACACACATTCTATATACCTCCCTATACTCACATGTGGTGAGTCATCATATCACTATATCATCCCTTGGTGATGCACATTGGTGGTGCTACTTCAAAACCATGCTCCATAACACATAGAAATTGTAACTTCATTACCACACTATATATCAATGAAAATATAAGAACACAATTTTTCCAATATACAAGTTAATTAATTCTTTGAAAAAGTATCTTCATAAAGTATTTTTGAAAAACAATTGTTTTTATTTATTTTAAATTTATCATTTCGAAATTCTATAAAAATAATTATTTTGTTTAGATAATTCCAATAAATTTATGATTATTACACAATAATTATTTATTAATAACAAAAACATTATGTTCCATAATAATAAGGCGAGAGATAAACCACCTACCTCACAATGGGTGAAAAAAAGTGAATTACACTAAAAACCCATATGTTCTAAGAAAAAAACATATTTCCTTCATTATATCCAATAAAAACATCATCAAAATGAATTATATATCATATATTTTTCAAAAATGGATAAAATATATTGTTTCCCATGATATGAGAATAGATGATCTAAATAAAAATAGAAGAAATAGAGACTTGCTAATTATTTTGGATAAGCAATAAACATAAACTTTTCAAAACATGATTTTGTTTAAAAAGGTACCACCATTAATTCATAGGGAAGTATAAGAGTTATATATTCTATGAGTTGAGAATAAAAATAATGTTTTGGGGGATAAAAATTTAGTTAAACTCAGATTTATTTAATAATAAATGCATGATGTATTGTTTGGACACACGATTTGGGAAACAGTGTGAAACTTTTGTGTATATTATTATATCCAAAATACCCCTCACTTGTTTGGATGACATGGTTTGATAAACCATGTAATAAAAATTTATTTTCCTTCTATATCCACTAACATGGTTTTACATTTCACCCATGCGGTTTGGAAAAACTATGCACCTATCGAACGACTCTGAAAATATCTTACAATGTTTTCTAGAGAAGTTACATGGTTTCCCCAAACTGTGCTAATAATATGAACCCTTAAAACCCTTTTAAACACAATAAGACCATATAAAATCATCCAAAACTAAACCCATGTGTTAAATAACATCAAAATGCTCAAAATAATGGAAAAGTACATGAAACTGATGGTGTTACACTAGTAAAAAAGAAACACGGGGTCACCTCACGCCACTATAATATTCTAGTAGCATGAGAAGAATGAGAAATAGAGATCTATAATATGACACATGAATCTAAATTCCTTGATACTTATCCTCATCAATATCATTTTAACCATTCTTAAGATATAACAACCAAATCATGACAGAGATATCCCATGTCTTATACTTATGTTAGTTTTCTATCCATACTCAACACACTATAAGAGTATATCACACACACAAAACTATACACAACACAATTTGAACTATCTCTCTAAAATTAGTAATTTCAAAAATAATTTATATCTATAAAATCCATTGATGAATATGAATCGCTTTTCTCAAACTCAATACACTATTCTCATTATACTGATCAAATATTCCAATCCTTAGAAGCCCATTCCATAACCTAAAGAGCATTATCTCATAAGGTATCATGAGACATAAATTTACTTATTTTCATGTTAAAATTTCTTATTCAAAGAACATGTTCTTATCTCAATTTAAAAATTACCTTCGACCACTTCTTATACTCTAAACAAGTAAAATATGATAAAATATATCCACTTTGATCTAACCATCGACATCAATCTATGAGTAATATCTAATTTATACCCCTGTCATTCTCATTCACTTTTATTTTCCTGAAACCCATAAAAATGATACAATTTATCTATCCAATGTTCTTAAGCTTAATAGCATTATCAATCCTTTAATTTAGAATCCACAAAGATTAAGGTTTTTGAATGAGCCCAGACCAATGAAGAACATTTTTCACTCTTGGATAATGTGTTTCCAACACTAAAACCAAAAATATATACATTTACTTGAGTATTGTTTCATATAATGGATGCTTATGTTCAATAAATTTAAAGCTAAGAGAGAATATCACTATCAGTCTTCCTTTATCAAAATATTTTAATGTACACAAAAAATAACCAAGACCTTTTCCATATAAATCCCTCTAATTTTCACTCACTATAATCGCTTCCCAAATTACTCACCCCTAGAAGATCCTTATACCAACTCAATAAGGCTTACTCAAATCCATTTATAATTTAATTTGTGTTCAAAAGGCAACATTGTGTCCTTCTGAATATTTATAGAGATAGTGGACCATTCTAGTGTAGCATTCAACAGTTCAAAAATATTCAATCTTTGCACATAATACCTACCCACCTCTTATAAGATTCAATACTATTATATCACTCAATTTATAATTAAACCAATCTATGTACATAATTTATAAATTTAGGCCAATTTACAAATTCTTGTGCCTCCCATACATACAGACAACATATCGTGAAATATCAAAGAGACCGTATAACATAATATTAGAGTTATAATTCATTAATATAAACTAGAACTGACCTTTAACTTTTTATTATATACATTAAAAATATCTCAGGTCTCTATATCACAACACAAGACTCAGTCAACCATATGTAAATAATAATAATTAAATTTAAAAATTATTATAAATTGGGGTAATTACTTGAAACACATCAAACGTCATTATAACACTAATGTAATGACCCATGATTTGAATATTTTTGTATTCCATGATGCTCAAACCATTTCTAGAAAAATCCCTTGAATTGATACATAATAAGATTCCAACTCAAAAATAAATTGGGAGAAAAACCTAGATAAATTTACCTAGTGGATTATCTCTATATAAATAGAATGTAACGAATAACATGATACCTATTTTTATGTCATTTATCCATATTTCTTTGATTATCCATCATTTAATAATTATTTTATGATGTTTTGGTGGAATTTTTATCTAATTCCATAGTCAAAATACACCCAAAAGGGAGGAATAATAAAAGTAAGATAAGATAAGGGAAAATAGAGATAAACTAACCATTTTTTCATAACAAAAATGGTAAAAAAAACTAATAATGTGGGAATAAGTGAATAAATGGATATAAAGGAGTATATCCCCTAGTTTTTTATCAGTGAGGTGGAGAACCTTGGTTGTTGGATGAAATATGGGATTTTGAAATGAATCTATCAACCTTTATAAAAAATTAACACCAACTCCAAAGGTTTCCTAGATGACTTGTATTAGGAAACTAATACAACATCGACAATTCATTACCATCCCATCATCTAGATTGTGAAAATATAGTCGGTACTATATTATGGACTAGTACTTGAATGATATATTATTCTATACATTCTCAATGGTATATTCAATTAATTTTCCTGAGTAACAGTGCTACCTCGACCTAATTTCATGTTTCTACTGACACCATAGACCCAAAACCTATTATTAAACTAACATAAAATTAAGTTTTAACACCAAAAAATAAATATTAATTACTATTAAATAATCTTTATTTTATAAATGAAAATTCAAATAATCTTTGAATTCAATAACTTATAATGATGTAAGTTGATAAGAACTCTACATCACATGAGTTCTCACCCATGAGAAAAACCTATAACATTACTTGATGCATCCTCTGGAACAATATCATGGTAACACACATGCTATATTATAGAAATCGAATAAAAATGTCTCTTATATTTTTCCAGATTCTCTTATTATACCCACCCCTTCAAATGAATCATAAAATCTAGTATATTCTTTCAAAAAAATTGATTCATCCTATGTTTACCCCATTGAAAGACCAAATTCATTTTCCTTCTATTTACACATGAAATTTACTCATCTCATAGATCAATCATCACCCATTTGATACAAGTGTTTCTTTTAAAAAGAACAATAGGATTATTACCAACGTATGATTATTTATACTATCATTAAATCAAAAATATCTCAACGAAAACCCTAAATTCCATAAATACCACCGTATATGATATTTACTTACTAAACCAAACAATCTCAATATATAATCTTTATTCCCAAGAATGGTAATATTAACCATCGTAATAAACCATCTTCTATTTTATCCCCCTTTTTTTTCACCTTCAGTAGTAAACACGCTTTATAAACTAATGAAAAATAAAAAATCATCTGTGGAACCAATCAAAACTTATCCGAGAATCCCCTGACAACTATCATTTTATATTCAATGTACACCCTGTGAGAAATTATATATATCCCATAGAGATCCTGGAAAACTCTAATAGTGTCCCAACCTAGACAAATTGGGACATTCCCTTTACCAATTCCAATTTTTTTGTACATTTCGACATGGAATTATCACAATTCATGTAACACCCCATTATTTTACTATGTATTTTCCATTAAATAAATTTTTTTGGAATACTATGTCTCACACACAACACCAAACTGTAAAAACCAAAATAAATTTTATTTATAGAAAATATTATAATGAGATATAAAAATTAAAATATTATAACAATATAATAGGAATAATCCTTTGGAAAACTATAAGAGAAATAAAACAAATTTATGTAAAAAAATGAATATCAAATATGTATCATCATTATTTTACATGAAGATCAAAACCCAAAATGAAACTATATAAATAAATCATAGAATTATAAATATGATAGAAATATTTAGGGTAAAGTTTGTGGATGGGACAAATGAATAAAAATATATATGTAAGGCTATATATATGAATAAATTATAACCATTCTATAAATGGTTATTTAAAAATCGTCATTGGATATATGGTCACTAGGTATTCAGGTATCCAATAGTTATATTGAAGGTTTTTAATTTTTATTAAAAAATTGAAAATAATTTAATTCTAAAATAATTAATAATTAAATAAAAATACAATACATAATTTGAATATATTATTATAGAAATATTAATTTGAAGCATGTAATAAAAATCATAATATTATTATTATTTAAAAAAGATTTGACGTGTTTATAAAATTAAAATAACTCTTTTAATAATAATATATTTATTAAATAAAATTTTTATAATATGTATAATTAATTATAGTTGGATGTATTTAATATTATATAATATTAAGAAATGATTTTTTTCGAATAGTTGATTATTTAATGATTATGTATTTTTATCTTAAAAACATAAATTAATTAATTTTAAAATATGAATCTAATTTAATGATTGAAATAATAATAAATAAATCTACACAAGTAAATATTAATTGATATGAAATATTATTATAAACACTAAATGTTTAAAAATTCATTTTTATATAAATTTTTTTCCATATATATTATGGTTTCTTTTAAATGTTAAATTTATAATGTTTAGAATTAGAACAAGATTAAATGGAGTCAAAAAAATTAATAAACATTTAAAAATTATTTAATAGGGATAATCTCATTTTTAGGAGAAAAATTATGTGATCGAGGTAAAAATTGAGTTACCATGGTAAAGGTAAAATAAGATAAAACTAGATAAACCATGTTGTAAAGACATAAAATATCATGAAACCTTATATATATTTTGGATGTTTTTATTCAAAACCCATATCCATTATTATAAACTGTTTATCAAATATTTTTAAAATAAAAAAACATATACACTAAATAAGGAATATTTATAGAAATGCCTCTCAAAACATACCTATAAAAGTAATCCACCTATAATGCTTTGAAAGTTATTCATCATCATATATATCTTCAATATCCTCCAATAATAAATTTCCCCAATCCTTATTCAATGTTTGTTAGATTTGTGGTTCTATGAGGGAAACCTAAATCCATCATTCTAATGGAATCGATATCGAGATGGATAGAATTCATCAAATAAGGTATCAAATTTATTCCCTATCTCTTACCAGTACCTTATCATCTAAACTTTTATAAATATCATTATCCACTATAATTATTTTATAATAAAAAATTTATTCTTCTATGAAAATGATGTTAATCTTATATAAAACTAAACTCTTACTCATTCACTTGTATAATATTTTTTTGTTTGGTCTTTTCAACGAACCACATGAACGATTCTATAACAAAATAAAAAAATCACTATAAATGAGTATAAAAATATTAAAATTAGTAACATATGATATTAATATATTATTTAATTTATTAATATAGTTTTTTATGTATGAAAAAATGAATGGTTATTATAAAGTAATGAGTTATTTTTAGAAATTAATATCATGAACCAAACACATATAAGTTTACATAATCATGAAATAAACCTATAAAATCCACCCACTGAACATGGGACTTAATATATAATTTTAAAATCGGGATCCACTACCATGAATAATCTAGTAATTATGATCCTTTAATCAAAGAATGAGGATGTATAAAATTATTTTGAATCTTGTATGAAATAACAAAAATCACTAACATGTTAGGGTGGAAATAATCAATGAATAAATAATATATATATATATTTAATTATTATAAATGAAAAGTATAAAAATTAAGAAATATAAAAAAAAAATTGAACTAAATTATTAGTACTATTATTTTTATTATAAAGGAGGTTAAAATGCTTTCAGGACATTTGAGAGTAAATTTATTGGATTCTTTAATAATATCATTCTAAAATCGATATTCTTTACATCTGAACTTCCATTTAGATAAATTATATGTTATTGTCAATAAAAACATATATTTTATTATAATATAGTAATTAATGGTGATTGCATGACCTAAAACAATTTATCCTCCCTTTGTTTGAAATTTTAACCAATATAATGTTTGTAAGTGGAGCTAATTTTATCCCTTATTTTTTTGTTAGGAATCTTTCTCATCTATTTCTATATTCTATATATATTATTTTTTGGATAACCTTATCTCTATATAAATTACTACTAAATGTGTTTTGAATTGACATTAATTTATCTAAAAAAGGAATATTCTTTTAATGTTTTCATTAATTTTATTCTTCACAAACTATAATAATCTTTCAAAAAGTGATAGCGGAGACTCTGTAACACCCCATGATTTCATAGTATGTTATTTTTTCAAAGTAATTCAATAACTTTCACTACACGCAACACCGAGTTCAAGTGTACCACGACATACCAAACTAGCCATTCAAAAGCAGTTATGAATAGTATAAACTAAATTTTGAACTTTATATAATTCTCATAATTTTAGAATCCCTATTATGAGATTCTTATACATAATGTAAGAAAAATTCATTTTTTTCAAATAAAAGAAGTATTTTAAAAAAATGAAATTTTACTACCTTTTAATAGAGAACCCTTTTTAAATACAATATTTTTAACTTTTATATATTCAATTTGACAAAACATACTATTTCTATAGAATCAGGAGATAATAATTTAGTTTCAATAAATTTTGGGTGTTTTTCTGATAACTTTCATATTTGGGTGAATAGTTAAAATTAATATATTTTAATAAAAAATGACTTTTTTAATCAAAATAATTTATAGTGTTGCATTATACATTTTAATGGTTTTGAAGTATAATTATATTATATTTTTACCATTTAATCCAATGATGGTCATTGTAAGTAATTTCACATTGAAATTGGACATAAACAAGTGTCAATATTTTGATAGTTATTAATTTTTAAAAAGAAGCTTTTGGTTCTGACAATGGCAATTAATTTAATATTAATTAATTCAACTTATATTTTTGAATTTGGTAAAATAAAAATAATTTTTGAATTCGTAATATCAAAATTATCTTAGGGTGAATTTTTGGTATTTTTTTGAAAACATTATATTTTTTATGAATACTGAAATCATTGAGTCATTGTTTAAAACCGACTTTTTATTTAAATAATTATTTATTTTACTTAAATTTATTTTAGGTAAAAATAGATACATAATACCTATATATGTTCAATATATTTCATTGGAGTCATTTTATAATAATTTTAGATATATAAAAATTTTATTGAGCTTTTTACCGTCTTTTACCTACCTCCTAGGAGTATTTGAAAATTTACATAAAAAATAATTTTACCAATTCTGTGAGTTGAATTTAGAAAATATGAGATACAAGGTTACTATCAAAGATTAAAATGTGGTTCAATAAGATAAAAATAATTTTTTGTGAATCGTAACATTTTACTTTTATTTACCATAGCTAAAAGTAAATATGGTAGTTAAGGGTAAAAATGATATTATTATTACCATAAAACATGTTATAATTCTATTGGATAAGTTTAATTAGATAAAATATTATCCTTTAGGTTCACATGGATTAGATTATGACATTTATTATTATTTTATTTAAAGAATAATTAAAATTGTTAAATTCAATGTTTAATAACTAAACCATTTTTAATATAGGGTTACATGTAAGATAAATTTTACTATAAAAATTCATTAGAAAGATAAAAATATTTCCAAAATAATTTTATTTTATTTATATTTTTTAGAAATTAAATAATTTAATTTATTTATGACACAATGATGATGTAGTAATTACCTAATTAATGAAATATCAAAATAATTGATATTATAAATATCTAAATAAATGTAATTTGAATTTTTTTATGAATTAAACTAATTTTCAAAATTAATATTACATATTAGGGTTGGTTAGATGATTTATTTATAACTAATAATGATGTTATGAATTTAGAAAAAACATAATATCAAATAGTGTCAAAATTGACATAAAAGAGTTTTTAAACCAAATATTATATTATTAATTGATATTCTATTCCTAAAAATATAAGGCTCGACCAAAAGACATATATAATTATTGGTGTATCATTAATGAACCACTTGGGGTTCTATTGTAAGTATATAGTAATTTTAATAATCATATAATATAAAATTACAAAGTGACATGGTAAATGTCAAACTATTTAACTAAGAGTTAAATATAAAAGTTAAAGTTAATATAGTGATCCAAATTTATCTAAAACCTATTGGATTAGTGGTTTTCTACCCATACTCTCCTTATCCATTATATAATCTACTTTGGAGCCACTAGAAATAGAAAATGATTTTATTATAAATTAATATTTCTAGCTTTTCATAAGGTGCCCATCACCCCTCTTATAAAATGGCACTACACCTTATCCTTAATTCACACCTTCAGGCCATTTTTCTCAGAAAAACTATAACAAAATACCCTCTAAACTATCCTTCCATAATACTAGAGGCCTTTATTTAGTCATAAATCCAACCTAAGGATCCCTTTTGATCAAATCAAAAGGATGAATCTGAAGAAGATGTAAATATTTCATCACCTATTTAAAGTTCCTTTCTTCTTCCATTTCCTTTTTCATTGTTGTTTCCATTATAAAACAATAAATCCAGTATATTATATATAATATGATGTTTTTATAAATATGGTACAACCAAATTCATTATTTTATCCATCCTTTCAATTACATGTCACCATACATGCGCGTGTACGGCTTACCGTCTCCACGTCGTGGTGTAATAGTTATACAATACATTATTATTTGGATGGGTATATTAATGATGTGTAATTGATTTAAATAATAAACATAAAACGATAATGATTCTTTATATATGATATTACATCCAATTATATATTATTTTAATATCAAAATAATGATATTTTCGCTCGTGCGTACGTACGGATTACCATCTTCACGAACGTGAAGATATTCATTCCCCATCGTATCCATTCAAGACTAATTTTCACTAGATGATTAATAATAATGTTTAAAGTCTTTATATAATTATGGATATGAATAAGATACATCCCATCCATAAGAATTTTGACTCACATAACAATTAATATGAAGGAAAACAAATTTGTTAACACCTGAAACAACGGTAATACTAAGATATTATTAACAAACCAATATTAAATGATCATATATGATATCATACTAATGTATATGATTATTTTATAACTTAATAACAATTATTTCACCATTATACAAGAGTTTAACCTACCCTCGACCAAGGAAAAGTACAAGGTACTGGTTAATTTCACAATCTCTTTATTATCTGAGGTTGCTTTTACGTAAGTATCTACTAGGACCTCTTTATCATCCGCATCCATGTTTCATAAAAATGTATTCCAAAACATTTTTACTATTTAAGGTACTATGGGTAAAATTCATTTATACACTTTTTTGAATTTTTATAAAATGATTTGAATGGAATCTTTATGTCTTTTTCCAAACAAGGTACTTTATGACCTCTTCGACAAAATTAAGGTAAGAATGTTTTTCATAACTTATACGGTGGGTGTGGTTATTCTAAGCTGTTATAACACCTTTGAAGCTTCCCATACAATCTTATAAGAATATTTTCAAAATAAATGTTTTCTTTATAATTATGTGACTCTTAAATGATTTTAAAATAGAGAGATATTTTTCTCTCAAATAGTTTTGATTACATCTATGACAAAATCCTTTGATAAATTATACACTTGGTTGAAGTTTATTTGTTTTGATACAAATCATCCATATTGTATTTATGATTTTGTGATATGATTGACTGCGGATGAGTTATTTTTATTCCATTCATGGTTTAGGGTTAAAATATTGACATTTCATATGCAATTTTAATACGAATATTTATTTATATTTCATCCTTTTCTTATGATGAATGTATTGGACTAGTATGTTCCAAGTTGGGGAAAGGTAAAAGTAAGCCCTTGGGTTGGGGTCCTGTTACAGAAGACCCTCCGGGATGGAGTCTAGTTATAGAGGCTCTCCGAGATAGATTCCGGTTAAAGAGGCTCTTCGGGTTGGAGTCTGGTTACAGAGGCTCTCCAGGATGGAGTCCGGTTACAGAGGCTCTCCGGGTTGGGGTCCTGTTGTAGTTATCCCCTAGACCCTAGAATGAGGCCTTAACATAGAAATTTAAGTTCGGAATTAGGAATTCCATCATTATAAAAGTTTCTATTGATATTTAATGTGATTATTTGACTAGTAGAACATCCATGTGAATAAGTAAATGGGATTATTTGATATTAACATTTCCATATTTTGTTAAGGATAAAGTTTAAAAGGCTTTTGTTTTAGTCTAATAAATTGCCTTAAATATTTTTTCTCATTTTTGAAAGTTTATGCTATATTTTTGTTCTTACTGAGCATCTTAGCTCATTCCTTTCTATGTTTTATTTTCCCAAGGATGCAAAGATGTATATTATGACTGAACTATAGGGATAGTCTATGGGATCTCAGTGTTTCCATGGAAACAATTTTGTTGTAGTCTTCCATTTTATGATGTAATGTGAACCTTATAAATGTATCTAGTACTTACGAGACTAATAAACTAATCGGTCTTTCGAGACTAGATCTATTGTTATCATGACAATGTTCTATAATAATGCACCAACTCTAGGTATCTACGGTCGGGGCTTTATAGTTTGTATTAGATAATGTTTAGTATAACCCATAGAAACTAGATTTAGAGAAACTCTGATTAGAGAACATTGCCATAAGATAGACTTTGAGGATTAGTATATAAGAACATTGTAGAATTCCGGTCTTGTAGAGATTTTTTGAGTTTTCCAAGCAATACATCCCTATCTAGATATAAGTCGGTAGAGGCGGCTCTGGCATAGATGTACCTAGGGGTAAAACACGAAAACACCGCTTTGAGCTAGACTCGAACGGGAAATGGTGCACAACAACGGCCCTTGCTGCACTCTTGGTTATGACACTCTTGGGGGATATGATTATGATAATTCTCATTTTCATTACATACCATTATGAAGTGTTTATGATTATATACTTCCTCAAAGAAATTTTTTAATTATTATGGATTATATCCATAAACTATTCAATTTATGTCAAGTATTTTAAAACTTTTGAATTATGTATTTTGATTCATAAATTGTCCTAATGTATGTCATTGTATAGAAATGGTGCCTAGTAGAAGGAATGTAAACTCCATCAATACGTTTGAACCAAAGATTAAGAAGGATCATATCACTCATGGTATTAAGAAAACATTTATAAGGGAAATATTCTCCCATTTATTCTCAAAAAATGATGAAATAGTATCATGTGTTAATAATATAAGTAAATAATGCTGTGATTCCTATGGCTCTAAATGGAAGAAAGAGAAGAAAATGATGGAATAGAGAAAAATCGATAATGGGAAGAGGGAAATGAAGAATTTTCCCATATGTGATTAATATGGAAAAAATAACCTTGGTGAATGCTTGAAGGTAATGAGAGTTTGTTATAAGTGTGGAGAAAATGTACACCAAGTACGTAATTTCAAGGGTATAAAAAAAGTTTCAAATGTGAAATGCCTCATCTGCAAGTTATTGGGACACTACGCGAATCAATTTCCAAATCATTAGAGTATACCCCAAATGCTGTTATTGGATAATAATAATGTTATGATACTACTGAAGATGAAAAGGAATGATTATATTTCGTACGTTGTTATTAAAGGATTTTATCATTTGAGTGTTGTATTAATGATGTACATGTTATAAGAATTATAGATTATATATGTATTGTACTGCATTACTATTTCATTAAGGAATTGAGATTGTGTGGAACCAAGAAAAGTGACTCAATAGTAGGTTATATTTTTGTAAAATAGATGGTTTAGGGAATGATAAACCATAATATTGTTCTGATACCGAGGTAGTAATTTTTGGAATAATCAATGAATGATTTGGATAAATTATATTGGATATTCTTGACTACTTTGAAACTGATTACTGATTTGTATATTCCACCATTGTTGGAGTTTACCACATTTTGGATAGAATTAGTATATCCAGTATTCTATAAGGAATAATAGAACATGAATGTAATCAATAAGGGTTTATGGTAATTCAGGATGATGCGTTGTTCTAAAAGAATACATGATGAAGGTGTTCACATGTTATTATGTGGAAAAAGGATTTTCATTATGTTTACCTTCCTTATAAATTTTGTAATGTTTTCTTCGATGGAAGTATTTTGGATAAATCTAGTTTGAGATTATTTTTTGATTTCCAAAAAAAGGACAACCTGGAGGTCGGGCGGCAACCCGTCGAGTTCAGAAAGGCCGCGAGACTTGAACCTGCAACTGAAGGGTGACAAGGGTGTATCACCTACCACTGTCCCACGTGATGTACTGGATTGAATAATTTAGTTTTTTTTAAAGTTATGGTAGATTAATTATAAATTCCTTTTTTTAAAACCCTATACGAATAGGATAAATAGAATTTTTTTAAGTTCTATTTTCTTTTAGAGTGGAAGATGATTTTGTGGTATAAATTAGTTAAAGTATGGAACTCTACTTATCAAGAATATATTTTTTTCTTCTCTTATTCTAAAAAGAAATTAATTCTTAAACCTTAGGTAAGGGATCTTAAAACTAAAAATGTGTTATCCTAATACCTTATGTTTTGTTGAACTAATGATATTTTAAATCATCATAGATTGATGCCTTTGAGGCCCTCAATTCTAAAATTGTTTTTGATTGAGGACCTCCATCACCTCTATAAATATTTATGTTTTTACTCTAATTATGTGTCTCTAATTTCCACAAATTTTCACCTAATCAAGATGACATGTATGCGATAATAGAACTGACTAAATCCACAATGGGACTTTTTCCACTATGTTTATGGGAATGGGGAGTTGTCCCCATATAATATGGGAGTGCCTCCAATATGTGGTAATATTATTAGAAGCTAGATTTGATATAGAGAATGGTTTTTTATGCTTATGTGTGTGCCATATTGTCATTCTTATGATTTTTACTCATGGATCAGGATGGTGGATTCATGTTTCCACACTACTATTACTCATATATTATGTTTCGCCAAAGTATTTATTCAACGATTCATAAAAAAATATCAATGTATCGATCTGTATAATACTATTATTTTATGTTAAATTACAGTGATTATGTCCTCATATCATTATATTTATGTTATTCTCAATTATGCTCTTTTATTATTTTCTACTTTTTTATCCTTACTTAGATTCTAATCCCAACCTTTATTAGGTTTCATTATACCTATTATTCAAATAATATTATTACATATGTTAATTATATATTGATATAATTGGTAAAACATATTTATTGAAAATTATTATGAATTCTGGTAAAATAATTTTATTACATATCTAAAATCTAGAGACACTAAACTTATTGGTTCACATTTTAGCTTTATAGTGAAATGAAGTGAATATTTTTATAAAATGAAGTAATATAAATATATGTTAGGAATTAGTTTCCTCTGCCGGTATTAGATAAATGTTTAGTAAATTTTTTTCCATCGGGATATTATGAATAAGAGGATTGAATATAAAACATCCCTTGACAAACCAAAAGAGATGTAGGTTGTTTCTGACAAAAAAACATGTGGCACCCGATGATTGATTGTGGGGGATTGAATGTTTCACTATCTTTTATATTGGTTTCACTATTTTTTAGCAGTTTCCAATAGGTTTTGTTCATGTAACTAGAAACAATCAGTGGATCCCTTATTCGAGATGTTTCATAAACCTACTTTTTAGAGTTATTTATTTATTGGAAAATGGTCTAACAACACTTTGTGATTGACTTTGGTTGATTGGATGGGAGGTTGGTATCATCATACCTTTTTAGGGGGAATTATTTCCTACTATGGGATTATCTTATAGATTTAAGACATGTTCATGAATCTATTAATAAACCCCAAATAGAACATGGGCCACCCTAATGTTAACAATCAATTATTATCATGTATTGGATCCAAAATCATATGTATGTATTTGAGGTTATTCATCGATAGAGGCAATTGTATGTGTCTTAGGATCTGCATCAATGGTACCCTTTTTAAATATTTTATTTATTCTTATGTAGTTTATTATTATAATGTAGGTTTTATAACATGCATTGGGGATCTCTCGAATTTATCATCATCAAGGAAAAAAAGAGTTGTTTTTATTTCATGATTGGTCCCATGAGATGGGTTTCCTATATATCCTTGTGAAAGGAATAAAAAACCATGTGGTTTACTGATAAGTAATTGGACACATCATACCTTTTATGTTCATGTGATGAGGAAAAAATCATGCATGTTAACCTTATGAAGAAATAACATCTATGATAAAGGTCCCTAGTAAATATATTCTTAGGGACGTACATCAAAGCATCACAAAGGCAATGGTAGGGATGTAACCTCCCAGGTTGGATGTGACCCTACTGGGATTATCATCTTGATAAGATTATGGTAATTTTTTTTGGTGGGTTTGGACCTCAGGGAGGGTTACTAGGTATCCCATTTGTATGGAAATGAAATCCTATGTAGTTAGAAATGGTTTGGGATTACACCTATATTGGAGGCCCAATGGGTTTCTTTATCGAGATTATGGACCTTTGAGGGTTTTCCTCATATAGGATATGACCCATTGAGATGGATACTTGTATTTGAGGACCCAAACCTCTGGATGTTCTCTGATTGTTTTTCTCACATTTTATATGGACCTTTGATATGCATACATGGATTTTAGGACCCACAATTATAGAGGACCTCATGGAAGGTAAGAAGAAAATATAGAATATAATTTTCTGCCAAGACATTTATTTTTTCATGTGGATGGAATGACCCTTACTAAGAATTATCCCATGTGATTCATGATTGATTTAAGAAAGAAGAGGAACTAAAAGATCTTATAAACCACATTATATATTTTTTTCATTGGTGGATGCATGCAAGGTTTGTAGAGAGATAAGGGGCTTTGATGTTCCTTCCTATTCTATTATTTTCATAATTAGGGTCGGTACTTATGAACCCATATGAATATGTCCCATATGAAATACTAGGGTCTTACTCCAGATTGGATACCCTGGCCTCATGTTTATATATGATGAGAGAAGGATAATTCACTATGACACATCAATGGGAATGGTAAGTGGATCCCATCAATATTTAAAATCGGCAACTCCCAAAAATTCCCACTAAGGTTAGTATCCTCAGTAGCATGTGAATGTATAATTGAGAATGATTTGATGATATCACCTACTTATAATATCTAATTATTACTAATTATTAATAATTATATCTAATTATTACTAATCATATCTAATTATTAATAATTATTTCCAATTATTTCTAATTATATCTAATTATTAATAATTATATCTAATTATTACTAATTATATCTAATTATTACTAATTATATCTCATTATTACTAATTACCCCTAATTATCCCTAATTATATCTAATTATGACTAAATTCGGCTAATTATCTATAATAATCTCTAATTATTTGAAATTAACACTAATTATTTATAATTATCACTATCAGTATCAATTTCATACTAAAAATAAATATAAATAAAAATCAATTTAAATTTAATTAAATATCAACTAATAAACAACAATTAAAATTAATATTAAAAAATAAATAAAATATAAAAAACATATATAAATACCTTAAACATTGATATTCTGAAGGTATTGGCGCCTCCAAATTGCTCTCGTATAAAAAAATTTAACTACAAGAAATTTTTTCCTTAAGAATGGAGAATGAAGAGAGAGGGAGAGGAATATCTGAGTGATTTGGAATAAAAGAGGTGGGGATATATATAGGTTATATTAGTTGTGACGGGGTTAGTTGCGACGTGTTTCCCATCGCAAATGGTGGTATTTGCGATGGGGCCCATTGCAAATACCATCGCCCGCATTAATTACAGTCGGTGGTTAAAAGGGTATTTGTGACGAGTCCCATCGCAGATACACACCTGCAGATATACTATTTGTGATGGGCGGCTATTCCCGTCACAAATGGTATTTACCGCCGCCGGGATTTTGCGACGGGGCCCGTCGCAAATACTCTTGCCCACATTAATTACAGTCGGCAGTTAAAAGGGAATTTGTGATGGGTCCCGTCGCAAATACACGCCTGCCAGTATACTATATGCGACAGACGGCTTTGGCCATCGCAAATGGTTTTTACCGCCGCCGGGATTTTGCAACGGGGATGCATCCCAACCACAAATACCCTTCCCACATTTTGTTTTGCATACCGCACCAAACCTATTACGACAGGTCGCCTATTCCGGCCGCAATTAACCTACTATATGCGACAGGAAAAGACTCCCATCGCAAATACGTATTTCATTAGAACTTTTTCGACGGTATATATTCCCATCATAATTGACCCATTGCAAAAAACCACTTTTCCCATAGTGTTACAAAATTCTCACAAATACCAATGTGTATCTTAACACAACACCACAAATATGGCATCACTCTAATCACATGAAAATAGAAACTCAAATCCCCAACACCAAGCTAAGGAATTGGGTTCAATATTCTCCACAAATTGAAGTAAATTTCAATAAATATACCTTTAACAAGAAGAATAATGTTTGAACACAACCAAGTGCATATTATTTGGGTGTGTAATCAGACCCTGTAGTATTTCCCCAAGATAATTCCCAGTACATGATACTATGACAATAAAAACATATAACATTTTATAAAAAACAAATGAGAAGAAGAAAAATATTTTATAAAAAATCGTAATTGAGTTACATGTAACAAAACATTAATAAAATCTTATCAACATTATATATACTTTTATAACCATCCCATGTTCACACACAAACACTATAGAAATCTATATACTGATGAATGTTAAGTAATCATATCACCAAGACGTCAATTGGTGACCCACCATGATGGTGGTAGTCCAAAACCATTATCTGTACCAATGAACATGGGTGGGCATTTATCTTTCATTACCAATCATTGATTCCCTATCCATGGAGATATTTTTAAGAACACATTATATCCTAAATCAAAAGAAAATGACTAATGATGAAAATCTTCATAATATTTCTGATGAATCTGAGATGTGTCCATCATTTTCCTGATCATCTAGATTTTCTTAGTTGTCTCTTGAATAGGTCATGATCCCAAAAATAAAGACTTTATTATCTATATAAAATTTATTGGATGACAATAAGTATGGCCATAAAATTTTTAAAAATTATCCATATGTATTGAGGATGATAATATTTATTATATAAGAACTCCAATAAAATTATATGATATTCTCTTGAGCCTCATAAAATCCATAACATAATCTTAGAGATTTTATTCTAATGTTTGGACTATCAATTTTAATTTTCCATACATTCAGGGATGATTATACATGTGTATTTTTAATTTTGAACAAAAATATTTTGGTAAATATTGATAATATAAGAAGTAAAATGAGGATCTTGGTTGAATATACCAAAACTAGTATTCCATATAGCTTTATGACTTCATAAATATTGAATCTTGATAATCCATACACCATATTATATTCATGAATTGGGATGAAGTGAGATGACATTGTGAACCAATCCATAATCACCCATAAAGAGTCATGTTTTGAAACCATTCTTGGTAAAATTATAACAAAATCCATAGATATGTACCCCAATCTCCAGATAGTGATAGTTAAATATTTCAACATACCATCTAGTCATTTGTTTTTACCCTTCACTTGTTGTCAGGTGAGGCATCATGAGATATACTCCTACACTTTCCATTTCATGCATTCCCAACAAAAATGAGCTTTAAATTATTTATAATTATTTTAAATTCTAGGATAAAAATCTTATTTCAAGTGGTGCAATGTAGATATTATTTTTTTCTTGTTAAAACAAAAAACACCTTATCATGAAAAATAAAAATAGAATTACCGTCCGATTTCCATCTTTCAATGGTCTCCTCGCCATTAAGTTGTGATGTAATGGTAAGATAAGGGTTATTTTTTTATGATCATCCATAAATTTATTTAACCAATTTAAGAATAAGAGTCAATAGATAAAAATTTATAACATCATCTTGTTTAGTGAAATCCTAGTGCATATCAACTATCATAGCCATCAATTTCAACCAATAAAAAACTACACTTGATAATTGATTATATGACATGAAACTCAATGTATCTACCAAAAAAAATTTCTTACTGTATATACCAAGTCAATTTTTAATGACTAAAGATATTCCATCTATCACATATTTCATTGGATTAAATACCTTTGTGTAAAATTTGATTCAAAATATTTTTATTTGTATACATTGTGATCATCTCACCAAATAGATAATGATGCTGCATTTTTAAAGGAAGATCTACCACATCCAACTATAATTGATCGATTAAATAATTATTTTCATTAATTCATAACAATCATTATCCATAATTTAACACATGATCTCCATTTATGGTAATAGAAATGTGTATAGATCTATATGCATTTAAAAATATGAAATAACCCTTATTGTGTATCGTAAACAGTATAATTGGTGTATATTTAATCCTTTATCTAAGCTACAAAAAGTATTTTTGACATTCCTCACTCTAGTAGAATAGTGTACCCTTTCTCATGAGCACTATCATTTGATATTTGAGTCATGAAAAGTACTGAACAAAGAAAAAATAGTAATATGATAAGAAAATAAATTTTTTTATCTAAAATACAATATCCATTGGATTCCAATAGACAACAAATTCTATCATGGAAGGTCATACTGATATGGATTTCTCAAAAATTAAATGGAAAAGTAGTAAAACCTTTTTTGTTTATAAATTATATATGGATAATTTTTTATTTAATGTTTGATCCCATTAAATCCTAAAAACAATCTAAAAATATTCTTTATACAATTTTTGAGTTCAAGAAAAGACCATATTGTTATCCATAAATACCACAATGAAAAGAGTTGTGGTATTTCTAAAAGTCAAAACTCATAAAATCCATGAAAACCATTATTTGAGGCCTAAAAAAAAGGGAATAACCAAATATTCATAATGACTATAATTAATAATAAAATATGTTCTTGGTAAATCATATATTTTAACCAAAAGTTGTTGAAATTAAAAGCATATATCTCTTCATGATAAAAATTAGGATCCCTTCAATTGAACAAATATATCATTAATTAGAGGTTTTGGATGTCAATTCTTTATCCTATACTGATTAATCATATAATAATAATCACGTATGCATAGAAACCCTATATCATTTGAATAAAAATAATTAGAGTACCCCAAGTTGATGTACTTGGTCTTATGAAATATTTACTTTCCAATTTCTTTAATTATATCATTAATTCCTAAAATTTCATTGCTTCTATTCTATATGGTGGAAGTAAAATATTATTTTTCCACTGAACAATATCAATAAAAATTACACTTCCATTTTAGTTGTAAAACTAATTAAATTTTTGGGAAATGCATCTATATATTGACTCGTAATGGTAGAATCATTTCTAGTCATAGTTAAATTATTTTTTCCCGAAAGTGACTACTTCAAACTGATAAAAAATAGTTACAAAACCTAGTTCTAAAGGACTTATTTTTCTAACCATCACATCACAACCTCTTATAAATAGATTCACTAACCCATCTAAATATTTAAACTTTACCCATCATGCATAAAAATAAAAGCATTCCATGAAACGAACTAACCAATCCATCCCCATTATCAATTATGATAAATCTATACCTAAAATAGAAATGCATGATTCAAACTAAGCTCCATTTATTTTTATAGCACAAGATACATATTTAAATCAACTAAAATAATGATTGATGATAAGCTTCAAACTACACTTAATTTTTTGCATCATCTCAATATTAAATCCCATTGGAATACTGAAGTTGAAAGTGAAAAAATAGGTGGATTCACTAGTATCAAACAAAAAATTCTTAAGAGTGGAGTAAAGAAAATTAGTACCTCTTATAGGTGATCGAACTTATTGTTCTTCCATGATTATTTAATAAGCACCATATCACTACTTATTTTCTCCCCTTGATACATGATTCCATGTTATGGTTACATTTTTTGAAAAGTTATGATGTTTTAAGAATCATCTTGGTTCACTCAGATATGTGGGTGAGAACTTTTCTGATAAGATCATCCCATCCACACATAAGATGTCTGAGACCCATGATATTTATTTGAGTAGCTTAATAAGTAGAAATGTGACAACAATTAAATTGATGTAAGATTTTATTATAGCTATGAAATGATTTATTTGGTGTCATACAATCAAGATTCATATAAGAAAATGAACTGCCTTGGAAATATCTAGACATATTACTATATCAAAGATAAATGTTAACTGATTCAGAAGTTTTGTTTTTAGATTCTCCACCAACATGGAAGTATGTGTCTCTAATACTCTTACAATAATCTTATTATTTATTACATGTTCCTGTTGAGATAGATATACTCTATCTAGTAATATTTTTAGAAATATCCCTTTTAGAAACTATAACTCTATTAAATATCTATATGTTATTTTTGATATAGAGGAAAAATATCATAAATTGATTATCTAATCATAATCCAGACAAAAATATTTTTTCCTTTAGGGATTAATTAGAAAAAATGACTAAAAAATCAAATAACATTGTAATGTTAGATACATACTCCATCATATACACATTCTCTTGCTTTAGGATGAAGAAATTTATCTTTTGGGATATATTAAAGGTGAGTGGTAATATTATTTACTAAAACACTATTTAAATTCCTCTAATATAAGTCCTTGGTTAACATTATCTTGGATACCAAAATCCCACCATTTGAATACAATATCTTACAATATTAATACAACTAATTTTACCATTATATCTTGTGATAGTCCAAGGGAATTAAAAATATGATTCATTCTATTAATCCACACTTCATCCTTTTCAGGTTCTAAATCCTCTTAAAATATTGGTGGATTTAGTTTCTAAAATTTCCAAAAAATATCCACTAGTTTTGGATCATAATTTAAATTTCCCTTTTCAATAATTTGTTAATCCTAAATGATGCTCTTAACAATATGTTGGTTCATAGGGTGTTTAATTGAAACCATGTTTTCTATGGGATCTCACTATGAGATTCTATATTTTTTAACTTCTAACATTTCTCTATAACTATAAAAAAACATTAATAAGTCATCATCAATTTTAATATAAATTCTTATAATATTCCAAAACACCAATAACAACAATTATTATCAAAACTTTCCAAAAATATTGAAACATAAGATGACCAATGTAATCCTAGTGGGATGTCTCTTAACTAATGTCTGATATGAAACACATATTGGTTAATAAAAAATAATGAGATAAAAGCATACATAATGGTGTATTAGAACACTCTATGTACTCAAACCACCGCCAATAACCTCATGTTAAATATAAGGTGGTTAAATTTGTCATTTTATGCTATAAAATTCAGGTTTTGGGTTCATAAGACTGACCAAAAATAATACCATTTGCAAAATACCAACCCAGCCAATTGGATTGAGTGTGTTGATCAATGAAACTAACATTTGGTGACATAACCATTACACCAAAGGGTGGAAATAAATTCCAAGAGCTTAATAAAACACTGGGCATAATTTTTTATGAGGAAAAAACATAACATGACTAGATAAAACACACACAAAACCCAAACAAATTCTGTGGTGCATGAATATAAAAAATACAACAAAAATGTAAACTAATAAAAAATTATATCATATTAGTAGTGAAAATGTACAGCACAAGACTAAAAAAGACCAAACAATTTCTTCATCCAACAAAACTAATGGGAATCACTCCAACGAATTTGAATGTGAAACTATAAGATGTAACTCCAACCTGGGTAACTATAATCAATATTCTTCAATATAGTGGTATTAAGCCTTTTATGTACTTATATCATGATGAATAACATTCACACATGATCCCATGTGAATATAGAGGGGGTGAGTAATCCTAAAAATTCGTCTTTCCCCTAGAGACTTCCCAACACATACCACAAGGACCAGAACATTTTAGCATATTTTATTTAAAATCAGTGACAAATTAAAAAAATATTTTATAAAAATACATAATAAAGTTCAATATATATATAATTAATCATGTAATATTATCATATTTTACCACTTCTCATAACCATCCCATGTTCACACACACACACACACATTCCATATACCTCCCTATACTCACACTTGGCGAGTCATCCTGTCACTAGGTCATCCCATGGTGATGCACATTGGTGGTGCTACTTCAAAACCATGCTCTATAACACATTGAAATTGTAACTTCATGACCACACTATGTATCAATGAAAACATTAAAACAAAATTTTTCCAATATACTAGTTAATTCATTATTTAAAAAGGTGTCTTTATAAAGTATTTTTGAAAAACAATTGTTTTTATTTATGTTAAATTTATCATTTAGAAATTATATAAAAAAAATTATTTTCTTAAAAAAATTACAATAAATTTATGATTAGTACATAGTAATTATTTATTAATAAAAAATACATTATGTTCCAGAATAATAAGGTGGGAGATAAGCCACCTACCTCACAATGGGTGAAAAAATGGTGAACAACACTAAAAATGCGTATAATCTAAGAACAAAACATATTTCCTTCATTATATCAAATAAAAACATTTTGAAAATGATTTATATATCATAGATTTTTCAAAAATGGATTAAATATAATGTTTGAAATGATATGAGATTAGAAAATCTAAATAAAAAGAGAAAAAACAACGACTTGCTGATTTTTTTGGATAAGTAACGAACTTAGACTTTTCAAAACATGATTTTGTTTCAAAAGGAACCACCATTAATTCATAGGGAAGTAGAAGATTTCTATGTTCTATGAGTTGAGTTTAAAAATGATGTTTTTGGGGATAAAAACTCAGTTAAACTCAAATTTATGGAATAATAAATGCATGATGTATAGTTTGGACACATGATTTGGGAAACGGTGTGAAACTTTTGTGCATATTTTTATATCCAAAACACTCCTCACTTGTTTGGATCACACGATTTGATAAACCATGAAATGAAAATTATTTTCCTTCTATATTCACTAACAGGGTTTTACTTGTCACCCATGCGGTTTGGAAAAACAATGCACTTATCCAACGACTCCAAAAATATATTGCAATTCTTTTTAGAGAATTTACATGGTTTCCCCTAACTGTGCTAAAAATATGAACCCTTATAACAATATAAAACACTACAAGACCATCTAAAATCATCCAAAACTAAAGCAATGTGTTTAATAACATGAAAATACCCAAAATAATGGTAAAGTACATGAAACTGAGGGTGTTACGCCAGTAAAAAAGAAACATGGGGTCACCTCACTCCACCATAATCTTCTACTAGCTCGAGAAGAACAAGAAATATAGATACATAATATGACAAATGAATTCCAATTCCTAGTTACTTATCCTCATCAATATCTTTTTAATCGTTCTTAAGATATTACAATCAAATCTTGACAGAGATATCCCATGTCTTACCCTTATGTTAGTTTTCTATCCATACCGAACACACTACAAGATTATATCACACAAGAAGAAACTATACACAACCAAATCCTAACTATCTCTCTAAAATTAGTCATTTAAAAAATAATTTATATCTATAAAATCCCATGATGAATATGAATCCCTTTTCTCAAACTCAAGACACTATTCTCATTACGCTGATCAAATATACCAATCCTTAGAAGCCCATTCCTTAACCTGAAGAACTTTATCTTGTAAGGTCTCAAGAGTCATAAATTAAATTATTTTCATGTTAAAATTTATTATTCAATGAACTTATGCTTATCTCAATTGAAAAATTTCCTTTGACATCTTCTTATACTCTAAACATGTAAAATATGATAAAATATACTGACTTTAATCTAACCATTGACATCATGCTATGAGTACTATCCAAACTATACCCCTCTCATTCTCATTCTCTTTGAATTTCATGAAACCCATAAAAATTTTACAATATATCTATTCAAAGTTCTTAGTCTTAGTATCTTTATCAATCCTTTAATTGAAAATCCATTGTTATTAAAGTTTGTGAATGAGCCCAGACCAATGAAAGAACATTTTTCACTCTTGGATAATTTATTTTAAACATTAAAACCAAAAATCCATAAATTTTCTGGAGGATAGTTGCATATAATGGATTTTTATATTCAATAAATTTATTCCTGAGAAAGAATATCACAATCAGTCTTCCTTTATAAAAATATTTTAATGTACACATGAAATACCCAAGACTTTTTCCATATAAATCCCATTAATTTTCACTCACTAGAATCTCTTCCCAAATTACTCACCCTTGGAAGATCCTTATACCAACTCAATAGGGCTTACTCAAATACATTTATAATTTACTATGTGTTTTTAAGGCCACATTGTGTCCTTTTGAACATTTATACTGATAGTGGACCATTCTAGTGTAGCATTAAACATATCAAAAATCTTCATGCTATGAACATAATACTTACCCACCTCTTATAAGAGTCAATACTATTATATCACTCAATTTATAATAGAACCAATCTATGTAAATAATTTATAAATTTAGTCCAATTTACAAATTATTGTGCCTCCAATATATACCGACAACATATTGTGAAATATCAAAGAGACCATATAACATAATATTAGAGTTATAATTCATTAATATACACTAGAAATAACCTGGAACATTTCTATTCTATACATTAAAAATATCTCAAGTCCCTATATCACAACACAAGACTCAGTCAACCATATGTAAATAATAATAATTAAATTCAAAAAATATTATAAATTGGGGTAATTGATTGAAACACGTAAAACATCATTATGACACTAAATTAATAACCGATGATGTTTTTATTTTTAATATCGTGATGCTAAAACCATTTATAGAAAAATCCCTTGAATTGATACATAACAATATTCCCACCCAAAAATATATTTGGAGAAAAACCTAGATAAATTTACCGAGTGGATTATCTCTATATAAATATAATGTAACAAATTACATGATACCTATTTTTATGTCTTTTATCCATATTTCTTCGATTATACATCATTTAATAATTATTTTATGATGTTTTGGTTGAAGTTTTATCTAATACCTCAGTCAAAATACACCCAAAAGTGAGTAATAAAAAAAGGAAGACAAGATAAGGGGAAATCAAGATAAACTAACCATTTTTTCATAACAAAAATGGTAAAAAAACTAATAATGTGAGAATAAGGGCATAAATGGATATGAAAGGGGTAGATTCCATTGTTTTTTAGTGAGGTGAAGAACCATTATTTAAGAAGAAATAAGGGATTTTGAAATCAATCTATTAACCTTTATAAAAAAATATCACCAACCCCATTGGGTTCCTAAATGGCTTGTACGAAACTAATACAACATCGACTAGTCATTACCATCCCATCATTAAATTGAGAAAATATAGTGGGTACTTCATTATGGACTATTCATTGAATGATATATTGTTATATACATTCTACCTGGTTGATTCAATTAATTTCCCCTAGTAACAGTGCTACCTTGACCCTACTCCATTTTTCTACTGAAACCCTAGACACAAAACCCATTATTAAACAAACATAAAATTAATTTTTAACACCAAAAAATGAATATTATTTATAATTAAATAATCTTTATTTTATAAATGTAAATTCCAATACTCTTTGAATTAACTAACTTATAATGATGTAAGTTGTTAAAAACTCTACAGCATATGAGTTGTCAACCATGAGAAGCACCTATAACATTACATATACCCATCTCATTGATTGTATTCTAATTCCACTACCCATTTTAATTTTTATAGAAAATAAAATCATATTAATCATACATAAAATCATATTAAGTATATTTTTCTCTACATATATATAATTTTATGGAAATAAACATTCATAATTTTCAAAATGACATATTTGATGCCAAAACCATTTGTATATACTCAATTTCACCAAAAACACTCAATCAAATAAATATTCATTGAATTCTGAAATGTATACCGTATACATCCTTGATATCATTATCTTTATTAGAACTTGATGCATCCTACGGAACAATATCATGGTAACACACATGCTCTATGATAGATATCTAATAAAAAAGTCTCACATATTTTTCCAGATTCAATTACTATACCCACCCCTTCAAATGAATCATAAAATCTAGTATATTCTTTCAAAAAAATTGATTCATCCTATATTTACCCCATTGAAACACCAAATACATTTTCCTACTATTTAAACATGAAATTTAATCATCTCAGATATCAACCATCACCCATTTGATACAAGAGTTTCTATCAAAAAGAACAATAGGATTATACCCAACGTAGGATTATTTATACCATCATTCAATCGAAAATATCTCAACTAAAACCCTAAATTCAATAAATACCACCGTATATGGGATTTACTCACTAAACCAAACAATCTCAATCCATATGCTTTGTTCCCAAGAATAGTAATATTATGATATCCTAAGAAACCCTCTTCTATTCTATCCTCCCTTTGTTGTAACCTTCAATAGTAGATACACTTTATAAACTAATGAAAAATAAAGAATCATCTGTGGAACCAATCAAAACTTATCTGATAATCCCCCAACAATATCCTTTTTATTCCACGTATACCCTGTGTGAAATTATATATATCCCACAGAGATCCTGGAAAACTATAATAGTGTCCCAACATAGACAAATTGAGACATTCCATTTACCAATTCAAATTTTGTTGTACATTTCCACGTGGAATTTTGACAATCCATGTAACACCCCATTATTTTACTATGTATTTTTCATCAAATAAAAACTTATTGGAATACTATGTCTCACACACAACACAAATCTATAAAAACCAAAATAAATTTTATTTATAGAAAATATTATAATGATATATACCAATTAAAATATTATAACAACACAATAGGAATAATCCTTTGTAAAACTATAAGATGAATAAAACACATATATGTAAAAATAAAATTAATATAAAAAATGTATGCTCATTATTTTACATGAAGATCAAAACCCAAATTGAAAATATATAAATAAGGCGTAGAATTATAAATATGACAGAAATATTTAAAGTAAAGTTAGTGGATAGGATAAATGAATAAAAAAATATATGTAAGGTTATATATAGGAATAAATTCTAACCATTCTATAAATAGTTATTTAAAATATGGTCATTGGATATATGGTCACCAGGTATTAATGTATCCAATAGTTATATTGAAGTTTTTTATTTTTTATGAAAAAATTTAAAATAATTTAATTCAATAATAATTCATAATTAAATAAAAATAAAATACATAATTTGAATATCTTATTATAGAAATATTAATTTTAATTGTGTAATAAAAATCATAATATTATTATTATTTAAAAAATATTTGATGTGTTTATAAAATAAAATTACTCTTTTATAATAATATATTGATTAAATAAAATTTTTATAATATGAATAATGAATTCTAGCTGGATGCCCTTAATATTATATCATATTAAGAAATTATTTTTTCAAATAATTGGTTATTTAATTATTATGTATTTTTATCTTAATAAATTAAATTTATTAATTTCAAAATATGAATCTAATTTAATGATTGAATAATAAAAAATAGTTCCACACAATTAAATATTAATTGATGTGAAATATTCTTAATAACACAAAATTTTTAAAAATTCATTATTATATAAATTGTTTTCCATATATATTATGGTTTCATTTAAAAGATAAAGTTCTAAGGATTAAAATTAGAACAAGATTAAATGGAGTCAAAAAAATTTATTAACATTTAAAAATTATTTAATAAGTCTAATCTCATTTTTACGAGAAAAAATAATTGATTGGGGTAAAAATTGAGTTACCGCGGTAAATGTAAAATAAGATAAAACTAGATAAACTATGTTGTAAATACATAAAATATCATGAAACCTTATATATATATATATATATTGAATGTTTTTATTCACAACCCATCTCCATTATTATAAACTTTTTATCAAATATTTTTAAAATAAATAACATATACATTAAATAAGGAATATTTATAGAAATTAATCTAAAAACATACCTGTAATGGTAATCCACATATAAGGCTTTAAAAACTGTCCATCATCATATATTTCTTCAATATCATCCAATAATAAACTTCCCCAATCCTTTTTCAATGTTTGTTAGATTTTGGTTCTAAGAGGGAAGCCTAAATCCATCATTCCAAGGGAATCGATATCAAGAAGGATAGAATTCATCAAATAAAGTATCAAAGTTATTCCATAACTTTTTCAATTACCTTATCATATAAACTCTTTATAAATATCATTATCCTCTATAATTATGTTATGAAAAAAAATTTATTCTTCTATGAAAATGATGTTTCTATTTTATAAAACTAAACTCTTACTCACTCACTTCTTTGGTATTTTTTTTGTTTGGTCATTTCAACAACCCACATGAATGATTCTATTCCAAAATAAAAAAATCATCATTAATGAGTATAAATATATTAAAATTAGTAACATATGATATTAATATGTAATTTCATTTATTAATATAGTTTTTTTATGTATGAAAAAATGAATAGTTATTATAAAGTAACGAGTTGTTATTAGAAATTAATATCCTGAAACAAACACATATAAGTTTCCATAATCATGAAATAAACCTGTAAAATCCACCCACTAAAAATGGGACTTAATATATAATTTTAAAATGGGGATTCCACTACCATGAATAATCTAGTAATTATGATCTTTTAATAATAGAATGAGGATGGGTATTATTATTTTGAATCTTGTATGAAACAATAAAAATCACCAACATCATATGATGGAAATAAGCAATGAATAAATAATATATATATTTAATTATTATAAATGTAAATTATAAAAATTAATAAATAGAAATATGTTTCTTAAATAAATTATTAGTACAATTATTTTTATTATAAAGGAGGTTAAAGCTCTTTAATGACATTCGAGAGTAAATTAATGGGATTATTTATTAATATCATTCTAAAATCGATATTGTTTATATTTGAACTTTCATCTAGTGAAATTATATGATATCATCAATAAAAACATATATTTTGTTAAAATATAGTAATTAATGTTGATTACATGACCTAATACCATTTATCATCCCTTAGGTTGTAATTTTAACCAATATAGTGTTTGTAAGTGGAGCCAATTTTATCCCTTATTTTTTTGTTAGGAATCTTTCTCATCCATTTCTATATTTTATATATATTATTTTTTGGATAACATTATCTCTTTATAAATTACTACTCAATGTGTTTTTAATTGAAATTAATTTATTTTAAAAAGGAATATTCTTTTAATGTTTTCATTACTTTCATTTTTCACAAACTTTAATCTTCTTTTCAAAAGTGATATTGGAGACTCTGTAAAAACCCAAGATTTCATAGTATGTTATTTTTTCAATGTAATTCAATAACATTCACTACAAGCAACACTAAGTTCAAGCGCACCATGACTTACCAAACTAGTCGTTCAAAAGCAGTTACGAATAGTATTAACTGAAGTTTGATCTTCATAAAATCATTATAATATTAGAATCCCTATAATGAGTTTCTTAGGCATTATTTAAGAACAAATTCATTTTTTTCAGATAAAATAAGTATTTTTCTAAAAATGTAATTTTACCATATTTTATTGGAGAACCCTTTTTAAATCCAATATTTTAAACTTTTATATATTCAATTTGAAAAAATAAACTTCTTATTAACAATCAGGACATACGAAATTAGTTTCAATAAATTTTTGGTGTTTTTCTAATATCTTTCATATTTGAGTGAATAGATAAAAATACTGTATTTTAATTAAAAACATCATTTTTAATCAAAATAATTTATAGTGTTGAATTATAAATTTTAATGGTTTTTATGTATAATTATATTATATTTTTACTGTTTAATCCAATGATGGTCATTGTAAGTAATTTCACTTTGAAATTGGACTTAAAGAAGTGTCAATCTTTTTATAGTTATTATTTCTTAAAAATACGCTTTTTGGTTTTGTCAATGGGAATTAATTTAATATTAATTAATTAAACTTATATGTTTTGAATTTGGTAAAATATAATTCATTTTTTAATTCGTAATATCAACTTTATCTTAGGGAGAACTTTTAGAATTTTTCTAAAAACATTCAATTTTTGACGAATACTGAAAACACTGAGTCATTGTTTAAAACTGACTTTTTATTTAAATAATTATTTATTTTATTTAAATTTATTTTAGGTAAAAATAGATACATAATACCTATATATGTTCTATATTATTCATTGGAGTCAGTTTATAATAATTTTAGATATATAAAAATATTATTGATCTTTTTACCGTCTTTTACCTACCTCCTAAGAATATTTTCAAATTTACATAAAACATAATTTTACCCTTTCTGTGAGTTGAATTTTTAAAATCCAAAAGACACAATTAATATCAAGGAGTAAAATGTGGTTCAATAAGATAAAAATAATTTTTTTGTGAATAGTAACATTTTACTTTTATTTACCCTGGTTAAAAGTAAATAGGGTAATTAAGGGTAAAAATGATATTATTATTACCCTAACACATGTCCTAATTCTATTGGATAAGTATAATTCGACCAAAAACAACCTTAGGTATAAAATAGGATCCTTTATGTCCACCTATATTAGATTATGACATTTATTATTATTTTATTTAAAGAAGAGTTAAAAGTGTTAAATTCAATGTTTAATAACTAAACAATTTTTAATATAGGGTTAAAGATAAGATAAATTTGACTATAAATATTAATTATAAAGCTAAAAATATTTTCTAAATAATTTTTATTCATTTATATTTTTTAGAAAATAAATAATTTAATTTATTTATGACACAATGATGATGCAGTAATTACCTAATTAATGAAATATTAAAATAATTGATATTATAAATATCCAAATAAATGTAATTTGAAGATTTTTATGAATTAAAATAATTTAATAGGTTAATATGACATATTAGGGTTGGTTATATAAATTGTTTTATAATTAAAATGCTATTATGAATTTAGAGAAAACAAAATACCAAATAGTGTCAAAATTGAAATAAAAGAGTTTTAAAAAAAATATTATATTATTAATTGATATTCTATTCCTAAAAAACTAAAGTTCAGACAAAGGAATTATATAATGATAGGTTTATCATTAATTAACCACTTGGGGTTCACTTGGAAGTATAGAGTAATTTTAAAAACCATATAATATAAAAATCCAAAGAGACATGGTAAATGTCAAACTATTTAACTAAGAGTTAAATCTAAATGATAAAGTTAATATAGTGACCCAAACCTATGTAAATCCTATTGGTTTAGTGGATTTAGACCCATAAACACCTTATCCTTTAAATAATCCACATTTTATCCACTTGAAATAGAAAAAGATTTTATTATAAAATAATATTTCTAGCTTTTCCTAAGGAGCCCCTCACCCCTCTTGTAAAAGGGAACTCCACATTCTCTCAAATTCACACCTTTAAGCCATTGGGCTCGCCAAAATTCTACCCAAATACCCTCTCAACTATCCTCCCTTCATCCTAGAGGAATTTATTTAGTCATAAAGCCAACCTAAGGATCCATTTGGATCAAATAAAAAGGAAGAACCTGATGAAGAGGTAAATAATTCATCGCCTCTTTCAATTTCCTTTCTTCTTCCACTTCTTTTTTCGTTGTTGTTTCCAATATAAAATAATAACTCTAGTATATTCTATATAATATGATGTTATTATAAATACGGTATAAACAATTTCATTATTCTATTCATCCTTTGAATGACATTTCACCATATGTGCGTACGTACGGCTTACCGTCTCCACGTCGTGGTGTAATTGTTATTCAATTCATTATTATTTGGATGGGTATAATAATGATGTGTAATTGATGTAAAAAATAAATATAAAATGATAATGATTATGTATATATTATATTCCATCGAATTATATATTATTTTAATATCAAAATAATGATATTGTCGCTCGTGCTTACGTACGGATTACCATCTCCACGAACGCGAGGAGATTCATTCTCCATCGTATCCATTCAAGAATAATTGTCATTAGATGATTAAAAATAATTTTTAAACAATTTATATAATTCTGTATATCAATAAGATACATCCCATCCATAATAATTATGAATCACATTATAATGAATATAAAGGAAAACAAATGTGTTAACACCTGAAACAAAGATAATACTAAGATATTATTAACAAAGCAATGTTAAATGATCATATATGATATCATATTAATGTATATGATTCTTGTATAATTTAATAAAAATTATTTCACCATTATACAGGAGGTCAACCTACCCTTGTCCAAGGAAACGTATAATGTAATGGTCAATTTCACAACCTCTTTATTATTTGAGATTGTTTTTACGTAAGTATCTTCTGGGACCTCATTATCATCCACATCTCGGTTTTTTAAAAATGTATTCCAAAACATTTTTACTATTTAATATACTATGAGTTATTTTCATTTATAACCTAGCTCCAATTTTTATAAAATGATTTGAATAGAATCTTTCTGTCATTTTCCAAACCAGTTAATTTATGACCTTTTCGACAAAATTAAGGTAAGAATGTTTTTTTAACTTATACGGTGGGTGCAGATATTCTCCCCTATTAAACCACCTTTGAAGATTCAGTTAAAATCTTATAAGAATATTTTCAAAATTAATTTTTTCTTTATAATTATGTTACTCTTAAATGATTTCAAAATGGAGAAAGATTTTTCTCTCAAATAGTTTTGATTACATCCATGTCAACATCCTTTGATAAATTGTACACTTCATTTAAGTTTATTTGTTATGATACAAATCATCCATATTGTATTTAAGGTTTTGTGATATGATTGACTATGGATTAGTTATTTTTATTCCATTCATGGTTTATGGTTAAAGTATTGACATTTCATATGCTAGTTTTAATACAAATGTTTATGTTGTATTTTAACCTTTTCTTATGATGAAAATATTGGACTAGTATGTTCCAGGTTGGGGTCTGGTAAAAGTAAGCCCTCCGGGTTGGGGTCCAGTTACAGCAGACCCTCTGGGATGGAGTCCGGTTACAGAGGCTCTCCAGGTTGGAGTCTGGTTACAGAGGATCTATGGATTGGAGTCTGGTTACAGAAGCTCTCCAGGCTGGAGTCTGGTTACAGAGGCACTCCGGGTTGGGGTCCTATTACAGTTATCCCCTAGGTCCAAGCACGAGGCCTTGTCATAGAAATTAAATTTCAGAATTATGCATTCCATCATTATGAAAGTGTCTATTGATATTGAATGTGATTATTTGACTACTATAATATCGATGTGAATAAGTAAATGGAATTATATGATTTTGTCTTTTCCATATTATGCTAAAGTTCATGTTTAAAAAGCTTTTGTTTTCATCTTATACATTGCCTTAAATGTTTGTTCTTATTTATGACAGTTTTTGCTATATTGTTATCCTTACTGAGCATCTGAACTCACCCCTTTCTGTGTTTTATTTTTTCCAGGATGCAAAGATATATATTATGACTGACCTGTAGTGATAGTCTATGGGATATCAGTGTTGTCCATGGAAACAATGTTGTTTTAGTTTTCCATTTAATGATGTAATGTGGACCTTATGAATGTATCTAGTACTTACAATGCTACTAAACTAATCGGTCTTTTGACACTTGATCACTTGTGATCATGCCAATGTTTTGTAATAATGCACCGACTCTAGGTAACTAGGGTCAGGGCTTTATAGTTGGTATCAGAAAAAGTTTAGTACAACCTTGTAAAAAATATTTAGATAAAATCTTATTAGAGCACATAGCCATAAGATATACATTAAGGATTAGTATAGAAAAACTTCCTAGAATTTTGGTGTTGTAGATATTTTGTGATTTTTCCAAGAAATACATCCCTATCTAGATACGAGCACGTAGATGCTGCTCTAGCATAGATGTACCTAGGGGTAAAACCCAAAAACACCGCTTTGAGATAGACTCGAACGAGAATGGGTGCACGATAATGGGACATGCTGCACACTTGGTTAAGACACTCCTGGAAGATATGATTATGATAATTATCATTTTCATTACATACCATTATCAAGGGTTTATGATTATATACTTCCTCAAAGAAAACATTTTTTTGATTATGGATTATATCCCTAAACTATTCAATTTATGTTAAGTATTTTACAACTTTGGAATTATGTATTACGATTCATAAACAGACCTAGTGTATGCCATTGTATAGAAATGGCACCCAGTAGAAGGAATGTGAACTCCAGTAGTATATATGATCCAAAGAGTAAGAAGGATCATATCTTTCATGGTATTAAGCCCACATTTAGAAGGTAAATAGTTTCCCATTTATTCTCAACATATGAATAAATATTATCAGGTGTTAATAAGATAAGTATGGAAATTATGTGATTCCTATGACTTTGAAGGGAAGAAAGAGAAAAAGAGGATTGAAGAGAGAAAGATGGATAAAGGGAATAGGGAAAAAAATAATTTTCCCATATGTGATAACTGTGTAAATAATCACCTTGGTAAATACTTGAAGGGAATGCGATTTTGTTATAAGTGTGGAGAAATACGACACCAAGTACGTGGTTGCAAGGGTAAGAAAAAAGTTTCAAATGTCTAATGCCTCATCTGCAAGGATTTGGGACACTACATGATTCAATGTCCAAATCATCAGAGTATACCCCAAATGCTACTATTGGATAATAATGATGTTATGATACTACTGAAGATGAATAGTAATTATTAGATTTCATACGTTGTTATTAATGGAATGTGTCATTAGAGTGTTGTATTAATGATGTACATGTTATAAAAATTATAGAGTATATAAGGATTGTACTGCAGTACTATTTCATTAAGGACTTGAGATTGTGTGGAACCAATAAAAGTGACTCAATTGCAGGTTAAATGTTTGGAAAATATTTGGTTGAGGGAAAGATTAACCATAATATAGTTTTGATACTGAGGAAGTGATTTTTGGAATAATACATGATTGTTTTGGATAAATTATATTGGATATTCTTGATTACTTTGAAACTGAATAATGATTCATATATTCCATCAGTGTTGGGGTTTACAACATTTTAGATAGGAGGATTATATCCAGTATTCTATAAGGAATAAGGGAGCATGAATATAATCAATAAGGGTTTATGATAATTCAGGATGATACGGTGTTCTAAAAGAATACATTATGAAGGTGTTCACATGTTATTATGTGGAAAAAAGGATCTTCATTGTGTCTACCTTCCATATAAATTTTTGACTTCTAGTTTGGATAGAAGTATATTGGATAACTATAGTTTAATATTATTTTTGGATTGCCATAAAAAGGACAACCCGGAGGTCGAGCGGCAACCAGTCGCATTCAGTAAGGCCATGAAACTTGAACCTACAACCGAAGAGCAACAACGGTGTATCACCTACCACTGGCCTATGTGATATCCTAGACTGAATAATGTAGTTTTTTAAATAGTCTGGTAGATAAATTATAAATTCATTTTTTTAAAACCCTATACGAATATGATAAATAGAATATTTTTAAGTTCTATTTTCTTTTAGAGTGGAAGATGAGTTTGTGGTAGAAATTAGTTAAAAGATGGAACTCTAATTGTAAAGTATATTTTTTTTATTCTCCTATTATATGACGAAATTAATTCTTAAACTTTAGGCAAGGGATATTAAAACTAAAAATGTTTTATCCTAATACCTTATGTTCTGTTTAACCGAGGATATTTTAAATCATCATATATTGATGGATTTGAGGCCCTAAATTCTACAATTGTTTGTGATTGATGACCTCAATCACCCCTATGAATATTTATATTTTTCCACCAATTGTGTGTCTCTAATTGCCACCAATGTTCTCCTAATCAAGATCATAATGTGGTGGTTATTTTCTTTTGTTCATATGACTCGATTGATTACAACAAACTAAGGGGTTTCTTATCTCACTTTCAATTCTGTGAGATTTCCATTGTTCACCACTAATTAATTGGATGTGGTGTATTTTGTACCACCATTTGATATATATTATCATGAATTTCTTTATATTCATGGTATTCTGTGATTAATTTGGGGTTGAGTTTTTCATTCCCCCTTTCTCTTTATTAGGACTAAATTTTATTAACCCAATTTCCGATGTGGGTTTTCCCACAAAGGTATTTTCTATTTTCAACCATTTATTTTCGAAGAACAATTTCAAATTGAAATGATGCAATTTATTTAATGAGGGAATAATGTAACACTCATATATTTCAAAGTGCATTATTTTATCAAATTAATTCAATAACTTGCACTACATGCAACATTGAGTTCAAGCGCACCACGACTTACCAAACTAGCCATTCAAAAGTGGTTATGAATAGTAGTAAATGAATTTTGAACCTTATATAATCATTATAGTTTTAGAATCACTATTATTAGTTTCTTATACATAATTTAAGAAAAAATTCACTTTTCCAGATAAAAGAAGTACTTTTAAAAAATTGCAATTTTACCGCCTTTTAATGGAGAACCCTTTTTGAATACAATATTTGAAACTTTTTTATATTGAATTTGACAAAATAAACTTATTCTTTAGAATTGGGACATAAGAATTTAGTTTTAATAAATTTTTTGGGTTTTTCTAATAACTTTCATATTTGGGTGAATAGTTAAAAATACTATTTTTTAACTAAATACAACATTTTTAATCAAAAAAATTTATAGTGTTGCATTATACATTTTAGTGGTTTGGAAGTATAATTATATTATATTTTTACCATTTAATCCAATGATGGTCATTTTAAGTAATTTCACATTGAAATTGGACATAAACAAGTGTAAATCTTTTGATAGTCATTATTTATTAAAAATACATTTTTGGTTTTGACAATGGAAATTAATTTTAAATTAATTAATTCAAATTATATGATTTGAATTAGGTAAAATAGAATTCATTTTTGAATTTGGAATATCAAAATTAGCTTAGGTTTATTTTTGGGTATTTTTCTCAAAACATTCAATTTTTGATTAATAATGAAAAACATTGAGTCATTATTTAAAACCGAATTGTTATTTAAATTATTATTTATTTTATTTAAATTTATTTTAGGTCACAATAGATACATAATACCTATATATGTTCAATTTAATTCATTGTACTGAGTTTATATTAATTTTAGATATATAAAAATTTTATTTAACTTTTTACCGTCTTTCACCTACCACCTAGGAGTATTTGCAAATTTACATAAAACATAATTTTACCGCTTCTGTGAGTTTAATTTCAAAAATCCAAGAGACATGGTTAATATCAAGGAGTAAAATGTGGTTCAATAAGATAAAAATAATTTTTGGTGAATAGTAACTTTTTACTTTTATTTACCACGGTTAAAAGTAAACAGGATAATTAAAAGTAAAAATGATATTATTATTACACTAACACATGTCCTAATTCTATTGGATAAGTTTAATTCGGCCAAAAAGAACCTTAGGAATAAAATATGATTTTTTAGGTCCATATGGATTAGATTACGACATTTATTATTATTTTATTTCAAGAAGAGTTAAATGTGTTAAATTCAATGTTTAATAAATAAAACATTTTTAATATAGGGTTACACATACGATAAATTTAACTAAAAATATTCATTAGAAAGATAAAATAATTTCCTACATAATGGTATTTTATTTAAATATTTTAGACATTAAATAATTTAATTTATTTATGACACAATGATGATGCAGTAATTACCAAATTAATTAAATATTAAAATAATTTATATTAAAAATATCCAAATAAATGTAATTTTAGGCTTCTTAGGAATGAAACTAATTTTATAGGTTAACATGAAATATTTGGGTCGGTTATATTACTTTAGTTCAAATTAATAATGCTATTATGAATTGATAGAAAACAAAATACCAATTAGCGTCAAAACTGAAATAAAAGAGTTTTTAAAACAAATATTATATTATTAATTGATATTCTATTCCTAAAAATTTATGGATCGGCCAAATAACATATATAATGATTGTTTTATCATTAATGAACCACTTGGGGTTCTTTTGGAAGTATATTTTATGTTTATTAACCATATAATATATAAATACAAAGAGACATGGTAAATGTCAAACTTTTTAAATGTAAAATATAAAATTAATATAGTGACCCAAACTTGAATAAAACATATTTTTTGAGTTTTTTTCAACCCATCCCCATATTAGACTTTAAATAATCCACTTTGGAGCCATTAGAAACTGAAAACGATTTTATTATAAAATAATATTTCTGCCCTTTCCTAAGATGCCCCTCACCCCTCTTATAAAAGGGCACTACCCCTTCTCTCTAATTCACACCTTCAAGCAATTTGGCTCCGCCATAATCTTCCTAAATACACTCTAAACTATCCTCCCATAATCCTAGAGGCCTTCCTTTAGTCATAAATACAACCAATGGAACCCTTTTGAACAAATCAAAAGGAAGAACCTGAAGAAGAGGTAAATATTTCATCACCTCTTTCATGTTCCTTTCTTCTTCCACTTCCTTTTTCATTGTTGTTTCCATTATAAAATAATAACTCTAGTATCATCTATATATTGTGATGTTATTATAAATATGGTACAACCAAATTCATTATTCTATCCATCCTTTGAATGACATGTCACCATACGTGCGTACGTACGGCCTACCGTCTCCACGTCGTGCTGTAATTGTTATTCAATACAATATTATTTGGATGGTTATAATAATGATATTTAATTGATGTAAATAATAAATATAACATGATAATTATTCAAAATATATTATATACCATCCAATTATATGTTATTTTAATATCAAAAAAATGATATTGTCGCTCGTGCGTATGTACGGATTACCATCTCCATGAATGCGATGAGATTAATTCCCCATCGTATCCATTCAAGACTAATTTTCATTATATGATTACGAATTGTGTTTAAATACTTGATATAATTATGGATATTAATAAGATACATCTCATCCATAAGATGTATGACTCATATAACAAATAATATAAATGAAAAAAAATCTGTTAACAACAGAAACAAAGATAATATTAAGATATTATTAACAATGAAATGTTAACTGATCATATATGATATCATATTAATGTATATGGTTCTTGTATAATTTAATAATTATTATTTCACCATTATACCGGAGGTTAACATACCCTCAACTAAGGAAAAGTACAATGCAAGGGTTAATTTCAAAATCTCTTTATTATCCTAGGTTTTTTTTGCGTAAGTATCTACTATGACCTCTTTATCATCCACATCCATGTTTCCTAAAAATGTATTCCAAAACATTTTTTCTATTTACTAGACTATGGGTAAAAGTCATTTATACCCTTGTTTGAATTTTTATAAAATTATTTGAAGGGAATCTTTCCGTCTTTTTCCAAACCAGGTACTTTATGACCTTTTCGACAAAATTAAGGCAAGATGTTTTTTAACTTATACAGTGGGTGCTGTTATTTTCTGCCGTTATAACACCTTTGAAGCATCCCTTACAAGCTTATAAGAATATTTTCAAAATAAATTTTTTCTTTATAATTATGTGACTCTAAAATTATTTCAAAATAGAAATATATTTTTCTCTCAAATAGTTTTGATTACATCTATGTCAACATCATTTGATAGATTGTACACTTGATTGAAGTTAACATATTATGATAAAAATATTTCATATTGTATTTAAGGTTTTGTGATATGTTTGACTACGGATGAGTTATTTTTATTCCATTCATGGTTTGTGGTGAAAGTATTGACATTTATTATGTTAGTTTTAATATGAATGTTTATGTTATTATTCAACCTTTTATTATGATGAATGTATTAGACTAGTATGTTCCGTGTTAGGGACTAGTAAAAGTAAGCCCTTCAGGATGGGGTCCGGTTATAGAAGACCCTCTGGGATGGAGTCCAGTTATAGAAGCTCTCCGGGATGGGTTCCGGTTACAGAGGCTCTCCAGGTTGGAGTCCGGTTATAGAGACTATCTAGGATGGAGTTCAGTTGTAGAGGCTCTCCGGGTCGGGGTCCAATTATAGGTATCCCCTAGGTCCTGGCATGAGGCCTTAACATAGATATTAATTTTTAGTATTATTCATTCCATCATTATGAAAGTGGCTATTGATACTATATGTGATTATTCAACTAGTAGAATATCCATCTGAGTAAGTAAATGGAATTATTTAATTTTATCATTTCCATATTATGCTCAAGTTAAAGTTTAAAAGTCTATTGTTTTAGTCTTATACATTGCCTTAATTTTTTAGGCTTATTTATGAAAGTTTCCGCTATATTTTTATCCTTACTGAGAATTTGATCTCACCCCTTTCTATGTTTTATTTTTTCCAGGATGCGAAGATGTATATTATGACTGACCTCAGGGATAGTATATGGGATCTCAGTGTTGTCCATGGAAACAATTTTGTTGTAGTTTTCCATTTTATGATGTAATGTGAACCTTATGAATGTATCTGTAACTTCCAAGGCTACAAAACTAATTGGTCTTTTGATACATGATCTCTTGTTATCCTGGAAATGTTATGTAATAATGCACCGGCTCTGGGTAACTAGGGTCAGGGCGTTACAAACTCTTTTTTAACTTTTCCCAAATAAATTCATTTTACTTCCTTCGTCATTAGTTTTCATTAAGAATCTTCTTCTCAAAGATTTTATTTTTTCCAATGTAATTTTTCTTCCCTTTTTTTGTAAATTATATTCAATTAAAATAAAATAAAATAAATATGAAAAGGATATTTCTTCTTATTTTTCAATCAAATTTACTAAGGACCTTATAAATTCATTTTTCATCAATGTCAACATCCTTTAATGTTTCTCAATATTCACTAAGGATATGATATAATGATATTATCCTACTTCTTCCTTTGGATTCCTTATAATAGTTTATTATATATTTTATCATGAAACCAACTTATTTACCATGGGTTAATTAATCTAAAATTGGATTAGGAAAATTTTCATATTTATGTAAAAAATATAAATATGGATACTCATTTTGAGATGGGTTTTATAGGAATTATATATTTTCCTGATGCATTTGGTAAATCATTGTGTCTCTTGAGATGACATGTATATGATATTAGAACTAACTAAATCCACAATAGGGAAATTTTCCACTATGTTTACGGGAATGGGTAGTGGACCCCATATAATATGGGAGTGCCTCAAATATTTGGTAATAGTATTAAAAGTTATATTTGATATAGATAATGGTTTTTTATGCTTAATTGTGTGCCACATTATCATGCTTATTATTTTTACTCATGGATCAGGATTGTGGATTCATGTTTCCACACTACTATTACTCATGTATTATGTTTCGTCAATATTTGTATTCAAAGATTCATAAAAAATATAAATTTTTCGATCGGTATAATCCTATTATGTCATGTAAAATCACAATGATTATGTCCTCATATCATTATATTTATTTTATTCTCAATTATGCTCTTTTATTATTTTCTACCATTTTATCCTTACATAGATTCTAATCCCAACCATTATTGTGTTTCATTTTCCCTATTATTCATATAATATTATTACATATGTTAATTCTATTTTGATATAACTAGTAAAACATATTTATTGAAAATTATTTTGAATTCGTGAAAACTAATTTTATAATATATCAAAAATCTAGAGACACTAAACATATTGGTTCACATTTTAGTTTTATAGTTAAATGAAATGAATATTTGTATGAAATGAAGTAATATAAATATATGTTAGGAATTAGTTTCCTCTACTAGAATTAGATAAATTTTTAGTCAATTTCTTCCATCAGGATATTATGAATAAGAGGATTTAATATAAAACATCCCATGACAATCCAAAAGTGATGTTAGTTGTTTCTAACAAAAAAACATGTGGCACCTGTAGATTGATTGTGGGGGATTGAATGTTGCACTGTCTTTTATATTGGATTCACTATTTTCGATCAGTTTCCAATAAGTTTTGTTCAAGGAACTAGAAACAATCTATGGTTCCCTTATTCGAGATGTTTCATGAACCTTCGTTTTAAAGTTACCAGTTTATTGGAAAATTGTCTAACAACACTTTGTGATTGACATTGGTTGAGAGGATGGGAGGTTGGGCTCATCATACCTTTTGGGGGGAATTATTTCCTACTCCGGGATTATCTTATAGATTTAAGACATGTTCATGACTCCGTTATTAAACCCCAAACAGAACATGGTCCACCCTAATGTTAACAATCAATTATTATCATGTATTGGATCTAGAATCATATGTACGTATTTGAGGTTCTTCATCGATAGCTTCATTTTATGTGTCTTAGGATCTCCATCAATGGTTTCCTTTTTAAATATTTTATTTATTCTTATGTAGTTTATTAGTATGATGTTGGTTTGATGGCATGAATTGGGGATCTCTAGAATTTATCATCATCAAGGAAAACAAGAGTTGTTTTTATTTCAGGATTGGTCACACAAGATGATTTTCCTATATACCCTTGTGAAAGGAATCAAAAACCATGTGGTTTAGTGATAAATAATAGGGCACATTGTACCTTCTAGGTTCATGTGATGAGGAAAAAACCATGCAGGTTAAACTTATGAAGAAATAACATCTATTATAAAGGTCCCTAGTAAATGTATTCTTTGGGACGTACATCAAATCATCATAAAGGCCATTTTAGGGATGTAACCTCCCAGGTTGGAAGTGAACCTACTGGGAATATGGTCTGGAGAAGATTATGGTAATCTTTGTTTGGTGGGTTTAGACCTCAGGGAGGATTCCATGGTATCCCATTTGTATGGAAATCAAATCATATATAGTTAGAAATGGTTTGGGATTACACCTATATTGGAGGAACTATGGGTTTCTTTATCGAGATTATGGACCATTGAGAATTTTCCTCATATGGGATATAACCCATTGAGCTGGATACATGTATTTGAGGACCCAACCCTATGGATGTTCTCTTAAGGTTTTTCTCACAGTTGATATGGACCTTTGATATGCATACATGGATTTGAGGACCCACACATATGGAGGACCTCAGGGAAGGTGAGAAGAAAATCCAGAATATAATTTTTTTCCTAGACATTTATTTTTTCATGTGGATGGGATGATCATTACAAACCTATTATCCCATGTGATTCATGATTTATATAAGAAACATGAGGAACTGAAATATCTAATAAACTACATTATATATTTTTTTCATTGGTGGATGAGGGAAATGTTTACGGAGAGATAATGGGCTTTAATGTGTCTGCCTATTCTATTATTATCATAATTATGGTCGGTACTTATGCAGCCATATGAATATGTCCCATAATAAATAATAGGTTCTTACTCCAGATTGGATACCCTAACCTCATGTTTATATATGATGATAGAACGATAATACACTAGGACTCATCAATTGGAATGGTAAGTGAATCCCATCACTATTTAAAATCGGAAATTCCCAAGAATTCCCACTAAGGTTGGTATCCTCAAAAGCATGGGAATGTATAATTGAGAATGCTTTGATGATATCACCTACTAGCTTTGATAAATTTTGGAACTCTATTACTATAGGAGTGTAAATCGAGAGGACATGTTGGTATGTCTTATGCTCAGATTACACATATTCAGAGGCTTTGGTAGATTTCTTTTGTTGGTTACCCACTGATGAGGGATATAGAGGTAGATATCTTCTACCATGGGTGGTATAAAATTTTTCTCAAAGGGTGGATCACAAAGGGTGATACATGGAATAATTTAAGGTGGATCAGGAATGGTGGACCTGGGTGAGATGAGGAGGTATCGTTTTGGGTAGGATTGGGAGGACTGAATATTCTTCTCATAGGGTGGACTTTTGTGAGATACGGGTGAATTGATTGTGATATAAATCCTTAAAAACAACACTTGGGTGAGGTCATTGTCTATGATCCAAGGGTTTCATCATGTGTCTCTAGAAGTGTCTCAGGTATGTTCTAAAATTGGGAGGAGTCCTTCATGCTTACACTTATTGAATAGGGGAAGTGACTCCTCGTGTAGGTGTCTTGTGTTACATACACTAGAGGATCTCAAATCCCATATTCCCCATAATTAGATCTTATCGTGAGTTTTGGAGAGCTAACTGGATGTTTTTTAGGGAATGAGTTAAGGACATGGGCATGTAGAGCATCATGTTTTATTCTGATCTTCTATTTTTTGTAAATGAGGATCCCATAGGGTACTATTTATATACATTTTTAGGACCCTATAAGAAGGATTTGGCTCATTCAAGTGTCATGTGTTAGTCATAGTGAAGGTTCATATCACTGGTTATCATGCATGTGTGTTGCACTAGTCATCATGCACACATAACAAAATTAAATCTCCTAGGAACACCTATGTGAGGCATAGGTGGTGGCACTAGCATGTACGTTGGACTTGTGTGGTGCCGATGGTGCTTATCTTCGACCACCGCGGTGGAGGGGGTTTGGGACAGGCATTGTATGAATTAGTAAAACATGTTTGATCCTTCATATTCATCACTTATACTTTTCTTGTGGTATTTACTGTTGAAACTTATCATTCATACCTGAAAAAAATATGTGTAAAAAAAATGCCCCCCCTAGGATTGGATCTGAGTGGGAGAAGAGGGTACGATCTTGAGGTATAGAAATATAGATTTTAATGGATCCTTAAATTGTTGGCCTCTATATGTTACTGTAAATTTATGCTTCTGTTTTACAAACATTACAACTTGAATACTGTATAAGGGAGAAGTATAAGGGTGAGCCACAAAGTTATTTCATGCATGTATGTCATGCAGGTGGGTCGCATAGGTCATCTGTATAGGTTTTTCAGGAAAGTGTGGATACATCTATAAATCATGTCTACTTCCTAGATGGTTCTTCCACTCACCTTTCCATTCTTATCTCATTTCTTTGGTCTTCCACATATTCTATCCACTAAATACTTGTTTGTGTAGACTCGATATTCCCTTATATACATGACTCGTGCACTTGGGTGAGTGACATGCATGTGGTCACTTGGGTGAGTGACCTACATTAGATCACCCCTTTTAGAAATATATAAATTTATGATTTCATTCAAAAAATTATTTATCTTCAATAAAAATCTTGGTACATCTCTACAGAATCCTAATGGTTACTATGTATGTTAGAGTCTTTGATGAATAGGCTGCAAATCATATCAAGGAGATGCTAGATACTATCAGGCCATTTTATTACAATGTATGTGACACCACTACCCCAATCGCAGTTAATCACATAAATAATAATAATATTGAGTAAACTGAGATTAATTATATTCCACTCTATGGAGATGGGCTTCTAAAAAATGTAGATTTCCCAGGGATGATGTATTACTAGTCTCTCTCATAATTCCAATATTACCCGAATTTTAAGCTACTAAAGTATCGGTTATGGATGTATATATCAATAAGGGAACATAACCCACAACCTGCATCATGAATTATATTAGCTTTAGATTTATTTTAAGCCTCATACTCCCGATATAAATTCACCCTACACACATCCATCTTTTAGGCTTCCTATATGGACCTATCAAAAGGTTGGATGGAGGACTATGACCTTCACCCTATATAGGATGATAGATCCATGTCAATGTTGGCGTACTGGACATGCCATACCTTTATTTACTTTTCATTAGAGCTGAAGGAATTTTGAATTTATGAGTCTTTCTTGGTGGCTTAAATATATGTGTTAAGAACCAAGATATTATTCTTGAGTTGTTAAGTTGATAAATCCAAAAGACCAACAACCTCTATATGATACATTTCAATGTTGGCCTTAGCTTATGGGATTTATACCAGATTATTATATCCCCATACTCAAAGATGTTTATGATGATTTTATCTCACCAAAATCCACATGGGACTATGTTATATGGAATTCTATTTTGGATCATAAGATGTTAAATATAGTTCTATATATCATGCAAGAATACCATACCTAATGGTGGATGTTCATTATGATGTATGGACGAATACCTTTGGATCCCAATAGAGATATCCACACATGAACACATTCCATGGGATATTCTACAAAAAAAGAGGGTAATTACTAGTAAATTTTGTCTCATGTTGGAGTCAGGTCATTACAATCAATAGTGATATATAATCAAATCGGGCGTACCATTAAAAACATGACTTGTACACTTCTTAGAAATTTGGTTAAATATCTACATGTGATCTCTTCATGAATTGAATACTGGTGTGAGGTTGGGAACATTCATTATAGAAACCAAACTAGAATAGGGGAATCACATCAGGTTGGAATGTCCCTCTCTAAGTGAGGATTCGCTTGTTATTATTTCACATGCACAAACAGAAGGCTCACTTTAGAATTTTCAGGCCATTCCAAGTATTGTGGGGATGGATTGTGACACATTTTTCTTCTTATCTTGTGTTGATCAGAATCATAGTTCCTGGCGGATGACTAAATTCAAAAAATCTTATAGGATGTTTTAGGAATCCAACCCATGTCTATAAGATATGATTAATCCTTAAATAAATTATACCTACATAAAGAATTAAACTTATTTCCATATGGAAATCTACCAACATATAAATTCACTGATGATGGAAAATATGGTGATGAAGTTGGATCATATATGATTGTCTCCCTAGACGGAGTGCTTGAAACCTAAATTGATAGTGAGTTTTTTTTAAGCATATTCCACTTATATTTTTTCATGTCATTTCAAGTGATTTCTGTAACCAACCATGTCTCCTCTCATTAACGTTGAATTAGTGAATTACCCTATGGTTTATTAAAAACATTAGGTTCTCACAAATATGTAGGTGAATCTGGCTATAATTTAACTTCCTCCAAAAAATTCATCCACTGGGTTAACATAATAGTATGTTGATTCTTGGATTTTATTGTATCCCCTAGGGTAATTGATAGTAATAGTGCCATGTTTCAGATCTATAACAATGTTGGGTAGGGAAAACATGTTATAAGGGACAAAAACACTCCATAGGATGACATTGTGGAGGCCATAAGATCACACAAGAGACCCCATGCATGGTTTATTCCACCAACCCTGATCAAAAGAGATGATCTAGTTGATGTTGAGCCTAAAATTTATATCCTACATTGCTAATAGGAATTGTATGAACCAATTTCTCATCCTCCTAGTGCAATGGAGAGAGATGTGGAACCAATGAAAAATTTCATGTCTACATGAAAATATTTTGGAACAATATTGGGTTTCATGTGACCATATGTTATCCAATTTTGGAAGAATAATCTTTCTGATGCCAAGGATTTTTTGTCACTCCTCCGAGCCAGCTTATATATTCCCCAAATTGGTAATTTACAGTCCCCACCCAACCTCCTCTTTGATATTAATCTTATTGAAGAGGTATTTCACATCCATAATTTGTATATGATCATTTATTCCATCAATTATTAGATCCTTACTATGATACAAGTCTATGATATGATTAATCGGGGGGCGCTGAAGGGGTTGATGAAGTTCCCTTTGATGAATTAGATGAATTCATAAATATTTAGGATATAATAATTTTCTTCTTGTATTAATCTCTTATTCTAATTCTATTTTTTGTACAAAACTTTTAAACTAAGGAAATGGTGTCTCTGAATTGCAATAAGTATTTGGAGGACGGATCCTAACTCCACCACTAAAATTCTCCCCGATAGGTACTCTTATCGGAGATGATGGATCGACTCCTGAATCATGTGAGCTATCCTTAGTTCAGAGGATGATGGAGTCTAAGATATAGTAGTTTCTTCTTGACTACCACCTCAAACACATGTATTTGAGGAGGTAAGTGTTATCCTTCCTCTACAGAAAGTGACGGAATGATAGATACTGAAGCACGTGGCCAAGGGCATTATTAGTCAGGGTTAGATTACATGACATCATTTATTCTTTAGTTTTCTAAAATATTTTCTTTATCATTCCTATGGGACACAGAATCCACTCCCTTACCCTCACTCATGGGGTTTAGAGAATACCTTCTAAGAACTAAGGAGGAAATTCTGGATGAGGCACAAATTCCTTTTGGTGATTCTTTTCTTTTGATAGGAGAATCTCCAAGGGTTGATTCTAGACATGTTTTTTCAATTAGAGAGAGGGAGGATAATCAATGTAATTTCAAATGAACACCACATTGTGTCATGTAAAAATCAATGACTTCACCTCCTTTTGATATTTAGATATATTTCATACATTGGAGGACCATGAAACCATAACAATTGGTTCAATCACTACCCAATAAGGGGTTAACGTGGACACCTTATCATCCAATGAACGTGATTATGAAAACTATGACATGGAATGTCCTGAATGTGTGGTTCATGTTTACTGTATAGTGGATTCATCATATGGAAGATTAAATTTGGGTCTTGAGCCGGACATCTTTTACACCCTTACTGGTGAGGATCCTATGAGATTTGACATATTATATAATGAAATATTGGAAGCACCTTATCCAAATGTTGATATTTATAAATCCATATAAGTGTTCAAGGAATTTAATAGGATCTATTTGGACATGATTTTCCATTTTTCTATTTTCTCTTATTGAATACTTTCTTATATGTAATCTATTAAATAAGTGATCTTGGTTTTTGAATCCTTGTTTGTAGAAAATGTCATCATCGAAGTCCATGAAAAGCCTTTTGAGTACTATCCTTCTCCTATTGCTTGGGAATGATATTGGAGGGTCCTAAGTGGTAAATTCAAGAGAATATTTCATCATTGGAGTTAAAAAAATCTATATGAATGTTTCTCCATAAGAAATCCCAGCCCTAACTACTTTGTTTGGGGATACTAGGGAGGAATCCAATCAATCTATCTATCAATCAACGAGTGAGTGGCATAAAATTTTTTGATCCAATTTAACCATTATCCTTGATATCTTACAGTGGTGATGATGAATTTTATTCCCCATTTATGTGCCACTAGTAATAGAGTTCAAACCATTAGGGGTGGATTTTACCCCAACTCAACTGATTGTACAATGAGAGGGTGATGTTTCTCCAAGATGGAAATTTAATGTTGCTTCAAAAAGAAAAAATTGTGGATCACACCTCTCCTCCTAAAACTAGCTCCAATTCAAGAAAGTAGGATCATGATACCTTCCAAGAATGCCACCAGTTTTTAGGGAAGGACGTATGGGAGTTAGTTTCAAGTACTCCCATGGGATATCTACCACAAAAACTACATCATCTCCAAATAATGTTTGTAAATTGGTGTCTGGTGGTTTTGACTATCAAATTTTCCAAACTACTATAAAAGAGACCATATGTCGAAGGGATCAAGAACAAAAGTTTCAACAGAGCCTTATCAATTAAATAATGCTCATTAACTCTGAAGAACTTTGAGATGAGTTATCTCTGGTGATGTTCTTACATGCTAAGAAATTGGTGTAGTGAAACCAATGGGTTGATGATAAATTCACTCAGATATCACTCCTCCAACAATAAATGGATATCACTATAGGGGAGCTCATAAAATTTCATCACTTACTATTAGGGGTTCAAGAAAAGGGGGAAACAATCATTGTGACTACAGTGGAGGAACTCTTCCTGGCTAAGTAGGTTGAGGCTATTTGACTAACCAAGATTTGACAGGCTGTTGATGGGGCTTAGGATACCATCAAACACATGAAGATTTATTTTGATGGTATTTTGTGGAATAAAATAGATATACTCTAAATTATGGACGTTCCTCTGATTGGTTTCACTTAGATGAAAAAAATGTTTCCCTAATAATACATTACCTCATCCTTGTTTTCCACCATAAATTTAAAATTACATTGAATATTTTTTTAGCTAAACTCACACGCATCAATGAGTTTCATTCACAATAATATGGATGTGGAGGTGCTCAAATTTTTTCCTAGTTCTTTAGACCTATTGAGATTAGATAGACTATTTATGGATTCATATGAAAAAAACCTATAAAAATTGTTTATTTTGTGTCATTTCCATAATTTTTTATTAATTCAGATATAAAGAAGAATTAGTGGGTTAGACATATATTATTCTTAGGCCTGTCAATGTAGGTTTTCAGTTCAACAATTTTTTTTCTTTTCCCTTTTCATTTCTCAAATTTTTTCTTAATATAGGTGGAGTGTAGGTATATCAGGATAAGAATTGACTTTCACCGATGGGGGTTCCATGACTCACTGCTTGTGAGTGGCCTCTGGTAGGGTGTGTTAAAGTTTATTTTCTATTTCCTCAAATCTCTATTTAATTTATGTTGTTGGGGTTTAAATTATCTCTGATTTTCTCTAATTCATAGAAGTATATATATGAACTAGAATGCTTCCAATTCCTCATATGTGCTTTTATTTCATCCACTGAAAAGGGTTTTTTTATTTTAGATCCACATCCTCTTCAATTTTTATTGGGTAAGATTTATTTGTTCCTATTTATTGTCTTCTTAATTGTATCATTTGTATTTGATAGTGTTTTTTTGTTTTCACATATTTCATCAGGAATGATTTCCTTGATTTTTTTGTCTGATTTTATTTGGATTTGATTTTATTATAGAGTTTAAATCTGAAAATGATGGAAATTAGAAGTTATGAAGATATGATTTTAAGATTAATGAATTTTCTATAGTGATTTCTAGAATAAAATTTCATAAATATATAGTATTAATTGATTATTATTACTTTGATTAATGTAAATATATGTTTCATAGTGATGGATATATGACATATCATGATATTGTTGTAGTTGTTCATTAGAAGTAATGTTTGGAGGATTAACTAAATTGAATATTGACTTATAATTTTCTTTAGAGAACGTTATTTTCCCATATAAATAAAATCTAATATGATTATGATGACTCACAAAGAACATGTATGTTTTGAAACCATGATGTGATAGACGCATAGAAGATTGTTTCCTCATAGGGTCTTTTTCATTTCCGATTGGGTGATTAGTCTTAGGTTTTACTTCTAGAAGATAATACACACTACCCTATACCTCCCTACCAATTCATATAGAAATAACACTTAGGGTTAATAATTGGATAAGATAAGTGTTTACCCGAACCATGATTTATTAATGTAATTAATGTAATAAGGATTTTTTCATATTTGCTTTTTAACTCATTAATCTTAGAGCCATGGGATGTCAAAGTAGATTTTTTATTACCTCGGTACTCCATATGTCTCTACAGGTCCTTCATGGATGGATCTTGAATTTTTCCTTATGTTTGGTAACTTGGTAAAGGTTTATAGTTTTTACTTACTTTCTTAAACTATGGGGGATGATAAATCTATCATAACATCTATTAGAAAGGTGATTTGGATTTATATTTCATTTCATATTCAAATGAGAATACTTATTTATCCTTGAAAACTTGGGTTTTCAACCACAATTGATGGACCCCCTCCCCCCATCAAGTGTATAGACTGATCTAGTGGGATCTATAATTGGTATGATAAAAAATTTCCCCTGGAAGGAAATAGATTTTGTCAAGTCTTACTGATTTTTTAAAATTTATGAACTGAAAAGTAAGAAGTTATATTAAAGGTCCTTGGATTGAAAAATAAATTTATATTCCTAATAAATTTGAATTGAATTTCTTTGCTAATAATTTAAGGAACATGAGGAAATAAGTGGCTGAAATTAAAATAAATAATTCTAAGGAGAATGTGATTACACAACTATTTGAAGGTAATAAAATTGGTTTTACTACTATTAAATCTACTGAGAATGATACTTGTAATGAATTATGTTTATGTTGTGATGAAGTTATTTACATTAAATTATTCATTAATATCAATTATGAAATCAAGAATTGTCTTAAAATAGAACCTATTTATATGATTGTTTACATATATGAATACATCAATGGGATACAATATTAGAAATCATAGTTATATTTAAATTCTAAGTCAATGAAATATAAATTTTTCTAAAATGTAAGTAAATGTATCACCGTTATAATGTTTATTTAAGCTAAGGAGGCATTTATATCACTTTTCAATAGAAAATTTTTTACAAGTGAATAAGAATTGAAAAGGGAAATTTTTATGAGGTTTTTATTATAGAAGTGGTCATTGAACTAGAAAAACTATATTGTAACTCTATGGATCTCAAATATTTAATGTTGGATATTAAAGATAATAATATTAAGGAACAATATAGTTCTCTTATAAAGGCTAATAATGTGTATGGATATATGATTCGAAAGTTACTAAAGGGATATATAGAAATGTTAAAATCTCGTGAATATGATATGTATTATTTAAATCTATAATTATTGGGGTCAGAGGTGAAATTGATAAATTAAGATGTCACCCATGTTGAATCATTACATGTTTTAGGAAAATAAGTGTAGCTACCACAGAAACTAATGATGATAATATTTCCAACAAAATGACTCATAATTGTGCTAAAATAACATTAATTGATCCGATAATTTTTTCACTCTATACTCATGGAGGAATGTGGTAGACTATCTTAATAAATATATTGGTACTCATGCATATTTATCTATTATCCATGGTTTTAATAGTAAATATGTACAAATATGGATGTGATTAAATAATTAGAATCCATCCATATCATCCAATTTGGCTATGAGCATGAATAAAATATTTGGATCTCTAAATAAAGCTCAGGATGATATTATTTTTGTCCAAAAATAGAATCCAAGAAAAACTATATATACTACATAAAATAGAAATATATGATGATTTATTTCTCAATAATAGTGATACTAGACATTTTGATAGATATATAGAGAATTTTGGAATAATATGTCGACTTATGTAGGTTATATAAGGTCAATATTCTAGGGGAGAAAACCATGTTTTTATGAAAGACCTGTGGGAAAAATGAAGATTTACCAAAATAAGAGTATTCTATATATAAGAAATAGATTTCAATATTTTGAATATATTTGTTATATATTAAAAACGTGATAATAGTTAAGAAGTTTGTTGTCATATACCAACTCAACAAAAAGTACATACTAATTTCAGAATAAGAACACAATAAAAAATTACGTAGGTAATAAAATTAAATTAATCTACCTTGGGAAAAAAATAAAATAAGGATATTATATCATGTAATCTCAATAATTCAATGAAGGGGGATGAAGCGGATGTCGAAATAGAGACGAAATTCCTATAATATGGAAGAATAGTCCAGATTATGGACCATTGAAAATTGGCCATTAACGTCATGACTGATAGAAGTGAGCTAAAGTAAACAGTGAATCAATTCAAGAAAGGAATCATAGAATTCATTTAATTAAATATATCCTTGTAGAATAAGATTAATAATGACTTATAAATAATGATATTGTAAATAATATCATATAGATACATGGAAGTTATAAAATTCAGGGTCATACAACAAAAAAATTCTTTACTTCACTTCCATAACCAGATGAACTATTGATGTGAAAATCAAAAACATTAGTGGCACTAAATATCAAGAAATTTTATGTAAAAAAAATTTCCACATACATGAATTATGTATATGGTGTTCCTAAAGGGTGTTTGATCATATGGCCTATGTAACTGGTAGATCCTAAGAAGATTCATATGGTAGAAAAGTATAGAAGTGATCTATTTTCTAAAATAAGGTTTCATTTTCCATCCTTAATGAATGAAAAAAATAAAGGAAAAGAATATTTTCCAATGATTTATATATTTTGAAAATCAAGGGTGAATCTAGCCTGAATATATCACAATATTTAATATATGGAAAAAAAGATTTTATCAGTTGGGATATAAGTCACGACCTTATTACCTTGATTATTTGTTCCACATTTTGTTGTGAATTAAAGGAGATAATGAAAAAATATTAGAACTAATTTGAAGTTATTTTCATTACACAATTGTGGCTTTTATTCATCACTGTTCATTCAAACTGGTATAACGATCTCAAAAAAATACCAAAACAATCCAATGGTTAAGAATATAATTTATCTTTGAAAAAAAACTATCCATGATCAAGACTATTGGGAATAATTCCTAGAGCCAGGGGTGTGGTGTTCAGGGGGAAGTGGGGGCAATGGGGGTAAAGGTGGGGGGAGGGGATGGGGGTGATGGAGGGGGTTCTAGGGGCGGGGGGTGCAGGGGGCTGGTGTAAGGGGGGACTGGTGGTGGGGAGGGGGCTGGTGCTAGGGGATGGGGGAATTTGCGGTGCAGGTGGGGGCTAAGGGCTGGGGGGAGGGGCTGGGGGTGGGTTGTTGGGGATGGTGTAGGAGGGGGTGAGGGGGGATTGGATGAATAGTTTATGGGGGACTGGTGTTGGGGGGGGGGGGCTGGTGCTGGGGGTTGAGGGCAGAGGGGGTACATGTGGGTGTGTTGTGGGGTAGGGGATGGGGGGGAGTGGTGCAGTGGGGGGATAGTGTAGGGGGGACTGGTGCTGGGGTAGGGATGGTGCTAGGGGCTGGTGGAAGTGGGGTTGCAGGTAGGGGGCTAAGGGATGGGGGAGGGGATGGGGGATGGGGTGCTAGGGGCTGGTGTAGGAGGGGGGTGGTGTTCGGGGGTGGGGGATAGGGGGAGTGGCATATGGGGCTGGTGTAGGGGGGCTAGTGTTGTGGGTGTCTTGGGTTTAGTGGGGGTGGGGGATGGGGGGAGGTGATAGGGGAGTGGTGCATGGGGGTTGTAAATCAAATTTGGGAAGTGTTTTTGAAATGAATAGAATAGGGAAAATGGAAGGGAATGAGAAATAGAAGATGAATATGAGTTTTTTTTATATTCTATTTGTTCATCGTATAATGATGATGATTTCATATGTTAATTGATATATATATTGGAATGAAAAGGTAAGAAGAGAATATGTAAGGGAAATGATAATATGGAAGAATGGGGTATGCTTCATTGATGTGTTATTTCTATTGTTTATGCATGTAATCATGAAATGCTTATTGAGATTATGATGAACAATGTGTTTGTTTGTGGTTGTTTTGTATTGACATGAACACTATAAATTATCAGTATAAAGGGAGTGAGAAAATGATGACATTGTGGTATAAATAGAAAGGAATTGTAGAATCTATAATGGTAATGGATTCATGTATCATTTATCATCACTGATCATGTATATATAAGAAGTCGTTATATCTCATTTTTTCACACTATTTCCTTACAAGTGGTTTCTTATGATGAGTCTTGTTCTATCCACCACCATCAATGATAGTGAATTCAACATCGGATTTGGATAAGATTTTATCTATGTATATTCTTTTCCAAATTTTAATTAGGGATTTTGTTATTTTTGGGTTGTTTATATTTATAAGTGCTTTCTACATGTCGTTGAGGTAGACTAAAGTTACCGTTGATGTCGGCTTACATGTGTATGCATAGGTGGGCATGTACATATATATGTTCCCCCTTTATATATTCACTCATGGCTATATGAATATATATATATATATATATTGGAGCTAGGTGTGCTTATATATAAACCTAAAAAATGAATACATGTGTAAGTGTAAAGGGGTATATGCAAGTATAAACATATATATAAGGATCCCTTGGGCATATTTGACCATTAAAATATTTACATAAGGGCTAGGTGTCCTTATATATATGTGAAGTTTCATATGAATGTAACCATAAAAAACGAAGATTCGAGTTTTCAGCGTAAAAAACAGCACGCCTTGAGTTTGAGGTATGTTCCTTCTTCCTTACCCTTTAATTTGAATTTTTTAATTGATTGATTATTTTAAATACTTGTTTTAATTATTATATAATGTTTATAAGAAATGAAAATTTCTTTTGGAACTTTTAAATAACATTTTCACCTATTTTACACGATTCCCCAAATCCTACATCGTGGACTAGTAGAATGTTTCAGCCAACTAAATAGAAGAAAATAAAATTTCCTTCACTTTAGATATGACAATGCCCTCATTTTGCGAAAACTTGAACTGGGAATTCTCATTGAATTCTAAAACATAACGAAAATCTTTGTTTTATTTTCATTAAACACAAACATCTGGACTTGAAAACATGACACATTCATAGGTAACGTCATTGTGAAACACTTGACCCAAAAAAAAGACTAAATTTAACCTATTAAAACAAATCCACCTAGGAATGATTCACGGTGTGACCAGAGGTTTCACACCATGAATCCCTACCCCTGGGAATTTCCTCTATAAATAATGAATCGTAAACCTGTGGGGTATTAAAAACTCCCCACCTTAAACTTATCATCCCCGAGAATCCATGGTATTTTTCAAAACATGTCAATTAAATTACGATGTTGTTAATTCCATGAGAACTCACTATTCTCCATATTTGAATTCTAAACATGTTTCTGTTACACAAATCCAAACATCAAGACACACTTTTCACCAGATGTCGAGACACTCACTCATGGAAATGAACCAGAAAAGATAGGATCTTCCCACATTGTAGCATCACTGTTTCACCTCAATCGTTCAATGATCGGCCTCACTGTAACAATGACCCGTATGAAATGACGGTAAGTCACCCAAAAACTGATATGATTCTCCCCACCACAGTGGTACCATTATCATTGAACTTACAAACCAAACATCTGGTCTCTATAGACCCTATTTATCCATCACTAAATGCAATGACTATATGTGGCTGACCCGCTTATCCCTAAATTCCAATATGAAATATCTATGTCCACCACCTCTCAGATCACCATAGATTATCCATGCCATCCAATGATAGTAAATAGTGTTCTCCGCACCCTATGTCTTCTCATACAAGGTTCCAATGGATTCTCATACACCACTACTCAATTGCGGGTCAAAATGGGTCCTATTAGCAATCATCACTAAAAATTCCCCTACATAGGACAAAAAACTCAGGATATCAAGGGGGTGCAGGGTTCTGTTGCAAGTGTAATGGGTTTGTAATAGGGGTGTGATCGAGGGGTAAAATTTGTAGGGGGTTTCCAGGTTTTGGGTGGGTGGGGATGTGTTGGGGTAGGGGAAGGGGGTGCAGGGTGAGGGGGTCGGTGGTGTGCTGGGGGGAGGGGCAGTTGATGCAAGGGGAATGCATGTAGGGGGGTCATGGGATATGTTAAGAAGTGGGGGTGTGATGGGTTTTTTTCAAGGGTAAGTGGTAGGGTGATGGGGGTGTGCTGGGGGGAGGGGGCAGGGGTGTAGGTGGAGGGGTGCAAGGGGTTCCAAGGGGTGTGCATGAGAGGGGGTGTGTAGGGATCTCTTTCATGATGGAGGGGTAGGGTTCATGGGGTGTGCTGGGTAGAGGGGGGTAGGGGTGGTGGAAGGGGGAGGGGTGAAGTGGGGGTGTTTCCTTTCTTATGTTATGAAATTCATTCATGATGAACCAATCATGATTTTTTAAAGGTGAAGATTATTTCACATGGATTTTTTAGATTTAGAACTTCATCCAATTAACCATGGATTAACCTTGTGAGAATGACTACACTATTCTTATTTATTGAGTTATATTCTTTGTGAATTTTCGAAGTTATTTTTTTACCATAATTTTAGGGGATGAGCACTACTATGTTCTACCTTGTGTTGTAGGTAATTTTAAGCTAGTTCCAGACTTCTTTGATAGTTTTTCTTATAGATAGACTCATGAAAGTGCAGTTATGTGTTTTTTTTTATATTTTCATTTTTTTAATTCTTAGTAAGTTAGTATCTTTGGTGTATAATTTAATTTGGACAGTGAGTACTATGTTGATATTAATTGTGATAAATAGAGTAACCCGTTTTCATTTTGTAACACTTTTTCTAAACCTGTGAAATATATTTAGTGTATGGTAAATTTCACGAATGGTTAGTAGATACTCTGACTGGATACAAGTCAATGAGTAGGGATGTTTGTAGGGAGGGGTACTGGTAGGAGAAGGGTGGAGGGGCACTGGTAGGGGATGGGGGAGGAGAAACTAGCATGGTGGGGGGACTAGTAGTGGTGGGGGAACTAGTAAGGGTAAGGAGTGGAGGTGGAAGTAGATGAGGGAGGGGGAAATGGAGGGGGGAGGGGACTAGAAGGGGTGAAAGGGGGACTAGTAGGGGGAGGGGTACTGGCAGGGGCAGTGGGAGGGGGATTGGTAGGTGCACAGGGGAGGGAAAACTGGAAGGGGTCAGGACTGGTAGGGGAAGGGGGAACTGGAAGGGGAGGTGAAACTAGTAGTGGGAGGGGGAACTAGTAGGGGAGGGGACTGGAAGGGGAGGTGTGCAAGGGGATGGGTGGGTGGGGTGTAGGGGGTACTGGTAGGAAGAGGACAAGGTGTGGTGGGTGAACTGGTAGGGGAACTAACAAGTGGGAGGGAGGGGTAACTCGTAGGTGGGGGAGGACTGACAGTGGGGGGGATATGCAGTGGGGTGGGGAACTCATAGGCGAGACTGGTAGGGGGTGTCCAGGGGGTGTCCATGAGTGGGGGTGCAAGGGGCATGGGTGTGAAGGGGGTGTCCAGGAGTGGGTGCAAAGGTGTTGTCTAGGGGTGCTTAAGGGGTCTATCTAGGGGGTGGTCTACTGCATGTGGTGTTCAAGGCGGTGCAAGGGGCTGTCTAGGGGTGATTGGGGGTTTTCCAAGGGGGAATGATGGCATAGGTGGGTGTTCACGGGGGTGAAAGAGGGTTGTCTAGGGGGAATGGGGGGTGCAAGGGGGCTATCCAGGGGGTGAAAGGGGGTTGTCAAGGGGGCATGGGGGTGTAGGGGGTGTGTTCATGGGGTTCAATGGGGCATGGGGGTTTAATTGTTGCAAGGGGAAATCTAGGGGGTGTAAGGGGATGTCTGGGGGGAGTAATGGGGTTGTCCAAGGGGGTGAAAGGGGTGAAAGGGGGTTGTCTAGGGGGTGAAGAGGGGCTATCTTGGGGGTGAATAGGGTTTTCCAGGGGGGAATGGGCATGTGGGGGTGCAAGGGGGTTGTCTAGGGGGGAACTGAATTTATTTTTTTATACCATATAATAAATATCGCCAGGGTTATTACCCTGGTAGTTGGGACCTAGATCCATTATTTTAACCACGGAATTAGGGGCCTAATATCAAGGTTAAAATCATGGTAGTAAGGGCCTACTTCCACGGTAAGAACCATGGAAAGAGTCCCCCTAATGCCACGGTTTAACTGTGGCGCTAGGCCCCTAATCCCATACTTAAAACTATGGCACTGGGCCCTATGTTCATGGAGATAGCGGCCATGGTTTTCCAAAAGCATGGACATAGGCTATTTCCATGGTTTCCATGCCTATGGCCATGATTCTAAAGTGTGGCCATAGGTGAATTTTTAATTTGTGTTTCTATAAAAAAAAGAGGTATTTTAAGACCTGATTATTTTATTTCGATATCTGAAACATGATATGGTAGAAATTTACAGGTAATAACCATGTACCATGTTTAAATACCAGTTTCCCATATGATATTTTGGTGGATAATAAAGATATAACAAGTTTATATTGAGGGTGAATTTTCCTCTGGCTGACAGAACCTTTTGTTGTAATTTATTCAAATCCAAACTAGGGCATATCAATCGATATTCAAAAAAATGTTTCCTTAGGAATCGTACATTCTATTACTGATGGTTGGTGAGTTAATGAGGATCTTGATTTCTCAATACCATAGAGAGAGGTTTTTGAAGGGAAATTTTCTAAGAATGATGGGATCATTTGGATCAATACTGCACATGAATCAGAAACGGGTCCTATCCAATTTTTTTTATGTAGAGGATCATTTTATTTTGTCCATAAGCTTACAAAGGTGGGGTGTTGGGAGAAATTCAGAACCTCCTTCCCATATCAATGTTTTTTCCTGAAATTGGTGAACACAATGGTTTTGGATGTTGTGGTAGATAGGCCTATAATAGATAGCCAATAATAATTACATATTTTAATTAAATGAACAAAAAATATTATAAAAATATTCTGGGGGATGCGGTTGATTTCCAACATATGGTGAAATGTTCCATCTATGATAATTGTTGAAGAATCACTTAGTTTAATGACATCGAACCAGGAAGTAGGCCATAGAGTTTAACATCGTAGTCTAAGGATGTTAGGGGCTACAATTTAAGGTTGTTTAGATTTTTCAGTGGGCTTAGTGATTTTCCATTTTATGGTGAACTAACCAGGAATGTTCTGTCATATTTCAGTGTGTATGGGGAGGGTTGTAAGCTATAATCTAGGAGATTTCATATCTAAAATGAGACATAGGACAATTATAAAAATAATGACTAGGGACCATGTTTGAAAATTGTTTTCCCTCATAATGTTACAGGTTCTTATAATGTTAGAAGAGGTTTCTATGGGTGAAGAATGTGCTTATAGTTGGATGGTACTTTTGGTGGTGATATATGCAATGACCAAATGGGAAGTGTCAATGCATAGTCAAACAATGATATCCTCTCATTGGAAGGTCCTTTTGTGGGTGGATTATTCGAAGTCAAACCATGTAATATCATTGTATATTAAAAAAACTCCCACATGTATCATACATTATATTACCGATGGTTATCTAAAGCTTATGGAGATTTAGATTTTCATAGAAACGTAGTTTCATTTGGGTAATGACGGTTCCTCAGTATGGAAGGACCTATTATTTTCCAAATATCCTATGAAAGGGTAGAAATATTCCCAATGTAGGTTTGACATTTAAACTAGTAAGGGTATTTTTTTATACTGTGTACAGGTCCAAGAAATAGGATATATAAATCAATATGTATCTCTTTAAATAATGAATCACACCACACGTGGTTATAGAAAATATTCCCCACACTTATCTAATTTGTTTGTTGATAAGGGGAACTTTTTTAATACGGGCTTACATGTTAGGTAAGAACCATACTAGACCCTCTAATGTGGATCTGGATTATACATCTGAGAATAGGAGATTGTTTTGAGGGGAATGAACTGGATTTCTAATCTGAGAATCAGTACATATCTCATCTAAATGAGAATTAGTCAACTTTTAGCTCTTGGATTTATGTTATGAATGGGATATCAAACATAAAGTTTAATGTAATACATTAAGAATACATTTTTTATCTTTTAATTTCTTTTATCCATGACCATGATAACCCTGATGTGAACTAATACTCCATGATCATGTCGGAATGCTTTTTCTCAAACTCCTAAGCCAAAATGATCTATTATCAGTGTGAGAAACAAGGAGTGGAAAAGGGTTCTTTCACCACTCATAGGAAAATAGAATAATGGATAGAACCATTTGGATCATGTGGTGGCTAAACTAGGATATAAGACCCAGGAAACCCTAGAAATCTCATAGGGGTGATAATCAAGTTGTACATGGTTCTGGGAACCCATGAAGTTTAATGTAATAATATAAGGATGAAGGTTACCAAATTTCAATGAAAAAATATCTGATATAAGTTATATCAGGCCAAGGATGTTCCAACATACATCAGATGGTAGGAATGAAATATTAAACCATTTTATTGGGGGATCATGAATTAGGAGAAGTGATATGGTATAATTATTCAAGGAGTGGTCATAGACCATGTACAAAAATTGATTTCAAGAATAATGGTGTTTGGGGATTAGAGAGATAAAATAGTTCTCTCTGAAGGATGAATGTGCCTCTCGTTGACATGACTTTTTGTGGTGACTTATGGAAAGCCAAACAGGGATGTATGAATAAATAGTAAAAATTAAGGTGTCCTCATGAATCATAAATTCTAATATTGATGGACAATGATGGAATAATGGGATCTAAAATTTCTCATGAAAAAGTTATATGATGTTTGGAAGGAATGTTTCCAAGAACAACTAAAGCATTTGGACTGGAATTGGGCATGTAGTGTGAATTATCCTGTATATATCTTTGTTTACAAGCTAAAGAGGGGTAATTTTTATTTCTTCATGGTTGGTACCATGACATAGGATCTAGGGGTCACCAAGTGTCCCATTAAGATGAGAATAAATACACAGGTAGTTCTATATGGAGGTGTGGTTGAAGACCAGTACTAAGATTTCTGATCCGCTAATGAAATTGTTGAAATGTTGTGAAGTTTTACATCATGAAACCAATATGTGAGCCATGTAGCTTTAAGTAATATGGGATGGGAGTTTTTTTACATTTTAGCATCTCCAAAATATTTTTTTAGGCTGTGTAGTATAAATTTTTATAGCTCAAACTGTTATTTCTTTTAGTTTTAGATCATACCACTAGGACCATATGTCATGCCTTTTATGGTCATGTGAAAAATACCATTTGGTGTGACTTTTAAAGTCTTGTATCCTGGACCATATTTCATGAAGATTATCATCATACGATGAGGAGGAAATATGTTTCTTTTATGTTCATGCATACAGGGCCAATGCTGTTATGCATTTTAACATCATGAAGCAAATAAAAATGATATGGATTCATCACATGACATATTTATTGGAAAATAATTCATTGGTAGGGTTAATAAGAAGATATGCATCCTTTAAAATTAAGGAATAACCTCCATTTGAGAGTATATTGGGTTCAATATAAGGTCCCTCCAACATTGTATTGTTCTATTGAGGATTCTTCCCTAGTATCATCCTGGTCTTGAGGGCCAGCACCCGTTCTCATTGGAGTAATGAGTAGAGGAAAAATTTATTATTAAAATATCATACTATTTAGTTTTTTTGGACCTATAGGTGATAAAAAGTAAGTACTATTTTATAATTGACTCTCTCCAAATTAATCCAGCTATTTTTTTTATAATATTTGGATTGTTCATCACAGACGGAAAGGTGAAGTGAGAGTAATTGGAACACAATGTTTAGGACCGATTATATCTTATTTTCAAGATAATAAATATTTTCCTATTTAGAAATTCTATTTGTAGTTTGGTAGACTTAAAAGGTGTGAAATATATTGTCAGGAAAATAATTTTTACCTTTATCCACCATCTTCTATAGTATGTTTGATATGTTCTTGTTGAAGGACACAATATATCCATTAGCTACTGCATGATAGCGAGATGAATGGTTGTATTTGATATTATACTTTTGATAGTGATTCCCCATCATAGAAGAATAAAAATTGGTCCCTTTTTCCATTTGTATCGTAATAGGAACACCAAATATTGTAAATATGATGGATTTTAAAAATCTAACAATAATGTCCATCAGGACTTCTTTAAGGGGAATGTATTAATCCTATTTGGAGAAGAAGTGAGCAGTAGTGAGGATTTATTTCAATTTAATGGTTTTAGCTGGAGTATATGGCCCTACAACATCCATTACACCAACTAAAAATGTTTATAAGTATCTGGCTGTGTGTAGAAAATCTAGGGTTTTATGGATAATGATGCTATGCATTTGGAAGTAATGGAACTTTTTGGGGAATTTTTTGCCATCCTACATCATTCAATGCCATAATTATCCAAGCACGTGGATTTGATAGGAAAACCTGAACCCTGATTGGTGGGAATAACATGCTCCCATATGTGCTTCATTCACGGGAATAGGATTATCTTCTCTATCAAATCATATGAGAATGATTTCATTATATCCCCATTTATAGATGAAATTATGGTGATTTGGGTCATCATAAAGAGTGATGTTGGTATCTCATCATTTGGTTTTCTATTTCCTAGATTTTTTTGATGATATAACTCTATTTTGAAGGTATTACATAATGTGAATCATCTAAGTTGTTAGAGAACCATATATTTTGTGGATGGAATTAACTTCTTTGATTTCCTCTACACTAACCTGAACAAAACGTTACAAAATTCAGAAGTGAGAAATGCTTATGAATGATTCATCTTGATTCAGCTCTACCAAAGTTGTGGATGTATTTTCCAATACATATACATGAGAATTATATAATAATGGCACATGAGTCAATGTCATTGATGAGGGAAATTCTCCCATTAGTCCTAAGACATTGTCAACTAGGTGATCAACTCCTCATTTCTAATATCATGGTCTCCATGATCTTCATTATTATCAAGTCTAAATCACCTTTTATCTTTCAAGTGGCCTATAATAATTTGAAGTTCTATTTCTAAATCTATGGTCAGTTCTTAATAATCTTCCTCATTTTTTATAGCATTTTGAAAACATGAAGTAGCGAGGAAAGATTTCCTTTATTGGAGAGATAAGGATGACTCCCAACCTGACTTATTTGAACATGGGGTATTCCATTATCGTACCTATTTGGATTATGGATTCACTATCAAAATACATCCATAATATTAATTGTCCCTTTTTAATAGAGAATATCTCTTCATCATGAAATTTAGTATTTAATGATGTTGTTTATACTCTTGGATGTTCTATAATGAATCCTACTAAAGCCTTTCCATTTACCACTTTATGAAGAATTATCTGAATGCCAAAATACTATAAGATCACTACCCAATGTTCCAAATTTCTAGTGATCATAGAAAAATTGAGGTTTTGTTTTAGTGGGATATTTCAAAAGACAAAATGGACCTTATGGTGTTGCATGTAGTGGCTCAACATTTGAACTGTGAAGATTAATTCCAAACAACTCTTCTCAATATCTATATAATTTGTCTCAATTTTAATTATGGATTGAATGATATAATAAAAACCGGTTTCCCTCTCGACATCATTTTTTGTAATGAAATCACCAAAATATCATTCTAGGTATGTCACATAAATAATGACTGGTTTCCCCTGAACGTTGGCATTAACACTATTGATCTCAAGATATATTTCTTGAGAATATAAAATGATTCCTGACAGTCATCATCTGACTAATATGTGACCCCTTTTTCATCAACCTGGTTAAGGGAAAACATTTTCTAATGAGGTTTTCTATAAATCACATAATAGAGTAAAGGTTTACATGTAAATCCCTAGACTAATTGATGTTTTGAGGAGATGCCTATTTAGGATATCCTTTGACTTATTTGGATTGAAATTGATATCACGATGGCATGCTATAAAGCCAAAAATATTTAAAATGGTAACTTAGAATGTGCATTTCTAGGGGTTCATATTTAGACTATGTTACCCCAGTTTATTGAAAATGGTATCAAAATCCTAAAGGTGGTTAGAACTCTATCAATACATGACTACCAGATCATTGAAATGGAATTTTATAAACATCCCCTTGAATGGATTGAAGATTCGATGCATTATATATTGGTACATAATTTCAATATTATTCAAAACAAAGGGCATTACACAATTAAAAAAATACTCCATAAGAGCCCAAAAGAGATTGATTATTTATCTTATGGGTCCATTAATATTTATTATACCCTAAATATTCATACATGAAGTAATGTCCATATACTCAATCGTAGCATCAATCAGTAGCTCTATGATGGAAACTAGGAAATTGTATTCCATATAGTGCCAGTTGAGATTTCTGAAGTTGGTGAAGACTAATATTTTCTCATTACTCTTCTTTACCCATATTAGGTTGGCTAGAAATTTCGGATATTGAACTCCTTAATTGAAATTTTCTTTCACAATATTTGTGAATTCATCCTCAATTCTGGGATCGTGAGTCAGATACGTCCTTATAGATTTTTGTTTTTAGCATTGATGGTTTTATAACAAGCCTTTGTAGTGAGAGACTACCTTGGGATTGATGACTAGAATCTATGTGTAATTCTAGAAAAAAATGTCCCAATGTTCCATTATAAAGGAGTTATAGACCATTATTTATTTGTAATACATGGCCACACTAATCATTGTGGGACGTTGTTCCTCTTATGTACCTAGTTATATTTTCTTGGGTTCAACAATGGTTATAGAGACACCTTCAAGAAATGATGGAGGGGCATCCATGAGGTCCTCTTCCTCTACATTTTCCCCTTTATTTTCCTATCACTCTTCTACCTTACTCTTAGGGGAAGTAGGTGATGAAGGAAAATTAGGATAAGAGTCAATATTTTGTAATCTCTAAGATGGGGAATCTTTCTCCAAAATGACTGATGGTGTGGGGTTTCTTTGAAGTTGTAGAGAGGAGAGGGGGTGAAATGATTTGTTATCTTCACTCTCTATTGGTGTCATGACCACCCCTTCTGACTCAATTGATGAGGAAATTATTTTTAAAAGATCATGGGATGGAATAAGGGTGATTTCACTTAAGTATTTACAGTTTTATATAGAGTCAATAACCTTTTCAACAATATCAGGATCACCTATAATGATTGATATCATGATGTTTTTTGAATATGACCCAAAATTTGGGCCCATTCATTCAAACAGATTGATTGGTGACACATATTCATCAATAATATATTTGAATGCTTTTTTTGGGGTCATTTCTAGATAATTCAGGGTAGTGAATCGAGAAAAACAATCATCTATGGAATATTTTTCTTCCCTCTAGAAGAATCTGTCATTAATCTATTGTGATTTGTAGGATTTAAATAGGGATTCATCACCATAGAATGTCCCGGTTTGACTGTTACTAAAAATTTAGATGAATTTGTGTTATGGTTAGGGGACTACAACATGCTGATGCAACCAAGTCCTTCCTTGTAGAACATTTAATGTCATATCTTGATGAACAAAAAAAATATGTTTCATATATGTTGTATCCAAACTGAGACTTGAGCATGATTCTTCAAATAGACTTTTCCTCACTCTTTTCTCAACCCTATATTATTAGAGTTTAAGGGTACAAGTTGAATTCTTTATAACCCAACTGAAGAATTATCTAGACCATAATAAGGTTTAATCCTGATCCATTATCAATGAAATACCATCAGTTATCAATGTCATTTATCCTTTCATACACATACAAGTTTTTAATGTGTCCTTTCAATAACCATATCATTTTCTGATTCTATGAAATAGATGATCATATGGAATTATATTTTATTAATCTCTACATGATATATTTTAGTAGTGGAGACTTATTCTTCAAATTTATGGGGGATCAAATAAAGAATCTATGCATTTTTCAGGGAGATACATTGATATAATTAGATCATCTAGGATGAACAACTTTGTTGACTCCAAGGCCAAGTACATTTGGATGTTGTACTTCTGGGGAAAAAATTTCACTTACCAGTGTGAGGATGCCCTCTCATGGGAGCCTTAGGAACTAAATCACTGGATGTAGTCTGTTCATCCATTTGAAAATGAGTTGAATGTGCTCATATCCTTGGTAGGTTTACTGAATAGGTTTTTCATCTTGACATGGTTGATCCGATAATTGTGTCTTGTACAATAAATCTTCCAATATAATTTGGTTAGGATGGAACCTGGTAAACATGGTGGAACTTTTATTCTCTTGAGGGTCACACCTAGGGGATCTCCTGTTAGTTTCTATAACATATGTGGTCTGGGTAGGGATGTGGTTGGTCTATTGATTTATGTTGTGACCGCATCTTCCATTTTATCCTCAAATTTTGTGACATCATTATATGGTTACCTATTTAGGTGTAGGAAAATAAATTTCATGGAAATATTCATCATCGGAGAAGGGATACACTAATAGAATGGCATTAATGATACTAAAGATTAATTGTTCATGTAATGAAGTCTTTCTTTGGTGGGTCGACTATTTTTGTACAGTTTAGTGGGATGGTGCCCGTGATTTTGGGACCAAAGGAATGAATTCATATATATTTAATGAAAACGTCATACTTGGTACATGTTCATCTTCTTAGATTTTTTTTCTTACCTTGGAGCTTGTTTTTTTAGAATACTGGCCTTTTGAGGCCTACAGTTCTAATGAGGTGTCTATTTATTTTTCTAAATCAAATAGGGTCCCAATTTGGAATTTCAACTATGCTTATAAGATAGTGTGTGTTAAGTTTATTGTTTTTAATTCATCTAGTCATTGATATTCCTAAAATTATTTTTGGAAAGTTCCTACCATTCACCATCATCCTTAGGATTTGTGGTAGAAACACTACCAACACAAGTGGATTTCCCAACCTCACTTATCCAAATTACACCATTTTTAGTAGGAAACATTTGAATATAAATAATTACTAGATAGTGTTCCATATTGTTTGGTGATAGGGGAAATAAATTGTGATATCATTGATGTAACACCATGAGATTTTATGAGAAATATTCTTTTTTATTTCATTGATGTCTTGGGTTCTAAGATACACCAATATTAGCTTGCTCTATACGCAACACCATATTACCTTGTAGTATACGCAACACTATTCTTGGCTTGTGTTGCATGCAAGAGTGACCTTCCTCAATAGAGTGTGTTTTACACAATACAGAGTTTCACTAAATAGCGATATATTGTTATAATATTATTATGAACTAGCCGTTATGAATATTATTAACCACATTTTGAGTTCTATAACATTATCTTTCATCTTACACATATTCTAGAACATATCGTGAGAACAAAATAAATTTTTCGGGTAAAATAAGTATTTTTAAAAAAAATCAGTTTTTCGGTCTTTTGATGGTGCACGCCCTTTAAATATAGTTTTTTACATGTTTACAAGTTCAATTTGACAAAATAAACTTATTCATTTCAATAAGGATATAAAAATTTACTTTGCATAATTTTTAATATTTTTCTGTTAACTTTCATATTTTGATGAATAGTAAAAATACGAAAATGTTTAATTAAAATAAACTTCTTTCATCAATATAATTTATTGTAACACCCCAAACTTCCACATTATGCTTCTCTTTTAATAATATTATAGCGTGTGTTGTACGCAACTTCGAGTTCTAACACACCACAACCAATCAAACTAGCTGTTATGAATAGTAATACCCACTTTTTGAAATTTTCTAAATTTTATCTTTCAAAATGGACTTCATTTTTGGATTTGAAATATCAAAATTTTCTTAGGGTGCTGTTTTAGTATTTTTGTGTAAACTTTCAATTTTTAATGAATAGTTAAAAACACTAAGTCATTATTTAAAACCGAATTTTTATTTAAATAATTATTTATTTTATTTAAATTTATTTTAGGTAAAAGTAGATACATAATACCTATATAAGTTCAATTTAATTCATTGGAGTCAGTTTATAATAATTTTAAATATATAAAAATTTTATTGAACATTTTACCGTCTTTTACCTACCTCCAAGGAGTATTTACAAATTTACATAAAAAATAATTTTACCACTTTTGTGAGTTGAATTTAAAAAATCTGATTGAAATTGTTAATATCAAAAAGTAAAATGTAGTTCAACAAGATTAAAATAATTTTTTGTGAATAGTAATTTTTTACTTTTATTTACCACGGTTAAAAGAAAATAGGGTAATTAAAATTAAAAATGATATTATTATTACCCAAACCTATGTCATAATTTTGTTGGATAAGTATAATTCGACCAAAAAACCTTAGGAATAAAATATGAACTTTTTTAGTCCACTTGGATTAGATTAGGACATTTATTATTATTTAATTCAAAGAAGAGTTAAAAGTGTTAAATTAACTATTTAATAACTGAACCATTTTTAATATAGGGTTACACATAAGTTAAATTCAAATATAAATATTCATTACAAATCTAAACATATTTCCTATATAATGGTATTTTATTTATATTTTTTAGAAATTAAATAATCTAATTTATTTATGACACAATAATGGTGCAGTAATTATCTAATTAATGAAATATTAAAATAATTGATATTATAAATATTCAAATAAATGTAATTTGAGACCTTTAATTAATTACAGTAATTATATAGGTTAATATGACAAATTAGGGTTCATTGGATGAATTTATCTTGATGTAATAAAGTTGTTATGAATTTAGAAAAAACAAAATACCAAATTGTGTCACAATTGACATAAAAGAGTTTTTAAAATAAATATTATATAATTAATTGGTATTCTATTCCTAAAAAACAAAGGTTCAGCCAAAATACTTATATAATGATATTTGTATCATTAATTAACCACTTGGGGTTTGCTTGGAAGTATATTATAATTTTATTAAACATTTAGTATAACAATGCAAAGACACATGGTAAATGTCATACTATTTAACTAGGAGTTAAATATAAAATATATGGTTAATATAGTGACCCAAACCTATCTAAAACCTATTGGTTGAGTGGTTTCCGACCCATCACCACCTTATACTCTAAATAATCCACATTTTAGCCATTAGAAACCGATAATTATTTTATTATAAAATAATATTTCTAGCTTTTCCTATGGGGACCCTCACTACTCTTAAAAAAGGGCACTCCCTCTTCTCTATAATTCACACCTTCAAATCCATTTTTCTCGGCCAATCCCTACCCAAATACCATCTCAATTGTCCTCAATTCATCCTAGAGGCCTTCCTTTAGTCAGAAATCCAACCTAAGGTTCCCTTTTATTCAAATCAAAAGGAAGAACCCAAAGAAGAGGTAAATATCTCACCACCTCTTTCAAGTTCCTTTCACCTTCCACTTCCATTTTCATTATTGTTTCCATTATAAAAAATAAATCCAGTATATTCTATATAAATTAATCTTATAATAATTATGGTACATCAAAATTCATTATTCTATCCATCCTTTGAATGACATGTCACCATACGTTCGTACGTACGAATTACTATCTCCACGTCATGCCATAACTGTTATTCAATACATTATTATTTGGATGGGTATAATAATGATGTTTAATTAATGTAAATAATAAATATAACATGATAATTATTCTGTATATATAATATACCATCCAATTATATATTATTTTAATATCAAAAGAATGATAATGTCTCTCATGAATACGTACGGATTACTGTCTCCATGAACGCGTTGAAATTCATTCCCCATTGTATCCATTCAAGACTAATTTTCATTAGATGATTTAAAATAATTTTAAAAGAATTAATATCATTATGTATATGAATAATATAAATCCTATCCATAACAAAAATTTCCTATGTAACAAAGAATACAAAGGAAAACGAATCAGTGAACACCTGAAACGACTATAAATACTATGATATTATTAACAATGAAATGTTAAAATATCATATATAATATCATATTAATGTATATGATTCTTATATAATTTAATAACAATTATTTCACCATTACACAGGAGTATAACCGACCCTCGACCAAGGAAAAGTACAAGGTAACGGATAATTTTACAATCTCTTTATTATCCGAGGATGTTTTCATGTAAGTATCTACTGGGACCTCTTTATCATCCACGTCCATGTTTCTTAAAAATATAATCCAAAACATTTTTAATATTAACTAGACTACGAGTTAAAGTCATTTATACCCTTATTTAACTTTTTTATAAAATGTTTTGAAATTAATCATTTGGTCATTTTCCAAAAACAGGTACTTTTTAACCTTTTAGACAAAATTAAGGTAAGAATGTCTTTTTTTAACTTATACGGATGGTGCGGTTATTTTCTGCTATTATAACATCGTCGAAGCTTCCCATACAAACTTATAAGAATATTTTCAAATATAAATTATTTCTATTATAATTACATGAATTTTAAATGATTTCAAAATAGAAAGAGATATTTCTCCGAAAAGGTTGTTATTTCATCTATGTCAACGTCCTTTGATGGATTTTAAGTTTGTTTGAAGTTCATTTATTATGATACAGAACATCCCTATTGTATTGAAGGTTTTGTGATATGTTTGATTTTGGATATGTTATTTCATACCATTCATGGTTTATGGATAAAGTATTGACATTTCGTATGCCTTTTTTAATACAAATTTTTTTGTTACGTTTAAACCTTTTCATATGGGGAATGCATTGGACATAGTAAGTGACGGGTGGAGCCCGCTATAGCTCCTCGATGCATCGGTAGGTCTCATGAGACAAACTAGTGTCTTGGCACAAGGGTTTGACAAAATATTATTTGTAGCCTTCGCACAAGGCCTTGACTATGTGGTTATGAAAGTCTGGCATTATGTATTCCATCATTATGAAAGTGGCTATTGATATTCCATGTGATTATTCGACTAGTAGAATATCCATGTGAGTAAGTAAATGGAATTATTTGATTTTATCTTTTCCCTATTATGCTGAAGTTCATGTTTAAAAGGATTTAGTTTTACTATTATACATTTCCTTAAATTTTTATGCTTATTTATGAAATTTTCCGCTATATTTTTATCCTTAATGAGTATCTGAGCTCACCCCTTTATATGTTTTATTTTTCCCATGATGAGAAGAAGTATTTTATGACTGACCTGTAGGGATAGTCTGAGAAGTTATGAGTGTGGTCTATGGAAATAATGTTGTTGTAGTTTTTTATTTTATGATGTAATGCAAACCTTATGAATGTATCTAGTACTTCCAAGGCTACTAAACTAATCAGCCTTTCGAGACTCAATCTTTTGTGATCATGCCAATGTTATGTAATAACGAACTGATTCTGGGTAATTGGGGTCAAGGCGTTATATTTATATAGTTAAATTATATTAACGAATGGTTTTAAAGTATAAATATAATATTTTTTTTCCACTTAATATAATTTATGTCATTATCACTAATTTTACATTGAAATCATAGGCAAAAACATTTCAATATTTTGCAATGTTTTAAATAAAAACCGGTTTTTTCACAATAGGATTAATTTTAAATTAATTAAAGCATTTTCTATATTTTTAATTTTTAAAAATGTATTCCATATTTGAAATCAGGAGGTTAAAATTGTGTAAATAGATAACTTTTATTTTTAGACATTATGAATAGTAACTACGTTAAATTTTATTTACAATAGTTAACGGTAAATCAGGTAATTAAGGGTAAACATAATATTATAAAATTATTCTAACACATGAAATCATATAATTGGATGATTATATTTAGTCCTAAAATATACTTGGGTTGAAATGGTATCTATTGGAACCCAGTTGGATGAGATTAAGACCATTAATTTATTTTATTTAAAGGAAAGTGAAATATGCCTCCCTCAAACATTAATAATTAAATAATTTTTAATAAAAATTTAAAAGGAATATAAATTCGATTATAAATACTCATTTGAAATAAAAAAATATTATTCTTTATCATGGTAATTTATTTGTAATTTTAAATAAATATATAACTACTTTAATATCTTATACATTAATGATGCAGAAATTATTTATTTAGTAAAAAATAAATAATATTTTTCTTATTAAAATAATAATACCCATTAAAAGGCCCAAAAACGCGACCAAAACTTATTCGTAGAGTATATATATACCAATATCATCCAATGTTCTACTTGTGGACCATTTGGAGCCTTATAAAACAGATTATTGCATTTATATAATTCTATTTTATATTATGTCAAAGTTGTCACCTTCATAATTTAATAAATATAATATTTTAAAAGTTGATTGTTTTAGAAGATGAATTTGACTAAATGTATTAATATGAAGGATATTAGATTTATATTAGTCATAGTATTTTATTTTTAATTTTTATGAAAAAATATGTATATTAAATAATTATACAAAAATGACGTAGTAATTATTTTATTAAGAAACATATCGAATAAATGGTTTAAAAAATATAAAAATAAATATTATATGAACTAATTAATGTGCTCAAATAAATTTTTAGATAAATATAAAATCATATAAATCTATTAAATATTTTTTTTCAAACATATATTCTGTGTGGATATTATTTAAATTCAAACAATTGAATAGTGTAAAAATTGACACTATTGGTATTTTATAGAAAAACAAATTATTAAATTGTTTGAAAATCATTAATATATTTAAAAATTACAAATTGAAAATTATATGGTCCAAAATTTCATAATTTATCTAATTATTTACAATCCACAACACATAATTACATATTTATAACAATTTAAAATTTAGAATATTATTACCACAAATAAAACCAAATAGATTTGATAAGGGTAAATCCAAATGATAAGGTTTAAAATAAATTCCAAAAATATATAAATTTTATTGTTTGATGATATTACCACTCTATATTATCCCATATTCTATGTTGATTCATTTTGGAGGTTTTTATGTGGGGTTGGGTTTTATTATAAATTAATATTTTTCAGGTTTCCAAAAGTGGCCCTCTACTCTCTTATAAAAGGAAACCTCCTCCATCTTCTCTTCACTCCATTTTGAACTTTCAAAATCATCCAAAACCTTCCCATTTACCTTATAAACGTATCTATAAACATACTATTGGTCCTGATTTTCTACAAATACCATCTTTAGTGCCCTAAGAGGAGGTTTAGAAGAGGTGCGTCAAAGAAGAGGTAATATCCTTTACCGATTCTTTCAGACATATTTCTTCTTCTACGTCCTCTATATGGTTTTTTTCATCATTAAGTTATAACTCTAGTATCACTTGTATAAATATATGTTATTATGAATATTAAACAACCATATTTCACCTTCTATCCATCCAACGAAAAATAAAATAACCACGTGTGCGTACGTACGGCTTACCGTCTCCATGTTGTGGTGTAATATGTTTTTCCACCACCACCTTACATTGATGGGTATAATAGTGGAAATAATAACTAAAGATTATTATTATAAAATTATACTAATTATGAGATATTATTTCATCCACTCCAATTCCATTCAATAATTATGTTAATGATATCATCGCTCGTGCGTACGTACAAATTACCATCTCCACGACACGATGAGATTCATTCTCCATGGTAACCATTAAAGAATGATTATAGAGTATATAAAATGAATAATAATGAGATATATTAAATAATAATTCTACTATATTTATGTATATATATATATTTCATCTACTTACTTCCATTCAAGTCAATAAGGAAAGGAAAACAGTGTTCACGTGTATGTACAGCCAACCGTCTCCATGAATGGTGTATTTCATTTCATTTATATATATATATATATATAATGAATATATATATAATATATAAATCATGTTTTTAAATTTTGGAAGTATGTAAATCATGATATAAGTAATAATATCAAGAACAACAATTCCAAACACGTACGATAAAAGAAATGATTATTACCCAAAACATTGCTTCAACATGGAATTGACAAATTAACTGGTAATGTAAAGTCATAAGTGAATAATATATGATATCATAACAATTAATATTATTCTTTAATAATTAAATTACATTATTTAAATCATTATACAGTAGGTTAGGACACATGTGGAAGAAATCAGACCTAAGGTAAGGGATTGTTTCATCTCGCTTTTATTTATGTGAGACGTATGCCTTAATCACCATATATTTCTTTTGTATGGTGTTTATGCTTCCCATGAATGTTTTCTGATTTTTATTTTGAAGGATATTATATTTACATATGCATGTAAGTTTCTTTATTTTATGACACATATGATTCCACTGATCATAAATGGTTAGGTATAATTATTTCAATCTCGTTCTTATCTGAGATTGTTTATTCGTAAGTATTTAATGGGGTTATATTTACCATCCATGTCCATGTGTTATAAAAAATGTTTTCATAAAGTTTTTACTATTATTCCATGTATTTTTAAAGTCTTGATTACCTCTTTTTGACTTTTACTATGTGGTATGGAAGGAATATTTCTTTTGTTTACCGTATAAGGTAATTTCTTTTGACTTTTCCAGGAAAAGTACGAGGAGAATGTTTTTTTTAAAATTATGTGGTGAGAACATATTTTTACTATTTCATCATTCCTTTTTTACATAAATCATCCTCTACAAGATTTTAGGATTATTTTCAAAAAACATCTTTTCTTTTAAATTGCACGTCATTTTTAGAAAATAAAATGATTTGAAAGAAGGATATTTTCTTCAAGAATTCATTTCAAGTTTTTTTATCAAAAATATTTACCTTCTATGATGAAATTATTTAATATGGTTATGTTTCATGTATAATGTATCTATTATTTACATGGTTTGATTTTTTAATCATGAAATTATATCCATTTTTCTATACGGATTATGTTATGATGGGATGATTTTTATGAAACCCATTTTATTCGTTGGGTTATGATGAATGATATATGTTTATTTAGTGGTACACGAAATAATGATTTCATTATGAGATTGGTGGGACCTATATCTCCATTCAATGCATTTGGTAGTTATTTATATCTCATGAGATAGACATGGCTGGAATGGCAAGTAAATACAGTTCAGTAATACATGGTTGTAATGGTAGGTAAACCTGGTTTAGTATATGAATTTTTTTTCTATGATGGTCTTGGAAGAAATTCCTTGGCTGCTATGTAAATAATATCATGTGATTAATGTTTTTCCACAATTACATGTTTTATTCCCATGGTATTTTATCATGATTAATGTTCCTTTACGATCTATTCCTTACGTACTTCCAATATTTATTTCAAAACTCAATATTTTGATGTTTAAACATTATGTTCATGTTTTTAAGTTCAAATCTATATGTTTTTTTCTCCATTCTTACCCTTACTGATCAGTTGATCTCACCCTTTTTTGTTTTCTTTTCCCTGGGATATAAAAAAAGTTTTTAGGTATGAAAAAAAGTGGAATATATTTATGGGAGATGTTGAAGATCTTTCACAATGATTAAAAGATTATGTTCCAAGTTTCCAAATACACTAAACTAATATAGTCATCGGGTGTCGGTTTGTGACATGTATTAGGTTTTCCTCAAAAGTAATGTAATTTACATGTATGTCAAGCTTTGGGCCACTACAATTGAGTCTACCCTGATTGTTCATTTGGGATATGCATATAGGAATAAGTTCTTCTCTAAGTTCATGATGAAGTAACAAGGACTTGATCATCAAAGAATGAATAAACATTGACCTTTAGTTCCCCAAATGTGTATCTCCTATACTATTTTTCACACCCTGATGTGGAAATAGTTGTTTTTGACACACAGTAGGGGTTCCGCATGATATTGAGTGGAATTTGGAGTGGGAGTTAGTGTAGGGGATAGAATAAGCATGATATCAGAAGACTATGATTCCCCTATTATCTTTCCAAAAACTTGTATAATTTTTATGAATAGTATAAGGTTCTCAAGATTTACTCTTCCAATCAATTTTAAATTGTGGAAAGAACTCAGAACCCTCTTATATATTTTATAGGTATGAGCGGTGTGCACAAATCATCATGAAGATTCTCTATATAGATGGATAACAATTATTCTTGGGGAATTTGTAGGTTTATGGAGTAGTTCAACGACTTCCATTGAGAAATGAAATATGATACCCTCTCATTCTATTTCTATTTGTAGCTTTAGAGGTTGATAACTGTCATATTCTTCATTTTTGAGCTGAATTGAACAAACATATACTGATATAGATCTTTCCATATCATGATTGACTGAGATGGAAAACTAGTGTTCCTTATATTGGATGGAACCTACTATTTTTTCATGAGGTAACTATGTTTCACTGCTTCTTATTATGCAAGTATCCCCATAATGGGATCACGGTAGGATATTAAATGGATTGAATTCTTCTCTAGGTCCCCTGACCCATTAAAAATTGCAAATGTAGGGTTCCCAAAATTTTACTGGGGAGGGGTTGGATCAACCCATTCAGTTTAAATTTTCCTCTCCTTATTCATGGATTCACACCATTCATTCATAGCTTCCAATTGAGTTACCAATTACCCAATAATATTGATAAGACCATAAAGGATGTCTAGCTAAGAATGATCTTGAATAGGTGAAGAAATAGGTAGGTCCATCCTTGATATCTCTATTTGTATTCATGGTTTATATCCTTTGGGGTTTTCCAATGAGGATTTCTCTAGAATGCCCTAGTTTTGGACCAAATTGGGGGAATTACGAATATTTTTCTTCCTTGGTGTCCAATTATATTGGTTGTCTCACCCCAAATTTATTGGATGCTCTAGATTTACTTCATTTGTTGGAATGACCCCTCTTTATTGAGATACATTTATTGGGAGACCGAGTTGAGGATTTTCTTGTAGAACATATCCAGTATAGATGTATCCCTGGAGTAGTTATACATTAAACTTTCAAAACTCCTTCATCTCTTTATCCTTCTAATAAAATATTTCTTCAAGTGTGAGGAGTTCAACCACTTCAAAAGGTTGGTGGGGTATGCCCTTACCTTTACCATTTTCTTAAGAATATTGTTTTATAGGAGGTAGTATTGGAGTTTTTGAGGGAATACCCAAATTCATTTTAAGCATATGCTTTCTTATGCACACACTTTCAATAATGTTTTTGAGAAACATATTACCAACAGAACTATCATCCTCATATTCCTTTATATAAGCCTCCGGTTATGTAGAATCTGTATGGGTGCTGATAATAATGTTATGTGATCTGTACATTATTACAGGAATTTCATTATCCTCATTGAAATATATTTTCCCCCACCATAGAGCCTCATCATCTCATTCACTATTCCTCTTAGGATTGTCAAAGGAAGGGTGATCTAAAGATAATTTCTGAACACTATTGTGGTTCATCTTCTCTGTGAGGACAGCGGACCACATAGTATGATGAGTTTGGAGGATCCATTTTTCATATTTTCCTCTAATGGGGAGAATAATAACTTCTATTGAGTATGATTTTTCAGAAAAAATCCCCCAACACTATGGGTTGTGTCTATTATTATTACCTTTCTTAAAGATTTTTTGCATGGTTATCAGACATCAATGCTTGTGTTAAAAAAACCCATCCCTATAGCCTGTGGTTTCTCATGGATTTGTGTGGCTACTACTACTACAGATACTATCATTATTTTATAGAGTTTTGTTCGAAGGTGGGATGAGTGCATTGTATGATCTTCACTTGAACCACCTACTTACGACGATATTGATGATTCTTTATCACTGAATTTACTTAAGAGTGTGTTTTTTTCAATACTTTTGGATTCATGATCCTTTTGAAGACTCAACCTCTTCTATACCCATGTCTATTATATTTGTTTAAGGCTTTTTTTGCTAAAAAATCCATCTATTGAAAGTAGAGGTCATTTGTCAAAGCCAGCTAGAGGATCTGACATTACATGATGTCTCCTTTTTGTGGATTTTCTAATATGGGGGAATGGGGAAATACAATGTCTTGTGTTCACTGCACCCTCTTATTTGAACACTATAAAAGGCATCTATGATCATCTTATGCACCACTTTTATTTTTTCAAGACATTCAATATGAATAGCTCATTTTTTTCCAATTTCGAGCATTATAAAACTAGGAGGGCCTCTAAGTCGAGTTGATGGTGTATCCCTTCTATTACATTGACATTTCTTGAATATTAATTGAAAGGAAATAATTTTTTATGTGATGAACAGTTTTCTATATATTCATTAAGATCTCATGAACACAATATTCTAAAAACACTTATGGAACTCTTTATTGGGGAATGGATAAAGTTCAGAACATGAATGGTATATTCTCTTTATCCAACTGTCTCCTAATGATAAATATGTATTCTTCATCTTTAGAAAAAGGTTACATAACCTTGTCCAAACAAATTGTATGTTTCTCCACTTATTTTTTGTAAACAACAGGATTGGAAATAATTTCCCCTCTCATATTGGAAGGCAGGTGATCTAAGGGTGGTTCCGAGAATGAACATTTCCTTTGGATATCTTTCAATTGAGAAAGGAGGTCACTTTTCAACAATGATGCATCATTTAAGAATGACCTCATTTTCCCATGTGCCTCAGGATAGGAGGGTTTTTTCATAATTAATTTTGAAAGGGGATGACCTTATTTATGAAGTTAAGTATCATTGTGGGGAGGAACTTCAAAGTGAATTTAATTTGGGGGGAGACTACCATCAGGGCTTGAAATCCTACTACAAGATGAATTCCTACAGTATATACCCTGGGAAGGGCCTACTTGTTGGATGATAGAAAGGGGAGGAACTCATTACTATTTGATCTTCTGGCCATGGAACACATCAGAAGATAATATCTTGTGATCAATAAAATTATGTAAATGATGTAATCCTTCATTGTGATATTTCAAGGGAAGATCTCTAGAAATACCGGTAGAAATGTTTTTGGTTGTACATCAGTATTTTGGTTACTATTTTCATAATTTGGAAACATATGGATACAATTCTAATCCACTAGAGATAATCATCTGAGTGTCTCAATAACTCCCACATTGAGCAAAGAGGCATTATAGATCCACTCTTCTTTTTTCAATCACCATTGGTTAGGAATCTTTTTGGATGCACTCCTCTGGGCGACTGGGGATGCTTGTTATGGATAGTGGATTGTATATAAGAAATATTGTTTTATTAGCTCTTATTTCACTATTGGGATTTGTAGAATGGTTTTTTAAATTATATTAGGTATATATGAATTCCTAGGAGTGAAAACTTGTTAGAGAGATGACCTCTAGTTGGATCAAGGTTATGGACATGGTCTAGATTTCCCTATATCAGGGGATTTTGCATATGACCATCCTGGGAGGGAGCATAGACATGTGTCTGCTTTGGGGTACCCATCATTTTGTGTTTATGACTAACACCAATCATGGGGATAGATTTTTGAATTTTACCACCCCAAAATTTGATGTTATTATTATATATTGGATGTTTTTTTTATGTGGGTATGAATATAAATTTTTTACTTTCACCATTTTCAGGATATGTTGGGTGATTTCAATATCAAGAATGGGGATATATTCTCATTTTTTTATTAGAGAAGTGTTTTGTACCAAATATATACCTCTATTTATTTTTAGCATAAACTGAAAATAATCAGGTGTGGCGGTATAGATATGGATATTCTCAGTATTCATTGTCAGGATCTTCAGATAGGTTTATTTGGATGCTACCAAAATGGATATATTGTCTTGATAGATATAGGAAGCTATGTGCTCATGTTCACGGTTTTCTACCTTATTTTACCATCATCCTTCTCTGGATGCAGTGAAACTATATTGTTTGGATTGGTAGGTATAGGAAGGTGTGTGTTCCTAATCGCGGTTTTCATCTGTATTTGTTTGGATAAATTTTATGAATAGAACATAGGTGTATCCTTATTCCCTATTGACTAGTTTATTCCCTCAATGGGATACCCTAGGTGCCCGAGACTTGATGAACTAGGTTGAAAACCTAAGGGAAACACCTCATAATGTTGAGGGTTCATTTCCATGTTTAAAAGGTGATAGTGGCTATTGGAAAGATCCCTTTGTAGGGACCCATTTTTAATCTAGATGAGGCTATTAGTGGACTCCTGGTTAGCCACCCTAAGATAATGGAGGAAATTATTATCACAATTTAGGGATAGGCTCCCAAAAATATTTGACACGAAAATTGGTTTCATCGAATTCTAGTCCATCAATCATCATTAAACGTATGGTTAGTGGGAAATCTTGAACATAAGGTATTGTTGATTAGCTTAAAGGGTTTGGATAGTACTATTAAAATGTTATCCCAATCTAGTACATTTGATACCCTATGTTGAAGATGTTGGGTTTGTGATAGTGTAAAATTCTTAGATAAGGGCCAATATTGTAAAATATGAAAAGAATATGTCCACTTGAACTTGTATGAATATATTTGGATCAAAGGGTGTTTTTCTTTAAAATGATTGTATATATGTGAAAATGAAAAATAAGATACCCCCATCAGTGGATCATCTTAATACATTAACACATGTGTAATCATTTTTTTATTCATTTTTGTCCACCTTTCATTTTTTCAGGTCAAAAAAGGGTCTTGACATGTGGGAGACACAATAATCGTGGTTAAGGTTTTAATTCAGGTTCACCATTTTTTTTATGAAAAAACATGTGGTGTATGATGGTTTATTGTGGGGGGTTGAATGTTTCAAAATCTTTCAAATCAAGCTGTCCATTTTTAGATGGTCTCTAATGAGTGTTTTTTCATGGAACCAGAAACACCCAATGGTTCACTTATTCAAAAGAATTTTTGAACCTAATTTAAAAAATAAATAGGTAATTAGGAAATGTTCAAACCAAACATGACAACAAAAGTTGGTCTAGAGGATGAAAGGTCAGTCTCATCATACATTTTGGGGAGAATTATTTCACACTTGGGGACTCTCTTGTAGATTTAAGAAATATTTGGGCATCCTTTATTAAATCCAAAAAATATCATAGATATACATTAAGGTGACACTTGATTATTAGTATTTATGGGATCTATAATCATATGTTTATATTTGATGTTCTTTATAAATGGATAGAATTTTATGTATCTAGGTTTCTCCATCAATGGTACCATTTTGTGAACAGATTAGAGATTCTTATTTTTTTATTAGTACAATGTTGGTTTTGATCCATGCAGTGGGGTGCTCTGGAATTTATCTTCATCCATGAATAGGAGAGTTGTTTTGATATTGAAATGGTCCCATGAGATGGTATTCCTACATTTCATTCTAAAAAGAATAAAACCCCATCTAGTGTGATTCCACTTAATGGGACACATCATACCTTTAAAGGTCATGTGATGAGAGCCAAACCATATAGTTTAACATCACGTAGCTGGGATATCTATGTGAATAGAGTGTAGTCAAGGGATACTGTGGGACATAAACTGAAGAATCCGAAGGGCTTGAAAGGGATGTATCCTCCTATGATGGATGAGACCCTACTAGGAATATGGTCCTGATAAGATTATGGTGATTTTGGGGTGTTTGGGTTTGACCTGTTGGAGGCTTCCTATGCATACCATTTTGATGGGAATCAAATCCCACTAAATTTGGAATGGTTGGGGATTACACCTATGCAAGAGGACATATGGGTTTCATAATTGGTAATATAGCCATTTGATGGTTTTCCTCATAGGGGATATTTCCCATTGAAATAGATATGTGTATTTGAGAACCCACACTAATGGAGGCCCTGTAATGGTTTCTCTCATAGGGTATATGGCCCTTTGATATAGATGTGTAGCTTTGAGGAACCATACCTATGGGGTCTCTCTCAGAAGGAAAGAGGAAAATACTGAACATGATTCTCTGTCGAGACATGAATTTGATTGATCATATTTCATGATAGTTACATACATCTTAGACCACATGAGTCATGGTTAGTGTGAGAAAGAATATTAAGGGGAAGATCTGACATACCACATGATCTCTTTAATCTACTTGTGGATGAGGTCAAAGTTATGGGAGAGAGAAATAACATTAATGTTCCTATCTCATATCTTATTTTCATAATGAGAGTTGGTACTTGCATACCCATATGGAGATAGAAAAAAATAAAGACATGGGGTTACTCTAGGAGGGATTCCATGACCACAATTTCAGATAATATGAGATATGGATAAGGTAGTTCCCTCATTAAATGGAAAGGCAAGGGACTCCCCTCTTTGTCTGAAATAGGGAGGTCCCTTTCATTTCCACCATGGTTGGGATCCACATTACCATAAGAATGTATAATTTAGAACACTATGAGGACTCCTCATACTAGGTAGGATAAATACATTACCTTTATTACCAAAATAATTTATAATCAATAGAACACACTAGTGTGCCTTATGCTTTGATCACACATATTTTTTGGCTTTGGGAGAGGTCTTGGATTGATCGTCTTAGAAAAAGGATGATAAGTAAGTGATACCAAACAATGGGTGGCAAAAAAGAGGGATCAATGTGTCGATCAAGTAGGGTGAGACTTGGGAGAGTTGGAGGTGGCTCACACAGGGTGGACTTGCATGGGCTGAAGAGGCATCTCATAGGGTAGTCCTAGTAAGAATGTATGTGCTTCACATCGGGTAGACATATGAAAGCTATAGGTGGAATATAAACAATGGATAACCTAGGAAACAACACATGGATGAGACCTTACACTATCATTCAAGTTATTCCCCCGATATCTCTGGAAGGGTCTAACATGGGTCAAGAATTTTGGGGGATACCTTAATGCTATTAATTTTCAAATAGTTGGGGGTTTCTCCTCACTTAAGTATATTGTGTTTCATAAGCTGGAGGAACACCAATCCCACTATACCCTATAATTAACTCTTCTATCCAGTTTTGGAGAGCTACCAGGATGGTTGTGAGGGAAAAGGTGACAAGAGCTTCATGGATTCTTGTGATCTTCCAATTATTCTAAATAATGATCCAAAGGATCTTATTTATAAGAAATTTCATAACCCTGGGAAAAGGATGCTGCTCTCATAGGTATTTCTTGTTGGCCACTACACTAGGGAATCACACTAGTTACCAAATAGGTGTGTCATGTTGGTAATCACACACATGTAACCTAATAAAGTCCCATTGGATATCCAATCTGGGGACAATGTGGTGCCACTGGTTTATAGGATGGACCTTTGTGGTGTGCTTGGAAGATAGACTTGACCTTCATGGTGATGATGGTTTGGGCCTTTCATGGTTTGAACTAGGAGAACATATTACATCCTTGATATCCTTCACTTATTGTTTTCTTGAGTCATTTCCTTGTGAAACATCACATACTTCTCTATGAAAAAGGACTGTTAACAAGGATGAACTTAAAACTTCATAGGTGGAAATTAAGGTTCTATAATTAAGGATGTCGTAGGATTTAATTTATTTATAAAATAACTTTTTTCTCCATATAATGTTACTAAATAATTATATTAACCATTTTTTATTAATGGATAATAATTGGGCTGATCAAGTTAATAATGAGTAATATGGTAAAGGAATGTATTATTATAAATATAAACCAAATAATATGTCTTTTGGATTTAAAATCCTATATCCATTCTTACACAAATCTATCAACTTATAAAAAAAATCAAAAATAATTCCAAACTCCCAAACTTGGAAATAATAGAAAAAATATACATAGACTCCTTCATTAGAAAATTTACACCTTCATTTAGTGGTTATTTCAACCTAATTATATTTTAATAAAGGATCAACATAATAGAAAATGATATTTTCTATTTTTGCAACATCTTACTCGGCATGTATATACTCACCCCTGCATGGAATTTTCCCACACATGTCTTGTCATATGAAGATGAAGGATGGATCGAATGTGATTTCAGTGGATAATAATGATACTTAATTTCATAGACCATGTATGTTATTCGGTCTTGTATATTAAGAGTTGGGAACTAAAATATTTCCTTGATTCCAGTTTTTGTTATGTTGGGACTTCATTTATGATTGGACATGTATTTCCCCCTTTCTCAATTTGGTTCTATTCTATCACACTTTTTTATTCCCCAGAATAAAATTTCATGCATGTATTACTCTATATTTTACAATAATTTATTTATCCTTTCGACTATTTCATAGTGATCTTTGGGTGTGTGCATATAGGTACATTAGGAAAATGCCTACCATTTTATTTTATTCCTTTTTGGTGCTTCTTTCCAAAATCTATCCAATGAAAGCAAGATTGAGGTTTTTAGAGACCAAACTTTCATTGAATAGGTTGGGCCTAATGGGTTTGATCTTTGCAAACCATACAACCAAAAATCATAGTATATAAATCCACATCACCTAGTTGTCACATAAGGGCTTTTGGAACTACAGAAAAGCGAGGAAAAGGTACAAAAGTTGACTACCAATAGACAGATACATTGGATGCCCCAACACCTATGATCCACCACTAACATCCATACCACATTAAGATCCTTGATGTCCTAAAATTGATAAATTTTTAACTAATAATGGAATATCACAATCATATCACCCTCCTAATATACCTCTATGATTGTGGAAAAATAAATTAGGTAGTTGTAAATAATAAAATTGGACACAATTCCACCATAAAACATAAAACTATAAACCCGTAATCTAGAAATAGGTTAAATAAGAAGAGAATGAGGTCCTTAAACTGATTTTTCGACTACCACAAACTCACTTTCCATTATTGAATGGATAGAATCTCATGAATCATCATCGTCCTTTTTATTAATAATAGATCCTCAGTATGAATGAGTAACTAAAAAATATCACATGAAGCATATTTTTCGTACCTCTCCACTTAATATTGAATCCACCATTACTTCACTGAATGCCAGATCGGACTGATGGCTATAGGAATCTGATACTCATCCCAAACATATATTGAACTGAATTATATCTCAAGCACCTCCAACCGGCACTCTGTCTCCATATTAGATACACACCTTATACATAACCATTCCATCAAATTAAAACCCACATATTTTCTTCAACTAATACTAAAACTAATAGGATAGTTTAACCCTTAAATGGTCAATTGGGTAGGATTTTTGAACCCCAATAATATTAATCAAATGAGAATGACAACATACTAGAATATAAATAAACAATTGAAAAGAATATTAAGATTGTTGATATAGAATTCATTTAATAAAATTCATTTATTTATATTCATTTAAATTTCCTTTAAATCACAAAATTTTATACACAAGTTCAACTAGGAAAAATGGATGCACATATGTTATGTCTTTCTATTTCTTATCACACTACTTCACTGTGTTGTTAAGTAATCTCAAGTTACATTTGTTAAAAGGTGGTGATATCTAAAATATAATTTCATAGAATATTTACCTTGTATGTTTCACGGACCAATCTCAACTAGTTTCTTTCCCTATTTTCCCATGTAATCAAAACAAATTATTGTCTCCAATATTCATCATATCGCTTAACAAAACATTTGAATAAAACATTTTAATAACCTTCCCCACAAGGAACCCTTCATGGTCCTACACTAAAGTTGGGAGTGACCCCCCAAAAATAACATGCAATAAGCCATGTGTGGGTGACTACCACATAGAGTATAAAATACATGAATGGGAGGAATTAACCTCTTAAAACCAATTAATATTGATAAACCCATAGATCAAAACCTTATTATAAATATGCAAGATCCATAATAATCACACAATTTATGAAGGATGTCAGAAAAATAAAAAACCCAAATAAAATAAAAATAAATCTCTTAATCATAGACATAGAAGTAAACCCAGATATTCATGTTTGTAATGTTTTAACATGCCCCAAATGTCTCCAAGGAAACCATTAAAATGGTTTATATATTTATGGGTGATCATAAATTGAATACTAAATTGTATTATACCCATTCTGTCTTACAAAAATGTGGAAAGATCAGAATAATTCATCAGCGAATGAATGATAAAACAAATATAAAGCTACTATATCACCTATCACCTTTCCTAAAAAAGCAACACTCACTAAATATTGAACCCTAGGATAATAAAATTGTTTCAAATAATATATAAATAGGGTAACCATTACTATATCCCCACTATTTGTAACTCTAAATCTCCAAAATCAAATAACATATTTTCTCAATCCCTTTTTATCCATGTAACAAAATGCCACATCATACCCACACATCACAAATATATTTAATTAGGGTATCTTGAATAATAAGTACATCAACCTCATTCTCTACTCCCACCCTACATGAATCCTACTATATAATATCATCACATAAAATATTCCACATGGTCTTCTATTCAACCTATCACACTTCCAAATCTCAATACACTACATGGTCTTCCATTACACCTATACCTAAACATCCATATCCCATAGGGTCTTCTAGTATATCTTTTATAAATCATCCCACCAATACCCCATATGTTTTGTAATATATCACACACTGTGGTTGAATGATCCTAGATTTTTAATCCACCACATCTTGTACAACATCAGGAAGGGAGGGAAGGGAAGAGGGAGAAGTCATCTATTAATTCCCAAAATAACCTAGATATTAGAGGGAAATAATTGGTACCTGAATTTATTTAGTCATTGGTAAGGGTATCATTCTGGGTTGGATGAATATATAAATCATAGAGAAATGCATCACATATATATACAAATTGCTAAACTATAACTAAGTATTTCCAACTAATAAGCACTAAAACATCTCAAAAATTAAATCACACTGCCAAAACCCCTTTATACCACTTTTGGTGACTTATTATCACAATTATCCCCATATCTCTTGAAAGCATCCACAAAAAAACATGCGCAGTAACCTGTTTTTTGTAACATTATCCAATTTCAATATGTAACATTTATGAGAAAATTTGTATTCATTAATCCTTTAAATTCCAAATTAATTGAGAAAATTGACCAATAATCAACCACATTATTACTACATATTAAAAATAAATATTAATCTTCCAATTATTCTATTATAACCAAATCTATTTCATGTACATAATTAGAAACTGTATTTGGTACCACCAATCCGGTACTATATGATCCAACACCAACCATCCAATCCATCACCCATATCCACCAACTCATTCATCCTATATTTTATATCATGGTATCCACAACCATAATTCATAATACACAATCTAAACTGAATCCTACTATGACACACATTTCATCAACTGCAGCACCCACTACACAAATACAATCTAAATATCATCACACTTACAGTACCTATATAATATGATAAATCAAAAACTAACTCACCTCATGATCAAGTCTAAAACAATCACACAAACATAACCTCAAAAAAACTTATCAAAAAAAGAAACTAACGTTCAACATCTAGTACAACTATAGTTTTCTAGAACATATCAACCCTTCATATTAATTAATTTCTTTCGTACAAACATTTCATTAAGAATATTATATAATTATAAATTTATGATAATTTATTCCCATTAATAGTTTATTTCGGTTACTCATAAAGATCAATAATAATTATTTTGAGAAATAGCCATAAAAACCCATTAAGTGTGATGTAACATCTTGAATGAAGGTAATAAAATATGATAACCCCATTTCTATTTATTTATATTGTTTTAGTCATTATCCATTTTAGGTAAATATTTTCTTCTTACCAATGGAAAAAATAATTCAGGAAAATTAAATATTTTACACATAAAAGGGAGAGTTTTCAGATAATCCACCTCAAATAGATATTTATAATCTATTTTCAAAAATCAAATGAAAATGTTATCACAACATTGAGGTCATAATAAGGAAACATTTAGTAACATAAATCATAACATCAATCATCAATCACATTCTACCACTCACACAATCAATCCATACCCCACAACCAATTTTTTTTTCTAATGATAAATTAATTGAAAACCAAGATGCAATGGTAAAAAATTCATCAAAGATTACAAATATATGATCATATGAAACAAAAATCAGAATCTAAGTTAGATATCCTAATTGATCTCCAAAAACCACCAAGGATTTTTTAAAAAGTTGAGGGAAATATATCTGAAAAAATAAAATTTTTATGATCCCCAATGTTTAAAATAGTTTTTTAATTAAGGCCTTGATCTAAAGATAAATTTCATACCAAAACATGTTGATTTTTCTTGAAAAACATTTAGAAACTCACATCAAAATTACATAAAGTCATTCTTCCCAACTCCCAATAGAAATCATGTCATAGATATCACATATATTATATACACCTAAGGGAGATCCAAAAATAAAAAATGGAACTGAGATATAGAATAATATAACATATCATTGATAAGTAATTTTAGGGGTAATAGCTTTATAATATATTATAATGAATTACATAAGTTATGACCCAAGGGGAAGTATTTTGGGTCGAGAAAACTATTGTGGTTTAAGGATCATTTAAATAAAAACACATTGAATGAGGTAGATCATGAAATTAAACTAACTAATAACATGAATGGAAGATAATTATTGATTTGACTAATAAAATAAGATGAATATACCCCATAAAATATTATATTTATAATTAAAATATATCTTAAATAATGGAATTTGAAACAAAAAAACCTTATATAATTGGTAATTTTTTACTCATAACATCCTGAGATAAAGATAATGTAATATAACATTAAAAATATTTAAAAATATAGTAATAATTATATAAAATTTATTATGTTTTGTAGACACTATTAAAAATAAAATATGGTTTATAATAATTAATTTCTCTCATGGGCTGAAAATAAGAAATGATACTTATACCTTCTTCCTAATTAATTTTGTACATGTCCCTATAATCTTTAATAATAAAATTTAGTTTATTAGACACCTAATTAGGATTATTGTTCATAAATATTTCCTTTAATATTCAACATTTATTGTCATATTATATTTATTTATTATATAATATTTTATTATATTTGTGTGAAAATTGAATCAATTTCAGCTTATTTTGAAAATTTTTGAAATAAAATATGATATTATAATAATAATACAAATACATAATATAATATTTAAAAAATAAAATTGAAATCATTATTTTATTATAAACTTAAAAAAATCTATATTTTAGTTCCCATAGTAATCTATGAAATAGTTTTCTTATTCTATTCAGATTGGTGGTCAAACTAAACGAAACATAAACATGTTTTATCTTTGTGAATGAGTGAGGTCGAGGAAGTTCATAATATCATTACAATATAAAAAAATTGATATATATATATGTATATATAATTATTTTTGAATTATACTTGATTTTATTATAATAAATAATTAAAATCAAGACTAAAAAGAAATACCTTAATTTATGGAGGTCGTAGTCCGCCCAACGCATGGTTAACATTATTTTATTTTTTAGAGATAATGAATGGAAATAAATAAAAAAAATTCATTTATATAATTAAAATTCATTATAATAATTATTAATTATATTAATATGGATATATTAGGTCCCTATAATAATGGCTAAGAAGTATAGGATAACGATTAAGTAACCCTTACATCGGGTCTATAAATATTTTCTTTAAAGGATCATTATAAATGAAGGGATTAGACTAAATTAGGGTCACCGATGGATTTAATTCATCTAAATAATTTATTTAAGTTGAAATTTTTTAACATTTCAAGTAAATTTCAATGGGTCTATGTATCTTTTAGTGTTTTTAGGTGATCCCATTTTATAAGTGGTGAAAAGGAAACTTTGTGAACAACCATTATTTTACAGTAATGAAATTTACATTATTCACAGGTCAATGGATAAAAATGTGAGAAATAATAGACTGTTTGGTCAAATATAATTGATAAAACATCTTCAACACATTTTCCCTCATTTTTTAAAAATGTTTCAATCCTTTTAGAAACTTATTTTTACATTTTACAATTTTGGATTTCACCTTGTTAACTCGTTTTTAACCAAATAGTTTATATATTTTCAAAAATATAAGGTAACACTAAAAAAATTATTTTCTAAACATAAATTTATGATCCATGTATTCTTATTATATTTATTAATGATATAGGATTATCTTTCAAATTTAAACATTTAAATTTTATAAATCCTGGTTTATTGATATATGTTTTTTTAACATTAGGAGTTATTAATATCAATTATTTTTGATTAAAAATTTAATGAGTGTTAATATGTATATATAAAAGAATAGATGTTAAATTAGTTTCATTTTTTAAAATTTACTAACTTATTTGATAAGATGAAGATTAAACAATGTTAATAAAACAATTCCTTTAAATTACTAGATTTATAATTATAGTTGTAATTAACTTTAAACCTAAAAATCATAATTTTATGTATAAAAATAATATTGATCGTATTATATAATATTTTAATTTTTATTTAAAATATAAAATCCATTTTTATAAATTTATTTTCAATAGGTGATGAGATGTAATTTTAAATATAATTGACTAAAAAAATTAGTGTAAGAAATTACTGAATGTTATAAAATTTTAAACAAAGATTTTATAAATACAACCAAAAAAATTGATGATTAATTCCATATATATATTTTTCAAAAAAATCAAAACATTTTAATTCACTGGTGTTTTATTATAATTTTTTAATATTAATAGTGTTAGTAAAAACAGTATTTTTCCATGATTTATCTAAAAATTAATTATTTTTAAAAAATAAAGAAAATTAATCCTAATACAATAAATAATTTTTTTTGTTAAATTAAAATTCTAAAAAATAAAATTTTAACTTTCAAATGAGAATAAAATATATAAGGTAAAAATTTTCTATTAAAAATAAAATTTTTATACATAAACTGTCCTTTATATTATTTCAGATAAATTTATAATTAATTTAATGTTCAAATATTAGTGTATAAATTTAAATCTAGAATTATATTTGTGATCAATTTAATTTATAATGGAAAATAAAATAAAATTTCTAAAATGGATTTTTGAAAACAATCCTTTTAAAAATATTAATCAAATAAAAATAACAATATTTAATTATTTTTGATAATTTTAATACTAATATCTAATAATTACTACATTATTCATGTAATATTCAGAAGTCATGTTTCATTTTAGTGGAGCGTTGTTTTATAATGGTTTTTTTTTTGACACAAACTATTATTGACACAATTAATTTAAATCATCAGAAATATCAGGTTGTTATAGTAAGGGTGAATTTAGTAGTGATGGTGTTGTTGATGATGAGTGAAGGTTGGGGTGAGATATATTTAGGTTACATGCATCCTTATCCATCACATGCATAGAGCTCAATGCCTCATAATATATATCATCATTCTCAAGATTAGTTTGGAACTCATGATTGACTTCGATTTTTTAATTGGATCTTTATTAATACATTTTGGATTATTGAGTTTCATTTGTTCTTATTCATGTTATTAAGATGCCACATTTAATCAAAACGTTATTTTCTAAAAAAACAAATAAATTGTTTCTAATGAGGGATGTATATTTGACTAATGTATCTTTTAACTAACTTGGTAAAAATCTCCTTATAAAAAATTAAATAATATAATAACCTAATTTATAAATTTTTTATAATAAAATGATTAAAAAAAATTAATTCATCATATCAAAATTAGTAATTGGTGTGCTTTTTTACATTTTCATATGAAATTGAGTTTTGGGAATTGTAAAAAAATACCTATTTGTATATATGGTATGTTTTATAAGATAATTATGACGTAAAAATGGCTCATTAATTTATAAAAAAATCATGGAAAATGTATTTAAGTTGTAAAATAATTTGTTTAAAATAAAAATATTATTGTCAACTTGAAATATATTTTCAAGGGAAAATTTATTATCTTCTAAAATAAAAGATTTATATATTTATTTTATTGAATATAATATTTAATGTATTCCATTTTATAAGGGTTTTATTTAAATTTACTAAAAATATATATTTTTTCATAAACTCAACAATAGTTATAAGAATAATTAATATTCATAATTTTAATAAAAAATTTATAAAATATACAATACTTTATTCAATGATAACCCCTCTAATTTCACAATAAAAATATACCACCTCCCCTCATATATCTTCACATAGAAAACTTATCACATTGAAAAATATCTATCAAAACCCATTTATATAACACCTTATCTATATTATTGAGGACTTACTATTACCAAAAGACACTATTCTAAAGGCTTAAGTCTAATACCTAGGGAGGTATCTCAAAGAAAAAGGTAACGGTTTTGAATTCCATGTATTTTATATTACACTATCCTATTATCCCTTCCATAACATATGTTATTATTAAAGTAACATTAATATTATATTATAAATACACTCTGATGTATATATGAAAAATTAGATTTTATATACTTTTTCACTACTTTTGAAGTCTCTTAAAAACAGCATTCACATACTGTACGTTTATACAGGATAAGTGAATGATGTTATTTTTATTACAATTATTCATTTAATGGAATAAATAAAAAATTATTTATAAATATATTATTTATAATAAAATTAAATTATTTTTTTGAAGGATAATACATGAATTATATTAGAATATTAAAGTTAATTTCTTAAAACTAGTTTATGCATTTAAAATAATCATTACCAGAAAATTTCAATTATTAATATATATATATATAAGATTACTGAAATAATGGATTTATAGAATTGAATAAACACAATACCCATATACTTATTGAACTTTTTGTACAATTAAATAGTGAACATTGATCATTACTATTATATCAAAGTAGTTTTGAAATTATAGATCGAATAACCTAAAAATGACAGCAAAAAAGAATTTAATATAATAGATGTATAATTATTGAAAATTTAGGTATTATAATAAATAAAAGAAAATTTAATATGTTTATAATGAATTTAATAATTAAAAAAATTATTACTCTTGTGTTTAGAGGCTATATGATATGGGTTGGTGATCATAGTAATAGAGCCTCTTCTAAATCATCATTCATTTCAATTATTGTTTCCCTATTGTCAATAATATATTCTACAAAGTTTCTCAAAATACTTGAATATATTATTAATCTCCTTATATTACTTATATAGTATAATCTAAATTTTATTATTATGAGGTTATATTTCGTAATATTTTCTATTTTTATTATGATTCCTTGATCATTTTCAGTCATCTTTTATATATTCTTTGTTTTTTTATTTTCTTTTATATTATAATATTTTAATATTATTTTATTGGATATATAAATTATGTTACTATTTCCATATTTAATTAAATACTATGTGCAAAAAAACTCATTTCTCTCACCCTTTTTCAATATTATTTTTCTCTATCAATTTTTTATTTATGATTCTATTATTTTTATTTTAAAAATGGAGTATTTATTTTTTCCTCTATATATAATGGTGTGTTCCTTCTCCTATAGTAATTTTTGGAATATTAATTTAATTTCCCAATGAAATTGATTCATATTAACTCTATTTTTGAATTTTTAATTTATATTTTTGTTTTGATATTATCACATTGATATCAATGTAATTTATCTATTATTTATGAAATGTTTTCTAGCGTATTTTTATGTACTTTGTTTTGATTCCATTATATTTAATTTTCAATTTTATTCAAATGATTATAATTTTATTTTTACCTTATCTTATTTATTACAAATATTCTAATGGTATTTATTTTATACATACTAAAAATATCTTGTATTCCTCACAACGTTTAACTTAATTATTCCATTATTTGATTATTATATTTTCATGTTATTTTATATTAAAAATTATTATTTAAAAACTCATTTTTACCTTTTGAAAATTATTTGGATTGTTTCTGATATCAATAATTTGATGAAAATATCATAAATGATTTGTGAATCTATTTTCTAATTATCTTCCACCTTAAATTTATTCTACGGTTTAATCCATCACTAAGTTCGTCTTACCATATCTATAACTATGAATAAAGATACAAATTATTCCAAATCTATTCCATCATAACTACCATATAAGTATTTATTTTTATTGAAAGGTATTTTTTAGGATATCCCTGCCAATTGATTGACTAGATAAAACTATTTTCTCTTCTATTAACCATTATATTCTCTATGGAATTAATATATTATATTTTATGATTCTATTTGAAAATTAGTTACATATATTTAATATTTTTTAAATATGATTCCTATTTTTATTCATTAAGATAACCAATATATGTTTATGAATGAATTTTGTATTCCATATATTTATATGAAACACATGTAAACGAACATAAATTTTTTTATGTGAGAAAATATATTTATATATCCCTCCAATACAGTGGGTAAATAGTTATATCTCCTGAGATCACTATGTTATAGGTTGACGTGATGTACACTTCATTTTTCTAAATTTTACTCTTGGGAATGATGCATTTAGGTTATATTCTCTTATTTTATTTGTGGATATAATTAATATATCCCTTTAATGTATTATATGATGGTATTAATGTAGATACACAACATTTCTTATGAATTTATATTCCCATGTATATTCCATAAAATAATTTTATATAACATTAATTCTTTGTTAGTATCATTATATTGCAAATTCATACACAATAGTATATTATATGAATTTTGGATCATTATTTTTTGATTTTATGTCATCATCTAGGATTATTAAATAACAATTCATGAAAAAATTTATTATATTATAATCTTACTATATTGACAGCTCATATGTGTCTCACTGTTATGGTATTACCCTTTGATAAAAATTTGATCTCACTCCATAGTAATGTTTCCACTGTTATCTAAGAGATTATAGTTTAAAATAAAATTTTAATCAACTTATAAGGGGTATTTGATAATGTACATGATTAAATTTTAAGGTATATGAATAGGTTGATGATGTAATCTCTACCTCATTCCTCGAGGAACAAATTTTTTTGTATTCATAGTTGATTTTTATTCAATTTATTTATAGAAATTATGTATGTGATGTGCCTAAAATATACTTTTTTCATTGGTATTGTAATAATCCAGAAAATTCCATGGAAACGTTTTTCATTGGAATGAGATTATTTCATCACTAGGGAATGAGACAGCATGTGATTCCGAGGCGCATAGAAGCTGGAATGTATTTTTTAATCATTATTTAATATATGTTCAGTAATTTGGTGAGCGGGTTTTTCTATCGTTTGAACTAGTGCGCGGGTCAAAAATATAAGTGCAATATTGAGTTTAGAACATTAGGATTCATCTAGGAATGGCTTAACCTCAATCATCATGGTGCAACTAAAAAAATATTAATTTCAGACATTTTAATGAAAAATATTAAATAAACTTAAAGAATTTTACTGTTTATATAATTTGAAATGAGTTCACTACAACACAGACACCAGTCAGTGATACGGTGTAGCGATGATGGAATTTTGACTCATTAAAGAATCTCATTAATGAATCAGCATGGAGACACACAATGTGTAATCCACCATTGATTAATCATATATCTAGGGTTGAAATCTACCTTGGGAAAACTTATGGTGATGAGAATCTCTCTCTCTATCACTATTGACAACGATGAACGAAGAACACTCGTGGAGAATGATATCAGAACTGGGAATTGACGAGTGGTGGTGAATGCCTATGAATCACAGATCGACGAACGATGGTGAATAACAGTGGATCACGGATCGAAAAAAAACATAGATCACCCTCCTTTGTTAATGACAGAACTGAAATACATGTTGGAATTTTTCTCTGTGTTCTATATAATCACCCTCCCTCATTCTTCTTTTCAACAATGAATGTGGATCAACCCAAAAAAAGGTTGACCTACTGTTTGTTCATTATTGCGAGATCGGTTCTTGATATTGTGTGGAGAAAAAAGATTTTTAATCTGAGTGAGCATTCTTAAACCCCCTGAAACATGTTTATAAGCTCTAACGTGGAGGGATCGGTCCAACCGAATAAGTCATGGATCACTTCATAGTGGTTGATTGTGTTCTTCGTAATAGAATGTTGCAATCAACAAGAAGATGGCCCCAAGGCCATTGTAGTAATGGAGGGGACCCGAGAGGCTTGAGGACATAGTCAAATTTGAAAACGCTCCACTGAAGCATTTCTGTCTTTCTACGGAAGTTCAGGTCGGCGTGTCGGCACCGGCGAATGTATATTTGTAGCAGTGGCGGTGCACAATGACAGTGCACCGAGGAGGGCCATGGTAGAACAAACAGGGGACATAGGTGTGGGCCGCCGGCTGGCGGAGTTAGCACACCACAGCGGAAGAGCAGGAGGCCACTGCCGAACAATCGTGGCGGTGCACTAGAGGGGCGGTGACATGTTGTGGAGGAGGAAACATGCAACTGTAGGTCGTGTTGAACAATGAGGGGGGTGGTCAGGTTGACCGGCCATGGGTTCCCCCATATGGACCGGCCGATCCGTTCCGGGTTGATCCAGGCCAGGCCGAATAAAATCGTCTCATTGGGTGATTCGATGGACTGGGTCCTGTGTGGCCCAATGGGCCTGACAGATAGGACAAGTCATGCGAGACCCCAGTCCAGGTTGGTCAGGTCAGTCCAAACCAGTCAGACTGGGCCCAGATGCAAGTAGCTTTTGTTTAAAAAATTTCTTATCTCTCAAAATAGGCATCTGATTGACATGCCTTCCATGGAGTTGGGACCCTGGTGATGAGGCAATCCTTTTTGTATACTCTTGTCTGTCTGACCAAGTTAGATCGGGATAAGATGTGACTGGCCCCTATTTATAGAAGGAGATGTATCTTTTAGACCGTGTGTTCGATCGACACACCATTTTCAACATTGGGTCACTTGTGATGAGGTTGTCCTAATGAGATACTCTACGTGAGTTTTGGAAGAGGTTGGAAAATGGCCGAGTTGGATTGGACTCGAATCCAACCGGGACCTTTTTACAAAAATGCCCATATCATATAGACCCGGTGTTTATTAGACGCGTCGTCTATTGCATTGAGACCCTTATGATGAGATTTTCCTTTCGGTTACTCTAAGTTGGAATTCCCAGAATTTTAGGTATGACTGATTTCTTGAGGAGAAGATCCTCCCGGAATCAAGCGATCATAGGGCTGGAATTCAGTAGTTGGGCAGGATGTGAAAAATGAAGAGAAAAACTTAGTGGTTCTTCAACAAAGTGACCTTTCATTGATATGTATATGAGTGTCCCTTTTTGGATCAGCATCAGAGAGACCCTCTATTGATCAGTATGAGGGTGACCCTTAATGGAACATTAGTAGTGCAACCCATCATCGATTAGTCGTAGAGCGACCCCTCGTGGATTAGTAGCCGAGAAAACTATAACACCCTGAGATTTTATGAGAAATATTTTTTATGTGTTTTTTTATACGTAACACCAAAGGAATGTTTCACATCGCACAATATGGACTTCGCTTGCATTACACGCAATCGCGACCTTACTCGATAGCGTGTGTAGTACGCAATACCGGGTTTCACTAAACAATGATATATTATTATGGACTAGCAGTTATGAATAGTATTAAATAAATTTTGAATTTTATAACATTATTATTCATCTTACACATTTTCTAGAATATGGTAAGAGAACAAAATAAAATTTTCAGGTAAAATAAGTATTTTTAAAAAAATGCAGTTTTGCCGCCTTTTGGTGGCACAACCACATTAAATCTAGTTTTTGACATGTTTATAAGTTAAATTTGAAAAAATAAAATTTTAATTTTTAATCAGGATATAAAAATTTACTTTGGATAAATTTTTGATACTTTTCGGATAACTTTCATATTTTGATGAATAGTAAAAATATGCTAATTTTTAATTAAAAACAACTTTTTCCATTGAGATAATTTATATGGTTAAATTATAATATTGAGTGGTTTTAAAGTATAAATAGAATATATTTTCACCATTTAATATAATTTATGTCTTTAGCATTATTTTCACATTGAATTCATAGGTAAAAACATTTCAATCTTTGACAATGTTTTAACTTCTAAAAACCATTTTCATAACAACGGGATTTATTTTAAATTAATTATTGCAACTTATGTGTTTTTAATTTTTAAAAATGGATTCCATATTTTGAATAAGTGGGTATAAATTATGTTAATAGTCTACTTTTTTATTTTTTGGGCATTATGAATAGTAACTACGATAAATTTTATTTAACATAGTTAAAGGTAAATTGGGTAAGTAAGGGTAAATATAAGATTATAAAATTACCCTAACACCTGAAAAAATCCTATTGGATGACCAAAAGTCGACCCATATCTCCTAAGGGTCGGATTAGATTCATTTATTGGACTTTTTTCCATGATAATAATTTAATTATTATTAAAACCATAGATTGTGACAACATGTCACTTTCTTAAATCTTATAAGTATAATAATTTTAATTTAGTGATAAACTTAATAAAACATCAAACATGAATAGTGTCCATAAAGTTAATACAATTATATACATCATATAAATTTATTTATAATTTTTATGGATTAAATAATTATCATTAATTATGACACAATAGTGATGTTGAAATTATTTTATTAATTAAAATATAAATAAATGGTTTTAAAAATATTAAAATAAATATTATATGAACTATTTAATGCACTCCACTAATTTTATAGATACATATGACATTTTATGGATATATTAAAGCTTTTATTTTGAACATATATTCTTTATATATTTTATTTAAATTCCAATAAATGAATAGTGTCAAAATTGACACTATTGTTATTTTATAAAAATAACACATTATAAAATTGTTTAAAAATCCCAAAAATATTTAAAAATTATAAATTAAAATTTATATGGTCTAAAATGTCATAAAGTGTCAAATTATGGAAAACTGACAACACATATATAATTATTTATAATAATTTAAAATTTAGAATATTATTACCACAAATAAAATTAAATTGATAAATAAGGATAAATCAAGTTGATAATGTTTAAAATTAATTCCTAACATGTATAAATTTTATTGGTTGATGATATTACAACCCTATCTCATCTATTCTTTGGATATGAGTCATTTTGGAATTTTTTATGTGTGGTTGGGATTTAATATAAACTAATATTTCTTTTATTTCCAAAGGTGCCCCTCTCCTCTATATAAAAGGGAACCTCCTACCTCTCCTCCTCAAACCAATTTGAGCCTTCATGCTCGGCCAATCCCTGCCCATTTCACTTCCCCACTTCCCTAGTAACATCCTAGAGTTCTTGGTCTTCTTCAAAGACCAATTGTAGTTCCCTAAGAGGAGGTCTCAAAGAGGCGCTTCAAAGAAGAGGTAATGTCTGTTACCGATTATTTCAACATTATTTCTTCTTCCACTTCTTCTTATTTAGTTGTTTCATTATGAATTAATAACATCATTATCACTAATATACGGATATGTTATTATAAGTATGAAACAACCCTATTTAACCATCTATCCATCCTACAGAAAATGAAATCACCGCGCGTGCGTATGTATGGAATACCGTCTCCACGCCGTGGTGTAATCTATTTTCCATCACCCCATTACGTGGATAGGTATAATGGTGAAAATAAATAACTATATGTGATTATTGTAAAGTTTTATTGATTCTGAAATAGTATACATACATTCCAATACAATTCCACGATCATGGGAACGCTATCATCGCTCGTGCATACGTACGGAATACTGTCTCCACGATGTGATGTGATTCGTTCTACATGATCTTAATTGAATAATGATTATATAAATGAATTGAATGAATAAATATGATATAGAGTACACTAATACCATTCTTTAAATTAGGTATCTATAACCTAAAGAGAAGAATACGAATTTATTCGACAAAACACGCATAAGAACAAAAAGTAATAAACACCTGAATAACAAGTAGTAATGAAATATTACTTATAAGAAGCTAATAATATGACCGTATATGATATCATAAAAATAAGTATGATTCTGGAATAATTCAATAACATTATTTATATAATTATACAGGAGGTTTGGACACTTACGAAGCAAATCAGACCTAAGGTAAGGGAAAATCTCACAATCTCATTTTTATCCGAGATTAATTATACATCACAATTTGCTGGGGAATATTTATCATCCACATCCATGTTTACTCAATATGTAATATTATTTCCATCCACATAAAATTTATTAAATCCAATTTTACTTTTCTGTGAGTTTTTAGTAAAAGATATGAAAGGAATCTTTTGTCGTTTTTCGTACGATGTCCTTTTTGACTTCTTCGGCCAAAGTACGAGTAGAATGTTTTTTTAAAACCAAGTCTTCGAAGGGTGTTATCCATAAGGGACTTCAATAGCTACGAGGAAATTTTTCGATGTGCTCTCAAGGTTGAGATGGAGAATGGTGTAACCCATCAGTCACATGGGTTTGATAAGAAGAGGAAAATGGAATTCAATGGAAAATCTAAATACCACACTAAAATGAAGATGAGTTTTCCATTATGCTCAAAGTGTGGAAAGAAACATGGAGGAAATTGTCTTAAGGGGACAAGAAAATGTTATAAGTGTGGAAAAGAAGGTCATCGGGCAATTGAATGTCGAAATAATGGGAAGAAGATGTCTAATGATGCAAACAATGTAAGGGATACAAAGAATGAACCTACTACACTTCAGTGTTTCAAGTGCAAGGATATTGGTCATTATGCCAATAAATTCCCAAATCCAAGGGTTGATTATGATGATCGACGTCAACAAACTCTTAAGGCCAAAGACAAAGGAAAGTCACATGAAATTACTATCGGTTATGTGGAGTATGACAACGAAGTTGTGAGATGTACACTTACCATCCACTCTAAAGTAGAAAATGTTTTATTTCACTCTGGATCCACCCACTCTTTTATTTCTGAAGAATTTTCTATGGGTATCACCGTATTACCTCAACAATTAGATGTTGAGTTAGCTGTGACAACCCCTAATGGCACAACAGTCGCATCAAAAGTTTATAATTCTTCTCCGATTGAAGTTTATGTGAAATTCCTTCCTGTAAATCTTTTGGTCCATCCTATAGTGGAATTTGATGTGATTCATGGCATGGATTGGCTTTCTTTATATGGAGCTCATATCAATTTCCAAAGGAGGGATGTCGCATTTCATATTCTAGATCAATCTATGATAGTGTATCGATGCAAGGATGAACATAACCTTCCAGTGGAAATTTCTTCCATCTTATGGGTCTTGATTCCACTAAATTAAGTTTATTTATCTCAAATGGTTACTGAGAAACTCAAGATTAAGAATATTCCCATTGTACGGGAGTTTGACGATGTCTTTCAGGAGGAATTGTCGGGTCTTGCACCAAACCGTGAAGTTGATTTTTCAATAGAACTCGTACCGGGTGCTTTGACTATTTCAAAGAAGCCTTATAGAATGGACCCAATTGAGTTGTAGGAATTGAAGAAGCAACTCCAAGAGAATCTTGATAAAGGATTCATATGACCTAGTGCATCACCATGGGGAGCACCTATTCTGTTTTTTAATAAGAATGATGGATCAATGAGACTATGCATTGATTATCAAGAACTTAACAAGATCACTATCAAGAACAAATATCTTCTCCCGCACATTGATGAATTATTTGACCAACTATGCGGAGCTCAATACTTTTCCAAGATTGATCATCGTTCAGGGTATCATTAATTAAAGTTCAAAAGGGAGGATATACCAAAGACAACTTTCTGTACAAGGTATGGACACTATGAATTTATAGTGATGCCATTTGGTATTACTAATGCCCCCGTTATCTTCATGGATCTGATTAATAGAGTCTTTAGAGACTATCTTGATCTGTTTGTGGTAGTCTTTATTGATGATATTCTTGTCTATTCAAAGAGAAAGGAAGAACATGAAGATCACTTGAGAATTATATTGAAGACCCTGAGATAGGAGAAGCTTTATGCCAAATTTACCAAGTGCTAATTTTGGCTTCAAAAAGTTTAATTTTTGTGTCACATAATCTCAAAAGAGGGGATATTTTTGGATCCAACAAAAATAGAGGTTATCGAAAGTTGGTTGAGACCAAAAATAGTAACTGAGATATGAAGTTTTCTTAGTTTGTCTGGATATTATCGACGTTTTGTAAAAGATTTTCTATGATTATCTAATCCACTCACCAAGTTTAATCGGAAAGGAGTTAAGTTTGTTTGGATGGAAGAATTTGAATATAATTTCAAGGAGTTGAAAAGAAGGTTATCCAGTGCTCCTGTACTCACACATCCTTGTAGTGGAGAAAGGTTTGTGATCTACAGTAATGCATCCAAGAAGGGGTTGTGGTGTGTTCTTATGCAAAATGATATGGTGATAGCTTATGCCTCATGACAGTTGAAAATCCATGAGAAAAATTACCAAACTCATGATTTGGAGTTAGTTGCGGTAATCATTGCATTAAATATTTGGAGGCATTATCCTTATGGAGAAAGGTGTGATATTTATAATGATCACAAAAGTTTAAAGTATATTTTCACACAAAAGGAGCTGAATATGCGCCAAAGAAGATGGTTGGAGCTGATTAAGGATTACGACTGCTCAATTCATTACCACCCTGGGAAAGCAAACAAGGTGGCAGATGCATTAAGTCGACAAGACCATGCTAGCTTATCCATGATGAGGATAAAAAAAGATCCAATATTTATGGATTTACAAAGGATGGATCTTGGAATTATAATGGAAGGGGAAAAATTGTATCTTTATCAAATGAATGTTCAACCATCTATACATGTGAAGATTAAAGAGGCACAGAAATAAGATGTAGAGTTACAAAAGAAGGTGAGAAATATCCATGAATTCAACCTCGATTATGATGGGATAATAAAGTTCAGGAATCGGGTTTGTGTTCCTCCCATCCCAGAATTAATGAAGGAGCTTCTGGATGAGGCTCATAGTTCTTCATTCTCTATTCATCCGGGAAGCACAAAGATGTATAGGGACCTGAATGAGTACTTCTGGTGGGATGGCATGAAAAGAGATGTTGCTGAATATGTCTCTCGATGCTTGGTTTGTCGGTAAGTTAAAGCTGAGAGACAGAAGTCTAAGGGGATGTTACAACCATTACCCATACCAGAATGGAAATGGGAAAACATCACTATGGACTTTTAACTGGACTTCCTAAAACATCCAAAGGAAATAATGCTATTTGGGTTATAGTTGATCGTCTTACAAAGTCTGCACACTTCATTTATATTAGAGAGGATTTCTATCTAGATCATCTTGTCAGGATATACCTAAAGGAAGTGGTAAGATTTCATGGAGTACCACTTTCCATTATATCTGATCGGGATCCAAGGTTTACCTCAAAGTTCTGGCGAAGTCTTCAGCATACTCTGGATAAAAGAGTTGAGTTTCAGCACTACTTATCATCCTCAGACAGAAGATCAGTCTGAGAGGACAATTCAAACTCTAGAAGATATGTTGATATCTTACTCTATAGATTCCAAAGGTGGTTGGGATCAACACCTACCTTTGTTGGAATTTTCTTATAATAATAGCTTTCACTCCAGTATTCAGATGGCTCCTTATGAATCTCTCTATGGAAAGAAATGCAGGACTCCAACTTGTTGGGATGAAGTTGGGGAAAGAAATCTATTAGGACATGATGTTGTTGATGAAATGGCAGAAAAGGTCAGATCTATTCAACAACAGATAAGAGCATCTCAGAGTCGACAAAAAAGTTATGCCTACAACCGAAGAAAAGACCTAGAGTTTGAAGTGGGTGATAAATTGTTCTTACGAATATCTCCCTGGAAGAGGGTCATGATATTTGGAATGAAGGGAAAGTTGATCCCTAGATATATCGGTCCTTTTTAAATTTTGGATCATGTTTGGAAGGTAGCTTACCGATTGGAACTTCCACCAAATCTCTCTCAAGTTCACGATGTGTTCCATGTATCTCTCCTGATAAAGTACGTACCTGATCCTTCACATGTACTCAGCTCAGAAGTTGTACCGCTAGAGAACGATCTTTCTTATGAAGAATAGCCAATAGAGATTCTGGATCGTAGTGAAAAATTCTTATGGAACAAGACCACTCGCTTGGTGAAAGTATTATGGAGGAACCACCAATTAGAAAATTTTACACGTGAACTTGAGGATTTGATGAGGGAGAGGTATCCTCATCTGTTTGTAATAAAGTGACGAATTTCTATGGTGAAATTCATTTTAAGGGGGGTAGAATGTAACACCCTAATATTTTATGAGAAATATTTTTTTATGTCTTCTATTATACGCAACACCAATGGAATCTTTCACAGCACACAATACGGACTTGGCTTGCACTAGACGCAATCGTGACCTTCCTCGATAGCGTGTGTACTACTCAATACCGGGTTTCACTAAACAACGATATATTATTATGGACTAGCCATTATGAATAGTATTAACTACAGTTTTAATTTTATAACATTATTATTCATCTTACACACTTTCTAGAATATGGTAAGAGAACATAATAAATTTTTCAGGTAAAATAAGTATTTTTCAAAAAATGCAGTTTTGCCTCCTTTTGATGGCGCACCCACATTAAATATAGTTTTTGACACGTTTATAAGTTCAATTTGACAAAATAAAATTATTCTTTTGAATTAGGATATAAAAATTTACTATGGCAAAATTTTTTATATTTTTCTGATAACTTTCATATTTTGATGAATAGTAAAAATACACTAATTTTTAATTAAAAACAAATTTTTTCATTGAGATAATTTATATGGTTAAATTATAATATTTAATGGTTTTAAAGTATAAATAGAATATATTTTTACCATTTAATATAATTTATGTCATTAGCATTAATTTCACATTGAATTCATAGGTAAAAACATTTCAATCTTTGACAATGTTTTAACTTCTAAAACCCATTTTCTTAACAACGGGATTTATTTTAAATTAACTACTGAAACTTATGTGTTTTGAATTTTGAAAAATGGATTCCATATTTGGAATCAGGGGGTCCAAATTATGTTAAAAGGATACTTTTTATTTTTTGGGCATTATGAATAGTAACTACGGTAAATTTTATTTACCATAGTTAAAGATAAATCGGGTAATTAAGGGTAAATATAAGATTATAAAATTACCCTAACACCTGCCAAAATCCTATTGGATGACTAAAAGTAGACCCATATCACCTAAGGGTCGGATTAGATTCATTTAATGGACTTTTTCCATGAAAATAATTTAATTATTATTAAAACCAAAGAATGTGACAACATGTCACTTTCTTAAATCTTATAAGTATAATAATTTTAATTTAGTGATAAAATTAATAAAACTTCAAACATGAATAGTTTATAGAACGATAATACAATTATCTACATCATAGAAATTTATTTCGAATTTTTAGGGATTAAATAATTATCATTAATTATGACACAATAGTGATGTTGAAATTATTTTATTAATTAAAATATCCAATAAATGGTTTTAAAAATAATAAAATAAATATTATATGAACTATTTAATGTGCTCCACTACTTTTTTAGATACATATGACATTTTATGGATCTATTAAAGCTTTTAGTTTGAACATATCTTCTGTATATATTTTATTTAAATTCAAATAAATGAATAGTGTCAAAATTGACACTATTGTTATTTTATAAAAATAACATATTATAAAATTTTTTAAAAATCACAAAAAATTTTAAATATTATAAATTAAATTTTATATAGTCTAAAATTTTTTAAAGTGTCAAATTATGGAAAATTCAAAACACATATGTAATTATTTATAATAATTTAAAATTTAGAATATTATTACCACAAATAAAATTAAATTGATAAATAAGGATAAATCAAGTTTATAATGTTTAAAATAAATTCCTAACAAGTCTAAATTTTTTTTGTTGATGATATTACAACCCTATATAATCTAAGCTTCGGATATGAGTCATTTTGGAAGTTTTTATGTGGGGTTTGGATTTAATATAAACAAATATTTCTTATATTTCCAAAGGTGCCCCTCTCCTCCCTTATAAAAGGTCACCTCCTCCCTCTCCTCCTCACACCAATTTGAGCATTCAATCTCAGAAAATCCCTGACCATTTAACTTTCCCACTTCCCTATAGACATACTAGAGGTCCTGGTCTTCTTCAAAGACCAATTTTAGTGCCCTAAGAGGAGGTCTCCAAGAGGCTCTTCAAAGAAGAGGTAAAGTCCGTTACCGATTCTTTCAATTTTATTTCTTCTTCCACTTATTATTCTTTAGTTGTTTCATTATAAATTAATAACATCAGTATCAATCATATAATTATATGTTATTATAATTATGAAACAACCCAATTTCACCATCTATCCATCCTATGGAAAACGAAATCACCGCGCGTGCGTACGTACGGAATATCATCTCCATGCCGTGGTGTAATCTATTTTCCATCACCACATTACTTGAATGTGTATAATGGTGCAAATAAATAACTATATGTGATTATTGTAATGTTTTATTTATTATGAAATAGTATACATACACTCCAATACAATTCCACGATCATGGGAATGATATCATCGCTCGTGTGTACGTACGGAATACCATCTCCACGAAGTGATGCGATTCGTTCTACATGATCTTCATTGCATAATGATTATATAAATGAATTGAATGAATAAATATGATATATAGTACACTAATACCATTCTGAAAATGAGGTATCTATAACCTAAAGAGAAGAATAAGAATTTATTCGACAAAACACGCATAAGAACAAAAAGTAATAAACACCTGAATAACAAGTAGTAATGAAATATTACAAATAAGAAGCTAAGAATATGACCATATATGATATCATAACAATAATTATGATTCTATAATCAGCCAATAACATTATTTAAATCATTATACAGGAGGTTCGGACACTTACGAAGCAAATCGGACCTAAGGTAAGGGAAAATCTCACAATCTCATTTTTATCCGAGATTGTTTATACTTCAGAATTTACTAGGGAATATTTATCATACAAATCCATGTTTACTCAATATGTAATATTATTTCCATCCACCTACAATTTATTAAATCCAATTTTACCCTCCGGTGAGTTTTTATTAAAAGATATGAAAGGAATCTTCTGTCATTTTTTGTACGAGTTACATTTTGACTTTTCCGGCCAAAGTCGGAGAAGAATTTTTTTTTACTTATACAGAATGAATGGATTTTTAGAGCATTATTTCCATGAATCTTCCGTTACATGTTTTCAAGTTTATTTTTAATAAACTTTTTTTAGTTCAAAATTATATGACATGTTTAGAAAGGAAAATGTTTTTGAAGTAGAAAGGATATTTTCCTCAAGAATGGAGTTCAAGTGTTTTATAAAAATTATTTTCCATATAAGATAATATAAGGTTCTATTTCTATCCCTATTATTACATTGATTTGATTATGTTTTGATGGAAATATTTTTATGAATTCCTTTATCTAATATTATTTGTTTTATGATGTCATGATCTTTGATATTCCCATTTTTATTACATGGGTTATGCTATGTTGTATGGTTTATGATTTTGTGGAAAACATAAAAATGGTATCGTTATGAGATGGGTGGGACCTATATCTCCATCCAACTCATTGGTTAAAGATTTTATATCTCATGAGATATACATGGCTAGAACGGCAGGTTAAACCGGTTCAGTGAAACAGGACTGAAACGAGGAGTGAACTCGGTTCAGAAATGGACTTTGCCCAATAAGATAGTCTTGGAAATGAGTCTTGACTAATAAGAAATGATTCTCTATGATTATGTGTGTATGCCACAAAGTTTCATGTTTTAAGTCATTATTATTTGTATTACATTTCACTACCATGATTTATCCCATGTTATGAAATTATGATCTCTTTTACAGGGTAAGATTTCCAAAATGTTATGTTCTTATGAATTTGATGTGATTGATATTTCTTTTGTTTACCCTTACTGAGCATTTGAGCTCACCCTTTTGTATGTTTTCTTTCCCCAGGTCAGGAAGAAGGTTATTAAGTAAGATATGCCAAAAGGTACTATAGATATGATGAAATAAATGGTAGGCAATGTAGATGCTTTATGAACCAGTTGTTTATGTTTCCCAGTTTCTAAAGACACTATACATATATGGTCCTTTAATGGTTTTGTTATATGTTGTTATAAGTATGCTTCAATTTTGATGTATTAACCATTTATGTAAAGTATGGGTCGCTATAAAAACCTTCATGGATCAGGCGCAGAGCGACCCTTCATGGATTAGTAGTAGAGCCTCTCAATAGAATAAGACGATCTAGATTTACGACTAAAAATATTTAATTTTGTTCTAAAGTTATACTTGGTGTGATTTGTGTCTTTTTCTGGTTGCTATACTTTGAGATCTTACATTGTGGTATTTTTCATTGTGGATTTCTGTTAGACCCGGGTTGGTCCTGGGGTCCCTACTGAGTATTGTTACACTCACCCCAACACAGGCTTCGCCTGCACCTATTGAGTCTTGTACAGATGATGGACAAATATGACTGGGATGTTGGGGAGCTAGGGCTAGATGGTGCTCGAATGTGGATCAATAGAGGTGGTGTGTTAAAGTGACATCTAATAGTGAGTTATACCTACCCTTCATATAGAATCCTTGGAAGATGACCTCCTGAAGTTGTACTTATTTTTTTATACTTTCCTTTCAGTTGGGCTTTTATTACCTCCCATTTTACTTTTTGTATTACTTTTAAGTGTTTTTGGTTCTAGTTTCAGCTTACTTTCCATAGTATGGGCTACTTTTGTGTTTACAGGTTGAAATGAAATGCCTTCCCTTTTTAGTATATTCCTTTTTGGTGATAGTCATCAGCCCCAGGCCAATAGAAGCTTGGATTTTGGAAGTAACGACAAGGGCCATGGGGGACGGGTTTGTTAAAATATGCTATCAATGGTTGGTTGGTTCTACCAGAAGAACTAATAGTATGTATTTTTTATGTGGAAATAGTCTTAATAGTTTTGAGTTTGGATTTTAGGATAGGGAGTCCAATATTGGTGCGGTGGCTGATGTATCCATACACTAGGACCCTGAATTCTGTTTTCTGACTCAGTACACGAAATCCCTGGTTGGATGTGTTTTACAGATTTTTTTCTTTTGATCTCTTTGAGTCATCTCACCAGTTATAACTTACCTAACCATGGTCCAACATAAATTCTCTCACGATGCCTCCATATAGAGAGCCAGCTAGGATTCTAGTGAGGGATCAGGATGATGGTCCACTGAGTGAAGAGTTCTTAGTGTAGGGACCAATTCCACAGATAGAAACTCCGGGTGGTGTGACATAGGCACCCCACCCATAGAAGAAAAATTTCTCCTTGAATTTCTAGCAGAGTATGCATGTTGGATAAACATGATTCTTGAATTCCATAGTAATATACCTCTAATGTTTCTAGGCGATATACTTCCTCAATTAGTTGAGTATTGGCTGGAGGTGGTGACACGAGTTTTCCACCTGGTGAGGACACCTCCAGACCAGATAGAAGTTCTAGCTGCTAGCCTTATATGCGGTGAGGCAGGGATATGGTGTGGCTTAACACTCTATAGGATGACCATGTGGTACTGGATCAGTAGTGTGAGGCCCCACAAGCAGTGGACACCGGCACAGGGGAAGGTTTTGGTTCTCATGTTGTGGGTAGGTAAACATAGCTCGAGACTGCCCGACCCGCCGTACAGACGACCAATAGATGGTTTCGGGGCCACTGAGGCAGAGGATAGAACAGGGCAGTCTGCAAAGTGGCAGACGTGGCAGGGGAGAAGGTAGAACAGTAGGTGATTGTAGGATGTATGTGGTACTACCACCAACACCCCCAGGTGGTCCACCATGAGCTCAGGGAGTAGGTGGTCAGGGGCAGGATATCTTTAGGCGATGGATGCCTATGATCATGGTGCTTCTAATATGATTTGAGGTATTATTTCATTATACTCCACCTTAGCTAAATTTCATATAGACACAGGTTCCAATTAATCATTCCTTTCCATGGACCTTGTTCGAAGCTCATAGATTCTGATCGAGCCATTGGATTAATCCTTATGATTAGAGACTCCCATGAGAGGGGATTCCATGATCACATAGTAGTGTCGATACTCTGTGCTTACTCTGGAAAGCAAGATCTTTAGTTGGGATCTCTAAGTTTTAGTGTTAAGGCCTTACAATGTCATTCTGGGTAGGGAGAACCATGATTCATGCTCTAATTGACTATTATACGTGCACAGTGCAGTGTATCTGTAGATATGGGTAACAATTTTTCTTTTTTAGTGAGGAGGAAAACGGTGAAACATAGGATGGACTCACACATAGGAGGGTGCAGCTAATCACTCTTCAGTTGGCTAGGATGACCCTCAGTCCGGTTGATGAGATGATTCCACAGTATCCTGTAGTGGTGGATCAACACGAGGACATATTAGTGATGTTGAATGGCATGAAAAACAACTAAGAAGTGTGCATGGGAATCATGAAAAGGATCTTCTAGTAGTACATAGACCAGTTTTTAGTGGTCTTAATTGATGATGTCTTAGTGTATTCTGCATCCAAGAAGGAGTACGCGATATACTTGAGGTTTGTTCTGGACACACTCCCAGAGCAACAGCTTTAAGGTAATCTCTCAAAGTGTGATTCTAGATATGAACGGTTTATTTCCTTGTAATTATACTCTTAGTGGATAGAGTTGCAGTATATCTAGTGAAGATTGAGGTGGTTCTTTCTCAGGATCCACCCAAGAGTATTAGCGATGTGTGGAGTTATCTTTGTCAAGTGGGGTAATATCAGAGGTTTCTACCCATCTTCTATAGAGTATAATCACCCTTGAAGTGTGTTAACAATGAATGGAAACCCCTTTGTCTAGATGGAATGATTTCATTAGATCTTTTAGCAGCTGATGTCGAGCTTGATTAGTTCTCCTATCTTGAGGCTGCCATAGGACGGAACTGACTATATGGTGTTATGTGATTCATCAATAACTGGGATTAGTTGTGTCCTTATGTAGGAAATACAGTTGATTTCTTACATCTTGTGATAGTTGAAACAACATGAGTAGAGTGATGTGGCTCATGAATTTAAGTTGAAAATGATAGTCTTCACTCTGAAGATGTGGAGACACTACTTGATGGGTGAGAATTTATTCATATACTCAAACCATAAGAGTATAAAGTATATCTTTTCTCATAAGGATCTGGATTTAAAATAGTGAATATGGAAAGAGTTTATATTGGACTATGACTATGAGATAGTCTATACACTTGGGAAGGGGAATGTAGTGGCAGATTCTCTTTGCAAGAGACCGAGTTCACAGTTACTAAACGAGGCCATAGAGCATTTGGCCTTGCTTCAGATATCCTTCATGGATAGGGGAGAAAAAGTTTCTTCAGTAGATTGTAGTTTCCCCTCCACTCTTACTGTGATCCAGTGAGGCACAACTCAGATATTCTAGTTGTAAGACTAAACCTGCTCAGATATCCACAGGGCATGCTCCTGATGGATATTCGTAAATTGGGAGCATATCATCCTTTATAGAGGGAACACTGTAGTACCAGTCATGTTGTGGGAGGAGGTGTTGAGGTTGTTCGATACACCCCATTTGGTGGTACATCCAGTTGTTAAAAATATGTACTAGGACCTCTGATATCAGTACTAGTGGCCCGGGATGAATAAGGTAGTGGAAAATTTTGTCTTGAGATGCCTCACTTGTGAGCAAGTGAAGGATGAGCACCAGGTTCACGTAAGTTTGACACAACCACTCAATGTACCTGAGTGGATGTGGTGTGGGGTATCAATTGGATTTGTGATAGGCTTTCCGTATACATCTAGGAGGCACGATATAATATGGGTGATCATCGAATGACTCACCAAGTCAGCCCACTTTCTACCCTATTAGGACCAGGGTTCAGTATAGGGCTTGGGATTCCTCTACGTGTAGAAGATAGTTCGACTCCATGGATTCCCATATACGATAGTCTCATATTTTTATACATTCTTTACATCCTATATGTGGAAGGGATTGAAAGATTATTTTGGGAATCATCTGTTCCTAAGAACATGCTTCATGCTTGTGTCCCAGATTTTGGTCGCAGTAGGGAGGAGCACCTACCACTGGTGGAGTTTCGATAAAACACATCTACCACTCTGCAATCTTTATGGCACCATTGGAGGAACTATAAGAATGAATATGATAATAAAAATTATACTGGACATACCTAGGGGAGTTAGCACTCATGGGTCCAAAGATGGTGCATGCTACCAATGAGAAGGTGCAGGTCATCCAAGAGTGGGTGAAGGGTGCACAGAGCTGACAGAAGTCCTATAAAAATAGGAAATGGAATCCTTTTGAGTTATAGGGGCACCATGTATTCCTATGGGTCTCCCCTAGACAGGGAGCTGGAGATTTATGACATGGTGGCTTCTACGGAGTACTTGGTTGAGATAAAGGATCATCAAGAGAGGATCCTTCATGGACAGTTGATTCCTCTGGTGCATGTTCATTGGAAGCATAAGAATCTCGAAGAGATAACTTAGGAGTGAGAGTCTTAGATGTGTGCTAAGTACCCATTTATTTCTGTTTAGCTTTTTTTTTATTTTAGGATTGTAAATCCCTATGATTGGGAGAATGTAATACCTCAAAAAATTCCATGTAATATTTTTGCGTTTGAATGTGATTATTTTGCCACCAGGCTCTGATAAGGCATGTGATTCTAAGGCCCCGAGTGGCCAGAACATATTTTTTAAACATTATATAAATTATGTTCAATAATTGTTTGATCGAGTTTTTTGACTTTTGAACCGGTGCTCAGATCTAAAATCTGATGGCACTGTTGACTTCACAACACCAGGATTCACCTTGTAATTACTTATCCTCGACTGGTGTAGGTCAACCGAAAAAGATAAATTTAAAACTTTTTAAAGAAAAAGATAAAATAGCCCTAAAATATTTTAATGTTTATTTTATTTGAAATGATTTTTCTATGACACAGCGACCAGTTATCACTGCGATGCATCAACGAGGAAATGATGACTCATTAAGGAATCTCATTAATAAATTAGCATGGTGACATACAATTAATCTCCCACCTCTGATTAATCATATATCTAGGGTTGAAAAACAACCCTCGGAAAATCATTGGCTACGAGGATCTCTCTCTCTGTCTCCCTCTAACAACGATGAATGAAAAATACTTATGGAGAACAATATCGGATCTGGGAATTGAAGAACGATGGTGAACACTAGTGGATCACGGATCGACGATGACTCAGATCACCCTCCTTTATCAATGATAGATCTGAGATCCATGTAGGGATTTCTTTCAGCATTTATTGTGATCTCCCTTTCCTGTTCTTCATTTCAATGATGAATGTGGATCAACCCATGAACAGGTTGACCTGGGGTTCGGTCATTCTTGTGGGATCAGGTCTTGATATTGTGGGGAGATATGGGATTTTGAATCTACATTATCATTCTTTACCCCCCCTTGAAATAGTTTATAATTCCAAACGTAGAGGGTTCGGGCCAACCGAACAAGGCTCGGATCCCTTCGTAGTTGGTGTTTGTGTTCTTCATGCCCGAATGTCGAAATTGACAAGAAGATGGCCCTGGCGTCGTTTCAGTAATGGTGGTGATCCGAGAGGCATGAGGACGTAGTCATATTTGAAAACGGACCACTAGTGAATTCTTGGAGGTCTGTGGAAGATCTGGTCGGCGCGCCGGTGCCGACCACAGGAGGCGATGGGCCTGTGACAGCAGTTGGTGGCGGCGGTGGCGATCCACGACTGTAACGACCCAACCATTAATTAATGGAAATTCTTATTGATCTAATTAAATGTTTATTATGGTTATATAAAATGTTAACTTCATTGGTTTTATGTTTCTAGATTTTAAAATACCATTGTGAATAGTGATCATTGCTAATATAGACGTTGAAAAGTGATCACGTGATTAGTATAAAATATTGGGCTTTAACAAATCCAATTTACTCAGACAATGGAAGTGATAGCCTCATCCAGTAGACATGCCTCATACAAAGCCCACTTGTCAAATCATGAAAGGAGGTGGAGTAATTGGGCTTCACTCTTGACCAAGCCCAAGCCGAGCTTGAACAAGATAAACTTGAGTGGAACCGACTACGGGAGAAGTGGAAGTTAATAGGAATTACCACCCAAGCGATGTTATCCAACCCACCCCAAGAGTTATCACCATTGCACACCTTACCCTTCAGTATTATGAGGGTGTTATATGGGGTTAAGTAACAAGACCATAGAACTATGACTATGTACATTATTTTTGTATAAAGAATGTGCATTCATTTTATTATTGTTACTTTGTAAATAGTTTTTAAAGCACAAATAGTATTTTTAGTTAATATTCAACTAAGACAACTATTTTGATGAATTAATGTTTTTTTTGAATTAAATAATATTTTAATAAAATATTGTTATTAAATTGCTTTTTATTAAATATAAATGATTATGTGATTTTATGAATGCAATTGTACTTTTTATTAAGGTTTGAAAACTGTTTTTGTCAAAACCCATTAATTTTCAGTAAATGTCGGTTTTTATTTTAAAAGTAAATATTCACATATTCATAAAATTATTTAGATAAAATGAATTTTATTTTTGAAATCAGGTTGTTAAAATTATCCAATGGAGGATTTTTCATTATTTTTTGAGACAATTGAATTTTTGGGTAAAAATTAAATACCGTTTAAATATATAATGGGTTTTATGACAACATAATGACAAAATAGTGATTTAATAAAATAGTATAATAATTATATTCCTAAAAAATATGTATTATCATTAAAATAATGTAATTTTTTATTTTTTTGATTTATTTTACAAATCTTTTGTGGACCCTCCAAGACTTATAAAAAATTTTGTATTTTTAAATTGTTTTCCTTGAGAGTGTGACTCACCTCCACATAATCAACCCTATTATTTTTAAGAGATCATCCATTGGACTTATAAAATATTTTATTCCACTCCCCATTGGAAAAAATCATGGGCAAAAACCATGGTCTGGTTTGTGTTATTGATTAGTTTAATGTAAGGTGTCCCAAACCTAAATAATAAAGAATTCCCTCTCCTTTCCTATATAAACCCACCCAATCTCCCACAACCTATTCACTCAAAGCCTTTGAAGTTAGACCAATCCCTTCCATCCTCTCTCTATAATCCTCCCAATTTTCCTCAATCTCCCAATAAGCCTCTCTCAAGAATCCCCAAGAATTTGGGATCACACTTCAAAGTAAGGGATTTCTTCCTTTCTCATTTTTGTCCTATTTTCATAAAGTTGTTATGCAATTTTGTTTTCAATTACAAATGTTGGGTTATGAATTCTCAACTCTCTCATACTTCCCTATTTATCTTTGGAAGATAGAAGACCCCTTTCTCTCTCATTAATGTCTCCCATGTACACCCATTACCATGTCGAAATTCAATGGGGGATTTTTCTCTCTCCTCTTTTACATCCAAGTAATTCTTTTGAATTATGAATATAAATTTCATTATGTTTGTTGTGACATGTATCTATATGACCAAATTACTTTCCATTTAATGAAAATATTATGAGCAACCCCTTTCTCTTTCATCAACCATTTTATATGAGTTATTATTTCACGTCGTTTTGATGCTGGAATTGCACTATGATTTTCCAAGCCAATGTCATTGTGTAGTGAATATCACTCCCATTTATCTATCAAGGGTATTCACATTTATGCACATTTACATATTATTTATAGAGTTTCATGTATGTATTCAAATTTTTTTATCATGGAATAAAATATTATGTTGAATTATTCAATGCTTTATGATCCATGTGGCACACTTATAGATGGTATTATGATATTCTCCAAAACCAAGGAGGATCATGAGGAGCGTCTAAGAACTATACAACAGACCTTGTAGAAGGAGAATATATATGCAAGTATAGAAATTGTGAGTTCTGGATGAAGGAGGTCTCATTCTTGGGCCATATCCTCACAAGCAATGGGATATCTATGGATCCATCCAAAATAGATGCAATTGAGGGATAGCCGAGGCCAACATTAGTAATGGATATCCATAGCTTCTTGGAGTTAGCTAGATATTATTGATGATTTGAATGAAATATCTCATGATTGTCCAACCCATCTTACCAAACTAACATGGAAGGGAGTAATGTTTTCTTGGAGTGATGAATGCCAAGAAGGATTCAAGGAGTTAAAAATGAGTCTTATCACTACACTCTTGCTCATATTACCCACAAGTGGATACATTTTTGTGGTATTCAGGGATGCTTTGGAGAAGGGCATGGGATGTGTGTTGATTAAAAATGACAAAGTCATACCTATGCTTTAAGGTAATTGAAAGTTCATGAGCAGAATTATCCAACACATGATTTTGAGTTGGCTGCGGTGATCTTCGCATTAAAAATTTGGCGGAATTATCTCTTTGGGGAGAAGTGTGAAATATATACGGACCACAAAAGCCTCAAGAATATATTCACACAGAAAGAGATGAACACGCTCCAATGAAGATGGTTATATCTGATCAAAGACTATGAATTCTCAATCCATTACAACCCTGGGAAAGCGAACAAGGTGGCAGATGCTCTAAGTAGAAAGGACCTAGTAATTCAATCATTGATGATAATTGAGAAGGACCCAATCTTCATAGATTTGATGGGGATGGACATGGGAATCATAAAGAAGAGAATTTAATCAATCCTTTCATAAACAATTTCTCAACTGTCTCTTTTGGAAATGATAATGGATGATCAAAAGGATGATGTGGTAATTCAGAAGAGAGTAGAAGCTATCAGAAAAGGGAAATCCTCGGAGTTCAATGTTTATGAAAAATGAATTGTGAGATTTGGGAAAAGACAATGTGTTCCATAAATTCCAGATCTGAAGATGGAACTTTTGGATGATGCACATTGTTCAAATTTCTATATTCACTTAGTAAACACAAAGATGTATTGAGATCTCCAAGAGAATTATTGGTGTGATAATATGAAGAAGGAGATCACTGATTATACATAAAATTGTCTGGTGTGTCAGAAAATGAAGGCAGAGAGGCAGAAGTCAAAGGGGATGATGCAAGAATTGACCATTCCATCATGGAAATTAGAGAACACCACAATGGACTTTTTCACTAGATTTCTGAAGAAATCTAAAGGCAACAGTAAAATTTGGGTTGTTATGGATCGTCTTACAAAGTCTTCACACTTCATTGCAATTCCGGAGGACGTATCATTGGATCAACTATCATGGATATATATCATGGATGTGTTAAGGATGAATGGAGTACTACTATATATTATATCCAATCGAGATCCAAGATTCACCTCTATGTTTTGGAGGAGTTTTCAATAGGCTTTAGATATTGAACTGAACTTTAGTATGGCATGTCATCCTCTAACTGATGGAAAATCTGAGTGAACAATTCAGACACTGGAGGATATGTTAAGATCATGTTCTATGGACTTTAAAAGAGGGTGGGACCAACATCTTCCACCAGTTGAATTATCTTACAATAACAGTTTCCACTTCAGCATCCGAATGGAACCTTTTGAAGCCCTGTATGGGAAGAGGTGTAGAACACTAGAATGTTGGGATGAAGTAAGTGAACATAAGCTGATAGGACCCTAAATGGTCAAAGAAATGGTGGAGAAGGTGAAACCATTTAGCATCATGTCAAGGCAGCCCAGAGTTGACCGAAGAGTTATGCAGATAACCTTCAACTAGTACTTGAGTTTAAAGTTAGAGACATAGTATTTCTATGCATATATCCAGGGAAGAAGGTCATGAGGTTTGCGAAGAATGGGAATTTATGTACTAGGTACATCGGTCCCTTCAAGATTCTTGACCATGTTGGGGTTGTGGCCGGTTAACTAGAACTTCCACCTACCATGGCCAAAGTACATGATGACTTTCATGTATCCTTCCTAAGAAAGTACATCCTAGACCATTCACATGTACTCTTTTCAGATGTAGTACAGCTAGAGGATGATATTTCTTATGAGGAGAAACCAGTGAAGATCTTAGATTGTAGAGAAAAAGGTCTACGAACTAATAAAATTCCCCTCATAAAAGTGTTGTGGAGAAACCACATGTTTAAAAAAACGACATGGGAATCGGAGGAAGTGATGAAGGAGAGTTACCTGCATTTGTTTTAGAGTGGGAAAAAGAAATTTTGAGGGTGAAATTTCTTAAGGGGGGAAATAATGTAACGACCCAAACTTTCATTAATGGAAATTCTTCTTGTTCTAATTAAATATTGATTATGGATATATAAATTGTGAACTTCAATGGTTTTATTTTTCTAGATTTTAAAATAACATTTTGAATTCTTACCATTACTAATATATTTTTTTAATAGTTATAACATGATTAGTATAAATATAGGGCTTTAATAAATCAAATCTACTCAGACAAAGTTAGTGATGGCCTCATCGAGTAGACTTTTCCCAATACGAAGCCCATTTGTCGGAGCTCAGAAAGGAGGTGGTGTCATTGGGCTTCTCTCTTGACCAATCCAAATCTGAGCTTGAACACGTTAATCTTGAGCAGAACCAACTACAGGATAAGTGGAAGATAATAGAGATTACCACCCGAGCAATGTTATCTGAGCCACCCCATGAGTCTATCACCATCACACACCTTAATCATCGGTCTTATGCAGATGTTGTAAGGGGTTATGTAACAAGACCCTACAACTATGATTTTGTACAATATTTTTGTATAAATAATGTGCATTTATTTTATTATTTTTACTTTATAAATAGTTTTTAAAGAATGATTAGTATTTTTAGTTAATACTAAACTATAAATATATTTTCATGAATTAATGGATTTTTGAATTAAATAATAATTTAATAAAATAATATTATTAAATTAATTTTTATTAAATATAAATTATCATATAATTTTATGAATGCAATTGTAATTTTTATTAAGGTTTGAAAATTTTTTCAGTCAAAACCCATGAATTTTCGATAAATGTTGGTTTTTATTTTAAAAGTAAAAAATTCACATATTTATAAAATTATTTAGATAAAATGAATATTTTTTTTTGGAATCAAGATGTTGAACTTATCCAACAGTGAACTTTTCATAACTTTCTGGGACAGTCAAATTTTTGGGTAAAAATCAAATACCGTTAAAATATATAATGTGTTTTATGACATCATAATGACCCAATAGTGTTGTAATAAAATATTTTAAACATTATATTCTGCCAATATTTGTTTTATCATTAAAATAATGTGATTTTATATTTTTTTTATTTATTTTAAAAAGCCTTTTTGGACCCTCCAATACTTGTAAAACATTGTTTTCTTTTAAATTGATTTCCTTGGGAGTGTGACTCACCTCCACAAAATCGAACCTATTATTTTAATATGTTAGGCCATTGGACTTATAAAATATTGATTTCCAATCCCCCTTTTCAAAAAACACGGGCAAAAATCATGGGCTGGTTTGTGGTATTGATTAGTTTAATGTGAGGTGTCCCAAACCTAAATAATAAAGAATTCCCTCTCCTTTCATATATAAACCCACCCTTCCACTTCACTCAAAGCATTTATAGTTCTATCATAATCTGATCTCCACTCTCTATAATATTTCCATGGTTCCCCAAGCTCCCAAGAAGCCTCTTTCAAGCCTCTCACAAGCCCATGGGATCGCACTTCCAAGAAAGGGATTTCTTCCTTTCTCTTTTTTGTCCAATTTTCTTTAAGTTGTTATGCCATTTTGTTATCAATTAAAAATGTTGGGGTATGATTTTGAACATATCCCATACTTCCCTCTTTATATTTGGATGATGGGAGACCCTTTTATCTCTCATTAATTCCTCCCATGTACACTTGTTACCATGCCGAAATTTGATGACGGATTTCTCTCTATCCTTTTTTACATCCAAGTAATTCTTTTGAATTATGAATCTAAATTTCATTATGTTTATTGGGAAATGTATATATATGAACCCCTTACTATAAATTTCGTGTAAATATTATGAGACACCCATTTATCTCTCATCAACCATTTTTTATGAGTTATTATTTCACGTCGTTATGCTGCCGAAATTTCACTACGATTTTTCAAGACATTGTCATTGTGTAGTTAATATAATGCCCATTTCTCTATCAAGGGTATTCACCTTTATGAAAATTTACTTATTTATTATAACTATTCATGTATTAATTCCATATCCCTTTATTTTAGAATAAATGATGATTATTGATTCCATGTTTTATGATCCATGTGGCACACTTATGCATTAAATGAAATGTTTAAGATGGGTGCGCCCTGATAGCACTCTAATGGATTGGGTAAAGTATACTATCATGATACGTCATGTGCAATGGGTTTTGACTAATGATAATTCAATTTAAACGAAGTTTTACTCATGCTTAATGTGAAATAAGGGTTTAATCATGCTCTATGTGTAATAATCGTTGGCTAATGAAAATTCCATGTTAAGGTTGTTGCCACATTTCTGTGTTATGATTATCATGATTTATCATGCCTTTATATTTGTGTATCTATTATTCTCCATTTATTTTCCTATTTACTAACATGTATTTTATTCCTCATGTTATTCCATGTTTATTCCCTTACTGGGATTTATAGATCACCCTTTTCTTATGCATGTCCTCAGGTTATCCCATGCAATGCTAAGTATGAGGAAATTTAGTGGTCATGTAAATGAATTTTTCAATAAAATTGTAGTGTGTATTATGTTATAAACTATTATGTAATGTTCATAATCCCCAAAGACACTAGACCTCTCGATCCTCCATGTTGTATCAAGTTAAGAGTTTATGTAATAAATCATGTTTAAGTGTGTAATAAAAATAATGGTTGTTATGACGATGGTGCGTCGAGGAGGGCCGCAACTGATAAACAGGGGACCACCGGCCAGGGCCGGCGGCTGGTGGAAGTGGCATGCCCAGTGCATGCCCTAGAAGAGTAGTCAGATGTACATTGTAGTGTGTTGTATATGTGGTTCCACATGGCACCACATGGGGGAGGGGGTGTCTTGCAACCACTGGTCACATTGACCAACAAGGGTGGCGGCTAGGTTGACTAGTCACAAGTTCCCCTAGCCAGACCAGCTCAGATGGACCAGCCCGAACCGAATCAGACCACCCAGGTGGCCTGTTTAGTTTCTAAATCTGGTAATTTTTAGTGGACCGGATCAGTGCTTTAAAGTTGGGCCGCTATGCGGCACGGGCAGGAAAATGATAACGTCCCACAAGAGCAGGATGGGCTGGATAAAATCGGGTCATTGGGTGACCCGGTGGACTAGACCCATGGCCAGCCTGGGCTGGATCCAGCAAGGCCCAATGGGCCAAACAGACAATTTGGGTCTTGCAAAACCCCATTCCTGGTTGGTCTGGTCAGTCCGAACCTTTCGGACCAAGCCCGGACGCAATCAGGCCTTGTTTACAAAAACCCCAATATCTTTCAAATCGGGCATCCGATTGATGCATAATTAGTGGCGTTGGAACCCTTTTGATGAGGAGTTCCTTTTTTAATACTCACGTTAGTCAAACCAAGTTGGACCGGGCCAAGATGCAACCAGATCCTGTTTAAAAAAGGGTTGTATCTTTCATATCGTGTGTCCGATCAACGTATCATCTGCATTGTTGGGACCCTTGGGATGAGGCAGTCCTTATGAGATACTCTATGTGATTTTTGGAAGAGTTTGACATACGGTAGGGTTGGTTCGGGGTCATATCCAATCAGTGACTTTTTACAAAAATGTCCATATCTTACAGAAAAAGCATTTGTTTGACGCGTCGTCTATTTCATTGGGACCCTTATAATGAGACAGTAATTTTGGTTACTCTATGTGGGACTTCCTGGAAATAGAGGTACGAAAAATGTATTGAGGTGAATATCATTTTGGAATCATGTGTGCTAAGTGTTAAAATCCATTTTCTAGCTTTGACAAAAGAATAAAGAGATACCCTTCATGGATCAGCAACGGAGCGACCTATCGTGGATCAGTAGAAGAGAGACCCTCCATGGATCATATGTAGAGAGACCCTTAGTGGATCAGCATAAGATAGAACCTCCATTGATCAGTAGGAGAGTCACCCTTCATGGATCAAAAGCAGTGTGGACCATCATAGATCATCCATAGAGCATCCCGTCATGGATCAGCAGCAGGGCGACCCTTCATGGATCAGAAGTAGAGTGATCCTTCATGGATCAGCAGTACAACCTCTCAATAAAATAAGATTATCTATCTTTATGACTAATCATCTTTACTTCTGAACTTATGTTATACCTAGTGTGATATGTGTCTTTTTATTTTTTTGGTTTACATTGAGATCTTGCTTTGTGGTATTTTACTTTGTAGTTTTCTATGAGACCCGAGTTAGTCTCGGGGTCCTTACTATGTATTGTTATACTCAACCCAACACAGGCTTCGCCTGAACCTTTTGTTCCTTTTGGATATAATGGATATAATTGACTAGGACTTTGGGGATCCAAGGATAGATGGTGCTCAGATGTGGATCGATAGACGTGGTGTTCTACAATGACTTCGGATAGAGAGTTGTACCTAACCTTCAGGTAGGATCTTTTGTGGACACCCTCCAAGGATTTTACTCCTTTTTTTGTACTTTCCTTTTCGTTGGGCTTGTATTCCAGTCCATTTTACTTTCTGTAGTACATGTACATGTTGTTGGTTTGAGTTTCATCTTACTTTATTTAGTATGGGTAGTGTGTTTGTGTATAGGTTAAAAGGAAATTCCTTCCCTTTTTGGGATATTCCATTTTGGTGCTAGTCACCAGCCTCTGGCCTATAAAAGGTGGTCTTGTAGTAGTAACATCATTGGCCTTGGATGATAGGTTGTTACTGGTATTATATATTATATCAAGGTGGAGTTTGGTTACTTTTGGGAATTAGGATTGAATAAAAATTTAGGTATATATAAATATATAGATAAACATTATCATTAGAGTATTGGGTTATGTGTGACTAGCCTAATCTAATGAAGTTATCATTTCCAATTAATTTATATTAAGTCATATTATGACCTTACAATATTTTATTCTAATGATAATATTTTTTTTATAAATGTGCTTTTGAAAAATTAGATAAAACATCATTAAGAGTTTATAAACAAATAAAAATTGTGAAAATGAAATTTCAATAAGGTCTTGGAATGTAACATAATGTATTTTTCTATGATTTCCTCGTCTAAAAACAATATTTCAATGTTATTATATTATTTTCACAAAGTAAAAAATGTAATCATCAATATATTTTATATTATATAAAAAAGTATGAATGTATTTCATAGGATCAGTACATTTATAATTACGAAATAAAATCAAGTAACAATACAACTAAATTTTGGAAATCCAATGATTTTGGGCCCTATAGATAGACTTATGTTACGATTAAAATTGAAAATAGATAAAAAACATTTTTTAAAAATTATATTTTAAAAATTATATTTATTTTAAATTGATAGAAAATTTATAAATTGAATAATGAATCCAATATGTGTATTTATCGGAAGTAAAATAATTATCTTATTGTAAGAATAGTAACTAATAGTTATAAAAGTAACATTACAACTTGTAGTTACAAAATTCAAAATAATTAATATTAATCATTAATATTATGTAAATATAAATATGGTAATACCATAAAATTATTTTTCAAATTATGTAACATAAATCATGTATATATGTAATGTTAATAAGGTATGTTTTAAAATATTTAAAAAATATCAATTTTTAATGTATATTTAAATATTATAAATAGTTAATTTAGAAATATATTCTTGATATAATCGATCCCAATTTGAAAATCAACATTAAAAAATTAATTAACATTTAATTATATGTATTTTGATAAAAAAAATGAGTTTATTTAAATAATAAATGGTCTTTTGTATGATATTATTTATGAGATTATAATGATATAAAAATAACATAATAATTTAGGAAAAACGTTTTTTACCTAAAATTTATATAATTAGGAAAATAATATATTCAAAAATAATAATCATAATTAAAAAACCTATAAATCAATTGTCAAAAATTAAATTATTTATATTCTAATAACAAGTATTTATTATTTTTTACATTGAATAAAATATTTCATCTATACCAGTCATTTTGGCATGTGTTTACATGTCAAGAATATATTTATTTATTTTTAACAAAACACACATAATATTTATACAAAAAGAAAAAATATTCATAGAATTATTCCAAAATAATAGGTCATTTTTTATTTCATTCATTTTCACTCCTCTCATTTTCCTATATAAAAACTGTTGATCCCACTTGGATATTAATTTATTTTTTATTAGTGAGTGTAAAGATAATAATATGATGTCAATATGTTTTGAACATGATAATACATGGTGAATCTCCCTCTCCAATTTTTCTAGATGCACATTGATGAAGATTATCTTATATTTTGGGTTTAGAATAATTAACTAAGTTAATATAAATATCATTATGAAAAAGGGAACAAAGGAAGATGGTTGTGTGCTTGAATAGATTCCATTGTTCACATGGAAAAAATGGGGAAGCATCTAAGATATTCATGTAGAAATATGTTATAAACATATTTTGGAAGATTGGAAATGAGTTCCTACTATGGAAAATGAGATATAATGAGTTACAAAAGATTTAAATGAACTATTTCTAAAAAAGATAGTATAGAGTGATATTGATGCTTTCAACACTTATAGGGTAGACTTTAATGTTGTATACTGTCACCTTCACTATTTGAAGGGAGAATGAAAATTTTGTTAAGTACATTGGGTTAGAGTGTTTTATAATTTTATATCTCAATGAAAAGATAATTCACTCAATGATAATAAAATATGGATGGTTTTTTATGGGGATATATCTATAATACTATTATGAAAGAAGGCACTCACTTTAATAAACATACACCTGGATGAAGTGGGGGAAACATAATAGAATCTAAAATATGTATCAATATTACATTGAATTATTATATTGTTGTATAAAGTAAATTAATATGTTTTCTAAATTTATTTTAAGGGTTTCAAATGAAATGATGAAATAAATGGAAGGTTTTTTGCATGTTGTGTTATAGTCTATTATAAATATGTCAGTATACATATTATTTTATATATTTCATAGGCTCTAATGATTTTCAAAGGTGAATATGGTGTACCCTAATTGTTTATTTTTTTTAATTCCTTAAGTAAACTATGTTGTATAATATATTCAATATGTTAAATGTGTTATTCATATCCAAGAGAAATAGGGTGAAGTCATGTGCATATAATTATACATAACATATTTGTTATTTTTTCTGTTTTTTATAGGGCGACAAAACATGAAATAGCATGAAGTTAATAACCTTATATAATACATATGGATTATAAAATCATAATTATGAGAAAAGAGTTTTTTTAAAATCTATGAAGGAAGAAGACTCCAAGAGATACATAATAAAAATAAATCCTTATATAATAGATAATATATTTTTAAGAGTATAGGTTCCCAAAATGATGTGCACTGAATTATATTTCATATGTAATATTTCAGAATAAAATGTAGATCATGATTTTTTAATGAAGATAATCTTAAAACATTTTAATTTAACCATCCAGGTAATAAATCATGATATTCCTTCTGAAAAATGTTAATATTTTAACAAATATTTACAAATTTAGTTACTAAGTTAGCGGTAGATTCCATGGATTAAGGAGGATCAGTATTATTTTAATAAAAATTTCAATTATATTATATCATGAATGTTTAATTCTTTTGAAATAATGTAATAACTCTTGAACAAGATCTTGTGTGCTTAATATGAGACAATCATTAAATATTTAATGTGGTTTGTACTTTAGGCATGACATAACCTATGTGTGTATTAAGTGTTTGTTTTAAAAGTTGTTAAGAGTTGATTAATAAAAATATATATATATTTAATTTAATTTTTATTTATTTAATTTATATGAATTACCACTCCCCTGTATAATCAATGTTATTTTAAAATCCTAGGTTTAGCCACATAACCTTATAGATTTATAGAGAGCATGGATGAGAGATTTAAAGGATGATGAACTGATCATGGATTAACCATCGGTACTGAGGAGTTTTTCTCTTCCAACAGAGTTTATAGATATCTCAAATTATAATTATGTATAACTATAATTCATTATTAATTTATATAATCTTGAGTTAGGGCTTTTTTATATTAGTTTGATCAACATTATGGTTATACCACATCGAATGATAATCAATATTTCTAACAAATTTATTCAAGGATCCATCATTTATTTATGGGTATTGTTTTATCCTAAAATAATTAGTAATGGATATTATTTGAATTATTACCTTTGATTTACGTTTCTACATCAACATATTGGGGATAACCAAAAAAATGGATGAGGTTTTTTCATCATGGATTTGTAATGTTTTTTTCTCCCCATGTTCTTCAATCATTCATCATTGATATTCAGTTTTTTACAGTTCCACAAATAACCTGTGAATTATCATTTCATAATCAATCATTTTCATTATGGATCATTATTATAGGTTTGGATTCATGATCGAAAACATGATTTTGGTTCATTATGATGAATGATTATTTGAAATTGGATAAAGAGTTCTTGTTCCATGGTATCAGGAATTCAGATGATGTGGTGATATGGGATGGTTCGTGAGAGGATTGGTGGCCATAACCAATATCCCATTGATGATTAAGGTTTTTTCAACTTATATACATTTTATAAGCACAATATTTGTTTCTAGAACAAATTTGGATGTGGTGTGGGAAAGGATGTGTCGAAGAGTTTGGATTTTTTGGAAAATCACAACATACATAGCATGTGTATTGGGAAAACATTCCATGTAGTTTAAAAGATAAAGTGTCCTGGTGTTCAAGAAAATTACATATCCCATGTCGTTTGTATCACAAATCATCCTAGAGGGGCCCATTCCATGACTCCCCAACCCATCCTCCAATAGGCCAAGGGCTGGTGACTAGTACTGAGAAATAATATCACTGACATGGGAGGCCTTAGCCTAAGTACCTATACACAACCACACAACCCCAAAACTATAAAATTATTAAATGTAAAAAAATTTGAACAACCATGTATGCATACATCTAAATCACATAACTAGAGTATTATAAGATGTAATAGAATGTAAGTATGTCAAAATACAAATCCACCATAAAGAGTAGGAAAAAAAGTCCAGCTGAAGGTAAGTATTGGGAATTCTTCTAAAAAATCCATACAAACACACATCGATCTGTCTGGTATCACTATGAACCATTTGGTCCTACTCAACCTCAGAATCTATAAAAATTTTGATCATCTTCAGAAGACATGAAATGTGTGAGAAAATACCATGTAGGGTGAGTAAAAAAATACTCAGTAGGACACCCCAAAACCACAAAGTATAAAACAAAGGAAATATAGTTAGCTCTATGAATGTATATTTCTACTACACATATAACATGAATATATATATTTAATCAACAAAGAAACATAGTCTAGAAGTATGTCTCAACCATAGTATTCCATCCTCAAGATTTCCATAATACATATTCCACAAAGAACTCATCTAGGAGAGCACACTCCTAAGTCTTACAAAACTAATGTTGTTTGTCCGAGAGGTATTGATTGAAAGGTCCTGTCATGATAAAGAACACGCTAATAGTTTGAGGAGAATAAAATACACTGGTGAAGATCACTCCTAAGGGAATGGGGTGATAAAAGCAATTCAATATGGATTAACCCACTATGTAGAGGATTGAAGGTTGTAGAGAGTTTTTCAAAATACCAAGAACTCCACCTAGGGAATTTAGATGAATATATGATCTCACTTTGGGCCTCTTAGAGGGATTCCAATGACTCTATCCAAGAAGTCACATTGAAGAGATCGTGGGCCTAGGAGTAGGAGACGATTCCATACCAACCCTCAAAGAAATAATAATGGTATTCAACCCAAATGAATCTTCTCCATGATACAGAGGAATAAAATACACATATAAAATATTACAAGGTGTGTAGTAGCGTTCATAGGTTGTGACCCTTAACCCTGGGTCCTACCTGTGTAAACATCCCATGTCATAAAGTCATGTCTATATAGTAGTACATGTCATGTAGGAATACCATGTACTCTACACATGTTACAGTATGTGGCTTAGCTCGTGTACATATCACTTTGTACCAGTGCATGTCTTAGCCCATGTACTCAATCCATCTCGTGTTCATGTAGTGGAGTACACATCATGTAGGAAAACCATGTATGTTACCATGTGTTTCTTTACATCCTAAGGTACACACTGAGTCACCTATGAGAGACCAAATTCCATGTGACATGGGTCACATTTTGTGTGATACATAACTTTATCCCAAAACCATATCCACCACAAAGGGGTCCCCAAATAGCAATGTAGATCTGACTTACACGTCGTGTGGGGTAGGATTTTATAGAATAACAAATCTTCTCCAACATTCGATTCAAATCCTCTGGCCATTGATCTCGCGATCATTTCCCCATGAAATCAAAGATACCAACTCATCTAGGCCTCTACGTCGATGAGGAATGAATTCCTCAAACATATCTTCGCAGAAAATGGATCAAATAATCATTATTAATTATGTTCTGAATAACACAAAATTAAGTATCTTTTGTTGTCTGAATCACTTCTTCTTTATCGTCGCACCTCTTTCATGTCATTCTGATCCCATATCTATTATTTTGTATCATAGTTCCAATAAATTGGTGTGTAATGATTGATTTTTCAGGATTTGTCGAGCCACGGAAAAAATTGAGCACCCGTGATGAATAATGAATGGGGGAGAAAAGAACAAGAATATATTATAGGAACCAACCATGATCAATGTTTATGTTGATCTTGATCCATCTTTGTTAGAATGAAATCAAAATAAATCCAATCACAAATATATTCTCCCATCAAACCATAAAAATAAACCTATCCCGCATAATTATTGAACTATAGATCAATATATTCATTGATTTAATCACATTAATCATATAAATCTTGAATAGGAAATAAAAAATTAAATACATACACGCTACCTTTATTTGTACTGATAATTAATGAAGAATAATGTTGCATCATGTTTTTTAAATAGATCATTTGAATATGATGTGTGTCGGTCATTGATCCATGTTCTTGTCATTGTTCCCCTAATAGAATTATCCAATAGAATCACTAAGGGCTAACTAATGTCTCTAGGGTTATGTGGATAACCTCAGAATTATAAAATAACAATATATTTAAAAGACTATTAATATTTGGGTCAATAAACATGAAATAAATTTATTTTTTATAATTATTTTTTTCATTTTAATACCCGTGAAGACTTTTCCACAAACTACCACCATTGACTAATGTTAAGTCATGCCTAGGGTAAAAAATTTTATTTTTCACTCAATGTTTCGCCCATATTTATGATCTAGGATCCTGATTAGAAGTTTTTTCACTTTTTAAAAAAAACTATGTGCATGTGATATTTAATATATTTAATATATTTCAAGAATTTATTTTTTGAACACTGGGGACTGGAATCGCATCCTATGTTATTTCCAAGTCTTTATAATAATCCATATAATATCCAAAAATAATAGATGTAAAATATAATATGTTACATTCCCCCCACATTGGGTATTTTCACCCCAAAAAATCCTAAATAAGTTCCACTCAAACAGATGAGGGTACTAAGTAAAAATTTCAGCCTCCCTCTCCCATGTTCTCTCATAGAGATTCATATTATACCATTGTACATGTACTAAAGGAACTGATTTCCCACAAAGGATCATCTCATGTCGATCCTTGATCTCTACCGGGTACTCATCAATGGTCACTCCATCATTGATGTCTAGATTTCCCCAAGCTATAATGTGTGGTGGGTCTTGCATGTACCTCATTAGCTATGAAACATGGAAGACATCGTGTAAGTAGTTTAACTATAGAGAGAGATATAAGTGGTATCCCACCTCACCAAATCTACATAGTATCTGGAATGAGAAGATGAAACTTTGAGATAGCTTATCACCCCATCTAAATATTTGTAATCCAAGTCGAGGTGAAACCTATAGGAACACATGGTCTCCATCCATGAACACCAAATTCCTTTGTCTCCTATCTACATAATACTTATGATAGCTCTGTACGGTCTTCATATTCTCGTCTATGATATGTACCTTCTCTGTTGTAGCTCAAAACAAATCCAATCCCATGAGAAATGACTCTTCTATATTGGACCACCAATTTGTTGAACTATATGTTTTCTTTAAAAAAACCTCATATTGTGACATGCCGATGGTGTAATGGTATTTGTTGTTGTATGAAAACTCTACAAGTGGTAGATGATTTTCCCAAATATAGCCAAAGTCTAACATGCAGGAATGCAAAATATCTTATAGAACCTGAATGGTATGCTCAGTCTGGCCATTCATTTATGGGTTAAATGTTGTGCTCAAACATAATTGGGTACAAAATTCCCCCGACAATCCCTTCCGAAATTGGGATGCGAGGTAATTATCATGGCCAAAAACCATCGTTGATGGAACTCCATGGAGTCATACTATCTCTTTCACTTAGTGTCATCATAATCTCTCTATTGAACAATACCCTCTGGTATCTAGGTAGTGGTCCATCATAGGGAGTCAATCTACAATCATCTAGATTGAATAGCGTTTCGTGGATGTATGTGATAATACCTTTACAATTTTCATAGATATCATATCCCATTTCTACTCTGGAACCTTAAGGGGTTGATCAAAACCTTCTAGGACTTGGTGCTCAACCATTACTTGTTGAAATGTAAGGCATCATGCGAAAAACACTACAACTCCCTTTTTCATCCTTGGCCACTAAAACATACGTTGAAGGTCTTAATACATATTTTACACACATGTATATACCGCCAAAGGGGATATATGAAACTATCATGTAAACTCCTCCTCCATCATCACTAGTACCATAATGCATCCTCTAAAAAGAATGATGTGCTCCCCACCTTTAGAAAACCCATCATGATCATGTCTAGTGGATATCTGTGTACATAGGAGCTCTTAGGTGGTATCCTCAAGTTGTGACTCCATAAATATCTATAAGATTAGAGGGGTAAAAACCCTAAACTAGAGGTAATATTATCCATCTCTATCCATAATGTATAACTACAATGAGTATAATTGATTTGATTTTTCATTCAACAACTACGAATAAGATATCCTACTGAGAGAATCTACTACCACATTCCCCATCCCAATAGTGTAGAAAATTTCAAATTCATGGTCTAGGAGGAACACTAGCCATCACCTTTTTCTTCTGTTGAGATCCTTATGAGAAAATATATACTTGAGAATCTTTTGATTGGTGTAGATGATAAATCCCTTTCCCATAAGGTAGTTTCTCCACAATATCAAAGAGTAGACTACTACATCTTTCTCTTCATTAGGCTTCAAGTAATTATTCTCATGTGGTATCAACTAGCATGAACCATAAGTAATAACCTCTTACCTATACATCAGAACACAACCAATTCCGGTCTTAGATGCATCATAGAACAATATGTACTTGGCACCCTCCACCATAAATCCCAAGATGGGAGCCCTCATCAAACTATACCTCAACTGTTGAAAATCTAATTTGAACCTCTCTTATAACAAGAAATTATACCCCTTCTAAGTCAAATCATTAATGAGTGATGATATCCTAAATAAATCATGTATAAATCTCCAGTAATAGACCGCCAAACAAAGTAATTATCATACCATGGTCACGCTATTGGGTGGCTCCCAAACTAACACAACCTCAACCTTGGTCGAGTCCACTTCCACTACATCTACTGATATGATGTTAATCAGAATGTTGACCACCTAAATCCAATACTAGAACATTGAGATATTTCTGTAAATACAGAGCTCTCAGAGTATGTATAGAACCAGTTTCAATTTTCTCACATGACCTTCCTTAGACATCATGTACACTTGGATATTATCAATGAAGACTACCATGAACCATTCTAAGTAAAGTTAAAATATATAGTTCATGAGTCCCATGAACACTACTAGATCATTAATCACACTAAAGGGAATCACCATGTTCTCATAGTGATTGTATCATCATTGTAATTTCGTCTTTAGTATATCCACATCTCGTACTCCAAACTAGTGATAGCCAGATCTGAAGTCAACTTTTGAGAACCATTGTGAACTCTCAACTGATCAAAGAGATCATCGATCCTCAATAGTGGATACATGTCCTTTTCAGTCACTTAGTTCAAGCATGGGTATTCCACACACAACCTCATGCTCTCACCTTCCTTCTTGGAAAACAAAAATGGGGCTTACTAGGGTGAATCACTAGGTCTGACAAACCCCTTACTATATAATTCCTCCAAATGCACCCTCAACTCTCTATAATCTATGGGATCCATCTTATATTTTTTTATAGATATATGTGTCATATCAGTAAATATATCAATGTAGAAATCTATCTCTCAGTGGGGAGGTAAATCTAGAACATCTTCAAAGAATATGTCCTCGTACTCTGCCACCATTGTATGAAAATGGGAACTCACAACATCCATTGTAACAAGGGTTAGGCTAACCAAATGATGAGTAATCTTCTATACCCTATTATGCATGATTCCGTCCCATTCTTCTTGGTTTTCCTTTTCACCGAAAAATGATAACCTGGTTCCATCATTGTGAACACACCACACCCTTGGCCAAAAAAAGTCGATCTGGACATGAACTATAGATAACCAATCCATACAAAGAATGATATTGTAAGGCTTAGATGATACTACCAAGAGATTCCAACTGAAACTCTATCCTCCAAGAGTCAGGTCACACAATCAACAGAAGTGTGTGATCACTAAGTCCTTTCTAGTAGGAGTCTCCAAGCATAAAGGTCGAGCCAAATGTTCAACAGGGATCTCTACATCTCGTAAACGGTATGTTGTAAGAATGGAATGACTAGAACCTATGTCTATCAATACTATAGATAAGGTATAAAATATACAGATCATTCCATGAATCATTCCTCGATCCTTTGGGTCATAATCTTTGACCACCTACAGTTCTCCCCTCCCCTATCCTCCATATCCTTGACCCTGAGATGGACCACCTAGGGGTGGCGGTGGTAACTATTAAAAATGTCAATCACCTCCAGTTATTCTCCAATCTCATCATCCACTTATTCCACCCTATAAACATACCTTATCCTACCTATGTATCTACCTTGGTTTACCATAGACTGTCTCTATGTCATCTGTATGGTGGGGTGGACAATCTTGGGTGAGATTTCCCCTACTATCACATGAGTATCACTACTGCTCTTTGGGCTGACTGGACCCACCCTATGATTCATAACCTATATATCCTATATCTTGGTACCACCTCATATAACTTGTTACACATATAGGTCCCTAAGAAAAATTTCATCTCCCTACTATCGAGGTATCCACTCCTGCTTTCCCACTGTTGACAACCATTGGTTGTATCTGCTCAAACATGAATCTACCAACCACCAAAGATCTCTCTTGCACCTCAATATAGGTAGGAATGCACAGAGGGAAAAAATTGTCTCGTATCTCTCAAAATAGACCTCTCTCAATGTTATAATCCCTAAATAACTAATCTCAAACCATATCTATTGATTACCTAGACATGCTGTTAAACTTTGATGAATACTCAGCTACAATGGTGTCGCCCTATGTAAGCTTCAAAAGCTCCTAGATATGCAAAACCCTTAGGGTAGTTGGTGAGAAATAATATCTAAAAAGGAACTCAAACTATACTCATGAATGAGTCTCTTAATCATAATAGTGGGTCCCTAACCCCCACCATAATCCTGCTGAGCCATGTACAAGGCTCTCCGCTAGGACAACCATCTGATCTACTTGTGTCCTGGCTAAATGGAAAACTCAAGTCACTATGTGAAGTCTGACCTTAGATTCCTATGGTTCAGACTTGCCTCAGAATATAAGGGGTATATATCGCTAAAATTCATGTAGCACACTCAGCCTATAAAACTTATTTGTTGGTAATTCACGTACATCATTTTTCTATATAGGTTTTGGTATGGCTGGTGAACCACCTGGAGGTAACATTTTTTGGAATTTTCTCTTGTATAAACACCATGAAATTGAGGGGATCATCCTCATGATCATAATAATTAACCCTAGCTGGAATACATCATGACGTTATCATAAAATAAACAATATATTCCATGGTCAATTATTAAATTTCTAGAGATAGCTCATAAAGGATATAGAAACAACAACCCATTATGATATGATGCATTTTTCAATTTTTTCCTTACAACTAGTTTTATCATGTTCCAAGTTGAAAAACAGGTGATATGATTCTTGGTTTATGGATACATTGGCTATCACACCAACACTGGAGTCCTTGGCATGGAAAAAAACATGAGACACTTAACACTATTTCCCCAAACCAATATCACAAACTCCCAGTCCTAAAGTAGAATTGACTCTTATCTAATCCCACTCTTTCATGACCGGTCTAAAAGGTTCTTGTGTTGTGACTCCCCAATCCCACCTACAATAGGACAGGGGATAGAGACTAGCACTGAGAAGGCATATCATTGGCATGGGATGCCTTATCCTATGTACATGTACACACTCACACATCTCCAAGTCTATACAATTATGAAGTGTAAAAACAATTGAACACCCATTTATGAATATATATAAATGTCATAACCAAAGTACAATAGGATGTAAAAAAGGTAAAAAAAGGACAAATAAAAAACCACCACAAATATTATGAAATACAAGTCCAACATAAAATTAATTACTAGGACTTCAATCAAAAATCTACTGGAACACACCTCGGTTTTTTCGGTCTAACTGTGAACCATCTGGTCCTGGTACGCATAAGACTCTTTAAAAAGTTCAATTGTCTATACAAGACATGACATGTTTAGGAAAATACCATTCAAGGGTGAGTATAAAAATTCTCATTTAGACACCCCAATACCAAAAACCATAAAAAATGAAATATAGTTTGATCTCCACAGGTATATGTCTACATTACATTTAATAAGAATATTTAGATATACTCAATAAATACATGCAGTATAGAGGTAAGTCACAAACATAGTATACCAGCCTTAGGATTTCCATATCAATGATTACACAAATCACTCATCCAAGATAACACACTCCTGATTCTGATAACATTGATGACATCTGTCTGAGAGTAACTACTCTTTGGTTCTTATCATGAGAAAGAACATGATGATAATTCAAAGAGAATAAAATACATAGATGAGGATCACTACCAAGTCCATGGGGTGATACGAACAACTCAATCTGGACTAACATGCTAATTATGTGATTTACTACCACATATTTTTGGTCATGATGATACCAAGATCTCCACTTAGGGAACAAAAATGTATAGAAGATCTCTCTCTAGGCCTCTTATAGGAATTCCAATGACTCTATCCAAGAATCCCTTCTCAAGGAATTGTGGTCCTGGGAGTAGGAGATAATTCTATAACAACCATGAGGGAAACAATAAGTGGAATGATTCATAACAAATATTTTCCAATATATGGAGGGAAAGATAGAAAATCTATGTATAAAAGAGTATATAGTGTATTTTAGGGGTCACATGTTGTGTCCCTTGACACTAGGTCATACCCATGTAAATAACCCATGTTATCAAGCTAATTTCATGTAGTAGTACACACCATATAGGATATACATATACTATATTCATGTGTCAGTACATGGATTAGTCTATGTACCCATGTGGGTATACCAGTACATGGCATAGCTCATGTACTCTGTCTAACCTGTGTCCTTGTAGTGGAGTACACGCTATGTAGGAAACCGATGTACACCACCCCCAATCTGTGTACATCCTAAGGTACATGAGAATTCACATGTGAAATACCACACACCATGTGATAGGGGTCATGTGCCATTAGATACTTAAATATCTCTCAAAACCCTAGCCGCCACAATGGGTGGCCCACAGGGTGTGTACATATGACATTCATGTCATGTAGCGCCAGATTTTATAGAATCCTAGATCTGCTCCCTCATTTAATTCAGTTCCTCTGTCCTTTGATCCAATAATAATTTCCCCGTGAAATTAAAGATACCAACACTTTTAGGCCTCATCGCCAATGAATAACATGTTTCACAGTCAAATTTGCTCAGAAAATGGATCAAATAAATGTTATTCATTATGCACTGAAAAAAACCAAAGAATGTGAAATTAGGTATCCTTCATCATCCAAATTGCTATGTATCCATCACCACACCTTCGCCATTTCATGTCGATCCTAGATCTACAATTTTGGATCTTTTCACCAAAAAATGTGTTTTCATCGACTGATTGATCCGGATTTGTCGAGTCGTAGGCCAAATGAAGAATGCCTTCGAGGAATGATGACTACGGGGAGAAAATCACAATAACATATTACAGGAATGAACCTCAATCAATGTTCATGTCAATTGTGATACATCACCATTGGAATAAAGATCTAAATAAATAAAATATTAATTATGTTCTCTCATCAATCCTATCAAATAAACCCATCCTAAATAACAATCAAACCGTAGATTATTCTATTCATTTATTAATTCATATTCATCATAAAAATTATGAATGGGGAAGAAACAATATAATAAACACCTCCTACATTTATTTGGATTCATCACTGAGGAAGAACAATGTTTCGCCACTTTTTTGGAGTGATCCTTTTAATCTAATTAACATAAATCATCGATCCATGATCTCATCATCATTCTCCTAAGATAATTATTCAATATTCTCTCTAAGGTATCTCTAACATCTCTAGGTTTATGTGGCTAACCATTGAATTCTAACTTAATAACCTATTTAAAGATTATTAATCGATAATTCAACAAATATGAAAATAAAATAATTTATTTAAATCATTTTATTTTTTTCCATGATTATGATGAGTTTTTCACAAACAACACACTATGATTAATGTTAGGTTCTACCAAGGGTAATACTCATATTCTAAACTCAATGGTGCCCTCAAATTTCTAATCCGGGAACCCATTTATAATTTATTCTACTTTTTCATGAAAACTATGTTCGCATACAATTTAATATATTTAATATATTTCAAACATTTATTATGGGAACATTGGGGCTCATAATCACACTCTATCTCCAGTCCGTTGCTCAAAAATAACCCATATAAAATCCAAAAATAATACACAAAAAATCCATATCATTAGAGCATAGTCCTACCAAAAGTCTTGTGATCCAGTTACTGTGGATTGAAAAGTACCTCAGGGGTACTTGGGTACAGATATAGGCCAGGTATATGGTAATAGACATATTCAGTTCACTCAAACACAACCTGATTATAGGGGCATATGTGAAGTACACGGTCATGGGATAGAGTACATAGGTACAAGTCAATGTACATAGGAACATACCGTTGTACATTGGAAGACCCATCTAGCAATGAAATATTGTGTATTCTCTATACAATACATATACATCTTCTAGTGCATTATGTCCCCAATTCTCTTTAGTATAGATCAATTTTTTATGGTGTTTTCCCTTAGTCTATACCTATAAGGGTGTAGAAGGGGATCTTGTTTGGAACATAGGATGTAATCCACTCTATGAGATTAGACTCAGATAGATTCATGAATCCCCTTATGTGGCCCAAGGTTTGATCCTCTCTCATTTCATACCCTGGTTGGGGAAGCAATCATGTTACCCACTATCAATATGTGTGATCACCATCCTATTGGGTTTTCTCTAGGTAGGGCCAAGAAGACCCTATAAGACCTATTAGAGATCACCTATCTATATATACATATATTTGAGGTTATAATGACTACTTATTCATGGAAAGTCTTGATGATTACAACCTCTTCGATGACCTTTATTGTGTTTTCAAGCTCAAGGAGTGAGTTCTCCCAGATGGGTGTAACATTGTAGCCTCAAGGATAGTTATAGGATATCAAAAAAGATATATTATTACATTGATAATTGGTGTATATCATGAATATATCTAGGTTTCTACTATTATGTATCAAATTGGAATTGGAATATCCTCATAATGATGAGATAACTACTCCCTTGTTTGATTATGTTTAGTAATTTCTAAGTATTTTTCAAGGTATTGTTATAATAAACCATGAATGAGACCATCCCACACATGTCATGTCTTATGAAAATGATAGGCCATATTAAATTGTATTAGTTATACCTGAATAAATCAAAGCATAGTTGATCTTTACAGGATGTGTTTAGTTCTTTGTACTGAATTTGATAGAATTATTCTTCTTATTTAGCAGGTTAGACTCCTTTAACATTTTAATGGTATTGTATTTTCACCTATATTATTTCCCATACTTTTTTCATACTCTTATGCAGGATATTATTATATTAATATATTCTTTTATAGTAGTGTATTACCCTTTCAAAATTATATTAGTAGTTAGATGTGTGTGTGTGTGTACAAGTACCTTAGGCTAAGGCCTCCCATGTGTGTGTTATTCATACTTGGTACTTCTCACCTACTCATGTAATATTAGAGTCAGGATTAGAGTTCCATGATTGGGTTACCATAGGCTAAGTAGGAACCGGTGTGTCAGTTCATGAAATTATAGTATCAATATAGGTTACCATGGGACTAGAGTTTAAATATTGTCTATATATGAGGTTTTTTCAGGAAGTAGGTAAATAGTGTAAATTGTTTCGATTTTATATCTCAATAAAGGGAATACAGTGATGATACATATGTGGTTGTGCACATTCACGAGGACTCTGATGACCTACTTTTTGTCTCGATACATGCAAAAACTGGGTGTGTAAAAAAATTTGGTATATGCATCATTTAGGAATGTGTTATCATTTCTATGTCCTTCTGAAGTCATCTTCCCAGATATGATCTTTGACATTGGTACATGTTGTCTATTTCACTTTTCCTCCACATTGAAATCCTACTAGGATCCAATAGAAATATCATAATGATGATCCTTCTAGTGAATGTGTCTTTAATATAGGGACTTCTACAGGTGGTGATACCTCATGATAGTTTTCTAGTTATTACACCACACATTGAGAAGTAGGTCTCTTCCTATGTATCAGTGTATGATGTGGGAAGGATAACCAAAATTCATGAATTTCAAAGATAGATAACCCTAATGTATTAGACAGATCCAGATCAATAGGAATCCAAGGACTACATTGAGGCAGTTGTGCATTTTTTTCAACTTAAGACACCTCCCAATTAGATGGTGGTCTTAGTAGGCGGTATTCAACATGAATCCACAAGGATAGGGTGGAGTCTAGTAACTCAAATGAAATACATTTAATATCTATTTGGATATATTTATAGCATCTATTATGAAAGGATTTCAACCTAGCTATGTTGATAGTAGTACAAATCCAGGAGACACCTGAGCTACAGCTTGGCGGCCTGATAGTGGTAGATTATGTGTCAAGGTTCACTGACTTGTTATGATACTAAATATATACGGTTATGGATTTATTATTCTAAGAATGAACCATCTACTGTGGCCTTTACCAATATATCATGGATAGAGTGATATCTCTTTATATTTCTAATAATTCTGGAGTAGTCAAGTGATCCATGGTGATGGAGAGCTTCTTGATGGTCCAATCACCAAATATTGGTTTTGGTAGTGGTTATACTATATCTAAGACTTAGATAGATGGTTCCCAATGTTAGACATAGTGATCCAGGTGTACTAAGAAATTATAGAGATAGTATCAAAGAAATTGTTATATTGTTTAGGGATATCAGGATGGATACTGTCAGCTAAGGGGGAGTCGTTTCTACTCTTGTGACTTTCAGGGATATCTCACGCAATATTGTTCAACCTTCCATATATAGAATATAAAGGCAGATAATGGAACACCTAAGAATTGTCATTGTCTATAGAATAGTTTTATCTAAGGAATCATATCTGGAATAGAGGTTGTAAGAGTTTATAGTAGTGTCTGGGATTTTCATCTGTTTCCACAACAACCGCTATGTGGTCCACATTAGGCCCATGGAGTTGGTGGTTAGGGATGCGAGCAGGTGTACGCACTAGAGTCTTATGACTCAGAGACAATGTGTATGATTCATTGTATAATATATCTATTCTCTAGTTTAGATGTAGTATTTATAAAATTATATTTGATCAATTATTTCCTTTCCATACCCCTTGTTTGAGATCCTGAAATTTCATGTGAGAATTTACCTTGAAACTTGTTCTTGGAGACTCCCACTAGAAGAGATTCAAAAATCAGAAACTTTGCAAGACCATTTTAAATATCTCTTGGTGAAAATAACTTATTTTCAGTTATTTATTTTTGTCCAAGATGAGTCCTTATTACATCATCCTGGGTATAGAATAGCGTTCTGATGTTCAAGAAAAAAATTAATTGTGTTAGGTAGAGGATATGGTTCTTATTATTAAAAGGGGTGATTTTTTACTTTTTTGGTGATAAGTAATTCTACATAGGGAAGAATGGGATCATTAATATGTATATATAGTTTATTACTCATAATTTTTAAGTATTACCCATGGATAAGTTGATGTTATATGTTTTTAGCTTCCTTAATCATTGGCAGAGTATGAGGGCGTCTTCCTCGAGGACATGTTGGGTATACCTCCCCATCGAAAAGTTGAAATCCCCATAGACCTATTCCTAGGGACTACCACAATATTTACTCTATCATATCGGATAACTCCTATAAATATTTGACAGTTGAATGCATAGTTAAATAGTTTTTTAATGAAGGTATTGTTTAAACCGAGGGTGTCATCTTGGCATCCATAGTTTTGTTCGCTAAGAAGGTAGATGTGATCATGAGGTTATGTGTGGATTAATGTCACCTATATCAGGTGGTTGTTAAGAATTATTATCCATTATTTATAATCTATGACCTCTTCAACCATTTTAAAGGGGTGATTTAGTTCTCAAAGATTCAAATAGGTCGGGCAATCACCAAATCTAATTGTGTGATGAGGATATACTAAAGAAGGACTTGAGGTGTTATTATGGTCACTATGGTTACTTGGTATGTATTGTGGCACAAATATTTCACCATCTGTGTTGAAGGGATTCATAAGTATTAACAGTAATCATTTAATGGACCTATTAGCCATAGTATTCAACAATGATATCCTGGGGTACTTTGCGTCATATGAAGTGCATGCGATACATCTGGGGATTGTCCTAGATATACTCATATAGTACCCTCTTTATTGGAATATCATTGAGTATTTGTTCTAGATGCAAGAAGTAAACATCTTGGGATACATCATCTCATAATGGGGAGTGTTAGTGGACTCAAGAATGGTAAAGGTAGTTATATCTTGGGAGCCACTGAAGAGAATGACTAAGGCATAGATTATCCTTAGGTTGGTAGGAAACTATCTGATATTTATTACTGATTAACTTGAATATCAATATCATAAATAGATTTTAAACATATTTATAGAGCTTTAATGTGGATGGATAGGTTTTATCTTGAGTTATAAGTGTTGTGATAGAGTTTTTTGAGCACCCCCATATTTATGCATCTAGAGGAGAGTTTTGAGTATGTGGTATTTTGTGATGCCTCCATAATGGGGATTGGATGTATTAAAATGAAATGGTAGGTGGTGATATCCCATGGGTCCTGGAAGATAATAACCCCTGAGTATAACTATTTTACCCTTGATATTGAGCAAGTATAGGTGGTATTCCTTCTAATGATGTGGTGACACTAACATATTGGTCATCAGTTTATCTCTAATTCTAACCAAAACATCCTAAATGATATATTTTCATAGATTGATCTTAACATGGGGTATTGGAGATGGATATAGTTCCTCCAGGATTATGAATTTGATATATTATATACTCTCAGGGAGGGTAAAATGGTGGGAAATCTTATAATTAATATATATTGTATGATGTTTTTGATATATGTGTTACATGAGTAGTCCGATATTCAATTATCCTTAGTGGATGGTGGTGGTCTATCTTACCTATAATCTATGGTTATTACCCCTATTCTTCTTATTCATTGTGTTAGGGAGGCTTATATTTGGAATACCAACTTGGAGACATTGTGTGTTCATCTATCCACTAGATTTTCACCTAATTGACTTTATAAAGGTTGTGAGTATGTCATCCTATTCTGAGGGGGACCATAGTACCAATGATTTATAAGAGAAGGTTCTATAGGAGTTTTAGATATCCCCTTTACTGGTACATCCATGCATAGAAAATATATAGCCAGAAATTCTATGTCAGTTCTATTGTCCAAGGATGAGGAAGTATCAAGATGATTTTTCTCTTCATGCGTCGTTTGTCATAATATAAAGGTTGATAACTAGTTTCCACTGGGTTTTTCGTAGCCCCACAATGTTCTATAGTGGATGTTTATTATTATATCCATGGAATTTGTGATAGGACTTCCATTGATAAATTATAGGTCATGATTCTATCTAGGAGATCATAAAAGACTCACTACGGAGACCCACCTCCCAGAAATCCATGGGTAAATTTCAGTGGATAGGGTGGTACACCTTTATAGATAGGTGATATTTCAACATTTTCAGTTACCTCGATGATCATTTCATATCATAATTATAGCTATAAATCCTGATTTTTAGAATATTTACCAAGAAATTTGGGACTCTACAGTGTTTGGGAAGTGTGTTTCACCCCTGATGATGGCCAGACTAAGTGGGCCATTCAAGTTGAAGAGGACATTTTTTGGGATTTCATGTCAGTATTTGGAAATATTTGGGTGGATAACCTAGAATTTAAATATTATGCGTATCATAATAGTTACTACTCCACCATTGTAATGGAACCATTCTAGGACCCGTATTGAAAACCGTGTAGATCACTACTACAATGGATTGATTCGGGGGAGTCATCAATCATTGGCCCAGATTTGGTGAAAGTGGAAACATATAAGGTTTATATCATCAAATATTAGATGAGGACATCCCAAATATTTCAAAATTATTATATAACCCAATTATATGTGAATTTGGATTTTTGATGAGGGTGACTATGTGTTTCTAAAGGTGTCACCACTATGAGGATTATAGATATTTTTCATGGGGTCAATTTATTTCTTGGAATCATTAGAAATTTCTAGATGCTGCATAGGGTTAGTGTGGTAGTGTACCAATTCAACAAACTGATGTTGTTAGCCCGGGTAAATGATTCCTTCCACATGGAACATTTAAGGAGGTATGAGCCTGACCCACCACATTTTATCAATTGGGGTGAGCTGTATAATGAGGATGGATATACCTTCACAAAGTATCCAATAAAGATTAAATATCTATAATATAAGATCCATCAAGGGGGAGAAATTATCTTGGTTTGTGACTAATGAATGAAAGGGAGTATTCGGGAGAGCACCTAGGAGTAAGGGACTAGATGATAGCTCAGTACCCTTATCTATTTTAATAGTCTTTTTTGGGATCAAATCCCTTATGAATTAGGGAATGTAATGACTCTGTTACTTCCCTATAAAACAATGGAATAATTTTAATAATATTTTCATGCTTATTGTTATGTTGATATGGGATTTTTTGGGTTAAGGAGGATCATTAATGATATAATAAAAAATATTAAATATATTATATCATCCATGAATAGTTATTTAAGCATAATTGAATAACTTCTAAATGGGATTTCAGGTGGGGAATCTAAGACTGCCAATAAATTTGGAATGTAGTTTTTCCCCTTGGTGAAACATAACCTTTGATCATATTACATGTTTTGTTTAAAAGTTATTGTGGGTGGATTTATTAATAAATAAATAAATTTATTAATTATTTAATTTGCATGACCTATATCTCCTCTATTTATACTCGGTTATGGTAAAATCCTTAGGTTTGTAGCATAACCCTATGAATTTGAAGATAGTGTGGGGGAGATATTTGGTGGATGATGACCAGATCATGGATCAATGATCAATAATAAGAAGTTTTTATTCATGAAAGAATATGGATCTCACCAAATACAATAATTTTTACCAGTATTCGTCAATTATCTATCTAAACATGGCCTAGGGTTTTTTAATCCATATTTTTATCATCCCACATCGAATGTGGATAAATCTTTCAAGAAAATTGATTCATGGGTTACCTTTACCTTCATTGAATTTGGAATTTATATTTTTTTGATAATTACCTTCCTTCAATATTTACCCATAATTAGAGTGAGTCCAACATAAAAAATGGTCAAGATTTGTTCTGTACATTTTTCTTTTGTTCTTTTATCACTAGTCTCTTTTTTCATTCATTTTTTGTATTTCATTTGGATAAGGGTTTGTGTAACTTCCCGGTTCCGGAAGCCACCCAGAGGCGCCCCGTACCCGGTTGGTCACATGGCATCAAATGCATTTCCCCAAATGCCAGAGGCTACCGACAAGCAGTGAGGGCCTTGGGTGTGATAGTGGGGAAATTATTCCCTCATCGGCAGAGTACACAACGAATGAAAAATAAACATGCAATAGCGGAAGCAGTAATAACAAACAATATAAACAAAACAAGACTAAATAAACAAACTGGAGCACATATACATATACGAAATGATGCATAATACATATCTTGGAAAGAAGCCAAAAAAGTCACAATGCTGAAAAACAACACAGTACCAAAACAAGTACAAAAAAATGTACACAGATCCTCAGCATTGTAAGATATAACTTGGTCCCTTGCACTTCTACTCCAAGCAATCAAGTACCAGAAGTTGAAGGGTGATTTCCCTTGTCTATACCTAAAAAAACATAGTCTTCATGGGCCTAAAAACATGGCCCAAACAGGGTGTCAGATAAAATCCCAGTTGGAAACCACCCGAATATCTGGTCCTAACAGTCGGTGAGTATATGGAATATAAAATTACACTAAGCAGTAAACAGCAATAGCAAAGCAATAGGCAGTAACAATAAGCAGTAAAGCAAAATGATACACAACAGTAATCAATCCACAACCAACAACCGCAGTGAAGAAAATAGATAACAAGCAGGAAAACACTCTGGGAAGTACTCATAGCCATTCCCTATAGTCCTATCCAAGAAGAACCACAATCCTCTGGGAAGTGCACTCAGCCTAACCCCTCTGGCTTGGTCATACTAATTTATGAGACTCTCTGGGGAAGCTCACTCGGTCAATTCCCCTTATAGTCTAGGGTAGTCAGGTACTCTCTGAGGAAGATCACGCGGTCTAACCATCTTAGAACCAAGGTCTAGAGACTCTCTAAGGAAGCTATCTCAGTCAATTCCTCCTATAGCCTCAGGTATACCATACACTCTCTATGGAAGCTCACTCAGTCAATTCATCCTCTTACCTAGGATGGTTATAAAAAAATCAAACAAGGTAAGACTCTCTACGGAAGCTCACTCGATCTATCCTCCTATAGTCTATAATATCTGAAGGCACTATGGGAAGCTAACTTGGTCCGTCCCCCGTGGCCTATAATGTCTATGACTCACTGAGGAAGCTCACTCGGTCTACCCTCATGTAGTCTATAACGTCAAAGACTCTCTTGGAAGTACACTTTGTCTATCCCTTATAGTTTATAGCACCAGGTTCCCTCAGCCCTGTGCCATTTAGTGAATAATAATGCTATAAGGCCAAAGTACACCTACACAGCTACTTGTCTAACCAATGTATACCTATAGATCTACTTGGCTAACAGTCTACAAGGCAACAATCATATAATGCAAAACACTCCATCCTATAGACACAAGGCATGGCAACAGTCATAACGGCCAAAGGCTAACAAGACCCAAAATTCATAAACAGATTAAGCATGGGAAAAACATCCAGGAACAACAAATTATCCTATAACATGATAAATTTACCTCTACACAAGCTTACAAGAAAGGCAGGAAAACAACAAGGGAAAAAAGGTAAACACACAATACCCCGTTCATGGGTATTGGTGGAATTTGCACATAAAACTCAAAGACATTAAATAGTAAGGCACAAACCACATACCTCAATCCTAGGAGATCGATATACTTGAACCACATCGACTGATTCTCCCTTGAACATCGCAGATCTAAGAAAACATCCAAAATTCTCAAACCATGATAACATGATAATGAGGAAGAATAAAATAATGAAAACCAAGAAGAAGGAAGAACTCACCGCTGAAGTTCCAACGCAATCGACGGTGCTCGAATCGGAGAACGGATGGAGGAGTGGTGGCTCGTCGAAGATCTGTGGGTTCCTAACGCTCTCGGATGAAGAAGCTGGAGGAGAAGTGTTTTTCTTCGATTAGGCACGACCCCATTCCATTTAATGAAAAAATAATAATGTACACGGCGTGTACTTTTAGAGTACATGGCGAGTACTGGGACTTTCCATACTCCACCAAAATCGGCCTCCACATCACCCCTACACACCGTGTGTGTGGCCCGGACACAGCCAGCACACGGCTTCAAGCGGGAAAAGAGTACACGGCGTGTACTCCGAAAGTACACGGCGTGTTCTTCAAAAATTTCCAGAATCATTATTTTTCTCAAAAACTCCAGAAAAAGGAAAATGTACCTGAAATGAAGATCTGGGTTCTTACAGACTTCCCCCCTTAAAGAAATTTGTCCCCAAATTTCCCTAGAGAGGCTTAGAAGAAGAAACCCCGAACAGCTCCGGCCACTGCGATCGTACATCGGCCTTCCTCTCCCAGGTCTCGTCCTGTACTCGCACATGCTGCCATAGCACCCGTACTAGAGGAACAGACCGCCCATGGATAACCTTCGTACAATGATCGACAATCCAGATAGGATGCTCCTCAAACGACGCATCCACTTCATGCTCAACCTACTCATCTTGGAAGACATGAGACGGGTCTGAAAAGTAATGTCAGAGCTGATAGATGTGGAATACATAGTGCATATCCTGGTACCTCTGAGGTAGATCCATCTGATAGGAAACCAGACCAACTCTCTCCAACACCTCAAACGGCCCTACGTACCGCAGTGAAAGATTACCCTGTCTCTGAATCCTCTTCTGTCCCAACCTCAGTAAGACACACAGGAAAACCTAATCTCTGACATCGAACTCTAGAGGTCGTCTCTACTAATTAGCATAAGACTTCTGTTGAGACTATGTTGTAGTCATCTGCTTCTGAATCAACTCTATCTACTCTGAGGTCTCCTGAACAAGATGAGGTCCCAGCAGAGCTTCCTCTCCTACCTCCAGTCGGCATACGGGTGATCAGCATGGCCTACCGTATAAAGCCTCGTATGGTGCCATCTGAATGGTCGCATGAAAACTGTTATTGTAGGCAAACTCCACCAGAGGAATATGCTTCTCCAAAGAACTGTCGAAGTCTAGAATGTAATCTTGGAGCATATCCTCAAGCACCTCGATCGTGCACTTGGACTAGCCATCAGTCTGGGGATGGTATGTTGTACTCAAAAGTACATGTGTACCCAAAGCCTTCTAAAGTACCTACTAGAACCGAGAGTTAAAGCGCGGATCCATGTCTGAAACAATAGAGTGTGGAACTCCATGTAGACGTAAAATCTCTCAGATGTACAGTCATCCCAGATCATCAACACTGATGGTCTCCTTGATCGTCAAGAAGTGTGAAACCTTCGTAAGCCTGTCGATGACAACACAAACAACATCGTTTCAACGAGGTGACCTAGGCAAACCAATCACAAAGTCCATCGCGACATCATTCCACTTCCACTCGATAATGGGTAACTACAGTAATAGCCCTTCTGGTCCCTGATGCTATGCTTTCACCTGCTAACAAGTAGAACATCTCATGAAAAAACCAACAACATCTTTCTTCATACCTAGACACCAATACTGGCGGTGTAGATCCCGATACATCTTGGTAACACCAAGATGATCTTCCCAAACTAAGGAATGTAAATCCTGCATCATCTCATCACATATGTCTGCTGGCACCCATACGCGTCCATGGAAACGTAAGATCTCATCCTTGCTCACTGTCCATTCAGGAAGAGGGTCCTCTCCTGACACACTCTCCCATAGGACTAATCCTTCTGAATCTAATAGCTACCTCATCTGTACCCGATCAAGTAGTGTAGAGGTAACAGCTACTAAAGATAGGAAAGTATGTCCCTACCTATCGTGCACTTCTAAGTGCATCTCAGAGAATAGATCCATAAGCTGTCACTCACTACTGGCCTCCTGAACTGCATGAATATATTTTCTCCTGCTCAACGCATCCGCCACTACATTTCCCTTTCCCGGTGTATAGGTGTGATGAAAATCAAAGGAGTGAAGATACTCCACCCACCTATGTTGTCTTAGATTCAGATCACGCTGAGTGAAGATATAATTGAGACTTTTGTGGTCGGTGAAAACCATAAAGTTCTCTCCTAGAAGTTAGTGTCTCCAGCAGCATAAGGCATGAACAACAGCTGCCAACACCAGATCATGCATCGGGTAGTTCCTCTCGTGTGGCCTCAACTACCGATACCCATACACAACGACTCCATCTCCCTGCATAAGCACATCTCCTAGCCAGATACCTGAAGCATCATAGTAAATAGTGTATCCCTTTCCTAGCTCGGGAAAGCCTAGTATCAGTGATGGCATCAACCTCCCCTTCAACTCCTGAAAGGCTGAATCACAAGAATCTGACCATAAAAACAACCCCCCCCCCCCTCCCCTTTTGGTTAGACCTTTCAATGGTGCTACTAGGCACAAGAAGTCCTAGATTATGTGCCTGTAGTAACCAGCCAGCCCTAGAAAACTCTGCACCTCAAAGACGTTCTTCAGATGCTCCCAGGAAACAATAGCTCTCACTTTCTATGGGACCACTGAAAGTCCTGTCTCAGAGATAACATGACCCAAGAAGTGAATCTGATCCATCTAAAAGTGTCACTTTGAGAGTTTAGCATACATTCGATGCTCTCTTAGTGTACTCAGATTGATCTCAGGATGTGTGGCATGGTCGTGTCAAGTGTGATAGTACACCAAGATATTTTCCACGAAGACCATGATGAATGAGTCCATGTACGGATGGAACACTCAGTTCATCAGTGCCATGAAATTAGTGGGCGCGTTCGTGAGACCGAATGGCATGACTGTATACTCGTATAGACCATACCAGCTCTTGAAGGCTGTAAGGGGTATATCTGATGGTGTAACGCACAACTGATGATAACTGGACCTCAAATATATATTCGAGAACACCCGAGCACCCCAAAGATAATCAAAGAGGTCATACATCCTCAGAAAGGGATATTGGTTCTTGACCATCAACTGGTTCATCTTTCGATAATCTACCCAAAGTTGAAGGGTGCCGTCTGCCTTTTTCTCAAATAGGACAGGTGAACCCCAAGGAGAAGTACTGGGTCAGATGAAACCCTTTTCCTGAAACTCCTCCAACTACTTCTTGAGCTCCTGCAACTCATGTGTAGCCATCATATAAGGAGGAATTGACACCGGTTTCGCTCATTTCAGGAGATCAATCGAGAATTCTACCTCACACTCCGGAGGCAAACCTGAAAAGTCCTATGGAAAGACACTCCTGAAATGATACACCACTGGAGGAAACTCTAACTGTGAAGTCCCCTGGTCATCTAGATAAAGATTGGAAATCTGTGCTATAACTTCCCCTATCTCATGATGCTCTGGTCCAACTCTACCAACCTGGACATCCCACTCGCATCTATGAAGGAAAGATCTGCTCTCTGGTGATATGAAACTCACCCTGCGGTGATAGAAATCGACGACTGCATGGAAGGGAACCAACCAGTCCATACTGAGAATGACGTCATGGCCCGACATCTCTAAGACATAGAGTTCCCAATAGAAATGACACCCCGCAACCTCAAGAGGGCACTCTCTGCACTGACGTATGCTAGATTTCCTGGTTCCCAACGGCGTGTCAAGAGTCAACAAGTCGGTAGACGAAACGATACAGAGCCCAAGGCTCTCCACAACGGAAACCGAGATAAAGCTATGGGAAGCACCAGTATCGAAAAGAGATGAAGATAAAACTGAGGCTACTAAGATCGTACCTCGAACAGTAGAATGCCCGGGATCCTACTTCTGATAGGTCTACTCCACGGTGAAAGACATCCTGCACCGCGGCCCTGCACCCCTGGCTGACCGCTCTGAGCTGATCCACTCTGTTTTCACTGATGACCTGGTGACTGACCACCATGGCCGTGACCTCCACCTTGGCCCGAACGGCCAGAAGAACTCCATTTCCAAGACTGGTGGGAAACTGGTAAAGAATCTCTAGAATGCGGGGTCATAGAGGAACCCCTACCACCAGCTGAAGGTGAGAAGATCTGATAAAAACGTTGAAGATGGACCATCTTGCCACAAGATCGACACTTCATCACATCTCTTTGGAACTGATTCCTAGTATGCCTGCTCCTACCACATGGGTAGCATAAAACCTGGCTGCCAGAAGACGTATCCCACGAACCCCGATCTTGTAGAGAAGACTATCTGCAACGCTTCCTATATTCCGTAGGAGGAACACCAGCTCTGGATATTGAACCGCCCTAGCCCACTGCTCTAGAATACCTCATATTACGCTCAGTAATCAGATCTTGGTTGACGATAGAGGATATATAATTCAACTGGAAGATATTCACCTGGGAACGGATCTCCTTCCTGAGACCGTCCTCGAACATCCTATCAAGGAACAACTCATCGCCTTCTGGGATCAGTGTGAAACATTGCAGCTCAGTGAAGCGAGAAGATTACTCCATAACAGAAAGAGTACCCTGCTGCAGGCTCATAAACTCCTGGGCTCAGACGGCCCTCATGGTCTCCAGATAGAAGTATTCAGAGAAGGTGCATCAAAACTCATCCTGTGACATACCCTGCAGATGCCCTGACTGTGAGATCACCTCCCACCACATCTTTCTTGTGTCTCGGAGCATATAGGTGGCCATCTTTACCCTCTTCCCTGGGGGTATCCCCAGATGCTCAAAGATAGTTACGGTGGCCTCAAACCACGACTCTGCAGCCTGGGGTCCTCCATCCCCTGAGAAAGTAGGAGGATGCTGCTGCTGAAAAACCCTCGTCAACTCAGCCATTGATGTGGCAGGAGGCGGCGATCCCTGAAAATTATACATAATCATTAGGAAGTACTCCCTGATCTGCGTATTGGTGCATGCTATAGGTATAAATGATGGTGTCAAGGCTGGCATAGCAGGAGGATCAACAGGAGGTACCTGATCGGCCATATCCGGTGTCTGATCACCATCTGGCAACTGATGTACGACCGGAGGATGTCTCAGATGCATAGCTCTGAAAGATCAAAAGCACACCTTAGATCAGGATTAACAATGACTTAAAACATAGGATTACAAAATGGGAACAAGGGGAAGAAACTATCAAGTTTTACAAAACACGACTACACGGAGTGTATAAAAACTACACTGCGTGTCTTCTTTAGCCATTAACATGGGCATGTACACCTGCCTGAAAGGTCGTGTAACACCCCAAACTACATGGTGTGGTGTTCCCACACACGGCGTGTACTTGAACTTTAAACCCCTACCCAATTCTCCTTACATGGCTAACCCACATGGTCCAACTAACCCCAGAATACACGGCGTGTTCCCTAGGGACACGACGTGTACTAAATATGGTCTCGATGGACCGTGTTGTTAATTACACGATTGTCTACATGGTTGGAACTTACACAGCATGTTCCAAACAAACATGGCATGTATAGATGAAGGTGACACCGACCAGTGTTGTTCGTGACACTGTCGGGTACCTGAACTAGACTACATGGTGTGTTCCAAAAACAACTTGGCGTGTCTAAGAGAAGGTAATGCCGACCCATGTTGTTCGTGACACGGCCGGATACCTAGACAGGACTACACGATGTGTTCCTTGACCACACGTTGTGTTATACTCGAGCTTCCGTGACCCGTGATGTTAGTGACATGGTCGGGTACACGGCTCCGAACTACACGGCGTGTACCTACTGTACACGGCGTGTTCCTGAAGGAATTTATACAATAGTGGGTCCCTTCTCACACGGTGATTAACATGGCCTGAAAAATACATGGCATGTATCCCGAAAGTACACATCATGTATTCTGGTTTTTTCTGGGCAGTAGCTCAGAAAATACACAGAAGCCCAGAAACACTGAAAACAAGGCAAAGAGGTTCCAAATTTTGTTTCGTGAGGGCCCATACTCCCCATGAATCAAAGCTTGGAATCTCCTACAGTCATGTACAAGAGAATACATGATCATAACCCACCAATTTCCGATTAAAGAGGTCCCATAACACTTCAAGAATCAAAATTTAGTGTTCATTTAAGCAATGAACAATACATACAATCCTCTAACAAGGTAGCAGAGATTCTATCAAGAATCTATCACAACAGCATGCATAATCTACAGAAAGTCTATCACAACAGCATGAAATTGCTAATAGGCCATAGATGGCATGGCAAGAATGCATGGCATGTGATTTCTACTAGTGCTTATGTGATGCATGAGATGGCATACAATCATCTCATAGGGTGCGACAGAAATAGAACCGCAATAGTCAAAACAATAACAACACGAAGCATGTGAATCTCTCTAGGTGAAATCCTATCAACCGTAAACTATCAAAACCAGAAAACTGCAATAAAGGAGGTAGTATGGCTTTTCCATGTACACGGGTTAGCTACTCCCACGCACAGCATAATAACAAGTACTGAATCCATCTTATCCCTGGATAAAGGATCCAAACAGTAAGTCAAGAGAAAAGAATTCATCTAATACCACTTTGTAATGTCCCGGTTTCAGAAGCCACCCTGAGGCACCCTGTACCCGGTTGGTCACATGGCCTCAAGCGAATTTCCCCAAATTCCAGAGGCTACCGAAAAGTAGTGAGGGCCTTAGTTGTGATAGTGGGGAAACTATTACCTCATCAGTAGAGTACACAGTAGAAGAAAAATAAATATGCAATAGCGGAAGCAGTAATAACCAACTATATAAATAGAGGAAGACTAAATCATCAAACTGGAGCACATATGTATATATGAAATGATGCATGATACATAAATAGGAAATCATCCAAACAAGTCACAATGCTGAAAAACACCACTGTACCGAAACAAGTACAAAATAAAAGTAAACAGATCCTTAGCATCGCAAGCCAAAGCTTGGTCCCTTGCTCTCCAGCTCCAAGAAATCAAGTACCAGAAGTCGAAGGGTGCTTTCCCTTGTCTATACCTGTAACAACATAGTCTTCCTGGGCCCAAAAACATGGCCCAAACAGGGTTTGAGATAAAATCCCAGTTGGGAACCACCCAAAGATCTTTTCCTAACAGTCAGTGAGTATATGGAAGGTAAAAGTACACTAAGTAGTAAATAGAAACATCAAAGCAGTAGGCAGTAATAGTAATCAGTAAAGAAAAATGATACACAATAGTAATCAATCCACAACCAACAACAGCAGTGAAGCAAAAAACTAACAAGCAGGAAAACCTTATGGGAAGTACTCACAGCCATTCCCTCTGGTCCTATCCAAGAAGTACCACAACCATCTGGGCAGTGCACTCTGCCCAAACCCTCTGGCTTGGTCATATAAATTTATGAGACTCTCTGGGGAATCTCAATTGGTCAATTCCCCTTATAGTCTAGGGTAGTCAGGGACTCTCTGAGGAAGATCATGCGGTCTAACCCTATAAGCCCCAAGGTCTAGAGACTCTCTAACGAAGCTATCTCAGTCAATTCCTCCTATAGCCTCAGGTACACCACATAATCTCTAAGTAAGATCACTCGGTCAATTCCTCCTCTAGCCTGGGAAGGTTTTAAAAAGAAATAAATCAAGGTAAGACTCTATGAGGAATCTCACTCGTTCTATCCTCCTGTAGTCTATAATATCTGAAGGCACTATGGGAAGCTCACTCAGTCCATCCCCTATGGCTTATAATGTCTAAGACTCACTGAGGAAGATCACTATGTCTACCCTCCTGTAGTCTATACCATCAAAGAATCTCTAGGAAGTACACTTGGTCTATCCCTTATAGTCTATAGCACCAGGTTCCCTCAGCCTCATTCCAGCCAGTGCATAATAATGCTATAAGGCCAAAGTATACCTACAGATATACTTGGATAACCAAATTATACCTATAGAGATACTTGGATAATAGTCTAAAAGGCAAAAAGCATGTAATGAAAACCACTCCATCCTATAGACACAAGGCATGGCAACAGTCATTACAGCCAAAGTCTAAAAAGTCCCAAAGTTCATAAACAGTGTAAGAATGGGAAAACCATCCAGGAACAACAAATTATCCTCTAACATGATAAATTTACCTCTACACAATCATACAAGGAGGGCAGGAAAACAACATGGCCAAAAAGGTAAACACCCAATACTCCATTCATAGGTATTGGTGGAATTTGCACATAAAACTCAAATAATTTAAAAGGTATGGCACAAACAACCTACCTCGATCCTATGAGATCGATATACTTGAACCTCATCGACTGATTCTCCCTTGAACGTCGTAGATCTGAGAAAACGTCCAAAATTCTCAAACCACGATTACTTGAGAAAGAGGAAGAATCAATAAATAAAACCCAATAAGAAGAAATAACTCACCACTGTGGTCCCAATGCAATCAACTGTGCTTGAAACGGAGAGCGAACAGAGGAGCGGTGTATTGTCGAAGATCCACGGGTTCCCAGTGCTCTCGGATGAAGAATCTGGAGAAGAATTGCCTTTCGTCAATTAGGCGTGACCCCGGTCCATTTAATGAAAAAAAGTACACATCGTGTACTTTTAGAGTACACGGCGTGTACTAGGTCATTCCATACTCTGCCAAAATAGGCATCTAAATTACCCCTACACACCGTGTGTGTGGCCCGAACATGGCCAGCACACGGCTTCGAGTGGGAAAAGAGTACACATCATGTATTCCGAAAGTACACGGTATGTACTTCAAAAATTAACAGAAACATTATTTTTCTCAAAAAATCCATAAAAAGGAAAACATACATGAAATGAAGATCTGAGTTCTTACAGTTTGACAAGTACTTCGTGAAATTGTTTTTCAAAATAATTCTGTGGAATAGAATATTTTTACAGTGGGTTTAAATTTGATATTGGAGAAATGATTTTATTAAACGATGAAGACCGATGATTTGAAATTTAATTAGGTTTTTTTGTTTCATGGGATTTGGAATTTGGATGATGCGACACTACGAGGATATTCCAACATCATATTGGTGGTTATAATCCAACCACTACCAATGATCCATGTCCATTCATATTAGTTACATATTATATGGATGATATTTTTTGTTTGAATAAAAGAGGAGGTGGTGTAGGTGAAGACGCATTGAATAGGTGGGGGTTTCTAAAAAATCCTCCCATAAAAGGTGTGTGATTTAGAGAAGATATATCGTAATGGCCCAAAACATCAAGGCCCACCTGGCCAGTGGAAGACCAAAATTTCACAACCCCAATCCAACCTTCAGTATGATAGGGGTTGGTGACTTGCACTGAGAAGTCATAATGTAAACGGTGGTCCTTTTCCTAAACCCCTAGGGAATACATTAGAATATTAAAGAATATAAAAAAAGTATAAAGGGTAAAAATGCACACCCTATTAGAAATGATTTCCCAACATGAAAACAACTACAAAAGAAAATATCTAAGTGATTTTGGATCTTGATCTCCAAGCCTTACCACCATAAATGAACTATAAATATGAGTATAACTATTATCCACCAATTTCACCAAGAAATTGTTTTTCAACTGTATAAGACATTCCCCATGAGGTTAAATCTAGTGTAAGAAAGAGTATATACATACCCAGTAGGATGTCAAAAAAACCAAAAAGGTTTCAAAAGGGATATATGATAAAATTCATCATCTCAACCCAATTAAGATTACGGAAACCTAAAATATACATATATATACTCATTAAGAAACCCAAATGAAATAGAAATAGGATCTACATCTCACAGCCTAGCCCATGAAAATGAGTTTCCTAGTAGCTCCAAGTGTCTATTATCAATGTCTAGAATTAAACATTTCTAGAAAAGAACTTTTTTTGGAGGACCCGCACCTAACCAATACACCACATCCTGAGGGGTAATAGTATTCAATAGATGACCCACACCCTATAATGATAAGTTGCTTACACTTAATAGATTTAGGGCCCATACCCTGGGGTAAAAGAGGGATTTCACTTAATATATACATAGATGACCCACAACCTAGTGCATTTAGGGGGGTTCCACTCAAATCGTAAAGGAATAATTACTTAATATGATAGGGGTTCCACTCATTATGTATTTATAGAGGACTCAAACCCTAGATCACTAGGGGGTTCACTCAATAGATATAGGACCCAAGAACTAGTACATCTGGAGGGGTTCCACTTGGTGGGTATATACAAATATAGTAATCTTACCCCCATTTGATAGATGGATTTCAATATATATATAGGGGATATACACCCTGGTATGATATGGGGTTCTACATGGTGGTTAGAGGACCCACATCCTAGATCCATATGGGTGCCACATAAACTACTGAAAGGATTATGAGGGACCTACACTGTGGTATGATAGCGGGAATCAAACCCTTACCACCCTCTCTAATGATCATTCCTAATCACTTCCATTATCATGATTTATGCATTTAGTTACATTGAGAAATCATTACCACTAAAAATTAAGCCTATTTTATTCAAAATCGCACATACATGCACCACTATCTAACTATAACATCATAATAGAGGGATACAATGCATGAAAATGAAGTTGCATACATGTATTTGATCATGATCAGATCTTAGAATAAATCATCTAATTTAACATTAAAAACTCTCAAAAATATACGGGCTTCAAGTTCCTCAATGATTTTCATAACAAAATACATAAAAGATTTTGATTTATGATTCCAAATAATCTATCAAACTTATTTGATCATCCAAAACTCAATGAAAATATTAGTTTGACGTTTCAGACATTCATCCCTGAATACACCCAGTATATGTAGAGGCCCTCAATAAAATGGGGAAGACGAAATCAATGAAGACTATCTAGCTTAGAGATAAAAAATAAAATGAAACCAGTTCACTATGTTTTTTTAAATGAGGACAAAAAGTGTCCGTTTTAGCCTCATCCCACTTTGGTTTATCCATGATCCCTCATAATCCTTTATAATACAATGTGTTTCATATATCCACCATATGTGAGTATGGGGTCTACTCTCATTACCCTATGGCACCTCCCTATGCTGAAATGATTCTCCACCACTATGTACTCCCACACAGTGGTCTGAATATGCTCCCATGAACCTCTATGGGAACACTATGCACACCATCTACCACTATAATAGATGGTTAGAGGTTTACCTACCCACCTTAGAAGTGGCTTCAGGTCCCTCATGTTGTCTTGTGTGTGGCTGTCCATTTTTTAATACAAACACCATTAGACAAACAAATTTCTAATAAAATATTCTCAAATTCTAAAGTAAAATGGTGTAAATAATGTTCCATATTTACAAAAAACATTTCTTTTTAAATTAAGATTAGTTCTACCATATTCATAATTAATGTTGACAATAAATAAAAAACCGTCAATAATTTTTTGTGGTCTTTAATCTTCCCATTTTTATTTATTGTCAACATAAAAAATTCTATTCAAGGGATATCTAATAACATTATTTCTCCACGAGAAATATCTTGAAACACAATTACATCTCTAAATGGTGAATTAGATACCCAAACCCTCAATTATTTCACTCATATCCCTTTATACAATAACCTCAAATCTAGATTAAAAAATGATAAGGAGTGAATTATGTATTCTTCTCCACATTTACATCAAAATCGAAAACATATTAGGTCATCCCAATAATCTCTATGTGAGTGGGGAAGGATGAAAATGAAGTTTCATCCTAAGGTCCTCAAATCTTTCACTTGGAAGAGATTTGGTGAACATATCATTGATTTGATATTTTGTAGTAATGGACTCAAAATTCACTTCTCTATTTTATAATTCTATCATTTATGAAATGATATTTAATATCAATTTGTTTTGATCTAGAGTTTTGCATTGGGTTTTTTGAGAGAATAATTTCACTCTTATTGTCATTGGAATTTTTCAATGGCATTTCAACCTTCATATTTAGATCTTCAAGAATAACTTTAATACATATAATTTGAGTACTATAATTTGTAGAAGAAATATAATTGGATTTATCTTTGATTAAAGTCACATAATTTTGTTTCTTACGATTCCAACTTACACAACCATCTACCAAAAAAGAACATTCCTCCTGATGTTGATTTTTGATCATTACAATCTCTAACCCCATTATAATTAGTGAATCCTAGTAAGTTATTATTATCTAATTATTTTATACATCAAACCATAATTTTATGTTCCTTTGATATACCTGAGAATTATTTTAGCAGTCATAAAGTGTGATTCTTTTAGATCCCGTTGATATATCGCACAAAAAATTACTACATATACAAAATCTAGTCTTTATTTATTAAGTTACAGAATTTCACCAATTAATTTCAAAAAATAATTCTGATTAACACTATTTTTTAGTTTATATTTAATAATCTTTACACTAAATGAGATAGGTGTGGAGTCTTCCTTTGATTCTTCAATTACAAATTTATTTAATAACTCCTTGGGATAATATTCTTCTAAATGGAATATGTATCTTTTCTCTTAATGAAATTGTATCCACATAATGAAATTAATATCTCAGAGCATTGTCATGTCAATGTACATCATAATTTTATTAGAAAATTATTCTCATACATATTACTTATCACCTACAATAATTATGTTATCAATATACACAATTATGATCAGTGTACCTGTTTTTAACTCCATCACATATAAGTTTCTAGAAAATTTTCCTTTCTAAAATATCAATTGCTTCATGAAACTAACCAGTTTAGAATAACAATATTGAGGAGCCTGTTTCATCCCATAAAATTATTTATTTAGGTTACATAATTTGGTTACTACAATATCAAGAATAAATCCTTCATGTTTCTTAATAAAAATTCTTATTCAAGATATCTATTCATGAAAGTAAACTACACATCCATCTATTAAACTTTATAATTTCTATGATATATAATTTCAAGAAAAATTATAATATACTCTATTATTATAATAAATTATATCTCTCTCTCAAATTCTACAACTTCCACCTCTAAATAATCCTTTTATAAAAATATATATTTATTCCTTGAGATCTCACCTTTTTAATTATGTTTTTTTCTAAACAACCATTTGGATTCTATTACATTTTTTTCATATAGTATTGTAATAAGACCCCATGATATATTTTTGTTGACCTATTTTACCCCTTCATTCATATTACTTATCCACTCCTTGTGTTCAGTAAATTCTCTAACTTACTTTGGTTCATTTTAAGAAATGTGAGCTGTTTTATGTTCAATTCTCTGCCTTCTTCTCGTCTGTACTAGAGAAACAATATTTCAAATATTTCTTTTTAATCAACATGATTTTTCAATATTTGATGCTTTTTTAAACTCTAGTGGTTTTATCCTCATCATTGGTTTGATTTGGGTCAACATCAACTATCTCTGGTTTATAAACAAAATATATATTTTTTCATTTTCTCCTCGATAAATTTACATTTTTTTGATATCAGTGTTTTGAAAATTTTCTACAATTGGTGAATGAAATAAGTGTTGATTTACAACAATATTTACATCATAATATTTTATGAAACTATTCAATTTTATATTCCAGTATCTATATTCTCTTCTATTAGATAAACATCCCATGAAAATACCTTCTATAGTTTTCTACTCCAAATTTCTAAGATTTTTATTGTTGATCTTCATGTAACATGGTGTACTAAACACTTTAAAATATTTTATAGTTAGATTTTTTTGTACCTGATATCATACAGAGTCATGTTGAAGTCTAGTATTAGTAAAAATATAATTTTTTTGCATAGATGCACACACTACTTCTCTTTAATAGAATTTTGAATATTTTTTTTCAACTAGAATTTTTCATACCATTTCAACCGTACATATATTATTTATCTCTAAAAATACATTTTTTTGTGGAGTATAAGGATAAATTTATTGATTCTTAATTCCATGATTTGAAATATATGATTCAAAATAATTACCAGTGTACTGTCCACCATTATTTGTTGTCTATTTTTTGATATAAACTCCCAAATCATTCTCTACATATCATTTGAAAAACATGAACATTTCAATTGATTATTACTTGTACTTAATAACCATGAAAATTTTTATCCTTGTGAAATCATAAATGAATTTAATAAAATAGAGTCCACCATAGGTATACTAATATCTCATATTCCTAAAAATATTAGAATGAATAAGATCTGGTGGTCTAACAAATTGCATCTATATTCAGTTATGCAAAGCTTGGATAAGATTTCCATTTTGGTAAGTTTCAAAGAAATTTTATCTTTCTCTCTTAAAACAAGGAAGATATATTAACATATTATTCTTTGAGATTTTACTCAAATTATTTTGCCCAATATGGAAAATCCTTCTATGCCATAGGGAATTTTCATCTTTCACATTCAAATAAAAATAATTTTTAGGATAACCAATTTGGAATAGATTACCACTCATTCATTAAACCTTGATGACAATTATTTCATTATTAGATTTTTTTATGATGAAATAATACTTTATGAAAATAAATTCATCTCTATCATCACAATGTTAGCTCTTAGTCAATAGATTATGTTTAAGTCCTTCAATAGAAATAATGTATTTGGTTTTTAATTTTTGGGATTCTATCTCAACAATACCAATGTCTTTTATTTTCAAAGAGTATTCATTCCCAAATGTAACTGCTCCTCTATTGTGTTCTTCAATGTTCATCTATATTTTTTAATCTCCAATCATGTGATCAGAACTACTATTGCCTATAATCTATGATTTTTCTCTTTTTCTAGACTTAAAATCAAATTCAACAAAAAGATATTTTTCTTCCATCTTGTATTTTTACATTCCTTTACCTTTTGAATCATTGAAATTATTTCCATGAATAATATTCATACTTTAATTAGAATAATTACCCCATTGATGAAATCATTAATTTTTTTTTCTAAATGGTACATTTTTATCTAAATGGATTGATTTTATGTGTTATTATCCATTATTTTTTTCTTGACTGGTATTCTCTTTATATTTTCATAATTTTCTCTTCTATTTTTAGTACTAATACCACTCGACTCATACCTTCTCTAAGTAAGTGACATGTTTTACCAATAAGAATGGGGTTTTGGCCCTAAAATTACACAACACCAGAAATTACCATTAAATCATTATTTTCCATATTATTGAAAATTATGTTTAGGAAAATATTTTTGTTATATTGCCACATAATGTGATTCCTTCTGTCTTGAGGAGATAACTTTCTCATAAGTTTCAAAATCCTTATTTGTTGTAGATAAATGTTTCTAATTGTTTTTAGTAGCCTAAATTTTACCATTATTGTTAACAAAACTATAATAGTTACTAATAGAATATGTATTTTTAGTTTTAGAAGAATAATATGTACCCTATTTTCAATGATCCCTAATTAGGCTAAGCCTACACTGGAAGACCAAACATGCCCCCTGCGACCCCTGATCGATTGAATGGCCTTGGGCTCCCAAAAAAGGAATTTTTATATAATTAACCACAAGTGGTCCATGACTGAACTGGAAGACCAACAATTCCTACCACAACCCCCAATAAATATAAATCCCTTGGTCACCCACCATATGTCCCAGTAGATAACACATGGAAGGAAATATCCCTATATTGATAGTGGTACTTGTAACTCTTCCCAATTTGATTTTAAGATTGTGGTCCCGAGTTTCAGTTGAGGGGGAGGTGAATTAAAAACTCCATAAGGTAGGGGATATTTCCTTCCATTTTCTATTTACTGGGCCTTTATGTGGGTCCCAATAGATAGGACATGGAAAGAACTACCCTCTACTAGATGAGGTTTTTAATTCACCTCCCCCGTAACTCACACCCGTGACCACAAGCTAAACATACAATCAAGAAGTGTTATGATTACATGACTCATAATTCTTCTTGGTTGGATATTAAGCTTGTGGTCGTGGGTTCAATTTGAGGGGAATGATAATTAAAAATCACTTCAGGTAGGGGATAGTTCCTACTATGTTCTCTCTATAATGCCTTGTGGTGGGGGACCGATGACCTATTATCTACTAGGTGTTGTAGTGGGAATTACCAGTATTCTAGTGTGGGCTTGGCCTAATTGAGGATCATGACATGATTTTTTGGGAAAAAATTCTCATTATCCTGATATTTTTCAACTATAACTTCAACAGCTTTGTGGAAATTCACAATTGTATTATTTATATAATTTTCATCTTGAAGAAACTATGATCATGTGTTATTAAATTATTTTTATTTTAAAGCTATTATTTCATCAATATATTTCAATATTTTCTCTTACTATTCATCCTTAATATTAAGATTTCTAATCTCATCAATGCAAGAATATTCTATTTTAAAATATTCTTATTTACCGCTACCCTTATTTTCAATCTCTTTCTTCAAATTTATGATTTGTTTCTTCTGTTTTGTATTTTACTCAAGGAAGGATTCAATTTCTTATTTCGACATATGATAAATATAAAACACTTAACCATCTTCTTGAACAATACTCTATGTTTCATCGACTTCCCAATTTGATCCCTAATGTTCCTAATTTTTTGAGGAACCTATGCTTTAGAAAGACCACCTAAGGAAAATTATTATCCGTCTTCATCACTTAGAAAACATATTTTTTTCCTTCATTGAAAATTTATCTCTTTCTTAGTTGATTTTATATACTCCATTTAATTATTTCCCCATTTTTTATTTTGATTACTTTCATCTTGATCATCACTCTCAAATTCATCACTTTTCATATTTGGACAATTAGCTTCAAAATGTCCAATTCCTCCAAAATTTAAGCATTTTAGAGGAATCAGACCCTTGTACATACCTTTTCATGTTTTTATGTTTATTGATATAATATAACTGATTTTATTATACTCATACTCCATCACTTATTCATATTTAGATTCCATAGAGTCTTCATTTTATTCTTCATTAAGATTTAGTTTACTCATGGCCTTGAATTTTATTTCTTTTTTAGAATTTTTCTTGAAATCTGTAGCCTCTATCATCTCATTTTTTAGTAATGTATCGAGTAACACATCTAGATATATGGGTTACATTCCTTCTAGGGATGAAATATTTGGAAAAAATATGTTTGAAAAGTTTCTCATTAATTTCATGACAACTTTAGTATCCTCCACATTTTCCATAAACCCTTTGACATGAATAAGAAGATCATTCAAAATGGTAAAATAATCATCCGTAGTCTAATATTATATCATTATCATATATTTAAATTTACCCCTCCAAATTTTCAATTTATATTCTTTGATCTTGAAATTCCCTTCAAACGTGTTTTCAAGTATGTCCCACATCTCCTTGGGTATTTTGAGTCCCATCAATTTAGTGAAAAATTTACAAGGCAAGAATGATAAAATTCAATTTATAGATTTTATATAGACTTACATATTTCTTTTTTATCTAAAAGACACGAAAGAATGGTTTTTAAGAGGAGGAATCCCAATTATCACTAAATCACAAACCTCGAAACCTTATGATTTCCAGTTAGGTAGATTTCAATTCATCCATCACTGAAATTTCATTCCATAAAATATTGGAACACCCCTGATGTTTAATAAATTAATATTCACCACCACTAATCTAAAAAAGATCATTTAGAGGGAACCATCTCTAATAACAATTATAGTATCCTGGATTGGGTTGTACCACTGAGATGTGATCATGTGTGGGGGGGTGGAGTGAATTAGAAATACTACAATTTTATAATTTATTATCTTCAAAATAAAACATAGTGTCTTGTTAGAGTTAGATCCCAATGAAACATAATTTTTTTTAGAATGTTATCCCCCAAGATGGGTGATTGCATCCTTACTTTGGTCATGATGATTCAAGCCACAAATTCTCTATTAAAAAACAATCAACAATTAAAAGTGGGTTAGTAAGGTATCGCCCTAAAAATATGGAGGGTAGGTATCAACCATTTCCCAATATAATGTTTCCCAAAAAAATGATTATACTAGTTCTCACTGGTTTATAAACAAAATAGCAACACACTGAGAAACATTCGAAGCCACTACTGCAACACAAAATTTATCTTTCTCTTCGAGCCTTAGTATTAATATGATACTATAATTTCTAATTGATTATATAGTCCCTATATCTTAATATCAATATAATACATTACACAAATAACTAGTGAAATTTATTCATACTACTACCTATTTTGTATACAGTCTTTGATAACTCAAACTGATGAAATTCTCAGATTTATTAAATAAACCTAGTGTTACTACTTATTTATAGATTTAAGTTCAATAAAGACCCTTAAATTTATTATTTGAATTCTCATAGAAATTATATTTTTGACAAATTTTATCTTCAAGTAACATAGATTGTGTTATCCTATTTTCTTCACACATAGATAACTCATGAGGTTCTTGAATTCACATATATACTCACAGTTATCTTACTATTCCACCTTCGTGAAGTATAAATTTTTTTATCTATATTCATGGAATAATTTAATATCACATTACTATTATATGCAAATAATTATTGCATAACCCATGTGTATGTTTTGAGAAAACATGAGTTTGTGTAACTTTACACAAATCATGTGGTTGGGAAGGCGTAGATTATCTCAACAAAAATGCATGGAAACCTCTTCATGATAAAAAATCAATGTTTCAGCTTCTCTATCTATCTCTATTAAATAAAACACTGACCACACTAAAAATAGAGATCTTAATGGGTATTTATAAATGAGTAGCACTGACTCACTCAACCACCTCAATTGAGAGAATTCATTTAATTTCATTAGTTAGTGTGAACCACCTTAACTCACACGTTTCGGGGTAATGAGAAATCACTATCACTGAAAATGAATACTAATCTATTCTAACTCACACATACCACAACTTGTATGCTTTTAAAATCATAACAGAGGGTTCCCAGGAATGAAAATTATGTTCAATGCATACATTCTATCATGATCAGAACATGGCTTCAATCATCTAACATCAAATGAAAAACTTTCAAACATATGATGGTTTTGAGTTCAACACTATTTTTCATAATAGAATGAATCAATGATTTTAGTTTATGATTTTGATGTATCTCTAAAAATAATTTGATAATACAAAATTAAATGATGATATAAATCCAATATTTTAGATTCCTAGCCATGAAAAGCACTCAGCACATGTAGAAGTCCTTAGCCGAAGGAGGAAGACAATGTTAATGAAGAATAGATGGATCAGAGATAACAAATTGAACAACGCTAGTTCTTTAAATTTTTTTAAAGGAGGATGAATAATATCCATGTGATCCTTATCCCATATTGGTTTATCCATTTTCAACACTCTCCTTTATAATTCAACATATTGTGTAGACCTTCCTGATGCGAGTATGGGGTATGCTCCCATTTCCATCTGACACCTCCCTCTGCTTGAATGCTTATCCACCACTATGATTTCCCATAAAGTGGATTAAATATTCCCCATGTGCCTCTATGGGTGTATTATGCACACCCTATACCTCTATGGTAGTTTTCTAGAGGTTGAATTGCCCACCACAGCATTGGATGCGGGTCCCTCATGCTAGCTTGTGTGTGGCTATCCATTTTCTAGTATACACACCATTAAATATATAAATTTCTAATCAAATAACTTAAAATTCTAAACTCAAATGGTGTAAACAATGTTCCATCTTAATAAAACACATGTATTTTTAAATTAATAATAGTTCCACAATCATTACAATTATGTTTAATAAGAAATACAAAACCATCAATAATTTCATAGGATCTTTATAACAAGTTCATGTAATAAGATTCTAATAATAAGAGAAGAGAATAATTAACTTTATAAATATTCTCATTGAAATAATTAAAAGTGTTACATAAATTATAAATTCATTTTATAATAATAAATGATTAATAATAATCTATTATAAAACATTGTGAAGTAATGATAATCTATAAATTATAGATTCTATATATAAATTAAATGGATTTTCACAGAGGATGATAAAGTATGAATAACTTTATAAGGAGTATACATAGATGGGATAGAGGTTCATGGAGAATTAATTAATTCTTAAAGGGTTTAATAAAGTCTAAAACTCTATTGAGGATATAGAATTATAAAAATTGATACCATTTAAATCAGTATATATAAAATACATTAAAACAGTAAATGTGGTGAAAAAGTTGAATTATAAATAGTGGTAGAGGTGGATAATGTTATATTGTAACAAGGGAAATAATTTTTTGTTATAACACGTAAGATTTTTATTCTTTTAAATGGTGTTACAAAAATCATAATGGAATTAGAATTATATAATAATTTTCATTTAATAAACTTGGAAATAATAATGAAGGATGATGAGAAACATAAGGACTATGGTTGAGGAAATTTTTTCATAATTATTATAGTTAACAATGAGAATTATTGGTTTATGAATTTGAGTAATAGATGTTACCTAATTTAATATGTATGAAACTATATGAGAATAGAGTGGTATAAAATATGTTTTGATATGATTTGATGAATAAATGACTAGAAATACATATCTTTATCAAATTATTATTGATGGAATGCAGAGGGTTTAGAATTTGAAAACCCTTGAGGATGTTTTAACATCTAATGATGACTAGGGAAAAGTATTATCATTTAAGTTTTCATTTGTTTTGTAGGATAATTAAATAAATATAAATTATTTTTTTAAGTATCATTATCCTTGTAAGATATTGGGTAGTGTGAATTCAATGTGGATTATATAGTATTTATGGATTTCATTGTAGGATTTCTTGCGAGACTGGGGGGATCATTGATTGAGATTGAGGTGATTATTTTTGTTAATATTACTTGTTGAAATTTTATGTAACATGTTATAGAAAAATATAAATAGATATGTGATATGATAGTGGATATCTTATATGAAAACCCTATGTTTAATGTTGTATCTATTTGTATGAAAAAATTCCCACTTATCATCCAATAATCTTGGTAATGAAAAATGATGATAATGCATGTATATTACTCTACTCATAAAATTATCTAGAATGATATATATAATAAATTTTTAGGATATAGTTAGATATGAGAAATTGATACTAAATTTTTGGTGTGAAATATATAGAGACAATTAATTACTATATTATCCTTGATGTGAGAAGAAAATTGATGGGATATTTATAGATAGTAATTATACTATAATCCATGTTATAAGTATGTGATAAAATACCATTATTCTGAGTAGAGACACACATTCTACCACATATTATATATTTATTTGGATGATGATAAAATAGATACTATAAATCCTCTAACCCGTAGATCTAGGATTTTAGTGGAGATGATACAAAGTTGTTTCATTGGAGATTTGTATTTCAAAAAATATTTTAGTATATAGGTTTATCCTTAGATATTTTTATTTCATTTGATTTATTGAAATTTATATGATGTAATCATGGTATATGAGTATATTCTCTATTATTTTAGATAGAGTTGTAGATTTGTACTTCCTTTATTACTTCCAAGATTGGTGGGGATGTGGGTTTAGTCATGTATCAAATTATTAGTGCATCTATGGTGAATTATCTGGTATGATATATCTAATGGGTTATCAGATATTGTTTTATACTCCATTTTTGATAAAAATAATTATCATTTGAGTGTCATGACTATGTGATATGAGTATATTAAAAAAACTGATCCTTCTTATGTATGCTGACCATGTTAAGAAATGTTGGATTTTCTACACTCTGCAAATTATTGATAAATGTAGAAGAAATATATTTATGGGTTCGATACACTATATGGGATAACAATAATAGGTATTATTATATTCACCCATATATGTGAACTTTTCTATTTTGAAAATTTTTTCCATGCCAATCATTTTATGTGAATGATGGATGATCATGGAGCCTAGAGATGGATGGTGGATTCTGATATATTGAGGAGTGGAGGTGATCATAATTATGAAAACTCTTAATTAAATAGTATTTTTCTGGAACCTATTTAGGATGTGATAGTTATACCTAGTGATTCATATGTATCTTTACAGATTTTTTGATATATATTTTTTCAATATATAAACATTTTTATATTTTTAATTAATTGTTTTCATGAAATTCATGTTTGATGTGTATGTATGAAATCATGTGAATGTTTTTTAGAGGTAATACACCCCATACTTATATGGATACTTCAGTGTTAGTAACTAACCTCTGTAATCTCTGTGGTAGGCTTAGGGAATTCACTTGAAAGTGAGGTAGATTGTTAAAACTATTTTACAAAAAATTGAAAATTAAAATTAAAATTTTAAAAATAATTGTTCAAAAACATTTTAGTAATAAAATAATGATATCAATATTTTAATTTATAGAAAAATAATTTTTGAGAACTCACAATTTTATACATTAAAACATCCTCCCAAAAGTACAACAATTTTTCAAATAAGGCATCCTGTTGTAAATCCCATTCACCCAAAAGCTAAAATGTGTCTAGGAATACATTAAACATCCATACCCATTAGGAAACCAACTAACTGGAAACTTAAACATGAAAAGTATGAGTTATAACTCATTCAGGATAATGTGTAGACTAATTTAACAGTCATACATCAATTAAAATAGTGATTTGAGTATAACAATGACCTATAATAATATGATAATGGAATTTTCCTTATAAACCCAGTCATTTAACCAATGATCACACCTTAAGACATACTCTCTGACAACCCCTCTTTAATGACTCATCATGGTCATGGGTTCAAATTAAAATAAAAAAAATCTAGACTTCCTAATATATTGTATAAAGCTGTGTTCACCTAAATCACCCAATAGAAATCAATGTTTTATTTAAATCACTTTCTTTTGTTCAAAATCATGTTGAAATAGCAATTCCCAAAATTATAAAAAGCATTTTAAATTTAAATATAATTTTATATTTAAAAAACATTCAAAAAATAATCCTTAATTTAGAAATATTAAAATTATGTCAAAATTAATATATTTTATCATAAAACTTTGTTGGATATAATAATAGCTAATTTTTATAAAAAATACCCATTTCCTAAAAATAGTTTATTCCAAACTCAATTCATATAATTTATCATCTATAATTTAAAATTAATAAAATCATAATTTCCATATATCACCATCACAAATATAGATTATCCAAATGATAGAATCAAGATAAATATACATACCTAAAAATGTATTCCTGAAATCCCACAAAAAAATTTTAGATTTTTTATTTTTATGAGATATATGAGATTACCAAAGAGACATTTATTTGAAGAGTGTATCAATATCTTATATTTTTTTATTGTTTTGATCAACCCCTTAATTTGGAGATATCCATCAAACAATATAAGTGAGGTCACAAGATCACTCAAGATATTCTATATTTCATCTATTAAATGGGGTCAATAAAAGATATCAAGATATTTAAAAATATAATAATGGAATTTTAAAAATCATGTAAATTAAACTCACAAGGTTAGTTAGTCTAATACTAAATGTGCAAGGCATACTCTCTCTTAGACCACATCATTTATAAATTTCTCACACTAAAATAATACTATGAAATTGATCATTTAGAACATATTTCTTAAACAATAAACCTATTCATTAAGCTTATAAAAAACATAAATTTTAGACTAACCATGGATAAACTTTACTGGTCACGAAAATTTCATTTTTTAACCTAAAATTCACTAAAACTAATAATAAATATTATAAAATATATATGATTTCAAAATTCTCCACTAAATATGAAATTTTATATTTCAATTATTTCTGATATCTATCTTCCATAAGTAGTTATGATTATTAGGATAGTATATGAATCTTAAATTCCAAATTATATTTATAATTCAACCCATGATAATATAAAATAGAAACAAGGGAAATAATTTTCCCCTTACATTATATTTCATATATATTATTCAAATACATTTATCTATATAAATTTCATTCTTTTTATAGTTAATAATTTTATTATGTATGATTGTAGATTATTCTGGTTAGGTTTCTTTAATTTAGTAGTATACACAACCTTATGAATCATTGTATAACATTATGATAACTATATGAAATACTACTACACACTAATCTATAATAGAATATCCATCAATTCCATATATCATGATAATAATTTTCCTTATTACCAATGAAGATAGTGTCTCAGTTAAGGATAATCTCCTAAAATTTCATGCTCACTAATGTTGGGATTCACTGCAAATTCTCATCTATCCAAATTTGTTTTTATCAACTTTGTGCCCTATCCATGTCAATTCACATCACTTTAATTCAATATATCTTCTTTTATACTAAAACTAGGATATAAAGTATCATCTAATATTTCCTAACCCAATACAATGATGATCGATAGGTTCTATTATATAAATCATTAAATTACCCCAAAGAGAATAAATACATGTAATTATTATTAAAGAAAACTCAACCAATTATGGATGACTATATCAGGAATATTCAAAAAGAAGAACTGATATTGAAATAATATCTTCTAAAATTTCATTCGATTTTTCTATTTATATGATGGATAAAGTCCATAAATTTATTCTATTGAGAACCTATGGAATTATGGATACCATTCTATAACCTAGATGTAAAATAAGGGTCCATATTTATGATGGTGGACTTATTAAATTCATGATGTCTAAAAACATTGTTATCAAAATTCTTAATATTATATTGAACTAAATATATTTTTTGAATGGGAAAGAAATGATTGGAATTTCTGAGTTAACACATAACAAAAACAAAAAAAAATCATTCATCCAAGATAATTTATAACATTATAACTCAAAAATTTTAGAAATATATTTTAACAACATATTGGTCGCGGTAATTGTTTCAATAAATAAGTTGTTCATTGATGGTCTGTATTTACATAGTTGATAATAAAAAACTAGGAAATATACTCAGCTTTACTCTTATATATACTACTACATAAAAATATACACGTGGCATCATTATATAATTTTTTTATAATAGGATGCATAAACCAAATTTAAGGATGGAATTTATTAATTAATTTTTACACAAATTTATATAATCATTGAATCATATAATAAAATAATGAATTTATTCAGCTATTATATTCTAACAATCAGCAGTCTATCGACCATTTAAGGGGTCTTTGTTTCATATACACATTTTTTTAGTTATTCGTGACTCTTTAACATGTTCATTATTTATAATATAATATTACTATGGGACTGAATTTATTATCTAAAAATTATTTCATTATTAAATGTGAAAAATAATTTATTCCCATTAATATCCATTACACATTATCTTCCTTAACATTATGAGTCAAAGGCAAACTATTAACTATAAAATCCACATTTTTAGTGTAAATTTGATTTAAATTATGAAATTCTAAAGCTAATATACAAAATTTAACATTCTCATGTTTGCATTATATTATGATAAGATATAATTTAAACTTTTTCAGTTGATATATATCATAAAAGTATTTCCAAATAGACAATAACTCTAATTCCATACCTTATTAAAAACCAAATATAACTCCAAATCATATTTATAGTAGTTTTTTAATTTATATTTTCATTTTCTTTATTCATATTTGATAATTTTATCTATTTTTATAATATTAAATTTCATTATTTTTACAAAAATTTCAATATTACACCTCATATAATCACATAGTTAGGAAGGTATAAGAATTATGTTTAAAATATAATAATTTGTTTAATTTCCTACTAACATGACTCATTCAATTTAAAACACACTCCACTATATGTTAATTTCATCCTATGTTTATCCATCATGGAGAAACATTGAATGAATATTCACTAAAATCTAGTTAACACATGAATTCTATAGATTAAAAAAACTATGGGCCTCCCATATGTCATCACAAACATTACATTACTATATTATAATAGAAATTATTATGTATTTTTTAAAAAATTAATAGAATAATTTATTCTTAAATTAAAAAGTAAATTTCAGATAAAACTTCTTATAAATTATGATTAAAAAAATATACAAAAAATGTATAAATTTCTTTCATGATGTACCATTAATATAGTGTAAATCAATATCCTACCAATTTCTAAAATTATTAATGTATATAATTAATTATTAATGATTAATATTTTCAAATCCATAAACTTATTTTATACATTCATGAATCCAAAAATCATAACAAAAACATATAATAGCCATCACGACAACATAAATTCATATTTGGTGTAACATAATTTGAAAAATATAATTGATAATATCCATACTAGAGATTGATTTTAGAAAACCATCATTACCTACGGAAAAAAGTCAAATATATCATTCATGTTGGTTAACTGGGTTTTTTTCATTATTATTACTTTAATCTAATTTAAATAATAAATATATATTATCATACTATAATTAAATAACTGAGATAATTACATGGGCATAGACTATGGAAAAAACTAAATATAGTAAATAATTTCTCCTATAGTATATCCAATTATGTATTATATTCCCCTAATTCCATCACTTCCACCCTATAAGAGTATAGATAAATCAAATTCATTATGAGAAAAATTTTAATGAAAAATTACATCCTTATTTAGAGGTAATCAATATGAATCCTCAAAAAAATCATCTTAATACTTAAACACTAACATCAACATTTTTAAATTGTTAACAGAAAAAAAAGACTAAATAATTAATCCTTATGGATAAGAATAGATGAATGAAATGTCCAAAATTCTTGGAAAAACTATTATTTAATAAAAATATCATTACCATAAATATTTAAAAAAAATATACCTAGTAAAATAAAAGGAATACTTTGACTACAAAATTAGATATTATCAATATAATGAGTTAATATATTCTAATAATAATATATTCTATTTCCATCTCCATGATATAATAATCTAAGATGATATTAACAACAATAATCAGTATTATAAAATATGAACACACAAAATAATGTCAAAAATTTTAATCCAAAAGTGTTTCAATATTCATGGAGTATCGTATTAACTATATAATATAACCAAAATGATCCCTTACCCATGATGAAAAAAAATAATTTAACACAAAAATATTTTTTTAACTTTTTTAGAGAGAATTATAATAGTACCTTATATAATAGATAGTTTTACTTTATTATCATACTTATTCCATGCATTCTAAGATACAAAAGGTATACCATTTCTATTACTAGGTGAAGGTATCTCCTCTGGTTGGGGGTTTTCTATCTCTACCATGGGAATAAAAAATATTTTCATTTACTCTACCATGTACCTTTGGATTTTATAGTTCCCAAAACAAAACATACATAAATATAACACCTTATCATATGAATATTCATTATATATCATTATGATCCATTCCGTCACATTAATATTTTAGTTTCTTTGGATATTTTGATATATAAACAAATAGTACATTAAGGATCTATTTTATATCCCAATATATTATTCACAATAATAATCCTACATAGACATATCATATTCAAAACCCTTATTAATATCCTATGGAAAATTAACTATTATAAAGGGTGAGCTCAAAATATCAGTAATGGTAAATAAGAGATATATTAATAAATAATCATGTGTAAGAAAATAATGAGAATAAATTAATGAGAATATTAGAATAAAATTTAAAAAAAATATTTATTAAATTCATGATCAAAATCCCAAGTCATGGGAAAATGCTTGGTAGTTAATAAAATATGAATCAAAGAGGAATCAAACAACATAATCGTTTAGGGAATAACATTGGCATAAGATCATGTGATAAAAGAGTGGAAAAATCATGGAATAATTATTATAATTGAAATATTATATCCAGGATACCTTCCTAGACATTCATCACATTTTAGGCTTGGGTTTACCACCCATGTGTCAACTTCAGGCTTAGAATAACATCTCATGTACCCTATTTTGGGTTTTTGGAAAACCTCTAATTTACCCGATATCGTGGTTGTGAAATCCTCCCATATACATTTTGATATCATACAATTTTAATCCTTACCCAACACTATAGAGGGCTATAGCTGACCCACCAATAAAATAATCACGATTCATTCATATGTATTCCATAATTTCAGGAAGGCATTTATCATTTCACCAATGATTATTCATTGGAAAAGAAAACTAGTTTCATTTATATTTCCCCATGAAACTCATAAACTATATAGATAAATAATAATGATGATAAAATTGGACCATTTCCCCAATAATTTATAATAAATATCTATAAATGTTTTTATAGAGGAAAATATCTTTAAAAAATCAATGAAACATTTCTTGAGGAATATAGACTTTTAATTTTGAAATCACTAAATTAAAATATAAAAATTTAAAAAATATTATTGAAATGTTTTTTTAAATGGACCATAGAAACATATAATGAATTATTAAAATACAAAAATAGGAATGATGGAAAGAAAATCCTTTCTTCTGGTGTATTTTAAAAAAGATTCCTATCACATTTATGAAAAAAGTCATTTTTACCTCATTCAGAAAAAAGTAATAAGATTCTATTTAAAAATTTATTTGTAAAATAAAAAATGGGTAAAATGAATTTATAAAATATTAAGGTAATGGTAAAAACATTCTATAAAACAATGTCAATGAAATATGGAAATGAAATAAAAATATTTCTGATAGAAAAGAGAAATAAAATCAATTTTTGATAATAATATTCTTTCTATATCATCTGTACTTAAAGAGATTGAAATGAATGGAAAAATATAATATAAGAAAAAGTCATATGATAAGAAAATAAATAATATTTTAGAGATATACATCATATTATTTCATCATCGAAAATTTAAGCATAAATAATGCTCGTGAAAAGTGGGATTGTAACATAAAAGCCTTACCACATGTTTTTCATGCTTCATAAAAAATATATCCTCATATATAATAATTTTAAATATTCGTACTTATATATAATAACCATATTCAAACCAATAATTCTACATACAGTCCACTTATATCATTTAATCACCCATTTATTAATAATTCCTTATAAAAATTATCATTTCTTAGTGTTAACCGATTTTTTTCAAGTATATTTTAGTTTATAAGTTGGGGACCTTGGACTGTGATCATGGTTCCATAATATTTAAAATATTATTAATTTAATAATAATAATACTTAATAATTATATATAATTTTATAACTATTTATATAAAATAGTGATAAAAATGAATTACATCACTTCGTAGTGACAGTAGCTTGTATGTTTGAAGAAGTAATTTCTTACACTTTTCAATGGATGGAATAAAATAAATGAAAATAAAAATTCACCATTGAATAATAGTTCTTATTATAAATATAATATATATATATATATATATATTAAATCCATTAGAATATCCTTCTATAAATTTTGGTGAGGGTAAATGAATCTTATTTATATGGAAGAGGGTGTCCACACATACACATGAGTGATATGTTCCTTCCCAATTTTATGGATAAGTGGTGGGAAGTACTTATTCCATAATCAAAATAACATATAATTTTTTTACTAAAATAATCATTTTTTCATTGATATAATAGGTTTATATAAGCTGTAAGAAGAAATAAAATTGAAGGATCTTGGTTAATATATATACATTTTATTTTAAATCTCTCATTTTGATTACACCTTAATAATTTAAGGATTCATATTAGTATAAGACAATGTGATCATTGTTTAAGGGAAATAATCTATAATGTTTTGGGATTAGGGTTTAGATAAACTAGAAAACTCAAATTAATAGATTAATGGATGAGAAGAGGTTCCCTTTTATAATTGATGGGATGAAAACACATGAAATTACTTAAAATATTTCAATAATATAAGTCAAATTTCATGATATTGTAGAAAAAATGTACAATTACTCAATAATAAATATAAAAACTATTTAAGCAATAATAATAATAATTTTTTGGTGTTATTACCACCATTATCTCTTAGTTTAACTCCCCGGTAAATTCATTTTGAACTTAACCGTGGTAGTAAAATTTTACTATTTTCACTATTCATTATGTAGAAAAATTAGTTATTCCTATTACATTTTATAAATAATGGTGATTAAAAATTCTAAATTCATTTTACCCGAGTAAATTTATAACATCCTCAAATTTATAATGATTAAAGTCTTTTATTTGGTTAATTTTACAAGTCATTTTATTTGGAATTTTTTATTTTTAATCAAAGTCACCATTACATATGTTTTATGGTGTTGAATAAAGGTAAAAGGGGTCTTAAGAATAAATCAAGTAACCAAATTCCATGGTAACTCATGTCCTCACTCTCCTAAATAACTCAAGTCTCATATTGAAGATGTGGAGGTCACGCGCCCAATTACAAACTACCACTTGAGTCCTGAAACATTACTAATCTTCTTTCTACCATAACTCAACCTAAATAAAATAAGTCATTCCCCTGAGATGTAATTTATTTATAATAATAACATATTTTAATACCATATATAATGAATTACCTGGTTCACTATCAAAATTGGTAGTTGAGCCAATTCACCACTAAACTGATGTGTGTTCCCGATCCCCATAGGCTGGTGACTGGTGCTCAAGCCTTAAGAAATAACATTTGGGAACATTTTAACCCAAAAAATAAATAAATAAACAATTCATAACTATAAAAACTATAACTGATCAATAAATAATTAAAACTATATTTGGGAGTTCAGAGATGATACAAAACTCTAAGTAGAACAAAAATTCCAAAAATAATCTCCTTATGGTTTATGACCACCCACCATGACCTAAGTCACGTAACTTTGGCCACCCAAGTATGAAACCCCAAAGTATGATGATGATAAAAGAAAATGAGAACCTTATATTCATGTATATCTTCCACCTTTGAGTGGTGCGTACCCTTTTTATAGGACCTAACGTAAGAGAAACCTACAAATTCCCCACAGAAAAGGTAGGATGTTGGAAATAAATACCAAAACGATTACACCAATCATTTCATAAGAAACACATATAAAACAAACCATTTATTATTTATTTTAAATAAAACATGGAATGAAGATATTTTCATAGCTTCTGTCAAAACACGGTTAAATAATAATTTTAATAGATAATAACAGAACATGTTTCAAATGAATTAAAAATTTATATCAAAAAGAGGAATGAGTCATCATTTCTATCAAAGATATATTGGATAAAATATTCCTTTAAAACATTGTAATATAATTTTTTTAAATCATCACACCATGGATATAATAATCTCCCAAATATTTACTAAATTCAAGTTACAATGATTGTGCAATCTTGGTAAATTATGGATCCAAGTGTGTATACATATACCTAGACTCATGCTAAGGGTAATATGAATATATCCCTAATTAATAACTCCAAACCCTCACCCCATAGAGTAGTTAGAAGTTTTAGTAATCATCAAATTGTTTCTAACATGCATAAACTTTTTCTAACTAACCAATATATCATGTGCATTAGGGTAATCATTATCTTGGTGATATAATTCATTTAAATAATTCACAAATTCTCAAATCCTTCATTCAAAATCGATACCAAGTTAAACATAAAAAAACCATTAATTTTAAAAACAAAAATCAAATTGTTTTTATCAAAAACACATTCCTTTTATTTCAAAAACAAACATCAAATGGTTTTCATAAAAACTCATCAAATTATATCATTTAGAATCATTAAAATACTTCATATCCATTTTTTCTAAAAAACTTGATACAAATCACATGCGATATAAGTTTCTCTATACAAAATAACTTCCAAATTATCAAAATATTCCAAACCCATTTTCTAATAGTTCCTTCCATAAATAATGATGGTAAAACCATGTACAATACCAGATTAATATCACTGTGGGGATCCTTTATTATTATTCTAAAATGATTTAGGTTACTTCAATTTCAATTCATGAACATTTTAAGAAAATAAATAAACAATTTTTAGTATCCATTGTCTAAGTTTCTCATTACACAAACCATGTCATTTTAAAACAATTTAACAACATCATAAACAATTTTTTAAAGAATTATTAGAAAAAAATTAAAATTTATAATCATCAAATGTTCCAATTAATAAAAATTTATTTATAAAACCACCAACCAAAAGTATCAAAATTATAGAACACCCAATGTGGAATTTGCATAAACAACAAGAGAAGTCCATATATAGTAAACATGGAAAAACTAACTCTAACACACACTCATTAATCACCCAACTACTAGACACCTGAAACGTCCCAAGAGGATACTGGAAAAGTACGATAGAAAAGATTAGGTAATTTTACAATAAAAATAATAGGCATATGAGCATTAAAACCTCAAATGATAATACCCTTGTAATTTTCCATTGCACTCAAAATTTAAATGATAAGGTTTCAAAAACATTTAAAATAGAAGTTAGAGCCTGACAAAAGGGTTAAAAAAAATTGATTCATAAGATTAAAAACATTTAAAATGGTTCAAAAGGTACCAAAAGTTGAGAAGGAGTAAGATTATCAGAATGAAAAGTTTATATTTATTTTATTCTAAAAAATACCACTTCGTAAGGATTAATTGTAACACCATGAGATTTTAAAAGAAGAAAATTATGTTCAATAGTGTAAACAACACACAATAATGAAATAAGATAGGAATTTAAATCCATGAAACATTATGTTATATTTATTTGTAAATAAATTTAATCTCTTTAATAAATTATGGTACACACAACCCTAATATTTTTTATTTTTGTTTTCATATTCAACATTCCACGCCAAACTTAAATGACCCACGATATAAATAACTGTTAATAAATAGCTATTAAATTAGAAAGTATAAATTATATAAAATAATTAATGATATATATATATATATATATAATACTAAAGATAAATTATTTATAAAATCTTAGTAAATAATCAATTAGTTTTTTTGTGAATTTATTTTATTCTAAAAAATATGTTTTCTTCAAAAATGATTTTTTATTGCTATTCAAGAAAAAATTTCTATAATAAATTTTATAAAATTTAACAAATATTTTTTGATAAAATTAAAATCATTTTTAATCATAATATCAAAATATACTTTGAGTAAAATTTTGGAATTTTTCTGGAAATATTTATTTTTATGTGAATAGTGAAAATGCCGATTTTTGGAAAAAGGTTATTTCCTTTCAATAAACTAAGTAATTTAAACGTTAAAATTTGTTTTGAATATGATGTAAATAAACATAATTATTATTTCTTTATTTTTAACTAACTTAATTTCTTTTTAACCAACATTATATTAGATTTTAGTATAACATTATTTTTAGGTTTAACAAGTGTTGTTTGTAAAAAAAAAATTTAAAGCGCATAATGTATCTCCATTTTAATTAAATAAAATTATAAATAATGAGGGATTTTTTTATGAAATATATATATATATATATATTATATCAATATATTTTATTTTATTTTAATTAAATGATTTTTATAATACATAGAGTTAATATAAAATCATCTTGTTCTTAAAAAATACAGTTCTCGAAAACCCTATTTTTCGTCACGTCTGCAGGTTTTGTTTTAAATTTAATTTTTTATACATACAGAAAATATGTATTAAATAATAAAATTAATTTTTTAAAATCATAGTTTAAAAATTATATTAGGGAAAATATTTGAGAATTTTCTGAAAAGATTAATTTTCACTGATGAATAATGAATTATAATAATATTTAATTGATAAATAACTTTGTATTTAATTATTATTAAGGTAAAATAATATTTTAAGTTGGTTTTAAAGTAAAATTATTGAGATTTTATATCAATTAATATAATTTATTTCATTGGAATAAATTTTATATTTTTTCTTGATATAAAAACTTTGTAAAATCTTGAACCATTTCCCTTTGTAAACCAGATTTCTCGTTACATATGCGGCATTAATTTTAGATTAAAATTTTACAATTTTTTAAATTTAATTAATAAAAATGGATTTAATATTTTGAATCCTAATAATTTATATTTTATAATAATGTAAACTTTATTTTGTACAAAAAATATTTATCACAGTTAAGGTAAAAATATATTTACCAAGGGTTAAACTAAGAATATAAGAGAAAAAATGAAATAAAGACTTTTAAAAAACCCATTTTATGGATATATTTTGACCTTATAAATTATAAGATCAATAATTTTCCATTTGAGAAGATTTTTTATTGATAAAAACATGGATATAATTGAATATTTTAAAAAAATTACCAGTGTGCCACTTACCTCACTTATAAATGGAAACCCACTCTCCTCTCTTCTTCACACCCTAAATCATATTTTGTTAGGTTAATACATGACCATGTAACTTTAAAAATTCCCTAACATCATCATAGAAGCCAAATTTTTGGTATAAATCCAACCTGTAACGGCGTTTTATAAAAACCTAAGGAGGATACCTGAAGAAGAGGTAATGTTATTCAATGAGAGTTTTTATTTTATTTCATTCTCCACCTCAATAAATTATTAATAATTTAATGTCTCAGAAATTCCGTATAATTTTTTTAATTATATTGAATCATTAGGAGACTAAAAAAATTGAAGATATGTAATTCTAAGGCCAAGATTACCTGAAATGATCTTTAAAAAAATGTTATGATTTAAATAGCATGAGTGAGCATTTTTCCTGAAAAGTTGAATAACTCTTAAACGGGTTCATGGATCAGAAATATGAGAGAATTGTTGCATTCAAGATTGCGAGTTTACCCTATGAATGACTTAAGTTTAGTCGATGCAGGCCTCCTATGAGAAAACCCGAAAATGGAATAACCGTAAATAAAATAATTAAATTAAATAATTTTATTTTTTAAATGATTATAACTCACAAACAGTGACTCAAATTAGAAATCTAAGACCACTGCTGATCTCATGAGGGTATTATTTCATTAGGAAGATCTTATCATTGACCAGCGTAGGCCAACAATGGAAGTTAGTTTTTGGCCGTAAATAAAATGATTAACAATTATTTTATTGTTAAATTCTTTAACTCATAAAAGGTAACTTAGATTGGAAATACAAGAGTATCGTTGAGCTCATGAGGGAATTTTACCATTAGGAAGAGCCTAAACTTGACCGACGTGGGTCGAGGGTGATTGTTAATAATTTTTTGAACTTTTTTAAGATATTTTCATTAAACGTGCGCACAACAATTTCTATCTTTTGAACCGGTGCTCAGATTGAAAATCTGAGAGCACCGTTGAATTCACAGTGCCGAGATTCTCTTTAGTTAATCTTAACATTGAATGAAAAAAGTCATATGAAAAAGTTAATTTTTGTACATTACAAAAAAATAATAAAATAACTCAATGAGTTATTTTATTCTCTTCTCACCGTTGTGGAGCTATAGATGGCGGGACAACAAAGTAACATCAGACTTGAATGGGAGTAATTTAATGACACGACCCTTGGGATGTGTAACCATGATATTTTATAAATTAATGGAATATTAATTGATGTTAATTAATGAACTGCATTAATAAAATGCAACGTGGGTGGTTCCCTTTCCTTTATTTAATCAAACCTATGGCATGAGTTTTGGGGATAAACATGAGGAAGCTATGATGAAACGCCGAACAAAACCTACTCCAATAAAGGAAGAAGAATTAAAAAAACACCAACAAACATCTTTGAACGCAAAACCTTCTTCCTTATTCACATCGTCTTTCAACGAGTTCAATGTAGGGGTTTTGTTTAAGAATTTTATGACTCATCTACCCTTGATGATGTTATGTTCTTTCCATGTAAATAACACTAACATAGAGGGTGCGGGATGAACAGAATAAGACCCAGACCCTCCTTCAATCTTGTTTTGTTTTCATTATTCGTGGATGACTGACCAATATGACGGAAAGATGAAACTGGGTGCCACACAGTGATGATAGCATCCTGGGAGGCCCATACGTGCAGTCGGAAAAGAAAACAGACCACCAGAGATTCACTAGAGGCCCACGGATGCTCCGCCAACGCAACTGTGCTGGAAAACGGAGGAGGAAGTGGCCAACTCTTGCCGGCCACAAAGAGGTCGTGGTGCCAGAAGGCGCTGCAATAGAAAAGGGAGGCTGGGCGATGCTGACCACGTTAACGGAAGGTGGCGCACTGAAGTGGCACGCCTCATAGGAGGGTCGTGGCTCCGAGGCACGATGAATAAAGGACCCGAACCCCACATGTCCCGCCATTGACTGGCCCAATCGGACCATCCAGGTGGAGTGGTGCCAACTGGCACTACTGATTGAAATCTGAACAAACAACATGTCCATTCAGGAGGGGAGCGGACCCCCGTGTCCAGTTGGGTGTGCCGGGCTGGTCCCGCAGCGCAGCGGGACGAGCCCATGGACAGTGGGCCGAACCCACAAAATAGTGGACCGAGCCCGAAACCCAGCACATTCGGGCTAGGCGCAGCCAAACCGGGTCGAGCCCAGCGGGTCGGGTCAGGTCGGACTGGACTCAGACCCACTTACAGCCCAGTTTCGATTAATGGGCTTTATCTCCTAAACATGACGTTCATTTTATGAACCGTTTGCAGCTCTGGAACCCTTAGGAAGAAGTGGTTCTTTTTAGATACTCCATTTAGGTTTTGGAGAAATTTAGAGTATGACCGGGTTAGATTAGAGTCAAATCCAACCGGGCCCTTGGCATTAAAATGCCTATAACTTACAGACCATGCGTCTGATTGAAGCGCCTACTGTTGTGTTAGAACCCTTATGACATGGAATTTAATTGGGTTACTTCTTCATGTGACTTCGTGATGGTCAAGGTATGAACGATATCATTAGGATTAGTTTCTTAGAAACTCATGCACGCCAATTTTTGGAATCTTATGGCTAGATTGCAAGTGATATATGACCCTTTGTGGATCATAATCAGAATGACCTAGTGTGGATTAGCAGTAGTGCGAGCGGACGTGGACCAACCTTAGAGCATCCCGTCATGGATTAGATACTTATGACCCTATATGAATCAATGAATTATGACCCAGTGTGGATCGACGACTTACGACCCTGTGTGGATCGACGACTTACGACACTGTGTGGATCGACGATTTACGACCTTGTGTGGATTGAAGACTTACGACATTGTGTGAATCAGCAGTAGCATGACCCGATGAGGACCAACCTTAGAGTTTCCCATAGTGGATCAATGACTTACAAACCTATGTGGTTCAACATATTACATCCCTGTGTGGATCAGTTACTTTTGAACCTGTGTGGATTGGTGACTAAGCGACTTCTTCGTGGTTCAACTGTGGAACTTCCCAATAGAATAAGATGATTTAGCATTATGAGTAATCATCATTATTCCTGTTATTTAAGTTGAATACATGGTTTTAGCTGAGTCATTACTTGTTATTTGTGATTGGGATCATTATTTTTGGATTTTCCTTTGTGGAATTTTGGGAGACCTTCGGGGGTCTTGGGATCCCTACTAGGTATTGTTATACTTACCCATGTATGGGCTTCACCAGCACCTTGTTGTGTCTTGTACAGATGATGAACAACTTTAACTAAGGATAGGGAGTTAGGACCAGACGGTGTATGGATTTGAACAGTTGATGTGGAGAGCCACAGTGAGAAGCTGTACCTACCCTTCAGGTAGGACCCTTTGAAGATGACCTCAAGAGATGTTTTTCATTTTTAATGTATCTCTTTTAGTTGGGATGGTGTACTGTCCCCTTTACTTTTAGTTTACACTTTTAATTCAACAGTTTTACTACATGGTTTACTTTTTTTGTTTCCTAGTATGTGTGTGTATAGGGTTAAAGGCAACGCCTCCCCGTTTTTGGGATACACCTTTCTGGTGCTAGTCGCCAACCCCTGGCCTATGGAAGGCAGGCTTTGGGCAGTCACGACACGGGCCCAAGGGGATGGGTTGTGACAAATAAACCATGATGATATAATAAAATCAGTATATTAAATATAATGGGATAATTTTTAATAAGTTAATTAACTAAACCATATCAATTTCCATCAAATGGGTTACAAAGTCATTCTTTATGTGTAGGCGGACTACCACCTTACGAACCTATGCTATTCTTTTTCCATTACAACCAATCATGGTTGGGTTTGATCATGGATATTAATTATATTATATATATATATATGATATTTATATCATAATTATACCTATGGAATCATTGTATCATACATAACTTTTATTTACTTTCCATTTAATAGGGGATATGATAACATCACTCGTGTGTACGACAAACTACCACCTTGTGAAGCGATGTGATTCTTCTTTCAATAATGATTTATATAGAATGTAATAAGGATAAAATTAATGAATATATGTGATATTAATGATATAATTATGATATTAATAAAATATTTATTATCATTAAAAATTATATATCATTTTCTTTAATTCACTAAAAAGATGATAACATTGTTCTTGTACGTGGGGACTACCACCTTTACAATGCGATGTGACTATATTTTCATCACCACACCACATGGATGATATATATAAGTATATTCTAAGAAATAATATGGTATATATGATATTATTTTCATTATATAAAGATAAAATATTACTTACATCATTTCAATAATGATCATTGAAAAATGGAAATGTTACTCATGCGTATGTACGACATACCATCTCCATGATCATAATATACTAAATTTGTCAAAATAATATTTAATTATTGTTATTAAAAGAATAATTCATATATAAATATTATATTTATGTCATGATTAATATTATGGAGATGATGAAACTATGTAATATTAATGAGAATCAGAACATTAATAACAGAACCTGAATGAGAAAACAAGGCAATTAACTCTCAAAACTATGAAAATAATGAAAAATAAATAACAAACATGTGATAATATGTTATAAAAGGAACATATATGATATTATAAATAATAAAATGGTATTTCAAAAGTTAATAAATTTTTTAAAACTACTATATAGGAGGTTAAATCACAATCAACCAAAAGGAAGTGTGAGGTAAGAGATTTCTAGTTTCTCTTTTATTTGTGAGAGACATTTTCAAATTCACAACTCATTTATTTTTTGTGGTGTATATAGCTCACCATTGACATGTTATATCATAAATAAAATTCATTTCATGATATTGGATTTTTTATTTTTGGTTATTCTTTATTTAATATTTTTATTCAAAATATTATTTAAGTGATAAGATATTTTTGTATCGTATTTCCTTCTTTGAGACTTATGTCATATTATACACATATATTATTTTATGAGGAATATATATAAACAATTTGACAAGTAATATCTTGAATTTATTTATTCCCATGATATTTTAAGTTTCATTTATTTTTATCCTTTCATGTTAGTTATGATTTCATGTAACAAAAGTGCTAAGAGTTTTGTGTTACAATTTCATTGTTTATTGAGTTTTTTTATGATTATGTATAAAATGTGAAAATATTATTATCTGAATATGAATAATTATTATGAATTTTAATATAATTTTGTTATTAATGATATTTTCAAGTAATAGTTAATGTTTCCCACTAATTTATACGTAATAGTTTTGAGAAAATATTTTTTAAGAAAATTTGACATTATTTCTCTCTTCTGCTAGAACTCATTTTTTTTATCAAAACACATTTTTTCTAAAAATATTTTCAAGAATGTTTTTGACCTTTTAAAAATTATTTATTAGAGAAAATTGTATCCATGTTTTAATTTTTAAATTATAATTTAAAAGGATTATTTTTTTCATTTTCTGAACAAGGCACTTTTCTATCTTTTTTATAATACAAAAGGATGATTTTTTTAACTTGTACAACATGTACAAAATTACTCACCGTCATGAATACTATTTCATTGAATATTACTTTTCATGTTTACAATGATATTTTTTAAAGAATTTTTTCCTAATATTCAATAAATTATTAATTTTTAAAATTGGTTTTTAAAGATAAATATTTTCAAAATGTTTTATTTTTAAAAAAATTGAATTCTATTAGGATTTGATATTTTAGTCAAGAATTATTTTAATGATATTTTTATGGTGTTCATAAACATTAAAACCCTTTTTTTACCTAACTTCCACTAGGTATATTTTTTATTAATACCATCCTTATTTTTTATCTGGATGGATTAATACTATCTCATAGATATTATTATGTAACCCATTTCTTTTCCATGATTTAATCATGATTCAAAGATATTTTTATGGAACCCATTTCTTTTTAATTGATTAATAATGTTATAAAGATATTTTTATAGAACCCATTAATTTCCATGGGTTATTCATGTTATTAAAGGAATAATATTATATTTTTTGAGCATGATAATGATTTCTAAGATCTATATACTTTATTTTTGGTTCATAGATATTATATATGATGGGGAAGCCCATATTACACCAAGTGATCATGTTATAACTTATATGATAGGGTGTCCCAGATATCACTGAGTGAGGACATTACATCTTATATGAAGGTGCATATTAGATAATATTGAGTGAGCCCGTTATATCTTATAATATGGGGAGACCAAAATAATATAACGTGAGAATGATACAGCTTAAATGATGGGTTCAGAAAAATACCACTCAAATGAATTGGGTAATTATTACGTTATACAAATAATTCTATTTGAAGTTGGACATATGGTTACTCCAATTTTAAGGGTTATATATGGATTCTATTATGATGGTGTTCTAAGATACCAATATGTTATATATATTCTTTCTATGGGTTTAAATTGGTTCATTGATCATGATTGATATCAAACAGATCATGATTATTGGTTTTTATTAATGGTTTATTTTTTTAAACCTTATGACATGCTTTAAGATTTTTGATTCAGGTATTTATGGGTATGAGTTATTTTTTGATTCTCTTATGTACTCTGATTATGTCATCATACTATTATGCACTTCATATGGTCTCTTATGATTTTAAAATATCGATGAATATGTTTTTCATTACAGGTAATTTGATCTCATCCTTTATATAGTTCCTCTTCCCAAGGTTAAAAAATTAGGTTGAACTAATTATGTCTAGAAGGGATTTCATATGGATGTTGATGATAAATTAATGTGAAATAAGAAATGCTTAGTTAAGTGGGAGAAAATCTCATTTAACAGCATTGGTATTGTTTATATTGTAGTTTTTCATAATTTTATAAAATGAAAAAGCTAAAATGTCCTCTTGAATTTAAGTGATCCATTTTTTACTTTTGATTTTGTATAGTTGGGATGGTAAAAAATTGGGTTATAATGATCGGTATGAAAAAATAAAATGTAAAGTTTATGATTTCAACACCAGATCTGGGAGTGAGATTTCTAGGCTATTATAGGTGGCATGAAAGGTAATTTTAGATAAATTTTTAGATTAGTATGTTCTCATGTGATGTTATCTTAATAGTTATGGATACTTCCGTAGGCCCATAATCTTAAAGATGATCATATGTTAAAAGCATTAGAAGCATCTTTAAGGTTTTAAGTGATGATATATGAAAGTTATTAATGATATTTAAGGAGAAATTTTAGTAAGTTTATGTATTTGTAAATCCATGGTTTATCATGAAGTATGCCACTAAATTTTGTGGAAATATTATTTATGGGGTTGATAAAATTTAGGGTTTATATAATCTTGGATATTGTTAACATAAGTTATATCATATAGATAACCATAGGATTGAAAGTAGATTCAATGACTAAGTGACTAATGTTACCTAAAAATAGGATTTTAATTTTTTAGGATTTAAATATTAAAATTATGAGATAACCATTGAGGCTAAAACACTCTTTATTTTTGATTATATTGAGCTTATTTGGGATATAGGAATATGGAATGATTTTGTATTAACATTGGGCTTTACTATTTAATTTTTATGATTAATGTATCTAATGAAGGTTTAGTAATTTTGAGAATTATCTTTCCATGTGCTTAATATTTTGTCTTTATTTAATTTCTAAGACATGGTGAACTAATTGTTATCAATTTATGGTTATATGGTCATTAAAAGTTTATTTTAGTGCTTTATTCGTGAATAATTCATATTTAAATCTAAATGATTGGAAAAAATTTTATAGTATTGTTGAAATTGGAACAAAGATAAAATGATACTCATAAAGAAGTTAAATTTCCTTATTCCATTAGTCTCAATGGAAAATAAATCCTAAACTCTAGGAATATTATTTTGAAACTAAAAATCTATCTTATTAAATTCATATCCAATAAATCATATGGCCTTTTAGATCATAAAAAATTTATGGTTTTGACGCCCTTTACTTTCCATTGATCTTTTAATTTATTTTTATCAATGTTTTCAATAACTCCATACAATTATTTATTATTTTTATCCACTCCCACCTATGATATCCAATATAGAAACCTACTATGTGTTATTCTATATGACCTATGCACTTCCCTTTCTATCATATTAAGATGATGTTTTATTAAAAAAATTTAAAATGTGGGTTTAAAAAAAATTATATTAAAACGTAAAACCATTGATTATCAAGATAATGTTCAAATTTTTAGGACTCAATATATTAAAAGGGGGAGAATATAAAACCCTATGTTTTTGAAAGAGGAAATTTATGTTCAATTGCATAAAATAAAAAAACTAACATAAGAAAAGAATGTAACCCCATGAGACTTTATGATATGATTCTTTATAAGTAAATTTAATCTTTGAAATATCTTTAGGTGCTTTAAAACTCTATATTTTTTATGTTTGATAGTGTATTCAACATGCAACACCGAGTATAAACGACTCATGATATGTATAATGGTTAAAACCTAGCCATTAAATTTACAGGTATGAATAATACTAAATAATTTTTGAATATATATATATATATATATCACACCGAATATAAATAATTTATATGTGTTTAGTAAAAAATCAATCATTTTTTAAAGTGATTTTATTCTTCAAAAATATTTTTTTATCAAAAATGTTTTTTTATTGATTTTCATGAAAAAAATATTAAAATAATTTTTTAGAAATTTTATAGAATTTACATGATAAAATTAACTTCATTTTTTTAATTGGTATATCAAAACTTACTTTGGGTGACATGTTTCAATTTTTATGGAAATACTGATTTTTCAATGAATAGTTAAAAATACAGATTTTTGTAGAATGCCATTTCTTTTCAATAAATTAAGAAATTTAAAAGTACCATTATTTTTTAATATAATTTCATGAAAAATAATAATAATTTATTTATATTTAATATAATTAATATATTTTAATTAAATTTATAATTTATTTTAGTATAAGTTTATTTTTGGGTTTAAGAAAGAGTTTTTTTTCAGAAAACTGTTTTAAAGCGCATAATGTTTCACCATTTTAATTAATTAAAATAACCACTAATTATGAATTTTTTAATGAAATTTATATATTATATATCAATATATTTTAATTTATATTCATATACTAATTATTATAATACATATAGTTAATATAAAATCATCTTGTTCTTGAAAAATACACTTTTCAAAATCCGATTTTTCATTGTATATGTGGGGTTTTTAAAATTTATTTTTTTACACATTTAGAAAATTTATGTGACATAATAAAATTCATTTTTTAAATTAGTATGTTAAAATTATATTAGGTTGAATTTTTTAGAATTCTCTAAAATATTAATTTTTATTGATGAATAATGAGTAATATTAAATATTAATTGATAACTACCATTTCATTTAAATTATTTATATGTTTAAATAATATTTTTAAAATGATTTTAAATAAATATTATTTCAATTTCATATAAATTTTTTAAATTTAGGTCATTTTAAAAAAATTATATTGAATTTTTTTATTAAAACATTGTAAATTGTTTGAACCTTTTCTCTTTGAGAACCTGCTTTCTCGTCATGTCTGCAAGATTAATTTTAAATTAATTTTTTTCCACTTAGGTGAATTTAATTTTCAAAAATGTATTCCATATTTTTAATAAAAATAATTTATTATTTATTATAAGGTGAAATTAATTTTTGAACAAAATTAATTGGAAAAAAATGAAAAAATAATGACTCTCGTTAAAGTTAAAATAGATTTATCAAGGGTTAAACTAGGAAGATAAGTGTAAAAATGACCTAACCACTAGTAACAAAAATTATATGGCCATTTTAGAACATATATCTTATATTATCTATAATGGAATTTTTTTTAATATTTTTCATGATATAAACGTGGGTATAATTGAATCTTTTCAAAAAATTACAAGTGTGCCACTCACCTCACTTATAAAATGCCACTCACTCTCTTCTCTTCTTCACACCAGAAAACCTATTTGGTTTGGACAATAAATATCAAAATACTTTCCTAAATTTACTACTCTCATACTATAAGAATTATTTTGGGAAAAATTCCAACCAATTAAGGCTTTTCGTTAAAACATTAGGAGGATACCCGAAGAAGAGGTAATGTTCCTCAATGTGTGTTTTTATTTTATTTCATTCTACACCCACTTATATTATTATTAAAACATAATGAAATAATATAATACTTATCATAAATATACTAGTATTTTTTTATAATAAGTTAATGAAAAACAACCATCTCCACTAGCATCAAATATGTTAGACAATTATCATTCGTGTGTACGGCGGGCTACCACCTCGCGAACCGATGTCATTCATTTTTTCTATTAAATCCTATAATTGTTGTGTATAATGATGGATATAAAGTATATATATGATATTTATAAAATTATTATACCTATTTATTCATCATAATATATATATATATATATATATTTAATTTCCATTCCATAAGGGATACGATAACGTCCCTCGTGCATACGGTGGACTACAACCTCATAAAGTGATGTGATTCGTCTTTCACTAACGATTGATATATGTAATGTAATAAGGATACAGTTAATTAATATATTATATATATATAAAATAATTATGATATTCCTCACATATTTTTCATTATTAAAAGATACTATATCATTTTCTTTATTTTTCACTAAAAAGACGATAACATCATTCATGTACATGTGGACTACCAATTTCATAATGCAATGTGACTCTATTTTCATCACCACACCACATGGATTATATATATGTAAGTATATTTAAAGAAATTATATTGTACATATGATATTATTATCATTATTTATATAGAATATATCACTTTCCTACTTTTCATAATGATTATTTAAAAATGGAAACATTACTCATGTGAACGTACGTCATACCATCTCCATGATAGTAACATACTTCATCTCTAAAAATAATATTTCATTAATGGTATTAAAATTAAAATTTATGTATAAATATAATAATTATTTCATGAATATTATTTTTGAGATTATGTAACTATATAATATTCATAATTACTATAACATTCATAATAAAACACAAATGAGAAAATTTGGCAATTAACTCTTGAAAGTATGAAAATAATGAAATATTATTAACAAACGGGTGATAAGATGTTATAAAATGATCATATATGATATTATAAATATTAATATGGTTCCTTAATAAGTTAATAATTTTTTTATAAACACTAAATATAAGGTTAAATCATGATCAACCAAAAAGAACCGGGAAGTAAGAGATTTCTAGTATCTGTTTTATTTATAGGAGACATATGCAAATTCACCACTCATTCATTTTATATGCTATGTATAATGCTCCCATGAATTTTTATATCATGAATCCAATTCCTTTAATGATATTTAATGTTTATTCTTTATTTTTGATTATTATTCAATAGATCATTAAAGTAATAGGGGATTTTCATCTCATTTTGCCTCATTGAGACATTGCCATATTATACACCTATCTTATTTTATGAGGTGTATATACTACCCATTTGATATTTAATATCATGAATTTATTTATTCCCATGATATTTTAAGTTTCATTTAATTTTATCCTTTCATGGTGTATACAATTCAAAGTTACCAAAGTGGATAGAGTTTTATGTAACAATATCATTGTTTATCATGAATATTTATGATTGAGTATCAAATGTTGAAATCATATGACCTAACTCTAAAACATTATCAATAAGTTTCTTCTAATATTTTTATTGATGATATTTTAAATTAATAATACATGTTTCCCACTATTAGGAACTGAATTTTTTTGGGAAAATGATATTTATAAAATCCTACATTATTTATATTTTCAGTTGAAAATTATTCTTCCTCAAAACCCACGTTTTCTAAAAAAGTTTTAAAAAATGTTATTAACCTTTTAAAAATGATTTGTTAAAGAAATTTATACCCATGTTTTACATTTTACCTAACGGTTTGAAATGAATCTTCTTGTCATTTTCCAAACAAGGAACTTTTTTATCCTTCTTTACAGTGTAAAAGGAATTTTTTTAACTTGTATGACATATAAAAAATTACCTACTATCAAGACCATCACTTAATTGAAGCTTAAATTTAATGTTTATATGGATATTTTATAAGAAATTTTTTTCATAATATCTTGTATATTCATATTTTTGAAAATTGAGTTTCAATGAAAATAATTTTCAAAATGTTTTATATATTAAGGAAAAAGTGATTTTCAAAATGAAAAGTATATTTTTCTCCAGAAATTTTTTAATTATATTTTAGTGGTATTAATCAACATTAAATGCCCTTATTCTTTATCCTCAAATGGGGATATTTTTTATTGATATCATCCTCATTATTTATCTATATGGATTAAGAGTGTTTCAAAGATAATGTTATGGAACCCTTATCTTTTACATTTGTTAATAATGTTACAAAGAGATTATTATAGAACACATTTATTTTCCATAGGTTAATCAAATTTTAAAAAGATTGTTATGGAACTCGTTTCTTTTCTATAAGTTAATCATTTTATAAAAGGGATAATGTTTTTGTTTATGAGTTTTACAATGATTCCTAAGAACTATTTACATTATTAGTGGTTATTTGATGTTTTATATGATGGGGAGGACCAAATATGAAATGGTTAGACCTTTAAATATTATACGATGGGGTGGACCAAATAGCGTCAGGTGATCCAATTACAAATTATATGGTGGGGAAACCCAGATAGCACTAAGTGAGACAATTATAGATTAATTGATGGGTGATCCCAAATAGTTATGTAATATATTGGGTAATGATTATGTTCTCGAGATAATTATATTAGAAGTTATCCATATGGTTATTCCAATTTTAAGGGTTCTAGATGATGATGTTCTAAGACGCAAACATCTTATATGTACCCTTTCTAAGGGTTTAAAATGTTCCTTTGATTGATATTGATATCACATAGATCATGATTATTTATTTTTAGGAATCTCTCATTTAATGACTTATTCACTACTTCATGATTGATGATTTATCTATTTAGGGGTATGAGTTCTTTTGTGATTCTCTCATGAAACATGATTTTGTTGTTATACTCTTCTGAACTTATTTTGCTCATTTATGACTTTGGAAATGTTAATGATTATGTTTAACCATACTGATAATTTGAGCTCACAATTCTTATGTTTCCTCTACCAAAGGTTATAAATAATGAGGTTAGATGAATTATTCCTAGAAGTGATTTCATATGGATGATGATGATGACATAATGTGAAATAAAAATAGTTGGAGGATGTGGGAGAAATTCTCATTTAAGGACATACATATTATTTATGTAAGAATTTTTACTAATTGTCTAAAACTATAATCCAAAAATATCATTGAGAATGTAAGTTATCCAATTTTTCCTTTTGATGTTGTATTATTTGGATGGAAAACATTTGGGTAATAATTATCATCATCAAAGTTAGAAAAGTAAAGATTATGATTTGAGTGCCAGATCCAGGGTGCTAGTTCTAGGATATTATAAGAATGTTTTACCTCTATATAGCTCATGGTTTTCATGTAAGGTTAAATATATTTACCATTACACAACCTTTAGAAATTAAGAGTTACCAATATGTAACTAGGATCTACACATGTACAACCTTTAAAAACAACATGATACCCTTTCACAACCCAAACAATACCCTCACACAATCATTTGAAAATATATGTTATCATTATGAAGAAATATATTTACCCTTACCTATCCCTATAATTACCCATAGATAAACAAAAGAAAATCAGGATTACCCTTATATGGGTCAGAGATACCCTTATGTAGCAGATGGTACCCATACACTTCATAAACCTTACCTTCACAAAGCCCTTCATACCCTTATATAGAGTAATAAATGTGAGTTACCTTATGAAGAGGCTTGTTACCCTCACATAGTGCAGTTTACCCTTAACAAACCCATAAGAAAAGGGTTTTACCCTTATAAAACCTATGGGGAAAAGGATTTTACCCAAATTCAAGATTTATAAAACCCCATTTTCATTTATGAAACTCTATAAAACATAAGTAATGGCGTTGTTTATTAAAAATTAAAATATTTAATCATAAAAATACTTTAAAAAAAAAAATCCTTTAATAATTATAAGCCTGAGGATGTTACGATTCTCTCCACCATAATTCTTTTCACACCAAAAAATAATTTTGTCTTAATGATAGAAAAAGAAAAGTTAGTGAATAACTACCACACTCAACCTGTGAGGTGGATAGTTCAAAAAATTGAAGAAGAATCTCCAAAAATATTATATATAGCATAAATCCAAGATTTACTCTTGTGGAAAAAAAGTCCATAATACTTAGAGGAACCGGAAAAAAACTAGAAGGATCTTGAGACCTAACATAAGTCCCCCTGCCATGATTTACTAAAAGGGTGTAACATGAAAAATAATGTCTGACTAAACATTTATCTTAAACATAATGAAGAGACATCGATCACATGCCATAATGGATCATCCAAGATATGAAACTAAAACATCATGGATTGAAATATCCAAAACACCTTAATGATTCCCAAAAAATAAAATTCACTAATGATCCTTTATGGATTTGACCATCCATAAGAAAGGAATAGAATTTTCATGTATTTTTTCCTCAGGAATATACTCAATGGTAAAAGACTAGAGTATACCAAGGAATCAATAACCAAATGAATAGTATCTAACAGCCACTATAGGGATACATCCATGGATGGATGCAATATAATGGATTCAGAAAGCACAACAACATCACATCTAATGGTTCGTGAAAAAATATTCCATTCCATCCCCAAGATAAAAATAAAAATCACAGGAAAATAAAAATTCAATTTAGAGTATAATAATTAAAAATGTCACACCCACAAGGAACATAAAAATATATCTGATGAAAATGAATCCATCATCATGATCATAATTTTTCTCAAGTTTCCTTGTCTTTTGGTGGTCTTTTTGTATTGGTTTACTGTTTGCTTGATTTTTTCTGTATGATTCCCACTCCCCCACGAAGTGGTTTCATCTTGAAAATAAAAAAGGAATTTCGGAGGAGTAAATACCTATCTATTTCAAAGAGAGGAAATTTTAAGATCAAGGGAACCACAAATTCCCAATCTATATTATACATATAATGTCAAATAATTAATATATAGTTGTAAGGATAACTCTTCAACATGAAATGTCTAACATTGGTGAACTCCCTACATATTTAATTCCCTCAGATTAAATATTTTCTAACCCAACTCATAGAAAAAAATATTAATACAAGAAATAGAGACTGTGAAAATCTATAAAACCAGATTTTTATATATCCAAGATAGATTCTAATAATGAGACTGAAAAAAAGACATAACCACCAGATAGAAAATAAGGAACCAGGAGGAAAAATCCAGATGCCTCAAGGTCCAAAAGAGAAAAAACCACAAGGAAAATGGAAATAATATTCACATAGACATTAATATAATTTTTGAATATAATTAACTTCTTCCAATAGCTACTCTACTACATGAAAATCTTAACTATAATGATTATTGATGGTGCCCTATTACATTAAAGAATTTACTTCCCTACATTTTGGAGATAATGATCACAGATAAAAAACTATCCCAACATACAGAACATATTATGTTGAACCAATATGACCCACAATTTACAAACTCTCAAAGCTTCCAAAGATGACTAATTTGAATGACCTAGTGCTCCATACTAAAATAACATGTAAATATCTTCTTTCCTTGAAGTAAATTTCCTTATCAACAAACACCTAGGATCCACCCGATGTGACATCTTCTCTAATAAAACTATGAATGGATCATTCTATATATTCCATCAATCTGTGCACTATATCTCATTTATTAAGTACATTTAAAGAACCACCAGAAAATAGGTCCATCATGCAATCAAGATGAATGTTACAAGGTACAAGAAAAAACCTTTTATGATAAGGATATCCTTAAGAGAGTTATAATCAATAATATCATGTAATAAACATACCAACCATGAGAATTTCAGGGCATAATCCATAACCATATCATCATGACAAGAGCCCAAGATCTAAAAAACTTAATGTTTCATTACTTTCATAAGATAATTCCACTGAATAAATAATTTTTTATAGAATTCCCAAGAAACTATATCATGTAGACAGAAAGGAATCATAACTGCACACTAATCTTGGAAAAGTCCCTAAAATAAGGATCTGGTGGACTTTTCCCTTAGATCATGATAAATATTGAGGGATTAAATGATATTATCGACATCTCTATGCCACTTCATTGATGTAAAAAACAAACTTGGTTCAACCATACCAATCACCCAAGAAATACCATTACAGAGTGAGGTATAACAATGATAAAAAAAATAAGACATACAACTAGCGTACATAGCAGAAACAAAGGGATATACAATTAATCTAAGTGGGATAAACCATAAAGTTTGAAAAGTCTAGACTAACAAGTATCCATGTGATCAACCATCACCTCAAAACCATCCTAAACTCGAATAAAAACATAAAGATAAGCCTTCATGTTATAGAATAACCTTGCCAATATCCCTATCCTGGAAAAAGGGGATACAACCACACAAATTTAGAATTAGGGTGTGAGAATTGGAGCCCAATTGGAAACAAAAAAAGAACATATACAAGTTCTAATATAAATAATTCACAAGTTCTATCTTTAAAACAAAATAGTTTTACAAGAATTTTTATAAATAAAATAATTTGAAAACATTTCTCAATCAATCCTTGGGGTTTTCCACAAATTTCATATCATTCTTTCTAAAGAAATAAATATTCCAATCATAAATCAATGAAGGTAAACATTCCAAATTTGAATGTACATGTGAAACAACATCCATGAAATAATCTATCACATGATAAATAAATAAACAAAAATACACCTTCCAGTCAGGAATAAGAATATGAGATAATACGTACTACACATTCACAAGATTAAAAAAGAAATAATGTTACATCCAACTAATACCGAGTTTTTCCATAGTCCATTGATATACAAGAGGTTACCTCCCAGTTGCATTACACATACTAAAGCTACCAATGTCTCTTTATCGATATACACAAGGTTCCCCCTGTACAATGTTTTTCAATTTCTATTTTAGAAAACACGCTCACATTTTTTATAAAACCATTTTAAATATAATCTAATATGATTTAATGTATGAAAATCTGTTTTCCCCAAATGAAGTAAATTTCAATTTCAATGAAAAAACCCCTTTAAAAAATGAAACCATGACCGTTTAAATTTTAACACATTAAATTAATTTTTAAATATCAAGGAATAAATAATAAAAATAGACAATTTAATAAATTTATAAACTTGGATAGATACACATAGCTCAAGTATGTAGAAAACCTAACCTCACTTGAAAACAGCTAATGAAAACTATTAGAAATTCATTTGGAAGACAAGGAACAATAAGAGACTGAAGAGACGAAATGCCTTAACCTATTGATAAACCACTGAATAGAGAAATATAGAGGGAAAGGAGTCACCCAAAATAACTTCGGGTAAGAGATCTAGGTGGGATAAGGAGGTAAAAAAGATATTGAAGCCTAAAAAACCAGTACAAAACCCCAATATATATAACTCATGGAATTACGTGGCATGTCATACCATACACTTCAATAAATTTTTTTATTTTTAATTTACACTCAAAAAACTCTTCACATAGGATTAAAGACATGATTTTCTACATTACATGCCATGACACCCTTGCACAACATCTAAAATTTTCATTTTATGTATCCAGTTCATGAGATCTTTTTAGCAGCCATTACTCCTCATTAAATCCCATTACATATTTTTTAATTACCTAGTGAACATTAGAAACTATACTTTTATGATGAAAATTACAATAAATATAGAAATTCATAATTATAGGTATCCTCCCAATTTCATGGTCCAAAATAATTTGTCAATGAAAAGGGAAAACAAAAAAAAAATACTAGAACAAACCTGATATAAATGTAATAGGTCATTACAATCTCCCCACCACAAAGACTTTCTATGCCCCAAAAGTTCTCAAGATTATGGATATGAAAAAAGAGAAGGCCACTGCAACCTCATCAAAGAATCTGTCTCCCATTAATTTTGGAAATTCTATCCACACTTCCATAGTACCCACACGATGGGGATAATTTTTCCACATAATACCTTATATCAATGATCTTTAATATGAATTGGCTACTCAACCAAGGTGGTGTTAGTTTCATTATATACATCCTCCCACCTAATTTCATGGGAAGGATATGGAATATTCCACTTTAACTAGGAAACATGAAACACATCATGGATAGAAGTAAAACCAGATGACAAGTACAACCTTTCGGCCACCCTCCCAATTCTCTTAATGATTTCAAAGGGGAACACAAAACTTTGTTCCAACATACCCTAATTACCCCACCAATGATGTTTCAAGTGATGTGAAACTCTGAGAAAAACATGATCCCCAATAAAAAACTCTAGAGGCCTATGATGATGGTCCATATAATATTTCTAATGACATTATGCCAAAATTAAATGCCTTTAGATCAACTGCACCATCACTATCATCTCTTAAATCAGAATCATCCCAACTGAGGACCACTCTATTAAATCTTCCCATCACAAGAGAGATCGACATGTCTACACATACAAATACTAAAAATGTGTCATACTTATCGATACTTGATAACTATTTGTATAGGAAAAATCAACCAAATGAAAGTGCCTATCCCAAGATCCACTGAAATCAAGCACACAATCCTAGAGCATATCCTCAAGAACCTGGATATCCCTCTATGTCTATCTATCATTGTGAATATGATAATCCATTCTCAATTTCAATCAGGAACCCATTTGTTCAGGAAAAAACTTTCTAGAATCTAGGTGGGAACCTCGATTCCCTTTAAGAAACAATCATGGAGTGAAACTAATGAAGTCTCATGTTATCTCCGACATATAAGCCCCCAAGCTGTTCCACTTTTTTGATCTCCTTCATTGGTAAAAATTCACTGATTTAGCGATTCTATCAATAATCGCCTAATTGAATCTTTCCCATCATGAGTATTTGGTAAACCAATGACAAAATACATTGAAATATCATTCCACTACCACATCAAAATGGGTAAGGGATGCAACAAAACTTTAGTTCTTTATTTTTCTACCTTAACTATCTAAAAAGTGAGACACCATGATACAAAATCCACAACTGACCACCTCATCCCCAACCACCAATACTTACATCTTAAATCATGATACATATTTGTATCTCTTGGGTTCGTGCAGAAAAATGAATGGTTTCCACTATGTAACAACACCTGTATCTGGAAAAAAAGAACAACCAACATGCTACGAATGAAAAAATATCCACTAGGAGGTCCAGACCACTCGTTCGGTGTCCCCCACCATTTAGTATTTCTTCTAAGTGTCACCTCTCAGTGTCTATAACCTACTCAATTTGAACTCACTCATCAAATGATGAGTTAACCTTTATCAATTCCAATCACACCATTCAACTAATCTCATTCACTCCCAAGCTGATCTTGAAAAAAACTCATTAAATAACATTATTTAATTGATTCCATCATTACTTGGATCATTACTCTTCTACTCAGTGCATTAGAAACCACAATTCCTTTGCTAAGGGTATGTACAATATCAAAATTAAAGGTATAAAGATACTCAAACCAATATATTTTTCACAAGTTCAGATCCATTTGAGTGAAAAAAACATCATGCATTTATGTTTAGAACACACTGTAAATCACTCCACAAAAAGACAATGATGCCACATCTTGAATACATGCATAACCACTGCCAAATCATGATCATAAGTAGGGTAGTTCTTCCCTTGATGGCATAAATTTCATGAGCCATAAGCCACCACCTATTTCCCTTGCATTCAAACACATCCAAAACACATACATGAGGCATCTCATAAAACATTGTAACCAAACATCAGTTCTGGGAGAATAAATGATAATGATGAAGTCAACCTCACTTTTATCTCATCATAATTTCTCTGATATTTTTCATCCCAGTCAAACTTTACACCCTTATGGGTCAATGCTATCATCAGAGATGAAATTTTAGAGAAGTCCTGAAAAAAAAAATTTGTAATAAATATCCAACCACAAGATTATTTAGATCTTAAAAACATTTCTATGATTTTCCTAGGACCTAACTACCAATAATTTTTTATTATACACTGAGATTCCCCTCTCAAAAATCACATTACCTTGATACTTCACCTCTTGGATCCAAAATTCACACATAGAAGGTTTTCCATAATGATGATGTTTCGTCAAGGTTAAAAGAATGAAATCCAAATGGTCCACAGGTTCCTCCTATAACTTAGAGTACACCAAGATATCATCTATTACAAAAACAAATAAAGTGACCGAGAATTGATGAAATATCTAGTTCATCAAATCCAAAAATACTATAGTAGCATTATTGAGTCTTAATTCAATGGAATAACCAGAAACTTGAAATTCCTATATCAACTATGAAATGCTGTGTTGGGTATTTCCTCCCCTTATACTCTCAATTGATGGTACAATGACCATAACTCAATCTTATAAAACCAATGATACCCTATAAGCTGATCAATGAAATAATCAATTTTGGGAAAGGGATGATACTTCTTAATGGTCACCCAATTCAACTTCTTATAGTCAATACAAATCCTAAGAATTTCATCTCCCCTCTTAGAAAAGAGTACATGTAAATCACACGATTACACACTAGGATGAATAAATCCTTTTGTATCCAAGTACTCAATCTAGACCATAAGTTCTACCAGCTCAGCAGGTTCTATTCAATATGATGGCATAGAAATGGGTATCTTTCCAGGGTGTAGGTCAATAGTAAACGTGACCTCTATCAATGGTAGAAAACAATAAAAATCATTCAGATTTACCTTAAGGTATGTGCACACAACAATAGGTAGCTGCCCATGAAATCAAGGGTCAACTTTATCAAGAAACATTTATAACATTTGGCATGAGATTATACCATCATAAGGAACAACAATCCCTACCCTTCTAGATCTAGAGTCCCACCCACAATGAAAAACAAGGGTGACCCAATCAGTAGATTTTAACTGTAACCAAAAATGATAATATTCCATTTGATCCTTCACACTGATCATCATATCCAAGCCAATAATCAATTCATAGATGTAAATATCAAGTACTAATAAGTCTAAAACCACCTCAAGGTTGCTTACCACTATTCGACATGCAGGGTACATGAAAACATTTTTGGACCTCTTTCCCAATGGTGTGGAGAGATCCATCATGAATGATATAAGATCCAAATAGAAACACCACACATAAACCAAATTATTTGATATAAATTAATGAGTAGCACATGTATCAAATTGAGATAGCATGATAGTAGATAAAATAAACACCGTACCTCTAATAATAGCTATCCCTTCTTAATATTTATCTAGAACACACTATTCCACATAAATCTAATTATAATTATCCACCTAGATATCCCCCTTGTCCTAATAATGAGACCCACCACCCTTGTGAGTGTCAACATGAACTTGAAATCCCATGATTAAAGTGGATCCCACCTTATTACGATGGGAAATCCTATTAATGAAATGTTTCAGATGGAAAGATCTCCTAGAATGCAAAGAAGTCCAAGGATACATCATACACGAGGCCTGGTAAGAAAATGAATCCCACACTAGCAATAGATAACATTTTTCTTCCTTTCATAATCCCATGAAACTGGTCCTTTAGAAAACTAACCACTCTTACGCTTTCTTTTTTGACCAGAAGAAGCACCTTGTCTAACCACTGCAATGAATGCACCCCTGTAGAAACTTGTCTTCTAGCTATGTCTGCATTAGCGAAAGATGCTTTATCAACTACCTCCAAAAAGGCTAGAAGGCACAAATTAACTAGAAAAAATCAAATATAGTCACTCAACCCCATCTCTATCCTCTGAGCCTTTAGGTAATCATTAGTGAAAATATCTAGTGCTAGATACACCAACTTAGAAAAATAGGTGGAGTACTCCTGAATGGTATGCTACCCTACTCCAAGGTTAAGAACTACTAGGTATTCAACAAACATAGAGTCTTAGAATGAAACTACTGATTAATTATTTTCCAAAAAGAAACCTTGGTAAGAACCACATATAACTTATCTTTCAATATAGATTCCCACCATGTTCTTCCTAGAACCTCGATAATATACATGAAAAAACCCACCTAATAATCTTCAAGAGTCTTATAAAAGTTAAATATCCTCTCAATACATTCAAGCTACTCCTCTAATTCTTATGGTCCTTTATCGCCATAGAGGAAATGTGGATGCTTCATGGTAAATTGTAAACCATGATCTACTACTCATCCTGGGTTCATAGTGCCCACTGAATCCAGTTGTGGAATGGTATAGATAACTACTTCAACCAAAGAAGGTTCCAAAAGAGGATCCTTCTATATAAATTACCTCACAACTTCCCCTATTTCATTTGAAAGAGATATTTTAGGGTATATTGTCTATTAAACACAATACCATGACCAATCAGTCAACATAAAATTCCAAAACCATTGAACCAACTTCCATAATCCAAAACAATGTCTTATGATTATAATTATTTTAAACCAATTATGAATTATACCAAAATAGGTAACACCTTTTGAAAGGAACATGTCCATCTAAATAAACTCCTCACTTAGTTAATTAAAATGTTCTTACACACACCAGGGATCCAATCTTAGTATATTGGTCCATTGAAATATATTTCCCATAAAATTCATTAAAATGAGCCAAAGTACCAGGTCTCATACTTAGTAAATATTTTCTGACCACTCATGGAAATTCAGATTCATTCATGAGAGTGAATTGGCCAGAACCCTTTTTCGTACCTACTATCCAAATCTCAATGATCATACTGTTATGTACCCAAGAAATAGAACAAAATCAAGAAGTTATGACACACTTCAAGTTGAGTAACCACTTTGATACAAATTATAAAAAACCAACCTGAGTCAAACAGACCAGTCCCCAAAACAATCCCATTACAAGTTGAGGTATAATAAAGATAACAAAACAAGACATACACCTAGAGTACAAATGGGAAACAAAGGGAGATAAAAATATACCAAATGGGATAAACCATAAATTATGACAAGTTCATACTAACAAGTCTCCATGTGAACAAACATCACCTCCAAACCACACCAAACCAAAACAAAGACATAAAGAGAAGCCTGCATGCTACATAATCTCCTTCCATTTAACTGTGTCCTACAACACAAGGTTTAGAACTACCCAAAAAAAGAATCAAGGTGTTAGAAATGGATCCTAGTGGGACACCACCAAAGAATCTATACAAGTTATAATATCAAGAATACATAATTTTTAGATCTAAAATATTTTTTATAATACCATTTATAAATAAAAAAATTTGAAAGTCTTTATCAAGATATCCTTGGCATTTCCAAAAAATTTATATCATTTTTTTCCAAAGACAGTAAAATTATAGTAATAATGGAAAGTAGGTAAAAATAACGAATATGATTATCCATGTGAGGTAACATCCATTAAATAATCTATCATGCGATAAACAAGCTGAAACAAAAATACACCTTCCATTTAGGATATAGCCTATGGGACAATATATACTAGATTATAACAAGCCCAAAAATGAATAAGGTTGGATCTAACTAATATCTAGATCTACCATAGTCCATAGATATACAATAGGTTACCTCATAGTGGTGTCACACACACTAAGGATACCTGTGTCCCTTTATCAATTTACCCAAGGTTGTTATTATGAAAGGTTTATCAATTTATATTTTTAAAAAAATTCTCATATTGTTATAAAAAACTAAAAAAATACATGAAAATATACTTTAGGGTTGAAAAATATATTCTTCTACAAATCAAGAAAATTCCATTTTTAAGAAAAAAATGCCATTAAAACACAATCCCATACCCTTTTTAATTTCAAAAAAATAAATTCCATTTCCAATATCAAGGAATAAATAATAAAAATTTTAAATTCAAGGAATTAGGAAACTTTTATAGATATACTTACCTCAAGGACATAGAAAACCTAACTGAACGTGATAACAAAGATAAAAAAGCCATAAGAACTACCTTTGGAAGATAAGGATTGATAATAGAACTAGGAGATAAAATGAATCACCCTATCGATCAACCAGTGAAATAAGAAATATGGAGGGAAAAGAGTTTCCCAAAATAATTTATGGTAAGAGCTCTATCCTAGAGGAGGAGGATTCAAAAGAGAATGAAGTCTCAAACACCCATATGACACCATAAAAGCTGTAAATTGGTGGATTACATGATATGTAATAACATACACATTATGAAATTATTTAGTTTTTATGTTACACAAAAAATTACATCATATTGGATGAAAAACACAAATTTTCACAATACACGATGTGTAACCCTTATAAAACATGTAAAATTATCATGATGTGTATTCTGTTCATGGAATCTGTCTGGTGGCCATTACACATCATGTAATCCCATTAAATTTTATATAAAAACACAGTGAACAAAAAACAATAGATTTATGATGAAAATTCTAAAAAATACCTTTTCATGCATTATAATTTCTTCAACATAACACTTCTCACCTAAATAAGTAAGTGGATGATGATTCAATAAGCCCTAGGTGGCATCCAAAGGTTGGAATAGATCTAGATTCACCACTTGATTTATAGTATTAATAGAGTCATCAACTTAATATTCTACTCAAATAAAAATTATGGTCTTCATTAAAGACTAGACTAGAGAATGTACTCTATATCATTCTTATAAAGAATTATATGATACAATTCAAGAATCACAATTCACAAACTCATTATCATGGGTATAAAAAGAAACATGAATCAAAATACAAAAAATCCAAAAGCTTTATAATTAGACACAAACCAATTTTTTCAAATTATTATCAGTTTCAAAGTGCACAAAAAATTACCCCTTTATAAAATAGAAAAATTTTCTTCAAAATATGAGATCAGGATATAAATTCATAATGGCTTCAAAATGTCCTTTACCATCACAGAGAAATTCTTCCATAGATTCCAAATAAATAACACCATTTTCAAATTTCTAGAACCATTTCCATTTTACAGCCATCACATAAAAAAATCCTTCGTAAAATATCACATTAAGACATTAGAAAATAATATTTGATAATTATTTTTCTAAACCAAAAATTCCATAAAAATACAACTGCTAGTAATTTAAAACACTTTCTAAACAACTAATATAAATTTTTTTAAGTAACAAATTTAGTTGTAACAAAGGAATTAAAATCAACACTAAAGGGGTTAAAGTAGAAAAAATAATGAATGAAAAATACCAAACCAAAAATGTAAATTTAAAATAAGGACCCTCCTAACTATCCTCAGATGAGTGAAGTCATTTTTGAAATAAAGAACATGGAACAATGTTCGGGTTAGTGTGTAATTACACATGGCTTGGCTGCATGGGCCGGTGAACCACACACCAACCTCATAATAATTAATGGATTAACTTTTAGATAAGATACAAAAATTACTCATAATTTACAATAATAAGAAGGAACCATGCGACTGTGGTCTTCTTTCCACTCCAACCCAAAACACATAATATATTCCAATAATCAAATATGATGTCATCTGGAATCTAAATATAATTTATCATCAAAAAACTAATAAATCAAAAGAATGAAATAATTCCCCAATTTTTTTAGTAACTCAAGTATCATTGTGAAGAGTTGGTGATCAATCAACTGCTTATGAACTACCTGTTGAGTCCTAACACATTAATGATCTCGATTTGTCTATAACCCACCCTAAATAACATAAGTGCTTCCAATGAGACGTACTTTCGTTTGGGGATTGAGAAATCCCTTGAAGTTAGTAAAGACTTATCTTGGATACTGTTTTGGATAGTAATATGGGTCATTAGTTATATATTTTTTATTTATGCAAAAAATTAATTTTAAATAAGTGTAAAAAATGGATCAAAAACTCATTAGTAGAAAAATGACTTTTAAACATAAAAATGAAATTACTTCCCTTAATTTCCATTTAAAAACCATAAAATCAATTTAAAAATATATGATTGAATATATAATATATAAATTTAATTAAAACCATTAATAATATATAGTAATTTAATTTATTATGGCTAAACACATCATGCAAATAAAAATAGTTTATTGAAAATTGTGTTTTTTAGTACACAAATGAGCTTATACCAAAATCATGTATAATGATAATTCCTATAATTAATTAGATAGTTAATAACTAATGGATAATTGTATTAATTTGATATCAAATTCTATAAATAATTTTTATTTAAAATTACTTTAATTAATTTAATGAAATTATACTTATAAAAATTGGTACTTTCATTATTCACTAAAAATAATATTTTTTTAGAAAATTCATAAAATTTAAGCCATATATATTATTGAAATAATATTTTAAAAAATTATATTAATTCCCTAAAATAAAATTTATAAAAATGGTTTAAATTAATTATAATTTCTATGCATAGAATCCTATAAAACATTTTTTTAAAGAAAAAATATTTTTAAAGAATAAAATGACATTATTGAAATACGATTTCTTTTTTATTATAAAATAATCAATACATTTTTATTATTTAAAAACATTATTATTATTATTTCTATTGTTTTTATTATTATTCTTACCAACACATTTAATTATGATGTTATAAAGGATCACTATATCAGGGTTTATTTGGTCTTGAGGTTATATGTAAAGTAAGCTATGAAAGTTTTCATGTTTATTTGAAAGGAAATGCATAAAAATTCATGGGGTGTTACATTCTAATCTGTATAAAATAAATTTATACCTTTAAATTATATCCCTATAATAATAACCAAGGAGTATATCTTCACATAATCACATCCCTTAATTCCTATGTAGCTCCGTTAAATTTACGGTTTCCCATAAAACCTTGACAAAGTGGGTGGTTTTTCTTTACTTCACTTTTTCACATCAATCCAGAATCACCACTAGTTTTACCCATAATAGAGATCATGATACAAGGGTATGACCTATGAATTTAGTATGTGTAAATGGTTTGTAATTTACTTAATTTAGAGAGATACATTTTGTAATTTTAGAACTTGAGTGTTGTTTTTTGGAAATACCATGAAATCAACTATTGTACCTACTTAATCACGAATATAAATGAGACTAATATACCTAAGGATCATCTTTCCATTATTTTTGAATCTAATAACATTATTACATGTAGAAATTAATTATAATGCCTTCACACCAACACATAATTATATATCTCCGTAAAAATTATTATCATAACCCTTTTGTCAACTTTGAGCTACCTTGATGTTCTGCATAATGGATTTAACCTTCAGTATTATTTACTCATATTAATCAAGTTCCAATAGATTTAATTCTATATATTCATCCCAACATGCTGTAGTTATATACTCATTTTCATACAGGTCTTCATAATGAGCCGTATGAATGCCCTAGTGAAAGATATTTTTATAAAATAATTCAATAAGAGGAAGGTGTTTATCCCAACCACCTTTAAAATCCCGATAATAGGATCATAAAATTTCCTGTAGGGTTTGAATTTTTCTATCAAAATAACCACTTTATAAGGATTATGTGTCATTAAGAACCCTAAATCTGTATCCTTATTTTGTAAAATACATCACAAGATGATCATAATAAAACTCAGAACTCCATTAGATACAATAGAATATGATATTCCATTCAACCTTAATACATCATTATTATATATCTTGGAAATATTATCAATAGTGAAATAATCCCTGATAGAAATTAAGTGTACTGAATTCATAAAATGATCGACTAAAACCCAAACAGTGGTATGAACTTTAGATGTTTTTGGGAGTCTATTGATGAAAAATGTGGTGATGTTTTTTTTATTTAATTCTAGTATGGGTAACGGTTGTAACATCCCCTTAAACATTCGTATCTCAATGTTAACTTACTTATATACAAATAAATGATATAAATACTCCAAAATATCGCTCTTCATATTTTCATATAAAAAATAATCTTCCAGATCTCTAAATATATTTTTACTTATTGGAATAATATAGAATTATGATCTAAGAGCTTCTTCCAATAGTGATTTCTTTATGCTTCGTATTTATGGGACATACACCCAGTTCTTTCACCTTATAATTCCATCACAATAAAGGTTCAACTCAAGACATTATCTATCTATATTTTTTATCTCTACATCCTTCTTCTACACCTATTTAATCCTCACATGGATATATGGCTAAATACTCACTTGAGGAAGATATGATTACTCCTATTAATTTAATATTTAAAGGGCCATAATTTTAAAATCCTAAATATTTGATCATTTATGATCTTATCATAGATAATTAGGACACTTTAGACTCTAAGCATCAAACACATTTTTCTCATTCCTAAAGTAGTAATATATTAATTAATCATAATATTTAATCAACACAATTCATCTCCAGTTTACATTCAACTCTTTCTAGGTCAATATGTAAATTAATATTTTATTATCTATATATATATATATATATCAAACCTTTATATATAAAGACAATGAATATATATATTTGATGAAAAAATTACTACATATTACTCTAAATCTTAATTTAGGTAATTTTATTCATTAACCTTCAATTGGAATGAGGAAGAAGTTATCACCAAATTAATTTTCATAATAAAACATCCAAATAGATTCTTCAATGCATAACTATCAATCAAAAACCTTTCACTACTACATGGTAGTGTGATTACAAGTTCACAGACCAACCATCTCTTCAGTTCCATGAAATTTTCTTCACATGCATTAGTGAAATGGAACATGAATCCCTTATGAGTTAACATGGTGAGTGGATTAGATATTCATGATAAATTCTTCACAATTTTTTGGATAATATTTATAAAATCTATGATAAATAAAAATATATGTCACTAATGTTTCTCTAGACCAATTTGTAAAAACTTTTTCATTTATGGAACCACCGATGTGCCATTTCTTGAGACTATACGACCAAATAATGAAACTTTTTGTAGAAACAAATTAAACATTATAGTTATTTCATATATCTTTGTCTACCTTATGGTCTTTAGTATAATATTATAATGATATTCATCCTCTTAGTTTCACTTAGAATATATATTAATATCATATATAAATACTACCACAAATTTATCAAGGTAATATATAAATAATATATTAAATAAATTCACAAAGATAGTAAGGGAATTACTAAGTCCAAATAGAATCACTATAAATTCATAATATCTATACCTCAAATAGAAGGATTTGTTGGGTATGTATTCACATTTAACCATCAAGTAATATTATCCAAATCAAATTTCTATATTTTAGAAATATTTATCTCCTCATATTTGGTCAAACAAGTCATTAATATGGGGTAGAGTATTCTTATTCTTGGCCATTACCTTGTTATGTTCCTAATAGTCAATATAGGATTTTATTTATGAATCTTTATTCTTAACAACAAGAACAGGTTCACCCAATGGTGGTGCACTATGAAAAACGAATCCCATATAAATATTGACCTAGATTTATTCATCAATTCATAAAAATCAATTGGAATCATTACCTATAGAGTCTTTTAAATAGGTTTGGCTCAAGGTATGATTTCTATTGAACAGAAATCTTTATAATTCAGAGTAAGATTAAGAAAGAATTTAGTAAATACATCAACAAGCTCTTGTAATATAGGAATATCTCTAATAATGAGTTTCTACCCAAATATATGATATAAATACCCCTTCGTAACTGAAATCATGACCCATTAAATAAAATTAACTTTTATTTGACACCCGTAGTCATACACGAATTGATAAAAAATCATAGGTTGGTTAATAATATTAAATATGACTTACCTTCATTGAAAATTGATATTTTATCTATATAAATATAGTTAATAAATTCCCAAAATCACATCAAATTCAAGTAGTGGGAGAATTACAAGGTATATGAGATGAAAATTCCCATAAAATTAAATAGAATATGAATCACACACTTGATATGAAATAATTATACCTTTAAATTTTTTCACCACTAAACAAAAATCTAATAATTGAGGTGGTATTGTGATACCCATATAAAATAATTTAGATATTAAATAGTGGGTAGATATGGAATAAAATAAGATAATAGTATTTCAAGTGTGGATGGTAACAATACCTTTCACCACTTCGATATCATACCCCATGCTGACAATAGTGATTTCTTGATATTTCTATTTGTCTCTATGATTAAGAGGTTGTTAACATCAATCATCATCATTAAATCTTGAATTTAAGAACCTGTTAACAAAATTCCATTACTATATTCATTTGAAACATTATGGTGCTAGTGGTTCATTTTCCAAAGATTTATCTCTATTCATATCATTACCTATGTTATTACCATTACATCATCATTAAATTTACCAATGATCATCCTTTCCACCCATAAAGCATCTACTAGACTACTTAACATAATTTCCACCATGATTATTTCCATACTTATTTAATACTGGAAGATTCATCTTATTCCCTCCATGGTTTTTGTTAGTATACATACATTGGAATTTAATTTTTATTTTCCTATCAAAACCATGAGACTAATGAGTGACTCCAATATTTATTTCCAACCAGATAGCACATTTTAATTTTATCTACTAAATTCTCTTTTGTATAACTAACTTAGAAGACGAGGATTTAATAAATTTAGGAATTTATTAGTCTTACCATCTAGTTCAATGACAGTACCAGAAGTATACTATACAAGTCTTGTAAAAATTCCTTCATATATACCAATTGATTGACCATCCTTATTCTTTTTTTCTTCAAGGAATAAATTCTCTATTTTCATGTGAAGAACAATGAGAAATTACTTATTAAAAAAACCTCATAATCTCATCCCACTACATGGAATTAATTCTATTATATTGCCTCATATTTTTGATAAGTTTCCACCATTGATCTACTTGTACTTCAAGGCGATAAATTATTAAAATAATAATTTTATGATCTAAGCACCTGATAATGGAAAATAAATTTTCAATGGTACGAATCTGTTTCTATAGATTTAATGGATCAAGGGGACCACTAAAATAAGATTGATGTTTCCTCATGAAGGAATATAATATATGCTTTTCCTTCTATTGTTGATTTAGAATAACAGTATAATTCTTAGATAGGGAATTATAGGTAATTATAACAATAATATTTCACATTTAGCTCTCATAACATTCTGTTTCTTTGGAGAAAAACCCGTTCATTTTTCATCATAGTTAGAGAAAACATTGATCCTTGTGGTTCCAACAGCTGAATAAAATTTAAAATATAGAATAAATAGAAATAATCATATTATGAAAAAATAATCTTGAGAATGAATAATAGGATGTCCAAATAATGATATATTTTTTTCGATATATGAAACCATATGTTAAACTTATGAAATTCATGAACATTATATATTCAAATCCTTCATAATATATCATAAATAAAATTTTTATAAAAAATAATAATATCATTCATGACTATCTAACCATGTTTTCAGTATTAGGCTCACTCATAATGCACTGATGATGATCAAGTAAATACCGAATCCACCTTAATTAATGTTTTTACCCCTTAGTGTATCATTACCATAACTACATCACATTATAGTATCCATACAAGAATATATTTTATAGGATAAAATCCTTTAATTATAATATCATTGGATATTATCAAATATTTATTTTTAACCTAAGGGTTTTCAATAATGTTTTCTCAACCTAGTTTACAAAAATAACTAAATATTATTTGATACAAAATATAACCCAAAAATTATATAAATAATTATCACATATTATTAGATGAATATTCATTACATATCATTATGATCCATGACATAACCCTAAAGGTTTAGTGTATTTAAAAAAATGGATACATAAACAACAAGTATATAAAATATCTATAAAATCTCTAATTAAATTTCTTATAACTATAAACTTTCCTATAAATATCATATTTACAAAAAAAATTCATATCCTTGGGAAAAAAGGAAATATAATAAAGGGTTTTATAAGGTTAATGATATGGGTTAAAAGGTTGATATTAATCTATAAACATATACAAACATATTATAATAATAAGTATATGAGAAAATGTGATTAACATTTTAAAATCATACCTAGAATATTATAGATCATTACCATGAGTCATCAAATAAAAAATATTTTTTTAAAAGACACAAATCATAAAGGAATCCAAGAATATGAGTCATGAGATAATAACAATGTTATATGATCCCAAAATAAAGGAGTGTAATAAAGTGTTGCATAATCAAAATAATTTAAATATTATGTGAGGCCTACCCAATAATACATTCATCACATGTTATGATTAGGATAACCAATCATGTAACTTCTTAGGCCTTGGTATAACCTAATGTTTTCCATTTTATGGGCTTGGGATAACCTCCCACGTAACCACTTTTATGCATAGTAAAACCTCCCTTGTACTTATTGATCTCATAAAACATCAATCTTCACCAAATGAATTAGAGGTATATAAATAACCCACTCATCACATAATCATAATCCATTCATATTTATGTCATTAGAATATGAAAACATTTTCAATTACATTAATTATTTACCCATGAAAAAATAACGGGATACATAAATATTCCAAGATCATAATCATAAATCATTTATAGAATAAATAAATATGGTAGTATTGGATCATATTCCCATTAAATCTTATATAACATAAAAGGATGTTTTTATAGTAGAAAATACCTTAAAAATATCACTATAAAATTTCTTGAGGAAAATATAATTTTCATTTTGAAATCACTTATTTAAAATATATAAATTTCTAAAATATTAAGTAAAACATTTTTATTGAAAATAACCATGGAAAAAATTTTTAGGATGCAACAATGAAAATATTTGTCATGACAGTTGGTAAAAAATTTCATGCAGTGTATGTTAAAATAAATATCCCTTTCAAATTTTCATTAAAAATTTAAAAGTACCAGGTTTAGAAAATGAAAATAAAATTACTTTGATAATTTATTTTATAGAGAAAAAACTAGGTAGGAATTAATTTAAAAAATAATTGAGAAATGGTAAAATCATACTTAAAAACATTTTAAATTATATATAGATATGGATAAAAATATTTCTAGCCAAATAGAGAAATAATATTAGGTTTTTTTAGAACATTATTGTATTTTCTTCCGTATTTGGTGATATGAAAATGAAAGGAAAACATGTAATCTCTGTATATAACTATATGATCATAAAATAGATATGATTTTTATGAGATAGATCATATAATTTCCTCATTATTAATTAAATCATAAAAAAACCTGGTATAATGATAAATTATTATGTAAAAAGCATACCTCAAGTCCTACTTACTTCTTTCGATATCCAAACTTCCAAATAATAAATTTAACTATATTATAATTATGTACCAAAACCGTATTAATACCTATAAAACAACATATGGCCCAATAATAAAAATTTAAAACACATATATTAAAAATTCTTTATCAAAATCAACATTTTAAGGTGTTAAATATTTGTTTTCAGGTCTATTTCAGTTCAAAAGGTATGGTCTTAATAGTTTGTATATGGTTACATCACTTCCAAAATCTTAATCATGTCATAATTATAATTTTTTATCATTATTAAAAATTATTACCCTTTATATAAAGTGGTGATGAAAAATGAATTAAATTAATTAAATGATTTTTTAGTATAGTGGTTTAATAATGTGATGATTTACACTTTTCAATGGATTGAATTAAATAAAGGTAAATAATAATTCATCTTTAAGAATCATACCGCTATGTAGAGGTGGTATTCCAAACATATACACAAGTGGAACATTCATTTCTCATTTAAAGAAGAATTTATGGGAAATTTTTATTCAATCGTAATAACAACAAATATTTATATTTATGATATATGATTAATCATGGTTTTATTGATACAACTTGTTTAGATATGGTGGAAGAATAAATTAAATTTAAGGTTCTTGGTTAAGACTTATACCACTTCATTGAGAGACCTTCTCTGGATCAAAACTAAAGTCTTGAAAGATTCATCTTAGGAGAATAATAAGAGAAAATGGGTGAATGGATGTAATAATGGAATTTTTTTAGTAGGTATTATCCAAGATATAATTATAAAATTTTTTGAATATGGAAGGAGAATATTTACCCTTTAATTATTGATGTGAAGGAAACATGGAATTAAATAAACATTTTCAATAATTTAAGTTCAATTTCTTATGAATGTGGAAATAATAGATAAATTATTTAGAGATATGATAAGATAAGGTTGAAGTAACTTTAAAAAATATGATTTAGATAGTTTTATATTTCAATCATACCCTTATCACTTAGTTTAACCACTCCTCGGTAAACCAATTTTAACCTAAACCATGTTAACAAAATTTATGCAGTTTTATTATTCGTTATGATAAATAATTTATTTAAACACATTAAATTTTATTATATATTTTTATTCCAAATATAGAATCCATTTTACTAGAATAAATTTCTATAATTTACATGGTTTAATTTTAAATAAACATGCAAAATTCATCAAAAACAAAATTTTAGAAAAAATGCATTTTTAAGAAGATGGGATTACAGACCCAAAAATAAACTTATTGATACATTGCTTGAGTGGAACAACATCCAGATCGATGCCCTAGCACAAGATGTCCAAGAGATAGGGACTATGGTCTCAAGGATCGACTGCTAATGTAGTTTTTTGTTATTTGAATCACCTAATCATGAATATTCAGATATATTTATATGTGTATAGGTATGGGACTATACATGTGTACGTATATATATATATATGGAATCCAATGATGGAACTTACCCAGTTGATTGGGATTACAAACCCTAGGTTCAACTATGGTTGCACGTTTGGTTTACTTACTTTGTTGTCTTCTAGCTAGGCTGAGCATTTTGCTATTGCATACACTTAGCAGCACAATTACAAATTTCAGGTCAGGGTACTATAATAAGATTATTGCACACCCATGCTCGTGAACCTCAGTGTACATGAAGATCTTATGTCTGCCTTTTTAGGTTGATCACAAGTTGCATGGTGGATAGGGATGAGGCCTAGTGTTTCATGATCGAGCGGAGCTGCTCAAGTGGTTCTACTGATCATGCTGACGTAGTTGGACATTGTCTGTAGATCGGGTATGTGGGTTGGCTCAAAGTTAGTAGTTGAGCTCTATTCTTTTACTTTCAGAATCTTTTGTACTTGTATTTGTATGGTCATCCTGGTGGGTTACCAGTGTTGTGTTGTATTACAAAGCTCTTTGGGCTTTTACAACATTTTACTATTAGATCTTGTTTTATTTCAGTTGTTTATTTCTTCCAAACTCATTTTTCTTTATATTATGTATGATACATAGTTATTTATATTTTTTCCTTACTATTGTATGAGGTAATAGTCTCCCCACTATCACACCCTAGGCCCTCGCTGCTAGTTGGCAGCCTTTGGCGTACGAGGAGGTGCGCTTGAGGCCTTGTGTAGAACCGGCTCGGAGCACTGGTTTAGTGGCTTCTAGGTCACGAAATTACACATTCAGACATAAAAACATGATGATGGTGTTTATATATCTTATAAAAATGATCTTAAACCCATATCTTCACTCATTCATAATGATGTTCATGGATGAAATCCTCATATACTTGATGAAAATAGTGAAGTATACTAGAAATTTAGAGAGATTCCAAGGTAGGAATAGAGAATATTGTATATACAACATGTTGTTGAATTGTGACTACTGAATATTATATGTGATGTTCCATGGACATGTGTTGTTTTGGAAAAGTATATTCATGGACATAGTGAATGTTGATCAAGTCATTTCATTGATATTTCCTCAAAATGTTTGTTGAGATCATTAGTTTTCTAGGTTGATGAGGATATTACTAATGGTTTGCTCTAGGATTCTCACAACTATTAACATCTATTAAATCACTAACAAATAAGGTATATAAATTCATTTATTTATACTAGTTTAATGATTAATTATATGATATGAAGATAAAGTTAACGGAAACATCATTATTGACACTCCCTGAGGCTCACATTGGTTTTGTAGTGTACTCTGACGCATAAGGCATTGGTCTGGGATTGGTACTAATTCATAGAGAGAAGGTAGACTGTTATAGATCATGTTAGTTATAAAACCATGATTTTAACTACTACACACATGATCTTGAGCTGGGATCTGGGGTCCAAACTATGAATTGTTGGAGACACAATATTTTCGGTGATTGAATTTTTGTTTTCATAGAAAAAAAGTGCGTTCACCACATCTTTATAGAGGGGGACCTAAAAAAGAGGTATAGGTTCTAGTTTGAGATCCTAAATATGATCAAATTAAATATTTCTTATTCATAAGGGAATGGTGATGAAGTTTTTGATGATATTAGTCATAAGAAACATGTGGTACAATTGTTTAGTGAGAGGCCTTTAGAATATTAGTGTTACTTAATGAGGATTTTGGTCGATTGGAGGATGGATTCTTTTAATGACCAATGACATATTATTAGTGATTCATTTTTTTCAAATTTTCTCTCGTGTAGTCTAAGTGAAAAGTGGTTTAGAGTCAGTCCTAGAGTGAGATTTCTTTAGAGAATATGTAATTGGAGGTGACTCGATACTCTAATAGGCATTGGATGGTGATGATCTAAACATGGTATATGGGTGTGTAGTAGTTGCTAATTCTATCAGAGTAGAGATTACGAGATATTTTTCATTCCTTTAAATGGGAGGTGAGTATTGGTGAGATGAATATCTACCATGATGACAACTTTATGTTTTTGTGGAAAATGGTGAAGAAAAACATAATTGGAATTTTATCTGAATGCCTCACTAGTTAGAGGATAAACATTAGGCACTAATGTTCTAGTTGGTTTTAATAACAAATTCTAGTTCCATGTAGAGGTGAGAGGTTGTCATGATTAGATTTTTTATGATGTTACATAGGACATAGAGGAGTTATATTGTTGTTTGGGTGTCTTTGATTGGCTGAAACAAGTTTTACACTTTTTATCGATATAAGAGACATACTAAATGGATGATCTAGGAATGATCTTTTTCTATGATATATTATGCTTACATGATGTTACCATTATAATTGTATCATATATATAACAAAGTTTCATGTAACTCTTTTGGAATGGATTACAAAAATTTATAGGTACTTAGCTGAGATTGAGCATTACATACCTTCCACACATATATAGAAAATATGAATGGATGATAAGTATATTAAGGGATCTGTTTCAAGCATGAATGGTATACTACGGTGGATCAGGGAATCATCATATATAATTCATTGATTTAATGTACAAAAATAGTTATAATAATTAATTTTAGATTCCACCTTATGAGGATATTTATGGGAGTCCATGTTGGTCACTGCATTATAGGAATGTGGATGATGAGGTAGAGGATGTGGGCCTAGTTTGGTTTAGGAGATCTTCAAGAGGGTGAATATGATTTATATGTTGTTGATCACTACTTCGAGAAGATGACGATCATATTTTAATTGTAGGAGGAAACATTTTATGCTCACTATTAGAGATTATGTTTTCTTGACTATGACTCCTCAGTTAGGACATTGATGACTGAGGGATGAAAGGCATGCTAGCACCATGGTCGCTCAGACCATTCATGACCACCAAACTGATTTTGAGAGTGGAATAATATTTAGAAATTCCTACACATCATAGAGGTATAAAAAATGTGTTTCACATGTATCAGTTCAAAAGGGACGTATCCAATCTTGTGCATATAATATAGTGTGGATATATAGAGATAGAGCTTGATGACTTTAATAAAGAGCATGTAGTGTATATTATAGACAAGATTGAGGTGGTCCTATGAAGGAATATGGTACAACATTTCAATATTTTGTGTTATAATAGAGGAACCCGATAGTTATCTTGAGAGTGATAGTCTGATGAGAATATAAGTATTTTTTTAATACTACATGATATATGAATAAAAAAAATTAAATATCATGGGGAGTAGGCCCAACCAATTACATTGAGAAATTAAATGATATTATTTAGAATATAATGGGGATAAATTTCATTGAATTTTTATATTGAAAACATTACAACCAAATTCATGTGATTATTTGTTAATAAGATTTAACATATTAAGGAAACAAGGCAATATATAGAAAAATGAAAAAACGTAGAGAACAACCAAATAATAAATGTTTCTAAATATCTTATGTATCAAAGAAATATTAATAGGAGAAACTGACTGTGATCCTGTATATTTTTTATTATAAATGAAATTAAATATACTACATTATATCTTCTGAATTATTATTCCTAAACATTTAAAAAGAATATAATATTTAGTTATGTTGATGTTGTTGATATTTTATATCCCAAGCAGGAAAAAAATTATATCATGATATTTAATTTTTTATATCGTAATGACTAATGTAATGTGTGAAAACCCAATGATTATTGTATAGTAAAGGAATCCTATTATTTTTGTATGAAAACTATTTAAGGAAATCATGACAATATTTTCCATAGAGTACTTGTATTTAAATATTTATCACACTTCAAGTAGGATGTAGTTCAATCCCATATTTTGGAGAATGATATGGTTCATTCTACAGTATTAAAAAAATTCCTTTCATGTGACTTGGTTGGTGTTGAGACAATATATTCAAGGATATTCCCATTACTAAAAATATTCTTAATTAAAAAGTGGTCTATATGTGGGGAGATAGCAAAAACCATGCATTAGTGTCATTGTCAACCAAATTTCAGGTGAACCTCATTATAAAATATTTTTATTTCCCTGTTATTTTGATTTCCTATGTATCTTTTCCTCTATGTAATCAAAATGTGTTTATATGAAATGGGAGTGAGTCTAGGTCACTGAATAGTGGTGGATATACTGTAAAAGAAAATGTATTAATTGGTTAAAATTAGAACATATTGATTTATCCTCCACCCTCTATTTTGTACGTTTTTCCTAGTGGAATATTAATTACTTTCAGGTCAATGATACATCCTCATATTGGAATCTAAATTAACAAATGATTTGGTGATTTTTAAACTTTTGAATTTACCTTCTAACGTAATGTTAATGTTAATTAATAGAGAATAAGTATGAAGTATTCATTAGAATATCATCACTACCAAAAGATTTCAAAATTGGAATAAAAATTAAATTAATAAATTATAGAAGTTACCCCTCTTGTTTAAAATGAGAAATGTTTCAAAATTCACATGTTCTCATTAAGTATAAATCAAAATTATCACTGTGGGAGATGAACTGGTGGTTAAATCCACTGTTACGAATAAGGGAAACACTTACACCATATATGTTTTAATGTATCCATGTGATGAAGATGTTATTGAAATGTCTTTTCAAAACATTCCTCTAGATGATACAAGTAAAAGTGGGGAAAATGATATCTTTAATTATTTAAATGATGATTATTTTATACTTCCGAAGATGTACTTGTATAATGATCTTGAATAAATTACAATTTTTACTTATTGTCCTTTCAGAGAAATTGAGGAGGTGATATACCACCTTGAAAAAGAATCTATGATATATGAGAAAACAATGGTATAGAAGGTAATGATGAGTATAGATATCACCATGAGAAATAATTCTAAGAGGAGATCGATGAAATGTTATCTAAAAAGTGATGAATATTTAATTAGGGAAATCTTAATGAAATATTAAGCCATGTAAAAATGTTAAAAAAATCCCTTAATGGGAAAAAACCCTAATTTTTTACATTTCTATCAAGAACCCATAACTAGGATTCCATGATAACAAGATAAAGGAGTAGGATATTGCACAAAAATAATGGAGACAAATTCATTAGAATAATATTAAGAGGATCTAGAATGAGTGTGACGATACAATACTTGATGAATGTACAATTAAATACCAAAGATAAAAATAAAATGTAATTTAGCAATGCATTTGAAGAATGAAAAAATAAATTATGAGGTAAATATTAATTAAACAAATAAATAATATGATTCTAGAATAAAAATTCTTGGGAATTTGAATAATATACTCAATATAAAGTGTCTTTATGTTTATGTCAACATAGGAAATTTTATAATTGTTTAAGGAAAGTGTTCATAATCAACTAAGACAAGAGTAGATTCCAATCATACTCCCTTTCACTTTTAATTTATGATATAATCCATTTTTAACTTGGTCTTGAGGGAAATATTTCAAAGATTGAAGGCCCATAATACATAATCCAAATTCAAAGAGGTGAAACCAAACATTTTATACATCTTTCTTTGACCCATAATTAATGAAACAACATCTACCCATCTTCACATTAATGTTTCTACTTAGATCACCATCTAACGTTGTAATAGACTTTTTTGTTCCCATCATAGAGCCTCATAAGTGATAAAAATAGTGTCATGTCCGAAATATCCTTTTCTATACATGAATTGATTTCTCAATAAGGGGACTAATAACACACCAATGGATCATCTTGAGGCTGGTCCTGAATAGTTGAGACTGCTTACTTTGATATACTAGAGGCCAAGTGGCATAAATGCCCAACACATATACTAAACCCCCGATTCAGTTGAACAAAAATACTATTAAATTACATCTCTATAACACCTACTACAGTTCTTGAAATCATATAGTAATTCTACCGTGCCTTTGAAAATCATCTTCCACCCTGTTTTGGATCTGGGATTCATACAAGATTAGGAAAAGTCATTACCACTTGGGTAAGACGACAACTATTTTTCATGGACAATCTAGAAGTGTATATTTTTTCCAAAATACCTCTATTATGATTACATAATATCTTGAGAACATATATATACATAATCCCAAATTTATATCAAAGAAAAAGGTAACCTTCATCCGAAAAAATTATTTTTACACATATTGTTTTCTTGAATAATTTAGTTAATGAAATAAAATAAAGGAACATATGGGTTGAGAAAAAAATTGAGGACCCCACCACTACATTTTTAGATAATGGAAGAAATTATTTATGTAGTTTTTCCTAAAATTATTTCAAATATACAATTTTTTTGACACAAAAATTATACGGTTATTATGTTGGATAGATTAGTATGTAGAGAAATGTTTTAGAAACTTTTTAATATTTATGGAACTGTAAAAGGATTGGGAACAAGGGTATTGTATATTAGAATATTTTATTAATATTTAGAAGTCAAATAAATCGTTTATCAAGGGGAAAATGTTGAGAAGAAATAATGTCATTAGAATAAATAAAAGAAACTTTTCCTGTAAAATAGAATTAAAAACATTGAGAAATGGTATGGAAGAAACAAAAATGTCGATTAGAGGGTTGATTCATGATGTAAAAAAAAATAACACGTAGAAAATTTAAATAATAGAAGAAACATATTCTATTTAAAATTAAGAAATGAATAAATGGGATGTGTTTACCTTTTTCTTGATTTAGAAGTGAAATAATAAGTCAAGAACGTTTAATATGTCTTAGATGAATTATACACCAAGGACCAGGAATTTCTTCTATTATTGAACGAAAGGAAACATAGTGGATTATATTAAATTATGATATGATGGTATGTATTGATGGAATCTTTCAAGATTAACAATGAATTAAATCAATCAGTATTAAAAATAAAATGATATGTTCAATGAAATTAAATTTTGAGAAACCATGGGAAATTTTTAAGAATTTAGATAATTTTTTCAATGAATGGATGATAAATTTTTATGATCAATTTGAGATTATAATAAATATATTGAAATAAAAAAATATGTAATGTGTTAATAGTGTATTAATTGGGGTTACACATTATTTTTTAAATTTTAAACATTGCTGAGTTAGTGAAATAATTTCAATTACTGTTATAAATATTTTTTCACCTCTATTATTTTAACATATTTAAAAATTATGTATTTCATATGTTGTTATAAAAATAATCCTTTTTTTAGAAAATACAAAATTGGTCATATTTTTAATTTTTTTATTTAAAATGTGTGATATAAGAACCAATATTTTTTCAATTGATTTTTTACCAATGTAAAATATATATTTTTACATCATCTAAAAAATAATCTATATAAAAAAATATTTGTTTTATACATATTTTTAGAAAATAGTTTACGAGAACTGTGATAGGAGAAGATTCGAGAAAATATAATAAAAAAATAATTATATATAAAATATTCACATCATAACTGTTTTCATGTTACAAAAACAATACAATTTCAAATTTAGACATTAAAATCTCTATTATAATTAAAAATAAACTAACACTGAATCATAGATATATTACAATCCATCATTATACCTCATATATTATTTAAATCATTTCTAGTATTAGAGAAAGAGTCATAAAAAATAAAAAAAATGGAAAATAAATTATTCAATTTTTTTAATATAACAATAATATAATAAAAGGATATAATAAAATATATCCTTATGAAAATTTATAACTGTCCTAGTTCAAATTATTTCAAACATAAATCATATAATGTAAAATTTACATTCTATTATTTCTTCTTCATGATGATAATTCCTTTTAAAAACAATATTTCCATTGAAAATGACATTTTTAGGGTCTAAAAAATTGTATTCATTTTAAATCATGTTACTTCTTCACATACATATTTGATCATTGATTTACTATTTCTTATTGATTCTCTATAGTAATATCACAATCTATTAAAAAAGTTTATGTATAATATAAAATTTAATGTTATTATATTATATAATTATTAAAATAGTAAAACGTATATATCCAATATGTATTTAAATTTTTCCCACATTTCATTATGTATAAAAAATAGTTAATAATTTGCCTTTTCTTTTGTCAAAAAAACAAAACATCCAATAACCACTAATACATAAAAATATAACATCATTGTATATAAAATTAGGAGAAACAACACTTTATGGAATATAATATTCATACCTATCATGATAATGAAACATCCTTCATTGGGTTATATCATTCTGAAAAAAAATAATGAAATCTATACCTTTCATTCATTATCCTTAATTACCTTTGTTATAAGATATATAAATTGTGTGTCTACGAATCCATACAATGATTATGTATCATACTAAATAAAAAAGGAATAATGATACCTAATATGAAATAAATAATATGTATTATAGAAGAATATGTTTATAATTTATAAAGCCCTTAAAAAAATTAGTATCCATAGTTGAAATGGGTCTTAACATGTTTTAATCTTAAATACATTATTTCATTACCTTTAAATAATTCACACATATATATATATATACTATAATATAAAATTAAATTTAACATAAATATAATAAATAAAGTTTATAATATGTCATATAACTTTTATAAGTTATTGAACATGTCTAGATAGAGAATTTATGAAAATGTTTCACACTTTTTCAAAATCTAGACACCCCATTAGTTGGGATGGGTACTTTAAATGTCATAACAATAACATATTGTATATATTCCCAATGATTATCTATATCTATCAACTAATGATGTGGCGTCACCATAATATAATATATGGACCCATATCCTTGAATATACTAATCTGGATCTTCAAAATATAACTCATAATAGATGAGAGTGTGTGGAGGAGGTGTAAGAGTGAGACATACAAGTCAAGGTGGAGGAGTGTGATATGTAACAAAAGGTGGATGAGTGAAATATATAGACTAAAATTATATTTTAATTTGAGAGAACATATATTGTACTAAATCTATAATTCTATCCTCTATTATCACACCTATTTTGATAAATTTTTCTTCAAAAGCATTCATTTTCCTTTATATACATCCTCTTATGAAGAATTTCGTAAATGACTAAAAAATTATTTTAATTGATACACCCACCTTGTATCCTCATTTTTTACCTATGTGATTAGTATTTCCTTATACAATATCTAAAATCGCCTTTCTAGCTTGAGTTATAATGGTATCTTTTATTCTATGCTCTTAATGCAAATTCAGTATAGAATATTTGATTAACATATTCATGAATTAAAAAATTATAATGTGTTGAAAAATAATATAAATTAATTCTTACAATATTTTATGCTACAAAAGATGAGTATTAAGTATGTTATGTTTCCTTTTGGGTCATTTAGTCCCTATTTAATTTTTTAATGTCTATTTTAGGGGTGGAGAGTCAATATTTTTTTACCCTAAAGTCTAGGTTTTATGTTTTTGATAACTTTGTTCTATAGTTTCATCTTCTAATAATGGATACCATTGTTGAGATAAATTATGAGTGTATACATATTGGTATTAGATTTCCTAATGAGATCTCTTCAATTTCTATTAATAAAGAATAAAAAATAATTATGAATATAATATTTAGTGATTATTCAAAATACATAAAAAAGATGGAATTTCACATTATAAAAATGATTCTTTTCACCTAGATTTTATAAATTTATTCCATGTATATTGATTTATAAAAATATTCATATCACATTACTATACATTTTTTCATTCACCAAAAATAAAATCCTAAGATTGGGTTGATTTAACCCCCCCCCCCCACTTCATATTGTGTAAAAAGAATAAAACTTCCTCCTATCATATTTTGTATTTTATTAGAAGGGAAAAATAACATATAATAGTATCATCATTTCATGAGGATTAAAATATAAATAAATTAGCATTCTGAAATTCTCTCTCATAGCTAAACTATTGTTGTTTTTTTCACATATATAATTACGAATACAAATTCTTACTTTCTATATAGATTTCATTATAATAAAATTTCTAATTTTTTTTAATTTAGAGACATAGTATTACCATTATACAACAAATAAATAAATATCCTTTTTCCCTAACAATGAGAATGTGATTATCTTCGAAAACAAGTGCTACCATATTTAATAACCATGGAAACATTCTATTCCCACGTGGATGTAAAAGGATCATATGGAAAATTATAAGTAGTATCCTCGGAATATGTATGTATATGGTAATCTCTAAAGGATAATGGTGAATTATTTGTTTGATTCTAATTTATACTACAAATAATGTTAACAAATAATTAGTAAAATACAATACAAATACAATGGTTTCATATAAAATTATATTTAAATTCAAAATTATCTAATAATAATTAAACTAAAATAAATTTTTTTATTCATATTTGTTAATGTAGTAAACTAAACTAATAATAAAATATTGGAACCATTTATGAGATAAAAAAAGATACAAATGGATGAAAAATATCTTTGGTAAAAAATTATACAAATTCAACTATTTTATATGAATTTGAATGAAAATTGAAATTTATATGAACAAAAAAAACAAAAGAAAACTCTATAATATTTGATATAGTAGTTAATAATAATGGTAAAACAATTGTGGAATCATTTATAAAATAAGAAATGATATATAGAGAATAAAATACATCATAAGTAAAAATTTAGACAAATCAAATAGTTACATATAAAATTGAATACATGTAAAATGATACAAAAAATGAAAAACAAAGAAAAATAACAATTTGTCAGATATGATAATATATGTGACCTATGAAAAAAATAATATTTGAAATAGTATATCTAACATTTTTCAAAATTTAAAAATATAAATAAGAAATAAATAAATGTTACATATAATACAAAGATATTAATAAATGATTATTTTTTTATATTACTACATTATAACCAATATATATAGACAAAATAATGTATTTAATTTGGTGACAAATATCCTCTTATAATATTTCCATAGTGGTAGTTATGTCAAATAATTCACCATTATCGTAATTTTCTCATCACAAAAATACTTTTTTCCCTTGAATAATGAATTATCATTTCATTTCTGATAGATCATGATCCTATAATTTTTCCCATGTGTTTCCATGATAAATGGGTCATTTATTTATCCCATTATATTTAAATGCACTGGTTTCATACTAAATTCCTAGTTATTAAAAAAAATAATTGAAAATAAATTTATTGTTGAACACAAGGAATTCTGTAATATCCTATATTTCTTTAATAACACTCTAATATGCACCTTTTGTGGAGATTATGTTTGTAAAATTTTCATTTTCAAAATGATTTTCTTCAATAAAAACTTACAAACTACATTTTTTATATACACTTCTATTATCCTAGTCTTTTAAAAAAAATAATTTCTATCACTTTCATATGTGGACCATGTTATCAGATTTAATATTGGGAAACTCGTTTACGATATCAAGGTTTTCGATACATTCTATCTACCATGTATGATCTATTAAAACAATAAAAAAAATGTTTTAAGTATTCTCATTAATTCCCCAAATATAATTATTCATATGATAATAGTAATTTAACACATTAATATGTGATTTTATATATGGATGATAATCATCTATTTTATTCAAGATGTATAAGAATTCCTTCATTATTGTTCACCAATTAGTGATTATATTTATAATCCAAGGATCCCAATTTCTACAAAATAAACACATTCATTGTGATATATAGGATAAATGATGCTCCCCACTTCAAATATGTATTCCATAAAAAACAGTGGAACATATGTAGAAATATATCTCAAAAAAATGGTTTATTATGTTTTATATAGATTCTTAACATACCACGTCAAAATTTTCATGTTCCTTTTAATAGGATACATTAAATATAGATATAAAAGTACATAAATATTTATTTTTCACATTTAATGAACCAATTAATTCACCATTATATCAATGAAATAGTGAATGGTACGTTCCCCATTAAACAATTATATAAAAAACATCATTCAATAAGATATTGAATAAATTCAGATCCATCAATTCATTTGAAATGGTACTAATTAATTAATAAACCATCATGATAGTCATTCTAATAATGACCGATGGGATTTAATGCAATGAAAATTTTAGGACTTATTGTATCATAACAGGAAAATCGGGATATTTTGTTCAGGTTAACATCAAATATTTTATGGAAAAATAATTTTTTAAATTTGAGGAGTATCCCCATGGAACATTCACACCCTGGTGGGACTAAAAAACAGATTTTCTCCCAAATAGATGATGTATGAAAACCGAATGGAATGTTTGTTAATTATTCCTTTGGATTTAGAGAAAACTCAAAAAATATTTCCATTCATAGTATATCATGTGTTTCATTAAAACCACCCTTCATATTTCCTTTTATGTATAATAATATTCTAATGAACATTTTATTGAAATTTTTCTCAAAATACATCCCATAAAAATAATTTTCAATCTCATTATATCTCAAATATATATGGTCAAAAATTATTTCACATTTCATCCTTAATTTTTTCATTACTACATCATTTAGTGTTTTCAAATATGAAATCAATTTTTTTAATTATTTCAAAATATTTTTCAGTTAAAAAAGGTCTTTGAAAAATATCAAATTTTTTTAGATATTGAATACCATTTTTAATAATTGGTAAGAGTTATCTATTTACATTGTATTTAAATTAAACATGTAAACTATTTTTCTACAATGTTGTAGTAAAAAAAATGATATCCCCACTTGAAGAATTTAATATTATTTCCCCCTAATCATTGTATGTAGAAAACGTTCCTCATTAGCGGAAGTGATTTATAGTAAACATAATCATTACAAGTAATTAAAAAAATCAATTATATAAGGATAATAACCTATGATACCATTCTTCTATAAGTATTTTAAGAAAATATTTAATGGTGATAAGAATACATAAATATCATTTCGAGGTTGTTTTGTTCCATAAATCATTAAACTCATATATATATATATATATATATATTCGGTACATAAGTTTTAATTTATCAGCAAAATATTCCAATAAATATGTTTACTAATTAGGATATGATGTGGATCCATTCCATCCATTTTTTGTGAACCTGCACTTATACGTCTCTTAAATTTCATTGAAAATTTAAATTTTTGATTGGTAAAGGGGTTGGATTTTTAACTAGATCGTGAAATGGACTTATGGATGTTTGAAAAGAAAAAATATGTTTTTTGGTATTGGAATGGATCACATTAGGTTCATGAGAAGAAAAAAGGTCTATTGAGGGTCCAACTATATACACTAGTGATCCATTAATACATTGATGGGCTAGCCAGTCACCTGGGAAGCTGTAGTTGGACAAGGTCTAGTCAAAGGCCTAGAATTGGTTATTTGGTGGCCTAATACTAGTTATATTTTGGGTATTTTATGGGGAAAAATTAATTTCCCCATGAAATTTTAGAAGAGTCTACCCATCTTTCCACCTAATTTCTATCACTTATCCAACCATATATGTCCTCACATCCTCCCTTGAATACCAGTTATATATAGATTATTCTCATATTATTTTGTAGAGATTAACGGTAAGATATATTTTTTGTTTGAATCCCTCCTCCTTCCTCATTATTATTTACAAATTTTAGTTCTTTTAGTTTAGGATTAGTGTAATTATTCAGTCAACAAATATTGTAGCCATCCCATGATTATGTTTCATTCACACATCATTTCTAGAGGACATATAAAGATATCATTTACACACTTTTTCCCTTAATTTTAATGAATTTATCTCGTATTAAATGTTTTTTATAGAGAATTGAGTAAAATTAAATTAAATTTAAAACATAATTGGTTCATGTTCATTGGGCTATGAACCATGTTAGTGTAGGGAGAATTGTGTAGACATCTCAAGGATCATTGGTCATGGTTTAAATGTGGCGGGATCACCCACTATGTAATTTGGGATTATACTTTAGGGGAATTCTTTTATTAATTTGTTTCAAATTTTTTATTAATTATTAGTTGATGTTAGTTATTTAATATATTTTTTCTATGTGAGTTATGGATTCATGTGATTGGATAATGATTAGTGGTTTTTGGAAAATTATTAGTAAGATATTTCATGTATTTAAAAATGGAAATGGATTAAAATTGAGCTATGTGGTCCTAATACTATCTCTTGGATATGTACTTTTGGTTATATGTGTGTGATATATGGTATATAAAACATTGGGTGACTCAAAATTATATTAAATATAATTCATTAAAATCTTAATGGCGTCTCTTACTAGTCTTGTACAATTATTTAATTAATGTCATGACCAATTTTATATGATCCATGGGTAGAATAAAAAAAATGTGATATGGCTTGTTTCCATGATCATAGATGGCCTAGGGTATGGTAATTATTACATTACCAAGATATATAGACCATAATTTAGGGGTGAAAACATAATGAATTAAAATAAATGAATGTACTGGCCTTTAGTATAGTGCTAGAGTGACATCTTGGTAGTTCTGCATGATGACTAGAAATTTGTGGGCTTATAACGAGCCTATAAGTTTTTTTACATTCCCATGTGCTATTAGGATCATTGGGATATAGATGGAGTGAATGATTTTACCCCTCCGATATGTTCTAATACTAGTTGGATAGATTGTGGGAAGGATATATATATGTTGGTTAAGTGGACCATGTTAGTGAGAACCTGGGAATGGAGATAGTCCTTAGGCCATCACTTAGGAGTGGTAACAATATGGATTATCCCATGAGTCCCAAAAGGGACATTCCATTATTTTTGTTGTATTAAGGGATATGGTTCCCAAGAGTGGATGGTGTTGGACCTATATTTGTGAATTGAGACTAAGTACCCAAAATAGTGTACCTTTGTTATGATATGGCGGGAGGGACCCATGTTAGGTTCCCATGCTATATAGTGATCTAGAGAAACCATGAAGGTTTCCCTTATTAAGGTCAAATTCATGGTCCTAAGTAAATTTCTAATAATAAGATGACCTGATAATGGGTAATAATGATTTTAGGTGTCACCTTATAACCTAGATCGATGTTTTTGTCATTTTTGTTTGTGGTTGGTTGGTTAAATCTTATGGGAGTATAATAATGTATTCATGAAAGGTTTGGCATATGGACACCAAGGTATGGGTTTTATTTTTACAAATATGTCGATAATTTATATGGTATATTCCCATATGGTAGTTTTAATATGAAATAGAAAACACCCTTGGGTTGATTTTTATATTATTTTACAATAAATCACCCATATGGGTGGTTATGAAAACTCCCTAGGGGATGCAATGAAAACACCCTCTGGGGAGGTCATAGAAACTCCAAATGATGGGTTCATGATACTAAATAAAAAAACTACTTATAGGTCATCATTGATACAACTTGTGGGGAACCCATAGATTTGGACCTAGGATTATTGGTTCCATATAGAGGAGATAGTTCCTTCCATAAGTTATTTTCCATATGATTGTGGGTTCTTTAGTGTGTATGATGGATTGTCTCTCACTACTAAGGAATTAATGAGAGGAATAAATTTATATTAGTATGGAGAATTATTTAGGTTGTCTTCTAGGATAGAGCATTCCACATGTTTTTATACTTGATACTAGGATGTATTTGGTCTACGGGTTGTAATATATATATCGTGGTCAATGTCCAATGAAAAATTATCATGGTTGGAAGAGTCATCAAAATATGATCAAAGAAAATCCATTATTGGATGATGTAGTCATGGTAAACAGAGGTCACATAATTTAGACATTACAGGTTTTTATTTACTTGTTTATTTATTTATTTATTGTTGTTTTTTATTTATTTAGATAAATATTTGGCACCCACAAAATAGGAATAAAAAATTATAGAATTTATTAAATTCATGAATTATTGTCATTTATCTCTCTACATGTTAAAAAGAATAATGAATACATAATGATCAGACAAAAGGATCATGTGATATTGTAATCCCAGAAAGCATGTGCAGATGAATCACCAACTTTACTTGATCTGTGGATGATCATGATAAGACTCATTTCCAAGTACCACTGATCATATAAATAACCTCTAAAAGTACCATTTTTCTTGTGAAGAAGTTAATAAAAGAACTCATTATCATTTGAAGGATAAAATAAAAGTTTTATTGATCTCCAAAAAACCTCCTCAATAGGGAACATTTTTTCATTAAGACTATCAGACATGTAATCCCGGTCTGAAGGAAGGCCATTAATGTGTCAATTTGATCATAACATGGGTCACAGAAATGAAAAACAACAATCCATATTAATAATGACACACTTTTTCAAGATACTCTACATATAATGTAATGCTCATATGGAAAACCAAAAACTCCAAAATCCTTTTAAAATAAATAATTAAAAACAAGAAATGTGGCTGCTTCTCGTGATGGGAAGATATAATGATTTTCATGAGAAATGTCTTTTGTACCTCATTTGATCAATGTTGATAATATAAAATCCTCCTGAAATGTCATCATGTTACCATAGAGGATGTCATGACAGGGTTTTTTAATTTACCCTTTCTTCTAGGTCGGTTTTTGTTCTCAGTAATTTCCATAGGAACCGGGTGTGATAGGTCTGGATTTTCAGGGTATTATTATTTTTATCCATGGAATAGATTTTTACCATCAGGTTTCCATTTATTTTTTAATAAATATTTATATTTTTATGTGGAAAGTGTGTGGCACAGAGTTGGCATACAGTTTGTAGAAATTGTAGACCCTGTCTAGGCAACAGTGTGGTAGGTTGCAGGTCCATGCAGTAGCAACCGTATGGCTGGAAAATGGTCGTGCGCCTTGGCCCGAGAAATGTGCGGTTATAAGGGGTCTCAGCCAGAAGTTACTACATGAATTATTCATTATATGTTAGACCACGCATACTGATTTTGATGTAGGTACCCTATTCGGTAGAGATAGAATCACAGTTGTTGCACGATTTGACTAATAATGCCGACTGACTGTGTAGCCTTTCTAGGTCATCAAAAAATTTGGGGTTTCTTTTCTGTCTCCATCATTTTAAACCCCTAAAAACCCTTACCCATATCCACGATCCTCTACCCTATATTCCTCCTCTATAGTTGATGAACCCCATAGATGTACATTTTTGGGAAATTTTGGCTTGGATTCATCAAGGGATCATCATGTATGTCTCTTCTCTCTAGATTTTTTTCTCTTTTTTAGTTCTCTCTCCTCTACATTCTTGGGGTTTCTTTTTTCCAGCAAGTAGGGTGGTTGATTTATAGTTTTTTAATTCTCAATAGGGTTCTATCTTGATGTGTTTGGTCAGATCATGCCTTTATATGGTCCTGTGGTGGGGAAGTTGTGTTTTATTGTCAATTTTAGAATGTTTCTTCATATGAGGTTGGCGGTTCCATTATCTAGTTTTTTAGAATTTTTGATATGTTTTTTTTCGTTAATTTTAATATGTGATATTATTTATTGATGCGGGGTAAATTTTATTTTAAATGGGTCAGAAAAGACCATGTGATGTGAATGGATTTTATAATAGAAAATGGCCCGTTTTTTGTGTGTGTTTTGTTGTGGTGTTCCATGAAAATGTTTTATGGGTTGTATGAAGGGTACAAAACATGTATTCAAAGGAACATAAGGATTAAACATGTTTGGAAGTATTTTTTTAATGGAAAAAGAGATACATTAGAGTATTTCCCTTTATTTTTCACCCACAAACATGAGTTGTAAACTATCAAAATGATGAAAATAATATTTTAAAAATGAATTTGGTTTATGTGTTGATTTAAAATGGGGATTGTCTCAAGGAATTGGTTGATCAATTATGTTTTTTTCTTACACATTTTCAAATGATGATTTATGAATTGTGTATTTGATGATAATATTATTTTAAAGCGGTTTTGGTGTGTATTAAATGGGAGGTGGTTTGGTTCATAGAAAATAAGTATTTAATAGTATGTTTATAGTGAATAGCATGTGTATTTTATGAAAGGGTATTTCGTGTAACATGGGAATATAAACATGAGCATAATTGGAATCCCAGTTATCTAGGTGGGATGACTAGTTCTAATATGACAGATGATTTTCAAGTGGTTCATAACGATTTCATCTACCAGGATTGACGCTTTCAGTCTTAAATAAACTATAATGATAATTGGATAACATTAGGCCATTGGGGTGTCCCCTCTTAGTAGATCATTCTTGGGAAAGCTATGATTTTGTTTTCTATACCACCCTAAACTGAGGTACACGGTTCTAGTATCCAAATCGATATAGATTAACCATAAGTATTTACCTATGGTTATCAATTGAGACTTATGAAATGTGGTACCATCCTTCCGCATATAGTGTACCTTTAGTGTAATATTATCATACAGTATGTTTATTCATATAATTTCATCATTTAATGTTGACCATTAAAATTTTCCTTTTTAAAGTGGTATGCTAAAATGGTTTCTCTTTAAAATGATTTTTTATATGTTATAAGGTGAGTTATATAAATAAGAATATTAAATTTTCTTTAATGATACAACACATAAAATTTTTATTTGGTTGGAATGATACTGGGCTTTGTCGCACACCCTATAGAGTCCATTAGGTTTATATAGACCTTGATTATTAGATGGTGAATGCATGGTGTGTTGTGTTAGTTGATTGGGTTTCGAATGCTCCTTGTGTCGATGGTGGTGGTGGAATCTTGAGGGTGATTTCCCCTTCAACATATGGTGGTTGTTCTTCTTTTTTCATTTTTATTTTTTAATAGTTGTATCCTTTATTTTGTTTAATGTTTTAGATGTTAAAATATGGATAGTTGGTTATTCCATGTTTGGGTGTTTATTATCTGTTTTCATTTATTTTAAATCGTTGGTTTTTGATGTCATGTGACCGGGTAAAATAATTCCCAAGGAGTGTTATTGATACCGTAGGACTAGTTATTATCCTGTGGGGATCAAGAACACCTTTCGGGACAAGACACTTAATGGTTCGGGTTCTTGGTCTAATGGTGTACTATCTCATTTCACAACAAAATGGTATCATAGTATGTTACACACTTTTTAGTCATGTTCCTTGGGGAAGAGTCTGGCTGACTCGAGCTAGGTTTTTTGGTGCTTTCTATTATGGTTATGATTATAGAACCTAACCAGCACATATCATGATGGGACTAAAGTCCCCATGGGAAGTTAGGTTTTATTGGGACATTTGGTTTTTGGGGTTTTTAATTGTTTGATAAATACAAAAAGAGTTGGACCAATGGTATAAGTGAGGTCGTAGGGCCTGGAAAGTCATGTGCAGTCGGGGACATGGTCCTAGAACACTCTCTGTGATGGTTTTGTGACTAGAATTTTGATACTAACCATATGTCCAAGTCACCCATCATCCCTAGTTTCCTGATGAAAATTTTAGTGTCTCTTTTGATTTTGAAAATTGGATGAAACCCCTTTTTATTGAATTATGAGAACTATAATTTAGACTAAAAATGATTCAGTTTTGGAATGGTGGAAAATGAGTCTCCCAAATCTTTTTAATGGAATATTTCTAAATGTGTGTTTCTATAAAATTGTTTTTGAGTAAATGGTATATTTTTTTATTAATACTGTATTTTTAAAAAATATACTTTTGGGATTTCAAATATGGTGGTTTGGAAAACATGGATTGGTTTGAATTGGGTTTGGGAATTTTTTTTTCAATGGGATTTACTAAACTAATCAGGTTTTGATTGATTGGGGTGAAATGTTTTGAAATTAATTTCCAATGTTTGAAAAAGCGTTTTATTTTAGTCTTTTTGTTTCTAATGATTTTTTTGGGTGATTTCAAATGGTTTTGGGATTCGTGGCAAGTAGTTTTTTAAAATAGTATTTCTGGTATTGGAAATTGAAATATGAGTTGAATGGTGATTTGGGATAGTGGAAATGTTTTTTTAAACTTTTTCATTTCTGAGAGAGAAAAATTGAATGAATATGTATGGGAATGCTGATATATTCCCATGTTGACACAAGAATATTCATCTGTGAGACTCCATGAGAAATATTTGGTAAATGTGCAACACACCTGTCCAGTTTTATTTTCAAAATTTGTTTTCATGAAAAAATGTGATCTTTTTGAAATTAGATGTGTGTTTTATTTTTATATAATAATTTATCTAATGATGTGTTTTGATATTAATAAATCTTTTCAGTTTGATTAGTGTATCATGGTTGAGTCTTTATCGATGAGTCAACATAATGATACTGGTTAGTGAGTTATTCTGATAAATGATTCAATAAACATTTGAGTCGATTCCCTCATTTTGATTAGTGAAAATTTGTGGTACATTTTGGGAAATTGAGTAGTTTGGTTAGGTAAAGTGTCTTCCTTATTGTCCAATGTAAACCCCCCATAAATAATTAATTCACATTCGATGTGTGGCCATGGGTGATTCACTATTGGGAAACCCTCCAGTTTATCATTGTATGGACTTTCTTCTTGATATTTGGCAATTTATTCCACTTATACATTAGATAAGAGGATCCTCTCATAGAGTAAGAGTAGATGTAGAAGGAATTGAATGATTAATTAGTTTATTGAGTTTCCTCAGTCATTGAAGGTGATATTTGACACCATTTTTCATGAAGTACAAGCCTTGAAGTGGTGAAGGAAATTCCATTGAGGAAAGTGGAAAGTAGTTTGGGATGTTGTTGATGGCCTCTATCATATATGTTCTCTTGATATCTCATTGGTTTCTACTTTTTAAGGTACCATTCTAGGCCACCAATGTAGAAATTATGGTCATAATAGGTTGTTATAACCACTTTCATAAATCATGTGCAATGTGGGACTTGTTTTATTGTCCTTTGACATGTATAGCCCCTTATATTGTAATGAACATATTTGATGGAGTCTTGAAATGTCGTTTTCCCATTAAAATAAAAATGTGGTTGTAGTGGAACCCTTAAATTTATTTCTTATTTGAGATGAAGGGGATGAGGTGTTTGCATCTCCTATGTCCCCATTGTGATGAATTACCATGTTGAGGTAAATTAGGTCACGAGGTGTGTTTTGTTCTATTGGTGACACTTGGGAAACCTTGTGTCTTCTTATTTCATAATAGAGAGATTTTTTGATTGGGGGTATTCATTTATTGACTACAAGGAAAGTGATTCTTCAAATTTCAAGGCATCATAAATAGGCCTTCTAGTGTGGCAAGCACGAAGTAACAAACCCCTAGGGGTGTAAAGGAGCTTAGTTTAGTGTATATTTTTGGAATAAGATATGGAGATAGTTTATTTCTCCTATGTATCTATTTTATTTTTTTCAGTCTTATTTTGTGGGAAAAGACATGGGGAACTCTTATCCATGATGTGATCTACATGGGTGGAAGAGTTACTCCTTGGTTGTAAGGAGGTTTGTTTGTCTCATCTTCTTCAAATCCCAATAGTTGTTCCTTATTGGGTGTGATTCGTTATGTGATGTTACTTTCATGTCCAGACTTATGAATCAATTTGGGTTTTTTCTTCTACCTTTCTAAGGATGATAATGTCATGTGGGAGTATTGAATCACATAGTGTTTTCTATTAGGTTATAAGTTTCTTTCTTTAGGCCCCTTGTGGTGGATATTTGGCCTATGTTGGATTAACCATGATGGTAAATGTGGGTTGTTTCTAATGTGGGAGAGACCCTCCTTGTATCTCATTGAAATTACTCTAGAGTAAATCATTGTTAGCCAGCTCCTTATGCTGGGGAGTCCATTCAGGCCTCCCTGTCCTAGGAATTTAGTTGAGTTCGAGGTGTTGGCCTAGCAGTAGATAGTATCATTCATAACTATCTTACCACAAGACCCACTCATGTTAGAATGATTGGATTAGAGCACAACCGAAAATTTTGTTGAGGTGGGGTTATGGATGGGATCATCAATGTGTGGATTGGGTTAATTTTCTCATCTCTGGTAAGTGACATGAGTTTTTTGGTAATTATTGGAGTGTTTTGGCTCAAGAGGATAGATTGTACATTTTTATAGTTCATATCATTTTATCGATAAACTAGAGGTTTTTTAGTATTTGGGGGTAGGTGGAAAACAGAGTGATGACCATTATAGCCTCCCGTGTTCAATTTGTAAACCTTTTTTCCAACCCATTGTGTTCATGTCTTTATCTCGTCTGACATTCGTTGGAAATATCCTTGAGTTTTGATGGTGACAATGTTTTTTTGGGGTTACACCATGTAATGGATTTTTGGGTTTGGAAAGAATTATAGTGGGAATAATTTACAAACATGGTTTTTTGAATTAACCCTTTATTCCTGTCCAGGTTTGGTTCTCAGTTATTTTCATGAGAATCGGTTGTGACAAGTTCAATTTTTTGGGGTATTGATTCCTTTTATACAAGATCTAGCTTTCTCCCTCATGATTCATTTGAGTTATGGAGAAAAGTTTATGTATTTTGGTGGAAAGAGTTTGGTGCACTTTTGGAACATGGTTAGCAGAAACCATGCACCCTGTCTAGGACATAGTGTTCTAGGTTTCAAGTTGAGGCAGCAGCTACCACACAACCAGAAAATGGACATGCGCCTCATACTAAGAAATGTGTTGTAGGAAGGGTTCTGGGCTATAAAATACCACATATATTCCATAGGGTAAGTTAGAGCGTGTAGGTAAAATATTTTTTGGGTAACCTCCTCTGAAGAGATGGGTGAATTTTCACCACACCGTTTGACAAAACATGTGGACTAACTGTAAATCCTATAAAAGCCATTAGAAATTGAGTATTTATTTTCTCTCCCCTAAATTATAAAACCCAAACACCCTTTTTACTCCACCCATTTAGGATCATATTCCCTAGACACCTCCTCCCCTATCATGTCTCCATTGGACCTCCATTTTTTGGAAATTTTGTATTAGATTCATCAAGGGTTATTTATTTAAGTCTATCTTATCTTGATTTTCCTCTCTTGTATAGGGTTTTATGCTCTTTCATCATTGGGTTTCAATTTTTCAGTTGTAGGGTTCTATATTTAGTATTTTTCCAGGATTAATAGGGTTCTATCTTGATGTGTTTGGTTAGATATTTCTTTGCTCAGGTCATGTGAGGGTGTGGTTTTAGTTTCACAATAATTTATAGATGTTTCTTCCCATGAATTATGTGGTTATATGCTCTAAAATTTTTAGATGATTTTATTTGGTGGTTTTGTTAATTTTTATCTATTTTAATCATTATTTATGTGGTGGAAATTTTGTTTTAAATGTGTTTGGAATTCTCACATGATGGGAATAAAAATTATAAAGGAAAATTTCCTTGTTTTTTGTTTGTTTTGTTGTGGTGTTCGCTGGAAATGTTTTATGGGCTATTTTAATGGTGAAACACATGTTATGAACGGATATAAATGTGAGAATGTGTTGGAAGTAGGTTATTATGTAAAAAAATACTTTTCCATATTAGAAATTATTTTTAACCCTTAGACATGAGTTGTAAACTGTCACATTGATGAAAAGGATGTTTTAAAAATGAAATTATTATTTTTTTGTATTTAAAATGTGCTCGACCAATGGAATTGGTTGGTAAATTGTGTTATTTTCTTGTACAATTTCAAATGAGTATTTATATATTGTGTAAGTGATAGTAATTTTTTTGAAAGCAGTTTTTGGTGTGTGAAATTGGAGGTGGTTTGGTTCATGGAAAATTGTGATTTGCCGGTATTTTTATAATATTTGGAATGTGAATTTGAAAAAAGTGTATTTGGTGTGACACGAGAATATGAACGTGAGAACAAGGGGAATCTAAGGTTTCATAGTGGGTTGAATAGTTCTAGTATGTAAGGTGATTTAAAAGTCATTTATCCTAATTTCATTTAGTATGATTTTTCATTAAAACAATAACAAATCTATGATGATTATTGAAGACCACTAGGCCATTAGGGAGTCCACTCCCAATGGATCATGATTGTGAACGTTTTGATTGTGGTTTCTATATCATCATACACTAAGGTACGAGGTTATAGTGTCCCACTCGAGCAAGATTAGTCCTTGAGATTTACCCATGGTTCTATCTTTCGACTTATGAAATGTGGTGCCATCTGTCGGCATATAGTGGACCGTGAGTGTAATATTTTGCTAAATTAATTTTATCCTTAAAATGATTTATTCGAAAATTTACCTTTAAATATTTGTTAAGGTTTCATGATAAAACAAGTTTCTATTTGAAATGACTTCTTGAAATGTTACAAGGGTTTTTTTTACAAATGACCATATTAAATTATATTTAATGTTACACCATAGAATATGTTAATTTGGGCGACATCCTACTAGAATTTAAATCTGAACCTACATACACTATTGGGAGTATATAGACGTTTCTGGTTTGAATGAAAAATAATGGAGCATCATGTTAGTGGATTTGGTTACCAGTGCTCCTTATCTCTGCGTTGGTGGTGGTGGTTTGAGGTTGATGCCCCTTTCATCATATCGAGGATTTTGGTCTTTCATCATTTTCATTTTTCATTTGCTTAAGAATTATTTTTTTAATGTTATTAATTTTAAAATGTAGAAATTTGGTTATTCCATGTTTTGTCATTTATTTTTAGTTTTGGTTTATTTAAAATGTTTGGCTTTTTATGTCATGTGACCAGGTAAAATCGTTCCCAATGTGTGTTATTGGTACCTAGGCACTAGTAGAAATCACATGGTAATTGGGAACACACTTTAGGCCATGCTGCTAACTAGGTGGGCTCTAGGATGGATTTTTTCATAGATTGGTTCATGATAGAGTCCCCCTTGACTCACTTGTATAATATCATAGAGGTCCCCATTACAAGCCAACTTGGATTCATCAATGGTGTCTGTCAAGACAAAATGATCTCAGGAAGAGACCTAGACAAATATCCCTCGATCACATGAATGTCATTCAACAGGAAACTTGGTCTGCTTATGACTTTTAGAGTTTTCATCATGGTATTTTGAGACTTCTTTGACATGTTGACATGATCATGTGAAAGCACTTTGATAATCTGTTGTTCTAAAAAATATTGTTGTCACATAGTGTTTTGGTAGTATCTATATATCATAAAAATCCAACATTAACCCATGCAAGGATCATGTGAAGTGACCGACATGATACTCCTAGCAATAACTCATACCCATATCATCATGATATGTGCTACGCTAGGTGGTGTGGAACTAGGGTGGTAAGGATTATAAATTAATCCTTGTTAGCAAATGTAAATGTAATATTCACTACAATTACACACCCATGGGAATTCATAAGAGCATAATTATCAAAGTAGAAATCCAAACAATCACAATGGACTTTGACCAGGTAAAATCTAGGGAACTACCTAAGGGATTACATGACATGAATACAAACTCACATGATAACACCTATGGTAATGTGAAGGACCTCCAGTGTGATGGCCAGATTAAGTGAAGGAATTTATGTAGGTCGACATGGCCACATGAAACCCTTAACAAGGAAATTCTTGAAAAAATGAGGAATTAATTTAATAATTTCTTAAAAATGTCGAAGACTTATATGGAGATGAATTGAATAATATTCATCAGAAGGAATATTGTGCTTTACATGAAATATCTAGATCATGCTACAACACCAGAACAAGTCAATTTAGTCTTTATAAGTCCTCTAGACATGTCGACCAAGTCCTGAAATGTAATATAGAAAAAAAATACATTTCATGTAATTCCCTATAGAAATTATTGTAAGACATTACGGAAAACCTCTACCATGTATTATTCAATCATGTAAATCACCCTAAGGAATTTTAGTCTTATCAGAAAAACACTCATGACATGTCAGATAGGGAATCATGACATGTTAGGAAGACACTTAGGAAATATATAAAATGTAACCTAAAAAATGACATGAATGGAAGGGTGACACCCCAGGACAAGATATCCTTGTCTTTTAAACATATTCTGACATAAACTTAATGGAACTGTGATGATTTTGATTCCATTACAAACAGGATTCTTGGGATTCTTTCCTATATCCCATGCTCTAAATGTGAATCCACCTATGTCTAAGTCTCTCCATATTTTGAACACTCTAAACACATGGGAACCAAACAATTTTAGGAATTTATCGTCCTTTGTAGTTCATCAGCAGATCAGAAGGAATGTAAAAATAAAATAACTATGATTCTCGATACAAACAGGATACATAGGATTCTTTCTTATGTTCTGATATCCATATCAAACTACTCGTTAGTTTTACCCTAGTGCATAAGTCCCATATCAATAAAAAAACATGACTAATCACATTATATTCCATGTTTCATAGAATAATAATGGATCACATTGGATTATGGATTTGAAATAACCATTTCATTTGAATCATAAATCTCCCCAACTATGATAACCTCAATCTGAAAGCCACATTCCTTGACATTATATGATTTCCCCCTTATAAGGGAATCCACCATTATGTAAGTTGAGAAGGAATTCTCATATTGATGAACCCTAGGGAAATAAACTAATAGGGTATTAATTATATGCCAATGACCATCAGTAGTTTAATGGTGGATCAGAATACAATGACTATGATTCTATGTATAAATAGAATACATTTAATTCCATCAAAAGGATTTACCTCCGTACCTAGTTCCTAGGTTCCCTCATATATTTTCTTTCTATATGATGTTAAAATGCATGGTTTAAATAAACTATTTGGGTTTTGATTATTTTTATACATAGGATATATAAGACACCTCATGATTTTACAACCCCATTCCCAAAATATAAATCTTCTCCCAGGATTATTTTAAACATTATAGTCACTATTTATATGGCTTCAAATTATAAGAATATACCCATTTCTAAGAAATATGTTGAAACAGATGAATAAACATCGTTATATAAAGATTTTCTTACTAACAGAACCCCCTTTCCACATATAAGGACTCGACACCTAGTAATTTTTTAGGGAAACTTGTCCAATATTGTAATTTGTAGTAGATTTATAAGAATTTCTTAAAAGTATAAGAGGGTACTTGAATAAAAAATAATTCACCTAAAAATTGTGAAATTTGATAAAAATCACATCCACTAATCTAATGTGATTTTGTAATTTTAATTGGGTCTGAAGCTTCAAATGACCAATTTCCTTTGGAATGGATGTCTATACCAAGTTATATATGTTGATCGATTGGGACATTACATTATTGATAAAAATGGTAAACCAGATTTGAATGATTTGGAAAGCCTGAAACCCAACAAAAAATTGTCATACACATAATAAAAATGGTGAATTGCGTGTGAAATAATGTAATGATAAAACAACCGAATCATTATAAAAATTAGGTATAATGCCTCTTGATACATGGGGAAACAATATACCTATCATTATCCGAGTGAAACAAAAAATAGAGAAAATTACATGAATCCATCCCACAAAAAAAATATCAGTTGATCATAAATTGGGATATTTAGTTTTTAATCTCCTAGACCAATGAAAATGATATGCTTAACGTGAAATCCTATATAATAAAGGTTCTAATAATGTAGGCCATTCTCACTGTGAAAATTATGTGTGAGTAAAATGGACTCACTAGGAATAAGAAGGGAAAATTTTGTTACCTATTAATATATTATTGAGCATGTTTCATACCTTATATGATGAACTGGTTGGTGAAATTGTTCCTCGATTTCGTCTTGATTGATGAAACTATCCTCACATATATTTAGACCAGAGAACATGAATTCATCAACTGGCTATTTTGGAACAACATTTATGACTACAACCCCAATGTGTCATAAAACAACCTCACCACCTGACACCTTCATCTCTAGTTGGAATAAAAAATGGATTGGGAATACCGCAATCAAGGTACAATCCTAACCCACAATAATGCATGTTATGGTCTCCAGATATTAAAGCCAATGTGTGTGTCCTCTTTAGGAAAAAATATAGAGAAACTTGTAGTGCTCATTTCCATTACCAATCACTTTGAGATATTATCCCCATAGAATAAAAATCAACACCTTCCATATCATAGGAAGGAGGATCAAGGAGTATTCTATAACTACTTTCTGGCCACAATCCACCAAGTCGGGATCTTATCAACCACTATCCCAAAAATCTTCCCTTTAGTGCCCTTCATTCATCTGCAAAGAGAACCACTGGATATATTTTGATCCTGAATAATCATTAATGGGTACAAAGGATGTCACGTCTAAAATTTAAGGCTATGGATAAATGGTAGTGGTATTATATCAACACATATACTAATGAATCCATTCAAAAAAATTTGGTGGTAAGAAATGAATAGGCTCACATTCCTTCCCAGTCAGATCAAGTCTACTCACATATTCCTACAATAATAACGGGGAGAACATATAACATCCCTTATTTAAAAATACCATTTTCATATTCTAAGGGAAAAAGTAGGATAATAGTGGTATTATATTCATGCATCAATTGATTATATCAGACAATATATTTTGTATAGTGAAAATTTTTAGGCCTACATTCGAAAACATACTTTTCTAAAGTGTCACTAAATTATATGAACTAGTGAATAACACTTTTGACATATTCCAAAAATGGTAAAGTTAAAGGTAGTAGAATATATTTTTATCCATATATCAAAATTTAGACATCACTATAACCTTTATGAATAGATGGATAATCTTGATAAAACACACATTTTCCCCTTTATAGGAGTATTATCATCATATTCCAATAAAGGATGAGTCACAAGAAAAGGCTAAAATTACCATTTAGATTGGGGACCAACAAGTGTGACTAGAAAATTCCTTTGGAAAGGCACACATTTCATTCAAAAAATATCAGTGACATACTTCAAAAGAATAGAAACAGGCTCATGTCCCCATTCCGATTTGGGATCTCCATGTGAGAGTGGCATATCCCTTGGTATAGGCTCATATCCCTATCGAAAAATATGTTAAACATATTCCAAAGTCATGTGATAAGGCACATATACCTTTTATAACTATGTTTTCTTATTAAAATATGGAAACATCCTTAGATAAATCTAATATCCCTACTAATTAATCTATTAATCATATTCTAGTAGCTCATAGAATCCATGATCACATCCCTACTTCTACAGATGAACAACTACACCAAAATAATTCAGAGGAAATATAGGTTCATGCTCATATCCCTTATTCCATTCCACATAATCTTTGGCATATTCGAATGAGGATTTTTTATTTAAACTGGAATCATATCTTTGCTTCATATAGGGTTGACCGACATATTCAAGAAACCACCTATAAATATGCTAATATTCTTACCAGAAATAAAGAATATCAAAAACATACACTAGAATCTTCTCTGAAACATGCTCATATTTCCGCATCACTAGAGTGTAATCAAAATATTGTGTAGCATTTATGAAGACGACACATATCCATGATCAACCCCAAAATGGTAGGTTGACATATGACAGTCATGATATATAATGAGCCACATATCCCTGATTTTTTGAATTTTAGTATCCTGGAGGATGTTTCACACATATATGAAACACCTCAAGGTTATATAATCTCTTCTACTATTTTAGAAGGTGATAATTTCCTTGATATTCCACCTCACAATAGTGAAATGATGGATCATAAGGACTCTACTCCTAACATCCACCAGGGTTATCCTCCACTCAATTATATCTATCACTAATAAAGAAATTCTCCCCTTTCCCATACACATATGGATAGATCGGTTCAAAATACTCAAACAAATTAATATAGAAATGAAATAAAAATAACATGGATAACCACATATAGTTCCCATAAAATATTATAAGCACTTACCCATGGTTAGTAGGTGTCCCAGTGAAGTTACCTCTATGTTCTGTCCATGTGGAGGCATAAAAATCTGACGAAGAGGAGTCCAAAATGTTCATATGGAGATATTTATCCAAATATAACCTATCAAAAATGTTATAGACCCTCACCAATTAATAATACAATATCCTAAATGGTCGATATGAAGAAATAATTCCATACCTATGAAACAATATATGGGAAAATCATCATCGATTGTAGGATAAACATATCGCTTATCAATGATATGTGTGTCACCTTCATAGTAATGATACAATCTATTGTCAGTTAGATATTTTTTATTTCTCTATATCCCATAACCATGGATATAAGAACCTGCGAAAAACCTATGTATTGTTTGTCTCTATATCATGAAAACTCTTCTTCATTAGATTTTCAATGCCCTATCTGATTTACATATATAAGGATGGGGAAATGTGGAGAATTTCACCTCACTATGCCCCCAGAATAGAAAATACACTTGGATAAAAGATTATTTAATTCTCTATCCTTAGTAGAAATCATAGGACTTGGTAATGCACATGCTAGTTGGTCAAATTGAAAAAATTACCTCACATTGAAGATACAAAGACACAATGAATAAAATGAGAGGATTATATATATATTAAAAAATTAAGCCCCTAGAAAAAATGAGAATGCTTTTAAGACATGGATTCCAAAGTTGTTACCAACTCAAAAGATTATTATAGAAACCAGATCTCATCATGGTCTGAAATTGCACCCAAATAATAAAAAATCACAATTGCACCAAATATATTTGTACGAAATAGTAGTTTCCATTGTAGTTGTCTAAGATAGAAACAATTCCGTATTTTTTGGTTAATATTTACCACCACCTCCACCCCTTGGGTCATCAATCCATAAGAAACTATATAAAATATCACTAGAAGATGTAGTAAAACCCAATCCTATAGGGATGGGGTCATTTATATCTCGATTTCTACCACCATGGTCATCACATCCCAAGAGGGTCCTAGAGAAATCCATGGTGGTACTATGTGAACCACATCGCATAAGGGTAGGGGAATTTATATATAAAATTTTCACCATATGAGTCCTAAAATCCTCATATATATTATTCAAATCCCTGACAATAGTATCAATAAGTGCCATTATAATCCTGGAATATTCTCCACCACATAAAGATATGAGTATTTTTATCATTATCATACCTTGGAAGGATTCATTCTTTTCTAGGTTGGGAGGTAAATATTAAAGGTTAACATAGCTTCAATTCCCCCCATCATGAGAGAAACCATTAATATGTAGGTATTGTTTTTAAAAAAGACCAGAAACTCCTTCAAGTTATTTATTCATAGGCCAATACTAGAGGAATGTAAATAGAATGCAATAATTCTCTATAAGGGTCTTAATACAATGTAGACCAATATGGTCACGGGTTAGTAAAATGACCCCAATGAAACCCTTGAAGGATGATCAAGCACCTAGGAATCAACATGTTACCTTGACAGTAAGGGGATAATTAAAAAAATTATATTCCACATTGAATTTAATAATTATCAACACAATAGATGATGGGGATCAAAATGAAAATTTGGAGGGATGTAATATAGAAATTGTGCATTGATAGGAGGGTGACATGGATGAACCAATTAAGGTTTCATGTACATGAAATTAGTAGAGGATCTAAATATAATTAGGAACCCATGAATAATGAATCTACACCTATATGGAATAATATTGTTAATGATAAAGGGAAGGGGGTGGTTCCGTCCCACCCAATACCTAGAGGAGTTGAAATACAATCCACTAAGGAATGAATGAAATAATTATAGAATGATATAAAAAATATAAGACAAATCAGTGAGAAAATACCCATGTAAACATACCTTCTAGGTATTTAATTTAGATGGAGATGAATATCCCTCCTCCCACACATCTTCAGAGAGATAATGTGCCTGAAATGGTAGAATTTGAGCTTGAGGCTGGCTATAGATCAATGTTGCTGGCCTATATAAACGAGGATGTCAAATATGATGTTATATTACCTCAATTAATTTTAAATACTATCCCCTAAAATGAATAAAATATAGTCCATGAAGTGATTGAAAATCATCAGGATAAGAAAATGGGTTTCTTTCTCATGCCCAACACACTCCCTATAGATGATATGTATCATAGAATGTGGTGCCTCTAGAACTAATCAATTTCATTGAATGTATAGATACTAAATTGGAATCCATGGAAGTGTGGAGCACACCCATGCAACCTAAGACCAATCCACATAATAAATGTGTTGATAAAAAATTTCCCCCACCCAATTTCAGAAATCAAACCTTCTCAACAATTAATGTTTCCTAGATCCATAATAGCATCTCATGAACTTCATTTCATGATGTATCCTTATGATAGGCCCTCTAGAATAGGTGGGGGTGACCAAGATGTATTTTTTTGAAATCTGATCTGTCCCATCATTTTTTGTTTACAAAATCCTCCTAGTACGATCTATCTCAAGATGGGAAGACCTAATTTATTAATTCATTTATTAGTTAAGCTTCGAAGAAATAAAAATAATAGTTTTCCACCTCAAATAATTCAAAAAAAAATGAAAATGAGTGTTTTTTTGACTTCCTATTGAGATGGAAGGGTTTCACCTATTCACATAGTATACATATATGATATGAGAAATTTCTAAAACTCTATACTAAAAATCCTCAGGATGAGTTGTAAGTGGAATTGATCATAATGTAGTGTCCAGGAACATTATTTATGTTTTTAGGATGAGTGTAATGCCTAGATGTTTCCATTCATTGAACTAGAGATAAATCCCAACCCATTCCCTCAACACAAGGAATATGGATTTTTTAGGCTAGATACTTCCACTATTACCCTCAAATTAGTTTCATTTCCCCTTCAATAAACTAGGAAGACTATGAACCACCTGAAACCACCCATTGATCAACACAAGTACATAATCATACTCAACAATAAGAAAATGGTGATCAAGGACACTCATAGTTTGAGTAACATATAAATAAATTAAAATTCTTTTTAAATTACTAGGTCCTCGATAATTTCCCTAAAACAGAGGTAAATAACCTATGGAAACAATCACATCCAATGAATCACTGTAGGGTTAACCACACTAATCGTCAGGATTTCTTCACTTTCTATATGATGATGGGTCACACCATCCATGGTTTATTCATCTCCAATGACATTCTATAAAACTGTATTTATTATTCATAGGTGTTTCATAATAAATCTCTAACATAGTTTACTTGTGTAACCATCACCCAACCCAATGAAGAGGATCCCTGGTAATATGTTCTATCTTGGCATGGACCTAAGTTTTATGATGGGATGATTGCAAATAAAATTTACCAAGATCATTGAACTTTAAGAGAAAAAATTCAAAAAAAATTAATTGGCCCATAACCATGATATTAGGAATCAAATAATCATCCTCAATTTGGATGTAATCATTAAACATATGAAAAAATATAAGAGGAAGAGTGGTATTTAAAACCTATACATGTTTCTACCATCACTGATTTCTTTCCTTCAATATTCAGAGAGTCTGAGTCACAAAAAAATATAATCCTCATCAAATTAAGATCTTTTCTTTTCTACAGTAACACGTTATACTTAATACATTCTTTCTCTCATGATTATTTTTCCTCTGAGTATGAGTTTCCTACACTTGAACAAGGATTTAGGGGATAAAGGTGAATCGTTCAAGGATATAATATGTAGTGAAGGCATTATCGAACCTAAATTTTTTGCCTCCTCCTCATATAATCCATATATGTAGCTAGAACCCATGGGGAGAACTCCAAAAATCCCAATAGAAATATGGAGGTTCTCTAGAGCCTTCTAACAGTCATCCAATCATAATCATCTTACATTACTAACTTGTTGGGGTGTGATTTTATGATCATCCTAGATAATTTTGTTGGATGATGTGACCTACGCCACTATAAAAAGATGCTTACATGAATTCTTCTCATATAGAAATACCAACCAACACAAAACCCCAACTCCCATACCCCATAATACCAAGAATCCCACATTGGAAAGTGCCAACCATTTAAACTAAAGTAAAACTTTCTTAATAAAATAGCATTTTTCACAACAAATATTTCAATCCTACATGATCTCCATATTTCAATGGAATATAAAGAAAAAATCATAGAGGTCATTCAAATACCATATCTATTTGAGATATAAGTAACCACAACCATGTTTTTGAGTGTGGAGAGTATGAAATCAGAATTCCATGTCTCCGTATCATTCATAGAATAGGTCCAAGAAGAAATTATACATTGACATATAATAATACTATATGTTCAAGTAAAGCTAAATAATGTTGAAATACAATGGTCACTGATTCATAATGATTATAGAATCATTATTATCAAGAATAGAACCCTTTATCATTTGGAATATAGTGAGGGGATCTTATATCCAAAAAATAAAATGGTATGATAAGAGTGAGATAATGACTCTCGAGAAGATTAACCTTAAGGCTTAGTTTTTAGATCTCATATCAAATACTGATTTCATGGTTATCCATCAAGATAGATATTAAAATTTCATACATATAAGACATTGACTTTAAATCCACATGGTGGTGCCTTTAACATTTTATCAGTGTTTTAAATACCCAGTAAATTGGAAGGTTGACAAACTACATGGTAACAGTGGCACCTTCGAGTCCTGTGAATCCATATATATTGATGACTATTTCAACAATTGGGGGGAAAATCAATGATGGATGACGATATAATGGTTGTATCCCCTAATTGATTGGGTAACACAACTGTGAATTTATTGAATAAGAATAACAATGATTATGTGCTACCCAAAAACCTGATTGAGGGAGTATAATTAATCCCAAATGTTCTGACCCTTCTAACCCTTTTAATGGTATAAAAGAAAACAATCAGATCTATAATATGACTATGACAACTCTGGTAGCTATGGATGAAAATGTATCTTCGCATGGACTCTCTTACCTCAATATAGATAGATATTCCCTCATATTACCTACCATTTATGAAAATTCAACCATAAACTCAGTTATGGATAAAGAAGAGTATGACCTTAGGAAGTCCCCTTCTTTGTATGACGAAGGAGTAACCACCACCATCAATGTACTAAGGTAGGTGAATTTGGGAATATAACAGGACCCATAAACTATTTTGATTAGTTTTTCTATTCCTCTCAAAGATAGTGAATATTTTCTCTCTTGAAATTGTACAAAAATTATCAAGAATAGCCCTATTGTGTATACACACCATATAGTCTTACCTGATGACCATCGAGGTTCGATGGAGGAAGCCTGAATGATACACCCTCATGATATTAATTTAAAATCATAAGTCAAAAAATTGATCAAATTAATCATTATACTGGAATTGAAATACCAAAAATGGATAAAAAACATCATCCTTATCAAGGAAATTAATGGTAAGAATATGGTCTACATCAATTTTAGAAACCCTAATTGACACTATCTTAAGGATAATTTCCCATTTCAAATAAAATAACCTTCTATCTATGAAATTTATAAAATACAATCCATTTTTTTATTAATGGGTGTTTAGGGTATAGTAAATTAAATTTGGCCCCTGAATATGAGGAATCCACCAAACATTAGATCACCTGAATGGATATTTTTATATCAGGTCACTACCCTTGGGTAAAATAATGCTGGCTATACTTTCCAATGTGACATGAATCATGTATTTATGACCATCCTTGGATGACTAATAGAATAATATGTAAAAAATGTAATAAAATCTCAATAGCGAATTGGTCATATCCTGGATCTCTAAAAAATTATTCAACATATTTGTGTATCATAATTTGAAGATGAATCCTCTAAAATTTTCATTCTAATTAATGTTAGATAAATTATATGGATTTTTGGTATGGCACTATGACATAGTGTTTGATCCATAAAATATATGTTTAGTCCAAGAAATTCCACCCCCTTATAATCTCAATGAATTGGGTGGGGGTCCAAGGGAACCTCACGTACATTTGGCATATTATATATAACCTGACCAAAAAATATATCCCTTTATCTAAGTAAATTAATAAGGTATTATCTTACCAATTGGATGAGGACTACCAATAATCCTTTGATATTTTCATGCAATGCATTCAACATCAACCATTCCTGATTCAACCTATAGAACGAATTCCAATCATCTTATATGTGGCTTGTATGGAATGATCACTTGGCTCTCTCCTCACGTAGAAAAATATTTTGGGGAATGGAAAAAGTCTCTACAACCTTAGTAAAATGATAATAGGTAATAAAACACAATATTCTCATGCTGAGAATAAATACCTCACATCATAATTTATGTGGAAAAGTTGAGGAATTACTTAAATAATAATGAATTTCACCTGATATATCATATTAACACACTCATGAAACTCATTTTCCTTCTTATGTTACCTAGGAATTATGTCTGATCTGTAGGTATTCATCAATAATATTTCCTCTAGTTTGTGTCATAGAATGATGTGAAAGGGAATGTTGTGGATGGTTCCCTTGAAAAATATACCACCCTCGAAATCAATCTATTATAAATATTACATCTTGATAAATCAGTTTTTATACCCATGAGACTCACCAAACATGGGAGATATACTTTGACAGTGCGTCCTGAAGACCTATTAGCTAGAGGAAGGAAAACTTGATGCTTAATTGTGTCAGTCTAGGGATTGTATTTTCATCCCCAAAATATGTTATTTTTACCTAATCCTTCTTTATTTTGAAGGTCTATTATAATAATGAGTTCAAATAACAATCCCTCATTATTTTCTTAAAAAATCCCTATAGCTACCAATATCCAATATGAAAATTGAAAGGGATTCAGTGTTAGTGATAAAACAAATTAGCGGTGAATATTCCATCAAGAAGGAAGAATTGGATACTCTCATCAGTTATATCATAGGACTGATAGAATAGTTACCTTTTGTACCTACATTTCATTTTTTCCATTGGATACAAAGTACTTATTCAATCATACTAGATAACACATCCACAATCATTGATGACCCTGGTCAATATGAAGGGATACTCTGCATCACAAACTAGAGGATGGCCTCATCAGTCTTTGTATGTGATAAGGAGGAAATGAAAAAGATCAATAAGACCCCATTGAATGATGAACCAATATCCATCCCTATATGGATGGACCATATAGTTTATTACCTCAAAAATTTGACCATCCAATTAGGTCATGTTGAAATGGAACATACTTGACGTTGAGTAGAAAACATTTGTTCTTTGGGATATGATGAATGAGAAAAAATCCCTCTACATGTGAGGTTTCAATGGAATAGAATAAGGTTAGATTTCCACTATTACATAATAAGTCCATACAAGCTCTTGTAGTGCTCATCATATTGGGACCAGACATTCCCATTATATTAGGAGGTTTGGTTAGTACTTGAAAACAATAACACATGACTTTTTGGAATTCACTATAAAATTTCAAGGATTCTAAATTCATGAAATCATCATTTATTAACACCCATAGTTTCTACATACAACTACATATTCATGGATATTTTCTATATAGGGGATTCATGTTGTTTGAAAAATCCACCATCCACAGATAAGAAGATCAAGTACATCTTTACTATAACTGGAATCATTTTTAAATTGGATAAAGAAATTACCCTCAAGGATGTCAGGATGATGAAAATCACTAACATCATAAATTCCGACATCATTACCATATTTGGATTCCCTCTCATGATATTTAAGAATAACACCACCAAACTACGTTCTATGTAATCAATGGCATTGTACTTGGAGTACAAAAATAAAAATAGCCATCCATTATGCTATCATGTAATAGAGAATGGAAAAGTAGATTCCTTAAAAAAGACTCTATTATTTATATTATAGAATATGGTGGAAAAGGAAATGCGTTCCTAGACAAACAAACTCATTCATGATTTATGGGGATTCTATACCACCACATGCACCACTACACAAGAAAGCCCATATCCGCTGTTATAAAGAACTAAACTAGTGTTTCCCATATATGTTCAACTTACCTTGCATTGAATAACTATTTATGTTAAAATATCATATAAATAGAATTCAAAAAAGCATTTGGATATGTTTGAATGGCTTGAAGAGAAACTATTTTTCACACTTCAAAATGTCAATGTATACCATAATCAGATCACATGATCCTTCAATAAAAACACTCTCCCATGCCTATTCTTTCAAGTATAATTAGAAATGTCTCTTAAAAACCCAATTATAATAGGAATGAAACCAAAACAAATGAAACCCAAATTGGAATTTACTTACAACATACATATGGTTTATTCAACTTGTGATTACTCATTGGCCACAACCGATATAGAATTTATCACACCCCCAACCAATGTGAGGTTTCGCAAGAAATATTTCTCATAGATATAGTGAATCATAATAAGTATTGGTCACATGATTATAAAATACATGATTAGTCTTTATCCTATATCTATATAACAATATAGAAGGATTCTTGGAAATGAGAAATTAAACTACACAACATTCTTGTTCCTAGCCATATAATCAAAAACTACAAGACACTATATCATCCCCAAAAAAATATGGTAGAATATATGAAATTATATTACTAACATTATTTTAAAAGGTACTCTTATCATTTGTACCATGGATAGTATTCCTTTGGAATCTTGATTAGGAATCATTGTATCATAAAAATGATATTACTCTCATGATATGATTTCTTGAATGCCTAAACAAAATCTATGGGGATCCGTTCCTTATTTTTCATGTGGTCTAACCATTGTCCTTACCATAAGATATTAAACGAAATGGTTTTTCAGAACAACATATGGATTTATTATCAGGACAATGAGATATATAGATATTCTAGGATTCTATATCTTGTCCTAACCACTACATGATACAAAATTCTGATTTCATTCATTTTATTCTATATTGCATTGTGAAATAAACTATGTCACACATTTTTTCTTGCACATAGAAATTAACTAACCGGCTTATTAATTTTAGTATGTTATTTCTCCCATGATCAATACCTATGAGTTCAAATCACAGTTAGGAATATCATGGATCTAATACCCTAAAAGGCACCCTATATTTTTTATTATGTGATGTTAAACTAAATAATTGACATCTCTTTCAGGTCAAAAAAATTTGATTTATTATAGACCATTCCCATGGTGAACAATTTCCTTGGAGTTCGTCTCCCACTATACCTCTATTCAAAAACAACATGTGGATTAAGTATTATCTTAATAGGATAAATAGTGACTACTAGATATCCAATATTGCTTTTAACCGGAATTGTCATCTAAAAAAATTGATCCCTCTCAACATATGGGAAGACCTCTATGGAGAGTTTCCCACTCAAGAACTATGTGTTTCTTGATTCCTTCAATCATAGAGTACATAATGATGCACAAATATAAATTCCTTGGTCAATATAAAATAGTCAATGAGTATAATCCCCCCCTCTATAAATGAGGTAGACCTATTTGGAGTGTTTTAAATTTAGTAACTATGTGTGGTAAGATTCTAATTACATTAGAAGATGTAGTGATTCCAAGATCTCCAATCCTGGGACTAACTACATTAATCAGTGTGAATCTACCCCCATCTGTGTATGGGTCATACCTACGGGGGGGGGGGAGTTTTCCCTTCAAGAAATTTGCGTTACTTGACTCGTGTTATAATAGGATATGTTGTTGTTCCCATATCTCTAATCTAGGGTCGAGCTGCAATAATCAACTGGAATAATGTCCCACTTTATATATGGGCCAGGATTGTGTGGAGAGTTTCTTGTTCATGAAATATTCATGGCATGATTTCTATTACTATAGTATATGTAGTGATGCTCTAATCAGAAATCCATGTTCTATCCACACAAATCAACATGAACAATACCCCCCCCCCCTCTATATATGGGTTAGACCTGCATGGAGAGTTTCTCATTACTGAACAATGTGTGCCATGAATCATACCATTAAAGGATACAACGTGATACCCAAATATAAAATCCAAGATCACACTAAAATTTTCAACAAGAATAATACCCCAATGCATATGGTTTATATCTACATGGATATTTTTCTATTTAAGAACTATGTGTGGCTTGATTCCTTCCATAATAGGATATGTAGGGATGTATGGATCTCCAATATAGGGTTAAGCCACAATAATCAACTAGAACCATTCCCCTGCACATCATAGGTGTTATACAGGTGCGGAGAGCTTCCCATTCAAGAACAATGCGTGAATGGATTCGTACCATCATAGGATACATTATGACACTAAAAAAATAAATCTTGCATCTATACGCAAGAAAAATATGTCTCCCCTATCTGTGAAATGGTCATACATTTATAAGTAACATTCATTCATGAAATATGTGTGACTTGATTATTTCCCTCATATGATTTTTAGTGACATTTTAATCCTCTATTTTAGGCCCATCCATGGGTTTTCAAGGCCCCTAATCATGTTCCTCCATGAGATTCAGGTCAGTGTAATTGTCATTCCCCATAATAAGTTATCGACCCCCTTATGTATTCCTCATCAATTACTCACACACAACTTCATCAACTTCCTAGACGTCTCTTGAATCCCATGAAATCCATTTCTCCTATGAGACTAAGTAACATGGAAGGCTTCCTTGGCTGGGACGGAGAAAACTTCTCTTGTATGGGGATCCATTCCCTAGTCACATGATGTCAATATTAATGAAAAATTTCTAATTTCATGACATTAAACTACATTATGTATGACCCATAGTGAAGGGCATACAATTGCGCAGATCAATATATCCTTCCACTAAACTATTCTAGTGTTTAATTTTTCACCTCTAATCCTAAATTAAATATACAAATTTATTATACCTATACATACCCTTTAAATATGTAGAGGACCCCTTACCCAACCTTGATGTCCAGACCCACTAGGAGAAAATGATAAAATGACCTTATCCACTATATACAAGTCAGATATATGTTGCGGGATATAATTAAAGGAGCTTATTATGGCATAATTCTTTCCATTATAATGTGTACAACTAAACCCATGGGATATGATCCATAAAAGTAGTATAGATATCTGTTTAAATAGGGAAAAGTTATATAGACTCATTCTACTTATGTACGAGTCAAATGTAGATACAATTTCATTACATATGTGAAAAAAATTTATAATATAGGCTCAATCATATGGTTACCCATAAATAATCTTGTCCATGGATAAACAGTTGTACGTACATCAATCACCACCATGTTATCCCACAATGTGGGTTAAGAAAATTAAGAGAAGCTTTCAAACTACATGACACGCTTACCATAAAATAATTCTTTCAAAAACACATATATAAATTCCAAAAGGTTAATATAGGGTTTGAGAAAAATTTCTATCATTATTTCACCAAGGAATATATACAATGACTAATTCTATGAAAAAACAAGTTCTAGATTTAATGAAAAATCCAGTTTATAAATAATTTCTAAAAGGGAAACAAGTTTATAAGGATTTTTTCAAGGAATAATTTATTTTTAAAATCATACCCTGATTTTTGATAAAATACATTCATATTCCCAAAAAATGAATATGAATATCATGTGTATGAAAGAAATAGAGTATAAATGAATCAATCCATAGAGACACCATATGATAAGCAAGTGAGAAAAACCATCCATGAAAAATAAAATCATTTCTAAAACCAAGTATAACGGGGAATGCACAATATTTGGGATCTAACCTATGGTAATACCTACTAATACATAAAATAAAATACTAATTTAATAATAACATGAATCTAACTAATATTGGTTCATATCATAACCTGTCAATATCAAAACCTTCAGTGCTGTTTGACACACTAAAGTAGCCTGTCCATTTCCCAACACACCCAATGTTCCCAACATGATATGATTACTATAATAAATAGAAAACCATTCCCACATCTTATAAAAATAATATTGAATTATTATGGCTTTCATTCTAGAAAATATATTTTAGAACCAAGACCTCCATTAAGGAATTTCGTTGAATCACATAGTGTGTGCAAAACTATTTTTAAAGAAAGGCCATTTATAAGAACATGTATCATGACACACAATGGAAATTGATATCAAATCTATCCATTTTATAAAACATACTAATGCAATTTACATGAAATTCTCATAATTAAGGACATAGAACCATTTTATAGAGGAAAAAACCCCATGAATGGAGAGGAACCACCAAGAATTTTTTTCTCAAAGGCTGAGGTTGAACAGGATCAAATGGATAATCCAAGGCATTCTAAAACCTCTCTTGGGAACCAATGGATTGGTATAAAATGATTGAAGATTAATTAATTTGAAATTAGTTTTGGGTATTTATAATTAGTTTACAAAATAGAAGATCATAGTGCAGCCTCTCATATCATGCTGCCAAACTGGCTAACATGGGGAGGACTATGACAAAATAAATAAGGACCGTGACACATCCTACTTAGTAAACCCACATGCAGGGAACATAGTTTCTTATTTAATGTTTATCTTATATACTCGTTAAAGGGTATGACCTAACATAAAGGATCACGTCGTAGAACCCATAAATCCAAAATATTTACTATGAAATAGTCAAGCTCCATGCCTTAGGTGGCTGAATTTTGAAGCACCGACCACATTAATCTCTACGCCCTTTTCATTGCATCTAACCTAGACACAACATAGAGCTCAAATGGACAAATCCACAACTATCCTCCATCCAAAATTTATACCAAATATGGAAGCAACTCTAAAATTAGTCCTCCTAGAATATAATTCCACCACCAACTTCCCATGACACAGTGTTTTGTATTCTATAGAAGCTCCCTTCCATGTTGAAAGCCCTTTATAATTATATGTTGGATCCAAAAACTATGTAGACCAGAAATAAACCCATAGAAAATCAAAAAATGAGGTTAGAAGTACCATCCATCTAGTGATAAGATGTCACTTATTTTCTCATATATAAATTAACAATTTTAATTTATAGTAATTATATTGTATTTTGAATGTCAAGACACGTCAATGGAAAATAGGATTAGTAGAATATATCTTTCTTACATGAGAAACCTGTATATAAAAACTAAAACCCCATGTAGTAATAATCAATGTTTCATGCCTCTTTATCCAATTTGGCCCCTACCTAATCATACATCACCTCATATTTATCAAATTCAGATTTTATTTTTTTACACAATTACATTTTTGTTCTTTATCCACATTATAATACATATAATAATCCACTGGTTCACATGAAAAGGAATTTATGTCACTAATAATTCATTGAATTGGTGGTATAATATCATGAAATAGACATCAACAATCTCAAAATTAACCTGAATATCATATCTTGTGGATCCTATGAACCCAATGTGTTAAAATATTATACATGGAATGATCTAGGAGGTGGAAAATAATATAAATCACTAAAATAATGTAACCTTAATCCCTGAATACTTGAAGTGCTAGGTAGATTCTAAAAATAACATATTATTGAATACCTAAAATGAAAACAATATGAAAATAATAATAAATAATGTATTTGTATATTTGATAATAATTTATTTTAAATTTAATATCTACATTTAGATATAACATTTTCTGAGATAATTCTTTGTATTCAGGTTATTTCTTTATATGATGATAGAACTACTTTTTTTAAAAAATTTCAAAAATGATGATTATCTATAGAAATATTATTGATTTATAGTTTGTTAGACATCAATAATTAACTTTTAGTATAAACTAAAAAAATTTAGGAAAACATTATTATAAACATAACATTTAACAACATAGTTAATAAAGGCCAATGACTTGAGCTATGTAACCTGATGTTTTTATATGACATTGAAACCATTAAATTGATATGTGAGATTTCACTAAATCAAGGTAATGGACTTGAAAGAATGGATATAAATGAAATAATAATAATGGTAATTATTCAACATTTAAGGTCACATGTATTTTATGTTTATTATTTAATTTTAGTAAATACATATAAAAGAAAAATATTTTTTCATTTTAAGTAATATATTATGAAATATAGATTCCATTAAATCAGCATGGGAATTGAAATACATGTGACACATAATTTTAATTATTTTAAAAGGAGAACAATTAAATTAATATATAAAATAATTTGAAAATATAACATATTATAAAATTTTAAATTAATAAAAAAAATTAAATATTGATTACATATAGTAAAATAAATATCCAATAACCTTATGTTTTTATAACAAAACTATCCAGGGTATATGAACATAAAAATATGGGTATGTTCCTACACATAATAAGAATTTTCCCTGAATGAATAATATATATACACCAACAATTAATTGAATGTTAGTACAATTGCATAGTATTATTAAATGAAATATTTATAATAAAGATAAAAAATCAAAATATGATTGTATAGTATAATAATAAGTGGATATTAAGAATGATTATACACATGAATCTAACCTATTATAAAACACTCAATAAATTATATCTATCCCTAATATTTCTCTACAACATTCCAAGAAGACATCGATGATGGAAATTATTAAAATTTCAAACTTGTAATAGAATAAAAAAATAGAAACCAAACATTTAAGAGGATAGGATGAAAATTTATATTACAATGTGTTAGTATATTTCCATTATAAAAGATTAAATATTTGGAACATAAAATTTAATCATACTTTGGAGAAGAAGGAATGTGAAAGTAAATATTGGGGGTAAAGATCAATAAGGAATTTATAGATCTAAAATATTATAAATCAATATCATGAATAGATTGGAAAAGCTGATTCCTAGTAGTGGGATGCATGGTAGATACAGAGGTACTTATGGTAGATGAATCATGGAGAAAATGGATTCCTATAAGATTATAATAGGATAACATGTGTGGAGAATATGTGGATTTTTATCATGAGATTAAATATGTGGAGGTAATTGGGACAATCGATTATTGATGTCAAGAATGAGAGATAATTAGTAGGAGGTAACCTATAAATTAAAATTTAGGGATTGGGGACTAAGAAAAAAAATTTAGGGATTTAAATAGTACAACATAGGTAGGTGGAATAGGGTTGGGGGTTTTGTCATGGAATAAGTGACATGGGAGGCTGGGAGGAGAGGTGGTAGGAATGATAGTTGTGGGTTTTGGGGGTTATTTAGGAGAGAGAGGTTTTAGAGAATATTAGGATATAGAATTTTAGGAGACATGAGGAATAACGTGGGGAAAGATGAAGAAAAAATAAGGTTGATATCAAAGAGTACGAAATGGATTGATGGTACACTTACATGTGTATAGTAAAATAAAAAAAATTATATAATTATAGATTTTTGGAGTTTTTTCTTTATGAGGTGAAATTTATATATTAGATAATTGATTATTTTTTGAAGGAAGAATATGGTGACTTCAATTTTTCAGTCGAAGAATTATTCCAAAAGAAGCTAAATCACTCCCTCTCATTTCCCTTTCCAGGTATCCCCATGCACCCCTAGAAACATATGATCTATAAAATTTCTCATTTACCCTGTTACTTTATTTTACATTAGTAATATTTAAAAAAATTATGAATTTTTTTGAAATTAATTTATGTTTTCAAAAATTGTAAGATATTATTTAGTAATTTTAATGTTTTTTAGACATAACTAATGAAGGATACAAGTGTAGAATAAGTGTCCTGTGATGGTATGACCAAATCAAGACGTAGTATTAATTTATGTGTATTTGTTGATGGACACAAGTAAAACTTCATGTTCAATAAAAACTATAGATTACTTAACTCGATTAAAAAACTAGATTCATAATTGGAGGATCATCACTTGTAATTTAAAATATAATTATGAGAAAATATATAATTATATGAACTTGTAATTATATATTTGTTCATGATCCAGTTAAATAGAACTCATTTTAACATTATTGAGATATGGGATACATATTTAGATTCCCTTTAGTGTTGATCCATACATGCAATATGATATATTAATGTCATAGAAGATTTGAAAAGTTCTAGAACTCCTGTTCTTTATCACTTCCATTGTTTTTGGTTGATCGCACCAGTATTTTTATCAAAAATGGAATAACACATTACAATTTCTTGAAGGATTGAGAGAGGAGGAATGAATATGTTGTTCTATATCTAAAGAACTATCTCTATCAATTTTCTATACAAAATAGTTATTTAAGAAATATTATATAATTACATACTTATTATGGATGTTTTAGGGTTGAAAAAACTCATATAGTCCCTATACCTTCTTTAATATTATTTTTTAACCACGATACCATTAATAATAATAATAATAATATAAGATTAACGTGTTCCATTAATTAATAATATAATATATATATCATATACACTATTTCCAATCGGACTATTAAACATGGATAACTTTCCATTGTCTATGTTTTCTGATCCTCAAATAATTACTATATCAAACATTGTCACTTCATAATTCTAAGATAAATATAATAAATATTATATATATAAAAATGAAATTGTTTATTATTATTGTTTAAATCAATTATTCTTTTGAATAAATTCTCATTTAATTATAGTGATCAACAAAACCATAATAAATTATAAATATTTTAACATGATAAATTCATTACATGAATTTAACTAAGAATACGATTACACAAAGTGTATGAACCTCTAGACCTCGTTCTCATTAGCATTAGGAATAATTTTCTGAAGTACAATGTTAGTGTCTACTATAAAATCCCAAACCCAATTTGGTAATAATTAACTTAACATGGTTTATCACATGGACTTAAGCACACCTCCCCGTATTCTAGAGGCTAATAACTAGTTACGAGGGTCCAAGGTGGTATAATGGGGATACTATACCCTCATAATCAAAGTAACATAGTGTTATTAGAAATTGATAAATGGAGGAATTGTGATATCAAATAATATAAGAAGATAAAACATCCACATCAAATAAACAATCACTAATAGAAATATCATGTTCGATATAAAAAATTATGTATTGGAATATATCTAAATAAAAAAAGAATATGAAAATATGGTTTAGGAACACATATATATAGGTATATCAAAAGAACCCTAAATACCAAAAGACTATCTTGATATATCATCATGATCTATAAATCAGTCATCTGATCCCATTCCCCAATCTATAATCCAATAAACCATTTATGACCATGTTCTTTCCCCTATTCCTACATACATCCATGATGTCTCTATAGGTATGAAATGGTGGCCAAAACATGATGTGATAAAAACTCAGTAGGACACTATTAATTGTGTCTCAAACTATGAATATCACAAATATAATATGAGTTATGTACAAATATAATAATGGGGATCTAAAAATATAAATATTAAAGGGTAGGATTTGGTTCATGACAGACACCAGGATGATCTACATGCTTAATCCATTTTTGGGAAACCAGTACATAGATATGAATATAAATATATGCATATATGTGTATATGTGTGTATGTAGATATATTTTCTATATACCTAATGATGTTTATATCTATATCTTTGCATACCTAGTTATATCCAGAACCTCAGGCATAACTCATGCATCCATGTATAGTCACTAGAATCTCATAAAGTAGTAGGGGATGCCATGCCTAGGTACCACAAGGATTAGTAGTTAGATAGGCCTTACTATTTGTTAATGTTACACTTAACCAATGATGTAAGAATTTTTATATAAAATCATGTGGGTTAGTCATACGACTCTTATTCCATTTAATTCATTTGAGTTATTTCATTTAGCTATCAAAAAAACAAAAAATATGATGGTTTGGTCACCTATACATTTATAATATCATGGGAAATTATATAGGCACATAAAAAACTATTTAATTGTTCAATGGGGACCTATTAAAACTTGAATAATGAGGAATAAGGTCATTTATATCAATTATATCAAATTAAAAAAAGAATAAGTGTATTTTTTAGAGACAATTTGAAGATTCTGTATGTGAAAACATGATGCAAGATGTAGAGTAATAAGATTTGAGGGATATTTTCAATACCACCTACCAATTTTGTAGTAGTAGATCAATCATCCATTATTGGATTTTTATTTGGTATCGAATGATTGGAAATAGATTAATATATGAATTCTATGAAAATAAGTCATATTATCTCAAACTAAAATAGAAATAAAGATAGTGGGATAAAATTTTAAAATAATTATGTGGATCAGATCTCTTAATGATGTGCTTCGAATATGAAAAATAGTTGTCTGATCAAAGTTTGGATGATTAACATACCTCAAATACTTGGTTAATCCAAAAGGGAAACATCATTTGAGGAGTGGTGTTGTGAGAAGGAAAATATGAAAAAAATAAGGATTCTATTTTTTTATGGCCATGATATGTTCATGACATGATAATTTTTCACATTATGTTAATATCAGGTTTTCCCCATTGAGAAATATCAATGGACGTCATGAATGGGGTATGGTCTAACCAATTCACAATGTGAATTTAATTCACAATGGGAATCAAATTCAAGTTGTGAATTTGGGCCTATAGCCAACTCCATCCATCTGATCCCTTCTTCAAACCAAAAAATTAACTAACTCAAAGGCACGAAATTATGGTATAGTTAAAAATAAAAACATTACAATGGAATAAATTAACTTTAAAGATCCATACCTAATAGAAAAATATAGGTTTTTACAAAATCCCCCATATAGGACAACTCAACCATGATATTGTCTTTTGGGAGTGGTAGGGCATCATATGAGAAAAAAATTTGCCACTAAGCAAGCATATTAACCTCTCTCTCTTATATATTATCCAAAAATATTTTTTACTGCAACAAGACCCATACAGGAGGGAGTGACATACATTAGATATACATCGTGCACTAGACCATAATGCATATTGAATGCTCTTCAAAGGTTGAATCTTCCCCCAACTCAATATCGTAAGGCCGAAAGACGTGGGTAGGCTACAAATAGTACGGAAATAACTGAAAAAATTGGAACACTTCATGAACTTTTCTATTTATCTTAGGGAGTTAAATATGAAAATATATGAACTTTACCATCTCAAAAATCATAAAAGTTCCATCAAAATGAGGTGAAAACATAAGTTTCGGCCTAAATCCTTGATTCCCCATTAAATTGAAACATGTGAGAATACTAGACAGCCATCCTCAAACATTAGAGTTCATCTATGATGGTAACTATATTATTTATACCAATATTTGGCCATAAAAATTCACATTCTAATCCAATGGTCTTTTTATGAAGTCTATAAAATGGGAAGAGGTTCATGTAGTTCCTCCTCTACCTCTAAACACCACAGAGGTGATGAACATGGATTGCCATATAAGGCCTCATAATTATCCATATGTATCATCTCTTTAAATATTTTATTGTAGGAAAGTTATGAAATATTTATATGTTTCTCCCATGAACCTCCCAAATTAGGCAATTTTTTTATAAGAATGTCCTCGAACACATGTATCTTATTCTCAAACATCCATTCATATTTAGGGGGTGTGATATTATAAAATGTACATGTGTACCAAAATCTATCTGTAACCCTTTCTAGAACTATGATGTAAAATGATCATAAATATTTGATATAATATTCAGTGGGACCCCCTGATCTAGAATAATCTCTTAGACATTTTACCTTCCATGACGATCCACCAAAAATGGCTCCTTAATAAGTAAAAAATGTTACCTTCATGAGCTTGTATATGATCACCCGCACTACATCATTACCTCAAGAGTATATCTGTAATCCAGTCACAAATTACCTGGTAAAATCATCCCATTTCAATTAAAGAATGAGAAATATAAAAACAAATCCCAACCGGTCACTAGTGTAATGCCTTCAATTGTGGACAAGTGGAACACCTGTTAACCAAACCACCAACCTCCCTTTTCATAGCTAGCAGCCAGTTGTGACATAGATCCTAATAATTATTTTTATGCCTAGCATTTATCACCTAATAAGAACCATGATACACTCATATCAATTCATTCGAGATATTTATATAAACTCATATGAATCTATGGGTTTACAAGACCTCATCTTTTTTAAACGATCATTCCTGGAGGTGGGTACTCAACTAAAAAAATCTCCCTTTGGAAAAATCCTTTTGGATACGAAAATTTCTGCATCTAATATCTCTTAAAAAGATAAAAGGTCACTAATAAATATATTAGGGTAGGCTATCTGCATTGGTCATGTACTACTAAATGTATCTCAAAGATCAAAGGCATAATCTTACACACACTACTATCCTCATAAATAGCTTCTCTATGTGTATTTTGGATCGAAACATCCACTAAAACTTCATCCTTCCCAAGAATATATGAAAAATTTAAATTGAAGGACTATAGGCATTGAAGACACCTCCTTTGGTTGTTATTTAATTAATTCATCATTACTATATACATAAATATTTTATCATATGCATACAAAAAATGATTTCTCTAAGAAAATAATATGTCCTCATTCATAAGTCATAGAAAATTGTTTCTATCTTAAGTCCAGGCATCAGATAGTTCTTCTCATGAGGCCTCAACTATTGAGACCCAAATACCATGTCCCAAAATACCTACATAAAAACTGCTCCTAATCCATTTATGGATGATACATAATAAGTTTTAGAGCCTATAAACATATCTAGAAGTACGAAGATTGAAAATGAAGTTAGTATACCTTTCAACTCATGATAGGATATCTCATAGGCTTCAGACCACATAAATGTCACACCATTTTTAGTCAACCCCATATAAGGATCTTATATGTGTTAAAAATCCCTAACTGAATCCCCTATAATATCCATCAATCCCCAAAAAGCACAGTATGTCAACGATATTCTTTGGATGCCCCCAAGAAACCAAGTCACTCAACATCTCAAGGTCACCACACACTCCTACCTATAAAATAATATGACAGAAAATGTGAACCATGTTGATCCAACACTAGAATTTAGAGATATTTTCAAACATTTAGTTCTATATGACTGTATATATCATGATATTTGGATGTTTTTCAATGTAATTTTTAGTAATGGAATACACTAAGACATCATCAAATAATACTACCACGAAAAATACAAATATGGGTGGAAAAAACCTATTCATCAATGACATAAACATTGATGGTGTCTTCGTGATAATAAATTTTAAAATGAGATACTCATAAATACCATTCCTTCTAAAAATTTTGGTTGGAGTCATGTCTAAATGTATAAACCATAAATTATGATAACCAAACCTCAAATTGACCGTAGAGAAAACCCTATCTCATTAGAGAATATTGAATTTTCCACAAATATAAGGTAGTAGATACTGGTTCTTAAGTTAAACACATATCAACCAATGTTAATCCATGAAATGTATGATGTAACCATCCTTATTTTCGGTGAAAGTGACAAGTGAACCCCATGGTAAAGTACTAGTTCATATTAAACTCTTAGCCTCAAGATCCTCTGGATACCTCTTTATCCCCCATAACACTATTGTACCCATCCTATAAGTCAGAATGGATCCCATTATATCTCTTGGAACTATATCAATACCATAATATACCTCTATATTATGTGTTATCTAGGAATGTAATTTGGAATGACATCCCGGAAATAGTCTATTACATGGTGGAAATCATTCTGATGTGTTCCCTGATAATCCATATAAAGACTACAAATATAGGATACCACACCACCCATCCAATGATAATATGGTCTGTATCTAATTTTCCCAAATTACCATTCATCATTAATAAGAAAAAAATATCTATCTAGCGATTTAAATGATACCTTATTGAGATTGTAGTCCACATAAGAATGATAGGGGAGCAACCAATTCATACTAAGAGTGATATCAAATCTCATCATCTTGAAGATGAAGAGATCCTATTAAAAATGCTAATGGGAAACCTCAAGGGGGAATTATTTCACTAGTTTACACTTGTTGATTGGATTTTTAAGGGAGTATCATGTGTCATCACGACAATGATATACTAAATACTAAGGCCAAGTGTTTACACAATAGTGAAAATGATAAAATAATGTAAACCACTTATATCAAATAAGGCCAACACGATAGTAGAGGATACTATAATAGTATCATGAAATGCAGATGTCTCAATTCTATATTGTAACATCATAATAAATATTTTAAAAAACCTCTCTTTGAATAATTATATTTTTTCAATAGCCCACATTTCAAAAAATAGTGAGTTTAAATGAAATATGTAATAATATTAAAATGTTACATATTCATTATAATATAGATGATAAATTATTTTAACTGAATAGGAATAACTAATTTATGAAATAAATATAAATTTTCAATTGAATATTAATGTTTTGTTATGATCTTAAAAAATAATGACCCAATTTATAGTAAAATAATTATATTCTTCAAAAATATAATTTCTTTGAAAACAGATTAATTTTTTTTATGATTGAATATTCACATAAAGGAGTTATATAAAATTGATTCGACATAATTAATTTTTGTAAAAATCAACATGTCTAAATTATCTTAATATTATTCATGATAGCTCTCTGAAAATATTTATTTTTTCAAGGAATGGTATCGATACAAATTTTCATTAGGAAATGTATATTAATTTATTGATTTCACAAGGTAAAATTATATTATTGATTAGGTTTAAATTTTATTAGTCACTTTTGATTTAAAATAACCCAATTACATTTTTATAGTTTATTTTATACTGAATTTATTATAAAATATTTATATTTAAAAAGGCATTTTTTCTAAAAAAAGATGTTCTTTGTTGAGTTTTTGGGGGTTTATTTTAAATTAAATTACCAAAATTATATGTTTTGAATTTCGAAAAATGGACTACATATTTAGAATAAGTGGGTCAAAATTTCTTATTTAGATCAATTTTATTTTTGGTCAATATAAAGTGTAACCAAAGTACATTTTGTTACCATGGTAAATGGAAAATTGGGTAATTAATTGTAACAATAATATGATAAGACTATTCAATTATCATAGCCCTTAACTTAATTTTTTTAGATGAATAATTTTTAAAATAATAATTCAAGAGTCTAGTTTAGGATATTTTGGGGCCACTAGGATTACATTATGACCTTTATAAGATTTTTGTAAAGAAAAGTCAAATATTTAACATTCATGTTTTTAAAATCTATATCATTATCAACATGGGGTTGTCCATAGGATATGTTTAACTATAAATAGTATTTCAATATATAAAATATTTATATTCATCATTATAGTTAATTTCCAATTTTTAGGAATTGAATAAACTCCCTAAATTCCTACACAACACTAATGTAGTAATTCTTCAATTAAAAGAAAAATTAAATAAATGATATTAAAGATATTAAAATTAATATAATTTGAGATACTTATGGTGATCCATGAATTATCTATAATAACATTAAATTTTTATATATAATAAAATAGTTTTTCTGAATTTGATATATTTTCAAGATATTTTTAAAAATTCAAAGTAGTGGAAAGTATTAAAACAGACAATAATTATATTTTATTGGATTAATATTCTATTAAATTATTTAAAAATAAAAAAAATTCTTAAATAATAAAAATTTATTATTAAATTACCAAAAAAATCATAAAATTTTCGGTTATGGATCAACTTACATTATATAAATAATAATTAAAACCATTTAATCAGGAAATGTAGTTACCATAATTAAAATAAAAATAGTTTATTAAAGGTTAAATAATAATAATAAAGTTTAAGAAAAAAACTTCTGTAAAATCTATTGGAATATAATAGGATAGCCTTATATTATGTTAGCATAAATATATGCTATTTTTTGTATTTTGATAGAAAATTAATTTACTATAATTTAATCTTTTGAAAAATTCTAAATGTTCCCCTCTGCTCTCTTATAAAAGGGAACATCATCATTTCCTTATTTACCCCACTTTTACCATTAAATATCAACCATAACCTACCAATATCTATTATAAAATTATAAAGGAAAATTCTATTGGTTATTTTATTCTCAAACTATAATCCCTAAATCCGTTTAGAGGATTTTTAAATGAGACTTTTTGAAGAAGATGTAATCTCTCTAACTAATCACTTTCATTTTCTAATCGTTCTTAGATACTATAAATATAGGTTTTTTATCCTAAAATAATGAAATTAGAATACATAATATTTTTAAATGTTATTATTGTAATAAAATTTCCATTATTCACCCTCTTTTCCATCAAATAAGAAGTGAAAGAATCACTCATGTGTACATGCGGTTTACTCTCTCCACATAGCCATACAATTCATTTTTCATCACAATATTTTAGTTAATGTATACTAGAATGAACTTAATAAATAAATATTATATATTATTATATATTATTGGTTTCATAAATATGAATTATTATTTACATTTTTTCATTCTATCTATCAAAAAATGGAAATAGTGTTTATGTGTATGCATGATCTACCTTCTCCCGAACGACATAATTAAATTTTTTATCTCTAAATTATATGAATGATTATTGATTTGTATATAATTATTCTATATGATTTTTATAAGATTATAAATTTTCTTAAAAATTTTATACCAAGATACAAGTATTAGGACCAATAAAACTGAACTGAATCATGCTTGGAAAATGAATTTGTTACCATACAGAAGAGTGATTTTGAAAAAATACTATTTATCAACGAGTGATAATATGCTTTAAATAAATAATAAATCATATATATTAATAAATTTTTTGTAAATAAGGTTTAATAAATCTATATTTTTTATATAGAAGGTTAGAATGTGAATGAATAAAGGAAATACTTGAGGTTTGGGCACATTTCGAAATTTTATCATTATTCGAGATTGTTTATGATTAAGTGTCTCTTGGGGAATATTTTCCTTCCACTAAATTTTTTTATAAAAAAATATTTTCATAGAAAATTATATTATTATACTATGAATAATTAATTTCATTTTACCCATGATTTTAGTTTAATTTTTTAAAATGACTATTTTTATCATTTGAAATAATTAGGTATTTTGTGTCTTTTCATAAAAAAGGAACGCAATAGTGTTTTTGAACATATACAATGTCATAAGAACTTTCTATCACCATGAAACCATAATTATTTTAATATTCATATTAATTATTATAGTGTTCATTTTTAAAAACAATTCCTTTGTAATTTAGTGTATTTTCAAAAGATGTGTTCTCAAAAAAGGAAATGATATTTTCATCAAGAATTATTTCATGAGATTTTTTAAAATCATTTTCCCTCTAAGAGAATATTATTTTAAATTAATTATGATAAAATAGAGATATTATACCAGGACAGGATCCTTTTTATTTCCCTATATAGATTATTTTAATTGGGGTGATTTTTATGAATCCTATTACTTTTAAATTGGTTATGAAATGATGAAATTTTTATTAAACCCAGATCTTTTTATGGGTTTTGATATGAAGAATGAATTATGTTATAATGGAAAAAATATATATTCTTTTAATTTTGTTATGTTTGGTACAAATATATCCCTCCAATTAATTTGGTAATGATTCATATCTCATGAGATAATAATTTAATAAAAGTTGTTGGTCATGCTCCACTATGAGAAACATGTACATCGTGATCATCTCTGGGAAACCAATTTGTCCCAATACACTATTATTATGGTCTTGGTAGATAAAATTGAGATATTAAATTTTTCATTTTTTAGGATGGATCCACAATTTTATTACATTATATTTCGGTTTATGATTTATTTATGATGTTTTCTTAATCATAAGATCCATTTTTTGTAAATGGTAATGATTAGGAAATGAATCATGTTTATGATCTATTGCATGTTGGGTATTTACTTGGTAAGTTATGTTCCTGATCACATAACATTATTATTATCTTATGATTTCATGTTATAATGTATTTAGGTCTCTATTTTTTACTCTTAATGAGCATCTATGCTCACTATTTCATATGTTTCTTTCTCTGAGTGATAAAGAAATGTTTGTGTAGGGTTTTTCTTAGAGGAATATAATGTGAGAAGATCTTTTGTGAGATATTTTAAATATAATTCACAAAATAATAGTATTTTATATCTATACTGCAAATATTATAATCTATTATGGTTCTACTATGTATAGTATTCATTTGAATTGAATATACATCTAAATAGATGTCATATTTCTGATAAAAATATCAGGTTGTTATAGTTGGTATTAGAGTGGGGTGTAGACAATAAATGAATTTTGTGGGTAGAAAAAATATATAAAGACCCTAGGGAAAAGACTAATTATATGATAAAATCATAATTATATGATAATGATCAATACTGACCTGGGTGAAACATATTGTTTCACAGAAGAAAGTATCATGATTTTGAAATTAAATAAATGATTTAACAATATAATGTAGTATTCCACTATTATTAAGGTTTCTCATGCTATGCATTATGGTTTTAGTAAATTGATGAAATGGAAAGGAACTATGTTAATTATGTGTTTTACATAAAATAAAATGATTATCCTCCTGATTAAACAATCATTATGGGAGTCGGAATGATGAATCTTAATGGTATGTTCACACAACATTCTCAGGATACAAATCATGATGATTTTCCAAATCATAAAAGGAGATAAAATATATTTCTTACTCCTTTTTAATGAAAGATAAAAATTATTTTACTGGGTCTTCATATCTATTATTGGTTGAGGTATGGATCAACACCATTGATAAAATATTTAATGTTTTTAATACTCATGACATGAAAATGTTTTCCCTAACAGTTAATCATTTTTAAGAGAAAAATATCAGTGATTGAATCTTATAAAGAATACATAGAAATTTCTTGATATTGAATTCATGGAATGGGATTGTTTTAAATAGAAGTTATCTATAAAGTAATTTTCTTGTATTCTACATAAAATGATATGGAATTATTATCTTGAGATAAAGAAAATGGTTGATGAATCCCTTGATACAAATGAGAATAATTGTATAGGGCTTGATATTAATTCCACTGGTTTAATTCTTGTCCCTAAAAGTAAAATTTCTCAATTATTTGGTCACCTAAAAAATTCAATGAAATTAATTCTCTATAGGATGCATTATTAGATATGAGTAAATTTATTGATGTAAACTCACATTATAAATGAAAATTCAAGATTCCCACCATTCCCATCATTTTGATAAGAGGATAATTATTGTGCCTCATGAAAATAAAAATAAATCATTTTGTGAAAAGAAATTAATGTCATCTATATGTTAGAAATGTGGGATGAAACCTCAAAGGAGGTGTCTGAATTGAAATGGGAAGTGATTTAAAAATTAAAATATGGTTCTTAATCCTCATTATTGATGAAATGTGATTAGAGGACTTGTAATTCCATTAAAGGATAGGACGTATAATGATGAAACAGTAACACACTTCTGTTTTATGTTAAATATTTTTTAGTAACTATGTAAATAAATTCCCTAATTCAATGGATAATTTGGATGATAAGCTACCACAACTTCTGATGAAAAATGAAAAATGTAATTCTTATACAACTACAATGGAAAAAGTGAATCATGATAATTTGTGAACCCTTATTCTTCCCACCTTAGTTGGTAGAATCATGTTTTATTTTGTATTAGTGATCCCTATAAATAAATTATTGTTTATGCTTTACAAATATTTTTTTTGTGATTATCCCCTTTTATATGGATTCTTGAATAACGATATCACATTGGATATTTTACAGATAAAATAAAGAACCTATGAATCCAAATAAAATTTTTTTATATATTAAAATAGGTTTTATATGTAATAAGGGGTTAATATAATTTTATATATGTATATGTCTCCATGTATGTTTAACATAAGTGTTAGGGATGATATCAATTGTTTATGTGCTGAAAAAACATTATAGGTTTTTACATGATGATAATTTACCAAGAGTTATGATATTTTAAGAGAAAATGATGAAAATAAAACCCTTTGTTTTTTTATTTGTGACAAATATATTTAGTGAGAAATTCCATCCGAATTTTTGGTAATTCGATTAATAGTACTGGTAACCTTGACAGTTAATTTTTTTTTGAAATTTTTGTAATTATGGGATGTATTTAATTACTATATGAAGTTAGGAAACATCATTCAGAGAATAGTTCACTCAATATCTAATTCCCAAAATATATATTAAGGAATTAGTAATGTTTAATTGGTTACCATATAAATATATATTAGATTGGGATATGAATTTTACCTTGAATTTTTGATGAAGTCCACACCAATATCTTTATATAGTGTTCTGTTTCAAAACTATATATCATCCTCATACAGAAGGAAAACCTAAAAAAATATATCACACTCTAGTATATATACTAAAATTGTAGTCAATTTATATAAAAGGTTATGAGGATTGACAACTCCATGTAGTTGATTTCTCATTAAATAATAGAATTCCCTAAGGAAATTATATGGATAACTTGAAACCCTTTATGGAAAGTAGTGTAGAACTCTAATGTTATAGAAATAAGCCACATAAAGAAATTTTTTGGACTATATTTCGATAATGAGATGAAAAATAATTTTATATTAATTAAAAAACTCACAAGGGAAACAAAAAGTTAAAATAAATATCATAATGATAATCATTGATGTGTTATAGAATTTAATGTTTGTGAGATGTTCTTTCTGTGAATTTCTCTATTGATGAAAGAATGAAAAACTAAACCATAAGTATATCGATCCCTTCAAAATACATGATCACACTGGGGTGATATCCTATCGTTTAGTTCATTCACAAAATCTCTCTGAAGTTCATTATGTGTTGCATGTAACTCTCATAAGAAAGTATATAAATGATCCAAAAATTTACTAAACTAAGATGGAATACCACTAGAGAATGGTCTTTCATTCATAGAATAACCAAAAGAGATTCTAGATCATAGGGAAAAAATTATGTAAAACAATTCCACTCCACTGGTTAACGTTTTGTAGTGAAACCACCAATTTTATGATGCTATGTGGAACCTGAAGCTGTGATGAGGTTGAGGTATCCTCACTTGTTTGTATCCAAGTTATGAATTTATATAGATTAATTAATTTTTAGGGGGAATAATGTATAATCACGATATTTTTATGAAATATTACACTTTAAATAATTTTATTTCATTGATATCTTGAGTTTCAAGAAACATTTAGTTTAAAATAAACCATGTGAAATTAATAATATATATTAGGTAATTTATAAACTAGATTATAAATTGTATTAAATGAATAAGAATAATAAATTAATTAAATAATAATAAAATATCAATTAGTTATGAATTTATTGGTATGTTCTTAGAAAAGAGTGACCCAATTTTTAGAAAAGTCATTTTATTCTTCAAAATAATCATTCTTCGAAATTGTGTTATGCATGATTCTATGATTGAATATTAACATCTATAAGTTATAGAAAATTAATATCATTTTTGAAATCATCATGTCAAAATTATAATAAAATAATTCTTTTACAATTTTCTGGAAACATTTATTTTTCCAGGAATTATGAAATATACTAATTTATATTGAGAGCTGTATTTTATTTTAACGTTTTTACAATGTAAAATTACATTTTGGATTAGTTTAAAATTTTAATTAATTTTTTTGTTAAGATAATAAAATCATCATTTTTGAAGTATTATTAATACCTGACTATAGTATAAAAATATTTTATATTTAAAAAGGGTGTATTTCAGAAAAAATTAGTTTTTTATTGCCTTATGATAATTTTTTATATTAAATTCATAATCTTTTGGGTTTTGAATAATAAGAAATGGATAAAATATTTCTAATTAGTGGGTTTAAATTTAGTAAATATTTCAATTTTCATTTTGGCCAATATGAACAGTAACCTTAGTAAATTTTGTTACAATGGGAAAGGGTTGATTTGGCAATTAAAGGTCAAAATGTTATGATAAGGACTATAAAACTAACCTAAAAATGAATTAATATTAATTTATGAATAATTTTTAACCATAATCATGCAAGATTCTAATATATTTCTTTTTGTGTCCACTTGGATTAGATAATGATGTTTATAATATTTTATTTAATGAAATGTCAAAGATATCATATTCATGTTTTGAATAACTATAACAATTTTAATATGGGGTTATCTAAAATATATGTTAAACAATAAAAAATATTTTTATATATAAAATATTTATATTCATTTGGATAATTTATTTATAATTTTTTTGAATTAAATAATTACTCTAAATTGTTACACATCATTTATGTAGTTATTATTCAATAAAAATAAAAATTAATGAAATGATATTAACTAAATTAAAAGCAATATAATTTGTGTTATTTATAGCAATGCACTAAATATATATATGTATTTAAAATTTCATAGATATAATAAAATTTTATGTTTTAATTTTTCATGTTTTTATGATTTTTTTGAAGTAAATATTGTGAAGTGTCAAAATTGAAAGCAGTTATATTTTATGGGATTAATATTTTTTATAATTATATTAAAATCTTAAAAAACTAAAAATTAATTTTTATCATTATATGTTATAAAATTAAATAAAATGGACATTTATGGGTCAATTAAAACCATATAATTAAAAATTAGTACCTTCCAATATTGAAAAGTGGTCACCATCATTAAAATTAAAATTGGTTATTTTAGCGTTAATACAAATGATACAGTTTAAAATAACACCAAAACAAGTATAAAATATATTGGTTAATTATCTTATAACATTATATTATATTATGTTTTAATCCATTTCCATTTGTGTTATTTGTATTGAAAATGAATTAATTATAATTTAATCTCTTCGGAGATGTGAAAATTGTCTCTCACCTCAGTTATAAAACGGTGCCTCCTCCCTCACTTATTTAGTCCAATATGATATTTATATTTATATCATGACCTATTTATTCCTATAATAAAAATTTCAATAAAAATTATATAGGTTTTGGTACTCTCAAAATACCAACACTAAGTCCTTTTAGAGGATATCCAAATGAGATGTTCCAAAGAAGAGGTATTCGTTCTAACTGATCAATTTCCTTTAAAAGTAATTTTTAACTTCTCCAAATATATGGTGTTAATATAAAATAATAACTTCATTGTCCTATTTATTTTTAATTGTTATTATTATTATGAAAACCACATTATAAACCCTCTTTTACATTAGACAATAATGAAGGTATCAGTCGTGCATACATACGACTAACCATCTCCACGTAACAATACAATTCATTTTTCATCACCATATTTTTTGGATGGGTATAATGATGGGTTTAATTAAAATATGTGATATATATGATATAATTATTATTATTTTAATTGGAATTTTGATTTATCTTTCTTTCATTCCATCAATCAAAAAATGGAATCATCATTTAGGCGTACACCAGACCTACAATCTTCGTGAATAGATTAACTCATATTTCTATCTCTAATTTATATGAATGAGGATAAATATTTATATATTATTTATATATTATTTTTAAAAACTAATTAATGTTCTTGAAATTTTTATACTAAGATCAAATTATAAGGTCTAATATAACTGAACTGATACATTCATTGAAAACGAAGTATTTACCACCCAAAATATTAATTTTAATAAAAAATTATTAGTAGGCCAGTGAAAAGTTGTTAAAAATAAATAATAAATTTTATGATATAATTATGTATATGAGATAAATATATAAAAAATACATATTTATTATAGACTAGTTATTAATGTAAATAAACAAATCAAAGACTTGTGGTAAGGGTTTGTTTCACAATCTCATCACTATTTGGGACTTATTATATTTAAGTCTCTAATAGGGAATATTTAGATTACATGTCCTTGTATTATAAAAAAAATTCAAAAAGTTTTTTACTATTATATTATAAATTTTTAAATTATTTTTTTACCATGATATAATTTATACCAAACGGATTGAATATAATATTTTTATAATTTTACAAAACAAGGTACTTTGTGACATTTTTAACAAATAATACAGAAGGAATGTTTTTTTAACTAATACAACATGAATAGGTTTTCCCCCTGTCATTATGCATTAATAATTTTATTCCTTTAATACCAACATACAAAGTCTTTTTAAAAAGAAATACTATTCCATAGTAATTAGGAATCTTTTGAAAAAAAATGTTCTCAGAATGAGAAGGATATTTTCCTAAAATATTATTTCTAGTGACCATTAAAAATGATTTCACCTATAAAGAAACATTATCTAGTTTTTCATTTTCATTAATAGGGATATGATCCATTGATTCCATTAATTTTCTTTATATTTATTTGTTGTGTTTATAGAGGCACATCATTTATGAATTCCATTACATTTCCATGGGTTATGAAATTATGAAATATTTATGAAACCAATTTACTTTCATGAGTTTTTATATGATTAATAATTTATGTTATTGTGGAACACATATAAATGGTTTTCATTATGTGACTAGTGGAGCATATATGTATCTCAAATGTTTTGGTAAAATCTTTATGTATCATGTGATAAAAATTGGAAAGAAGTCGATTGGATTGATCCACTATTGGAAAATAGTGTTTCTTGATCCACCGTGAGAAATAGGTGTTTCCATATAGATTATGTGGATGGTCTTGATTTTTAACCCAAAAATATAAAAATTATTTCTATATTTATGATGAAACCAAACTTTTATCACCAGATAATAAGATTCATGATTGACTTATGTTTATTTTTCACTCTTATGATCAATGTTTTCGAAAAAGAAATTTTTTCCCCTGAATTATATGTATGATCAATGAAATTTTGGGTGTGAAAATCATAGGCTTTGTTCATGATCATATGACCTTATTCTCATAGTATATTTATATATTATCCTAGATTTATATCTCCTATGTTTAACATTACTATGCATCTGAGCTCACAGTTTCTTAGGTTTCTTACCCCAAGTGATGATGAAAGAATTCAGTACGGTATGCCAAATAGGGTTACTATCTGAGAAGATCATTGTGTGAGATTTCGAAGATATTTCCTAGAATAATAATATTTTATATATAAACAAAAATAATCTTAAATGTTATGGTTCTCACATGGATAATATTGTTATGTATTGAATATTCATCTAAATATATGTAATATTTGTGTATGAAAAGATCATGTCATTATATATAATTCTCCAGGAAAGGTTGTACAATATTTATATGACCATATCTACAACCATGAGATATAACATAAATGCACTATGTTGGTTCAACGTAAAATAATTGTACATCTGAAGCCTAGATACCTCATCTTCAGCCACATTCTCTTCTTGAAAAATAAACTATACTCCAACTACATGAATATGGAAGTTATAATAATCCAACTTATTATGAAGAAGATGATATTGACTCCCTACCACTAGAAATAGATGGTAATGTCCTGAAATTTTTTTGGGGAGGCCCCAAATTTCGACATCTTAATTACTCAATGTGGTCTTTCTGAAAATGGTATTACTTACACCAAGGCATTCCACACAGGAGGAAAACCATGCAACCATCAATGGTTTTAATTTGGCTTCTACTTGCACCATATACAATATCAAAGATATATTTATAGTCACTAGTTAAACAACCACCCTATCTGGATTCAAAAAAACTATATCCCATTTTATCTCCTTCCCTCATGTTCTTCTTGGTTATGATGGTCTAGTTTACATTATCTAAAATTATGGTAAACCCAATGTCATTTATATAAGATCAGTTGGTGTATACTAGACCATCCTCAAAATGACATAATGTCACCAACACATCGATAGAAAGAGTGAGGGTGAATAATTTAACCTACATGAACACTAACATAATATTACATAAAGGACATGTTACCCTATTTTTGATGTATAAAATCTCTATCCTAGTCCAATATCATCATTTTAGGAAGGAAATATTCGATAAAGTCTGTATGAACTCCATCCCAGGAAATTCCACGACTAAAATACACATGGGTAATAACATCCACCCATAGCATGGAAGAATATAGAAGCATATAAATTGATATATTCATGCTCCCCTTAGAAGCTATCCCATGATTCTCTAATATAGTCATCTTTCCATCCATCTGTACATATGTGGACTGAGGTCCTCCATCAAAATAAAATGTGGTCAAATTCTACAAATGAAATTTGTGTCAACTCTTCTATATAATGGGAAGTTCGTAGGGATTCATATATTCTAATCATAAGACATAGGAACCCTATCGAAACTGGGCATCAACACCCATATCAGGTACAATATGAGGTCATATGGGTGGCACTTTTATAGGTAACACTGGTGGCTCTGGACCCACTTCCTTTAGAGCATGGTCATCAAAGCCCTCCTAGTTCTAGCCAAGAGGGCTCCATGGTGTCATAACTCTAGGAATGCAGAAAATATAACATTGATTGGATTTTATAATTGAAAAATCCATAGATATTATAATAGAATCAATGAAAATACATTCTATATAAAAGTCACACCCCTTTTTATATTCCTAAATCTAGTTCTAGGTGACGTTTAAATCTTAATAATCGAAAGAGATACTTCTTACTACCCACTAATGAGTTTCTGTTAAGGTCAAAATCTATTTTATAAGTCAAGGGTCCCATTATATGGAATTTCAATTTTAATTTATATAGGAAAACACCATTTAAATTGAAATTTGAATCCCCATTTAATGGTGATGGATCCATTTAATAGTTTATTTCATTTAAGTTTTTAATTATTTATATAGTAATATTTTCAAATGGTTGAATTATATAAATCACCATATCCAATTTATAGATGACCTAAATTCATAAATTTAAATATGTAATTTATTTAACCACAATAATGAACATTTTACAACCCATGAAACCAATGGTCCATGACTCAACATTCCATAATTGACTACTTATGGTGTCATCATCAATATATGATGGAAAACACTTTTAGGTTGATGCAAATAATTTATGTAACCAATTATGTCCGACATTCCCCAACATGACTCATATAAAAATTTCATATATATTTATAAATCAAGGAAATTATATAATTAATAATAAATAAAAGAAATGATATGGTCAAATATTACATAAAAAAACGCTTGCCATGGGAATCCCTACATGCCAAGAATGATGCGTGAGTCAAAAATTCATTTTAATGCCTTCCAAGAAATAAAGGATGCCTCTAGAATAATATTTACCATCACACATCATGTTCATCACCCATTAGTGAAATATAAATATATATAATAATAGGAATCAAAAATTCAATTCCCAATGATAGTAATTTTTTTCATATACCTGGGTTAGCTACTCTGAAGCATAGTATAATTTCCAAAGTTATATACATCATAATATCATTTATATCATCCATAATAATAATGAAAATGATTGAAACCAATGATACCAATTTGAAATGTCCTAGAGCTAGTTCACAAATAAGTAACCAAACTTAGTAAGTCACATGCCCCAAGCACACCTCCCCTTAATCTAGAGCCTTCAGAGTAGCAGTGATTGTCCACGGTGGTATATCAGGGAGACTAGACACTCATGATATAAGTAACAGATTGGTTTAATAGACATCTAAATAGTGTACATGTGATATTAACTTAAAAAATAATATAAATCATCCAGAAAAAATAAATATTCATCAATAGTAATATCAATTACCATATAAAAATGATGCAATTTCATGTCTCTAAAAAATGAAAATAAAAACAAGGATATAGGCACACATACAAACATATTTATCAAACGAACAAAAAATATCAAATTACTATCTCTAGATAGAATAATGATCAATAGATCGGTCCTATCGTCCCATTCTCCCATGTTACAATAAAACCAAGAATCGTCAACCAAGCACTTTCACATATCCCTACAGTTATCCATGAAGTCTTTCCCAATAAAAAATAGAAAACCGTTTAGTGTATGAGATATACTCAGTAGGCCACCACCAATGGTTTCTAGAACTATCTATATCATGAATATAATTTGAGTAATGTGTAGAGAAAATAACAGTAAGGAAGTAATGTAAAATTTAATGGGATGACCATTATTCCTAAAGGACACTGAGCTGATACTACCTACTTTGGCATGGTCCAGGAAACCTCTAAATAGATTTCTCCATAAAAAATGCATATAAGTGTATGTAAATATATGTGTATATATTCTATATATATTTAATTATGTCTATAGATATATGTTAACAAATGTAATGATATACAGGACAAAAGGCGTGACTCCAGAATCCATATCTAGTCCACAGAGTCTCATAATATAGTAAAGGATTCCATTCCTAGGTATCATGAATCATAATGGTCTCTATTCCAATGTATCATAGGTATATGGGACCTCATTCCTAAGTATAAAATCAATAGGTATGTCATTCTTGAGTATGAAAAGTATATGGGAATCCTTGATCAATTATCATACCATTAGGGATTCCATGGTAGATTATCACTAGTATTGGGGATGTCGCTCTCGAGAATCACAATTATAGGGGACTGCATTCCTAAGTATCACAAGTATATGGAATTCCATGAACATTTATCACAAGGTTATAGAGTTAGATATGTCATATAATTTATTAATGTGCCTCATAAACATGAGAATAACTATTTTTTATGTCAAATCACATGACGTGGTCATACCTCTCACTTTCCACTTAATTTATTCCAATTATTATATTTATGTATCAATCCAAAAACACACAAGATATAGTTTGGTCACATATTAATTAAAAATATCAAGGGAAATTACACAGGAACACCTCAAAAGGTGGAATATGTCGATGGGGACAGATTCTAGGAATAATAAGGAGGCATGTAGTTTTATTTATCAAAGATAACAAATTAAACAATGTATATGTATAATTTTATAGAAATTCTTGGATGACTAGACGTGAGGAAACATAATATAAGGTAACAATACATGAGGGATAATTTATAAACCAATTACCTTAAACCTGTTATAGAGTAATCATCTAGTTTTGGCAAATGATTTGACCTCTTATGAGAGAAAAAAGGTAAACAAGAAAAATTCCCCAAAAATTGGGAATATTATCTTACACAAAAATGTTAATAAAGATGGTGATATAAATCTATAAAATAAAGAATATGATCAATTATCATACAAATGAACTTATTATTTGATTATTTGTGGTCTTATCAGAGTCTAGATGAGGAAGTTTCCTCAATTCCTAGGTTAAGGCCAAAGTGAATCTTCATAGGATGAGATGCACTGTATGGAGGAGAAGATGAATAAAATAAGGGTCATGCCATTTTTAAAGGGAAAAAAATATTTATGACGTGATTATTTTTCACATCATGTAAATATAGGTTTCCCCCATAGAAATACCAATGCATTTAATGAATAGGGTCTCGCTTGACAAATTCACATCATGATTTTAATTAATTTAGTTAATCAAATTCACATCGTGAATTGGTAATGTGACCAACTCTATCCCTCTATTCCCATCTACCCAAACAAAAATTATTCAACTAATGGCACATAAAAAATTTGTAAGCAAAAAAGATAAAATTACCAAAGTCTAAACCAAATATATAGATCCATACCTAATTGGTGATCATGTTTTTGAGCGTGTCAAATTAGATGTTTATTTTAAACTAGAATTTCAGCAGTATAACAACAATGCTTGGTTGTCTCTCGATGGAGCCTTGGATAATAAATTTAAAAATAAATATCTGATTAAGAAATTAAAAGGGGAATGGGTTTTTATAAATATTGTGTTTTTTTTCTTAAAAAAATTGAAATTATATTAATACTGAGAGAAACTTGTTGGAGAAATCGTGATCAACCCGGGTAAGTGTCCCTTGACACTCAATCCTTCATCAATCTCAACGGAAAGCTAAGGAAAATTGATTCCATGATTTAATACATACAGAATCTAGTAATGTTATGCAAGTTATTACTAGATTACCACCAAATATTTCTTATATAAATAGGATTGACTATTGTCCACCGCTAAAAGTCAACAAACATGAATCAATGTAAACAGAGAACTCAATCAAGGAATCTCATCAACAACGTGATGATATTACCAGATTAATGTCAATGATATAATATTCTAAAATACTAGAACATTAATATTCATATGTTCAATCTACTATATTTTATCAATACACGTAATCGATTTTCACACTCATGAAATGGAAGGGGTGAGAAAAGAGGCAACCACACACAAATCATCTCTATATCCTGGATATGCATGGAAACATGGGGATTATTGTTACATTGATTTGAATTTGACCATACTAGAATAAAAACAAATTTAGAGGGTATAAATTATGAATAATTAAGAAAAAATGAAGAAATCTATTACATTATGAAGATTACAAGCATGGTGCTCGTGAATACAAAAAGGAACACCCCGAAATTGATCACTAAGAGGAAAAGAAGTACATGAGGAAGAACATAACTAAAAAGGATATAGGGAGCTCTAAAATTATACTAACCATAACCCATGTCCGTGTAACCTCATATAATGAGGGATAGTAGATATTTTAGGGACAGAAACATCACACCTTCCACAAAAGAAGTCATGTTCTTAAGGGACTAGGTCACTATTCAGGGAAGACTTTTTTATACATCTTCATCTGCTGGTTGACTAAACAAAAGTCATTCAATTATTCTGAAATTTGGAGGAGAGGTGAAAAGAGGATTTATATGTCCAAGGAAAGTGTACTTATCCCAAATGGATATTTGAGCGCCATGTTATGGCCCAAATAATGAATGGTGGTACAATCTGGCCTGCCTAGAATTTCATCAAATTGTTGGACCATTTTGGCCTTCAAAATGGACGAATTGGGCTCTATGATATTCTAGAGAAATGCATACCACATATTTTTAAAATATTAAAAAAATTAGCCCAATTAGATTCCCTAATTTTTCAAGGTACATATTAATTCCCACCTGCATTCTTGGGCTTACGCAGTTTGGCCCATTTTCCTTGAATTTCATCATGGGATCCCCAAATCCCTTCCTTGTACAATGTAAACAGCGAAACAAGTAAGATTTACCTACAAAACAATGAGAAAAATTATTTAATTGAATAAAATATGTAGTGGAATTTATTATTTTCTTTGGAATATACATTACAAAACATGTTTAAACAGTGGTGTAAGGGTAGAATTAAATAGTGAATCATTATACAATCACTCCCAAACACCTAAACATTTTCAATCATGGGAAAAGATACATATAAAAAAGAATAGGCTTTTATATATTCCCAAAATTCTAAATATTTAACAATTGAGCTAATTTTAATTCATTAATGTAATGCGATCAACGCAAAAACTGTACGAAGGAGTTCTTCCTAGTGAAAATAGAAAAGGATGTCTCATAAATTATATCACAATGAACATAAAAGAGATTCATGATACCAAATTGAGCATGGAATTAAGAAGTAAATAATTCTACTAACTCTCCATGTGTGTGTGTGTGAAAACCATTCCATGTTATTCCTTCCCCTTTCTATCTAATCAATATAGGTTATTTTAACATTTTTAGCTTAAATGATTTTGTCCATCGAACCTACCCTACATCATTGGAAATTATTTTTCAAGATCCACTCACTTCTGCATTCTCGTAATGTTAAAGAATAACCTCCTAACCTAGATATACTTATATGTTTTACATCTCATCACTCCCCTCATTTATTATTTTTTTTTCAGAAGTTTTATTTGAAACAAATCTCACATTAATTTTCAACCCTTGATTGATCTCCTCACCCCACTAATTCTAATAGTTATAATAACATCAAAGGTTGAGAAGTATTGGTTTTTTACCTTCCCTAGACATAACCCATTTTTGAATTTTTTACAGCGTACAATTGTCATATATCTAGTACACAAGCATAGGTCAATTCGGTACAGTAATAAAACTGATTGGATAAGTAATGAATATATAGAAATATCAATTTAAACTAAAGAATATTAACCTAACATATATTTACCTTTAATTAAGTATTAATTTTTCACACTTTTTATTTTGGTGCAAATATGTGTGGAGATATTAGTGACATTGTTTTTCGAAAAAACTACTCACATAAGGGAAATTGATCATCTCTAAGGTTTCACCAAGATATAATAATTTATATCATTGAAAGAAATCCTAACTCACTAAAAATCACTCCCTTATGAAAAATTAATACCAATATTCATTACATGAATGATATTGGTTTTCATCAAATGTTAAAACAACATGGAATAAAAAATTTCAACATGAATTTTTAGTAATTTAAATGATTTAGTGATCATATGGTGGGAGTAAAAATACCAAAAAAGAAGAAAATAGTTCAAATAAGAAAGTAATTGGAAATCATAATGAACTAAAGAAGAGTTGGAAAATTGAAAATAACATAAATAAGTTGAAAATGCAAATAAAGAATAAAGACAATGAAAATTATAATGAAATCGATAATACGAGGAACATTGAAGATACTGTAAAGAAGGATAAAAGAAAAGAAAGAAGAAAAACAATTAAACTCCTAATGAACTATGTAATGTATCCCCCCCCCCACACACCTAGAATGTGCAGTGCTCTCTCTGTAATAATTGAGAATGTCAGAATGAAGGATAAAACATGGTGTGTGTCACTGGTATGTTGCTTCTAGAAGGTGGATTTCCTTCACCTAATTCTATGTAAAATCATTATAGATGAGTTTAAGTAATTCCCATTGATGGTAAGGCTTCATATAGTATTCTCATGAAAAATCTATATTACACAAAGAGGTAAAAATTAGTAATATTATAAGGACCTATCCATCGAGAATGAAACTTACCTAGGTGAAGCTTTAGCTTGGAATTTTACATGAGGACCATCTCACCAATATGAATCATCTACTAATGAATCATTAAATCTTGGATAACCTTTGTATTCTCTTTCTATATGTGATATTTCATGTATTCATCACATCTAATTACTTCCAACTCTTGAATTTGTATCTTTATATACTCACATGCATCTGAACGATTCATTTTACATTGTTTAATAGCCCAATATGAATGTTGTTCAACATCCACTGGGAGTTTAAAATAATTTCCAAACACAATTCTATATGGTTACATTATGATGGGGTATTTAGAAGATTTATGGTATTCCCAATGTTCATAATACAAACACAAACACTAATCATTACTGTTGGGTTTTACTATTTTTTCCAAGATTCTCTTAACATCCTAATTATAATTTTCTTATTTTTCGTTAGTTTTTGGTCATATACAATGAATATTTATGATCAACCCCATACATAAAAAGAAAAATTTTATTGTTGCGATTGCAAAAATGAGAACCCTGATCACTAATAATGAATCTTAACAAACCAACCCAACTAAAAATCAGGGACTTTATGAAATCAACAATAACTCAGGAGTCATCAGTCGTAGTAGCCTTTGATTCCACCAATTTAGATACATATTACATATCCAATAATATATTCAAAAATCCAAATGAATTCGAAAATGCCCACATGAACTTAATTCCCAACACATAAAAAATTTCATTGAATAAAATGTGTGGTTGGGGCATTTCATTCCTCTTGGATATATTCCCTATGAAATGAGAACGACTACATGACTTGAAAAATCTATAGGTATCCCTATAAATTTTTTCCAAAAAATTCTTTATTCAAGGACCTTTCAAGTTATACGTTGAGAGACAAACTGTCTAACATAAGACATTGTGTGGTAGAAGGTCAAAACAGAGGTGAAATCAGGGTCAGGGACACACCGGAAAACTACTTGGTCCCCACAAATTCTCCAAAATATGTGTCATCCCAAATGTACCACTGAGATTTATGCATAAGTATATGGCATTGTGAAGTGATAAAATAATTGTGTACCCTATATGTTTCTAGATAATTCACAATATTTGCATAATAGGGGGTATGTTCCACAACATCACAAAGTTTCTCATGAAAAAAGAATTCTTGAATGGGGAGGGATGAGTCAACATGTTGGTCCTGTGGTGGAGAAATCCTACTAATGTGTTCTGCTTCCACATTTTCCACCCCAATATTATCTCTAATCTCAATGTCAAACTCTTAGAGGGGGAAAATTCATTGGATGATGTGTGGCTTAGCTTCAGGATTCATCAGGCAAAATCAAAGGGCAGTATGATAAGAAAAGACAATGACTTTTGACCCAAGAAGATATGAATGAAATTTTTCCAAGGGGAAAAATAAAAAGGGGTTCCTTTTTAGTGGTTGTTTAGTTTAATTTTGAAGGTTCATGGGTATATGGGCCATACAAAATCACATGAGGATCCCTCTCAATCCATTTGCGATAAAAGTACCCCAACTGCAATGTTAGTGGCATCACACATAAGTTCAAAATAAAGATCCCACATTTGTGGGTGGATGATTGGAGGTGATGTGATACTAATTTTTAGAGAATTAAATGTATTTTAACATGTTATATCATACCAAAACTAATTTTTTTTGTAATAACTGAGATAATGTAAGTGCGCTCTTACTAAAGATGTTAAAGAATCGGCGGTAAAAACCAGCTTGACCCAAGAAAGATGTCACCTCACAAACACATTTTGGATATTTAACAGATAATATTAATTCAATTTTAGATTTTTCAACTTGAATTCCCTTACTTTAAATGACATTCCAATGAACTATCCCTCACTCAACCATGAAATGGAATTTCTCATTATTTAAATCCAGATCTTTTTCAATGTAGTGGGGGAGTGAATGACATAGGGGTTCCAAATAATCATCAAAATAAGAAACATATAAGGTGAAATCATCCATAAAGACTTCCATTAAACTCTGAAGGTACTTAAAAAAATACTCAACATACATCGTAGAAAAGTAGTAGGAGTATTAAATAAACCGAAAGGAATCCTTCTGTATGAAAATGTACCAAATGGATAGGTAAATGTTGTCTTTTCTTCATTCTCATGGGATATATAAATTTGGAAATAACCCAAATAGATATCAAGGAAACCCTAATATACTTAATAGACAATCATTCAAACATTTTTTCAAATAAATGTAGAGGAATGTGGTCATTCTATGTGGCTTGATTTAGTCAACGGTAGTCAATATAGACACTCCCACTATTATGCACACGTGTTTGAACCAACTCATTCCTTTCATTTGAAAAAACTATAATTCCAATATTTTAGGCACAATTTTCACTGGGCTAATAGATTTACTATTAAATATAGTATAAATTATCCCAGTAGTATGTAATTTATTAACTTCTAATTTTACCTCTTCATGGAGAGTGGGATTCAACCGACATTGATATTATATTACAAGAATAGCCTCAGTAACCAAAAGTATATGGTGCATAAAAATAGAGGGTATAATCTTGATAATATCATCCATTTTTCATCATAAATCCCCATTAAACTCTCTAAAAAGGATGAGCAGTTTGATTCCTTCTGTGGATAGAGGTTATTCGAAAGAATGATTAGAAATTGGTCAATACCTTCAAGATATACATATATTAAATTAGAAAGATGATGTTTATGTTCCAACGCCGATATTTTTTTTATTGGGGGAGGGGGTTTAGGGTGAGTGAGTTCGATGAAACTATCTATCTACTCATGTTTATTCTCTATGGAAAGACAATCTATGGAAATGAGATTTGAAGAATCATCGATGGTCATGGGTACCTCAGAATGAACACACTATGAAATTAAAGCACAAAATTTACATTTCTTAGAACCCAAATAACAATCAAAACATGAATCAAAACTCAAACATCCAAGAGAGAAGAAGAGGAAAATGGGTCAGAGTATGGGTTGAGAAGAGGGGTTTTTGTGCGTGTGTGTGTTATTTTATAGCACTTCTCATAAATATATAGGAGTACTAGAGTTATTTTCAATGGGGTGTTTCATTTCCTCATTGATGTTAAAACTTACTTTTTCTCCACTGAACTCCATGGAGAACAAACCGACGTGTACAGTAATGGTAGACATTTTTTAGGAATAACCTCCCAAGTATGATATGAGAATGTCCTTGGGTTTAGGTATCTTCCATCTAAAGAATATAGAAATATGTGAGGAAGATGAGATTCTTCACTCTTTTAAGGGCATCCTCAATCACTCAAGTTGGATGAATAGTACTCTGGTTTGCAAGTTGCACGACAATGCCTATTGGTTGAAGCTTTGAAACCTGCTGAGAATTATACACTAAGTGATGCATTACATTAATGAAAGCACCTAAATCTTGAATAGAATCAGAATATAAGTTCACCCCTATGGTATATGGTTGCATGAATGTTTATGGATCCTTACTTTTTTGGCATTATTGGTTGAATCATGGTCAATACATTCCTTCCCAAGTTGACTCACTCATTCCCCTTCATCCTTCTTCATTTGGTGAAAATATCTTTATAAAATATGGCATATCGATGGATTTGTTTAACTGCATCAAATAAAGGAATGTTAACTTGAATTTTGTTAAATTTATCCATTATTTTCTTTTTCAATGACATTATAAAAATTCCTATTATATTTGTAGAGTAATTGGGGGAAAGGAAGAGGAATGGATTGTTCTTTTGAATCATCAATGATAATTTTATTACCCTTTTTATTTTATTTCTTCATTAGAATATTTTATGGGTGTTGAAATAGTGTTTTCAAGAGGGGGGACATACCTGTTGGGTAGAATCCTTATACATTGAAACATCCTTACGAATACAATGTGTTATTGAACAAACATTACCTTTATATTTTCGATTGGAACTGAGATCGGAAGGTAATTGTCCAAAACCATGCATCTTTAACTCACCGTTGGTGTTCCCCAATTGACCCACTTGAGTTTTTGGGTCATGAATTGCTGATTGTGTGGTCTGTTGGAACTGGGGGTTCTGGGTTTCCATTTTCATCACAATATCCTCCAGTCATGGATCATATTTTGGAGGAGGAGGATATTTTTTAGAATGTGAACGATAAAAAGGTTCCATACTATGGCCTTGATGATACCAATTCTGCTCGGGGTACCTAGAGTTTACTTCTTTTTGGTAATGGGGTTTTTCCTGACACCTAGGGTTTGGATTTGGACTTATTATTACTTTCATGAAGGGAGGTTCTTGTTGCAATGGACACCCTGGGATCATGGCTGCACAAGACTCATGTGAATCTTAATGTTGTGGGGACTGGTCAAAAAAATGATTTTTGTCATAAAAAATACCACAATCTAATGGAATTGAAGAATAGTGTGGGTTACCTTATTCTTGATCTAATTTCCTTATAAGGGTATGCATCTCATCATGTTTATTATAAACCTTTTGTTCTAGGAATGAATGACTTAGCTCATGAACTCCTCAGTTGGGTGCTATAGCTCATGTACCAAATTGTTGTTCATTTTGAGCTGTATTGTCACTTAAGTAATCAGCAGTAGAAAAAGTTTTATCAACTAAGAAACCACTAGTTTCAGCATCAATAATTACATGATTCAAGTGGATATGTACCACTTAGAAATATTGGATTAATAGTTGTTCACAAATCTGGTGGCGGGGTAGGTTGAGCAATGTCTTTTGAATCTCTCCAAGTATTCATGAAGGGTCTCTCCATGTGATTTCTGAAGCCCACAAATTTCATTCCAAATTTATGAAGTTTAGGAGGCATGGGAGAGCATATCATGAAATAGTCATTTATAGTCATTCCATCCCCCAATTGTGCAAAGAAGATGTTATATCCAATCTTTTTCTACACTGTTAAGAGAGAAAGGGAAGGCCCTAATCTTAATTAGCTCCTTAGATACATTTTGGGGTTTCATGGTGGAGCACACTATGTGAAAATATTTGATACATTTGTGAGGTCCCTTACCATGATGACAATGGAATTTGGGAAGTATGTGGATGAGGCCATATCTCAACCCAATTTTGGATGCTTCCACGGGATATTGGATTTACGTAGGTTAGTACTCCACATCTGGGGAGGTCATTTCTTTTATGGTTTGATTTTTTAGAGCCCTTTTTTGGGATTGATTGGGTTCAATGTTTTTTGTCTTAGGACCAATTGAGATTTAAAAAGGGTTTCATTGGTGTTTCTTTATTGAATTTCTCTATATGAATTGACTTGTGAGTTAAGTGATTTTTCAATTTCAGGGTCAAATTCTTGTAGTATTTCTTTACGAGATCTTTTCAAGAAACAATGATGTACAGTTTGATTGATTGACTGTTTTTTATTTTTTAATACATGATGAATGAAATGAAAAAAATTAAGAATTTAATGGAGAAAATAAATGATAATCTCATACTACAAAATTGGAAAGAGAGAGATAAAAAATTAAGTGAGAGAGAGTGAAAACAAACAAAACCCAAAAAATCACAAAAACCCAAAACATAAAAAAAAAATGGGGGTTATATATTGAAAGGATTAGTAATTAAGAAGTAAAATAAACATATAAATTTATATTATGAATAAAAAATCTGGATCCCCCAAAACGGTGCCAATGTTTTATCACATTGTCGAGTTCATCAAATTAGATGATTATTTTGAACTATAATTTCTGCAATATAGCAGCAACCCTGAGTCATCTCTCGAAAAAGACATAGATAATTTATTTTGAAATAAAAATATAATTAATAAACTATAAGGGTAATGGGGTTTTATAAAACATGTGTTTTTTCCTTTAAAATTTGAAATTGAAATTATATTACTATTGAGAGAAACTGATTGGAGAAATCATTATCAACCCGGGTAAGTGTCCCATGTTGCTCAATCTGTCATCACTATCAAGTGAAAGGCCAGGATGATGGATTCATTTACTATATAAATACTGACACCATTAATGGTATGTGAGTTCTTACTAGGTCACCACCTATAATTTTATTGATCAAAGGTATTGATTATCGGCGATTGCTCAAATTCTAAAAACATGAATCGATGTAAAAATAGAACTCTATAAATCAATCACATCAACAATGTGATAAGATAACTAGATTTGCGTCAATGATAAAATATTACACAAGAAAATAAAATACATATTCATATGTTCAATCTCTGGGATTTTATCATACTATGCAATCCATTAACACACACATTAAACGGATGGGGTGAGAAAAGAGGAAACTTCACTCAAATCATCACAAGATTTAGGTTATTCATGGATGCATGGGGATATTTTTCCTTTTATTTTTATTTGATCATACCAGAATAAACAAAAATTTAGAATGTATAAATTAATAACAATTAACAAAAAATCGGTAAATCAATTACTTTATGAAGATTTCAAGCGTGGATCTCAGGACTACAATAAGGAACACCCCCCAAATTGATCATTAAGAGGCTAGGAAGTACATGAGGGAGAAGTGAACTAAAATGGATGAAGAGAGCTCTCCAATTTGACTAACCTTCACCCATGGTCGTGAAACCTCATATAATGTGGGATAAGAGAGATTTTAAGGAAAAAAACATCAGACTTTCCACAATAGAAGTCAAGTGCCTAAAGGACAAGTTCCCTATTCTCGGTAGACATTTAAATGCTTATGCATCCATCAATTTTTCTGATAAAAACGTTTTCCATTGTCATTAAATTTGGTGGAGTGGTGCGAATATGAGTTTTCTATACATGGGAGGTGGAATCAGTCCAACTGGATATCTGAGGCCCGAGTTATTTCCCAAATAAAGAAGGGTGGTCTAGTATGGCCCGCCCAGAATTTCATCACATTATTAGCCTATTTTGGCCCTCGAAATAGATGAATTGGGATCCATGATATTATAAAGAATTGTATCTATTTTTTTATTCACACACCCATTTTTATCTCAATTTGATGCACAGATTATCCACAGTACTTATTAATGTCCACATACACGCTTTGGGTCTCACACAGTTTGGCCCGTTTTCTATTAATTACATCAAGGGATCTCCAAATCACCTCCTCCTATAATGTAAATAGAAAAACAAGTAAAATGTCCATATTAAATAGTGATAAACATTAATTAATTGAATCAATCATTATTTTTAATTTATTATTATATTTGGAATATTTAATACTATACCAGTTTAAAATAGGGGAGTATGGGTGGAATTGAATAGTAAATCATTATGTGATCAATTGGAAAACCATGATTGATACATTATGAAAAAATAAATTCCCCATTACATAAAGACGTTAATTCCACAACAATATCCATCCTCCTACAATCATGTACCATGTAATATAATCCCTATTATCTTGATATCTCGAATCGAGTAGGTTTCATACCGGTTTAATCAACCTATATGTTCAATGTCGCTTTCATTGAATTTCAATAAATGAACTCACCCAGTAATCACCATGGCCAAGGACATATGAAATTAGTTCTATTATAATCAAAGCAAATTATATATCAACTTACTTCAAGGGTGATAATGGATAAATCATTTATCCCATTATCCATCATTGCATTATATCTTCTGAAACACCCAATGTATCCAACCTATCTGTGAGCATATTTCATTTTGGTATTCATAAAAAACTAAAAGTTTATGTTTCAGGATATACATTAATGATAAACATAATTTCTAACGATCAATATATTCTCCCGCATATATGAACATAAAATAACAAATAGAAATATAGATTTCATATTTGAGGGTATGTTCTCTTAACCTCCTATTATGAAGATTACTAAAGGATAACACCATGAGAAGGCGTCTCATTGTCTTATGAGACTCCTACCATTGATAGACTATATCATCTATGCCCTATTATAAAATAACAACCTTCCATAAGATGATTTTTAAGAATAATGTCGTGAATCCTCTAGCTTCTCATCATTAAGGAGAAATTTTATGACCATTCCGCATGACCTATTTTATTAACACATTATCAAAAACAAATTTCACGAAAAGGAATATTAATAATGAGGTATAAAAACATATTTAATAATGAATTCCTGTAATCAAGTAATAAATAAGTTAATTATATGGAACCAACTCTAAAATATCTTACTTTCACTAAATCCAACTGAAGAGAACATTTAGTTCACTATAACTCAAATGATACTCATTGATTAGCTGATATGATTCCATGGTCTAGGGGACTACATAATTTTCCTATGTGGTTACAATTCTCATCACAACATCACCTCATTGAGAAAATACTGCAATAGATGAAAAATCTGAGGTTTGACATTTTTCATTTTTTTCCTTGTCTCCATGGAGAGATCTACTAGTAAATGTTATCATAATAAACTGTGATACAATATTTACTCCTAGTCACCACATCAACCTCTTGGATTGTTTTTTAATCCACACTACTTCTTTGGCTAAATAAAAATTTGTAATACACTCAAACTACACTGTAGAGTCGATGACAACCAGCAAATTTGAACTCTTCTATTAAAAAATCCTCTATTGAGACAAAAGATGTATCAATACTATAACTTTAGATCATGATGATATATCTAAAATAAGGTATCTTTAAAACCCATAACGTCTAGAGTAAAATATCTTCTATAAACCAGAAACATATCATTACTTAACCTCAAATACTGTAGGATAGCCTTGAAAACACTTCAATGTTCTTTACTTTGGTTTTCATGATATCATCCGACAATTATCAAAAAAATAGAAACATAAATCCTTGTACATAACATGGAATAAATGATATATTGAATTACAAATTTTTTTGACAATGTACTTGTTATCTCTCTTTCATCTTGTGTCTAAGGAAACAATTCTTGGAATGATGTGTACTATGTGACCCCGGAACCAACCCCCTTTAGATTTTTTATACCTAACCCCTTTAGTATTTATCAAATTTATGTACCATTACATAGTCCATGAATACTCTTGGATAAAAATCACACATGATCTAGATCCCTTTAATGTAATATTCTTCACCTAAGTCCTTCATCGAGATGAAATTTATCATCCATTCCTTAAACACTTGTAAAGTTGTAATAACGTTTCTAATTAGTAATATGTCTTCAACATATACAAATATTTAAAAAACCTCACTACCACTAAAATTATTATAAATAAATGGGTCACATTCATACTTAATGAAAAAAAATTCAGTTATGGTTCCTCAAATCAAATGTTCCATAACCAATATGATTTATGTATTGCAGAAATGGATCTATACAACTTTCATACCTTTTTGGAATTGTATGGGGTTATCAACCTTTATTGTTGTGTTATGTAAATATCCTTTTGAAGGTTCCCATTAATTAAACCGGTTTTGACATCAATATTCCAAATCTCATAGTCATGTTAAGCTACTATGAAAAAAAATATGGTGGACTAACACATAAAAACTATAGAAAATGTTTCATCATATTAAATTACTTAACATTGTCCTCATCCTTTAGCCACTATCAATGATTTATTGGTATTTATGTTACCTTTAATATTCATCTTACTACAGAATAACCGTTTACACCAAATAGTTTTTACATAAACAATGGGATTCGTTAGACACAAAACTTGTTTTGGATATAATGAATTCATCTGATAATCCATTTAATATTTCCATGATACATATTTTGATCTCTATACTTCCTCTTTTTAGGAGAAAGGAACATTATTTCCAAATAATAATTTTTCACCAACATCTTGGACTATAAAGTCATATCTATCAGGTTATTTAACCTCTCTAGTGCTCTTCTACATTACATGTGTCCCAGTAACTGGTTACTTCATAAAGACCTGTTAAATTGGTTTCTATAAAAACGTTTTTTTATCATAAAAATAAAAATCATCAAAGTCAATATTTTCCCACTATCCACCTTGAGTGTGTTCCCCATCTCAGGAGTGCAACATGTCTCGTTGTAATCACTTTCTTATAGGATGGGTTGTATAGTAAGTATCCCCTTTTTTTAGGATACTCTAAAATTATACACTTTTATCCTTAGGGTGGTAGTTTAATATTTGAGCTAGCCATAACAAAACAATCACAACACCATGGAAAAAATGTGACAAAAAGGGTTTATTTCCACTCTGTGACTCAAAGGGAATATGATTTTTCACATTAGTTGGTCTAGGGTTTAGTAAATATGGTTATGTACATAAGTCATATCCAAAAATGCATAATGTAAGGATTGTGTGACACACCATCAACCTTACCATGTCCAACATGGTATACTTCCTCCATTCACAAACATCATTCCACTATAGTGTATATAGTGGAGATAGAAAATCTAAAATATCATACTCCCATATAAAATTTATAAGGTCTTGGATGAAATATTCACCACCTTGATAGGAACAAATTTTTTTGTCTTCTTAATTAAACGATTCTCAACCTCATTCTTGTACTATTTTAAATTCTCAAAGGAGTCATACTTATTACTCTTTATGTATATATTACCCTACCCCCACATGTCATCAGTAAAAGAAATAATGTATGAGGATCCACCTCGTTCCTCTACTTGAAGTGGTACTCAGACATCATTGCAAACCAAATCTAGAAGAATTCTGGCCCTTTCACATTGATCCCCAAATGATTTTCTAATAATCTTAAATATTATGAAATCCAGAAGTCATTCAAGTTTATTAAGATACAAATATTATAAGAAATCATCATCATATAGATTTTTGAAACACTTTTCATTAACATTAACAATATGGTTATTCCCTAAATGGTGATTATATGAGTCTCATGTATTTATTTTAATATATATATCCAATATTTTTAATTAATAATATAATTCATAAATACCATTATTATATAATTCAATACATAAGGAATGATGTCTTCATAAAAGTAAAAACACTTATATCCAACGATGAAAATAAATCCATCCATATTTAAAAAATAAATATAAGAAATGTTCTTTTAACAATAGGCGCATAATACAAATTCATCATAAACAATCAATCAATCTTGTTAAAAATATGATATAGTAGTATCTAATTTTAAGAGAATCCATACTAACTCCATTGGAAGCCAGTAGATCCAAATAATGTTTGGTAATCTTCAAAAATATAAATTTTTCATGCATTTGTATAAAAATATGAGAACCAAAGATAGTATCTAATTACCAAAATGATGATATAGAATGATAAAACTCAATAATGAACACACCTAAATCTTACCCGTACAACTTTAGATGGGTTCAATTCCTCTTCCAAAAGAACTTATTAACATATGAAAAACATGATACATTTAGTTCCTTTCCATTCCTTTGGATATTTTTTTCATTGGAAAGATATTGTTCCATAGACTTAGACATGGAATGATTCTTTATCCTTAATTCATTATTATTCTTATTTTTATTCACTATATAGATAATGGGTTTGTATCATGCTAGGTCTTTATAATCATGGACCATAAGTGTAATAACTTATGAATGTTTCTTCTCGTGATTGCTCATATTATTCTTTTTAATAAAACTAGAATTTTTTCAGGTAGTGTGGAAAAAATGGAACATCTACCTAGATCATACATTAACTCAAATTCTAAAATGTGTAGTTTCTTAATTCAGTCAATAATCACGACTACATGTGCCCCAGCTGGCACTGGCTATCAAATATTACATGTGAACAATGCATTAGAGATCTCATATCTCTTTGATCTCACCTACTCTTGATTTATATCCTTAAAGTGATAAAAGTAGTTATATGTATCTATACCATTATGTTACAAGAATATCTATTTGAAAATGGGGGATAAAATGAAAAATTACCTAAATTATGTTATCTATATTTTTTACATAAGGAGTTATTTTTTCATCATTAGCCTCCTTGGATGGAAACTCGAGATGTGGAATTTCTAGACAGAACGATTTCCGTTTGCAGAACAGTATAATGGGAAAGATATATATTATTCATGGAAATTCATACCAGCGAGAAGTGTATCCATATCTAGTATAGAGTGAACTGATATTTTCTAAGTTGATTGATTTATCATTTTCTCCAAATTATGAAAATATTATTATTAATTGTTTTAATTAAAAAATATATTAATAAATTTAAAATTTTATTCTTATTAATCTCAAACTATTTTTAAAAACACAATATCCCTAACCATCAATTTAATAATTTCTTTTTGATAAGATATTATATTTTAAAAGAACCCTATTTCAATATCCATAACCCATACATGTTCCTGAAAAGTTATCTAAAGGGTTTTGGTAGGTGTTACATACAAAATACATTTACTCTAAGATCCTAGATCCAGTGAGTGGACTCCATAATCCATAAAAATTTTATTATATATTTCCACAACACTTGAATATTAGTTACACCATGTCCGACTTTAATAGACAACCCATGATGTAAACCAAGTTAATTGAACCCAAATCATAAAGATTAATGCACCATGATAATTGAAAGAACCCAAATATGGGTAGGTCAATAACAGAGAACTAGTAGGCCATTTCTAACATAAGAAGTACAATTTTTTATTTAATTAATATTTTTTGAGGTATTTTTATCCTAGATTGTAAGGCCAATTTTATCTCTTTCATGCCTTTTAAATATTGTGTGGATTTAACATAAGTTATTTACCATGGAGGATAAAACATTAATTCATAATACGGTTATATTTTATTCAATTTTTTGGTAGTTTTAAATTAATTAATCCCACATATTTCACAAACATAAGTAATTATCCATGAAACTAATAAAATAAAATATAAAAGGCATTATCACGAGATTAAATAATGGTTACTATATCTAGGGGGTGATAAATTGAATCTCAACCCTAGGGGAAAGAAACATGAACCGTATCTAGGTTCTTATTGGAGTACTCCAAATTGGATCTTATATATCACCTTGATTGGCTCTTCTTGAATCCTAGACTCTGATCACCACATCTCATTTGGGTGTTATATCCTTACATAATCTATAAGATCACTTTCTAGTGAGAGGAACTAATGGATTGGATAAAGGGGTTATATGATAATAAACCATGGGAACAAATTCTCATATATAATAAAGAGGAGGGGATGAGTCATTTCCCAAAAAAATATTAATTTAATAAAAATAAATTACAAGGCAACTAATCATATCAATGGGCTGGACTAATCATAGATCAATAACACTTTTCGCAATGAGTATACACTTGTAATCTTGTTATCAATTTCTTTGATTCATTCATTGATAAAATAATGCACCCCGAATTAATCCAACTAATTAAATTGATGAAAATTCCATCCAGTAATCCTTAACACACCTTCATCTATATTTTCTTAAAAAATTTATTTAATTTAAAATTAGTATTATACAAATTATCACTTGGAGGAAACTTCACATGATTATCAAAAAAATTAAGATTTAATACATTTAATATATAATTATCAATCCTATGACATGGTTTGTTCTTTTTCAAATAAATGTAATTATGAAAAAATGTGAATAAGTTTTATTATTTATTTATTTTTTCTCCAAAAAATATTGTTCTCACTATCTTTAAAAAATTTCATGATGTGTACTATTTCAGGTGATGTATACTATAGTGTATGGAAAGTAATACATTATATTCCTAAATTATTTCGACATTTCCTACCATATATGAGTTTAACGTGCATGTTTTGTATTATAACATACATTGAATGTATCCTCAGAGTTAGAAAACATGTATATTCCCATAACATGTATCTGATACATTACATGATAGAAAGCCTTGTGTTCCCAACCATGAGAATGTAGGAAAAACATTGCTTGTCTAGAAGTTACACAGAATTTATTTCTCTATTCCTTGTGCTAGTCTATCCTGATCTACAGAGATTTCCACTTTTATATATCACATACCAATTTTATTATATTTATCTTATTCAATTGGGGGATTTATATTTCCAATAAAACATGAAGTGTATATAGTAAGTACACAATATGTACTCGAGTTTTGTTGTGGAAGATACAATGGAACCTCATCATGGTGTTCGTCAAATGCTTCTTTATTTTTAATCCTAAAAAAATTAAAATTTATGTTAGTGAGAAAAAATATTGTAATAAACAATAATCTTCATATATTAAAACAATTGTATATAAGTAAAGTAAAATTTAAACTCATGAAACCATTTAGTGAATAATAAATAAATATAAATGAAACATGCAACATTTATCATACCACTTGATGCTTCTGGGCATAATGGAGGAACCCTTTGATGGTATGAATGACATGGAATTTATTTTTAATTTATATGTAATCATTTCCACTCTAGATCAAAAATTCATATTCAATGAAAATAGTAGATTACATGGCTATATTAAATCACTAAAAATAGAAGATGAATATCTTCATATGTAATTTTTAATTAATTTATGAGAGTATATAGAATAACTTTAACTTTAATTCTCTCTTCAATGATGATCGGATTAACTAGATCTCATTGTAATGTTGTTTTATTTTCATATCCATGTGTGAAATCCTTATAAAGTTGATCCACACATGCACCAAAATCACAGAATTTCATCATAGAATCATCAGGTTCTAGCATGCCAGATCCAGATTATTTTCGTTTTTCATGGTTTATCACCATACTATTCTTATCAAAGAACGAAAAAAACTTGATTAACTCTCATTGGAATTATAGAATAGGATTAGGGAGCTCGTTCTAAATCTCTAGACCTCTCTATATCAGTTTTCACAACAAAAATATTATTAAATAAGGTGATATAATTTAATTATTATTTTGGTAGGTTTAGGGTTGTAAAATTGAACACAAGAATCTTGCCTTCATTAAAATTATTATTTGTCCCCATGTCAATAAATAATAAAAATAACCTTGATAATCACTTGAAAATGTCAATTCATAAGAAATATAAATAAATACCATTTACACTATTTCCAATCAAACTATTAAGCTTGGTCTCCATTGCCTCAATAGCATATATAGATCCTTAAATAATAACTATTTTAAAAAATAAATCTTACTATATTATTCAATGGTAAAAGTAATAAATATTTTATTCTTCAAACATGAATATATATAATATTATTATTTACATCACATGATTTTAAAAATACATATTATTAGATTATGATGATAAACCAAACGAAAATAAACGATATTGATTCTAAATTCTAAAATTCCTTAAATGAATTCAACTTATATTTCATATTCCCTATGTGTGTGACCACCTAGATCTTATTCTTAGTGTCAGTATGAATAATCACCTAAAGACCAAGGTTATCAACTATAAAAATGTCAATGAATAAATATGGAAATAAGTTAAGGTTGTAATTAAATACAACCTCCTATGAACTCTTAACATGTAATATAATTTCATTATCATGATATATCAAATCAAGAAGGACTAATCTATGTACCATTGACATATATGCCTCTTATATCTTTCATTTAATTTTTAGAAATAATATCACGCACTGAACACCATGGCCATTGATTTATATAGGAGGTTCGATTCTCAAGAAAGAGCCTAATATATGAACTTACATTAAGTATTGAATGGGTAAATCAATTATCACATTATCCAATAATGAAATATCACTCATGACATAGCCAATGTATCCTACAACACAACAATAACATGATATCATAGTTTTTGTTAACACATCAAAGTGAATAAATCAACATAGACATTAATTATAATATTATCTAAGTGTTAATAAAAAAGTCAGTATATAGAAACATAAAATGGCATAAGGAAATGTGGATTTTCTATTAATGGGTATATTCTCATAACCACTTATATTTGAGACTACCAAAGGAAGACACCATGGGATGGTTTTCAATGTCTCATAATCCTATTAACCCTTATAGCGTATATCACCTATGTCACATCAGACAATATAATTCATCCATATGAAAATGATAATGAATAATATCCTGGATCCTATAGGTTCTCATCATAGAAGGGATATTCTATAACCTTTCAACATTACATATATTCTTCTGACATTATCGCATACTAATTTTATATAGACAAATAATAATAATTTGATATGAAAACATCATTAATAAGGAAAAACTTGTAATCATGTACTAATGTATTTGGTTGTAGGGAACTAAATCCAACAACTAATAATCATTATAATTTAAAAATAATCATGAACTATAATTATTTTGTTAAACTATAATTTCTAAATCCTCTATTTGAATAAATAATTTTTTATCCTCATGCCATTTTATTTCATCTTAACAGAGGAAGTAGAAAATAACATGATAAACTAAGGATGAATACAATGTGGATATTATATTTGTGGTAAACAGTTATCATAGGATGTGGATCCATCATCTCCAAATCCACTCTACTCCCCCTTCAATGAAAATCACAACACCCAACCATGCAATGAAGATCATGGATTATGTTTCATCTTCCCCTTAAAACATACTAGTCATTATTGATCTCATATTTGTGCTGGAGCCCATCACCGACCACATCATTTAATAACTTTAGCTAGAGAAGATTATAATCCATCAACACCCCATCTTATCCATCACCATATTCCTTATCAACCTCCCCAATGACCCAATCACCATAATATATGACAGTGTTACCTCTCCCACCTCTTTCTCCCAATATGGCATCTTCTTCATCTGCATCACCCATACAAAACGAGGGTGAAGAGCAACAACATAATAATGATAATATATTCAAAAAAATGAATTTATCTAAATATATATTTTGAAAACCCCTTGATAAAGAGATTGTGAGTAGGTAACAGATTCTATATTTATTATTGGTAGATTTTTGTATGAATTCACCTATCTTATTTTAAACATTGAGCATAGATCAAATAAATAAAGAGTGGAAAAAATGATGACACATTGCTTTAAGTGAATTTATATAATTATGTCTCAAGATTTTATGTATTTTTTTAAATAAGAGGTTAGAGAGTGAAATGGAAGATATCATATTAGCTTTCATTTTTATCTGAATATTGACATCAAATCCAAAGGGGGGCTTGTTAATGTCACTTATGTTGAGTTCTATCTATTTTAAATCATCATTTTATCAATATGTGCTCAGAAGAGAAGTTTTTAAGGAGTTTGGATTTCCCAATCATGTTAATGAGAATAAGATTTATATACCCATTACATGTTTTATAAAGGAACTAAGATGTTTATATTCAAGAACTCCTTTTATCCTAGAGTTATATGTCTTCATATGTTTCATCCATGATAAAAAAAATCTAATAACAGAAAAGAAGAAAATGTGATTATCAATTGTATATTGTCTTGGATATCCATTCACATGTATCAAAGGGATAGAGAAACTGAAAACATTTCAAGATTATTCCACTTTTGTTAGTGGTTAGAAAATTTAACCAGATTTGTTGAGTGTGTGGATATAGAGTTCCATGGAGTACTGCGATTTTAAATATTATTTCCTTGTGAATAAGTTTATAAAGATAGCTATAATGTTTTATCAGAAATATTATGATATATTGAATAATAATGTTAAGTGATTAATGTACTTGGATACTATTTTAAGGATGATATGAAGTTGTTTTAAGGTAATGGAATTCAATAAAAGTTACATAAGTGGAGTATATCTCGTGATAGAGATTTAACATAATTTTGATATAGATAAAGAAGAATTAAATAAATCATTAAGTGATTTGGAATGAGTTCATGTGGCATAATATTCCTTGATAATATTTAATGATGTATTTAATCTATTTTATGAATATGGATATGTGTTATAGAAATATTGGAGTTTCATATTGTTTAATATAACATAACAAACTCTATACGTTAGAGTTATATTGATATAATGAAGGATGCGTAATTATCTTTAATTATTTTATATTTATTGAAAAATTATAGAGGCATTAATACGTAAGGGTTCTCCGGTACATACATAAGGGATCTCCAGTGCATGCATAAATTTTTGACACATAAAGGTACTTATATAGAAGATTAATATTTTTTTGAAAAGTATGGAGTTTCCATGTGATATCATAAATTTAAAATCTTATATATAAGAGTTTCAAGACCTTATATAAGATTCCATATAATTTAAAAATTATTGATCCTCCTTATGATTTTTGAGGGTACATAAGACATAGTATGTGGTTTATTGGGTTGAGAATATGGAAATTTTTTGAGCTACTCTAAAATGCATAAGGTATCATTCGAGGAATATGTTGGAGTTTCCTAGATAATACATGAGAGTCAACTTCTAATACTTGACAGTCCTTCTAGGTTAATGAATGAGAATTTGGAAATGCAATATATGTATGAGTAACTAGGGTGATACAGAAGAGTAAAATAGTTTTTTTGATATTTATATAAGAGTTGTTCTAAATGAAAACAAGGATTTGTAGAAGATTAATTTTAATTAAATGAGTTTCAATGAAAAAATAATTCAAAATATTCTATGTTTATATTAAATTTGGAATGTTTTGATTCTTTGAATAACATGATTTTACAATAGAATAATGGAGATAATAATTATGGATGATGGATATGTCATGGTGAGGGTTTTCATTACGCATGCATTTCTACGTATGCTCTGGACGGCATGAAATAGTGTGAAGGTGGATTTTATGAATTTAATAAGGTAATTAAACAATAGGATTTTAGGAAAATATTTTAAGGATCTATGTGTGATATATATTGGATCGCTAATATAGATGTTATCTTTAATTGTGTAAAAATATGGGTTTTATCATATAAAAAATTGATGATGTTGTAAGCGCATTTAAAAAATGGTTTCTTTTATCAATTCTAAAAAAATCCCCGGTAATGGTTCAATTTTTTAGCTCTAACAAATAATGATAATGTGGGATATTATCTCTATTTGTTTAGTAAAAATAGTTGGTGTCTTCAACATCACCATTTTTTGTGTTTTTTAGTGATTATAAATGATCATTTTACCATAACTCAAAAAATAAATGCTAAATGTAGGTTTTATCAGTGATAATAATTATTTTCTGCACTTAACAGAATATTCACCACCATTGTCAGTGTTCTCATGAAAACATTTATCAGTACTCCTTCACTCGCATGTGCCTTTATCAGAGATGGTCTTCACCCTTTATCGGCCCCCCTTGCCAACCTGCAAACACCCCCCCCCCCATGACTAATAGTGCGCACTTGCCCTTCAACCAACACATTATAGGATGGATTTGATGACGAGACATCCACCTGAGTGTACTTGTACCCTTACCACTGCCCCATATTATTTTTTCCTATATTACCAGATACATCAATTTATTTATTTATATTTAGGTACATATTTTTTATCTATATATTTAATCAAATATTAATATATAATTGTAATACATACCATTATAAAATATTTTTTGTGTGTGAGTTTTTGTTTTTGTGTCTTTATATTTATATTTATAGTTTTGTCTATATATATATTTATATATTAATATATCATTATATATATTCATATAACTATTATTAAATACATTTTTAAAACATGTTTCTGTAAGTGTGTGTTTATATTTATATATGTTTGTGTGTGTGTCTGTGTGTGTGTATCTTTGTATATATATAAATAAAAATATAATTTAAAATATAATTATTTATATTTATTTAAATATATTATATGTTTAAATTTATTTACATGTATACATGATTATATTTTTTTAATACGCACATATTTTTATTGGTATATACATATAAATAAATTTTCTTATCAAATATAAAATGGATAATTTTATATTATAAAAAAATTTAATAATTAGTTTTTATCTCAATATGAATTATATATTTAAGAATAAATTTTATGTGCAAATATATGTAAATATTTATTTATAAATAAAAAATTTTATATGTAAATACTTAAAAATATGTATATATTTAATTATAAATTACACTTCAATATGAAAAAAATTAAACTTTCAACACCATAATTTCTATATGAGTGAAATCACTTTGAATAAATTTAATTATTACTAAAAAAGGTGACAAGTCCCTCTTAATGGAAACTAAAATCCCATCAAATATTATAAAAAAAATTTATACCAATTGAAAATACAGTTTTAGAGGCATTCAAAATATTTTTTGACCTCAAATAAACAATGAATATGGTCCCTCAATCAATAGGGTGTCGATCTCTTTACATGATTTGATTTCATATGTGGTAGATCCAAAATGGACACTCTGATCAAGATTTATGTTCATTTGAATTTAAAAACCCATTTTAACTTATACTAAAATTTTAATTAATTTTTAAATTTTCCTGTATAAATGTTATTTAATTTATAATAAACAATAAAAATTTAAAAATTATTAATTAAATTATTTCTAAATCATTTCTAAATAATTTTTCGCTAAATATATTATATGTTAATTATGAATATAAAATTTTTATTATCTAAATCATATTTATGAAAATATATTATACATATGTGAATATTTGTATATTTATATATAAAACTATGATTTTTAATTTTATATATATGTATATATCAAAGATCACATTTTATTAGTGTTATGAAAAAATGATGATAAAGTGGTAGTTTTGGAATCGTTATAATAAATGATAAAACAATACATTATTAGATAAAAAATGTTTTTGGATAATCATGGATTCCCTTTCCTCCTCCCCTAAAAAGTCATCACCCAACTGTGACCTCTTCTTCTTGTGGGTGCCCCTCACTAGCCACATCATCTCTAGAAGTCATCAATCCCAGATTTTCACTCATTTATATCTATGTCTGATGCTTCCATACATGGTCTTGTCTTTCATCATTATTCCCCCAAGGAAGAGTACAATAAGGCCCTTACTAAATTCATTCATCCTACTATGGAGATGGCATTTCTTAGAGAACAAAGTGAATTTGTTCAGCTCGTGGGGAGGGTTAGAGGAAACTCGAAGAAGAAAGAAGTGTTAGGGATGATGGTGAAAATAAAAATTCAATTTTATTTACATCAAAATGAAATAAAAATACTATATTTAAAACATTTCAAATATTGGTTTATAAATTTTCATCAGTACATACAATTTACACAAACATCAACAAATTCAAAAAATTAATGTTTTGTTGTCTTTGGCCCCCGACCCCCTCTCGAAATAGCCTAATCATGCTATCGATTGTTGAAAAAACCACCCCAACTCCAGAAAATGGGTTTTCCAATATAAAAATTCAATTCATATTTTTAAAAATTCTTTTAAAAAATAAATTAAGCATACATATGGAAAATGAATTAATAAAATATTTTTTTAAACTAAAACCATTCACTTTGAGTCATGTCAAACATACCATGTGTCAGATTAATGTGTTGTAAATTTATAGATTTCATAAATTATTTATGGTTTATTTTCATAACATTTCTAGAAAATATGAGTTCATTTTCATTTTTTAAATAATGTGACAATTATTTAGACAAAATTGTCGATTTTAATCTAAAAAACATCTAGTCCTATAGATGATATCATATTTCCTATTATTGTTTGGTTAATTCCTACATGTAAAATATTATTTATATATCATTTTATATTGAATCTAGAAAATACATGTTCATTTATTTATTTTAAAGTTTACAACATGTGTTTTAAACTAAAATGAAAATTTTAACTAAAAACACACACATTAATCCATAGTGATCAAACCATGTGTTGAATTGATGTGTGGTTGATTCCTATAAGTCAAAAAATTACTAAATGAGTACTTCCATAATGTATCAAAATACTAAATTCATATTTTCGTGGTTATAAATGTGGGACAAACATTTTTTAATAAATTTTTATTTTTAAACTGAATGCATTCACTTTGAATAATTTCAGTCACATTGTAGGTACAATTGATGTGCAGTAGATTCTTACTTGTTAAAAATGACTTATAGATTGTTTGCAAGAAAATTGGAGGTTGTTTCCTTGATTTCCTAAAAGTGACAAATATTTTACCTAAAATTTCAATTTTAAACTAAAAACACACATTCTAATTCATACTGGTCACACAATGTATCATAATGAGGTCCATCTAATTCATACAACTCAAAAATATCATATAGATTGTTATACTAAATTATCAAGGTAATATGAATGATTCTACTCAATTTTCTATTTTTCATGCATCTTTTAAACTAAAATATCAATTTTTAAATATACGATTTGAGTCATATCATTTACTCCATGTGCCATATTAACATGATATTGAAAACTATATATCAATAATGACATAATTATTATTTTAATAAATCATTAAGAAAATTTGAGTGTCGTTTCTAGGTCATTAGTTAGTGACATACATTTTATACTAAAAATTAATTTTTTAATTTAAACAAACTAATTGAGATACACAGATCGCATTTTTTATTATATTTTCAGGCATGTTATTCTGACACGTCAAAAATGACTTATTAAATTTTTTCCCAAATTTATGAAAACAATCGAGGAAATTTTTATACATTTTTAGTGAGTGACACACATTTTTAACCAAAATACAAATTTTATACCAAAAAACACATTTTGAGTCACATTGGACACTGTTTATATGATTGATGTACAATTGAAACCTACACCTACAAAAACTTATTTTTCATTTTTATAAAGTATCACGACAATTGGGGTGTTCTTCCTCATGTTTTATTGAGTGAGACATGTTTTCATCTAAAATGAAAATTTTAAACTAAAAATAAGTATTTCAAGTCATATAGGTCACAAAAATTATCATATTGAGGTGATATTGATTCCAAAATGTCAAAAATGAGTTATAAATCATTTACATAAAGTATAAAATTAATCTTAAAGATCGTTCATAGATTTGAGAAAGCCATGCATCTTTTTACATAAATTGTCCTCTATAAAATAGAAACACACATTTCATTTCATATCAAGAAAACTATGTATTTGATTGAGGAATGAATTATTCCCATAATTCACAAAAGTCATTTAGATAATTTTCCTAATGTATTAAAATCATTTTAATGGGTTTTATTGGTATCGAGTAGGTTATGTATCTTTTGAACTAAAATGTTACTTTTTAATAAAAACACACACATTGAGTTATACCAGTCACACCATGCATTACATTACCATTATTTTGATTCATACATATCAAAAATATTGTAAGGATCTATATCATAAATTACCAATAAATTAATTTTTTAGGTTATCAGTGAGTGACAAATGATTTTACTAAAATTTCATTACTAAATTAAAATATGAACTTTGAGTTATATCGGTCATATCATGTCTCAGATTGAGATGAAACTAATTCCTACTTGACAAAAATTACATATGGATCTCTATTATAATTTACCAATATAATCCTAGTGTGTTTTTTTTGTTTTTAGTTAGTGACACATGTTTTAAATAAAATATTAATTTTAAAATGGGTACCATTAATTTTGAAATATATCAGTAACACTACATATCATATTGAGATCCATCTAATTATAAAATATCAAATATTACATATGGATCATTTTAATAAGGTATCAAAATAATCTAAATGTGTTTGTTTTTTTAGTATATCCTGGTTATTTTTTACAAAAGAGTAATTTTAATCACCAAACACACCCATTGTGTCATATCAGTCACATTGTGCATCAAATTGACATTCGATTAGTTTCTACATGTAAAAAATGACTTAATAATATTTTTACTAAAATATTATTTTAATTCATTAACATTTTCTTGGTTTCTAGTGTGAGAATCATGTTATTAAGAAAAAAGTTATTTTTAAATTAAAAACAAAAAAAATCGAGTCATACTAGTCCCGTCGTAAATTAGATTGAAATGCCGATGATTCCTATAATTTATAAATGAAATATGGATAACTTCCCTGAAATATAAAAATAATATGATGTAATTTTATCAATATTGTGTATTTCATGTGTCTTTTTTCCTAAAATGTCATTTCTCAATAGAAAGAACACATTTCAAGTCATATTGGTAACATTGTCAATCAGATTTTGGTACGAATGATTCCTACACTACCAAAATCATGTATGGATAATTTTCCTAAAGTAGCAAGACAATTTGAATGATATTGTTTAGTTTTAATTATTTCGCGATTCTTTTGAACTCAAATGTCAATTTTAAATAATAATAAACACTTTGAGTAATACCATTCACACTGTGTGTTGAATTAAAATTTGGTTGATTACTACTCATCAGAAAATGACTTAAGGATAACTTTAATAAAGTATAAAGAAAATTCAAGTTTTTTTTCTATGTTTTTATTGAGTGATACATGATTAAAAAAAAATTCCAATTTTAAATTTAAAATAATAACTCTGGGTTATATTAGTCATATCATGAGTCATACTGATGTTTGAATAATTCCAACACATCATAAATGACTTCTGGAGTAGTTTTTAATTAGTCAACATAATTTGAGCAATATTTCTTTGTTTTAAGTGAGTTACAAACATTTATTACTAAAATTTCTATTTAAAAAAACACACATACTTTGAGTCATTTATAAACTAAAAACCATATTTTTGAAAATAATATTATCAAAAAAATAAAAAATTGATCTATGAATAGAACAAATAATATAAGAGTACATCATTATGTCTGTATACAATATGATGTTGTGTATTTAACCCACTCATTTCTATGAAAAATTATTTCCACTTTTTTATAGGATGACTATCGATAGTCTTGGTAGTTCTATTAAAAAATAAATAAACAATGGATTAATTATTTGTTTCGAATTATATTATACTTTTCATCAAAATTACCACTTTGAGTATACATGTTTTTTGAATAAATATGACATAATTCCTAAATTTAAAAACGTAATAACCAGAATCATTGTCATTAGATTATTTCAAACACTTCCGACACATGGAAAAAATAATTAATTTTTTGATATATATTTTTATAGTTAAATATTATTATATACACCCTAATAAATCTCCACTTATAGAATTCAATAGTATTATTGAGATTATGAACTATCTTTTTGAAATTATTTTGACGATATTAACACACTAGTATATCATAGTTTTTTACTATTAAACCTAAATATAAAATGAATAAATATATGTTTATTTCTAAAATATTGGTTGTGGTTAATTAAAAATTGATAAATGTCATCATGTCTTGTTGATATTTTGGTTATCCAGCTATTGAACGAAAATTAAAAATATTTGGAGTATCCAATACTGATTGCATTGAGCAACAAATATTCTAAAAAAATAAAAGGAATGATTAATAAAAGGAATGAAAATATATTGTTTATGATTAAATTGTAGATTTTTACTCATGCATAAAGTGTAATTATATGTTTCTATCATTTGTAAAAAAAATTAAAAAATTTCATCCATTTTTCCACTATTATTGGATATTCCATTTCTTATAAAGATCTTTTTTGTTTAGATATGATATGAGGTCTAATGAGTCAAAATATGTGTTAAAATGGGGTTCCCATCAAGTAGATCTGTTCTATACACCTATAAAAATTATGAATTGTATTTAACAATACATAAATTTTATATTAGCTATTGGAGAACCCAATTATGAAAACACACCTCATGTATACATTTACAATCAAGACATATAACCTTACATTACTGAGGATTTCATATAAATTATAGAGCCAATGAAAGTATCTAATAGGCTCTCCATACATTTTTTCAGAAAATTATGATATGGTCCTATCACCATATTTAAATGTTGTATCTATATGAAATTATAATATTAGTAACTGTGAATGTTGAATTAGCAGAGGGAATGTAATTTCTGAAGGTATTTTTGATTGATTGGTTAATCCTTTACATTATATTTATTCTACTTTCCATTTCACATTCCCTTTCACCATGTATTATAACATTCCTAGATTTTTTCAATTTTTAATTACTTATTAATGGTTTTTATAAATAAAATGGGAATGTAAAACCTCCTTATCTACCTATATTTTCACATGAACAAAGAGTAATTATATAAAAGTTCCAATTTCAAGTGTCACAATATGAAAACATATATCATGACTGGGAAAAAGTTTCTCGATGATCAAATCATGGGATACATGAATCCCAATTCTCATATAAAATTTTTGAAGTTGTTTTTTTTCTGTTGAATATATTCATTGATATAATAATCTTTACCCCTCCCAAAAAGGTTTTCATTAGGTGATGAAAGACATAAATCTCAATAATTTTCACCCAATAGAATATTCGTATAGTAAATGTATTAGTGTCTTCCCGATTTAAATTCCATAAAAAATGGAAAAAATTTATTGTCTATAGTGGGGGAAACAATTGAAGAGAATGAATTTAATCAAATATGGGGGGCCTTCATGTAGTGGCTATTTTTGTACTTGTTTAATCTCTTTTATTCTATCCCATAACGTTCTCTAACAACTCAGACTACCAATTATGATTTTTTTCTAGAGCCTCTACAGATGTCTTCTTATCAACTATTTTTTTATCTTTAACACCACGTTCATTTAATTTATCAATATTTGTTTGGGGTGACACTATAAAGCATACTCCTATAACACTAAAATATTGATCTATCCACTTAAAGGCCACTAAAATTAGTCTTTCATTAGGTAAAACTAAAGATGAATCAAATTCCAAAAATATATACAAAAATATATTAATATAATTAATATTTGTTATCTAATACTGATTTAATGAAACAAATATTGCATACTTACACATTCTCCCCATACTTTTAGTGTGTTTTTTTCTATTAGTATTATGGATTTATATACAAAAACCTAATTTCATAGAAAATGATCAGGGATGGAAGTGGAATTTGATTTTTGATTAAAAAATCTATATATATAAATGGAATATAAATATGTTATTGTTTCTTTCATCAAAAAAGAGTTACCATTAATTTAAAATACATTCCATTTTTTCTAGTTATGAATACCCCATCATTGATTTACAGAAGTGGTGCATTGTTTTGGTTACATTCATGTTATTTGTAGTACACATTTTTGTTTCTAAAATTAATAATTCTTAGCCAAAGTGATTAATACAATTATTTTCAAACAATTTCTTACCAATTACAATATTACTAAAACAATTCATCCTCATGATAACCAATAAATTCTTTCCATGATTATTTTTTTATCATTTCTACATATATCTATAGGGGTGTTGGTATACAATCCATTCCACATCCTGAAGATGATTCTTTTTAAAAATTATTTGAAATCCTCTCTAACCCTTTACTATAGAAATTAATAAAAATTTATTTCTATTTTCAATATGTATACATTCACTATACAAGGTATAATTATGTGTCAATCAACGTTTAATTTTTTTGTTTCTTAGTAAAATGTTAAAATTATAACATATTATTACCCTAATATCTTCACAAATTATCACCTTAAATACGGTAATAACATTTTTCCCTATATCTACATCGAACAAATTGTGCACTCTAGTGGTGAGTCCAATGTAACTACTAAATATGGTATTGTTGGCGTAAACCTAATAGCTGCATTCATTCTATCCAACCTCAAATTTGATACCTCTACTTCTCAGCTTAATAATTTTTGTTGACGTTTTCATTCTATGTGGATCATGTTTTTCTGGGACCTAGGTTATGAACCTTATACCATTTCCTTAGCTTCAATATCAACAATATATTATTCCTTAGGTTATTAAGAATTAGAATATATTTGTAATATCATCTTTTAGAGAAACATGTTGTTCTTTTACATTGGGAGCATCAACTAGTTATGAAATTTGTTGTTCCATGGGATAGGGAGCATCGACCAGTATATAATACATTATCTTCATAATTGTTTGAAAATTTAATTTATATTATGTAAATATAGTAGTGACCAACAAAAATATGATGCAACATACTGAATATTAAAAAATTTATAACCTTATTATTAAACAAAACTTTTTTAAATAATTTTTTTATGGTATTTGACACCTCTTTCAAGTATCCAAATCCCCTCACTATGGTCTATTATCACATACAAGATCCAATATACATTAAGACGACCATGAAATTATTTTATGTTCTAATGAAAGGCTCATCCTTAGATGAATTTTAATCTGATATTTCATTGTTTTTTATTCATGATATATAAATTTACCACTTTCTAGTTACAAGATATAGAACAAAACATATTTCTACTTGTTTTGGTACCATTAAAAATTGATCATATTTGTACCCTTTCTTAATAAAATTTAATTCCACTAATCCCAATTCATTTATTTTAACCTCATCAATTTTATAGACCAACATGCATTGAAAAATTGGAACTTTTAATTTTGTATAATCCAACACAAAAAAATTTCGATGATACAAAAGTGTGTCATATTTGAATAAATTGAATTTCAAACCTTGGTACGCGATACATTCATCACTTCAACCATAAGTGTTACTCTAATATTTTTCATGGTAATGCATTCACTATGTTAAATTTGGAATAAAATAAAACCATTAATTACATAACAAATATATAATAAAACATGCGAACTTGGTACATAGACTAGCCATCGATGTCATTCTGAAATTTTATTAAGATTTTTAGTTGACCCCTTTAAAATAAATTCTTGAAACTATCCTATAAACTATCATTTATATTTATTTGATATCCATATTTCATCCCATTATGGGTTAAAATGAATATGAATTACTTTTTTATTTTAACATATAGTGAATCCTCTCAAATATTATGCAAGCCATAATAGATAGATTGTTCGCATTTTTTAATAGTAATTGAAAAAACATCATTTTTGTAAATTCTTTCAACCACATGACACCATGTGTTATGAGATTTCTGTAACCAATGATTTACATATCAGAAAATTGGATAGTAAAGAATTCAATGGTTTCCTCAACAAATTTATTTCTCTATAATACAACCTTTTTTCCATTTTGATTATTGGAATAATATTTAAAAATCATCATATATCAATCAATTGAGTAAATCAATCTATAATGAACATGACCACATATATGGATCTATATAACCAAGTAAATAATTAATTTAACTATCATATAAAATAATTAAATATGAAATAAAATATGTAATTCACATAATAGGATAGAAATTTACCTTCATAATGTTGGAAAATTCACCCATTCTATCATAATAATAAATATTTCTTTTAAAAATAAACAGATCATGGTTAATGTATGATCATCATTCCTAGGAAAAATGATACATAAATATAAAAGAATTACATATTTCATAAAATAATATCAAGAAAGTGATTTCAGGAACATTAAATTTAAATAATTCATTTACACCATATTTTTTATATTTGATGAATTCCCCACTAGAATATTTATATCATTCAAAAATATAAAACAACATATTTCTCTCTTTCCAAGAAAGAGTGATAGTGACTCAGGGAAGAATATTATATCATTAACATTTCTCTATCACCAACTCTTTCTATACCCCCATTTTAGTCATTTCTATACCATCATTAATTACATCCTTCATTATTTCAAGTGAATTTAGTATGAATCCAATGAAACTATAAAATACATTTTTTCCACACAGAAGACATCAAGAAATTGTCTCACATACAAACACTTCTAGTAAGATAAATAAAAATAATTATCTATTTTTTCAACCAGTCTTAATATTGTTTTTTAAGAAGGTTTACCAAAATTTAGGTCAATATATTTTACTTTATTAAACCATTGATCACCTATTTGTGGATACATTGTTATTCCATATTTAAAATTCACATAAATTTATATAACCCAAGTTCAAAATTTTGGTTTTCATGGTAGAAATTTTTTATTTTCTAAACAAAAAATCATGGATGAATGTTTCTACCTAATAATGTGTGTAGCTTGTTCATAATTGGGACACCCTTGTGTTCTTTTAATGTCATATCATGAAAATTTTACATAAGTAGGCAATACATTCATCATCTCATAAAACATGAATATAAATGTGAAATATTAATTTCAATAATCATCATACAACATAACACCCTAATCCCACATTAATTTCATATATTTGGTCAATGGTGCCTAATAAAAGTCAATATCATTACCTGGTGGTTTTAGTCAAAATATATATAGAGACAACATAATGTATTTTCACGTCATGCATAATCACGAGGAAAATTTATAATTTCAAAACATAACTAGTCATGTATTTTGTGTGTTATTATGTTAATAAAAAGTATTCACTCCATCAGTAGATAGTGGAAGATAAATATTTCATAAATTATTTTAGAATTCCAGATACTCATGATTAATTATCTTCTACTAAGGAGAGTCTGGTTGGTGATGATGTTTTAGATCATGGTTTCTTCTATCTATTTGCCACATCAATTTCCTTACAATATCATCACATCCATATATGATCATAATCCTTGGAATGAATATACTGAACCATTCAACTTTTGAATAATTTTATTGTATGTTCTTTTATCAAGACACACTGCACTTTGGGAATTTTTAATCTATTCATGGTCCTTGATATATAGTATGAAATCATTTGAACATGATTCTATTATTTTAAAGATCATACCCATAAAACATACAAATTTTTTAGAATATTATGTTTGTCAAGGATTCTCATTATATTAGGGTAGTTTATCATTAAATATATCCTGCTATTTAGTAAATATGGGGTTACTCTATATATTTGTATATCTTTTACATCATATAGATTCATTATGGATGAAATTTTTTTGTATTTAGAAAAACCAAAATATAATGACATATTTTCATGAATCTTTAACTTTTGATACAATTTCAAAATACCATAAAGTTCATCCTAAAAATTCATTTTAATTTGATAAGTTTTATCTTCAACATGTTTCATACATGTAAGCATATACTTGATAAGATATTCATCATAGTTCAAAACTACAATCATATGGGAATAACTATTAAATGTAGTTTTATCCTGAAAAACAGATTCATTATGATTCTCACATGTTTATTCTATCATTTATAACTTTTATAAATTCCATGATAGATAATGTCTTTTTAATACTTTTTTGTACTAATTAGTGTTTACAAAATAACATAAACACAAAAAATGGATTTGAGAATGATCATATGAATGATCCTATTCAAACTTGTTGAACTCTTTCACCATGTCCTCATAAATATTTTTTTCATAAGATTGGGAACCATCAATTTTTTATTTATATCCATCATATTTTATTGAGTATTATTATTATATAACAATATAAAAATTTGAAATGAAATTATAAGAATAGAACCAGAAAAGGCTATTCCTAGAGAATCATTTAAGATATATAAATCCATTTTTCTATGATAATAAGAGTAAAATAATGCATATTGATATTAGTAAGTGTTAGTGGAAATAATTTAAGGAATGGAATGTGTGATATATATGAAGTTTCAAACAATTTACTTAATTTTACATTTAATAATAAATAGAGATCAAGGATGATTTTTATAACTTTTCTATGTGTTGTTACAATAAAAGGGTAGAGTTGGTGTTTATTATATTCTTCCAATAATACGTAGTTAGCCAAGTGGGGCTTAAATTATGGGACTATTAAGAAATAAACTTGAGGCCCTTTTATTAGTTGAAGAAAACATTGATAAATCCTAATAACATTGTCTTCAGTTCCCCACATTTGATGAAATTATTGAATTTAGTTAATTCAACTATATATTTTAGGCTGTAGTTCTTAAGTCACATGAAAATCTGAAGAACAATATAATTGAGGATTAACGAATGCTTGAAATTTAAATAATTCATAGGGTTGGTACAAATCCTCAATGATAAATAATGAAAATTATTTTTAGGGATGAATGGGACAACCAATGTCAAAATATTTTGGGTATGTTTCTTAGTCGGTTTAGAAGAAATCCTTATCTAAAAATAATTAATGTGGTATAATTCAAACTATATAGGATAAACTAAAACCAAAATTCATATTTTTTTGAACCAACAAAGAGGATAAACTCTTGAAAAATATCTGAGTGGAAACTGGGATTGAGGTTTAAATATGACAGCAGGATATATGGATTCCTTCAATATTGGTCATGATTCCAATTTATTGTGTGAATGGTAGTCTGAGTGAATCTTTAAAGTGAGTTTTGGGAGTCCCCGCAACAAGGTTCATGTTTTATATAATACTTAGGGTCTGTCTATATGGGATGAATCGATAATGTCAACTGAAAAAAAGATCCTAATAATTACATAATGATATCAAATTTTTATTATAATGAATGAAAGTGGGCCAAGAGTAAGAATTCACTGACCATAAAGTACCACTTTTAATTGGAACCAAAGTTTGAATGAGGGAAGAAGGAATCCAAAATGGGGTCAGTAGAGGGAATATACAACTATGAGTAAAAAAATCCGAACTGGTGAACTCAAAATGAAAAATAGAGAAAATAGAGACGAATTGAAAATTTGTAGGCTATAATTTCTCTATACACGTGTTGTATAAATCAAAACCAACCCACATCTAACTGGGGACCTAATACTGATTACCATTAATAAAGGGTCATGTTAATGATTCATGTTGTTGAGATGATTCATTTAATCACGGATACTGGAAAAATGCCATGTACTTTAAAGGAATGAATATTAAGTTATGATAATTCTATAATTGCATGCTTATTGCCACTTAAAAATGTTTGGAAAAATTCTTTTTAGAGGAATATGATATTATTTATGATATTGATAGAGTGATGAATGACAACTAAAGATTATTAAAAATGATCCCATGCCTCAGGTTTTGGATAGTTTAATTCATCTGACATGTTAGAGGGGGGTCAGCTTAAGATATCGACATTTGAGAGAGCTTTATTGAAACAAAAAAAGTGAGTCTTATTATGATTGAATTTATAATATTAAGAAGGGTTTTATCAACTTTTTCCCAAATTAATTGATAAATATTAGTTTTACATGTGCAAAAAATAAAAGTGGGGATAAAACATATCATTAGCACCATTAAATTACAACTTAAATAGATATAACTTTATCTACTATAATTTAGCATCGATAAAGATAGGATTTGTGAGTACATATTATTTTACCACTAATTGAACTGATATTTATCTATTCTTTTTTAAGTGCTAATAGAATAATATTTGAAATAATATAAAAAAATATTTAATATAATTCTTTTAAAATAAATAAATAATTTAAATGTAAAAACATTGAAATTATTAATGAATATATAATCTAAAATTCTGGAATGATAAAATCGAGTGAAATTGAATAGCTAAAAATGAATAGACTAAAAAAATATTTACAAAATGGAATTGTTATTCACTATATAAATTATTAAAAAACAGAGAATATTATATATTAAAATCATGACGAATACATATTGAAAATATTAAAACTTCGTAAATAAATAAGTGAATATAATTACTAGAGAATAATTAAATTTAATAAAATAAAAAAAAATATTTAAAATGAATAAATAATATGAAAAATTAATAAATAAACGCTAAGAGATGAAAAAAATATTTTAAAAATTATTTCATATGATTAATTATATGAATTTTGAAAACATAAAAAATGAAAAAATATATTAGAATGATTAATTAAATAAATTATTTACGTTGATTTTAAACCTTCAATAAATATTAAAACATAGTTATTAAAATTAAATAAATAATAATCATATTAATTTAAAAGATATTAATAACTTTAAAAAATTCTATATTTTTATGTATATTCTGTGAGATTAATTACACGAATAAAAAACACATACAATAATTAAGAAAACATTGAAAAAAAATTTCAATTAAATAAATTACATAAGATTGAAATAGTTTAAAAATATCACAACTTAATAAATGAAATTTAATAAATAATATTCATATAAATTAGAAACAAATTAATAATATTAAAACATAGTAAATATTAATGTATAAAAAAATTAATATTTTTATAAATTATGAAAATATTGAAAATTAATTAAAATTATAATTGAATAAATAATATCAAATGAAATAAAAATAAAAATGACTAAATAAGACAAAATAAATTCTCAATTTTTTTAAAAATATTGAATTTTTAAATTTAATTTATTGAATTACAAACACATAAAATTTAAATAAATTTGATTAAATATATAGTATTAATTACATAAATTACAAAATTATGAAAATGAATATTATTGACTATAAAAAAATATATTAACAATAAAAAAAATTAATTTAATTTATATTAAATTAAGTACAAACATATATATTTAGAATGAATAAATAAATATAACTATTATTACAAGGTTTTATTAATTCAGAAAAAAAATCTTAAAAATTAGTAAAATAATAATTACTTTTAAAATATTAAAAAATAATTGAATATAATAACAAACTTAACCACATAAAAACAATATGCTGTTGGGGATAACATTTTTTGGAATTCAATTTCACGAAAAAATTGAGTTTTCATGCCAAAGTGGAATTTTCTTGCCAAAATGGCATTTTCACACCAAAATGTCATGGGTTTCATATGGCCATATAAGAATCAAATATTTAAATTTTAAACATATTAAAAATATTAAAACATAATAAATAAAAATTAATAAATATTACAAATATAAAATTCAAAAATACCGAAAATATTAAATCTTTGTACATAAATAAGCATAAATTTTAAAAAATCCAAAAACAATCTGTAATATTAAGGAGTAATAAAAAATGAAAACAAATTACATGAAACTATATTAAAATGAATAAATAAAATTTGATAAATTGCAAAAATATTTTCAAAAAAATTTTATTCATAACATCAATTACATGAATTGTAATCAAATACAAAATGACTAAATAAATAATAATATTACTACAAATTAAATATGTATGCACTATATTGATTGTATATAAGAAATATAACTAATTATTAGCCATTATAATTTTTAATAATAATTAAAAATATTATTATTTAATTAAATTTATAAATATTTAAAAATGTATAAATAAAAATCAAAATTGAATATTTAAAAAAAAATTAATATATATTTAATATGAGTGAATATTTGAAATTAATAAATTACGAATAAACTATAAATCAAATAATATTAAAAATGAAAATACAAAACGAAATCAATAAACCTACATACATGCACACACATTCATACACATAAATAAAAATGTACAAATACAAACATGCACACAAACAGACATACACATACATATACATAAACACATACACATACACATACAAAATACATACACTTACACATACACATACACATACACATACACATACAAATACACATATACATACACATACACATAAACATACAGAGACACATACACATACACATACACATACACATACACATACACATACACATACACATACACATACACATACACATACACATACACAAACACAAACACAAACACATACACATACACAAACACATACACATACACATTCACATTCACATACACATACACATACCCATACACATACATATATACCAGAACTTAAACATACCTATACAAATACAAATACACATACACATACACATACACATACACATACACATACACATACACATACACATACACATAGACATACACATACACATACACATACACATACACAGACACATACACATACCCATACACGTACACACATATATATAAATACACACACACATGAACATCCACATACACATGCACACAAAGATACATATACATTTACACATACCAATATAAATACACATACACATACACATACACATACATATTCACATAAACATACACATACACACAAACAAACACATTTACATACGTATACACATACACAAACTCATACACATACACCTAAACATATAAATACAAAAAATAAATAAAAATACACATACACATACACATCTACATTCACATACCCATACACATACACATACCCATACACATAGTCATACACATACCCATGCACATATCAATACACATACATATACAAAAATACATAAAAATATGTAATATCCTAAATTTTTATTGATATTAAAACCCTATTTGAAAATTATTTATGGGTATTTTTAACTGGAAAATTTATTTTTTCAATAAAAAACACTTAATATATGTTTTGAACTATTTATGTATGGGTAAAAGCCATGTTAACAATATAGAATACTCGATAGAATAATTTTGGAGTTATCCACCTAGATATTGTGGGATTATAAGGGATGTAGATCCTCGATATTAATATAATAAAAATATAAAATATATTATATAATATGTATGCAATTTTTTGAAAACAATGGAGTAACATGTGAACAGTGTATATGATAGGAAATATAATAATTCCATTAAATATGGTTCATGGATTTGACCCTAGGTTTGATATAACAATTTGCAACATTAGGTGTTTAGTTAGTTATCACATAATGGTAAATATATTATGTTACACACAAGTGTATTTCCCCAAAAATAATGAAATATATCTCCAATGGTGTCTATGATTCAAAATATCATAATGACATTAGGTTAAGGATGTGACTTTGATACTGGGTACAACTTAGCATTTGTGAACATTAGGTGTTTCATTACATCACACAAAAAGGGTAATATGATTACCCTTATGCCTTTTTATTATTATCATTACTAATTTTCTTCTTCTTTTTCCCCATCTAATTTCTGAAAAAATAGTTGTATTTAAATGAAATTACACAAAATAAATTAAAAAAGGATATTTCTTAAATAGATTTATCTTCGGGTAATTACAAGAATTATTGGAATACTTGTAATTAATTATCAAAATATAATTACCTAAAATTACGAAGGATAATTTTTTGAAAAAAAATTAAAAGACAATTGAATGGATTTATCAATGATAATTGTAAATAATTATTAAGTGATGGATAATTAATTTTACCAAAATAATAAGCCTTTATAATTTCCAAATGAAAATTATTTAATTATAGATAATTATTTATGAAAAATTATCATAAGATATTTAATAAAGGATGATATATAATAAAATCATCAAAAAAAATAATTATACCAATTATCTATGAATAATTATCATGTAATTATCATGTTACAAAGATATCAAATTATTAGAGGATAATTTTGGAAATTTTAAAGGATACTTGAATATTATCTTCAAGGAATAATTGTAAGAAATAAATATATATGATAACAGATATTTATAGAGAGAGATTAATAATATAATTATAGGTTTTATAATTATTCTTAAGGAGAAAATAATTAGAACATGTGTTGGCCCAAAATAATAATTTTGAATTATCTAATATAGAGGAAGTATAATCACATGTGATATATTATTTTTATTTGAAATAAATTATCTAATTTTGGATATATGAAGACTAGAAAATACTCATGCCTTAACATATTTATGACTATGATAATAAGCCAGAGGAGAGCATGTTCATGATAGTTGAGGATTCCCCTATGACTTTCAAACCACATATGGTGGTTTATCCTTACCATTATCGTTGATGAATTTATGATAATATGTTCCTAACCTCATGGGTATTTTCAAACATGTTTCCATATTATAATATATGTATAGGAATACTTGAAAAATATTATTTATTTTCATCTCATGTTGGTGTCTATGTAACCTGTGAGAACTGTTGTTATATTATTTTCCATGAATAAGGCAGGTGTATATTTTTTCATGTTTGATTATGATCACATGATGTCATATGTTTAAAATTTATTTATCATGATTCTATATATTACATATATTATATACCTTGTATATATGATACATTAATTTTGAGGTATCATTCCTAGTGCTCAAAATGGGTGGATTGTAGTGGTAAATTTATCCCATGGAGGGGGGTGTGCTTGACTTGTGATGATGGAGACGAAGAACATAAGAACATGGTGGGGAGAAGATTATAGCATGGAATGTCATGTATTAGGAACAACTTTGATTTTAATACCATATTTTAGTCACTCCTCTAAGATAATTATTATTAAAGGAACTCATTTGAGTTGTATGTTGTATATCGAGCACTCCTTCGAGGTGCATGTCACATATCACACACTTCTATGAGTTTCATAACTTATGTTGGGAGCTCCTATATACAATGTGAATGATTCCATGAATTTTTCATGTAATGGTCATATTATCTAGATGTCTATATTGAATTCTACCAATATGTTTCTATTAACCATTCCACATATAGATATAGTAGGTACAACTAAAATTTAATGACGACATGGTTAGTGCATGAGCACTTGGTTTTGGATAAATTATTTATATCAATATATATTTATTATCATTATGTAATTCACATGTAATACAAGATAGAAATAGTTAAGGACAGATTGATGGTTTACTTCTAAGTCTTGTACTCAATCCCATACTCAGGAATTTCAAGGTGCTTCTAGATTTTATGAGGGACCCAACAAAGTGAATGGGACCCATGGAAGATGGCTGAGTAGGGTAACGTAATGTAGGTGGAGGACCTAGACGGACTCTAAAGTATCATATTTTTTTAATTTGTTGTTTATTTATTAACCTAATTCATATTATAATATATTAGATTACCACATTTAGATCCTCTCTTATATTGATTACACGAATGTCATTTATTAGTTTTATTCATGGTTAGAATGATTATTTATTATATAGTTGGTTATGAGTTATTGATCATATGATATGGTACTGAGGGTATATTACACCCACTAGTGGACTCCAAAACTCACTGCAATTAGATGAACTCTGATCCTGTTTTCGAGCTCATCAAATTAGATGTTTGTTTTTAACTAGAATTTCTACAGTATAGAAGCAACTCTAGGCCGTCTTTTGAAGGAGACTTAGATCATTAAATAAAAAATAAGTTTCTGATTAATAAACTAAAATTTTAATAGGATTTTATAAAACATGGGTATTTTTCTTTAATTAATGAAATTGAAATTATATTACCACTGAAAGTAACCGGTTAGAGAAATCATGATCAACCCAGGTAAGTGTCCCTTAATGATCAACACATAATTGATATAAAATGAAAGGGAAGGATAAATTGATTCCCTGATTTTATACATACTGAAACCATTAATTGTATGTGATTTGTTAATAGGTTACCACCTAGTATTTTATCGATCAACGATATTGATTATTGGTAACTGCTCAATATCAACTAACAAGAATAGATGATAAAAAATGGAACTCAATCACGGCATCACTTCAAAAATGTGGTGAGATTACCAAATTTGTGTCAATGATACAAATATTTCATAAGAAAAGAACATGAATATTCATAGGTTCAAGCTCCTGGATTTTATCAACTGACGCAATACATTTTCACACACATGAAATGGAGGGGTGAGAAAAGAGGAAACCACACTCAAATAATCAGAAGAACCTTGTTATGCATGGAAGCATGTGGATTCTTGTTCCATTGATTTGTATTTTATCATACTATAATAATCAAAAAAAAATTGAATGTAGAAATAAAGAACAATGTAAAAAAACATGGAAATCATTTACATTATGAAGATTACAAGTGTGGGGTTCGGGATTACAATTAAGGACACTCCGAAAATAGATCACTAATAAGTTTAGAAGTACATGAGGGAGAAGAGAAATAAAATGGGTGAACAGAGCTCTCCAATTAGAATAAATGTCACCCTTGGTCGTGACACCTGATTGAATGAGGGGTAGGACTAATTTTATAGACAAAAACATCACACATTCCACAAAAGAGGTCAGGTGCCTAAGGGACTAGGTCACTATTAATGACTGAATTTTTAATCTTTCTTTATCCGGATAGTTGACCAACAAAAACAAATGTAATTGTCAAGAACATATATGGAGAGGTGAGGCATCTAGATAGTTGTACATGGGAGGTTGAATTATCCCTATTGGATCTCTAAGGCCTGATTTATGGCCCAAGTACCTGAGGGTGGTCCAATCTTTCCCGCCTAGAATTTTATCATATTGTGGTCCAATTTTGGGATACTAAATAGAAGAATTGGGCATCATGATCTTCTAGAGAAATATATCCCTCATTATTTTTGTATCATACACATATTTATAACCCAATTTTAAGTACATATTATCTTCAATAAAAATAATTTTCCACATGTATGCTTTGGATCTCGCATAGTTTGGCCCATTTTGCTTAAATTCCATCATGAGCTCTCCAAATAACCTCCTCCTACAATGAAAACACCAAAACAATTTAAACATCCCAATTGAAAACTGTTAAACATTAATTAATTGATTCAAACATAAAGTGTAACATATTTATATATTTTTAATATTCATTACAAAACCACATTAAAACAACTGTGTATGGGTGGATTTGAATAATGAATCGCTATGCGATCACACCCCATACCTAAACATTTTCACTCCTGGGAAAAGTCACATATCCAAAAAATGATGCATGTATATATTCCCAACATCATGAAGTTTTAACATTTCAAGAATTTCAAATTCATTAAACTAATGTGATCAATGCACAAACCACACTATGGAGTTATTACTAATGAAAATGGAAAAATATTTCTCATAAATCACAACACAATAATATTAAAAGAGATTCATGAAACAAAACTGTACAAGGAATTCAAAAGTCACTCATGCCACTAACTCTCCGTTTGTGTGTGGAAACCATTCCATGATATTCATTACACTTTTTATCCAATAAATATATATTATTTTAACATTTTTTAGTTTAAAAGATTTTGTCCCATGAACCTACCCTACATCAATTACAATCAAATTTCAAGACCCACTCACTTTAACATTACCAGAAGTAAAACCATAAGTTCCTGATCTAGATATCTCCATATGTTTCACATTTTATAACTCCCCTTATTTGTTATTTTGGTTTTTTTAAGAAGCTGTATTAGGAACAAATCTAACACTTATCTGTCAACCTTTTTTTGATCTTCTCATGAAATTAATTGTAATAGATATAAAAAGATAAAAGGATGAGGAGGGGTGATTTTTAACCTAACCACGATACAAAAAACTTTTTTTGAGGGTGTGCAATAGTCAGATATCAGGTACACACATAGGATAATCCGGTATAATAATGAAACAGATCGGATAAGGGACTAATGTATGTAAATATCAATTTAAGCTGAAAAAATATTAACCTGACTTATATTTACCTTCTGGAAAGTAATTAATATTTAAACATTGTTGATTGCTGAAAAATATATTTTGAGATATTAGTGATACTATTATCCCAGAAACTACACACACAAGGGGAATCAATCGTCTCAAAGGTTTCACATAGACACAACAATTTATATCATTGACATAAAACCAATTCACTAAAAATCACACCATGAAGTAAAATTCATACAAATATTCATTCTATAATAGAGACAAGATTCATAACATGTTAAAACAACATGGAATCAAAAATTTCATAATGCATTTTTTGTAAGTTCCAATATTTACTATAAAGGGGGCCATAAAAATACCTTAAAATTGGAAAAAAATATAAGAAAAAAGAAATAAAATGACAATCATAATGATCCCAGAAAGATGTGGAAAAGTTAAAATACCCTAAAGAAGGTGAGACAGATATGAATGAAGAAATATGATGAAAATCCAATTGAACCTAGGAATGTATCACCCCCCATACCTAGAATGTGTAGTTTCCTCACTATAATAATTGAGAATGTGAAAGAAAGGATAAAACATGGGGGGTTTCATTGGTATGTTGCTTCTATAAGATGGATTACCTCCACCAGATTCTTTGGAAAATTTTCATAGAAGTGTTTAAGTCACTTCCCATTGACTGTAAGACTTCACCCACTCTGCACATGAAAAATCAGTATTGCACTAAAAGGGTAAACAGTAGTAATAGTATAAGGACCGAGCCATCGGGAACGAAGCTTACCTGGGTGGAGCTTTAGCTTAGAATTGTACATGAGGACCTTCTCATCAATATAGAACTTCTGTTGATGAATCTTGCTATCAGGGATATCCTATGTATTCTCTTTATAGATCTGGGAGTCCTCATATGCATCACATCAATTTTAATCCATCTCTTGAATATGAAGCTTCCTTTTCTCACCTACATCTAAAAGATTCATATTACATTGTTTAGAAGCCCAATATGCACGGTGTTCTATCTTCACTAGGAGGTGACAAGACTTTCCAAACCCAATTCTCTATGGTGACATTTTTATTGGGGTTTTAAAAGTTGTGTGGTACACCCAATGTTCATCATCCAAATGCAAACTCCAATCATTCCTGTGTGGTTGTACTATTTTTTACAAGATTCTATTAACATCCATATTTGAGATTTCTACTTGTCTATTAGTTTTGGGATGATATGTAGTGGATACTTTATGATCAACTCCATACATGCAAATAAACTTTTACATGTTTCAATTGCAAAAAATTGGAACCTTGATCACTAATTATGAATCTCAGCAAATCAAACTAACTAAAAATTTTGAACATCACAAAATAAACAACAACTCGAGAGTCATTGGTCCTAGTAGCCTTTCATTCCTCCCATTTAGACAAGTTTTCCACAAATAACATGATGTATGTTACGGAAAATGAATTTGGAAAAGACTCCATGAATTCAATGGCCCATGCATCAAAGATTTCACAAAATAACATGGGTTATTGAGGCATTTCATTCTTCTTGGAGATATTCCCTATGAATTGACAAAGACTAAATGACTTGTGAAATATATGGGAATCCCTATACAATGTTGGACAATAATGTCCTGAGTCAAGGACCATTCTGGATTTTTGTTGGGAACTAAAGTGGCCCCCATAAGCTAATGTGTGACAGAAGGTAAAAATAGTGGTGAACTCATGGTCAGGGACACACTGACAAACTAATTGGTCACCGAAGATTCTCCACAAATATGGGTCATCCCAAATGTAAAACTGAGAATTATTTTTATGTCTCTGGTATTAGGGTGTTTTGAAATCAGTGGGGACCATAGATTTTCCTAGAAAATTCAAAATGTTTGCATACAAGTGGGTAAGGTCCACAATATCACAAAGGTTCTCATTAGGAAATAATTCTCCAATGGGGAGGGATGAGTCTACAAGGTGGTACAGTGGTGCAGAAATCCAAAAAATGTGGTCACTTCATCATTTTATACTCCCCTCTTACTATAATATCATGGTCAAACTCTTGGAGTAGGAGAATCCCCCGTATGAGGTGGGGCTTAGCTTCAGGTTTCATAAAGAGGAATCAAAGGGAAGCATGGTGAGAAGACTCAATCACTTCTGGCAGAAGAAGATATGAACGAAATCTTTCCATGGTAATCATAATAGAAAGGAGTTATTTTTCAGTGGTTTCATAGTTTACCTGGGCAGGGTTAAGGGTACGTGAGGCATACACAATGACATGAGAAGCTTTCTCAACCGTTTGTGATAAAACTGCACCAACCATAAATCTAGAGGCATCACACATAAGCTCAAAGGGGATATAACACCATCGTGGATGGATGATGGGAGGTTTTGTGAGACTCCTTGTTATTTAATTGAACACATCATCACAATTTTTATCAAACACAAACTCATAATCTTTTTGTAATAATCGGGACAAGGGAAGTGCAATCTTACTGAAGTGTTTAATAAATTAGTGGTAAAAACCAGCCTGACACAAGAAAGATCACACCTCACGAACACATTTTGGATATAGAAGGGTTTTAATTAATTCAATTTTTGATTTATCTACTTCATTTCCCTCTTTGGAAATAACATTCCCAAGAACTATCCCTCGTTCAACCATGAAATGACTTTTCTCGTAACATAATATAAGATCTTTCTAAATGGAGTAGCGGAGGATAGAACCTAGGTGTTTAAACAATCATCAAATAAAGAACAATATACCTTGAAATCATCCATAAAGACTTCCATAAAACACCCAAGGCACTCAGAAAAAATAATCTACATACATCGCTGAAAAGTAGCAATAGAATTATTGATCGAATGGCATTGTTATATATGAAAATGTGCAAAATGGACATGTAAATGTTGTATTTTATTGATCTTCAAGGGCTATATGGATTTGGAAATAACCCGAATATCCATCAAGAAATTAATATTGGGACTTATAATCTAATCCTTATAACATTTGGCCAATGAATGTTATAGGAATTTCTTCCTTCCGCATGGCTTGATTTAGTCAGTGGTAGTCAATACAGACTCACCAAATGTTTTTCACACGTGTTAGAACAAATTCATTCCATTAATTATACACAAATATTATTTCTATTTTTTAGGCTCAATTTTCATTGGGTTAACCCATTTACTACTAGATGTAGGATAAATGATCCCCACAACTAGTAATTTTCTGACATCTAATTTTACCACATCATAGAGAGTGGGATTCAACTGGCGTTGAGATTATCTAACAGGCTTAGAATCAGCATACAAATGTATATGGTGCATACAAATATTTGGTCTAATCATAGGAATATCATCCAATGTCCATCCTATTGCCTTTTTACACTCTCTCAAAAGGTTGACCAGTTTAGATTATTATTTTGGAGAAAGGATATTGGAAATAATGTCAGGAATTTGGTAAATACCCTCAAGATATGCATATTTTAAATTATAAGGAATCTATTTAAGTTCCATCACTTCTGGTTTCTAGATTGAGGGAAGGGATTTAGGGTAAGCGAGGTCTATTAAATAGTCTATCTGCTCATGTTTATTATCTAAAGATATAGAATATGTTGAAATGAGATTTTCAGAATCATCGATGATCATGGGTACTGATGAATGAACACACTGGTCAATTAAAGCACAAAATTTAATATTTTCAAAACCCACACAACACTCAAAACACGAATCAAAACTCAAAACATCCATGGGTGAAGAGGTGAAAAATAAATCAGAGTATGAGTTGATGAGGGAATTATGTGTGTGTGCATTGTTTGAGAGAACATCCATCAAATAGATATTAAGAGTGGAGTTATCTTAAATGGGGTTTCTCGTAGCCTCGTGGATGTTAAAGCTTACATTTTCTCCACTGAACTCCATGGGAAGCATACCATGGTGAACCCTTATGATCATCTTTTCTGTTTTGAGGAATGGCCTCTCATGTATGAGAGGAGCAGGTCCTTGGGTTCATGTATCTTCTATCTAGAGAATGTATAAATCAGTTGGGATGATGATATTCTTGACTCGTACAAGGACATACTCAATCACACATGTTGGATGGATAGTACTTTGGTTGGCATGTTGTATGACAATTCCTATTGGTTGAAGCTCTCCAACCTACAGAGAAGTGTACACGGAGTGAGGAATTACATTAATGGAGGAACCTAAATCAATCATACCATCAGAAAAGAAGGTTTACCCTATAGGACATGGTATTTTGAATATGTCTGGATCATTGCATTTGGTTGGAATTGCTGGTTGAATCAAGGCTGAGACATTCTTTCCCAACTTGACTCTTTCATTCCCCTTTAGTCTCCTTCTATGGGTGAAATACTCTTGAATAAATTTGGCATATCTAGGGAATTATTTAACAACATTTAATAGAGGAATGTTAACTTGATCATTTTTAAATGCATCCATTATTTCTTTATCTATATCATTATCAAAATTCTTAATAGATTAAGAGTGTTTTTATGGAAAATGATGAAGAATGGAATGTTAATTTGAATCATCAATGACAACTCGATTACCCTTTGTTCTTGTTTTTAAATACATGATATTTTTGAAGGTTGGGAAAGAGTGTTTTCAAGAGGAGGACATACCTATTATACATAATAAGTAGAACTATAGACTTCTTTACAACTACAAATTGTAACTACACAAACATTACATTTTTCCTTCGGATTGACAATGGGTTGGGTAGAAGTTTTCTAGAACCTTTCATCTTAAGCTCATCGATGGTGTTTTCCAATTTCCACACGTGAGTTCATAGGACATGAATTAATGATTGTGGGGTTTGTTGGAACTGGATGTTTTGGGATTCCATTTTCTTCACTATGTCCTCGAGGCTTGGTTCACATTTGAGAGGGGGATGAGGATTATTTTCAGAAGTTGAAGGATAAGATGGTTGCATACCTAGTTATTGTTGATACCAATTCTGTTTTGTTTATCTTGAGATTCCTTCTTGTCGGTACTGTGGTTGTGATTGCCACCCAAGATTTAGATTTGGCCTGAATTGTTCTTGAATGAATATAGGTGCCCTGGCAACACGACTCCACAAGACTTGGGTGAATCTTGAAGTTGTGGGAACTGGTCAGAAAAATGAGTATGTTCAGAAAAAATTCCACAATGTAATTGAACAAGAAGAGATTGTGAATTACCTAGTGATTTAGATAATTGCATTTGATGGGTATGCATCTCATCAATATTGTTATCTTCCTTTTTTTTCTAAATATTAATTACTTACCTCATGAACTCCTTAGGTTGGTGCAATAGCTCGGGTACCAAATTATTGTGCATTTTGAGCCATGTTGGCTATTAAGTCATGAGCAACAGAATGAGTTTTATCAACTAGGAAACCACCAGCTATAGCATCAATCATTCAATGATCCATGGGGATGAGTCCCTCATAGAATTTTTGGATTAACCATTGTTCATTAATCTGGTCATGGGGGCAGCTTGATCAAATTCTTTTGAATCTTTCCCAGTATTTGTGAAGGGTCTCTCCTTGTGATTGCCTAATGGAACAAATATCATTCCTAATTGATGAAGTTTGGGAGGAATGGAATAAAATCTAGAAAAATAGTGTTTTTATGTCCTTCCATCCCCCAATTGTTGTAGGAAAATAGTATATCTAATATTTGGATACAGTATCAATGGAGAAAGGGAAGGACCTAAACATAATTAGGTCCCCAGAAACATTTTGGTGTTTCATGGTGGGGCACATTATGTGAAACTCTGTAATGTGTTTTTGAGGGTCCTCACCGGGAAGACCGTGGAATTTTGGAAGTAGGTGGATAAGGCCTGATCTAAGCTCAATGTTGGCTACTTCCTCGGGATATTGGATCTAAACAGGTTAGTACTCCACATCTGGGTGGTTAGTTCTATTAAAGATCAATTATTTGCAGCCATTTTTTCTTGGATTTGATTGGGATCAATTTTTGATTAGTTTACGAAAACTATAGTTTATAGAAGGGGTTCCTTAGAGTTACATGGTTGACCATATTTTTATTTCATGATTTGTGTTTGATGTGTATTTTCAATTTCATGTTCAAATTCAAGGAGTTTTTCTTTTTCTGATTGGGTCATGCAAATACATTGTAAAGTTTTTATATGATTGAATATGGATAAAATCACTCAATTAGGGTTAAAGGACAATATAATGTTATAATAATAAATTATAGAGAGTGATGGAAAATAAGGAGAAGGGATAGAGAGAGAGAGAGGAAGAACACATAAAGACAACAAAAAATAAAAATAGAAAACCAAAACGAAAAAAAATTCAAATGTGGGTGGGGTATTGAAAGGAGTACGAATTTAGATGTAAAATAAATAACTAAAAGGAAATAATGAAAATAAATGATCTTGGATCCCCGTTAAAGGATCCAAAAGTTGATTGCGTGGTCGAGCGCATTAAATTATATGTTAATTTTTAAATATAATTTCTACAGTATAGTAGAAACCCAAGGTTGTCTCTCGAATAATCCTTAGATAATTAATTAAAAAATGAGGTTCTTATTAATAAACTAAAATGGGAATGGGGTTTTATAAAAAAGAATTTCATTAATAATAGAAATATAATGTATATTACAACTGAAAGAAACTGGTTGGAGAAATCTTGATCAACCCTGGTAAGTGTCCCTTGATGCTCAATCTGTCATTACGATCAAGGGAAAGGGAAGGATCATTGATTCCTAGATTTCATACATACTAAAACCATTAATGGTATGTGTGTTCTAACTAGGTTAAATCCTTGGTTTTTATCGATCAACGATATTGATTATCGGCAACCGCTCAAAATCAAAAAACATGAATCGATGTAAAAATATGAATCAATCAAGGAATCACATCAAAAACGTGATGAGATGACCAGATTTGTGTCAATGATAAAAATATTCCAAAAGAAAAGAATGTTCATATTCATAGTTTTAACCTCCAAGATTTTATCAACTGACATAATCCATTTGCACACTCATGAAAGGGATGGGTGAGAAAAGAGGCCACCACACTCAAATCATCACAAGATCCGAGTTATGCATGGAAGCATGTTGATTATTGTTCCTTTTATTTGTATTTTATCATAGAATAATAAACACAAATTTATAAGGTATAAATGAATAACAATTGAAAAAACCAAGAAATCAATTTCCTTATGTATATTACTGGTGTGGAGCTTAGGATTACAACAAAGGACACTCCCCAAATTGATCACTAAGAGGTTTAGAAGTGCATAAGTGAAAAGTGAAAGAAAATGGTTTAATGGATCTCTCCAATTCAACTAACCTTAAAACCTTGTCGTTCCACCTGATCGAATGAGTGGGAGGAGTGATTTTATGGACCAAAACATCACACTTTCCACAAAATAGTTCAAGTGCCTTAGGGACACAGTCACTATTCCAAACAAAATTTTTAATTCTAATTTATCCAGATGTTTGATTTACCAAAACACATTCCATTGTCATGAAATTAGGTGGATCGGTGGGCCTTAGAGTTATCATCCCATGAGAGGTAGAATTAACCCAATTGGATTTCTATGTCCCGAGTTATGTCCCAAATACAATATGGTGGTCCAATCTGTCATACCCATAATTTCTTCATATTGTGGGCCTATTTGTGGTATCCAAATGAACTAATTGGGCCCCATGATCTTCTAGATAAGTGTAACCACATTTTATTTCACTCATACACACATTTTTATCCCAATTAGATATATATATTATCCAAAGTAAAAATAATTACCATCATGCATGCTTGGGATCTCGTGTAGTTTGGCCCATTTTTCTTGAATTCCATCACGAGCTCTCCAAATCACCTCCTCCTACAATGTAAACACAAAACATGTAAAATTTCCTTATTAAACAGTGATAAATATTAATTCATTAATACAAATAGAAAGTGAAATTTATTATTATATTATTAATATTCATTTCAAAACCAGTTTAAAACATCGGTGCAAAGGTGGATTTGAATAGTGAATTGTTATGTGATCAACCTCTTGAATATGGGGAGGCACACCTGAATTTATGTTGGACTTTAACTCAAACCTAGTGGTTCAAGTCAGGGCATTAATAAAATTTATCATTGAACTTGGATTCTAAAACTTGTTTCATATCATGTCTTCATTTGGGTCACGGTATACACAAGATTGTATTGTTCAGAATTGGGTAGGGGAACTATAAAAGTGCATAGACGACACTGTATAATATACCTCTGAGTTTCCATAAAGTGGGTAAAAATATGTTTTTAGTTTATGATATATCATTACTATAAATAATTATTCAAAAAAATCATAATGATGTGTAATTGTCTGTATACTATGAATAAGAATAATGTGCTGTGAATAAAACTAGGGTTAGTTCTAGGACGGCTATACATTAGTTTAAGGTTAGAATCCAAATATGTCCTTAGGTGAACCCATTGACTAGTTAGGGTTTATCAAAATTACTGAATTTTTTCTAAATTGTTTCCTTCGCATAATAGAGGATTTCATTTCGATATAGTTTGTGGGACTACATGTGAACTGGGATAGAATACTATAGAAAGGGATGATGTTTCTTCTTTACCATTGGATGTGTAGTAGAATTCAATTGAGCATGATTTTACCAACATTTTATTGGTTATGTAGCATTCCCACTTCAAATGGAATTCATTCTGTTAGTGCCTATTCTATGCATAGGATTCAGGAACTGCTGTCAAATATACCCATACATTAACTCGTACATCATTTATCATTCTACGGAACAAGATTCCCTAAAGATCCTATGGAATGGGTTGAAATATCTATGGGAGTTATTGACCTAATAGTGAATCAAAAGGAATGGAATTTTAAGATAAGGTTAAGCTCATGTTGGGTATAAAATCCATTTTGACACACCATATTCTATAAAAAAATTGAGATGGAAGAGATAAATGTGTATCTTGATGGATTTGAGTATAAGGAAGTTATCAGGATCAGCACATAACTTTGGGGCGTATCAATGTTGTTTTCTATGATAGTGGATGGTAGTTTTTGACTCTATGTCGATTAGAAAAATCTATACTAGGTTATGGTGATAAAAAAGATACCCCTTTCCCCCAGGCCAATGTCATTTTTGATTAGTTTCAAGATGCATAATGGTTTTACAAGATTAATATTTAATCAGGTTATAATTAGTCGTGAGTTAGAGGGGAGGAAATTCTAATGATGGATTTTCAGAGTTGGTGCGATGTTCCCTGATCTGGGACTCTCTCATGTGGCCAAAAATTGATTGTTAGAAGACCCAAAGTGTGCCTCCCTATACACTAGATTCATTTTACTATAATTTTTTGTGTGAAATTTATAGTGGAGAGACTATGCCCCCTAATAAGATGTGTCATCACAGTAGAAAATAAGCCATGTAATAAAAGAAATCAATGTATAGGAAATTTATAAACAAATAATAAAATCCAATTAATTAATCTAATAAATAATAATAGGAATAATGTATGGATGTTTTAGAGTGAAACTAAATTTCATTCCTAAAAAATATGAGTAAAAGAATTGCTAACTCAACAGAGACTCAAATGTCCCCCGTCTCAAACACCATGTATATCCCACCTAAAAAATCCAGCCCATCTTGTAATAAAACAATCTATATCACGGTCCTTTTCCCTTGTCCAAACATTCGTCCATGTAATTTTATTAGGTACAGAATAGTGGACCAAAGAGAGTGTGAATTTATATCTATCAGTTGGAACCACCATTTTAAAACAAAATAGTCTGATAGTATTGGTATACAATGTCACGACCCGTCCTCGGGCCCGTGCCGTGACTACCCCAAGCCCGCCTTCCATAGGCCAGGGGCTGGCGACTAGCACCAAGGCGTAAAATCCCAGTAAACAGGGAAGGCATTGCCTTTATAAGTAACAACCACACAGAGTCAGCAAGCGGAAAGTAAAGTGCAGAAAAGTAAAGGGGGCCGGAAATACAATCCCAACTGTAAAGTCCAACTGAAAAGAAAAACAGCAACTGAAGAAAAGGCGGCGGCCTCGTGTCGTCCACTGGCAATCCCACCTGAAGGGTGGGTACAGATAGCCTCCAGGCTCCTCGGGTCCCACGTCCGCTCCGAGCACGTCCCGCCCAGTGGTCCACCTCCAGGTACCGTCCTGCTCCACGCCCCAACCGTGATCAGCGCTGTCCGTCGTCTGCAACCAACACAACAAGGTGCGGGCATAGCCCGTGCAGGGGTGAGTACAACTACTCAGTAAGGACCCCGAGACCCCCGAAGGTCTCCCGAAATCCACAAAGGATATAGCACAAAAGAAAGATGCAATCACGAAGTAACATCTGACTTGACTTAGGTATATGCCCATACATATACCTAAGTCCCCACTTCTAGCTCTGCTCACGAGCTCAAGAACAACTCAATCCACATAGGAAAGCAAGACTCAAATCCACAAGGAGAGTAAACAGTAAATCCACAAAGGATAGTTCAACACAATCCACAAAGGAGAGTAACATAAGATTCAGCTCAACCAGGTATACTTTTTCAGATGACGTCAAAGACAATCACTGATCCGTCTAAGTCGTCGGACCCACGAAGGATCGATAGGTACTAACCCCCGCAAAAGACCCACACAGGATCGGGCTCACACAGAACCTGTAGGCAGTGGCTCACACAGAACCGGTAGGCAGTGGCTCACACAGAACCGGTAGTAGGACCCACACAGGATCGGGCACTGATCTGCGTAGGATCGCTGAGTGCAGTAGTCGACGCAGTCCACTGAGGTCCCTGCACAGTCGTCGCTGCAGTCCACGAAGGATCTCTGCTCTGCCGTCGTCGCAGTCCACGGAGGATCTCTGCTCTCCCGTCGTCGCAGTCCACGGAGGATCTCTGCTCTGTCGTCGAGGTCACAGCCAGCGCTAGGGTTCCCGCACGTAGCGAGCTCGTTTAGGAGGGTCCGCTCCACGAGCCGAGGGGCTGATACATCAACTGACACGTAGTCCGAAGTTGATGTATCCAAAAGTTCCGTATCGACAACAGGATCTCAACGCAACAGACGGCGCGTCAATCGGACGCCCGGTCTGAGAGTTATTGGCATTTTCGTCCCAGGGGCCCGGTTGGTTTTTAGGGCAAAACCAACCCGACCGTACTCCGCCTGTATCCGATCCTCGGGCGGGGTATGCCAAAAGTTCCGTCTCACTTAGAGGAAACTACCACAGCTGACGGAACGTCGTTCGGACGTCCGTAGCTCAAGTTATGAGCGTTTCCGCTCCGAGGGCCCGGTTGGTTTCGTGTACGAACCAACCCGGCCGAACCCAAAGTCTTCCGAAACCTTGAGTATAATATACTGAAACGACCGTCTCGATCCAAGGATCGCGTAGCCGCTGACGGTTCGTCAATCGGAGGTCCCAGGCCCAAGATATGGGCGATAGACCGTAGAGGGCCCGAAACGGGGGTTCCGGGCCCGGGGCGACCCGGCCCGAACCCCCCCTGGGGTCGGCCGAACCGGGTCGGCCCGAACCGGGTCGGCCCGACCCGGTCCGAACCGGCTCGGCCGGGTCCGGTCCGGCCTGGGCGCGGCCCGGCCGACCGGACCGGCCGGCTCGGCCTCGGCCGGGCGGCCGAACTGCCGCCGCCGCGGGGTTGAACCCGCGGCTTGAGGAAACGCGGCCCCCACGGGGGGCCGCCTGTCACGCGGACGCGGCCGGGCCGCCGCGTCCGTCCCGGTTCCGCGCAGCCGCGGAACCGGCCGCCGTTGCCGCCGCGGCTTCAGCCGCGGCGGGCTTCCTCCACGGCGGCGCGCCGGGCGCCGCCGCCTCCGGTCGCCGGCGCCGCCGCGCCGGCGACCCGCGCCGCCGCCGCCTTCCGCGGGCCGCCGGAGATGCTCCGGTGGCCCGATTTCTTTCCCGTCTGCGCCGATGCTCCTCCCGGGGGACGATCTTCACTGCGGAGCCAACAAATTGCCCTTGCCGCACGGTTCGTCGTCGTCCGCCAAATCCGCACAAAAAGAGAAGATCGGCGGAGGGTTGCCGGGTCTTGTTCGTTAGACCCGCACCCTCTGCGTTAGTCATAAACGTCACCGGGAGGGAAAATCAACAACAATTTTAATTAAATTAAAATTGTCGGAGATTATTTTCTTTACTTGAAAAGAATAAACACGGGAAAAAGATAATACAATCCAACATCCCTTACCTTGTCGTCGTCGTCGAACGAGGGGTCGTCGCGGAATCGCTCGTCGCGGAGGAAGGAGATCGTCGCTTCGTCGCGGAATCGCTCGTCGCGTCGCCAATCTCCGGATCAAGATCAACGGATTTAATTAGTTTAATTCCGTTGATATTGAAATTAAAAAAGGGAGAAGAAAAGATCCGATTCTCACCTTTGTTGCCGAACGAGGGTCGGCCGCGGAGGAAGAGGCGTCGCCGAAGAATGTCGCGGGTAGATCTCGTCGACGTCGCAGATCTTGGTGTGCGTCGTCGAATTCCGGTCGCCGGCGTTCTTCGCGTTCTTCGCGTTCTTCGCGTTCTTCGCGTTCTTCGCGGAGAGGGTGGAGGCTCAGAGGAATAGCAATCCTCCCAAATAGACAAGTTGTCTATTTTATTATTTTGCCAACAAACGCAAAACGCATAAGTAACGACCCACTTAATTCGTTGAATTAATTCAACGAATAAAACAGCCCACTTAATTCACGAAAGAAACAGCCCAATTAAATGGTCTGTTAAGAATTAAAGAAACGCGTCGGTTGACTTTTCAGTTTCCTTGACGGGTTTTCGCGGGTGCGTTACTTAGCGAAAGAAACGGCGGGCTCGTGCGGGTCCCACCGCACAAATATCCTACCAAGGGGTAGGATATTCCTGGATAGCATCCTATCCAGTTCAACTCAGTTCAAGCCGTCCTTAAGTGACTTCAAGTGGCTTCCAAGCAGCTTAAGTGAAATAAAATAAAGTTGTCGCACAAACTTTATTTTATTTCTGACTTAAAGCCGTAAAATTTAAAAACCACGTCTGAGCAAACGCAACTCCGGAAGAGGCGTTTCTAAGAAAATAACGGCGCTGCGATTTCATCGGTGCCCTAAGAATTCGATTCCGGGCACCGGTTCAAAAGATAGAAAAACCCGCTCGTCCGTTCACTGAACGTACCCGAGCCAAACTTCGGAAATTGATTCCGGGCACACCGGGCCTCGGAATCAGGTGCCGTCTGAAGCTGCGCTCTTGTAAAATTCCAAAGAAAATTAAGAAAAAAATTTCCTTGAAATTTGCGGGTCTTTACATTACTCCCACCTCAGGGCTTTACGTCCCCGTAAAAATACATCAAAAACTAGGGGAACAAATGGGGGTACTGAGCACGCATCTGAGCCTCCCGCTCCCAAGTGCTCTCCTGGAGGTTCTCGTGCTGCCATCTGATGCGCACAAGAGGAATCGACCGCCCACGTAGGACCCGCTCCTGTCGATCCTCGATCTCCACTGGGACCTCCGCAAAAGTTGCCCCATCGTCCACGTCCATCTCCCCAAAGTCGATGATGTGCGTCGGGTCGTGCACGTATCTCCTCAGCTGAGACTCATGGAAGACGTCGTGCACCCGGTGCAACTGAGGTGGTAGAGCCAGGCGATAAGCCACCTCTCCTATCCTGCTGAGGACCTGGAAAGGCCCGATGAAGCGTGGAGACAACTTGCCGCCTCGGCCAAATCTCCATAAACCACGTCGAGGTGAGACACGCAAAAAGACGTGGTCGCCATCCTCGAACTCTAGTGGCCTCCGCCTCCTGTCAGCATATGACTTCTGCCAGCTCTGAGCTGTCCTCATCCTCTCCTGGATGATCTGGACCTTCTCTGTCGTGGCTCGGACCATCTCTGGTCCCACGAGTGCTGACTCCCCAGGGTCTGTCCAGCACAACGGTGATCTGCAGGGTCTGCCGTACAACGCCTCGTATGGTGCCATCCCGATGGTGGAGTGGTAGCTGTTGTTGTACGCGAACTCCACCAAGGGTAGGTGGTCCTCCCAGCTGCGACCAAAGTCGAGAACACATGCACGGAGCATGTCCTCGAGTGTCTGTATGGTCCTCTCCGTCTGACCATCCGTCTGAGGGTGGAAGGCTGTGCTCAGATGGAGCCGCGTCCCGAACGCCTCCTGCAACCCCTTCCAAAGCCGGGAAGTGAAACGAGCATCTCGATCGGAGACGATAGATGATGGCACACCGTGAAGCCGTACGATCTCCTGGACGTAAAGACGTCCCAAGCTCTCCACTGAGCCCTGCTCTCTGATGGGTAAGAAGTGTGCCGACTTGGTGAGTCGGTCGACAATCACCCAAATGGAGTCGTGACCTCTGGAAGTGCGTGGAAGTCCAGTCACAAAGTCCATAGATATGCTATCCCACTTCCACTCCGGGACCTCCAAGGGCTGTACCAAGCCTGCTGGTACCTGATGCTCTGCCTTCACCTGCTGGCAGGTGAGGCATCGTGAAACGAACTCTGCCACATCTTTCTTCATGCCCGGCCACCAGTGCTGTCGTCTGAGATCCTGGTACATCTTCGCCACTCCGGGATGTACCGCCAAGGGAGAAGTGTGAAACTCTCTCAGCACCTCCTCTCGTAGAGCGACTGGTACGAAGGTACGTCCTCTGAAAAGGATGTCATGCTCTGCTCCAAGGGAGAAACCATCAGGCGCCTGACCTGAGGATATCAGTGCACGCCGGGTCTCACAGTCAGCGTCCTCACGCTGAGCCTCTCTGACCCGCTGTAGAAGTGGAGGAGAGACTGTGAGAGACTGAAGAAAGGCTGCTCCGTCTCTATCCACGAAGGATATCTGCAAGGAGGCTAGCTGCTCCGTCGCCTCCTCAAGTAGCTGAATGCCCGTCCTCCTGCTGAGGGCATCGGCTACCACGTTCCCCTTCCCAGGAGTATAGACTATCTCAAAGTCATAGTCCTGGAGGAACTCAAGCCATCTCCACTGTCTCAGGTTCAGGTCCTTCTGTGAGAAGATATACCTGAGACTCTGGTGGTCAGAAAAGACAGTGAAGCGCTCGCCCATCAGATAGTGCCGCCAAGTCTTCAGAGCGAAGACCACTGCTGCTAACTCCAGGTCATGAGTGGCGTAGTTCTGCTCATGCGGCCTCAACTGACGTGATCCGTAGGCGATCACGGCCCGCTCCTGCATCAGGACGCACCCGAGTCCAGTCCCTGATGCATCGCAGTAAACTACGTACCCAACTCCCTCCTCAGGCAACCTCAAGATAGGTGCGCTGGTCAATCTCTGTCTCAGCTCCTGGAAGCTCTGCTGACATCTGTCTGACCACACGAAGGGTTTCCCCTTCTTCGTCAAGGCTGAGAGTGGTGCCGCAACTCTGGAGAAGTCTGGCACGAATCTCCGATAGTATCCCGCTAGGCCCAAGAAGCTCCGCACCTCTGTCACGCTCCTGGGTGGCTCCCAAGCTAGCACTGCCTCGATCTTCGCGGGATCCACTGCAACTCCCGCCTCAGAAATGACGTGTCCCAAGAAATGGACCTCACGTAACCAGAACTGGCATTTTGAGAGCTTGCCATAAAGCTGGTGCTCTCGGAGTATGTCTAGCACAACTCGCAGGTGGTAGGCATGATCCTCCTCAGTCGTCGAGTATACCAAAATGTCGTCAATGAAGACAACGACAAATCGGTCGAGGTATGGCTGGAAGATCCTGTTCATGAGGCTCATGAACACTGCTAGAGAATTGGTTACGCCGAATGGCATAACCAAGAACTCATAATGGCCATACCGACACCTGAAGGCCGTCTTCTGTACGTCCTCGTCTCAAACTCTGAGCTGATGATAGCCTGACCGGAGGTCTATCTTCGAGAACCACCGCGCTCCCTTGAGCTGATCGAAGAGGTCATCAATCCGTGGCAGCGGATACTTGTTCCTCACTGTCACCTGGTTCAGGCGACGATAGTCGACACATAGTCGCAAGCTCCCGTCCGCCTTCTTGGCGAACAAAATCGGGGAAGCCCAGGGTGAAACACTGGGTCGGATAAACCCCTTGCTCTGCAAGTCCTCCAACTGTACCCGCAGCTCTCGAAGCTCGGCGGGGGCCATCCGATATGCTGGAGTAGATATCGGGGCTGTCCCGGGGTACAAGTCGATGTAAAAGTCTACCTCTCTACGAGGAGGTAGCCCTGGAACGTCGTCGGGAAAGACGTCCACGTACTGGTCCACCACTGCAGGAAAAGCCGGACTCCGCACGTCCACTGCTCCTAGGATGAGGCTAGCCAACTGATGAGAGATGGGCTGCACTCTCCTCCGCGGAAGTCCATCCTGTGCTGCAAAGGTTCCCTTCTCGCCGGTGAAGGTAAACCTGCTCCCGTCGGTACGAACACATCGCACCTTGCGCCTAAAACAGTCGATCTGGGCATGAACCGTGGATAGCCAATCCATGCCCAAGATGACGTCGTAAGGCCTCGACGCCGCTACAAGGAGATCCCAGCCGAAGCTCTCGCCTCCTAGAGTAAGCTCACACTGCCGGCACCAGTGCGTAATCGTCGAGTCTGATCCCGTAGGAGTCTCTAGCCGTAAGGATCGAGCCAACGGCTCAGTCGGAATCTCCGAGCTCCGAACAAGGGCAGAGGCTATGAAAGAGTGACTCGCTCCTGTGTCTATAAGTACTGCAGCAAGGGTGGAATAGACACAGATCGTACCTCGAATCATCTCTGGCAAGTCGGGGTCGTAGGCCTCCACTGCCTGGAGCTGGGCCTGTCCCTGCCCGCCAGCTCCCTGTGGTCGAGGTGGCCCTCCTGGTGGTGGTGGGGGTAGAGCCTGGAAGCGTCGCCCACCACCCGCTGCTCGGCCAGCTCCTCTGCCTCGTCCGCCTCCTCCCTGCGGACCGCCACGGTCGACCCTCTGCCTCTGCCTGGGTGGCCCCTCCACCGTCTGCTGCTCCTCTGGTCGGCGAGTCGGGCAGTCACGAGCCATGTGACCCTGCCCGCCGCAAGAGTAGCACAGCCTGCCTCTCGAAAGGCTGGCACTCCGCTGTGTGCCCCGCACCGCTGAGCCGGTGTCCTGAGGCCGTCTGCGAGGGGGTCTGGTCTGCCTGGACCCGTGAGTCATCCGTCGGCTGCCTGCTGCCGATGACTCAGCTACCTGCCGCCCTGCGCTAGGTCTCGCTGCTGAAGAAGGCTCTACTAGGAAGCTCTCGATCAGGAGGGCTCGCTCCAGCACTCCCGCCTGGGTCGGAATGCTGAGGGAGATCAGCGACGCCCGAATCTCCTGTCGCAAGCCCTGCTCGAAGGTCCGGGCCCGGAAGAAGGGGTCCCGTACCATGTCGGTCGAGTAGCGAGATAGGTCCGTGAACCTCGCCGCGTACTGAGCGACCGTCATGCTGCCCTGGCGCAGCTGGAGAAGCTCCTGGATGCGCACCGCTCGGAGGGTGGCCGGGACGAACTCAGAGCGGAAGAGGCTCTCGAAGTCCGCCCAGAGCAAGGATGCCTCATCGTGAACCTGGAGCATCAAGCTCCACCATCGTCCTGTCGCCGCCTGCAGGAGGCTCGCTGCGAGAATCACCATGAGATCCGCTGGTGTCCTCACTAGCCGAAAGGTCCGTACCACCGCCTCTAGCCAGTCCTCGGCGGCCTGGGGGTCCGCCTCACCGCGAAACCTGGGCGGTCGCTGGCTCTGAAACTCATGCAGTGCCCTGAGGTGACGTGCATCGTCAGCGTCTGGTACTGGAAGCATCGGTGGCTCGGCGGGTAAGGCTACCACCGGTGCCACTGCTGGAAAAGGGCCCTGCACCGAGGCCTCGTCGCTCGGTGGGCTGCCGTCGCGCCCTACACTCGGAACCCTAGCTGGCAGTCGTCGCGGGGCCATCCTGAAAAGGAGAACAAGAGCACCACAGTCAGAACAGTATACCTGGTGAGCTGGCACAAGTAATCACAAGGAAAACTTGAGACTTTCATAAAGCAGATCAGTATACCCGGTGAGCTGACACAAGTAATCACAAAGAAAACTTGAAACACGCACGCAATCAATGTTTTCATGCATTAAGTCGGAAATCAGGAGTCAGGGTCCTGGTGTACGGATACGTCGGCCGCCGCACCAACACTGGGCTCCCTGAACTGATAACCACACTCAATACACTAAACACTATTGCTTCACATAGAAAGAAAGGACGATCAGAGTCTGCGGTAGAACCGACCCCTCTGATACCAATTTGTCGCGACCCGTCCTCAGGCTCGTGCCGTGACTACCCCAAGCCCGCCTTCCATAGGCCAGGGGCTGGCGACTAGCACCAAGGCGTAAAATCCCAGTAAACAGGGAAGGCATTGCCTTTATAAGTAACAACCACACAGAGTCAGCAAGCGGAAAGTAAAGTGCAGAAAAGTAAAGGGGGCCGGAAATACAAGCCCAACTGTAAAGTACAACTGAAAAGAAAAACAGCAACTGAAGAAAAGGCGGCGGCCTCGTGTCGTCCACTGGCAATCCCACCTGAAGGGTGGGTACAGATAGCCTCCAGGCTCCTCGGGTCCCACGTCCGCTCCGAGCACGTCCCGCCCAGTGGTCCACCTCCAGGTACCGTCCTGCTCCACGCCCCAACCGTGATCAGCGATGTCCGTCGTCTGCAACCAACACAACAAGGTGCGGGCATAGCCCGTGCAGGGGTGAGTACAACTACTCAGTAAGGACCCCGAGACCCCCGATGGTCTCCCGAAATCCACAAAGGATATAGCACAAAAGAAAGATGCAATCACGAAGTAACATCTGACTTGGCTTAGGTATATGCCCATACATATACCTAAGTCCCCACTTCTAGCTCTGCTCACGAGCTCAAGAACAACTCAATCCACATAGGAAAGCAAGACTCAAATCCACAAGGAGAGTAAACAGTAAATCCACAAAGGATAGTTCAACACAATCCACAAAGGAGAGTAACATAAGATTCAGCTCAACCAGGTATACTTTTTCAGATGACGTCAAAGACGATCACTGATCCGTCTAAGTCGTCGGACCCACGAAGGATCGATAGGTACTAACCCCCGCAAAAGACCCACACAGGATCGGGCTCACACAGAACCTGTAGGCAGTGGCTCACACAGAACCGGTAGGCAGTGGCTCACACAGAACCGGTAGTAGGACCCACACAGGATCGGGCACTGATCCGCGTAGGATCGCTGAGTGCAGTAGTCGACGCAGTCCACTGAGGTCCCTGCACAGTCGTCGCTGCAGTCCACGAAGGATCTCTGCTCTGCCGTCGTCGCAGTCCACGGAGGATCTCTGCTCTGCCGTCGTCGCAGTCCACGGAGGATCTCTGCTCTGTCGTCGAGGTCACAGCCAGCGCTAGGGTTCCCGCACGTAGCGAGCTCGTTTAGGAGGGTCCGCTCCACGAGCCGAGGGGCTGATACATCAACTGACACGTAGTCCGAAGTTGATGTATCCAAAAGTTCCGTATCGACAAGAGGATCTCAACGCAACAGACGGCGCGTCAATCGGACGCCCGGTCTGAGAGTTATTGGCATTTTCGTCCCAGGGGCCCGGTTGGTTTTTAGGGCAAAACCAACCCGACCGTACTCCGCCTGTATCCGATCCTCGGGCGGGGTATGCCAAAAGTTCCGTCTCACTTAGAGGAAACTACCACAGCTAACGGAACGTCGTTCGGACGTCCGTAGCTCAAGTTATGAGCGTTTCCGCTCCGAGGGCCCGGTTGGTTTCGTGTACGAACCAACCCGGCCGAACCCAAAGTCTTCCGAAACCTTGAGTATAATATACTGAAACGACCGTCTCGATCCAAGGATCGCGTAGCCACTGACGGTTCGTCAATCGGAGGTCTCAGGCCCAAGATATGGGCGATAGACCGTAGAGGGCCCGAAACGGGGGTTCCGGGCCCGGGGCGACCCGGCCCGAACCCCCCCTGGGGTCGGCCGAACCGGGTCGGCCCGAACCGGGTCGGCCCGACCCGGTCCGAACCGGCTCGGCCGGGTCCGGTCCGGCCTGGGCGCGGCCCGGCCGACCGGACCGGCCGGCTCGGCCTCGGCCGAGCGGCCGAACTGCCGCCGCCGCGGGGTTGAACCCGCGGCTTGAGGAAACGCGGCCCCCGCGAGGGGCCGCCTGTCACGCGGACGCGGCCAGGCCGCCGCGTCCGTCCCGGTTCCGCGCGGCCGCGGAACCGGCCGCCGTTGCCGCCGCGGCTTCAGCCGCGGCGGGCTTCCTCCACGGCGGCACGCCGGGCGCCGCTGCCGCCTTCCGCGGGCTTCCGGAGATGCTCCGGTGGCCCGATTTCTTTCCCGTCTGCGCCGATGCTCCTCCCGGGGGACGATCTTCACTGCGGAGCCAACAAATTGCCCTTGCCGCACGGTTCGTCGTCGTCCGCCAAATCCGCACAAAAAGAGAAGATCGGCGGAGGGTTGTCGGGTCTTGTTCGTTAGACCCGCACCCTCCGCGTTAGTCATAAACGTCACCGGGAGGGAAAATCAACAACAATTTTAATTAAATTAAAATTGTCGGAGATTATTTTCTTTACTTGAAAAGAATAAACACGGGAAAAAGATAATACAATCCAACATCCCTTACCTTGTCGTCGTCGTCGGACGAGGGGTCGTCGTGGAATCGCTCGTCGCGGAGGAAGGAGATCGTCGCTTCGTCGCGGAATCGCTCGTCGCGTCGCCAATCTCCGGATCAAGATCAACGGATTTAATTAGTTTAATTCCGTTGATATTGAAATTAAAAAAGGGAGAAGAAAAGATCTGATTCTCACCTTTGTTGCCGAACGAGGGTCGGCCGCGGAAGAAGAGGCGTCGCCGAAGAATGTCGCGGGTAGATCTCGTCGACGTCGCAGATCTTGGTGTGCGTCGTCGAATTCCGGTCGCCGGCGTTCTTCGCGTTCTTCGCGTTCTTCGCGTTCTTCGCGTTCTTCGCGGAGAGGGTGGAGGCTCAGAGGAATAGCAATCCTCCCAAATAGACAAGTTGTCTATTTTATTATTTTGCCAACAAACGCAAAACGCATAAGTAACGACCCACTTAATTCGTTGAATTAATTCAACGAATAAAACAGCCCATTTAATTCACGAAAGAAACAGCCCAATTAAATGGTCTGTTAAGAATTAAAGAAACGCGTCGGTTGACTTTTCAGTTTCCTTGACGGGTTTTCGCGGGTGCGTTACTTAGCGAAAGAAACGGCGGGCTCGTGCGGGTCCCACCGCACAAATATCCTACCAAGGGGTAGGATATTCCTGGATAGCATCCTATCCAGTTCAACTCAGTTCAATCCGTCCTTAAGTGACTTCAAGTGGCTTCCAAGCAGCTTAAGTGAAATAAAATAAAGTTGTCGCACAAACTTTATTTTATTTCTGACTTAAAGCCGTAAAATTTAAAAACCACGTCTGAGCAAACGCAACTCCGGAAGAGGCGTTTCTAAGCAAATACCGGCGATGCGATTTCATCGGTGCCCTCAGAATTCGATTCCGGGCACCGGTTCAAAAGATAGAAAAACCCGCTCGTCCGTTCACTGAACGTACCCGAGCCAAACTTCGGAAATTGATTCCGGGCACACCGGGCCTCGGAATCAGGTGCCGTCTGAAGCTGCGCTCTTGTAAAATTCCAAAGAAAATTAAGAAAAAAATTTCCTTGAAATTTGCGGGTCTTTACATACAAGAAAGAGATAAACATGTGTATTAATTAATTAAAAAATTGTGAAAAAAACATGCTTTGGATCCACACCAGAATACCTCTAAGAATGTATTACAACCATTCCAACCATAACCATATAACCAAGGTAAAATAACCATCTTATACTTCATTTTTGAATATCTATGAGAATGTCTTAAAACCATGGTAGTTGTAACCATAAACATGGAATAATGACAACAATATGGGTAAAATCCATATAAGAATTACAACAACTAGGTAAACACCTTATTATAATTACAACATGGGACTAGACATATCTTACTCACTATATTAATTAAAGTAATGGGATGGCCCGAGGTCTCCCAATATCAGCATTATAACATATAATTTTCATCTTTTACGGACATGACTAATATATAATCATCTCAACATGGAACACAATTCCTTTCATAAATAATTCATATCATAATATAACATCATGAGTATCTATGGTTAATTTTGGTAATCACCATTTATATATAAATTATCTCTTTCAATTATTTCACAATTTCTCAATAGTCCAAACAATAAGCAGTATGCCAAAAAATAGGGATTTTATATCATGTAATCACATATGGTCTCATTCCATGCTAAACACACTTTAATCTATTAGATAATTCAATTATACTCAAGGCTATCTAACAGAACTAGTATCAATTACCGATGTAAAAATCCAATTGAAACCAAAAGAACTCCATGGAATAACAACATTCATTATTTAATTGATTCCAGCACACATCACATTGTAATAAAAACTATATTAGATATAATTGGAAATTATCAAACCATGGTGTTAAGATTTATCCCCCTACATTTAACCGATGATACAATTTTTCTTCCAAAGGAAAAAACACATGGGGAAATGGAGTAGAAGATCAAAATGAGGTTCCTAGAAAAAATGATCAAGATAAAAACCAACAATACAAATGGTCAAGAGATTACACCTCTATAGTATAAATAACAAGGGAGATAAGGGAAAAACTGGATCATAAAAACTTATTAGGGATCAAAGGAATTATCGAGATTTCTAGATAGTATGTTGGTTGTACAATGTCACCTGAAATATTCCCTAGAGTCTTTAAGATATTGTTTTAGTGATTTATAATAAGAATTCATCCCCATTGAAAACATTAAAATATCAGGTTCAGGAATTTCAAGTTGTCTTATATAGTCACATATCATGTTAAAATTTTTTTATAGAATAATTTCAAAAACTCCATCATCTTGGATTACTTTTTTACAACATTCACACATTACATGATGTTTAATCCATTTACAGGATGTGTAACTATTCATCAGATGGGTTTTATTCAATTCTCCAATTAAATAAACCTAACCATCATTAATGATTCTAAAGATACCATGGATTATTAAACACATAACACATTAATCCAGACTCCAATAATTTAGATAAAAACACTTCTCAAGAAATTATTTCATTTTCCCTAACAAAGGCTCTCCATGTGGATCCTCTCTGATTTTCTCATGTTTCCTCCCAACGTAATATTGTGTTTGTTAATGGGATTAGTATTTATGATAACAAGTTACCACCAAGGTTTAAGGATGAGGAAAAACATAATCTATGTAAAAATTAAAAAAAAATCCTAGAGAGAGACACTATTATAAATAACTAGGGTCATACAACCAACACATTATATAACATCTCATCCAGTAGCGTATCTGAGAAACAAATTGAGGACACAGTGAAAAAGTCTAGAAATTATGTATTCATATCAGAATTCCTCTCACTTTTATCCAACCAAACTCTCCCCTAATTCCACTATACTCTAGAAAATTCAATATTCCAACCCCAACGATATTTCTTACTATGGTCCACAACCCATACTAGAAGATCCTTAAAGGATTCATCACCACAATTCTCGGAATATGATATTTCTATAAAATGGGAATGGTCATGATGCTATCACTATAGATATGGAACATGTAAAACATCATTAATGATATTATAGTGTTGTTGTTGGGAAAAATGTTATGCTCTTGGATTAACTATAACGACCCATACTTTACATACATTGTTAATACTTCAAAATTGAAGCACACTTATTACAACATATGACAAAACCACAAAGGACCGTATAGGTATAGTGTCTTTAGAAACTGGGAAACATAAACAACTGGTTCATAAATCTTCTACAGTGTCTCCCATTTATTTCATCATATCTAGGGTCCCTTTTAGCTTATTCTACTTAATATCCATCTTCCTGACCTGGGGAAAAGAAAACATAAAAGGGTGAGCTCAAATACTCAGCAAGGGAAAATAAAGGAAATAAAAATCATATCATATCTTTTTGAAAATCATAACCTACAAAAGAGATCATAATATTTTAACATGGAATAAATCATAGAAGTGAAAATGAGATCCCCATAATCATAACATAAAACTGTAAACTTTGTGGCATTCACACATAATCATGGAAAATCATTTCTTGTTAGTCATGATTCATTGCCAAGACTATCTTAGCGGACAAAGTCCATTTCTGAACTGAGTTCACTCCTCGTTTCAGTCCTGTATCACTGAACTGAAATAGCCTTCCGTTCCAGCCATGTCTATCTCATGAGATATAAATCTTTACCCAATGCATTGGAGGGAGATATAGGTCCCACCCATCTTATAATGAATCCTTTCTTATGTGTGCCACATAATCATAAATCATACATCATCGCATAACACATGTAACAAAAATGGGATTCTTGAAACATCATGACATCATAAAACAAATCATATAAGGTAAATGACTTCATAAAAATAATTCCCTCAAAATATAATCAAATCAATGTAATGATAGGGATAAAAACAGAACCCTATATTATCTTAGATGGAAAATAATTTTGATAAAACATTTGAACTCCATTCTTGAGGAAAATATCCTTTCTACTTCAAAAACACTTTTATTTTTCATAACATGTCATACAATTATAAACTAAAATAAGTTGATTAAAAATAAACTTGAAAACTTATAAAGGAATATTATTGGAAATAATGTTTTAAAATTCCATTCTTGCCGTATAAGTTAAAAAAAACATTCTTCATACTTTTTTCGGAAAAGTCAAAAACTACCTCGTACGAAAAAAAGACAAAAGATTCCTTTCATATTCATTACTAAAAACTAACCGATGGGTAAAATTGGATTTAAACTATTGTAAGTGGATGGAAACAATATTACATATTGAGGGAACATGGATGTGGATGATAAAATACACCCCAGTAATTACCAAAGTATAAACAATCTCGGATAAAAATGAGATTGTGATATTTCCCTTACCTTAGGTCCGACTTGATTTGTAAGTCTCCGAACCTCCTGTATAATGATTTAAATAATGTTATTGACTTATTCCATAATCATACTTATTTTTATGATATCATATATGGTCATATTCTTAGCTTCTTATTAGTAATATTTCATTGTTACTTGTTACTCGGGTCTTTATTGCCTTTTGTTCTTATGCGTGTTTTGCCGAATAAATTCTTATTCTTATTTTAAGGTTATAGATACCTTATATCCAGAATGGTATTAGTGTAACATATATCATATTTATTCATTCAATTCATTTATATAATCATTATAAAATTAAGATCATGAAGAACGAGTCGCATCACATCGTGGAGACGGTATTCCGTACGTACGCACGAGTGATGATATCGTTCCTGTGATCGTGGAATTGTATTGGAGTATATTTATATTATTTCAGTCTCAATATTAATTTATAATAATCAGAAATAGTTACTAATTACACCATTATACCCATCCTTGTAAGGTGATGGTGGAAAATAGATTACACCACGGCGTGGAGACGGTATTCCGTACGTACGCACGGGCGGTGATTTCATTTTTCCGTAGGATGGATAGAAAGTGAATTAGGGTTGTTTCATATTTATAATAACATATCAGTATGTAAGTAATACTGATGTTATTACTTTATCATGAAACAATTAAAGAATAAGAATTTGAAGAAGAATGAAATTGAAAAGATCGGTAATGGATATTACCTCTTCTTTAGAACGCCTCTTTGAATCCTCCACTTATGGAACTAAGATTGGTCTTTGAATAAGACCAGGACATCTAGGATTATTCTAGGGAAGTGGAGAGGATAACATGGCAGGGGTTGTCCGAGCTTGAGTGCTCAAATTGGTGTGAGGAGGAGGGGGGGAGGTGCCCTTTTATAAGGGAGGAGAGGGGCACCTTAGGAATATCTCAAAATATTATTTTATATTAAAGTCAAAATCTATTTATAATGGTTCCAAAGGGTCTTATTTCGAAGCTAAAGTGGGGATGGGTCGAAATCCTATCAACCAATAGGATTTAGACAAGTTTAGGGTATTATTTTAACCTTATCAATTAGATTTAACTCTATGTTAAATAATTTAACTTTTACCGTGTCTTTTTGTTTTCTTTCACTATATGGTTAATACACTTACAATAACATGCCAAACGAATCCCAAATTGTTTATTATTAATATATATATCCTTATCTAAGTCATTTGGCCGAACTTTAGATTTTTAGGAATAAAATAACAATTAGTAATATAATATTTTATTTAAAAACTATTTTGTGTCAATTTTGACACTATTTGATATATGATTTTTGTGAAAGTCATAATAGAATTATATGTTCGAAACAGTTTATTAAATCAACACTAATATATCATAGTAACCTAGAAAATTAGTGGAATTCATAAAAAGTCTCAAATTAAATTTATTTTGGTGTTTATAACATCAATTATGTCAATATTTCATTAATAAGATAATTACTGCATCATCATTGTGTCATAAATAAATTAAATTATTTAATATCTAAAAATTAAACATAAAATACCATAATGTAGGAAATATTTTTAGCTTTCTAATGAATATTTATAGTCGATTTATTCATATGTATAACCCCATATTTAAAATGATTTACTTATTAAACTTTGATTTTAACTATTTTAACCCTTCTTTAAAAAAATTAATAATAAATGTTCTAATCTAACCCAAGTGGGCCTAAATGGTCATATTTCATTCCTAAGTTTGTTTTTTGTCGAATTAAACTTATCCAATAGAATTAGGACATGTGTTAGGGTAATAGTAATATCATATTTACCCTTAGTTACCCTATTTACTATTAACAGCGGTAAAAAAAAGTAAAAAGTTACTATTCACCAAAAAATTATTTTTATCTCATTGAACCACATTTTACTTACTGATATCAACCGTGTCTGTCGGATTTTAGAAATTCCATTCACAGAAGCGGTAAAATTAAATTTTATGCAAAATTCAGTTTTTAACCTACCACTTAGTGGTTTCACTATTCAGGAAAAATTGAAAGTTTTCAGAAAAATACCAAAATTTCACCCTAGGATAATTTCGGTATTCCGAATCCAAAAATGAAGTCCATTTTGAAAAATAAAATTTATAAAATTTCAATAAGTAGTTATTACTATTCATAACGGCTAGTTTTAATAATATTTTAATAGCATATCGTTGTTTAGTGAAACTCGGTATTGCGTACGACGCAAGCTATTGAGGAAGGTCGTGACTGCGTGTAAAGTAAGCCAAGAAAGTGTGTAGTGAAAGATTCCTTTGATGATAAAAATATTACTCATAAAAATCTCGGCTGTTACATTCTACCCCCCTTAAAAAGAATTTCGCCCTCGAAATTTGTCACTTTGTAACAAACAGATGAGGATACCTCTCCCTCATCATATCCTCAAGCTCCCAAGTAGCTTCTTCTAATTGGTGGTTCATCCATAAAACTTTCACCAAGCGAGTGGTCTTGATTCGTAAGACTTTTTCGCTATGATCCAGAATCCCTATCAGCTGTTCTTCATAAGAAAGATCTTTCTCCAGCGGTACAACTTCTGAGATGAGTACATGTGAAGGATCTGGTATGTAATTTCTCAGGAGAGATTCATGGAACACATCGTGAACTTGATAGAGATTCGGTGGGAGCGCCAATCGGTAAGCTACCTTCCCAACACGATCCAGTATTTCGAAAGGACCGATATATCTAGGGCTCAACTTCCCCTTCATTCCAAATCTCATAACCCTCTTCCAGGGAGAAATTCGTAAGAACACTTTATCACCCACTTCAAACTCTAGGCCTTTTCTTCGGTTGTCGGCATAACTTTTCTGTCGACTCTGAGCTGCTCGTATGTGTTGTTGAATAGATCTGACCTTTTCTGCCATTTCATCAACGAGATCAGGTCCTAATAGCTTTCTTTCCCCAACTTCATCGCAGCAAGTTGGAGTCCTGCATTTCGTTCCATAGAGAGCTTCATAAGGAGCCATCTGAATACTGGAGTGAAAGCTATTATTATAAGAAAATTCCACCAAATGTAGGTGTTGATCCCAACCTCCTTTGAAATCCATAGAGCAAGCTCTCAACATATATTCTAGGGTTTGAATTGTTCTTTCAGACTGACCGTCTGTCTGGGGATGATAAGCAGTGCTGAAACTCAACTCTGTATCCAGAGTATGCTGAAGACTTCGCGAGAACTTCGAGGTAAATCTCAGATCCCGATCAGATATAATAGAAAGTGGTACTCCATGCAATCTTACCACTTCCTTTACATATATCCTAGCAAGCTGATCTAGAGAGAAATACTCTCTAATAGCAATGAAGTGTGCAGACTTTGTAAGACGATCAACTATGACCCAAATAGAATTATTGCCTTTGGATGTTTTAGGAAGTCCTGTGACAAAGTCCATAGAGATGTTTTCCCATTTCCATTCGGGTATGGGTAATGGTTGTAACATCCCCTTAGACTTCTGTCTCTCAGCTTGAACTTGTTGACAAACCAAGAATCGAGAGAAATATTCAGCAACATCTCTTTTCATGCCATCCCACCAGAAGTACTCTTTCAGGTCCCTATACATCTTCGTGCTTCCAGGATGAATAGAGAATGATGAACTATGAGCCTCATCCAGCAGCTCCTTATTTAATTCAGGGATGGGAGGAATACAAACCCGATTCCTGAACTTTATTATCCCATCACAATCAAGGTTGAATTCAGGAACATTTCTCACCTTCTTTTATAACTCGACATCTTCTTTCTATGCCTCTTTAATCTTCACATGTATAGATGTTTGAACATTCATTTGAGAAAGATAAGATTTTGCCCCTTCCATTATAATTCCAAGATCCATCCTTTGTAAATCCATAAATATTGCATCATTTGTGATCCTCATCATGGATAAACTAGCATGGTCTTGTCGACTTAATGCATCTGCCACCTTGTTTGCTTTCACAGGGTGGAAATGGATTGAGCATTCGTAATCCTTAATCAACTCCAACCATCTTCTTTGATGAATATTCAACTCCTTTTGTGTGAAAATATACTTTAAACATTTATGATCAATATAAATATCACACCTTTCACCATAAAGGTAATGCCTCCAAATATTTAATGCAAAGATTACCGCAGCCAACTCCAAATCATGTGTTGGGTAATTTTGCTCATGGATTTTCAACTGTCGTGAGGCATAAGCTATCACCATATCATTTTGCATAAGAACACACCCCAATCCCTTCTTGGATGCATCACTGTAGATCACAAACCATTCTCCACTACAAGGCAGTGTGAGCACAGGTGCACTGGATAACCTTCTTTTCAGCTCCTTGAAATTCTCTTCACATTCCTCTGTCCAAACAAACTTAACTCCTTTCCGAGTCAACTTGGTGAGTGGATTAGATAATTGTGAAAAATCTTTTACAAAACGTCGATAATATCCATCCAAACCAAGAAAACATCGGATCTCAGTTACTGTTGTTGGTCTTGACCATCTTTCGATAACCTCTGTTTTTGCTGGATCCACAGATATCCCCTCTTTTGAGATTATGTGACCCAAAAATGCAACTTTTTAAAGCCAAAATTCACACTAGGTAAATTTGGCATAAAGCTTCTCCTTTCTCAGGGTCTTCAATATAATTCTCAAGTGATCTTCATGCTCTTCCTTTCTCTTTGAATAGACAAGAATATCGTCTATAAAGACTAACACAAATTGATCAAGATAGTCTCTAAAGACTCTATTCATTAGATCCATGAAGATAGCAGGGGCATTAGTAAGACCAAATGGTATCACTATAAATTCATAGTGTCCATACCTTGTACGGAAAGCCGTCTTTGGTATATCCTCCCTTTTGACCCTTAATTAATGATACCCTGAACGAAGATCAATCTTGGAAAATTATTGAGCTCCGCGTAGTTGGTCAAATAAGTCATCAATGCATGGGAGAGGATATTTTTTCTTGATAGTGATCTTTTTATGTTCTTGATAATCAATGCAGAGTCTCATTGATCAATCTTTCTTCTTAACAAATAGAACGGGTGCTCCCCAAGGTGACGCACTAGGGCGTATGAATCCCTTATCAAGATTCTCTTGGAGTTGCTTCTTCAATTCCTGCAACTCAATTGGGGCCATTCTATAAGTTGTCTTTGAAATTGGCAAAGCACCTGGTGCGAATTCTATTGAAAACTCATCTTCACGATTTGGTGGAAGACCCGGTAATTCCTCCGGAAATACATCATCAAACTCCCGTACAATGGTCATATTCTTAATCGTGAGTTTCTCACCAACCATTTGAGATAAATAACCTTCATTTAGTGGAATAAATACCCATAATATGGAAGAAATTTCCACAGGAAGGTTATGTTCATCCTTGCATTGATAGACGATCATAGATTGATCTGTAATATGAAATGTGACTTCCCTTCTTTGGAAATTGATATGAGCTCCATGTAGAGAGAGCCAATCCATGCCAAGAATCACATCAAATTCCACTAAAGGAAGGATCACAATATTTTCAGGAAGAACTTTCCCACAAACTTTGATCGGAGAAGAATTATAAACTTTTGATGAGACTGTTGTCCCATTAGGTGTTGTCACAGATAACTCAACATCTAATTGTTGAGGTAATACGGTGATACCCTTAGAAAATTTTTCAGAAATAAAAGAGTGGGTTGATCCAGAATCAAAAAAAAAACATTTGATAATTTAGAGTGGACGGTAAGTGTACCTTTCACCACATCATTATCGTACTCTACATCGCTGATAGAAATTGCATGTGACTTTACTTTGTCTTTATCCTTAAGATTTTTTTGACGTCGACCATCATCATCAACCCTTGGATTTGGGCATTGATTGGCATAATGCCCCATCTCCTTGCACTTGAAACATTGAAGTGTAGTAGTTTCATTCTGTGTATCCCTTCCATTGTTTGCATCATTATCTTCTTCCCATTATCGCGGCATTCAAATGCCCGATGACCTTCCTTTCCACATTTAAAACATTTACATGTCCCTTTAAGACAACTCCCTCCATGTTTCTTTCCACACTTTGAGCATAAGGGAAAGTTCATCTTCTTTTCAGTGTGCTCTATAGATTTTCCATTGAATTCCATCTTCCTCTTCTTATCAAACCCATGTGACTGATGGGTTACTCTAATCTCCATCTCGACTTTGAGAGCACATCGAACGATTTCCTCGTAGCTATTGAAGTCCCTTATGGCTAATGCCCTTCGAAGACTTGGTTTTAAGCCACTAAAGAATCGACCGATCTTACTCTCAGGATGGATAATAATACCAGAAGCGTACCTTGCAAGTCTTGTAAAATTTGCTTCATAGGTACCAACAGATTCATCATCCATTTGCTTCAGTTCAAGAAACTCTTTCTCCATCTTTGTTTGGTGAATACGAGGGAAGTACTTATTGAAAAATAAGTTCTTGAACTCGTCCCATTCCATAGACTCAATTTCATCCCTTTGCATCGTATTCTTAATAAGATTCCACCATTGATGAACATCTCCTTCCAAACGATACACTGCTAGGATGACTTTATCATGTTCAGAACATTGAAGAACTGAAAATATCTTTTCAGTAGTACTAATCCATTGTTCAGCAACTAATGGATCAGTAGACCCACTGAAAAAAGGTGGGCGCTGCCTCATGAAGGATTCAACAGAATTTTTCTCCTTCCTTTTCTCATTTGGAAGTCCTGCATGATTCATAGCTTGAGAAAGTTGTGTGAGCATGGCTACAAGATTTTGCATTCCTGCTCCCATATCGTTTGGTTGCTCAGGGGGACAATCATTGCATTGCCCATCGCATTCCTCATTAACACGGTTCCTTCGGGTTCCATCCATTGACTAAAACCAAGAAGAATAGTGTGAGAAACACTAATTATAACTGGAAAACCACATAATCAAGGATAAAATTTCACACTTAAGGTATTATCCTAGGGTATTCATGGCCATTTCTAAAACACTAAGATTGTGTTCTATGCTTAGACATATCCTTAGGGTTCTTACTAAGGCTTTCACATCCTAGTTTCCAAAGGTTGACTATACCTTTCCTATGATACCAACTATAACGACCCATACTTTACATACATTGTTAATACTTCAAAATTGAAGCACACTTATTACAACATATGACAAAACCACAAAGGACCATATAGGTATAGTGTCTTTAGAAACTGGGAAACATAAACAACTGGTTCATAAATCTTCTACAGTGTCTCCCATTTATTTCATCATATCTAGGGTCCCTTTTAGCTTATTCTACTTAATATCCATCTTCCTGACCTGGGGAAATGAAAACATAAAAGGGTGAGCTCAAAGGCTCATCAAGGACAAATAAAGGAAATAAAAATCATATCATATCTTTTTGAAAATCATAACCTACAAAAGAGATCATAATATCTTAACATGGAATAAATCATAGAAGTGAAAATGAGATCCCCATAATCATAACATAAAACATGAAACTTTGTGGCATGCACACATAATCATGGAAAATCATTTCTTGGTATTCATGACTCATTGCCAAGACTATCTTAGCGGACAAAGTCCATTTCTGAACCGAGTTCACTCCACGTTTCAGTCCTGTATCACTGAACAGAAATAGCCTTCCATTCCAGCCATGTCTATCTCATGAGATATAATTCGTTACCCAATGCATTGGAGGGAGATATAGGTCCCACCCATTTTATAATGAATCCTTTCTTATGTGTGCCACATAATCATAAATCATACATCATCGCATAACACATGTAACAAAAATGGGATTCTTGAAACATCATGACATCATAAAACAAATCATATAAGGTAAATTACTTCATAAATATAATTACCTCAAAACATAATCAAATCAATGTAATTATAGGGATAAAAACAGAACCCTATATTATCTTAGATGGAAAATAATTTTGAAAAAACATTTGAACTCCGTTCTTGAGGAAAATATCCTTTCTACTTCAAAAAAACTTTTCTTTTTCTAACATGTCATACAATTATAAACTAAAAGAAGTTGATTAAAAATAAACATGAAAACTTATAAAGGAAGATTCTTGGATATAATTTTTTAAAAATCCATTCTTGCCGTATAAGTTAAAAAAACATTCTTCGTACTTTTGTCGGAAAAGACAAAAAGTACCTCGTATGAAAAAACGACAAAAGATTCCTTTCATATTCTTTACTAAAATCTCACTGAAGGGTATAATTGGATTTAAACTATTGTAAGTGGATGGAAACAATATTACATATTGAGGGAACAAGGATGTGGATGATAAAATACACCCCAGTAATTACCAAAGAATAAACAATCTCGGATAAAAATGAGATTGTGATATTTCCCTTACCTTAGGTCCGAATTGCTTTGTAAGTGTCCGAACCTCCTGTATAATGATTTAAATAATGTTATTGACTTATTCCAGAATCATAATTATCTTTATGATATCATATATGGTCATATTCTTAGCTTCTTATTAGTGATATTTCATTGTTACTTGTTACTCGGGTCTTTATTGCCTTTTCTTCTTATGCGTGTTTTGCCGAATAAATTCTTATTCTTCTTCTAAGGTTATAGATAACTAATATTCAGAATGGTATTAGTGTAACATATATCATATTTATTCATTCAATTCATTTATATAATCATTATGAAATGAAGATCATGTAGAACGAGTCGCATCACATCATGGAGACGGTATTCCGTACGTACGCACGAGTGATGATATCGTTCCTATGATCGTGGAATTGTATTGGAGTATATATATATATTATTTCAGTATCAATATTACTTTATAATAATCATAAATAGTTACTAATTACACCATTATACCCATCCTTGTAAGGTGATGGTGGAAAATAGATTACACCACGGCGTGGAGACGGTATTCCGTACGTACGCACGCGCGGTGATTTCATTTTTACGTAGGATGGATAGAAGGTGAATTAGGATTGTTTCATATTTATAACAACATATCAGTATGTAAGTAATACTGATGTTATTACTTTATCATGAAAAAACTAAAGAATAAGAAGTTGAAGAAGAAAGAAATTGAAAAGATCGGTAATGGATATTACCTCTTCTTTGGAACGCCTCTTTGAATCCTCCACTTAGGGAACTAAGATTTGTCTTTAAATAAGACCAGGACCTATAGGATTATTCTAGGGAAGTGGAGAGGAGAACATGTTTGGGGTTGGACGAGCTTGAGTGCTCAAATTGGTGCGAGGAGGAGGGGGAGGATGTGCCCTTTTATAAGGGAGGAGAGAGGCACCTTATGAATATCTCAAAATATTATTTTATATTAAAGTCAAAATCGGTTTATAATGGTTCCAAAGGGTCTTATTTCGAAGCTAAAGTGGGTATGGGTCGAAATACTATAAACCAATAGGATTTAGACAAGTTTAGGGTATTATTTTAACCTTATCAATTAGATTTAACTCTAAGTTAAATAATTTAACTTTTACCGTGTCTTTTTGATTTCTTTCACTATATGGTTAATACACTTACTATAACATGCCAAACGAACCCCAAATTGTTTATTATTAATATATATATCCTTATCTAAGTCATTTGTCTGAACCTTAGATTTGTAGGAATAAAATAACAATTAGTAATATAATATTTGATTTGAAAACTATTTTGTGTCAATTTTGACACTATTTGATATATGATTTTTTGTGAAAGTCATAACAGAATTATATGTTCGAACCAAGTTTATTAAATAAACAATAATATATCATAGTAACCTAGAAAATTAGTGGAATTCATAAAAAGTCTCAAATTACATTTATTTTGGTGTTTATAACATCTATTATGTCAATATTTCATTAATAAGATAATTACTTCATCATCATTGTGTAATAAATAAATTAAATTATTTAATGTCTAAAAATTAAAAATGAAATACCATTATGTATGAAATCTTTTTAGCTTTCTAATTAATATTTATAGTCTATTTTTTCGTATGTATAACCCCATATTAAAAATTCTTTACTTATTAAACTTTGATTTTAACTATTTTAACCCTTCTTTAAATAAATTAATAATAAATGTCCTAATCTAACCCAAGTGGGCCTAAATGGTCATATTTCATTCCTAAGTTTGTTTTTGGTCGAATTAAACATATCAAATAGAATTAGGACATGTGTTAGGGTAATAGTAATATCATATTTACCCTTAGTAACCCTATTTACTATTAACCGCGGTAAAAAAAAGTAAAAAGTTACTATTCACCAAAAAATTATTTTTATCTCATTGAACCACATTTTACTTACTGATATCAACCATGTCTATCGGATTTTCAAAATTCCATTCACAAAAGTGGTAAAATTATGTTTTATGCAAAATTCAGTTTTTAACCTACCACTTAATGGTTTCACTATTCATCAAAAATTGAAAGTTTTCCGAAAAATACCAAAATTTCACCCTAGGCTAATTTTGGTATTCCGAATCCAAAAATGAAGTCCATTTTGAAAAATAAAATTTATAAAATTTCAAAAAGTGGTTATTACTATTCATAATGGCTAGTTTTAATAATATTTTAATAGCATATCGTTGTTTAGTGTAACTCGGTATTGCGTACGACGCAAGCTATTGAGGAAGGTCGTGACTGCGTGTAAACTAAGCCAAGAAAGTGTGTAGTGAAAGATTCCTTTGATGATAAAAATATTACTCATAAAAATCTCAGGTGTTACATTAACCCTTTCCACTATCAGAAATAACCTTTAAAACATAGGTTCTAGAATTAACTTCTTCTTAATAGAGAATTTTCCAAATCAAGGTGTCACCTAAAGAAAAACATGATGACCAAAATCAAATTATAGAAGCCATATCGTATTTAAAACAAACAATTTATTCATACTCTTCATAGTCACCAACAACTCTCGAATCAACTGAACGATCTTAGATGTCTCTTGTAGGAGACAAGGCCCAACAAGTGTAGACTCACATGACTCTAGAGAAAAAAGATGCTACCAATACGAGCATCCATAAAAGTCCTAAAAAGTTTAAATTTTGATAGATTCATGGAAGATATTATTATTTTAAAACTCCATAAGTTCCATATGTCTCTCCCATTTACCACCAACATCGAAAACAATGGCTCATAACATATCCTCTAGGACCTAATTAGTCATCTAAGACTGACCATCAGTTTAAGGTTGATATGTTGTTCTAAAAAAAATTATCCTATAGCCATCTCAATACCCTACATGAAACATGACTTGAATTGAGGATCTCTGTTTCAAATTACGCTCCTTTGAAAATCATATAAGTGTGCCACATCGAACATGTAATGACCACCGAAACTAGAAAATTTGAATGTCTCTCTAAAAGGTCAGATGTGGGATAACTTAATTAGTTAATAGAAAAATATCCCATATAGAATAATAATTATGGTATGTCTTTGGTAATACTATTACAAAATCCATAGTGACATCTTTCCATTTCCACTCGGGAATGGGAAAAGACAACAAAATCACAGATATCCTTAGATTCTCAACTTTCACTACTGAAAAGTGAATCATATAGGCATGGTGTTTTATACAACCTTCTTCATTCATGGCCACCAATACTATATATGCAGATCATCATACATATTTTTCAAACAATGATATTCCTACCTTCGAAAAACAAGAAAATACATCATCATCTCTTTGGATAATCATGTAAGAACCCCTACCCATTCATGACAAAGAAGATAGTTTACCCTATATAGATACCATCATGATGGTGTCTCCCGACCATATATGTTGTATATTATGACAAAACCCTCTAGATAAGAAAATTATATAGTCTTAATATATTCCAATGGAACATGTATAATGGATTGAAATCTCAAAAATACTTGAACATAAGATTCCAGGACATCTAGATGCATGAATTCCAATAGGGACATCATCAACCACTTATTGAAAGACTCTCGTACTAACTTCATCTATTTATTTTCACTCAAATAATTTTAAATGATGTTTCTCTTACACATTGTATAATACAACATGATTTTTTGAGACTAAAAATACTCAATCCACCTCATCTTCCAAAGGTTTAGGTCCCACCCCCCCCCCCAAACTACCTCAGGCTCTTGTGGCCTATATACCAAAATGCATTCAACCATGAGATAGTGACTCCAAAATCATATGTAATGTCCCACTTCTAATAACTCTATATCATGAGTAGGTTAATATTTCTCATGTAACCATAGCTATTAAGAGCCCTAAGAGACTACTAGATCATCCTACATCATAATTTCCTTATTTCCAAACCCATATGTGTCATAGAAAATGGTATGTGATTTAACAGACAAATGTAAATTTAGGATAGGTGCCTAGGTTTTCCTAGCATCCAGCTCCAGAAAATCACCGTTGAATGAATAAAACCAAAAAAATTTACCCCTTTCTTGGTCAGCTCAAAATTGATGCTTCAAAATAGGGGAAATCATGTATATTGTTTTCATTATAACCAGCTAAACACTAAAATATTTGAACAATGAAAATTTTAATTTTATATTCGCCTGATTCAATGGATTAAAATGTATTTGGGTCCCCTAACACTCATTCCTCTATGATTACATTTCCCATGAAGTTATCTTCATTAATCCAGAAACTGTATTTGGTAGGTTTGGCGTAATGATGATGCTCTATCATGGTAATTCGGATGATGTCAAGATGTTTGGAATGATATAATTCTAATTGGAAGTATAATAAGTTATATTCTACAAATACCACTATAAACTAGTCCAAAAGAGGTTGAATGATCATATTCATCGAGGCCATAAATGTGGTCATTGACTTAGTCAACCTAAATGGCAACACAATTAATTCATACAAACCATAACTACTTCTAAAAGTTGAATGAGGTATGTCCATTGGTATAACCTTTAACTGGTGGTAAACTAATTTCAAATCAATCTTGGAGAAGCTCATAGAAAGTATCAGTGAATCAAAAATATTATCAACGTATAGAATAGGATATTAGTTCTTGAGTATCTTCTACTTCTATCTGTGATAATCCACATATAATCACAAAGACCCATCAGCCTTCTTGGAAAAGATAACAATATAAAACCAAGCATATGTACTAGGACATATAAAGCTTTCTGATTCAAGATCTTCTAATTGAACAGCAAATTCTTAATGCTCAGATGGTTCCATTCCAGAAGGAATGAAAAAAACTTGCTCTACTCCCAGAATTGACTAGTTCGTGAACTTGATCTGTCCCTCAGGTGGTAATCTATAGAACTATTTAATAAAAAATCAGTTCAATTGTCACGAACCGAATCTGGACGCCGCCAAAACCGGCTCCCGACCCGGTCCATGGCAAGACCCAAAGGGCGTTCCCAATCCCCACGGGAATTGTCACATACATAGATTATTTTCAATGTATTTTTATTTTAATTTCCATTAATTCTTTGTTTTGGGGTTTTCCAAAGGCTTTATGGAGAATATGTGAGTTTACATGAATTGGGCCAAACCGTGAACCCAATTCTAGATTTAAAAATAAATTTTATTTCTTTTATAACTTTTTCTTTTTTTTAATATTTTTACTCATTCCAACTCTTAAATGTCCTCCCCTGATATATTAGCCCCAGAATTTAAATTTGGAGCCTTTTTAAATCCATAACCAAGGTTTATGTTGGTTTTTATTTAAGGGATTGAGCCTGCCCGAAAGCCCAATTCCAGTTTTAAAAGTAAAATTTGATTATTTAATAACATATTCATTTTTATGTATTTTTTGGTGATTCAAAGCCTCATATGCGCCCCTTGAACCCTGAAGCGCGCGCAAGCTCTCTCTCCCCTCTTTGGAGCTCTTCTTCATCACGATTTAGTACTAAACGTATTAGGGTTTCTAAAATCGGGCAGATTTGGAGAGGTAAATTGATCCTTTCATAACGCCTTCATTTTTCATATGTTTTCCCCCATTTCAGTCCCCACATGACCTAATATTAATCCTTCGAACCTCCATACTAGTTTTGGGTACTTGGTGATTCATTATATGGTGGATTGGGGCCGATTCCTTCAAGATATTTCAAGTAAGGGAATTCCTTCTTGGTTCCTTCCATCCTCTTTTAGTTTTATTTCCTTTTTCTTGAAGTTCATCATGTCCAGAAGTTGGGGTTCGATCCTAATGTCTGATTTGGTGTCTTTTGGGTAAATTATTGTGGTTTAGGTTGGGATTTATATTCCTTTTGGTGCAACGGTGGTGCGGATAAGGTTTCACACCAAGTTTTGAGGGTTTAGACTCAAAAGGTTAGGTGATTCCATGTGTAACCATTTTATGATGAGTTATCTTGCTTGTAGTATTAATTTAGTATCTTTATAATCTGTCTTGTGTGGTTTGAAAACTTTTTTTGATGAATTTGGTTAAACATTTAATTTTTAGTTGTATTTTAGCTTGAAATTGGGTACTTTTCATGTGTGACTCTTGGGGTATTGTTTGGGTTTAGTTTATAACATATGAAAGTGATTTATTAGTCTTGAAAGGGGATGCCAATTCTGTTTTTTTAATTCCTTATTGTCATGTGGGCCTTGAAAAGAGGTTTTTTTGAATGAGTTTAAGATGTAAAACCGTGTTGTACTTTTGAAGGAGATTTATGAAAACGTGTGTTTTTCATGTGTATCTTTGTGGTATTATTTGATGTATTTTTATAACATTTGGTGGTGCTTTAATAATTGTTTTAGAGCTGAAAATTCTGTTTTGGATTGTTATTGTTATGATTTTGGTTTTTAATGACGGGTTTGAAATGGGTTTAGTGTGCAAACAATGGTTATACCTCTTGAGTTTGTTTTATAAAAATTGAAAATGTTTTATTTGGTTAAAAAAAGTTGGGAAAGGGTGTATATGTACTGTTTGGGTGAGTGTGTTCACCTAATGTGGGTTTTTGAAAGGTAAAGTGCTGATTTGAGATGACAAACATTTTTTTAGAATGTTTTATAAATGGCCGAAATGTTTTACTAAATTGTGTTTTGTGTGTGAAACACGGGTGTGGGATGTTTCGGGTGAGTTTATTAATAAAATGAATTGTGGAGTTGAGAAGGGTATTATGTGACATGTGTGTGGGTTGTTATTTGAGTTGAATATCTTGTAATGGTTTTATAAAATACTTTAAAGGATTTGTGGAAGTGTTAAAGAAATGTGAAAAGTGTTGTAGGAAATTTTGGTGTGAGTTTGATTCCAAAATGCATTTTAATGAAAAGTGGAATTTTTGACTTGTGTGATGTACATGGGGCTGTTTCGTTAATTTGTGATGTGGAAGTAATATTTTCATGTGAAAACTATACTTCTTGTATTGTTGAACTTGTTTGAACACAAAGGGAAAACCCAGGTATCTAGGTGGGTGGACATGTACTAGTATGCTAGTGAATCCGTGGGGTTTGGCCTCAGTTTCACTTAGCAAGATTGACGCTTAAAACTCTAACTAAACAATGATGATGATGATTGGGGACCACTAGGTTATGGGTATGATCCCTACTAGTGGCTCGTGCACGAGAGAAAATATTTTTTTTGGATACTCTCACCAAGATATGAGGTACCTGGGACCTATAGCTAGCTAGTGCCTAGGAGTTATTTCCTATTACTTGTGCTCATTAGATCCTTTGTACTTACCATTGGTATACGGTATTGTTGGCTGGAAAATTCAGTAGCTTTGTTATTTATTTTAAAATTGTTGTTCCTTTAAAATTATCTCACATGAAAACTGTTTTCATTTATTATTTCATCCTTTAGAAAATTGTAACTAGTGTTTCTTATTTAGAAAACATGCAATGCTTTTTGTCATGAAATATTTATCACATGGAATCTCATAAAGGTAGTATCCTACTGGGCTTTCGCTCACACCCTACTTACACCATTAGGTGTAAGTAGACTTGCTTATTTTATGTCACAGGTTTGGGTACAGTTTTTATGCCTTTGGTTCGGGTTTTTAGCGGTCCATCGTGATGCAGTGTCGTGGAGATGGCTTGAGGGTGGTGCCTCTTTCCATGTGGCGGTGCCTCTTTGTAGTGTCGTTCGCTCCATTTGAGTCATGTTATTTGGGAAATAGTCAAGATGGTATAGAGTTATGATTGTTGGGACATGGAATTCTGGTTATGGGTAGTCTGCTTGATCACCACACCTCATTTCAGGATTCAAGTCGCTAGGGGAAGTTGGGATTTGTCTATGTATTTTGGTTTTCTTGGTTTGATGATGATTAGGGGAAATGAAAAGAGAGTTGGGTTAATGGTCTCAATGAGCTCGCAGGGTCTGGAAAGCCATGTGGAGCTACGGATATTCCCTAGAACACTCTCTATGACAGTGAAGTGATTGGAATATGGCCGCCAACCATATGTCCAAGTCGCCCACTGAAACTAGTTTCCTCTCACATTATCTTGTGTTCTTTAGTTTTTAAATCCTGGAACTTTGGTTTTAAAATGACTTGGTTTTATGAAGTGTAATGTTTTTGTGAATTGATTTTCAAATAAAGATGGAATGGTATGATTTATGAAATTTTGGAACTGAATATTCAGAATTATTTTGAAATAGAAAAGGGTGTGATTACACCTCTTTTGAAGGCAGAAACTGTATTGAAGTTGGTTTTGAAAATTGTTTCCAATAGATTTTTCTAAACAATCAGAGTGTGTTTTAATGGGATGAGATGTCTTGAAATTGATGTGAATATCTTTAATGTGAGTTATTTTCTAAATGCTTGTGACTTTATGAAAATTTTTGTATGATGTGAGTTGGGATTTTGATCTCTTGGTTAGCAGTTATGAAAAAAAAGGATGCGTTGGTTGACCGTTTTGGTTTTGAAAAGTGGAAATAATTTTTGTTTTAACCTTTGGTATTTCCATTAGTGACCACATGCATGGGGTTATATGGGATGATGGATGGTTGATGGAATGACTGGATGAGTGCCAGGACGGATATGAGGAGGGTGTCTGGTGTGGCACAAAAACATGCATGTGTGAGGCCCATAGGGTACCATTGGTTGATACTCTTACCGCTGAACCGCTTGTTTTGAAAGAAATGGTTTTAAAGAAAAAAAACATGTTGTCTTGATGAATAGTTTTGGGATTGTTTGTATTATGGGTCTTTGAAGATGTTGTTTTTGTGTGATGTTTTTTTAGTCCAATAACCCCTCCTATTTGAATTGTGTTTTGGGATTATGTTTGGTCGGTAAGCTAGGTAGAAGGAACGGTTTGTAGTCTCCTCTGAGATATGTTTCGGGACACCTTTATGGTGGTTAACTTCATGTTTTTGGATCTGTTTTATGGTTTTTTAGACTAATGGACCATCTTGGTTGGGCCCTTGGGTTCTCCCGTTGGATAAGGTACACCCCCATTTAGGGTTAGTGCACAACTGAAGTGTAACCCGTATTGTTTCTCCATTGTAAAATCCTCCAGTTGATCAATATAAGGAATATTTTATAGATCATTGTTGTTTGAGTCTACAACCATTCATTTAGTTCATTTTTAGATCCTCTTGTAGTGGGATAGTTCTTGTGGAAGGTTGAAAGAGGCCTTGGTTTCTTAAGTTTCATGATTCATCAAAGGTGGAAGTGTTCTTTTGTTATTAGTGTAGATGAGTGTCATGATGGTGTCTAAGAGGGCCTCTGGGTTCTTCATAGTTTCCTTGAAGCAAGAGTTATTATTAAACCACAAAGTTTGTGATTTTGGTCCTGATAGGATATTGAGTCCACTTTTTGGACTTGTCTGTTGTTTAGGGACTTGGAATATGGTCATGTTCCATGTATTGTTTCTATCAATCACAAGGGTCATGTTGGTTGATGCATTGTGATGTTGTGTGCTCTTTTTACTGTAAAGGTCAAGGTCACACAATCCTCTTAGGTTCTCTATTATATTGGGAGTATGCATCCCTTGGGAAAAACATCAATTACTCTATCTTAGAGGATGGTGTTTATACGTGTCCTACCCTTCTGTTGTTTCTCACCCAAAGAAACAAGGTGCGATGTTTGTGCTTATTCTGATCCCTTGTTTCAGTGAAATTTCTAGTTTTGGTAAAGTGAGTTATGGAGTGTGTTATGTCTTGATGAACCTATCAGGGTATGCGGTGTAGTTGTTTGTGGCACCGAAAGAAGAAGTTCTACATAGGGGTTTCAACAGCCAAACTGCATGGCCAAAGATGCTTCAATATTTTGAGCTCCAACCATATGTCTCGGAGAGAAGCTGGCGCGTAGTCAGGGGAAACCCCAGTGTCGTTTAAACCCTTGTACAAATTCCTATCCTCAGTATGAAAGATAGGAAGATTTTAAACCTATGGTGTCATCATATTTCTTCTATTGTTCCCGTTCGGTGGAAATAGGTGGAGGGTCTTGTACCCATGTCATCACACAATGTTATTCCCTCCCCCTTTGGTTTCCATTGAGTCTTTGGAGAATGGTTGGAAATTTTGCTAGAAAAGTTGAGCACATGGTTTTCACATGGTTAGTTCTAACCATGAACAAAAAAATAACCATGCAGATATAAGGATCCACATAGTTATCGCACAGTTTCTCAAACTGTGTAGACTAACCATGTGACCATCCCAACTCCTTAATTTTGGGGTCTTTTCATGTCGACCCACGCCGGTCGGTTAAGATGGTTGGTTCTTGTGGTGGGATGACCCACCATGGGTATCGTGCATATTATTTTGTAAATTTCTAATGGATTTATACCCCTTGTACTAGGGAGTCTGTTTGGGCCTTCCCCTATTAGTGTCTTGATTCTGTCTCGGGAAAAAAAATTAAGTTGTCTCTTATGGTGGGGAGCCCATTTGTGTCTCTTCATACAAGTAACTCATGTTTTTCCTTGGTATTGTATGGGAAGTAGGTAATATAATTTGGAGATATCTAACTACTTACATCTTCCTTGGGTAAACTTTGGGACTGGAGAGTGTCCAATGTATTTGTTAAAGTAAGGTAAGTGTAACCTTATTCAATGTTATTGTTCGTTTGGGTGAATTGCTTGAGTCATGTTCAGATAGTGTTTGAGGAGTTTTATTTTGGAATCAATTATGAATGTGATTGATTATTTCATGAAATTGGTGTAAGTTTTTTTTGTGAGAGTAATCCTTCATTAATTGATCACTGGAGGTGTTTTGGCCTTTGGGGGAGAAACCTGACATGGGAGTACCTCTTGGTTTCTCAGTTGGGTTTGGTTGTTACTTTGTCTTTTCTGTGAATTTCTGGGGTGGAAAGTTTTCATGGTGGGGAGAATTTTCCCATACATAGATTATTTTAAATGTATTTTTATTTTAACTTCCATTAATTCTTTGTTTTGGGGGTTTCCAAAGGTTTTATGGAGAATATGTGAGTTTACATGAATTGGGCCAAACCGTGAACCCAATTCCAGACTTAAAAATAAATTTTATTTCTTTTATAGAATTTTCATTTTTTAATATTTTTCATTCATTCCAACTCCTAAATGTCCTCCCATGATATATTAACACCAAAATTAAAATTTGGAGCATTTGGAAATCCATAACCAAGGTTTATATTGGTTTTTATTTATGGGATTGGGCCTGCACGAAAGCCCAATTCCAGTTTTAAAAATAAAAATTGAATAATTAATAACGTATTCATTTTTAAGAATTTTTCGGTGATTCAAAGCCTCATATGCGCCCGTTGAACCCAGCCGCGCGTCCAAGCTCTCTCACCCCTCTTTGGTGCTCTTCGTTATCGCGATTTAGTACTGAAGTTATTAGGGTTTCTAAAATCGGGCAGATTTGGAGAGGTAAATTTATCCTTTCATAATTCCTTCATTTTTCATAATTTTCCCCCCATTTTAGTCCCCACATGACCTAATATGAATCCTTCGAACCTCCATACCATATTTGGGTACTTGGTGATTCATTATTTGGTGGATTGGGGCCGATTCCTTCAATATATTTCAAGTAAGTGAATTCCTTCTTGGTTCCGTCCATCCTCTTTTAGTTTTATTTCCTTCTTCTTGAAGTTCCTCATGTCCAGAAGATGGGATTCGATCCTAATGTTGGATTTGGTGTCTTTTGGGTAAATTATTGTGGTTTAGGTCTGGATTTATATTCCTTTTGGTGCAACGGTGGTGCGCTTAAGGTTTCACACCATGTTGTGAGGGTTTCGACTCAAAAGGGTAGGTGATTCCATGTGTAACCATTTTATGATGAGTTAGCTTGCTTGTATTATTAATTTAATATGTTTATAATATGTCTTGTGTGGTTTGAAAACTGTTTTTGATGAATTTGGTTAAACATTTAATTTTTAGTTGTATTTTAGCTTGAAATTGGGTACTTTTCATGTGTGACTCTTGGGGTAATGTTTGGGTTTAGTTTATAACATATGAAAGTGATTTATTAGTCTTGAAAGGGGATTCCAATTCTATTTTGTTAATTCCTTATTTTCATGTGGGCCTTGAAAAGAGGTTTTTTTTAATGAGTTTAAGGTGCAAAACCGTGTTGTACTTTTGAAGGAGATTTATGAAAACGTGTGTTTTTCATGTGTATCTTTGTGGTATTATTTGATGTATTTTTATAATATTTGGGGGTGATTTAATAATTGTTTTAGGGCTGAAAATTATGTTTTGGATTGTTATTGTTATGATTTTAGTTTTGAATGATGGGTTTGAAATGGGTTTATTGTGCAAACAATGGTTATACCTCTTGAGTTTGTTTTATAAAAATTGCAAATATTTTATTTGGTTAAACAAAGTTGGGAAAGGGTGTATATGTACTGTTTGGGTGAGTGTGTTCACCTAATGTGGGTTTTTGAAAGGTAAAGTGCAGATTTGAGATGTCAAAAAAATTTTAGAATGTTTTATAAATTGCCGAAATGTTTTACTAAATTGTGTTTTGTGTGCGAAACATAGGTGTGGGATGTTTCGGGTGAGTTTATTAATAAAATGAATTGTGGAGTTGAGAAGGGTATTATGTGACATTTTTGTGGGTTTTTATGTGAGTTGAATATCTTGTAATGGTTTTATAAAATCGTTTAAAGGATTTGTGGAAGTGTTAAAGAAATGTGAAAAGTGTTGTAGGCAATTTTGGTGTGAGTTTGATTCCAAAATGCATTTGAATGAAAAGTGGAATTTTTGACTTTTGTGATGTACATGGGGCTGTTTGGTTAATGTGTGATGTGGAAGTGATATTTTCATGTGAAAACTATACTTCTTGGACTGTTGAACTTGTTTGAGCACAAAGGGAAAACCCGGGTATCTAAGTGGGTGGACGTGTACTAGTATGCTAGTGAATCCGTGGGGTTTGGCCTCAGTTTCACTTAGCAAGATTGACACTTAAAACTCTAACTAAATAATGATGATGATGATTGGGGACCACTAGGTAATGGGTATGATCCCTACTAGTGGCTTGTGCATGAGAACGGATATTTTTTGTGGTTACTCTCACCGAGATACGAGGTACCTGGGACCCACAACTAGCTAGTGCCTAGGAGTTATTTCCTATTACTTGTGCTCATTAGATCCTTTGTACTTACCGTCGGTATATGGTATTGTTGGCTGGAAAATTCAGTAGCTTTGTTATTTATTTTAAAATTGTTGTTCCTTTAAAAATATCTCACATGAAAATTGTTTTCATTTATTATTTCATCCTTTAGAAAATTGTAACCAGTATTTCTTATTTACAAAATATGCAATGCTTTTTGTCATGAAATGTTTATCACATGGAATCTCATAGAGGTGGTATCCTACTGGGCTTTTTCTCACACCCTACTTACACCTTTGGGTGTAAGTTGACTTTCTTATTATATTTCACAGGTTTGGGTACAGGTTTTATGCCTTTGGTTTGGGTTTTTAGCGGTCCATCGTGATGCAGTGTCGTGGAGATGGATTGAGGGCCGTGCCTCTTTCCATGTGGAGGTTCATGGGATTTTTTTTCATGGGTTTGTACCTTTGTAATGGTCTTTAAAAATTGTTTAAAATTTTGTCATTCAGTTCTGAATTTTTGAAAAAGATTATTTGGTTTTAAAAATCCAGATTCGTTTCATTGGATTCTTTTGTCGTTTTAAGTTTATAAACTCGGGTAAATCGTTCCCAATTATCATTTTATGATACCCGGGCACTTGTGCCAGCCCGTGGGGATCGGGAATGCCCTTCGGGACTTTTCACGGTATGGGTTTGGTGCCGGTTTTGGAGGCGTCCAGATTCGGTTCGTGACATAAATGGTATACAACTGGAGGAAAATAATCTTGCTACATCCCACCATCATCTTGAGAATGATCTTTTTTTGAGATGAGATTCAAACCATTCTGCACTAAATTGGTCATGAATATCAAACCTGATGATATCTCTTAGCTTAGTGATAATAGATTCTTATTTCTAGATATAGAAAGGTTACTCTACTCTTATAATATTCAAAATGATACTAGTATATAACTATCCAATTCCATTCCAAGAATCAAGTTGAATAATTCAATTTAAAACATGAATAGTTCCCAAAAGGAATGGTAACCACAATTCTCAAGATAAAATGCCTTTGAACATTTGATATTATGTGATCAAACTCCCATCAATGTGTTGATGGTCAATGAACCTTTCATTATTTCCACATCCAAGTCCAAAAAAATTCAAAATATTGAATATATAAAAAATATGATCCTCCTGTATCTGATAACAAACAAACTATGGTAGATGATACAAGCATTGTCCCTCTGATAGTATATAATCCTACATCCATGTTAGCCAGAGTAGTCTGTATAACATCAAGATGACTTTTTCTTCTACTCTAGGATCTTGCATATCAACCATAATATATTTCCATTATATGGTATTTTTTAGCATACCCTGGTGTATCATGCCCCCTTCCATGGCCTGAATGGCCAGTGGAACTCTTTCTACCATCCTATTGAGTTGTAATTGATACCCTTTCCAACATAGGTGCATGTATCGATATCCTTACACTAGTATTCTATGAAATGTTTTCACAAAACCTCTTGTGCTTAACAAGTCTACCATAGATGAAAAAAGAAACTATGGAGTAAGGAAACAGTGTGCGTTTTTGGATGAACATTCCACAGTAATTCCATAGAAATGAACATGGTCCTAATATGTTTGTCCACTACCTTTAATTTTCTACCCATTAATAACCTGGTATAAACTATCATAGTTGTTCTTATTTTAATCCAAAGAAGTTCTCCCAATATTTCCTTATAAAATAGAATTTCCACTACTTGGTGCCTCTCTCTTAAGAGGTCTCATTAGCAGCCAAAGATGTTGAAAATAACTATAGTTTGGTGAAAAGTCCAACATATTCCATCACTGACCTTCCCTATTGTGTTAGATAAATGAACCCAAGATCTTTTTAATCCCTCAACATCTCGGAAGAGGAATTTATCAGAAAAATCATCATAAATTCCTTCCAAGATAGCTCATTCTACAAGATAGATTCTTCTTGAATATCCCACTAATTATAGGAAGTACCATGAAGTGTATATGATGAAACAATAAACCACCTATACATAGGTGTATCAAGATGCTTAAAGATTTTATTGAATGACTATATCTTACAAGTTGCGGCCATGGGTCCTTCTTCTCCAATGAGTGTTGGTAGATGCAATAGCTGAAACTCTCTTGTTAGTTTAGACATTAAAGGATTAGTATGAACAGTACATCATTCCTTCAATCACATCACACTTATAAATATATCTTGAATATTTAATTCTATTATATCATCAAGAACTATAGGAAGCACTAGTTTAGTTGCACTATGAGTTTAATGATTTCTACTCTCATAACACTCATACCTAAGACTATAAGGAGGAATTTTCTCAACCAGACAAATGAAATCCTTAGGGCACTAGCTAACTTCTAGGTAAACCTCAACAGGCCATTATAGCAAATAATACTAACTATGGTTTTTTATAAACATGGATTACATTTCTTGGAATGACATATCAATTCATTCCATTTTTCTACTAAATTAGATATCTCATAACGAGGTTCAACAGTAAAGTATATATGTCTTGAAAAATAGATATGTCCCTATCATTAAAAATCTATGTCAATATATTCATATGTTCCTATTATTATTCATGTATCCTCATCTCTCAACATATTGGTCCACAAGTACAAATCTTGAGAAACAATAACATCCTAAAACAATAACATCACAAAACATGTGAATCACCCAAGGTGAAATAACACCAACTGTAACAAGAAATGATTATGAAAAATAATCCCACCCCAGCACACTCATATTTTCCCATATTCAATAGTTAAATACCCCCCATGTAAAAGATCATTACCAGATCCCAACACAGTTATGTCCATTTCAACCTTTCCCAAATATAAAATCAGAAGAGAAGAAAATCTACTCCACTAATACCACATTGAAACATACCCTTATTCTATAGTCTCTCATTTGGCCAAAAATGGGTGTTTATGATACCTCTTACGTACCTCAATGTGCACCAGAGGTCACCGACTAGAAACTGGGGTGTTAAATGTACATTGGGGAGACTATACCTCCTAGTAATAACTATCAACATAGAATAAAATAATCCACGTAATTAAAGAAATAAAAATATGGAAAATCGAAAACCAATAATAAAAGGAAAATAAATAGTCCAATAAATAATAATAAGAATTATTTAATGGAATTATGGATTAATACTAAATGACATGCCTGAAAAATACAAGTAAAAGACTATAAAACCTAATAAATACTCAACAATCCAATGTTATAAACCCCATGTCATCCCCTCCTATAAACAATAGCCCATCTAAAAATAATAATCAATAGCAAGGTCATTCTCCCATGTCCAAATATGCATCCATATAATCTTCATGGGTACAAAAAATTGTCTGAATAGGCTGTGAGTATAACTTAGTAGGTTGACACCACCATTTTAAAAAACAAGTATGATATTAAGTATATGAAAAAAGTGAAAATTAATTTTATTAATTAATTTAGAAATTTATAAACTAAAACCAAAAAATTATTCAACTTGATGCATGAATATATATGAGCATGTCTTACAACCATGCCCCCCACAACCATATAAACATGAAAAAATAACCTACATCAGCATCAGGCTGCACTATCTTTGATCATGTCTTACAACCATCCCAAACATAACCATATACGTGGAATAATCATAATATTATGTTCCAAATCCCTATAAGCATTATAACATCTAGTTCAATTCTCTATAATCACAACATCATAGTAGTAGATGAAGCCCAATCAAAATAATCAGTATAGCATGGGACAAGGATTATCCCACTCAATATCAGCATTATAGAATATAAGTGTACATGTGACAGGGTCAATCCTGATATATAAGAATCTCATTGTGGAATACAATTCATGCCATAAAACATTGATATGAAATTCTCATATCATGATCCTTAATTGTTATTTATGTTATTTACTATTTTTATTTCAATTTCCAATTTTGATTATATAATTTTTTTAATAGTCAAAACAATAAACTGTATGAACGAACGTAGGGATTCTATATCAGGAAACAAACTAAGGTCTCATGTCATCCTAAACACACTTAAAACCCATTATCCAATTCAATTATATTCAAGGAAATCACACCCAATGGGTAACCATAAGAAAGATAAAACATTAATTTAAACCAATAGAATACAAAAAATAATCCCATTAATTATTTATTGGATTGAGGTTCCCTTCACATTGGTGAAGAATATATGACATTTATTTGGAAATTATAAAATATTAGGGTTATTAATTATACAACTTACATATAACTATTTACAAAAAAACTTCCAATGGAAAATACCATAAGGAAGAAGGTGATGATGATCCCAATGAGGTTCTTAAGTAAAAAATGATCAATATAGGAACCAAAAAAGGACATTACCAATATATTACACCACCATTGTCAGAAGAACAAAGATGGGAAAGTAAAATTTTGACCAAAACCACTTAATTTGTATTTAAGTTGTTATTGGGACATCTGGAATAGATGTTGGCGTGACAAAGTCACCTGGAACGTGCCCAATGACTGAGAGGATAAGGTTATAGTGAGTTAAAATAAGAATTGAACCACACATCATGCATTAAAAGTATAGGATGGAGAGCTAGAAAACATTTAATTTAGGTTCACATTGTTTAAATATAATTAATGGAATATGATGAAAACCCCATTGCCTTAGATAATTTTGTTAAAAACACCTAACAATTACATGATGTGCAATACATTTACATGGAATATAAATACTCTACAGATATTTTTTTATACCATCCTTATTTTTAATAACATATAACCCCTTTAATTACTTTTAACATACCAAAAAATCTGGAAACACTTTATACATTTACCTGGACTCTATTAATTTAGATAAACACACATATCTAGACTTTAAGTAAAAAATCTAAGAAACACTTATAAAAGATGATAAATGAAATTCATTTTTATAGAAATTTTTCAGGATATATAATTAATACAATTAAATGATGTTCCGTTTGAGAAAAAGGTAAATATTTAGTTTGGTTGAGGAATTCATTGAAGACTGTGTTTCTAGGAAATTGAATATTTCCCCACGACACATGTACAGATCTTGGAATATATAATTCGAGGGAAATTTAGAAGAACTTAACACACCATCTCCACTAATATGTTATAAAATGTTTGAGAAAATAATTATGTGAACACTTATTTTGGTAAACCTTTTTTGCAAATACATACCAAAACCATTTTGAAAAAGAGATGAGTTTTTTTTAACTGCCATACTAGAATTGTTTGTATGTTAGACATTTTTCTGATGTTATGTATGACGAAAAAATTGAATGTGATAATGTAATTGGAATGTTAATAAATTCAACAATAAGAACAAAGGATTGAATTAAGGATAGTATGGACAAGACTGGCATGGGAATACAAGAAGAGTTGTCACAAGTGAAGAGTGAAAAGCAAACTTTTTTTCCTACAGCAACTGTTTGTCTTTCCATGTTGGAGATATATTTGTTTTTTTATTTTTGAATGATTTAATGGTTCTATATTGTATTCCTAAAATATAAATTATATCATTTAAATGAATGATTTAATGATAAAAGGTATAAAATCACATGACTATCTTGTTTTTAAGTATGATCAAATTCTTATAGCGTTAAATTTAATTTTTTTTTCAAGAATTCCAATCATAGAATAACCAACCTGTCTTTTTTTCAATGCTATATGAAGAAAAATTATAAACCTAGAAAAATTTCCATATATGGATAATGAAATTTCAATCATATTATATATATTGGAAATGTTATTTCCATGAGAATTCTTAGACAAGATGGCTCACATGATAGTTTAATTCGGTAGAGAGATTCAACAATGTGGTCATGTACATTATAGATGGATATAACCAATCCAATGGTATATGAATCTTTTGAAAGGGTATGTCAAAAATTTATGTTGGTCGTAGTGTTTTATTGTAGAGTTATATATTGGTGAGGAGTCTATTGAATTATTTAACTATAACCTATCCAATGTGGAACGAATTGGTCCACTAAAATATTATCACATATGGTGGGTTGTGGGTGAATTATTTTCTGGAAGATATATTTGTAACAATCAATATTACATACCAAGAAACATTCCAACCATTAGACTTTTAATAACAGTTGGGAGGTTTAACAAAATGTTGAAACCCACAAAGAAATTATTACACATTTTAATGCATCATAGTATGAAATATGGATATCAAACACACATAATAAATATTTTATAGTATGGTTTCAAGATCAAATTTTTAATGAGTCTAATGAAAATCTAAATTCAATTTCAAAACAACATTGATATGTATCTAGAGAAAAAAGTGAGTATTTATTGTCTTACAATGGTTATGTAATTTGTGGTTATGAATTCTATAAATATAAATATTATGAAGTCAGTACCATGAAAAATAGTAGAGTTAAACTTATAGATAGAGAAATGCATGTTTCTGACATTGAGGTCAAAAATCAATTTTTTGTGAATATATTATAATTTGGCATCCTCAAGAATATAGGGGAGTAAGATTATATAAAATTCAAAGTTCTGATTTTTCAACACAACTTGGTAGATAATAGCAGTTCTATTAAAATAGGTGAATTGGGATGTGTGAAAGGGGATTTAAATATGGAATGTTAGAAGAACGATCCTTTTATAATGGAATAACATGTAGTAAAACTATTTTATATTCTGGATCCCTCAAACTAAAAGTGGTTAATTGTTAAATTATTGACCAAAACCCTTGAAGGGTTAGATGAAAATTAAATTGAGGGTAAACATTTCATTGGGAAGACGTAGTCACTACGAAGCAGACCCAATGTAAACATGGTTTTTTATGTTCTAAGAGACCATAATGATGGGATTTGGATACACAATAGAGCGGTTAAATATCATCATCATAAAAAAAGAGTTTAATAATAATTTTATTTTTTATATATTCATTTTATACATCATGTTATTATTTTTTTACTACTACATTTATGTAATCTAAATTAAATGTTAAACCATTCTATAGACAAGGAATTATGCACATGTTGGTGCCCCCAATCCACAGTACCAACATGTTTCCAAACTTATTGTTTCTTCTAGTTTAGAATAAAAATGACATTATGCACATGTTGGTGCTCCTAATATTTAGGAAAAAATAGGTTCCATAACATGTTTCTACTCCTAGTGCAGAGGATCAACGACCTTATGCACATGTGGGTTCTCCCAAACCTAAGGAATAATATGTTTCTAAATCTGATGATCATACCAGTGTATAAGAACAATGAAATTCTACACAAGTTGATGAAACAAATATAAAGAAACAACATATTTAATGTGTTGGATATGAAAAAATGGTAGGTGATGGAGAAACATGGATGTAGGAAAAATAGGAGTGTTGTAGAGTGATGGTGTTAGAAAAAAAATTTAAGGTGTAAAGAAAAGGAATAAAATTCTATCTCAGATAGAATATGGGGGGCCATGCTATTAACCCAAAAGGACATGTTATTTAGTTACATTTGGATCATCACTAAACAATGATTTTTTATTGATTTATATTTAGTAAACCATGTTATTCCCACACATAAAACACTCATTAGAAGATAAATTATATTAAAATTATGATATCCATTCTTTATTTAACTAAAAAAATAGTGAAACTTTAACATACCCATCAACATCATTTGTAGAGTTCATTTATAGTAGATTAATACAATAATAAATTTTTATTAATTCATTTTGTAAGGATTTATAGTATAATGACCCAGTCTTAATGTACATAGAAATTACATATCTGTTTCCGAATACTTAAAACATTACAAGAAAAAACACCCAAAGACCCTATTAGTGTGTGCTTTTGGAAACATAGAAACATGAAAACTATTAAATAAGTGGGTTTTATTAGCTCCTACTAGGTTCTTATTGTCTATAAACCTTCTTATATACTTCATAATTAATAAATATCTCCATAACATAGGGAAGGAAACATAAACTGGGGTGAGATCAGATGCTTAGTAAGGTTAAACAAGGGATATATGTAAGCATAATCAGGAGCATAGAAGTATTAGAATGTGATATAAAACATGTTAAGATAATACCATTCAGATAAATGATCTTAAAAATGAATCATAGCATAAATATTGATAGTTTATAACACATGAATCATATAAAAATAAAGATCATAATCCATAAAAGCATAAGATAGTAATAAAACATAGAATTGTGGAAAACAGGTATAGATATAATATGATTTCCATAATATCCAATACATCACTTCAATAACCATATTAGTAGTATGGGATAACTCTCCATGTTATATTTGCAGCCATGGGTCCCACCCACGATGATATTAGTAGCATGAGTTCATTCCAAATACCATCACGGGAGTCATTGTTCGCTGTCGTTTCCATCTTAGCCACACGAGTTCACTCTTCATAACATCTTGGTAGTCATGGATCACTCCTATGGCCATATATGTTTTCAAAGTTCACTTATAAGATCATCTTAGTCTATCTCATGAGATATTAATATTTACCAAATGCATTAGATATAGATATAGGTCCCACCCATATCATAAGGAAATCATACTTACATGGGAAAAAAAATAATAAACAATCATATCATGACCCATTAATTGAATTGGGAATCATAAAAAATTAATCTTATGATAACTTGTCGAAAAATATATAGGTTTAATAATCATTTCATCAAAATCATAACCCATCAAAGAAACTGATTTTAAAAGAATATAACCTGTGAAAGTGAAACGGTATTTGCAAACATCATTCCATAAAAACATAAACCATTTATGGAAATAATATGAATGTAAAAATTGATTAATTTCCCTATAAAATCATTTGTAACAACAATGAATGTTATCTTATATGTGAATTAATTTTTAATGATCTTTTAAAAACATTTCTTGAAGAAAAATTCATTCTTCTATGAAAAATGGTATTTAAAACTTACAACATTTAGAAAACTATTTTAACTATAAGTAGCAATGAAAATATATAAATTAATCTTGAAAACATTTTTAAAAGCTATTTCCTTGAATCTTATAATGAATCCTGTAAACAATTTCAAAACCATTTTCCTTGAAAACTTATAAAATAATCTTAAAACCCTATCAGAAAAAAACATCTACTAAAGAACATTATTATAATGGATATCTAAATGACCATATATTCAAGTATAACAGGTATATATTACATTATGTTTCTTTATACACACCACACAAAAGAATTGAGTGGTGAATAGGGCATGTATCTCATAGAAATAAAGAGTGAGATGAAATTTCCATACCTTGTGTCTTAACTCTCGTTACACTCCTTCAGAACACCTGTACAATAAATGCATCTTTATTATACATATTTCAATGAACCATATTATTATATATTAAACCATATATTGTTTTATTGTGAATTTATATTACACACCTATATATAAATTCTATATTTAGGATAAGCTTTGGGTAATACCCGCTTTGTTTTTTTCATGGTCTAAATTTGTTATATATTTGGTCATTATAATTATATTTGGATTTCAAAAATTTAAAAAATGGTACATATATAGTTTATATTCATTATATTTATATTATAAAAATATATAATATATATAAGTAAAAAATTTATTACACTATTTAGGGAGATGATAGTTCGTACGTACGAATGACGTTTTTTTTATTTTATTGTCGCATTGGAATAATTAGATTAAATTAAATATAAGTATATAAATATTTAAGAAAAATTATTATGTAATATATATCATATAAGTTCAATAATCAATTATTTATTAAATTCCATGTTGTGTTTGAACGAATCACATTTCTTTGAGGGGGCCGTAGTCAACACGTCCTCAAGTGAAATTATACTATTAACACATAATGGAAAGTACAATGTCATGTTCTATAAACTAATTACTGAATCCTAAATAATGTATAAATATCATATATATAATATATATACAGTTCCCATTATATTTCATACCATTATAGGAGTTAAATAAATAATGAAAAATAATTGTTTCGTGAGGCGATAGTTTGTCATACACGTAAACAATATGTTCGTTACCCATTAAATAGAAGAATGTGTATGTGTAGTTCAAACACATAGTTTAATAAAATAGGATTATATTTAGGATAAATGTTCTATTATATAAAAAATTAATATGGTTATCGGATGATGAGGGAAAATAAAATAAAATAAAAGAGGATGTGGGGGGTGTTACCTCTAAATCGGATAACTCCTTTTGGTTTGCTCCAAAGGGATTCCTTGGAAGGATTTCTACCCAATGTGAGGCCTAATTTAGGAATGTATGAATGTTAGGGATATATTTTGGTAGATGTGTTTCTAGACAATTTTGATTGATAGGTGTGATAAAGTGGGAGGAGAGGAGGCCTTTTATAGTGGAGGAGGAGTGGACCTCTTGTAATATTTTGGAAAAGGGAAACCCCATATATGTTTTCATATTGAAATAGTACCAAATAATTTAACATAGTAGATAAAAGGGAGTATATGATTGAAATGTGGCTGTAAAATTTTCTTTTTTAAGTTTCTAGGTCATTATAGGCCTTATGTTGTGTTGTTATTCACTTTTTTTTCTTAATTTAATCTTAATCATCGAATTAATTTTAATTACCTTCCCTGATATTTATCATAAAAAAACGTTGAGATAATTATTAATTATAAATTATTATAATTCTAAATGTGGAATCCATTTTTTCAAATTCTAATCAATGAAGTGTAATAAAATAATTTAAATTTAATCCCACATACAGGAAGACAAATCAGGGTTTTAATGTACAAACGTTCAAAATATTTCTAGGTTTTTATAAAGAATTTCAAATTGAAATTGATTCCAATTACCGAAATTGGTTAAATTTTAAAAAAAATATATTTAAAAATATAATATAATCTTATAAATAAATTGTATGAGAAGTAAGTTTTGTGTTAAAATTCTGTATATTTCACTATTCATTGAAAAATGAATCTTTGTAGAAAAATACCAAAAAATAACCATATCCTATTTTTTATGTTTTTTTTAATTTTATTTTATATTCGATGATAAAATTAAAAAAATATTTATATTTTAGATATAATTTTCATTCTCCATTAAAAGGATGTAAAAGTATGTTATAATATCAGTTTTAATTTCTAAAGTTGGTTTTGTTCTTATCTTAGAGCTATAAAATCTACTCGAAGAATATAAAAAATATTTGATCGAATATTATATATATATATATTACAATAATTTCACTTAGTAATTCGAATTAATTTAATTAATTATCATTAAAAAATTTTGGATCCTAAAAAAAAATTTAAAAAATATACCCTTTATATTTAATTGGTTCTTTTATTCATTGTCACTACTGAATTAATTTAATAATATTTTAAGACAAATGTTTTCATAATGTTGTTAATAAAATTAAAAACCACTAACATAAATAATAGGTTATTTATTAATATATTGAACAAACATATTTAAATAATTTTTTTGGATAAACTATGTATTGTGTTTTACGCAAGTCCTCAAAGAAATTCAGTCTTTTGTGTAACATAAACTAAAAAAGTGTTATGTATAGAAAAATCTAACATTTATATTTCATTTATTTCATGACTAATAAGGTATTGTGTGAGACAGACTTATTTCATGAATAAAACAAAATACATAATATGTTTTCTGTTGAATGAAAAATATATCCAAGAGAATAAATTAATTCGATATAAAAAAATCACAAAATCTCAAGGTGTCACATTATAACACCATTAAAATTAATTTCTACCAATAAATTAATATATTTAATCAATGGTTTAGTAAATTAATGTTCCTTTCATAGTAACCCACTTAATAAAAACTGAATACATAAACTTACATTACAAAAAAGAATGTCAGAAACAAAACAGTTAACCAAATTAACATATAACTATATTTCAAGATAGGATAACATAGGTCAGAAGTAAAAAATTTAGCCCGGAAGAAAAGCGTAAATATTAGAGAGTTATTGGGATCATCAACCAAAAACAATATATTTATTCATCAAATTTATAAGTATAAAATAACACATTAACTAGGCCATCGTGTACGCCAGCGGTATGTGTGACACCCTTATCGCTCATGGGTCATGGGTTCAAGACCCTCAGCCTTGACAAACATATGTGGTTGTCACCGTACATACATGATACCCTTTTCTAAAAATATATTAATATAATTTCCAAAATAAGTATGATATACACCCTTGAAATAATTTTAATCACTACATATTCTTACATGTAAGGGATTCAATTGAAACTCACTACCTTAATACTTCATCTGATGTCATACATGAACATTCCATAACTACATAACCTTATAACCCTTCAAAACATTTAAAATCAAAAACATTATATAAAAATTAATAGAATTAACATAACCATGATCTGTTTTAGAGTATTTAGTACCACTTGGTTTTTACATTTCAAACATGTGAATACCTTAATTATATATTCTCTTAAAACATAGTAGTGAGAGGAATTACCATAAATCCATATTATAAATATGAATTTATCCTAAAATTAAACTATATTTGATATAATCCTTAAATCCAAAAATATTTGTAAACTTGATAGAAAAAAACACTTTTAAACAAGTCCATAATTATTACCAAGGTAATTAGTATTGTCCAATTTACCAATTCTTATAAAAAATATCTTTCACGAAACCAAAATATCTTAATATAAGGATAAATTAATGGTTTTCTGACCTTAGTGAAAATATCACTTGACATTAAATCAAATTTCAAACCCATTGAAAAAATTAAATATAATCATGTAAATCCAATGTGAAAAATACAAAACTGAATAATCTTTGAATATTTCACCATTCATATTACATAATTCATGAATCCAAATACATATAAAATTTTATTATTCCACTTCATCCATTATACATTATAAGGATAACTCTTCCAATTACATAATACATATTTTATTCTACATTTCCTCTATATCCTCATCGTCATCGGCGATATAATCATAACTCATACAACCTTGCTATTTCTATTCAAGATATTTCCACATATGACATTTATTTTCATAATGAGAATTCATTACACACATAAAGAATATAACCTTTGATAATGTCTTATGTAGTCAAATATTTTCATACATTTGGTTAGATGAACTCATGGTTTTTACATTATAGTTACTTTCTTTGTGTATTACTTTTCCATACTCAAAACACCTTCTAGTTCCTCTAATACATTCAAATAGGTGATGTTTTACACATTCATAACATAAAAGAAACTGATACATTATTTCTCCATGGCCTCCATTACCTGAACTCTTAGTGAACACCTTCCTTATCTTATTTGGTGAGTCTGAGAGTATTATAAAGTACATGTTATTGATCATGATCCATTAAAACTAATTAGGAATGATCATAACAATTTTCAATCCAGTTTCCATAAAATTTGAATACACATCACCATGTTTTCAATCAAATTGAAAATTAATCACGTTCCTTTTGATTCCTCCATTGGAAAACGTTAGAATGTTTTGGGTGAGAATCACATATCAGAGAATGAAACCACATATTCAATAAAAATTAGTAATCGGATGTCTAAATGATGAATCCTACAATATAATTATTTAAACATTAGGTTTATCTTAGTTTATTCATTGTAATATTATATTCAATTCCTTCGTAATGGTTTGTGAAGAGTTTGTTAATTTCCAAAGCATATCTCCCTAGGGTCTCAATCCAGGTGAGTACCAGAAGTCATTATCATGTACTATATTACCCTCAGTCAAGCCCAAGACATATTGTAAGATTTTAAACCCTAATGTACATTTTTGCCTAATCCAAATCCCCTTTTATTGTCCATATAGGAATATATTTATCAGAAACCACTCACTCTATCCTTTAGAAAAATTACATGACCATTTTCTATAATTTCCCTATCATTAGACATATCCTTAGTCATGTCCTTAGAGTTCCCACTAAGGTTTTATCATCCATTTTTCTAAAACATAACAAAATCTTTACTCTGATATAAACTATAATTACCTAGTCGTAACTTACATAGACATTACATCACTTTATCAGAATACTTAAATAAATAAAAAAATTGAACCCCAAAAACTGTATTAGTATATTTCTATTGGAAACATGGAAATATGAACACTAGGACACAAGTGAGGTTAATTATATCCCACTAGGTTCTACTTGACTATCACCCTTCTTAGACATATCATACATAATACATATATTCATAACTTTGCAAAGGAATCATATAAAAGGGTGAGCTCAGATGCTCAGTAAACTTATCCAAGGGAGACCTGTAAGTATAAACATGATCATATGTGTATGATAATGTGATAACAAAAATTCATGATCATACACTTCAGATCCAATATCATAAACATGAATCATGTAATATGTAATGAAATTACATAAGTTTGGAATCATAAAAAAATAAAGAAAATAATCTCTGAAAAATAATAATGAAAACAAGGAATTGTGAAAAACTCATAAACTTATAATAAATCTTCCACAGTAGCCAAATAATTACTACCAAGACAATATTATTAGTAAGGGTTTACTCACAATACTATTTTGGGACTCATGGATCACACTGACGACCATATTTGTAACATGAGTTCACTCCTCATACCATCTTGGTAGTGACGTTTCACTCTCATTCCCATATTAGTTGTCAAGGATCACTCCCAGAACTATATTAGTCTATCTCATGAGATATAAATCATTACCCAATTAATTTGAGGGAGATATAGGTCCCACCCACCTCTTAATTATATCACAAATAAATGTTCCAAAAAATAATAAACAATCATATCATATCCCATGAAATGAAATGGGTATCAAAAACATATAATCATATCATAAACAATAAAAATTATACAATCTTCATAACCATTTCATCACAAAAAATAACCCATCAATGAATAATGTTTTAAAAGCATATAACCCGTGAAAAAGAAACATGATTTTTAATCATAATTACGTAAAAAATATTCCATAAGGATAAATAATATTAATTGAAACGTTGAATAATTTCCCCAAAAAGGCATGAGTAACACCAACAGATGTTATATTGGATGGGAAACAATTATTATTTATCTTTTTAAAACATTTCTTGGGGATAGTATCTTTCATAATGGAAATATTATTTTTAAATGATAAATCCTTCTGAAATAAATTTTATTTTTAAATTGTCTACAAAAATTATATTGGAAGATTGAAAACATTTTGAAAACATTTTTTTATGAAACATTTAAGGAATATTGTAAACCATTTAAAAACCCCATTCCTTGAGAACATATAAAAACACAAAAAAATACTTTTTATAACATAAAACCTATTAATGAATCATCATATAATGGAATTTTTAATACAAATATATTTATGTTAATAGGTATTGAATACATTCATGGGAAGTATATACAAAAAAAATTAGTGAGTGGTGAAAAGGGCATGTATCTCATAGAAATGAAGAGATAGAAGAAATTCTCTTACCTTTTTTTCTTAAATCACATTGTCGTTATGGAAATATACTATAAAATAAATCTATGTTTATTATAAATAATTAAAAAATATATACTTATGTCTAAAACCATATATTTTTTTATTATTACTTTGTACTACCCTCTAATTAGAAATTCCATGTTATGGTTAAGATTCAGTTAATATCCTCTTTGTTTTTTTGTATGGTCTTAATTTCATATATCATTGGTCCTTACACTTATATAGTTACTTAGAGAATTTGAAAAATTATATAAAAATTATATATATTATTTATATTTTTATTATAATAATCTATAGGATATATACGTACAAAATTGAATACACCATTCATGGACACGGTAGGTTGTACATACGAATGAATATTGTTTCCATTTTATTGTCATCCAGGATGAAAGAGATTAAATTATTTATAAGTATTTATATGAATATATATATATCTTTATTAAATCAGAATTAATGTATCATATATATCAAATAATTTCTGTAAATACATTCTTAATACATTCCATGTAGTGTTTGAACAAATCACATTGCTTTGATGGGGGGGGGGGGTAGCCCTCACATCCTTACAAGAAATAACCATATTGATACAAAATGTAAAGTATACAGATATGTGTTTTATGATGATTTCATATTCATAAAGTCATTATTATTTTCATATATATTATATATACATATTTTCCATCATAATTATATCTATGAGGGTCGGTAAGGGAAGAGTACTAATCATTTAATGAGGTAGTTGTTCACCATACAAGTAAACAATATGTTTGTTACCCATTAGATGGAAGTGTGTATGAGTGTAAGTAAATATAATTTTATAAAAAAATTATTATATTGAATATAATTCTATTATTATAAAATCATTTAATAAGGGTATTTTAGGGTTTGTAGATTGAAAATAAAATAATGGAGCTTGGGGGAGGGTGTTACCAAATTATCAGTTAACTCCTTTTTTTGCACAAATGTGATTTGACATAGGGAGTTATACTCAAAGGGAGGATTCAAAGTGAAAGGTAAATATGTTGGTGAATTATTTTTGATGAATTTGGTTGATCCAATGTGTCTTAATATGTGTGATGAGTTGGGAGGAGAGGGGGCCTTTTATAGATAAGGAGGAGTTGCACTCTCATAATAATTTGGAAAAGGGAAACCCTGCTGGAGTTTTTATTGTAAATGGAACCATTAGTGGTCCAATGTAGATAAAATGGATGATAGGGTTGATATATAGCAAAAAAATATACTTTTTAAGGGTTTCTAGGTCATATCATGCCTCATGTTTACGGTTTAGTCCTTTGTTTTGAATAATTTAATATTAATCATTGTAATTAATTTTCATTACCATCACTAATATTTTTTATCAAATCATATTTTGATATTATTAGAAATAATATGAAATGGAATAAATTAATTTAAATATAATCCCACTAATGGTATGACAAAGTGCATATTTAAAATAAAAACACTCAAAAGCTTTCTTGGTTTTTATAACCAATGTAAATATGAAATTGATTCCAATGACCTAAACTGGATAAATTGTTAAACAAATTATAATTAAACGTTAAGATCTATTAAAATATAATTTAACCTTAAAAATAATTTATATTAGAATTTATTTTTGAGGTAAATTTAATTATTTTTCATTATTCATTCAAAAATGAAACTTCACAAATAAATACAAACAAATCACCCTAACCTAATTTTAGTGTATTAAATTAAAAAATAATGTTTATTTTGACATATAAAATAAATAAAATTTTCAAAATTTATATTAAAAATTGGCTCACCATTAAAATATGGTAGAAGTGCCTTTATAAACATATAGGTTTTTTTGTGTAAAATTGGGTATGTTCTTCTCTTAGGCATATAAAATATATGGAATGAATAAAAAAAATATTTGAGATATAATATATAATTAAATTAATGTCACTAAATAATTGAAATTAATTTAATTTTTTAGTATAAAACAAATTTGTGAGCATAAAAATAGTTTTCTATAAAAATATTCCCTTTATATTCAATCGGTACTTATATTCATTATAACTACGGAATTCATTTCATACTTTTGTAAACCATAGGTTTTTAAAAATTAGTTAATACAATTCATAACTTCTAATATAATATATTGGTAAAGTCTTATTGTATTAAATAATAATATTTTTATAATATATTTTTCTTGGGTAAATATCGGCCTTGTGTGTAACATAAGTCACCGAGTAAAGTCATTATTTCATGTAATGTAATGTAACCTATATGTTTGGTGTAGGGTTATCATACAATTATATTTCATGTATTGCCTGATTAACTTGGTATTTCCTGATCCAATCTTTGTGATTTAATGTAAAAAATATATATCCAGTGTTGTGTGAAATGAAAAAAAACAAATACATTTAATTAATTTGATGGGAAAAAAATTCACTAAATCTCGAGGTGTTACACATAATGGATTTGTCAAATTTCAAAAGAAATTTCAACTTAAATATGCTGAATTAAATATAAACACCCCCAACCAATTATGTATGCCGAAATGATTATCTAAGAGTTATGGGGTCAGTTTATTGTCCGGTATGGGAAGATATCATTTCAGGAACATTGTGGCATGTAATAAATTGTTTGAGAATATGCGTATTCATTACAATTATTGATAATATTTTATTTATGAAAGAACAACAGGGTACATAAAATAAGTACTAATCAAAAAATCCAATGTATACATATGATAAAGTAGGAATGGTGTATGCTTCACATGAAAAAAATGGTATCTATTTTCCAGATACCATAATACTTTTACGTGACATGAAACAAAAACATAATTATATTAATATATTTATATGTAGATTGGTGAATCCAAATCCAAAGCCACTTCCATACCACATCATGTGCTATAGAACGAGGCGTGTGTAAATAATGGTGGGATACTAATAGATGAAAACACAAAAATGTGTGGGAATATAATGCATGTATGATCTAATAAAAAATTTATTTCATTTAAATTTCTATTACATAAATATGATTAAATATTTTCCTATATTTTATATCTGATGTAGACAAATGTATAATCAAGACATTTCCTGGATAAACACATAAATTTTATGGAGTTGAATTTTCTAGAATTGTATGGCTGCATTACTGGTTCAGGATTTGGTGTGACACCATAATCATATTTTCTGAAAAAATAAACAACATGAGGATAAAGATAATGTAATGTAAAATGTGAATGAAATATGAGTTTCTCTTAAATAAAATTTTAATTAAAATTCCATGTTTCTAGAAACTATTATGGGTGGATGTAAGGAGACAAACAAGTCATAGAAAACCATTGCATAAAGCTCCAGCCCCTACATTTGATGTGAGCATTACCCCCCAAAAATATGTCTTAGGTGAGGTAATCAATATTATAATAATTGTCTCAATGAAATCTTAATTAGAAAAGCATAGATACCTTTTCTATACTAATACTGATCAGGGTGAAAATGAATTTCATTTACATCTATCAACACCAGCACATTTCTTTGTTTTGAGGGTTACTGTGTTCTATATACAATATGATAGGCTACACAATATACTACTTCCAATAATCCATGTGACTATAGAGATTACCATATCTCATTATCCGACATCCGTTTGATATGATCCCGTTGATGATGTAGATATTTATATAGTTTCCCATGTTGTTAGAACATTTATAGCATGGCTATCAAATCCTGTAAAATAACAAGTTGACAAGGAGGTATTCATTTCAATTTAATTTCATATTCTAATCCTTTAATAATTTTTAAAAAATGGTCTAAACTAATGAATTTTATTTTTTGCAGACAAATGGAAGGGGTGAAGTGAAAGGTCTACTCAATAATAAACAAAAGGATCAACTTACTGATCCAAAATATCTTCCAAATCACTTTGAGCATGACTGATCAATATCCATATTTATTATCAATAATGGTTCATGAAGATACAAAATTAAAAATTAATATTAATCACATATTTTATTTTTAATAACAATTGTATAGAAATGACATTATAGAAAACATTTCTCTTAAGAATGTAAATTCAATCCTCAACTATGAATAACTAGGAGGTTCTGTTGTAATTTATACATGAGGTATGTTTTAATGGTTATTTTTTTCCAAAGCTTATATACAATGATAATTATTACTAAATAAATTTCATATTTTTTGTATTATATATCAATAACAATTGAATGGATTACCCCATGAACATAAATTTTGACTCATTAGACCTCACATAACATATACATAACAAAAATAAATAGATTTAATAAAAATTAATGAAATAGTGGAAACACTGGACAAATAAATTGAATGAAAACTTATAGATGACAAACTCTTCATAATACCAAAATTGTAGGGTTAAAACTCTACAATTTATTCATATGAAATATATATTAATTTCATTTTTTAACAATTTCATTTTTAAGTACCATTGGATACTCATTGAGGAAAACATAGATACTCTAAAGATTTATTTCCTCGATTCACTACATGGATGCCCAAAAAATTTACCATACATGATGATGTTGGTCAATTTAGAATATAATACATCCAAAATTTTATAAATAATATTCATGTTATATATTTTATATTATAATTTAATAATAATATTTTATGATAGGGTGTTGTATAAATGTCCTAAAACTCAGGGAATGAGGACATCCCATGAGAACAAGGAGTGTAAAAAAGTTTTATAAGTGGAAAAGTAACGAGTTATATATAATAATAACTAACTATCAAAAAATATACCAAAAAATTACATATTTTTATCAATGTTTTTGTAGTTTCGAAATAAAACAAATGAAAATTATTGGGGTTATTATGTTTGTAAATTTATAAGAGATATAATATTCCATCAACAAACTAGCATCCATGAAGAGATAATTTTTATGATAATTACTATTTCATTGAAAATATTTATTAATAATTTGTTTATTTATATTTCTCCAATACTATTATTAATTTTCAACAACATAATGAACTGGATTTCCGAATAATTTACATTTACAACCATTAAAAAAAATTATTTCGTGAGTTTATAGTAGACTATACATAACTATGAATCGTTATAAATTAGAAATAATCACATATAATAATTGAACAAATATTTTTTGGGATATAGATCATTTATATTGAATAAATGAGCTTTTATCCTCATATAATTTTATCTCTCCATAAACTAACAATGAAAACATTATCATGATAGGCTGAGGATGGAAACTATGTAGATACAGAGTTATGGGAGTAGGATTTAAATGGCTATGTGGTGACTCCATCACCCCATCTCCACTCCCCCTTCCATAATAATAAAATCTCTACCCATTCATCTTTCACTAATAATGGACAGTTTTTCTCTTCCCCTAAAAAACCACTACCCATCATTGAGATTATATTTACACTAGTTCCCCTCAATGAAAACATCATATCCACACTTGAGCTACCCATATTTCTTGTTTATCACCACCTCTTCCTCACCACCATCATCATCGTCAACAACCTCCCTAAAGAACCCATCAATTTTATGCACACCAAAATTGTCTCATCATCTTCCTCTCTCACCCAACATTCCATTTTGGTCATCCACCTCTTCCCCATATTATTGAGGGTGCAGACGCTTCCATAACTTCAATTATTACCATGTTTTTTCTTTGAGTTACTTGCAATAAACATGGTGAGTATTAATAATGGAATTAATAATATAATTTTTCGGTCAAAGTCCACTTGAATTCCCCAACTCACAAGATTCCACATGGCCATCTTCACCATCTCTATGGTAGACATTTTCGGTGAATTTGGTGCCCCCAACCTATGTGTTATAAACCTCTTGTTCTTCAATCCTTGGTCTCATCCTACACTTTCTATCCCTCAAGTATGAATCCAACTAAGACTTGGACAACACCAATTAGTTTGACATGGATATGGCTCTTCCTAGATTCACAAACCCAATTCTAAAAATGTATTTTTTAGTGAAAACACATATGCTGATTCATATGAAAATCACTATTGGTGAGCAGGGGAAAATAATATAATAGTATCAAGAAGAAAATTGATTTATATCATTAAATTTTAATGAATAACAACACGCAACCCACACCATGTTTATAAGGAATAAAAAAAATGTCAAATTGAATAATTAAAATTACATGGAAAAATAAGATTCCATGTTTTTTTCTGTAGGTGTTGCTTAATCCTCTAAGGAAAAAACATATAATGAAGCCATTATTGAAGTCTCCATGACTCCATTGCAGTAGTAGATGATTATATTTATCCAAGGAAATGCATTTTTATATTCCAACACCCCACTTAAACATTTTTACCTCATGATCCCTAAATTTTCATCATATCTGGGTCATTAACCAATAGGTGCATTATCTTGACCATAGTAAATGACTTCCAGTTTCCAGTACAATTTTTTGGCATCAATGGTATGGATTTACCTATCTATCAATTTCTTCCACATTATATCAATTTGATGTTCCTTGAAACTAACTCTATTAGAATTTTCTAAGAGACAATACAAATTTACATACTCTTACATTTGTCCTATTATCTCATATGTATCCATAAGGCTTCAAACATTTTGGGGATGTATATTAGAAATTTATCATTAGGTTTATTTAGATTTAGGGTATGTGGTGACTGCATCATTGGTACTCTAATTCCTTGTTCTTATAATGGAACTTCCCCAACTATTAATTCACCTTCTAATGTTATTAGTACCTCTCTTGAATCATCCTCATGATTCCATTTTTGAGTCTTATTTTCATTAAAGATAACTTTTCTAATGAATATTATCTTTTTGGTGATGTGATTATTTTTGTGATATCCCATTTCATGGTATCTATATACTATAAGTACACTCACCACTTCTTTTCCTTAATGATCTATTTTTTCCTCCAAGTTCCTGAAATATGAAATGGAACAAAAAAACTATTATAAGAATTACACTTTCCTTGTGAGTACTCCATGAATCATAAAGAAACTTTTCTTCAAAATTATTATATTGGAATCTATTGAGTAAATAAACTATAAAAAATGTAAGTTCTTCCCAAAATTCCATGGGAACATATTTTTTAATCAACATGATTCTTTCGAGGTTTAGAATGGTATAATTTTTTATATGGTCCATTAATTTGAGGAATGCATAATAAAGTTAGTTGGTGGTAAATTTCATATTTATTAAGGTACCCATGAAAAATATCATAGGTTTAATCCCCACCTCAATCAGATTGGAAAGATTTAATGCAATGGATTCCTTGATTTTCAACTAATTCATTTAATTCTATGATGTCATAAATCAAATACAACTTCATTTTTAGTAATATATAATTTTTTCCTCCTATAATAATTAATTAATGTTATAATGTACCTCATTTTCCTATTTGAATCTAGATTCAGTGCAGTACACATATTAGTGAGAGCTAGCTAGATGGGTGTAGCAACATTCTATTTGGACTTCATTGTAAAACTATAAATCTATGTTCTTTTTACAAAACACATAATCCATATATTTTATTTCAGTGTCAAATGATAGGAATCTCATTCTATATTTTCATCATTCATAATAATCTCTAACATTAAAATTATAAATTCCCACACATGATATTTTGTAGATAGTATTTATCATCAAGTACCATTATCAAACATGGTGGTACATCAGTTAATATGGTAAGTAGAAACCAACATTTATTCAATATTGGTAAATTCATGGTCATTGATGATGTGATCATGGTCACCCTACCTAAATTAGTTACTTATTATTATTACTAAAAATTAATTAAATTTTCATTTTTATTATAATTAAGACTATTTTATTTCAATATATGTGAATTTATGTGTACACATGTTGGAAAATTTAAACAATGTATGCATAGTGTATGCATACACATGGACATGAATTCAAATATAGTATGCATGTTGTATGCATATAGGATGATACTAATGCATATTTTATTCAATTTTTTAATATTGAAAAATATCAATATAAAATTTATACATATAACAATTTTTTATTGAATACAATTTTCTCATATTGTTGAAAATGTTGTAATTGCATGCGCATTCATTTTAAATTTTTCCTACTCTTTATAAATAAGAGGAAAAACATGTTGAATAACTATATGTAATTTTGCAGTTCATATTTTATTTAAATAAAGGTATATTTCACCTTTTTCAAATCATAATAAGATTCATTTAAAGTGCTCATAGTAATTTCCTATAAGAGAACAGGTTATATACATGTACTAAACAAATAACTTATAAGTTTCCAATGAAAAATTTCTAATAGATGACAAAAAATTAAAATATGATTTATTGAATCACTACCCTTTTTTGATTCAAAATAAGAATCATTGAAAGAGTTAAAATGTATTTCAAACTAATGAAAAATTTATTCATAAGATAAAAGGAACTAAAAGGTAATGAAAGATTATGTATAGTCAGTCAATTATTTAAAGAATATTTGTTTCACCAATAATTCAAGAACATTTATGTCATTAATAATATGAACTGGTATTTTCATTTTAAATTATCCCAAAGAAATTATTATTCATTATAAATTACATTACTAAACATTCATACTTTCAAATGTCATTCATTATAGTTTCTAGGTAGAGAAAGTGAATAAGTAATTGTGGAGAGCCTAATGGGTCACCGCTTCAAGGGGTCAATGTCCTCAATGGATATGCTAGAAGGATGGGATGTTAGTGATTCTACATGGAGGGATTGTCTTTAATGGCTGACCTCTTGGAGGGGATTATTTCACATCTAATTATTGAAGGAACTATCTCAGATGAAGGATGTCGTGGTCCACCATTCCCACTCAACTTAATATATTCCACCCACAAGAATAGAAAACAGTGGAAGGATATATCATGTTTGTGAGAACGTGATTCTTTTGTGAATGTTATGTTTCCCATAAGTTAAACTACTACTGAAATGATTGGTAGGGAAACAATAGTTTTAAGGAATTAATCTATTTAAAACTTATCAATCCTCCAAAAGAACAAATAATGCATCATAATATTATAACAAACCAACCCGGGTCAACCAAACAAGTCACCTAAGAAGGTCTTCCACATGGTGAGGTGAAACTAAACAACACAAATTTCATGTATATAAAAAAGATGTAAAAATATCATATTACTACATATAAGTAAAAGATACAACTATGAGACATACAATGTCAATAAAAATAGCTAAAAAAACCAATACAATACAAAAATGAGTCTCTATGTGACCATATGTCACCACCAATCTGTCGTGAAATGAAGGAATTGAGAACCTAGAGAAGTCGATGTACTACATGACGCCCATCCACTTACTCGAGTATTGCAAAACAAAAACTCCAATCCATCAATGAAATAATGTATGTTGTGATCAGAAAGTCCATTAGGATCTCACTAAAGAATCTATACAATATAAAATAACATTAAAATATTCCTACAATATTAAAAACCAAATATATTTTATAAAGATTTTTTGAATGGGAAACCATTTTATATATCATTTTCAAGAAAAATACATATTTTATAAAACATACCTTGAATTTTCATAAAATCATTTTCTCTTCACACAAACAATTAATATAACAATTTCAAGTATGAATTATTTAGAGAATAAATGAAATCTTCCATCGATACACTATAACATATGAAAGTGAGAAAACCCTACTATAAAATATACCATCATATGTAAAAACAAGAATAAATAAAAAATAAAAATATTTGCGATCAATACATTGATAAAAAATACTCATACATAAAAGAAAACACTAAATGAAGAATCCCAAGAATCTAAACAATATTAACTCATGTCACATTATTTTGATATTGAACCCTTTAAATGTCCTATACACACTAAAAATATGTGTCCATTTCTCGACGCACCGAAGGTTCCCAATGTGATATTATTTTCAAAACCATTATAAACCCATTCCAACATTTTATGAATACAATTTCATAGAAAAAATATATAGATTTAGGTATTTAAAATCAATTTTCGAACCAAGTCCTCCATTGTGGAATTTCTTCAAATAACATAGTGTGTGTAAAACCATTTTTAATGAAATCATCATTTTAAAAACATGTTCCTCATTACACAAGACACATTGATATTAAATCCCTAAAAATATTAAAATATCAAATGAATTCATAAGTACTATAAGTAATTAATGAGTTAGAACCTTTATATAGAGACACCAACCATAGGAATTGAGAGAAACTATCAGGAATTTATCTCCCAAAGCTCAGGGTTTAACCTAATAAAAATAGGAATCAAAGACATCAAAAACCTCTCTTTGGAACATAAGGTCAGAGAGAGAAATTTGGAAGAAGAAGTTATTTGATGGGACATATATGTATTTATATGTTGTCTACAAAATATATGACCAGGACACATCCTCCCAGACCACACCGCAAAACTGGTTGACATATATATGACTTCGACACATCGTACAGGAAAAAAACACATACTACATGGTAAAACCTCCTCTGATGAACATAGAATATTATCCAATGTAGATCCTATATACCTGGGAGGGGCTATGGTACAACCTAAAATACTATGTTACAGAACCCAGAAACCTCAAAAAGAGACTATGGCTCGGTCAAGCTCAACAATCTAGGGTTTTTGAATTTGGAAGGAACAACTATATTCATCCCCATGAAATTTTTAACATATCTATCCTCTCTGCACTGTAGATCTCAACTAGACTACACCATAGTCCACTTTCACACCGTAGTTATTCCAAATATAAAATTATCTACAAATTACACCTCTTGTAACCTTATGTCACAACAGGCATTCCCACACCATAATGAGAATATCCACACTGTAGTAGCTCCCTTCCATGGTGTAGCCGCTATTGAATTATCGGTTGGATCCAAAAATTAAATGATGTATGACTAGACCCCTAGATGATAATAAATCATGGTTATAAGTACCCGAATATTGGTGATGATATGTTACAAATATGCTTCAATATAATTTTAAATTTATAATTTAAGGGAATTACATGCCTTAAGAAATTAAAAACCTAACAATGGAAAATTTAAGGAGTATAAGAAAACATACTTTCAAGATAAACTAATATATATGAACTACAAGACCATGGAGTAATAATCAATGTTCCTTGCCTCTATTTCCAATGCAGCCCCTTCCTAATCATCTATCTCTTCATCCTCATCTAATTGTGTTCTTATTTATTTTCTTTTGAAATGGTTTTCTTCCACATGATGATAAATATAAGAATATATGGAATCCTTCACATTTTTAAATAAACTATTAATTATAAGGAACAGAACACTAGATCATTTAATGTTTAGTTTCTTAGAAATTAAGAACATAATACATGAAAATATAAAACGTTTTTTCAATGTATGTGAATGGATTATTCATGGGTTCACCCTTTGATAAATTTACTTCATAAAATATCCTAGGGACATACATAAATGTAAAGTTGTTATCATGATCCTATTATGGTTATAAATAATAGATAAATTTGGCATGTGATTATGAGACATATCATTATAAACATGAGGTATAACGATATCAAATGATCAAGAAAACATGAGACATACAATAATAATAATAACATGAATAATAACATTTCAATGTGTCTAAAAAATTTAAATTATACTTTCATAAGTTTTTTACTAAGGATTATCTCCATGTTGTTTGGAATAAAAATATCCATGATTATTTCCCATGGTATCATAAAATATGTCATCTCTAGAGACTAATTATTTAACCAATGAATTGGAGAACCATTAGAGAGCACCCTTCATATGTATTAATTTCAAGTGAGAAACCTTGATCATGATAAAAAAAAATTAAAATAACCCATGTATAATAATTTACAGTTTTCATATAAAATCATTGAGTGTGAAAGTACTTAATGTCTTGAAAATAAAATCAATTTTAACCCGCACAAAGGGAATGTGAATTATATATATATAAATCTCCAAATAAGTAAATTATATTAATGTCTAGGTGAATACCCATGGGTAGGGAAATGGTTTTGGGTATTCACGATATAGTAATATATAATGTAAAAGAGAGAAATTGATAATTAATTATGATGGAATGACAGGTATAAAACATGGATTTAGAAAATCATAAAATGAGATAGAATGAAGGTCTCCCATTGATACTTTTTTCATAGTTTAGTTGTAATTAAATGAAAATTAATATAAAGTAAAATATCCTTTTGAATATGTACACAAAAATAATTACTTGAATGGAAAATAAAATGATGATAATTACCTTACCATTAAGAGTTGCTCCGAAATATTGAGTTTGAAGCCATGGGGGTGAAGGACAGCTTTTGGGTGATCGTTGGGAGGAAAAATGACCAGATCATCATGGGTCATGGATTGGGAGTAAAGGGGGAAGGTTAAATGGGTGGGTATTTATAGAAAATGTGGTGGAATTGTTTAATAATTTATAAATATATGTCTTGGAAATCTAGGCTGTGTAAAATGAAAAACCATTGAATTTACATAGTTTTCACTCAAGGTTTTGGCCATTTGGGTCATTATTTGAGTTATTATTAAAAAATTATAAGCCAAAAAATTTAATAGCATTTTTAACATAGAAAAGAACATTTTACAAAAAATAATGTTCTTAAAAATAAATTTTAAATTTTAGACATTGGGAAGACACATATTGGCTTAGAAATTGATTGAAACTTATTAAAATACATAATATTAATAAAATAACACAATAGAGTTTATTAATTGGGGTCAATTAGTAATTATATTATTATGGAATACAAATGAATTCCTAAAATCTACTGAAAAATGAAAACCCGCTTTTTTCTATTAATTGAAAAATAAAGTATTTTATGCAATACTAAAAAAATATCCCTAACCTAATTTTTATGATTGGATTTAAAATATAGTACTTATTTTTAAAGAATAATTAAATAAAAGGGATTATTTTAAATTTTAAATATAAAAATCCATATTTAATGAAAAATTCATTTTTTGAAGACATAGTTAAATTTTTTATACATAAAAAATTTCCCAAGAATTATAAAATTATTTATTTAATTTATATATAAATAAGTGTCTTTTAAAATATTATTTCATTAAAAAATTAATATCTAGAATACTTGAGCATATTATAAAAGAGAATATAATTTCTAATAATACAATTATGTTTTATTTGAATCCATAATAAATTTTTCCAATTCATCTAACACAATCAAATATATAATTAAATTTTTTTTTTCTAAAATGGGTTTGATGGAATAAATATTTTATTTATGAAAATGAAATTATAATTTATGTAATTGAGGCCTAGAAATGTAACCCATCATTACCACAACATACACCCTTTGGGTAAGGTGTGATATAGCGGTATTTTCATGGGGTGGATCGACTAACATTGATTGAGTTATAATTCACACTAAATTAAAATTCTCCAGTTTTAGATTTCATTAAATACTAACTTGTTGAAGCTTTTCTTGGGCTAGGAAAAATTTAAACCGAGATAACACTGCATCCCTCCCATATTCTGAAAAATGAGCATTAAACAGTATGAATCTACTAGGTGAGGCCATCATTTCTCCTTTTTGAATCAATTAACAACTGTCGTTACTACTTATAAATAGTAATTATAATAGTAATATTATTATAAATGGATATAGTTCCCAACATTAAAATAGATGAATGGTAATATTGATCAGTGGTTAAATTTTTCTAACCATCATATTACTATTTCAACAGTCACATTGCTCCCTATATACACCACTTCATTATTTCAATCAATATTCACTGAAAATCATTATGTGGTAATATTTTAATTTTATAATATGTTCACTGTTTTAAAAATAATTATTCTCTCTTCTATAGTTTTTTCCATGAGGTCCAAAATTTTGGTTGATTTGGGTGATCCATATTTTCCCACATTCTCTTTTCTATTTTATATTTTTGAGTCTAATTGTAATATTTTCAACTTCCATTGGTTTCATATCTAATTAATGTAATCATATTTATTAATGATATATGTGTTTAGTAATATTATATAATATAACACCAATTTTATTAAGAAAAAAATATCATTTAAAAGTCCAATGTCGTTACATTCTTCCCCCCTTAAGAAATGTCATCCCTAAAATTTTGACTCATATTCTTGGTTGAGAATGGGTCATGTCTGTTCTATTTAATTGTTTCTGTTGATTTACATGTCCCAATTAAAACTTATTGTGCATCCACAACAGTTTAACAAGGTTAATTTTATTTTTGCGTATAATATTATCTCTATGATCCATGATCTCCATCGATTACTCCCCATAAGTGAGGTCATGTTCCAGATGCTCCACCTCTGGATTCAGTGAATTTATGTGATCAAGTATGTACATTATAAATATATATACGTTTAATATATTATAAATCTGAGATAGGTTTGGTGGAAGTTATAGGATATAGGCCACTAATGTTATTTGATCATGGATTTCCAATGGCCCAATGTACCTAAGGATAATCATCCCTTTATTTGAAAACCATGTTAATCACTTCAATGGTGATATACGAAGAAAAAAGTTGTCTCCAACATCAAACATCATGTCCCTTCTATGGATTTCATTATTTACCTTTTGCTGACTAGGATCAGCTTTAAATTTTTGTTGGGTAGAATGATCCTTTTATATTATCTATTACAAAAGATTAGGCCCAAGTAGATTCCTATCACAAATTCGATCCTAAAAACTAGGAGTTATAAATTTATTACCATATTGAGATTCATATGGATCCATTTGAATACTCGAGTGGATGTTTTTGTTGTATTAGAACTCAGCCAATTGGAGTTTTTTATCCCAAACACGTTTTAATTTCATTAAGAATGTTCAAAAAATATCCTAAAATATCTGAATTGTCCTTTAATATTGGCGATCGGTTTGGAGATGATAGAACATAGTAAAATTCATTTTAGCATTCATATAATATTGAATAATTCTCTATAAATTAGATGTAAACCTCAGACCATGATCAGAAATGATTGAATGTGGCACCCCATGCAGCCACACCACTCCATTTATGTATGACATGGAATATTGTCAAATTGAGGAGTATTATTGATTATTAATGAAATGGGATGTCTTAGTGAGACAATACACTATAACCCAAGTCACATTATTTCCATCCAATGTTTTTGGTAGAGTAGTGTAGATTCTCATAGTGATATTGTCCCACATCCTTGTTATTATAGGAAGTGGTTACAATACCCCTTTAGGATTTTTCCTCTATACGTTCAATTTTTCACACATCAAGAACCTTTCAGAATAATAATCAATCATTATTTTAATATTATATCCCAAATAATGATCACAATTTTCTCAATAAATTTTATTTCACCCACGATTTATAGAGAATATAGATATAAGGGATTCATCCATCTTCCCCTTGTTTATCTTCATGATATATGGGACGCATAACACTATAAAAAATTTTAGTACATATTCTTGATCAAAATGGAACATAGGTAACTTTATATTCTTCCTAGCCTCTATCTTCTTTTGTATCAAATTATCTTCTCTTTTCTACCTCTTGATCATCCCATGTAATTATGGATAGGAAATAATTTGGGAAAGGATTTATGATGTCAATTTGATCGTGATTCCCCTATTAAGCCATACATGGTCCTTAATCAATGGATCTCCTTGAATCCTCCTCATTTCAATACCAAAATTTCTTTTCCTCCATAATGAATTGGTTTTTTTTGCTATTCTGGGGTGACATTAAATTTAAGAGTCATTATGAAGTCCTAACCATCTATTTCATCTCATGTTCAATTCCTTTTGTGTGAATATATAAATAAAACCCTACTGGTCTATCAACATATCACATTTCTCTCTATAAAGATAGTGAATCCATATCTCTAAAGAAAAAATAACTATAGATAACTCTATCTCATGACTATGGTAATTATTCTCCATATACTTTAACTATCCATATGCATTAGTGATCACCCAACTATTTTTCAATAGGAATTTCCCAATACATTTTAGAGAGGTATCACTATAAATAACTAATCCTTATGAAACAGAGGGTATATATAACATAGGTGGAGTATCCAATCCCTTATTTAGTTCTTGGAAACATTCATCTCACCCCTTTTCTAGTAAAAATATCTCTTTTTTGAGTTAACATTGTTAGTGGATTAGAAATTCGTGAATTTATTTTATAAAACTAATATAATATCCTGATAAACCAAGGAATATAATAATAGTATTACATATTATATAATGAGCCCACTCCTCCACATCCTGTGTCATGGTAGGGTCAATGGATATTCACCCCTTGGTTATAGTGTGACACCATAATTGAACATCATGTAACAATAATTCACATTTTTGGATTTTTTCAAATATCTTCTCCTTCCATTGAGATTAAAATATAACCCTTATATGATCCTAAAGCTCCCCAATAATTTTTTAATATAATAAAATATCATCAACAAAAACGATATTGAATTAATTAAGGTATTCCTTTAAGACTCTACACATCAAATCCAAAAATATTACTGGGATAGTAGTCAACCTGAAGGAAAAAATTGAAAACTAATAATACAGGTATACTATTTGAAATGTAATATTAAGAATATATTCTTTCCTCAACCTCAATTTATGATACCTAGATAATAGTTAAATCTTGGAGAAGAATTGATCCCCATGAAGTTGGTCAAATAAATAATAAATCCATAGTATAGGGTACTTGTTTTCACTATGATCCCTTAATGTTCTCTATAATCAATTCATATATGTATTGAACCATACTTCTCTATTAAAAAAGGATTATGTTCCCCCAATGTAGACACACCAAATTAGATAAATAACTCCTCCAAAATATTTTTATGTTTTTTCTTTAATTCATCTAGCCCCATATTTTTTAATTTTATATGGGATCTACAATATCATCTTGGGTCCTGGTATGAGTTCAATGGAGAACTCTACAACTCTTTATAGGGGAGGTTCATGTAACTTTTCACTAAATATGAAAATTTATTCATAAATGATGGGGATCTTTTCTATTGTTAATATTTTAATTCTTTCTCCCTAGTTATTGATAATATCCATAAGTAAGCCTAGGAGAGTTGATTCACATCAATGTTTAGGATGAGATACCTCAATTTTTTAAATAAATATATGTTCTTTATTCGATACTACTAAATTTGTCTTGCTCCTGTAGTTGATTTTAGTATTATACATTGAGATTGAGTCATCCCTAGTATAGTTTTGAATTCTACCATGGGAATGACTACAATGTTTTCTATATGATTATACTCACCAAAGTAAATACTGTAGTTTCTAAACACTATTGATTCTTGGATAATTCATCCAGGAGTCTTGGTTGATTATTCTAATTATATAATCTTAGGGATTGGTGTTATATTTTCGGCAAACTTGTATAAAATAAAGTAATGCGTAGAACCAGAATAAACAATAGTACATTGTAGATTTTATAACACCGAGGGTGTACCTTACACCACATCATTTGGAGCCCCTACTTCAGCCGTTGTGATAGAAAATTCCCGACCATTATCCCCTATTCTTTGTTGTGGTTAATTAGTGTTTCATGAACTTGATCCCTTGGCCTATGAAATTAGATTATATCAAAAAGGAATGAGCTAAATATTAAAAAAATGTATAAAATGTATTCATATGGTAATTTCATAGACCCAAAAAAGTATTCATACTATGGAAATAGTGGTAATTGCAGGTTAATTTGTAATAAAAATTTTTTTGTTCTTTATAGAATAAAGGAGAATTTTGTGGAAGAAATATATATATATATATATATATATAGTTTAAATTTTATATCAATATAGATACAATTCACCATGGTTTAATAATAATAAGACTCATTGAAAGTGGTCATAAGATTATCCTATATGAGATCAGGTAACATATATGTACTAAAAATTATATTAGATGTTTTTAAAGAAAATTTTCTAATAGATAGTAATAGTTTATTAAATTCTTTATAGAAGCACAACCCTTTTCAAAATAATAATAAGAAGCACCGAATATTATCATAAATATTTTTTATTAATGAAATAATTATTCATGAGATAAAAATAAATTAAATATAAAAATGAGTATGAATAGTCATTTATTTATTTAAATAATATGTTTCTTCAAAAATCATTATAGAACAGTTATGTCATTCAAAACTGTCACATGTTTATTATTTTAAATTAACTCAAATACCTTGTTATTAATTATTTGGAACCATTAGTCACCATACATACTATCAATATCAAATAATTGAAGTTCCGTACTAGATAGAGTGAATATTTGTTTTGGGGAAAGAATGATGGGATACAGCTTGAAGGTGATAATGTCGTCCCTGGATTTTCTTAAAGGAGGTAATTTTAGTGATACTACATGGATGTATTATCACAAATGGACTACCTCTAGTTGGGTAAGACGTCATGACTGATATTTTAGGGATTATCATTGACGAATGATATTGTAGCCAACCATTTAAGCTTGAAGTAGATTGTTTTACCCACATGCATGGGAAATAGATGAAGGACATGTCATGAATGTAATAAATTGATTCTTGTTTGAATGTTAATTTTCCCTTAAGTCAAAATATTGATGTAAATATATGTATGGAAAACATAGATTTTGGGAATAAATATCATAAAGTCCTACCAATCCTCCAAATAAAATAATAATACATTATAATAATGTAACAAACTGACCCATTACAACTAGAAAAGTCACCTAAGAAGGTATTCCATAGGTTGAGGTGTAGTGAAACAACAAAAGTGTGAGGAATAACCAAAAATTTCAAAACATCATAGTACAATTTATAAATGAGTGATAAAACCATGTTGCATTAAATGTCAAGAAAAGTAGAAAAACATTAAAAGAAGCCAAAAAATGTAAAATGATTCTCCATGTAACCATCTATAACCACCAAGATATCCCAATACGAAGGTAATGCCTACAAATAAATTCCCTTGTACAGCATGACACCTTTCTATTTATATGAGTCCTATAAAACCACATTAAAAAATTCCAAAAGAAATAATTATGTTGTGAGAATCATTAATTGTTTGATTTCACCATATAATATATAAAAATATAATTCCACAAATACTCTAGTTATAGATATAAAATAAATACAATTTATAAATAATTTATGAAAGTGAAAAAAATTTAAGAAGAATTTTGTAATGAATCCATGGGTTATTTCAAAAAAATCATTTCATAATCCCACAAATAAGGAATATGATAGGTAAATGTATGAAAACCAAAGATCCAAAATGAAACTGTCCATGGTTACACAATATGAAATGAAAGTAATAAAACCCAACTGTAAAAAATATAATCATGTGTAAATCCAAACACAAATGAAAAGGAATAAGATTTTATATCTCGCCTATGAGAATATGTTCTCATACATAAAATAAAACACTAAGTCAAGAATCATGTGAATCAAACCAATATTGAAACTTATCATGTTCTGTAAATATCAAAACCTTTAGCCGTTTTACACATACTAATATGACATGTCAATTTCCCAATTCACCCAAGGTTACCAATGTGATATTCTTGTCCAAACCATTAGAAACACATGATGAAAATTTATAAAAACTATTTCACATAAAATCATTTATACTTTCATTCATCAATATCCATTTTAGAACCAAGAATACCTTTGTGTCATTTCATCCAATCACATAGTGTTCCAAAAATAATATTTAATGAAAATCCTCTTTAAATAACAGGTATATATTTAAAAGTACACTCTAAAATCAAACCCATCCATTTCAAAATCATAAAAATATAATTTAAAAAATTTACTTAATTCATGAATTATAACCTTTTTATTGATAAACTTACCCTAATAACGGAGAGAAACTACCTCGAATTTCTCTACAAAAAGAAGGGGTTGATCAAAATCAAAAAGGGCATTCAAGTCCTTTACAACTATGTCTTGGGAACCAAATGTCTGAGAGTTAAAGTTGGAAGATGAATAAGTTCTTCCAAGGGATTTTTAGTTATTAATAGGAATTATGAAAAATAGAAGTCCATGGAATAACCTCCCAAACCACATTGCAAAATAGGCTGATAGAGAGAGGACTATAACACAATGACAATGACCATACCAGAACCTACATGATAAAACCACGTTTGAGGAACACAAGATCATCCATTATGAAGATCCTAAAAAATTAGGAGGAGCTATGATGTATCCCAAAGGACCAGACCACAAAACCCAAAAATCTAGAATTTATAATATTCTATATCCAAAATCCACACCACAGGGGTGATGAATTTTGAAGGACCAACCACATTTATCCCCAAGGACCTTGTCCCAATGACACCTTTTTCATATCATAGATCTCAACTATCTTGTGCCACTACAGGCCTCTACTCCATAGCTATGAATTATATATGTTCAGCTACAAAATTAATCCTCCTTGAACTCTATGGCGCATCCAAATCGCCCACACTATAGTGAGAATATCCACATCATAGTAGTTCCCATGCATGGCATATCCCCCAACATAATATCAAGTTGGAATTTTTTTTTCATAAACCAATATTATAGACATATACGATCAAAATAAGGAGTTAAAAGTAACTGAATTCTCTTGAACGGATGTCACAAATATTATAGAATATATTTTTAAAATTTAAAATTTATAGAAATTACATGTTTTATAGAATTTAGAAACCCAAAAATGGAGAATTTAAGTAGTAGAAGAAAACATGCTTTCAAGAAAAACCAATATATATACACTACATTCCAGTTCAATAATAATAAAAGCTACATGTAACAGGCCGAGATTTTATGAAAAATATTCTTTTTAATTTTATTAATGTCTTGTGTTTTACGCTACATCAAAAGGAGCTTGCACAACACACATCCCTGACTTGCATTGCATTACACGCAATCGCGACCTTCCTCGATAGCGTGTGTAGTACGCAATAACGAGTTTCATTAAACAAAAATATGCTATTAAAATATTATTAAAACTAGCCGTTATGAATAGTAATAACCACTTTTTGAAATTTTGTATATTTTATTTTTCAAAATTGAATTAATTTCTGGATTCGTAATATCGAAATTAGCTTAAGGTGAAATTTTGGTACTTTTCGGATAACTTTCATATTCTGATGAATAGTGAAAATTACAAGATTATAATAAAAAACAACTTTTTTTAATCGAAATAATTAATAGTGATAAATCATTAAATTGAGTGGTTTTAAAGTATATTTAGAATATATTTTTACAATTTAATACGATGTTGGTCATTGGATGTAATTTCACATTTAAACCAGACATAATCAAGTGTCAATATTTTGGTAGATATTGTTTCTTAAAAACACGCTATTTGTTTTAACAGCGGGATTTAATTATAAAATTAATTAATGCAACTTATATGTTATGAATTTGGTAAAATAGACTTCATTTTTGAATTCGGAATATGAAATATAGCTTAGGATGAAATTTTGGTATTTTTCTGAAAACTTTCAATTTTTGATGAATAGTGAAACCACTAAGTGGTAGGTTAAAAACTGAATTTTGCATAAAACATAATTTTACCGCTTCTGTGAATGGAATTTCTAAAATCCGACAGACTCGGCTAATATCAAGGACTAAAATGTGGTTCAATGAGATGAAAATAATTTTTGGTGAATAGTAACTGTTTACTTTTTTTTACCACGGTTAATAGTAAATAGGGTAACTAAGGGTAAATATGATATTACTATTACCCTAACACATGTCCTAATTCTATTGGATAAGTTTAATTCGACCAAAAACAACCTTATGAATATAATATGACCATTTAGGTCCACTTGGATTAGATTATGACATTTAATATTATTTTATTTAATGAATAGTTAAAATAGTTAAAATCAAAATGTAATAACTAAAACATTTTTAATATGGGGTTATTCATAAGATAAATTAGACTATAAATATTCATTAGAAATATAAAAAGATTTCCTACATAATTATATTTTATTTATAATTTTTAGACTTTAAATAAATTAATTTATTTATGACACAATGATGATGCAGTAATTACCCTTTTAAGGAAATATTAACATAATTGATGTTATAAATGCTCAACTGAATGTAATTTGAGACTTTTTATGAATTACACTAATTTTTTAGGTTACTATGATATATTAGTGTTGATTTAATCAACTTGGTTCGAACATATAATTCTGTTATGACTTTCACAAAAATCATATATCAAATAGTGTCAAAATTGACACAAAATAGTTTTTAAATCAAATATTATATTATTAATTGTTATTTTATTCCTAAAAATCTAAGGATCGGCCACATGACTTAGATAAAGATATATGTATTAATAATAAACAATTTGGGGTTTGTTTGGCATGTTATAGTAAGTTTATTAACCATATAGTGAAAGAAAAAAAAAGACACAGTAAAAGTTAAATTATTTAACATAGAGTTAAATCTAATTGATAAGGTTAAAATAATACCCTAAACTTTAAATATTATTGGTTGATATGATTTCGACCCATCCCCACTTTATCTTCGAAATAAGACCCTTTAGAACCATTATAAACTGATTTTGACATTAATATAAAATAATATTTTGAGGTATTCCTAAGGTGCCCCTCTCATCCCTTATAAAAGGACACCTCCTCCCCCTACTCCTCACACAAATTTGAGCACTCAATCTCGGCCAACCCCTGCCAAAATCTCTTCTCCACTTCCCTATCAACATCATAGAGGTTCTGGTCTTCCTCAAAGACCAATTTTAGTGCCCTAAGAGGAGGTCTCAAAGAGGCGCTTCAAAGAAGAGGTAATTACCGTTACCAATTCATTCATCTTTATTTCTTCTTCCACTTCTTCTTCTTAGTTTGTTTCATTATGAAGTAATAACATCAGTATCACTCATATACTGATATGTTATTTTAAGTATGAAACAACCCTATTTCACCATCTATCCATCCTACGGAAAAAGAAATCATCGCGCGTGCGTACGTACGGAATACCGTCTCCACGCCGTGGTGTAATCTATTTTCCACCACCACCTTACATGGATGGGTATAATTGTGTAAAGAATAACTATACATAGTTATTACAACATCATATTGATTCTGATATATTGTATAATCCACTACAATTCAATTCAATAATTATGGAAATGATATCATCGCTCGTGCGTACGTACGGACTACCGTCTCCACGACGCGATTAGATTCATTCTTAATGACTAACCATTCATGAATGATTATTAAGTATATATAATAAGTACTAATGAAATATATGACATAATAATGATACTGGATTTATGTGTATATATATATATGTATGTCATCTACTTACTTCCATTCAAGACAATAAGGAAAGAAAAACAGCGTTCATGCGTACGTACGGACTACCGTCTCCATGAATGGTGTTTTTCATTTCATTTATCTATCTATTATATATATATATATATACTGAATATATATGATATATAAATCATATTTTATATTCTTGAAGTAAGTAAATCATGATATATGTTATAATAATGTCAAGAACAACAAGTCAAAACACCTACGATAAATGAAATGATTTTACCCAAAACGCTTCTTTAACATGGAATTTACAAAAGAACGGGTAATATAATGTCATAAGTGAACCATATATGATATCATTACAATGAATATGATTCTGTAATAAGTCAATGAAATTATTTAAATCATTATACAGTAGGTTCGGACACATACGAAGCAAATCAGACCTAAGGTAAGGGAAATATCACAATCTCATTTTTATCCGAGATTGTTTATTCGTAAGTATTTACTGGGGTGTATTTTATCATCCACATCCATGTTTCATAAATATGTAATATTATTTCCATCCACCTACAATTTTTTAAATCCATTTTTACCCTTCGGTGAGTTTTTAGTAAAAGAAATGAAAGGAATCTTTTGTCGTTTTTCGTACGAGGTACTTTTTGACTTTTCCGACAAAAGTATGAACAATGTTTTTTTTAACTTATACGGCATGAATGGATTTCTAAAACATTATTTCCAAGAAGTTTCCTTTACAATTATTCAAGTTTATTTTTAATCAACTTCTTTTAGTTTAATATTGTATGACATGTTAAGAAAGGAAATGTTTTTTTTGAAGTAGAAAGGATATTTTCCTCAAGAATGGAGTTCAAATGTTTTATCAAAATTATTTTCCATCTAAGATAATATAGGGTTCTGTTTTTATCCCTATTATTACACTGATTTAATTATGTTTTGAGGAAATTATTTTTATGAAGTCATTTACCTTATATGATTTCTTTTATGATGTCATGATGTTTCAAGAATCCCATTTTTGTTACATGTGTTATGCGATGATGTATGATTTATGATTATGTGGCACACATAAGAAAGGATTCATTATAAGATGGGTGGGACCTATATCTCCCTCCAATTCATTGGGTAAAGATTTTATATCTCATGAAATAGACAGGGCTGGAACGGTAGGTTATACCGGTTCAGTGAAACAGGACTAAAACGAGGGTTACTCGATTCAGAAAGGGACTTTGTCCACTAAGATAGTCTTGGCAATGAGTCTTGACTAACAAGAAATGATTCTCTATGATTATGTGTGAATGCCACAAAGTTTCATGATTTAATTTATAATTATTTTGATTACATTTCACTGCCATGATTTATCCCATGTTATGAAATTATGCTCTCTTTTGCCGGTAAAGATTTCCAAAATGTTATGTTCTTATGAATACGATGTGATTGATATTTCTTTTGTTTACTCTTACTGAGCATTTGAGCTCACCCTTTTATGTTTTCTTTTCCCCAGGATATAAAGAAAGGTTTTAGGTAAAAAAAGGGAAGATATTTATAGGATATGTTGAAGATCTTTCACAATGATTAGAAGATTATATTCCGAGATTCCAAAGACACTAAACTATTACGATCCTTGTGTGTGTGTTTTTTTGTTATGTACTAAGTATTCCACAAATGTAATGTAATGTCCATGTACATCAAGATACGGGTCTATACAGTTGGTATCAGAGGAAAGGTTTAGTCAACCTTTGGAGACTAGGATGCGATAACGTTAGTGAGATCCCTAGAGATATTTCTACGGTATGTCTAGGGATGTCCCTAAGGTTAAGTATACGTATAGGTTATAGTACTAGAACTACGCTAACGATCATAGAATTAAACCTAAGATGTTAGATATTGAAGGTACTCCCCCTTTATTATGTTGTTTTCCCTAGCATGATTTTTTCCTCTCACACTATTCTTTTTGGGTTTTAGACGATGGCTGGAACCCGAAGGAACCGTGTTGATCAATGCAATGGACAATGAAATGATTTTCCTCCTGAACAAACAAATGTTATGGGAGATGAAGTGCAAAATATTATTGCTATACTTACGCAAGCTATGAATCATTATGGACTTCCAAATGAGAAGAGAAGGGAACAATATTCTATTGAGTCCTTCATGAGGCAACGTCCACCTTCTTTTAGTGGGTCTTTTGATCCACTTGTTGCTGAATAATGGATCAGTACCACTAAAAAGATATTTTCAGTTCTTCAATGTTCTGAACATGATAAAGTCATCTTAGTAGTATATCGTTTGGAATGTGAAGCTGATCAATGGTGGAATCTTATCAAGAATACAAGGCAAAGAGATGAAATTGAGTCCATGGAATGGGACGAGTTCAGGAACTTATTTTTCAATAAGTACTTCCCTTGTATTCTTCGAACAAAGATGGAGAAGGAGTTTCTTGAACTAAAGCAAAAGGATGATGAATCTGTTGGTATATACGAAGCGAATTTTACAAGACTTGCAAGGTATGCATCTGGCATTATCATCCAACCTGAAAGTAAAGTTGATCGATTTTTCAGTGGCTTAAAACCATGTCTTCGAAGGGCATTAGCTATAAGAGACTTCAGTAGCTATGAAGAAATTGTGCGTTGTGCTATCAAGGTAGAAATGGAAGTTGGTGTTACATATCCATCTCATGGTTTTGACAAGAAATGAAAGATGGAGTTCAAGGAGAAATCTCAGAATAATAGTGAAAAGAAGATGAATGTTTCCTTATGCACAAAGTGTGGAAAGAAGCATGGTGGAGAATGTCTTAAAGGGGCTAGAAAATGTTTTAAGTGTGGAAAAGAAGGTCATCGAGCAGCTGAGTGTCGAAGTAATGGAAAAAGGGTTTCTAATGATGTGAATAAAGCAAACACTACAGAGAACTCACCACCAACACTTCAATGCTTCAAGTGCAAGGAAATGGGGCATTATGCTAATAAATGCCCTAATCCAAGGGTTAGTGATGATCAACATGAGAAACCACTGAAGGCAAAGGACAAAGGGAAGTCACATGCGATCACTATTGGCAATGTTGAATATGACAACGATGTGGTGGAATGATTAAGTGTTTATGTAATGGGACTCCAAAATAATGTTGTATCATTGAGTATTGCAATATTTATTGATGTGGTATTCAATGTGATTGATATATTTTTTTTGGAAATAAGATGATATGCGCATAATGAAGGGAAAACGAGAAAATGAAATGTTTAATAGTATTCATGAGCTCATGATTGATATAAGGACTAAGTGATATCATGGTTTGAGTATATAGAATTTTGTGGATTTTGGTATGTGGAAAGTGTTAACTTTAAACTGATTTCATTTTTTCACTAAGGTATTCAAGAGAATACATGATTAAGGAATTTGAATGTTTGGAATGTGACCAACAAAACATATCTTATGATATATGGGGATCAACGATGGTATTAAATCTCTGGTAATCATTTTCACTATGTTATGAGAGTTGACTGTAGTATTATGGATAAGCCTAAAGATTAGAATGGATTATGTTGGACATAAGTTAGTTTAAGGATAGAGGATTTTCGATATTATTTATGGGATGTTATAGTAATGTAGTTTTAGAAAAAGGACAACCTGCAGGACGGGCGACAGCCCATCGCTTCGGACAAGGCTGTGGGAATCGAACCCACAACCAAAGTGCGACTGGCCTTTATCGCCTACCACTGGCCTACAGGAAGTCCCTGTTTAGTAGAAACTAGTTTTATTATATTAAGCAGTATGATATATGAAGTATAAAGTCCATTTTAGGAACCATATATGATTAATCTCACTATAGATCGACTTATGTATATAATTTTTCAAACATTTTGTTTGAGACAGATGGAATGACCTGTCATTCTATCACATGATCTGCATACACTTCACGAATAAAAAATTCAACTTCATTTATTTAAGAGATGAAGTGGAAATTTTTAAAGGCACGAACAACAGTGAGATTGTACCAAAATAAAGTAAGTATTTATTCTAATTCAAATTCATTAACATTAGGGAAACGATCTTGAAAACCAAAAATGTTTTCCTAGTGATCTTATATCTAATGAATCAGATGGTACCTTAGATCGTCACAAATTTATGGCTTTGTGATTGCTGGCTTTTCCATAGCCATGTTCTCTACCACTCTCCATCAGAACATGATGGTTAGATTTCTCTTCCATATCCATATTTTCACCTATGTGGAAACCCAGTGACTAGTTTATTTGGGTAACCGTTAAGTTTCATACTTTTGTTTTAAAATATTGGTTTTGGTATTCCTTTTTACGATGTGGGTTTCTATTAAAGAAACTTTCGAATAATAAACCATTTATAACCTCGACGAATTTCGAGGGCGAAATTCGTTTTAAGGGGGGTAGAATGTAACAGCCCGAAATTTTATGAAAAATATTCTTTTTAATTTTATTAATTTCTTGTGTTTTACGCTACATCAAAAGGAGCTTTCACAAAACACATCCTTGACTTGCCTTGCACTACACGCAATCGCGACCTTCCTCGATAGCGTGTGTAGTACGCAATAACGAGTTTCATTAAACAACAATATGCTATTAAAATATTATTAAAACTAGCCGTTATGAATAGTAATAAACACTTTTTGAAATTTTGTATATTTTATTTTTCAAAATGGAATTAATTTCTGGATTTGTAATATCGAAATTAGCTTAAGGTGAAATTTTGGTACTTTTCGGATAACTTTCATATTCTGATGAATAGTGAAAATTACTAGATTATAATTAAAAACAACTTTTTTTAATCGAAATAATTAATAGTGATAAGTCATTAAATTCATTGGTTTTAAAGTATATTTAGAATATATTTTTACAATTTAATACGATGTTGGTCATTGGATGTAATTTCACATTTAAAACAGACATAATCAAGTGTCAATCTTTTGGTAGATATTGTTTCTTAAAAACACGCTATTTGTTTTAACAGTAGGATTTAATTATAAAATTAATTAATGCAACTTCTATGTTATGAATTTGGTAATATAGACTTCATTTTTTAATTCGGAATATGTAATATAGCTTAGGATGAAATTTTGGTATTTTTCTGAAAACTTTCAATTTTTGATGAATAGTGAAACCACTAAGTGGTAGGTTAAAAACTGAATTTTGCATAAAACTTAATTTTACCGCTTCTGTGAATGGAATTTCGAAAATCTGACAGACACGGTTAATATCAAGGACTAAAATGTGGTTCAATGAGATGAAAATAATTTTTTGGTGAATAGTAACTTTTTACTTTTTTTACCACGGTTAATAGTAAATAGGGTAACTAAGGGTAAATATGATATTACTATTACCCTAACACATGTCCTAATTCTATTGGATAAAGGTAATTCGACCAAAAACAACCTTATTAATATAATATGACAATTTAGGTCCACTTGGATTAGATTATGACATTTAATATTATTTTATTTAATGAATAGTTAAAATAGTTAAAATCAAATTTTAATAACTAAATCATTTTTAATATGGGGTTATACATAAGATAAATTCGACTATAAATATTCATTAGAAAGATAAAAGGATTTCCTACATAATGATATTTTATTTATAATTTTTAGACTTTAAATATATTAATTTATTTATGACACAACGATGATGCAGTAATTACCCTTTTAAGGAAATATTAACATAATTGATGTTATAAATGCTCAAATGAATATAATTTGAGACTTTTTATGAATTACACTAATTTTATAGGTTACTATGATATATTAGTGTTTATTTAATCAACTTGGTTCGAACATATAATTCTGTTATGACTTTCACAAAAATCATATATCAAATAGTGTCAAAATTGACACAAAATAGTTTTTAAATCAAATATTATATTATTAATTGTTATTTTATTCCTAAAAATCTAAGGTTCGGCCAAATGTCTTAGATAAGGATATATGTATTAATAATAAACAATTTTGGGTTCTTTTGGCATGTTATAGTAAGTGTATTAACCATATAGTGAAAGAAAACAAAAAGACACGGTAAAAGTTAAATTATTTAACTTAGAGTTAAATCAAATTGATAAGGTTAAAATAATACCCTAAACTTGTCTAAATCTTATTGGTTGATATTATTTAGACCCATACCCACTTTATCTTCGAAATAAGACCCTTTGGAACCATTATAAACTGATTTTGACATTAATATAAAATAATATTTTGAGGTATTCCTAAGGTGCCCCTCTCCTCCCTTATAAAAGGACACCTCCTCCCCCTCCTCCTCACACCAATTTGAGCACTCAACCTCGGCCAAACCCTGCCAAAATCTCTTCTCCACTTCCCTAGCAACATCCTAGAGGTTCTGGTCTTCCTCAAAGACCAATTTTAGTGCCCTAAGAGGAGGTCTCAAAGAGGCGCTTCAAAGAAGAGGTAATTACCGTTACCAATTCATTCATCTTTATTTCTTCTTCCACTTCTTCTTCTTAGGTTGTTTCATTATGAAGTAATAACATCAGTATCACTCATATACTGATTTGTTATTTTAATTATGAAACAACCCTATTTCACCATCTATCCATCCTACGGAAAAAGAAATCACCGCGCGTGCGTACGTACGAAATACCGTCTCCACGCCGTGGTGTAATCTATTTTCCACCACCACCTTACATGGATGGGTATAATGGTGTAAAGAATAAATATACATAGTTATTACAACATAATATTGATTCTGATATATTGTATAATACACTCCAATTCAATTCAATAATTATTGAAATGATATCATCGCTCGTGCGTACGTACGGACTACCGTCTCCATGACGCGATGAGATTCATTCTTAATGATTAACCATTAATGAATGATTATAAAGTATATATAATAAGTACTAATGAAATATATGACATAATAATGATACTGGATTTATGTATATATATATATATATATATGTATGTCATCTACTTACTTCCATTCAAGACAATAAGGAAAGAAAAACAGCGTTCATGCGTACATACGGACTACCGTCTCCATGAACGGTGTTTTTCATTTCATTTATCTATCTATTATATATATATATATACTGAATATATAAGATATATAAATCATATTTTATATTCTGGAAGTAAGTAAATCATGATATATGTAATAATAATGTCAAGAACAACAAGTCAAAACACCTACGATAAATGAAACGATTTTACCCAAAACGCTTCTTTAACATGGAATTTACAAAAGAACGGGTAATATAATGTCATAAGTGAACCATATATGATATCATAACAATGAATATGATTCTGTAATAAGTCAATGACATTATTTAAATCATTATACAGTAGTTTCGGACACATACGAAGCAAATCGGACCTAAGGTAAGGGAAATATCACAATCTCATTTTTATCCGAGATTGTTTATTCGTAAGTATTTACTGGGGTGTATTTTATCATCCACATCCATGTTTCATAAATATTTAATATTATATTCATCCACCTACAATTGTTTAAATCCATTTTTACCCTTCGGTGAGTTTTTAGTAAAAGAAATGAAAGGAATCTTTTGTCGTTTTTCGTACGAGGTACTTTTTGACTTTTCCGACAAAAGTACGAACAATGTTTTTTTTAACTTATACGGCATGAATGGATTTCTAAAACATTATTTCCAAGAAGTTTCCTTTACAAGTATTCAAGTTTATTTTTAATCAACTTATTTTAGTTTAATATTGTATGACATGTTAAGAAAGGAAATGTTTTTTTGAAGTAGAAAGGATATTTTCCTCAAGAATGGAGTTCAAATGTTTTATCAAAATTATTTTCCATCTAAGATAATATAGGGTTCTGTTTTTATCCCTATTATTACACTGATTTGATTATGTTTTGAGGAAATTATTTTTATGAAGTCATTTACCTTATATGATTTGTTTTATGATGTCATGATGTTTCAAGAATCCCATTTTTGTTACATGTGTTATGCGATGATGTATGATTTATGATTATGTGGCACACATAAGAAAGGATTCATTATAAGATGGGTGGGACCTATATCTCCCTCAAATGCATTGGGTAAAGATTTTATATCTCATGAGATAGACAGGGCTAGAACGGTAGGTTATACCGGTTCAGTGAAACAGGACTGAAACGAGGGTTACTCGATTCAGAAAGGGACTTTGTCCACTAAGATAGTCTTGGCAATGAGTCTTGACTAACAAGAAATGATTCTCTATGATTATGTGTGAACGCCACAAAGATTCATGTTTTAAGTTATGATTATTGTGATTACATTTCACTGCCATGATTTATCCCATGTTATGAAATTATTCTCTCTTTTGCAGGTTAAGATTTCCAAAATGTTATGTTCTTATGAATACGATGTGATTGATATTTCTTTTGTTTACCCTTACTGAGCATTTGAGCTCACCCTTTTATGTTTTCTTTTCCCCAGGATATAAAGAAAGGTTTTAGGTAAAAGAAAGGGAAGATCTTTATAGGAGATGTTGAAGATCTTTCACCACGATTAGAAGATAATATTCCGAGTTTCCAGAGACACTAAACTATTACGATCCTTGTGTGTGTGTGTTTTTGTTATGTACTAAGTATTCCACAAATGTAATGTAATGTCCATGTACATCAAGATATGGGTCTCTACACTACATGATTTTATATCCAATGCAACAACTTCCTAAACATCCATATCTTCATCCTTATCTAATTATGATCTTATTTAATCACCAACATCATTGGTGTTTTCTCACATGACGTAATATATAAGAATCTTCTAGTGCATCTGAAACACCATATGTGTCACTAAAAATGTATTAATTTTGTGGTATAATAATGTGCAATAGACCCCAAACATATCTAAATAAACCCATATATCCTATATTGTTTATCTTATAAACTAAAATAGGAAAAAAAATATTAGAATTGTTAGATCCCGAAGGCAGTAAATAATCAAAACACCCAACTACAGTAACTTCAATCCTTGAATACTTGAAGACCTTAATAGATTCCAAAAATAACTCATTCACAAAAACCTGATATGGATACATTATGTAGACTTTAACAATTAATTTATCTATATATTTAAAAAATAATTTCTTATGTTGCATAATTTAATTTATAAGGAACAATTTTAAACGTCATATTATGTATTCAGGTCCTTACCTTATAAATTTTTTAAAAAATATTTTATTGGAAAAATTCCCAAAATGATGATTATCTAAAGAGACATTATTGGAATCACATATTCCAGTCACCAATAATTAAATATTAGAATAAACTAAAATATTTTGAAGAAAAATTTATAGAAAACATAATACTTATTAATATTTTTAATAACCGAATATATCTTGAGATTAATGACCATATGTTGTTAAATGACTTTGTATCCATTTAATTAATATGCATGAGTTATCTAAATCAAACTAAAGAACATAAAGGAATGGATATACATAAAATAATTATAATGTTAATTATTTAACATTAATGTTCACATTCATTTGATTTGTATTGTATAATTGAATTTGAAACCCATTATAAGAAACATTACTCCTTTTTCATCTTTGGTAATATTTTATGAAATATCACTTCCATATAAGTAGCATGGGAATTGAAATTCATGTGCGACATATTTGTAATGATTTAAAAATGAGCTCAATGAAATTATGTTATTCAATAATGTAACCATATAACATGTTATAAAATAAGAAAACAGGAAAACATTTTCAATATTGATGGCATGCAATAAAGTTAACATCCAACGCACTTTGTTTCGCAAAATTTCCCATGGTATATGAATATAAAGAGATGAGTATATTGCTAGAAGCAATAAGAAATATACTTCACCATAATAGTATACACTATGAAGAAAGTATTTGGCCCTAGAAATTTTTTATAAAATACATTACAATAGGTAAACATAAAAATAATATGGTAAAAGATTCAAAACAGACCACCAAAAAATAGAGATTAACACCATTCATCCTTTCTTTATAACACCCCTTTCCCGATATCCACCTAGACCTCATGTGTGTCATCCCCTTATTTATTGGTTCAGAGTCTTCCACACACCACCCTGGTCATTAGCCTCAAAGATTTTATTAGCCGCATACTTGTTTTCTCTACCAGTTTGATCATTTTCTAGGATCCCAAGATCAATAGAAACCTCATTATCACCAGTATTTGTGATCATTTCATCAAACATGTCTTCAATTAAGGATTTTACTATCTAAAAGACCTCTTTTTTATCTTTACAGATCCTCAGCAGAAATTAATTAGTAATATATGATGTTAAATTTACCGTACCTTTTCTCTCACAGCTCTCTATAAAAATCTCATCAAACATTAGATAATTAATATACTCCAGAATAATAAAGATTTTTTTTTCACGGCAGCTGTTTTCAGTGTAGCAGATTTATCTTTAACTTAAATGGAAGCCTCCATGATTGGTATATATTAAAAAATAGAGTCATGTGAAAATACCAACAAATTTTTTTGAGAAGTATCAAACTCTAATGACTCTCCAGGGGTTTCATTCACTGCCTCCATAACATCAGATACAATAGCATATTCTGATGAAACCAGCACACACATATGATTACCCAAACTCTAGAAAAATGTTTTACCTAAGACCAAGTTCCCAATGATAAGCTGACTCTCTCCATCAATAATAGGAAAATCCCCAATGAATTTAATGGAAAAATTATCCAGTTTCCCTTTTGATAAAAATTTTCCCTCCAATAAATTAACAGGATCTAGTTCGATAACACTATCATGAATATCAGTTCGAGAATTACCACATTTATTGAATGCTTTTCCCCCTTGAACTATAGGTACAATGATTGGAATATTTTAATAGAAGAATTTACCTTCAAAAGGAGGAATAGGATGTAAACCCCCAATTCCATCACCCTCAAATTGATAACCAGATTTTTTTTCAACCACAACATTAAAAAATGAGGTTTATCCCCCATTCACTAGCCTATATACAATGTTATTCATTGGGATCCCATTAATGGGGGAGATCGATCAGTAACCACCACACCATCTGGGGTAACCCTCATCCCAAACATAGGCACTTCATTATTAGAATCACAAGTAGATGAAAATTTGAATCTAAACATTCCAAAAAGGTTTACATATATTTTTAAATTAGATCATCTCAATACTCTATGACAATTATCCTTTACATGTCTTATACATGTGAAATTAAAGCCTAAATATAGGATGTTACCGAATAAAATATAATTTTCAAATATAAAATGACCATCAATAAAATAAATGGTCTAAGCATGAGGTAAATAAAAAATCAAATTCAATAAAAATGTGATCAAAGTGACCATAACTGACCATTATGATGTCATTATCAAATTTACATGGGGCTTCTATGTCCAATAAAACACCCCGAAGGATGTTTGGTTGATAGAATACATTTTTCAACCCTTTGGAAAGGATCAAAGACTGTACGTTAGTTCCCTTGTCATGAAATGTTTCAAACTAGGGATCCCAATTATGATTCCTTATAATCCCTGGATTGAGGATGAGAAATCATCAACTCAGGGAATTCAACATCAGTGCATGTAAAAACAGTTATATGGTAGAAACTCATACCGAGATATATGATGTGGTGTTCATTGAATCCCGAAATTTGTAAAACGATGTTCCTTAAATCTTCAAGCTTCTAAGAGTCGGTCATTTGAAAACTGACTCAGGATATAATTGAATTCTTTCCCACTTCTTTTCATACTTCAAAAATTAGAGGGTTTACCCCAACAACCAAAAGAATTCCATTCCTTGAAATCTGATTATGAGTAGTGGTTTCACCACTTTGAGATTCACGTAATAATATATCATCACTCCATACACAAAACACATCCTCTCTCTAACTAGAAGGTCCCTCCAACATAGATCCCTACGAGGGAGACTAATTCCCATTAGTCAGTTCCACAACCAGTGATTCATTATTCCTAGAACCAAATCCACCATCCACCTTATTTAAGGGACCTATGAAAACTCCCATCGGATTGAATTAGTCAATAATGGTCAGATTCATCACATAGAAAATACATAGACACCATTTTCAAAGAGGGAGAATCTATCAACCCGCTCTATCCTTTTTTGATGATTAATATAAAATTTACATTGAATGAATATTAAATATACACATAAATATATTTATTATATTTATAATTATTGAAATATATATGTGTTTATATATATATAATATACATATATTTATTATTGAATATATATTTTTTAAATATATTTATTTATATTTGTAATTCTAAATAATTAAATATATATTTAAATAATTATAAAATTATAATAAATGTATTTACATAATAAATATATTTATTATATTTATCATTATATATACTTATATACTAATATATATTTATAAATATATTTATTTAAATATATATAATTATATATATTATATAAATATACTTATAAATATATATATATTTTTTATGTAAATATCTATATTTATAATTTGAATTATACGAAAAGGTCTTTCCAAATTCCAAGGCTCTTGATAATTTATTAATGATAAATTAAAAGAGAAAGCAAACATGAAAATAAAATGAGTCCATATAGGGAGTCATTCCCTCATTTAGAAAATAAAACTATGAATCAAAAAAGAAGGATCATTTCCATTTTAATAGTCAAAATCATCTGCATCATGAATAGTCTACCACTCTGACTGTAAAATTGTTTGATTGAAATTCCCAATAAACCAATCTTTTGGAAATTTCTCACTCTAGGTTGAACATTACTGTTGAAGTTTGGGAGGAAGATCTGGTGGACACATTCCATGTCATTATTGAAATAATCTGTAGGTGGTCTTCTCTTTGATGTATCCAAAGATAAATCATCACACCCTCATTTTTTATCAATGAAAAAATCTATAAAAGAACCAACAACTTCAGTTCTAGAAGGCCTATGGTGATTAGTGTTCAAAAAACCCAAATTCTTTCTTTCACATTCATCATCAGAGACAATACCCATTTCCAAATACTTATGGAATAGTTGATAGTTCTAATCTCTTATGAATAATTCTACAAAGAATCCGGTTCCTCATCATCATGTGTATCATTTCTTAAGAAATACATTTACAGTGGTTGAAAAATGCAGCATGGTCCTTCTTCCTATGATGTAACATACTCAAGTGTAGTATACTGGAAAAGGGATAAATATATAGACACTTGTGGTTCCTCACCTTGTGGAAAATAATCCCCTATGTTATACTACCCAACACATTGGTTAACAAAAAAAATCTAATTACAAGATTCATTAGCCATATTTCTCTAACCATAACCCAGGGGAGAACCATGAAACATATCCACATTCCCAAATACACAAAGAGAACCAAGAATTCCATTATAGGGACTATCTTGATCGGAATCAGAGTTGTCATTCCGACATACTGGCACCTCAATAGACTTTTTTCCCTCATAATGTCTTCTAAATTCATCCACACTATTCCCTTTCAGAGATCACGAAGAATAGACTAAATCATTTTGGCACTTCTCCTTCAAGTGTCCAAGAATCTTGAAACAAGTATATAAGAAAGGAGGATTCTCATAAATGATCTTGACATAAAGATCATAATACCATGTGGAGAACATAATTTTCCTAGTAAGGGTATAAGAGGAATCAACATCAACATGAATCTGAGCGATGTAAGAAAACCAAGCATTATTGCTCAATTTTTCAATATTGATAATAAATATAATCTGAATGATGATTTCAAACAAAATACATGGATACCAAAAAATCACATTTTATACCAAAAACAAGAACCAAAACTTTTTATCTACAATTTCAAATAGAAAATGAATTAGAATTGTCCATCCACTCATGTATGCAGATCATACATGGACATAGGGCTAACAAACTGAACCCCCAACATCTCCTTTTCAGATAATAAAATTGATACAAGATATGAGAAATACCATGAAAAAGTGGAATAATCCTTATTCATCAAAACCCAAAACATTAACATGATTACATTGAATATCATCTAGCATCCTTGGATACGAAATCATGGAAAACAATCCTCGCAAGAAGCAAAATATTTCAAAAACTGAGATAGTGGATGATTATCTATTGATTCCTATATATATGGACTATCAATCTCATTAAGATGATGAAATAAGAGACCCCATAAATAATAGGTAAAATTTTCATTTTTAATCACCTATTTTCATAGCTTACTTCAAATAAGATACATCAGTGGACTTTGTATATATCATCAGAACAGGTCTTCACACAACATTAGCCATCACTATGGAAAGATCATGTCTTCATGGATCATTCTCCACCATAGTAGTCATATCCAATATTTGGAGATCTTGGCATCACACGTCATTCACCACACTAGACGGCCTTGAAATGGACATCTGAGCACCATATATATCAGACAACAATGAATAAACCACTCAATTACTAGCCTCTAAAGATCGATGATTTTCACCTTCTCTGGTCAGTAACTCACCATCACTCTGAGAATCTTCCTTTCCACTAGCCATGGGCATAATCCCATGGTAGTTCAGAGATTGAATAAATGAAAATCGTAAAACCAAGTGACATGAACTCCATGGAAGTGAAAATCCCAATCCAATATCATTCCCACTAATTATTTTTAAAAATAATTAATAATATATATAAATAATTGTATAATTATAATAAATATATTTACATACAATTATATTTATAAATACATATTATTAACTATTTAAAAATTTATTTATAATTATATAAATTTTAAAAAAAAATATTTCCATTTATTATATTATAAAAATTTGGTTTTTATTAGTAATTTTTTAGAACCGACAGTGATTAAGTATTATCTCTGATAAAAATGCTTCAATATAACATATCTTTATCAATGTTAGAATTTTACATCTTTTAAAGATGATTTTTATCACTGCTTACTCTTTAAAGCTGATATAACATGTATTTATCTGCTCTTTTTTGAGAGTGCTAATTAAATCCCTAATCGATGTTTTTAATATAATAATGATAGGGTCCTCATCCCTTGTGCCATCATGCATTCACGGAACCTACCAGTCATCACCAATCTTCATCAATATTCATGAAAAATCATCTCTCTAAATATATAAGATTCATTATTATTTCTTCTCCTCTTTAATTTTTATCTTCACACTCACAGTGTTTTAGTGGGACACCGACCAACCATACACACCGACCTCTAATTATAACCATCATGGACACCCACCAATTTAACTTATCTCTTTCATTCTTCACTACATAAATGGTTATTTTTTGTGGTTTTAGTTTCTATTTAGGTATGGATCTTCAATGTTAGGGTTGATTCCTCCTTTATTTCCACATTCACTATTATTTCATGATGTTCCCTCATCTCCCCCTTGATGTGTGTGAACAGTATGAACGATAGGTGGGGTTTGGGTTTTAAATTTATTTGATATCATAGTGGTTTGGGAATTTGATGTGTTACTCAACACTTGTTTCATCCATAATTGAGGTTATATTCATCATCATTCTTAATTTAGGTAAGTTTCCAATCGTAATTATCATTATATTCAAGAACCCTAATAGCATGTGTTTTAAATCAATGTTATTGATACCTAATAGAGTATTGAATATGTATATAGAGTATTTGATATGAAAATAAAATATTTGTTGATTTTAATTTCAATTAAATGGATTTATCAAATTAGAGACAAGGTAAATATTCGTTTTTAAATAAAATCTCACACCATTAATTTAAAAAATTGGAAGAATTTACATTATTTATGTGTTTTCAAATTTTAAGACTTGTTTTGGTTTTCAATTTTATTTTTAAAGGTTCCTTTGAATTTCAAGGGTATACTTGTTCATTGAAAATGAAATTTTAGGTCTCATATTGGTCTAGTTTTTGGTTCTCCAATGTATGAGGTTCCTTCAAAGCTAGTGTTTGGCCTCTTCGTACTTATTCATGTTTGACATCTGAAAATTATTTCTTGAGTTTAACCATTTTTTATAGATGGATAGGTCATGATTGCATCTATTTAGTGGACTTAAAGTTGTATAATACTTCATGGATTTTTTTTATTCATATTTCATTCTTATGTATTATGTGTATATAAATATATATAAATAATTAAAAATAGTCTTTATTAATGATAATTTTGATTATACATATTTTCAGTTATCACAAATTAGAAATTTATATAAATAATTTATAAATAATTATTTTTTAATAATATTTTTTTAATATTTATTCTGAAATAATGAAAATTAGGTATTAAATTAATAAATAATAATAATATATATTGTTTTAAAAATATATACATAATTTTTACCATTTACCATATTTTATAGTATTTACTATTCGTCGACATATTTAACTATTTCCACATTGTAATATATTAAAAATATATGACGTCAAATCTCTTAATCAATTTCAAAATATCAATTAAAAATATGGAATTTATTTTTTAAATCAAACACTACATCTATATAAATTAATTTTTAATTTAAAACTTATAATGTATTTTAAATTTAATCTTTTTGTATAAAAAAATTCATTATTATAAAATAATTTTTTTAAATCTCAAACATCATTTACTATTTTCATATTACTAATTAATTTCAATTATATATATAAACATATAGAATATATTTTTTAAAATTAAAAATTTATTTGTAATAAATATTATTTTTAATTAAAATTATTAATTTAATTAAAATATCTACTTCATTTAAAATATATTCCATAATTATTAAAATAATTTTTTCTTAAACAACTAGTTACAAATAAATAAATCCCAAAATATTAGTTACATAACACCTATACCAATAATGCATTTGAAGATGTGAACATATACAATGTTACTATCATTGAAAAAGAACATGAAAATACCATAGGTGTGATTATAACTCATCATACAGGAAAAATAGCTTATAAATAACCATTAAACTGCATATGAGATAAATAAATAAGTCATTCCGAATGAAAATTTTTAATTTTTTTAAATACACTCAAATATATATGGATTTGATCATTTTATTGAGGAAAAATTTGTGGGAATAGGTGTATTCCCACCAAAAGAATTATAGAGAAAAACTTTTCACTAAAAGAATAAGAATTCAAACTCCCCATTGAACTATGAACCTCCCTTGAACTCAAACAACATTAGTTATTGGTTTGTTTTTATGTGTTTTATGAAACTAGAAATTGGAACAATGTATTACTTTTGTATCATCCAAGAAAACCATCCACTCCAACAAAACCTAAGGAACATTGATGGATCAGAAAATATTCAATGGCCTAATACCTGATTGAAATGTGTGGGATACTGTAAAAAAGAAAATGATGAAGAAGAATATTATAGGAGATCGTATATGATTACCTTTCTAAGAAACAACCCCTATTTAAGAGTCTAGGTAAGTGGTGATTTATCATTAAGTAGGGGTGATAAATAATTGATCCATTTTTTCTTTTACAATTTGCCTTTTCAAATTAACCTCAGTTATTAATTAAAGTCTTGATCCACTCAATTACTAATTTAATTTTACATTTTGAACACTCTATAAAATATGATTCAAAATGTTTAGTGTTATCTATATTTATAAATTTAATTGTATTAGTGGTATCAATATTTATAAATTCATACATGTGTTAGGAAAAATGGAGGTATCTCTATTTATATGATTATATTATCTTTCAAATACCTCTTTGATATAAAAAATATCACCACCTATATAATATATATTGATAACAAAACCATTAAAATGGAATACCATTAAATCCATTAAAGCTATAGGATATCCATTGTGACCGCACTCTCGTATCTTTTGCCTCATAATAAGCTAAACACTACTAAAATTCAGTCCTCATACTAAAATCTTTTTCCATTTAGTGGGGTAATTGAAGGACTTCTTTGAATTTTGAAAATATAATGGTTGTGTCAGTATGAATAAATTTAATAAAATATTTCTAATAATTACAATATTCACACAAATAGATGAGACCCTTGTATGGATTATACTATCAGTGCTACTTTTTTAAACATTTGACAGAAAACCATGACTTGTTGTTTGGTGCTTCACCAAATCCCTAGCCTGAGAACATATAGATTTAATGAGACAACATTCAGCCTCGTAATCTTCATCTCCCAAATATTTATTAGTTCATTTTGATTCTTGAGACTCATCCCCAATCTCTTCAGGACATGAACCTTTGATTCTTGAACTACTCTGAACAGTATTCATCTCATACATGGTATCATTGATAAATGTTGGTGGATTCAAAGGATAACAACTACCACCTATAAAGTAATTATTTTCATAAATTAAATTACCAATTTTGTTCAAATAATTCTGATATCATTTCAAACATTAAAATATTGGAATCCTCTTATTTTAAAGGCTCATTTTATTTATTTATTTTATTTTTTAAATAAAAATTTTACAAAATGAAAGATGATGGATATGAATATAAAATGGATGGATTCCAATATTATAAACAAATAGTATGAAGCTGAGGTTAAAGGGTTCTTCATTTTTTCAAAAAATCAGGCACATGAGTCTTCTCAAATAAATTTTCCATGTTTATTCTATTTTTATTTTAAATTAATTAACATAGAGTAGTTAGAAAAACACTTGATCTTTCATGGAATAGATCAATGTTATAAATGTATGACTAAACACGGGGGAAATTAAATGTCGCTAGTGACTAGTATAACACTATGATTTAGGGATCATCTAATATGAGTAGAAGAATTTGAAATTAATAATATTTTATCAACAATGTTATTACATGTGTGAATGGTAATGAAGATAGTATTGAGAAAAAAATAGTTACAGTTTAAGATGAACTTCACAATTTTCCAAAAAAAAATTCTGAAAATAACGTGCTTAGAAAATACACCATTTTATGTTGGCTGTATTGAATATACAACATTTTTTTGCCAAAGTAAAGCTGTATAATTTAAAATATGACAATGGATTGGATGATGTGAGTTTTACTAAACTAATTTCTCACTTGAAATATATTCTCCTAGAAGATAATGAGATTATTTAAGGAACATAACATGACAAATTGATACTAATTATAATGGGTATGATATCTAGAATAATACATGCCTATCAAAATAACCTTATACATGTTTTCAAGAACCAAAAATCACTTAAATAATGCCCAATGTGTGTTTCTTCTCGATATTATAATGATTAATTTGGTCCTATGAATGTTTTATGGTACTTTACAATCATTCCAACATTTAGGTGCCTATATGGAAGTGAGGAGACTACAAAGAAATTGGATTGGCATAATATTATATGGAATAAATATGGAAATATTTTTTACCTGAAATAATCTCTGCAGTGGAATAGAATTGATCATGAGTGTCTTAAATTTGGAAATGAGTCTAGAAACCATAATCTTATGCTATCTATTGATGGAGTGAATCCTTTTTGTTTTTCAAATAAGTACTCATAGTACATGGCTAGTTATGATGGTAATTTAAAGATTTACACCATTGTTATGCAATAAATGTAAATACTTTATATTATCTAAACATTTATTAGGACCTAAAAAATCAAGTAATTATATTTATGTTTATTTAGCTTCATTTATATAAAATTTTAAATTGTTTTCATTCATATGTTATGTTTTTTGATCCATGTAGAAATGAATATTTCATGTTAAGAACCATATTCTACAAGAAAATAAATGAATATCATGCCTATAAATTTTTTTCAGGAAATATAAGAAAAGGAACTCTAGGATCAACCACTTGTGAACAAGGTACACGATAAATTAGGTTGAAACATTCATCGAAGAATATGTTTCTTGGTCATCACATATTTATACCCCTACATAATAAATACCGATCTAGGACTACATCGTTCGACGAAATTTCAGAAGAACGTACAATATCTTCTCTACTACCATGTGATCATGTATTTGGAAAGTAAATGTTATGTACACTTATTTAGGAAAAAAATAAAAAAAAATTATAAAAAAAAATTGAAAAATGAGAATATATTTTTTAGAAATACCATACTAGAATTATTTGTTTGTCAATTATTTTCTTGATGTTACACATGATGAAGAAAATACAATTGTCTGTGTCACTAGAACACTATTAAATGAACCTATAAAAAAATATGGTATTAAGGCTAGGTTAGACATGATTGAAATGAGAATATCAGTGAAGGGTGAAAAATAGACCTTTCTTCTTCCATATACTTACACTCTTTCCAAATAGGGGAGATATCAGTTTTGAAATTTCTTGAATGGTGTAAATATTCTATATAGGTATTAATAATATATCAAGAATATCCTGTCAGTTATTTATTTAGTGTTAAAGTGTTTAAAATCATATGAATGACATATTTTTATGAGAAATCTAATTTATGTACCTTAACATTTCCTTTTTCTACTAATTTATGTCGTATATTAACCAATCACCATTTCTTTTTCAAATCTATATTTATCCAAGTAATAGACCTTATAAAATTTGTAACTATAGAAAAGTAATTTTCCATCATATTATGTGAATTGGATATAGTATTACAATCAGAATTCATTGATATGATGGTTCACATTATTTTTTACATGGTAAAATATATTCGACTATTTTTTCTTGTACATTATATGAAAATTTTGAATTGGTATGTCAGAAATTGAAGTCGGCTAGAAGGATGTATTGAAAAGTAATATATTGTTGAGGAATTTGTAGAATTTTTCACTGAATACTTATCTGGTGTGAACATCATTGGTCTACCGAAATCTCATCACACTGGGAAGCTTGTGGGTGAAGGAATTTCTATAATATGTGTTTTCACAATAACTATTATAGATTGAATAAGGCCCAACTTTACATTTCTAAAAATATATTAGAGATTTCACCATATGTTGAAACCCAAAAATAAATTCTCTGTAATTTTAATACATCAAGGTGTGATATCTAGATATCAAATACACATAACCAATAGTTTATAGAGTGATTTTATGAACATATTTTTATGGATTTATCTTTAAATCTTATTATAATTTCCGAACAATTTCCATGGCCAGCTTGAGGAACATGTTTTCATGTATTATCCTATAATGGTAATGTAATTAAATATTTGAAATTTTATAAAATTGAACATGATTAATGTTGTACCAGGAAATATAGTTGACTTGCACTTGCGGATGAACTAATGAATGTATCTAGCATGAGGATGGAAATCTAGTTTATTGGAATATATCAAAATTGGGAATCATAAAATAAATATGGGATTTGGATAATAGAATAATACAAGTTCTTATTTTTAAATGATAATAGGATTATAACATGAGTTCTTTTGAAATAGATGAAATGGGAATCATGAAAGTGTATTTGAGTAATTAAGGGTAAATTGATGAACTACATGTAATGGAATCACTATAAGTACAAGTATATTGTATTCAAAATCATATAAGACAATAGTGCTCAATTTCATGGTTATTAGCTAAAACCACTGAACAGTCAGATAAAATTTTTATTGAGGATAACCCTTTCATTGGGAGGTCACAATCATCTCATAGTGGTTCCAAAATTGATGGGGTATTGAATATTGGAGGAGACCATAATTAATGGATTCAAATACTCAATAGAGGGTACAAGTCCCATCATCCTGTATAAAAATAGAGTTCATTAATCAAGTTATATATCTTTTGTAATAAGAATTGTGTTACCTGATATTATTATCTATTCATTATTTCATTTATGAAATTTAAATTAAATATTCAACCACTTATTTAGATAATTACTTCTCCAAGTGTCAATGTTCACAGTACTAAGGAATAATAGGTTTCTCAACCTACTAGTTATCCCAATGAAGAGGAACAATAACCTTTTTCACATGCTGATTCTTTTAATCTAGAGGAACATGGTAATGATGATGTTAAACCTATGGAAATGTTTGACAGCGAACAATCGATGTCCAAGAAAAAATAGAAGCATCAAAGCATGATGGGGGAGAAAAATTAATTAATACAAGATTAAAAGGCATAAAATTCATGTTTATATGAAATTCACATTTCATGGTTGTTAATCCTAACAAGGATATGTTAATTACTTTACTGGGATCACCACTCAGCAGTGCTGGCCAATTGATATTGATTCATGGAGAAATGTTGTGCCCAAGATTAAGACACAAATTTGGGATGATAGTAGGGTATCATTATGATATAGTTTAATTATTTTACTAAAAAACAACATAATTAAACAGTAACATACTCTTCATTATCTCTTACTGAGTGTATTTTTAGTAAATAATTCCTAAAAGAAATTTTTATTAATGCTTATTGAAATGGATCATTGAATATTTCACATGATTCATAGGAAGTTTCATTCAAATGATACTAAAGGGAATATAAACTCACATACATTGATGATGTATGCACATTTGATAAGCTATGAAGCATTGGATTCATATATTGGGCATCATGGGGAGACAACTTTTCAGGTACATTTTGATTGGTAATAAAATATTTGGAAATATGGGTATCATTCACTTTGATAAGAATTGTTAATTTATGAAATGGAAATGAAGTGCATAAAATAATGAATTGGAAAAAAATCAACTCAACCATAACATAAAGGAATTAAGGGGTATTCTCCAAATAAATTTTTTTTACATATTTTACAGATACCGTAAAACTTTTATCTGTCATTAGAAAACAAAATAATTATATTACTCTATTTATAAAAAAATTGATGAATCCACATACAAATCCACTTCCATCCCACAACATGTGTTATGGTAGGATTCATGTGTAAATAAATATTGGATAAAAATAGATAAAAAGACATAAATATTGTGGGAATCATGTGTAATTACGAAATAACAAATAATTTTTTTATTTAAATCAATATTACATATAAATGATTATTTATTTTCCAATATTTTTTCATCCAACATATTCATGGGAATCATCATAAAATGTACTAGATAAACAACTACTATCAGTGTTTTTGAGGTGGCCAAAACAGTATTGCTGTGTTAGATGTGTGGGTTTTGGGGGGACACCCCAAACATATTTTGAGAAAATAAATGAATTGGTATATAAAGATAAAAAATATAAGAGTTGTAGGAACAATTTTCTACTATTGAAGAATAATTTAATTACTTGTAAAATTTTTCAGTAAATGATATGGGAAGGAATCAAAGACAATAAACAACACAAGAATAACCACTACATGAAGATCCCCCAAACATAATTGAGGTATGTCATTCCCCTTAATGAGCTGTCTTTAATGAGGTAATCAATATTATCATAATTGTTTTTGGGAAATGTGAATCAGGAAGATTCCCATACCTATACTATATTGGTATTATAATGGTTTAAAATGATTGTGATTTATATCTATCAAAACCCACACATCACCTTGTTGAGAAGGGTATCGTGTTAAATATCCAAGACGGTACTCTACACAATAAGAAACATTTAATATGTCATGTGGGAGTAGTTATAAACATAGATCATTAACCGACTACAAAGATACATATTCTAATTGATGACATGAACATTCCTATGGTCATGAAAGCTATTACAACATTCTTAAAATAGCCATTAAACTTTGTAGAAAATCATTATGACAAGGATGTGTTCATCTAATTTTTTTTTCATGAAATAATATTTAAAAATTAACGTAAAAATCTCACAACCGATGAATGTTGTTAGATATAGAAAAATGGAATGGGTGGGGCATATGTTTGAATCAATATAACATAAAGGATAAACCAACATATCTAAAATATATTCACATATCACCTTTTCCCCACCCATTCCACTTCCACATTTATTGACATTGAAGTTTAATGAAGATACATTGTAACAAATTAGTAGCAATTTCATAGTTGATTTTGAAGAAGAAATGTATGGAGGGGCCATTATAGAATACATTACTGTTCATAATGTAAACATAATCCTCACATATGAATGGTTAGGATGGTGAGTTGCAAATTTATACATGAGGAGTGTATTTAGGATTTGTTTCAAAAAGATGATCTACTCTGTTAATTATAAATAGATAAAATTCATATTTTTTTCAAGAATATATATTGATTTTATTCTATGGGAAACCCCTCTGATCATAAGTTTGAAATCACTAGTCTTCAAATCACTTTAACACAAAAAAACCCACAATAGAATCATATAAAATTGATGAAATGCAGAAAACCCTAGGCACAATATTTGAAAGATAAATTAAGGATGACATACTATTCATATTACTAACGATGTCGGGGTAAAAGATTACTATTTAGTCATATAGAATTTGGTTCCATTCATTTAATTACATATTCCTTTTTTTTGGAATCATTTGTTACTCATCATGGTTAATTTGGATACACGAATATTAATTTTCCTCATTCACTGCATGGGTACCCAACAAACTAACCACACGTGATGACATTTTTCAATTTATAGTACACTACATGCAATGTGTATGAACTATATTTAAATTTATATATTTTATATTATATTTTATTGATAATTTTGTTATCATAAATGTGTTCAAATAATACTAAAATAATGGAATGAGGACAATCCATGAGAACAATGATCATATATAATTCTTCATGTTGATAAGTATTGGGTTCTATATAATGAGATTTCACTATCAAAAAATATATCAATACAAATTAATTATTTATTTCAATTTTTAGATAGTTTCCAAAAAAAACAAATAGAAAATATGGTGGTGATTGTGTTTTAAAATTTATGAAAGATATCATATATAATCAACAAACTAGAATTCGTAAATATGAATTTTTAAATATAATTACAATTTCATTTGAAATATATATTAATATTTTCTAAATTTAAAATTTTGAGGTTTTCATACATCATTATTAGTACATATTCCATAATGATGAATGAATTTTATGAAAAAAATATATTGTGGAATCAACCATTCTTCAATATAATACACACTGAACCTAGTATTACTCAAATTATGCTGTTTCAGTTTAAAATTGACATTTTAATAATTTATTAATTTATATTTCTTAAAATTTATTTCATTATAATGTAACTAACATAATAATTGTTTTCTTATATAAGTGGGGTTTTTTCTCAATTTGGGGTTGTTTTTTTGATGATTATCATGGTCATGAGAGATTGGACTTTGATGATGAAATTGAGATAATAGAAATAAGGAAATGGTTTATTCAGTAGAACCTCAATCAAAAACACTGTGTGCTCAGTATGACTCACATTATATGATTTTAGTTTATAATTTACATTTTAGTTTGAAATAGACATTACATAATCAATGATTAGGAAACACATTTACGTTGTTTTGATACTTTATGAAAATGATCCATAAGTCAAATTTTGACATGTTATAGTCAACATCGCCTCAATATAATGAACAATGTGACTGGTAAGACACCATGTATGTATTTTTATTTAAAATTGACATTAGTTTTAGTAAAAATGAATTGTGACATACTCAAAATTGAGAAAATAAATTTGGATTGATTTTATACATTATTAAAAAATACATAAGTAATTTTTGATTTGTAGGAATCATTCACACCTCAATTGGATACACTATATTCCATGGATGACTCAAAATGTCCTTTATTAATTTAAAATTGATATTTTAGTTAAAAAACGTGTGTCAATGACTAAAAACTGAGGAAACACTCTTTAATTATCTTGATAATTTAAGATAATTATTCATAAATAATTTTTGACTGGTAGTAATTAGTCTGACATCATACAAACACACAATATGACATGTTTGACTCATTTATCATGTGTCTGGATTAAAATGACATTTAAAAAAAATACAAGTGACATAATCAAAAATAATAAAAACATTCTTATTTTTTTTGATATATAAGGAAAATAAACCATAAATCATTTTTGGCATGTAAGAATTAGTCGAACATCATTTTGACACAAGATGTGACAAGTATGACTCCAAGTGTGTCTTTTTTATTTAAAAAGGAAATTTTCGAAGAAATAAAATTGAATTACCCAGAAATGAGAAAAATCGATTGTATTGTTTTGATACATTAGTAAAAAAATTTATAATTCATTATTTATTTGTAGGAATCATCCACACCACAAGATGATACAAAATGTACCCATTATGACTCAAAGTGGTTGTTATCATTTTAAAATTGACATTTTAGTATAAAATGTGTTTCCCTCATTGAAAATTGAGAAATAATGCTACAATTATCTTGATAATTAAAAAAATGATATATAACCTTGAACACACTCATACCCCCTTAAACATATGATCTATTAATTTTATCATTTATCAATTTCCATTATTTTACATTAGTAATTTTCAAAAACATTATGAATAGGATTTCAAAATAATTCATGTTATCATCTATCATAAGATAATATTAGTGATTTGAAAGCTAGTTAAACACAACTAATGAATGTTTTGTCAACACCAAAAGTTTCCTTTTATGTTTGTATTAACTTTATTTTTATTATTAATTTACATGTAATCATTATTTTATATGATCAAAACATCATGTCCATTGAAAAATATAGATTAATTTACTAGCATAAAACATTGGATCCAAAAGTGGAGTATCAACCCTTATAATTTTTAATTAACTTATAAGTATATATTGAATTATATTATCTTCTTATTCCCCCTTTGTTGATGCTCTGGTTTACTATATCTCCTTGATTAATTGTTGTGCTTCAGGATAATACTATAGAATCCCACATTCAGTGATCCACACAAACACTGTAATATTTAAACGTCACAATAGAATCAACATGTGCTCGGACGAATGATCTTGATCACTTATTTTGTTCAAGGTTGATCACAATGGTATTCATCTCAAAGAAGAAATAACTCTTGATGATATCTCTAATTATATAGAGTGTAAGAATATATAGCTTACTATATATAATTATATCTCTCTCTACCCACTTTCCATATCAAAAAATGATATATGGAAACTTATATAAATTGATATTTATTATGAAATATTTGTGGGTTTAAAAAGTGAATATAAGTCCCTATCATTTTTTAATATTCATTGTTGATCCTATGTCTTAGAATTAATTTTTTATTATTATTATTATTTTGACATTTTTAATGAAATAATAATATAAACAAATATCAATCACACTATGTCCAATTAGGAAATTATTCTTGGTCCACATTCTCTCATCGATATTTACTGATCCTAAAATAATGACATGTAAACAATTAATTTTTACTCCCTTATTCTGTGATAAAAATAATAAATTTTTTATTATCCATACATGAAAATATATATTATTATTATTTTACACACATGTTATCTTAAATAAAATGTGATTAAATTATAGCGATCAGCAAAACTCGAATATATTTTTTTTTATTCAAACATGTTAAATTTATTAATTAAATTTGACTGGGATGATAGATTCAAAAACTATGTACCCCTATATGTATATTTCTCATTAACATTATGCATAACCACATAAAGTCCAAGGTTGTATTCTAAAAACACACTAAGGCACCAATATCAAAAGAATTTAATGTCACAATGACATCCAATCTCATATAAACACTTACTATGTAAATAATACATTTTTCATGATATCATGAATAATGTAGGTTGCATACTGGTTCCATAAACCAAAATAATTGATTTCTATTTATTTAACTTTATTGAAATTAACATAATCATCAATATTTTTATTTTTATAGGAAAACGGTCCCCTCTTTATCAACATTTTTTAGGGTAGTAATGTTTATCTATTTAGTATAGATTATGATCATGGTTGATTACCTCATCATGGTGCCCGCACCTCTCACCAGCCACATCATCTCCACAATTTTCCTCACATATCTTCTCATCCATTTCTACCCCTGCATCACAATTATCTTTTTCTTCATTATCTTCCCTTAAGCCCTCATCACTTAAATAATTATATGGCTTTATTCTCTAGGGATGCACCGACTGGATGGCTTTGACATGGACATGTTCACCGTCTCCCTTGAAGACATTTTTTATGAATTTGGATCCCTGTAAATTTGTTTTACACCTCTAGTGTTGTCATCCCTGGTCTCTTTTTGTACCTATAATCCCTCTAAGACAAGAACAACTAGGCCTTGGAAGACATCATTCAACCAGACACAGAGATGGTACTGCCCACTTTCACTAAACCAGTTCCACATAGAAATGTGGTTCATGCCTCATTAATAGAGGAAGAAGAATCCATCCATATTATAAACATCTTCAGATGATTTAGAAACACCAAGGGAATACTTCTCAACACCTTCAAAGAGATCAAAAAACATTTATTTAAATCCATTTAAAATTGTGGTTTTGGTATCCCACCCATTTTTACAGTCGGTCCAATACTCAATCTAGAGGTAAAAGCTCAAAGAATCAAGGAATAAGATGCCATGAGTTGGATTTAATGGTAATCACATTTTTTGTGGTGTTTATATTATTCAAGAGCATGGGATGGTTGGAATAAGATTCGGTGAGGGATATTTATGGTTGGATAGAGTGAAATAGTCACCAATTCTTATGGCCTATACAATGGAATCCAATTACTATCATAGTCCATCCCATATAGTGGTTGAGGATCAAGAAAGTTAAGTTTGAATTAATGTGTCTCATTCATACAAAATTGTAGAATAACACCTTTTTAGATGAAATGGAGGTGGTGTCAGTGATAAAGATAATGGTGGAGTACATAAATGATTTGAAGTAGGAGGTGGGTAATATGCTGGTGAGTGGGGAAGTGGTGGAGAAAATGGTTATGTTCATGATGAAGTAGAGTGGTGAGGTGAGGAGGAAGGTGAAGGTGATCCGGGAAAAACTTCACCTTTGATCATATTTATAAATTCATGTATCTGGTCCATAATCTGATTATTCTTAAATATGTGAAAATAATTAAAAATATTTTTCTTATATTTCATGATAATCACAACTTATTTCTTCTGTTTTGACATCTACACACATGATTTCCCCATTATTACTAAAATTATTGTAAATATGAAAATGAAATTTTAATTGTAGTGAATAATCCATATATCATAATGATGCAGCATTGATTCCAATAGATCATATATTGTTAATGTAAAGTTCTCATATCTTTTCACATCAATCAGAATTTATTAACTAATTTTTTACCCCCTGACAGAAGATATTTAATTTTAATCACACTATACAATGTTATTAATTATTTTCCACTATACCAGGCTACACAAGAATGTTATGGATGTTGTTTTGATTCCTAAATATCAAAAACGTCTCATTTATCTTTCTCCAAAATCTTCATGTTAATCCAATTTTGTTTTCTTAATATTGTCCCCTTTTTTGAGAATTTTAACTTAAATTCAAATCATAGGTACAAAAGTAACATTAAATAACACCATGAAGTTTAGGTATCTGATCCACGTATCAATTCATACTATAGATTTAAAATGACATAAGATCATTTTCCCAATATTTAATTTCATTTTTAGCTCATTTATTTTGTTTTAACCCCTACACATGATTTTCCCATTCTTACAAAAATGATAATAATTATGGATATGAACTTTTAATTATACTAATCATTCTGTGCATCAGATTGAGAAAAAGTTTATTCTAATATATCACCTATGATTGAAGGAATTATCTCATAAATTTTCACATTAATCAAAATAACTTTTATCATTTTGATCCCATGGTGAGGGATGTGTCATTTCAATAACACTATATAATTTTAACCATCATTTTCAATCATACAAAGTGACAATAGAATATTATTGATGTGGTATTCATTCATATGGATCCAAAAAATATCGGTGATCAATCTCCCATGATATTATGTCAATATATGAGTTTTTTTATAATTAAATATTTTTATGTGAGTTGTGACTTAACTCAAAACCAATGGGATAAACACCACTTTTGATCTTAATGATAAATTCCAGTATCTTGTCCATGTGACTATTCATTCTGAATATTTTAAATGACATAAAATTCATTATCCTAGGATTTCATGTAAATAAAATCACGTTTGGTCATTTTTTACCCCAATACATATGATTTTTACATTATTAAAAAATGATAATAAATGTGAACATGAAATTTTAATTTTATTGACTAATTTTAGAAAAAGGTTGAATCATGGTTGATTACAATAGATAAAAAATGATTTTTGGAATGTTCTCCAAGATTTTTACATCAATTAGAAGTTGTATTCTCATTTTGACACCCTTATGGGTGTTATGTCATTTTAATAACATTATATAAATGTGTGCGTCATTTTCAATCATATCTTGTAAATAATATATCTTAGTTAAGATTGTGATGCCTGTTAGAGGGTGGCCTTTGGTGGGTGGGGGTTTTTCAGAATAACTCCAAACTACTCTAACCTCAACATCTAGCTAGAATTTCAGAGAACCCTATAGTTGATCTTTCATTATAAGGATGTTAAGATGAACACAATAAATTACCCAATAGATATTCCATTAATTCCTTCCTAGGGCAGCTATAATCTATAGAATTACGAAAAATTAGATGAGTAATTTTAAATATAATCATCATTCCAATAGGTGTTCCAAACCTATAATCACTAAAACTACAAATAATTGAATAGAAAATTATCGAATGTTAGAATACCTATAGATGAAGAAAATTAAGAGTAACTACTAATTTCGTGGATGAATATATTTTGAATATGATATTTAGATAGTGATTTTTGGATGATACATCCATGAGATGAAGCACTATAATAGGTATTATACTTTGAAGATTTGATGATTTCTCAAAGAAGTATGAAACATTCAAAAGAAGGGGACTGTGGAGAATGCATGTAATGTTACCTAAATATTGTATACCAAAAGGAATTTATGTATTTGAAAAAATTTCTATATATTGATAACATCATATGATGATTGGTGTATTTACGTTTCAACGAATGAGTTTTTTACAACAAATTCATAAATGAGGTTGTTTTGTGACCATAAGAAGTTGTGTTCATCATAAGGGAAAAATAACAATAGTTGTCTATGATTTCAATGGAATGATTTAAAAATTTCAAACATAGTCTACCTTGAAACCTCAGTAATGTTTTTATGATTATAATTTTGAGGATAGTACCATGTATCCTAGTGTGAATGCGATAAAGTGATGTAATTATTAAATGATGGTTGATTAAAAGGTGATTTTCATTTATGGGAATTTAAATTTGTTTAAATGATGTTCTAGAAGCTGAATGGAAGAATGAGATATTGTTCCAAGTGATGCTACATCAAAACCAAAATTTTAAATAGTTTCGTTGATTTATTTAAGTAATATTAAAAGATTTAATCCTTGAAAAAAAGAATCTATGTACTTTGGAACGGAATGTCATAAAAAATTTATGCATGAAGGATTTTTTCATATTATACATTATATAGAAAGTTATATGTACTGAATGTGTTTGTAAAGTAAGTAGAAGTACAATAATTCTGAATGAGGATTCATAGGTATATTCTTAAGATGTGTTGAAACTAAAAAAATACATAAGAACAACTTCAAATGATAATATATCAGATAGTTTTCACACACAAAAATTGTTGACGAAGTGTATAGTTTACTAGTGGCAATAATCCCAAATACAAAAATGAAGAGTTGGATTTCAAAAAAATTGGTTATATGATATTCATTTGATATACATTAAATATATGAACTCATCATTCATGGTATATTCATCTATTAGGTCGAAGAAGAAGATGAGTATGAAGAAATCATTTGATGGGGTTGATCTCACAATATCAATTCTTGCTGGTTTTGTAAAATAACTGTGAAATGCAACATATTGAATATTGTGGGGTGGATGATGAACGTATTATAATTATTGTTTCAAGAATATAAGGGTTTAAGTAACTGAATATAAAAATAACTCTTCTTGAGTATTTCAAACTTCTATAGCTCTATCAGAAGGTGTTTTAATTTATACATTAACCCATCCATATTTAATTGTTGATTGAGAATTCCCTCTAAAATATTTAACATCTAAACTATGGTCTATAACATTATAATCCACTAAAGTAAATTTTTGGTCATAAATGATTTAAATTATAGTTAATTATTCATTGATGATACAACCATACTGACATAGAGGCTTTCTAATATAGATATCCTGAAGTCATAGATCATAAGGACATGAATTTGAGAAATCATATTTGAGGAAATCAAGTATCATCCAAAATGAGATAGAGCCCCTCACCCATAGAAAACCAAGACTAGGAAAATATAATGTGAAGATAATATCACACATTTTTGATATCATAGAAAGTGTAAAGTAATTAGTGTAAATGAAATTCTGGATAGAGTCTCTGATATACATTAAGATTTATTTTTTGTAAATCGGGATTAAATGTATTTTTTATTTTCTAGATTAAATATACTGATTATTTACAAAATATTTATCGTCTCTATAAATGTATTGAGTCTATATTGAATCTCTACAAGGATAAATTTTATTTTAATGAAAATTTAAATGATATTTGTATTCTTACTAAAAATAAAAACATCAGACTGTCAAATTGAATAAAAAATAAGAGATATAATGAAAACCCCACCACATGAATCTAATTAGTCATATAGGACAATGGATAATACATACCTATGGTGTTGAAGGGGAATAAAAAGAATAAAAAATGTTAATATTATAATAATGAAGGTAATTAAGAATATGAAAATAAATTCAGAGTAAAATAGTGTCGTAGGATACCCTCACCATCACCCCGACACATATACCTCCATAGTTCTTTGAACGTAGCTAACAACTAAAAACATAACTATTTGGAAGAAAACATATGTTCCTACAAGCCTATCACATGGTGTTTTTTACCAACAAAATATGGAGAAACATCCTCAGCTTATGAAACTAAAAAATCATTTATCCCCATGTATTTTTTCAAGGTGTAGCCATGTCCATCATTACCAATAATGCGATGAAATATCTCATCCTTTCACATTGAAATTTGTTACTACTCCTATAGTATATTTGCAATGTAAAACTAAAATTGATCATCTTTAATATATATATATGTGTATATAAATATGTATGTAATTATTGATAATTAGTATATGAACGTACTATAAGAGATATGTCTTTTAGATCGTTCTAGTCTTGTGTCATCATCCACACAAACATTTTAACATTCAATGAACATAGATCCCATAACAATATACCAATATGATATAAATATAGAACACAAAACCATTTTTAATAATAAATTTAAAACATGAATAATTAAAATATCATGTCGAATCTAGGAAACATGATGAGTCCCAATAATGTGAGGTGGTCCCTGTAATGCAAAATTCTCAGAATGATGCACTACCACCTCCTACATTTAATTAATTTTAATTTAAAATATATAAATGTCTAAAACTATTATATATATATATACCAAAATAAATATTTTCACAATTTCATCCTTATTTTATTAATATGAAACTATCTAACGCTAGTGAGGAAGGAGAATGCCTATCAAGACTCTATCTAGAATGTCTGGTGCACCCACATTTGGTAACCAGTGCCTCATATTCACTATACCATTAAAATATTTCAAAATTTGATGAAATGTTTTCATAAAAACGTTATAACACTCAATGTGGTACACAGTTATATTATTCTTTTTAAGAAAAAATTATCACAAATGTAAGTATTTTTTAAACATTTCTATGAAACTAATATGATCTTCTTACCTAAACTTACCTCTATGGAAAATCTAATGTATCCAAGGGGAATAAACCCTATTTAGTTGATTTCAGGGAATATATGTGGGGTTCTAAGATGATATTCCAATAATTTTTACAATTTTTCGGAACCCATTCCCATAGGATGATATGTATCGTCAAATTATATGTCAAGGGTCTTGTAAAAATTCAAGGATGAAATATCATGACCATGACCTCTCTTACGAGTGGAAGAAAGGATCACATCAGATCCTATTGAAAAAAAATTCATATAAGAGTATGCATATGATTATATATATATTTATATATATATATAATGCTTAATTTAATAAATAAAAACTCATTTATATACATATAAAACTCGACCCCTAGGCACAGATGGATTTCAATATTGATGGGGATCCATTAAATAGTCCCCTAACATGTCTAAACTCATAGAAAACATTAGTAAATAAATGATTAGTTTCCTATTATATTATATATAGTGTGAACTATAAATAATTCTTGTACATATTATTTATTACACACAAATATCATCAAATATAATGGAGGGGCTAGATCAATACACATGTCATAGAATGGATAAGATATTTAATTGTTGCATGGACATGAAATCCCATAGAAAGGATACATATCAAACACTAATCCATTTTATTAATCAAAAATGAGAATTTAATATATTCTGAGTTTCTAAACACCATAAAATTATATGTGTTAAATGTTTATTTCCACCACCAATGATTAAATATTATCACTATCAAATACTGGACAAGAGGCTGCCACATGCATGAAAATATAATATAAATTCATATATCATAAAGATAGGCCTAAAAAATATAAAATTAGAATATTATAAAAAATATATAAACTTCATTCATATGGGACCAGTGAAGTTGAGCTAGAGCTACTAATTTCATCTAAATTACATGTTGGTAGCATGATATTACAAAAAAATTATAGAAACATTTTCCCCAAATTTAGGTAATGTTATCGTAAGGGTCACACGATTGTAGAATGTAAAGATAGAGATAAATAAAATTGATATGTTTAATCACACATGTTCTATCTAAAAAAATCTATGTAATAAAACCTCATATAATAATTTAGAAATATAAGGGGATTTTGTCTCATGAAAGTGGTCAAATTAAAGAAGAAAATTCCTATGGATCCATTCATGAGGGGATCTTATGAGAAAAATTTAAAAAAAAATATGTGATTGATTTCTACAAAAAATTAGCATGATGAGATTCCTTTTTTGAAGAGCCACTTGGGGTCCACTAAGGTACTTCCAACAAGCCATGGATTGTGGATAAACGTATTAATGAAAAAGGCAAGATGAAAAATTTAAAACAAGAACTCACTGGTGTAAAACCAGTCATTTGTCTTTAAATTTATCATTTTATCATTTTTATAAATAAAATGATATTCCATTCCATTCAGTGTGTTACATTATTTATAATGTAAGCTCACTAAAAACAAATCAATGGAATCTTGGAAGAAATAATCTCATTGCATGCAAAGACCATAAATGAATTAGAATATTCTTCTTAACCATTATATCTCACTATCCTGATAAATTTATTCATTTTTAAATAATTCAACCCATAGAACATGTAGTGCTCTTATAAAATAAAATTATTGTCTTTATTCACCATGGTGCTTCCATGAAATAATTTTTTTAAAATATATATTTCAGAGCAGAAAGGGATGTACAAACACAACTAATAACAAACCTGAAAATATTTAGAAATGAGAACAACAAAGAGTGGATAAGACTTTGGGGAATCCTCTAATGTTCATAAATTAAGTAATTTATATTCATCAAACCCTATAATAATGAAATGGTTTTAATATTTTTATGATTTTTCTTTCAATATGTTTTCAATCTCAAGTATGGAATTTAAATCAATAATGGACTACCCAATATCACAAAAAAATGATTTTTTTTTCAAATTATGTCTATAAAAACATTTTAAAAAGATGACATGAGTTACTAATAAACAAGAAACCCCCCCCCCCCCTCTATCACATTTTTTTTTGAATATTTCCCAATAATACATTGAGATTCATGCATTAAATTTAAAAACTGACCAACAATGATAATGCTAAACACATACATATTTATCAGCATCATCAGCTTCTTTATCCCACTTCTAACAATGCTTATTTAAATATTTTCATACAACTTACCATTTATTATAGATTTTTTATAATTAATATTTCAAATTCATTACCATCTCCAAACAAATAAAGGCTATAGAGTCCCACCAGTTCCATGTAATTTCACTATATCATTCATGTTTAGTGTTTCCATCCCAAGAGAATTTAGGGGAAGCTATGGATTGAAAAATTAGATGTGGGGTTTTTATTTTGAATGAAATATTGATATTAAATATAAGATAATTGAAAATAATTGAATTTTGAAAAATCTATTTGACCTATAAAAACTTGGCTTACTTTCATGACTCGTTTCGTAATGCATGGTAAAAATCTTATATAGTGGTAAATATATAATACAATAAAAAATAAGATGGTACTTCCCAAACATTATTGTAATTGAAATTTAATTTTCTGTTTTCCATCAACTAAAAAAAATAAAAAATTTAATATTTATTAATTTGGGATATAAGTCTTTATATCCTTAAAAGACAATTATTCTTAGTTGGGAATCCCTAAACATGACTAGATCGTGGATATTAGTGTCCTGATCCTTTTTGATCGTATTATTCTAATAATATCCTCTATATTTAATGGTACATCATCTCTATAATTGTATTTATCCTCTAATATAGATAATCATACATTTCATGGTAGATTATTGAGGTAATAATGAATTTGATGAATACAAAGTATATTCATGAGAAAAATATGTAAATTGAGACAAATTATTAAATAATGATGAAAGTTTTGTGTGATGAGAAACATCCATACGATATGAAAGTTAAGAAAGTGTAACAAAAATAAAATATTATGAAGATAAAATATATGTTTTATTCCACTAAATAATCATTCATTATTTACAATTTATTGGGGGAAGTGAAATAGGAAAATTTACTAAAGATTATAAATGAGAATTATAATAAACTGATGATTTTCTCCTGTCAAAACATTGAGAAACTATGAAAATAATACAAAGAATATTTTTGGATGGTCATGGATCTCAGTTACCGTGTCTTATAGATTCTACTCTATAGGATGAAAATAACCACAAATTGGTTCAATCTTATTTAAATTTATCAGGAGTTTTTGATATAATCGAAGGAAAAATATCTAAAATTACTTTATGTTCATAAGGGATGGCATTACTGAAGTATTGAATATGATAACATCGGTTTATATTGATTATATAACAAAACTTACGTGTGGAGGGAGTATCTGTTTTTTATTTCATGTATGAATAAAATATTTAGCAGAATATTGTCTATGAAACTCAGAGAGAAAATATCACATGGAAATCATTGAGTGACCAATTCTCATTACAAGAGGATTAATTCTTTTTGAATATACTTTAGGTGAATAAAGAATTTTCTCATATGAGTTTGATTAAGAAACTCAACATAGAGTTAGTTGGGTGTTGTGAATGAGTAGCATATCATTGATTCGTTCAGAATTTCCAATTATATAAAGTACTTTTAATTTGTGAAAAGGAATAATGTTGGAACATGGAATTATGTTTTTTGAGAAATCATGGCCTTGTGTGTGTCTGAAATATTTAATCCATGTATATTTTTAAAGATCAATCTACAACCTGGTTATCATGTATGCCTTCCATACCTAATTCACAACTATTAAACACATGTTATGTTTACTTTTTAGAATGTATTGGTTGTATATATTAATATACTCAATGAATAAATAATTTTTATACATAATAAATGGATTAATAAAAATAAATATATGCATGTTGAATGTTTTTCATTTTATTAATGTACATATTATGGATGGGGAATAATGAACACTAATGTTTAATAAGAAAATGAATGCATCTAATTAGTTTTTTAGTGATGAATCATCAAATAAGGGAAATTTGGTAGTATGGTGAGAATCATGAATGAGAATTATTTGAAAATGAGTTATTATATTATCATTAGGATTGAAATAATTATTTACAATCAAAATTTGGTGACCCAAGCCTTATAAATTTTATTTAATAGCATATTGAAACATTAAATTGAAATAAATTACTTTAACTGAAGTAGTATCTCAATTTTGTGGGATGTAGTGAACATATTTTTGTTTTTATTTTCTAGTCATAGTTTACATATAAGGTCCCGGCCTTAAACCTTAATTAATATTTAATTAAATGAATAATCCACATTGAGGATCTTATCATGTTTAGAGTTTTATAGAATGAGGACATAACTATTACATCTCAAAAGATTACAAAGTAGACACTTCTACTAAATTTCCATAAAACAAAAACTCTTAAAAAGGAACATGTATAGTTCCATGTTTTAGATAGTATGACTTTTCCTTGATCCCAACCTTGACACAATTCCAAATTATGTCCTGTAAAAAACATTTCAAAAACTTGGGGTGAGCATAAAAAGCTCGGTAATGGATACACAAAGAATAAAAACTATTAGTTTTTCAAAACAACAAGTGAACCATGTAAACTTTATCAACGTAATACTTTTCAACTTTAAGAAGTATTAAAATCTCTTCACTGAATAAAAGATCATTACTTAACCTTTTGTAACCAAAAGGTTACGATGAAACCCATATAAAGAACACATAACATATAAAGGTAACTTGGACATAAACATACATAAATGGAATGACCATATGGTCGACTTCCACACATATCACTTAATGGAATAGCGATACAGCCATCTTCCATAACCAATGCATTGGAGGTTATAACGTTACCACCTGTATAGGTATTCACAGCACCACCCATCATATGGTTTATCACGTAACCACCCGTTAAATGTCCAAGTACCATTAAAAAATCATAAGACATAAAACAAATATAATGGAAAGAAAACATTTCCACATTCCGATCACAATATATCACTTAAATATATTGACATAAAAAATCCATTATAAAAACCATTTTCAATACAAAAATAGATAAAATAGTATATGTTATTTATTTCATTTTAAAAACATTACAGGTTGTTGAGGAATCCAAAGACCAAATAATGCTCGCGGCGACGGAAAAGGTCATTGTCACCGCGTACGTTAAAAGAAACATTTGTTATTGTCATTTTGTAAAACGCTATGTAGAAAAATATTCCTCTTGTATAAAATTAAAATTCAAAGTGGTTTATACACCTTATAAAGGAATGTTGTGTATAAAACAAAATATGCCTCAATGAAAGGAGATTGTGACGATGTCGCTTACCTTGGGACCGAGTTGACTCAATCGTTCTTTAACGTCCTGAATAATAAACTTGAGTTAATTTCTAATGGCTTAAAAACCTTTTTCATGTTCATTATTTATTTTATATCACTTATTAACATGTTATGAACACTATGTAATTATTTATGTTAGTAATGGTCGTCATGTCGATCATTGGTACTTGAGTCAAAAATAAACTCTTTATAATTACAAGTTGTTCATGTTGTAAAATATCCATTATATCAAGAATTATATTCATGATTTTGATATCATATATATCAAATATATCCGGTATATACATGCATTTATAATATTACATAATCATTTATAGGTAAGAAATGAAATGCACCGTTCATAGAGATGGTAAGCCGTACGTACGCATGAACACTGCTTTCATTTCTATGTCATATTAATGGAATTAAAACTAAATGATAGATATGTGTATTTTAATTCCAGAATTATATTCATAATTTAGATGTAACATACATCATATATATCCATTATATATATGTACTTATAAGAGTAAATTACATTTGGGGATAAGAAATGAAATGCACCGTTCATGGAGACGGTAAGCCGTATGTACGCATGAACGCTACATTCATTTCTATCTCATAATTTAATGGAAATAAATAATAATGAAATAAAGTTATATTATAATTCCAGTATAAAATCATATATAATAACTTTAACTCAATCCTTTATACGTCCCACATATGGCATTAACGAATCAACTCATTTTGAGGGGGCGGTAGTCCACACTTCCTAAAATGAAGATATCGCATTTACCCAAAATGGAAACCATTAAGGTATGCCATAAATGAAAAATACAGAAGCTTATGTAAAACATAAACATATTATATACCATATATAAATATAGTGACATCTTAATGGACACCTTTGAAGGTGTTATATGAGTGTTGAACAATCATCGTTTCGTGAGGCAGAAATTCACCATCCACAGAAAATGTATGTTCGTTAACCATTAGATGTAGGTGTGTGTCAGTGTAGCTCTAATAATTCACATAAAAACATCCTATTATATTGATGATACTGGTTTTGTTGCAAAATAAATGAATAAAAAGAGTTTAGGGGGTTGGAGAAGCAAAATAAAACATAAGAACACAAGAGAAAACACAACCTTTAGAACAGGTAACTCTTTTTGATTTGAGCTCAAAGGCTTCCTTTGGAAAACTTCTGCCCAAAGTGAGGCTTCTAGGAGTAAGAGATGGATGTGGAGAGACAAAATGGGCAGGTTTTGGCTGAGTCAAAGGCTTGAGAGATGTGGGTAAGGTGGTAGAGGTGGGGACCTTTTATAAGAGGAGAGGAGGGGCACTCTTGGAATGTTATAAAAGGTTACATTATTATAAAATTCTTTTCGGATTTGAAAGCTCCCAAAATTATATTTTTCGAGGATAATATGATAATAGTTCTAAATCAACCCATCCAATATGTTTTTGACATGTTTAGGTCTTACATTTTACATTATCATTTCATTTTATTTAAATCATTAAATAATGAGGTAATTGCTGCATCATCATGGTGTCAAAAATAATTTAATTTATTTAATGTCTAAAAATTATAAAAAAATATAATGATGTTGGAAGGATTTTTATCTTTCTAATGAATATTTATAGTCAAAAATATGACTTGTATAACCCCATTTAAAAATTTCTTTAGTAAAACTACTCATGTTTGTGAAATTTTCATTTTAACTTTAAATAAAAAGTTATTAATGTCATTTTCCAAACAAAGTGGCTCCATGGGGTCCCCAAGATGAACCATAGATTTTCTTGGTCGGCCATGACGCATACAATACGGGTAGGAGAAGTGTCTAGGTCATTTCATATTATTAAAACATTATTTTTACCTTAAACTACACTAATTACCTCTAATAGCGATTGAAAACTTAAAAGTTACTATTCACCAAAAAAATATTTTAGTCCCATTGATCCACATTTTACTTCATAATGACAACCATGTATGTTGGATTTTTTTGAAATTCAAACCACAGAGTTGGTAAAATTTCATTTAAACGAAAAATCAGTTTTTTTAAGTACCACTTAGTGGTTTCACTATTCATCAAAAATTGAAGTTTTTCAGAAAAAAACCAAAACATCACCCTAAGATATATTTGATATTCCAGATTCAAAAATGATGTCTATTTTACAAAATTCAAAACATATAAGTTACATTAATTAATTTAATAATTAATTCCCGCTGTCATAGCAAATAGCGTGTTTTTATGAAACAATAAGTATCAAAAGATTGACACTAGTTTAAGTCCAATTTCAATGTGAAATTAATTCCAAAGACCACTATTGGATTAAATGGTAAAAAAATATTTTAATTTCACTTTAAAACCAATTAAAAATATAATATAATCATATAAATAAATTATATTAAAATGAGGTTTTGAATTAAAATACAACAATTTTCACTATTCATTAAAAAATGAACTTTATCTGAAAAATACCAAAAATTTACACAAAGTAAATTTTGATGTCTCGATTCTGAAGAAGTATTTTATTTGGTCCAATAGAATTTATAAGAGTGACCAAAACTATATTTAATGATTGTTCGCCATCAAAAGGCGATAAGAGGACCTTTATTGAAAATTATAGTATATATGCCTAAAATTGAATTTTTTTCGTATTTTATGCCTTTTTCCTTTATTGAAAAAATTTAAAAAAATTTAACAAACATATATAAACATTTTTTTAGTTATTTCTATTCATTCCCACCAATACAAAGGCTACATGTTAACTACCATTTAAAATAATATTATTTTATTACTAGTGTGCAACGTTAGATTTCAAAGAAACTCTTTGTTGCGTATCGGGTATGCTATCGAACATAACAACCCCTTTAAAGTAAAATTAATATTTATTTAGAAAATATTAATAAATATGAAAATGATTTATTCTATATTTACCTGTGATGTTACATCCTTCCCCCCTTTTTGGAATTGTGTCCTCGCAATTTTATTCACTTATCAAAATAACTTGGGGTATTTATCCCTCATAGAATTTTCAGATTCCCACATTGCCTCTTCAACCATATGGTTTTTCCACAAAACCTTTACTTGGTGAATTACCTTATTTCGCAACACTTACTCTCTTTGGTCAAGAATCTGGACTGGTTGTTCTTCATAAGAGAGATTCTCTTCCAACAGAACTACCTCTGGGCTGAAAACATGAGACGGATCTGGAATATACTTTCTCAACATCAAAACATGAAAAACATTTTGTACCAAAGATAATCTCGGAGGTAAAGCCACTTGGTAAGAAACTAATCCAACTTTCTCTAGAATTTCATATGGTCCAATGAACCATGGACTCAGCTTTCCTTTCTTACCAATTCACATCACAGTTTTCCATGGTGAAACTTTGAGAAAAACATGATCACCTGCCTCGAAAGATAGATCCTTCCTTCGGTTATCTGAATAACTTTTCTGTCTGCTCTGAGTTGTTCTCATGTGTTTCTGAATCAAATGAACTTTTTCCGAAATCTCTTCTACCAATTCTGTTCCCATCAGCTTCCTTTCACCTACTTCATCCCAAAAAGCTAGAGTTCGACACCGCTTCCCATATAATGCCTCAAATGGTTCCATCTGTATACTGGAATGAAAACTGTTATTATAAGAAAACTCAACCAAAGAATGATGTTGGTCCCAAATTCCCTGATAATCCATCGAACAAGCACATAGCATATCCTCCATAGTCTGAATTGTTCGTTCTGACTGCCCATATGATTAAGGTTGAAAATATCTACTAAAATTTGATTCAGTACCCAACGACTTCTGAAGGCCTTTCCAAAAGTTATAAGTAAACCTGGGATCACGATCAGATACAATAGAGAGGGGAAATCCTTGCAACCTGACTATCTCTTTAAGATACAACTGAGCAAGTTGATCTAGAGAAAAAGTATATCGCATAGCAATGAAATGAGCAGATTTAGTCAAGTGATCAACAATATCCCAGATCACATTATTACCTCGAGATGTCTTTGGTAATCCCACAACAAAGTCCATGGATATATTTTACCATTTCCACTTTGGCACTGGTAAAGGCTGAAGCATCCCTTTCGGTAACTGTCGCTCTACTTTTACTTGTTGACAAGTCAAACACTTCACTGTAAAATCGGCAATATCTCTTTTCATTCCATCCCACCAGTAATACTATCGCAGATCTCTGTACATATTAGTACTGCCAGGATGAACTGAAAATGGGGAACTATGAGCCTCACATAACAACTCATCCTTCAACTGTGAATCAAAAGGCACACATAATCTCTTCCCAAACCTCAAAACAAAATCATTATCAATGTTGAATTCATTTAACTTACCCTTCTGAACAAACTCTACCTTTTTCTGCAACTCACTATCTTGCTTCTATGCTTGCATGACTTTGTCTGATAGAGAAGATTTCACTGATACATGAAAAAAAATAGGACTTTCTGCACAAACAACTTCCATGCCAAAGATCATCAAATAAAAAACCAACGGATCTCGTTCCAAACGTATCATGGTTAATGAAGCATTACTTTTTCGACCAAAGCATCAGCCACTTTATTTTCTTTACCCGGATGGTAATGAATTATACAATCATAATCCTTGATTAATTCCATCCATCTCCTCTATCTCATGTTCAATTCACTCTGAGTGAATATATACTTTGAACATTTGTGATCAGTATATATTTCACACTTTACTCCATACAAATGATGCCTCCAAATTTTTAGAGCAAAAACAACAGCAGCTAAATACGAATCATGTGTAGGGTCATTTACCTCATGAGGTTTCAACTGACGTGAAGCATATGCAATTACCTGATCATTTTTTATAAGTACACATCCAAGTACCTTCAACGAAGCATGCCTGTATATAACAAACTCACCATTCCTGGAAGAAAGTGCCAAAACTGGAGCATTCACCAATTTTCTTTTCAACTCCTGAAAACAATCATCACATTCTTTTGTCCAGATAAACTTAACACCCTTCTGAGTTATCTTAGTCATTGGACTAGATAACCATGAAAAATTTTCAGCAATCCTTCGGTAGTAACATGCCAATCCAAAGAAACTATGGATCTAGGTTACATTTGTGGGTCCTGTCCATTTTTCAACAACTTTTGTTTTTGTAGGATCAAAAGTTATGCCATTTTTTGAAACAATGTAAACATGGAAGAAATTTGTTGTAACCAAAACTCACACTTTATGAATTTTACATACAGTTTCTTTTATTTTAAGGTTTGAAAGATAACCCATAAATGAATTTCATGCTGCTCTTTAATTTTACAAAAACCATAATATCATCAATAATCCCAAACAACATTTTTCAGCTGAGTCAACTGAGCCATCACTGCAACAAACTGTTTAGTTCTGATTCTGACCATCTCAGGATACTGATTTGAAAGGGCATTTCCCTCTATAATCCTTCCCAGAAAAGATGTTATGTTTCCTCTATGAAAAACCATTCTTAACACAGAAATATCTTAGGCGAAGCTACATGGTAATCTTTAAATGCTATATCATTTCAATCATACCATAAATTAATTTATAATTTAACAATTTTCTAACTCATAAAGTTGTCTAAACGGACCTCTGATACCAACTATAAGGCCCCAGCCTTAGACCTTACTTAATATTGAATTAAATGAATAATTCACATTGAGAATCTTTTCAGGTTTAGTGTTTTAGAGAATTAAGACATAACTATTACATCTCAAAAGATTACAAAGTAGACACTTCTAATAAGTTTCCATTAAATAAAAACTCTTAAAAAGAAACATGTCTAGTTCCATGTTTTAGATAGCATGACTTTTCCTTGATCCCATCCTTGACACTATTCCACATTAAGTCCTATGGAAAACATTTCAAAAACATGGGGTGAGCATAAAAAGCACATTAAGGGATACACAAACAATGAAATCTATTAGTTTTTCAAAACAACACGTAAACCATGTATACCTTATCAAAGTAGTACTTTTCACCTTTAAGAAGTAGTAAAAACTCTTCACTAAATAAAAGATCATTACATATCCTTTTGTAACCAAAATTTTACCATGAAACCCATATAAAGAACACATAACATATAAAGGTAACTTGGGACATAAACATACTTAAATGGAATAACCATACGGTCAACTTCCACACATATCACTTAATGGAATAGCCATACGGCCGACTTCCATACCCAATGCATTGGAGGTTATAACGTAAACACCCATCCTTGTATTCATGGAACCACCCGTCATATGGTTTATCATGTAACCACCCGTCAAATGTCCAAGTGCCATTATAAAATCATAAGACATGAAAAAATATAATTGAAAGAAAACATTTCCACATTCCGATCACAATTTATCAATTAAATATATTGAAATAACAAATCCATTATAAAAACCATTTTCAATACCAAAATACATAAAAGAGTATGTGGTATTTATTTCATTTTAAAAACATTACGGCTTGTTGAGGAAGCCAAAGACCAAATAATACTCGCGGTGGCAGAAAAGGTCGTTATCACCGCGTACGTTAAAAGAAACATTCATTTTTGTCATTTTGTAAAACACTTCATAGAAAAAGATTCCTTTTGTATAAAACTAATATTAAAAGGGGTTTATACACCATATAAAAAAGGTTTTGTATAAAACATAATATTCCTCAATGAAAGGAGATTGAGACGAAGTCCCATACCTCGGGTCCGACTTGACACGATCGTTCTTTAATGTCCTGAATAATAAACTTGAGTTAATTTCTAATTGCATACGAACCTTTTTAATCTTCATTATTCCTTTTATATCACTTATTTCCATGTTATGAACACTATGTAATTATTTACGTTAGTAATGGTCATTTTGTCGATCATTGGCACCTGAGTCAAAAATAAACTCCTTATAATTACAAGTTGTTCATGTGGTAAAATATCCATTATATCAAGAATTATATTCAGGATGTAGATATCATATATATAATATATATCCAGTATATACAATAATTTATAATATTTCATAATCATTTATAGGTAAGAAATGAAATGCACCGTTCATGGAGACGGTAAGTCGTACGTACACATGAACGCTACTTTCATTTCTATGTCATATTAATGGAATTAAAACTAAATGATAGATATGTATATTTTAATTCCAGAATTATATTCATCATTTTGATGTAACATACATCATATATATCCATTATCTATATGTACATATAATAGTACATTACATTTGGGGATAAGAAATGAAATGCACCGTTCATGGAGTAGGTAAGCTGTACGTACACATGAACGCTACTTTCATTTCTATATCATAATTTAATGGAAATAAATAATAATGATATAATGGTATATTATAATTCCATTATAACATCATATATAATAACTTTAACTCTATCCTTTATACATCCCACATATGGCATTAACGAATCAAATCACATTGAGGTGGCGGTAGTCCGCACTTCCTAAAATGAAGATATCACGTTTACCCATAATAGAAACCATAAAGGTATGCCATAAATGAAAAATACCGAAGCTTAAGTAAAACATAAACATATTATATATCATGTATAAATATAGTGACATCTTAATGACCATTTTTGAAGGTGTTATATGAATGTTGAACAATCATCATTTCGTGAGGCAGAAATTCACCATCCACTGAAATAGTACGTTCTTTAACAATTAGATGTAGGTGTGTGTAAGTGTAGCTCGAATTCATCACATAAAAGAATCCTAGTATATTGAAGATACTGGTTTTGTTTCAAAATAAAGTAATAAAAATAGTTTAGGGGGTTGGAGTAGAAAAATAAAACCTAAGAACACAAGAGAAAACACTACCTTTAAAATGGGTAACTCTTTTTCATTGGAGCTCAAAAGATTCCTTGGGAAGACATATGACAAAAGTGAGGCTTCTAGGAGTAATAGAGGTATGTGGAGAGACAACATGGGCAGGGTTTGGCTGAGCCAAAGGCTTGAGAGGTGTGGGTAAGGTGGTAGAGGTGGGAGACTTTTATAAGAGGAGAGGAGGGGCACTCTTTGAAAGATATAAAAGGTTACTTTATTATAAAATGGTTTCCGTATTTAAAAGGTCCCAAAATTATATATTTCGAGTATATGGAGATAATATTTCTAAATCAACCCATCAAATCGGTTTTTGACATGTGTAGGTCATATATTTTACATTATCTTTTCATTTTATTTAAATCGTTAAATTATGAGGTAATCACTGCATCATCATGGTGGCATAAATAATTTAATTTATTTAATGTATAAAAATTATAAATCAAATATAATGATGTATTAAAGATTTTTAGCTTTCTAATAAATATTTATAGTAAAAAATATGACTTCTATTACCCCATTTAAAAATTGTTTTATTACAAAAAATCATGTTTGTGACATTTTCATTTTAACTTTAAATAAAAAGTAATTAATGTCATTTTCCAACAACAGTGGCTCCATGGGGTCCCCAAGTTGACCCATGGATTTTCTTGGTCGTCCATGACACATCCAATAAGGGTAGGACAAGTGTCTAGGTCATTTCAAATTATTAAAAAATTATTTTTACCTTAAACTACACTAATTACCTCTAATCGCGATTAAAAACATAAAAGTTTCTATTCTCTAAAAAATTATTTTAATTCCATTGATCCACATTTTACATCATAATGACAACCATGTATGTCATATTTTTTTGAAATTAAAAACACATAGGTGGTAAAATTTCATTTAAATGAAAAATCAGTTTTTTTAAGTACCACTTAGGGGTTTCACTATTCACCAAAAATTGAAGTTTTTTAGAAAAAAACCAAAACATCACCATAAGATATATTTGATATTCCAGATTAAAGAATAATGTCTATTTTAAAAAATTAAAAACATATAAGTTACATTAAATAATTTAATCATTAATTCCCACTGTCAGAGAAAATAGCGTGTTTTTATGAAACAATAAGTATCAAAAGATTGACACTAGATTAAGTCCAATTTCAAAGTGAAATTAATTCGAACGACCACTATTGGATTAAATGGAAAAAATATATTCTAATTTCACTTTAAAACAAATTCAAAATATAATCTAATAATATAAATAAATTAGATTAAAAAGAGTTTTTGAATTAAAATACAACAGTTTTCACTATTCATTAAAAAAATGACATTTATCAGAAAAATTCCAAAAATTTACAAAAAGTAAATTTTGATGTCCCAATTCTACAGAAGGATCTTATTTGGTCCAATACAATATATAAGAGTGACCAAAACTATATTTAATGAGGGTTCGCCATTTAAAGGTGACAAGTGTACCTTTAGTGAAAATTAGAGTATATATGCCTAAAATTGAATTCTTTTTGTATTTTAAGCCTTTATCCTTTATTGGATAAATGTAAAAACATTTAACAAACATATATAATCATTTTTTATTTATTTCTCTTCATTCCTGCCAATACAACGGCTACGTGTTAACTACAATTTAAAATAATATTATTTTTTTACTAGTGTGCAACGTAAGATTTCAAAGAAACTCTTTGTTGCGTATCGGGTATGCTATCGAACATAGAAACCCCTTTAAACTAAAATTAATATTTATTTCTAAAATAATAATAAATATGAAAAATTCTTTATTATTTATTTACCTGGGATGTTACATTACATAAATTTTTTATTTTTCTTTATTTTAACATATAAATATTATAGGAATTTCTATATTTTTATTTTTTTTTAATGTCACTTTATAATTTTTAATCTAATCCATGTCATTTTTATTCATGTATATATCAAAAATATATACAATAAAAACACAAATAAAATATGGAAAAAGTTTATATAAGGGTAAACACTTTAATAAGATTTTAAGAAAAAGATCAAGAAACAAATCATACCTTTTATTGAACATGAAAATTTATGGTTTATCTTTCAATGATCTATCTAACATAAAGATTATATTCTTCACATTGAACAACTATGTGTTGATCAATCTATTTCACAAAAAAGGAAACAATATCAATTTTCTCTCAATCAGTTATAAAAACTCCTCATTTAAAATTTTCGAAGAAACTTTCTATTTTAGATTAGATGGCAAGGTAATAATGAAAATTTGTTCTTCTTGTGATGCCAAAATAAAATTTTCACTACTAACTCATTCATATCAATATAACATATTTTTAATGTCCACCAATGTAAACTGATATTTATTGACTTTACTTCCGTGGAATAGATCAACCCAATTTCTCTTTATCAATATCTATTTCAACCTATGTGCATATACAACTTCAGTGTTTTCTTTCAAATTGACCGTTGTAATAACAAGAATCAACATATGAACCAAAAATTGCACTATTTTGGGTTTCTCATATTTCTTCAAAATCATTAATGAAAACCCCAAAATCATTATTATCTAATTATTCATAATGAAGATTCTTTATAGATGTACCCTCTCATATTTTGTTAATTTCTTCTGTTTGTGTAGGGTTACCCAACCCCCATAGGTGATGGACCAATATATTTTACTAAATTCAACAAAAAATTATTAAAAAAGAAATTAGCATTGTACTTCAATCATAAAAAAGACCCATTTATATGTACATCATCCTTGAACCAATTAATATATTATGCATATTTGGACTACTGAATTTTATAACCACTCACATGACACATATCTTCATTTATCACATTAATGTGTTTCCAATAAAAGACAATTCCATGTTGAAATGATCAACATATATATGAAAACAAATCTTGTAAATTATTAAAAATAAAAGTGATAGATAGTTACATCATTAATGAAGAAACTAATAGCGTATTGTAAAATATATATCGATGATCTTATACACACTCAATTTTTCCAATATCAAATATTTTTCCTCATCCAACGATACCATTAGGGTTCTGGAAGGGATTAATTAATTTTGTTTCAACATCCATAAAATATTCTAAAAAAATTAGGGAACTCATCCATCAAATAACCATTGGATATTGATTCCTTTAGATGAGATATATTACAAAATAATTGTCTCAATTTATTTAGATACGAATTAATATAATACATCACCCTGAATTTCACTGGACCAGCAACTATTACATCATCAGTTAGTTGCACTGTCAAGTATACTAAATAATAAAAGAATTAGGGTGGATATAGTATATCTAGATGAAACAAACTCATGTACATTTATATCCTGGTTTTTTAAAAATAAAAAATTCATCTATTTTTTAATCAAAGATGAAGAAAACTACTCATATCAATAAACACATAAATAGTATTAAGTGATAAAAAATCATGAATTGTGATTCAAGTCAATTGTTCAAGTATTATGTGATTTTTATGACATTTAAACCCTTGAAATTTATTTCTTGTCACATTCACACACTTTTAAATATTAAAAGAGTAATAATCAAGCACCTTGAGAATCATAAAAATTGAAATGAATGTATCTTTCTACTTTTTGCTAAATGTATATTGTGTATCAGACTTGTTTTCCTTATCTCCTTCACTGAATTATAAATTAAATTCTTTCCTTAAACCCATCAATTCTAAATCACATCATGAATTGACAAGGTCCATTTATTTTACAATAAAACCTAACATGGTTCCCAATATATTATCAATAATATTTTTTTCAATGTGCATAACATTCAGATTATGCCATAGCATGTTAGTTTTCTAGTATGGTAGATTAATAAGAATACTTATCTTCTTCCAATTGTGATTGAACTCTCTACTCACACCAAGAATATTAAAAAATGGATGGGAAACCAAATTCTAATATTCATATACCATGTATTTTTTCTACCTCATCTTATGATTATATTTCAACTACTATCATGATCTGTGGTGCTAGGTTGAATTATTTATAACTAGTAAAATCTATTTTGTTATTTCTAATCCTATGATTTTGGGGTAGAAAACATATATGACCCATGTATTCCCATTTTTTACAACTTTTAATCCATGTAAATTTCTTTACTTTTATTTTAGCATGGGAAATAAAATTCCCCATTCATACTCAAATCATAAAAATTTTCATAAGTTAGGAAGAAATTGATTCTCCACAATAATGTTGCTTGCTATTTTAACATTTCATTTGTTTCACTATTGTAATTCATCTCACCCTCACCCCAAAATTCATTCATGTCATAAATCAATGGCAGAGGTACACATCAATTTTGTCCCCCATACTTCTATGTCTATCAATAAGATTAAGATGTAGAATAAAATTTTGATTCATACAAATCACTAGATGAAAATTATACAGAACCAACACCACAAACCATATGTTATGAGTTTCACCTACCATATAAATGAATGGATTGAAACTATCTTCTTTTAACCCCTATCATACATTATGAATAACTTTATCAATGCTAGGGTGTCTCTGATCATAATTCTTCAATGAAAGATAGTATTCTGGGAGGGTTAGAATATCACATTCCTTATTTCCTTCCATATTTTATATCATTAATTTAGAAACATTAGATAATATAAATAATCTTTTCAATATATGATTTAGTGTTATTTAACTCATTTTATTTATGTAAATCTGTTACCCTTGTTTCATAGCTTAACATTGATAAGCCTGATTTTCACAGTTATCTATTCACTAGGAAGAGTCCCAAATCATACAATTATCTAAATTGAATGTTTCATTTCTAAATAGAATAATGTTTATTGTACATGAATATATGTTCTTATATGTAAAACCTAAATCTATTTCAAGTTATGATCATTTTAATACAACTCAAAACTATTAGAATCCAAATGTAGTACTTTTTTCAATAACACCAACAACACGTCAAGTGATGCATGTAACTATTAATTCAATGTCATATATTGAAACACCTCCACGATAAATTAAAATTTACTATAATTAGTACACAAAAAATATAATTTTTTTTTAATCATCATGTATTTCATAAAACGTCAACTGATCACAATGTACACTAGATCACATATTGATTTCATTGGTCTCAACATTCTATATTTTAATGCCTTTAAGAACAAACCCTAGTACCCATTAAATATAAATTTCATGCATTAGATCACTGGTCCATGCATGAGATCATTAGTCTATGCATCAATATTATTCTGAACGATTTTTTTATAATATGATAATGAATAAATTCTCCAACCTAATGAGTCCAAATATTATAATTTTTCATAATCTCATTTTAGAATAGGTTCTCCATCATGGTATCTCATTTGAATTTATATGTATTTTAAAATTTTTTACATGTAAAAATAATACATTCACTTTGAAATCCTCTAGAGATATTAATAAAATGAAAATTTCCCTCAAAATATTCTCTAGACATTCATTTTGGAAGAACAATGAAACTCTTATCCATTATGTGTATCTGTAAAACAAGGTGTAACATTTACACAAGGCTTTATATTGCATGATTGTTTAGAATTTTATATCAAAAAATATATTTAAAATAATTACTATCCAATTTCATATAGACATCAATTCATACTAATCCAAAATATAAAAACAATTCAAAAATGACACGATCATAATATTTTTAGGTATATTTAATTATTTATACATTTTATTTTTTATTTATTTTTTTACCGGACTAAATAATTTATATAGAGTTTCTTATAATTAAATTGATAAAAAAAATTAAAAACACAAAAATATCAGACATATATTTTGATATATGACCAATGTTAATTTTATAAACATTGCTATCAAAAACCAATACTACAAAAAAATTATGTTATTCAAATATTATTTATATCTTAGTGTACCAATAATTAAAATTTTTTAATAATTAATTATATTTTCTAAATTTATAATAAATTATATTTTAAGAGGAATTTTATATTTTAAATTACATTTATATAGGTGGATTGATAGAATGAAATTTTTTCTTATGAAAACATAGTGAAGTATATTATATAAAACTTAGAAGGTCATATGTCACAACTAATGGAAAATAATAATATTTAATGCATATAATGAAATAGAATCATATATTTAATTGATGACCCATTATATTTTATGAATCATTTGAACATCTCAGTTGATTGTAGTTCGGTTTATTCAAGATAGTGAGTAAATAAATGTAGTCTACTATTTTTGAATCTTATAAGATAATGAAGTGAAATGATTTAAATCACTTATGAATACTTATCATTCATGAAATCATTCTTTATCAAAATCATGAGATAAATATCTCTACAAATAAAAAAATTAGTAAACAAAATGTGAAATACTATGAAAAGAAGAATAATATAATTTTAACTTAAGTGTATAGTTAATAATAATTTTAGTAAATTTAAATAAATTAGGTAATGAATCGGTTATAGAAATTTTATGTGTATTATTAAAACATAAGTGGTCAGAAATAATAATTTAATGGGTCATTATAAATAAAAAAATTAGAAATATACAAAAAAATTAAAGAGACAAACCTTAAGAAATTCATAACCTAAAATATATCAGTCTGAGAGAATGTTGTTTTGTATAATCATCTTGATATAAATATCCAAAAAATGTATATGATTAGGAAAATTAATGTGAAACCTTATTAAGAATCCATGAAATATCTCTTCCATGGAAGCTTCTTATAAATCTACATTCATGTGTGACATATTTTTAATGCTTTGATAAGGATTTCAACAAAAATATGATATTCAATGGGATTATATAACATATATTTAAACAAAAAACTAAATTTTTTTATATATATTGTGAATAAAAAATTCAACCTCCCATTTATTTAACATGGTTTCAAAAAAAATCTCATGATTAAAGATAATCAACATATGAGTATAACACAATATACAATATGAAGTTTTGATATGAAAAAACAAAGAACTAAATTGGGTGGTTACCCAAGATTGTGAGATACCTATATGACGGTAGTGAGATCACCGATAGTTGTAGAGAGGGGGCTGTTCTAGTGACCAGGATCCAAGGCACTGGTTCTAGTGGATCTATCTCGGTTATAGTGATGGTAAGAGAAGGGGTGAGGAGGGAGTATGTGTGGTAGTGTCATCCCATCATGGGGCGTGGTGAGGGTTTGGGGATTATGGAAAGATGGTCGGGAGTAGTGGTTCTTGGTGCAGTGGCGGCAGCTATAGGAGTAATAGAGATGGTGTGAAAGACATACATGATGCAGTGGTGTTTTTGTATCTAGTATGGCTGGGGGAATGGTGTGTATAAGGGGGATGGATGTTCTAGAGGAGCTGGAGTTTGAATTGGAAGAGGTAACAGTGGGTTTTATGGTGTTGGCAGTGGGGATGTTTTGTTCATGGAAACTATAGGTGTGAGGGGGATTGTTGTGCATGAGGGAGTATGGGGAATAGGTAGGTCAAAAAATTTATGGGTATTGAATTCTATTGAGGTATATATTGGTAACAAATAGCAACCACCAATGATGGTCGACCATTTAAAGGGCACAATTGCATATATTTATCTCATTTATTCTAGTTTCCTACTTGACAATGTGAAGATATCATTGTGTAGAGCATGATATGGGTCTTTCTAAAGGTTATGATGTCCTCACAATATTTTCTTGAAGTATTTGATGTTAGTGATTTTACATGGAGTGATTGTTGCTAACAACCTACCTCTTGGATGGGATGATTTCTTGACTAATTCATAAAGGAACTATCACTACTGAAGGATTTTGTTCCGAACCTTGGTCACATGATTTAATATGTTTCACCCTCATTCTTGGGAAATAGTAGAAGTATGTGTTATCTACATGGAGAAGTGATGCTCTTGTAAAGGTTCTGTTTCCCACAAGTGAAACTGATGATGAATGATAAGTAGGAAAGCAATCGTTTTAGGGAAGTAATCTCATCGATACTTATTAGTCCTCTAGGAAAAAGTAATAAAACATTAAAATAAAATAACAGTCCAAATAAGATCAACTATATAAGTCAACTGATAATGTCTACAACTAGGTGAGGTGGAACCCAACAATATGTGTGTCGTGTATAACAAATAGAAGTCCAAACATCAGATTAAAACAAAGAAGAAAAATATAAGTCCATTAAACATAAAATGTTAATCCTAATGGATAAATATGAAATATCCAATAAAAGACTGAAAAAGTATCTATGAGCCTATACATCACCACCAAGATGTATAAAAAATAAGGCAATGACAACCAAGAGAAGTTGGCGTACAACATGATGCCCTTCCATTTACTTATGTCCTACATAACAACATCTAAATCTTCCCAATTTATAAAAAGCACAGTGTGAATACATTATCTAGAATGATTTCAAAAAGGAATCTATACAAATTTTAAATCCATGAATAAATTTTTACTATCTTTAAAACATAATCCAATTTATGAAGAATTTATGAATGGGTGAAAATTTTAAAAATAATTTTCAAGAAATAAGACATTTTTTAAAACAACCCTTGATTTTTTATAAAATAATTTCATATTCAAACAATCAAGGAATATAAAATGTATGTGTAAGAAAAAATGAGAGCATAAAATAAATTATTCATGGATACACTGAAAGATAAGTAAGTATGAAAAAAGCATGAAATATTCCATCATGTGTAAAATCAAACATAAATGATAATGATAAATATTTGGGATCTATACTATGGTAATACGTACTCAGAAATAAAATAAAATACAATGGTATAAATCATGTTATTTATACCAATATGATGTCATGTCACAATCTATCAATATCAAAACCTCTTGTGGGGTTACACACACAAAAGTGATATGTTTATTTCTCAACTCACCCAAGGTTCCCTATCTGATTTGTTTTTCAAAACCATTAGAAATCCCTACATAAATTTTATAAAAAAACACAATAAAGAATCACTTCTTTCATTATTTAAAATACATCTTAGAAACAAGACAACCCTTTAGTATTTTATAATATCACACGGTGTGCGCAAAATCATTATTAAATAAAAACCATGTTTAAAAACATGTATCTCTTTACCCAAGACAATTATTTATCAAATACATAAATATATCATAACATACCGAATTAATCTACATGAACATCAATTAATTCATGAGTTATAACCATTGTATAGATACACCTCCCTTAAAAAGTGAGTGAAACATCCAAGCATTGCTCTCCCAAATCCCATATTTAATCCTGAAAAAAATAGGCATTAAGGTATTCAAAAACCACTCTTGGGAAATTTAGGATTGATGGAAGAAGTTTTAATAAGAAGTGAATCAAAGGGTGTATCAAGTATTTATAGGCAGTTTGAACAATATAAGTCCATGATAAAGCCTCCCAAACCACACCGCAAAACCAGCTGACATAGGGAGGACTACAACACAATCCAAAAGACCATGCCACAAACTGCCTTGTAAAACAACATCTAAAGAACATAATGTCTTATATAATATAGATCTTATATGCACAAAAGGGTCTATGAGATATAAAAAAGCACCACACCATAGAACCAAAAAAATATGAATGGATATTATTCCATTTCCGAACTCTATGCCACATTGGTGATGAATTTAGAAGGACCAACCATGTTTGTCACTAAGTCCATTGAATTACATCCATCCTTTCCATAGAAAAGAGCTCAACTGGCCTATTCCACATCTGTCATATACTCCATTTTTATACCAAATATGGTAGAATCTCTAAAACTATCCCCTAGAACCCTACACCCCATCCGGCTTTCCCACGCCATAGTGACCATATCAACATTGTAGTACATCCCTTCAATGGCGCAACCCCTATAAAATTATATGTTAGATCCAAAAACTACATTAAGAAAGGATAAACCTAGGTATAATTAATACAAGGGGTTAGAAGTACCATAATGATGGTGACATGATCTCACAAATATAATTAAATATAATTTTAAATTTCCAACTTTTTAGGAATTACTTGATTTGCAGCATGTTAAAACCTGACAATGGAAAATGGAAGAAGTATAATAAATCTTCCATACAAAAGAAACCAGTATATAAAACATACAACTCCAATTGGTAAGAATCAATTATTCGTTCTTTATTATCCTAGAAAGAATCATCTTAATCGTGCAACTCATCATCCTCATCTAATAATGATTTCATTTCATCCAAAATGAAATTTGTGGTTAGACACATAATGACACATATAAAGATCCACTGATTCACATGAAACACCATCTATGGAACTAAGACACAAAAGTTTAATGAATATTTGAAAATATATTTCGTGATTTTTAAATTAATTTAATGATAAATTCCATACATTTCAATGTATTATTCAAATGTTAAAATTTAAATGAAAATGAATTGAAATTTTTTTAAAAATAATAAAAGAAAATAATTTTTAAAGTTATACATTAATTGTGTTTTGTGTTGAATATGAATAAATGTATTTGAATATTGAATTTTTTTTAGGTGTTCAAAAAGTGGGGATAACCCAAAGAAGGCCCTTGGTTTTAGCCACTACATGCCACCTAGCTAACCCCTTGGGGTAGGATGGAAAAGAATGACCATGGAAGATACCGCACCTAGTTGTAGAGCACATGTAATCTATCCTGTGAAGTTGTAGGTAGGGGTAAATCGAGATGGGATAATATTTTACACAAAGGATCAACAACCCAGATGGCACATGCTATACAGTTTGGTAGGGTGTATAAGAGAGCCTGTCACAACAACGTGATTTTGAAAAATTCATGTGAGGCCTTCCATCATATACAACGACAATGGTCCATATTGTGTCTAACATGAGACATGATTTCTATCTATACTATTTTTATTTTACAATGATAATTTCATCCTTCTCCTACTCCTCTCACCTGTGCCATAGACACGTAGCTCCATTGAGCTCTGTCACTACCGTAACTTCATCCTTCGACCGTTTCTGCTACACCAACAGAGAAACATAGTCCACAACCATGAATTAAATGTATTGATTTAATATTCACTTATTTCACTAAGGATTTTCATGGATCATATCTAAACCATCAACTAACCACAATGAGCCCACTTTGGACATAGTAAAGGCTATAGGGGTTGAGAAGCGGGCTCTCCCTCACATCTCCACCACTACGACGCATTTCTACTCACCACTTTGAAATGAACTATTCCATGTGGAAACACTGTCCCACAATGCCCATATAAACATGCATGTGTGAAGGAGGATACCCCCAAACAGTCTACATTTCTTTCTTAACCTCAAGAAAGCCCTATATTTTTAGTTGTTTCAAATTCTTCACCCAAAATCTTAGATAAAATATTTTTAAAATGACATCCCTAAAGATTTAGGAAGGCCATGGATTATCCCCTACATTGCCTCTAAAACAGGGCCTCAGATACATATGGAGAGCCATAGCCACCACATGGAGACGCTTCCAAGGCCTTTTAATGTTTCTTCCATTGTTTGCATTATTTTATTTCATCATTTTTAATTTTTGTTCTGTTTTATTATCTCTGTAATTTTTATTTATTTATTATAATTATTTTATTGTTTTCATAATGTGTTTTCAGTGCCTTATTCTCTTCGTATACATTGATCATCATCTTCTCCTTTTATTTTTCTTCTTCATTTAATTTTATTCTTGTTTCTAATTTATTTTATATTCTTTTACTATTTTATTTTATTTTATAATTTATCCCATTTTAATTCTATCAAACCTCAGTATGTTTATTTTTCTCTTTCCCTTTTCTTATTATCTTCTTTTTTTTCACAAATACCAATGACCATAAAATTGTAGTTCTAACATGAGGCATGTCCTAGGTGATATAAATGGTGTTTTATTTTATTCTTCAGTTTAATTCATATGATTTATTATGTTTGAGGTGAGAACGGGTGGGGGTAACGGGTGAGGTAATTTCCCACCACAACACAGAACTCAAAATTGTTTCTCTATTTTTATTTTATATTTTTCCTCTATTATTGAAGATATAATATTTTTATATGATATATTTGAATCATCTAGGGGTTAAAGTGGAATACAATGGAGTGAGGTCCGGGAATATTTCACACTATCGATTGAGGTGTTCTATCAATCATGATTACCATAGCAGGTGGAATTTTGATTTCTAATGGAATTAATTATTTCTCATAAATAAATTAAAGAATAGTACTACATGCATGATATCATATAATTTAATCCAAATCTATATTTAAAACCCAAAAAAGTAGAATTATGGAACCTACAAACCAAACCACAAAGACCAAGGTATTTATTTTATAATCACATTTAATCATTGCATGTTACTATAAATTTTATCATTTCATTTATCTTCTAAAGATATATTTAATTCCACGAATAAATAAAAAAACCTAATTGATGAAGATGATTAGTTCAATTAGACCATGTAGGTGAATAACTTTGAATCTCTTCAAGTGAGATGACCCTTGTCAGGCTCAGGGATACATTACGAATGTAATTTTTTTACCATTCCCTACAATATGTGTGTGCCAAAACTAGCATCATTAATGGGGAGATAATCTGTAGTGTAATAATATATTTTTATTTTCATATTGTACATAGATTTTAATTATTTTTCTATTAAAAAATACAGGAAAAAATATTTTCCTATGTTGTTTTCAAATGATTATTTTTTTATTTTTATAGAATTTACACATAAGTACAAGAAAAAGAAATAGGGTATACTAAAGGGGGCCTCCAAAGAAGGTATTATGCTCTTACGATAGTAGTCAAGTAAAAGAAAAAGGAATATAGATAGGTCTCTCACCTAAATATTATGTACGCATGGTCGGTGAACATCAAACTAAATTAAAATGATTCAAGTCCAAAAAGGAAGTGTCACTAGTTTTTAATAATTTCTATAATGAAATCAAAAATATTTTTGACCAATTCAAGGAAAATCAAAAGACCAACCATTTTATAAACCATATAGAGGAGAACTATAAAGGTCTAGATGGTGATGATAAAGACTCACATACTTATAATACTATGGGAAAATATTGAGATCAATTTTTGAGTAACTCAATAGAAGATGAAATGAAACAAGATCCTTCTATCTAAAAGATGAGGAATCATCACTTGACTACTTATTTATCTCCATGGATGAAGTTGAAAAAACCCATTTGGTGGCAGATTAAGAAAATATTGATGATCTAGACTACCTGTGGAGACCATGTTTTTTCCCTATAAGACTTTGAAATGTTTTTAAATATTATTCTAGAGCTACGTGCTATGACGACGTTCTATTATGAGGCCCCTTTTTAAATGAATTAGTTCTACAAAAATATTAAATATGTTTCTTATTATGAACATTCTTTTAACTAAACAAAATGGGATATCTCTTAAACAGTTAATCGGATAAAAAATATGAGGTCACATTTTTCTCTTGAAGGTAGTGTTTACCATATACACAACATAAAATGAAACAAAATGGGATTTTTGGACCCGTCTCTTGTTGTTGGTATGGTAAATGAGTGAATTTAATTATTAATTTATTCATTAAATAGCTCAAACCCAAATAACTCTCATACAGGGACTCAGATGAGAAATCAGATGCCACTGTTGAGTTTAGAACATAGGTTTTACATGAGGTGGTATAAAACAAATGTCAACATCATAATTTTGGCTTAGGTTCCATCAGTGATGAGTGATTAAAGAATTAAAGAATTATTTATTTAATTATTTAATTGATTAAATGATTTTAAACCAAATGAAATCTCTATATGTATGCTTCTGTGGAGATTTTCCCATGTTTGATTCATAACCCTAGGATCACCAATGTCTCCTCTCTTTTCCACCCCATCGAGGAATGAAGAACGAATGACAACAAACCCCTGGATCTCGATGGATCAAAGTGCAACCAATCCTCCTTCATCGTCAATGAATGCATCCTTCGTCAATTGTGTGTGATATAATCTAGGTAGGACTCGTCATTGTAATTGTATGCCTTGGATTAAAATAATGAGAATGTTGAATCTTGTTTCATTCACATGCGCCTTTGAATTCAAAAGTTTCATGGGACCACATACCAATGTTCATATTATGTAGTCTATTTTCTAACCCCGATTCCCAAACATAGATTGCCAGCCCAGAATTCTTCATTAGCAATGTTCAAGAAATTGTTTCTTATGGCCTCTATATCCCAATATTTATTTATTTTACTCATCAATAAATCGCCTCAAATCGCGATTCATCAGTGGTCAGGTGACTCGATCTTGAATGGGCGCTTGGATACGAGGCAGATCAACGAAACAATGAAGGAATCATGAGCGAGGAGTAGCTATGAGTAGATCGTGACCCTATGATCGTAGATCTGTGATATTTTCAAATATTAAGACTTAGAAAAATGGAATTGTGGCTCAAAGATTGTGTGATGCGTCCGTGCAGTGCTTGTGGGGTAGTTGGGATGACCGTCCGGTGTGTCTCCGAGAAAGGCGGTCCGACAAAGGGACTACTCTCTGGCAGTGGGCTTGTGACAACTCTAGGTGGAATTCCACTGCATGGTTCAGGTATGGGTGGTTTCACGGGGTGACAAAAATGGCGTGATGTTGGGGGGTCGGTGTAGGCACAACCCTGTGGGAGCAACGGTTGAGGCTAGCAAAGCTGGGGCAGATCCGGAAGGAGGCCATAGGTGGTGACGATGGGAGGTTGGAAGGGCGGCAACCAGGGGTGTAGGCGCGACAACTGCATGACCAAACAGGGAGGGGGAGGAAAAATTAAGCCTATGTTTGGTTATCTTTCAGTAAAAGAAAACAAATGATTTCCTATTTCACAAAAGAAAAGAAAATAAAAGAAATGATTTTGATTTCTCACCTTCTTGTTAGGATGAAAAATTTAGTAAAAGAAAAGAAAAAATTGTAATTTCTCTCCATCCTGTTTGGTGATATCTTTTTAAAGAAATGTTCTGAAAATATGACAAAAATACCCCTCATTAAAAAAATAGTTTTACAATACTTAATTATTCCAAATAAAAATGATATAATTTAAAATTGTATCTTTGGTTTTTATATCATGTTAATTAAATATACATTTAATTTTGAAAAATATATTTGCAATTATATTTTATTTTCAATTTTGTGATTATTTATGTTAGTTGTGTATACATATGTTAATTGGTATTATCTTCACTATTTTTATATCACAACAATCATATATATATATTACTTCAATAATATAATTAACTAATTTTTTGAAAAAAATTGTTTAGTTTGAACTAACTATACATTAAAAAAAATTACATAATCACGAGACACAATTATTTTAAATTAATTATATTTTACCTTGATACTTTATTTTCTTTACAAATACATTACTTTTGAACTTTTAATTTCAATAAATATAAAAAAATATTAATATACAAACATACAAAATTTGAAAAAAAAATTGATTTACATATAAATAAAAAATAAATACAATTTTAAAAATAAAAAAGAATTTATGAATAAATATGATTTTATATAATTTACTAATAAATATTAAAATAAATATAATTTTTTTAAAATAAATATATTTTTATCATTTATGAATTCATATTAAAATAAATACAATTCTATAAATTACGAATAAATATAATTTTATAGAAATATAAATTTCTGAATAAATATAATCTTATAATTTAAGAATTATTATTAAAATAAATATAAGTTTATTATTTATGAATAAATAAAATTGATGGATATATCATTTTATAAATACAATTTACTAATAGATTTAATTTTAAAATAAATATAATTTATGAATAAATATATTTTTATAGTTTTATCATTTATGAATAAATACTAAATATAATGTTATAATTTATGAATAATTAAAATAAATATTATTTTATATTATTTTAAATTTCAATAACCATAAAAATTATTTATAGGTTAGGTTGAAATTAGAAAAACAACTATTTGTTGGTATTATTAGACATAAAGGGAACTATTATTTACATACCCATATAGGGGTAATATGATAAATTTCATGAAACATCCGGCAATAGACACATCATTTCCATCCAAATCATCCCAATATTGGGATGATTTGAAAGCACTGGATGGAGAGAAATATTTCTCTCTGTTTCTCCCCATTTCTCCCCCTTAATCCCTCACTATTCCTCACCAAACAATGGAAATATGTTTCCGTCAACTCAAATTGTTTCTTTTACTCTCGTATCTCGCATGCCAAACGAGGTTTAAAGGGTTATGAAAAAAGGGGATAAATTAATGAAAAACAACAACACCAATAATAATAATAATAATAATAATAACAACATTTTAATTCTTATTATTAGTCTTTTAAAACCCCATAACCCCCCCCCCCAATGTGGCGCCTGATCGATGCGCTTCCAGTGTCTATGTGACCTCATTGACAACACAATAATTTTAAGACTATTTTGGAGAATTTTCTCTCACCCATGACTGGGAGCTGAAAAATGCCCACAAAATAATAGATTTAATAATATTATTAAATCTTCAGCCTGCCATAACTTCTGTGCGCGACATCTTATTGACATTCTGTCAGCTTTGATGTGACCATATGTTCAAGAACAGTGATTTATGTGAAATGATGAATATTAAATTTTTTTTGTGTCTTCGGTCCAGAAAACACCCAACCATAATAATAATATAATTGTCGCTGAATCTTTCATCTATTATAACTCATCCATACAACATCAAAATGGAGATCCATCAACAGTGTTGTGACCCTAAAATTGAGGACATCATTTCAAGACCAATTTCCGGTGATTAAATCTAGATTGAGTTTTGCGACCAAAGAGGACCAATTTGCACTTGTTGTGGTGAAATGCAACCTTTTCACCAAGTATCCGTTTTGGACTACTGAGTAGTCCATCTCATGATTTTTTATTTGAGGATTACAATGGAATGATCTATATAATTTGTTTTTGAACCAAATAATGTGCCCCACGTGTTTCCATTTAGGCACAATGTGGAAACTAAAAACTCTTCCATCGTATGTCTGATTAGTGCGAATGAATAGTCGACCTTCTACATTCTTCTACTGGGATCACAATGGTGTAATCCACTTGGACATACAAAGCCATTTTCATCATCTCATTAAAAGTGGAAATATGAGATAAATATTGGAGGAATATCCTTTTGATGTATTTGAAGAGAACTCATAGATTGGGTTAGCATCAACTCTTATGAGAGTGGAGAATTTGTATGAAGAGATGTGGTTGAACATTGTGGGGTCATTTGAGGAGTTGTGTTAAATTTTCACATTTCTAGTTTAACATCAAGCATTGACAAGCGTCATCCATTTGAAAACCTATTCTACAAACTCTTGGGTTACCTTGGAACCAATGGGGGTAATGGTTTATATTTTAGTACCTAGAAATGGTTAGATAGACGACCATGCGGATAGGTGGGGTCATACATCATGTGGTCCCCACACGCACTGTGTACTAATTTACAATTCTTCTGCCTTACATACCTCCTTCATTTAGACTCAGATCTTGGCCCGTGAGAACCCTATCAAGATTTTTTTCACGTAAAATGTGATGGTGCCCTCTATAGTGGCTTCTGAGATACGATGTGAGATGTTCCAGTTGTGATGCCTATCTAGGGTGACACCTGATGACTACAATAGTGTTCTTTCTGAGAGTTACCATCCAGTAGGGATTCCCAGTTTTCTTTAGTGAGTCCTAAAAGTTAACATCCAGTAGGGATGGATAGCAATGTTTTGATTTGACCCTCCCGTTGGGTCGGGTAGCGTTGTCCCTGATGAGATATCAGGAAAACCCATAGAGTAGTCCCTGGGGAGATACAGGGTTGATCTAGAGAGTAATCCTAGAGGAGATACCAGGATGAACCCAGAGTGTAGTCCCCTAGCAAAAATCAAGAGGACACTCCCACTAGGTAGGGTACCAGAGTCCCCGATGGTTCAGAGAATACCTTCAAATGGGTGTAATAGTAGTGAGGTGTGGTTCGTTTTACCTAAGTACACACCTGAAATAAGGGCGCTTTCCCCACCAAGATGGGTTCTTGTGACATGAACTAAAACTATACATGAATGTTAGTGCCACCCAAATTGGAGAGTATTAGCGTGCAGTGATTTGATTCCTTTTGACATGTGACTCTTGGGAAGACGCATTAGGTGTTGGGATTTTCAAAAGAAGTTTTACATGGAATTGTTGGCATCCCACCTTCTTGGGAAGGGCTATGAGATGGAGATCCCTTTACTCCCTCGAATGGGTTTATTTGACTGAGAATATATATATCTATCTATCCTATTAGATTACCCACATATTGGTTTTGTTTACTCTCATTCTAGGAGAGGTTAATACGAATGGGGTATTCCACATTATTTTCCTGTCTATCTTCTCGTGGATGGACAAGTATACTCTCTTGCTATAGGTATCGATGGTTCGACCGAGGCTTCATCTACCCACTGTTTCAAGCTCCATGTGTTTGGATTAGTCTACATTCAATTACTTATAGGAATGAGTTTTACTCACGTTGTTCACTAATTTTGTACCGGGTTTTATCTTCTTCTTCTCTTCAGTGTATCTCCTATTGCTCCCCCTAAAAATTTTCCTGGTGTTTTACTGGGTATGTATATACTCAACCATACATGGGCTTCACCCAATACATGTTGGGTCTTTTTTAGATGATGGATAGGTCATACGTGATTTTAGATTAGCATAGGGGTAAAAACTATGTGGACTATAGATAGTTGTGGGATTTTGGATGCATGAGTGGGAATCTCTCAATTGTTAGTCATTTTCAGTTTCATTCAAATTGGTATTAGTTTCTTTTTTGGGAATGTATTTTTTTCCAATACATTTTAGTATAAACTACCGTACCCTTTGTACTATCTAGAGGTTCATGATCATTCATTTTATTTATAGTATTTGCATCTTTTATTTCTTTTCCCTCTGCAATTTTTCATTGAACCCATTGTGTGTGTGTAAAAGTGTTTAATAAAAGGCCTCCCTAAGGTGTTATGACTTTGATGCTAGTCACTAATTCTTGGCCTATGGAGGTAGGTTTAGGGTAGTTATGGCTGGTTCCTGACTTTGTTTGGGTCGTGAAAATGTGGTATCATAGGTGGTTCGACCCTTGAAATGATGTTCGGACGTTTTTCATAAAAATGTCTTGGTTGGGTTTTAGGAAATAGTTTCAAAGTGTCTCGAGAGTAGGACTCATTATAGGGAGTCTAATAATGGTTTTGGCAGCCGAAATATCCATTCACTGGGACCCAGATTTCCAAGTAGTTGACTCAAAACCCTAATACACTTGCTACATGGAACAGTGGAACATGAATCATATAGTGTTGAGTCTTGATAGTCATTCTTGAGTTATATCCCCTTTTATGTTGACATATATATATATATATATATATATTCTAATCATATCATGTTACTCCTTGATAACATTTATGATTTCTCCCTGATGAAAGCCATCTTGGATACTAGTTATGGTTCATAACGATGATCTCATGAGAAATGAGGCCTCATTTTAGGAACCATAATGTGAGACCCTTTCTCCAGGTGGGATATTAGCAGCATCCCCACCTATTGAGAAGTAGATAGTCCTAGAAGAGAATATCGGGGACGTTCAAAGGATAACAACAATTAATGAGTTCCAGCAATAGAGACTGCTGAGGTTCCATGGTGAGTTAGACCCTCCGACAGTAGAGGAATTAGCTAGAGTTGGTGGTCCGCCTCTTTAGTCTTGCACAGACACCAATAGATCATATGATTGATTTGGAAGTCCAACTTTTCCATGGATTATGTGGATCATAGTGGATCTTGGATACTCAGATACAAGATTGGTCAGCACTATCGTGGGATGACTTCAAATAGATGTTTCTTGAGGAGTTCTACCCTTCTTTTTGCACTCTGTTCAACTTCAGGAGCTCCATCAGTTATGGAAGGAAGGGATGAAAGTGACTGAGTTTGAAACTAGGTTCACAGACCTGTAAAACTACTATCTAGACTAGATCTATAACACATACTTCCGAGCATTGAAGATTGATCAAGGACTCCATAGAGAGATATGATTTATCATAGCACCCTTGTGCATCCCAACCTATGTCAGGGTCCTGGAGTAGAAAATACTTCTAGAAAACCATCAGTGAGAAGGATACCATACAATTGGTTGTGCTAGTAAGCATAATAGAGATGATACATCTTCTGCAGCTAGTATATGATAGACAATTAGATCTCAACGTGTGAGGTCTTCTCATGATCATACTTGAGCACTGAGTCAGCCCAAAGAGGGCCAATGTTATGTTTTTGATGGGCGAGGTCACGTGTCATGAGACTACCTTACCAAGAATGTTGAAAACACTAGGCACGAAGTCTGTGGACCACCATGGTAGAGACAGTTTGGTAATATGAGTGGTCCTCGGGGAGGTGGTGATAGAAGAAAAGCAAGTGGTGTAGGGGTTTGGGATGATGTTGTGAGGTCTTTCCACCACAACCAATAGGCCCACATCAGGCTTCGAAAGGTGGTAGTCAGGTCCATGAATAGCCATAAGCTTTGGTTTTCTACCATCCTATAGAGAACGAGTCAAAAATATTTATGTCTTGTGTCTTTTCAAAATTATTCAATATAACATGTTATACACTATGTAAAGTTCTCTTTTCTCCCTACTCTTTTCTTGCGGTTCTATTGGGGTGACACGGGGTGTCGGTGTAACCATATGTCGGTGTTGTTAAACTTAGCTATAAATGTATGAGGAGTAGTGGATAAGTCCCTCTGACTTGTGCGTTCAGGGTGTGGTTGTTTAGTAGAGTTTATTGTTTGGGGCCACTCTCTTTCCGAGAGGGGCGAAGACATGTGGGGTATTCCACAAGATTTCTGGGATTATTTTCTTATGGTAGGAGGATTTTACCCACCTGCCCCTATTCTTTAGTACATTAGGTGCTCAATATGAAGTCAGTATACTATAGATATCAAGTAATGGTCGAGGTGATAGAGTAATCTGATGCCACCATTGAGTTTAGAATGTTGGATTTACCCTAGGTGGGGTAAAAAAATTGTCAGCATCAGGAGTTCATCTTATGTGCCATCATGGATGAGTGATTAAATAATCAAATAATTATTTATTAAATTATTTAATTGTTGAAATCATTTCTATGTTAATAAAATCTCTATATGTATCCTTATATTTAGATATTACCTTATTTAACTCATAACGCTTGGATCTCCAACAAATCATCTCCTCTCCTTCCCATTCAATAATGAAGAATGAATGACAACAAACCCCTGGATCTAGATGGATCAAAGGGAAACATATCCTCATTATTTTTCAAGGAACACATCCTTAGTTAATATCACATGATCCAATCTTGGTAAGACTCATTATTAGATTTATATTCCTTGGATTACAAGATCGAGAATGTTGAATCTTGTTTCATTCTCTTTTTTACTTTGAATTCTAACATTTCATGATCCCACATACCGATATTCATATTATTTAATCTATTTTCTAACCCCGATTCCCAAACCTAGATCGCCATCCATGAATTCTTAGTTGGTTATGTTCAAGAAATTGTTATTTATGGCCTCCCTATCCCCCATATTTCTTCACGTTCCTAATGATAGAATCGCCTCAGATCCTGATTCATCAGTTTTTTGGGTGATGTGATATTGATCTGGCACCCTGATATGAGGCAAATAAATGAAACGATGATGGAATCGCAAGAACAGACTGGATATGCATGAATCTTGACTTGAGGATCATAGATCTGTGATTGTTTAAAATATTTCAAGTAAGAACAGAGGCATTTTAGCTCATAGAAGTAGTAACACACCCGCACTGTGCGTGTGGGGTAGTTGGGATAACAGTCTTTCATGTCTGCAAGAAAGGCATTCTGGCCAAGGGAAAAATCTCTAGTAGTAGGCTGTTGAAAACCCACAAAGGTATTCCGGTGCATGGTTCAGGTAAGGGAGGTAGCGCGAGGTGACAACAGAGGCATGATGCTATGGGGTCGGCGCAAGCGTGACCCCGGGTGAGCAACGATGGAGGCCAGAAGGGATTGGGCAGATCCAAAAGGAGATTGGAGGTGGATACATCGGGAGGTCGGAAGGGCGGCGACCTGGGGGTGTAGGCGCGACAACTGCATGAAGAAGCGGGTAGGGGAAGGAAACCCTAAAGGGTGATAAAGAAAGGGGATAAATAAATGAAAAACAACAATAATAACCACAACAACAACAACAACAATAATAATAATAATAATAATAACATTATTATTATTATTATTATTTCAATTATTCATTTAAACCCTCGTTACTCCCCCAAGTGGCTTTCAATCGATGCACCACCAGCAGCTACGTGACCTCATCGACAATAAAACCATTTTAAGACTATTTTTGAGAATTTACCCCATCCCATGACCTAGAGCTGAAAGACGCCCACAAAATAATAGATTTAATTATATTTTTTAAATCATAATTCTTCCATAACTCCTTCATGCGACGTTCTATTGACTCTCTATCATCTTTGACGTGACATTGTATTCAAGATGGTTGATTTTTGTGAAATGTTTAACATTAAATTTTTGATTGTGTCATGTTTCAACGAAACACCCTACCATAATAATAATATTATTGTTTTTAAATCTAGCGTCTGTTATAACTCTTCCATAAAACATCAGATTGGAGAGTCTTCAACAATGTTGTGACCCTGAAAATTAAGGTGGAAATTTCAAGAACAATTTAAGTTGTTTAAATCCTGATGGAGGTGTGGGCCCCATGAGGCCTAGTTGTCACTTGTTCTTTTGAAATGCATCATTTTCACTGGGTATCCATTTTGGATGAATTATTTGTCTATATATAGTTTTTTTAAATGAGGATCACAATGGAATGATCTGTATAATTTGTTTCAGGACCGAATCAAGGGCCCAATATGATTCTATTTGGAAAAAATGTGGAATGTTATGACTCTTCCATTGTATGTCTGATTAGGGTGAATGAATAGTCGATCTTCTATGTTTTTTCATAAGTATCACAATAGTGTGACCCACTTGGACATACAAAGCCTTATTCCTCATATCAGTAAAAGTAGAAACATGAGGGAAATATTTGCGGAAGATCCATTTTATAGGTTTGGAGAGAACCCATAGAATAGGACAAATTCAACTTTTATGAGAGTGGAGAAGATGTATGAAGAGATTCAGTTGAACATAATGGGTTCATTTGAGGAGGTGTGTTAGTGAATGTACATTTTTACTATTTATGTTTAACGACGAGCGTCATGAACTCATCGACCTGTTTACAATATGTACCATGTAGTCTAGGAGTACCTTGGCACCCACATGTGTATTGGTTTAAAATTTATTACACAGATATGGTCATATATATGCCGAGTGTTGAAGTGGGGTCACACATCATGTGGTCCCCATATGCATTGTGTACTACATTACGATTCATCTACCTCACATACATCTTTCATTTAGACATAGATCTTGGTCTGTGAGTAGCCTATCCTCAGAGTTTTCTGATTAGAATGTGATGGTTCCCTCTATAGTGGATTCTGAGATATGATGTGAGATGTTCCAGGTGTGACACCTATCCGAGGAGACACCATATCACTACAGATGTGTGCTTTATGAGAGTTACCATATAGTAGGGATGCCCAGTGTTCCTCAGTGCTTCCTAAAAGTTACCCTCTAGTAGGTATGGCCCGTGAAGTTCTGGGCTGACCCTCCCCATGGGCCAAGTAGAGTAGTCCCTAAGTGGATACCAAGCTAACCTATAGACTAGTCCCTAAGAAGATACTGGGATGATCCAGAGAGTAGTCCCTGAGGATATAATAGGCTCACCTAAAGTGTAGTCCATGAGAAAACATTAGGATGACCTTCCCGTCAGGCCAGTAGTGTATTCCCTAATAGTTCAGATAAGACCCTCGAATTTGTGGAATAGTAGTGAGGTTTGGTTTAATTTACCTAATTACACATGAGAAATATGGCTCTTTCCCCATCAAGATGGGTTCATGCGAGACGACCTAAAATTGTGCGGGCGAGTCAGTGATGCCCAAAGAGGATAGTATTAGAGCGAAGTTATTTGATCCCCTCTGACCTGTGACTCCTAGGAAGACACATGAGGTATTAGGCTTTGCAGAATAATTTATTCTTGGAATTTTTGGCTTCTCACTTTCATGGGATGAGCCGTGAGATGAAAATCACCTTACTCCCTCATATGGGTTTCTTTGACTGAGAATATATATATCTTTCCAATTACAGTACCCACCACTCGGGTTTGGTTTATCTCATTCCATGAGAGGTGATGACACATGGGGTATGCCACATTCTTTCCATGTATAGATTCTCATGGTTGGACAAATCTACCCCCCTTCTATAGGTAGTAATGATTCGATAGGGAGTTAAGCTCCCCACCATTTTGAGATCCTTGTCTGTGGATTAGTATACTTTCACTCCATTATTGGAATGAGTTGTATTAATTCTATTCACTCATGTTGTACCTTATTTTATTTTCTTGTTCTCTTCATTGTATCTCATACTACTCCCCCAAAACCTTTTCCGGGTGTTTTACGGGGTATGAATATACTCACCCCTACATGGGCTTCACTAATTACATGTCTTGTCTTTTGATGATGATGGAAAAGTCATTCATGATTTTAGATGTGCTTAAGGACACATACTAGGTGGACTACATACAGTGGTTGGAGTTTGGATACATGAGTGGGACCCTCTCTCTTGTTACTCATTTTCTGTTTCCTTTAAATTAGGATAGGTTTTTTTGGGCATGTATTTCAACCCTATATTTTTAGTATACAATACCTTACCCTTTTTACTATCTAGAGTTTCTTGATTAATCATTTTATTTATAGTAGTTTCATCCTTTATTTCTTTTACCTCTGCACTTTTTCATTGAACTGGTTTTGTCTATGTATACATGTGTTTAGGAAAAGGCCTCCCTGAGTTGTTATTCCTTTTGAACTAGTTTCCAAAGCTTGGCCTATAGAGGTAGGCTAAGAGAAGTTGCTGTTCGAGCCCGACTTGGGTTGGGTTGTGAAAATGTGGTATCAGAGGTGGTTCGACCCTTGGGACATTGTTCAGATGTTTACTAAAAAGTTCTTAGTTGGGTTTTGGGAAAAAATGGAAAGGTTTCATGAGAGTATGACTCATGCCAGGGAGTCTAATGATGGTACGGGCGGCCAACATATCCATTCATCGGGACCCTGATTTCCCACTTGTTGACTTGACAACCTAAGAAACTTGTTGCAGGAAATAGTGGTATATGAATCATATAGGATTGAGTCATGACTGTTATTCTGGAGTCAACTCCTTGTTGTTGTTAACATATATATATTATCATCAGATCATGAGACTCCTTGAAAACATTATGTATGTCTCCCCAATGAAATCCATCCTGGAAAATCTCTATGGTTTGTAATGAAAATACTATTAGAAATGAGCCCTCAGTTCAGGACCCATTAAGAGAGCCCCTTTCTCCACATGGTAAGTTAGAAACAACCCCCCTTGTTGCACAGCAGACATCACTGGAAGAGCATTCTGAGGAAGTGTGAAGTATATGTACACTTCATTATTTCCATCAACAGAGACTGTTGAGGTTCCATGGTGAGCTAGACTCTCTGGTTGCAAAGTATTGGATAGAGTCTGTGGTTTGCCTCATCAGTCTTGCAAGGACACTGAAATATCAGATGGAGGCTTTGGCAGTCAAAATTTTCCCAAGAGTAGGTTGATGTTGGTGGATTTTAGAAACTTGGATACACGATGTGTCTGCACAATTGTGGGATGACATCCAATAGTTATTTCGTGAGGAGTTATACCCCTCCTTTTGCACTCTGTTCTACTTCAGAAGCTCTTTCAATTATGGTTGGAAGGGATGATAGTGACTGACTATGAGACTACTTTCATTGACCTTGCACACTAATATCTGGACATGATCTACAACAGTTACTTCTGAGCACTAAATATTGACCGAGGACTCCATAGAGAGATATGTGCAATCATAGTACAATTGGACACAACCACCTATGTCGTGGTACTGGAACATGAACTACTGATAGAAAACCTTATGTGAGAAGGATACCATACAACTGGTTGTGGTAGTGAGAACAATAGAGATGAATTATCTTCCTCAGGTAGTAGATGACAGGCAATGAGATCTTGATGTAGGAGGTCGTCTCATGATCAGACTCCGGCACCGGGTCTGCCTGAAGAGAGCCAGTTTTAGTCTTGTGATGGTTGAGGTCACATGGATGAGACTGCCTCACTAATAATGTTTAAAACACTAGGTATGAAGCTAGTGTACCACCATGACATAGATAGTTCCATTATCTAGGTGGTCCCCTGGGAGGTGGTGCTCGCAGAGGAGTTGGTGCAGTAGGGGTGGGGGATGATGTTGTGAGTTCTTTCAACTACCACCAATAGGACCACTACATACTCGGGAAGGTGGTATATGGGTCCATGGATAGCCTAAAGCATTTTATTTCAACAATATTGTAGAGAAAGAGATAATAAGATGTATTGCTGGTTTATTTTCTACTTATTGAAATAGAACTTTTTAGACACTATGTAATGTTCTCTTTACTCCCTAGTCCTTGCTTGGGGTTCTATTGGGACGACATGGGGCGTCGATGTAACCCTATTCTGGTGTTATTGGTCATAGCTACAAATTCATGAGGAGTGGTGGATTAGTCCCTATCACTTGTGTGTTCAGGGCACGGTTGTGTAGCAGAGTGTCTGGTTTGGTGCCACTCTCCTTCCAAGAGGGGCGACAACACGTTGGTTATGAAACGTGATTTCTAGATTTATTATATTGTGGTTGGATGAGTTTCCTGACCTACCCTATTAACTTGTACATTATGTTATCAATATTAATTCTTTACACTATAGTTATCATGTGTGGGTCGAGGTGATGGAGAACCCATTAATAGAACTACATGACTCTCTATATAGTGCAAACATCTGTAATATTTTTCATGAGGATGTGGAGGTTCTATCTCCGGGAAGTTAAATTTCTATTTTGTTCAGACCAACAATGTCTTAGGTACGTCTTCCTATAGAATGAATTAAACCAGAGACTGTGACACTAGATGAACATCCAATTGTATTACGACATTGAGTTAGTCTATACTCAAGGAGAGGGAATCATTTTTGCAAATTCCCTTAGTGAGAAGTACGTGAATTCCCAGTCTGACCTAGTGGTCTATGTTTCAATGTAGTAAACATCCTTATAGCTAACCATGTAAGAGAATGAGGGTAAAAATTTTATTCAGTCGACGGTGTTCACTCCTTCGCTTCTCGAGTATGTAATAGAGTCTCTGTTTTGATTCATTGACTATGTAATCCTGCATATCCAAATATCATTGTGTGTTTCACCATATGGATATTCTGATGGCGGAAATCTTGATACCCTATTCTATGAGAAAAAAATTAGGATGGTTCATCCCTTTTGTTCTGTTGCTATGGTAGTACAGAAACATCCAAGAGTTTCCCTATGGGTGGGAGTGCTAAGTTCGAGTTCATTATTCCATGTTTTTTCTAAGTTTTACTTTTTGAGGATGAAAATATTGAAGAAGGGATTAATATAGAGACCCTAAATTTCCCTGTAAGACATTGAAATACTTCTAAATATTATTCCAGAGCTAGGTGTTGAGATGGAGTGGAATTCGAAGGCCTAGTGTTCCCAGAATTAATTTTATAAAAATATTAAATTTGCTTCGTATTATGAAAACATGGTTAACTAAATAAAATTGGATATCTATTAAATGGTTGATTAGATCAAAAATAAGAGTTAATTTTTTGGTATAGAACATGGATTTTACCCTAGGTGGAACATAAAATTAGTCGATACGGGACGTTCAAACTCATCACTTGTTGATGGTAAGTTAAATGGATGAATTTCATTATTAATTTATTTATTTAATAGATCAAATCGAAGTAACTCTCATACGAGGACTTGGATGAGAAATATAAGGCCACCATTGAGTTCAGAATGTATTCTTTACCATAGTTGGGGTTTGACCTTTGTCGATGTTAGGAGCTTAACTCACGTACCATCGTGGATGTGTGATTAAACAATTAAATAATTATTAATTTAATTATTTAGTTGCTTGAATCCTATTTAACCTAATGAAATCTATATAAGAATGATAGTATGGAGATTTTACCAAGGTTTTATCATAACCCCAGGATCTCCAACAACTTCTCTCTTCTTCTTCCTATTATAAAATGAAGAACGAATGATAACAAACCCCTGGATCTTGAAGGATCAAAGCACAGGGGATCCTCTTTATTCCTCGAAAAACATATACTTCATCAACAGTGTGTGATCCATCCCAGGTAGGACTCATCTTTTTCATTTTACACCATGTATTAAAATATTGAGCATGATGAATATTTTTTTCATTCACTTACGCCTTTGAATTCAAATGTTTCATGATCCCAAGTACAAAAGTTAATATTGTTTACTCTATTTTCTAACCTCGGTTCCCCAACCTAGATCACCGACCAAGAACTCTTGGCCGATGATGTTCAAGGAATTGGTTCTTGTTGCCTCGCTCTCCCTTATTTCTTCACATTCCTCACTGTGGAATCCCCTCAGATCCTAGTTAAATAGTTGTCAGGCGACCCGAGCTTGATCGAGCCCCAAGATATGAGGAGAATCGATGAAACAATGATGAAATCACAAGTGAGGACTGTATATGAATATATTTGGGCCCATAGATCGTAGAAATATGACTGTTTAAAATAAAATGAGTTATAACAATGGTGTTATGGCTCGTGGAAGGAGTAACCCATCCGCGCGGTGTGTGTGGGGTATTAGGGATGACGATTTTGCGTGCCTCCAAGCATGGAGGTTTGGTGGAGGGATGCATCTCGGGTGGTGGGAAGGTGGAAATCTAATGAGGCACTTTAGTACATTGTTATGGAAGGGGAGACAACAAGAGGTGACTACGGTGGTGTGATGGAGTGGGGTCAGCCCTGGAACAACTCTGGGAGAGAAACAACGAAGGCTAATGAGGTAGGGGTGGATTCGGTAGGAGGCTGGAGGCGGCGACGGTGGGAGGATGGAATGGTGGTAGCCTTGGGTTGTTGGCATGGCGGTTGAATGAAGAAACTAGGATAGGGGAAGGAAACACTAAGGGGAGATGATAAAATGGTATAAGTAAATGAGAAACAACAACAACAACAACAATAACATCAACAACAAAAGCATTGTTAATATTTTTTTCTAAAGCTGTAACTCCCCTGTGTGGAATCTGATCGATGTACCGCCAGTGGCAACATGACCCCATAAATGATAAAATTATTTTAAGACCATTTTGGAGAATTAACTCTGACCCATGACCTAGTCCCACAAAATTCCCACAAAATAATAGATTTATTATAATTAAATTGTTGACCCACTATAACTCTGGTGAACGATATCCGATTGAATTTCTGTCAACTATGGTTGGACCCTGTATTAAAGACAGTTAATTAATGTACAATTTTGGATATTAAATTTTGGTTCGTTGCTTAGTTCCACAAAACTCTTAATAGTATTATTATTATTATTATTCTTGAATCATGCTTTTGTCGTAACACTTCGATATGATATCAGATTGGAAAGTTGTCCATAGTGTTGTGACCCTAAAATTGAGGCTGACTTTTCATGACCAATTCCAGTTGTTCAAATCATGATCGTGGTGTGGGCCTCATGAGGCCCAATTCGCAGGTGTTGCGATGAAATTCAGTCTTTTCCCTGGGTATCTATTTTGGAAAAATGAGTAGTCCATCGAGTTTGTTTTTCTGTGAGGATCGCAATATCATAATCTATATATATTTTTTGGGACAGAGTCTTTGGCCCCACATGATTCCATTTGAGTGTAATATAGAAACTTATGACTCTTACATCAGATGTCCGATTGAGGAAAATGAATAGTTTTTCTTGTTTATTTTTTCACATGGATCGCAATGGTGTGATCCACTTGGACATACGAAGTCTTTTTTGTGATCTAATAAAATGTCAAAACATGAGAGAAATATTAGGGTAATATTCTTATGATAGGTTTGAAGAGAACCCATGACATATATGAGCTTCAACTCTTGTGATAGTGGAGAAGATTTATGAATACATACAGTAGAATGTTCTTGGGAAATTTGAGGTGGCATGTCAGGGAATTTATGTTTTCCCTCTTCTAGTTTAATGACGAGAGTTGTGTACTATTCCTCCTTTTGAAAATATATGCCACATACTTTTGGACTACCTTGGCACCCTGGGGGTACTAGTTCCTAGTTTAGTACCCAGAAATGGTAAGATACCCAACCACACATTGAGGTGGGGTCACATGTCATGTGGGCCCCACACACATTGTTTCCTACTTTACAATTATTTTACCTCACATATCAACTTCTTTTAGACTCATATCATGGACCACGAGTAGCCTATCTAGAGTATTTTTTCACACAAAATGTGATGGTTCCCTCGATAGTGGCTTCTGAGATTTGATGCGAGATATTCTGGGTGTGATTCATATCTGAGGTGGCACTGGATGATTGCAGTGGCATTCATTCTATGAGGTACAATCCAGAATGGATAGAAAGTGTTCCTCAATGTTTCTTTAAAGGATATATCTAGTAGGGATGTCCAATTTAGTTCCTAGCTAACCCTCCCATAGGGCCAGGTAGCATAGTCCCGGAGGATATACTGGGCTGACCAAGAAATTAGTCGTCAATGAGATGTCAGGCTAACCAAAAGAGTAGTCTCTGAGGAGATATCGGGATGACCTATAGTGTATTACCTGAGAAGACATTGGGCCAACCCAGTCACTGGGCCAGGTATCATAGTTTTTGATGGTTCAGAGAATACTCTTGAATGGGTGGCACATTGGTGAGGCTTGGTTCGATTTACATAAGGACCCATCAGAAAGAGGGGCACTTTACCCACTCAGAAGCATTCTTATTACAATACCTAAAACCCTTTGGGTGAGTTAGTGTTGTACAATGAGGATAGTATCAAAGTTTTGTGATTTCATCCTCTTTCACATGTGACTCATGGGAAGACACAAGATTTTTTGGGAATTGAAGATGGAATTTTACTTGGAACTATTTGATAATCACTATCTTTGGTTGAGCTATGAGATGGATATCCCCTTTCACCATTTCTTGAGTTTCTTTCACTGAGCACACACATATATATACTATTAATGTTCCCACCTCTTAGGTCCTATTACTTTCCTTCTAGGAGAGGCAATGACGCATGGGGTATTCCATGTGATTTCCATGTCTAGATTCTCATGGTTGAATGAGACTACTCTGATGCTATAGGTAGCGAATATTCGATTGGGAGTTAATATCCTCACTATTTTGAGCTCTTTATGGTCTGATGAGTCTAATATCACTCCCTTATTAGGTTGATTTGTACTCTTTCCATTCACTCTTTTTGTACCTTGTTTTCTCTACTACTTATCTTAAGTGTATTTCTTACTCCACCCCCAGCACCTTTTAATATGTTCTATGGGGTTTTTATACACACACCCCTACTTGGGATTCTCCCAACATGTGTCATGTCTTTAGAAGATGATATACTAGTCGATTATGATTTCATAGGAGCTTACAGATATGGACTACATGGATTGCCTATGGTGGTCATAGTTGGGATATAGGAGTGGGGATCTATAACCTGTTTTTTTTTTCAGTTTCCTTCATGTTGGGACATGTTTCTAGTTTGTGTGCCTGTTTTTACCATTACTTTTCACTATAAACTACCATACCCCTTATACTATCTATAGGTTCATGCATTTTCATTTTATTTATAGTAATTGCATATTTTATTTCTCTTCCCTCTATAATTTTGTATTGAGTTGGCTATATGTGTGTGTAAAAGTGTTCAGGAAAAGGTTTCCCCAAGTTTTTATGCCATTGGAGCTTGTCGTGAACCCCAGGTTTACGAAGGCGGGCTTGAGTTAGTTTCATCTTGAGCCCAGATTTTTTCTGGTCATGAAACTACCTACCTCCATCTTCTGAGATCCACCATTAATAGGCAGTCATCATTAAAAAGTGATTGAACCAGAACCAATATATGGAGATGAGCTTATCTTGAACTCTTTCTTTTCTGATTTTATTTAATATGATTTGATTTTAATTCCTTATTGTTTGGAATGTTTAGATTTTTTAATTTATTCACATTTCATAGAGAAGGATGAATAAACTGTTCATTAACCTATTGTTGAACCAATTGAGCTCTTTAATTTTTTTGAATATGAATTTCAGGAATCCCATGATGAGATCCAAGTAGCTGAGCCTATGGAAATAAAGATAGAGACTTCTCATATTGAATGGGAGAAATTTATTTTTAATATTTCATGTTTAAATATTTTTAATCTACAAATACCTTCTCACTTTCTATTATATCATTCAATTCTTATTGCCTATGTTGATCCAATGATGAAAAAGAGGGAGGAAGTTATTCAAGGAACAACACATATGGAGGATGATTCATACTTCATCCTACCCTACCATGAAAGATGTAATTAATTGTGAAATTTATGAATCTATATACTATATCAATGGATCATTCCTCAGCATGAAAAAATTAAATAAAATACTGGAAAATCCAAATGTAGTGGTTCGAAACAAATAAGGTCCAACCACCATCAGACTTTGGATAATAATTGGTGCTTCCCTCTAGAGGTAGTAAAATTAAAAGACCCACTTGGTGGATTTTACAAAAACTAATCCCTTATATTTAAATTCATGGGTTTTATATTACAATATTATTTTTATTAATAGTCTATCATGCAACCTACTACCTCAATTTTTTAGCTTAAAAGTCATGATCTTAATGCGTAATCAAGTAATTCTCTTTTAAAGGTTCATGATGTCATAAGGAAGACTCAAAATAGTTATGTAAGAAGAAATAATATTCATTACAATAGGAAGTTAACTCCTATATTATTTAATTCAGTACACCTAAATTTCTATCCCAAACCCTTATTTGAGATTTAAACTAGAAATTCCATGAAAATGATTAAATTTATGAATTAATTGACTTATCTAGGAGATATAATTTTCGTAGGAATCCTATAATTCCATGTTTTAGATTTCAATTTTAATGAAATTTTGAGACTTAAATGGATAATTAAATGATTAAATTGAAGCATGGATATTATAATGGAGACTCATTATTTTAGGTAATTTATTGAATCATGTAAATGAAATTTACCTAAATATTTTTCATTCGTTTAATTTATTAAATTCATGAAAATTCTTGTGTTATTATTAATCTTGCCTTCAGTGATGATCCCAAATCAAATATCCATTTATTGAAAGGATTTCTCGACCAAGTACTTCCCATTTATTCTTGATCATATTTTCTGAGCGATCATTGAACATGAACCTGATAGAACTTTCCTTTGAAAAGTTCAAAGATTCTACTTTTTCAAAACACATTTAAAATGATTGAGGAGTGCTTTAAAAATACCTTATCCCTAATAAACACCGTTATATTTATCCATGTTTTTTCCATTGAAATGATTAATGACCGTGTTTGGGATGATCCATGTTTGAAGCAATTTTTATACATTTCTACCATCCTCTTAGTATTTATATGATATGTTAAATTTGAAGAGTGGGAATTAGAAAATTCATTGTAAAAGGGATGAAATGCATTGTATGTAAATAGTGTGGGCTGTCATATTTGGGTGTTAATAAAGGATGATTAGTCATTCATTATAATTTCACTATTTCCATTGAAAAATAAATGAAAAAAATAAATGTTGATAGTGACATGGAAGAATAAAAAAATTTCATTACCAGACCAATGATTTGCGGCATAGTTTTTTATGTGGTGAATGTGAAGTTTATTCAAAGAATTAATGACAAAAATGAAAAAAAAAAGAAAAATTAATTTGAAATAAAAAAAGTATAAAATTACAAAAAAATCAAGATGGTGAAAAATTCATTAATTATTATTTACATAGACCATGAAGTAAATTTTAGTTTGGGGAAAGTGGGAGTTTTCACAATTTAAAGGGGTTAATTTCATTACATAACTTGTTTTTATAACATCATGATTTATAATTTCAGGGAGAAACCTCATCTTTCGGAAATAATTTTTAAAACATCCATTCCAACCAACCTTAAACCACAAATTATTTGAAACCATTATTCAATTAATCATTATTTTATGAGACTTTTATATTTAAAAACTAGAGAATGTAGTTCCCCTACACGCCTCTTGAAAAAAAGCATGTTCTCATGATATGAGAATAAATCTATTTGAATTGCACAGTGGGTGATGTGTTAAAAGATTCAAAGGATAGGAAAATTATGATTTGATATATTTAATTGTAACACCCTGACCCTAGATTCCCAGATTCGGTGCATTATTTTAATACATCTGTATGATTACAAGGAATAAAGTCCCGAAAGACCAATCAGTTTAGTAGTCTTGGAAAAAAGATTATTTATATGAACGTTACATTACACTTTCTAACATAAAAAAAATATAATCATTTTATAATGCCATTGTTCCCTTAGATTAACCTTGCATCTCAAATATAAAACACTTCTTGGGACCCTGGGAAAATAAAACATAATGGGTGAGATCAGATGCTCAGTAAGCGTAAATAATTTAGCGGAAGCTATTAACATTTAAGGCAATACGTGTAATAAAACAATATCCTTTTAAAAATAAACTTGAACATAATATGGAAAAAACAAATCAAAAATTACCATATAAAAATGTACATGGATATTCTACTAGTCGAATAATCACATGTAATAACTAATATCATAATGATGGAATGTATAGTACCAGACTTTAATTTATGTGTCAAGGCCTCATTCCAGGACAAATGGGCTAACTGTAACTGGACCCAAACCTGGAGAGCCTCTGTAACTAGACTCTATCCTAGAGAGCCTCTGTAAACAGACTCCAACACGGAGAGCCTATATAATCGGACTCCAACCTGGAGAGTATGCTGTTACCGGACCCCAACCCGGAGGGCTTACTTTTACCGATCCCCAACCCAGAACTTACTATTCCAACACATTCATCTTAATAAGAGGATAAAATATAACAAAAACATTCGTATTTAAACTAGCATATGAAATGTCAATACTTTTTCAAAAAACCATGAATGGTATAAAAATAACACATCAACTGTTAAACATATCACAAAATATTCAATAGAATATAGATGATTTGTATCATAAAAAATCAACTTCAAACACATTTAGAATCCATTAATGGATGTTTACATGGATGAAAATGATCAGTAAAATGCTTTGAGAGAAATACCACTTTTTCATGAAATTGTTTAAAATTCTCACAATTTACAAAGGTAGTCATTTAAGAGATAGTTTTGAATAAAAGTGTCCCATACCGATTTGAAACTTTTGAATGGTATTAACATTTTAAAACATTCATTTCCATATAAATAATTCTTTAATACCATTTTATAAATATGCACATTAGTGAGAAAGATTTAGAAGAATAAATCTTTAAAAAATTTAAAATGATGTTTTAGTAAAAGAGTAAATTAAAAATAATCCCTTTGAAAATTCTTTAATGAAACATGGACATGGATAATAAATATGTTTCGGTTAAAATTTACACATAAAAAATCTCAAATAATAATGAGATTGAGAAATTAACCCTTACCATGTACTTTCCTTTGGTTGAGGGTACGTTTAACCTCTTCTTCTTCAGGTTATTCCTTTTGATATGATCAAAAGGGCTCCTCATGTTGGATTTCTGACCAATGGAAGGATTCTAGGATGAATTTAGGGTATTTGGAGGATATTTGGGAAGGGTTTGGCCTAGCCAAATGGATTTGATGGTGTAAATTAGAGAGAATGGGAAGTTCATTTTTTAAGAGGGGGAGGGTAACAATAGGAAAAGATTGAAATATTATTTTATAATAAAATAATTTTAGGTTTATAATGGCTCCAAAATTAATTATTTAAACTATATTGTGGGTACGGGTTGAAAAACACTCATCTAATAGGTTTTAGACAGGTTTGGATTACTATATTAAACTTATCTTTTAGATTTAACTCTTAGTTAAATAGTTTGGCATTTACTATGTCTCTTTGTATTTTAATATTATATGGTTAATAAACTTACTATAAATTTACAACAGAACCCCATGTGGTTAATTAATGACACACCTATCATTATATAAGTCTTTTGGCTGAATCATTGTCTTTAGGATTATTATATCAACCAATAATATTGTATTTGTTTTAAAAAATCATTTATCTCAATTTTGACATTGTTTAATAATTGATTTTTGTTAAAGTCCTAAAAACATTTTTACTTCGAAAAAAATACATTTAATAAACTCTAACATGTCATATGAACCTATAAAATCAGTGGAATTCATTAAAAGTCTCAAATTATATATATTTTAATATTTATAATATCAATTATTTTAATCATTCATTAATATGGTAATTACTGCATCATCATTATGTCGTAAATAAATTTAATTATCTAATGTCTAAACATTATAAATAAACTACCATTATGTACGAAATATTTCTAGATTTCTAATTAATATTTATAGTCGAATTTATCTTATGTATAACCCAGTATTAAAAATTGGTTAGTTATTAAACTTTGATTTTAACACTTTTAACTCTTCTATGAATTAAGTAATAATAAATGTACTAATCTAATACATGTTGACCAAAAGGGTCATATTTTACTCCTAAGGTTGTTTTCGGTCGAATTACACTTATATAATAGAATTAGTACATGTTTTAAGGTAATTATAATTTCATTTTTACCCTCAATTACCCTATTTACTTTTAACTATGGTAAATAAATATCAAAATTACTATTCGCCAAAAATTATTTTAATCGTATTTAACCACATTTTACATAGTGTGGTTAATTGCATCTCTCAGATTTTTGAAATTCAACTCACAGAAGTGGTAAAATTAAGTTTTATTCAAATTTTCAAATGCTCATAGAAGGTGGGTAAAAGACGGTAAAAAGTTCAATAAAATTTTATACATCAAATTTTATTATAGAAAAGATTCCAGTGAATTACATTGAACTAATATTGTTATTATATATCTATTTTGACTTAAAATAAATTTCTATTAAATAATTATATAATTAAATAAAAAGTGGGTTTTAAATAATAACGCATTGTTTTTCACTATTCATCAAAAATTGAATGTTTTCAGGAAAATACCAAAACTTCACCCTAAGATAATTTTGATATTCGAAATTAAAAAATTAACTCTATTTTAAAAATTTTAAAACATAGAAGTTTCATTAATTATTTAAAAATTAATTCCCTTTGTCAAAACTAAAAGGCGTATTTTTAAAAAATAATAACTATCAAAAGATTGACACTTGTTTATGTCCAATTTCAAAGTGAAATTACTTACAACGACCAGAATTGGATTAAATGGTAAAAATATGATAAATTTATACTTCCAAAGCATTCAAATGTATAATTTTACACTATAAATTATTTAGATTAAAAAGGTTGTTTTCAGTTAAAATATAGTATTTTTCATTATTCACCCAAAAATGATTGTTTTCAAAAAAAACACCGAAAATTTATAAAAACTAAATTCTTATGTACCTATTTTAAATAAAAAGTTTCTTTTGTCAAATTGAATATGTAATAGTTTCAAATATTATATTTAAAAATGGTTCTCCATTAAAAGGCGGTAAAATTGCATTTTTTGAAAAATACTTCTTTTATCTGAAAAAAATGAATTTGTTCTTATATGATGTCTAAGAAACCACTAATAGGAATTTTAAATAATTTAGATTATATAATATTCAATAATAAATTAATACTATTCATAACCTCTTTTTGAACGGCTAGTTTGGTAAGTTGTGGTGCGCTCGAAATCGGTGTTGTGTGTAACACAAGGTATTGAATTAATTTAATGAGATAACGTACTACAAAATCTTGGGGTGTTACATTCTCCCCTCATTCAATAAATTGCATACTCGCAATTTGAAATTTTTCTTCTAATATAAAAGTTTAAAAATAAATAAATACCTTTGTGGAAAACCAACATCAGAAATTGGGTTAATAAAATTTAGTCTTAATAAGAGGGAAAGGGAAATGAAAAAGTTTTCATCAAATTATGATCTTTATTAGGAGAAAATTGTTGGAAATTATAGACACATAATATGAGGTAAACCGTAAATATTTATAGGGAGTGATTGAGGTCATCAATTACAATATATCATTTTAATATATTGACATAACGAATCCATTAACAAAAGTATTTTCAATACCAAAATACGTAAACAGAGTATATGATATTTATTTTCTTTTAAAAAAACATTTTGGATTATTAAGGAAGAAAAAGATCAAATAAAACACACAACAGTGGAAGGGTCACTATCACTACTTATGTTAAAAAAACATTCCATTTTTTGTCATTTATGAAAACACTTCGTAGAAAAATATTACCTTTCAAATGAAAAGTCAAAGGGTTTTATACATGGTATAAAATAATGTCGTTTAGGAACCAAAGGATCCCTTGATGAAAGAAGATTGAGAAGAAGTCCATTAAATAAATTTGAAGAATCATTTTATTCACGGAATAAGAGGAATATATATATATATATATATGCTTGACAGGTAGAGTTACATCCTTTAACAAATTCCTAAAAAAACTCATCTACCACTCCAAAAGTTTCAAAATAATATTCTATTTATCCTAATCATATAGGGTTCCAAAAATAATGAATTTATAATTCAACTATCAGGCCTTCTAAAATAGATACTACATTACACAATTCAGGAAATCACATAGGCCACTGGTAGGTGATGCACCATTGTCGCCATTCGGTTGTGGGTTCATGTCTCGCGGCCTTTCCGGACGTGCTTAGTTGTCGCGCGACCTCTGGGTTGTCCTTTTTATGACATTCCAAAAATATCCTTAACCATGGTATCCAATTTCAAAATTAATTCACTCCATCCTTTAGACTTATCCAAAATACTTCTAGCCAAACTCACAGTCCAAAATTTATATGAAAGTTAATCACAATGAAGATTATTTTTTCCACGTAATAACATGTGAACACCTTCATCATGTATTGTTTTAAAACATGGTAACACCCTGAATTACCATAAAACCATATTTATTACATTCATGATCCCTTATCCAATATATAATACTGGATATATTCCTTATATCCAAAAATATTGTATATTCCAAAAATGATGAAAAAAACAAACTATTAATTAGTTCCAAGGAAGTCAAGAATATCCAATATAATTTATCCAAATCGACCACATCTTATTCCAAAATCACTGCCTCATTATCAGGACCACATTAAAGATTACATTTCCTTCAACCATGTATTTTTCCAAAAAGTGTAGCTTACTATTAAGTCACTTTTTATAGAACCATATTATCACAAATCCTCAATAAAATAGTACTTCAGTACAATACTAATTTATCTCCATAATTCATATAACCAATATATCGTTGATACAACACTCAAATGAAATAATTCTATAATACCAAAATAAGAATAGTAGGAATTCCTCTTCATATGAGGTGGTATCGTAACTTGATTATTATCCAATAACATCATTTATGGTATACTCTGATGACTAGGAAATTGATTCACATAGATTCCCAAAGCCTTTAAGATAAAGCATTGTACATTTGAAAATTTTTTCTTACCCTTACAATCACGTACTTAGTGTCCTTTTTCGCAATACTTATAACAAACTCACATTCCCTTCAAGCATTTACCATGGTGATTCGGTCCACAGTTATCACATATAGGAAAATCCTTCTTTTCCCTCTTCCCTTTATCCATATTTCTCTCTTCGATCCTTTTCTTCTCTTAAATGACTTCAAAGACATAGGACTCGGAGAATTATTTTCTTATCTTATTAACCCAAGATACTATTTCTTCATATGTTGAGAATACATGGGATAATATTTCCCTTATAGATGTTAGCTTAATACCATCATAGATATGATCCTTATTACTATTTGGATCATATGTATTTTTGGAGTTCACATTCCTTATACTGTGTGCCATTTCTATACAATGGCATATACTAGGTAAGTTTATGAATTGAAATTAGTAATTCTAAACATGTAAAATACCTAATGTAAATTGAACAGTATTTGGATATAATCTGTAATCATAAAAATATTTTCTTTGAGGAGGTATATACACATAAATCCTTCATAATTATTTGTCATGAAAATGAGAATTATCCTAAGCATATCCCCCAGGATTGTCATAACCAATAGTGTACCATGGCCCGTTTTCGTGCACCAGTTCTCATTCGGGTCTAGCTTAAAGCAGTGTTTTTGGGTTTTACCCCTAGGTACATCTGTTCCAGAGTCACCCCCTCCTGCTCTTATCTAGATAGTGATTTATTTTCTTGTAAAACTCACAAAAAATATACATTACCAAAATTCTAGGATGTTCTTTTATACTAATCCTCAAATTCTATCTTAGGATAATGTTCTCTAATCATAGTTTATATAAATATAATTTCTAATGTTATTTCTAAACATCCTCTCATACCAACTGTAACACCCTGACCCTAGATTCCCAGAGTTGGTGCATTATTTTAATACATTGGCATGATTACAAGGAATCAAGTCCCAAAAGACCGATCAGTTTAGTAGTATTTGAAAATAGATTACATATATAAACGTTACATTACACTTTCTAACATACAAAAATAATCATTTTTAAAATGTCATTGTTTCCTTAGCTTAACCCTGCATCTCAAACATAAAACACTTCTAGGGATCCTGGGAAAATGAAACATAAGAAAGGGGTGAGTTCAGATTCTAAGTAAGAGTAAATAATTTAATAGAAGCTATAAACTTTTAAGGTAATATGTGTAATAAAAACAATATCCTTTTAAACATAAACATGAACATAATATGGAAAAAAATCAAACATTACCATATAAACACGCACATGGATATTATACTAGTCGAATAATAACACGAAATAAATAATTTTATAATGAGGTAATGTATAGTACCACACATTATTTTTTGTGTTAAGGAATTGTGCCATGACCTATGTGCTAACTGTAACTGGACCCAATCCCAAAGAGCCTCTGTAACTAGACTCCATCGTGGAGAGCCTCTGTAACTAGACTCCATCCCAGAGAGCCTTTGTAACTGAACTCCAACCTGGTGAGTCTGCTGTAACCAGACCCCAACCCAGAGGGCTTAACTTTACCAGTCCCCAACCCAGAACATACCAGTCCAACACATTAATCTTAAGAAGAGTATTAAATATAACATAAAAATTCTTATTAAAGCTTGCATACAAAATTTCCATAATTATCCATAAACCATGAATGCTATAAAAATAACGCATCCAAATTCAAACATATCACAAAAAATTCAGTACAATAGGGAATATTTGTATCATAAAAAATCAACTTCATTAAATTTTAAAATCCATTAATGGATTTTGACATAGATGAAAATGATCAGTTAAATGATTTGAATGAAATTCTCCTTTTCATGAAATTGTTTAAAATTCTCACAATTTATAATGGAATTTATTTAAAAGATAGTTTTGAATAAAATTTTCCCATAAAATTTTAAAACTTTTGAAAGTAATTAACATTTTAAAATATTCATTTCAATATAAATAAATCATTAATACCATTTTAAATACATGTACATTAATAAGAAAGGTTTGGAAGAATAAATCATTAAAACATTTATAATGATGTTTTAATAAAAGAGTCCATTAAATATAATACCTTTGAATTTTTTTTAATGAAACATGGACATGGATAATAAATATTTCCCAGAAAAAACTTACACATAATCAATCTCGAATAATAATGGGATTTGGGAATTAACCCTTACCTTGCACTTTCCTTTGTTCGAGGGTGCGTTTAATCTCCACTTATTTAGGTTCTTCCTTTTGATTTGATCAAAAGGGATCCTTAGGATGGATTTTTGACCAAAGGAAGTCCTTTAGGATGAAGGTAGGATAGTTGGGAGGATATTTGGGAAAGGGTTGGCTGATCCGAATGGCTTTGATGGTGTGAATTAGAGAGAAGGGGAAGTGACCTTTTATAAGAGAGGTGAGTTGCACCTTAGGAAAAGATTAAAATATTATTTTATAATAAAATAAGTTTCTGTTTCAAATGGATCCAAAATTAATTATTTAATGGCTAAGGCGGGGTGGGTCAAAAACCTCTCAACCAATAGGTTTTAGACAGGTTTGGATCACTATATTAACCTTATCTTTTAGATTTAACTCATAGTTAAATAGTTTGACATTTACCATTTCTCTTTGTAATTTTATATCATATGGTTAATAAACATACTATAAACATCAAAGAGAACCCCAATAGGTTAATTAATGATACACCTATCATTATATAAGTCTTTTGGCCGAACCATTGATTTTTAGGATTATTATATCAACCAATAATATTGTATTGTTTTTAAAAAGAACTCATTTATGTCAGTTTTGATATTATTTAATAATTGATTTTTGTTAGAGTCCTAAAAACATTATTACAAGGAACTAAATACATTTAACAAACCATAAAATGTCATATTCAACTATAAATGTAGTGTATTTCATTAAAAGTCTCAAATTAGATTTCTTTGGATATTTATAATGTTAATTATTTTAATCATTCATTAATATGGAAATTACTGAATCATCATTATTTCATAAATAAATATCACTATTTAATGTCTAAAAATTATAAATAAAATACATTTATGTAGGAAATATATTTATCTTTCTAATGAATATTTATAGTCGAATTTATCTTATGTATAACCCTATATTAAAAATGGTTTTGTTATTACACTTTGATTTTAACACTTTTAACTATTCTTTGATTTAAATAATAATAAATGTCCTAATCTAATCCAATTGAACCAAAAGGGTCATATATTATTCCAAAGGTTTTTTCGTTCTAATTAAACTTATCCAGTAGAATTTGGATATGTGTTAAGGTAATTATAATATCTTTTTTAAACTTAATTACTCTATTTACTTTTAACTGTGGTAAATAAAATTCAAAATTTAGTATTCACCAAAAATTATTTTAATTTTATTGAACCAAATTTTACTTACTATGTTTAACCATGTATTTTAGATTTCTGAAATTCAACTCACAGAAGTAGTAAAATTAAGTTTTATACAAATTTTCAAATGCTCCAGGAAGGTGGGTAAAAGACAGTAAAAAGTTCAATAAAATTTTAATCACCTAATTTTATTATAAATAATATTCCTATGAATTAAATTGAACTAATATTGTTATTATGTATCTATTTTTACTTAAAATAAATTTAAATAAAATAATTAAATATTTTTAAAAAAGTGGGTTTTAAACAATAATGCAGTGTTTTTTACTATTCATCAAAAATTGAATGTTTTCAGAAAAATACAAAAAATTCACCCTAAGATAATTGTGATATTCCAAATTCAAAAATTAATTATATTTTACCAATTTCAAATGATATAATTTTCATTAATTATTTTAAAATTAATTCCCATTGTCAAAACTAAAAGGCGTATTTTTTAAAAAATAATAACTATCAAAAGATTCAAACTTGTTTATGTCCAATTTCAATGTGAAATTACATAAAATGAACATAATTGGATTAAATGGTAAAAATATAATCTATTTATACTTCCAAATAATTAAAATGTATAATTGAAAACTATAAATTTTTTTATTAAAAAAGATATTTTCAGTTATAATATAGCATTTTTCACTATTCAACCAAATACGAATGTTTTCAGAAAAACACCAAAATTTATTGAAACTAAATTCTTATGTCCTAATTCTAAAGAAGAATTTTATTTATCCAAATTGAATATATAATAGTTTCAAAAATTGTATTTAAAAAGGTTTCTCCATTAAAAGGTGGTATAATTGCATTTTTTTTAAAAATACTTCTTTTATCTGAAAAAACTAATTTATTATAATATTATGTCTAAGAAACACATAATAGGAATGTTAAAATTATACAAAGTATATTGGATTCAAAATTCAATAAATTCTATTCATTACCGCTTTTTGAATTGCTAGTTTGGTAAGTTGTGGGACGCTCTAAGTCGTTGTTGTGTTTAGCACAAGCTATAGAGTTAATTTAATGAGACAACGTATACAAAATCATGGGGTGATGCAATAATAATAAAAAATTGAGGTACTTTATTGGATGATAAAAAAATTTCCACTATTTTCAAAATGGATAATGTAAAATACTTGAATTTATATTTTCTTTGATAATTGAAAATTTAAATATATATTTGATGTGTATTTTCATAATTTTGATTTAAAACTGATAATTGATTTAGTGTTTTCATTAAGATTTGAATAATAGTAACATTGGTGCCCTTTGATTTTTGATGTTGAGATTTTAGGATTGATGAAAATTATAGTTTAATTGTGGGTGTATTTGAAAGACACAAATTTCATGCATATTTTTAAACATATTTTATTGATTTTTTAAATATATTAATGATTAATTCTATATATTTCATTGGTTTTTTCAAATTTTGGAAATCAAATGTGAATGTTTGGATCTGGGTTTAAATTAACTAAATAAATTTATTTTGAAATTTTGGATTTAATAATGTATTATGTTTAATTTAACATAATATATTTGAAACTTTTTAGGGGTTTAAAAAGAGGTTCCATTATAAGGAAGTCCCCCAATCACAACTGCAACAAGACACCTAGAAAGACTCTATGGAAAAATTGACCATGCGAGGCCGTGAGAGTACCCACACCTTCCATTAGAGCATAGGGAATCATGCTAGTGTGGTTTCCAATAGGGGTCAATCCTTCGGGAGGCATAGTGTGTCTGAACACCCACACGGGCCATGCCATGTTCCCAGTCCCACATATAGGTGTGATGTGTTATGGGGTCCCATCCCCATGGATAGCTTCAAGAGATATGACGTGATGACTTTAAGTATATACAAGGGTAGATTCATATTTAGAGATTGATCCGGGAAATGATTTATCTCAGTACAGTCCATACATTATTACAATGATTTTTTCCCAATCTATCTCAACTTTCTCGTGCCTCATACACATAGCTCCATCGAGATCTACTTTTGGAGCACCTTCATCCTTGTCCCACCATTGTATCACCACTAATGAAATACCATTTCCCTAATCATGAAATCTTAGACATGATATGATATTAACTTCCCCCACCCCAATTCACCATGGATCGTCTCCAGACCATCAGCCAACCATAATTAGCACCCTGAGGCCACTATTAAGGCTGGAGGGGTTTTGAAGCTCACTCGCCCGCACAACTCGTCCATTAATATGTATTTCCACTGACCTCTACTTAAAACCATAATCCATGAGGAACCACTATTTCCATCAATCCCATCAAAACATGAACATATTAAAAAGGAAGCCACTCAATGTCTATGGTCAATTCTAGAGAATGGGAAAGCCTACATTTTTTACGCATTTCAAATTCATCACCCCAAATATTAGATTAAATATTTTTAAAAGTATATCCCCTCTAATTTGGAAAAACTGAGGATTATTCTCTTACTTTTTATAAGAAATAGCCTCAACAACATGGAGAGAGCCAAACCCACCACAAGGAGAGGGTTCCAAGTCTTGTCGATGCTTCTTCCATTGTTTTCATTGTTTTATTTTGTCTTTTATTTTTACTTGATTTTAATTTTATTATATTTGAAATTTTTATTTTTTATTATAATTCATGACATTTTTTAATGTGTTTATAGACCCTTATTATATTATTCTTAATTATTATTATTCTTATATTATATTTCTTCTTATTTTAATTTTATTTCTCTTTCCAATTTATTTTATTTTATTTTCTTATTATATTCTATTTTAGTATTCTTCCCAATATATTTTTCTCTCCCCTCATTATTTGTATTTTTTACAATCTCTTTTCTTCGTCTATTATTTCATTAAATAGTTAGTACTTACCCCAATAAATGAGTGTCTAACCTGATGCTTGTCTAGAGGGAGTTAAGTGGTGTTTTCCATAATTTTGTGCTTTAATTCATATGTTTTATTAATTTTATTATGGGAAATATTGAGTGTTATGAGTTTTGTGATTTTATATTCTGACACTGAACACAATATTAGTTATACACTTTCATTAAAACTTCTCCCTCCTATTGGATACAATATATTCATGTAATGGAGTTGAACTATCTAATAGACGAAATGAAAAATGATGGATCTAGGTCCTAGAAGATGTCACACTCTTGATTAAGGTGTTGCATCAACCTTGATTAGAAGACTATGTGGAATTTTTATTTCTATAGGTATTTCAGACCTCACGCCCCAATGTAAATGTATATTATTTCATGAATGAGATATCAGAACAAAATTATCAAACTAAATTTAAGCTCCCAAAAAAGGAATGATGGAACCCACTAACCAAACAACAAAGGCCATGTTCTTTATTTTATATTCACATTCTATCCATTCATGTTAGTACACATTTTATAAATTCATTCATCATCTCAAAATAAATTTCATTAATGTAATTAATAAAAGAATAAAAATGTATTTTAGATGAATAAGACTAAGTAGGTGAATAACTATGGATATTCTCAAGTCACCAGACACACATAAGCATCTATGTTGTATTAATAAAATAAATTTTATTTTTCTATGCCCTAATACAATTGTGAATCAATCACTAATAATGAATAAAACATGTGGTATAATAATGTGTCATAGGCATCAAACATAGCTATATTAAAAGAGAGATCAAATTGTATGGATCTTATAAATGAAATGTTTAAAAATATTTGATATGGTATGAGTTAGGAGGTAGAAAATAATCCATGGGACATGACTACAATAACCTCAATCCTTGAATACTTTAAGACCATTCATATTACAAAAATAAATTATTTATGAAAACCTAATATGAATAAATTTAAATATTAAAAAATAATCAATGTATATATTTCAAAATTAATTGTTTTAAAATATAACAAATAACCATTTGGATGGAACATTTTCTATCATCATGTTATGCATCCAGTTCATTCTAACAACATCATCCTACCAACCAGCAGTAAGGGTCTAATGTGGTATAGTGGGGAGAATATACCTTACTGATTAGAGTAACATGACATTATAATGAATGGAGAAATGGAGGAATCAAAATATTACTAATATCAAATGATAAATCATTAATATAAAATAAACAGTCATCAATAGAAATATCAAGTACCATAAACCAAATGAGACAATGTCATGTCTTTAAATAAAAAATAACAGGAAAACATGACAGTAGGAACACATACATATAGGTGTATTAAAAGAACCAAAAGTACCAAAAGACAATCATCATATAGTATCATCATCTATAACTTGGTCAGGTGCTCCTCTTCTACCGTTCTACAATATAATTTAACATCAATAATTAGAAACATTCCCCTATCCCCACTTTTATCCATGAAGTATATATATGTACCAAATAGTATTCTGAGCAAGGTATTAAATACTCCATAGGATAGGACCAAGGTTGTCTAGATAAAGCCAGTTCATGAAAAATAAAATGGGTCATGTGACAATAAATTATTAATTTAATGCTCATATAAATTAATAAATGTATCAGGTGGGTTCATTTTGGGATACCCAACTGACTCTACCTTCTTCATCCTAAGTCGGATTCCTCTAAAAAAAGTTAATAATTCCATGAATGAAATATGGTATTAAATATTATAAATAATGTATTAAAGGATGGACCATTCCAATGAATGAAATTTTTCTTGGTGGATGCATCTCAATAATTTCAATTACCCATTCATACTCTTTAATGTAATTGATACCCTTACAAATCAATAATATTCACCCTTAGACCATCCAAGGTAATATAAAAGTATTCATAGGTACTTCTATAGGGGATATTAAAATATATATCCACTATAGTGGGAGTCTATCCAATGTGGGAAATGATTAAGACCATGAGTCTCACCCCTATAATGGGATGGAAATAATACAAACCTTTAATTCCATACCTAGTATATAATTTAGGGGTGAAAGTATCTCTCATGGAGTCGTAAAAAAATCTAAATATCAATCCCATCTATAGGTTTATAACCTAGGGAACTGATACCACTAGTCTATAGGTAAAGGATAATTCATGGTGATCCCATCCATGGCCTTTCTATTATCCCCCAAGCATAATTATAATTCATAAAAAATGAAATATAAGGCACAATGGTCCCATATATAGTAACTTTATATTGGGGGACTTGTTTCTCCCTCAGTATGACGTGAGTGTGTGAATTGGTTTTCAAGACCATGGAACATAGAAAATCATTATTTATAACACAAATAAAAATTAGTTAATTCATCTGATTAAATTATTATGCCAGTAATAATTCATAAGTAATAAAGTCCAAGAAACATGTCCAATAATCTTCATTATCTCATTTCAAGGTATCTAATAACAAGGAAACACACCTCAAGGGTTTCTTAAACAATTACAATTTGGGGAAAATGTGTATCTGATGTAAAATACACAAATTTGGTTGGCTTGAGTCAAGTAGATCAACATAAGGGTTTATATTCCACTCAAAAAGGTCATAACATTCTTGGGAAACATCTAAATTGAATTTCTATGAAATATTTTAGGTGTTGTTGGAAGGGTTTGTCATATAGAACAATAAATCATGTTATAAAAGTGATGAATATCGGGGGAATGAAGATGGACTACCTGCCTTTGGTTTGTAGAAGACCAATCTTCTATTTTTGGCCCTATAATCAATCTATATGAAGAGATATCAGAAGAATCGATAAATGACATGAAAATGGGGAAAATGATGTTCCACCTAAATAGTAAAATAGAGGAGAATATGAGAAATAAAATTATGGAAGTGAAGTATAGATCATACTTCATGGTTTTTAATGCATCCGGCAAAGAATGGTTTGGATCAAAGTTGAGGGAGATATCAAGGATTCTAGAAAAGGAAGAGTTGAGGGATCTCACACTGGCGTGGGAGGATAAAATTTTTTAGGACAAGTAAATTAGGGGATTTAAAAAATTTAAGGGAAATTGGTCATTTATCCTTTAATTATTAGACTGCATGGTTTTCCAAATCATGTGCCAGCCGTGCACCTAGTTATTTTGAAATAGGGACTCCTCAAGGGATAGTAGAATAGTTTATCTAACAGGGAAATATCTATGATAAAAAATCTATCAAAAATGATATCACTCATCTCACATGTGTGCTTGTAGGCTCAAACTCTTGCAAAAAACCGTGCGACCCCCTACTCCCTTATTTCACACTCTCGCACAGTTTGGGATACCATATAGGCTTGGATGCACTATTTAACCTAGTAATTTTTTCAAATCTTCTTATTCAAAAATAGGGGCTCCATGCTCTAAAAATACCCATAATTCTTCTTGACCACCATGACTCTATTAGGTAACATTTAAAGTGCCAAACTAAGGAATTAAGGTTTAATAAATAGTCCTTACTCTGAGAAAATCCAGTACATTACTGTTTTGAATTTTTAAATATAGATTGAATATTTGGAATAATTTGGTCAAAATATAGTGAATAGGTTACTTTTATATATGGTCAATATGAATAGAAACCACAGTAAATTTTGATTCCAAGATAAAAGGTAAAATGGGTAATTTAGGGAAAAAATAATATATTAAGGACATTAAAATTACACAAACACATGATGAAATCTTATAGCATCAATAATTTTATTCCAAAATCACTTTACTATTAAATTTATGACGTTTTTGGCCCATTATAATGGGATAACAACATTTATAATATTTTATTTAAAAAAGACAAAGATGTCAATTTCATGTTTTTAATACATATGACATTATTAATATAAGAATTTCTAATGTATTTGTTAAAATATAATTATTATATTGAAATATAAAATATTTATATTAATCATAATAATTTATCTACTATTTTTAGGTATTAAATAATTACCCTAAATTCTTACTCAATAATATTGTTATAATTATTCAATTAAGAGAAAAATAAAATAAATGATATTAAAAATATGAAAAGTAATTTAGTATGAGATATTTATTGTGATAAAAAAATTCTATGGATAGACTATACATGTTAGTGAAATAATAAAATAGGTTTGTCTAATTTTAGATGTTGTCCCGATATTTGTTTGAAGTCAATGTAGTGAATATTATCCTAATTGACAATAATGATATTTTTTTATGATTTATATTTTATTAATTTATTTCAAAATTAGAAATATATTTAAAAATTGCCATTTTAATATGATATGATCTAAAATTTAAGAAATTTTTCTTTTATGGTTCAATTTTCTACCTATATGTAAAATTTACTACGTTTTAATATTAAAATTTGTTTTACCAAAATTAAATTCAAAATAGTTTATTTATGGGTGAATAAAAATGATAAGTTTTATAAAAACACCATATGTTGTATAAAATATTTTTGTTTATGTGATTATAACCTTATGTTATCTTATATTCGAATACATATCCATTTTTTCTATTTTTATAGAAAATAAATTTATTATAATTTAGTCTTTTGAGAAATTTGAAAACTGTCTCTCATATCAATTATAAATGGAAACATCCACCCTCACTACATTAAACAGATTTGAGCCTTCTATCAAAAACATACCCTTCCAATTTATATTCTAGACTTATATATCTATATTCTATTGGTTCTTGTATTCCCAAAATACCAACTATGGATCCCTTTAGTGTAAATTTGAAGGTGACGTTTCCAAAAAAGTGGTAATCTCTCCAACCAGTCACATTCTTTTTCTACTGTTTTTTACATCCTATAATTCTATGATGGTTGTCATAAAAAATAATTTCAATATAATATATATAAAAAAACTATTATTAAAATGAAAACACCATTATAAAACATTTTTCCATCAAACAAGAGGTGAATGTATCTCTCGTGAGTACGTAAGGAATACCATATCCGTGTATCGATACAATTCATATATCATCACCATTATTTTGGATTGGTTTTATGATGGAATAAATGAATATATATCATATTTATGATATAATGTTGATTTTGGAAATTTTAATTGTTCTTTACCTTTTTTCATTTAATCAATCAGATAATGAAATCTACATTCATGCATACGTATGATCTACCGTCTCCATGAACGATGTAATCTATTTTTATATTTGAACATTATGTGAATGATTATAAAAATTTATAAATTTTTTATATATTATGTTTATACCATGATTAAATTTCTAAAAATGAATATACTAAGATCAAATTAAAACGATCGAGACTTGTGAACATAAATATTCTTGGAAAACAAAGCAGTTGCCACTCAAAATAGTTAATTTAATAAAAGAATACTAATAATATAGTGATAAGATGTTATAAATAATTAAGAAATGGTATGATATTATTAGTGATATATAATAAATTAATAATAAATCTATATTTTTTATACATGTTTTTTATGTGAACAAATGAATACAATACTTGAGGAAAGGGTTTATTTCAAAATCTAAACATTATTAGAGATTATTTATGTTTATGTATCCACTGGGGAATATATAACTTCCATTTCCATGTTTTATTAAAATATCTTAAATTTTTTAATATTATCCAATAAATTTTTATTGTTATTTTTTCCCATGTTTTACATTTTACATAATAGTTTTAAAAGAATTTTTTTATAATTTTTCAAAATAATGTACTTTGGGATATTTCTGACAAAAATTCAAACTAATTTTTTTTTAAAATTATACAAAATGTGTCAATTTTCCCACCATCATTATTCCTTAATGTGTTTGAAATTCCAATACAATATTACTAGTTTATTTTCAAGTAAATTTTATTCCTTTATAATTGTGTCTCCTTTCCAAAAATAATAATAATGGAAATGATAATTACCACAAGAATTATATCAAGTGACCTTTTAAAATAAAATTCCTTCTAAGACTTCATCATTTGATATTAAATATAATTTATTTGGTATATGATCCAATAATACCATCCTTATTCTCTCTCTGAATGTATTATGTTTATGATGGCATGATGTTTACAAATCCTGTTACTTTTCCATGGGTTTGTAAATGAATAAATGTTTATGAAACATATTTCATTCATGGGTTAATGTATGATGAAGAATTTATGTTCTTATAGAACACATATATAAGGTATTCATAGTTTTATTGGTGGTACCTATATTTTCTTCCAATTCATTGGGTGAGGCTTTATATCTCTTGGCATAACAATGGGAAACTAGTCGATGGGCTCAATCTTCCATGGAAAATAGGTGTATCAGGATCCAATATGGGAAATATGTGAGTCATGATACACTATTTTTATGGTCTTGTTAGTTTATTGTGAAATATGAAATTTCATTATCTATTTCTTTTGTTTCAACACTTTTATGACTTGGTATTATGGTTCATGATATATTTATAATGATTTCTCACATTTATGATCCACGTTTTATGAAATTATAACGTTTAATCTAGGAATTTTGTTTGTGAACTATGAAAGGTTGGGTATAAACATCATAATCTATGTTCATGTTCACATAAAATTATTCTTATCATATGATTCTAAATTATCAGGTATTAATATCTTTAATATTTACCCTTACTAAGCATCTGAGCACACCACTTATTAAGTTTCCTTCAACAAGTGATGATGAAATGATTAATTAAGGTATTCCAAAGAGGAGTAATATCTGATAAGTTATTTGTGGTATATGTTGAACATATTTCAAAAAATAATAATATTTTATATATAATATACCAAAAAAAAGTAGGTATCTTAAGGCTGTGAATTTTTCCATTACAATACAGTGTAGTATTTACCAAAGGAGTCGGTATAATCACATGATAATTTCATTTTTTTGGTGGGGATAATATTTCAATGGATTGAATATTCATATAAATATATAAAATATTTTATATGAAACTATTTTTTCATTATACCTACTCTTTTTAAAAAGGATACACTACATTTAAATGTCCACATTCACAACCTTGAGATAAAACATGAATGACATGAGTAGGTCCACTATACAAAATTAGTACGTATGAGGCATGGATAACATAGACTCAACCAACTCCTCTTCCAAAATAACCAGTAGTACTCTAGCTACATGCCGGGTGAGGTCCTAATGATCTTACTCTTAATGGTTGTTCCTATATGGATTACCTACCAATGAAAATATATTCGAATGTCTAACAACAATATATATGATTCTCAAACCTACCACAACCTCAACACTCCACAGGGTATATCGGACAAAATGAATTTTTATGTTCTAAATTTCCATACTTTTGAAAAAACATGTAACCATCAGTGGGTGTCACTTGGATTCAAAAACTCTCAAATACAGTCCCAAAGAGATGTTTTTAGTCACTAGTCAAACCACTTCTCTATCCTGGTTCTGAACAACGTTGTCCAACATTGTCACCTTCCCTCGTGTTCTTCTTGGTGATTAATGGATGTTTTACTATTTTTGAAATTCTGTTCAATCTAAATACATTAACCAGAGATTATATTGTGTATAGGATCCGATCATCAAAACATCTCAATGTCACAAATGTGTCACCATCAAGAGTTAGTGTGAAGAACTAGATCTCCATGAACCCTTTAGAATAGTACATCACAATTGTAGTTTCCTACTTTATATGTATAAACTATCTAGACTAGTTTTATCTCAACATCCGAGGAATTAAATAGTTATTTTGTTTTAGTCTAATTACTAGCCCATGTCATTCTCAGATTACTATCCACCAAGGTAACAATATCCCACATCACATTGTACAATCTAAAATCATATATAGTGAAAGATTCCCTCTCCTCCCATTACCTGTCTCATCATGATCTAAGGTATTTATTATGTCCTATAACCATGAATCTGCATCCAGAGGGTCTTCATACCCTAAAAAAATGGATGCATTCTACTGAGGAATTTTTTATTTCAACTCTTCCACACTAGGGTCTCTTCGTGGGGCTACCTACATGGTCTATAAAAGATATAGGAATCACTATGAAAACTATGAATCAACATCCATTCCTAGTATAATAGTAGGTTTCATGGTTGGAAATACTAGAGTTAACACTAATGGATTATGGCTAATCAACTACAGAGCATAGTCATCACCACCCTCTCGATGCACGACTTGAGTACATCGTGGTGGGAAAGCTCCAAAAATTCAAAACAAATTCCTCAAATTGTATTTTATAATAGCATATGATACATGTATAAGAATATAATAGTTACAATTATTTTCTATAAAAATTTAATATCCCCTTTCATGTTCATGAATCTAGGTATGGGCGATGTATAAATCATAATAAATGAAATAGATAGTACCTACGTACCACTACTGAGGTCGGGTCAGGGTCAATTTCTCTTTTATAAGTTAGTGTTTTTGATATATAAAGTATTAATTGAATTTAAAATATGAAAACACCCCTTAAATTTAAATTGAAATCCCCATTTAATGACAAATTCTAAATTTTGGAATATAAATTCAATTATGTTAATTCTTATTTATATAGTAATCTTCTCAAAAGGATGAATTATATAAATAAAAATTTCTAATTTATAAAGGACAATACACTTCATAAATATAAATATTAATTTCATTTAACCACAACCCTAATCCCATTCTAGGACATGAAACCAATGATCTATGACAAAATGTTCCATAATTGACTACATAAGGTGTTTGCATCAAGTAATGTTGGAGAAGATGTTAGGATGATGTCGGAACATTATGTTACCAATTATATTTCTCTTTCCCCAATAATAATTTAATCACAATTCAATATATATATATATAAGGCAAGGAACACATAAAATCTCATAAAATATAAGCATGGGATGCACCTATATGACATTACATAATTCATGACATGTTAATCTTTACATTCAATCAATGATGCATGATTCAAACACATCATTTCTATACCATCAAAGGGAAAAATGAAATAATAAATAATAATAATAAACATCACACATCATGTGTGGCACCCAATGGTGAAATTGAAACAACTATAATAATAAGAATCCAAAACCATAATTCCCAACCCATGTAATTTTGAAATTCTCTTTACGTAGGTTGAAAACTCACAAGAACAGTATAATTACCAAATTTGATAATATTTTAGTATCTTTTTTTAGCATCAAAAACTAATAATTAATATAAAAGAAACCATTGATAATAATTTGTAACATCCCAAAACTAATTCATTAAAAATTAATAGAACATGGTCGGTCACATAGCCCAAAATGAACCTCCCCTATTACAAAGGCTTCTGACTAGGAGTGAGGTTCTTTCCTGATAAATCTGGGAATAGTATTTCACATAGTCCTTGGTTATGAAAGGGGTTTAATGTGATAAAAAACTCTTCCTTTTGGGTTTTACGGTGTCTTTATTTAGTCGAAACTCCAAACAGTTCTGACATATATAACATGGTACAACCCTTCATTCCAAAGGCAGGTGGTCCTTTTGTATTTCAAGAAAAATGAAGATTTAGAACACACATTGGTCGATAGGATTGGATTTGAGTCTCATCACACCCTTGTGGGGGGAATTGTTTCCAACCCTATGACCCTCTTATAGATTTAATAGATGATCATGAGTCTCTTCCTAATCCGGATACAGAAACGGTAACCCTAAAAAAGTGGCCATATATTAGATATATTTTATATATGAAGGGTAATATTTTTGGACTGTTTATCTATATATATAAAATATTATCTATATGATTACCTTGAATTTTATTTTCTTATATGTTGAAACTACATCACCAACTACATTTGAATATGTTGCTATGTCGGGAAGCATTTAGTATATCGAGGATGGGATTGATCCCTTGTGAGTTTTCCTAAATATCTTAAATATATCAGGAATAAAAACCCACATCATTTGTAAAACATGTAGAGTTTAACATCATTTTGAAAGGGAATATATGTGAGGGAACATTTTAATTGGGTATTTGGGCTCGATCCTCAGGGAGGCGTCCTATGTATTCCAGTTATCGAAGGAATTAGATTCATCCAAGCATAGTCACACCCTTCAGACTATCCCCACGGTGGATTCCTTTTTATAAATCATGTCATATCATGTCACTCATATATGATTACATCATGTGTTTTCCCGGACTGGGGTAGAGTCACAATGAAAATTACAAGACTATTGATCCTCCATAATCTGACGCAAGTCGTGCTCAATGTGAGAAACATAGGACATCATGTAATAAATCACATTTCATGTGGATATGGGAAAAATTTACTAGTAAAACCCTTTGAGTTTATTAAATATGGAGATCGGACCATAGGAACAATTCCTACGTCTCCTTGATATGGTAGGAATAGGAGTTCTCATACTTTAGTTGCATTCTCAATTCCCTGATGGATGAAAAATAATGATCAACCCATTGGAAATATTGGGTCTGGATGTTTGGATTTTTAGATACATGGTGGATTTGATATTGGGCCTTATGGAGGAATCCAAAATTTCATGGTTATATAAATGATCGAATTTATTATGGTTTAGTTCAATAGAGTGTTATAGACATGGGATTCCATTGTATGCAGGCTAGAAAAGGTTATCGAGTGCTGGGATGCCTTCTTGTCCTGGCCTACTTGTCTGCCTGACATATTCTGAGTGTCATGTTGACATGTCAAAGGATATATGGACATTCCAGGTTATACTACAAATAAGTCCAAATAAAATCATATGATCTAGTTGGCTTGTCTAAGGAATTTCTCATAATCTGAATGGCATGTATGAATGACATCACACTATCATGGATTACATGTCTTGAGGACATGACAGGACTAGGCTATTTTGTATTGCAATCCATCACAAGATCTCAGCTAATAATCTTATGGGGCATTCTATGATTCATTTTTCATTACATTTTGTAATCGGGAAGGAGAGAAGACACACTTGGAGGTTGTCACATGAGTTAGTTTGATATGTTTGGTGGGTGTTGCATGGAATGGATGGATAATCTAGGGTATGTCGCATGATATGAATAGAATGTATAAAGGAAATCACATGATCATGATTGACTTTTATAGAGGACATCAGGAAATTCATTTTACATGATCTATTTTCATCATGGGACCCATCTGATATGCAATGTTGCCACCATATGATTTGGGTGACAATTAGAGAATAAATTGCAATGTTTGGATGATGATCTTGGAATATTTCCTGAGACTCTGGTGGAATGACTAGGGGCTCCATGTGACCTACATTGACATATCTAGGTGACTTCACATGATCAAAATTTTATACGAGTGGAGCATTGTGTGATATGGGTGACAATTCCTCGTGTTGTTTCATGACCTGTGTGGTTCATGTGAAGTACATGAGGATCACCGTATATGTTCTTCCCATAAGTATCTCATATTTTCATCCTTGTTTGATATTTTTAACAAATATATAACTTATATTTGTTCAGTGTTAGATTGTTTAAATATCTCATGATTTTGATGATATGAGAGATGTCCCTAGAATAACCTGCTAGAATTCATTCATGGGATCTACAAGTGATCACGCAAAGATCATATGAATTCCACATGATCACTAGATTGTTCGCTAAACATTACCTGATGGAAATCATTTCTGGTCACAATATTGGATACTTTGAGAAATACTCTTTGATTCATGTGTTTTCCGATGTGAGGATCCAAGGATGGAGTTTTCATGATGGGTTTGGGAATTTATAGGCGTCACCACCCCATTCATAGTCCACATTTACTAGTACATATTATACATATTAAGGATAGATCCGGTGGATGGTTTTGATGTCATGTGTTTTCACTTTGTCTCATTATAGGGTTTTCTGGGGGAATTTCATGATTTTCTGCTACCATAAGACTATCTTTTCAATGCCTCATTTACTGAATTATATCTAATTAATTGGATATTTCTTAGTCATGTGGACATGTGGAAGGGGCTCTTAAAATGATGCTCTGATGTCTCTAGGAAGCATTACATGATCATGATTCCTGTTTAAATGCTTTAGTGTGATATAAGATTCTTTTCTTGGACATTTTGTGAGACCATGTTGGCTTGTTCGAGGGACATCATGAGATCAAGCTAACATGTCAAGAGGGATTCTACAAGATAATTTTAAGATGTCAATGGGGATTCTGTGGGATCAATAGTGATCATCTAGGATGCACAACCCATTTCATGTTATATTAATGCATCTTCCCATTGTAAGAAGATTCCATTATTATATTTTTCATTTCATTTTTTCATTACACAAACTTTTGGTTTCTCGTGAGGTTGTATGAGTTTTGTCGAAGATAATTACTCTACCCAATGATCATGTGTTTCTTGACCAATAGAGGGTGCTATGGTGTTTTAAGATAATTAATATTGATAAACCTTTATGTTATTCTTTAGAACTGAAGGGAGAGCATAGTACCACCTAGACATGTTTTACGCCCTTCATATGATGAGGTTGACAAAAAAAATGATATTATATAAAAACTAAGACATGTATCCAAGTATTACATGTTGTATTTTAAGATTCATGGGGGTGTTAGATGAGTTTTACAACAACAAAAGGATCCCTCATTTTCCCTCATATTTCATTATTTATTTTTCAAAATCTACGGGATCTGACGAACATTTTAGACCATTTTTAAAGAAAATCATTATCCCCGTCGATGATCCATCCTGTGAAAAACAAAGGTTCATTTGGTAATGTGATAGAATTTCGTGGAAAACCTCATCAGTTTGTCTTATGTAAATATAGGGGGAGCACAAGATCCCATAGAAATGACTAAATCCCTTCATGTGACAAGGGTGACATGCCATGGGGCTTTCTCACAGCGAGAAGAAAATACCTCCTTGGGATTGAGGTGTCTTGTGAACAACTTTGGTGCATCATGTGATATTTAAAATCATAAGAGGATCTCACATTCAGATATTTTTCTCCATAATTTCCAAATATTTTGGGGTGGTTTGTGAGGTGTCTGCCAAATTATATTTCGTGAGAGTTTGGGGAGCTCATTTGGATACCGGCATATGATCATCGAGCATCTAGGACTCCTTCCCAGGGGAAGAATGACTTTTTAAAGGGGTTAGATATATCATTTATATGTTATACATTTCACGTGGATCCTTCTCCGGAACATCTGAAGGTCTTGTGATTGATTGTATCTTGGAAGCTAATGTGATACATGTGTTCTAGGAAACATATTCTTCATTTAATTTTTAGGGAACATAATATTCATATTTAGGTAGTTATTTCCTTTTTGGATTTTTAGATATTCATTTGGATGGAATCAATAATTTTCTCAATGGTTGTGGTATCCAGACTTACGAATGGAGATCTATTCATCCCTACATATCCCGTAATGGAATTATTCAAGACTCACAATGTTCATGAATGTGAAACTCATTAAGCAGGTCTGACTCATACATCGAGGTTGTCATTGTTTCCATTTAATGTCGTAGTTGGGCCTGGGATTAGAGATTTAGGAGTTACTTCATTTCTTGTGATAATATGAATAATCCCACACATATTTTTTTGATAATCCTTATAGTTTAATGTTATTTGAAAAATATGTGAGCTCGCCGATGTCAAAAGTAAATGTTGTGAAAAAACCTGAGAATGGAGGTTGGGTTGTCAGCATGTATCCATTGATGAAATCAATCAAGCCACGTGTTGTTATTGAATGAAATATCTACGCACAATCAAAATCCATACGTAGTGAAGGGGGTATTTTTATGTACATTTTTTGTTGATGGGCCTAGGATTGGATGTCTGGTTGTTACATCATATCATGTAATGATAGGAATAATTCCACACATAGTTCTAGAAACTCATAATTTTTAATGTCATATTGAAAGGACATAAGCCATGATATTTAACATCACACAAAAGGACTCATAGTATTCATTTTCAGGGTTTTTATTCAGAACCATTGTAACCATATTTTGAATTTACATGTCTTGGTTATGCAGGGAGAACCCTTATTAGAATTACTAATCTCACCTGATCTATGACCTATGTGTGAAATAAGGAATGGAAATAGCTACCCACAACATGGGGATAATTGGAGGGAATTCTAGGTAATTTTATATGAGGTGGTGGATGGAAGACTCTCCATACATCCCTACATATATCATTAAAATGAGAATCATGTGATACGTTGTTCTAGAGAGCCATGCAGTTTAGTTTCGTGTGGAATGGACATTATGCCATGCAGTTTAAAGTGATATGGTGTGGATGTGGAGTAATCGATGTAAGAGAAGAAGAATGTTATGAATGGGCCCAAGAATGGTGGTCTGGTAATCATAACATATCCTTTTATGGAAGGAACCTAGACACATATAGTTCTTGGAAACTGTATATTTTAGTGTTATGTGATGTGGAAATCAACTATGATATTTAACAACTTGTGATAAGGACATGGGTCACTCAACATGGAAGAAGAGAATGTTTTTGGGACCATGAATGGTGGTTTGGGAATCCCTATGTATCCCATTTTGGAATGAATCAAGCCACATGTAGTTCTTGTATAAATATATTCCTTATATGGATCTGAATCTCATATAAGGACATGGGAATTTCATTATTATTTTTCAACGATCTAACTAGTGTCCATTGAATTGTCAGTGAGATGATGAATCCCTTGCAGTTTAATGACAGGGAGTAATATTTCATCTACACAGCTTTAACATCATGTAGTCAGGATGAGAAACACTATGATGTTTAAAGTGTTTCATCCCAAAATGGTTTCATATAGTTGAATGTTATGTGACCATGACATATTTTTTTAAGTTTAATGTCTTGAAACTAGGATAATAGGAGTCATGTTGTTTAACCTATTTCTTTCAGGATGAGAGTATTTTGATGGAAGATATGGAAGGTATTTTTCAAGAAACCTTACATTAGTGGGGGTGTGACACACTCTCCATCAATTATTTTCACCATGTAATATTCCTTGTGATTGAATTTATGTATGACATATGTCCCTTCCCTTTTGGGTTCCAGATTTAGAGACAGCATTTCTAGTATCATTGTGGATTAGTAAATTTATGTATGACATAAATCGATATTTTTTATACATGTTTTTTGAATGTGAACAAATAAAGACAATACTTGATGAAAGGGTTTATTTCAAAATCTAATCATTATTCGAGGTTGTTTATGTTTATGTATCCACTGGGGAATATATCTCTTCAATTTCCATGTTTTATTAAAATATCTTTAATTTTTTAATATTATCCAATAATTGTTTAATATTATTTTTCCCAAGTTTTACATTTTACAAAATATTTTTAAAGGAATATTATTATAAGTTTTCAAAATAATGTACTTTGGGATATTTCTGAAAATAATTCCAAATAAATGTTTTTTAAAATTATACAAAATGTGTTGATTTTCCCACCATCATGATTCCTTAATGTGTTTGAAATTCCAATACAATATTACAAGGTTATTTTCAAGTAAATTTTATTCCATTATAAATGCGTCTCTTTTCCAAAAATAATAATGGAAAGGATAATTTTCACAAGAATTATATCAAGTGGCGTTTTAAAATATCATTCCTTCTAAGACTGAATTATTTGATATTACATATAATTTACTGGGTATATAATCCAATAGTACCATCCTTATTCTCTATCTGAATGTATTATGTTTATGATGGCCTGATGTTTACAAATCTTGTTACTTTTACATTGGTTTGTAAATGATGAAATGTTTATGAAACCCATTTTATTCATGGGTTAAAGTAGGATGAACAATTTATGTTCTTATAGAACACATATATAAGGTATTCATAGTTTTCTTGGTGGTACCTATATTTTCATCCAATTCATTGGGTGAAGCTTTATATCTCTTGGCATAAAAATGGTAAACTTTTCAATGGGCTTAATCTTCCATGGGAAATAGGTGCATAATGATCCACTATGGGAAATATGTGAGTCATGATACACTATTTTTGTGGTCTAGTTGGTTTATTGTGAAATATGAAATTTCATTCTCTATTTATTATGTTTCCACACTTTTAAGACTTGGGATTATGGTTCATGATTTATTTATGGTGATTTCTCACTTTTATTATCCATTTTTTCTAAAATGATACCGTTTATTCTAGGAATTTTGGTTGTGGACTATGAAATTATCGGTATAAACTTCATAATCTATGATCATGATCAGATAAACTTATTCTTATCATATGATTTTAAATTATCAGGTATTAATATCTCCAATATTTACACTTACTAAGCATCTATGCTAACCATTTATTCATTTCTCTTCACTAAGTGATGATGAAAGGTTTAATTAAGGTATTCCTAAAAGGAGTAATATATGATAAGTTATTTTTGGTATATTTTGAACATATTTCATAAAATAATAATATTTTATATATAATCTACCAAAAAAATTAGGTATCTCAAGGCTGTGAATTTGTCCATTTCAATGCATTGTAGTCTTTACCAAAGGAGTAGGTATAATCACATGAGAATTTCATTGTTTTGGTGGGGATAATATTTCAATGTATTGAATATTCATCTAAAAATATATAATATTTTATATGAAGCTTTTAGGTCATTATACCTACTCCATTAGTAAATGATACACTTCATTTAAATTTCCAAATTCACAACCTTGAGATAAAACATGAATGACATTAGTAGGTCCACAATATATAATTTGTACGTATGAAGCATGGCTACCTTAGCCTCAACCAACTCCTCTTCCCAAATAACCAGCTGTACTCTAGCTACATGATGGGTGATGTCCTACTAATCTTACTCCTAATGGTTGAGCTTATATGTATTACCTACCACTGAAAATAGATTGGAAGGTCCAACAACAATATAGATAATTCCCAATCCTACCACAACCTCAACACTCAACAGGGTATATGGGACAATATGACTTTTTATGTTATAAATTTTCATAATTTTGAAAAAACATTTAACAATCAATTGATGTCAATTGGATTCAACAACTCCCACATGTAGTCCCAAAGAGATGTTTCTGGTCACTAGTCAAACCAATTCTCTATCTTTGTTCTGAACAACATTGTCCAATATTGTCACCTTCCCTAGTGTTCTTCTTGGTGATTAATGGATGGTATACTATTTTAAAAATTGTGGTCAATCTAAATACATTAACCATAGATCAAATGGTGTACATGATCCCATTATCAAAACATCTCAATGTCACGAATGTGTCACCATCAAGAGTTAGTGTGAACAATCGGATCTCCGTGAACCAATCAGAATAGTACATCACAATTGTAGTTTCATACATTATATGTATAAAATATCTAGCCTAGTTTTCCCTCAACATATGAGGAATGAAATAGTAATTTTATTTTACTTTGATTACTATCCCATGTCATTCATGGATTATGATCCACCTGGGTAACAACATCCCACATCACTTTGTATAATATAAAAGTATATATATATATTCACTCTCCTCACATTATGTGTCTCATCATGATCTAATATATTTATAATGTCCTCTAACCATGACTCTGAATCTAGAGGGTCTTCATACCCTAAAAATGGATGTATTATTATAACATCTCTCATTTTTATCACATAAACTTTCATTACATTTTACAAAACCGAGGATCTTTATGGTTTAGTGTCTTGGAAACCAGGAACTTTAAACATGAAAACATAAAAGATTCTTCTAAAACACTTGAAAGGCTTATCCTCATGTTCATCCTAGGTTCATTACTGCATCTCATAAACTGGGGACATACATCAAATGAAAGGGTGAGAAAAAGGCCCAGTAAGGGAAACAAGAGAAACATTTTACATGTGAACTTGAGATACTTTAATAAGGTCATGAAAAGAACATTAAGGCATGAGAAAGAAATTATGAGGAATATCATAATAAAAATAAAATTTTTCATAACTTGAAGATGTGGCTACATCATTTAACATACTAAATCATTAACATATCACCAAGGTCTATCCCCAAGGTGTCATTTGAAAATTACCAAGGTTATTCACCAAGGTATCGTGAAAATTGTAATCTCTAGTCGTTACATCATTACCCAACGCATTGGAGCGCTATCAGGGCGCACCCTTAAATTTTCCTTTATTATCATGTGAGCCAAATATATCATCATAAAATATTTAATAAATAACCCATATATCATAAAATAAATGGGTTTCATTTCATAATCATAACGTTTTAAAAACTGCTTAAAGACATGATCTTTATTGTCACTTTAAAACCCACAGAAGGGGAGAGCGGGTTTCATGTATGTAAATCAAAGAATTTAAAATAGAACATTTTTATATGTGTGTGAATACCCCTGTATAAATAAGAGCTTTGAGTATTCACTTTATATCATAAAACAATTTTGAGAAAAGAGAGAGGCATTTTGAGACGAAAATTCTGCAGCATAACAGCTATGTTTCGGGGTTTTAGAGAACATTGAAAAGAGAGGGGACATGGGTCACCCACTCATAAATGATCCATAAAATAGTATAGGGACAGAATATAAAGTATTTAAGAGAATGGTAATGAAATCTCAATGATATACCATATGAAATGAATAACATGAAAGGATGACAAAAAAATAACATTTCTCTTATAAAAATTCGACAGCCTAACGGCACCACTTAAACTTCAACAAAAATGAATTGATGAGATCAAAAAGGGTCTCTCATAATATTAACATAAAAGTTCAGTATGATAGATATAGATATCATACCACAAAAGAAATTAACTTGAAAGACTTTACAAGAAAATAGAACTTGAAAATGCGAAGGGTGAATGAATCCCTTAAAAATTCGGCAGCCTAACGGCGTCACTTAAACTTCAACAAAAATGAATTGATGAGATCAAATAGGTTCTCTCATCATAAGAACATAAAATTTCAGTATGATAGATATAGAGATCATACCCAAAAATAATAAAAAGGAACTTTCAAGACTTGACATGGAAATTAGAACTTTGAAAAATTAGAAGGGTGAAAGAACCACTTAAAAATTCGGCATCCTAATGGCGCCACTTAAAACATCAAAAAACTGAATTGAAGAGGTCAAATTGGGTCTCTCATCATATTATCATAAAAGATCAGTATGATAAATATAGAGATCATACCCCAACATAATAAAAAGGAACTTCAAATACTTGACATGAAAGTAGATCTTTGAAAAAAAGAGAAAGGTGAACGAATCCCTTGAAAATTCAGCAGCCTAACGGCGCAACTTAAACATTCTTAAAACGAAATGATGAGAGTAAGAGGGGGTATCTAATAATATGAACATAAAAAAGGAAAGTATAATGAATATAGAAGAACCTCCTCCAACATAAGAACATGGGGCATAAAATAATGACATAAAAGAGATCACTTAAAAAGAAAGAGAGGGGTCGGATCCCTTACCTTAAAATGTAACTCTTAAAACTCAAAGATTTGGACCTTGAGGGCTTGAGGGAACCTTGGGAGGACTCCTTGGGAGGTAAGGAGACCAGAACATCGTTTGGGGAGAGTTGGGAGTGAAAAATAAAGGATGCAAGGGTGGGTATCTATAGGGAAAGTGAGGGGACAAGGCATTAATGGCCAAGGGACACCTCACAATTGCTTTTCTCAAAACCATGTGCTCTCCCTTGGCATTTACCATGGAGTTAGGCCACATGGGGCCCCCAAAACAATAATTCATCACCCTTGGCCGGCCAAACCTTAAAATATCTCATTAAATCATCATGACACAGTTATGAGATCATTAAACATACCGAAACCCTAAAACTGTATTTTTACTATTCACTAAAAATTCAACTTTCTCAGAAAAATCCAAATATTTCACCTTAACAAAATATCAATGCTCTGATTTCAAAAATGAACTCCATTTTATAAAAATATTTTTCTAAGTATTTTTAATTTACTTTTTAAATAAAACACTATTCATCGAGAATTCATTTTTTCAGAAAAATCCCCAAAAATTACCATAACATAATATCGATGCTCTGAGTTCAAAAATAAAGTCATTTTTATAAAAATAATTTTATAATTATTTTTAATTAAATTTTTAATTAAAAAACACTATTTATCCGAAAAAACTAATACTTGGCTAATAATTTATGAAACCATTATTTGCCCATTTTATTGAATCACATTACTTAATCTAGGTGTCTAAATTATATTAAAACTTTTTTTGAGCGAAATTACTAATCCATTTGGTCACATTACTAATCTTAAGCATAAAATCACTATTCATAATTTACTATTCATCAAAAATCAAGTTGATCTTATTAGACTCTAAATTTCGTACTGGACATAATTGTAGAACACCATTTTTTGAATATCATTACACGTTTTTAATTATTTAAGGATTACATAAACATTTTTAAAATATCTTTTTTCTAAAATTCATCAAAAATATGCATACTATATTTATCTGGTCATTTGAAAATTAATAAACCTCATCATAAGAAGAAATCCCAATTTTTATTTAAAACAAATGATTACACAAGGCAGTTACGGTCTCCTTACATAGCCCCTTATCACACCAGCATAAGACCTAAGTGTAAGGTGTGCTAAGGTGAGAGAATCTGAGGGAGGCTTGACTAACATCGCACGAGTAGTAATTTCTATCAGTTTGAACTTCTCGCAAAGGTGATTCCGTTCTAGCTTCACACGATGATGTTCGGCTTGGGTTTGGTCCAGAGAAAAGCCCAGTGGTGCAACCTCCTTCCCAAGTTCTGTTAGATGGGATTAGATCGGTCCAAGACTACTCGGTGAGGCCATCGAATCTCCTTTTTATAATAATTAACCAAGATTACTTGTATTTAGATACAATAATCAAAACATTTAGTTTCCAGGGGTCATATTGACCAATGGTCATATAACAATCAAAAACCAATGGTCTCATTTTAATTATACTCATGTTATCAAATGAAACATTTTTTTGAGTATAAAAAACAAAATACAATAACACATAGAATTAGGAAACAATATTTATTCAAAATTTCAGTTCGTTACAATTATACTGATAAAATTTGTATTTCAACTCTTCCACAGTTGGGTTAGGTCGTGGGGAAACCTACATGGTCTGTAAAAGATGTAGGAATCACTCTGAAAACTAACAATCAACAACCATTCCTAGTATAATAATAGGTTTCATGGTTGGAAATACTAGAGGCAACACTAATGGATTATGGCTGATCAACTGCAGAGCATAGTCATCACCACCCTCCCGATGCACGACATCAGGACATCATGGTGGGAAAGCTCCAAAAATTCAAAACAAATGCCTCAACTTTTATTTTATAATAGCATCTAATACATTTATAATAATATAATAGTTATAATTATTTTCTAATAATAACTAATATCCCTCTACATGTTCATGAATCTAGGTATGGGTGATATATAGATCAGAATAAATGAAAGAGATAGTACCTACTTACCACTATTGAGGTCGGGTCAAGGTCAACTTATCTTCTATAAGATAGTGTTTCTGATATATGAAGTATTAATTGAATTTAAAATAGGAATACACCCTTTAAATTTAAATTTAAATCCCCATTTAATGACATCTTCTTCATTTTGGAATATAAATTCATTTATATTAATTCTTATTTATATAGTAATCTTCTCAAAAGGATGAATTATATAAATAAAAAATTCTAATTTATAAATAACCATACAATTCATAAATATAAATATTAATATCATTTTACCACAACCATAATCTCATTCTAGGACATGAAACCAATGATCTATGACAAAACTTCCATAATTGACTACATAAGGTGTCAGCAACAAGTAATGTTGGAGAAGCTGTTAGGATGATGTAGGAACATTAAGTAACCAATTATGTTTCTCTTTACCATACAATAATTTAATCACAATTCAATATATATATATATATATATCATTCAAGGAACACATAAAATCACAAAAAATATATGCAATTGGATGCACCTATATGAAATTACATAATTCACGACATGTTAATCTTTACATTCAATCAATGATGCATGATTCAACACGTCATTTCTATACCATCCAAGGGAAAAATTAAATCTTCAATAATAATAATAATAAACATCACACATCATGTGTGTCACCCAATGGTGAAATTGAAACACTATAATAATAAGAATCCAAAACCATAATTCCCAAGCCATGTAATTTTGAATTTCTTTGTACAAGGGTTTGAAACTCCCGAGAACAGTATCATTAAAAATTTGAAAATATCTTAGTCTCTTTTTTTACCTTAAAAACTAATAAGTAATATAAAATAAACCATTGATAATAATTTTTAACATCCCAAACCTAATTCACTAAAAAGTAATAGAACATGGTTAGTCACATAGCCCAAAATGAACCTCCCCTATTCCAAAGGCTTCTGACATGGAGTGAGGGTCTTTCCTGATAAATATGGGAATAGTATTTCACCTGGTTCTTGGTTATGAGAGGAGTTTAATGTGATAAAAACTCTTCCTTTTGGGTTTTACTGTGTTTTTATTTAATGGAAACTCCAAGCAGTTCTGACATCCCTAACATAGTACAACCTTTCTTTCCAGAGGCAGGTGGTCCTTTTGGGTATCAAGACTAATGAAGATATAGAACACACATTGTTCTATAGGATGGGATTTGAGTCTCATCACACTCTTTTTGGGGGAATTTGTTTCCAACTCTATGACCCTCTTATAGATTTAATAGATGATCATGAATCTCTTCCTAATCCCAATACAGAAACAGTAACCCAAATAAAGTGGCCATATATTAAATCTATTTTATATATGAAGGGTAATATTTTTGGAGTGTTGATCTATATATATAAAATATTTTCTATATGATTACCTTAAATATTAGTTTCTTATAATTAGAAACTAAATCACAAATTACATTAGAATATGTTTCCATGTAGGGCAGCGTTTAGTATATTGAGGATGAGATTGATCCCTTGAGAGTTATCCTATATGTCCTAAATATATCAGGAATAAAAACCCACATCATTTGTAAAAACTATAGAGTTTAACATCATTTTGAAAGTTATTATGTGTGAGGGGACGTTGGAATTGGGTATTTGAGCTCGATCCTCAGGGAGGTGTCCTATGTATCCTAGTTATAGAAGGAATTAGATTCTTCCTTGTTTAGTCACACCCATCACACTATCCCCAAAGTGGATTCATTTTTATAAATCCAGTCATATCATGTCACTCATCCATGATTACATAATGACGATTCCTTGAATGGGGTAGATTCACGATGAAAATTACAAGACTATTGAACCTCCATAATCCAACGCAAGTCGTGCTCATTGTGAGAAACATGTGACATCATGTAATAAATCTCATTTCATGTGGATGTGGGACATATGTACTAGGAAAACCCTTTGAGTGTATTGAATATGGAGCTCAGACCATAGAAATAATTCCTATGTATCCTTGATATGGTAGGAATAAGAGTTCTCATAGTTTTGTTGCATTCTCAATTCACTGATGGATGAAAAATAATGATCAACCCATGGGAAATATTGGGTCCAGATGTTTGGATTTTCAGACACATGGTGGATTTGATGTTGGGCATTAGAGAGGAATCCAACCTTTCATGGTTATATAAATAATCCAATTTATCATGGTTTAGTTCAATAGAGGATTATATACCAGGGAGTCCATTGAATGTAGGCTAGATAATGTTATCGAGTCATGGGATGCCTGCTTGTCTAGGCCTACTTGTCTACCCGACATGTGATGAGTGTCATGTTGACATGTCGAAGAATATATGGACCTTCCAGGTTGTATTGTAGATACGTCCAAATAAAATCACATGTTCTAGCTGACTTTTCTAAGGAATGTCTCATAATCTTAATGGAATGTATGAATGACATCACAAGATATTGGATTACATATCTTGAGGACATCGCAAGACCAGGCTATTTTGTTTAGAAATCCATCACAATATCTCAGTTAACAATTCTAGGGGGAATTCTATGATACATATTTCTTCCCATTGTGTAATCGGGAAGGAGAGATGACACGCTTGGAGGGTGTCACATGAGTTAGTTTGATATGTTTGGTGGGTGTTTCATGGAATGGATGGATAATCTAGGGTATGTCGCATGATATGAATAGAATGTATGATGGAAATCACATGATCAAGATTTAATTTTATAGAGGACATCAGGAAATCAATTTTACATGATCTGGTTTCATCATGGGACCCATCTGATATGCAATGTTTCCACCATATGATTTGGGTGACAATTAGAGAATAAATTGAAATGTTTGGATTATGATCGTGGAAGGTTTCTTGAGACTCAGGTGGAATTACCAGGAGCTCCATGTGACCTACATTGACATATCTAGGAGACATTTCATGATCAATATTCTATTCTAGTGGAGCATCGTGTGATATGGGTGACAAGTCCTCGTGTTGTTTCATGACCTATGTGGTTCATGAGAAGTATATTAGGATCACCATATATGTTCTTCCCATAAGTATCTCATATTTTCATCCTTGTTCGATCCTTTTAATGCATATATGACTTATATTTGTTCAATTTTAGCCTTTTTAAATATCTCATAATTTAGATGATATGAGATATGTACCTAGAATAACCCGCTAGAATTCATTCATGTGATCTACAAGTGATCACACAAAGATCATATGCATTCCACGTGATCACTTAGATTGTTCCCTAAACATTACCTGATGGAAATCATTTCTGATCAAAATATTGGACACTTTGAGAAATCCTCTCCGATTCATGTGTTCTCTGATGTGAGGATCCAAGGATGAGGATTTCATTGTGGGTTTAGGAATTTATAGGCATCACCACCCCATTAATATGCCACATTTCATAGTATGTATTGAACGTATTAAGGATATATCTGTTGGATGGTTTTGATGTCATGTATTTTCACTTTGTATCACCATAGGTTAGTTTGGGGGCATTTTATGATTTCCAGCTACCAGATGACTATCTTGTCAATTCCTCATTTACTGAATTATATCTAATTAATGGGATCTTTCCTAGTCATGGTGGATTGTGGAAGTGGATCTTAAAATGATTCTATGAAGTCTCTAGGAAGAATTACAATATTAGGATGTCTGTTTAAATGCTTTAGTGTGATCTAAGATGTTTTTCTTGGACATTTTGTGATACCATGCTGGCTTGTCCAAGTGACATCATGAGATCAAGATGACATGTCAAGAGGGATTCTACAAAATAATTCTAACAGGTCAAGGGGGGTTCTGTGGGATCAATAGTGATCATCCAGGATTCTCAAACCCATTTCATGTTATATTAATGCATCTTCCCATTGTAATAAAATCCCATCATTACACTTTTTATTTCCTTTTTTTGGTACAAAAACATTTGGGTTTCTCATGAGGTTGTATGATGTAACGTCCCGGTTCTGGGTGCCACACAACGGGTGCCCCAAACCTGGTTCGCCAAGTGACCTCAAGCACATTTCCCCAAATGCCAGAGGCTGCCGACTAGCAGCGAGGGCCCAGGTCTGATAGTGGAGAAACTATGCCCTCATTTGTCAAAGTGTAGCGCAGTGGAATACAAAATAAAACATACAACAAACAGTGGAAGCAGTAAACCATAAACAATTGAAATAAACAACAGTATTGGATATAACCAGCAGTATATAAATGATGATGATACATGTCTCAAGTTCTATGAAAACAACCTAAACATGTTATACATCAATACGATACAACCAAAAGTAGAGTACAACAAAACAAAGCAAAACAGCTGGCAGGGGCATCGTGAGCCTAGGCTCGGTCCCATGCCCTCATATTCCTCAGCAGTAATCATGTACCTGTATAGGGACTCTTTCCCTTGTCTACATCAGTAGTAACGTAATCTGTTTGGGCCAAAAAGCGTGACCCAAATAGGGTGTGATAAATATATCTCAGTAGGTACCCACCAAAGGCTCGTGCCCAACTGCGTGTAAGCATGCAACAATAGTGTGCAATAGTAAAATGCAATAAAGTAAGAAGTACTAAAAAGTAACTAACTTAACAATTAAATTTTCATTTTATTATTCATTTAATCCATTAAATTTAGTATCGTTTTGTGCTTAACAGCAGCGAGCCCTCAGGCCAACCAGTATCTTTCCCTCTGGATAATATAGTGAACCACGCCCTCAGGCTATATAGAATCCAACCACCAGGTATTGCCCTCAGGCGTAACAGAAATTTCCCTCAGGCGTAGGAAGTGTCGCCCTCAGACACCGAAGTCAAGCCCTCAGGCACAAAAGGTTTCCCTCAGGTGAAATAATGACAGCCCTCGGGCTAAAACAGTCACGCCCTCAGGCTAATACAGTACAGAGCCCACAGGCTAATCACAACAACGCCCTCAGGCTAAACAGGTAACCAATCCATTCCCAACAGGTAAAAAAGTATTAGACAAGAAATTCCTCTCAAGGAAATTCTAAAATTACTACTTTAAAGGCATACCCTTGGGTATCCTGGCCAAATGGGTAAATAGTGGAACACACCCCTGGGGTGGTCCCGTATCCAAGAAACGATCCCAACCAGCATTTTTATTATCACAATTTAAACCCCTAAACAATTCTAGGAATTAACTATATCAACGGCCTCAGCCACACGACACCCCAACATGGGTTCGTTGCCAAAAATGCACAAAACACACATCAGTTGGAAAACTATACACCAATCCACCTACCTTAAATGACAACGAATGTTATACCCGAACACCGACTCCAGAAATTCCCAAGAATGATGTAGATCAGACGAAGAAAAAAACCCATTCAAACATAAATAAATTACATTAGGAGAAGAATTGGTATGCAACACGCTAGGAAAAGAGAGGGCTTACCTGTGTGGTTCCAACGAGATCGTCTGAGGCGGAAACCGATTCCAAATGAACACCTGGAAGATATTCAAAGGTCCGGCCTCCTCCCTTGCCTCCAAAATGGCTCAAATGCCTCCTCTGCCAAAAGAGGAGGCTACTGCCTGTTTTGAGCTGAAAAAACAATGTACACGGTGTGTACTTCCAAGTACACGGCGTGTACTACATTCATTTAACTGTTCACCTGGCGACTATCCGCCAGCGCGACACTGTTTACCTGCCGATCATAGTACACGACATGTACTCCTGAGTACATGGCATGTACTGCCACCCAGCTGGCGGCTGCTCCACCACCTTACTAATTTGTCCTGCCGACTGACTACACTGCGTGTAAAGGACCACTACATGGCGTGTAGTCGGTTCCTACACCCTTTGTTGCTGGCAAGGTGACAGTCCCCGTGTACTCATTCCTACACGACCAGAAGTACATGACGTGTGGAAAAAGTACACGGCGTGTAGTTCCAAATTTTAGGATTTTTCCCATTTTCCATATTTTATTACAAACACTTAAGGAAAAGGAATAAGAAGAAACCCGTACCTCAAAGAGAAGAACTGGGTTCTTACAAATTTCTACCCTTATAGAAATTCGTCCCCGAATTTCCCTTGAAAGGGTGGAGAAGATATAGCTGTGAACAAATCCGGCCATTGAGCACAAACGTCGGCCTCCCGCTCCCAGGTCTCGTCCTGCACTCGGCCATGCTTCCATAGCACCCGTACGAGAGGAACTGTCCAGCCTTGGAGAACTTTCATGATCCTATCAATGATACAAATCTAATGCTCCTCAAAGGACCCATCTGCCTCCATCTCAACCTCCTCAGGCAGAAAAATGTGAGACGGGTCTGAATGATAGCGACGCAACTGAGATACGTGGAAGGCATCATGCATGGCTCGATACAGCTGCGGTAACAGCAACTGATAAGCAACCATCCTGAATCTCTCAAGAATCTCAAATGGTCCCATATATCGTGGTGAAATTTTACCCTGCCTCCTGATCCGCTTGTGTCCCAGCCTCGGTGAAATACACAAGAAAACCCGATTCCCGACCATGAGCTCCAAAGGTCTTCTGCGGCGATCAACATATGATTTCTGACGAGACTAATTGGTATCCATTCGCTTCTGAATCAACTAGACCTGCTCAGAATTCTCCTGCACGAGACGTGGTCCCAGCAAAGCTGCCTCACCTACCTCTAACCAGCACAAGGGTGATTGGAATAGCCTACCGTATAAAGCCTCGTATGGTGCCATCTCAATAGTCACCTGGAATCTATTGTTGTAGGCAAACTCGACTAAGTGTATATGCTTCTCCCAAGATCCCCCAAAGTCTAGGACGCATGCATGTAGCATGTCCTCTAGCACCAGTATTATACTCTCTTACTGGGCATCTGTCTGAGGGTGGTATGTTGTGCTCAGAAGCACCTGTTTACCCAGCGCCCTCGGAAAACTCTTCCAGAAACGAGACGTAAAGTGGGCATCCCTATCTAAAATGATAGAATGAGGGAACCCATGAAGATGTACGATCTCTCAGAAATACAGCCATTTGAGCTCATCAACACTGAAGGTCTCTTTGATCAGAAATATGTAAGCTACATTCATGAGTCTATCCAAAACAACCCACACGACATCGTCGCCACGAGGTGACCTTGGAAACCCAGTCACGAAATCCATCGCGACATCATACCATTTCCACTCCAGAATGGGTAACTTCTGTAAGATTCCAGCTGCTCTCTGATGCTCCACCTTCACCTACTGAAAGGTGGAACACCTCATAAACAAACCAGATACATCTCTCTTCATACCCGGAAACCATTACTAACATCTCTATTCACGGTACATGGAAACGCAAAACCTCATCATCGCCTATCGTCCAACCAGGAGGAGGGTCCTCACTTGCCACCGACTCCTGCAGAACAAGGCCTTCTGAATTAGATAGTTGTCTCATCCTCACTCTATCCAGGAGGGTAGAAGTCACAGCTAAAGTTGGAAGAAAATTCTTCCCCTGACTGTCGTGCACCTCCAGATGCAGCTCAGAGAACAAGACCATGAGCTCCCACTCACCACTGGCCTCCTGCACTACCGGTATCTAAGTCTTCGGGCTCAGTGCATCAGCTAATGCATTACCTTTACCAGGTGTATAGGCAAGCTCAAAATCGATGGACTGTAGGTACTCGACCCACCTTCGTTGCCTCAGATTCAGGTCACGCTGTGTAAATATATACTTGAGGCTTTTGTGGTCAGTGAAAACAAAAAAATGCTCCCCCAATTGATAATGTCTCCAATAGAACAACGCAGGAACAATTGCTGCCAACTCGAGATCATGTGTCGGGTAATTCCTCTCATGTGGCCTCAACTACCGAGACCCGTACGCCACAGCTCGGTCGCCCTGCATCAACACTACTCCCAGCCCAATACCTTATGCATCACAGTAAACCCGTATAGCTCTTCCCCTGCTCTGGGATTATCAAGATCGGTGCTGATGTCAACCTTCCCTTTAGGTCCTGAAAATTTGTCTCGCAAACTTACGACCAAATGAGCTTCACACCATTCTTAGTCAGACCTGTCAATGGTGCTGCTAAGAGAAAGAAGTCCTGTATGAAATTCATGTAGTAACCAGTTATCCCTAAGAAACTCTGTATCTCAATCATGTTCTTAGGATGCTCCCAGGAAACTACTGCTCTCACCTTCTCTAGGTCTACTGAAACTCCTGCCTGTGAGATGATATGACCTAGGAAGTGAATCTGGTCCATCCAAAAGTGGCACTATGAGAGCATAGCATATAGCCGATGCTCTCTCAGTGTAATCAATACGATCTCAAGATGGGTGGAATGTTCGTGTCGAGTGTGAGAGTACACCAAGATTTCGTCAAAGAATATTACAACAAAATAATCAAGATACGGATGGAACACACGATTCATCAGAGCCATGAAAACCGTTGGCGCCTTCATGAATCTGAATGGATTAACCGTATACTCGTATAGACCATACCAACTTTTGAAAGTTGTGAGAGGTATATCAGATGGTATAACGCGCAGCAGATGATATCCTAACTTCTAATCAATTTTTGAGAACACTCATGCTCCACGAAGCTGATCAAAAAGATCATTAATCCTCGCTAAGGGATATCGGTTCTTAACCGTCAACTGGTTAAGCTTCCGATAATCCAAGCAAAGTCTATGGGTACCGTCTACCTTCTTCGCAAAAAGGACCGGAGACCCCCAAAGAGAAGTACTGGGTCAGATAAAGCCTTTTTCCTGCAACTCATCCAACTGCCTCTTGAGCTCCTGCAGCTCAGGTGTAGCCATCCTATAAGGAGGAATGGACACCGGTGCTGCTCCAGGCACAAGTTCAATGGAGAAATCCACCTCTCTCTCTGGATTTATACCTGAAGAGTTGTCCGGGAAGATATCCCTGAAATGATCAACAACAGGAGGGAAATCTGTCTGACAAGTCCCCTGGTCATCCAGATATAAGCTCGCAATCTGGGCTATAACTCCAACTCGCCCACGATTCTCTAGTCCAGCTCGACTCGCCTGAACATCCCATTCGACCTTGTATAGAAACTCTCCACCCTCTGGTGACTTGAAACACACCCTACGATGATAGCAGTCTATAAGGGCCCGAAAGGGAACCAACCAGTCCATGATGAGAATGATGTCATAGCTTGTCATATCTAGGACATATAGGTTCTAAAGGATGTGACACCCACCAACCTCAAGGGGGAACTCCTTGCACTGATGCACACCAGCCGTTCTAGTCCCTAAAAGAGTGTCTAGCATCATAATAACAGAAGATGAAGAAACAAAGAGCCCAAAGCTCTCCACAACGGGTACAGATATGAAACTATATGTAGCACCGGTATCAAAAATTACTGAAGATTATATAGAAGCTACTAAAATAGTACCTATGACTGTAGAATGTATGGGATCCTGCTCATGCTGGGTCTGTTGCACCGCATATGTCTGCCAAGTGCCACGACCCTACGACACAACCTGGCTACCCTGAGCTGTCCTGCCTTGCTGCCTCTGAGATCCTAGTGTCTGGCTACCACGACCATGACCACCATCCCTACCAGCACGCCCTGACGTATTCCAGTTCCCCGACTGGTAAGAAGCCACCGGTCATGTTCCCGCATGCAGAGTCTACACAGAACCCCTCTCACTAGCCACTAGTAGAAACTCCCTACAGAAGCACTGCATATGACCCATATTTCAGCAAGCTCAACACTCCACTGGGTCTCGTGGACACTACGGTCTCTTGTTCCCCTCTCTACCACACTGGTCGCACCTGATCGGGCCACCTGAAGAGACTGCATGGCTAGTACTGCCACCCTGAGAGAAGTCCATCTGTCTCTTACTCTTCCCAGCAGAAAAAATACCAGTAACTGGTGCTGAACCGCCCTGGTCTAGACCTCTATATTCTCCAAGGCTCCTCTCTGTCATCAATGCCTGTTTCACAATTGCATGTACAGTAGGAAACCTGAAGACATTCACCAGCGCACAGATGTCATACAGAAGACCATCCTAAAACCTCTGGCTCTCAATGTCTCATCACCCACCAGCAAGGGGGAAAAGTTCTAAAGCTCCATAAAACGTGCAGAATAGTCCATCAATGACATAGTGCCCTGCTGCAAATTCATGAAATCTCGAGCTCTATCTGCTCTCAGCGTCTCTGGAAAGAAAAAGTCATAGAAGACTGCATAAAAGTCTTCCCACACCATGTCCATGTGATGCTCTGACTGCGTGGTAACATCACACCACCTCTTGGGGGAATCACACAACATGTATGTTGTGAGCTCGACCCTCCGCCCTAGAGGCGTCTCAAGATGCTCTAAAATACTTTGTATCAACCCCAGCCAAGACTATGCAGCCTTTGGTCCGCCATCCCCTGGGAACGTAGGTGGATGCTGCTGCTAAAAGATATGTGTCAGCTCAGCCATGGATGTGGCAGCCTGCGGTGCTCCCTGAAAGGTCTGCATGAACCACAATAAGCCTTCATGGAACTGTGCCTCCATGCCTGTGTCTAGTATAGCAGCTACTGCCGCATCTGGCTCTACTGGAGGATCAACTGGTAGCTCATGGCCCACTATCTCCGGAGTATACTCGTTACCGCTCTCATGGCGAACAATGCACGGTCGTCTAGGAGGCATGACACTACAAGGTCAAAAACACGCCTTAGAACAAGATTCATCAAAGACCGAAAGTGAAGAAACCAAAAAAGGAACAGGAGGAATAATTCATTCAAAATTTGAAAAACAAGAATACATGGAATGTACCCTTACTACATGGCGTGTACTTGACTTCCCTTCCCCTGCCATGGTCCTTCTGCACGGCTATGCCACACGGCTCCCATTTGAATAAACTACACAACGTTTATATTATCTACACGGCATGTATGGTGTTAATTTTCCAACTTCCCATGTTGTCTGTGACATAGACGACTACTCATCTTGACACTACATGGCATGTTACACCCACACACGGCGTGTCAACAACCCTGTTTCTCTACCATATAGCTAATTCCACATGGTATGTCGTCGGACAAGACTACATAGTGTGTCCCCAAAGGTACACACTGTGTTCAAGGAGAGGAGACACCGACCCGTGTTGTTAGTTACACGGTCGAGTCCCCAGGTCACACTACACGGAGTGTTCATCATTGACATGGTGTGTTCTGTACAAGAGTTCACCGACCTGTGTTGTTAGTTACACGGCCGAACTCTGGGTCAAAACAACACGGCGTGTATATCTGGTACATGGTGTGTTTTTACCCAAGCTCTTCCCTAACCCGTGTCACCGACCACACGGTTTGTGACACGGGAAGAGACTACACGGCATGTACTTTGATTACATGGTGTGTACTTAAAAATTTCATTTTTCTTCCCGAACAGAAGGCCATACACAGCGTGTTTAAAATACTACACGTCTAGTATACTGGGTTTCCAGACAGTATGCCTTAGAAACATCCCCGGAACCCAGAAAATACCGAAAACCAACACCTGAGTGTCAAATTCTGACCCGTGGGGGCCCATACTCCCCACGAATCAAATTTTGACATCTTATCTTTGTTAAAAAGAATAAATAGTCAATGATCCAAAAAATTCCGATCAATGGGAGCCCATACTCCCCAAAAACCAATGTTTGGCGTCTATTATATAAACAGGCTTACACAAAAATTACCCTATCAAATAGAAGGTATTTTTTTTATCAGTGAAGCTATCACAACATCATGCTTTTCTAGAACAACTACTATCACAACAACTTGAAACTTTCTAATGCACTTACATGGAATGGAACTGTGCATGGAATGTGATATATAGAATGTACCTATATGATGCATGAGATGGCATACCCTCATCTCATCAGGTTGCAACTAAATAGAACCCACAGATAAAATATAACTAGCACAATACAAGTGCATCACCCAACGGTGAAATCATATCAACAGTAAAATTTTCAAAAATCAAAAAAAATTGAAAAATACGAGGTAGAATGGATTTTCCCTGTACACGGGTTAGATATGCCCGGGCATAGCTTATTACCAACTACCATTCATCCTATCCTTGTCTACGAATCCAAATAGTAAGTCAAAGAAAAGAACCCCTTTGATACCACTTTGTAACATCCCGGTTCCGGGTGCCACACAACGGGTGCCCCAAACCTAGTTCGCCACGTGACCTCAAGCGAATTTCCCCAAACTCCAGAGGCTACGGACTAGCAGCGAGGGCCCAGGCCTGATAGTGGGGAAACTATGCCCTCATTTGTCAAAGTGTAGCGCAGTACCAACCCGCATAAGCAGTAAACCATACACAACTGAAATAAATAACAGAAGTTGATATAACCAACAGTATATAAATGATGATGCTACGTGTATCAAGTTCTTAGAAAACAGCCAGAACAAGTTATACATCAATACGATACAACCAAAAGCAGAGTACAACAAAACAAAGAAAAACAGCTGTTAGTGGCATCGCGAGCCTAGGCTCGGTCCCATTCCCTCCAATTTCTCATCAGCAATCATGTACCTGTATAGGGACTCTTCCCCTATCTACACATGCATCAATGTAATCTGTTTGGGCCAAAAAGCATGACCCAAACAGGGTGTGAGAAATATATCTCAGTAGGCACCCACCAAAGGCATGTGCCCAACTGTGTGTAAGCATGCGGAAACAGTGTGCAATAGTGAAATGCAATAAAGTAAGCAGTAATGAAAAGTAACTTACATAACATTTAAATAGACATTTTATTATTCATTTAATCCATTAAATTTAGTATCGTTCTGTGGTCAATAGCACCAAGCCCTCAGGCCAACCAGTATCTTTACCTTAGGCTAATATAGTGAACCACGCCCTCAGGCTATACATAATCCAACCCGCAAGTATTGAACATAGGAGTAACAGAAATTTTCCTCAGGCATAGGAAGTGTCGCCCTAAGGCACAGAAGTCAAGCCCTCAGGCACGAAAGGTTTCCCTCAGTCGAAATAATGACATCCCTCGGGCTAAAACAGTCACGCCCTCAGTCTAATACAGTATAGTGCCCACAGGATAATCACAACAATGCCCTCATGCTAAACAGGTAACCGGGCAATGCCCAATAGGTAAACAAGTAGTAAAAAAGCAATTACTCTCAAGGAAATTCTATAATTTCTACTTTAAATGCATACCCTCAGGTATCCTGGCCAAACGGCTAAACAGTGGAACACACCCCCAGGGTGGTTCCAGATCCAAGCAACGATCCCAACCAGAATTTTTATTATCACAATTTAATCCCCTAAACAATTCTAGGCATTAAATATATCAATGACCTAAGCCACACGAAACCCCAACATGGGTTTGTGGCACAAAATCGCACAAAACACACAATAGTTGAAAAACTAAACACCAAGCCACCTACCTCAAAGGCTAACGAACGTTATACACGAACGCCGACTCCAGAAATGCCCAAGAATTATGTAGATCTGACGAAGAAAAAAACCCATTCAAATGTAAATAAAATACATTAGGAGAAGAATTGGTAAGCAACACGCTAGGAGAAGAGAGGGCATACCCGTGCGGTTCCAACTAGATTGTATGAGGTAGAAACCGATTCCAAATGAACACTCAGTGAATCTTCAAAGGTCTGGCCTCCTCCCTTGGCTCCAAAACGGCTCAAATGCCTCCTCTGCCAAAAGAGGAGGCTACTACCTGTTTTAAGCTGAAAAACCAATGTAAACGGAATGTAATTCCAAGTACATGGCGTGTACTCCTTTCATTTAACTATTCACCTGGAGGCTTTCCGCCAGCGCGACACTGTTTACCTACCGACAAGAGTACACGACATGTACTCCTGAGTACACGGCGTGTAATTCCGCCCACCTGGTGGCTGCTCCATTGCCTAACTATTTTGCCCTGCGGACTGAATACACGGCATGTAAAGGACCACTACCCGACGTGTAGTCGGTTCATACACCCTTCATCGCCGGCAAGGCTACACGCCCCGTGTACTCATCCCAACACGACCAGAAGTACACAGAGTGTGGAAAAAGTACACGGTGTGTGGTTCCAAAATTTTGGATTTTTCCCATTTTCCATATTTTATTAAAAACACTTAAGGAAAAGGAAAAATAAGAAGCTCTTACCTCAATGAGAAGAACCGAGTTCTTACATATGAGTTTTGTCGAAGAAAATTACTCTACCAAAGGATCATGTGTTTCTTGATTAATATAGGGTCCTTTGATGTTTTAAGATAATTAATATTGATAAACCTTTTTGTTATTCATCTGAACTGGAGGGAGAGCACAGTACCACCTAGACATGTTTGAAACCCTTCATGTGATGAGGTTGACATTCAATAATGATATTATATAAAAAGGAAGACATGTATCCGAGTATTACATGTTGTCTTTTCAGATTCATGGGGGTGTCATATGAGTTTTACAACCACAAAAGGCTCCCTCATTTTCCATCATATTTCAATATTTATTTTTCAAAATCATTGGGATCTTACGAACATTTAGAACTGTTTTTAAAGAAATTCATTATCCCCTTCGATGATCCATCCTATGAACAACAAAGGGTCAAGTGGTAATGTGATAGAATTTTGTGGAAAACCTCATCAGTTTGTCATTTGGAGATAGAGGGGGAGCACAAGATCCCATAGACATGTATAAATCCCTTCATGTGACAAGGGTGACATGTTAGGGGGATTTCTCATAGTGAGTAGAACATATCTCCATGGGATTAGAGTTTCTTGTGAACCACTTTGGTACATCATGTGTTATTTAAAATCATTCGAGGATCTCACATTCATATATTTTTATCAATATTTTCCAAATATTTTGGGGTGTTTTGTGAGGAATCTGCCAAATTATATGTCTTTTGTGTTTGGGGAGCTCATTTGGCTACCACCATATGTTCATCGAGCATCTTGGACTCCTTCCAAAGGGTATAAGGAAGTTTTAAACGGGTTTGATATATCATTTAGAGGTTATACCATTCACATGGATCCTTCTCAAGAACTTCTAAAGGTCTTGTGATTGATTGTATCTTGGAAGATAATGTGATACATGAGTTATAGGAAACATATTCTTCATTTAATTTTTAGGGAACATAATATTCATAATTGGGTATTTTTTTATTTTTAGATATTCATTTGGATGGAATCAATAAATGACCCCCCATGAGAGAAACTTATATAGGGATAGGGGCTCTGTTCTAAGAAAAGTAAATGCCCACCTAAGGCTTAAATGATATCACCAATTAGTGTCTTGGGTGATGATTAGTCTTCCAATAAATGATTGGTATTCCATGTAAGTACCTATAAATAGGGGAATGGTTGGTGGCTCATTTACCAGCTGCCCAACCTCAAGAGATCTTGCGCCCATACTTCATCACGTGATCATGTCATAAGACCCTTACTGATAGGTCTAGATAAATAATGTACTACTATTTATGTTTGAATATATATATATATTCAATGGAGTTCATGGAGAGGCAACAAAATGTGGATATTCCTCCCTTTCTATTGTATCAATGAATAGAAAGATTGAAATTTATATGTTTTTTTTAATTTTCATTAATCATGATGTGCATGAAATTTTTTAGATCTGTTGTTTCCTAGATTATCATAAATTCACATTATTTACATAACATTAAGTAAACTTGAATGCATAGATTTTAATATTTAAACAATAATAGATTTTTTTGAATAAATGCTGTTGAATTCCAACCAATCATGATATTATTACCTTATGTATCTACTCCATTTATCATGAGATTACCTGATTCATGAATGGATTATTTTGTTAGAATATATATATAATAGAGGGAGAGCGCTCTATATTTTTAGAAATTCAATTGACCTAATGAGAATAACATGTTTTTTTAATCTATATTGTTGTATTCACAATAATTTTATCTTTTTATACATGTTACCCTGATTCTTCTAAAGATATATAAAGGGGATGATTTAGCATGAATTTGGTGTAGCTTGGGTTCTTTTATATTGGACCTTCTATTGCTATAGTTTATGTCCTCTTAGTTTAATCCTCAAATCACTGCAGTTAAGGTGTTTTATTAAGGACCTTTTATCATTGTAGTTTATGTTCATTTAGCTCATACCTCCTACTATTGAAGTTTAGGGTCTTTTATCTCCAACCTTCTACCACTTTATTTTAGGGTCTTTTTTTCTTGAACCTTCTGTTGTTATCAATTTTAAATACTTTCCTCCATGACCTGAATATAGAATTTGGTGAAGATATATGAGGGTTGTCCCAAAACAATCTAGTGTTCTATGTTCTATTGTGGTTTTGTCAAAGCTCGCAAGGACTACAGTTCCATTACTGTAATGAAAATATGCCTCTGATTGGAAGAAAAAATCTTTAATGTTCCAGCATCATGGTCCAAAAATGGTGTCTCAACTCTTTTTTCAAGGGTCATTGAAGATTTATGGTGGTAGTATTGGTTGAGAATGAAATACTAGGGAATCTGAGTCCTCCTGGATAGTTGGAATGTGGGTGATGTAATTCATAACCTTAAATTTGAATTCAATTAATATGAGATGGGTAAGTCATGTTTAGGATAAACCATAACACCCTAAAGTGTTGGGTTCTATCATGGTGTTACCAGGTCTCAAAATGATTAGAGTTTTTTTTGTAAGGAGGGAATGCCTCTGTTTGGTTGGTAAAAATTCTTATGTGTCTGTATCATGGTCATACAAAGGTGTCCCCAACCTTTTCCAAGGGCCATGAATTATTTTTGAAGACATAAATGTCTGAATGATGAAGTATAGTAGGGAGAAAATCCCTACATGAAGGCTTCTAGAACCCTATAAAATTTTACATAATTGATTGTGAGTCATGATCCCTATGCAATTTGATTTTGATTCATGTGTTATAGGCCATGAAAGGTTTTAGGAATAGAGTGTTTCGTTCCTTCTTCTCTAAAGGGAATAAAACAAAGTGACGTAACATCGATGATTTCAAATCCTATTGAATATTCTATTTATGAGGATTGTAAATAATGTCCCAAAGCACATAGGACATGTGGGTGTTATGGGAAAATCATTATGGGGATGTCCCATAACACCCTCAGTTGTTCGGTTTCACAATGATGACTTTATGCTCTTAAAAATTATAATTCTCTTTATATAGGGCCAGTATGTATCAGGTTGATCAGTATAATCCTTTGTGGATTGATATCATTGTTAAACATAGATATCTATTTTCATTTCCATGGCCATCGATGGTTTATGGTGAACAAGGATTCTCATATCTTGAATTTTTATTTTTGTAAATCTTCATATTTAATAAGTTCTCACACACCCAAAAAGTTGTTTCACCACCTAGTGAACACCTTATCATAGTGAATAGATTTTAAAAACCATTACACTAACTTTTAATTGGACTATGGGGTTCAGCAAGCATGAATCAACTTCTACATATCCAAACATAGGAATGGAGATCTTTTCATCCATACATATCATGTAATGGAATTATTTAAGACTCAAAATGTTCTTGAATGGTAAACTCTTTATGCTGGTCTAACTCATACATAGAGGTTTTCATTGTTTCCATTGACTATTGTAGTTGGGACCGAGATTATAGATTCATGAGTTACTTTGTTTTTTGTGATAATATGAATAATCTCACACATATTGTTTTTGATAATCTTTTTAGTTTAATGTTGTGTGATAAATACGTGAGCTCGCTGATGTCAAAAGGAAATGTTGTGACTAGTCCTGAGAATGGAGGTTGGGTAGCCTGTATATATCCACTGATGAAATCAATAAAGTCACACGTAGTTCTTGAATGAAATATCTACGCACAGTTTAAATCCATATGTAGGGAAGGGAGTATTTTTATGTTCATTTTTTGTTGATGGGCCCAGGATTGGATGTATGGTTGTCAGAACATATCATGTAATGATAGGAATAAATCCACACATAGTTCTAGAAACTCATAATGTTTAATTTCATATTGATAGGACATCAACCATGAAATTTAACATCACACAAAAGGACTCATAGTATTCATTTTAAGGTTTTTTATTCAGAACCATTGTAACCTTATTTTGAATTTACATGTCCTGGTTTTGTAGGGAGAACCCTTATTGGAATTCCTAAGCCCACATGAGCTATGACCTGTGAGTGAAATAAGGAATGGAAATAGTTACCCACAACATGGGGATAATTGGAGGGAATAATAGGTAATTTTATATCATGTGGTGGATGGAAACTCTCAATACGTCCCTACATATATCATTAAAATGAGGATCATGTCATACATAGTTCTAGAAAGCCATGCAGTTTAGTGTCATGTGGAATGGAAATTATGCCATGCTGTTTAAAGTGATATGGTGAGGATGTGGATTACTCAATGTGAGAGAAGAATAATGTTATGAATGGGCCCAAGAATGGCAGTCTGGTAATCACAACATATCATATGATGGAAGGAACCTAGCCACATATAGTTCCTGGAAACTGTATAGTTTAGTGTTATATGAAGTGGAAATCAACTATCATATTTAACAAGTTGTCATGGAATAAGATAATGTTTTTTGGACCATGAATGGTGGGATGGGAATCCCTACTTATCCCATTTTGGAATGAATCAAGTCACATGTAGTTCTTGTATAAATATATTCTTTGTCTGGATCTGAATCTCATATAAGGACATGGGAATTTCATTATTATTTTTCAACAATCATGCTAGTGTCTGTTGAATTGTCAGTGAGAGGATGACTCCCTTGTAGTTTAATGATAGGTATTAATATTTCTTCTACACAACATTAACATCATATAGTCCGGATGAGAAACACTGTGATGTTTAAAGTGTTGCATCAAATACTGGTTTCATATAGATGAATGTTTTGTGACCATGAAATATTTTTTATGTTTAATACCTTGAAACTAGGCTAATATGTGTCATGTAGTTTAACATATTTCCTTCAGGATGAGATCATCTTGATGGAAGCTATGGAAGGTATTTTTTAAGAAACTTCACATTGGTGGGGGTGTGACACACTCTCCATCTATTATTTCCACCATGTAAGATCCCTTGTGATTGAATTTATGCATGGAATAAGTCCCTTCCCTTTTGGGTTATAGATTCAGAGGCTTCCTTCCTAGTATCATTGTTTTTTATGAGACTACATCAGTTCTCCTTTGAGGAATGAATAGAGGTGAGACTTTTTATTGAAGGCATGTGCAATCTGATTCTGATTAACATTGAGGTTGTGTAGTATGGATAAATTATTCTCAATGATCATCTCTAATTCCTCCAGTAAGTTTTGGGATTTCTCAACATCCAAGAGTTTTCAAAAAATTGATATTTGGAGTGAAGAGAGTTGGAATTGTATGTGTATCACTTACTCAATTCCGCACACCAATAAATATGGTGTTTCTAATATATCAGTGCATATAGTGATTTGGTAGGCCCATAATGTATAGAGGATTATGTTTGGATAGGAATTTGTGTCTATATTAATCATATTTAAGAGTATATTTGATCGAGTTTTGTTGAAGCCCTCCATATTTCAATTTTTCACGGCATGATATTGGTATGAGTGGTTGTAAATGATATTTTACTCATGGTATATTATTCTAAACACCGAGGAATACATTTTGGTGTCATTTGTTATAAATATTGTGTGAGGATAACGAACATGGTGATTATATGGAACTTTATGAAGTATATTATGTTCTTCATCACAACTTCATTTAGGGGTATTACTTCATCCCATTTGGATTAGAAGTTGGTATCAATAAGTATGTACTTGAACTGCTTATCTATAGATGGAGGATATATCCCAACAACATCCATTCCCCATATTGAAAATGGCTTGGAATATTTAACAGTATAAATAAATTCTGGGGGCTCATGGATGAATTTTACATGAATATCGAATGCATGAAATTTCCTACCGAATTCCACAGAGTCATGTATCATGTTTTTCCAATACTAACCTTGCCTACTGATTTGGTGGGAGAGCATGGTCCAAGACTGATGATCGCCATTTGAGCCTATGTGGACATCATCTAAGGGTGGAAATAACATGTCCCTATACAATGAATCATAGAAGGTTTCCATCGAATTTTCTCATATAGATAGATTTTTTCTCATTTGGACCATCTTGTTGGTTGAAGTTATCCACTCACCATCAAATTAATTACCTTTTGGATCAGTCTATTAGAAGGATGCCATTTTATAGATAGCTGATTAAAGGCTCCATCCATACAAGTGTGGATATTGCTTTATCATGATCTAGGAAAGTGATGACCTGGTTGGTTTATCCCATATTATAGATAGGGATTGATGATACAATGATTCAGTGCATGATACATGATATGGATTCCTCATGATCATGGATGAACATGATTGTGGATTCCATATTCAATTCATCTTCACGAGCATTCTATGATCAAGGAACATGATGCAATGTGGTTTCAAAAGTGATATCTTCCATTACCTCCCCTTATGTAGCTAATGAGAGTATCCAGTTCTCCCTTTATGATGGAATTATCTCCATTGATCTGATTTATCATTAACTCCTAATCCAATTTTATGTTTAGGATGTCTATTTACAGCTATAAGGCTATTTCGAGGCTAGTGATGAGGGATTAGTACTCGGCTTCATTATTCATGAAGCCTTGGGATAGTGATAAAGAGTATGTAACATTTTATTTTATTAGAGAAATAAATAAAATCCCCAATACAACATGATTATGTCTTAGGTTATCCAATATCTTTCCAATATAACTATGGAAGGCACCATAAAAATATATCTACCATGTTCGAGGAGTGTCATTGGAAAAGAAAAACTCCTCATTCGGAAGCTCAATGTCCACTAGTTAAGATTCCAGGGTAAGATGTGCTATAAAGATATCAACATTGGATTTCCCTTTCACTTTATTCTATGATACAGACTGAATGTTTTATTTCTTCATAATTATATCCAATAAAGAAAACACCATATCAACATGGGAATCATAATGATGTACTTTAGAGGAATAATATGAAGGACCAGGTAGACTTTATGGTTCTAGAGGAAAAGCCTAACCATTTTCACTACAAGGATGAGTGCATAAAAGTTATTTTTGAGTAATTAGTATCACATCACAATACCAATAATAGATTGAATGAGGTAATAAAGTCTTTTTTCACTCCACATATCAATCTTCCGTTGGAGTATGGTGAATAGTGAAAATTACATGGGGGCCACATATAATATAAGTGACCTCCATTACAAAAATTACATCATTATGGATGGGGGTAGCAGATACTGATCAAAACCCTGGAATGCTTTTCGGATGTCATGATCACATTAATAGATGATTCCCTTCTTCATTAACATGGTGATGAAGAGATATTTTCTACCAAGGTTCGCTATGAAATTCCAAATATAATCATGGTTCCCCTGAATCCCCCTCAGCTCTTTGAAATTATTGAAGGTTGTAATATCTAAAATAGCACTAAATTTTTATGAGGAAACCACGATTCCATGGTGAAATACCACAAACCCATGGAACTAACTTGATGATACCCCAAATAAACATTTATGTAGATTCAGCTTTAGGCACTGATGACACATCTTGTCGAAGTCTATTTTAGGATCCTGGAATTGATCACATCATTGTTAGGATTCAATCACTTGTTCATTAACATAACATATGGCTGTCATTCCCATGAGGGATTGAAGATATGATTCATACTGTGTTGATAAGTGGTGTTATAATTATTTAATACAAATGGAATGACTTTATAAAAAAAATATCCCCTATGGTGCTCTAAAAAAAGTTAGATATTTATATTTAGGATCTATCTTTATCTAATTGTACCCTAAATACATGACTATGAATGAGAGGGACTAGAAACTAGTGCATTCATAGATTAAGAGTTTCGTGTTCGGAAATGGTAGTTTTTCTTTTGGGAAATGTCTATTAAGTTCTTGAAATTCTATGAAGACACAAATATTACCATTATTTTTTTGGGAGAGATGATGTTAGAATGAAATCATTGGTATTTCAATTCTATAACATGGTCGGATTTGATCATTATTCAAATTTTTCCCCCACATTATTAGAATGAGAGGGGTGAATCCTCAAGTCTACCTGCTTTAAGACTCATTGATCATTAGGTAAACAAATAAGGTATGTAGCCACATTTGGATTTAGTCATCGAATTTCAAAATATAATTCCAATGTGACACATATTTTTGTTTCTTTATAAAGGCAATGCACATTTATTTCTCCTCAAGAGTCATAGTGGAACTAATCAGTGTAGGTCATAGGTATTCTTATGTTCCAAGATTAATATACCTAAACTCACCAATGGTGGTGGATATTCCTTCATCTAATGTGGGAGGGGTGTTACTAAAGTCATCCTTGTATTCTTCTAACTCTATGTATTTTGAATCATTCTCAGATGATATTGGTAATTTGGGGTCATTTCTGTCACTTTCAATGTGATAATATCCATAAGAAGCAACATCATCGTCGCCTACCACAAGATTTGTTGCAAATTGATATCAAAGATGATGATATTTTATACTTTTTCTATGGAATTATGGACCTCGTACATCTAGGATCCAGTCTACTTCCTCAAATAGATTTATTGGGATCATGTTGTCATTGTTTAGCATAATATAGGGATTTTTAGGGGCTGTTACCAACCATTAGAGGATGAAATCCATATACTATCACCCATTATTGGTTGTTTTACTTCAATTATTTATAATCCATATTAAAAATATGTGTTTTCATAATACATGTAGGAGGCACTATCACTAGGTAGTTTTCAAACATTTCCATCAATTGGGTATTTCAAATAGTGATGAAATATTGAAGGTACCACTATGTGACTATAGATATGGGGACATATGAGTAGGAAATTATATTCAGTGTGTCAGTGGATAACCAAAAAATCATAGTTAAATCTAACTTCCTCAAACTGATCATTGAGCATGATATTCTAGAGTGGTCTTTTATTACATTTATCATTACCTATAATGTAATGTCCATGTCCTCTCCGACCCTTTCCTTTGTCAAAAAGAAGGTCATGAAGTGTTTTGGAGAGTAAAATGGACTTTCCCCACACTTTTTAGAATTTTGTAACTACACGCCATGTAGTGTGAGTACACTCCATGTACCACCTCACCAGGTATACCCCGTATTGAAGTTGTGTCCTTACAGTGTGAAATAAATGAGTACATGCCATGTATCCCATACTACACACCATGTAGTCCCTCCCCGTGTATGCGTTACCCTCAAACCGTGTGTTGAATAGTCAATGGCTATGTGCCTTGTTGAATATGTTTCCTTGCCATGTGAAATAAATGAGTACACACCATGTAGCCCATACTACACGTCGTGTAGTCTAACCCCGCGTACGTGTTACCCTCAAAACGTGTGTTGACCAGTCAACGGTTGTGTTCCGTGTTGAAGTCGTGTCCTTGCCATGTTAAATAAATGATTACACACCATGTATCCCATAATACATGTTGTTTAGTCCCTCATCGCGTACGCGTTACCCTCAAACCGTGTGTCGACCAGTCAACGACCGTGTTCCGCATTGAAGGTCGTGTTGGAAGCCGTGTGGGGACCGTGTGAAATGGTCGAGTACACGTCATGTACTAGAAAGTACATGCCATGTACTTTAGTTTTTCACACTTATAAAAGGATGGGGGCTCTCCTCCTTTTCAAATCACACCTCTCCTCCCCATTCCCTCAAGCAGAGCTCTCCCGAGAGAGACTCCAAGGTCTTTTCATCCATAACTTCTTCATCCGAGCTCCGATTTACGATCGGTCAGCAACCATTAGATAATAACAACGAGGCGGAACTTATGAGCATGGATATTTTGTCTTCCCTTCAGCCTTTCTTCCTAGCTTCCACCAGAGGAGGTTTTTCCATTATTTGACAGAAGTGACGGACGCCGAAGAACGTCTTCTAAAGTTGACCCATGGGAGTGTTGTGATCAGAACCTATGGAGGTAGGGATCTTAACTTAGTCTCTCTAAATTGTGCATCATTTGGGGTGGGTATCCTCTTGTTTACGGGAAACACATTTGAACTGGTTTAATAAAGATAATAGATGTCTTAAATAACAGGTATTGGGAAGTAATTATGTTTATATTTATTTATCCTATTGTTATGTTGTGAATTGAATAGGATTATACCTACTGAAAATCACGGTCGTTGGGGGCCTTTTCTTGCACAATTAAATGATTCCCTATATTTATAGACCATTTATGGATGGAAACTTTGTGTAATGTGGGAATTGGTTAATCATGTAATGTTGACTGATTAAATGAATAACTGGAACCCTTGTGTGATCACCCAGGTTGAACAAAACTAAAATAATAAACATGTGGGTGCTGGTTAGGGTTTATTATGTGAAGGGGGTGTTTTGTGGGTTTTTGTGGATCAGGTGAGCAGTGGGGCTGCGGTTGGCTTGGCTGTGGGTTGGTGTGAATGCTATGTTGGTGATGGGAAGTGGGGCTACGATAAGCGGTATCAAGGGATGAGGATGTACGGGTTTCAGTGTGTTTGTGGTTATGGTGGTTGGCAGCGGGGCTGCAGGGATGGGTTTGAATGTGAACGAACTATGGGTTGTGAATAATAAATGAAAGTAGAAGAGTTAAGGAATGGTGGGGAATGATAACGGAATGGGAATAATAATCAATGGGGATGGTTGGTTAATAATAAGGGACTTGTTTATATTTCTTGTGTTTTTTCTAACTTGATTTGTGGATGGTATGGATATGTTTTATAAATGATTGATATGGTTGGTTGTGGATAATTGCCCAGTAGTTAAGGAAGTACTAAACCAAATCTGTTGAAACATGAAAACTTAAATGGGGTTGGGGTTGTTTGTTGTATGCATGCTTCAACATAGGAGTGCTGAGGCACGTGCTCAGTTTCTCTATTTAGAAGCCATAGGTTGGGCTATTTTTTTGGTATACATATATATATATTTGTATCTTTGTGTTTCGTTGCACCCCACCCATGTTGAGCACTTAGTGCCGAACACTCCCATTTCATGGGAGAGGGTGCTTTTCCCCTTCGTAACTAGCTTCTTCTTGATCCTTCTTCCATAGGCTATGATGGCATGAGGCGAACTTACACCTAAGTCTCTTTAGGTAGGTTTTGGTTGGGGTGGTTTTAGCCCAAGACTCTTCGAGAAGGTTTACTTTTTCCCAAGAATCATCGGGATGAGGCCTAGGTGTGTGTGGGCGGGATACGTGGTTGTGAGGCCCAGGTGTGTGCGGGCGGGATATGTGGTCATGAGGCCCAGGTGTGTGCGGGCGGGATATGTGGTTGTGAGGCCCAGGTGTGTGCGGGCGGGATATGTGGTTTTGAGGCCTAGGTGTGTACGGGTGTGAAGAGTGTGGTAGCATCAGGACGTTTGCCATTAGGAAGAGTATCTAACTAGTGGTAAATGGTGCAGGGTACCCAATACTCTTGTTCTTATATACTACTACCTGTTTTTTGGTGAGCATGGTTGGTGAGGTTGGGTGGATATAATTCCTTGATAGGTTTTGGTTTCTTCTGTTTTTCTCACGGGACATTAGGATGTCTCCCCACTTGTGCACGAGAGATTTTGGTTTCCCTACTGAGTATACTTGAATGCTCACCCTACGCTTACATTCAGGTTTCCAGGAGAACTACCAACGCCGTGCGGGACCCTACTAGTTGGTACAGTTGGAGTTGTTTCAATTTGATGTACTCTTGTTTCTTTTGGTTTTTTACTTTTGAGCTTCCTTGTTCTTGTACCTTGTTTCAGAACTGTTTAAACATGCATGTGGGATTGGATTGGGAATATTTACTTGTTCCTTTTTCTTTTGGTGTTTGAATCATCCTATTTCCTAATATTAAATAAATTAAAAGGGTAGTGCCTCCCATTTCTGTGAAAAACTCAAACCCTTGGTGCTAGTCTCCACTCCAGGGCCTACTGGATGCGGGACTCAGGGGTCATTATCTCCCTTCCAACATTTCCATCTCATGAGGGGCATCTTTGGTGGGAGGGGGTCATGACATATAACGGTCAAATTTATGAGAGAATAGTCTCCCTCGATATATCCAAATCATCGAAGGGTTCTAATTATGATGATTTTAAACGCAGATCAATTTTCAATCATATCCATTTGGACATTGAAATTATTGAGTCTTTCAGATACATATAGGGGCATGGTAGGTTCCTAGATAACTTCTTTCTAGCCTTATTCTATGAATTAGATAGATACTTCAAATTATTCTAGAAGATTATCCACTTGATATACCTCAGTTGCAACAACTTCTCTCTCAAACTCCTTTGAGATATATATGGATTCAATGAATTCCTCCGTGAATTTTTTATGAAATATGGAGCGCGTCCAAGATTGAGATCTTGGTTAAGAAAACCACCAACTATTTCATAATTTGATGCATTTATGGTAGAGTTTTCTATTTTGAGGTGTGATTTCTCCTTAACATACGGCTCAGAGGATGTTGTATTTGAGTTGTATGGGCCTGATTCTTTTTCAGTGACCTAGTAACCATTTTTTCTAGTGGAGTGGGTCACACCAGCCTTCTCTATTGTTTGGGATGATTATAAAATCACACCCCTACAAGGAATTCATGTAAGACGACTGGGTGTGGATGCCCGTTGGATGGTTTTGGGACATTTCCATGTCTATGTTGAGATTTCTTGAGTGATTTCCCATGGGTCTCAAAAGCATATATGTCCTATGTGGGGACATGACAAAAATATTTATTCTGACGATGCCTATGTTGTCCCATGTATCCTCAATTCCCATGCATGTTCCCTCCTGTTCCCTGGATAGGTATGGGGAACTCATACTCAGAGTGATATTCATCATTGGAGAAGGCATATACCAAGTGTATCACATTTAAATAACCAAATATAATATCATCATCTAATGAGGTATCTATTTTGTGGGATGGTAATCTTACTTTAGATGTTGCAGAGAAAAAATCTACAAGATTGAGAGATTTCATTGAAGTGGAAAATGAATCTTCATCATATATTTATTCCTATATATGATGGCTTCGTACACCTTCGGGATATATATACAATGTCTCATTCCAAGGTGGTGGATAATTTTTGAGTTTATGAAGCTGTTTTGTTACAGTGGAATGAGCTTAATTAACGGTCTTTTGAGTCATCCAATGGTCAAACAACTTCCCACATCTGGTTAGAACAATATTCCCATCACCTACTTCTTCTAACTGGGTGATAGTTGTGGATTTCACCAGATTCAGGGACTTATCTAACATCACCTTCCTATAATCAAAAAGTCATTTATGAAATATTTGAGGATAAAGCTATCCTTGATGTTGTGACACTGCCATCTATGGAAAGGGAAGTAGTTGGGATCATTGGTGAGGTTGACATCATTATCCCTCTTTGGTTATGGAAGCATTATCATGTTACTGTCTATTCGTTCGAGGAAGTAACCTGGGACTTTATCTTTTTAGAAAGAGTATGTTTTATTCATCCTTCATTCATGTCTACACCAAACCAGATCAATTCTAACTTCTACATTTGGGTGACTTTGATGTCTCTTTCACTTGATAGGATGTGTAGGGTGGTTTGATACCATACGGGTGCAGCATAGAAATTGATACTGGTTTTAGTGTAATAACAACAGTTTCCGCCTTACTGTTCCATTTCTCACATGCTGAAGTCATGATTCGATAATTAAATCAATTCCAATGAAAGAATTTTTTGAAAACATTGTTCTATTTCAACAAATTTACATAACCAACCAGATAATTATCTATGATGACAGTTGTCTTTAGATCATCTTGGATGTTTTCCTAACAGAGTTCCAAAACATTATCTTGTGAGAGAGTGATGTTGAGTGAATAGGTTAAACATTTCCATCTTGCAAATAAGTTAGACACCCTCTCATTTTCTTGTGGTTTTCAGGTCATTAGGTCAAAAAAATTCATTTTACTCATTGTGGAGAAGGACTGGTAAAAGAATTTATGAGGAATTTCTTCACATCTTGTAATGGATACTTATAAAAGATTTTCTGTACCGAATGAAGGATGGCCCTACCGATGTATGTACAAAAAACCTCTTCTTGGTTGCTTCCTATTGACCTCGAGGGCCCATGATCAGACCACATTATGACACTAAGTGTGTGATATGATTTTCAGGGTATCCCACTCTATCAATAATAGATGAGGTAATATTTCTATAGTTGGGTAGATGCAAAGTTTTTTCCACCACTATAGGATACCACTTTCTTACGGGCTTCACAAGTGTGAATTTTATTTCCATGGTGTCCATTCATGTATCTAGGTACTCGATCATGTTAAAAAGTTCTAGTGTAACAACTATTTGTGTAACCTACCATCTATAGGGAGTGGGAAAGGTTGAATGATGTGTCCCCATTTTCATTTCCCATTGATTCTCTATTCATATGAGTACTGGCTAATTTCCCATGTGAGGGAGAGGTTATTTCAATAATATAGGGAATTCATGATCCATTTTGACTTCTTTATTAATGGATACCATATTCCTAGATACAGAGTTTCTCTTATTCTCTTATGCCACTCTTTCAGGAAAATATTCTATGGGAGGGAGAATATATGTCTTTTTCTGAAGACAATACCAAATGGGGATATATTCCCTATGTAACTCATCATTCAGTTTTATGATGGGTCAATTCTATTTCTTATAGAATTGAATCTTTTCTTTTGTAGAAGGGTTTTTGAATCTTCTTAGAGGTGTTTAGGAAGTGGAAGCACATTTCCATTAATCATTCGTAGTGTTCCTCTATAGATGTGAGAAGTCGATATTCCAAGGTTCAAGGTTTTAGAGCACCTCCTTTGGTTTTGTGTGTGTACAACATCAGTTGGTTCATCCAGATCACTCAGCTATAGAGGTATGTTCTCCATGTTGTGAGCCCCTACATCCACATTATCAGGTGTGTTGATGTTGAAATAATTTAGAAAGGGTTAGTTGGAAATTGTACATTTCCCATTACATTCAACACATTAAGATGATTCTACATTGCCTTCATTAGAGTAATTTTACAAACCCTTGTCTATATTGGGCCATTTTGGTTTTCAAAATAGGTGGGGTTTGATTTACTTCCCCAAAAATTCCTCCAATCTTGGACTATGAACTATGACCTTGAGGTAGTTTCTGGTAATTCTTGTCAAACAATCCCCAGATAGTATAGGTTCGTCTTGTGGTGGGTGCAATAGATGATATTCTGACTGTTGATATTTACCTTACAATTTGGAGAAGACTAAATCCTTCTATAATGATGATGATGTTGAAAAATACTCAAGACTTATGGGCTTGCGCCTTTTTGGGGCTAAAATTATCATCGATTGATCCAATTGTTAATTAAATCTATTTTTTAATTGTTTTGAAATCATTTTTCTCCATATTTATTAAATGATAGCTATGAATTCATATTTGGTATTATCTATATCATAATTATGAAAATTTATTTTATATATACCAATATTTGGGGTCTACATATCCATTGATTTTGGCAAACAGCCTATGTGTTTTTTATTTCGAAGCTATAATCCTTAGTATTGTATTGCACCTGCATGCCCTCTAGGTTGAGCACTACCAGACCCAAGATGAATTCATTCTGCCTAACACAGGTATTGAGTTTCTTAGAGCAGAAATTGAATTGGTGTATCTTTTTAGGAGAGTAGGATGAACAGTGAAGAAGAAATGGAGTGTGGGGGATGTTGGTGGCATGTGGAAATGGAGTGATGGTTAGTGATGATATGTGTATCCATAGGAATGATTCTTTATATAACTATAGAAGTTCATTTATATATACAAGTGATGTCAAATTTAAACAATGTATGTACTGTATGGGCATACAAGATTACATGAATTCAAATTATGTATACATTTTGTAAGCATATGACATGAAATTAATAAAATTTATTAATCTAGATCATGTATGGGAGTATTACTGAATAGAATACTGAATGTTGGCATATAGTAATTCCATATAGTATACAGTGTATGCATACTTTTGAAAAAGTGGTAATTGCTGGTTTATTCATTACAAATTTTTCTAGTGTTATTTCAATAAAAGTGAAAAAATTTCTTGAAGTAATCTATATAATTATATATTTTAATGTTTTTAAGCCCAACTATAGATATAGGGTTTATCAATGCAATAAATATACTTCATCAGTGTTAAAAAAGAACTATTTTTCTATGAAATATTAAAATAATAAGTCTTTCTTCTGCACTTAAAAATAGAATTGATAATATAACCCTATATCCATGATAAAAAACTAATCAAGTGGTTATTTTATAATCACTATATTAAAGATGATAATGTTAGTGTTTATTAGCTCTATTCTTAGCACTGATAAAAGGTAGGTTTCAACCGTATGATACTTAAATCACAACACACTACAAAAAACCCACAATTAAATTTCAATTAAATTTACATAAAAATTTAATAAAAATTACTATTTTATAATCATTTGAAATATTAGTTTATAAAATTTCATTAGTATAAACAATTTACCAAAACATTAAAAAATTAAAAAACATTAATGTTTTGTTGTATTGGCCCCCCGATGCCCACCCAAAAGAGCCTGATCGTTCTATCTATTACTAATAAATTCACCACAACATGAGTAAAATAGTTCTCCTATATAAAAAACAACTATTTTGTTATTGATAATATAATGAAAAAAATAAAACATAAATATGAAAAAATGTATAAATAAAATGTAACTTTTAAAATTAAAACAAGCGCTTCGAGTCATACTGGGAACACCATGTGTCAGATTAATGTGTAGTTAATTTCTAAATGTAAAAAATGATTTATATATAATTTTCCTAAAGTAACTATACAATATAGGTTCATTTTAATAGTTTTAAGTATGTGTTATATGTTTTTAACAAAAGTGTAAATTTTATACTAAAAACATACACTTCATGTCATACCAAGAACATCTTATATCATATATATGAGTGATTAATTACTTCATGTCACAAATCATATAAGAATCATTTTCAATAAATTTCAAGAAAATATGAGTGAATTTCCATATTTTTAAGAAGATGACTTTTATTTTGAAATAAAATTAAAATTTCAAATAAAAAACACACACTTTGATCCATACCTATCACACCATGTTTCAGATTGACATGAGGTTGATTCTTACTTGTCAAAAAATACTAAAAGAATTTTTCCCTAATGTATCAAGACAATAAATTTTTCCGGGTAGGTTTTTATTGAGTATGATGTTTTTAACTAAAATGATATTTTTAAACTGAAATCATGTAATTTGATTCATATCGGTCACATAGTGTATCAAATAGATGTAAAGAATATTCGCTGTCAATAAAAAACCTAATGGTCATTTTTCTTCTATCTCATGGAAATTCGAGTGTGTTTACATGATTTTCATTGACTTACAAACATTTAAAAAAAATGAAAATTTAAACAAAAAAACACACATTTCGAGGCATATAAATCACACTGTGTATGAGATTTTGTTTTGACTGATTCCTACAGGATAAAAATGACTTATATATAATTATATTAAATTATCTAACAAAATTTAATATTTTTTTCTCAATTTAGTGTTTTTAAAATGTCTTTGTATTAAAATGTCAATCTAAAAAAACCACACTTTATGTCGTTCCATTCAAAAAATTCTTTGAATTAACACAGGGTAGATTCTTACACATAAAAATGAATAAAGGATTAATTTGATAAAATGTCAACAATATTCATGTGTGGTTTCAAGGTCATCAATGATTGACATTTTTTAACTGAAATATTATTTATAAATTAAAAACATGATCTTTGAGTCTTTTCGGTCATGTCATGTGTTGGATTTCCATTAATATAATTCCTACATATCAAAAATGACATATTTATTGTTTTTATAATGTATAAAGAAGTTATAATTTTTTTGGTTCTTAGTGTCGGACATAGGTTTTTACCTAAAATATTGATTTTGTAATGTAAACATGCATTTCAAGTCATATTTTCACACTGTGTTTGAGATTGATTTATGACTAATTCCTATGAATAAAAAGTGATTTACTGATCATTTTTATTATGAAAAGAAAGAATATTAAGGTTTTTTTATTTATTTGTAGTATTTCACGTGTCTTTCTAACAAAAACATCATTTACACTAGAGAAAAAAAATTTGAGTTATTCCATTCACAATATTTATCATATTAGGGTATAGTTGATTCTAACATGTTTTAAATGATGCAAGGATCATATTCCGGATGTATCATGACAATTAAACTATGTTTTCTTGGTTTTCAATGAGTGGCACACATTTTTATCTAATATGTCATTTTTAAACTGGAAATATAGATTTCAAGTCATACGTGTCACACCATGTATCAGATTGAGGTCTCACTGATTGATGCACCTCATAAATGACTTATCGACCATTTACAAAATGTATCAAACTAATATGAATGTATTTTATTATTTTTTTAGCATGCTAGGAATCATTTTAAATAAAATATCATTTCTAAACTGAAAACACGCATTTAGAGTCATACCGGTTAAACTGTATATCTGATTCAGGTTTAGATGATACCCACATGTCCAGAATGATTTATCGGTCATTTTTTAGTGGATCAAAAAAAATTAATTCGCTTTCTCAGTTTTGAGTATGTCTTGCATCTTTTGAACTAAAATATCAATTTTAACTATGAAACACACTTTGAGTCATACCGATCACACAGTGTGTCAAGATAATGTTAAATTAAATCATACAGATCAAAAATGACTTAAAGAACATTATAATAATGTATGAAGAAAATATTAGTTTTTTTATGGTTTATATTTAGTGAGACTAATTTTTAATTAAAATTATAATTTTTAATTGAAAATTCACACATTGAGTAATAATAGATATATCATGTGTCAGATTGAAATGGAACAAATTAATACCTAACACAAATGAGTTATGGATCATTATATTAAGATATTAAGACAATATTTGTGTGTTTTCTTCATTTTTAGTGAGTGGGTCATGTTTAATCCAAAATGTACAATTTAAATTGAAACCACACAATTTGAATAACATTAGTCATTCCATGTGTCAAATTTAGGTATGGCTAATTCCTACAAATAAAAGATGACATATGGATAATTGTACTAAATTATCAAAATAATTTTAATTAATTTTTCTCATTTTTGAGTATTTCATACAAATTTTTCAATAAAAAATCATTTTATTCTAGAAACATGGACATTGATTCATGTTAGCCACACTGTTCATTAGATTGACATGAGATTGTTTCTTTCATGTAAAAAATGACTTAATGATCATTTTCGTAATGTATTATGACAATTCAATATCATTTTCTTTTATTTAAGTGAGAAAAACATGTTTTTAACTAAAATTTCATTTTTAAATTGAAAACACACATTCTGAGTCATATTAGTCACATCATACATCCCATTGTGGTGAGAATGATTCCCAAATGTCATAAATGAATTATAGATCATTTCCTTACAGAATCAAAAACAATATTAATGGATTTTATTAATCTCGAGTCTGTCATGTGTATTTTTTAAGAAAATATCATTTATAAACTAAAATAAAAAATTTCACGTCATACTAGTCACAATGTGTATTATATTGATGTGAAGTTTATTTCTACAAATCAAAAATTACTTATGGATCATTTTAATGAAAATTAGAACAATATGAATGAATTTTCTTAGTTTTTAGTATCTTATGTGTCTTTTTAACACAAATTTAAATTTTAGATAAAAAAATCTACTTAGTGTCATACTGGTCACACTGTGTGTCAAATTAACATTCGATTGATTCCAACGCAAAAAAAATTATTTAAAGATAATTTTTCTAAAATATCTGGAAAATTCAAATGTGCTTCCTTGGTTTTTATTTAGTGACACATATTTTCACAAAAATTCTATTTTTATATCGAAAACCATCACTCTAAGTCATATCAGTCACATCAGGAGTCGAATTTATGTTCAAATGATTTTTATATATCATAAATGACCTATGGATCAATTTAATTATATTTTAAGACACCCCATGCATTTTTTCTTTATTTTCTGTGAGTGATATACATTTTTAAAAAAAATATAAATTCTAAACTGAAAACACACTTGTTCCATCATTTATAAAAGGAAAAAAATATTAATGAAAAAAATAATAGATAAATAAAAAATAGATCTACTAATATAAAAAATGGTACCTATGTTTATCATGATGTATGTATAAATTCTAAAACCATGATTTCGTCCCATTCATTTTTAAGAAAAATTATTTCATGTTTAGAATATGAAGAATATCAATAGTCCAAGTAGTAATGAAAAAATATAATAATAAATGATTAATAATTTTTTAAAATTAAATTGTATTTATCATAAAAACCATTTTAGGAATAATTTTTTTTATGAAATACGATATCTTTCATATGTTTTCATATGTAATAACCAAAATATTTTTCATTAGTTTATTTCAGAAAATACTGAAACACTGAGAAAAATATTTAAAATTATTTATATATATTTTGATATTAGAATATTATTATATAAACCAAAATGATTATCTACCTATAGATGATGATAATCTTCTTATAGGAAAGTATTTTATTTATTCCATGTTTTTAATTATATTTAAACACTATCCTATACTAGTTGTTATCATTAACAAATAATATAACTGTATAAATTGAATATTATTTGTAAAATATTTCATGTAGTTTATTATATATTGATAAATATCATCAAGTGTGTCTGATTTATTTTGTATCCATACATGGAATCTAAAAAATAAATCATTGAATTATCCAAAATTGATTGTAATCAGAAACCAATGCTACACAAAAAACAAAAAGGAATGAGTAATGAAAGGAATGAAAATAATTTTTTTAATTAAATTGTAGTTTTTTACCTCTGAATCATGGGTATTAGGATGATTCAATCATCAGTAAGTTTTTTTTCAATCATTGAATCATGTTCTTCAAATATTACTAAATATTCATTTTCATTCAATGATATTTTTTGTGTAGAATTTATTTGAGGACTAGTGAGTTAGAATTTCTTTTTATGGGGGTTTCTATTTAAATAATAAAGATATATAATCCTGTAAAAATTAAGAATAGTATTTAACCATACATATCATAGTAGATCAGTTATTGGAAGAATAATTCTAAGAACACACATCATGTATACAACTACAACTGATACACCTAATAGTATGTACTTGAGGATTTTATCTTTATTCTCATGACCGAGAAATTTTATAATAGCATCTCCATAAATTTGTTATTTAAATTAAATTATGATCATATCATCTTATTTTAATGTTGTTTCTTCTTTAATTTATAATATTATTACATGTCAAAGTTAAAGTGGTGGAAAAAATGTACATTCTAAACACATATTGAATGATTGGTAAATCCTTTATATTTTTTTATTCAACATTAAATATCCCCTTGAATTTTTCCATTGATAACAACTTTCATCAATTCGTTAACATTTTCATTAATTTTTATGTTTTTTATGAAAAATAAATTTGAAATAAATTCCTCCTTATCAACATGTATTTTTACAAGATCAAATGGTAATTTAATTAAATTTACAACATCATGTTCCATTTTGTAAACATCCATATCTTGAAGGGGAATATGTTTCCTATTTCTCATATCAGAATCTACATGACTTCCCAATAACAGATAAATTTTTTGATGTTTTTTTGTTTTTATGAATATATCGTTGTATGTTGTACACTTTACCCCTCATAATAAGGAGTTGGTAGGTGATGATAGATATAAATAAAAATCATTTTCACGAAATATAATATCAGTTTAGGAAAGAAATCAGTAACTTCCTAATTGGAAATTCATAGAAATAATTATTATGAAATTGAATACCTATGGTAAGAAAAACCTTTTAGGAGAACTACATGCCTCAAAATGGTGGAGGGATCTACATGTAGTGGATATTTTTGTTTTGTATATTATCTTTTATTTCATCCAATTACAATTTCTGACAACATCATCTTCCAATTAAGTCCTTCTCAAAATCATCTATTTATGTCCGAATCTCATCCATTTTCTTGTATTTAACCCCATGTGAATTTGTTTTCCCAAAATATTATTTGAGTGAAACTCAAATAACCACACCACTAACATGGTCATATTATTCTAACCACTTCAGGGACACTAAATTTATTCATTCATTACGTACAATTGATGGATATTCGAGTCCCTAAACTATTTAAAAAATGTAGTAAAATAAGTAATCATTGTTATGTAATAATGATTTAAAGTCGTTTTTTAATATCACACATACATATGATTTAGATACTTTTTTTATAATCAATTTTTATTCTACATTTATTCACACAAACCTCATTTCATAACACATGATGTGGGATGGGAGTGGGTTTGGAATTTGTTTCTTCAATCTATATATCAAAAAGGAATATATTTATGTTATTGTTTCATGCCACATAAAAGTATTACTATAGATTTAAAATATATACCATTATTTTTAAGTAAAACATACACCATCCTTGATATATAGTAGGGGTATATTGTTTTTATGGTATTCTCCTAATTTTCATTACTCAATTTATATTTCATAAATTAACAATTATTAATCAAAGTGATTAATAAAAATATTTCAAAAAAATGTATTACCAATAAAAATATTCATGAAAAGATGCCTCCTTGTGATAACCAGTAAATAGATTCCTTAATTCATTATTTATCATGTTTGCATATATATTTGTGGTAGGCGTAGGATGACATTCCCCTCAGATTCCCTAATATGAGTCATTGAATGAATTTTCCAAAATCATCTATGATTCTTTCCTACAAAAATTATTATAAATTTAATTGGGTATTCATTTAGTATAAATGCCTTATGAAATGTATAATGAAGGGTAAATAATCCATTCATTATTATTTTTAGTAAACTAATAAAAATATATCATAATGTTTCCCTAATCTCTTCCAAAATTAGTGGATTAACTATGGGCACAACATTTTTACACATATCTAAATCAAATCACATGTGCATTCAAGTGTTCTGTCTAATGTAACTATTGAAAATGGACTTGTTGGGGATAACAAAATGGTCATTTCTATTCCATACCAATAAAATTTGATGCCTTTTATTATCACCTTAATAATTTTTTTAAACAGTTACTCTATGTGGTTGCTATTTTTTTGGGATAAAGGTTTCTCACATTCAACCATTTCCACAGATTCAGCATCATTAATATGTTGATCCTTAATATTTTTTGTATCATAATCTCATGAAAATTGTTATTAATCTATATTTGGAGTATTATGATTTTGTGATCCTTGTTGTTCCTCTCCCTTGAGAGCATTATTAGGTTGAGAAACTTATTGTTCCTTAGGATTGAGATCATCAACATGTATAAAAACCATTATTTTCACAAGTGGTCAAACATTTAATTTAGATTACATAAATGAATCAGTGAACATATAATATTTTTAGTAACATAATATATATTAAAAAATATATCTCTATTATTGAGTACTCAATTTTCATTTAAATGTTAAATAGATTTGAACCCACTACCGAGTATCCAAATCCTGTCATTCTGGTATCCACTTACAAAAAAACCATATCCACATTAGGGCCATAATGAAATGATTTTCATGTCCCAATGAAAGTTTCATACCTACTTGAATTAATATATGATCATTCAGTGGTTTTGATTTACAATAGAAAAATGAACCAATTTTTGGTTGCTCGATATTGAATGTAAAATTTATGTATGGAATATGATTCCATTATAAACAGTTTTTCATTGTACCCTTCTTTAATGAAATATAGTTTCACAAATCCCCATTCATCAATTTTAATTTCACTCTTGTTATTAACTTAATTTCATTGAAAAATAATAACTTTTTATGTTGTATAATATTACCCCAACATTTGTTCAATGATTCCAAAGTATAAAATATTTGTGTAAATTGGATTGTAATCCCTGGTACCAAATACATGCATCCCTTCAACCAAAAGTTTAACTCATATATTTTTCATGGAACATTATTCATCATGTTACTTTTTTATAGAAAATATACCCATTAATTACATAATAAATAAAAGGTAATACCTGCGAACATGGTACTCTATCTATCCTTTGAATTAATTCATAAATTTTATTTTGATTTGTAGTTGAATCATAAAAATATAATCTTGAAACCGTCCCATAAACTGTCTATTTTGTGTATTTGATATCAATATTTTTGGCCTTTATGGATTAAAATACCAAAAAATTAATAGTTGGTTTTTAAAATTTAGTGAAACCTATAAAATATTATGAAAAACAAAATGTCCATCCTACTCTAATTCTATAATACTAACTGCAAAAACATCAATTATAGAAATTATTTCGATAATAAGTCACCATAAGTGATGAGATTTTAATAACCAATGCATTCATCATTGGAAAGGTGGCTATTAAAGAATTGAATTTCTTCCACAATAATGTATCACTATGAAATATAACCTTCTCTCATATTATATTTTTTTAACCCCATTTCAAAATAATCACAAAACATTGAATGGTGTAAATCCATCAATAATGTATAGGAACACATTGCAAGATATCTATCACAAAGTAAACCTTCATTTGAACGATCATATAAATTAATTAGAGAGGTAATAAAATCTCTAATTTATATAATATGATTGAAATTTACTTTTCCGCAGTTTGAAAATTCACCATTTATATAACTTTAATACATATATCTTTGAAAATTTATTAGAACATGGTTGATTTCTAACAAACATACTTAGGAAAAATAACATGTAATGATACAAGAATTAAATATTTCATAAAACATGTTAGTTTTGGGATTTCATTCCCTTTAACATTAAATTATTCATTCACACAATATTTTTTATATTTGATAAATAACCCTATAGAACATTTACATCCCTCAGGAAGTTACAAAACTGATATTTCTCTTTCTTTGAAATAGTTTTAATGGTCATAGAAGAATGTTATGTCTCTCAACCTTCACTGGAACAGACTCTTCCCATATCCCATTTTCAATCATATGTCACCTTGACTTAATGTCTTCCTTTATTTTTTGAGGTGCGTTTATTAACTTGCTAATGAAATAGTCGCATACATTTTTCCACGTGAATGAAATCAATAAAATGTCTGATTTACAAAAAAATTCATTATGGTAATTGAAAAAAACTGATTTCTTTATCCAAAAAGTATTCATATGTTTTTTTGAAGAGGTTTTACCAAAAGCAATGTCCACAAATTTTATGTTATTAATCTTTTTATAATCTTTTTGTTGATGTAGTAATATTAATTCATTATAATTCCTATCAAATGATGTTTCCCAAGATCGATATATATTTTTTTGGGTATAAATTTGTGATTTCCAAGAAACAAAGTCTTTGATTAATGTTTCAACATAATCAATTGTGTACCTTGTTCACAAATATGATACCCTTGAGTCCCATTAATTATATATCGTAAAAAAATTTACATAAGTCAGAAAGTAATTTTTCATCCCTTATAAAATAACTCTCAATGTGAAATCTTGATTTTTATATGAATCGTACATAATTACACTTGAATCCCTCATTAGTTTCAAATCATCAGTCAATGGATTCAAAAACACCAATATCTTTTCTCAATTTTTTTGTCACGATATAATAATAGAAAACATATTTAATTTTCACTTCACGATTAATCGTGATGGAAGGGAGTAAGTTACTAACATATATGGTCATGTACTCTTAATTCTTATATGTAAACCAAAGTGATTCACTCCATATGTAAATAGTACAAGATGATGGTTTCACAACTCATTTCTAAATTCAACATACTCATGGTCAATTTTATTCAACTGAGGATATTTCATTAGGTGAAGATGTTTCCTATCATGATTTACTGTATATGTGTTCCATTTCAATTTCCTTACAATAATCCAACTTCCTTATAAGTAGCTAAATAGTGGAATGATTCTAAAGAACTACAAAAATTTCAAATGAATTGATTCATCTTCCTTGTATCAATACACACTACACTTTTGAAATTTTAAACCAATAAATTATCCTTATGAAACATTATGAATTAATTTTGGTAGTCATGTATTCTTTCAAGGATCATACCTAGTGAAAAAATAATTTTTTCTAGTCATGCGTTTGAAAAGAAAGAACAATATATTCTGGTAGCATATCATTATAGGGATCAAGTAGTTTAGTAAGGACAATTTTACATTGTCCACTCCTAGATTTTATGTTATATATATTATTTATGGATGATAATGTTCTATATTTAGTACAACTAAAATGCAATGGAATATTTTCACATCTCTTTAACTTTTAAAATAGATAGGTATTGTCATGTAGTTCAACCTTAAAGGTCATTATCATTTACTCAATTTTATCCTCTTTATCATTCAAAACTCTAATCGTATCATCAATATGGTCTTCATCATTATTAATGATAATAATGATATTATATGATTTATTAAATGTACTATTATCCCACTCACTTGAAACATTTTTTCACAATTTTTACTCCAACATTTTTAACATTGATATATTCCGGCATAGGTCAGTATTCCTACCAAATCCTCTAGACTAATTCGTCTTGAATAACAATAGCATGAACACATATAAAAATATTTAGATGGATAATATGCATGATATTTTGAATACATGCTAAAGTATTTCACCCCATCCTCATAATGTTTTTTATACGATTGGAATCCATCCATTTGTTATTTATATCCATTTTTTATTCAATAATATTCATATTCCACAGAAAAGATGAATACCCAAAATGTATGAGTTTATAACCCAAAAAAGAAATTTTTAAAGAATCATTTAATCTTCATGAATCCATTTTTCGGATATAATAATAGTCGAACGATACATATTGAGTTTGTTTTGTAGTAGTAGAAATCATTGATTTAAGGGAATGTGTGATATTTATAAATTTACAAAGAATCCAATTAAAGTTTTATTTATTAAAAGACACCGAGATTGAGGAAGGTTTCCATAATTTTTTTATTTTCGATTACAACAATAAGGGGATAGTATTTATTCTTTTCTTCACTTTGTAAGTGGTGGTATAGGTGGGGCTTTAGTGATGGGATGATTAAGATTCAATGATTATAATCTTTTTAAAGATGATGAAAATGTTAATAGGTCCTAATCATCTGGTCTTGAGAAACCATCATTTGAAGAAATTATTGAATTTATATCTTTGAACTATAATTTTTGTTATGGGGTTCTCAACCTATTGGAAAAAATGGAGAACAATCTAATTGGAATTCGATGAATGCTTGAAATTTAAATAATTCACATGGCTGGGAAGAGGCTAAGTGATCAACAATGAATATTAATTTTAGAGAGGGAAGGGAAAATAAACTTCAATATCAGTTGAGGAGGTGTCCCATTAGGGTAAAAAGAAACACTTATATCAAACTAATTATTTGAGTATAATCTCGACTACCTAGTAACACATGAAAAGAAAACACATCCTTATTGGAAAAAACAGAGAGGGAAAACTCTAGAAAAAAGTAATAGTTTAATCTAGGATTGAGGTTTATGTAATATAGAAGTTTATATGTATACTTTCAATGCTAGTCATTATTCCAATTTACTTAAATCTAATAGGAGATTTAAATAGATCTTTGAGAGTCCCCATAACTAGGACTATAGTTTAGATAAACCTATGGGTCTATATCAAAGGGATGAACAAATAAATTCAATAGGAAAAAAGATCAAAATGGAGACTTAATGAAATCCAATGGTTGTTTGAAAGAAAGTAAGTTGGGTCAAGAAAAAGTGCACACTCACCACAACGACCCACATATAATTAGAACTCATGTTGGAATGAGAGTGGAAGGAATCCACAATGGGTACTATTGGGGGAAGAAACTATTATGTCTAAAAAATTTTAGATCTTGTGAACTCAGAATGAAAAATCATATGAATTTTTTCAACATACAAATTTTCATTCTATGAGATCTAAAGATTCTTGTGGTTGAATTCAAAACCAACCCACATCTTATTGGGGCCATGAAACGGGATTACTTTTCAGGAATGGTCATGAAAATTATTCATGTGGTCGGAGTACTTCATCTTATTATGGAGACTGAAGAATTGGCCTCATCTTATGAAGGAAATAAATATAAGTGATGATAATCCTATAATTGGCATTCTTATTGCATATCAACAATGATTGGTTGAATTCAGTTCAAAGAAATATGAAATAATTTATGATGTTGAACTAATGATGTAAGACCAACTAAAGATGAGTAGAAATAATCACATACCTCGGGTTTTAAGAGGGTCTCTTTTTCTAATATGTTTAATGGGGAGCGATAAATAAGTTTTAATTTCATGAGAGCTGGAAAAGAACAAAGAAGTTAGATCTCTTTTGGTTGAATTTATAATATCAAGCAGGGGTTTATCATCTTTTTCTAGAAATAACTTATAAAGATGATTTTTCTCAATGCTAAAATAATAAGTGACGATAAAACAAATCATTACCAGCGTTAATTTAGAACTAATAAAAAGGTAAATTTATTATCACTAATTTAACATTGATAGAGATTGGTTTTATCAATATTAATTATTTTATCCCTAATAAAATTGATATTTATTTTTCCTTTTTTTAGCACCAATATAAACTGTTTCAAACAAAATATTAAACATGTTCATATTAAAATTGAATAAGTAATAAAAAAGTAAAAAAAATAACATTATTCATGAATATATAAATTTAAAATAAAAAAGGTTTAAAATGAGTGAAATTGAATATTTAAAAATGAATAGAATTCCAAAACATTTAAAAACATTATTTGTCTTATTTTATATATAAATTATTAAAAAAATTAGAAAAAATTAATAAACATTAAAATGATGATGAATACAAACTGAAAATATTAAAACATGGAAATTAAATATGTGCTAGTAAATTTTATAAAATGATTAAATTCCATAAAATAAAAAATTTAATAAATATTAAAAATGAATAAATAATAATAAAAATGAATAAATAATATTAAGTGAAATAATATTTTAAACGAATAAATAAAATTGAAGAGATAAAAAACTATTTTAAAAATGGAATTCATATGATTAATTTGATGAAGTGTAAACACACTAAAAAATATAGAAAATATTAAAAATGAATTTAAATAAATTAATTGTATAACTTTTAAACCTTTTAAAAATATATAACATAAAAAATAAAATTGAATAAGTAATAATTATATAAATTAAAAACATATTAATAATTTTAAAACATATTAAATTATTATGTATACTTTATAAGATTAATCACCTAAATATTAAAAACATAAAAAGTGAAGAAAACATTAAAAAATGTGTTCACATAAATAAAATATATAAATTTCAAACATTTTGAAAATATTAAAACATAATAAATTAAATTGGGTTAATATTAATCATATGAATTATAAACATATTAAAAATATTAAAACTTAGTAAATAATTACGTATAAATATATATTATAAAAATGAATAAATCTTAAATATTAAATATTAAAAAAATACAAACTGATAACTAATATTAAATAAAGAAATATTATAAATAAATAAATAACATTCAATAAATTTACAAAATATTTAAAAAAGTGAATTTGTAACATTAATTGCCTGAATAAGATACAGATAAAAAATAAATAAAAATAAACAAATAAATAATATTTATTATATAAATAAGAGAATTATTAAAAATGAATTATATTAACTATATAAAAATATTAATAATAACACCAAATTAAATTAAATTATATTAATTTATATTCAAAATAAATTCTCAAAATGAATAAATTAATTTTAATATTATTACATGATTTGATTATTTAAGTAAAAAAATTGAATAAATAGTAAAATAATATTTAATTTTCATGTATTAAAATAATAATTTAATATAATAACATAATTAACTAAATATTCATCAAAATGGTGTTGGGTATGATGTACATTGGAGTTCAATTTGATGTAAAAATTGTTTTTTTCATGTCAAAATGGCATTTTCATGCCAAAATTTAATTTTTACGCCAAAATTGATGTGGGTTGGAGATAGTGATATAGGAACTGGTTATTTAAATTTTAAAAATATTAAATAAATTAAAAATTAATAAATAAACCTGAATAAATATGAGTCATATAAATTTAAAACATCTTTAAAATATTAAAACATAGTGAATAAATATTTAAATTTTCTAAAAAATGAATAAATTCCAAAAATAATAAATATTAATAAATAAAAATATAGAGAAAATATTAAATTTAATAATATTAAAATAAATAAATAAAAGTTTATATATTAAAAAAAGTTATTTTAAGAATGTGAATTCATAACATTATTTATAAGATTGATAACACATAAAAAATGAATTAATAAATAATTATATTATTGGTAATTATTGTTGTATTCACTATATTGATTGAATATAAAAAATCTAACATATTACTGACTGTTATATTTTGTAATAATAATTAAAAATTATATAATTTATAGTAATAATTAAAAATTATATAATTTAGTTAAATATATAAATATTTAAAAATGTATAAACAACTATCAAAATTGAATACATGGAAAAAAAATAAATGTATATATTTTTGAAATGAATGAATATTAGAAATGAATAAATTGTTAAAAAATCCAAAAATATAGAAAAAATAAAAATGAATAAATAATACTCAATCAATAAATAGACATGCACATATACATGTACATATGAATATGCATGCATGTACAAATAAATACAAATACAAATACACATATACACAGGCACATGCACATACACATAAACATTCACATACACATGCACATACACGTACACGTACACATACACATACACATAAACATACACATACACCAACACATACACTTACACAAACACATAAACATACACATACACATACCCATACACATACACATACACACATACACATACACATACACATACACATACACATACACTATCACATACACATACACATACACATACACATACACATACACATACACATACACATACACATACACATACACATACACATACACATACGCATACGCATACGCATACACATACACATACACATACAAATACACATACACATACACATACGCATAGACATACACATACACATGATATACAAATATGCAATATCCACTTTTTTTATAGATAATAACCCCTCATTGCTAAAATTTGGGGTTATTTTTATCTAAAAATGTATTCTTTTTCAATAAAATCCAATTTATAAATGTTTTAAAGGATTTACATAATGTTAAAATCCCTGTTAACACCGTGGAATATTCTTTTGAATATTTTTCGAGTTTTTCTATTAGTTAGAATTGGATTTTAAGGCCAATATGGCCTTAGTATTGTTATAATAAAATTATTAAATATATTATATCACATGAATGCAATTTTTCCCCAAAAATGGAATATTACCCGAACACTGTCTCTGCTGGTTAATTTGAGACATTCATTAAATCTAAAATAGGGATTTCACCCAAGGATTAATGTAACCATTATGCACATCATATGTTTGGTTAGATCCCACAAAAGGGAAATATATTTTATTACACACGCATTATTTTTTCCAAAAATAATGGAATATATCTCAAACAGCGTCTTAGATGAAAAATCACAGAATTAATTTATGTCATGAATGGGACATTCATTCTAGGCATGAGATATACCTTTTTCACATCCCCTATTTAATTACATCACCTATATGGGTAATTTTTTTACCCTTACATCATTTCAATTTTTATTAATATTATTATTTCAACTTTTCCCCTTATTATTTAAAAAAAGTAGATGAATTTAAATTAAATAATGAAAACTAAATTATCAAAATATAATTATTAAATATATTTATCAAAGAATAATTATGAGAATAATTATAATATAGTAAATTAATTATCAAAGGAAAATTTCATAATAATTTGATAGATAATTTATAAAAAAAATTATCAGAAGATAATTGTATGAATTTATCAAAGGTAATTGTAAAGAATTATCATGAGATTGTTAAGTCATTTTATCAAATTAAAATAATTTAAAATTATAAATAAATTATAAATTAATTATAATGGTTAGTTTACGAAAAATAATCCAAAGTTAATTATGAATGGATATTTTATATTAAAATTGTCAAAACATAATTATATGGATTATCTATGGATAATTATAGTGGAGTTAGAATATAAAAACTTATCAAATTATCAGATTATAATTTTGAAACTTTTAAAGGATACCTTTATAGATTCACTAAGGAAAAATTATAATGGAATAACTATGTATGTATCAGACTATTATAAAGAGAGATTAATAATATCATGTCTGGTTTTAAAAATTTTCTTGAGGATAATACTGTTAGATCAAAGGTTGGAGAAAAATAATAATTTCATATTATATAAGATAGAAATGGAATCATCACATGTGATATATTTTTTAATTTTGAAATAAAATAGCTGGTTTTCATTCTAGGAACCCTTATCAATCCTAAAGTATTTACAAATTGATGACTACAATAATAAGCCCCAAGAAAACAAATTCCTGACAGTTGTGTTTTTCAATATATATTTACAACCATATAGGGTTGTTTATCCTTATTATTGATATCAATGACATTAAGGTAAGATTTTCATTACCCCTTGTTATTTTTTCACATATGTTTCCATATTATAATTTATATGTTGGAATATTTGATAAAAATGTATTATCGTGATTTCATGTGGGTGTGTGTGCCACCCATGAGAACCAATGTGATATTTTTTCCATGAATAATACAAGGGTAAATTTTTATATGTATGATTATGATCACATGTTGTTATGTTTTATTTAATTTTCTCTCATGTTGATGTGTTTTCCATGTATTCTCTCTCATGTATTTATGTTACCTTACTTTGGATGTATCATTTTTGTGAACATAATATGATTACTGTCCTGATATATTTAAACCTTAGAGTGGGGTTTTTCTCAAAATGAGGCAATGGAGATTATGGACATGAGAACATGGTGGAGATATGAATATATCATTTAAAACTATGTATTAGGCACTCCTTTGAGATGAATTTCGTATTTCAGTAACTGCATTGAGATAATTCCTATCACAGGAACTCCTTCAAGTAGTATATCATATACTATGAACTCATTCATGTTTCATGTCACATATTTTTCACTCATACGTGTTTCATTCCACATAATTAGAACTCATGTGAGTTAACTTTCATACAATGGGAATGATTCCCTAAGGTTTTCAAACAGGATTTAAACTAGATGGATGGATATATTGATTACTACCAGAATCATCCATTAAACCGTTAGAGATAGAGCAGAAGAAGGTAAAACTATAGATCTGTGTATTCTTGTTTAGAACATGGCCACATTATTTTGGATTGATTTTTTTCCATTACACATTTATTATCATTATGGAACAAACTTTTTATAATTAATCACAATAGGTAACTATGAATTCGTGGGGTCCTACTGAGTCTTATAATCACACCCTACTTAGGAATATTGGTGTGCTTCTAGATTTCATGAGGGACCCGTTGAAGGTAAAATGACTTATGGTGGATGGCTGAGAAGAGGAAAATAGTGTAGGTGGTGGATTGGGATGCACTCCAGAGGACTCCACTTGTTTATTTTTTTGTTTGTTTATTTACCTGCTACTTATTAAAATGGATCATATTTCTACAATGGGATCCAATATTTTTATATGACATGTGTTATATTTATTTGTTTTTTTGTGGTTACTCTAATTATTTATTAAATTGTTTTTTGTCTATTATTCATCCTATGATAGGATACAGACGATATAATATCCCCAACAATTTACGCAAAACCAAACTACAATTTGGATCCCACTTGCATATGGGGATAAACACATGATGTCATGTGGCACTCCATCTTGGAATTTTTGGTATAGTTCATAGGATCCAAAAATGTTATCGGTGGACTAGATTCACATACATTTTTCTTCTCTTGAACTAGTTTGGGTTTGGGTAGATAGGAGATACGATTTTTGGGACTTGGTAAGGGGGAAAATTATAGGGCTTAGATATCACTATATAGGGTACCTATGAGTTTCCATAAAGTAGGAGAAATTATGTGTTTATGTTATGATATATCATTATTGTAGTTAGTTAGTTGAACATATCACATTGTTCTATTAGTGAATATATATGATGAATGTGGGTAATTTTTTGGGATGGAGACCAGGGTTACTGAAAGGTAAGTTATACCTTTGTCAAAGGGTATATTCTTATGAGGACCTTGTGTGATCCCATATACTAATTATGTTTTATCCTCAGAACTGTGTTTTTTCTGAAGTGTTTCTTTCACATTACAAAATATATCATCTTGATTTAGTTTAATGGGACTACATGGGATGTAGTATGGAATACTCCATAAAGAGAGTATTTTTTTTATTTACCACTAGACATGTAGTATAATACATTTTTTACATGATTTTATACATGATTTTTTTATATAGAAGGACCTATTCAACTGGAAGTCATTCTTTTAGTTCCTATTATATAAATATGAGTCTATAAATATTTTCAAATATTGTTTGATTTGAACTCAAACATTACTTATACTTCAGGGGAACCAAAGACCCTTGGGATTCTATGGAATGTATCGAAATATTTGTGGGAGTCTGTTACAGAGTATTAACTCTAAAGGATCAAAAAGTTAATATTAGGGTGAGATCATTCTAGGTGTGCAGTCATTTTTGATAACCCATGTCATATGGAACCGACAAAGCTAAAGGTGATCCTAGTCCATCATGATGAATTGGAGTTGAAGGTATTTATAAAAATGATAACATCACAATAGGGTGAAACAACAATGTCTTTAAAGAATGAGGATGGTACTATTAAATTCTTCATCAATTTCCAAAATATGTTCCAGAAAATAGTGAAGAAATGATACACCATCTCCTAGGATCAATGATTGTTTGATTAGTTTTTCATATGCATGATGGTTCCCCAAGATTGATCTATGATTGGAATTTTAGAAGTTGTGATTTAGATTAGAGTAAAATTTTAAGATGTTGTTTTACAATAGGTATGGGATGTATGAGTATATAGTGATGCATTTTGTACATAAAAACATTCTGATAGTGTTTGCAGATCTTATAAACAAGATCCTCCGCCCATATTGGGACACTTTCATCATGGTGTTCAATGGTAAAATCTTCATCCAGTTTCAGGGAATAGAGCCGTATATTAGACACCTAGAAATAGTCCTAAGTAGGCATATAAAACATTGTATTTACACCAAGTTGTTTTTGTGTAAATTATTGATTTGAGGGGTGATATTCCAATGAAATTTGGCATCCATGAAAGTATATTTATGGACAAAGAGAAAGTTTAAGAATGCATTTCTTGTATATTTCATCTGAATATTTTTTGAGATCATCTGTTTTCTAGAACTAAAACAATATTATTGACTATTTATTCAACGATTCTCTTGACTATTAGCACCCATTGCAGAACTGAAAATTAAGTGAGTGAAATAATTGTATTCATAATTTTTTAGGTGTTATTCCATGAGATTAAGAGAAGGTTAATGACATCTTTAGTACTAACACTCCCAGAGCTTGGGATTGGTTATGTGGTGTACTTTGACGCATAATACATTGGTCTAGGAGTGGAGCTAATGTAGAGAGATCTGGTAGTATCCTATGGGTCATGTTAGTTATGACTCCATGAGTTGAACTACACTAAAAATGATTTGGATATGGGATCTATGGTCCATGGTCTGAAGTGTTGTAAACAATATCTTTTTTGTGAGTGTTTTTTTGTTTTCATGGACTACAAGATCCTCCTCTATATATTTGAATAGTGTGTCCTAAACCAGAGTCATAGGTGTTGGGTTGAGTATCTAAATATGTTAGAATTCAATATTTATTACGCACTAGGGAAAGGTAATGTTATATAATATGATATTAGTCAAAAGATGCATGTTGTAAAAGAGTTTTGTGAGATTCCATTAGAGAATTGGTGGTACATTATGAGCCTATCGATTGATTATAGGATGGATACATTTTAAGGCTAGGGTCGATGATTGGTCACTCCTTGGCGTTCAAGTTTTCTAACTTCAAGACTTAGAGATGATTGGTCCGAATTTAGTCCAATAGTGTGATGTGTTGAGAGAATAAGTAATTAGATGTGACATGATACTCAGATAGTCATCGCACGATGATTATTTGATCCGGGTGCATAAGTGAGTAGTAGTCTCTAATTCCATCAGAGAGGATATGATGAGATATTTTGTAGGCCTCTAAATAGGTGGTTCATCTTGGTGCAATGAATAAATACCATGATGAAATGTGAATGTTTTGGTGGATAGGGTTGAAGGGAAACAACACTGGCTTTGTATCCCGATTCCATACCTACTAGAGGGTAAATGAAGATAACCAGTTACCTGGTGGGTTACTCTAACCGCTTCAATTTCCAAGTAGATATGATAGGATTTCATTATTTAATTTTTGAGGGGGTTACCGAGGAAACTGAGGAGTATTTATTCTCTCTAGTTTTTTTCGAATGGCTGAAAATATTTATAAACATCTTACCAATCAATGATACTCACTAAGTGGATTAGTTGGGAAAGATATTTTTCTATGAGATATTATTCTTACATGAAGATACCTTGAGAATTGTATCATATAGAGACACGCGTTTCATTTCAATTCATTTGGAAGGTCTTATAGAAATCCTAAGAAACCATATTTATATTGAACATAACATACCGTCCTCATAAATATTGAAATATATTAGTAGACGCTATGTATATTTGAGGATATGCTTCAAGATATAATTATATATTTTGGTGGCGCAAGGAATGATCACATGGACTTGGTTGAGTTCACGTACAACAATAGAGATAATAATTTATTTTAGAATCCTCCATATGAGGAAATTTAAGGGAGACCATGTTGGTCACTACTTTGTAGGAATGTGTAATGTGACGTAAAGTTTTTGGGGCTAGTATTGTTGAGGACATATCCAAGAGAGTTAATATGATTTAGATTAGGTTGATCACTAATCAGATAAGACAGAGATCATATTCCAACTATATGAGGAGACCATTGATGATCACTATAGAATATTGGGTTTTCATGTGTGTGAATTTTTGGTTAGGACATCTATGTTCCAGGGACAAAATAAATCTTGCACCATTATTTTTCAGGCCTTTCATGGCCACCAAATAGATTGGGACAGTGGAATACAATTTTGATATTCCTCCACATCATTGAGGTATACATGATGTGTTTCACATGACCCACCTCCAAAGGTACATACCCAATCCTGTGCATTTCATCGACTATGAGGATTTTGAGCATGAGCCTAAAAGATGTGAGGATGAGCAACCGGTGAAATTATTGAATAAAGATAAATGGTCATATGAGGTAATTTGATAAACTTGTCCATATTATGTGGTATAATGGATGAATATATAAGGTAGAACGGTAGTTTGAGTCTTATGAGAAGATGAGTGTTGTTATAATACCACCTTTGACAAGAATAAGACAATTTTGATATCATTGGGAGTAATACCATGCAATTGTGTTGATAAATTGAATGATATTATTAATAATATCATGGAGGCAATTATATTTTAAATATTAAAACAATGATCATTTGATTATGTGAATATAATAATTGAAATATTATGAATAAAATAATAATAATAGAATTTAAAATGATGAGAATAGAGAAGAACCTAATAATAAATTATGTTGAATATCTTAATTATCAAAATAAATTAAAATATGATAAACTGAAGGTGATACTATATATATGTTTCATAAAAAATAAAATATTGATACATCATTGTATACATTGAAATATAACTCTTTATTATTTAAAAAAAGGGAAGATTGATATTAGTTGATTTTACTGATAGTTTATATCCCAAGCATAAAATAACAATGTGTATCCTAACCTCAAGTTCCTTATATCATAAGGACTAATGTACTTTGAGCAAACCTAATGATTGTTTTGTATTTAAGGAATCCGATTATTGTTTTTTGAAAATTAATGAAGGAAATAAGCACTATATTTTCACGATAATACCTATTTTTACCAGTTAATCACATGAAAAGTATGAGGTAGTCGAATACTATATTTTTCGAGATGGATATGGTTTTTTCTAGAGTTTTAAAACATGTTCCTTTCATGTTAAATTGTTGGTAATGAGAAAATATTATTAAGAATATACGCTTTTCTAGTTTTATTATAAATAATAAAATATGAGCTTTGTGGGGGGGGGATAACAACAACCCCACATTAGGGTTATAATCATCCATATTTCAAGAAAATAACTTTATCAAATTGTTGGTTCCCTTATTGTTTTGGTTTCTTATTTAGAATATCATGAACATATAAAAAATGTGATTATGTGAATGTTTAGTGAGATACATTCACTAAGTAGGTTTATATGTAAGATAGGGGAAAAGGTTTTGATTTGTAAAAAATTAGAATATACTCATTCAACCCCCTCTCATATACCTTTTATGTGGTTCACTGATCCTGGTAGAATAATAATTAGTGTCTGATCTATGATTCATCCTCAAATTTTATTCTCAATAAATTAATGATTTTATGATTTTTAATATTTTTAATTTACCTTCTAAAGTAATCTTGAAGTGAATTATTAGATAAAAAGTGTAATTTATTTATCTAAGTATCATCTCTTTTAAATATTTTCTTAATTGGAAGAAAAAAATTAAGTTAATGAAGACATACCTCTTGTGTAGAGTAATAATACATTCAGATTTCACATATTTTAATCTGGAATAAATCATGTTCATCATGGTGGAAGATGGGATGGTGGTTAAATCCACTATTGATCAATAGGTTAACACTTCCACTTTAGAAGGTTTAATGTATTCATGAGATTAAGATTTAACTAAAATATCTAGTCAAAAAATTCCTCTAGATGATACTTGTAAGAGTGGGGAAAGTCATATATTTGATTATTATAATGATAATTAATATAATAGTTTTGAGAAAGTAGTTGTATAATTTTCCTGATGAAATTACCATTTTTATTTATTTATCGTTCACATACATTGGGGTGGAGATATCCCACATTTTAAAAAATATAATAAGTAAGAGAAATAATTGGGAAAAAAGGGAATGATTATCATAAATCTCACCAATCAATAAAAATCTACGAGTTCAAGTATGAATATTATTTAAGAATAATTATGTAAAAATGAGAAATATTATCCTGATGAAATAGTAAAGAAATATTAATCCTCGGAAAAACATAAAAACATTCCATTCATTGAGTTAAAACCAAATGTTTTACATATCTATTAATAATTAATAATTGGAATTCAATGCTAACTTGATAAAGGAGCTTGATAATGCACTACAATAAAGTAGAAAAATTCAAGATCATAAACATAAAAGGACCAAGAAGGAATGTGAAGATATATTAATGAAAGAATATATAATTAAGAACCATAGATAATAAGATAGAGTTTAATATTTCACTGTAAATATTAAGTGAAATGGGTGAGGGGGATTTTAATTTTATTATAAAATAATATGAAGATAGAATAAAAAATTTTGAAAATACGAAAAATATAATCAATATAATGATTCTTTATGTTGAATTCAAACTTGGAAATTTGAATATTTATTAAGACCAGTCTTCATATTAAACTGAGATAGGATTTTATGTTGAACATTTTCCCTTTAATTTTTTATTAGATAATCCCTTTTCAACTCGATTGAGAGATAACTATTACATGGATTGCTGACCCATAATACAATGCCAAATTTCTATGTGGAAAAGTATAATTTTCATACATTTTTCATTGACCTGTATTCACTAAAAAACATATCCCCATCACCACTTAAATTTTATTTCATATATCACCATATAGCATTGAAATTGACTTTTCCTCGCCTAAAATAGAGCTTCATTTATCCAAAACCTTGTGGTATTTCAATAATTTCTTTTCCAAATCTATAAATGGATTGGTCAACAAGGTGTCTTAAACCACTCCAATACATCCTCTTGAGGCTATTCTATAATAGATGATCGACCCTACTTTAACATACTAGAGGAATAGTGGCCAAATGGCCCAACACATAGCCCAAAAGTCCAATTCGGGTGAATAAAACTACTAGTAAAATACCTTGCTAGAACACATATAATAATACTTGCAATTATATAGTACTCATAACATACCATTGAATGTTATCTCCCCCCATTATAGGATTGGGTTTTCATGAGGGATTATAGAGATTCTTTACCATAAAGGTAAGACACCAACTATGATCCATGAATACTCTGGAAGTGTATATTTTAGAAAACAATACCTCTATTTTATTAAAATAAGATCTTGAGAACATATATTAATTAACCCATTGTGATATCAAAAAAAGGTTACCTTTGTTCAAAAAAACTATATTTATACTATTTTTTTATCTTGAATAATGTATTTGATTGAATAAATTCAGTGAAAATATCGGTTGAGAAACAATTTTAGGACCCCACCGCCACATATATAGTTAATGGGAGAATGTATAGATGATTTTTGTGTAAAAATATGTCTAAGATAATAGTTTTTCTACAAAATACTGTAAGGTGATTATGTTGGATAGATCGGTATTCAGAGTTAATGTTTTTAATTTTGTAGATATTTCATTTACTCTAAATGGGTTGGGAACAACGATATTGTCTCTTTACACAATTTTTCAATATTTTGAAGTCAAAAAAATACAAAATCATGTGGAAAATGTTGAGATGAATTAAATTACATACAATAATTATATGAATCTATTAGTGAAAAACAGATTTGAAAATATTGAAGGACTATATGTACACTAAAAATATTTTGGTAATGGGGTTTAATAAATATGGAATAACATAACCAAGAACATGTAAAAAATTTAAATAAAGAATGGTATTAATTCTATGATAACAAAGGAAGTGAATGAAGGATGTGAATTTCCATTGGTCGTGATGTAGACGAAAAATAATAAGTCAAGCACATATAAGATGTTCTGAAATAATTCTACACTAATGAGAATAAACTTATTCTTTTATAGAAGGAAAGGAAACACCATTTAATTGTTCAAATAATATATTATATTATGTGACAATGGAATCAATCATGAATAAAAAATAGGAAAAAAAATCTATGAGAAAAATTAAATGATGGGTTTACTGAAAAAAATTTATGTGAATCCATGTGAATTTTCTAACAATGGAGAGCATGTTCTCAAAGAATACATGATAATTTTTCTAGATCAATGAAAATTAAAATAAATATTGAGAAACTACAAAATAAAGAATGTTACAATAGTTCATAAAAGTGACTTCCACATCATTTTTTTTATTTTTTAACATTTCTTAATTTGAGAAATATTTTTAGGTGATGTTGTAAATATTTTTTGACCCCGGTTATTTTAACATATGAAAAAATTCTATACAATATTGGTTATTATAAAATGAATTGTAAAAACCCTTAATAAAATGTACAATTAGTCATATTTTTAAATTCATTGTATAAAATAATTGAACATACAAACATGATTTTATGTCTATTATTTTATAACTATTGTAAAATATATATTTGTACATCATTTATAAGATAATCGATTTAAAAAATAATAATAGTTTTAAAAAAAAATTAGAAAATATTTTACCTAAATATTTATTGATTAAAAAACATAAAAACAACGCAAATATAATTCAAAAAAAATATTTACATCAAAATATTTTTCATGTTATAAACATGTTACAATTTGAAAATTGAACATGGAAATTAATATTACAAATAACAAACTAAAGAAAAATCAGACATGTATTATAATCCAACAATGTACCTCATATATGATTTAAATAATTTATTTATAAGTATGAGAGTCATAAAAAATATTAAAATTAAAGACGTAATTATTCAATTTATACATATAATATAATGAAAAGATAAAAAAGTTTATAATAAAATATAACCTTATGAAAATTTATAACTATCCAAGTCCAGATTATTTCAAACATAAATTATATAATATAATATATACATCATGTTATTCCTTATTGATGATTAAATTTTTTTGAAAATAATATTTAAATTTAAAATGTCATTTTATGTATTTACTATATTTTATTCATTATAAATGATGTTACTTTTTCACTTACATATTTGACCACTAATTTCATATTTCTTATTGACTCTCTATAGTAATCCCATTTTCTATTTGAAATGATATCTATAATAGAAATCAAAAAGTTATTATAGTATATAAGTATTCATATAATCAAAATTATATCTCTAATACTACTTTAAAATTTTCTCACAGGTCACTAAGTATGGAGAATAATTAATCAGTTGTATTTTCTGTTGAAAAAAAATAACATCAAATGATCACTAATACAAAAAAATATAATAAAAATGGTTATTTATTTTTTAGAAACAACAATTTATCGAAAATAATTTTTATACATATCAATATAAGGAAACATCTTTCATTGAATTCGATCGTTATGAAAAAAATTATAAATTTATATCACTCATTCATAATCCTTCATTATCTTTGTTTTTGGAAAAATAAATTTTTTTTCCAATAATCCCTAAATAGATGATGTAACATACTAAAAACAAATATTATAATGATAACTATTAAAAACATAAAAAATTATTATATATTCATATGTTTATAATTTATAAATCCATTCATAAAAATTAATTTATGATGATAAAGGGGCCTCAACATGTTTTAACCATAAATATAGTATTTCCTTCCCTTTAATTAATTAATATATATATATATAAATATTTAAAAAATTAACACTAATATGAAAATAGTGGTTATAATATATTATATCTATTCTACAAGTTATCAAATAAATCTAGATTACCAAAGATAAAATTGATTCAAATTTTTCAAAATATAGAATCCTCATTTATAGAGAAACAAAATTTAGCTATCACGCATCTAATATATTTTATAGTTTCCCTATAATGATTATCTTCCATCAACTGATGAAATGAGGTACCCCTAAAATTATATATGGACCCATCATATATAATATAATAATGGGGATATTAAACATATAACTCACAATAGATGGGGATATGTGGTTGAGGAGTTTTATGAGTAATATAGAAAATCAAATGTGGATGAGTGTGATATGTATCTAATGGTGGATGAGTAGGGTATATGGAATAAAACATTTTTTTAAGGCAGAAATATATATTATACTAAATCTATACTTTTATCCCTTATTATCATAACCATTTTGATAAATATAGCTTCTAAATAATCTATTTTTACTTTATATACATCCTCCCATGAAGAAGTTCCAAAACAACTAAAAAAATTAATGCATACAACCACCTTGTATCCTCATTTGCGACCAAGGTGTTTATAATTTTATAATATAGTATCTAAAACATCCTTCCTACATTGAGTTATAAACATCCCTTGTATGCTCTCCTCTTCTCGAGATTCCTATAATATTTTAACAACTTATTAGTGTACTAGAAAATATAATGTTTTTCAAAATGAGTAAAATTACCCATTACAATCGTCTCATATACAAAACTTCTATATTCTTTAATATATCTTACCATTTTGGTCATCTAAACCCTCTATCATTTTTAATGTCTATTTTAGTGGAGGATAGGAAATATTTGTAGAGCATGGAGACTAGGTTCTTAGTATTAGAAAATTTCAAGCTATCATTTCCGCCACCTATAATGTATTCCTTACATGAGATTAATTATTATTGTATAAATACTTCAATTTTACATTCTAATGAGATATCTTGTGTTCCTATTAATAAAGGGGAAATAATTAATATTATATTTTTTAGTGATTATTCAAAAAACATCAAAAAGTTAACATTTCACTTCCTAAAAATGATTCTTTTCATCTACATTCAATAAACATATTCAATGTATATTCATCTATAAAAAATTTTATATCACATAGATGTTAATTTATCATTTAAGAAAAAATGAAATATAATTTTTAGGTTGATTTAAAAACCCTCCATCTTATAGTGTAAATAAAAAAAAATATTCTTGTTTTATTTACTATCGAATGAGAATGGAAAAAAATAACATATATTAGTAAAAAAAATTCATTATAAGTAATATATTAAAAAATAATCTTGTTAAAATTATCTCATAGCTGAACTAGTGTCTTTTTTACACTTATCGAATTAGAAATGAAAAACCATACATTATCACAAGATTCCATTGCTACTAAACATATAAATAGTTTTGAATTTAGAATCCTATGATTACCATTATCATAAAACTCAACATATTTCATTCTTACTTCCTATGAGAAAGTTATAATATGTGTATACATGTGCTACCATGTTTACTAACCCTGTATAATTTCTATGTCCATTTTTAAGTAGAAGGATCCTATATATAAGGATAAGGATTATCCTTAGCCGATGTATGTATAGTTTCATGTCTAGAAAAACTAGGTGAAGTATTTATTTTATTATAAATTATCCATTAAATAAAATTAAAAAATAATTAGTAAATTATTATTCTAATCCAATTGTCACATATAAAATTATATATAAATTGAAAAATGATGCTGTAATAAATTAACTAAACTAAATATAATATTCATATTTTTTAAAATAGTTAAGGAAAATTATAATAAAATATTTGAAAAATTAATGAGACATGAAATTATAATAATAGAATAAAAACTACTTAATTAAAAGGGTATTGAAATTATACTCTTATATATAAATCTGAATAACAATTGAAAATGATACAAACAAAACAAAACTGGAAAAAAAATTATTCATTGTTTTTAGTGTAGTTAAAGACACTGTTAAAAAATATTGGCATCATTTATGAAGAATGGAATGGTATAGATAGATGAAAACAAATCACACGTAAAAAAATATACAAATCAAATAGTGACATATAAAATAGAATAAATGGAAAATGATACAAAAAAACTAAACTAAAATAAACTAAAAATTTACCATATATGATAATATATGTGAATTATGTATATAATAAAATTTAAAATACTATATCTATATTTTTTACAATTTTAATAAGTAAATGTGAAATAATTATTTGTAACCTATATTATTTTCATATTACTGAAGGAATATTTTCCTATATTCCTCAATTATTATCCTTCTATATAGAAAAAAAAATTGTCTATGATGTGGTCACTAATGTCCTCTAATAATATTAGAATGGATTATATAAAATCTAATAATTCATCATCATCATAATTTTTTTCACCACCCAAATAATTGTTTACCCTGCAAAATGATAAATAATTTCATGTTTGACGGATTAAGAACATAGAATTTTTTCCCCTATATGTGTTTCCCTGGTAAGAGGGTTGTTTTTGTATTAAAATATATTATATATTACTAGTAAATCAAAATTTCATCATTTTATACATTTTTGTTACTGACAACCCATTTATAGTGGAACACAAGGACTCTTATATTCAATCTCCCTTATTTTTTTCAATAACTCTATGTTATGCACTTGTAGTGGAGATAAGATTTTCTGAATTTTTTATATGGTGAATGTTTTTCTTTAATTAAAACCAATAAAATACTATATTTAATGGTATTTATATTTTATTAAGCATTTATTAAATATTTATTGTCTTTAATTTCATATGCAGACAATGTTATCACAATTAAACTTGGCCCACTCGCTAACCATACAAATGTTTCTGATACATTTTATTTACCATGAATGATATCCTTAATCTGTGACATTTCTTTTGGTATTCTCATTAAATAACCTCATTTATTTCTTCTGCTACTAATTCCAATTTAACACATTAATATGTGATTTTATATACAAATAAGAATCATTTATTTTTTCAAGATGTATAAAAGTTCCTGCTTTATTTTTTCACTCGTCAATGGCTTTATTATTAAGCCATAAATCTCCTTTCCCCCAAATATAATAATTCAAGTTGAGGTATATGAAGAATTATATATCCCACTACCAATAAGATGTATATAAATTTTTTTGCAGCTTCCATAGAAATATACATCTCGATAATAGTGGAATATGGTTATTAGCGAGTCTTAACGTTCCCCTAAAATATTTTCATGCACCTTTAAATATGATACATCAAATGTAGTTATACTAGGATGAACACCTATATTTTATCACACCAAATGAACCAATAAATTCTACATTATATCAACGAAGTAATTAAAAGCACATTCCCCATTGAGAAATTATATAAACTCCATCCTTTTCTAAATAACTCAATAAATTCATATCCATCAGTTTATTAAAAAGGGAATTAATAAAATATATAACATTCATGATACTCATAATAAAATTTATGGGAGGTGTTCTATTTAATAAAATTTCTTGGAGTTATTGTATCGAAATATGAAAGTAATAATATTTCATTCCGATTAAATTCAATTATTTTTATGACACAAAATTTTTAACAGATGAAGAATAACCATAAGAAACTTTCATACCATGGAAGCACTAACAAAAAAATATTTTCTCCCAATTAGATAATTTATAGAAACCCCAAGGAAAATATATTAATTTTTATTTAGTATTGGGATGTAACTAAAAAGTAATTTTTATAGATTGTAAATTGAGTCTTTCATCCCACCCACCCTTTATTGTTACATTAATGTATAACAAAGTTCCAATAAAAATTTCATTGATTTTTTTCTCATCATGCATCCACCAATGTTAAAATTGACCTCACCATATCTCCAATATATATGATCCAAATAAAATTCATTTATTCCATTTTTTTCATTATTATTTCTTATAGTATTTCCAAATATGAAATAAATATTTTTCACTCTATCAAAATATTGATTAGTTGAAAAATGACATGGAGGGATATCAAAATATTTTGAGATATTGAATAACTTTCTTAATTGTTGATAAGAGTTATAAAAATATAAAGGCATTAAATTCCATGTGTAAACTATTTTTCTCCCACGTTTTATTTGAAAAAATTAATCCCCTCCTTGAAATATAGGATAATATTTTTTCCCTCAATACTATATCTAGAAAAATTCGAAAAGAATGGGATGACCATTATGGTAAACATAATAATTATATTTAATTGAAAATAATCCTTTTTTAATAATCATAAACTATGATACCTTTATTCAAAAATTATTTTAAATAAAAATTTAATTGTTATAAGTAAATGTCAAAATCATTTCTTGGTAGTTTTTGGTCATAAATCATTAAAGTATTGATATATTTCTAATTCATAAAAAAATCAATAGATATGTTTTAAATTATTAAAAAATAGTTAATGAACTATGATTATAAAAATGGATATGATTGGGATTCATTCCATCCATATTTTATAAACCTTCATCATTAAGGATTTTAAATTTTAGTGATAATTTAAATTTTTTATCACTAAAGGTGATTGATTTTGAACCAGAGTTTCAAATGGAATTATGAATGTTCTAAAACCAAAAATAGATGTCATGGTCCTAGAATGAAGCTCAAATTCTAAAAAATACGGTAAATATATTACATATTTTTTGCTGAGCTCCAACTACTGCCACCATCTACCCACAAATATATTGTTGGGCCATCCAGTCAGTCGGAAAGCTATATTAGTCCACTAGCTAGTAGGAGGCCTAGAACCAGTTATCTAGTGGCCTAGTACTAGTTATACAGTGGGTTTTTATGTGGGAAAATTAAATTTTCTCCATGAATTCCTAGAGGTGTCTATCCACACTATCCTCATTATTTCCCTCACACAACCAACCATCCTTATCCTACCATTCTCCCTTCAACCCCCTTATATTTCAGTTATTCTCATTGCATTTTTTGGTGATTAATGGTAAGATATGAATTATGTTGATCTACCTCCTCCTTTCTATTTAATAATTCCTAATTTAAATTGTATATGTTCAGTATTAGAGTAATTATTCCATCAATTAATGTATGAATTATCCCATGATGATGGGTCTTTCATGTAGCCTATCTATTTCACATCTCAAGATATTTTTTGGGAACTATGGCTCATCATTTAAATTTAATTGTGTCATTATCTGAGTTTTCTATAGTATTTAGAGTTATATTAAAAGAAATTTATTATATAATTTGTTCTACTTGATAGGGATTTGAACCAACATAGTGTTGGTAGAATGGTGTTGACCACTTGAGGTTCATTGGAAATGGTTTAGGTATGGCAGGAGAACCTTCTATGTAATTAGGTTTTTATGATTGAATGAAATTATTTTATTAATTAGTTTAAAATTATTTATAAATTGAAACATGATTATAATTAATTAACAATTTTTTTTATGTTTGTTAGGAACTCACACTATTGGATGCTGATCAGTTGTTCTTGGATATGTCTTGGAAAGAGCTGTCAGGTTACTTTAATAATGGAAATGGCTTAAAATTGAGGTAGGTGGTTCCAGTACTTGCCCTAGTTATATGATTTTTGTTATATGTTTTTGATATGTGGGATCTACACCTTCATATGAAATTAATTTACATTAAATAGAATACATTATAAATTTATTGTGGTCTCTTTCTAATCCAGAAGAATTATTTAAATAATGTCTTGAAACATTGGTCATCTGCCTAAGCTAGCATCGAAAACGTGGGATGTGGCTTGTTTCCTTGATCATTGATGTCATATAATGTGATTATTCTTGAATTATTAGGAAATATGAACCATAATTTAGAGTTGGAAACCTTATAAATTTAAATAAATGAACATAGTGTGCTTCAGTATAGTTTTTGAGTGACCTCTTGGTAGTTGTACATGATGACTAGAAATGTTTGGGCTTGTGGTGGGACTATGTGAACCTTTATATTCCCTAGAAAATTTTTTGGATCATCGGTAAAACCTTGGAGTGAATGATCCTTCCCCTCCCAGATGAGTTCGTACTAGGTAGATAGACTTTGGGACGGATAGAGATAGGTGTGTTAAGTGGACTAAGTTAGTGAGAACCTCAGAATGGAAATAGGCCTTATGTCATCTCTTTTGAGAGATGCCTATAAGGCTTAACCCATGAGGCCCAAAAAGTGTCATGATAAGATTTCATTTTTATTAAGGGTTATGGGTCCTCTAAGTGGTGGGTGATGGATCTAGGTTTTTGAATCGGTATTATGTACCCCAGGTTAGGTACCTTTGTTATTATATGGCAGTAGAGACCAATGTCAGGTTCCCATGTAATCTGGTGATCTAGAAAAACCATGTAATGTTTCATTACAGTGTTTCAACATAGGGGAACTCAGTATATTCCCAATGATAAGATAACTAGAGAATGGTTAGTGATGGTTTCAAGTGTCACCTTAAAACCAAGATATATGTTTTGGGTAGGTTTATTTGTAGAGGGTTGGGTCATGTTCCTGGGAGTCCAATACTTTTTTCCTAAAAGGTTAGGTTGCTTGACATTCAGGTATGAGTTTTAGTTTTAGATATATTTTGATAGTTTATATGGTATATTCACATTGGGTGGTTTTGATATGAAATAAGAAACACCAATGGGTAATGTTTTTATTATTTGAAAAGAAAAAACTCTTATGGGTGGTTATGGGAACTTCATAGGGGAGGTTCAAGGAAAATACATATGGGATGGTTTTTGAAACACCTTAGGATAAGGTCATGATATAAATAAAACACTTCTTATATGGTGGTCATGATATTACATGTGGGGAATCCATGTATTTTGAGTTGGGAATATTTGTTTCATACAGAGGAGATAGTTCCTTACATAATTTTTTCCATATTCATGTGGGGTCTTTTGTGGGTGTGATTGAGCCTCTCACAATAATAAGGCTTTATTGTAAGGAAAAATTGTACAATGGGTTGAATAATTCCTTATGTTTTTCTTCTAGAATGCATAATTTCTCATGTTTTTATACTGGAAACTGATGTGGATCAAGCCTGTAGATTGTTATCTATATACCAGGGTGAATGAACTCCAATTCATTATTATGATTTTAATATTAATTTAAATGAACTCATAAACACTCTAGTATTGGATGAAGTTGTTATTTTAAATATAGGTTACATAACTTAGGATTGAAGGTGGTTTATTAATTTACTTTTTTATTATTTATAGTATATGTTTATTTATTCAAAGAAAGTATTGGTGACCAATAAATAAGAATTAGAAATTCAAAAGTTGAATAAAAACCCAAACCATGGTTATTTTCATTTCTAATAGGAAAATAATAATCACGAAAGAATTAATACCATAAGAATGGATAATGTGATCTCATAACCCTGGTAAGGACACACATGAATCGTTTTATTTTCATGATATATTTATGATGTTGTGAATACCCTTTACCAAGTCCCTTTGAAAATTAAAACCTCCTCTAAAAATCACACATTTTCTAGTGAATAAGTTCATACAACAACATAATATCATACAAACTATGCCTTAAAAGTCTCCTTGATCATGCAAAAACCACCTCTACATGAAAAATTATGTAATGAAGACTGTCAGACATGTATTTTTAATACCTCAAAACCCCATCAACTTGTTAATTTGATTATATGGTGGGTCTTAGGAAAGAAAAATTACTATCTATGAATATGTTAGAACAGTTTCCTAAGATCCTCTCCTGATCATGCAATGCCATAATGGACAAACAGTAAGAAAATATTGAAATCCTTGTAAAATAAGGAATAAAAAACATAAAATTTGATAGACTCCCATTAAACTGATCTCATGGAGGCCCCCGTGATAGAAAAATATAATCTCATAGAAGTCCACATGATAAAACAACTTGTTTTTTCAAATGGTGTCTTGAAAGAAAACTTTATCTCATTAAGCCCCATGAAATAAATCAATCGATCACATGAAAGACTTTCAACAAGAGACCATTCCTAGAAAATACTCCCATAAATGTCAGTATGGTCTTCCAAGTGTTTTTTGACAGGTTGACTTGATCATGTTAAATCCCATTGATAATCCAGTAGTCTAACAATATATAGTGATTCCTTGGTGTTTTCACAATAGCTATTTATCATACAATTCCATGAGTGATCCACAACGTGATCATATGATATGTGTGATGTGATAATCCATTCAATGTCTCAAGCCCATATTTGCATGATACGTTCTATGAAATGAAATGTGGAACCATGGTGGTGAGGCCTATAAATTCTTCCCCCTAATGAAAAAAATACAATGCACTACAACTACATACCCATGGGAGTGCATAAGATTAGACTTATGGGATTTAAAATGTACACAATCACAAGGATCATAAACCAGGTAAAATCAAGGTAATTGCCTAAGGGGTCACATGACATGACTATGCACTACACATGATCACCTTGATGATGACACAAAGGACTTTTAGTGTGTCGGCAAGATTATGTGATGAAATTTATGTATGTCGACTTGGTCATAGGAAACCCTTAACAAGGGAATTCATGAAAAACGTTAAGGAATATATGTATTAAATTATACTAAATACATAAGACATACTTGAAGAAAATTTTTCAGATTTTCATGAAAAGGATCATGTTCTTCACATGACATAACCAAATCATGTGAAAACACCCCAAACATGTCAACCACGTATTTCTATGTCCTATAGACATTCTGGCCATGTCATGTGAAGCCCTTCATACATTCTAGTAAGATATTATGGATGATATATGAATCATATTATTCAATCATGAAATTTACCCTAGAGAATTTTAACATCATCAGAAAAACACTCAATACATGTTAGAAAAAAAATCATGACATTTCATAAAGATACACAGGAAATATCAGGAATGGAACCTCAAAAATTCTAAGCATGTTAGGAAAACATCATAGATCATGACAACCTTTTCTATTTGGAATAATCTGATATACTATGAACTGAACTATGATAATTCTAATTACATTCCAAATAGGATAATTAGGATGCCTTCTTAAGGAATGAGCTCCAAACAAGCTTCCACCTCTGTGTATGTCCCTCTATATATTAAACACTATAAACCAATGGGGCCGAGACACTCTTATGGTTTTATCATCATTTCATTTCCATTAGTGTATTGAAAATAAAATTGAACTATAAGAAATGTGCTTCCTTCTAAAAATTGGACATATAGTATTACTTATTAAGGGCAGAACTCCGTATCAAACACCCTATTTAGGTCACCATAGTGTATATGTCCGATATCAATATGTGTGGGGACTAATCACTTTTTATCCCTTGTTTCTCACACAAAACATTGCTCACATGGGAATAGGGACTTGAAACAAAGAAATCATTCACATAATCAATCTACCCTATCTAGGGACTCCTTACTGTGTTAGCCCCATTAAGTGACGTGGTATGACTTTCAATATATAATGGAATCCTCCTCGATGTAAGTCCTGAAAGAATTCCCATATTGATAAATCATGGGGAATTGACCTCTTGGGTATTAATTATCAATCAACAACCATTATTGGGTGGATTTTGGATCAAGCTATAGTAACTATGATTCCTTTTATAAATAAAAGTATTCCTTCGAAAAGCATTATATTCATACCTGGTGCGTAGCTACCCTCATATATGTCCATTCTATATGATGTTAAACTGCATGGTTTAAATTATCTATGTGGGTTTTGATTCTTTTTATACACAGGATATATTGGAGACCTCATGTAGGTTCAATTCCATCCTTGAAATATATGTCACCTCCTAGGATGTCAATAAAATCCAAAGTGCATGGTTATATGGTTAAAAATATAAGAATCTATGCATTTGTAACAAATAAATTGAAAAATATGAATAAAGTCACATACAAACAGACTGTCTCATTAATATACCCTATTTCCACATATAAGGGTTACACACCTGGTCCTTTTTTTGTGTATATTGAAACATATCATGATTTGGAATAGATTCATGAACATTTATAAAATCTATAAGAGATTCTTAGAATATGAAATAATTCCCTCAAAAGGATATAATGAGTTTGAACTCCCACTATCCTTAACCAATGTGTGTTCCTAAGTTATATTTGTTCTGAAATCCTAAATGATTACTTTCCTTCATAATGCATGTCTATACCTAGTTATTGTTGTGGGAACTGTTGGGGGTTTAAAAGATAAATAGATTATTAAACCTTATGTGATTGATTGTGCAATGATAAAACCACATAATAAATTCTTAGAGAGGGTAAAAATATGTTGAATTGAGTTTGAAATCATGTAATGATAGAATATTTGAATCCTTATAAATAATTTTTATCATTCCTCCTAAACTGCTAGAAAACCATATACCCATAATCATTATAGGGAAACTAAAATGGTGAACCTGATGTGAATACATAAAATAATAAAAGCAAAAGGTTGATCATAAATTGGGACATTAATTTTTCATATCCTACACAAATGAAAATGGAATGACAGGCATGAAAAACTATGTAACCTAGGTTGAAATTAAATAGGCCATTCTCATCAAGAAAATGCTATGCTAGTAAAATGGACAAACCATGAATAAGATTTGAAAATTGTGTTTCCTATAAATAGATGTATATCATGATTCATACTTGTGATGATAAAATAATTAGTAAACTTATGCATGTTATCTTTGAGATTTTAGAAACTAATATCATCAATACCATGACCTGAAATCATTTCAATATCCTAGAATTATTCTGGAACATCATCTATGACAAGAATCCCTAAGGTTTACTGAACAATCTCACAAACCTAACACCTTCATTTTTAGGTGGTAAACATAATGGTTTGAGAATACCACTGGCATGGTAAAATCATGGCCCTTGAAGATGAAATTTAATGTATCCAAATACTGATGCTATTGAGTACTTTTTATTTAGGGAAAACTTAATTGAAACCAGTATAGATCCTTTCTCTACCAATTACTTTGGGAGAATATACCCAGGGCACAGCAATCAGCACCTATGATATCTTATGTCGGTCAATAATGTAGTAGAATAGGTCTCCATTCCAGTCAGGAGCCTCTGAGGAGGGATCCTATCATCCATCGTCACCAACATCCTTCGAGTGCCCCTCAATCATATGTTAAGGGAAACACTTGAAAAATTTCCACCCTTGATACTCAAGTACTCATACTAAGGATGTTGCTTCAGGAATGGAAGGTCTTGAATAAATGGTAGTGGGTTTATATCCATGCTTCAACTGATGAATCCTATTGGTATATTATAGTGGTAACCAGAGGGCATGCACATATCCCTTCTCACTCGAATAAAGTCTTCTCTCATATTTCCATAGGAATCATGGGGGTCACATATACCTTTTCCAATGTATAAAAACCATTGTCATATTCTGATGGGATAGTCCAGAAAAGAGTGGTGCTATATCCCTACTTCAATTATATATATCTCCTAGTATATTTTGGATAATAAAATTTTGTATTCCTACATTCTGAAACAAACTTTTATAAAATGTCACTATATTCTAGAATCTATTAAAGAACATTGTCAACATATTTTAACAATGTTAAAGATAAAGGGATAGGAAGATATTCTTATCCCAATAGTAAGAGTAGCACATAACTAATATCTTTATGAACAGATGGCTACTCTGGAGAAAGCACACTTTCATGATCATATCTAATAGAATTATCATCATTGTAAAATAATCGATGTGTTATAGGTGTAGGATCATATATGTATTGAAATTGGGGATAGCTAAGTAACTACATAACATGCCTTGGGAAAGTAACACATTAATATAATAAAATATCAACATCATACTCCAAAGTCACATGACCAGGATCATGTCCCTATTCTAACTAGGTCTCTCCATGCGATTGTGGAACATTCCTTAGGATATTCTCATGTCCATGTTTAAAAAGATGAGTTTCATATTCCCATGTAATGGGACCTAGATCATATCACTATTACAATCTTTTTTTTTAATAAAAACAAGTAAATAACCTCATTGAACTCTCATATCTCTATCAACGTATCTGTTCACCATATTCTAGTAGATTATAGAATCTTATATCATATCCCTAATTTCAATGATAAATAACTACACTAGAATCCTTTCATGTCTATATTAAATGTGTCTCATATACCTTATTCCATTCTATAGGTCCATTAGTTCATTTTTACGAGGAATGCATATTTAAACTGAGCTCATATCATTGATTCAGCTTGGAATGACTGACATATTCCAGAAACCACCTACAAATAGGCTTATATTACTACCAAAAATAAATAATATCACCAGTATACACTAGTATCTTCTCAAACACATGCTCATATTCTTGCATCACCATATTATTATCAACATTTTCTGGTATCCTTCATGCGGCATTCTCATATTTATAATGAGACCCAAAAGGTAGGTCGATATATTATGGTCACGATGAGTAATGAGTCTTATATCCAGGATGTTCTCAACATCATTGGCCTTGAGGCTGTTTGATAGATATCTGAAGCTCCTAAAAGAAATTTTGATTCTTCAACCAAAGAAGAAGGTGATAATTTCATCAATATTTCTCCTCGTAGTTGGAAAGAGATGTTTCACATGGACTCTACTCCAAACATATAACATGGTTAACCTACACATGGTGATAAATGTTTCCAATAAAGAAATCATCCCCTTTCCTATACACTTACATATAGAAAGGTGATCAATACTCAGACTCCATTATATAGATAGATTCTCAAAACACTAGAGTAAACCATATAATGTTCCTCATCAACTACTAGTAGAACTTCCCTATAGTAAGTGGGTGACCTAGAGAAGCTACCAATATTGCCGCTCCAAGTGGAGGTATACAAATCTGATTAAGAGGAGGGTAAAATGGATATATATGGTAACTTTCCAAAAAATAACTTCTAAACCATGTTCTATCCCGTCACAACTTCTAAATATGGGATCCCAAATGATCTAGATAAGGATTTTATGCCTTACCTATATGAAAACATGTAGGAAACTCATCAGTGATTGAAGGATAAAAAACATACTTCTCACATATATGTGGGTCACCTTCAGACCATAGATTCACTCTGTTGTCGGTTGGAGATGAACACATTCTTCATATCCTAGAACCTAAATATGTGGAATCATGAGAAAAACCCACTTAGTGTTTGTATTTATATCATGAAAACTCTCCATCATCATATTTCCAATCCTCCATTTGATTTACATATCTAAGGAAGGATAAATTGGGAGAATTTCACTTCACCATGTCCCCAGAATAATGAACCCCACTAGATTCAACATTATATAATTTAATATCCTTTGGAGAAATCATGGGATCGGGTAATGTACATTTCAGTTTGACAATATAATAAAATAGACTCACTTTCAATATACAAAGTCATAATGAATAAGGGGAGAGGATTTCCCATATATTCTTATACTTCCCCACTGAAAAATGGGAATGCATTTCATACATGGATCTCAAAGTTGTATCAAACCTGAAACTTATTAAATAAATTATCTCTCACCATGTGAATAAATTCCATCCATCTTATACACTATCAAAATTGTGTTGAATCAAATGGATCACAATATAATTTTCCATATCCACTATCTAGGATCAAATCTAGGCCATAGGGATGGGTTAATATATAACATAGCCTCTACCACTCAGGTCATCAATCCTCGATAATGTCAACATCCCATAGAGACTGGGGAATTTGGATCACAATTTTTATCACTAGGTTCATCTCACTCTAAGGGGGTCCTGCAGAAATTCACAATGGTTCTAGATCAACCCCATAATATTGGGATGGGTGAAATAATATATAAAATTTCACTAGAGGAGTCTTCAAATCCTCACAGGGAATCATCATATCCGCAACAACATGATCAATAATTTCCAAATATAATCCTAGAATAGGCCCCATCTGATAGGTATTTGTTAATTATTATCATTATCAATAACTTGGAAGTAATCAGTCTTCCCTTTCTTAGAAGGTAAATATTGATATTCATCATCCCATCTATTCTTCTCATTGTGAGACGAACCATTAAAATGTAGGTTTTATTTGGAAAAAAAGTCCAATAAATCACTGTAGGTAATTATTCCTGGACTAAGACATGAGGAATGTATAGAGAAGGATGTAAAACCTTACAAGGCTCTTAATAAAAAAAAGATCAATATGGACAAGGTTCAATGAAATGATCCTAATGAAACCCTTGATATATGATAAATTGGCGAGGAATCAACCTATTACTTTGAGAGTAATTGGATAATTAAAATTTATCGATACACCTCAATGAATTATTCCACTATCAATACAATAGAATATGTTGATAAATATGAAAATACAAAGGGATGTAACATAGAAATCATGAATTGAGATTAGGGTGACCTGGATGAACCAACTGAGGTTTCATGTATGGGGAATCTATAGTGAAGCCATATATTGTAACCCCTAAACAATAAATCTATACCTATATGGAATAACACTTCCAATGATAAAAGGAAAAGTGTGGCTACATCCCACTCACCACTTAGAGGCACTAAAATTCCATCCACAGAGGAACAGATAATGTAATATGAGAATGATATACAAAATATTAGACAACACTATGAGGAAATACTCAAGGAAATACCCCTTCTAGTTATTATCTTCAGATAGAGATGAATATGCTATTGAGTCAAAAGTTTCCTTATAACTTTTCTCATTTTTATATTTTGAAAATCTCACAAAAAAATTCTTAAAAATACCTTAAATCTATCTGGAAATAAATATGAATTTTATTTAATGATTTTATAGAAAATCCTAATATTATTTTCTTAAGAAACAATAGTTATAGGAACAAATTGGATCCTTAATTAAATTCAGAATCCATCACTTTCTCAATAATGAATCACGTGTAATTGGGATTTTGATTCTATGTTCCTCAAATACAATTCCTTCAAAATTAGTGATTCCATTTCTCTCATAATCATGATATTGTTTACTTTTTCTCAAATCCAAATCACCCAGAAAATTGTATCTGATTCACATTATCAATTCAAATTATCTGAGAATTGTGATTTAGATTATATATTTATTATCATCTGAATCGTTTGGAATTTTGACTCCAATTCATATTTCTCAAATCCAAATCATTCCAAATATTAAATCTAATTCATAGTTCCTTAAATTTTTATTCACTCAAATAATGTGAATCTGATTCACGGTTTTGAAATTTTGAATAGTTTAATATTTTAATCTGATTCTCACATCTTCAGTTCTGATACTCAATAATTCTCAGATCTGATTTCATAGTTTCTTACCAGATTCTCTTTTGTTTTGTAATATGATTTTATAACTATGGTAAAGATACCGTATTTCCATAATATAATGAGTTTATAAGTTTCATATACTTACTATATTTCCTTGATGTAATGTTTTTACATAATCAGATTCATACATACTTTCTGTTTCTCATGATATTTTGGTATACTAGATGATGTCATCTAATCTCTTATTATATGACCATTGTATGTGCCAACTATACAGGTCCCTCTAAAATTTTATGAAAAATATGACCATTTGAGGAAAATTTGACTATTGTAGATATCACCTATAAATACCAGGTCATTTGGACATGCTCAATACTTATAGATTTTGAGACGTAAGAGTGTTCTTCTAAAAATTCTTTGTGTGAAATCCTAGAAGTTATAGTGTTGTGAAATTTTTGTTCAACATACTTAGAATCATCAATAATCATAGTTCTCTGAATTGTGATACTGATCATGGGTGATTATAATTCAGGAATTCCACATTAAAGGAAGAATGTTGTGCTGATTAACTACTTAATCAAGTGCTTCCAGTTGTAGAATGATAGATGTTTTGATCCCCTAACAGATCGAGGGCTTGTGGGGATATCAATACATATAACTATCTTTGTACCAAGGGCTTACCCTTGTGTGGGAAAGAGAGACTTGATTGAATGTAAAAATAACGTGACCATTATCCAATGTGTTTTGGATATCAAAATCATTGGGTTAAAATATTTTTACTATTTATATGTAATTTAATTTTTCACTTCAATTTTATCAATCAGAAAGTGTTTCTTATAATTTATATTTTTTTGTAACTCTAATTTAATATTCTATATTGTCTAAGGTAGAATATTATTTATGTGTACCCATTTACTTAATTCATTTTGATAATCATCTTAATCAGGACCAAAGTACTTTTCCATAGTCTTACATAAGAGGGTTTAAGTGAATCTAATTTGATTAACCTTATTAAAGAATGTTTCCTTAAGTTTGAAAATGAAATTTTTAAACACACAATTCACCCCCTCTTGTTATTGTGTATCTATATCAACATTTTGATCCTACAAAATGTATCAGATCAGGTCTCCTAGATACCGCTACATATATATAAGATGAAAGTAATATGTTCACTTCTTAATTAACATACTTGTGTTTATCTTATAAATATTTTTTACAATTTCTATTATAATACTTTTTTATAAATATTTTCTACACTAACATTTATTGTGTAAAAATAATTTTTTTATCATTTTAAGGATGTCTGGAATGAATATCAGATCCATAAAAAATATAAACCATAAAAGACCACCAATATTTGATGTGAATGATTATGAATATTTTTCAGTCTGAATGAAGAGGTTTGATATTAATACTAGTGTGGAGAATTTTTTCAAGCTTACTAGAGATTATAAAATCCTAGAAAAGGTTGTCAGAACATTTACTAATCCAGAAAAGCATGAATATCATCATAACTATAAGGTATGTGATACATTACATTGTTCTATGACCAGGAAAATATATTGAAAAATATCATATTCTGAATATCAAACTATAATTTGTAAGTGACTATAAGTGACACATTTTTTATCATCTAAAATTATAGAGACTAGAGGAGCCATGCATAGAACAAATTAACATGTGTTTGTTTGTCCCTATAGAGAACCAATAGTTGTAGTTAAATAATGATTTATGAATATTGGTAAAAGTCTAAAATCAATGGGAGAATATGGGATATATTATGCGACTCTTGAAGATAATATTATTGAAATAATTCTTAATGAATGGTAATCAATGAGAACTACAATTGATGAGTCAAGGAAATTCACAACTGTTACTCTTGATAAACTATTTGTAACTCTCTTACAATATAAGAGAAGATTAAAGGGAGATACAGAAAATATAAAGAAGAATAATGGGAATTTTCCTTTTATAATAATTCACCTAAAATAAAAAACTCATGAGAAGTTCTTAAGTCAACAAATACTAACAATGTCGTTATTTAGTTTGATTGAAGTAATACTGATCACTCAGAGAATGTGTTATCTAATCTTGCTCAAAGTATTAACAAGATTATTGTCATGAATAATTTTTAGTATAAATATTAGAAAAATTATATGAAATAAATGAATGATTTTGTAGTCATATTCTATGAATGAAAGAAATATTTAAATATAAGGCCTAATTGTCCAATGATGAAAATAAACGATAGGAAGGATATACATTCAAAACGAAATTTGAGAATATATTATAAGTGTAAGGAAAATAATGTTTTAAATGAAAATGATTCCTAGAGTTCAAGTAGTGGAGACTCGTCTAATGATTCATCATATAATGAATCTTTTGGAAAAAATAATACTGTTCATAATACCATAATTCCCACTAAGAATAAATGTCTTATGGAAATGGTACACACTGTTGAATCCTTAGCCAATAAATATTTAAGTTCTAATTATCATGATCAAGAATATTATAAATCCCTATATTAATAATATTCCTCATCAGTTAATAATTATTTAACTACTTTTGATGAATTATCTAGGTTTTCCCTGTTTCATGAAAATGAAAATAGTAATATCAAAAAGAAACATGGCATGGAAAATTAAATAATTAATGTTCTAAAAAAACAAGTTTCAGATCATTCAAAAAATCGTGAGGAAAAATATTTTGAAATGGTTTCAATTTCTAAAAACCAATAGAATGTTATTTATGAAAAGGATAAACTTTTTAAGGATTTGGAAAATTATATTTCGACGAAAAATTTTTTAGGGAAAAACTCTAATTATAAGGCAAATGACTGTGAGAAAAAGAATTTAGTCTTTAGACTAAAATCTAAAATATTTCTCATCAAGAAACGTTTATCAAATTTTACCTCTCTTAATGAGATTTTTGATAAAATGTATTCACAACACCATCCTCTTAATAAGAGTTCTAATTTTGGTTATTCACACTCCAACCCAGTTTTTAGTCACAAATATTTTGTTCCTAAATTTTTCCCATTTTTCACTAAATTTCAAGGTAGAGTACATTGGGAGAAAAAAAGTTCTTTATATAAAATTACATACTTAGGATTTCATAAAACATACATTTCTATGAAAAAATGGATTCTTAAGATGTTACCTTCAAACATTTCCGGATCCAAGAAAGTTTGGATTCCAAACACTTAATTGTTTTAATTTCAAGAAAACAATGGATGTATCAACAACAATTCATGGTGCATAGATGGTGGATTTTCTCAGAAAATGACTAGTAATAAAAAATTCATTGAAAATATTATTATAATGAATGGTGGAATAGTCACTTTTAGAGATAATTCTCAATGATAGATTGTTGGTATAGGTAGCATTATTCATCTTGGAAAATCCTTAATTTCTAATTTTTGTTTGTGAAAGGTCACAAGAAAAACCTTATAAGAATAATTCAATTATGTGATGAAGGTTACCATATGAATTTTATAAATGATATATTATTAGTACAAAATTTGAAGGATGAATTCATTCATTCTTCCCATCAGAATGAGAATGTTTGTACACTTAACTTAGATGGCCTTAAGAGACAATATGTACCATGCCTTAGTGAAATGGAAGAAAAATCATGGATATAGAATTTAATACTAGGACACTATAACCTTAGGAAATTTTATAAACTATCTAAGAAATGAATTGTTCAGGATATATCAGATCTTAGATTTGATTCTTAAAAAGTCTTTAACCCCTGTCAATATAGAATGAAACATAATCCAAACGTTAAATCTATAAGTAATGTCTCATATTCTGATGAATTACACCTACTACACATGTACTTGTTCATTCCCACACATACTGGAATATTTGGAGGAAAATATTATGTATTTATTATAGTTGATGACCACTGTAGATTTACATTTTCCTTTTTTCTAGCAATGAAATATGAAGCCTTTTATTATTTCAAATCATTTTCATCTAAAATTAAAAATGATAAAACCCTTCCATTGATAACTATTCATAATGATCCTGGGGAAGAATTTAAAAATTAAAATTTTGGAAGATTTTTTAATAATAAATTCATTACTCAAAACTTCTAAAATCCTAGAAATCCACACCAAAATGGAATTGTTGAATAAAGAAACTAAATTCTTCAATATATAACAAGAACCATGTTGATAGAATACTTAATTGCTAAACATTTATGGGATAATGCTCTAAGTATTGCATGTTATACTATAAATCGAATTTTAATGAGACCATTTCTTAATAAAACACCTTATGAGTTATGGAATGGCCAAAAACCAAATTATTCAAATAACAGAGTATTTGGATGAAAATTATTAATTTTGAATACAAAAGATAACTTACCCAAATTCACACCCAAATTTTATAAAGACATATTTTTAGTCTATTTATTGCTTCTATGGAATATAAATTTTTCTACTAAAAAAATTATATTATTGATGGAATAGTACTTGTTAAATTTGATGAAACCTATCCTTTAGTTATTAAACAACCTTATCCTAAATATTATGATGTGTTTTCCAAAACTGATTTTCAAATTTTAATGGAAGATTCTTCGGATCAGAAAAATACCCAAGAAAATATACTCGAAAAATTTACCCCCAAAAGACACAATACCTTATGTGGATGAACATGTTATAGAAAACCAAAATAAGTTTTTTCTAAGGAATCATCCAAATGATAATATCATTGGTGATGTAAATCAACCTATAAAGACTATAAGTTCATTAATGAATGAAGTAGATAATCTATCATTTATTTTCCCTATTAGAACCAAAATATACTGATGAGGTTTTAGGTGATGAATATTGGATTAAATCTATGAACAATGAGCTAAATTAATTCCAAGGGAATAATGTATGGTCTTTTATTTGAAAGACCTAGAGAAATTTATGCAATTATAGAAAAGTGTGTCTTCATAAACAAATTTGATGAAAATTGAATCATTTTCTAATGTAAAGGATTATTATATTCTAAAGGACATAATAAACAAGAAGTAATGTTCTATGAATAATCCTATGCTCTAATATCAAGACTTGAATATCTTCAAATTCTATTAGACTTTAAAGCATTTATTAAATTCAAACATATTCAAATGGAAGTAAAGTGTGCTTTCTATAATGGATATGTTCAGTAGAATGTTTATTTTGAAAAACATCATGGTTTTTATGAAACAAAACATATTGAACTTGTTTTATCTATAAATTTGAAGGAAATATTTTTTATTAAATTCTTTGGGATTTTACGAGTACACAGTTTCTGACGGCACCTCATTCTGAGGCCCAGTGTGCCCAGAATCAATTCCCGGAGTTTAGCTCGAGTGGGTTCGGTGAACGAACGAGTGGGTTTTACTATCTTTTAAACCGGTGCTCAGAATTGAAATCTGAGGGCACCAATGGAACTGCAGTGCTGGTATTTTCTTAAGAGAACCTTTACCAAAGATGTGTTTGATTTGGAGGAGTTGTTAAAAAAATGTGGTTTAAATAAAAAGTGAATAAAATTGTGTACAATTTTATTTATAATTCTATGGTGGTTTTATCCAACATAGGGGAGTTAGGGTTGGACCCACTAACATCGTAACTACCCATGTGAGGATAAATGTGAGGTGGGGCCTGCACGATCCCCAAACCTTCACATTCCTTAAACCCCCATTAAACCCTAGTTTTTAATTGGGTAACTCCCCACTCTCCCTCATTAAACATGCCAACATATCACTTAATTAATTAGAAAAATCATGCTTAAATTAATTAAGTGAATTGGATTTTTGAATTTTGTAATTTGAAATGCATGACATGGATTAATAAAATAAGGAGTAGCCATATTTTATTTTCATTGGTGGGCTTGTTGTGTTGAGAGAAAGGGAAGAGAGATCTTGAGACTTGAAGAATGCCAAGACTCCGTCGAAGAACATCGACTCGGTGACCCAGGATTCTTCCTCCTTTTCCACCTCCATGGCAAGGAAGGAAACAACGACACGTGAATTCGCCAATGACGCCATCATCCGCGGCGCTTGACAACCGCGAACTTCCTTCGAGGTAGGGGTTATCTTCGTTCAAGTTTTATTTATCGATCTTCGTTGCTTAAAGATTGGCTACTTGTTATCATCATAATGGGAAGAGACCGGACTGTGAAAACACGGCCGATCCTCCTCCCCTTTTTCGTGTTGATCAGTGTTGATGATCAAGGCAATGTCGGCACGGTGCCATTTCACCTTGCGGGGACGAAGAGGACTGCGGCTAGAGCGGGCCGCGGTGGTGGTGCGCGGCGCTGTCGTGCCTCGCCGGTCGGACAAGAGCCACAGATGACACCTAAGGGGCGGCCGGCTCTGCCGGTCGTCGGCGCCAGTTGGAGGAGGGACCCAAGGGGGTCCCGTGGTTACACCAAGGCCAGCCATTACGGCCGGCCGTTTCGGAAAACCGGGGGGGGGGGCTGTAACCCCCCAGCAGATTCTTAGGGCGGACCCCACGGGTCTGCCATTTCGGAAACAAGGGGGCGGCACCCCCTTTGCGCCTCGCTCGGCCAGTGCCGAGCCGGACCACATGCCACGTAGGCTGGGCCGCCCTCGTCCAGCCGGGCTGGGCCACGCTTGGTCGGGCCGGACCCGGACCCGGGCCGGGTCGCCCCGGTTCAGGCCATCCTAGGGGTATTGGGCCAGGTCGGACCGGGCCCGGACCCCCTATTTCCCAACCAGGTTCATTCAAACGCCCATATCATGGGCTAAGGATCTCCTATAAATGCACTGTCAATTGTGTAGGGATCCTTGTTTGAGGCGGTTGTTTCGAAATTTTACACTCGAGGTTTTGGCGATGTTTGGGTATGTCCGGATGGTTCGAACCCGAAACCAACCGGGCCCTTGGAGCGGAAACACTTTTTACTTAACAACCGGAGGTCTGAGTGACATGCAATCAATTACGTATAATTCCTCTTAGTGAGACGGTTCTTTTGGATTACTCCACTCGAGGTTTGGACGCAGCTGGAGTATGGTCGGGTTGGTTTAGCTTAAAAACCAACCGGGCTCTTGGCACGGAAAAGCCAATAACTCTCAGACCGGGCGTCTGATTGATCCGCCATCTATCGTGTTGAGTTCATATTGAGGAGACAGAACTTTTGGATACATAAACTCTAGACTTTTTTGCAATTGATGTGTCGACCCTCTTGGCTCATGGAGAAGACCCTCCCAGAATCGAGCGTGCTGTGTGCGGGGACCCTAGAGCTGGCTGTGAATACGACGACGATGGAGACTGTACATGGATCCTACATGGATTTGGAAGCAAGGAGGACTGTATGTGGATCCTTTGTGGGTTTGGCAGTGATGAAGACTATATTTGGATCCTACATGGGTTCGGCAGTGATGGCTACTGATCGTGGATCCTATGTCGGTTCAGCAGCGACGACTTCTGTACTTGGATCCTACGTGGGTTCGGCAGAGGAGATGATTCAGAAGCTACATCTAATCATATCCACCCCTCTTCGTGATTATTATACCTATGTGAGATGAGTCTTGACTTCCAATCAATATCATCGATTTGATTGACTTGTTTTCCTGTGTGGATTGGGTTGTGCTTTCCTATGTGGTCTGGGTTGTACTTGGGCTCGTGAGTGGGAGTCGAACAGTAATTGATGACTTGGGTATATGTATGGGCTTATACCTAAGTAGAGTTGGTTGATACTTCATGTTTGTATCTTTCCTTTTTGGTTTATCCTTTGTGGATTCTGGGAGGCCTTCAGGGGTTTTGGGGTCCCTACGGAGTATCGTATACTCACCCCTGCTTGGGCTATGCCCGCACTACGTTGTGTTGGATGCAGACGATGGACATCACTGATCGTGGCTGAGGCTTGTGGAGCGGGACGGTATCCGGATGTGGACTATCAGGCAGGACATATAAAGAGTGGATGGGCAGACCCGAGGAGGTGAAGAGACCATCTGTACCCACCCTTCAGGTGGGATAGTTTGAGGACGACTCGGTGGTTGCTGATTAACTTTACTACTGCAGTTCATTCTTTTCAGTTGTAATGTACTTTCAGTTGGGTTTGTATTATGGCCCATTTACTTTTTAGCACTTACTTTTGTACTCATTTTTCTTAGTGTTTACTCAGATTTCATACTCTGTTCTGTTTTTTTACTTATATAAAGGCAATTCCTTCCCTTTTATTGAGATTTACGCCTATGGTGCTATTCGACAGCCCCTGGCCTATGGAAGGCGGGCATGGGGTAGTCACGACACAGGTCCTGAGGATGGGTCGTGACAATGTAAAGACTTGTAAAATTCAAGAATTTTTTTATTAAATTCTTTGAGATTTTATGAGTATGCAGTTACTGACGGCACCGGATTCTGAGGCCCGGTGTGCTCGGAATCAATTTCCAAAGTTTAGATCAGGTACGTTTAGTGAATGAACGAGCGGGTTTTTGTATCTTTTGAACCAGTGCTCGGAATTGATATCTAAGGGCACCGATGAAACCGCAGCATTGGTAATTGCTTAAGAGGACCTTTCCGAAGATGTTTTTTCTCGGGAGGAGTTGTTAAAATTTTGGATTAATAAAGAATTGAATAAAAATTGTGGAACAATTTTTAATCTTTATCCAATTGGTTATAACCAACATGGGGTAGTTGGGTTGGGACCCCCAAGCCCCTAACTACCCATGTGAGGATATTGGTGAGGTGGGGCCCACACAAACCCCACCCCTTCACATTCCTTAAAACACCTCTAACCCCCCCTCTTTAAATTTGCAACTCATCTTAACTTGTTAAACTTCCACTTTAAGTGGGTGACCTTTCCTTTCCGCACTCTCTCAATTTAATGCTTGCCAACACACATTTTATTAATTAATTGAAACTCAACAATTAATTTAATTAAGTGTTTTATTTTCAAAATTTGAAATTCTTGCCATGATTAAATAAAATGAGGAAAATCGTTATTTTATTTTGGTTGGAAATTGTGGTGAAAAGAGAAAGGGGAGGGAGCTCTTGAGTTTTGAATGATCGGTTCATCTTCTTGTTGAAGAACTTCATCCTCAATGAAGAACGCCATCTTTCCGACGATGAATGTCAACTTGGCGGCTCAGTTTCTCCATCCTCTTCTTCCTCCACGACAAAGGATGAGACACCGATGATGACAGAATTGACGCCATCACCTGAGACGCTTGACAACCGCGGACTTCCTTATAGGTAGGGGTTAAGTTCAATTTTAATGAATTTAAATTGTTCTTTGTTTTGTCGTTGGGCATCTCGTATACTTTTTCCTCTTTTTATCATCATAACAGGAGGATATCGGACCACACAAACATGGCTGATCCTCCTCCCCTTTTTACTGTTGATCATCGATGAAGTTTGAGGCGAAGGAGGCGGGGTGACGTTGCACCGTGCAAGGATGAAGAGAAACGAGGCCGGAGCGGGCCGCGACGGAGGTTCACGATGCCATCGCGCCGTGCCGGTGAGGCCGATGGGACTGTGGTCGGAGCGGGCCACGGCAGTGGTGCGAGGCGCCGTCGCGCTACGCCGGAGATGCGGAGGGTGGCCTCTGCCAGAGCGGGCCGCGGTGGAGGGGCGGGGCGCCGTTGTGCTGTAGCAGAGGGGCAGGGCACCATCACGCCACGCCGGTCGAGAATGAGCCACGGCGGTCCAGGAGGGGCGGCCGACCGCCGGCTCTCCAAGAGGCGGGACCCCCGTGGGTCCCATGGTAGCTCACAACTGGCCGACAATTAAGGCCGGCCGTTACCCAAAACAGGGGGGTGTGTAACCCCCCCCCCCCCCCCCCGGCAGATTCCTAGGGCAGACCCCATGGGTCTGTCGTTTCGGAAACAAGGGGGCGGCGCCCCCCTTTTCCTCCTGCTCGGTCAGCGTCGAGTCATGACCGGATTCAGAGCTGGGCTGCAGGCCGCACGGGCTGGGCAGGCCGCACCCCGTTGGGCCGGGCAGTGCCCAATCGGGCCTGACCCAAACCCGGTTCGGGTTGCCCGGTTCAGGCCGACCTAGGGGGTATTGGGCAGTGTCGGACCGGGGCTAGACCCCCTATTTTCGAACCAGGATCGTTCAAATGCCCATATCATGGGATACAAGTCTCTGATCGACGCATCATTAGTTGCATAGGGATCCATGGATCGAGACTGTCATTTCGGTATATTACACTCGAGGTTTCAATGAAGTTTGTGTACGGCCAGGTTGGTTCTAACCAGAAACCAACCGGGCCCTTGGAGCAGAAACACTTATAACTTAATGACCGGATGTTCGATTGGCATTCCTTCAATTAAGTTGGATTACTATTAGTGAGTAGGTTCTTTTGGTTTACCCCACTTGTGTTTTGGACGCAGGTGGAGTATGTTCGGGTTGGTTTTAGCTTACAAACTAACAGGGCCCCTGGGACGAAAAAGCCAATATTTCTCAGACCGGGCGTCTGATTGACGCGTCGTCTGTCATGTTGAGTTCCTATTGATGAGATGGAAATTTGTGATACATCAAATCTAGACTTTGTGACAGTTGATTTATCAACCCTCTTGCCTCGTGGAGCGGACCCTCCTAGAATCGTGCATTCTGTGTGCGGGAACCCTAGAGCTGGCTACGACTGCGACGATAATGACGACTGTACTTGGATCCTATGTGGGTTCTGTAGCAAGGAAGACTGTACTTGGATCCTATATGGGTTTGGCAGTGAGGACAACTGTACATGGATCCTACGTGGGTTTGGCAGCGATGGTTCTTATACTAGGATCCAACGTGGGTTCGGCAGTGATGACTTCTGTACTTGGATCCTACGTGGGTTCGGCTGGGGAGATGATTTAGAGGCTACATATATCATCTCCACCCCTCTTCGTGAGTAGTATACCTGTGTGACCTGAGTCTTGACTTCCAATCAATATCATCGATATGATTGACTTGCATTCCTGTGAGGATTGGGTTGTGATTTCCTGTGTGGACTGGGCTAAAATTGGGCTCATGAGTTGGAGTCGAACAGTAATTGATGACTTGGGTATATATATGGGAATATACCTATGTAGAGTTGGTTGATACTTCATGTTTGTATATTTACTTTGTGGTTTATCCTTTTTGGATTCTGGGAGGCCTTTGGTGGTGTCGAGGTCCCTACTGAGTATCGTATACTCACCCCTGCATGGGCTATGCCTGTACTACGTTGTGTTGGATGTAGACGACCGACAACACTGATCATGGTTGTGGCTTGTGGAGCGGGACAGTATCCGGAGGTGGACTATTAGGCGGGATGAAAACGAAGTGGACAGACGGACCCAAGGACCTGAGGACACCATCTTTACCCACCCTTTAGGTGGGATAAATGGTGGATGACTCAGTGGTTGCTGATTTAATTTACTGCTGCAGTTCTTTTTTTCAGTTTTACTGTACTTTCAGTTGGGATTGTATTCTGGCCAATTTACTTTTTAGCACTTACTTTTGTACTCAGTTTACATAGTGTTTACTCATCTTGCGTACTCTGTTGTGTTTTCTTTACTTATATAAAGGCATTGTCTTCCCTTTTATTGGGATGTACACCTTTGGTGCTAGTCACCAGCCCCTGGCCTATGGTAGGCGGGCTTGGGATAGTCACGGAACGGGTCCCGAGGATGGGTCGTGAAAAATTGGTATCAGAGTAGTCGGTTCTACCACAATAAATAGGACTCCGATAATTTCTTCTCTGTGAAGTAATAATGTTTAGATTATTGAGTGTGGTTATCAGTCAAGGGAGTCCAGTATTGGTGTGGAAGTCGATTTATCCATACACCAGGACCCTGACTTCTAATTTCTGACTCAGTGTAAGAAAACATTGATTGCATGTGTGTTTCAAAAGTTTTCTTTGTGATTACTTTTTTTTAGCTCACCAGGTATACTGTATTAACAGTGGAGCACCTGTTTCTTTTCAGGATGGCCCCACGATGATAGCCAGCTAGGGTTCTGAGCTTTGTGCGAGATGGCAGCCCACCGAGCGATGAGGTCTCAATGTAGGGCTCCATTACAGCAGAGGCACCAGCATTACCTCTACCCGCCGAGCCACTGATTCCACCAGCCCCAACTGCTGAGAGTGCATGTCGCCTGAGTGCACTACACAAGTTTCAATGTCAGAGGCCACCCAGTTTTTGCGGAGAGACGGACCCTCAGGAAGCCGAGGATTGGATCAAGGTTGTTGTCTGTGTCTTCAGATTGGTAGGGACACCAGTAGATCTTATGGTGATCCTTTTGGTGAGTCTCCTGCACGCGGAAGCATGTAGATGGTGGAGCCTGATGCTTTAGGTGCACGAAGAGGCATCTCTACTTTGGACGGACTTATATAGTCTCTTCCTCTCGGAGTTCGTTCCAGCCACCCTCCGTGCGGTGCACGTCCAGGAGTTTATACAACTGCGGCATGGCAGCATGACAGTAGCCTAGTACTCGGTGAGATTTACTGACCTCTCGCGCTACTCCATGAACATGGTACGAGACCCACTATTCCGGGCCCAAACCTTTGAGCAGGGATTGAGGCATGAGATTAGGGCATCTATGATCTCCCTTAGTATTCCGAGGCCGGAAGGAGTACTGGAGCGAGCCATTTTTGTGGAGAGAATTCTTGTTGAGCCTATACCAGCAACGAGACCTACTGTAGGGTGACACGTAGTGAAGTCTTCTGAAGGTGATAGTAGATAGATGTCACAGAGGTCCAAGCGGACCAGACCATCAGTTGGGCGACCTTAGGATACAGGTTCGGAGGTTCGGGGCACTCGCAGTGTAGCTATTCATTCGAGAGGCAGGTAGTGCTATGCATGCATCGGGCAGGGCCACATGGCTTGTGACTTCCCGAACCACCATGCAGAGGAGCAGCAGACGGTTGAGGAACCACCCAGGTAGAGGCAGAGGTTCGACCGTGGCGGTCCGCAGGTAGCAAGCGGATGAGGCAGAGGAGCTGGTTGGGCAACAGGTGGTGAACGATGCTATGGGGCTCTACCACCACCACCACCATGAGGTCCACCCCGACCATAGGGATCTGGCGAACAGAGGAAGGCTCAGCTTCAGGAAGTGGAGGCTTACGACCATGGTGCACCTGAGATGATTCGAGGTACTATTTGTGTCTACTCCACCCTTGTTGCAGTTCTTATAGACACAAGAGCGAGTCATTATTTCATTTTTGCTGCCCTTTTTCAGAGCTCTGAGATTCCGACAGAGCCGTTGCCTCGATCTTTACGGCTATAGAATCCTACGGGAGCAGACTTGACGATTACGCACTGGTGACGGCAGTGTGAGATTACTCTAGGAGGCGATAGCTTCGGCTGTGATCTTCTTGTAGCGGCGTTGAGGCCTTACGATGTCATCTTGGGCATGGATAGGTTATCTACAGTCCATGCTCAGATCAACTGTATTAGGTGAAAAGTGTGGTGTGTCCGTGTAGATGGGTGCAGGTTCACCTTCACTGGTGAGAGGGGAGCCTTTGTAGCACAGGATGGACTTACGTAGAGGACAGGGCAGCCGATCACCCATCAGTTGGCTAGTCACATCCTAGGAGCAGTTGATTTGCGAAGTCCAAGTTTTCATATTGTGGTGGATCAGTATGTGGATGTTTTTCCTAACGACGTTCTAGGACTACCTCCTCATAGAGAAGTAGACTTCTATATTGACCTGTACCCGGGGACAGCCCCGATATCTACTCTAGCATATCAGATGGATCCCGCTAATCTTCGAGAGCTATGGGTATAGCCGGAGGACTTGCAGGGAAAGGTATTCATCCAACCCAGTGTTCCACCATGGGATTCCCCGATTTTGTTCGCCAAGAAGGCGGATGGGAGCTTGCGACTATGAGTCGACTACCATCGCCTGAACCAGGTGACCGTGAATAACAAGTATCCACTTCCGAGGATAGTTGATCTCTTCAATCAGCTCAAGGGATCACGATGGTTCTCGAAGATAGAACTCTGGTTAGGCTATCATCAGCTTAGAGTTCGAGATGAGGATATGCAGAAGACGGCCTTCGGGTGTTGGTATGGCTAGTATGAGTTCCTGGTTCTGCCTTTCGGTGTAACCAATGCTCCAACAGTGTTCATCAGTCTCATGAACAGGATCTTCCAGCCATACCTAGATCGATTTTTCATAGTCTTCATTGATGACATATTGATTTACTTGACCACTGAGGAGGAGCATGCCTACCACTTGCGGGTTGTACTAGACACACTACGAGAGCACCATCCTTATGGTAAGCTCTCGAAATGTCAGTTCTAGATTAGAGAGGTCTAATTCTTGGGGCACGTCATCTCTTAGGTGGGAGTTGCAGTGGATCCAGTGAAGAATGAGGCAGTAATAGCTTGGGAGCCACCCAGGAGCATGAAGGAGGTGCGGAGTTTCCTAGGTCTAGCTGGGTACTATCAGAGATTTGTGCCATACTTCTCTAGAGTTGCAGCACCACTTTCATCTTTGAAAAATAAGGGTAAACCCTTCATATGGTTAGATAGATGTCAGCAGAGCTTCCAGGAGCTGATACAGATATTGACTAGTGCACCAATCTTGAGGCTACCGGAGGAGGGCGTAGGGTACATAGTTTACTGTGATGCATCAGGGACTAGAATCGAGTGTATTCTGATGCAGGAGTCGGAAGTGATCACCTATGGTTCACGAAAGTTTAGCCATAATGAGAAAAAATATGCTACCCATGACCTACAGTTAGTAGTAGTGGTATTCACCTTGAAGATGTGTCGGCACTATCTGATGGGTGAGCGCTTTACAAACTACTCTGACCACTAGAGTCTCAGGTACATCTTTTCGAAGAAGGACCTGAACCTGAGAAAGCGGTGATGGCTCGAGTTCCTGCAGGACTATGACTTTGAGAAATTCTATACTCCTGGGAAGGGGAACGTAGTAGCTGATTCTCTCAGCATGAGGTCGGGCATTCAGCTACTTGGAGAGGCGATAGAGCAGTTAGCCGCCTTGCAGATATACTTCATGGATAGAGATGGGGAAGCCTTTCTATAATTGCTCATAGTCACTCCTCCACTACATCAGTGGGTCAGGGAGGCACAACATGGACACATTGACTGTGAGACGCGACGTGTGAAAATATCCATAGGATAGGCACCTGAAATATTTTCTATAGGAGGAGATCACATCGTCCTTTTCAGAGGACGTACCATGGTACCAGTTTCATTACAGGTGGAGGTACTGAGAGAGTTTCACACTTCCCTATTGGCGGAACATCTAGGAGTAGTGAAGATCCACCAGGATTTCAGACGGCAGCACTGGTGGCCGAGTATGAAGAAGGTTGTGGCAGATTTTGTTTCACGATGCCTCACCTGCCAGTAGGTGAAGGTGGAGCACCATGTACCAGCAGGCTTGGTACAACACTTAGTGTTCTCATAGAGGAAGTGGGATGGGATATCTAAGGATTTAATGATAGGGATTCCACATACTTCTAGAGGACACGACTCCATCTAGTTGATCATAGACCGACTCACCAAGTCGGACCACTTCTTACCTATCAGAGAGCAGGGCTCAGTGGAGAGCTTGGGACGCCACTAAGATCAAGAGATTGTACGGCTTCATGGTGTGCTATCATCTATTGTCTCCGATCGAGATGCTCACTTTACTTAACAGCTATGGAAGGGGTTGAAGGAGGCATTTGGGATGCACCTACACCTAAGCTCCTCCTTTCACCCTCAAACGGATGGTCAGATGGAGAGTACCATTCAGACTCTCGAGGACATGCTCCGTGCATGTGTCCGTGACTTTGGTCGTAGTTGTGGGGATCACCTACCCTTGGTGGAGTTTGCGTACAACAATAGCTACCACTCAACCATCGGAATGGAACCATACGAGGCATTGTATGACTGACCTTGCAGATCACCTCTGTGCAGGACATACAGTAGGGAGTCAACACTTGTAGGACCAGAGATGGTCCAGGCCACCACGGAGAAGGTATAGATCATCCAAGAGTATATGAGGACGGATCATAGATGACATAAGTCCTATGCTGACAGGAGGCGGAGACCACTAGAGTTCGAGGATGGAAACCACGTTTTCTTACGGGTCTCTCCTCGACGTGGACTATGGTGATTTGGCCGGGGTGGAAGGTTATCTCCATGCTTCATTGGACCATTCCTTGTTCTCAGTATGATAGGAGTGGTGGCTTATCGCCTAGCTCTTCCACCTCATTTTCACCGAGTGCATGACGTCTTCCACGTATCTCAGCTGAGGAGATACGTGCATGACCCGACGCATATCATCGACCACGGAGAGGTGGACATCGATGACGGGGTGACTTTTGAGGAGGTCCCGGTGGAGATTGAGGATCGATAGAAGAGGGTCCTATGTGGATGGTCGATTCCTCTAGTTCACATCAGGTGGCAGCACGGGAACCTCCAGGAGAGAACATGGGAGCGGGAGGCTCAGATGCATGCACAGTACCCTAATTTGTTTCCCTATTTTATGATGTAGCTTTATGGGGATGTAAAACCCTAAGGTGGGAGAAATGTAAAAACCCGTAAAATTCAAGAAATTTTTTTCATAAATTCTTTGGGATTTTACATGTACACCATTTCTGATGGCACTTGATTCTGAGGCCCAGTGTGCCCGGAATCAATTTCTGAAGTTTAGATCGGGTACGTTTAGTGAACGAACGAGCGAGTTTTTCTATCATTTGAACTGGTGCTTGGAATTGAAATTCGAGGGCACCGATGAAATTGTAGCGTCAGTAATTGATTAAGAGGACCTTTACCAAATATTTGTTTTCTCGGGAGGAGTTGTTAAAAATTGTGTAATAATAAAGAATTGCATAAAAATTGTGGAAATTTTTTATTCATTATCCAAGTGGTTATAACCAACATGGGGTAGTTGGGGTGGGACCCACGAGCCCCTAACTACCCATGTGCTGATATTGGTGAGGTGGGGCCCACACGATCCCCACCCCTTCGCATTCCTTTAACCTCCTCTAACCCCCCTCTTTAAACTTGTAACTCATCTTAACTTGTTAAACTTCCCCTTAAAGTGGGTGACCCTTCCTCTCCCCACTCCCTCAATTTAATGCTTTCCAAGACACATTTAATTAATTAATTGAACCTAAACAATTAATTTAATTAAGTGTTTTATTTTCAAAATCTGAAATGCTTGGAATGAGTAAATAAAATAAGGAAAAGCCTTATTGTATTTTGGTTGGCAATTGTAGTGTTAAGAGAAAGGGGAGGGAACTCTTGAGTTTTGGAAGATCGGTTCATCTTCTTTATGAAGAAATTCATCCTCAATAAAGAAATCCAACTCTCCAATGAAGAACGTCGACTCGGAGGCTCGGTTTATCCATCCTCTTCTTCCTCCACGACAAGGGAGGAGACACTGACGACGACAGAATCGACTCCTTCATCTGCGGCGCTTGACAACCATCGGCTTCCTTCGAGGTAGGGGTTAAGTTCAATTTTAATGATTTAAAATTGTGCTTTGTTTTATCATTGGGAATCTCGTATACTTTTTTCCCTTGTTATCGTCATAATGGGGGGAGATTGGAACTTGAAAACATGGCTGATCCTCCTCCCCTTTTTTTTGTTGATCATCAATGACATTTGACACGAAGGTGGTGTGGTTCCGTTGAACCGATCGGGGATGAAGATAACTGCGGATGGAACGGCCTGCAGTAGAGGTGTGCGGCGCCGTCACACCATGTCGGTGAGGCCGAAGGGACCACTGCCAAAGCGGGGTGCGGGAGGGGTGTGTGGCGTCGTCGTGCTGCATCGGAGAAGCCGATGGAGGCCGCGGCCAGAGCAGGACGCGGCGTAGGGGAACACGCCGTCGCTCCATGCTGGTTGAGCATGAGACGCGACCTTAGGTCCCAGTGGTCCAGTAGGGGCGGACGGTTATGTGGGCCGCTGGCGCTATAAGAGTTGGGACCCCTGCGGGTCCCGCAGAAGCTCACAATCGGCTTGCCATTAAGGCCGGTCGTAACCCAAAATAGGGGGTCTGTAACCCCCTGACAGATTCCTAGGGTGGACGCCATGGGTCTGCCATTTTGGAAACAAGGGGGAGCCCCCCCCCCCCCCCATTGCACCCTGCTCAGCCAATGCCGAGCCGTGGCCGGCTTCCGAGCCGGGCCGCTCCCAATCGAGCCGAACTTGGACCCAGGTCGGGTCGACCTAGTTCGGGCTGACCCAGGGGGTATTGGGCCGGGTCGGACCAGGCCCATACCCCCTATTTTGAGACCAGGTTCGTTCAAACGCCCATATCCTGGGCTACGAACCTACGATCAACGCATAGTCAGTTTAGTAGGGATTCTTGGATCGAGACGATCGTTTCTTTATATTACACTCGACGTTTTGGCGAAGTTTGGGTACGGCCGGGTTGGTTCGAACCCGAAACCAACCGGGCCCTTGGAGTAGAAACACTTATAACTTAAAAATCGGACGTCCGATTGATGTGCCGTCAGTTACGTCGGATTCCACTTAGTGAGAAGGTTATTTTGGATTATTCCACTTGATTTTTGGATGCAACTGGAGTAATATTGGGTTGGTTTTATCTTAAAAACCAAACGGGACCCTGGGATAGAAAAGCCAATATCTCTCAGACCGGGCTTCCGATTGACGCATCGTCTATCGCGTTAAGTTCCTATTGACGAGAAGAAACCTTTTTTACATAAAATCTTGACTTCATGATAGTTGATGTATCAACCTTTTTAGATCGTGGAGCGGACCCTCCCAGAATCGAGCATGCTGTGTGCGGGAACCCTAGAGCTGGTTGCGACTGCAACAATGATGACGACTGTACTTGGATCCTACGTGAGTTCAGTAGCGAGGACGACTGTACTTTGATCCTACGTGGGTTCAGTAGTGAGGAAGACTTTACATGGACCCTACGTGGGTTCGGTAATGATGTTTACTATACTTGGATTTTATGTGGGTTCGGCAGCGATGACTTCTGTACTTGGATCCTACGTGGGTTCGGTAGGGGAGATGATTCAGAGGCTACATCTCTCATCTCCACCCCTCATCATGAGTAGTATACCTCTATGAGATGAGTCTTGACTTCCAATCAATATCATTGATATGATTGACTTGATTTCCTGTGTGGATTGGGTTGTGATTTCTTGTGTGGACTGGGTTGTACCTGGGCTCGTGAGTTGGAGTCGAACAGTAATTGATGACTTGGGTATATGTATGGGCATACACCTAAGTAGAGTTGGTTGATACTTCATGTTTGTATCTTTCCATTGTGGTTTATATTTTGTGGATTCTTGGAGGCCTTCGGGGGTCTAGAGGTCCCTACTGAGTATCGTATACTCACCCCAGCACAGGCTATGCCCGTACTACATTATGTTGGATGAAGACGACGAACAACGTTGATCATGGTTGAGGATTGTGGATCGGGATGGTATCCAGAGGTGGACAATCAGGCGGGACATACACGGAGTGGACGGACGGACCTGAGGAGCTTAGGAGACCATCTATACCCACCCTTTAGGTGGGATATCCGGAGGACGACTCGATAGTTGCTGATTTAATTTACTGCTGCAGTTATTTTTTTCAGTTGTACTGTACTTTCAGTTTGGTTTGTATTCTGGACCATTTACTTTTCAGCACTTACTTTTTTACCTAGTTTACTTAGTGTTTACTCAGTTTTCATACTCTGTTGTGTTTTTTTACTTATATAATGGAAATTCCTTCCCTTTTATTAGGATTTACGCCTTTGGTGCTAGTCGCCAGCCCCTGGACTATGGAAGGCGGGCATGGGGAAGTCATGGCATGGGTCCCGAGGATGGGTCGTGACACTAAAGGACATAATCAACAAGAAGTAATATTCAATGAATAAACCTATGCTCTAATATCAAGACTCGAATATCTTCAAATTCTCTTATCCTTTATAGCATTCATTAAATTCAAACATATTCAAATGGAAGTGAAGTGTGCTTTCTATAATGGATATGTTCAATAGAATGTTTATTTTGAAAAACCTCATGGTTTTTATGACACAAAACATCTTGAACTTTTTTATACTTATGAATGCTTTATAAGTTCTTAAATAAGACCCGCGGGCCTATTTTGATATACTTACATGATTTTTGTTACAAAAATATATTCTAAGGGAACTGATAATTCAATTATTTTCATTTACAAATAATGAAAACCTTTTAGTTATTAAATATTATATTGATGACATTATACTTGTATTAACTCAAAAAACCTTAAATTATTAATTTATGAATCCAAAGAAATCTTGAGTTTCAAATGAGTATGATGGGTGAGCTAACATTTTCCCTTGGTTTTCAAATTTCTCAGAAACCATAAGGAACCTATATATCTCAACATAAGTATATTAAAAATATTATTAAGAATTATGGATATAAAAAACACATAAAGTATATGTACTCCAATCTGTACCTTGATTACCCTTGATCTTGATGAAGCTGGATAACCAGTGGATCAAACAACATTTAGAGGTATGATAAGAAGTTTATTGTACTAAATAGTCAATCATCCAGACATAATGTTTTATTTATAATTATGTACAATATATAATTCTAATCCAAAATAATCTCATTTAAAAGTAGATAACATAATTTTTCACTATATAAAGGGAACAATGGATTTAGGACTTTTCTATTCTTCCAGAAATAATTTTTTTAAAAACGTTTTCCAGATACTGATTTCGGTGGTTGCAGAATAGATATGAAAATTACATCATGATAATTTCATTTCTTATGATATTAATTAGTTTCTTGGTCATTAGATAAAAACACTCTATAGCACTTTCCACTATGGAAATTGAATACATAGCTGCTGGAAGATGTTATGTTGAATTATTGTGGATGCAACACACTCTCACTAATAAAGTCATGAGTTTTACTAAAACTCAAATACTATTTGATTACAATGGTTCCATATCCATAAGAAAGATCCCTTCACATCACTCCTATAAAAAGTATATATATATTAGAAATCACTTTCTTAGGTATCACACAATAAAAGGAGATATTATTTTACAATTCACTAGAATGTAAGAAAAACATGCTGATATTTTTACAAAATCATTACATTATAATAAATTTTAATACATTAAACAAAATTTATGAATGATAATTGTAATTTAATCTTTCATATCTACTTTTGGTTAAAAAAATATCCTTACATTAAGATAATCTTTTTCATAAGGGGAGTACACTTGATTTCCTAATATGTTTTTTAACTAATAAAAAATTTTCTAGAACCTAATAATTTTTTTCAGAACCTAAGAAAAGCATTCATAACCTATGAAAAGTTTCCATACGCTAATAAATATTGTTGAAATATAAGATATCTAAGATTAATAAAATCAAATACAAAAAAACCATTTGAGAACACTGAATGAAACATGTTTTTACATTTGATCTATTAGTTTCATTTTTATTTTGGGTATTTATATCATATTTTATAAAAAACATAATTAGATACATATTTCTTAAAACCCATTTATTTCCATAAAACCTTAAAAGAAAATAAATGCCTACGAATAAGGAACATAAATATTGGTTGATCTATAGAGAAAGGTTAGATGATCATGATTTTTATCTTGTGTATGATCATTTAATGAGAATGATCATAAGGTTTCCTTGATGGGAAAAAATTTCATTTCAAAAAAAATAGTGAAAAAGATCCATTTTATATAGAATTGGTAATTGATTTCAATTAATCAGATGAGTTTTTTAAATAAAGTGGAATGTAAAAGATTCAATTTATGAGTTACCAGAAAACTCATTCTATGTATTATAAAAAATATAAAGATATTCTTGAGATACCATATGATGTAGAAGATTACTATTTCTCTCATTAGTGATAAGATTAAGAAGAATCCTTTAATAGAGTTGTGGCTATTGATTTCTTAGGCCTTCAAGTGTAAAGAGGCTTAAACATTCCAACATTATAGAAAACTATTGGATCATGGAATTATGGATGAAAGGCCTTTTAATACAAAGAAAATGGGAAAGGGCACCTTTAATATAACAAATATTTTCTTGATGGATTTTCTTTATTAATAAAATCAAGATTAACCAATTCAAGTACATATTTCTTACAATCAGTATGATAATGTATGAGTTTATCAAATCTCATATCATGATGTTTCCGTAACCTTGTCTATGATTATCACAAATTGATTGATCATTTGAAAATTCCAATTCATCTCAAAGCCTGTGAATATTATTATCCATTTTTAAAGTGAGGAGAGACTTAAAATAATGATGTTTTCATTTAGTTATAAGACAAATGTGTTTTCTAACATATCTGTGAAATCATGAGATGTTGGAGAAATCTCTATGAAATAGTTATTTGAGCCTAAGAAAAGAAAGTCCAAAGTTTTGGAACCATATAAAAAAGCTCAACATTCGGATCCACCAAATTCAAAGAAATATAAATCCTTCTCAGATGAAGTTGTTGCAACATGGGGACAATGTAGAGAGGTAAGGAATGAAAGAGATGCAGTTTTTGGGTTTGATCTAGTAGATGCTAAGTCATTTAAAATCAGAGATTATGAAGAACTTCAAAACCTTGAAAAGGAAAATAACCATAAGAAAAATTTGAATAAGGCTACGATTGGTCAGGAGTTTTGTGAAATTCAGAGAAAGGGACTCAAAAAATTGATGTTCTAGAATCATTTATTCAATATACTAAAATCCCTCAATAATAAAAACCAGTGACAATAGCGGATATCAAAACCGAAAAAGGAAAGGATGTTGTTGCTGGCTCAGTTCTGATTATTTATGAATAGTCATAAGAAGTAGAAGAATAAGAAGGATAAGTTAATATCCAAAAGAAAGAATGTGATGATGAGATACCAAAAATTGGAAAAACTCAGAGACAGATTCAATCAGATAAGTTATCAACAAGTACCTCTCAAACTTCATATTATAAACATGATTTAGTAGAGAACCTAAATTTAAAGGAAAATATTGTAGAAAGTGAAATAAAAAAACTTCCCTCGATGATGAAGTTGATAAAGATGATGGTAATGATGATAATGAAGATGATGATGATGCTGGTGATGATAATGATAATTTTATTCATGTTTCTAATGAATGGTAGGTAATTCCAAATTATGAAAAATTAGAATTTAGCGAAGATAAAGGCAAGATGGTAGATGTTGGAACATCTAAATAAAATTATTCGTAATCAAAAAGGTCTTCTTCAACTTCAAGTCCATACTTTTTTGTTAGATCATTAAAGAAGATATTAAACTCCATTAGGTACTTTCTGAACATTGAGTCTATTTGTCATCTTATTCAACAATCCATTAATCCTAAATTGGATCCAACAACCATTTTCACGGAGATTCTCAAAAATCATAAAGATGAATTCAAAATCTTTATGTAAAATTGTGATTCTAATATGAAATCATTTATAGGAATAAAAAGTGGTCAAAACCTATAAATTGTGATCATAATGATTTTGATTATTTGTTTGACTTAGTCAAACATTCATTCAAAAACACAGAGAAATCTATCAAATATTGCTCAGATAGTTGTTTGGAGATGATTAAGGAATAGAAAAGAATTTGATATCAAGAAGACAAATACTTGTGTGGGAATTTAATTTCTCTTACAGATGAAGTAAAAAAAGAACGAAGGAATACATAGAAGAGTTGGATGAAAAGATTAAGTCTCTGGATACAAAAAATACATTTTAGGTGGAGAAGACTCTATGAAAACATTAAACAAATCAGAACCCTGAGAAGAAGAGTCTTGATCAGGATGTTATTCTAGGAAGGATTCAAGATTATTAAAAGGAGCTCAAGAAGTGGAAGTCTAATATTAGGCCATCAATACCATAGAAATATGGATTTTATAATGTTTCTGATATTTTTTAAGACATTTTTTGATGAAAATTAATGGTTATCTCTTTGTTTTGGAATATGTTTCCTAATTTTTTTAGGTACATTATAGTTTTCCACATTCATTTTTTGTATATCATCAAGGGAGAGAAGAATGTTATAAAAATAATATTAGTCAACAGAAGAAAACATAAGGGAGATAATTTTTAGAGAACACATCCTTAAGTAAGCGGGGGAATTTTTTTCATTAGATTGAATGAAAAATAATTAAAGTCAGAATATGATCCTTAGGGATATTTCATAACTAAAGTGGGATTTATAATTAATCATAATGAGTTATAAAATAATGGGGGGGGATAATTTATTCTTTTAAGTTCAAATATGAAGTCTTTCACTCTTAATACTCTTTTCTTAATTGATTTTTTGTGCTTTCCAAAATGGGGGATAATGTTGAGTCAATATTTTCCTTATGACTTTAATCATTCCTTTATGTTTTGGAAATCAAAAAATAATTTTCATAAAAATACTTTATATCTATAAGAAAATAAATATGAATGTTTTTTAACAATGTTATATCTAAGTCTAATATTATTTTTTTACGAATGAATATTTACTAGAAAAATTCGGATCCTCAATAAAACTTTAAATCCTTCACAATCTCAATTCCAAATCATCTAGAATTATGATTCAAATTATATGTTCCTCAATTTTAAAAATATGTGGCTCATTAATTTCCTTGTAATATTTGAAAATAACCAAATCAAGCTACCACATCTCTTGAAACTCAGTGATTTTACCCTCACATATCATCCTAATTTCTTCCCTTTCTATATGTGGATGGGTCACACAATCCTGGATTTCATCATCCTCAATTAAATTCTAAAAATCATTGTTTATTCTGTATAGGTGACGCATGAAAAATTAAAAACACAGGTGAACTATGTATCCATCACCCAACAATAATTATAGGGTGAGTGTAACAATCATAAGGTTTCATTGTTGGGAAAAGATTCATTTCCAAAAATAAGGGTGAACAAGATCCATTGAATATGGACATAGTAATTGATTTCTAATAATGAGATGATTTTTTCAATTAAATTGGAATGGATAAGTGTCAATTTAAGAGTTACATGAAAAACCATTCTATGTCTTATAAAAATTCTACATATATTATTGAGATAACATATGATGGCGAAGCTTACTATTTTTTTCATTAGTTACAAGATTCAGAAGAATCTTTTGAAAGAGTTGTGGTTATTGATTTCTTAGGCCTTCAAGTGTAAAGATGACTAAACATTACAACATTCAAGAAAACTATCAGATCATTGAATTATGGATGAAAGGTATTTTAATATGAAGAAAATGAGAATAAGAAACCCTGAATATGAAAAATATTTTCTGGATGGATTTTCATATTAATCTAATAATGATTATCATATTCAAGTACATCATTCTTACAATCAGTATGATAATGTATGAGTTCATTAAATCTCATATCATGATGTTTCCAACAACCTTGTATAATATTATCGTAAATTGTTTGACCTTATGAAAATTCCAATTCATTTCAAATCCTATGATTTTTAGTACTCATTTTTTAAGTGATGATACACTTAAAAGAATAAAGAATTATTTTAGTTATAAGACTAATGGGGTTTTTGACTTATCTAAGAAATCATGGTAATTTAGAGAAAACACCATGAAATAGTTAGTTTAGCCTAAGAAAATAATGTCAAAATTCTTGGAACCATATAAAATAGATCAACCTTAGGAACCACAAAAAATCAAAGAAATAGAAATCCTTCCTAGATGAAGTTTTAGCAAAGTGGAGACAATGTAGAGAGCTATGGATTTAAGGAGATGTAGTGTTTGGGATAGATCTAGTAGATGTTAAGTCATTTTAAATCATAGATTATGAAGAACTTGAGAACCATGAAAAGGAAAATAACCTTAAGAAAAATTCAACTGAATCTAATATTTGTTAGGATTTGATGAAATTCATGTAAATGGCCTCAAAAAAAATTGTTATTCTGGAATCATTTATTCAAGAAAGTAAAATACCCTAATAATAAAAACAAGTTATAGTATAGGCTATCCAAACAGAAAAAGGAAAGGAAGTTGTTTCTGGCTAAATACTGACTGTTTATGAATAGTTTGAAGAAGGAGAAGAGGAAGAAGGATAAGTTAACAGCCAATATAAAAAATATAATGATGAGACCCCAAAAATTGGAGAAACTCGGAGACAGAGTAAATCAGAAAATTTATCAATAAGTACCTCCCAAGCTTCATATTATAAACAAGATTCTGTGGGGATCCTAAATTAGAAAGAAAAATATTATAGAAAGTGAAATACAAAAACATCCCTCAATGATGAAGATGATAAAGATGTTGGTAATGATGATAGTGAAGATGATGATGGTTCTGGTGATGATGAGGATAATGTTGTTCAAGTTTATAATGAATGGTAGGTGATTTATAATTAAGAAAAATAGGAATTTAACATAGATAATGGAAAGCGGGTTGATGTTGGAACATCTAAATAGATTGATTTGTAATCATAAAGGTCTAATTCATCTTCAGGAAAATACTTTTTTGTTCAATACATTAAGAAGTTGGTGAACTCCATTATGTACTTTCTGATAATGAGTCAATTTTTCAACTTATTCAGTAATCCATTAATCCTAAATCGTATCCAATAACCATTTTCATGGAGATTCTTATAAATCATGAAGTTGAATTCAAAATCTTTGTGTAAAATTATGAATCAAATAAGAAATCATGTATAGAATTCAAAAGTGGTAAAAATAGATCAATTGTGATCTTAATGTTTTGATGATTTGTTATAATTAGTCAAAAATTAATTAAAAAACATAGAAAAAGCTTTCAAAGATTGCTCAAATAGTTTCTTGGAGATGATTAAGGAAGAGAAAGTAAGTTTATTTCAAGCAGAAAAATACTTGTGTGGGAATATAATTTCTCTTGTAGATGAAGTAAAAAATATTGAAGGAATACAGAGAAGAGTTTGATGAAAATATTAAGTCTCTGGATGAAAAAATTATGTCTTAGGTGGAGAAGACTCCATGACAACATGAAAGGTACCAGAACCATGAGAAGAAGAGTTGGGATCAGGTAGTTCTTATAGGAAGGTTTCAAGATGATTACAAGGAGCTAAAAATTTTGAAGTCTATGATCAGGCCATAAATACCAATGAAACATTGATTTTATTATGTTTATGATATTTTTTTGGACATTTTTTATTGAGAAGAAATATTTATATCTTAGTTTTAGAATATGTTTCCTAACTTATTTAGGAAAATTATTTTTTCCCACATTCCTTTTTTTATAAATCACCAAGGGGAGAATAAGGCTATAATAATAATAAAATTATATATTGCAAAACATAAGGGAGAGAAATCTTAAAGAACAAATCCTTTACTAAGGGGGAGATTTTTTTCTTACGAAAGAGAGAAAAATAATTGAAGTCAGAATACAAACCATAGGGGTATTTCATAACTTAATTGGGATTTAGTAGTATTAATATTGTTTCATAAAATAAACGGGGCAGATAAGTTATTCTTTTAAGTTCAAATATGTAGTCTAGAACTATTAATATCATTTTTTTAATCGATTGTTTGTGATTTCCAAAAAGGGGGATAATGTTGAGTCAAAATTTTCCTTATGACATTTATCATTCCATTATGTTTTGGAAATAAAAAACACATTTTGATAGTAATAATTAATATCTATAAGGAAATAAATATTCTTGTTCTTTAACTATGTAATATCTAACTCTAATATTATTTTTTATGAAAGAATAATTACTAGAAAAAATTGGATCCTCAGAAAAAACATGAAATCCTTCACATTCTCAATTCCAAATCATCTAGAATCGTGATTCTGATTCTATGATCCTCAATTATAATTCCTTCAAAATTATTGATTTCCATTCCATAAAAATATTGATTCTCATTCATATTTCTCACAGGTGAATCTCATAGAAAATTTAATCTGATTCAGTTTCTCAATTTTGATTCTCTAATATTTTTGATTCTGATTATATGTTTCTTAAAATAGAAATCTTCTCGAATTTTGATTTTGATCCATGTTTCTCAAATCTGAATCATTCAAAAATTAATATTCTATTCATAGTTCCTTAAATTCCGATTCACTAAAAAATATCTGAGTTAGATTAACTATTTATAAATTATGAATTGTCTAATTTTTTTAATCTGATTCTCACTACCTCAATTCTAATTCTCAATAATTTTTAGATCGGATTTCATGGTTTCTTACCTAATTCCATTTTGTTTAAGTATATGGTTTTATAACTTTCTTAATGTAACTATATGTCCTTACTGTTATGATTTTATATGTTTCATTAAGTTAATATATTTCCTTAATGTAATGTTTTCATATAATTAGATTCATACATACCTAGGGTTTCTCATGATATTTTTTATACAAAACGATGTTGTCTAATCTGTTATTATATGACTATTTTAAGTGCTAACTATACATAAACCTCAAAAAATTCATGAAAAATATGACCATTGGTGATAAATTATACTCTTAGAGATCTTCCCTAAAAACACTGTGTCATTTAGACGAGCACAATGCTTTTGCATATTGAGACACATGAGATCTCTTCCAAAATTTCTTTGTGTGAAATCCTTGAAGTGGTCATGTTGTCAACTTATATTTGACAAAATTTAAATCCTCAATAATCCTTCTTCTAATTAGTTCAATATTAATCATTGGTTATTATTATTTAGGGATTCTATGTTAAAGGAAGACAGAGGTTCCAATTATCTGTTTAATTTTGGTCTTCTAATTGATGGAAGGCATAGGTGTTGATCACCTTATAGATCAGGGGCTTGGGGGAAGAGAAATAAATACACCGATCCTGATATCAGGGGCTTACCCTTATGTGCGTAAGACAAACATTATTGAAAGTATAAATCAAGTGAAATTTATCCTAATTTTTTAGATACCCTACTATTTTTATTAATATATTTTTAAAAATTATATGTAAATTAAATATATGGGGGAATTTGTTACAAAAATAATGTGTTTCACATATTTTGTCTGTTTTGGTTACTCTGATTTAATATTCTATAATCTTTAATGTAGAATCTTTTTATGTATACTTGTGTACTTATTTCATTTCTACAATCATCTCTATTAGGCCAAATGTATTTTTCTTTAATCTTATAGAAGAGGGTTAAAGTGAATATAATTTGGTTATCCTGGTTAAAAAAAGTTTCATCGAGGTAAAAAAATGTTTTTAAAAATACAATTAACCCCCTCTTTTAATTTATTATCTGCATCAACTTTTTGATCTTATATATCCATCCTCCCACACATCAAGAGAGAGATAAGAGGCATAAATGGGTGTCATCTAAGAATGAGTATGGCTGTAAATATAGGTGATTGGTTTATATAAATGAGGAAATCAAAGTTTATCAAGACATCCCTATATTACGTCAACAACCTCTCCCTCACAAAGAAGATCATTCAATCTGAGAATGGATCAAAAATCAGTAGGATATAAAAATGGTGCTTCCTTGTCAAGCCCCAAACACTCCATATAGATGGAAGGCTTCACGAAAAGTGGTACCTTTTGATGAACCCCTTTCCATTTAATCATTGGATGCTCAAATGGAATCAATTAAAGGGAGGAGTATGCCTCTGCATCTTGAATATAAGTCACATCCCTAATGGTTGGATGTAAATTTCCCTCCACCCAATTTCAAAAATCCTTCCTTCTCAACCTTTGAAATTATAGAGGATATAGAATAGAATCTCATGTACATCATGAATTGATGCATCCCAAATATGGGCACTTTAGAATAGGTGGTTGTGACCAAGCTGAGATGTTTTGTATTGACGCTAATATGGCTAGCCTTATTTTAGTAGAACAATATTACAGTAGGATCCATTACATAATGGGAAGTCCTTATTTATTAATTAAATTAATAGATAAGCTCCACAATTACGAAAATAATAGTTTTCAACCTCTAAAATTGCAAACACAATGAAAATGACAGGGTTTTGGAATTCATTACTAGATGTAAGTGCTTAACCAATTCACATCGTATCCCTCTGTCAAAGAGAAATTGATGAAACTCTATGTTTAAAATCATTAGGACGAGTATTAAACAACATTGACCCTAATTAAGTATTCATGAGTATTCTGTGAGTTTCACTACAAAAAAATAGTTTTTTCCAACAGGGTTATATCTATTCGTAAAAGGGAATTTGATGTTAGTAAAACATATTACCAACAAAAAATGCTCTGTCACAAAACTATTGGTAAAAACTCTGCCACTAAATGTTATTGCGACAAATAGAATTATTCCATTTCAATTATAATAATACCAACAGATAATATATATTGGTAAAAATCATTAAAAATATGTCAATATGACTCATGTATCTGTTAGTAATATTATTTAAATTTATAAACAATATTGATAACTAAAATGTGGTTGTAAATAATACACTAAATGTGGGTATTCCAATATTTATTCTTAAAATTTTAAATTATATTTTTTAATATAATTATATATTATATTTTATTAAATTTATTATATAATGAAAAAATTGGCGTATATAAAACATCAAAAAAATGAGACCATTTGAAAAAAAACCTTCCAATATAATTTAAATACATGTTAAAACTTAATGAAAAGACAAGAAGCTCCAAGAAACATATTACACACAAGTTTAAATATGTTCAAACACTAAAATACTTTAAATGGAACTCAATTAAACTTTTTTAGCAATTTATTTTTCACAAACATCAGATGTCACTTCTTTAGAATCCCATTAATTTCACATGAGCTATTATCTATAGTAGTGTATCAAGACATGCACAACTTCTCCATTATCTCTTTGACTACATTAATCCACCCTTTTATGCATGACGTAGCACTTGTCCCTACTCCCTTAACTTCAGATATGCACCATCCAGAGCAACGATCTATCCTTGATCCCTTCACTTTAGATATTCACCAACACGAGAAAAGGTCTGATCAGAAAAACAAAACAATTGGTAAATAGTTTCCATTTATATGTAAGATATAAAAATAAAAACACCTTCTATAAAACTATCATCCAGTGATCACAATAAGTGGATAATCATACTATTGGAAACAACAACTAGAATATAATTTTACTATATACCACAACAACAATAAAATTATCTATCCTGACCACAAAAAGAATATATAATAAATACCAAAAACATTTCCCAAACATGTGATATAAAATTACTATTGAGCTCAACAATAGAAAAATGACTAGATTAATGGATGGATGAAAAGAAATTAAAAATAAATTCATTAACAAAAGATATCCAGTTACCAGAACAAATAAAAATATAAACCCATGATATAAAAATAACCGGAATATTAACTAACATGTAACCACAAACCATTTAAAATGTCACTAACTTCAATTAAGAGTTACCCATAAGTCAAAATTCTAAAATGTAGTCCCAACCATATGAGACAAGAGTTGGTTTCCCACCCAACACCCCTAAAAAATTTTCTAATGAAAATTCAAGTCACAGTGCATACATATGTTAAAATTTCACATCAAGGAATTGAAAGAGCTTTCAAGTATACATGACATTAGCAGACATATGAGGGAGAATGGTTAGTATTTTAGCCAAGCATCGTAGCCATCCCCAGGCTAAAGAAGGCTTAATGTATATAATAAACTATACTATTCCAATCAATCAATAGTCTATATGTTAGACCATCCAAAATTCTTGAAGAGAAGAAACCAGGCCTTCAAAGTAGGCCTACAAAAAATCAGTGATGAATTCTCATCCGCTTAATATATTTCCATTAGATCATAGCCAATATTTTAGACCACAACCTATATGTTAAATTATACTATTCCAATCAATTCACAACCTATATTAGACCAATGAAAATTCATCAAGAGAAGTAATTATTTAATAGAAGAAACTAGGTCTGCAGAAAATCAGTCAACAATTCTCATTAGTGCAATAGATATTCATTATCATTGAATTCCATGTTGAATACTCACATCCCAAACTGATTAGCATGCGTATAAACCCAAAAATAGATGCATCATTGAATGTACATAGAATCCAACCTTAGAAGGAAATTTCAATCCTCGAGTGAGTCTTTATGTGGTTTCTTATTTCAATATAGATATTTTTATTTTCAAGATAAGTCAATAGATACAAAAATGAAGAAAAAAATTATCCCCAATAACAAATACAATAAAGAGGGATTCAAAAATTTTACAGGATATGAAATTCAAAATTAAAAACAGAACTACCATCGGAATTGACCCCATGTACGCTGGAAACGTCATTACGAAGCCTACCACCACCATCTATAGTAACCTCATCTCCACTAGAACCACCATTACTGGCCAGAAAATAAATTCTAAAAAAGCTTCACCGGAAAAAAAACCATCAAAAAAACAGTCAATATTAATAAGCAGTCATCATGAAAAATCATTGAACTTCCACCTAAGAATTTCAATAATAGATGTTGTTTTAAAGTACTTACCACTATATCTGGAAATAGAAAATAAGGACTAATCCAATTGATGTATATTTTTGGATTCGTACAGTCGGAAGTGAAGCATGGGACACATGAACTCAAACTGACTTAGATAAAATAGAATTGGAAGGAAACCAACAAACATTGATAGAAATTTGGAACAAAATCAAGATATAGTGAAAAAAATATACCTCCCATCTATAGCGCGAGAGATGGAGCCCTATTGAGAGAACATTGTGACTGCCAGGAGGAGGGAGGCACACCACTGGGATTCCTCCTCATTAAGGCATGCAGGCGAGTTGGGGGAAAATGGGAGAAGGGAAAGTAAAAAAAAATAAATTTAAATTAAATTTAATAATAAGAATAAGAATAAGAATAACATTTTTTATAATAAAATGAAATTATTGATGAAATCACTATGTTTCTTGTATTATAATTTAAGTAATGAAGAGTCATATTATTTAAATAATTTAAAAAATATATCATGATGAATAATAAAATTATATTTAATTTATATATAGTGAATTTTTTTTAAATTTACATATATTTTGAATAAAAATATATTATACACATATAATGAAATTATATATACTTTACTTTCTTTTTTTAGTTTTTACTATAATCAATCTTTTTCAAGTCTTTAAAAATTATCATCAATTATCATAAAATTTATATCATATATATATATATATATCACAAACATATTAATGATTCAATAAAAAAATATGATTTTATAATTTTTATAAAATATTTAAAATTTATAACATTTATTGAAAATAATATTTATATATGTATACATATATGAATAAATTATCTTTTGGTATAATATTTTAGGTTATTATATAATTAATTGCAATATATTTTTATAATGGTAAAAAAATTTATTATTAATAATAATTAATAATAATAGATTCATTTGTTGGTAGAAAAATATTGTTATTGATATGATAAGGTAATAGATTTAACTGTTGGTAAAATATTTTTTGGTGTTAAATGATCAATATAAATCGATATAACTATTGTTAAAAACAAGTGTTGGTACTTAAAATGTATAATAATAAAATTTAATACCTATTTTAATTTCTATTTTTTTTACTGCCAGATATATCATATGTTGACAAATTTCTATTGGTATAAGGCATTTTTTGAAGTGTTTATATAAAAAATGTAATGCCTATAAGATGTCAATCATCGAAACCGAGCTAAATCTTAGCGTGTTACCTTGAAATAAGAAATAAGGATTGGCAGGGTATAGAATTAAATTTTTACTCTCAAATTAGTATAAGTTCCCATTAAATAACCTAGGTAGACCAAAAAACATCTTGCTCGTCAGATTGATCAACATAAACAACAAAATCATCCTTGACTAGAAGAAAAATTAAATAAAAGTCACCCATTATTTGAGTAATGGATGAATAAAGTGTACTTATTCTGAAATTAGTAGTTCCTCAGTCATTTCCTTGTAATAATTAAAAATAACCTGCTCAAGCTACCACATCCCATGAAACTAAGTGAGTTTAACCTCACTGATCATCCTAATTTCTTCCCTTTCTATTTGTGGTTGGGTCACACCATCCCTGATTTCAACATCTTCAATGAAATTCTGAAAATCATTGTTGATTATTTATAGGTGAAAAAATAAAAAAATAATGACACAGGTGACATGTGAATCCATCTCCCAACTAGAGGTAGGGGGTGATTTTACAAAAGTTTTGGGTCAGGCGTGGATAGAAGTTTGATAACTGGATGACTTGAAATACAGTTGACCGAGATCATTCCACCCTAAGAGGAAAAATTATAAAACCAATAATGATTACATAACCTTGGGAGAAAACATTGAATAAGAGTTTTAAAGGTGGAATTAATCATTTAACAGAAGAAAATATTGAAATGGTAGAGTCATATTCCGCTCCTATACAGGTTTCGACCCAAATTAATTTCTTCCCTTCAATATTCCGAGAATAGAAACCTCCCCACCTAATGGAATCCTCATCCGATGAATATGTTTTTATTTTTTTATATTAACAATTTCTACTTTATAAAATGCTTCTCCCATGATTAATATGTATTCGAGTATGAGTTTCTCAAACATGAATAGGGAGTCAAAGAGTGAAGGTGTAGGATATGAGGATATAAGGGGTAGATCAGGCTTGATTGATCCCAATATTTTTTCCACATCTCCATAGAATCCATATATATAGAAAATACCCATGGGGATAACTCCATAAAGACCAATAGAAACTTATTGGTTCACTAAATCCCTCCACCAATCATTTAATCCTAGTTATCTTATATGACCAACTGGAGGGGGTGCAATTTTCTAATCATTCAAGACAAATGGGAATGTGGTGCGACCTATACCACTATAAACATATTCATCCCAGAATTCTTCTCAAGTTCCAAGCACATCCACTACAAACACATCAACTCTTGATCCACATTATAGGTAGAAACCCCAAAATAGGAAGTATCCGCCTTTTGTAAAGTTTTAAAACATTCTGAAATAATTTTTGGTTGTAATATACATTATCTCAATCCTATATTCTCTCTATATTTCAATAAAATTTAGGGAGGCACTAATAGAGTCCATTAAAAGCCCACAAAATATTGAGACATAAGTCACTTCAGCCAATGTTTACATAGTGGAGACTATGCAATCATAATTCTACGTCTCCATATCATTCACTGAACATGACTAGGAAGAAGTTATCTAGAGACATATCATACTATTATATGTTTTATTAAAACACAACAATGTTTAAATACAATGTTCTATAAATTAAAATGGTTCATGAATCAACCTCATCATGATTAGAACCCTTCATCATATGGGATATAGCATGGGGGACTTATCTCCAACAAAGCTAACTGTTCAAGGGTATGTTAAGAGTGAGAAAATTCATCTCTATAAGATCATTCTTAATGTGCGATTTGTGGATCTCATATATAACTACGATTTCTTGATTATCAATCAAGACACAACTTATACTTTCATACTTTGACGAGGTTGGATTTATATCCATGTGGTGGTACCTTTAACATTTAATCAGTGTTTCAAATACTTAATCTATGGGAAGTTTGACATACTACATAGTGATATTTCCCCCTTCGAGTCCTATGAAGCCATATATATTGAAGAATGTTTCTACAAGTGTGAAGGAAATAATTGATGGTGGATGATGATATGCATGTTGTATCTGCTAATTGATTTGGGGCCACCCCTGTGAATCCCTAGAGTATGTTTGATAGAGATTATGTGCTACCAATAAACCTTATTGAGGTAGTATAATTAATCCCAAATATATAGGATCCCCTTATCCCTAGTCATAGTATAAAATAAAATAATCAGCTCCAGGATCTCTCTATGACATCCCTGGTAGTTACAGATGACAATGTATCTTGACATGGAATCTATAAATTCTCTAAAGATATTTACTACCACACATTATCTACTATGTCTAAAAATTCATCCTTAAACTCAAAGATGGAAGAGAAGTGTATGAAATTAGGAAATTCCACCCCGTATATGAAGATTGAGTCACCAAAACCACTGATTAACTCAGTAAATTGAATATGGTAATAGAAGAGGTCATGTTTCCTATGTTTATTAGTTCATACATACCCCTTGAATATCATTGATATTTCTTTTATTGGAATTTTAAAAATATTCTCAGGATATAACCTGATGAGATACGCACCATCTAGGCTTACCTGAGAACCATTTGGGTTTCATGAAGGTAGCCAGGAGGATACACCCCTCCCATGATTCCAATATAGAATCGTAGGTGAAAATTGATCAAATCAAAAATTATATGGGAAGTGAAATAACCAAAATGGCTCACCAACATCATCACTATCAAGAAAAATAGTGGGAATATCATGGTCTCTATATATTTTAGGGACTTTAATCAACACTATCTGAAGGATTATTTTCAATTTATGATCACAAAATTTTTGAGTGATGAAACTGCTGGATTTCAATCTATTTCATTTATGGATGGGCATTTAGTGTATATTAAAATATATATGACCCCTAATTTTGAGGAATCCACCACCTTCTAAGAACCTTATGGGATTTATTTCTATCAGTTAATTCACTTTAGGTTAAATAATGTTGTCTCTACTAACCAATCTACATTGCATCATGTCTTTAAGATCATTTAGGATGAATAACAAAATCCTATGCTGAAAATTTTGTAATAAAATATCAACTATGATGTGATCACATCCTCGGTCTCTAAAAAATACTCAACATGTTTTCATAGTATTGTTTGAAGATATATCCTTTGGTGTTTTCTTTGAGGGTAATTTTATGGAAATTCCTTACCGTTATGGTATGCCACTATGCAATTGATGGTGATCCATGAATGACTAGTGTAATCCTAAAAATGTCACTCCCTCATAATCTCAATGAAATGATATTGACTTATGGGAACCTCACTTAAATTTGTCATATCATAGATAACCTGGCTGAAAAATCACTCCCCTTTACCATGTTAATGAAGAATGGAGTATCCAACTGATGGGATGAGGACAACCAAGAATCCATTTAGAATTTCAATAAATACATTCCACTCCCACCGGTCATGATTCAACAAGTGGAAGGAAATGTCCTGCTATATTATATGGCCATCGTGGAATAATCAATTAGTGTTATACTCACATTGAAAAATGATTTGGGGTTGGAAAAAGTCCCTACTTAGTCAATCAAATGAATTATATGTATTAAGACTCGATTATCCAATGTTGATAAGAACTACATCACGCTCATCATTGTAGTGGAAACTATGAGGCATTAGTGAGTAACCATGAAGTTAACTCGGTCCATCATATTTAAATGCTCATGTACATACTTTTATTTCCTATATTTCTTATCCATTTGTCTTGAAGGGTAGTTATTGTACAATAATATGAAATGTAGTTTCTATCATAGAAAGAAATGAAAGGAAAAGCCTGAGACGACTTCCTTAGGGAACATACTACCTCGAAAGGAATGCTATTAGAAAATTAAACTCTAGATAAAAAGGTTTTTATACCCATTAAACTCCACAAGAAAGGGAGACATACTTTGATAGTACTTCCCATGTTCCTACCGGCAATAGGTGGGAGAACCTGAAGCTCATCTATATTAGTCGATGGATTATATTTATTTCCCCATAAAATGTTATTTTAGCTACTCCCTCTCAATGTTTGAATGCTATACTACTAATGAGGTCGAATAAAAAGTCCTCATTGTTGTCTTTGAACAATACCAACACCTGCAAATAACCCACCTAAACATCATAGGTGATTCCCAATTAGTGATAAAACAAATTAGAGAAGATTATTTTTTATAAAAGGAATAATTGGATCCTAACATTAGATACATCATAGGACTGATAGAATAGTTCCCTTATGTACCAACATTACATTATTTCCCTTGATTAAAATATACTCATTCCAACACACTATCTAATTCACACATTTTAAAAGATGACCCTGATCAGGACGCTATGATATTATGCATCACACACTGAAGGATGGTATCATCCGTCATCATCTATTACATAGAGGAATTCAAATAGATCAATACATCCCCACACCATGATGATCTGATATCCAAACATATATGGAAGGATCCTATATTCCATTACATAAAAAATGGGGTCCTCCCATTAGGTCAGGATGAAAGGGAATAAACTTGGCGCTGAGTAGAAAACATTATCCTTCGAAATTGGATGATGGAGAAAAAATCCCTCTACCAGTGAGGCTTTGATGGAACCCTCATTATATTTATAGAGGAATGAGAGAATATTGATGTTATGGAAGAAGCCCATTTAGGCTCCTATGGTGTTCTTTAGTTTTGGACAAGTCTCTCCCACCTAATTGGGAGGCTTGGTTTTGAATAGAATATAGTGACACATGACTTCATAGAATTTACTAGAAAATATCATAAAAGTAGAATTCATGATAAATTAATCTATCAAAACCTAGTGTTGAAAAATATAAATAAATAATTCTAACCATTTTCTATATAGGGGGTGGATATTTTGGGGCCATATCCCCTATCCACAATTAAGCAGTTTAAATGCCTTCTTAATACTACTGGATTCTTTTCCAAATGAGATGAGACAATAAACCTCAAGGTTGTTTGGATGATGAATATAAATAACTTTTTAAAGTCTAATATAATCACTAAATTTGGAATCCCTCACATGACATTGAAAATAAATTCCAACAAACTCTATTTTACAGAATTGAAAAAATTGTACAAATAGTAAAAAAACAAAAAAAAACATTTATCCTACTATTATGAAGAGTAAAATTGAATAATATATTATATCAAGGAGTCTTTTTAAATTTTACACTATAATATTTTGTATAAAGAAAAGTGGTCATGGCCAAAAAAGTTACTTCATGCATTATGGTCCTATCGTACGACTACATGCACCAATACACAAGAAACCCCATTTTCATTGGTGTACAGAACTAAAGTAGTGTGGACTATATTTGATTTGAATCATTTTTTTATAATAACTTTCTATAGAAAATTTAAAATAATGATCAATTGTAAATGATATTGGATGATTTCAAATGTATCCATGAAAAATGGTTGTGTACAATGCATATCCTCAAATTATATCAAAATCAGATCTCACTAGCCTTTAATTAAAAAGTTTCTCTCTTTCTTATTCATTTAAGGATAACTGGTATTGGCTATCAAAAAACCAATGATGCTAGGAAAGAAAACTCTGAAGCTAGATCCCAAATGGTAAGGGCCTCACATCATACATATCATCCATTACAATTAATATTACACATTGGACACAATTGATATGACATGTTCCATAGCCCCAAAAAAATGTGAGGTCTCTCAAAAAATAATTATTATAGAAAATATCATGGATCCTATGTCTTGGTCGCATGATGTTAAACAACATGATACATATTATCCAATAATTTTAATACTACACAAAAGGAGTCCTAGAAATGAGACATTAAACTAAACCATATTATTGTCCATAGTTGTATAACATAAAACAAAAAGAGGCCATATCACACCTTTCAAAATATGTTAGACTATTTGACAATGTATTCACCACATAATGTTAAAATGTAGTATTACCCTACATACCATGAATCGGATTCATTGGGAAACTATATTACGAATCTTTATTTCATAAAGAGGAGATCCCTATCAGGATATGATTTCTCAAATGTCAGAACAAATTCTATAGGGATCCATGCCTTCTTTTCCATGTTCCTTAACCATCATCCTTTCTGCAAGGCATTAAACATCATGGTTTTGTTGAACTAAAAATGGAATCATTTTATTAATAATGAGATATATTGAGATTCAAATATCTTATATATTGGTCTATCCACCACATGATACAAAAATTTCCATGTCCTTTATTTTAATCTCTTTTTTGTGGTGAAATAAATTTTTTCATTCCTTTTTCCTCATACTGATCATAGATCCCAAGGGCTTATGAATATTTGTATGGTATTTCCCACATGATCGAGACCTACCATATCACATCAAGGATAGGATGATCATAGATGTAACACCTATAAAAGAACCCAATATTATCTTAAAACCTTATGTTAAATAGATTCATTGACATATCTTTGAAGACATAAAACTGTGAATAAATATGGACCTCACCTGAGTCAAGCACTATCCTTGGTGTTGTTCTCCCACCACACGTACATTCGAAAACTACATGTGGATTGATTATATCCATCATTGGATAAATTTTGAAACCCATATATCCAATCCTGCATCCAACCACAATAGTTAATTAGAAAAATTCCCTATCATTTTACAAGAAGATATGTGTGGAGAGTTTCTTATTCATGAAATATGTAGGGATTGATTCCTTCCATTATAGGATACACAGTGACACCAGGATCTCCAATCCTTGGTCAAACTCCAATAGTAAATGATAAAAATTTCCCCCACTGTATATAGTTCAGACCTACATAGAGATGTTTCCATTAAATTACTCTCTGTGTCTTCATTCTAACTAAATTATGAAATTTAGTGACGCTCGGATCTCTAATCCTTGGTCCAACAACAAAAAAATCAACGTGAAAATTCCCCCTTATATGTATAGTTCAAGAACTAAGTATATTTTTTTGTTTTCATGAACTATATTATTTTTTATTCCTATTTCATTAGGATATAGTTATTCTTATATCTTTAATCCTATGTCTAACCATAATAATCAATCCGATCAATTACACCCTTTTTGTATGGTTCATACTTGGGTGGTGTTTTTTTATTCAAGAAATATGCATGGATTGAGTTCTTTTATTTTAGGATATGCAGTTATGAAAAAATCTATAATACTAGGTCTAGACATAAAAATCAATAGGCAAATTCCCCCATATAAGTATGGGCTAGACCTATATGGAGAGTTTATCATTCAATAAATATGTGTGGCTTCATTCTTGTCATCACAAGATATGCAGTGATGCCTTGATATCCAATACTAGGTCCATCTGAAATTCTCAATAAGAATGTTACCCTCCTATGTATGGGTTAGATATACGTGGAAAATTTACCATTCAATAGCTATGTCTATCTTGATTCATGCCATCAAAGGATATGTAGTGACATATAGATCTCTAAGCATGAGATAAATCCCAATAATCAATAAGAACAAATCCCCCCTTAGTGCATGGGTTAGTCTGATGTAGAGAGTTTCCCATTAAATAAATATATGTGGATTTATTCATACCATAAAATGATACATAGTGACACCCAAATATTCAATATTAGGTCTATCCACAAGATAAAAATATCTCCCCTCCTGGTTCATGGGGCATACTTTCACAAAGAACTTTCATACCAGAACTACATGTGAATTGATTCATTGACTAATTGGATATGTAGTGACATTTGGATCCTCTATTTTGGGCCCATCCATGGGTTTCCATCATCCTCAATCATGTTTATCCATGACAGTCAGATCCATGTGATGGTCATAGTTCATAATAGGATCTGGACCCACTTACATATTCCCCATCAAGTAATAACACAAAGCATCATCTACATCCCAATTATCTCATTATTCACATGAAAAGAATATATCATGTGATATTTAGTAACATGGAAGCCTTCCCTAGCCGGTGTGACCAAGATGTGTCATGGACATGGAACCTCTTCTTAGTTGCATGATGCTAAACTACATGGGAACATCCCAATTTCATGAAATTAAACAGAATAATGTATAATTCATCCTACAAGACTAATAATTTTATATAGTATTATATCTTTCGATGAATCTATTCTAGGGGTAAATTTTTTACTTTTATGCCAAAATTAATTACAAAAATTCCTTATCCCTGTGTATTTTCTCGATCAATGTATAAGACCCTTTAACTGACCATGATGTTAGGACCTAGTAAAGGAAAATGATAGAATGCACACTTAACCTATATTTGAGTTAGATCTATGTAGAATGATCTCCTTAAAGAATAATATTATGGAATGATTCCTCCCTTAGAGTGTTTATAAATAAATTGACGGAAGACCGTCTATAAAAGTAATGTTCACCTCTATTTAAAGAGGTCCACTTCATACAAACTCTTAATAATAATTCATGAGTGAGATATACATAAGTAATGCTACCATATGAGATAAATTATTACAAGAATGGTTTAGGAATATAGCTACCCATAAATAATCAAGTGCATGGATTAATGGTGTTTCCTACTTCTAAATTCCATTTAAGTGTGAAAAATTCCTAAGGATATCTTGCACAAGTTCACACTTGTTCCCAAGTCCTTACTACATGACATTAAACTGCTAGGATAATGTCCTTACCACATGAATTTAAATAGAAAGCAAAATATTCTTGTCACATGATATTAAAATGCATGAAAAATACATCCCCACTCCATGAAAATAAAGTGTACAGACCATCACCCATCATCATTTTTTACCAAAGAATCATAAGATCTAGACTCTAGTCAACTATTTTATGGGGGAGATTCTATCATAATTTAATCACCACAACTCATATATCACACTACATGCATTTATTGACTTGGATCTCCGAGAACATGTCCCTTATAAAAGAAAACTCTACATTAAGGAACCATTTTTGAATTTTTATATCTTCCCCTAGTTCATATATATGATCTACTAGTTGTCAAGAAAATATGTCATTACATTTTAAAAAATAGATTTTTTATCCATGTGATCTCAGATGTCATCATGGATCAACTCCTCGTGTTATCGTTTTGTTGGTCATCCACAATATGATTGCATAATATCATTACTCGTGACCTATGAACCATGATCCATGATTTACAATATTTTAATTCTCAACTCAAATTAATGTTGGATTAATCCTAACCCTAGGTGTCCTAAATAAGCTATTTTGTAACACCCCCTTATACCAGGTCCACATGCATCAGGGGCATAGGCTACATGTACATAGGTAAAATTTCTATAACCAAAAAACATTAAACACTAATGTTCCAAATCACAAGACCTTAAACATCTAGTGGAATTGAAATAAAAAATTCTAGGATAGAAAATAGCAATGGGAAGCCTGAGAAAAAGTATATTCCTTACTCGCATACCAATTATAGAGTTTAGGAAAATGTTAAATCAAAAATTAATAAAGAATAATTTTATAGGTCCGAATTTTTCCCCAACTAAAATCTAGTCCTTGATAACTATACAACGTTTGTCCATGAAAATGTTAGAGTAGTTATTTTCCACATTTTCTCACCATGATAACTTGTACACTTGGTGGAGATATTTTTTTAGGGTGATCTAACCCTTTATTAATCTTATATTTCTTATAAACGACATTAATATATTTGATTTTAGTGATGACACAATTAGTTCCTTGAGTTGAGACCCTCCCCTTGGAACCCCATGGACCTTGGGATTCCATGCCCTTGGATATTTCCTATAAAAAATGGTAATAAAGACTACTCAATACAAATGAACCCTTCAATTCCATAAATTCCCCCCTTAAATCTAAGAGTTATATTCCAAGACATGTGGAAAATTTTAGGTTTCCTTCATTACCTATTCATCACCTGTACACACTGGTTACCTACAGCTAACTCTGATATTCCTAGACCATGATTTAAAATCCCCATAACTGCACTATTCAAGTGGACACGAATCCTAAAAGATAATTCACCATTAAGAATACCCTTTATTAAATAAGGAATGATACTCTCTATTCCAAAACCTTTTGAGGGACCAAAACACATGACTTGAAATCACATAGAGTAGGGCATGAGCCTACCAAATAAAAACATACTACCCTAGTGTTCCATAACCATCCTTTGATAGAATTCACATCATAACCCAATTTATTGTCACGAAATTTGAGACATTATAAATCTTTCATGGAACTTGGAAAATAGTGTGGAAATCACTACGTGTCCATACATGTAATCCTTGAGGGCCCATACGTTAGGGATTCAGACATAAAAACTAGAGGCATCTCCTCCCTATATGTAAGGAACAACAATCCACATGATTCCCAGTGACATAGTGGCCTAACCCATAACCCAAGGGTGTTTTTGGTTATCCAAATTATAACTACCCCATTCCACTCAAGAGCCTTGAAAACACCATGGTGGAACACAGTGTAGGTTCTGGATGCAGCGGAAGAGGATGATGGGAATGTAACCAACATTGCAGATTTCCATGATCGATGATTAATTTGGAATCAATACAATGATAAAAAACGGTATACAAGGAATTTAATAAAATAAAAAATACCATGGATAGAACCTAAAACTGAGAAGAGGGTATTGGCATATTTTTATTATAATTAATTAGTTAAAATAAGGAATTAACTCAAAGGTGATACTTTATTTATTAATGTGTTCAACAACGGGTCTGAGGTGTGGTGTCATTGTGATGTAGACTCCAAGGATAGGATTCCTCTAGCGGTGATCCACATGTTCTTCGCATATCATCAGAATTTACTGAAATGTTTTCTGTGTGCTAGAAGGGATGATCCTTGTGATCGTGATGTATGCCTTTGATCGCCTTGAGAATTGCATCCAAAGGATTCTCCAAGATCTAGTAGAGAAGGATCTCTCTCATTAAGGAGATAATTATTTGAGAGGAAAGAGTTATCTAGGCTTGAGATATTTTCTCCAAGGATGTTGTGAACAAATCAATTGGTCAGATGGTGGAATAACTCCTTATCTACTTATAGAATAATAGAATTATGAGTAATTTAATTCACCGAGTAATAATAAATAATTTTCCCATGTTTCCTTACTTATTTTATTATTCCTTTTGAAACCCAATGTCAAATAATAATATCAATGCTATTATGTCCATGCCAAGTGATTGACATGCATGTTATATTTAAATATTATTTAACCAAATAATATTTAATATTATTTCCCACTAAATGCATAACATGGTTCTCCAATCCCATCAATATTTTTCGGGCCTTGAATAATGAATTTTTATTTATTAAATAAATATAACTGCATTATTTGCTGATAAATAAATATTTCATCCATAATATATTCTCTAGAATAACTAGAGATGAAATAAATATGATCAAGAATATATTAATAAATATTAAACAGAAATTAAAAATAATATTTATTCAAATTATTTAATAGTAAATTGTTAAACTGAGATATGTGATACACATAGTGTGTAACCCTCTAGGCCACTTTCTCATTGGAATTAGGAGAGCATTCCTAAAATCCATGATTAATGTATCACAGCAGGTCTTGGAAGCCAATGAAAATAAGTTTATGTCATAATGAAATGTCACCTCATATGAACACTTACCCTGTAATATATTCCCATTGACTCGATATCTTCAATGAAGCAGGTTGTATGAAACTACGATCAACCCATTTTCTTGATTTCCCATTCACTGACTTCTCAAAATTGAAAATTTCTAGAGAACATCAGGGACATATATTCGGTTAGGCTATATCATATCCATCAATGAGCCTAATATATCTAATTCCATTGAAGTGAAAAATACTTTCTCTCATTATTCGTTAATGGAGTATTACCTATGACACACCCAGTATATCCTACCTCATCGTGAAGATCTTCAATTATTGTTTTCGTCAATACATATATGTGCATGTGTAATAATAAAAATTAATAATAATATCAATGTCTAAGGACTAATACGCATGTTTTCATATAGGAACATCCAATGACACATATGAATGTGGATTTCCTACTGGAAGCTTTGTTCTCATAATATCCTCTAACATATTTTGAAGGGAACACACTATGAGAAGGTGCCTCAAAGAATCATGTGTCCCCAACCCTTATAGAATGTATCATTTGTGTTTGTTCAAATGATATCATTCGTACAAAGAACATATATTCAAGAATAGTTTCATGGAATTTCTTGGGTTCTCATCATAACAGGGATTCGTTGTGACCTTTTATTGTGACTATTATTCTTAGGACATTATCATATAGTATATAATGCAGAAGAACAATAAGGATGTGATGAATAGTTTATTAATATTCATCCAATGAATACAGTTTTATCATAAAGTAAAAAAGATATTGGTTTCTATGGAACCAACTACAAGAGAATCCCACATGAAATAGACCCAATTTCTAAAAACCATTAGTTTTAAAACTCTCAGATTATATTCATGCTTTTGTTGAGTGAGGAATTTTGTTAAGGGGTTTACAATGTTCTCTTCTGTGGACACTCTGATCACTGTAAATTCACACATTTTATAGAAATGCCTCAATAGGTGATACTTTCAGAGTATGTTCGTTTTCTGTTGAGGTGACCTTGGCTCCTTTTCAAGATCCACCACTACAGTATTATCACAATATAATGTAATGGGATCCTTACTTCTAGGTACCACATCATGATCCTGGAAAAAGTTTGAAATCCAAAAATATCCAATTGTTGCATTAGACGCCGCTTTATATTCAAAATCCACTATAGAATCAGTGATAACTAGCTTCTTTAAGCCTTTTCAGCTCACAACTCATCTGTTGAGATAAAAAAACATATCATAATTGTGACTTAAAATCATTATGATCGTTCTGAAACCCAATATCGGCATACCCTCTTATAAAAATCCCCTTGTATCCTCTATAATCCAAGAACATATTCTTTGTTTTTCCCAATTACTTAACGATAGTCTTGATATCATTCCAATATTTTTCTCCAAGATCAACTTGATATCTTTATACCATGTTTAGTGCATATGAAACATCATATCTGGTACATAATATGGCATAGATGACGTATACTATTACTGAAGCTTATGGAATATTAATCATCCTATCTTTATCATGTTCTATCTTGGGTAACATTTTCATTGAAAGATGCATATCATGTAACACCAGAAACAATCCCCTCTTTGAATGTTCCAAACTAAATCTTTTTAGTATCTGGTCAATATATTTATATTGACTTAGTCAATGCAGACTCTTTGATCAATCATGAATGATCATGATCCATAGAATGTAGGCTGCACCGCCTATGTCCTTCATGGAAAAGAACTTATTCAACCATTCCATGACTGACATTAAGACTAGTATGTTGATTCCAATAACAAATATTTCTTCAACATACACTACTAGGATAATGGACGTGCTCCCATTAAAACACATTGTAAATATATGGATGAAATTCATTCTTAATGAAACCAAATTTTTTTATGGCTTCATATAATTGAATGATCCAAGATCTGAATGCTTTTTTTAATCCATAAATGGATCTCTAAAAGTTTCATACCCTTTTATCATCAACTGGTGTCACTAACCCTTGTGTTTTTATAATATAGAAATCATCCTGAATGTTCCCATTAAGGATTGCAGTTTTGACATCCATCTACCAAAACTCATAAACATGGAAAGATACACTGGAAAGTATGATTCTAATGGATTTAAACATGGAAACTGGTGAAAAGGATTAATCATAATAGAAAATTTATAAAACCTTTAGCCACTAAAATTTCTTTATTGGTACTAAATTGGCATTCCATGTCCAGTTTCTTCTTGAATACCCACTTACACCCAACAACATTTGAAACAACTAGAGAATCGACTAAAAACCGGACATGGTTCTGATACATGGAATCCATCTCAGAATTCATAGCTTCTAGCCATCCTACAGCTTCTGAGATCTCTACTTCTTCCTTGCAGGAGATAGGTTCATCATTGTACATCAATAATGGTTCACCATCATTAGTGACAAGGAAACCATATCTCTTTGGTTCCCTTACCTCCCTTGTTATCCTATGCAATACTTGTCTTTCATGAACTACTTATTCCATGGGGACCTGTAGAACATGTTTCAATACCAACTCCTATGTATTTTTAGAATTCACTTCATTAAATTCAATCTTTCTCCCACCATCCGTTTTAAGATGTTCTACCTATCATGAATGACATCCTATTCAGAAATATTAATTTTCTTATATGAGGGATTGAATAGGTAGTATCGATTTTTTCCATGGGATACACTATAAACATACACTTATTGTCCCAGGGTGCTAGTTTTCTTCCTAATAAATCCTTCACAAATGCCTTGAATACCTATACAATTGTATGTGTCAAAATGGGTTTCTTTCCAATCCATAGCTCAAAGGGAATCTAATTTTCTTCCTCATATGGTACTTGGTTTAATGTGTATTCCACATTTTACAATTCATATCCCCAAAAAGGATAATGGAAGATTTGTATGACTGGTCATCGACCTTACCATGTCCAACAAGTTACAATTCCCCCTTTCACTAACACCATTATATTTTATTTTATATGGTGGAATTAGTTTAGATAGAATCTCAGACTCTTGGAAAAGTTTTATGAACCCTTGGTTATGATATTCTATACGTAGATCCAATCAATGGTTTTTTATCTTATTTAAATAACGATTCCCTACTTCATTCCTGAACTCCTTTATATTATCGATTGACTTGGACTTATACCTCATTAAGTAGACATAGAAATATATACTCAAGTCAATAGTAAAAGTAATTAAGTAAAAATTTCCACCTCTAGATTCAACTATAATTGGTCCACACACATTAGTGTGTACCAATCCAAGAAGTTGTGTGGCCGTTTAACCCTGTCCACCAAATGGTGGTTTGGACATTTTCCCATGTAAAAAAGTGTGTCATATATCATGTGGTTTTAGCTCGGAAGTGTACAAATAACTATCTTGATTTAGATTCATCATGAGCTTATTTTTTACATGACCAAGGTGGTGATGCCACAACTGGGTGTTGTATGAGTCATGTGAACTTGTATTCTTATCAATTTCCACCACTTGGTTCTCGTAATTTAATACATACATAATGTTATCTAGATGTTCCGTACTATAACATATGGTGTCCTTATAAAAGTAACCACATTTATTTCCAATCTCAAAAATAAGTCCATATGTATCTAAACTCGATACAGAAATTTTGTTCTTGGTAACACTAGGTACATAATAAAAACCTTGTAAAACCAAAATCATTCTTGTCTGAAGTGTGAGGTGGTAGTCACCAATTGAAAGAGTATCCAAACTCGCACTATTGGGGGCTAACAGATCCACCTCTTCTCTGGAAATTTTACTTAATCAATTTCATTCATATATTTGAATACTATTGTGAGAACAAAACGCTGTATATAATACAAAATTTTTATAAGTGGAAGGATTTCAATTAATAACGAATACATCATTGGCTTTCCCTTTCCTCTGGGTGCAGTTCCTCTTCTAGTAGCCTGAAATTACTTTTGCAAATCGTTCTTCTTATTTTCTCTTTCCCCTCTTCTAGATCTTCTTCTTCATGGTTAGATAGTATTCAGGATCATTGTAGAGACCCAAATCTTGACGTACATAGACATTACATTAATTTTTCGGAATACTTAATACATGACAAAAACAACCACCCAATGACCGTATTGGTTTAGTGTCTTTGAAAAATTGGACCATAATCGTCTAATCTTGGTGAAAGATCTTAATCATATCCCATAAAGATCTTCCACTTTTTTCATACCTAAAACCATTCTTTATATCCTGGGGAAAATAAAACATAAATAGGGTGAGCTCAAATCCTCAATAAGGGTAAACATGGAGAACATAAATCAGTCCCTAAACATTTGAACGTAATAACATTAACATAAAACATCAAAATCATGAGTAATGACATAAATCATGGTAGTACATAAGGCATAGATTATAAAGGAACATTAACCATGATAAAATAGCATGGGAATCAAACATGTAATTGTGGAAACCATTAAGCACATGTTATGATTTCTGTAGTAGCCAAGGCATTGCTACCAAGACCATCATAGTGGGCAAAGTACATTAATCAACCGGGTTTACTTGCCATTCTAGCCCTATATTACTGAACCAGATTCACTTGTCGTTCCAGCCATGTCTATCTCATGAGATATAAATCTTTACTCAATGCATTGGAGGGAGATATAGGTCTCACCCATCTCATAATGAAACCATTCTTATGTGTGCCACAAAAATCATAAACCACACATCATAGCCCAAAGAATAAAATGGGTTTCATAAACATCCTCCCATCATAACATAATCCATATAAAACAAGTGGATTTCATTTAATCATAATAAAACCATTTAAATAATTAATACATTATACTTGAAACATAAACATAATAAATGATGTCATCTTAGATGGAAAATAGCTTTGATAAAACACTTGATATGAATTCCTGAGGAAAATATCCTTTCTTCCTCCAAATCATTTTATTTTCTCAAAATGCCATGAAATTTTAAAAGAAAAAGATTTTTTTGAAAAAAATCATGAAATATTGTAGATGAAGCTTCATGAAAATAATGTGTTATTAAATCGTAAAAATCCAGTCATACTGTATAAGTTAAAAAAACATTCTCTTCATACTTTTTTCCAGAAAAGTCAAAAAGTACCTCATATGGTAAACAAAAGTAAGATTCCTTCAATACCACAAAGTAGAAGTCAAAGAGGGGTAAATATGGATTTAATCATACATGGAAAACAATTTATGAAAAAAACATTTTTATGGACATGGTTGAAAAATATAACCCTAGTAAATACTTACATATAAGCAATCTTGGATAAAAATGAGATTAAAAAATTATCCCTTACCTTAGGTCCAATTTCATCCGTACGTGTCTAAAACTCCTGTATAGTGGGTTTAAACATATTATTAACTTGTAACAGAAGCATAATAATATTTATGATAACATATATGATTCACTTAGGACTTTATATTACCCGTTCTTTTGTCAATTTAATGTTAAAACATCGTTTTGGGTAAAATCATTTCATTTATCGTACGTGTTTCAACTTATTGTTCTTGATTTTATTACTTAGATCTTGATTTACATAAGTCTATAATGTAAAACATGATATATATATATATATATAATATTAATCATATAAATATATATGATATATCGATAAATGAAATGAAATACATCGTTCATGGAGATAGTAGGCCGTACGTATGCATGAACGCTGTTTTCGTTTCCTTATTGAATTGAGTGGAATTAAGTAAATGAAACATAAATGTGCCTAAATACAGTATTATTATTATGTCATATATTTCATGATTATTTATTATATATACTTTATAATCATACTTGAATGGTTAATCATGGGGAATGAATCCCATCGCGTTGTCGAGATGGTAATCCGTACGTACGCACGAGCGATGATTTCATTCCCATAATTATTGAATGGAATTGGAGTGAATGATATAATTTATAAGAATAAGTATTATGTTATAATAATCATATATAGTTATTATTTCCACCATTATAACCATCCATGTAAGGTGGTGGATGAAAACAGATGACACCACGACGTGGAGACGGTATTCCGTACGTACACACTCGTGGTGATTTCAGTTTCCATAGGATGGATAGAAGGTGAAATAGCATTGTTTCATATTTATAATAACATATCAGTATATTATTGATACCAATGTTCTTACTTCATAATGAAACAACTAAATAAGAGGACGTTGAAGAAGAAAGAAACTTGAAAGAATAGGTAGAAGGGATTACCTCTTCCTCGATGTGCCTCTTTTAAACCTCCTCTTAGGGAACTATAGTTGGTCTTTTCAGAATACCAGAACCTCTATGATATAAATGTGGATTTTGAGAAGAGTAATTGGCAGGTTTTGGCCAAGAATGAAGGCTCAAAATTTTGTGAAGAGGAGAGGGAGGAGGTTCCCTTTTTATATGGGAGGAGAGGGGCAGTTTTGGAATCCTCAAAAATATTACATTATAAAAAACTCAAACCCAATAAAAAACATCCAAAATTACTCAAATTAGAAGATTAGATGAGATAGGGTTTTAATCTCATAAACCAATAAAATTTATACATGTAGGGGATTTATTTTGAACATTATAAACTTGATTTATCCTTATTTAATCTATTTAATTTTAATTGTGGTAATAATATTCTAAATTATAAATTGTTTTAAATCATTAAATATGTGTTGTGAATTGACCATAATTGGATAATTTATGAAATTTTAGGATATATAAATTTCAATTTACAATTTTGAAATATTTGTGTGATTTTAAACAATTTTATAATATGTTATTTTTATAAAATAACCCTAGTGTTAATTTTGACACTATTTATTTATTTGAATTTAAATAAAATCCACACATAGGATATATTCGAAAAAAAATGTTTAATATATTAATAAAATTCCATATTCATCTAGAAAATTTGTGCAGAACATTAATTAGTTCATAAAATATTTATTTTAATATTTATAAAACCATTTATTTGATACTTCTCTTTATAAAACAATTACTACATCGTTTTTGTATAATCATTTAATATACTCATTAGTTGCATAAAAATTAAAAAAATACTATGATGAAGATAAATCTAATATATTTCAAAATCATACTTTTACTTGAATTTATCATCTTAAAATCACAACATGTTAATTTTTATATTTATTAAATTATGAAGTTGACAACTTTGATATCATTTAAAATAAAATAATTTAAGTGTCATAATCGCTTTTATAAATTTCATAATGGTAAAAAATTAGACCAATGGATTCTTATAGTTTAGATATATATGATAAATAGTTTTTGGTCAGTTTTTTGTGCCTTTTAATGGCTGTTATTATTTTAATAAAATCTATATTATTGATTTTTCGCTAAATAAGTAATTTCTGCATCATTAATTTATAAGCTATTATGGTAATTAAATATCTCTTAAAATTTAAAAATAAATTACCATAACAAAGAAAAACATTTTATCTTTCAAATGATCTTTTATAATATAATTTATATTTTGTATAATCTTATATTAAAAACCCATAAATTATTATAGTTTGAGTGAGTCATATTTCACATTCTTTAAAATAAAATAAATTAAAGGTGTTAATCACATCCAAGGGGGTTCCAATGGATTCAATTTAGACTCAAATATTCTTTTGGATGAAATATAATCATTCAATTATATTAAGACATGTGTTAGGGTAATTTTATAATATTATATTTACACTTAATTACACGATTTACCTTTAACTATGGTAACTAAAATTTATGGTAGTTACTATTCATAGTGCCCAAAAATAAAAAGTAGCCTATTAAAATAATTTGGACCTACTGATTCCAAATAAGGAATCCATTTTTCCAAATTCTAATAACAGAAGTTGAAGAAAATAATTTAAAATTATTCATGTCGTTAAGAAAACAAGTTTTAAAAGTTAAAACATTGCAAAAGATTGAAATGATTTTGCCTATGAATTCAATGTAAAATCAATGCTAATGAAATAAATTATATTAAATGGTAAAAATATATTCTATTTATACTTTAAAACCATTCAATATTATAATTTAACCATAAAAATTATTATGATGAAAAAAGTTGTTTTTAATTAAAATATAGTGTGTTTTTACTATTCATTAAAATATGAAAGTTATCAGAATAATATGATAATTTTAACCAAAGCTAATTTTTATATCTTCATTCCAAATAAAAATTTTGTTTTTTTTCAAATTTAACATATAAACATCTCAAAAACTAGATTTAAAGTGGGTTCCCCATCAAAAGGTGGTAAAATTTCATTTTCTGAAAAATTCTTATTTTACTTGAAAATTTTATTTTTTTCTCATAACATGTTCAAGAAAAAATATATGATGAATAATAATTTTATAAAATTCGAAATGTAGTTAATACTATTCATAATGGCTAGTTCATAACAATATGTCGTTGTTTAGTGAAACTCTATATTTCGTACAACACAAGCCATTGAGGAAGTTCGCTATTGCGTGCAACACAAGCCAAGAATATTGTTTGCATATAATACAATCTAATACGGTGTTGTGTATAGCACAAGATAATCTATGTGAGCATACTAACAAAGATGTAAAATAAATTAAAAGGAATATTTCTCATAGAATCTCGGTGTGTTACATTCTACCCCCTTAAAATGAATTTCGCCCTTGAAATTCTTCGGTGCTATAAATCATTTACTACTTGAAAGTTTCTTTCATAGAAGACCAAATCGTAAAAAAGAATACTAAAACTTAATTTTAAAATGGAAAGTTAGAAACATAATGGTCACCCAAAGTAACTTATCACTGGGTTTCCACATAGGAGAATATATGTGAAAATATGGATATGGAAGAGAAATCTAACCATCATGTTTGGATAAAGAGTGGTAGAGAACATGGCTATGAAAAATCCAAAAATCACAAAGCCGTAAATTTTTGATGATTTAAGGTACCATATGATTCATCAGATATGAGGGCACAAAGACAAAAAAAAATTCAAGATCATTTCCCTAATGTTGAAGAATTTTTGAATTAAAAGAAATACTTACTTGATTTTGGTATGATATCACTGTTGTTTGTGCCTTGAACAATTTTCAGTTCATCTCTTAATGAAATGAAGTTGAATTTGTCTTCCGTGCAGTGTTAGCATATCATAAGATAGAATGATAAGTCCATCTTATGGTGAGATTAATTGTATATGGTTTCAAAAATGGACTTATACTTCATCTATCATAATATTTAATAGAATAAAACTAGTTTTGACTAACTAGGGACGTCTTGTAGGCCAGTGGTAGGCGATAAAGGCATGTCACACTTCATTTGTCGGTTCAATTCCCGCAACCTTGTCTGATGCGATGGGTTGTCATCCATCCTGTAGGTTGTCCTTTTTCTAAAACTATACTATTATAACATTCCAGAAATAATATCGAAAAATTTGTAGCCTTAAACAGTACTATATGATTTCCAACATAATCCATTCCAATCTTTAGGCTTATCCAAAATACTTCGGTCCAATCTCATAATATAAAGAAAACTCTTACTTGAAAGGTCGCATAACAAGCACATGAATACCATCATTTATCCCCCATATATCATAATATATATCTTGTTGATCACATTCCAAACATGTGAATACCTTAATCTTGTATTCTCTTGCAACTTGAATAACTATATAAACTTATTGAAAACATAAATTCTTTCTAAAGTTAACTCTTTCCACATACCAAAATCCAAAAATTTAGATAGACTCAAACCATGATATCACTTTGTCCTAATATAAGTCATGAGATCATGAATACTATCATACATATTATTTTCTCCTTATCCCTTCATTATTCGCATTTCATCTGCTTTCCAAAAATATGTCAATCACTTTTCATGGTTACCAGTGCCATAAAATTATTGAAAACCATAATATACCAATACATAAATATTCCAATATTCCACGATACTACAACATTATTTTGGAATCCCATTATATAAACACTTTATCAATCCACCACATTATTTTCATATTCAACATTGCCAATAGTGATCGCATGTGACTTCCCTTTGTCCTTTTCCTTAAGAGGTTTCTGATGTCGATCATCATTAACCCTTGTATTACGGCCTTGATTTGCATAATTCCCCATTTCCTTTCACTTGTAACATTGAAGTGCTGGTGGTGTGTTCTCTGCAGTCTTTTCTTTATTCACATAATTAGCTACCCTTTTTCCATTACTTCGACACTCAACTACTTGATGACCTTCTTTTCCACACTTAAAACATTTTATAGTCCCTTTAAGACAATCTCCACTATGCTTCTTTCCACACTTTGAACATAAAAGAAAAATTCCACTTCTTTTAATCACTGTTTTGAGATTTTCCTTGAACTCTATCTTTCGTTTCTTATCAAAACCATGAGATGGATATGTAACACCAACATCCAGTTCTACCTTGATAGCACAAAACACAATTTCTTCATAGCTACTGAAGTCTATTATAGCTAATTCAATTCGAAGACTGGGTTTTAAGACACTAAAAAATCGATCAACTTTACTTTCAGGTTGGATGATAAAGCTAGATGAATAACTTGAATGCCTTGTAAAATTCTCTTTTTACATATCGACAGATTCATCATCATTTTTCTTAAGCTCAAGGAACTCCTTTTCCACGTTAATTTGAAGAATACGAGGAAAGTACTTGTTGAAAAACAATTTCTTGAACTCGTCCCATTCCATTGATTCAATTTCATCTTGGGGCCTTGTATTCTTAATTAGAGGCCACCACTTGTCTGCTTCACCTTCTAAATGGTAAACAACTATAATGACTTTCTCATGTTCTGAACATCGAAGTATGGAGATTATCTTTTCAGTGGTACTAATCCATCATTCAGCAACAAGTGGATCAGAATACCCCTTGAAAGAAGGTGGACGTTGCCTAATGAAGGACTCAATAGAATATTGTTCCCTTCTATACTCATTCAAAAGTCCATAATGATTCATAGCTTGTGTAAGTATAGAAAAAAGATTTTTCACTCCATCTACCATAACATTGGTTTTTTCAGGAGGACAATCATTGCATTGTCCATTAGATTGATCAACATGGTTCCTTTGGGTTCTAGCCATTGTCTAAAACCCAAAAAGAATATTGTAAGAGGAAAAAATCATGATAGGAAAACAACATAATAAAGGGGGAGGGGCACTTTCAATATCTAACATCTTAGGTTTAATTCTATGATCGTTACCATAATCCTAGGACTATAACCTATACTTATACTTAACCTTAGGGAAATCCCTAGACATACCTTAGAAATATCTCTAGGGATCTCACTAATGTTTTTAGCATCGTGGATTTCAATGGTTAACTAAACCTTCACCCTAATACCAACTATAGATACCCAAATCTTGACATACATAGACATTACATTACTTTTTCGGAATACTTAATACATAACAAAAATAGATTCCAAATGAACGTATTGGTTTAGTGTATTTGGAAACTTCGACCATAATCTTCTAATCCAGGTGAAAGATCATCAACATCTCCCATAATGATCTTTCCCTTTTTTTCTTACCTAAAACCCTTCTTTATATCCTGAGGAAAAGAAAACATAAATAGGGTGATCTCAAATGCTCAGTAATAGTAAACATTGAGAAAATAAAACAATCCCTAAACTATTGAACGTAAGAACATGAACATAAAACATAAAAATCTTGAGTATTGACATAAATCTTGGCAGTGCATAAGGCATAGAACATAAAGGAACATTAACCATGATACAATAGCATGGAAATAAAACATGTAATTGTAGAAACCATTTAGCACATGTTATGATTTCCATAGTATCCAATGCATTGCTGCTAAGACCATCATAGTGGACAAAGTCCATTACTGAACCAGGTTTACTTGCCGTTCCAGCCCTGTATTACTTAATCGGATTCACTTGTCATTGCAGCCCTGTCTATCTCATTAGATAAAAATCTTTACCCAATTCATTAGAGGGAGATACTGGTCCCACCCATCTCATAATGAAACCATTCTTATGTGTTCCACAAAATCATAAACCATATATCATAGCCCAATGAATAAAATGGGTTTCATAAACATCATCACATCCTAACATAATCCATATAAAACAAATGGATATCATTTCATCATAATAAAACCATGTAAATAATTGAGACATTATACTGGTAATATAAACATATTAAATAATGTCATCTTAGATGAAAAATATCTTTAATAAAACACATGAAATGAATTCCTGAGGAAAATATCCTTTCTTCTTCAAAATCATTTTCTTTTCTCAAAATTCCATGAAATTTTAAAAGAAAAGAATTTTTTTGATAATAATAATGAAATCTTGTAGATGAATCTTCATGAAAATAATTCATTATGAAACCGTAAAAATCCATTCATTCCGTATAATTTGAAAAAAAACATTCTCTTCATACTTTTTTCCGGAAAAGTCAAAAAGTACCTCATATGTTAAACAAAATTATGATTCCTTCCATACCAAAAAGTAAAAGTAAAAAAGGGGTAAACATGGAATTAAACATAAATGGAAAACACATTATGAAAAAAACATTTTTATGGACATGGATAAAAAATATAACCCCAGTAAATACTTATGTATAATAAATCTCGGAGAAAAGTGAGATTGAAAAATTATCCCTTACCTTAGGTCCAATTTCTTCTATACATGTCTCAAACTCTTGTACAGTGGGTTTAAACATATTATTAACTTGTAAAATAACCATAATAATATTTATGATATCATATATGATTCACTTAGGACTTTATATTACCCGTTATTTTGTCAATTTTATGTTAAAGTAGTGTTTTGGGTAAAATTGTTTCATTTATCGTACGTGTTTCGACTTGTTGTTCTTGATTTTATTAGTTAAATCCTGATTTTATTAATTGAAGAATGTAAAAATTGATTTATATATATCATATATATTAATCATATAAATATATATGATATATCGATAAATGACATGAAATGCACCGTTCATGGAGACGGTAGGTTGTAAGTATGCTTGAACGCTGTTTTCATTTCCTTATTGAATTGAATGGAATTAAGTAAATGAAACATATATGTGCATAAATATAGTATCATTATTATGTCATATCTTTCATGATTATTTATTATATATAATTTATAGTCATACTTGAATGGTTAATCATGGAGAATGAATCTCATCACTTTGTGGAGATGGTAATCTGTACGTACTCACGAGCGATTATATCATTCCCAAAATTATTGAATGGAATTGGAGGTAATGATATAATTTATAAGAATCAGTATGATGTTATAATAATCATATATAGTAATTATTTCCACAATTATACCCATCCAATTAAGGTGGTGGTGGAAAACATATTACCACGGCGTGGAGACGGTATTCCGTACGTACAAACGCGTGGTGATTTCATTTTCCATAGGATCGATAGAAGGTGAAATAGGGTTGTTTCATATTTATAATAACATATCAGTATATGAGTGATACTGATGTTATTAATTTATAATGAAACAACTAAAGAAGAGGATGTATAAGAATAAGTAAACTTGAAAGAATCGGTTGAAGAGATTATCTATTCCTCGACGTGCCTCTTTTAAACCTCCACTTAGGGCACTAGAGGTGGACTTTTGACAAGACCAGAACCTCTATGATATAACTAGGGATGTTTCGAAGAGGAATTGTCAGGGTTTGGATGAGATTTAAGCCTCAAAATGTTGTGAATAGGAGAGGGAGGAGGTGCCCATTTTATAAGTTAGGAGAGGGGTAATTTTGGAATCCTCAAAAATAGTAATTTATAATAAACCCAAACCCAACATAAAAACACCAGAATTTACTCAAATTAAAATATTAGATGAGATAGGGTTGTAATCTCATAAACCAATAACATTTAGACATGTAAGGGATTTATTTTAAACATTATCAACATGATTTATCCTTATTTAATCTATTTAATTTTAATTGTGGTAATAATATTCTAAATTTTAAATTGTTTTAAATAATTACTTATGTGTTGTGAATTTTAAATAATTGGATACATTAAGAAATTTTAATCCATATAAATTTCAATCTATAGTTTTTAAATATTTTTGTGATTTTTAAAAAATTTATAATATGTTATTTTTATAAAATAACACTAGTGTTAATTTTAACACTATTTATTTATGTGAGTTTAAATAAAATCCAAACAGAGGATATATTCGAAACAAAAGTTTAATAGATTAAGAAAATATCATATTAATCTAGAAAATTTGTGGATAAAATTAATTAGTTCATAAAATATTTATTTTAATATTTATAAAACCATTTATTTGATATTTCTCTTAATAAAACAATTACTACATAGTTTTTGTATAATCATTTAATATACTTATTAGTTTCATAAAAATTTAAAATAATATACTATGATGATGATAATTCTAATATAATTCAAAAAAATAATTTTACTCGAATTTATCATCTTAAAATCACAACATCTAATTTGTTATATTTTTTAAATTATGAAGGTGAAAACTTTGACATAATTTGAAATAAAATAATATAAGTGTCATAATCACTTTTATAAATCTCAAGATAGTCAAAAATTCGACCATTTTATGGTTATGGTTTATATATATATATGACCAATAAGTTTTGGTCAGTTTTTTTGGCCTTTTAATGGGTATTATTATTTTAATAAAAAATATATCATTGAATTTTCAATAAATAAATAATTTCTTCATCATTAATGTATTAGCTATTAAGGTAATTAAATATCTATAAAAAATTACAAATAAATTACGATAACAAAGAAAATAAATTTATCTTTAAAATGAGTATTTATAATCGAATATATATTCTGTATGACCTTATATTAAAAATACATTAATTATTAAAGTTTGAGTGAGACATATTTCACTTTCTTTAAACTAAAATAAATTAAAGGTGTTAATCACATCCAAGTGGGTTCCAATGGATTCCATTTCGAATCAAATATTCCTTTGGACGAAGTATAATCATTCAATTATATTAATACAAGTGTTAAGGTAATATTATAATATTATATTTACCCTTAATTACCCGATTTACCTTTAACTATGGTAAATAAAATTAACCGTAGTTACTATTCATAGTGCCCAAAAATAAAAGTAGACTCTTAACATAATTTTGACCTACTGGTTGTAAATATGGAATCCATTATTCCAAATTCAAATCACAGAAGTCGATGAAATTAATTTAAAATTAATCTCTTCATTAAGAAAATGAGTTTTAAAAGTTAGAACATTGAAAAATATTAAAATGATTTTACCTATGAATTCAATGTAAAATCAATGATAATGACATAAATTATATTAAATAGTAAAAATATATTACATTTATACTTTAAAACCATTCAATGTTATAATTTAACAATATAAATTATTATGATGAAAAAAGTTGTTTTTAATTAAAATGTAACGTGTTTTTACTATTCATTAAAATATAAACCTTATCAGAATAAAAATAAAAATTTATCCAAAGTAAATTTTTACATCTTGATTCCAAATAAGATTTTTATTTTGTCAAATTTAACTTATAAACATTCCAAAAACTAAATTTAAATTGGGTGCTCCATCAAAAGGCGGCAAAACTGCATTTTTTGATAAATACTTATTTTAGACGAAAAATTTATTTTTTTCTCATACCGTGTTCTAGAAAATATATATGATGAATAATAATGTTATAAAATTCAAAATGTAGTTAATACTATTCATAATGGCTAGTTCATAACAATATGTCGTTGTTTAGTGAAACTCGGTATTGCATAGAACACTAGCTATTGAGGAAGGTTTCTCTTGCGTGCAACACAAGCCAAGAATAGTGTCTGCATATAATACAAGATAATACGGTTTTGAGTATAGCTCAATATACTCTTGATGAATCATACAACACAAGATTTTAGAGAAATTAAAAATAATATTTCTCATAAAATCTCGGAGTGTTACATTCTACCCCCTTAAAATGAATTTCACCCTTGAAATTTATCAGTGTTATAAATCATTTACTACTTGAACATTTCTTTCGTAGAAACCCACATCGTGAAAAGCAATACTAAGACTTAATTTTAAAAAGGAAATTTAGAAACATAACGGTCACCCAAAGTAACTCAGCACTGGGTTTCCACATAGGTTAATATAGGTGAAAATATGGATATGGAAGAGAAATCTAACCATCATGTTTGGATGAAGAGTGGTAGAGATCATGGATATGAAAAAGCCAACAATCACAAAGCCATAAATTTATAATAATCTAAGGTACCATCTGATTCATCAGATATGAGGGCACTATGAAAACATTTTTTTGGTTTTCAAGATCATTTCCTTAATGTTGAATAATTTTTGAATTAAAATAAATACTTACTTGATTTTGGTATAATCTCACTATTGTTTGTGCCTTGAACAATTTCCACTTCATCTCTTAAATAAATGAAGTTGAATTTGTTTTCCCTGAAGTGTTAGCAGGTCATGCGATAGAATGATAAGTCCATCTTATGGTGAGATTAATCGTATATGGTTCCAAAAATGGACTTATACTTCATCTATCATAACAGTTAATAAAATAAAACTAGTTTTTACTAACTAGGGACTTCCTATAGGCCAGTGGTAGGTGATAAAGGCTTGTCACACTTCATTTGTCGGTTCGATTCCCACAACATTGTCTGATGTGACGGGTTTTCGTCCGTCCTGCATGTTGTCCTTTTTCTAAAACTATAATGTTATAACATTCCAGCAATAATATTGAAAAATTTCTAGCCTTAAACAATACTATATGATGTCCAACTTAATCCCTTAAAATCTTTAGGCATATCCAAAAAACTTCTATCCAATCTCATAGTATAAAGAAAATGATTACTTGAAAGGTCGCATAACAAGCACGTGAATACCATCATTTATCCCCTATTTCACATAAGATATATCTTGTTAATCACTTTCCAAACATGTGAATACCATAATCTTATATTCTCTTGTAACATGAATTACAATAGAACATTATTGAAAAAATAAATTCTGTCAAAAGGTAACTCTTTACACATACCAAAATCCCAGGATTTTGATATACTCAAAACATGATATCACTTTGTCCTTATATCAGTCATGAGCTCATGAACACTATCATACATATTATTTTCGACTTATCCCATAATTATGCGCATTTCATATGCTTTCCAAAAATATTTCAAAAACTTTTCATGGTTTCTAAACCATAAAATTATTGAAAACCACAATATACCAACACATAAATATTCCAATATCCCACGATACTACAACATTATTTTGGAATCCCATTACATAAACACATTATCACTCCAACACATCGTTGTTATATTCAAGATTGCCAATAGTGGTCGCATGTGACTTCCCTTGGTCCTTAGCCTTAAGAGGTTGTTGATGTCAATCATCTTTAAACCTTGGATTAGGGCATTGATTAGCATAATGCCTCATTTCCTTTCACTTGTAACATTGAAGTGTTGGTGGTGCGTTCTCAACATTATTTTCTTTATTAACATCATTAGCTACCCTTTTTCCATTACATCGACTCTCCGATGCTCGATGACCTTCTTTTGCACACTTAAAATATTTTCTAGTCCCTTTAAGACAATCTCCACCATGCTTCTTTCCACACTTTGAACATAACGAAACATTCTTCTTCTTTTCACCATTGTTTTGATATTTTCCATGAACTCCATCTTTAGTTTCTTCTCATAAGCATGAGATGGATATGTAACACCAACTTCCCGTTCTACCTTGATAGCACAACACACAATTTCTTCATAGCTACTGAAGTCTCTTATAGCTATTTCCCATCTAAGACTTGGTCTTAATCCACTAAAGAATTGATCAACTTTACTTTCTGGTTGAATGATAAAACTAAATGAATACCTTTAAAGACTTGTAAAATTCACTTCATATATACCGACAAACTCATCATCCTTTTTTTTAAGCACAAGGTACTCCTTTTCCATCTTCGTTATAAGAATACAAGGAAATTACTTATTGAAAAACAATTTATTGACCTCGTCCCATTCCATTGATTCAATTTCATCTTACGGCCTTGTATTCCTAATTAGAGTCCACCACTGGTCTGATTCACCTTCTAAACGGTAAACAACCAGAATGGATTTCTCATGTTTCAAACGTCAAAGTATGGAGAATATGTTTTCAATGGTACTGATCCATTGTTCAGCAACAAGTATATCAGAAGACCCTCTGAAAGAAGGTGGATGTTGCCTCATGAAGGACTCAATAGAATATTGTTCCCTTCTCTACTCATTCATAATTCCAGAATGATTCATATCTTTTTTAAGTATAGAAATATGATTTTTCACTCCATCTATCATAACATTGGTTTTTTCAGGAGGACAATCATTGCATTTTCCATTACATTGATCTACACGGTTCCTTTGGGTTCCAGTCATTTTCTAAAACCCAAAAATAATAGTGTAAGAGGAAAAAATCATGCTTGGAAAACAACATAATAAAGGGGGAGTACTTTAAATATCTAACATCTTAGGTTTAATTCTATGATTGTTACCGTAATCCTAGGACTATTACCTATAATTATACATAACCTTAGGGACATCCCTAGACATTCCTTATAAATATCTCTAGGGATCTCACTAATGTTTTTCGCATCATAGTTTCCAAAGGTTAACTAATCTTTCACTCTGATACCAACTGTAGAGACCAAAATATTGACGTACATAGACATTACATTAATTTTTCAGAATACGTAATACATAACAAAAACAAATGCCAAATGACCGTATTGGTTTAGTATCTTTGGAAACATGGACCTTAATCTTCTAATTCCAGTGAAAGATCTTCAACATCCCCCATAAAGATCTTCCACTTTTATTTTCTTACAGAAAAACATTGTTCATATCCTAGGGAAAGGAAAAAATAAATAGGATGAGCTCAAATTCTCCTTAAGGGTAAACATGGAGAACATAAAACAATCCCTAAACATTTGAACGTAAGAACATGAACATAAAACATCAAAATCTTTAGTAATGACATCAATATTGGCAGTGCATAAGGCCTAGATCATAAAGGAACATTTACCATGATAAAATAGCAATGGAATAAATCATGTAATTGTGGAAACCTTTAATCACATGTTATGATTTCCATATTATCCAAGGCATTGCTGCCAAGACCATCATAGTGGACAAAGTCCATTACTGAACCGGGTTTACATTCCGTTCCAGCCCTGTATTACTGAACCAAATTCACTAGTCATTCCATCCATGTCTATCTCATGATATATATATCTTTACCCAAATAATTAGTAGATATATAGTTCCCAACCATCTCATAATGAAACCATTCTTATGTGTGCCACAAAATCATAAACCATACATCATAGCCCAAAGAATAAAATGGGTTTCATAAACATCATCCCATCATAACGTAATCCATATAAAACAAATGGATATCAATTAATCATAATAAAACCATTTAAATAATTGATACATTATACATAAAACATAAAAATATTAAATAATGTCATATTAGATGGAAAATAGCTTTGACAAAACACTTGAAATGAATTCCTGAGAAAAATATCCTTTCTTCTTAAAAATCATTTTCTTTTCTCAAAATGCCATGAAATTTTAAAAGAAAAGGATTTTGTTGAAAATAATCATGAATTATTGTAGATGAAGCTTCATGAAAATAATATGTTATTATATAGTAAAAATCCATTCATGTCGTATAAGTTAAAAAAACATTCTCTTTGTACTTTTTTCCAGAAAAGTCAAAAAGTACCTCGTATGGTAAACAAAATTAAGATTCCTTCCATACCACAAAGTAAAATTCAAAGAGGGGTAAACATGGATTTAAACATACATGGAAAAAACTTTATAAAAAAACATTCTTATGGACATGGATGAAAAATATAACCCCAGTAAATACTTATGTATAAGAAATCTCAGATAAAAATGAGATCGCAAAATTATCATGTACCTTAGGTCCAATATCTTCCGTACGTGTCTGAAACTTTTGTATAGTGGGTTTAAAAATATTATTAACTTGTACAAGAACAATAATAATATTTATGATATCATATATGATTCACTTAGGAATTTATATTACCTGGTCTTTTGTCAATTTTATGTTACAGCATCATTTTGGGTATAATCGTTTCATTTATCGTACGTGTTTCGACTTGTCGTTCATGATTTTATTACTTATATCCTGATTTACTTAATTCCAAAATGTAAAACATGATTTATATATATAATATATATCCATCATATAAATATATATGATAGATCTATAAATTAAATTAAATACACCGTTCATGGAGACGGTAGGCCGTACATACGCATGAACGCTGTTTTCGTTTCCTTATAGAATTGGATGGAATTCAGTAAATGAAACATATATGTGCATAAATCCAGTATAATTATTATGTCATGTATTTCATCATTATTTATAATATATGCTTTATAATAATACTTGAATGGTTAATCATGGAGAATGAATCTCATCGCATTGTGGAGACTGTAATCCGTACGTACGCACGAGCGATGATATCATTCCCATAATTATTGAATGGAATTAGAGTGAATGATATAATTTATTAGAATCAGTATGATTTTCTAATAATCATATATAGTTATTATTTCCACCATTATACTGTAACACACCTCCCCTACCTCATTGGCTTGAGGAGGCGGTGAGGGCTACATGGCCTAAAGTGACGTTCGTAAGGTTTCAAAGTCTGGAAATAAATGACGAGGGCTTCAAGATCAAGTTGGGGAATTATTTTCCCATAAGACAAAACCAACCACAAAAACCCACAAATATCTACTACATGATGCATGTAAATTCAATTACCCAACCATGCATTCCCAAAAGACAACCAAGTTGTTCCACAACCCAACTCAAAACCAATACAACTAGACATGTCCACACAACATCAGAGTACAAGAGGAAAACTAAACAACAACCACTACGAGACATGCCACTACCACATCTCCACACCAAGATCCAAGCTCCACGCTCCACAAATACATCACAATGCACCACAAAAGGAGAAAGATGCCTTACCTTTTCCCACGTCATTGTACATAATATCTGCAAGGACACAACAGTGCCAATGTAGGGGGTGAGTACTAAAACTCCGTAGGATTTCACGAAATGATTTCCCTACACATGATACTAGGATAAAACCGTTAGCACATTTATATAAATTGTTTTATATAAAATAATCACAAGTGCAACCATTACCATAAGCCAACCATGCTCTTACCATGCCATCACACCCAACCCATGAAACCAAAGGAAAGACAACCAAGCATGCCACAATCCATATCATCATTTACACGTTAGCACATCAACTTAAATCATGCAAAGAAATGCACAACAAACAACCAAAAAACCAAACGGTGGATCTTCCATCCAACCCGTTCATCCATTTACAGCTAGTGCTCTTCCTGTCCTCTTTTCCCTAGGTGGTGGCCCTTCCGTCCACTATTCATCCCCTTTTTAAAGTGGTACTTCTCTCCACATCCACACAACATCCCATACAATCACAACCAAACATGTAACCCATTAAAGTCACAAAAACATCATGTAATCAATCCATTCCATCACATGTCAATTCACTTCAATAAATCACCCATTTATTGAAAACCATTTTTCCATGCCAAACCCATTTCAATAAAACAGCCTTTTATTAATAATATTTTCATCAATAATTTCACAAGTCAATCATAGAATTCCATTTTAAAATTCCCATTTTAAAATCCACAAAAAGAACATTTCACCAAAAAACCCATTTTTCCCAAAAATCCTTAAAACATCACCCAAGGGATTTTCAAACAATTTTGCACATCAAACCATAATTAATTTCAAGCATAACAAATTAATTATAACCAAAACCAATATCTCTAACCATTTGGAGTCAGGATAGAAGCCGCCTACCTTTAGGGTTTCTGAGAAAACGACCCACAAACAACCGCACCTCCAATACGGCGAACACACCACTGAAAGCTATGTAGATCAACTTCCCTAACCATCAAATGTAAGGACCCGAATATGGATCCACTCAACTAGTGCCCCATGCCCGGTTCTCCATATGACCTCAAGCGCATTTCCCCAAATTCCAAGGGCTAATGACTAGTAGCGAGGGCCTTGGTATGTTATTCGGGAAACTATGACCTCATTTGGTAAGCTATACAAGCGAAAAGAAATAACAGTCAATAACAGAAGCAGTAAACGACATACAACAACTAAAACCAAACAGTAGAAGCAATGAATATATATAGTAATGATGATAATGATGCATCAGGTATAGGTATCTAAGGAAAATAGAATACACAACAATGTGCTGAAATTCAACTGAAAACTAAGTACTAAAACTAACAGCAACTCCAGCAGCATCGCAAGCCTAAGCTCTGTCCTATACTCTCTATCTCCAACCATAAATCATGTACATGATGTAGAAGGGCCACAATCCCTATCCACACCTGAAATCATATAACCTATTTGGGCCGAAAAGAAGGACCCAAACAGGGTGTGACACTATTCCCTGTAGGCAATCACCACAAGATCTATGCCCTACTGTCAGTGAGAAAAATAGCAAAAGTAAAGGAAATAAATGCAGCAGAGAAACAAAGGTACCCCAATGTAACAATACTAAAAATATCCATTAAAATTAAATTATTAATTTAATATAATCATTTTATTATCAACCAAGGAGTCTTAAAAACAGCTCTATATTCTTAAGGCACAGCAGGTAACACAACAGGTATCTCAACAGACTACCTAGAAAACAAGCAGTACAAACCCAAGATTGTTCTTTGGCTTAGTAGACTCGTCACAACCAACCAATAAAATAATAATACTAACTCCTTGGTTTGATCCTATAGGCAGACCCCTCTAGTTAAATAATAATACAATGCACAGACACATTGGGAAGCTCTCACCGTCAATTCCCCTATGGTCTTGCAACGATAGCTAAAGACTCTCTAAGGAAGCACTTACGTCTAATTCCTCATGTGGTCTCGATACATGCGTAAACTAAGGAAACTCTTGGGAAGACCAAATTCCATTTCTTGTAGGTCCTTCTTACGAAACTAATTTATAACAGACTCTCTAGGTAATCCCTCAATCGTCAATTCCCTCTTTAGTCTACCACACCAGGTTCACATAGCCCTGAGCAGTCTAGTCGTGCATAATCGACTGTCAGATGCCCTAAGTAAGTTCAAAACTACTTGGATATTAGCTACAATGCATCAAAAGCATATAAAAAGTAGGAAATACATGCAATCAGCTATAGCAAGTTAGACAAACAATGCTACAAGGTTTGCCTCACAGGCAACCTAAGCAAAACAGTGATAAACAGCCAAATCAAGGGAAATCACCCATTGGTGATCCTAGAACATGCAACCAAGAATATATTACTATCAATTAACCTCAAGAAAAAATAAATCTAATGAAATTAAACAATGAAATCAAAATCTGTAACCCGGGATACCCGATACACGGGTATCCGACACTTTTTACACAAAAACTAAAAAACATTCAACATAGGGGAACAATCCACCTACCTCGATCCAAGGAGATTGATATACATGATCCATGAAGATTGATTGTCCTTAGAATGATGATTATCTGAGAAAACATCCAAAATTTTCAACCCATGATATCTTGAGAAAGAGGGAAAATCAGGGAATGAAACTCAAGGAGAAGGGAGAACTCACCGCTGTGATTCCAACGCAATCGGCGACGTTCGATTCGGGTAACTGGTGAAGGATCGGTGGTTCGGAGAAGAATCGTCCTCCTCAGATGCTCTGGATGGAATTAGGCATAAAAGATGACGAAAACAGGGATTAGATGAGAACTCGGTCTGATTAATGAAATAAAAGGAAAGTACATGACGTGTACTCGCCCCTTCCGTACACCGCATTAAGCGGCCTCCACCTCATTGCTACACCCCGTGTGTGTGGCCTGGACACGGCCAGCACACTAATTCATGTGGGAGAAATGTACACGGCGTGTACTCATAAAGTACACGGTGTGTACTCATAAAGTACACGATTTGTACTTCAAAAATTTCCAGAAACTCCTCTTTTCTCAAAAACTTCATAAAAAGGAAAGACATTCCTGAAAAGAATATCTAGGTTCTTACAAACTTCCCCCCTTAAAGAAATTTGTCCCCGAATATCCCTAGCAAGGTGGCGAAGAAGAAACCTCGAACAACTCTGGCCACTGCGATAGCATATCGGCCTCCCTATCCCAAGTCTCATCTTGCACACGGCCATGCTGCCATAACACTCATACCAGAGGAATAGACCAGCCACGGGGTAACTTTTTGCTAAAATCAACAATTCTGATTAGATGCTCCTTGAAAGATGCATCCTGCTCCAGCTCAACCTCCTTGGGTCGAAAAACATGATACGAGTCAGAGAAATAGCGTCGAAGCTGAGAAACATGGAAGACTTCATGCATATCCTGATATCTCTGAGGTAACGGCAACCTATAAGCAACTATCACGACTCTCTCCAGAACCCCAAATGGCCCGACGTATCTCGGCGAAATCTTACCTTCTCTCATGATCCTCTTGTGTCCCAACCTCAGGGTAACACATAAGAAAACCTGTTCTCTGACCTCGAACTATAGAGGTTGTATCCACCTATCAGCATATGATTTCTGACGAGACTATGCAGTAGCCATCCTCTTCCGAATCAACTCTATCTGCTCTGAGGTCTCCTGAACAAGACGAGGTCCCAGCAAAGCTACCTCTCCTGCCTCCAGCCAGCACAAAGGTGATCGGCATGGCCTACCGTACAAATCCTCATAAGGTTCCATCTGAATAGTTTCTTGAAAACTGTTGTTATAGGAAAACTCCACAAGAGGAATATTCTTTTCCCAAGAACTGCAAAAGTCAAGAATGCAAGCTCAGAGCATATCCTCAAGCACCTGGATCATGCGCTCTGACTGGCCATCTATCTGGGGATGGTAAGCTATACTCAGAAGTACCAGTGTACCCAAAGTACTCTGTATCCCCTTCCAGAAATGTGAAGTAAAGCAGGCGTCCCTATCCGAAACGATAGTACTCGAAACCCCATGAAAGCGCACAATCTCACGGACGTACAACCGTCCATGTTCGTCGACACCAAAGGTTTCCTTTATCGAAAATAAGTGAGAAAACTTTGTCAGCCTATCAATGACAACCCATAATGTGTCATTCCCTCTCGACGATCTCGGTAACCTTGTCACATAGTCCATCGCGAAATCATTCCACTTCCACTTGGGAATGGGTAACTGCTACAAAAGCCCTGCTGGCCGCTGGTGTTCTACCTTCCCCTGCTAACAAGTGGAACATCTCATGACAAAACCAGCCACATCTATCTTCATACCTGTCCACCAGTACTAGCATTGTAGATCACAATACATCTTGGTGATGCCTGGATGAACTGCACAGACAGAGGAATGAAAGTCTCACATCAGATCCTTGCGTATATCTGCTGGAACCCATACGCGTCCCTGGAAATGTAAGATCTCATCCTCGCCAACGGTCCATCTGGGAAGAGGGTCCACTCCTGACACGCTTTCCCGTATGACTAGGCCTTCAGAATCTTCTAGCTACTTCATTCGAACTTGGTCAAGATGCGTAGAGGTAATAGCTATAGAAGATAGGAATGTCTTCTGCTGCCTATCGTGCACCTCCAAATGCATTTCAGAGAACATAGCCATAAGCTGCCACTCACTGATGGCCTCCTGAACTGCCTGTATCTGAGTTCTCCTGCTCAGTGCATCAGCCACTGCATTATCTTTCACAGGCGTATAGGCAAGCATGAAGTGAAAGGACTTGAGATACTCGACCCACCTCCGCTATCTCAGATTTAGGTCACGCTACGTGAAGATGTACTTGAGACTCTTGTGGTCAGTATATACCAAAAAATGCCCTCCCATAAGGTAATGCCTCCAACAACGCAAATCATGAACAACTGTAGCCAACTCCAAGTCGTGCGTAGGATAATTCCTATCATGTGGCCTCAACTTCTGAGATCCATACACTACATCATGATCTTCCTGCATAAGAACTGCTCCTAGCCTGATGCCAGATGCATCACAGAAAACTATACAACTCTTTCCCGGCTCTGGAAAAACTAGAATCAGGGCCGAAGTAAACCTCCCCTTCAGATCCTGAAAGGATGAATCATAGGATTCTGACAAAGAAAACATTACCCCCTTCTTATTCAAGCCCATCAACAGAGATGCTAAGTGTGATAAGTCCTGTATAAACCACCTGTAGTAACCAGCCAGCCCCAAGAAACTCCTTACCTTGAAGACATTTTTCGGCTACTCTCAGGTAACTACTGCTCTCACCTTCTCCGGGTCTACTGATACCCCTATCTCTGAAATTACATGACCCAGTAAATGGATCTTGTCCATCCAAAAGTGTCACTTTGAAAGCTTAGCATATAACTGATGCTCCCTCAGTGTACTTAAAACGATCTCAAGATAGGTTGCATGGTCGTGTCGAGTGTGAGAGGACACCAAGATTTCGTCCACAAAATCCACCACGAAGGAATCCATGTAAGGATGGAACACTCTATTAATCAGCACCATGAAGACTGTCGACACGTTCGTGACACCGAACGACATAACCAAGTACTCATACAGACCATACCTGCTCCGGAAGGCTATAAGGTGTATATCAGATGGTCTGACACGTAACTGTTGATAGTCGTATCTCAAGTTGATCTTCAAGAATACTCTGGATCCTCGGAGCTGATCGAAGAGATCATCGATCCTTGTCAAGGGATATCGGTTCTTGACCGTAAACTGGTTCAACTTCAGATAATCCATGCAAAGCATAAGGGTACCGTCTGCCATATTCGCAAAAAGGACAGGTGAACCCAAGGGGAAGTACTGGGTCAGACGAAACCCTTTGCCTACAACTCCTCCAACTGCTTCTTGAGCTCATGCAACTCAGGTGTACCCATCCTATAAAGAGGAATGGACACTTGTGCAGCTGCTAGAACAAGATAAATTGAGGAGTCTACCTCATGCTCTGGAGGTAAACCTGAAAACTCCTATGGAAAGACATCTCTAAAATGATACACCACTAGAGGAAAGTCTAACTTTGAAGTCCCCTGGTCATCCAGATAAAGACTAGAAAACTAGGCCATAATCCCTCCTAGCCTATGATGATATGGACTAGATTTACCCGCCTAGACATACCAATCGCATCTATGAAGAAAGGACCCGCTGTCTATTGATACGAAACTCACCCTACGACAATAAAAATTGACAACTGCCTGGAAGGGAACCAACCAGTCCATCCCGATAATGACATCGTAGCCTTCCATCTCTAAGACTGATAGGTCCCATAAGAATTGACACCCTGCAACCTCTACAGGGAATTATTTTCACTGACGTACGCTAGATGTCATCATTCCCAAGGGCATGTCAAGATTCAACATGTTAGGAGACGAAAAGACACAGATCCCAAGGCACTCCATGATAGCAACAGAGATAAATCAATGTGATGCACCATTATTCAAAGGAGTTGATAATAAAACTGAGGCTACTAAGATCTTACCTCGAACTGTAGAGGGTCTGAGATCCTGCTCTTGATGAATCTCCTCTACAGAAAATGTCTGGCCTATACCATAACCCTATGTAGCAGCCTGAAAACCTTGAGCTGCTCCCCCCTGAGCCTGACCACTACGTCCACAGCCTCTACCCTGACCTGGACGACCAGAAGAACTATAGCCCCCATTCTGCTGCGGAATTGGAAACCCTGCTCCTATACACGAGGTCGAAACTTATCCTCCTTCACTAGTTGTTTGAAGGGTAACCTTGCAGAAACACTGCAGATGACCCATCTTGCCGCAAGATCGGCACTCCACTAGGTCTCTCAGGAACTGGGGCTTCTTATGTCTGCTCCTTCCCCTCTGATACTACTTTGTAACAACCTGAATCCAGAGCCACTCAAATGGTGCCCCGTGCCCTGTTCGTCACATGACCTCGAGCTCATTTCCCAAAATTCTAGAGGCTACCAACTAGCAGTGAGGGCCTTGGTAAGTTATTGGGGAAACTATGCCCTCATTTAGTAAAGTATAAAAAGGAATAGAAATAACAGTCAATAGTGGTAGCAGTAAATGACGTAAAACAACTGAAACCAAACAGCGGAAGAAATCAATATATATAGTAATGATTATAATGATATAGCAGGTACAAGTATCTAAGGAAATCAGAAAACACAACAATGTGCTGAAATATAACTGAAAACAATGTACTAAAAGTAACAGTAACTCCAGCAGCATCGAAACCCTAAGCTCAATCCTATGCTCTCTAGCTCTGACCAGCAATCATGTACCTGATGTAGAAGGGCCACAATCGTTGTCCACACCTACAACCATATAACCTATTTGGGACAAAAAGCATGACCCAAACAGGGTGTGAGACTAATCCCAGTAAGCAATCACCACAAGATCGGTGCCCTACTTTCAGTGAGAAAAATAGAAAATGTAAAGCAAATAAATGCAGTAGAGAAATAGAGGTACACCAAAGTAACAATCCTACAAATCTCCATTCACATTTATTTATTAATTTAATACAATCATTTAATTATCAAGAAAGGAGTCTAGGAAACAACTCTATATTCTCAAGGCACAGCAAGTAACACAACAGGTATCTCAACAGACTACCTAGACAACAAGCAGTTCAAACCCAAGCTTGTTCTTTGGCTTTGTGGAATCATCACAACCAACCAAAAAAATAATAATACTGACTCTTTGGGTGGCTCCTATTAGCAGACCCCTCTATTCAAATAATCATACAGGGCATAGACACTCTGGGAAGCTCTCACCGTTAATTCCCCTATGGTCTTGCAACGATAGCTATAGACTCTCTGAGGAAGCACTTACGTATAATTCCTCTTGTGGTCTTGATACATACGTAAACTAAGGACAGTCTTGGGAAGCACAAAGTCCAATTCCTGTAGGTTCTGTGTATGAAACTAATTTATAACAGACTCTCTAGGGAATCCCTTAATCGTCAATTCCCTCTTTAGTCTACCGCACCAGGTTCACATAGCCCTAAGCAGTGTAGTCATGCGTAATCTACTGTCAGAAGCCCTAAGTAAGTTCAAAAACTACTTAGTAAATTGATAAAATGCATCAAAAGAATATAAATAGCAGGAAATACATGCAATCAGCTATAAAAAGGCAGAAAAACAATGCTACAAGGTTTTCCTCACAGGTAACCTAAGCCAAACGGTGATAAACAGCCAAAGCAAGGGAAATCACCCATGGGTGATCCTAGAACATGCAACCAAGCATATATTAATATCAATTAACCTCAAGAAAACAAGAAATCGAATGAAATTAAATAATGGAATCAAAATCCGTAACCCGGGATACTAGATACATGGGTATCCGACACTTTTTTCACAAAAACTCAATGACATTCAACGTAGGGAAACAAACCACCTACCTCGATCCAAGGAGATCGATATACCTGAGCCACAAAGATTGATTCTACTTAGAATGATGAAGATCTAATAAAACTTCAAAAACTCTCAACCCATGATATCTTGAGAAAGAGGAAAATCATGGAATGAAACTCAAGTAGAAGGTAGAACTCACCGTTGCAATTCCAACGCAATCGACGGCGTTTGATTCTGGTAATTGGTGATGGATCGGTGGTTCAGAGAAGAATCCACCTCCTCAGACACTATGGATAGAATTAAGCGTAGAAGAAGATAGAAATAGGGATTATACGCGACCCCAGTCCGATTAATGAAATAAATGAAAAGTACACGGTGTCTACTTCATGAGTACACGGTGTGTACTCTCCCCTTCCGTACACCGCATTAAGCGGCCTCCACCTCATCGCTACACCTCGTGTGTGTGGAATGGACACGGCCAGCACACGGCCTCACGTGGGAGAAAAATACATAGCGTGTACTCATAAACTACATGGCATGTACTTCAAAAATTTCCAGAAACTCATATTTTCTCAAAAACATCAGAAAAAGGAAAGACATACCTGAAAAGAAAATCTGGGTTCTTACATCACAAGCCTAAAAAATTAACATCCAAGGAAACCACAACCCTATATCTACACCCAACAAGTGTAGATGTAGAAAACCAGGAAATAGAAGGATTTAGATCTAGAGGAAAACACATGAGAAGAAAGAGGAGAGACTTACCCAGAAGCAATCACCTTCAAATCGCCTTGAATCCTCTTTGAAATGCTTCTAAATCGAGTGGGAGAGAACCCTTAACCCCTGATAACCCAAAATACTGAGAGAGGCTTGAGTGGGAGGAAAATTGGAGGGAAATGAGGAAATCTTGTGTGATCCCAGAACGTATAACCATGGCTTTATGTGGCCACATGGTTAGCCCGCACGGTTTGGAAAACCGTGCACAAACCGTGCGCATGCCACTGCCTCCAAAGTAAGGGTCCGCATAGTTTCCTCGTACAGTTTCGAAAACCGTGTGTAGTCTATGCGAGTCCTACTGTCTCGAGAACAAGGGTCTGCACGGTTTCCTAGGGAACCCACACAGTTTCAACTAACCTTGCTCAGACCGTGCACCCCTTTAAAAGCCTCGAAACTCATCCAAAACCATTCCATACTCTCCCAACCTCTTACCAACTCATCCCATGCACTTTAAACACATCAAAATGCATAAATTAAGGCCACATAACTCAAACTTTGGGTGCTAAATTCTCCCCACCATTGGAATTTCCGTCCGCGGAAAGTAGTGAACACACCCTTTGCTGAAAGATCTCTATCCACTGCTCGATCATCTCTTCCTCCCGCTCCCAAGTCTCCTCTTGAATCTAACCATGTTTCCACAAAACATGAAATAAACTGATGATTCTACCACGAAAGACTTTCTCTTGCCTATCCACAACCCGTACTGGCACATACACCAACGAAGCATCTGGTTCTAGCTCAACATGATCCCATCGAATCACATGGTCACGATCGGGCAGATACTTTTTCAATTGCAATACATGAACACACAAAACCGCACTAAACCATGGTGGCAAAGCCAAATGATAAGCCACCTCACCAAGCCATTCAAGAACCTCAAAAGGTCCAATATACATCAGAGATAGCTTTCCATGCTTCCCAAACCGACAATGTACCAACCTAGGAGAGATCTTCAAGAACACATGATCACTCTCCTGGAACGAAAATGGTTGTCGACAATGATCCACATACGATTTATGACGACTCTGAGCCGTCTCCATTCTCTTCTTGATCAACTTTGTAATGTCTAGGATCTGGGTGCCACTCAACGGGTGCCCCGAACCCAGTTGGTCACATGACCTCAAGCACATTTCCCCAGCTCTAGAGGTTGCTGACTAGCAGTGAGGGCCTAGGTCTGATAGTGGGAAAACTATTCCCTCAATTATTAAAGTGTAACGCAGTGGAATAATAAAAACATTCAACAACAGTAGAAGAAATAAACCATACACATGAAAAAAAAACAACTACAGTAAAAGATAACCAATAATTATATTGATAATGATGAAACATGTCTGATGTTCTAAGAAAATAGCCAGAACATGTTACACAACAATACAGTACAGTACAATACATAGTACAACAAAACAAAAAAAACTGTCGGTAGCATCGCGAGCCTAAGCCCGGTCCCATGCTCCCCTACTCCTCAGCAGCAATCAAGTACCTGTATAGGGACTCTTCCCCTTATCCACACCTACAGTAATATAATTTGTTTGGGCCGAAGACATGACCCAAACAGGGTGTGAGAAATAAATCCCAGTAGGCACCCACCAAAGGCTCGTGCCCAACTGTGTGAGAATATGAAACAGCAGTGTGCAGTAGTAAAATGTAATAAACTAAGCAGTACTCAAAAGTAAATAACCTTACCAGTTATATTTCCATTTTATTATTCATTTAATCATTCATTATAAGGAAACCACCATAGTTAATTTCTATGTGAATGGCTAGTGTCCTCAGACATGCAAACCCCTACCCTCAGGTAATCATAAACGCAACCCAATGGTAATTGGCCACATGAATAACAGATATTGCCCTCAGGCCCAAATAACTACTTCCCTCAGGATAATGTTAACACTTCCCTCATGCTATGTAAAGAACTGCCACCAGGCTAAGAAAGTAATCGGGTCATGCCCAACATATACAGAAGAAATATACAAACAATTACTCTCTAGGAAATTCTATAATCATTAGTATTAAGGCATACCCTCGGGTATCCTGGCCAAACAGCTGAATAGAGGAACGCACCCCTGGGGTGGTCCTGGATCCAACCAGCGATCCCAAACAATAGTAGATTATCACATTTAAATTCCCTAAAATATTCTAGGTATTTAATTCAACATGGCCTCAGCCATAGGACACCCCATTCATGAGCACGTATCTCAATGGTACACAAAACGAACATCAGTTGGAAATTAAACACCAAGCCACCTACCTTAAACACCCAAGAACGTTATATGCGAATGTCAATTACAGAAATTCCCAAAGATGATGTAGATATGGGTTAGAAAAAAATCCGTTCAATCCTAAATAACATTCCTTCGGGAAAGAATTGGTATGAACAGCTTAAGGAGATTGGAGGGCTTACCTGTTCGGTTCCAACGAAATCGTCAGCGAAAGAATCTGATTCCCGAAGTGCGCTCGGTGGATCTCCAAAGCTCCGGCCTCCTCTTTTGCTCCAAAACGAACCCAAACGCCTCCTCTGCCAAATGATGAGGTTACTACCCATTTTAGGTGAAAAAAATAAACTACACGGCGTGTACTTCCAAGTACACGATGTGTACTTTTCATTTAGCTGTTCTTCTGGCGGCACTGCCAAACTGTTCATCCGTCGACATGAGTACACGACGTGTATTCATGACTACACAGCGTGTACTATCGCCCAGCTTGCGGCAGCTTCCACCACCTTACTGTTTCCCTACCGACTGACTACACGGTGTGTATATACCCACTACACAGTGTGTACTCAGTTTTTACACCCTTCTTCACCGGCATGGCTACACACTATGTGTACTCATCCCACACGGCCAAGAGTACACGGCGTGTGGAAAAGTAAACACCGTGTACTTCCAAAATTTGGGATTTTCCCCATTTTCCTTATTTTCTCAAAAACACTTATGGAATGGAGAAAGGATGAAACCCGTACCTCAAAAATAAGAACCGGATTCTTACAAACTTCCCCCTTAAAGCAATTCGTCCCCGAATTTCCCTTCCAAGGGTGGTGAAGATATAGCTGTGAATAAATCTGGCCACTGATCATTTATATCAGTCTCCCACTCCCAGGTATCATCCTAGACTCGTCCATGATGCCATACCACCCGTACGAGAGGAACTGACAGGCCTTGGAGAATCTTCGTGGTCCTGTCGACGATATGAATCGGATGCTCCTTGATGGACGCATCTACCTCAAGCTCAACCTCCTTAGACTGAAAGACATGAGATGGGTCTGAATGATAGCTACGCGACTGAGATAAATGTAAGACGTCGTGCATGGCCTAGTACCTCTGTTGTAACTTCAACCGATAAGAAACTAGCCCGACTCTCTATAATCGCAAATGGGCTCACATACCTCGGTGAAAGTTTACACTATCTCCTGATCTGCATGTGTCCCAACCTCGGTGAAACACACAAGAAAACCTGATCCCCAACCACGAAATCCAAGGGTCATCTACAGCGATCAAAATAAGATTTCTGATAAGAATATGCGATGTCCATCCACTTCTAAATCAACTGGACCAGCTCTGAAGTCTCCATCACAAGACGTGGTCCCAGTAAAGCTGCCTCATCTGCCTCTAACCGGCACAAAGGTGATCGGCGTGGCCTACCATATAAATCCTTGTAAGGTGAAATATCAATAGTTTCCAGAAAACTATGATTATAGGAAAACTATACTTGGGGTATATGTTTCTCAAAATATCCCGTAATGTCTAGGATGCATGCACGCAGCATGTCCTCAAGCACTTGTATCATACGCTCTGACTGACCATCGGTCTGAGGGTGGTAAGCTATTCTAAGAAGCACCTGTGTACCCAGTGCCCTCTAAAAACTCTTCCAGAAATGAGATGTAAAACGGGAGTCACTATCTGAAATGATAAAACTAGGGACCCCATGAAGATGTATGACCTATCAGATATACAACATCCCGAGCTCGTCAACTTCCAAGGTCTCCTTCATCAGCAAAAAGTGATCTAACTTTGTGAGTCTATCCACAACAATTCTCATAGCATCATTGCCTCAAGGTGACCTCAGCAAACCGGTCATGAAGCCCATCGCGACATCATCCCATTTCCATGATGTAATGGGTAACTGCTGCAAAAGCCCGGCTGGCCTCTGATGCTTTGCCTTCACCTACTGACAGGTGGAACCCCTCGTAACAAAACCATCTATATCTCTCTTCATACCCAGCCACCAGTACAGACATCTCAAGTCTTGGTACATCTTGTTAACCCCGGGATGAACTGCCCAAGCTGAAGCATGAAACTCCCACATCTGCTCCTCGCATATATCCCCTGGAACCCACACTCTTCGATAGAAACACAATACTTCATCATCGTCTATCATCCAACTAGGAGAAGGGTCCTCACTGGTAACCGACTCCTATAGAACTAGGCCTTCTGAATCCGATAGTTGTCTCATCATCAATCTATCCAGGAGGATAGAAGTCACAGCTAAAGATGAAATATAGGTCTGCCCCTGACTGTCGTGCACCTCCAAATGCATCTCAGAGAACAATACCATAAGCTTCCATTTACCACTGGAATCTTTCACTTCCTGTATCTGAGTCTTCCCGCTCAGTGCATTAGCTACTGCATTACCCTTACCAGGTGTATAGGAAAGCTAAAAATAGTAGGACTGAAGGTATTCAACCCACATTCGCTGTCGCAGGTTCAAGTCATGCTAGGTAAAGATGTACTTGAGACTTTTGTGGTTCGTGAACACCACAAAATGTTATCCCAAGAGATAATGTCTCCAACCGGGAAACACATGAACAACTGCAGCCAACTTGAGATCTTGCATCGGGTAATTCCTCTCATGTGGGCTCAACTTCCTAGACTCGTACGCAAATACTCAATCGCCATGGATCAACACAGCTCTTAGCCCAATACCTTGTGCATCACAGTAAACTGTATAGCTCTTCCCCTACTCTGGGAGTATCAGGATCAGTGCTGATGTCAACTTTCCCTTCAACTCCTTGAAGGATGTCTCGCAAGCTTCTGACCAAACAAACTTCACACCCTTCTTAGTCAAACCCTTCAATGGTGCTGCTAAGCGGGAGAAGTCTTGTATGAAGTGTCTGTAGTAACCATCCATCCCTAAGAAACTCCATATTTCAAACACGTTCATAAGCTACTCCCAGGAAACTAATTCTCTCAAATTCTCTGGGTCTAATGCAGCTCCTGCCTCTAAGATGATATGACCTAGGAAGTGTATCCGGTCTATCCAAAAGTGGCACTTTGAGAGCTTAGCATATAGCCGATGCTCTCTCAGTGTACTCAATATGACCTTATGTTTGGTGGCATGGTTGTGTCAAGTGTGAGAGTAAACCAAGATATCATCCACAAATACTGCCTCAAAAGAATCCAGATAAGGATGTAACACACGATTCATAAAATCCATAAAAACTCCTGGTGCGTTCGTGAGTCCGAACGACATAAAAGTATACTCGTATAGGCCATACCTGCTCCTGAAAGATGTGAGAGGTATATCAGATGGTCTAACGCATAGTTGATGATATCCTGATCTCAAGTAAATCTTCGAGAACACTCGTTCTCCATGAAGTTGATAAAAAAAATCATCAATCCTTGGAAAGGGATATCGGTTCTTAACCGTCAACTGTTTCAGCTTCTGATAATCCACAAAGAGTCTGAGAGTACCATCCGACTTCTTCACAAAAAGGATAGGAGAACCCCATGGAGAGGTACTGGGTTGGATAAAACCCTTTGAATGTTACTCCTCTAACTATCTCTTGATCTACTACAACTATGGTGTAGAATTCCTATAAGGAGGAATGGACACCGGTGCTGCTCCTGGCACAAGCTCAATCAAAAAATCCACCTCACGCTCTGGAGGAAGACCTAAAATGTCGTCAGGGAAAACATACCTGAAACGATCAACCACTAGAGGGAAATCCATCTAACAAGTCCCCTGGTCGGCCAGATATAAGCTTGCAATCTGGGCTATGATACCACCTCTCCCATGATTCTCTGGTCCATATCGACTTTCCTAAACATCCCACTCGCCCTTGTATAGAAACTCTCCACCCTCTGGTGACATGAAACTCACCCTACGATGACAGAAATCCACAAAGGCTCAAAAGGGAACCAACTAGTCCATCCCGAGAATGAAATCATAGCTCGTCATCTCTAAGACATAGAGGTCCCAAAGAAAGTGACACCCACCAACCTCAAGGGGGAAATCCTTTCATTGACACACACTACCTATTCTAGTTCCCAAAGGAGTGTCTAGTGTTATAAGAGAAGAGGAAGAAGAAACATAGAGCCTAATGATCTCCACAATGGGCACAGATTTGAAGCTATGTGTAGAACCCATATCAAAAAGTACTTACGATAAAATAGATGCTACTAGAATAGTACCTATGACGGTAGAAGGTTCGGGATCCTGCTCCTGTTGGGTCTGTTGCACTGCATATGCCTGCCTAGTGCTGCAGCCCTATGACACAGCCTGGCTACCCTGAGCTGTCCAGCCCTGCTGCCTCTGAGATCCTGGTGTCTCGCTACCACGACCACGACCGCCATCCATGCCTGTACGCCCTGACATATTCCAGTTCCCTGACTAGTAAGAAGATCTTGGTCCTACCCCTGCATGCGGAGTGTGAAAAGAACCCCAATCACTAGCCACCGGTGGAAACGCCCTGCAAAAGCTTTGAAGATGACCCATCTTGCCGCAAGATCATCACTCCAATGGGTCTCGTGGACAGTGAGGTCTCTTGTGCTCCTCTATACCACACTGGTAGAACATGACCTGGCCACTTGAAACATTATTTTGGCTAGTACTGCCACCCGGAGAGAAGTCCGTATGTCTCTTCCTCTTACCATTAGAAATAGTACCAGAAACTGGTGTTGAACCGCCCTGGACCACACCACTAGCATCCTGCAGGTTTCTCTATGTAATCAGCACCTGGTTCACAATTGCATGTACTGTAGTCATCCTGAAAACATTCACCAGTGATCATATGTCATATCGAAGACCATCCTCAAAGAGTTTGGCTCTCAGCATCTCATCGCCCACCAGAACGGGTGCAAAACGCTGAAGCTTGGTGAAGCGAGCAGAATAATCCATCACCGACGTACCGCCCTGCTGCAGATTCATGAACTCTCAAGCTCGATCTTCCCTCAGGATCTCTGGGAAGAAGAAGTCATATAAGGTTGTCTGAAAATATTCCCACGCCATGTATATGTGATGATTTGACTGGGTGGTAACATCCCAGCACCTCTTGGTGGGATCATGCATTATATAAGTCGTGAGCTTGACCCTTCACCCAGGAGGTGTATCAAGATGCTCAAAAATAGTCTGCATAGACCCCAACCAAGGCTCCACATCCTGTGGTCCACCATCCCCTGAAAACGTTGGGGGATGCTTCTGTTGGAATATACGAGTCAGTTCGTCCCTAGATGTGTCAGCGGGAGGTGATCCCTGAAAGGTCTACATGAACCGCGTAAAGCCTTCACGGAACTACGCCTCTGCGCCTGTGTCCGGTATTACGGATGGCGCCGCATCTGGCTCTGCTAGAGGATCCACTGATATCCCATGGCCCACCATCTCCGAAGTATACTCGTTGCCTCTCTCCTGGAAAACAACGTGTGAACGTCTCGGCTATATGACACTACAAGTTCAAACACACACCTTAGATCAAGATTATCATAGTCTAAAAACAAAGGAACCAAAATGGGAATAGGAGGAAGAAGGCATTTAAGATTTCACAACAAGACTACATAGTTTGTATACTGACTACACGGAATGTACCTGACTTGTCTTCCCCTACCTGGGTCCTTCTACTTGGCCAAGCCACACGTCTCCCATTAAACAAAACAACACGGCGTGTATATAATCTATATGGCATGTATGGTGTAATTTCCCAACTGCCCGTGTCATTTGTGACACGACTGACTACTCAGCTTGATACTACATGGTTTTTTTACACCCACACATGGCGTGTACACTACAACATTTCCCAGCCACATGGTCATTCACTGGTCAAGACTACACGGCGTGTCCCACAGGTACACGGTGTGTACTTGACAAGCTTCATTGACCCGTGTTGTTAGTTACATGGTCGGATACATGTCTCCAACTACACAGAGTGTTCAATATACACACAGTGTGTACATGAAAGGATTACACTGACTCGTGTTGTTAGTTACACGACCGGAATCCAGGATAGGCTACACGTCGTGTTCCACAGTGGACACGACATGTATGTCATAAGGTTTCCTCCATCGGTGTTTGTTAGTTACACGGGCAGACTCTGGGTCAACACTACATGGCATGTTCTCCCCAAGCATTTTCCTTCCCCGTGTCCCTGCCCACATGGTCTATGACACAGAAAGACACTACATAGCGTGTACTTAGGGTACACGACGTGTACTCAAAAAAATTTCATTTCTTCCCGAACAGAAGAACATACACAGTGTGTTTAAGGTACTACACGACGTGTATACTGGGTTTCTAGACAGTATGCCTCAGAAACTTCTCTGACACCCCAAAAATACCTAAAAACCCCCTAAGTTCCAAATTCCGATCTGTGATGGCCCATACTCCCCGGGAATCAAATTTTGGCATCTTATATGTGTTATAACTGGATAAACAGTCAATGATCCACCAAATTTCGGTCAATGAGGGCCCATACTCCCCAAAACCAAATTTTTGCATCCATTCTATAAACAGGATCACTCAATAATACCCTATCAAACATCAGGTATCAATCCAAGCAGCTATCACAACAGCATGCTTTAACTAGCACAACATTTATCACAACAACATGCAATTTCTAATGCACCTACATGGCATGGAAACTATGCATGGCATGTGATATCTAGCAAGTTCCTAAATGCTGCATGAGATGGCATACCCTTATCTCATCGAGTTGTAACTAGATAGAACCCATGAATAAAATATAAATAGCACAATACAAGTGCGTCACCCTTCAGTGAAAATCAATTCAATTGTAAAATTGAAAAATCAGAAAAATTACAACACGAGAAAAATTGTATTTTCCCTATACAAGGGTTAGCTACGCCCGGGCACAACTTATTACCAACTACCATTATCATCCTATCCATAACTAAGGCTCCAAATAGTAAGTCAAAGAAAACAATTCCCTCTGATACCACTTTGTAACATCCTGGATCCGGGTGGCACTCAATGGATTCCCCGAACTACGTTGGTCACAGGACCTCAAAAGAATTTCCCCAAATTCCAGAGGCTGCTGACTAGCAGCGAGGGCTCAGGTCTGATAGTGAGGAAACTATACCCTCATTTGTCAAAGTGTAGCGCAGCGGAATAATAAAAACATTCAACAAAAACGAAATAAATAAACAATACACATGGAAAATAATCAACCGCAGTAAAAGATAACCTACAGTTATATAGATAATGATGAAACATGTCACAAGTTCTAAGAAAACATCCAGAACATGTTACACAACAATACAGTACAATACAATATAGATTACAGCAAAACAAAACAAAATAGTCAGTAGCATCATGAGCCTATGTCTGGTCCCATGCTCCCCTACTCCTCAGCAGCAATCAAGTACCTGTATAGGGACTCTTTCCCTTATCCACACCTACAGAATGATAATCTGTTTGGGCCGAAGACATGACCCAAACAGGGTGTGAGAAATAAATCCCAGTAGGCACCCACCAAAGGCTCGTGCCCAACTGTGTGAAAATATGAAAAAACATTGTGCAGTAGTAAAATGCAATAAACTAAGAAGAACTCAAAAGTAACTAACTTTACCAGTTATATTTCCATTTTATTATTAATTTAATCATTCAGTATAAGGAAACCACCACAGTGAATTTCTATGTGAACAGTCAGTGTCCTCAGACACGCAAACCCTTACCCTCAAGTAATCAGAAATTCAATCCACAGGTAATTTCCCACAGGCATAACAGATATGGCCCTTAGTTGTACAAAGTTTCACCTATAGGCATAGAGTCTATTTCCTATAGGCACAGATGAATTTTCCCTCAAGCAGAAATAACCACTCCCCTCAGGCTAAAGGTAACACTACCCTGAGGCTAAGTAAAGCACTGCCCTCAGGATAAGCAAGTAACCGGGCCATGCCAAACATATAAACAAGCAATATAAAATCAATTTCTCTCAATGAAATTCTATAATCATTAATATTAAGGCATAACCTCGGGCATCCTGGCCAAACGGCTAAACAGAGGAACGCACCCCCGGGGTGGTCCTGGATCCAAGCAGCGATCCCAAAAAATAGTTTATTAGGATATTTAAATTTCCTAAACAATTATAGGTATTTAATTAAACATGACCTTATCCATACGACACCCCATTCATGGGCGCGTATCTCAACAGTACACAAAACACACATCAATTGGAAATTTAACACCAAGCCACATACCATAAACACCCACGAATGGTATACGCGAACGTCGATTCCAGAAACGCCAAAAGAAGATGTAGATATGGGATATAAGAAAATACTTTCAAATGTAAATAAAATTCCCTCAGGAATGATTTGGTAAGAACGGATTAAGGAGAGCGGAGGGCTTACCTGTGCGGTTCCAACGAGATCGTCGGGGGAAGAATCTGATTCCTGATGTGCGATTGGCGGATCACCAAAGCTCTGGACTCCTCTCTTGCTCGAAAACGAACCCAAACGCCTCCTCTGCTAAATGAGTAGGCTACTGCCCTTTTTAAGTGAAAAAAACAAACTACACGGTGTGTAATTCTAAGTAAACGGAGTGTACTTTTCATTTAAATGTTCCTCTGGCGGCATCGCCAAACTGTACATCCATCGACATGAGTACACGACATGTATTCGTGACAACACGGCGTGTACTGTCACCCTGCTGGCGGCGACTTCCACCGCCTTATTGTTTCCCTGCCGACTAACTACACAATTTTTATATACCCACTACATAGCATGTAGTCGGTTGTTACACCCTTCGTCACCGGCATGCCTACACACCATGTGTACTCATCCCACACGGCCATGAGTACACGGCGTGTGGAAAAGTACACGGTGTGTACTTCCAAAATTTGGGATTTTTCCACATTTTCCTTATTTTCTCAAAAACACTTATGGAAAGGAGAAAGGAAGAAACCCATACCTCAAGAATAAGAACCGGGTTCTTACAAACTTGATCTTTACTGTAGTCTCCTAGACAAGACTCAGTCCAGCCATCAAAGACTCACCAGTTTCCACCAAAAATATTGGAGAATGACACGGCCACCCATACAATGATTCAAATGGAGCTATCTGTATGGATTCCTGATAACTGTCATTGTACGAGAACTCAACCGATGAAAAGTGCTCCTCCCATGAGCCACCAAAGTCCATGACACAAGCCCGCAACATATCCTCCAGAGTTTGTATCGTCCTCTCGGATTGACCATCCATCTAAGGGTGATACGTCGTACTCATCATCAATTGTGTTCCAAGGGATTGCTGTAAGGATTTCTAGAAACAAGATGTAAACCTTGGATCTCTATCTGATACAATCGAAACTGGAAAACCATGCCTCTTTACCACCTCCCAGATATAGATTTTAGACAGATCCTCCACTGTATGAGATTCACGAATTGGGATGAAATGGGCCAACTTCGTTAGCCGATCCACTATCACCCAAATGGTATTGTGCTTCTTGACCGTTCTTGGGAGACCTATGACAAAATCCATCTTTATCTGCTCACACTTAAAAATAGGGATTGGTAAAGACTGCAACATTCCTACAGGCCTCTGATCCTCTACCTTGACCTACTGACAAGTCAAGCATCTCGAAACAAACTCACCCACACTTCTTTTCATATCAGCCCACCAGAACTGTGCTTTCAGTGCTTTATACATTTTCTAAATTCCAGGATGAACATACCACCTAGAATGATGATACGTCCTTAGAAGATCCTCCTGACAAGAAACTGGTACCACCAACCAATTCCGAAAACACAAAACTGAATCTCCATTCAGTTGCCAACCCTCAATGGTATCCCCACCATTGAGTCTTGAGCCCACGGTCACACACTCAGAATTAGATATATGTGCCTCTATAACCAGAAAAACCAAGCCCTGAATCAACAAAACTGGAATGATGACTGCTCTATCGCTCTGGTCCTCACATTCCAACCACATATCAGCTATAACTGACATCAACTACCACTGTTCTGATGCCTGTTTCACCACCTGAGCATATGATTTTATACATAATGCATCCACCACCGAATTTTCCTTACCCAGTGTGTACATCAAGTCAAAATCAAACATCTGGAGATATTTCATCCATCTATTTTGACTCATGTTCAAATCCCTTTGTGAGAAAATTTGTTTCAAGCTCTTATGATCTGTATATACTCTGAATTTCCCACCGCAGATATAATGACACTACACTTTCAATGCATGGACCACTGCTGCCAATTCAAATCATGAGTTGGGTAGTTATTCTCCTGCACTATCAACTACAATGAGGCATATTCAACCACATGATTCTCTTGCATGAGAACGCACCCCAACCCTGATCCCGATGCATCAGAATACAACCCGTACCCTTTTCCAGATTCTGGAAAAACCAAGATTGGTGCTGATGTAAGACAACCCTTAAACTCTTTGAAACACTACAGACATAGTTCATTCCACTGTAATGGAACATTATTTCTTGTCAAAGCTGTCATTGGTGAAGCGAGACGTGAAAAATCATGAACAAAACACCGATAATACCCAGCTAGACCAAGAAAACTCCGTATCTCAAACACATTCTTTTGCGGTTTCCATGATATAACATTCTCTATATTTTATGGATCCACTGAAACACCCCTTTCAGAAATCACATGGCCATGAAAATTAACTTCCTGTATCCAAAAGTCACAGTTTAAAAATTTGGCATACAACCGATGATCCCTCAAGATCCCCAGCACTGTCGTCAAGTGCTGCTCATGCTCCACCCTTGTCTTTGAGTACACCAGAATAGCATCGACAAACACGACCAGAAATGAATCCAAATATCTCTAAAATATCTGATTCATCAATGCCATAACCACCTTTGGAACATTAGTTATACCAAAAGGCATAACCACATATTCATAATGGCTATATCAAATTCTGAAAGCTTTTTTAGAAATATCCTCCTTCCTCACCCACAATTGATGATATCCCAGCCTCAGGTCGATCTTGTAGAACCACTGGGCTCCCCTCAACTGGTCGAAAAAATCATCAATTCGTGGAAGTGGATATCTATTCTTTATCTTAACTTGGTTAATTATACGATAATAAACACATATCCTCAAGGTTCCATCTGCCTTTTTCACAAACAACACTAGAGCTACCCCATGGAGACGTGCTAGGCCAAATAAACACTTTGATTTCAAACTCTTCCAACTGGATTTTCAATTCCCACAATTCAGCTGGTTCCATCCGATAAGACGGAAGTGAGATAGGACTGGTCCCCAGAAGGAGATCATTTGTAAACTCCACTTCCCTTATGGGAGGTAACCCATAGAATTCATCAAGAAAAACATCCATGAACTGATCCAGCACTACTGGAGGAACACTCTTCTTAACACCCTCTACCGATTCCAACGACAACACCGCCAACTGATATGATAACGTACCCACTGCTAGTGCCAACAAACCCGTTGCACCCTACCTTTCATGCTTCTCTCCTCTAAAGAGATGTATAACTCCATCGTGTGTTGTAAAAGCCACTATCCACGCATCACAGTCGATGTGGGCCTTAAAAGCCACCATAAAATCCATTCCTAGTGTTGCATCATACCCATCCATCTCAAGCACTGATAAATTCCAGGTTATCTCAACCTTGCCCACAACAATACAACATTCTCTACACAAGAAGGCTTGACACTCTCTTCGACCCAGATGAGTTTGAAATTTCAAAACCAAAGGAATCATTTCTACCCTTAAACCCAGAAAATCAACCACACATGCAACAATAAAAGAGTGTGAAGCACCCGTATCAAACAACACTTGCATCAAGGTAGAATTTAAAAGAATAGTACCTCGCACCGTGGATGGTCCCGACTAATCATCCACCACAACTTGCTCAGCTCCAAGCACATGTTTTGTTTCCACACTCTGCTCTTTATTTCTCTGCCGAGCCGTCGTGGTATTCCGAGAATCCCCAGGCCCACTTTATTCTGCTGATGAGGGGTGTGCTGCTGTCCCTGTCCCGTCGAAGCAGACGACGTCTGTAATCACTGAGGAGTGTTACGTGCACCTGACCTTGGAGCATTCTGACAATAACTCTATAGATTCCCCATCTACTTACAATTATAACATGCTTGAGGTTGTTCCGTACAATCTCGCTTGATGTGGCTCATCGAACCACACTGAAAACATCTCGTCTTGCACTAGGGCTTCGGAGGAAGATTTACCAATCCTGCCGTCAGATTATATGCCATATTCCCACCCTGGGAATAAGTTTCCCTCTTTCTCTTGAACCCAAAGTTAGAGTTCCAACTATTCCCCATGGGTACAACCATGCTTCCCCCACCCAGAGCACCCAAAATATCCTTCTCATCCACCGAGGCTCTATTCACCATCTCCGTGTAATCATCTATACACAACACCGCTATATTTTAACAAATTTCTTGCCTTAACCCCGCTTAAAAAATCCTTGCTTTCAATGATGTTCTACCCGCCACCTCAGGTGAAAACCACACTATGTTCATAAACGTATCTGCATACTCCATCACCAACTTCAGCTCTTGCTTCAAAATGAAGAAATCAGTTGTACGCTGAATTTTTAACGTATTTGGGTAGAATTTTTTGTTAAACAATTCCTTAAAACCTTCCCACATCATACCCTGGTCCATCCCTGCTTGTACTACCAACTCCCACAACTGAAGGACAAGATATTCTAACATATACATGGCTAACTTCACTTTTAACTCTACCAGAGTTCCCATGAACTCGAAGATCTTTTTCATTCTATTCTACCATGCTTCTTGCCCTCTCCGGCTCTGAATCACCCATAAATATTGGTGGAGTCTTCTTTTGAAACTGAACGGCATGATCCACATGCCTTGGTACATCCACTCTATTTCAACTTCCCACATCTTGGAAAGCTTGCACTATACTTTGCACCAGCTTCTGGTTCACCTGAGGCTCAGGTGCAACCACATTCTCAGCAGCATCCTCCGGTTGGTCTCTATGACACCTACCCGGTGCAATTTCTATCAACAAAAAACAAAAAACCATGAGTCTCACTTTCGTAGACATCACGAAATCCCGTTTCAAATCACATTACACAACACTATCACAACAAGGCTTTCCACCAGTTCACATTTTTTCACATGCGCCATGTTTCTCCCTTTTGAAAACCAAACCATTTTCAAAATACCAATTTATTCACATTACAAATTCACATATTCATATCACATCATAAATCATTATACCCGAATGAAATATGAATCCTAGAGGGAAGTCATTTCTATCATTCATGTCATGATATTCTCATTGGCTACACCCACGAACATGAGATATCCAATGCCTATAAGTTTCTCCAAAAGACTTATGTACCCATCTCCATGGTAACTTTAATTTCAGCATAAAAGGGTTAGCTACATCCTTTTATGCTATACATTCGAAGTTCTGACAATCCTACACCTTTCTACCATCCCGACTCAAGGAATGTAACAGAATGAATGTCAACACCAAATCCGAGAATAAATTCCAAAGGACCGAACAAACTGATACCACTTGTAACACCCCGCCCCAACCTCATTGGCTTGAGTAGGCGGTGAGGGATACTTGGCCAAAAGCGATGTTCTCATGGTTTCATAGTCTAGAAATAAATGACGAGGGCTTCAAGATCAAGTTGGGAATTATTTTTGCCTTAAGAAAAAACCAACCAAAAAATCCACAAATAGCTACAACATGATGCATGTAAATTCAATTACCCAACCATGCATTCCCAAAATACAACCAAGTTGTTCCACAACACAACTCAAAACCAATACAACCAAACATGTCCACACAACATCAGAGTACAAGCGGAAAACTAAACAACAACCACTACGATCCATGCCACCACCACAGCTCCAATGAAGCTCCAAGATCCACGCTCCACCATGACATCACAATGCACCAGTAAAGGAGGGAGATGTCTTACCTTTTCCCACGTCGTGGTACATAACATCTGCAAAGACGCCACAGAGCCAAAGAAGGGGGTGAGTACTAAAACTCAGTAGGATTACCCCAAATGAGTTCCCTACACATGCCACTAGGATAAAACTGTTAGCACATTTATATAAAATAGTTTATATAAAATAATCACAAGTGTAACCATTACCGTAAGCCAACCATGCTCTTACCAAGCCATCACAACCAACCCAAGCAACCAAAGGAAATCCAACCAAGCATGCCACAAGCCATCTCATCATTTAAACGATAGCACAAAAACATCCATCTTGTATATAAATGAACAACAAACAACCAAAAAACCAAACAACCAAACAGTGGAGCTTCCGTCCAACCCGTTCATCCATTTACGGCTAGTAGCTCTTCCCATCCACTTGTCCTTAGATAGTGGCCCTTTCGTCCACTATCCATCCCCTTTTTAAAGTGGTACTTCTCACCACTTCCACACAACATTCCATCCAATCACAACCAAGAATGTATCCCATTAAAGTCACAACAACATCATGTAATCAATCCATTCCATTACATGTCAATTCACATCAATAAATCATCCATTTATTGAAAACCATTTTTCATTGACAAACCAATTTCAATAAAACCACATTTTTATTGAATACCATTTTCATCAATCATTTCACAAGTCAATCATAGCATTCCATTTTAAAATTTCCATTTTAAAATCCACAACAAGAACATTTCACCACAAAACCCCCATTTTCCCAAAAATCCCCAAAACATCACCCAAGGGATTTTAAACCAATTTCACACATCAAAAGAAAATTAATTTCGAGAACAAAAAATTAATTTTAACCAAAAACAATATATCTAACCATGTGTATTTGAGATAGAAGCCACCTACCTTTAGGGTTCCCCAGAAAACAACCCACAAACAACCGCACCTCCAATCCAGTGAATGCACCACTGAAAACTCTCTAGACCACCTTCCCTAACCATCACAAGACATAAAAATTAACATCCAAGGAAACCCCAACCCTATATATACACCCAACAAGTGTAGATCTAGAAAACCATGAAAGAGAGGGATATATATCTTCAGGAAAACACATGAGAAGCAATATGGGAGACTTACCCGGAAGAAATCACCTTCAAACCACCTGAATCCTCATTGAAAAGCGTCCAAATTGAGTGGGAGAGCACCCTTAACCCCTGATAACCCAAAATCCCAAGTGAGTCTCAAGTGGGAGGAATATTGGAGGGAAATGAGGAAATATTGAGTGATCCCAGAACATATAAACCTAACTTTAAGTGGCCGCACGATGAGCTTGCACGGTTTGGCAAACCGTGTGCTAACCATGCGCATTCCACTGCCTCGAGAGACAGGGTCCGTACGGTTTAGAAAATCATGTGCAGGTCGTGCGAGGCCTACTGTCTTGAGAACAAGGGTCTGCACGGTTTCCTGGGGAACCCGCACAATTTCCACTAACCATGCTCAAACCGTGCACCCCTTTAAAAGCCTCCAAACTCATCCAAAACCATTCCAAACTCTCCCAAACTCTTCCCAACTCATACCATGCACTTTAAACACATAAAAATGCATAAAAAAGGACACATACCTCAAACCAAGGGTGAAACATATACCCATCCAAGCAAGGTGGTGGTAGAAAACAGATTATATCACGACGTGGAGACAGTATTCCTTACGTACGCACGTGCGGTGATTTCCTTTTCTGTAGTATGTATAGAAAGTGAAATAGGGTTGTTTCATATTAATAATGACATATTAGTATATGAGTGATACTGATGCTATTAGTTCATAATGAAACAACTAATGAATAGGATGTATAATAAGAATGAAACTTGAAAGAATCGGTAGAAGAGATTACCTCTTCCTCGAAGTGCCTCTTTTAAACCTCCTCTTAGGGCACTAGAGTTGGATTTTTGAGAAGACCAGAACCTCTATGATATAACTCTGGATGTTGCGAAGAGTAATTGGTAGTGTTTGACCGAGGTTGAAGGCTCAAAATGTTGTGAAAAGGAGAGGGAGGAGGTGCCCTTTTTATAAAGGAGGAGAGGGGCACTTTTGGAATCCTCAAAAATATTAATTTATAATAAACCCAAACCCCACATAAAAACCTCCAAAATTACTCAAATTCAATGATTAGATTAGATATGTTTGTAATCTCATAAACAAATAAAATTTAGAAATGTTGGGGATTTATTTTATACATTATCAACTTGATTTATCCTTATTTAATCTATTTGATTTTAATAGTGGTAATAATATTCTAAATTTTAAATTGTTTGAAATAATTACTTATGTGTTAGATAATGTCTATAATTGGATACTTTATGAAATTTTAGACCATATAAATTTCAACTTATAATTTTTTAGTATTTTTGTGATTTTTAAACACTTTTATAATATGTTATTTTTATAAAATAACCCTACTATTAATTTTGACACTATTTATTTATTTGAATTTAAATAAAATCCAAACAGAGGATATATTCGAAAAAAAATGTTTAATACATTAATAAAATTCCATATTCATCTATAAAAGTTTTGGAGAACATTAATTATTTCATTAAATATTTATTTTAATATTTATAAAACCATTTATTTGATATTTCTCTTAATAAAACAAGTACTACATTGTTTTTGTATAATCATTTAATATACTTATTAGTTTCATAAAAATTAAAAATAAAATACTATGATGATAATAAATCTAATATATTTAAAAATAATACATTTAATATAATTTATCATCTTAAAATCACAACATGTAAATTGTTATATTTATTAAATTATGAAGGTGACAACTTTGACAGAATTTAAAATAAAATAATATAAGTGTCATAATCACTTTGATAAATCTCCAAATGGTCAAAAATTGGACCACCAGATGGTTATGGTTTAGATATACACGACCAATAAGTTTTGGTCAGTTTTTTGGGCTTTTAATGCGTATTATTATTTTCATAAAAACTATATTATTGATTTTTCACTAAATAAATAATTTCTGCATCATTAATGTATGAGCTATTAAGGTAACTAAATATCTCTTAAAAACTACAAATAAATTACCATAACAAAGAAAAAAAATTTATCTTTAAAAGGAGTATTTATAATCGAATTTATGTTCTATATAACCTTATATTAAAAATACTTTAATTATTAAAGTTTGAGTGATACATATTTCAATTTCTTTAAAATAAAATAAATTAAAGGTGTTAATCACATCCAAGTGGGTTTCAATGGATTACATTTCTAAAAAAAAATTCCTTTGGACTAAATATAATCATCCAATTATATTAGGAAAAGTGTTAGGGTAATTTTATAATATTATATTTACCCTTAATTACCTGATTTATTTTTAACTATGGTAAATAAAATTTACCGTAGTTACTATTCATAGTGCCCAAAAATAAAAGTAGCATATTAACATAATTTTTACCTACTGATTCCAAATATGGATCCATTTTTCCAAATTCAAATCACAAAAGTTGCAGAAATTAATTTAAAATTAATCCCGTCGTTATGAAAATGAGTTTTAAAAGTTAGAGCATTGCAAAAGATTGAAATGATTTTACCTATAAATTCAATGTAAAATCAATGATAATTACATAAATTATATTAAATGGTAAAAAACTATTATATTTATACTTTTAAACCATTAAATATTATAACTTATCCATATAAATTATTACGATGAATTTTTTTTAATTAAAATATAGCGTCTTTTTACTATTCATTAAAATATGAAAGTTATGCGAATAATATGAAAATTTTATCCAAAGTAAATTTTTATATCCTGATTCCAAAGAAGAATTTTATTTTCTCAAATTGAACTTATAAACATGTCAAAATCAAGATTTAATGTGGCTGTGCCATCAAAAGGAGGAAAAACTGCATTTTTTTTAAAAATACTTATTTTACCTGAAAATTTTATTTTGTTCTCATACCTTGTTCTAGAAAATATATAAGTTGAATAATAATGTTATAAAATTAAAAATATAGTTAATACTATTCATAATTTCTAGTTCATAACAACATGTCATTGTTTAGTGAAACTTGATATTGTGTACAACACAACCTACTGAGGAAGGTCGCTCTTACATGCAACACAAGACAAGAATAGTGTTTGTGTATACTACAAGATAATACGGTGATGAATATAGTGAAAGATACTCCGGGTGAAGCATACAGCACAATATTTCAAAGAAATTAAAAAATAAAATTTCGCATAAAATCTCGGGGTGTTACAAGCATTAGACTGTTCATAAATCTTATGTCATTTTCCTTGTCCTTCCTCTTCCTATTCACCATAGGGATTTTGGAATTGTCACACCCCATATCCTTATCCACTTGAAATATTAGGTTCAGAGTTTCCAATAATCTGTTATCATTATTACTAATATTATATTTCAAAAAAAAATATGGTCTTGGGAAGTGATGATAGAATGAGATATTTGTGCAACTCATTTGGAAATTTAATTATTAAGATGCACATACACACAATGTATCCAATAATCATGATTACATGTGCTCCATCAACCATAGATTCTCTAATAATAGTATTGAAATATGCCTTGGAGATTGCATACCTCTTCTGTCTCACCTCCTCTTGATATAGATCCAGAAGTTGAGACTTCATGATATATGCATCCATTTTATCATGTTGCTTCAAGAGAAAATTTGTCATGGATGATAGAATAAGGTACTGAACATCTATAGAATCATTAATATGTTTCCCATACACATATAATTTTTCATCACTCACCTTATTTATAGTCACAACTTGTAAAGGCTCTTCTAGCACATACAGTTTCCTCCCATGGTGAAGGATAACACAATGGAACCTTCACCACTCCTGGAAATTAGGGCCTGTGAAATTGTTTTCCTTATCAATTATGGATCACAATGATATGTTTGATTTATTTTTTAATACTGTTTCTAAAAATTACATGAACTTAGTTTTAGTAATTTATCTGGATAAATATAGACAAATAAATTAATTAATACTTATTAGTCTCCGACTATTTTGTCGATACCCAATATCCCTCACCATTGGATTATAAATATCATGTTTCTTGGAAATTATAGTAGCAAGGATCCATATTTCACTTCACAATACCCCAAATAGGGTTTCTTAAACAACTTTAATGGTTTTAGGTAGGCATTCAAAATTCCAACTGCATTAACTCATAGCTCCTTGATCTGTTGAGAGGACTCCCTCATCATGAAATATGTAATTCTGGATTTCAACAACATTTGCCTCTATGTTACACCATATCCTTCTAGGGAAGTAAACCCTTTATGTAAACTAAGTTACATCATCCCAAAAACTCAAATTATAATTCCTCGATAATTGAAAGAACCCCAACTGGGATTGGTCATGAACATTGAATTTTTGTTCGATTCTAATTGATGTAATGGAAGGCTATACCATATTAATATTTTATTGAATGAATTTATAATTTTTTCATAAATTTCCCCTTATTATCTTTTAACATACTTGTTATTGTAAAATGGGGATATACATAAGTGATTAACCTTATATAGATAATAATTACTCATAATCCATTTTATTTTAGTTCAATCTTGAATGCTTGTTAGTTCATCAATTATGTGAATATATAAAATATCCATAATGAATAACCATACAACCAACAGAAATAAATAAAGGGTATGATCACAAGCTTTGTTATTGGTTACTTTATCTAACAGTTGATAAACTGACCCTGACCTAGTAGAGAAACAGCTTGAATCATTTAAGGTTGATGTTTACAGCTTTCCACAAGCACACATTTGTATCTACATGGATTGGTTTTGCCTCATCTCCAAAATTGAACGTCCACCACTAGCTTGGGAGCTCCATCCATTACATATGATTTTTATCTCACATAAAGGTGTGGGGTAAACTGGGGTTTACTTAAAAAAAATTGTGGGCATATAGGACCTATATATTATTGATGATAATGCATGCATGCCAAAAACTTAATATGATAAATAAATTACAAGGAATCAAATCACATACAATGGTCTGGTCTAGCTCATGATCATCCACATACCCGCAACAAATTACATATTTAATAAAAATAAAATAAAATAAAATAATTGTTCTTATTAAGATAAATTACGATTGAATTTATTAATAAATATCATTAATTAATAATTCATTTTTATCATAATACTTTTTTGAATTTCCTTTAGACTCTCATCCATAACTATACACATAACTTGTACCTTGGTGGAAACCCGGTTAATACTTGTCCAAAACTACCCAACATGTATTTATACTTGTATGCACTTTATTCATTGTGACATCTAGCATGAACGAAGAATTATATTTGTAATAAAACATATACATGATGTGAATATATTTGAATATTACACAAATGATAATTGTATATATATATATATATATCAAACACCTATCACTTGTTGTGTCCCAAATTTATGCCCACACGAAGGTACATGTCTCAAGGGATAAATAATTCACTAATAAATTTTCAAATTTCCATAATATAGAAATGGTGAATGGAGTGTTGATCCAACTACATGGAGTGTACCCTCCTCACCGTCTATCTGATGAACACGCTTGTGGAAAAGGTGTGTGAGGTGTACTTTTGAAATTTTCCGAGTACACACCATGTCCTGAGGGCCACATACTGTGTAGACTCTACCATACACGATCACCAGCTGGACAAGACATGTATGGGATACAAGACTTCACCCAGGCCCAAATGGACTACATACCCTATCCAATGGGCCCCATGTCATATAGTCCAGCCAGCCTTGTTCCAGTTTTCCCAAGTGAAAAAGTGGTGTTAGAATTAACTACATTGTGTTTCATTAATGCACACGGCTTGAGTAATTTATGTTGGACTCACCTATTTTGATAATCCAAAATTCATGTTTAAATACTGATCATGATATAGTAAGTCATTTTCTAACCCTTTTTTAATCTGTATTTATATTATTTATCCTGAACACTCTATATTTTTAGTCTCATGACTTTGTTGCATCAACTTACAGTTTACATTTATCTAAGTACAAGTTCACTGTTAAAGGCTACTGGTAGGAGCATTTTGTTCAAGGTCACCATTATAGATCATTATCACTCTGGGTCACTATTGCTAAAAGGTCACCATTAAAGATCTACGGTCACTGTTATAAGCTACTGGTACAAGGTCACTGTCACAAGTCTACTGTTGCTCTGCTCATCAAATCGTACAGACAAAGAGTCACCATTACATGGTCACTACTATGGCAAGGCTTCTGTTAGAAGTCCACTGTCAGACTCTTACTCAAGTCTACTGTTAAGAGCTCCATAGTTCATGTCTACCACTGGACATGTCTACCGTTAGTGGAAGGTTACCTCTAGAATACTCCTACTATCAATGTAGTCCACTGTTGTTCAAGCTACCTTTAGTAGAAGTCTATTGATAGAATGAATCAGCCATTGATGAAGTCAACTATTAAGACAGTCTACCGCTGTAAAGGTCACTGTTAAAGTAGTCTGCTATTATAGAGCTACCGTTAGAAGCTTACTGATTGAAGTCTACCGCTGATCAAGCTTACTGATTGAATCCTACTATTAAAGGTCTACTGTGAGCCTATCGATGAAGTCCATAGTTGAAGAGCCTACTGTTGAAGTCTACCATGTGGCATACATCTGCTTCCAGTGTAATGATAACCTATTCATTACATTACCAAATTTTTTAATACTATCATAGCGGTCATGTCTGGAAAATTTAATGCACCTCAAATTATTTAATGATATTTTCAGGCATATCAGGAGACAATATGAGGTATGAAGAAGCTCACACATGGATGGATCATTCCATATTGTCGGCCCCTGCTAAGTTAAATAAAGTAAAGATGAGCTGGAAGAAGGATATAAATAATAGTGACATAAAGAAAAGATGTGAGACACCCCCAGCACTAGAGACATATAGTACTTGGAATATGAAGAAAGAAGTAGAGAACTCAAGCACTCATACTGAAGATCCTATAGATTCACAAAGATCTGTTGAAAGAGCATTTTTCAAAGTTGTGGTGGTATGCTTCAAAGAGATTCTGACCCAAGTAGTTGATCATATCTACATTTGGAAGTTAGAACCTAGAAGTTACGACACTCTGTTTTAGAGGAAACTTGCAGAGGAGGACCAAAACATCATTTCCTTCATTTCAAGGAGTCCAGAGCTGATCTGACAAAACACAGAGCATTCTAAACTTCTTCCTAATATCTTTAGTTCTACTATGTTTAAGTATTTTACATTTGTGAATAGTGTATATGTCATACACACACTGAATCTTGTGCTTGTACTGAGGGATACTGAAAATTCCCATATCAAGATCTCTTCACTCTTGTTTCCCACACATAATTGTGGAAGAATAATGGTGTGGCTTGATAGTTTATTTTCCAATGTAGAACTGTGGTAGAGGTTGTCAAACCAAGACAGATTGTGAAAACTGATGTAAATCCCGATACAGGATGTGTATCAATTTTTTATATAACTTCATTGTGGAAGGTGATCACCAAGTGGAGAGGATTAGGTCTTGGATTAAGACTGAACCTCTTTTTTATAATTGTTGTGTTCAACTTTCAATTACTCTGTTTTACATTTATCCGCTGCTTATATTTTCAAATATAGAAATCTGTTTTTACATTCACTCTGATAGTTAGTTCTGGTTTGTATGTATATGTGATTATTTTAGTAAACTTGTTTCAAAATTTGAATTAGTAATCATAATAATTCAAATGAGGAGTAATAAACCTTTGAGAAACCTATTGAACAATAAATCAATTATATCTCTACTGCCTTAATTAACCGGGCTATTTTAATTTGGGGCATATTAATCCAAAAAGTTTTAATAGAAATTTTAATTGGAACTCAATTCATCCCCCTCTTCAATATCCACTCCGACCGAAATTTGGTATCTGAGGGTTTTTTTCATCCCATCAAACCAGTTTTTCAAGATTTTCAATTTATTTTCAACTGTGATTTTAGTTGTATCTTAAAGATCTTAAAATTTCTGTTATATCTAAATTTTATGTTCTTTAATCTTTTATTTTTCTATGGATAGCCGAGTTGTGGGTGGTTCTACTAACAGACCACCTTTCATTAATGGAAATAATTATGGTAAGTGGAAATTGAAAATGAAAATATATCTTGAAAGCTTAGGACCTGAAATTTGGGACACAATTGAGGAATAACATATATTACCTGCTACTGCAGGGGACACATGGTCATAGGTAACTAAAAATATTTATAATAATTGTAATGAAATGAATTCCTTATACTTTTCTTTGGGTGATGAAGAATTTAATATAATATCTATCTGTAAGACTGCTTTTGATGTTTGGGATACTTTGGCTGATTATCATGAACAACCAATGTTAAAGAAATGAGATTAAATACATATACTATTAAATATGATAATTTTAAGATGAATCCTGATGAATATATCTCAGAAATGTATCTAAGGTTCAATGAGATAGTAAACACTATGAATCTTATAGGGAAACTAGTGGATAATAAAGACCAAATCATGAGGCTTCTTAGATTCCAACCTGACAGATGGAGAGGCACTTCGATATCAATCTGAGAATATTGTGACATTATCAAGATACCTGTAAAGGAGATATTTATAAAACTAATGATGTATGAAGAAGAGATTAAGGTAAATCAAGAAATAGAATAAGAACCAAGAAATAATTCAGTTTCATTCCAGACTTCTGCCTAAAAAAAGACAAAGATATGATTCAAGTACCTATAGACATTTCTACTAGTGAAGAGTCAAATTCAGACAGTGATGAGAATATGGCACAACTTTCCAGATGATTCAAAAGGTTCTACCGAAAAAAAAATTCTTTAGGAAGTCAAATTTCAAAGGAAAGTATGATCATAAAGGACAATGGAAAAAAGATATGAAGTGGAATGAGATTACAAGTGAAATATTATGCTATGAATGTAAACGAAAAGGTCATGTGAAAGGATATGTACCCAAGTTGAAATTCAAGAGAAAATATGATGAAAATGGAAAAGGTTATAAAATTCCTATGAAAGAAACTTGGAGTGATTCAGAGGGTAGTCGAGTGAATATGATGCCTCAGACTCAGAATAGAACAAACAAGCCAATCTATGATTTATGACAGAGACATCAGAGGTAACAACTAATTCCCCTGAGCATGATACTTATTATAATAGTAACTCTCATAATGATGATGATATGAATAAATAAGAATTAGTTGAATATTGTGAAATTCTTTAGGATACTTTTAATGAACTCAAGGTCAAATATAATTCATTAAAAATACAACAAGCTTAAAATTCAAATTACACATCAAATATGGATATAGAAAAAGAGAAATTTGCTAAACTGCTAAAGGAAAATACTGAGTTAAAATTATCTAATGAACAGTTAAGAAAGGATCATGAGAAGTTCACTGCTGGTAGGGATACCTTGAAATAGTTACTAGGAAAACATATTTCTCCAAAGTATAAAACTGGTCTAGGATATCAGCCAGGAAAGATACAAATTAGCAAAACCAAATTTGTTCCAAAATCTGGATAGTTTGCTACATGTTCTAGTTCTGGACCATCTTTTGAGAAACAGTTTTCTAAAGTACGTAACAAACTATTTATGTCTCAAAATTTATTTGTTGATTTTAGAAAACTTATAAAGAAAATATGGGTTCCCAAAGTTTTACTGGCTAACCTCTCTGGACCCTAGAATATTTGGGTACCAAAATTATCTCATGTTTAATCTGTTTTGCATGGATTTTGATTAAAGAGTTCATGTAAGACAATATGGTACCTGGATAGTGTATGTTCAAGACATGTCATAGGAGACTATTCTTTCTTCAAAACACTAATTAAAGTTGATGGTGGTCATGTCACCTTTGGTGACAATGAAAAAGGAAAAATCGTCGGCTTAGGCCAGATTGGTAACCCTGATACAATATTAATTTCTAAAGTACTTTTTGTTGATGGATTAAAGTACAATTTACTTAGCATATCTCAGTTATGTGATGATGGATTTAATGTTAAGTTTGAAAATGATAGATTCAATGTTTTTAACTCAAAAAATGATTTAGTTTTCACTACATGTAGAAATGAGAATTTATATGCTGTTGATCTAAATTCCTTAGCCAAAAAAATTTTCCTGCATAAATGCTTTTCATAAAGAGTCTTGGTTGTGGCACAGAAGGTTAGGACACTGCAATGTGTACTCACTTAGGAAGCTATCTAAGAATAGTTTAGTTAGAGACTTACCTAAATTATAATTTCAACTTAACAAGGTGTGTAATCCCTGCCAAAAAGGAAAACAACACAAAGTTTCTTTCAAACCAAAGAAAGAAGTTTCAAATTCTCAACCACTTGAGTTGGTTCACATCGATTTTTTGGACCATCAAGAGTTTCATGTTTAAATTGGAAGACCTATGTTTATTTTGTTGTAGATGACTTTTCTAGGTATACTTGGGTATAATTTCTAGATCAAAAAATTGAAGCATGTTCCTATTTTATCCAATATTCCAAATCTGTAGAAAATCTTAATGAACATAGAATTAAGACCTTGAGAAGTGATCATGGCTGTATGTTTGAAAATCATGAGTTTGAATCTTACTGCTCACACAATGTCTCTAGTCACAATGTTTCTGCCCCTAGGACACCTCAACATAATGGAGTTGTAGAAAGAAGGAATAAGACCCTTCATGAAATTGCCAGAACAATGCTTAATGAATATGAATTACCTATTTATTTTTGGGCTGAAGTAGTAAATACAGCTTGTTATATTATCAATAGAGTTTTAATTAGACAAGTAATAATGAAGACCCCTTATGAGATTTGGAACAATAGAAAGCCTATGGTTAATTACTTTAGAGTTTTCAGTTACAATGTTTTTATTCTTAATAATAAGGATAATCTGGACAAATTTTCTCCCAAAAGCGATGAAGGAATTTTTATGGGTTATTCTATCTCATGTAACTCCTTTAGAGTGTTAAATATGAAAACCAAATGTGTGGAAGAATCAGTTCATATCAAATTTTATGAGACTAATCCACATGGGCCTAAAACCTCTCTTTAACACCTTGAGAAATATTTTTCAATTCTGAACCTTACTGATAAAGATAGTGAATCCCCTGTAAAAGTATCCAGTTCTGGGAATTTTCTAGAATCTTCACCTACTGATTCTGAACCAACAGACATCAATGAGGAATCTAGTTCAATCCTTCATAGAGGCATTATGACTCTTAATAATCATCCTATAGATGCTATTGTTGGTGATCTAAATAAAGGAACACAAACACGAGCTTCTCTATGAAACCAGGTTGAACATCAAGCTTTTATTTCACAGCTTGAGCCCAAGAAAATTAATGATTATATCAATGATTAATTTTGGGTAATGGTTATGAAAGAATAATTAAATCAGTTCAAAAGAAACAAATCTGGGAATTAGTGGAAAGACCTAAGGACACTTTGACCATAGGCACAAAATGGGTTTTTAGGAACAAAGTTGATGAGGATGGAAATATTGTAAGAATTAAGGCTAGGTTAGTTGCACAAGGATATATTCAAGAGAAAGGAATAGACTACGAGGAGACCTTTTCACCTATAGATATATTAGAAGCCATTAGGATACTACTTTCTTATGTAGATCGTCTTAATTTTAAACATTATCAAATGGATGTTAAAAGTGCTTTTCTCAATGGATATATAGTTGAAGATGTGTTTGTTGAACAACCCCATGGTTTTACAAATCCCCATTTTTTAAATCATGTTTTTAAACTTTCTAAATAATTATATGGTTTAAAACAAGCTCCAAGAGCATGGTATGATAGGCTCATCTCTTTTCTTATTTCAAAAATTTTTACCAAAGGGATAGTTGATCCTACTCTTTTTATTAAAAGTATTTCTAAAGATGTTTTGATAGTACAAATTTATGTGGATGATATTATTTTTTGATCTTCTAAAAATTATTTATGTATTGATTTTTCAAAATTGATGCAAAATGAGTTTGAAATGAGTTTAATGGGAGAACTCAAATTTTTCCTTGGATTTCAGATCTTTCAAAATAAAAATGGCATTGTTTTCAATCAAAGTAAATATATTAAGGATTTTTAAAACGTTTTACGTTGGATGGTACTAAAGGAAGTGACACACCTATGAGTACCACTTTTAAGTTGGATGCTGATGAAGCTGGAGAACCAGTGGATCAAAACAACTACAGAGGTATGATTGGGAGTCTACTCTATCTTAAAGATAGTATACATGAAATTATGTTTAGTGTATGCATGTGTGCCCTCTTTCAATCCAATCCAAAAGAGTCTCATTTAACTGTTGTAAAAAGTATTTTTAAATATCTCAAACATACTCACAACTTAGGACTATTTTATCCAAAAGGACAATCATTTGATTTGTTGAGTTATTCTGATGTTGATTTTTCTGGTTACAATTTACATAGAAAAGAACCTCTAGGACATGTCACATTTTAGGCAACTCGCTAGTATCATGGTGTAGTAAGAAACATAATTCTGTTGCATTATCCACTGCCGAAGCTGAATACATAGCTGTTGGTAGTTGTGGTGCTCATATTCTATGGATGAAACACACTTTACTAGACTATGGATATCAATTCAAACATGTATCTATAAATTTTTAAAATACAAGTGCTATTAACATTTCCAAAAATATGGTATCTCATTCTAGGACAAATAATATTGATGTGAGACATCAGTTTTTGAGGGATAATTATCAAAAGGGTGATATCACTCTTGAATTCATTAGCACTGAACATCAATTGGCTGATATATTCACCAAGCCTTTGAACTCCGAGAGGTTAAATTACATCAATCATGAGTTAAGTATGATTAATTTCAGTATAGGAAACCTCACTGGTGTACCTCACTATTAAACCTCACTGATACACATCACTGTTGGACCTCACTGATACACCTCACCGGTAGACCTCACTGATACACCTCACTATTAAACCTCACTGATACACCACACCGTTGAACCCCACCATTGCACCTCACTGCTGTACCTCACTGTTGGATACCTCATTGTTTGATTTTTACCATTTATTTTAAGCGCAAATCCTATCCGTTTTATTCCTATTCATTATTTCTATTTTATTTTGTTTTAATCCCTAAATGATAAAACTAAAGTCTATGAACATATCTCAATCCAACTTCTTTCATCAATATTGAACCTTTCTCTCGAAATCTCTAAACCCTAACTCTCCTTTTGATCTCTTGAACCCCGTTGAACTTCCATGGCTAGAACCAAGTGACCCCAACAGTCAATGAGGATATCCCAAGGACAAAGAGGACTCGAGCCGAGTCTAGTGGCACCAGTAGTACCTCGATGGGACCTATCAACCCGCATCTAACAAACAGAGAAATCTTGGCTGAGAAGGAGCGGAGTGAAGAATGGCTGCTATCGATCCAGTCATTAGTACTGGAAGCACTAGAAGCCCAAGGATGGACCGAATTCTTTTCCAATAACAATAGGCCATACAACCCGAATATTGTGAAAAAATTCTATGAATACCTAAAGTTAGAAGAGGAAGATGATGTGCATATGTTGGTATCTAGAGTCAATGGTAATGAAGTCAGTTTTTCATGTGCTGAGTGGGCTGCCTGTTTGAGAGTTCCTCATGAAGGAGTTTATGAATACTATTCTAGAGTGTCTCCTCCAGACAGTGAAATTTTTGAGTATGAAGAAGAACATGAAGACCTGACAGGAAATGGAAAATCAAGGAAGATTATTGCAGTTGAGATGAATGGAGAAGATAAAATTTTGTTTAAATTCATTCATCTTACTCAGCCACTACTGCAAGAAACTGGAAACCCGTAACATATGCTGCGCCAAGCGCTAGGTCAGCCAACTGATGTGAAATCAGTTGTGACCTCCTATGCACGAGTCCATCCTACGCTGTCTGGGTCTCTCTTTTACTGACAAAAGAGAACCACATTCCATCACTGCGGACACACCACACCCTTCACCTAAAACAGTAAATTTGGGCATAAACTGTGGATAGCCATTCCATACCAAGAATGACATCGTAAGGCCTCGACGCAACCACCAAGAGGTTCCAATCGAAACTCTCACCTCCAAAAGTCAGGTCACACTGTCTACAGAGGTGTGTGATATCTGAATCTTCTCCAGTCGGTGTTTCTAAGTGTAAGGGTCGAGTCAACAACTCAACTGGAATCTCAAGGTCTCGAACAAGATAAGAAGCCAGAAAGGAATGACTAGAACCTATGTCTATCAATATGGCATCCAAAGTAGAAAAGACACAGATAGTACCTCTAATCATTTCGGGAGTACCTGGGTCATAAGCCTCTACCGCCAGCAGCTGTCCCTGCCTCTGTCCACCAGCTCACTGGGCCTGGGGTGGACCTCCTGGGGGTGGTGGTGGCAAAGGGTCACATCGCCGACCACCTCCAGTTGCTCTCCTAGCTCCTCTACCACGTCCGCTGCCCAAAGGATCTTTCTTCTTGACACGTTGCCTCTGCCTAAGTGGTCCATCCACTTCTCTCGTGTCCGTAGTACGGCGGGTCGGGCAATCTCGAGCGAGATGTCCCCTTCCATCACATGAGTAGCATCGCCTCTCTTGAGGCTGGATCAATGCACCATGCGAACCCTATATGGAAGATCCCCTATCATGGGATCTCTTCTGAAAACTTCTCCCACGCCTGGGTCCCTGACGTCGTCTCCCTACTGCCGAGGTCTCTACTGCAGCTCACCCACTACTGACATCTGTCGGCTATCTCTGCTCTGCCAAGAAGTTCTCGACCACCAGAGCCCTCTTGAGCACCCCAGCATAAGTAGGAATTCTCATAGGGATGATAATAGCTCGGATATCACTGTGCAATCCTCGCTCAAAAGTTTGAGCTCTGAAGTAATGATCTCTGACCATATCCATAGAGTACTGCGAGAGGTCAGTAAATCTCGATGAATAGTCAGCCATTGTCATGGTTCCCTATTAGAGCTGAAGAAGATTCTGTATGCATACTGATCTCAGGGTAACTGGTGAAAATGCCTCTATGAAGAGACACTCAAACTCTGACCAAGCGAGTGTCGCCTTGTCGTGAGTCTGGATATCCAAACTCCACCATTGTCCTACCAAGCCCTGCAAAGGGCTCGCTGCCAGGATCACCATCTGGTATGTCGGATTCCTGTCCAAACAGAAGAATATAGTCACTACCTCAAGCCAGTCCTCTGCTTCATAAGGGTCAGGATCACCTCGAAACTTGAGGGGTCTCTATCTCTGGAACTCGTGGAGTGTGCTCAGCCTGCGCTCCTCCTCCATTGGTACAGCAGGCACTAAACACTGCTCCACCGGTGGCGGGATAACTAGCCCACCACCTGGTGGTAAAACTAGGTGATCTGGTCCCTGTATTGAGGCTTCACCACTGAGGGGGCCATCCTCGTAATCAAGCTGCTGGATCCTAGCGGGTGGGCATCGCGGAGGAATCCTATTAAAGAAACAAGATGTATCTCAGTTAGTGAGTATATCTAGAGAGATGACTCAAAAAGGACATGGAAACTAAAACCCATTAATATATGATGCATGTACCATTATTCTCCCTATAACTAGTGTTCTCATGTTCTGAGTCAAAAAGCAAGTTATCAGAGTCCTGTTGTATGGATACGTCGGCCGCCCGCACCAACACTGGGGTCCCTGGCCTGAAATCTGAACTCGAAACACTTAACATTATTGCCCCAAACTAACTCATAGACTCTCGGTCCTAAGGTAGAACTGACCAACTCTGATACCACTATGTCACGACCTGTCCCAGTGGGGCCCAAGCCGAAACTCCCCAATCCCACCTCCAATAGGCCAGGGGCTGGCGACTAGCATCGAGTAGGCATACTACAAACATGGGAGGCATTGCCTATAAACCTGTACACATGCACACACATCTCTAATCCCACAAAGCTGAAAAGTAAAAACTACTGAAAGAAAAAGATGCATGCATACACTAAACCCAACCACGGAGTACGACAGGAATGTAAAGTACAAGAAAGTAATCCCTGGGCCAAAACTACAGGCCCACCAAAAAGAAAGTCTGTAACAAAGTCCAACCTGTAAGGAAAGGTACTCAGACTGCAATCTGTAGTCGTAGGAACAAACCTCGGCCTGACTGATCTCACTAAGCTCCATCCTGCCCTGGTCCACCTATAATCCTATCAATGGCTCGCTCGTCTGCACAAGACATGACACGTGTGGTCAAAGCCCATGTAGGGGTGAGTATAACAATATCCAGTAGGACACCTCGAAACCACAAAGGAAATACAAAAATGGAAAATACCACAAATGAAAGATAGAGTCAGCTCCACATAGTATATGTCTATAGAACATATAACAAGAAATATCCAGATATACTCATACACAAACGACCATCGCGATACTGCCAATAGGATCCAGCTCGAAGATTCCACTAAGTATGCAATCGGGAGAACACACTCCTAGGTCTGAAGAGATAGAGATATGATGTACTCGTTCTGGGAGAACACACTCCACACGTACTTGGGAACATGATTCTTAGATGAGGATCACAACCAAAAGCCATGGGGTTATTCCGACAACTCAGTCTGAGCTAATCCGCTAAGCAGAAGATCGGCGCCCGAGTAAATTTGGTCACGTCGATACCAAGAACTCTACCTATGGTTCCAGGAATGAATAGAGGATGCAAATCTACATCTCATAGAGGGGATTTCAAAAACTCTATTCAGGAAGACCTGCTGAAGTGATCATACTCCCGTGTATAGGAAATGATACTAAAACCCTCTGGGGAAAAACCATTGGTACGAACCCTAAGAACCTAGTCCAAGTCACAGAAGACAAGTGGCTCAAGCCATGAATAAAAGGTTACACGATGTGTAGTATGGTTACACGCCGTGTTCCTTGTCCCCGGGTACTGCTCGTGTAAAAGGCTTGTATCATTCATTCAAGCCGTATAAAACCAAACTACACAGCCTTTAGAAAAGGTACACACTGTGTTCCTTGACCCCAGGTAATGCCAGTGTCATTTGGCTTGTTGGGTAGAAAGAAACTACATGGTGTTTAGAAGAGGTACACACTGTGTCCGAGCACTTGGGCTCACTCTGTGTACGCTGTCCATGTGCCCGTACATGGTCTCTGCCTGTGTCTGTGTCGCCAGCTCGTGTACCTGTACACGGGGTATCCCATGTATCTAGCTGGGTCTGGCCGGGGAGGGGTATACACGGCGTGTCTTTAGACGTGTACCCTGCCCGTGTCCATGTACTCCCGGAGTACACGTTATGTAATCCCGCCGATGAACACACGCCGTGTAGACCATACTGCACGACATGTAGTCGGGAAAATTCTAGAAGTGTCGTCTTCCACTGCGCGCCTCGGCTAATCCTCCGGATCTTGATCCAACCACCCGACCATCACGAAACTCCGGATTTGGGGTCGTACCGCCCCTACAAAACCGATTACATCAGTTTCGGGCTTCCGATCGGCCCTAAAAATGCATCCCGATCAATCCTCACAAAAATGCTCGAAGAACGGGAACTTCCAAACCACGTCGATTTTTCCGCCGCCATCGTTGTCGCACTTCCGTTAGGTCATCCTGATGTTGGATCTTCGATTTCAGATCGTTGCACCAACAGAAGAATGTGCAACAATCAATTTTCCCCAAGAATGCGAAGAACGCTCATGAAGAATGCGTTGGAATCGAGAGAGAAAAACACAACAATTGAGAGGGACGAACCTCGATCGATGTTCGTGTCGATCTTGGTTCATCACTGTTAGAAAGGTTGAATGAAAACCAAAACAACTCAAGAATCAAAACCCCATGATTCCCTCAAATATCCCATCCCACAATAATGATCGATCCATGGGCTAATCTATTTGTGGATTAGTCCGCGTTCGTCATGGAATCAAAAATGGGGAAGAAAAATCACAAACAACATCCTACCTGGATTTCCACGGCGTTCGTTGGCAAAGATCCGATCACCGTGTCATCGTCGCTGCGTCGGGAGGTTTTCTCCAGAGCCTCTGGAGCCACCAAGGGTTTCAGGGTTATGAGGTTTGTAACCCTGGACCCTGCGCAAGCCTTTCTTTAAAAGGAAGATAAATGCATCAAAATATTTAAGAGAATATCGCTGTAGAAATAAAATATTTCTATTAAACATTTTATTACTCTTATGTCCAAAAACTATATTTCACCACCGACCTACGCTGGCTGATGTTAGGCCTCGCCTAAGGTAAAAACGTTTTTCTGAATGCAATGATGCCCTCAGATTTTTGATCCGAGCACCTGTTCATGAGTTATTCCAATTTTTTAGTAAAACTACACGGGCACGTTATTTAATTATTAAATTAAATTTAAACATTTGTTCTGGGATCACTGGGCCTCGGAAATGCATGCCACCTCAGATCCTGGTCTTGAATTAATTCCCAAATAATATTAAAATAATACATGGAAAAATCTGGGACATTACAATTAGGTCATGGCTTAAGACTAAACCTCTTGTTTAAAATTGTTGTTTTCAACATTCAATTATTTTGTTTTACATTTATCCGCTGCTTATATTTTCAAAGACATAAATCTATTTTTACATTCACTCTGATAGTTAGTTCTATTTAGTGTGTATATGTGATTCTTTTAGTAAACTTGTTTCAAAAGTTGAATTAGTAATCATACATATTCAACTGAGGAGTAATCAACCTTTGAGAAACCTACTGAACAATAAATCATTTATATCTCTAATGCATTAATTAACTAGGCTGTTTTAATTTGGGGGGTTTTAATCCTAAAAGTTTTAATAGAAATTTTAATTGGAACTCAATTCACCCCCCTCTTGAGTATCCACTCCGACCAACAATTTATGGATTACTCTTTATGTACTGAACACAAATACACAATGTGTGATCCAGATTACACGGTGTGTATGGAAGATGACAATGCATGTAACTCTGAATACATGGAATGTACAATCAGGTTACCTACATAGAATCATTAGCACCTCATGATGAGATCCTCAATTTAAATTTAATCATAAAATTATTGGATTTTTCTAGATCTGTGAGAAACGAAATAGGAAGAACAGATCACGAAATTTTTATTATATTAATGATTAAAAATGAACTGGATAACTAAAAAATTAAAGATTAATGAATCAATGAATTAATTAAATAATTATAAATAAAAATATTTCCCCTATGATACTAATTGTATGGTCCAGGAATAGTGGAAGACTAGGATAGGCGTGTACCCCACTTTGTAAATTTCCATGATCGATGATTAACCATAGATCCATACAATGAAAAACCAGTATCTATATAATTAAGTCAATGATAAGAGAAAAATGAGAGAAATGAGAACTAAGAAGAGTGGATCAACATATTTTGTTTATAATTAATTTAAATAAATTGTTTATTAACCTCCAAGTTGATTCTTTCTTCGTTTATACGTTCGACCATGGGTCTGAGGTGTGGCATCATTGAGATGAAGAGTCCATGGATATGAATCCTCTAGTGGTGTTCGACACCTGCTCCATTTATCTCTTGATGTCACAAAATGAGTCTCTGGGTGAAAACATAGAATATCCTTGTGCTTTTAATGTCCACCTTTGTTCACCTTGAGATACTCTTCCAAAGAATTCTCCTAGATTCATTGGAGGAGGGTTTATATCATCCTTGAGAGTGTTCTTGTGGAGTGAAGATTTCTCTAGGATTGAGATATTTTTTACAAGGTTGTTTTGAAAACAACCATTGGTTAGACGGTGGAATGACCCCTTGGATAATTAGAGAATAATAAAATGAAATGGAATTTAATTCACCGGGTTATAATAAATAATTAGCACAAGTGTCATTACATATTTTATTATTCCACATGAAACACTATGTCAAATAATAATAGTTGTGCTATTATTTCCATGACATGTGTTTAAAATACACGTTATATTTAAATATTATTTAACCACATAATATTTTATATTATTTCTCACCAGACCAATAAATTGGTTCAACAATCCTCCACAATATTTATTGGGCCTTTAGTAATGAATATTTTTTTATTAAATAAATATAACTACATTATTCAAGGATAAATAAATATTCTGCCTGCAATATATTCTCTCAAAAAACTAGTTATAAAAAAATATGATCAGGCATACTTGAGTAATTATTAAACCACAACCCAGAATAATATTTATTCAAATTGTTAAATGAAAATTTAATTATCTATGATACTGGATACGCATAGTGTGCGACCCTTTAGGCCTCTTTCTTGTTTTCATTAGGGTATCTTGAATAAAGTCCAAGATTACTGTCTAGAAATGGGTCAAGTCACCCAATATAAGGAAGTTGATGTTGGAACAACATGTCACCTCATACGAATGCTTATGGTGTAATATAATCCAGTTTTCTCGATATCTCCAATCAAGCAGATTACATGCAAGTTCCATCAACCATTATGCTAAATTTATAATTATTTGACTACCCAAAATTGATATTTTTTAGAGAACACCATGGCCATGAACATATTTAGTATATATCATTTACATAAAAGGTCCTAAGATATCTAATTTTATAGAATTTAAAAATCTTTTCTTTCATTTTTCATTAATGAAGTATTACTCATGACACACCCAACATATCCTACCTCACCGCAAATATCTGTCGTCGTGGTTTTCTTTAATAAATCTATGTACATGAGTCATAATTCATATTAATAATAATCCTAATGTCTAAGGACCAATACACATGTTCAAAAATAGGAACATCCAATGACACTTATGAATGTGGATTTCCTAATTCCAGGCTTGTTCTCATAATATCATCCTAGATATTACCAAGGGCTCTCTCCATGAGAAGGTGCCTCCAAGTTTCATGAGTCCCCACCCCTGATAGCCTGTATCATTGTTTTCCCATCAAAAGATATCATCTAGCCATAGAACACGTATTTAGTAATAGTTTCATGGAACTTCTAGGTTCACATCATATTATGGATCCACTATGACCTTCTAATGCAACATCTATTCTTTGGATATTATCAATTAATATGTCAAGCATATGAAAAATAATGATGTGATAAAGAGTCTATTAATATTCAACCAATGAATACAAGTTCATATTAAAGTACAAAAAATCTAGATTCTAGGGCATCAACTTCAACACACAACACCTTAGTATGATTTGGGTCATCGTTAGTATGTTTTCCCCATTCCATATTCTTTTGTTCAGAATCATGGAAATTTGATTCACATGACTTATATTATTACAATTTCAGTGGTCCCAATGTCCCCCTCATGTAATTAATTCATTTAAGAATTAATTTAAAACTAAATGTAATCCTACACCCTAGTAGGGGTACTTAAAACTAGACTTCACCCTAATTCTGGGATGAAAGACTCTAAACTATACAATATTTGAACTCCTAGTAGCAGGACTCTAAATTGAAAAACATATCATATACTAGAATAAAATCCATAAAATAAATATCTTCTCATGTACTTGTATAATGAAATCAAATTATGTATCATTTTTCATCCTTACCACAATACGTTAAACCACACATATTATGTCCTTACCAAATGATGTTAAAACTACATGGAAGATATATTTACTACATGATGTTAAAATAAACATATAGTGTTACTTCATGAATGATATATTACCCTTAGTAGATGGTCCATGCTAGAAGAACCAAAACTATTTAATAATAATGGTCTAGTTTTAATGAACATAAAAACCAATTTAATGAGACATAATGATATGTAGGTTGAAAACCCCAAAATGGAACCTAGGGAAAAAGTTCATTCTCTACTTTTTGTATATTCACTTTGTGTAATTTCGTTATTATTGACCATTTAAAAAAAGGGAAAAGAATAAAACCTATGAATGAAAATTCTTATAAGATGGATTCTTTAGAAAACATAATTACATACCAACTAAATAAAGAGTCCACCCCTTTGTTAATAGATGTTCCATAACCATTGCTCCCACTCAAATTACCAGTCATGAATCCCCAATGGGGAAAATCCACCCATTCAAAAACATGGATAAAACCCCAAAAGTATAATTCTTGGGGATACCTCCAGGCACATCTAGTATCATTTTGTGGCATACCTTCCAATGTGAAGGATGGGCTAAAAGGATCTCACACTGTTGTGAACCTATCAGGAAGGAAACCTTTATGGGTGTATAGTGGTTGGATATGCCCCATTATAAAAGATGAATATTTTTTATCTAGGACATACATGAAACAAGTGATACTATGGTCATATCCTCTCTTAACATCTCAGTCATTATGGTGAGCATTATAGCATCCCATATTTTTATAACATAACTTTCATTCCATTACACGGAACAGAGGATCTTTAAGGTTTAGTGTCTTGGAAACAAGGAACATAAGACATGAAACAAAAAAAACATTCTTCTTAAACACATGAAAGGATTCTCCTCATGTTCACCCTAGGCTCATTACTGCATCTCATAACCTGGGGACATACATCAAAAGAAAGGGTGAGCAGAAGGCCCAGCAAGGGAAACAAGTGAAACATTTTACATATGAACTTGAGATACATCAATAATGTCATGAAAAGAACTTTAAGGCATGAAAATGAAATCATGAGGCATATCATAATAAAAATAAAACTTTTTCATAACTTGAAGATGTGGCTACATCATTTAACATAGACAATCATGAACATATCACCAAGGTCCATCCCCAATGTTTCTTTTGAAAATTACCAGGGTTATTCACCAAGTTATCGTGAAAATTGTAATCTCTAGTGGTTACATCATTACCCAATGCATTGGAGCACTATCAGGGCGCACCCTTAAATTTGCCTTTATTATCATGTGAGCCACATATATCATCATCAAAACATTCATAAATAACCCATATATCATAAAATAAATGGGTTTCATTTCATAATCATAACGTTTTAAAAACTGCTTTAAAGACATGATCTTTAGGTCACTTTAAACCCACGGAAAGGGAAAGAGGGTTTCATGTATGTAAATGCCAGAATTTAAAATAGAACATTTTGATATATATGTGAATACCCCTGTAGAAATAAGATCTTTTAGAATTCACTTTATAACATAAAATAATTTTGAGAAAAGAGAGAGAGGCACTTTGAGACGAAAATTATGCAGCATACCGGCTATGTTTCGGGGTTTTAGAAAACATTGAGAAGAGAGGCGAAAGGGGTCAAACATTCATAAATGACCCATAAAACATTAGAGGGACAAAATAAAAGGGATTTAAGAACATGGTAATGAAATTTGAAAATATACCATATGAAATGAAGAACATTAAAGGAAGAAAAAAATAAGATTTCTCTTGTGAGAATTCGGCAGCCTAACGGCGTCACTTCAACTTCAACAAAATTGAATTGACAAGGTCAAATAGGGTCTCTCATAATATAAACATAAGAGTCCAGTATTATAGATATAGATATCATACCCCAACATAATAGAAAGGAACTTGAAAGAATTGACGTGAAAGTAGAACTTCAAAACGAGAAGGGTGAAGAACCACTTAAAAATTCGGCAGCCTAATGGCGCCACTTAAAACTTCAAAATACTGAATTTAAGAGATCAAATGGGTTCTCTAATCATATGGTCATAAAATATCAATATGATAGATATAGAGATCATACCCCAACATAACCAAAAGGAACTTGAAAGAATTGACATGAAAGTAGAACTTCAAAATGAGAATGGTGAAGAACCACTTAAAAATTCGGCAGCCTAACGGCGCCACTTAAAACTTCAAAATACTGAATTGAAGAGATCAAATGGGGTCTCTCATCATATGTTCATAAAAGATCAGTATGATAGATATAGAGATAATACCCCAACATAACAAAAAGAAACTTGAAATAATTGACATGAAAGTAGAACTTCAAAATGAGAATGGTGAAGAACCACTTAACAATTTGGCAGCCTAACGGCGCCACTTAAAACTTCAAAATACTGAATTGAAGAGATAAAATGGGGTCTCTAATCATATGATCATAAAAGATAAGTATGATAGAAATAGAGATCATACCCCAGAATAACAAAAAGGAACTTGAAATAATTGACATGAAAGTAGAACTTCAAAATGAGAATGGTGAAGAACCACTTAAAAATTCGGCAGCCTAGCGGCGTCACTTCAACTTCAACAAAATTGAATTGACAAGGTCAAATATGGTCTCTCATCATATGAACATAAGAGTCCAGTATGATAGATATAGAGATCATACCCCAACATAATAGAAATGAACTTGAAATAATTGACATGAAAGTAGAACTTCAAAACGAGAAGGGTGAAGAACCACATAAAAATTCGGCAGCCTAACTGCGCCACTTAAAACTTCAAAATACTGAATTGAAGAGATCAAATGGGGTATCTCATCATATGGTAATAAAATATAAATATGATAGATATAGAGATCATACCCCAACATAACAAAAAGGAACTTGAAATACTTTACATGAAAATAGATTTTGCAAAATAAGAAGGGAGAAAGAATCCGTTACAAAAATTTCGGCAGCCTAACGGCGCCACTAAAAACTTCATAAAAAGCAATAATGAGAGTAAGAGGGGATATCTCATTATATGAACATGAAAAGGGAAGTAAGCGGGGTATAAAAGAACATCCTCCAACATAAGAACATGGATCATAAAAGGAATGACATAAAAGAGATTACTTGAAATGAAGGAGAGAGGTCATATCCCTTACCTTAAAACGTAACTCTTAAAACTCAATGGTTTGGACCTTGAGGGCTTGGGGGCACCTTGGGAGGACTAATTTGGAGGTAAGGAGAGCAGAACATCGTTGGGGGAGAGTGGGGAGTCGAATGTATGAGAGGATGGTTTGGTATTTATAGGGAAAGTGAGGGGACAAGGCATTAATGGCCAAGGGACACCTCATTAGTGGTTTTGGAAAAACCATGGGCTTGCCCATGGTATTTGCCCATGGTATTGGCCACTTGGGACACCTCATACCTTATCTTACTATTCATAAGTCGACCATATTGATTACATACTTAATACATCATTTAATGATGGCATTAAACACCCGTAACTTAAAAACTGTATTTTCACTATTCATCGAAAATTCAACTTTCTCAGAATAGTCCCAAAATTTCACCTTAACCAAATATCAATGTTATGATTTCAAAAATTAAATCCATTTTATAAAAATAATTTTCTAAATATTTTTAATTAAATTTTTAATTAAAAACACTATTCATCGAAACTTTATTTATTTTTCAGAAAAATCCCCAAAAATTACCTTAACATAATATCGATACTCTGAGTTCAAAAATGAAGTCCATTTTATAAAAATAATTTTCTAAATATTTTTAATTAAAATTTTAATTGAAAAACACTATTCATCCGAAAAAACTAATACTTGAATAATAATTTATGAAACCGTCATTTAACCATTTTATTGAATCACATTACTTAATCGAAGTGCCTCGATTATTTTAATACTTTCTTTAAGTGAGATTACTAATCCATTTGGACACATTATTAATCCTAATCATAAAATAACTATTCATAATTTACTATTCATCAAAAATCAAGTTGATCTTATTAGACTCTAAATTTCGTACTAAACATAATTATAGAAGACCATTTTTTGAAAATCATTACACATTTTTAGTTATTTAGGGTTTACATAAACATATTTAAAATATCCTTTTTCTAAAATTCATCAAAAATATGCATACTATATTTATCCGGTCATTTGAAAATTCATAAAAGAAATCGAAATTTTTTATTTAAAACAATGGATTACACAAGACAGTTACGGTCTCCTTACATAGACCCTTATCACACCAGCATAGGACCTAAGTGTAAGGTGTGCTAAGGTGAGAGAATCCGAGGGAGGCTCGGCCAACATCGCACGAGTAGTAATTTCTATCAGTTTGAACTTCTCGCGCAGGCGATCCCGTTTTAGCATTATACGATGAAGTTCAGCTTGGGTTTGGTCCAGAGCAAAGCCCAGTGGTGCTACCTCCTTCCCAAGTTCTGTTAGATGGGCTTCGATCGGTCCAAGACTACTGGGTGAGGCCATCAAATCTTCTTTCTATATTAATTAACCAAGATTGGTTGTATTTAGAGACAATAGTCATAACGTTTAGTTTCCTACGGTCATATTGACCAATGGTCAAATAACAGTCAAAAACCAACAGTCTCATTTTAATTATACTCATGTTATCAAATGTAACATTTTTGTTGAGTATAAAAATAAAACAAAATAACACATAAAATTAGGAAACAATATTTATTTAAAATTTCGGGTCGTTACAATCTTCCCCCCTTAAGAAATTGCTTCCTCGCATTTTTTTAAAATTGGATTTTGAAATTTCATTGAAAGTCCCACATTGGAAAAGGAGTCAGTAAAACTATTACTTTAAAATAAAGAAAGGGAAGTACAAAGGTCACCCAAGTTAACCCACACTAGGATTCCATGTAGGAAAACATGGACATGGAGGAGAAAACCAAGGGTCAAGTTCTGAGGGAGAGTGATAGAGAACATGATTAGGAGAAATTTAACCATAAGAAAATCCCAAAATTATGATGTGTGTAAACGGTCTTTGATTACCTAGTAGGAAACGTAAAACAACAACATTTTTGTTTTACGTTTCTTTTCATAATTTTGAGGAATTCATTTACTACATAGAACAAAAACATAAGAAAATATACCTACCTTCAAGTAGAGTTTCATCCTTTAATAAGTCCCTACCAATACTAATCATTTCTCCAAATAATGAGACTTCAAAAATGCTTGGCCTCATAAAAGCACAAGAATCATCTTCTAGAGAATCACATAATCTACAAAAGATTAACTATCTATTTCTTCTATCTTTAAACATTATCCCAGAAACAGAAAGGTTAAGGTAAAACAACTCTTCAAAAAGAAACAATCCCATAGGAATGGAAACTACTTTTAAATCTCCAAAGTTCCATGGTACTACCCAAAGTTCATCATATACCATTCTATAAATAACGGTCCATAAAATTCCTCAAAATAAACCAAACTAAGATTGAAACCCAAATACAAGAAGGATTTGATAACATAGTCTTCCAAAACAACTTCATTGTTCATCTCCAGACAACATCAACCACTCCTAACATATTATAAAAAAAGTAGCTAACCTAAACATATTTTACCCAAGATAGGTTAATCATTCCATAAGTAACCTAAATTACTATAAGTCCACCTTAAATTCATCAATTCTTCAAAATATAAGTCAACCATACTCCTCAATGAAAATACTATAGTAATCTATTTACCTCGATCATATAGGGTCCCCAAAATAGTGAATGTCTTCCAAAATAATAATCATCTTTTAATCCCATAATCATCTCTGTCATATTAATACAGAAATTGTCGCATTTCCTATCACATTGGTTGTTGGGACACGTTATTCCATTTCCCACCATTAACTAAGAAGAGAAAGTATAATTAGAGGCTTAAATACTTAACCAATAATCATGAAAAGGAACCTAAAGCATATAAGGATAACTTATAGAAGAAAAGTATACCCTAACTTGTGATCCCCTAGGTTCCCATCTAGGTTATCCATGATCATATATTCTTATGTGAATCTTTATTTTATTTTATCTTTGTTCCTTTAAAAATGGTTCATACCAAGATTATGAATTTACCAAAGCATATCCCCTGGGAGTGTCGTAACCAAGAGTGCAGCAAGGCTCGTTGTCGTGTACCAGTTCCCGTTCGAGTCTAGCTCAAAGCGGTGTTTTTGGTTTTTACCCCTATGTACATCTATGCCAGAGCCATCTCTACCTGCTCGTATCCAGACAGGGATGTATTTGCTTAGCAACCCCTTACTCAATACTCACCAAAATACCAGGAAGATTTCCTATATTTAAACATTTCCATAGGGTTCTTCCTAGAGTTTTCAAATCCTAATTTCCACAAATAACTAAACCATCCTTTGATACCAACTATAGCATCCCGTCTTTTTATAACATAACTTTCATTCCATTACACGGAACTGAGGATCATTAAGGTTTAGTGTCTTGGAAACAAGGAACATAAAACATGAAACAAAAAAAAACATTCTTCTTAAACACTTGAAAGTATTCTCCTCATGTTCACCCTAGGCTCATTACTTCATCTCATAACCTGGGGACATACATCGAAAGAAATTGTGAGCAGAAGGCCCAGCAAGGGAAACAAGTGAAACATTTTACATATGAACTTGAGATACATCAATAAAGTCATGAAAAGAACTTTAAGGCATGAAAATGAAATCATGAGGCATATCATAATAAAAATAAAACTTTTTCATAACTTGAAGATGTGGCTACATCATTTAACATAGAAAATCATGAACATATCACCAAGGTCCATCCCCAAGGTGTCATTTGAAAATTACAAGGGTTATTCACCAAGGTATCGTGAAAATTGTAATCTCTAGTGGTTACATCATTACCCAATGCATTGGAGCGCTATCAGGGCGCACCCTTAACGTTGCCTTTATTATCATGTGATCCACATATATCATCATCAAAACATTCATAAATAACCCATATAGCATAAAATAAATGGGTTTCATTTCATAATCATAACGTTTTAAAAGCTACTTTAAAGACATGATCTTTACGTCACTTTAAACCCACGGAAAGGGAAAGAGGGTTTCATGTATGTAAATCCCAGAATTTAAAATAGAACATTTTGATATATATTTGAATTCCCCTATAGAAGTAAGAGCTTTGAGTATTCACTTTATAACATAAAATAATTTTGAGAAAAGAGAGAGAGGAACTTTGAGACGAAAATTATGCAGCATACCGGCTATGTTTCGGGGTTTTAGAAAACATTGAGAAGAGAGGGGACATGGGTAAAACATTCATAAATGACCCATAAAACAGTATAGGGACAAAATAAAATGTATTTAAGAACATGGTAATGAAATTTGAAAATATACCATATGAAATGAAGAACATTAAAGTAAGAAAAAAAAAAGATTTCTCTTGTGAGAATTCGGCAGCCTAACGACGTCACTTCAACTTCAACAAAATTGAATTGACAAGGTCAAATAGGGTCTCTCATCATATGAAAATAAGAGTCCAGTATGATAGATATAGATATCATACCCCAACATAATATAAAGGAACTTGAAAGAATTGACATGAAAGTAGAACTTCAAAACGGGAAGGGTGAAGAACCACCTAAAAATTCGGCAGCCTAACGGCGCCACTTAAAACTTCAAAATACTGAATTGAAGAGATCAAATGGGGTCTCTCATCATATGGTCATAAAATATCAATATGATAGATATAGAGATCATACCCCAACATAAAAAAAAGGAACTTGAAAGAGTTGACATGAATGTATAACTTCAAAATGAGAATGGTGAAGAACCACTTAAAAATTCGGCAGCCTAACGGCGCCACTTAAAACATCAAAATATTGAATTGAATAGATAAATTGGGGTCTCTCATCATATGGTCATAAAAGATATGTATGATAGATATAGAGATTTTACCCCAAAATAACAAAAAGGAACTTGAAAGAATTGACATGAAAGTAGAACTTCAAAATGAGAATGGTGAAGAACCACTTAAAAATTCGGCTGCCTAACGACGCCACTTAAAACTTCAAAATACTGAATTAAAGAGATAAAATGGGGTCTCTCCTCATATGATCATAAAAGATGAGTATGATAGATATAGAGATCATACCCCAACATAACAAAAAGGAACTTGAAATAATTGACATGAAAGTAGAACTTCAAAATGAGAATGGTGAAGAACCACATAAAAATTCTGCAGCCAAACGGCATCACTTCAACTTCAAAAAAATTGAATTGACAAGGTCAAATAGGGTCTCTCATCATATGAACATAAGAGTATAGTATGATATATATAGAGATCATACCCCAACATAATAGAAAGGAACTTGAAAGAATTGACATGAAAGTAGAACTTCAAAACGAGAAGGGTGAAGAACCACTTAAAAATTCGGCAGCCTAACGGCGCCACTTAAAACTTCAAAATACTGAATTGAAGAAATCAAATCGGGTCTCTCATAATATGGTCATAAAATATCAATATGATATATATAGATATAATACCCCAACATAACAAAAAGGAACTTGAAAAACTTTACATGAAAATAGATCTTTCAAAATGAGAAGGGAGAAAGAATCTGTTACAAAAATTTCGGCAGCCTAACGGCGCCACTTAAAACTTCATAAAAAGAAATAATGAGAGTAAGAGGGGATATCTCATTATATGAACATGAAAAGGGCAGTAATAGGAGTATAAAAGAACATCCTCCAACATAATAACATTGAGCATAAAAGGAATGACATAAAAGAGATTGCTTGAAATGAAAGAGAGAGGTAAGATCCCTTACCTTAAAACGTAACTCTTAAAACTCAAAGGTTTGGACCTTGAAGGATTGGGGGCACCTTGGGAGGACTCCTTGGGAGGTAAGGAGACCAGAACATCGTTGGGGGAGAGTGGGGAGTCGAATGGATGAGAGGCTGGCTTGGTATTTATAGGGAAAGTGAGGGGACAAGGCATTAATGGTCAAGGGACACCTCATTAGTGGTTTTGGAAAAACCATGGGCTTGCCCATGGTATTTGCCCATGGTATTGGCCACTTGGGACACCTCATACCTTATCTTACTATTCATAAGTCGACCATATTTATTACATACTTAATACATCATTTAGTGATGTCATTAAACACCCGTAACTTAAAAACTGTATTTTCACTATTCATCGAAAATTCAACTTTCTCAGAATAGTCCCAAAATTTCACCTTAACCAAATATCAATGCTCTGATTTCAAAAATGAAATCCATTTTATAAAAATAATTTTCTAAATATTTTTAATTAAATTTTTAATTAAAAACACTATTCATCGAAAATTTATTTTTTTTCAGAAAAATCTCCAAAAATTACATTAACATAATATCGATGCTCTGAGTTCAAAAATGATGTCCATTTTATAAAACTAATTTTCTAAATATTTTTAATTAAAATTTTAATTAAAAACACTATTCATCTGAAAAAACTAATACTTGAATAATAATTTATGAAACCGTCATTTAACCATTTTATTGAATCACATTACTTAATCGATGTGCCTCGATTATTTTAATACTTTCTTTTAGTGAGATTACTAATCCATTTGAACACATTATTAATCCTAATCATAAAATCACTATTCATAATTTACTATTCATCAAAAATCAAGTTGATCTTATTAGACTCTAAATTTCGTACTGAACATAATTGTAGAAGACCATTTTTTGAAAATCATTACACATTTTTAATTATTTTGGGTTTACATAAACATATTTAAAATATCCTTTTTCTAAAATTCATCAAAAATATGCATACTATATTTATCCGATCATTTGAAAATTCATAAATGAAATCAAAAATTTTTATTTAAAACAAAGGATTACACAAGACAGTTACGGTCTCCTTACATAGCCCCTTATCACACCAGCATAGGACCTAAGTGTAAGGTGTTCTAAGGTGAGAGAATCCGAGGGAGGCTCGGCCAACATTGCACGAGTAGTAATTTCTATCAGTTTGAACTTCTCGCAAAGGCGATCCCGTTCTAGCTTTATACGATGAAGTTCAGCTTGGGTTTGGTCCAGAGCAAAGCCCAGTGGTGCTACCTCCTTCCCAAGTTCTGTTAGATGGGCTTCGATCGGTCCAAGACTTCTGGGTGAGGCCATCAAATCTTCTTTCAATATTAATTAACAAAGATTTCTTGTATTTAGAGACAATAGTCAAAATGTTTAGTTTCCAGCGGTCATATTGACCAATGGTCAAATAACAGTCAAAACCCAACAGTCTCATTTTAATTATACTCATGTTATCAAATGAAACATTTTTGTTGAGTATAAAAATAAAATAAAATAACACATAAAATTAGGAAACAATATTTATTTAAAATTTCGGGTCGTTACAAGCATGTCCCTTTCTAAGGTTATATATTCCATATCTTCTTCCCAAATATCAATAGTAGGAAGAAATTCATTATACATCACCTTAAGAAGGGGTATTCCTCTTAGCCATTTAATACACCATAGGTTGATCTCCACTTCTCTCTAGGGTGGGTAGAAGGACTTATTTCTAGTAAAAAATGAAAAATAAACTCTTTGAGAATTTTGGACGTGTGATACATGAAAAACTAAAAAATTTATATCACCACATATATATGAATAAACAGTCATTATTTGATGAATTCTAAGCATCTTTGACTAATCCTGAATAGTCATGAACATTCATTAGGGAGATTATTACTAGGTATTATGTCTCATTTTGATCATCAACCACTTATCTTATTATTTTATGAGGAAATATATATTCTTGAATAGATTTAGGAAATTGGATGATTGGAAAGATAACAACCATATGGACCCTAAGTGGGGTTATCTAATAAATATGAAACCCATGGAGTAGTGTTGTGACAAATTTACTATATAAAAATCATAATTTATGTACAATAATTTGAGGATGATAATTAAAAACATGTAAGGTTATAATTGGGTGAGGGATTGATAACTTCATCTAGAAGATCGAATCCATACTAAGGAAGTTTGTGTGATAGGGTACAACTCTAAAGTCTAAGTGTGATAGTCTCCTTAAAAGTCTAATTGTTATAGAAAACATGATACTGAGGGTTATAATTTTTATTCCCAACTATCATAGGCCACTATCCATCCACATTGGAAGATTTCTAAGAACTAGAAGTCATCTGTACAAAACAAGGAACACCGAAGATATGAGTGTGGATCCATTAAAAAAGAGGTGAAAGACCTGAAAAACATTATGAAAATCACATTAACCATAACGATATTTATGATACAATGACATAATATAGGTGTCAAGAATTACATAACCCATAGATAATCTCACGAATGCTTTATTTTTAGTTGTAATTTTAATTTTGTGATGCTAAAAAGTTCATGGGAAATGTGTGGTCATAATGTGATCACATGACTGAGCTAGGAATATTTCAAGATAGCTATATAGCTGAGAACATGTTTCATAGTTCAATCACATTACCATGATTTGATTCACATATTTTTTGTGAAATTAATTTTTAAAATAGTAGTAACATGGTGAGATCATGTTACTGATTTATTCAAAAATTTCTTCAGAAAATATCTTTTGAAGAGGTATTGTGAAAAGGATCTCATTGCAAGGTCTTGAGAATGAGTTACGCAATAGAAGAAATCATGAGATCCATGAAGTTCAAGTATCCAATTTAATGGGTTTCCCCCACAATCCAATATTTATAGGACATACATCGGAATACCAAATGTCACTAGGAAGTCTAAACATCACTTGGGACCCTAATCATTGTAATCCTTGGTAATTCAAGTGGAAACATACTCACCATAGAATGAAGTTTTTATCTTATAGACCACACTCATGAGTGGAATAATTTATTGTATCCTAAAAAATAATGATAAACATTTATACAATTGAATAAATACACAAAGCATGGGTATTTTTCACTCTATAATATTGTTGATTCTCCTTTCGTCACAGAATCTAAAAATCGGAAAAGGGGAATATCTGAGCTCAAAAGTGATTCAACCTTTGAAGAAAATATCAAAAATCGACAAAGGCATGAACAAAGGATCAAAAGAAACTTCCCCGCGCAAGTTATATCACTGTCACGCAAGTCCACTTGTGCGAAGCCCTTGGTCGCGCAAGTGACTTGCGCGACCTAAGTGATAACCGCCCGGTAACCGCCCAGGGTCTTCTCCAGCCTATAAATAGACCCTATGGGCCCCCCATTCGGGGAGGAACTTTTTCCAGAAACTCGGATTGAAGCTTTTGATGCCCAAGTCTCTTCTCAAAGCTTCCGGAACACTTCTAAGGTAATTTCTTACCTAGAACGGAAGATCTAAATAGAAGGAGGAAGGCCTAAGAGTTAAAACTCATCAACACTTGTGCGCCTGAGTGGTCAGACCTTAAGGAAACTAACCACACTTGCGCACCTCCTTATTCCTTCAATATAATTTGCGCGCCCCTTTTTTGGAAGAACCTCAAGAAGATTCTAAATGGTTTAATAAAGAGTCGCTCAAGTATTGTAATGCTGGTTGAAAATCGCGCATGTACCCCACATGTCGCGCAGGTATACCTGCGCCACCAATACTTGCGCGCCCACGCAAGACATGCACGCCTTTCAAGACTTGCGCGCCCCTACCTTTTTTGGTGCCCATTTTAACCCTCTTAAGCCATTTCACCTTTCCTATTCAAGATTTAGTCTTCAAGATACTCTTTAAATCCATTTATGGCATGATTTCTTGATTTGACTTCCTTATTTGAAAGGAATTCTGTGGAATATCTCTCAAAACATAGTGATTTTCACCAAAGATTGAGAGTTCATTCATTCAACCTCATCCTTTATGATGAGAGAATCCTTAACCTGGGTCTCCTTTTTTAGGAATAATCCCCAGTTATAAGTCCTTTAATCTTGGCATCTTCCTCGGGAGTAAGCCCCAAATTCTTAAAGATCCCAAATATGGGCATCCTCCTCAGGAGTAAGCCCCAAACCATAATTCCTTAACTTGGGAATCCTTCTTAGGAGTAAGCCCCAAGTCCTCTAATTTTGGGCATCCTTTTTAGGAGTAAGCCCCAATCTTAATTTTGGGCATCCTTCTTAAGAGTAATCCCCAAGTCCCTTAATTTGGGCATCCTTCTTAGGAGTAAGCCCCAATATCAAATATGGGCATCCCCCTCAGGAGTAAGCCCCAAACCTTAATCCCTAACCTGGGTCTCCTTTTCAGGAATAAGACCCAGTCATAATCATGGGAATCCTCTTCAGGAGTAAGCCCCAAGTCCTCTAATTTCTCTTTAACCAGTCCTAATTTACGTTTGATCTGGGATTCCTTCTCAAGAGTGAAACCCAGTTATCAATCCTCTGCTAATTTGGGTTTCCTATTCAGGAATAAGTCCCAAGTTAGTGTATTCAAATCTCCATGAAGCACATATACCTTTATGGACCCTGTTCCTGGATTTTCTCCCTAAAAGTGAATCCTAAACCTTCATCTATCAGGGCAGTCATACATACATAAGCCCCAAACCATTTCTTATGATTGCATCTTTCATGGCACAATTGTCTAATTTTTACCAATACCTCTTGTTTCTCACACCGAGCATGACTCACGTGAGCTTAGAGTGTAAAAGTAATTATGACATCCTTCTTTGAGCCATCAATCATAAATTTCATACTACCTTACTCGAACTACGTGGGTTCTAATTCTTTTTCCAAAACAAAGGATACGTAGGTAGCCCATTTATGGGTTCGATCCAAACTCTGAAATAATCTATGTCCTTCTGAATGACGATAAACTTCAAGTGCCCCACTGAGTGGCTTTAAAACCAGCCTGGTCATCATAATTACCAAGAGACTTTTATATAAATGTATTGAAGGATACCATTGACCAAGAATCTCTAAATAGATACAGATGATTCTCTATTGATGAAGAACCTTGAATACATATAAAGATTCTCTAAATTTCTTACATATTTAATAATTGATTGTTAAAACTAAAGGAAATCTCATTTTATACTTGGTAATGTAATAAGGATTCAAGAACATAACATAAATCTATAAAGAGAGTCTCGGAGTAGACAATAATTCCCCTCAAAACGGTGTGATGAGTCCGACCTCCCATCCTCTCGACTAATGAAAATTCCTAAGCCTCATCAGTACACAAGATAATGAGCGTCTACCTTTGGAAAGTAGGTCCAAAAGGATGTGCAATCATTGGATGTTTCCGGTTCTACGAACAAACCCGCTAGAAATCGATCGGAACGTTTGAATCTCCCATCAAGGAGGTCATCCCTGAATTCCCTGCAAAACAAAAATGGTGAACCCGACGTGAATCCTTAACCAAGTTAAAATGATGATTTACATATTTTTTAAGCCCCTATTTAAAACTAAATAGGAGGGCTAACAAAAACAATCATTCAAATATGTGCTCATCCAAAGGATGAAGTGGCTGGATTTTATCTTGGTTACGTCTGTTATATCAAACATGCACTCTTTTCCAAGATCTTCTATATTTTCATAATGGATGCTCTCAAATTGACATCTGTGAATACTGCTGCTGCAAATACCACTGCTGCTATTCCTACTGGATCTTCATCCACTCTGAGGATGACATCACATACTCAGTGTCTTCAATGATGGGTATCAAATGTGCTGGTTAAGGAGTACCGTCAACACAGTACCATCCCAACTCTGGAGGCTGCCCAACAGGCCCTCCAAGTGAACAACTCACACAAGTCGTCCGGACAACGACGACTAGTGATCAAGAGGCAGGCGGTGCTGACTACCGCCTCAAACCGTTTCGGGTCGTTATCCCCGGAACGCAATTTCCATTTACTCCCTTACTCTGAGGAAGTGAATGAGCAGGTCCCTCAGGGCCTTAATTCAAAAAGACAGGAGTCCTTCCCGAGGGCTCCCATCAACAATCGCCGCCAGAATCGTGCGGTAGTGCACCCTCAACATGATGAGGGTACCGACTCCAGGCATTCAGCTCAGGTTCCTCGAACCCGAGCAGGAAAGACGAACCGCCAGAGACGGAATCCGGTTAACAATGGGAAGGTTTTCATCCCTGCCATCTCCAGAGAAGTCCACCAACCTAACATGGTGGCAAAAAACGAGCAGGCACACACACCTGTCCATTTTAATTCCACTGTCCAGCAGACTCGTCTGGCAGCATCAAGCCAATCCCGCCAGGAAATTCCGGCAGAGTACTATAGGCAGGAACATACACCTGCTTATACATCACCAGTTAGTCAGCAGGATCGTCTGACTACATATGATGGATCTCATCAACCGCGTTTGGCAAAGTGTAATTAGCAGGCACATACACCTGCTAATACTAATGAAGCCTACCAACAGTCTCGCTTGGTAGCGCACGGAGAAGTCAGTCGGAAAGCCCCGACGACAAATAGGAGGCAGACACAACTCTCTGCCCCTACACTTGAGTACTGTCTGGATTCACTGACTGGAAAAGGAGGACAGGAGCAGGCACATACACCTACTCCAAGCCCAGAATGGACGTATATCCCTGTTCCGGTGGCTGAAGTCACCAAACATATTTTGTCAATGGTGAAAGAGAAGAAGCAAATTCCTGCTCATATTCTGGACGCTTGCTAGGATATCATAACAGCTTCAGCATCATCTCAGGGATAGACACATAAATCTATCCCAATAAGTGGAGTGCCACATCAAATATTCACTCCGAAACAGACACACACATCTGTTCTAGTCCAAGAGGGTTATGGGGAATAATCCCCCATATCATACGGACAACCAAGTCAGGAACATACACCTAATTTGAGTGGAGATCGTCAGCCTAACCAGACCATCTTTTCTGATCAGGCACATACACCTGCTCAGAGTAACCACTTTCGTCATCAAGTGGTTTATAAAGCGAGTAAGAAGGAATCTATGAAAAAGATCCACCCAGCACATTCAGGAGATCAAAGGCCAATCAGCAACAAGGCTTTGCTCGATGCTGGAGTTCTTGAATCCCTCAGAAATTTATCTGCTGGAATTCAAGATTCTACTCCCTCAGTTCCCAATAACGAGAACATTAATTCCAAAGGTCTTCAACAGACACTTCCTCATGAAGGCTTGCTTCATGAAAAATCGGCCAATCTTGAAGTTTCTTCTTCAGATGAGAGCCACAAGAACCCTTTGTGTGGTTAGAAGACCAAGGAGCAAGAGATCTCATCTTTTGTTGTAACCCATTATGGTGGTCCTCCCCATAATGATGAACTTCTCTGCGAAAGTCCTCTCCGCAGTAGTGATTCACATTGCCTGGAAAATACTCCAGTGGACAATGTAGTGTCGAGAAAGCCCTCTTATCTTGAGGCACTTGCAAATGTGAAACCAGTCATGTCTGATGCTTTATCGCTAACAAGTGAAATACTTTCTCAATCAGAAGATATCACAGGGTGTAGGTCATTCTCCAAACCACCCCTAAGTCATGCATCTTCTAGTTTGATCAATGATATCTCTACCAATCTTGTTGAATCCGATGAATCAACAAGGAAACACCAACTCTGGTCAAAATAGGTAGAAGAATCTTCATTTAATGATAAAGAGGAAATGCTAAACATGAGGAAAAAACTGGCAAAAAAGTGAAGTACCAGTCATGTTTTGGCCTTTGGCTGACTCCCAGTATGACATTCCAAAGATGTTGACGGATGATGGAATCCCTGATATTTGTCTCAACATATGGAAAACTCTTTGTAAATTGAAGAATAATGTATTATATTATGATGAATATGAAAATCATCTTAAGATAATAGACGGGCTACAACGTCAGATTGATTTGGCATCTCTATCAGTCTCTCAGTATCCGAAGGCTGAAAAGCAGCAGAGAACCCTTCAACGTTCATGCCTTGGAGCACTAAGAAAATTGCGTCAATTAATTGCCAATGCTCCATCTGGTGTTCATATCAGAGGATGGGGTATTCACGGAGCACTACATTTCATAGTGCTTTCCAGTCAGCAAAGACCGCCGAAAATGGTCTCATGCAATGTTATTGCCCATGGCCGGCCACAGTCAATGGGCTTTGTTCATAATCAAAAGCATGCTCAAGAACAGGCTTCAACTAGTTCCTCTCAAAATCAAGCATATAGAGAATAAGTTGTTGAATTGATCCTACATCAAGCAGGCGAGAATATTGCACAAGCCTCTCGTATGGAGAAAACACGTCATCAAATGACAGAAGTTTCGGAAATCATCCAACGGTCTGTTGAACCAGGTGATAAAAGTGGATACAGGCTAATGCATCCAGCTAATTTCCAAACTAAGATTCGCAAGATCAAGAGATCTTTTAAGAAGATCTCAGACGTAGCATGTCAAGAGACACCCCAACCTATCAGACTGGGGACTTCTTTAACCCAACCCTCAGATCCAACAAATGGGATTCGAGGAGTTGAGCAGAAACAACAGGAACAACCCCAGTCCTCGAGACTGGGGACTCTTTCAAATCATCAATCCCCTTCTCAGAGAATATCGGTCTTTTCTCGATTGGGGAAGAAGCCCCAAGATGAACGAAGAGACAAATTATTAGGAGATTCCCTCCAAGTTATAACTCGTCAAGAAGTTCCTAAACGATTGAATCAGCAAAAGGCAATATCTCATCAAAGACATGAAAGAAGACAATATCACAGAAATGTTGATAGAAGGGATGCGATGCATTATGCATCAATCAATGACATCAATGCCGTTGTTGCTAATCAACCAGAGGAGACTCACTCAGGGGACTCAGATGAAGAGCGTCCTGCTCAAGAAAATGTACGCGCCGATACAAATGAAGAAGGTGTGCGTACACGAAGTCAAAGGATTACTCAGAACCTAGGTAACCCACTTCCCTCCCTCCAAAAGGTATCCAACAAAGGGAAAGGAAAGAATCAGGTTACATATCCTTCCTCTGGAGAAGGTCAATCACTCTCGTTAGAGCAAAGGTTTGCACAACAGGTGGAAGAAATGAAAGAATAAGAAGGTTGAATGCAGAACTACTTCAGAGTAGTCTTCTTCTTAATAATGCTGAAGTCCGACAGCCAAAGGAATTTGTTGTAACTACTGAGATGGATCAGGAATATCATTCATTATCAGTACACCCTCATAGGTCTAATCCTACGGGTCAAATGCAACAACGGTTGGCAGCACTACCATCAGTTGCAGCACCAACCACCACGTTTGTCCAAGCTCCATTCATTGCACCTACCCAACCTGATGTTTCTCAAAAGTTAATAACTACTATTGAGTCATTAACATCTCGGTTAGAAACTATGGAAGGGAAACGTGTGCATGTTCAACCAGAAAAGAATGTTTACCCTGAATGGGTAGATTCAATTTCTCCTCCATCTAGTTTTGGAAACCCTGTTTTCCCTACTTTCAATGGATCAGGCGACCCTGAACAACATTTGACGCATTACGTGTCTTGTTGTGATCCTATGATGGGAACTCCAGAGTAGCAAGAAGCAGTGAAACTCAGATGTTTCGTGCAAACCTTGCAAGGACCAGCTTTTCTCTGGTATACAAGCTTGCAATCTCGGTCAATCATCGGATTGGAGGATCTTCCTCAAAAATTCCTTCTTCAGTTCAGCTCAACATTGACAAAAACGACAGTTTTCGATCTTACAAACTGCAAGCAAAGGGAGAATGAAAGAGTCTTTGATTTCATTGCTCGCTGGAAGGGATTAACGTATTCCCTAAGTTTAGCACTCCCTCAGGAGGAGCTGTTTCCAATCTGTGTGGAAAATTTGCGTGATGAATTACGCACGCCAGTAATTCCTATGAAATACACAGGAGGGTTTCGAGACCTTACTTCAATCACTCAGCAGATTGAAGATTTCCTTATACAGGCTAAGGTTAAATCTCATGTAATTCCATCAGCTCCAGGAAGGAGAATAGGTAAAGTGGAAACTGCTACAGTTATGCTTAAACAAGCACCTGTACATATTTCTACATCAAAACCTTCATCTTCTCGAAGGGATCCACCTCCTGAATGCCAACAATAAAGGTCGTTTCGTCCAAATGATCAAAGAGATCAACGACGAAAACAATTTGATGATTTGAAGAGTAAAACATACTCTTTCTGAAGTGAGCAAGTTCCTGGTTACTTCATTTTAGCTTTGAAAAATAATTTGGTTAAATTACCAGTGCCCAAGAGGCCAAACAAGGAAGGAGATGAAGTCCATCCCAATTATTGTCCCTTTCATCAAATGTTGGGGCATCCCATCCAGGAGTGTTTTGTCTTTAAAGTCCTCCTGCAAAAGATGGTCGACTTTGGACAAGTCAAATTGAAGGGTTCTTCAGCTCATGTAGTGTGTGTTACCGCTACAGATCCAGAGGAAGGAGGCGAGTGGTAGGAAGTCAAAAGCAAAACTGCGCAAAAATATGATGATTGGATGGTCAGAAAGACAATCAATCGGACCCATACCATTTTGCGAACACAATTGAAGAAGTCAATTGTGTCTCCTATAAAAGCTACAGTGAAGCCTCCATCAAAAGGAAAATCCTCAAAAGTGCAGTGCAATTCAAAGAAGAAAGAGGAATCAGAAGAAGATGAGTATGTATCGAGGCCTAAGTTGTCTTTGATTCTGGCATATTTCATGCCATCTACTTCAAAGCCACGGGCACCGCCCCATCAAACGGCACAGCCTAAACAGGCTAATCAGGCAGAGTCTTTATCAGACGAAGAGTTAATCTTCGGTTCTGTTAATATGATTCAATTAACAGATCCATATTCCAGTCTAGATGAGCCTGAATTCCCTGTATCAAATAAGGGAATCCGAAGAAGTTCTAGAGGTTTAGGATACATGGGAAGACGTGGATCTTTCCGAAGCCACTACTCCAATTCTACCCCTGCTAGCACTGTGTATACAGTAGAAACTCGTGGTAGAGCCCTTCAGCGAGCTCAAAAAGAACAAGAAAGTTCTTCTGCCAATAGTCAACTCAGTCTTGGCACAGTTATTTTGGAAGACCGATTGAAAATTCCATCTTCTTTATCTCAGTAAGTAAATGGATCTAATCGGTCTAATCTGCCAAAACCAGGGATATTGCCAACTTCTATCCCAATACAAGATGCATCAGCTTCCAGAGCATCTGCTTCCAAGGTACCTGCTAATCCGCATATTCATGTTGGGAAACGTAGACCTCCAGATCAAAAGTATGATATATTGAAACACTTGGACCAAGTAGCAGCTAAGTTATCAATTTTGGATTCTTTGAATCTGTCAAAAGATCTTCGGGAAGCACTCATCGAAGCTTTGTCAAGTCCTCATGAGTTTGAAGCTGAAATTGCTGCAGCTGAAGTCTATCACATAGAGAATAATCCTGCAGAATTCCATGCATTGATATCTTTTACTGATAAAGATGAAGATGATGTTGTGCATGGGCACATAAAACCTTTGTACTTATCTGGAAAAGTCAATGGTGTAGATATCCAAAGAGCTTTCATTGACAATGGTTCAGGAGTCAACCTCATGCCCAGTCGTACACTTCGTCGATTGGGCCTCATAAAATCTGATTTATCTCCTTCTACAATGATGTTACAAGGATATGATAAAAATGAACAAGAACCACTGGGAGAAGTTACACTTAGAACTCAGTTTGGAGATCTTGTATCCAATTCAGATTTCATGATTGTTGATCAAGACTCAGCTTTCAACGTCTTGCTTGGAAGACCCTGGCTACATCAGCATGCAGCTATTCCTTCATCATACCATCAATGTCTCAAATATTGTTTCAATGGTCATGTTGGAACATTGTATGGTGATAAGGCCCCATTCAAGACATGTGAGTCTCAATACATTGAGGCGGAATTTTATCACATGAAGGAAAGTGAAAAAACTACAATGAAGGAAATTACCAAAGTTAATGCTCTATATGGTTTGGAGAAAATTCCAATAAATCCATTTACACATGTGAGTACAGATTATGTGTTACCTATCAGTAAAATTGAAAAAATAGGCCCAAATCAAAATACTATTATGGAAATATCCATAATGTGAATTACGGCAATCGAGCCAGACAACATGGGAGAAATTGGTAACCTACCAAACAGTGATGAAAGCATAAGTGGTGACGTCTTCATTTCATCTGCTGAAGTCCAACAACTCTATACTTTGCCAATCAGGCCAGAAGAAGTTATAGAAACACCATAGGTGAATAATTATGTTGATTCTCAATCCATCATCTCCTCTTTATTTCCCAAAGAAGGCCCTTTATCATCAATAGGGTCGGAAATGGAAGCTTCTTCTTCAAAATGTGAAAATTTTGATATCTCTTATGATCATGGGAATTTCGTTTTGTCATCTACTTTTCAAGTAGAAACGGAAGAAATAACACATGATGAAGAGGAAGAGGAAGATCATAGAGTTGCTCCTCCAGCATTTGGATAAGGTATCTCTACCACTGTGGATGAACTCTGATAAATAAATCTGGGTACAGAGAAAGATCCACGCCCCACTTTAATTAGCACGGCTATGACCCTTGAAGAGCAAGAGATGTATATTTCTTTTCTAAAGAAAAATAAAGATATTTTTTCTTGGAATTATACATAAATTCCTAGGCTTGATCCTGATGTTGCTACTCATCATTTGGGTTTACCAAAATAACATCGAGGATTTAAGCAAGCTGCGAGAAGAACACACCCAACCTATGCTTCCAAAATTGAAGCTGAAGTGGATAAGCTGATCAAAGATAACTTCATCAGAGAAGTTCAGTATCCCAAGTGGTTGGCTAATATTGTCCCTGTAAAGAAGAATAACAGACAAATTAGGGTTTGCATCAATTTCAGAGATCTTAATCGGTATTGTCCTAAAGATGATTTCCCAGTTCTGATTACAGAACTCTTAATGGATACGACAGCTGGCTATGAAGTACTTTCCTTTATGGATGGATATTCCGGATATAATTAGATCTGAATGGCCCCAGAAGATGAGGAATTTACAGCCTTCAGAGCCCCTCAAGGTGTGTTTTGTTACCGGGTGATGCCCTTTGGTTTAAAAAATGCAGGTGCAACATATCAACGCGCCATGCATCGTATCTTCAAACCTTTCTTAGGGAAGTTTGTTGAATGCTATGTGTATGATTTGGTGGTTAAATCCAAACAACATTCTAATCACTTGGCTGATATGGAAGTCATATTCCACAAGCTTCGACAACATAATTTGAAGATGAACCCCTTAAAATGTGCTTTTGGGGTAACCTCAGGAAAACTCCTCGGCTTTGTTGTACACCATCGTGGTATTGAAGTCGATCCTGAGAAGACCAAGTCAATCCTTGGTATGTCACCTCCTCATAATTTGAAAGAATTAAGAGGACTTCAAGGACACTTAGCCTATATTCGGCGTTTCATCGCCAATTTGGTAGGCAAAATTTTACCCTTTACCAAATTATTGAAGAAAAGAGTAACTTACCAGTGGACCGAAGAATGTCAAGAAGCATTTGATGTTCTCAAGAAATACCTCTTGAGTCCACCAGTACTCATGCCACCTGTTGAAGGTAGACCACTTATCCTATATGTGGAAGCTCTAGAGCGATCATTGGGTGCATTTCTCGCTCAAAAGAATGATGCTGGGAATGAAAATAGCCTCTACTATCTCAGTAGAACTATTCTTGAAGCAGAAACCCGATATTCAAGTATTGAGAAGTGCTGTCTGGCATTAATCATTGCATTTCAGAAACTGAGACACTACCTACAACATCACGAGGTCCAATTGGTATCTCACAATAATCCGCTCAAATTCATCCTTAGTCGTCCAATGCTTACAGGACGTCTAGCAAGGTGGGAAGTTATTTTGCAGCAGTTAGACATTCAGTATGTGTCTCAAAAGGCAATAAAGGGACAAGATCTGGCTGATTTCCTGGCTGAACATCCTTTAGTGGAAGACACGTCTTCAGATATTGAACTCCCTGATGAGGAAGTTTTCTCTATTCAAGAGAATCCTCAAACATGGGAAATGTATTTTGATGGTGCTTCCAGAAGTCCAACAGGAAAGAAAATGGAAAATCCTGAATTCAACAAAGATGGTTTAGGAATTGTGCTCATTTCTCCAAATAATGTAGTGTTACCTTATTCCTTTTTATTGTGGGAAGGTGGTACCAATAATGAAGTCGAATACCAAGCTCTCATTACAGGCTTGGAGTTAGCGCTCTAAGAACAAGTGAATCACTTAAAGGTGAAAGGTGATTCAGACCTGGTAATCAAACAAGTCAATAGGGATTATGCCATCAGAAAAGAAGAATTAATCCCTTTGTATGATTACGTCAGAGAGTTAATGGCGGAATTCCCTTCAGAACCGACATTTTCTTATGTCCCAAGATCACAAAATGCTCAAGATGATGCGCTAGCCAATATAGCCACAGTTCTAGCAGATCCAAATCGGGACGAGACAACCATCAGTATTGCCCACCGTCATGCAATTTCACCTTATGTTCAAGCCAGAACAGAGGAAATTAATGAAATTAGTCCCATTCCTGAACCGTATGGTCATACTACAGGATGAATGTCACCTATCTGGGAATACCTTCAAAATGGAACACTTCCACCAGATAGAGCCGAGAAAGAACAAATCCGGCGAAATGTGGTCATTTTTACTCTTTATGATAGCCCAAACCACTTAGAGAAAATTCTCTACAAACGTGGTTTTGATGGAGTTCTCTTCAGATTCATTGATGGTGAAGAGACAATGGCTATCATAAAAGAAGTGCATACAGGAGTCTGTGGTGCCCACCAGTCTGGACATAGACTGTCTGATCAAATTCGAAGGCTTGGATACTTTTGGCCTTCAATGATACAAGATTGTGTTAATTTCACAAAGAAGTGTCATTCATGCCAAGTATATGCCAACATCATTCATCAACCTCCAGAGTTTCTTCATACAGCTAAATACTTGTGGCCATTTTCCACATGGGGAATGGATGTTGTGGGACCTTACCCTTCAGCTACGGCCAAGCAGTTTAAGTACATTCTTACTGCTACTAATTTCTTTTCCAAATGGGCAGAGGTAGTACCTCTCAAAGAAGTCAGTTCTAAATGCATTGTTAGATTCATCAAGTCTAACATCATTACTAGATTTGGTGTCCCTCATACCATATTGACGGAAAACGGCACCAACTTCTGTTCTTCTGAGGTGAAGAAATTGTATCAAGAATACAACATTAAATCCAACCATTCATCTCTGTATCATGCGGCAGCCAATGGCCAAATAGAATCCTTTAACAAGACTCTTTCAAATATACTACAAAAGATGGTGGATAGAGATAATAGGTCATGGCCTGATAAACTCTTTCATGCTTTATGAGCTTATCGGACTACCACCCGCAATGCAACGCGGTCAACTCCATATTCGTTGGTATATGGAACAGAAGCAGTCTCGCCAATTGAAGTTCAATTGCCCTCACTCAGAGTAGCCATTTGTGATCAGTTATCTACAGATGAGTAATCCCAAAAGCGATTGAATGAATTGGAACAGTTAGATGAGAAAAGATTGTGCACTTTGCACCACTTAGAAATATATCAGAATCGAATAGCACGAGCTTTTAACAAAAAAGTTCGTCTTCGTTCATTCATTCAGGGAGAATTGGTATTGGTTCTCAGAACCCCAATGATACCAGGAAAGAAACCTCTTAAGCTTGAACCAAAATGGGAAGGACCTTATTCAATACATATGGTCTACTACAATGGAGCTTATTCATTAATCTCAATGGATGGAGAACTCATCATGACTCCAACCAATGCCATATTTCTGAAGAAATATTTTGTATAAACAAAAAATATAGTCCCCAGAACCAAGACTCTTACAATTGGTTCATATAAGCGCAATGGTCCAGTATGACCTTAAACTGCAACTTTGTCCAACATGACGTTAAACTGTAGAAAAGAAGATGTCCCCGCAACATGACACTAAACTGTGTAGCACCAGTTTGTCCTTGTTATATGACGTTAAACTATATAGCAATGGTCCAGTATGACCTTAAACTGCAACTTCGTCCAACATGACATTAAACTGTAGAAAAGAAGATGTCCCCACAACATGACACTAAACTGTGCAGCACCAGTTTGTCCTTGATATATGACGTTAAACTATACAGCAATGGTCCAGTATGACCTTAAACTGCAACTTCATCCAACATGATGTTAAACTGTAGAAAAGAAGATGTCCCCGCAACATGACACTAAACTATGCAGCACCAGTTTTTCCTTGATATATGACGTTAAACTATACAGAAATGGTCCAGTATGACCTTAAACTGCAACTTCGTCCAACATGATGTTAAACTGTAGAAAAGAAGATGTCCCCGCAACATGACACTAAACTGTGAAGCACCAGTTTGTTCTTGCTATATGACGTTAAACTATACAGAAATGGTCCAGTATGACCTTAAACTACAACTTCGTCCAACATGACGTTAAACTGTAGAAGAGAAGATGTCCCCGCAACATGACACTAAACTGTGTAGCACCAGTTTGTCCTTGCTATATGACGTTAAACTATACAGCAATGGTCTAGTTTGACCTTAAACTGCAACTTCATCCCATATGACGTTAAACTGTGAAAAATTCCCTAAACTGTCCAGCATGACCTTAAACTGCATCATCCCTGGTCAATGCATATGACCATAAACTATTTTCAAATCCCTTATGTCCAGTAAGACATTAAACTCTGACGTCCTAACTACATGACGCTAAACTGTATAAAATTCCCTTACGTCCGGAAAGACATTAATCTATATAATCATCATGGTCCATGCATATAACCTTAAACTATTTGCACTTTCATCCAACATGACATTAAACTGTGGGAAAAAAATCCCCAATGCGGCTGACATGACGTTAAAATGGTGCACTCTTTTGTCCTCACTGCATGACATTAAACCGCACAATCCCCCTTTCATCTAATATGACGTTAAACTATATTGTCCCCATCGTCCTAACTACATGACGCTAAACTGTACAGAAAGTTCTTGATATGTCCTACATGACATTAAACTGTTATTTTGTCCCTGCTACATGACACTAAACTGTGCAGCACCAATAGTCCTAACTGCAATACTTTAAACTGCGTAGTCCCTTTATATGTCCTACATGACATTAAACTATGCATCGTTAAAGTTGTTGTTACCTCTTGTTTCTCACACCGAGTATGACTCACGTGAGCTTAGAGAAAACCTCAACCATAACACTCTCTTTGGGCCCCTAACCATGTGTAAGTCCCAACAATATTTTTTATTAGATCATTGTCCCCAAGAACAACTTGATTATTAATTCATTCTTTAATTGAACTACACGGACTTTGATCCTTGCCTTCTAGGCTGGGTATGTAGGCAACCTCCCAGGGTTCAAGCCCAAAAACAATCTCTTCACATCGGTTCACCACCATCTCATATGAAGTTGATTCGTGAAACCGCCCCTGGAATCAATATCTTTACATTGATTCACTTTCGTCCTTGTTATATGACGTTAAAATATGCAACACTTTTGTCCGGTATGACAATAAACTACAATACTCTTTGATTTCCTCATTTGAGAGAGAACTACTATTGACATTGATTTTTCAATCATGTTTTATTTCAAAAGACTACGTGCATACATGGCAATGCCTAAACTTTTTATCTTGGGTTAAACCATCATTGTACTAAAGTCCCCTTTCACCCTTCACATGTATGAACCAAATTTGTACAAAGGGTAGTTCTAGAACTACGTGGACTTGTTTCCCATCCTTATGGGATACGTAGGAACATTCAAGTGTCCCTCGAATCTAGTCCCAAGTCTTTTGGGCCTAACCCCAAATTTCACTTTCAGTCCCTTGGCTGAAAAGTCCTCAAGAAAACACACACTGTGTATTCATTATTATGGTCCGAATTCTATGACCCTAAACTAAGATCTCTCATACTTTCGTCCTGCACGACGTTAAACTTCATTTTAAGAACTATGTATGGCTTGATTCTCATTCTTATGAGATACGTAGTGAAGTACATGTTTCAATTCAGGACCCAGCCACAACATGATTATGGTTATCATTGACCTATGTGTCTCTATATACATTGGAAAATACCTATCATTATGTGTTATAATCCTAACCTTAAATATTTTCAGATCTTCATAACCCTTTTCATGACTTCTAGTCACAAAAATGTCAAACTTCTGAGAATTATTTTGCCTGACTATGCAGCACGTTCCCATAGGTGGCCTTGCATAAACAGTCCACATAACAGACTTGTCAGCTAAAAGATGCTATTTATTTGACCATGCAGCCAATGCCCTTAGGTGGCCCTGCATATTTCAACCCCTTAACGGGTTTGTTAAATAATGGTAACTTCATTCTTGGGAAGAATGACTCTTTTTTCCTTATTTGTATTAAACGACAGCATGTAGGGATCCGCAAAAAAATAGCCATCCTTAACATATTTGTCCCATATCCTTTTTCATGATCTGAAAGTATTCAAGTCTATGGTTTATTCTTCTTCCCTATGTTTGGGTCAGACCTTCGTAGGAGTGATATTCATCCAGTTCATCGATATTCTTTTTCGGAAATATCTTCTCCATATTCAAGTACCTCTTTCCATACAACAAACTCTATACTTTAGATAATTTGAATCTCCATAAACTTTCACTGGATTTTAGCACTAGGAAAGTAAATTTCTGAGAGTTCTTTTGCCTGACAATGCAGCATGTGCCCATAGGTGGCCTTGCATAAACAGTCCACATAACAAGACTTGTCAGCCGAATGATGTTATTTATTTTGACCATGAAGCCAATGCCCTTAGGTGGCCCTGCATATTTCAACCCCCTAACGGGTTTTTGTCAAATAATAGTAACTTCATTCTTGGAAACTACTTCTTCTAATGCCTTTTAGCTCTTTTTCATATCATTCCTCAGATTCAAAAAATTCTTAAGTCATAGATTACATATTTTCCCTCATACTTGAGTATGGTAATATGTTTTCAGATAAATTGTCAAGGAATTGAATCTTTTTTTAATCCATTTTGGTCAAATCTATTTCGACCTTAAACATTATCCCCTTTATGTCCGGCATGCATGACTTTAAACTGCCCACAAAAGACAAAGGAACTCTGAGTAAAAGTCAAGTTCCAGCTCACTAATTATACATTTTTGTATGATTTAGGTAATATTGAGCAATTAAAAGATTCAAAGTTTGTAGGGTTATTTGTAATAATCCTAGTAAAAATCAAACTATGCTTACTAAGCCCATTGGCTTAAGTAAATTTGAAGCAGGTTGTGAAAGAATGCAGGTACAAATGATTGATGATGAAAGTGTTTTTCATTGATACACAAGAGTTAGAAGGACATCCACAGACTGGAGTCTCTTCTCTTTTTCAAGAATTACAAGAGGCTTTCAACATAACACTTCATTTGATTTACGGCATCCCAAGCTTCATCAGCAACCACCTGGAATTCATTCATTCAACTGGATTCAATAAGAGATGTAGTGATACTAGCTCTTCTTGGAACAATTGTAAAAGGATGTTCTTGAGTGCGGTTTGAGAAAATTTTCTGCTGATCAAACAGTGTCTCTGTTTCTGTCCAAGAGGCTTAGAAGATGGATACATGGATTTGAGAATGGAGCATTGGAAGTAAAGAGCCATTTCGGGAGAGTACTCTTTTCAGATATTGCTCTAATACCATGTTTGTCTTCTCTCCACCAGCCGGTAGTGGAAAACATTTCAGCCCATGGGTTTTCCATTTTCATATCTGCAAGGAAATGACATAGAGGAAGAATTTGAAAGTTCACATCATTGTTGTTGGTCTTAATGCACAGCATAACCGAAATGAAAGAGTAGCAGTGTAGCTTCATTTCAGGTGTATAGTTCTTTGTATCTAAAACATTGACTCCTTGCAGGTGACCATGACCATATAGAAGCAGGTAGAGGCTCTGTGGGAAATTAAGATGATATTTCTTCAAGTACTTAGCCAAATCTGGGAGAGTGTTGTCGTAGATATCATAGTAATCGTTGCCAATGATGTTCGCCATGTCATCAATCCGCTTGCTAGCCAGTTCATCAGCCATTCCAATTCCATTGGGAACCACTGAATCTGCACAAAAGATGAATAAACTAACTCTTAAATAGGTTTATTTTTCATAAAATTTGTGAAAGATTTCGAAAAATGGCTATGGCATTAAAAGGCGCGCAAGTCTAAAACATGGCGTGCAAGTATTCGTATGCCGCTCTAATTTTTGATGCGCAAGTATAAACCGCGCAAGTACAAATACCTTTACAGTAGCGCAACATCAAGGAAAAACACTAGAAAACAGAGCAACCTGCGCGGTTAAGGTGACTTGTGCGGCGAGAGCTCGAAGGTATGAAGTACGGAAATCTGGATGCTTGTACGGAAGTGAGGCCCTCTATTTATAGACACGGCTGGGACGCTACGCGTCGTACCTAGTGTGCTCAAGGCCTGCGCGATGCGCACTTGCACGCCGCCCTCTGTGCCCTGAAGACTTGCGCGCCCCCTTTTCCTTTGGATGGATTCAATTTCCTCAGAGTCAAATCCTCATTTCTTTCCGGATCCAACTCTGAGGGGGGACTTTTGTTGACGCTCCTTTCGTCACAGAATCAAAAAATCCAAAAAGGGGAATATCTGAGCCCAAAAGTGATTCAATCTTTGAAGAAAATATCAAAAATCGACAAAGGCATGAACAAAGGATCAAAAGCAACTTCACCGCGCAAGTTATATCACTGTTGCGCAAGTCCACTTGTGCGACGCCCTTGGTCGCGCAAGTGACTTGCGCGACCTAAGTGATAACCGCCCGGTAACCGCCCAGGGTCTTCTCCTGCCTATAAATAGTTCATGTGGTCCCCCCATTTGGGGAGGATCTTTTTCCAGAAACTCGGATTGAAGCTCCTGACGCCCAAGTCTCTTCTCAAAGATTCCGGAACACTTCTAAGGTAATTTCTTACCTAGAACGGAAGATCTGAGGAGAAGGAGGAAGGCCTAAGTGTCGAAACTCATCAACACTTGTGCGCCTGAGTGGTTAGCCCTTAAGGGAAGTGACCACACTTGCGCGCCTCCTTATTCCTTAAATAGAATTTGCGTGCCCCTTTTTTGGAAGAACCTCAAGAAGATTAAAAAGGGTTTAATAAAGAGTCGCTCAAGTATTTTAATGCTGGTTGAAAATCACGCAAGTACCCCACATGCCGCGCAGGTATACCTGCGCGGCCAATACTTGCGCGCCCATGCAAGACTTGCGCGCCTTTCAAGACTTGCGCGCCCCTACCTTTTTGGGTGCCCATTTTACCCCTCTTAAGCCATTTCACCTTTCATATTCAAGATTTTGTCTTCAAGATACTCTTCAAAGCCATTTATGGCATGATTTCTTGATTTGACTTCCTTATTTGAAAGGAATACTGTGGAATATCTCTCCAAAAATAGTGATTTTCACCAAAGATTAAGAGTTCATTCATTCAACCTCATCCTTTAAGATGAGAGAATCCTTAACCTAGGTCTCCTTTTTTAGGAATAATCCCCAGTTATAAGTCCTTTAATCTGGGCATCTTCCTCAGGAGTAAGCCCCAAATTCTTTAAGTTCCCAAATATGGGCATCCTCCTCAGGAGTAAGCCCCAAACCTTAATTCCTTAACATGGTCATCCTTATTAGGAGTAAGCCCCAAGTCCTCTAATTTTGTGCATCCTTCTTAAAAGTAATCCCCAATCTTAATTTTGGGCATCCTTCTTAGGAGTAAGCCCCAAGTCCATTAATTTGGGCATCCTTCTTAGGAGTAAGCCCCAATCTCAAATATGGGCATCCTCCTCAGGAGTAAGCCCCAAACCATAATCCCTAACCTGGGTATCCTTTTCAGGAATAATACCCAGTCATAATCATGGGCATCCTCTTCAGGAGTAAGCCCCAAGTCCCTTAATTTCTCTTTAAACAGTCCTAATTTACGTTTGATCTGGGATTCCTTCTCAGGAGTAAAACCCAGTTAACAATCCTATCCTAATTTGGGTTTCCTCTTCAGGAATAAGTCCCAAGTTAGAGTATTCAAATCTCCATGAAGCACATATACCTTTATGGACCTTGTTCCTGGATTTTCTCTCTAAAAGTGAATCCTAAACCTTCATCTATCTGGGAAGTCATAGATACATAAGCCCCAAACCATTTCTTATGATTGCATCTTTCATGGCACAATTGTCTAATTTTTACCAATACCTCTTGTTTCTCACACCGAGCATGACTCATGTGATCTTAGAGTGTAAAAGTAATTATGAAATCCTTCTTTGAGCCATCAATTATAAAGGTCATACTCCCTTACTCGAACTACGTGGGTTCTGGTTCCTTTTTCAAAACAAAGGATACGTAGGTAGCCCATTTATTGGTTCAATCCCAACTCTGAAATAATCTATGTCCTTCTAAATGATGATAAACTTCAAGTACCCCACTGAGTGGCTTTAAAACCAGCCTGGTCATCATAATGACCAAGAGACTTTTATATAAATGTTTTGAAGTATACCATTGACCAAGAATCTCTAAATAGATACAGATGATTCTCTATTGATGAAGAACCTCGAATATATATAAAAGATTCTCTAAATTTCTTACATATTTAATCATTGATTGTTAAAACTAAAGGAAAGCGCATTTTATACTTGGTAATGTAATAAGGATTCACGAACATAACTTAAATCTATAAAGAGAGTCTCGGAGTAGACAATAATTCCCCTCAAAAAGGTGTGATGAGTCCGACCTCCCATCCTCTCGACCAATGCAAATTCCTAAGCCTCATCAGTCCACAAGCTAATGAGCGCCTTCCTTTGGAAAGTAGGTCCAAACGGATGTGGAATCATTGGATGTTTCCGGTTCTACGAACAAACCCGCTAAAAATTGATCGGAACGTTTGAATCTCCCGTCCAGGAGGTCATCCCCGAATTCTGTGCGAAACAAATATAATGGAAGGATTATCAAATATATATAATTATTTAATATCTAGACAATGTAATTGCATGACCATGAAAATGACATGTAGATAAATCAGTCACATCACATGATTTTTGGATGATCATGTGAATCCCCATTATAAATTTACTATGATCATAAATATTTCCTATAATAATCCCTCTAATTCATGAAAATACATCCATACAAGATTTGGTGATCATACAAATCCTCCCTGACAAGTCTCATTGATCTTATGGAATACTCATCAAAAGGCAACTTGATATGGTGATAACTCTTGAACATGTCAACTCGTTCTATTGTAATCCCATTAACATGTTAATTAGATCATGAAAAAGGCCACATGAAACAATATTGATAGTCCATGAAAATTATCAAACATCATTTCAAGATCTTCTATTGATCATGTGATGCCAAGAAAACAACCAAAGTGAAAGGGTTGAGAGCCATGTAAAATAAGGAATAAAAATTGCAAAAGGAGAAATCCTATGGTGAAGGTATGATACAGTAATATTCATGATAAATGGTTTATGGTCCTCTATATATCATTATTAATCATTAAAAATATCATTGATATGTTATCCAGATCACATAGAGCCCCCCTTGACAAGCCGACAAAATCTTTTGGATCCCCCTTTACAAGACAACTTGGTTATGAGAATAACCTCTAACAAGGAAACATGATCTAATAAAGGGACCTGAAAAAATATCCCTCTATCTTGTGAAAGCCTTTCTATTTGTGGATTGATCTAGAAAATAATCTTAGACCTATCATCACGATCTTGCAAGTTCTCTTTGACATATCAACATGATCATGTGAATTCCCAATAGTAAGCCACATGTCCAATATATATGGTGATGATTGAGTGTTCTTGTGGTTGTTGTTTTTCATTGGACTCCATGAGTGACCTAAAGTTGGATCATGTGAAGCCCATTTTGTGATAATCCCTCCACAAAATCAAAACAATATCTACAAGATATGTTTCGTGCAAGGTGGCATGGACCCTTGGTAGAGTATCCTATAAATTCGTCCCCCTCGACATAATAAAATTATTTTGCACCATGACTGCACACCCATAGTAGTATAGAAGACTTGAATTATTGTAGTAAAATTTTATGTGATCATAAGGGATTTCCACTAGGTAAAATTATAGGAATCCCCTATGGTATTATGTGGAAAAAAATATGCACTTCGTGTGATAATCTTTCTTAAAACACAAATTAAATCAAGTCTGTTGGCTACATACTGAGAAAGAATTTCTTCATGTCGACATGGTAATTTGAAACCATGATAATATAATAATCTAAAAAAATTGTGTAACATTTGCAATAAAGGATGATAAATATGAAATACCTACTCTATGAATAATATACTAATTTTCATGGGAAATCACCATACACATCACATGACCTATCCATATCATGAGAAGAAACTCGAAAATTTCATCCAAGTCTTGAAAAGTCCTCTATAAATGATGACCATGTCTTGAAAAGTATTATAGGAATACCATCCAAGTCATGAGAATCCCTCCAAACTTTCTATTAGTTCATGTTGAAGACCTTTGACATGTCTATTTCCATCATACAAAGCTCCTTAGGTCATTTTATCCAGGATAGATAAATTCTAAGGACATGTCAAATAGAAAATCATGACATGTTAGGAAGACACTTGCGAAATGATAGGCATAGATCCTCCGATATTCCAAAAATTTCAAAAATACCCCTGGGTATATGATAACCATACCGATTAGAGATATTTGGACATACCTAAAACTAAACTGTGAGTACTCTTATTCATGTCCAAAAAAGATACACAGGATGCCTTCCTAAGGGCCGACCTCTAAACAAGCATCCCCCATAGTGTAAGTCCCTCCATATCTCAAACACTCTAATCCCAGGAGACCCAAAATACCCTATATGTTAATCAACTTTTCTATACCATTGGTGGATTGGGATGTAAATGGAACAATGGGTTATATGATTTCATCTGCAAATAGGGTGTATAAGATACCTTCCAAAATCCAAAGTTCTATATGAAACACACTATTAGGTCCAACCCATTGAGAAGTCATGTATCCATATATAGTGAGACTGATCACATTTTTCCCATGCTTCTTGCACTAAAAAATATTCACATTGGATTAGGGATTTTCAACGATCATATCATTCATATTGAAAATCTTCCCGATCAAGGGAAACATCAGTGTGTAAGCCCCATTAAGTGATATGATATGATTTCCACTTTATAAGGGAATCGACATTGGTGTATGTCCTAAAGGTGTTCCAATATTAATAAACCCTATGGAAATAACCCTCTAGGGTATTAATTATTTATCACCATCCATTAACATGTTTGGGGTGTAATGAAATATGATGAGCAAGATTCATGTTATAAATAAGGTATGTATAATGGCTTCTAAAGAATGAAGATCGATAACAAAGGACCAAGTGACCTCATATTTATCTTTTCATCATGAAATTAAAATTCATGTTTCAAAAAAACTATTTACATATTGATTCATGTTATAAACAATAAACATAGGACACCTCATGAAGTTTCAACCTCATCCGCAAAATATCAACCACCTCTCTAGATAGCAGTAAACATTAAAGTGAATGGTTATATAGATTTGAAATATAAGAAGCTGCAAATTTGTAAGTAATAAATGGAAACATATGATCTATATCATATACATACAGATGATCTTGTTTCTAGGACCCTCTTTAATCATTGAAGGATTTCACACTTCATAATTTTTTAATTGTAACTAGACACATATCGAGATTTCAAAGAGATTCATGAAAAAACCTTAAATCTATAAGGGAGTCATAGATTATGAAATAATTCCCCCTATTGAAGTATTTTATGGTATCATTTTTTAATCCTCTATACCAATGTGAGTTCATAATCTTTGTTGGTTCTGAAACCCCAAATGACCATGTAGCTTTGTAAAGAGGGTATATACATAGTTACAGATGTGGGAACCATTGAGAGTCTCAATGAAATATAGAAATTGTTATCATGACGTGAATGATTATGAAACCATTAATTCCCCCACAGTCAATTCTCATACAATGAAAAATGATGTTGAATTGATTGTGAAGTCATGTAATGGAATAATAATAGAATCATTATAAACATTATGAATCATGCCTCTTAAAACCCGAGGAAACCATATACACATAATATTCTAAGAAAAATAACATGTAACATCAATATATCTTGATATTTAATATATAATTATTAGACTAGGTTGGTGGACACCTAATTATTTATTTACTCACTATATACATGAGTGACCATTACACATGGGTACCAAACCATCCCTCACTTGTTGTAGGTTCTGGTTAGGCTAAGGTTGGTACTTCATGATTGAGCTAGAGTAGCTCATGTGGGATGGGATACTGCGATGTATTAGGATAAATCATTTAGTAGGGCCGTAATTTAATTTTATTTTTTTGGTTTATTTTGTATACGTGATTGGCCTAGTGGATGATTTTTCATATATGCTTATATGACTACATTCTATTCCTTTATAATATGTGTCTATTTTTTATTTTCCTTCATAATATAATGTGAATGATTAGATAAATTTTTTATTTATTTTATGATTAATCATATTATACATGGTGTATAGTTTTCTCATAATATAACCCTAGACCCCTACTTCTAGTTAGTAGGTTCTGGAATATGTAGAGATGTTCCAGAGATCACATGGAAATACTGATCAGGTTAATGGTCATAGTGTACCAAGTGTGGACATTACAATGTGGAGTCCAAGGTGTTTAATTTTTCTTTAATAATTATGCTATGGAATCCCAAAGATATAGGAATTTCTTGAATCTTGTGATGTACTTGGTGCTTGTGTGTCTGGAACACCACTTCTGACGGGAAATGTAGAGTACCTGAGATATGAATGAAGAATATTTTTTTCAATGTTATAGTAGAATGATTTCAAAACATGTGACAACCATTATATTTGTGATTGGTGATGTTTTTTTTTTGGATTTTTATCAATTAGGATGTCGGTAAGAATCTATTTATCTGATTTCATCACTTTTTCATAGAGGAAAGAGTCAAGAGGTAAGAGCCAATAAGAATATCATCCATCATGATTTTGAATATTGTATTCACATGGAATGTAGGGGATTTTTAGAGTTATTCCAATCACTAACAACATTGGGTAGAGTATTTAATGTTTCAAAAAAATATAATATGTTGTTTTCACATATAAACCTACCTTGTATATGTATTATTTTATTTGATGCATTGTTGGGTTGACCTATAGTTAGATGCTTGATAATAAGAACAATGTTGGTGTAGTGACCCTTAGTACACCATAACATGAACTCAGTTCCATGGTGATAGATCTGATCAATATGGTGGGTTCAGTAATTTAAATTTTTAGTAACAACCTATATAGTTGTTTCCTATAGGAATTGTAATTTTATATAATTAACCATATTTTGGGACTGTGATTCATTGAATATAGATCATTATAGGTAATATATGGTTGTATGTGTATACCTATTTAATGTGATATTTGTACCACTTGGGAGTAGTATGCTTGTTCGAATTCTCTGAGAGGTTGGTTTCCCAAGGATTTAGTATTGATTTTGGCTTGTGATGTTTGTTATATGTGTATGTGAGATGATATTGTTGGCATTTCCAAGTTAGATGTCAGGATATCTAGGATGAGAACATGGGTCATTTCATGTGAGTTTTATATTATAAGGAATAAGAGGATTTTGTGCGGTTAAATAACCTTGAGACTTTGATATGTGAATGGGGATTTTATTGAGTTAGTTCCTAGTAATTTATGTGTGTACCCTAGGAGAGGGGATTGTTTGGATTTATTAGTGCCTTCATGGTGGAATGAATGGGTTGGTATTTTGTATTGTGATCAATACATGAAAATTTATATCATGGATGTGTAATAGGAATGGTAGTTACTTGGTTCCATTATATATGAAAATATCATTGATTTCTAGTGCTATGAACATGAGGCACATGGAGTTCCATTGTAACGAGTGAAGATTTTGAGGATAGGAAAAGTGAATTATCTGGACCTGTTGATTCTAGATAGATATTATTGGCATGTTTCTAGAGTGATTAGATGATTCTGGTTTTAGAATAGTTTCAGGTGTTGGCTAATCATGTAGTTATACATAAAATTGATCCTATGTCTGATTTTAAAGGGGATGAAAGGGTGATCTGGTTATATGAGACTGAAATTCCTAGGATCATGGTCTTAAGTTTAGATGTTTGAGACTTGGTTTGATCGTGTGAGACTCCTGAATTAGTGTTTCAAGTATTGTAATTGATCACATGGGGAGTGTACTTCCCCTAGGTTTAGATCATATTGTGGAATTGTGCATGGTTTCATGTAGTTACAAGGGAGTTATTGATTATGGAATGGTTTTGTGTGGGAAGAGGGCCAATGAGATTTTACCAAACATTGGAAGGATTTGGATATTGAGGTTTGATGATGGTGATAGATGTTCCATAATGGTAGATGAGACCATAAAAATGGATTTGATATCCTGGAAAATTTTATCTTGGACTTCATTGAAGTTAAGTGTTTTGTGGGATGAAATTATTTTTTCTCAAAATAAGTGGAACATGTGTTTAATGATAATCATAAGGTGGTTATACTTAAGGATTGGTATAATATAATCAATATAGTGGAGAGTGTACAATCATCCATTGGGATGTTTGACCATCATTATTGATGGGTTTTTTGGGAATTTCAAATAATGATGTTTCCATAAACTATGAATGATTATTAAACTATGCTTCATTTTATTCCTTAGGTATGAGCGAGTTCATCCATATCCAGTCATTGCATGTGGGGATGTATTGATTATTGGATGTTGTGATAATTTTTTTTGGATTTGTGATATGAAAAAATAACACTCTTATGGAGGGGATTGGGATGCTAGTCATGGTGATGTGTCTTTAATGTAGCAAGATATTTTAACATGGGGAATCATTCATTCGACTATCATTTTTTATTTTAATCACTTATGAGTAAATAAATCATAAGTAATCTAAATTTCCTGGATATTTCCACATGTGAGTTTGGATTTGATAATTGGATGATTTTTAGTGTGTAAATTTGTATCTGGATGGTTTTAGATGGACTAACTGTATTAGTTCATTGATGCACCAATTCTTGAGTCGGAGCATCATGGATGTTTTTTTGTAGGTTTTGTTTCATCTATGGAATTTCATTGAGAGTTAAGAATGGTAATAGGTTAGAGTTTTTATTTGATCATCGAATGACATCATGATTTAAGGATTCATGGTTACATGATTTGGTAACATGTTGGTAGGGGTAGCTTCACATTTTAACATAATTTCAATAGGATAGGTCGGACTATTATTTCATGTGTAATTTTATGTGGTCGACTAAGAACAACATAAGGCATATCAAATGGATTGAAATTTTAAAATTTCAAATATTGGATGGGACATTCAAGGATAATCCAATTTGATCGGGCCTTATGGTATGTTTATTAGAACCCATCTAATTCAATTGTAAATCGAGAAAAAAAAGCGGTGCATTTATTAGGATGGTGATTTCAACTATATTCATATGTAGGTGTTGAAAACCACATTGAGGGTAATCATTATAATGTTTGGATCGGGTTTTCAAATGATGTTCAACTATTTTAGGGTATTGATTCTCCAAATTAGCCCCCTTTAGCTTGGTCTTATTGTGGAAAGGTTCATTGGGTAAATGATTTATTGGAATAAAATTACTATATTTGGATAACAGAGGGTTAGTTAAGCTTTATCTTAGTGATTTGGTAAGCCAAATGAGCATTGTAATAGTATTTATATCTTTAAATCCATGTGATTTGAAGTAGTTCATGATATTTGATTAGAATTTTGGGAAAAAACACAGATTGTTCGTGATGATTTCACAAATTAGGTTGTTGAGGATTAATAGATAGGTAACCACTAATTCTTCTCAAAGAGGTGAAGTGTTTTTTGGGGGAGGTTTTAAGAAATTATGTCCATAAGGTTCTTGAATTTCAGTGAAAATTTTAAATTTCAATTAGTTGATGGGATGTATTTTAAAAAAATATTTGGAATTGAATTAAAAAAACATTCATGCATAAAAGTGGTATTTTTTATGGAATGGATCTTGGAAGAATAACTAGAGGTTTATGAGAGCACCATATGGTTGTTTGGGCTATAACTGTAGCCAGTGGAAAAGTTGTGGGCTAGCCATCACATAGACAGTGGGCTAGCTAGTATCCTAACATGATATCGCATGACGTTGGCTATCCTGATTGTTGTTTTAGGTTTGAAATTTCATTTTATCCATTGATTTTATATAGGAGGATATCCTATCCTCCCTCCGTTCCCATGAATGAACTTCCCTTCCTATAAACCTCTCCTTCCTTCAAACCCCCTTAGATTTAGGGTGGTATCATGAAATTGTTTGGTAATTTAATATAATATATAACATCTTTTGATATCATCCCTCCATACCCTTCAATCATTCATAATTTTAGTTCTTCATTTTAGGGATTAGAGTGATTGTTCTGTCATAAAATGGAGGAATAATCATGAATTAGTGGGGATTCCATGTAGCCTAGCTAGAGGATGTCCCAAAATAACATCTTCACGTAGTCTCCCATAGTTCTGGTGAAGGTATGTATCCATATGTTTTGTTTCTAGAGTATTAGTGAAATTAAATTAAATTGCACATAGAATTGGTTCTTTTGATAGTTATTTATCTCATTCTAGTTCTGTGAGCAATGAAAATATCTCTTGAGGATGGTTGTTCTTAGTTCAGGTGTTTCAAGATCACCCATTGAATAATAAGTCATTTATTCAAAATTTGAATTAAATTATTAATTATTTAATAAATTATATCATGATTTTAATTAAATAATTTGGTCTTTGGATGTGATTTAAGGTTTTAGTTGATTATATGGTGATCAGTTGGTCTTATATGAGTCAAGGTGAGAGATATCGAGCTACTTTAATAAAGAAAATGGTTTTAATTGAGTATGTTCATTATGGTACTAGAGGTTGTGAACATGATTTTAGTTAAATGAATGTGATATATTGTCTCTACAATATCATGTGACTAACCATTATATTAAATTAAATTTTTTATAAATTTAATTGTTTTTCTTGATAGTTCTGAAGAATTATTTAATAAGAGTCTCAGAGAAAGGTCTATGTTACATGGGTTACATTGGTCCCTTTAACACTAGCTTATTTCCTCGACCACTGATGGTCTATGTCATGATTATTCTAGAATGAAATTGAGAGATAAACCATCCATGAGAGGTGGAAACTTAAATAATTAAAAATAAAAATTGTATTTTCTTTTTGTATAGTGCATTAGTGACCTTCTTAAAGTGATACATAATGTACGGAAATGGATTTCCATGTCGTTTTCTATATGTGGTCCTTGTTATTCACTAAATATATTAGTTTTGTTGATATAACTCTAGTATGAGTGATCTTTCCTCTATGTTATATGTTTATCATAGGTGGATTTACATTGGGTAGGATAGTGATGGGTTGGGTGAGCGGACCAAGTTAGTGAGAACTTGGGAATGGAGATGGACCTTGATTTATCCCCTAAAGTGATACCTATAAGGATTAACACATGAGGCCCAAAAATATCCAGGGCATGTTTTTTTTGTATCAACGGAAATAATATCCTTGTGTGGTGAGAATTATGTCTAGGATAATGGATTGGGACTAAGGGATTTCTATGAGGTTATGGGAGGGATCCAATTAGTGTTCCCATGCTATAGGGTTATATAGAGAACCTATGTATGGTGTATTTGTTATGTTTCATCCGAGGGAACACTGGTTGGTTCATGATGTAATGATAATTTGAGAATGAGTATTGATGATCATGAGTGTCACCTTAGAAATTGAATCAATTTTTAGTCATGTTTGGTTTGGTGGGTTGGTTTGCACTCGTATGATTCTGAATGTGGTTTCTTGGTAAGTTAATAAGATGGCATCATATCCATGAGTTTTGTCTATAGATATATCTTGATGCTTTATATTTTATAAAACCTCATCGATGTTTTTATATTAAATGGAATATTCCCATGGAGTGATGCTCATATTGATATAAAAAATACCAAGATGGGTTTCATGGAAACTCCCGTTGGGGGTCAATAAAACTACATATGGGTAGGTTATAATACTAAAGAAAACACCCTATGTATGGTGGTATTGATAGTGATGGTGGGGATTCCATGGATTTAGTGTTTGGATTATTTGTTCCATGTGGAGGGGAGATTTCCTGCTACATTCTATATTCCATGGTCGTGTGGGGTCTTAGATGGACATGGTCGATTCTATCACACTATTGGAAATTTTCCTCTAGGAACCATTAAAAACTAGGATAGATAATTCCCCATGTTTTTATTTTTGGATGGCGTATTCCCTAGGTCATTATACAAGATACCAAGGTGGTTGAGACCCTAGATTGTTTTCTATATGCTGTGGTGAATGACCCCTTGTCAGTTTTATGTTTTTCTTGGTTATCACGTTGTGATTTGAGATATCTAGTTCTAGATGAAGATGGTATGTATGATTGTGTTTTGAAACATATAGATTTATCGTAATTTATTTTTTTTATTTATTTATTTCTATTAATATTATATTTATTCAAAAAAGGCCACATTAACATATCATGAAATTCATTGGTTATATACAGGTCCACATTGGTGGTACCCAAATAAATTATTCCCTCATGCATTGCTTGAGTTGCTGTTTCACATGGGTACCCAAGAAATCCCCATTTATTTAAGGATTATTTTAGTTTGATGTTTGTATTTATTTATTGATCTAGAGAAGCTTGAGTGGGATATAAGACTGGGATGTGGTATAGCATAGAGAATTAGTAGGACCTTATTTTTGTTTTACTTGTTTTTTTATTCTGAATATTTGATTAACCTATGGTAATTTGGACTTATATTCTTGTTTGAATACATTAAAATCTTTTATATAAAATTTATATTATTAATAATTTTCTATTTACTCTGATGTGATAGATGTAATCAATATTTTATTTCATTCTATTGTGACTAATACTTTTATAGAGTGGGTATAGTCTTTTCATAGAACCACCTGAGACCACCACTGCTAATCAAAAGCCTCTAGTATACTAGGTGGTTCGTCTGAGGTCGCATTGATCCATTAGTAAGGTTAATGATAATAGTAATATTCTCTAGGATGATATATCTACACAACCTAAGGCTGATATTTCAAACTACATTTCAAAATTTTAAAAATATTTGGACATTTTTGCTCTATTGTTCAAACTTTTCAAGATGACGTGACATTAAATTTTTCATTTTTATTCTGTCAGAACCGTTTTCCATCATTTTAATTTGCATGTAAATGTTTCAGATGATGAACTATAGGAAGCTACCAACATTTCTTATAATGATTCCCAGTTCTCGAAATAATAGATGAATCAACATATGATTTTTGTTTTAACTTATATGATGATGTCCCACATTTAAAATACCTTTCTATTACTTCTAATATAACACAATAATTTTGGAAAACATGAATATTTTTGTATCAAAATCCCATATAGAATAATATTTTATCACATTATTATTTGATTCCAGATGAAAATAGTGTTTATGAAGTATGATTTTTAAAAACTATAGTAATTATCATAAACTATTATCACTTCATCCATTCCTGGATTTCAAGTTCACAAATCTTAGAACTCTTGATAAGACTATGAATTTTATACATCCAATAAATAGTGATTTTATGCATCACTATATAATCACTCAAACAATGGTCCTTTCACAATTTCTTCCACCTCAACAACATGAATCATTTCACCAATTTGATAAAAAAAATTATTTTTGGAATCTCATTAATCATTAGTTTTTTAATTCTATACAATTTCACCAGGAATATTCCAAGGATTGAAATTTTAATTAAAACCATTTATAATTAATTGATCATTTATTTCTCTTCCTGGAATATTTCTCATATTTAAACATTTTAATCTTGGATATGTAAAGAGATTATAGATTGGGGCATTTCAGTTGGAAAATTTTAAGAAAAAACCCTCAACCACATCCTTTTATTAACCATTTAATCATCTTATTTTAATCTAGTTATGATTTATTATCACCAATAAAAAATTTAAAGTATTATATATAAGTAATTTTATTTAAAAATTTAAATTTAAATTTACTCTTATAAGTTTCAATAAAAATTAGATCATGTGGAAGTGAAAATAATAATAATAATAATTACAAAATATATTTCAAATAAAAAAGGTTTTTTATTTATTCAATGATACACTTTTTTTATTGGAAATTTTTAATGAATACATCATTATAATAAATAAAATTATTATTTATAACTGTTCATAAAAGGATGAAAAGGAAAATTTCGAATTCCCAAAAAAATGAATGCAGTGTAGAGAAACTAATTTGTTTACATCAAAAATGTTATTTTGTATTAAATGCTCATGGGAAAAAATATTCCACAATAATTTGATAATTAAAAAACAATTTTTATTATATAAATATTAAATATTATAAAACATATGTTGTATAGAACTATAACATATTTACATACAATAAAACATATGTTATTTATAATGGTAGATTGTGAGACACCAATTTTGAAAATATTTTACAATTATTTATAACATATTATGACATTCATATTTTATCATAATATCAAATGGTTCAAAATGGATATATTAAATAGAATAATTTTAAATTTTAATACATATATAGATTATTATATATAATATACAAATATATTTCAATAGTATATAAAATATAAATAATTGTTAAATAAAAAAAATTAAAACCAAATTCATTAAATTACTAATTATAAAAAATTAAAAATGGAATAAAAATAAAAATTAACAACTAATTAATTCTATTTCATTATAGAAAACAATAATTCTTAATTTCATAAAAAAATATAATGTGTTACTTGATAATAGAATAATTATAATCAAATATAAGTTATTACATATTCGTTTAATAGTATATAAATAATAAATTCATAAAGAATATGTAATAATTATCAAATAAATTATCATGGATTTGAAACATATATTTCTAGTCAACTATATATTAATACACACACATATTATATATTAGAAAATAAATCAATCTACTTGGTATAAAGTGGGTGAAAAAACAAGGGTCAAATGATGTCGTAGAGAAACTAAAGGGGGAAAATAAAGGTAGTATGTAGTCATTTGGGTTCATTTAGGGTGGTAGATACATGGTTTGAAAACTATAAAGAGATCCTAAAGGAGGATGTGGAAGATGATAGATGGTAGTTGGAAGAGGTGATGAATATTTGAGTCTAACATATCAAAAAAGTGGTATTATTGTTTAGTTCCTAAGAGAAATTTTTTTGTGTCATGCAAAATAAAAAAATAAAATATTTGAGTTCCTAATATTTTAACCATTTTTCAAAGTTATTACAAGTCAGATCATAAATAACATATGTAAAATACCAGTATTTGTTATCAATTAATTAATAACAAACATAAAATAATTCAAATTTTATTTTTTCCTGTTAGTTATAATATAACTACGGTGAAGAACCATTTATAGAATCCCATTTAAATAAATGGAATTATAAATCCATCATTTTAAATAATATTTGTACTAGTGTGCCACATGGAAATCAGTAGCTCCGTATAATGATATAAAAATTCCTAGGAGGTTGTCTAAAATTTATTTAAAATTATATTTTTAAGACCTATATTGATGGTGAAACCTAGATGCTCTCATTTCTAAGAAATGTTCAATTATATTCCATTCCCATGAGGAGATGCTGATAAAATTAATGGTAACACCAAATGACTCATGTGATTTGATAGCTGATGTGAAGAAGACAATTCCACACAAGGATTTTTTTTAAAGAGGTAATAAGTCTAAGCTGTCCTGTATTTCTAATTGGATGACTATGGGTGAAATCAAGAAAATTTTTCTCAATGATAGAGAGGAATGAAAAATAGTTCCTTAGTTGAGAAACAACCTAGAACCTTTTTAATCTCTCTAAATAATTATGGAGTTTCCATATTATTCCCATAATTATTGTGTTTTTTCATTCTATGAAATGAATTTATGGTTATTATTATAATGGTGGGGAACTAAGGTGATTTTAATGTTTCTGAATGAGAAAATTAATATTAAAATGAAACATTTACTGATGCTTTTGAGTTTTGTTTTATTTTCAGTCATATTCACTTATTACCATATTGGTTTGAATATGTTTCACCTCATGAGTTTACATTGTATGCAACATTTCATTAAAAAAATTATAATGTTGAATTATAAAGTAAATAATATTGTATGTGATCCCACATTTTATATCGTAATGTATGTTTTAATAATAGGATTATCCATGGTGAAGAAATTTTTTGAGTGTACCTATGACAACCCTGATCCTTTTCACACAATTAGACATGATTTTTTTAAAAGTTTGGGACCAAAGCCTCATTTATATTTTTATATCAAAGAAAAGACCTATTTTAACTGGGTAGAGGGAAACCCATTACATACCCTGAAGGCCTAGTGGGAATGTAGCCCATTACATATCTCGTAAGCCCAAATTTGAGGCCCAATTCACATCCTATGAATTTTAACCCACCTGCTACAGTACCCGCACAGTACCACCGCCGCTACAGTGCCCTGCCGCCGCTATAGTACCTGTTGATGAACAGTGCCGCCGCTGCTACAGTACTGCTCCAGTACCTGTGCCCAATGGGTTTAGAACCCCCATTTTTCACTTAACTTGATAAAACAAACTACATATATAGGTCTAGTGTCTTTGGGTATTTGGATCATTACATAAAAAACTTAAAACACAAAATACTACATCTTTATTGAAAACTTCCTTTACATGACCACTACATTCCCTCGTACTAAGCATTGCTTGGGATAACCTGAGGACATGCATAAGAAAAGGTTTAGCTATAAAGACCATTAAGGGAATAAAAATGGAATAACATGAAGAATAAAATACATTTTAGACAATAGGCATATCAATGGATCACAAGAGAAACATGAACATAAAGTCATGATAAAACATGATAATCAATACATGGAAATGTGTCAACAACACTTAACATGGAATTAGCATGAGCCAAGGATCATTGCATATGGAGCATGAGTAAACCCTAATTGCACATTAATCATGAGTAAAACATCATTGTAATTGAATTAGTATGAGTCAACACTCATTTCACATAACATATCATGATACTATATGTTACCCAATGCATCGAGGCGCTATCGGGATGCACCCTTCATAATCATTTCATTTCATGCATAATTTTTCCACATGGATCATATAACATGGAATCAATGAAAATCATAAGTTATTCCATGATTATGGAATGTGGAATACGTAAATGAAATTACCATTCAATAATTATATTTTTATAAAGAGGAATACCCTTGATAGAGACATGGGTATGGTATTCACTACAAAAACATCTTGGCTTGAAAAAACGCGTCGCACTTTTTGTAGCATAACGGTGTGGCATAATAATTCATAAAAATGATTTATGAGAGATAAATGGGTGTCTAATAATATTTACATGAAATATTCAATAAGGTGGTTATATATATACCTGTCCCACCAAATTTAATGGAATTTTGATATGTAATACTAAAGAATTGCTTGAATGTAAATGTGGAGAGAGAAATTCCTTACGGAATTTTGGCATGGTAATGGGTGTAAAAGGGAGGAATTAATGAGATATAAATGGGATATATCAATATTAAAACATTAATAGTTATGTATGTGGGAGGTTTTAAATCATACCTCAACATTTTTAATTGAATACAAAAGGGAATAACAACTTAAACAGAAATTGGACAAAAATGAGAAAGGAAGAAATCCCTTACTTAGAAGTGAGATCCCAAAATCTTGGGAAAGTATTTAGAGAGGCTTTTTGGGAGCTTGGGGAACCTTGGTAGGATTATATAGAGAGGGGTGAAGGTTTTGGGATAAAATCAAAGGCTTTTATTGAACAGGAAGTGGGAGAATGGGTGGGTTTATATAGGAAAGGCGAGGGAATTGTTGATTATTTATGTTTGGGACACCTTACATTAAACTAATCCAATCCAAAAATCACCCCATGGTTTTTGCCCATGTCTTTTTCTATATGAGAGTGGGAAAAAATATATCATAAGGGAAATGGCTCAAAATCTTAAAATAATAGGGATTCTTATGTGGAGGTGAGTCACAGTCGCAAGAAAAACAATTTAAAAAGTCAAAATGTTTTATAAGTCTTGAAGGGTAAAATAATGCTTGTAAAAATAAATATATAAACCCAAAATCACATTATATTAATGTTAAAACATATATTGTCCGAACATAATGTTAATAGTATTTTATTACCTCACTATTAGGTCATTATTATGTCATAAACACATTATATATTTAAACGGTTTTTAATTTTTACCCAAAAATTCTACTGTCTCAAAAAACTATGAAGAAGTCACCATTGGATAATTTCGACATAATTATTCCAAAAATAATATTTATTTTATCTAAATAATTTTCTAAATATGGGAATTTTTACTTTAATAATAAAAACTGGCATTTATTGAAAATTCTAGTGTTTTAACAAAAATAGCTTTCAAACCTTAATAGAAATCACAATTGCATTCATAAAAATATACGATCATTTTTATTTAATAAAAAAATTAAATAATAATAATAATTTATTAAAATATTATTTAATCCAATTATCTATTAATTCATCAAAATAAATTTCTTATTTGAATGTTAACTAAAAATAATATTTTCTCTTTAAAAACTATTTCTAATGTAACAATAATAAAAAGAATGTATATTCCCAACAAAATAATAATGTACATAATCATAGTACAAGGTTCTTGTTACATTACCCCTTCAAACACTCGCATAATACCTTACGGTAAGGTGTCCGATGGTGATAGACTCTTGGGGTGGCACTGATAACATTGCCCGAGTGGTAATATCTATCAACATCCACTTCTCTCATAGGCGGTTCTGCTAGAGATTAACTTATTCAAGCTCATCTTGGGCTTGGCCAAGATCAAAGCCCAATGATTAAACCTTCATTCCAAGATTCGACAAATGGGCTTCGTATGGGGAAATTCTACTGGATGAGTCCATTCCTTCCTTTTTATGGGTAAATTGCATTTGATAAATTGCTATATTTAAATTAATCATGTGATCCATGTTCAATGGCTATATTAGAATGGTCATAATTATTAACATTATATTAAAATCCAAAACATAGAACCAAATAATTTCATATGTTTTACATAAACATGACAATACATTTAAATATACCCATATGAATTCTCATTAATGACTTTTTGGGACGTTACAGTACCCGCTAAGGAAGAGTTTGATAAAAATTTACAATTATAAAATTACGAGAAAATATTTTATAATTAAAAATTTTCATAGTACGTTTCATTGAAGAGGTATGATTACATATTCTATAATATTTTTATTTAAGGATCAAAATTTATTCAATGCATGAAATTGAATTTATAAAATAATTAGATACATGAAAAACTAAGATCTTCAAGGGTTGATTTATAAAACATACTAGGCTAGCTATTTTTTAAATTTTTTAATATGTTATTATAATAACTATAGGAATTATTGATTAAAACCAAATTATAATATATTCAATAATTGCATCAGTCTAAAATTATATTTCAATCATTCATTTGGAAATAAATTATAATTTTGTATCATTTTTTTATTACTGATATCATTATAGTTTAAATTTATCCCTCTTGTTTTCAACCCTGAGGCTTGATCAAATAAACTTAGAGTGGAATAATTAACAAAAAATCTCATTAAGTTAATTTCTATAATTATCTCACAAGATTTAATATATTTATCTCTAATTAGGGGTGATAGAGAAAAATTGAATATGACATATTAACATGCACTTTCTATATCAGTATTGACAAAAAATCTAATTGTGAAGATATTTTAAATCACTTGTTATTGAGTTCAATATAGATTCAATAATAATGATGTTAATATGTTTTGAGAATATAATATTTGAATGATTTTTTGGTTCCCAAAATGTTATTGAGAAGAATATTGTTATTCCAATTCCAGGTTATCTAAATGAACTAAGTTGTATTGATTGGAGAACACCTTTCAAACTTGAGTTGGAAGTCTTCTCTTGTTTGATCTATACTAAAGAAATGTATCAATAAGTTTAAATATGTAAATTAGGTATGACCATTGGATATTATATTTGATATATATTCTCCTATAGATAATTTATTAATAAACTTCTAATATTTTATCAATATTCCGCTTTGGTTAAGGGTTGGAAAATTTAAGAATATTTTTTGAGTGTGAAGTTTTTTGTCTTCTGTAGAGTATAGTTATTTCTATAAGTTATCTATAATTGAATATATTTACAATGATGGATATTAATTACCATTAAAAATATTATCCTATGGTGAAAACTAATTTTAATTAATCATGATACTTGGATAATATTTCAACAAAGAGATAATGTTGGGTAGAGGGAGTGCAATTCCATTAATGTTCTCTAAGGGGTGGCAATATATTGTATGAGATTTGGGATAATTTTGAAATATCTGAAAAATATTTTAATATATCCCAAGTTCATTTTGAATGAGTTGAAGTTGTCATAATTTAACTAATAAATATTGAATAAGTTTGAGTTGATTTTAGGAATATGGATATGAGTTCTAGAAATTATGGAGAAACGTTTTAATAAAAAATTAACAAAGGGATCCATATATAAGCATTACTATGAGATAATTAAGGATACATAACAAAATTTCTATATTTTATATATTTAAAAAATCAAAAGATCATAATACATAAGGGTTCTATAGTAAATACTCAAGGGTTCTTCAATGATCATGTAAATGTTTATACGCAATGGTATATAAAGGGAAGATTGATAATTTATAAAATTATGGGGTTTCTCTATGATATTTAACGGTCAAAATCTAATATGTAAGAGTTTATAGAAATATGTAAAGGTTGATTTTATTTTCTAGTGGAGAAAATGATAGAGTAATGGGACACCATGTGATATAAAAGGGTACCTAAGATTTGTGTAAGTGTTAATTTGGTTGAGAAATTTAAAAAGTATTTAGCTACACTAAAATATGTAAGGGTCCATTCAAGAAATACCCTGGAGTTTCCTAGAGTATATATAATATTAATATGCTCAAAAATATTAGTCCTTATATGTTACAAATTTAGAATTTGGAAAAGGGAGATATGTAAGAGTAATTATGGACACACATAAGAGTTAAATAGAATTTTCAGTACTTATATAAGAGTTGTTTTGAATGTTAATAATGGGTTTTATAATATTAATTTCTAGAAAAGGGTTTTAGAAGAATAAATAACTAAGATGATCATATGTTGATATTAAAATTTTAATTCCATGACCCACTGAATAACCATGATTCTATCTATGAAAAATAGAGATAATAATTGTGGATGAATGATTTCTCATGATGAGGGTTTCCAAACTATAAGGGTTTTTTCAAATGATATGGAAAACATACATTAGTGAGAAGGGGGGTATTATAAAATTAATAATGGAAAGAAACATCCATATATGAGAATAATTTGTTTAGTATCTATATATGATTGATATGGGGATTCAAATATAAATAATTTGAATTGTTTTTTAAGATAAAAAACTAGATTAATTACTAAGAATATTTTCAACTATTTTAATGAGAAGATGATTATTTTTAGATTACTGGTTGTGATGAGGAGTGAAATATTTGAATATTTTGGGGAATTACTAAAAAACCATCTATAAAAATAGTTTTATAGACATGGGTAGGATTCCTTTATCCATTGGTGGCCAGATAACCGTGATCATAGTAACCTGTGGTCATAGGGTTTAAAATGAAATGGTTATCTAGACCATGGGTATAGATTGGGAGATGAAATAAATTTGGATCATGGTAATGGATAGATAACTAGGTAGGAAGTCCCTATGACTATAGACTATAACTTCCTTGTTCATAGGAAGGTGCATAAAGATATTTTATAGGTAGATTTGGATGGTATTAAATTATGAAAAAAATTAGGTATTTATTTTCATGACCCACTCCTCCCAACGGTATGCCTCCTGGACCAACAAAGAGAGAATGAAGATGGTGACTTCCCAAAGCCCACCTTCAATAGGACATGGGAACGTGACAAGAACCTAGGGTATAATAAATATATATAATGGAGTAATTTATCTCTAATAGAATATGAGAATGGGAGATATAATACATATAAACCAATAAAATCCATATCATAATGATTAAATTATATCCCATGTGAATACATGGAATTTCATAAAAAAACTGATACAGTTTAAAAGGAAACTACAAGTAACAAAAAGGTAAACATTGAAGCCACAATGAATCCCAAATAGAACCTATAAAACCTTGGGCTACTAATATTTTTCCTGATCTTCCACCTCTTCCTACAAACCAAGAAATAATTTATATGTACATGGGGTGAGAAAAACAAATAAACTTAGTATAATATTTCTTGGTGACTCTCTTTAATATTTTAAGGAATGAAAACTAAATATCAATGTAAAAAAGTGAAACTAACTCATACACTATACATTTTTAATATTTTCACATCCTCTCATTGGATATCTCTCACCATGTATCACATAAAAGAGATCATATATTATAGTAATTAAATAACATGGGTACCTCGCTACTACTTCCCCACTAGTTTTCCATATTTCCTCAATGTTGCATGTCTTGAGCCTTCTATCAAAAATAGAATACATCCTGATGACACCTATTATATGTATTAGAACATCTATATCAGGCACTAAATAATCTCATCCTCCCATGACACATCTCCAAATAGTTACCATGTAGTTTTTACGATCCACCATATCTCATATGATGTGTTTAATATATCCGGTATTATTACTCCAAACATTACAACCCATACACTACGTAATTCACCTCAGGCCATCATAGCCTATACCCATAATTCATATAGTATCCATTCATATACTACATCTGGAGATATAAGTGTTTGAAATAAAAACACACCATTAAATTACTCTATACATATATATGGGGAAAACCAACCAGTAATCATACCATCACATCATATTACCAAGAGAAGAGAGAGGGTATACATTGGGTAGTCATCCATCCATCATCACCACCAAGATGTTGGGGAAAACCCCATCCTAGATTCCAATAGGTATTAGTCTCCCAAACTGACATGGGTGGGTTATTAGATGAAATTAAAAAACATCTAGTTTATTATATAGCTCACAGTCATACATTGGGAATAACCTTTTCCTAATCTCAACTGTAGGTATCTTCTCTTGGACACCTGTACATCATTAAAGGGGACTATATATCTTATAAGCTCATAAAAATTTAATGGAAATACATTAAATTAAATATTTCATTATTCATTCTAGTTTATGTTAGTTAATCCAGTATCCATTAATTAATATTATTCCAAATTAAATTCGTTTAATCATCAATGTGAAGTCCATCCCCTCAATGCATAATCCGAAAAAATCCATAGTTTCTAAAGATTTACATTAACATTGTAATTATTTTAAGAACCATATCCATTCAATATAATATTTAGTAAAAATTATTACCATTCTATAATTCTGAGTACTCTAGGAAATGTACTAAGATACCATAAAAGGGAGATGCAACAAAGCACATCCAGGTGACTCAATAAGTGGTGAATGGAAAGGAGATAAAAAAGTAACCCAAATATTTGGAATTATAATAGATTTATCAACATGAAACAATCCATCTTAAATCATAATTATTTATACCAGATACATCCTTTTCCATAAACTCTGGTACCATCTCTGACACCACCATGAATATTACCCTTACAAAAATCAACTACAATCACAACCTCAACCCTCCCCACCCATATATAATCGTCCATCCTAGGATAACCTCACATCACATATCAATGATCCTATCTAGATAACATCAAAGTATGAAGAATAAAATTAAAGTGAATGGGGAAATATATTCAAAATAAACAAGAAATTTATTCTTTACATGAAAATGGAATCACTCATCACTAAAAATAAGGTATTCATAATTCACCAAAAAATGAGTTCACTCTTCCCCAAACATTTATTATTGTAATAAAACTAGTTTTCATTCCATATTGAATTAATCAATTCATTATCATAGATTCTTGTTATGGGAAACCTATGGAATAGGTTATAAATAGCTATTAAATTATTAAACATGATTTCTATAATTTTCTAACCTTAACAATATTTTAACAATAACAATTCTCATTTTACATTTCTATTTATCCTTTCAACATTAACATGTATTCAATATTCATGTTATTTAACCAATTACAATAATGCATGGACTAAACTATTTAATTAAATATGATTTAAGAATCAATTTTAATTCCATAAAATTAAAAGAGAAATTCATTAAACGTTCCTCCTTATATTATTATTCAAAAAACCAATTTACAGAATTTATGTTCTTTACCAATTTCATAAAATTGCGTATTCAAACGCAACAAAAAAAATTTGCAAACACAAATTACATAGATGAAATAGTATCAATTATATAAATAGGAAAACCATTATCATGGTGTAGACATCTACATCATGTGATTTCTAACCATAAAATAAGTTCATTTGTTAAATCAATTTATTATTTCTTAGATCAACTCTATCATCATCCAATGTTCTAATCTATGATCAATGTTTGATTTCATGTAAATAAAAATGAAATTAAAAAAATCCGAAACATTATACTTATCACTTCCAAGAAAAATAAATATAATTCCCACATGGATCTCTAATTACCTATCCTATAAAAAACTATGACCAACCAAGAATGGCATGCCACAAACACACTAGAAATGACAAGGAAAATCAATTTGAAAGTTGGACATGAAACACTATATATTGAAAAAAATAATGGTATGAAAATGATATCAACTAGAGGAAAAACAATTATAAAACTAGGATAACCTACCTCAAACCACCCTAGATAAGTCTCTAGAATTTAGGGATTAATCCTTATCAAAAGGTACATTAATGTCCTGCTAAGAGAACTTTAGTGTGCCTATGGTTAGTGTATAATAGATGGTATAAAATTGGTTTTGAAAATATTGTGGGTATTTATATGAATTATGAAATTTATAATACCATGACACAATACCTAAGACCATGCCACAAATCTACCAATAATAGTTTATACTACTGCATAACCTAAGTGACCACTTTGAAGCCCCCTTAGTCAACGAGTGTGTCCGAGGAACGCAGTGCATAAGTAACTAGATAATATTTTCCCATGGAGGGGGACTATAATTTCACCTACATTACATAATTTATCCACAACCAATTTTGAATAAATAACCAAAATATCTATATAATTGCCTCATTACGGCATGGTACAATGCTCAACAATGAATAAGAGCTAACACCGCATCCAACCATCACTATGTACCTAGCCCCCAAAAAAATTATACTCTAAAATCTCCTCCTTGTGATATCAAACACCATAGTTAGATATCCAAATATAATAATCAAACCATCCTACACCACATCCATAAACACTACACGATAATTGACTAGCTTACGACACATCTTAGTACTCAATGGCACATAATTGGCTCCCCTTCCACATTTTTCCTCCAAACACTATTTAAACACCGTGGAACCTTATTCAAGTAATTACAACACCCCATCCCACAAAAAGGATACTAAACTTTAGTCCCTTGTATTAGAGAGAAACTAAAATATTCTCATACTACATAATTTAAAACCATACCCATAGTGAAATAAGAAAAATGGATTGTCCAAACAATCAACATGTGAGATATCATTCACAAATCTTACCATCACAAAAGATCAACCACCATGATTTGCAGAACCAAGTGAAAACCCACACAATAACAATAACCAGCTCTTAATAACTCTTTATGAAGATATACCTCTCAAATAAGAGCATGGATACAATAATAAATATGGGGAAACCATATCATAAACTAGAAATATTCAACAAGCACAAAATATTTAATGCTAAAAAAGAAAATATAGAAAGTAAAAACAACTCAAGAAACTAAGCATGTATCAATTACTAATGTTCCAAATATTTCTCCCTCGGCCTCTATGTTCACACAATACAGGAACCGGAGGAGTAACACACCCATGAAACACCATCTCCTAGATGTCCTGGATCTTTATAGGGCAATCTAGGAAGATTTATTCATCTTTATTATAAATCACTCCCGAATCTATTATGTGAGAGTCATTATAAAGATAACGAAATGTTTTGGCACATGAAAGAAATAATGTATTAGGATCATCTATGGAGAAAGTGTTATATAATACACCACATCTCCATCATGATCCAACACCTTCAAAGATCCAATTAAATAGGGTGAAATCTTACACCCATGACCAAACCTTTGCAACCCATGTAGAGGGTTCACCTTCAAGAACACATGATCTCCAATTTTGAACTCTAGAGGAATCCTCATATGAATGATATATGACTTATGATGATATTGTTCTACTTTTATCTTATTTGGACTTACCTAAACCATATATATCATGATCTGCACTACTAACCAGAGAATTGGTGACTCTCGAACCCCATTCAAGAAAAATGGAAAATAGAATGATTGATTGTAAAAATCATCTAATGGTTTCATAATTATAGAGGATTAAAAACTATTGTTGTAGGAAAACTCAACCAAGTGTAGGTTCCTCGTCCATGAACCTTTAAAATTTATAACATAAGAACAAAAACATGTCTTCAAGAGTCTAGATGGCTTGATCTGTATGAACTTTTGTATGTAGATGAAATAATATGTAAAGGAATAGATATGATCAAAAATATTTAGGACTACATATCCACACCCTAGAGGTAAAATAAGGATCAAAATATAATATTTTCATCTTTAGTTCTCCCTGGAGTCTCACTAATTTCTTCATATACATCATTAAAAACCCTCCACTAATCTCAACTCTTTATCCTCTATAAATTAGGATGATTTCATTCAATGATCCACAATAATCCATATATAATCAATGCCATCCTATGATCTAGGTAAACTAGAAATGAATACTATCAAAATTTCCACTCACTTCCTTTGGAAAACATCTACTGGTTGGAGAAAATTTCTAGGAACAGAGTTCTTGGACTTCACCTTTTAGAGGACAGATCAACGGGACACAAACTCTAAGATTTCACACCTCAAACTAGGCCACCAAAACTATGCTCTTAGAGCTAGATCTATTTTTTCATTATAGTATGCACCCATACATGTGAGATTTGAAACTCATAGAGAACTATCCCATACAATGATAATGGGATGAAAATACTACTCTAGAAAAACACATGGGATTTTAAATCCTCCTACCAACTTGTAGGGGAATCAAAGAAGATGAAAATGTCTCATCAAACTGTTAACTCAAAATAACCTAGCTGGGAATTTTTCACCTACAACACCAAATATGTTTGAACTATAATCTGAAAAAGACTACATCAACCTCTAACCTCTCCCATATCAAGATTCAATACTAAGTGATCCTCCACCACTCCACACCAATATTCTTACTCCTAAAAAGCATCACTAAGAGACTTCGAACTCAGTGCATTAGCTACAATATTAACCTATCCCAATGTATATGAAATATAAATTTCATAATCCTTTAATAATTCCATCCATTTTATCTACCAAAAGTGCAAGTAATGTCTCCATAACTTCAAGGAAAACATAATGGCCTCAAAATAAAGATCAATGGTAGAATATTAACACGAATAGTGATGTAACTTCCATGATCCATAAGAAACAATCAATATTTGTTTCATCATAACACAACCTAACCCAATACACGAGGAATGATACAAAACCTCAAATTGAATGACCTATAAATGGAAATAATGGAATGGAATGTGGAATAACCTCTCCTTCAAGTACATGAAAGGTTACTAGAACATGTCATTCCATAAAAATACATGATCCTTTCTAGTAAAACCTATTTGTGGAGTTGCAAACTAATCTAAATTGGATAAAAAAACTCCTATAATTTCCTTCAATACCAAGTAAACTCTACACCACTATAACATCATTTAGGTATAAACATGAAACAACTACCTATATCTTCGAGTGGTCCACAACTAATCCATTCTGGGACATGTCATTACGCAAGAAATAAACTTCATGATCCTAGAACAAAAACATAGATAACTTCCTGAACAGATTTTGATAACGAATAAGTCATAAAATGGGACACATATTCTCTATATACTACTCCTTATATGTTGAGTACACAATGATTTCAACGATTAAAACCACCATGAACCAATACAATAACTCTCTGAACACTACATTCATTCAAACCATGAATACAGCTGAAGCATTTTTTACACCAAATGATATCATAACAAACTTATTATCCCGGTAGAGTTATTAGAAAGTGGTCTTCAAAACAACATCCTCTTTCATCTAAACCTGATGATATTTGTATCACATATTGATATTCGAGAACCAACATAATCCTTAAATTTTATAAAACATGTTATTAATCCAGGTAATAGGATAGAGTGTCCTCAGTTTCACAAGATTCATGTTACAATAGTAAATATTGAGTTACAAAATGTCATCATCCATCTTCATGAACACAAATTGAGAACCTCAATGTAACAGACTCAGCCAAACAAAACCTTACTATAACAAATCATCAATCTGTACTCATTGGTCTCACAAATCAAAATATTCCATTCTATATAGAGACATATAGGGTAGAGATGTTCCTGAATATAACTCTATCAAAAACGCGATCTCCCATTAAGGGGTTTACACCATAACCTCTTAATGAAAAACATTAGGGTACTCTTCCATAACACTTAGAAACATTATCAAATAAACTTCCAATAAACTGAGAATCATCTTGTCTAACAATGAAGATAATGAAAAAACGCACTTACAACTCAATATGGATCTCTTTCACCAACAAAAGAGGAAGAATCTCTATCATCATCATAGAAAAAAATTTGTCTTTGGAAGTAATAAAAAATAGCATTCACTAGATATAGATGTTACATGATGAGGATGATGTCGTAGGGATGTATCCATAAACCTATGATGCCCCCCAAAGATTAGTTCTTTTAAAATAGTAGATTATAGTCTCAACATTCTTCATACCTGTATGATCAACCTCTAACATTCAAAGTCAATGCTAAGGGATTTTTATGTCTCTATATCTCAAGTCCCAAGGAATGGACTAAGGAAAGAAATATGAGGGATTCTATGTCCCTAGAATCAAAAAAAAAACAATAATCGTAGTAGAAAACATAAAAAGGTTACCATGAATGACATCAAGCTCTTCCTATATGAGAAATTATATGGCGTGAAGTTGACTGTGAACTTTTCTATTGATTCTCTGACCTAGATGATGACCACCTCAATGGAAAATATCTATTGTATGAGGATGTGGAGTATCACAAGGATGTCTACTTCTGGCCACATCTCCTCTGTGTTGATCCTAAGATGAAGCATCCTATTATTGTATCCTCCGCTAAAACTACCTCAATAGAGGAACTTTTAGTGAAACAACTTATTCATAACAATCACTCAGAATTATTAGAAACTCTTTCCATTGATAACCATGACCTATAAAACAAAAAACATGTATATAATACCTTAGGAAATTCCTAATACCCACAACCCTTAGTGAAATTAGATGAATAGGGCTTAGACATACACCCAACTATTAAAAAAACTATTCTTTCTAGGTCACTAGGGACCCCAAACCACAACTATGATTCATTATGAATTACGTAGACTCCCTTTTCATAATGATCTTATTCTATAAAGCATCATATCAAAAAACATATACAATTTACAACACCATGAGATATGTTGAAAACATCAATGGGGTGACCTACTATTGGATCTCAAGATACAAGTACCCCTCAAAATTCCATTTTGTAGTCTCCTCATCTGGAAATAGGTGTTTTCCATATCATATTAGGGTACTCAAAATGATATAGACTCTCATATAATGGATCTAACCTATCAAAGGTTATGTATCTACCAGCGACTAGATTTCTTTATAGTAAAAGAAAGAAACACTGCTTGGAATATGTATATAAACATCACCCATGAGGCCTACAACTTCTCACAATCATTGAGGATCAAGTTCAACCATTACATCACTGCTCTATGAAGCTTCATCAAATTCAAGAAAACCCAGTACTCCTTTCAATTGAGGAATGAACTGAAATCAATCCCATCCACCTCAAACCATTCTGTTTTGATTGGGTTTTAAATGGAGACATCATAATTTTCAAACTCTATAACTAAAACTATAAGAGCTTCCACCTCTAAAGATTCATCATCATCAACTTACACTCTATAGAGATATACTTGAATATCCTACTAAACATCTCTGACATAAACCAGAAAAGGATATCGACCTGAAGGAATACCTAGAAAAGAAATAGTGGCTGAAGACTCATTAACATGGAATATGTAATACATAATATTAATTAAACAATCATTTTGTTTATTTTAAGTTTTAACCTATCCCAAGGTCTATCTATTTAAAACAGAGGTGCATGAAATAATTATAAATGATCCTTTCCTCATTTTCTACCCCATAACCTATATTTTTTTCTTAGTAGTCTTGGTAAACCTAATGTCAAGTTAATCAGATCACATGGGGAGATAAATACCCATATATCAACCAGTGTTCAATATTTAAAGTTCTTACATAACATAGATAACACCATTTCCCTACCAAACCATGAATTACATACATCTTCTTAACTCAAAATATAATCTCATCCCTTAACCCAATCCTTTGATACAACTTTATCCTGAACCGTCTACCCAATGGTTCTCCTCCCAGGCTGAGGCTGAAACTGAGAGAAGGGAGATGGTGACCACCCAAATCCCACTTCAAATAAGCTATTTGTTTATGAAAATCACACAGGGTATACTAAACATTCATATGGGAGGCATTACCCTTTAAATAAAATATGAAAGAGAGAGATCAGAAATATGGACCAATAATAACATTCCCATAATGATAGAATATTTCCAAAGTGTGTATATGTAATGTCATACAAAACTAGTACAACTTAAAATGAAACTACAAGTATATTAAAGCTATACTCAGTAGCAACCACGAAGTGCAAAAATCTCCTACAAAAACAAAATCAATAAATATCTATCATAATCTCCATCATGAACCTATATACCTAAAATAAGTTTATATATACATGGTGTGAGTATAATAGTATACTCATTAGTATACTTCCAAGAGAATATCATGAAATAGATAAAGAATGTATATAAAATCCTTATGAACAATAAGTGAAACTAACTCGACACCAAAATAGGTATACTAGGATCCCAACATCACGATTTCTATCTCTCTCCAAGTATCACATAAAAAAGATATTATATTATAGTAATGAAACAAAAATAGTACCCCACTACAATTTCACCCCTGGTTTTCCTCTCTTCCCCAACATCATATATCATGGGACATCGCTCTCCAAAAGAAGTCAGCCCAAAGATGCCTGGGATGTGTATCACAATATGCATATCATGTGTCACATAATATCATAATATAATGTCCCATATCCTTATAATAATCATATTGTTTCTCAGATCAACCATATCACATATGATGTGTGTCATAAATCAGTTGTTATACCTCAAGTCATCACATCACATACACTAACTAAGGCACCTAAATCCATTATAGCCTATACCCGTCATACTTTAAATAACCATCTAGATACTATATCCAAATATACATATGTGTGGAATAAAAACAGGTCATTATAGAACTCCACACATATATATGGGGAAAATTGACCACATTGCATAGCATCAAATAATGATACCAAGAGATTAAAGTTGGGCCATAAGGGAAAGTCATCCACCCATTTTCACCAATAGGTTATTGGAAAAAGACCAAGCGAGAGTCCACTTGGTGTCATTCACCCTAACCGCCATGGGAGGGGAAGTGTATGAAATCAAAAAATATACATGATAAAATATAGCTCCCAAATACTCTAAGGGAATAACCTAGTCCTAGGCTTAACTGTAACTATAATCTCTCAGACACACAGATATAAATACTAAGGACTACATCTCCTATAAAAACACATGAATTTTATGGATCAATGTTGAATTACTTATTCCCCTTTTCTTTCTATTTCAAGATAATTAATACATTAAAAATTTATAAATATTATTTCAAATCTCATTCCTTTAACCATCAACATGAAGTGCATACCCTCCTCACATAATCCAACCAAATACATAGTTTCCCACTATTAACATTAACATTTTCACTACATAAATAACCAACCTCATGAGTTAAAACATTTCTTAAACATTATTATCCTCCTATAATTCTAGGTACTCTAGGAAATTTACCAATCTACCAACAAAGGGAGACGCAACGAAGAATATCCAGCTGTCTCGAGCAGTAAAGAAATGATAATAGATTAAAAACCATCTAATTTGTCCTAAATTTAAAAAAATTAAATAAGAATAAAACATTTATCACAGTAATTGAAAATCCTAGATTTTACTAATTCCATTGACTCCCATACCATTTCTGACATCACCATGCATCTCGCTATCACAAGCATCAACTACTACCACAACCCCAAAACTTCCCATCCATATCTCATTAGCCATCCCATGATCACATGACATCACATAGCGTGGCTCATATACGGATCACATCACATAAGTGTAGAAACAATAAAAAGGGTCAATAGGGAAATATAGTAAAATTAAACAAGGAATATATCCTTTACATGAAAACTGGATCACTTGGCCATAAAAACAATGCTTTTATCCTTCACAATAAGAATTTCTCTCTTATCCCTAAACAATTACTATTATCAAATAACAAGTTTTTATTATATCTTAAATTAACCAATTCATTATCACATGTTTCAACTATGAGAAACTTAAGGAATCATTTATAAAAAGATATTAAATAATTAAACATGCATCATATAATTTCTGACTAGAACAATATTTGAAGAATAAAAATTCACATTTAATATACCTTTTTATCTTTTCATAATTAACAAGAATTACTAATTCATGTTCTTTAACCAATTATAAAAATGAATTGAATAACATATTTAATTAAAAATGAACTAATCATTAATTTTAATTCCATAAGCGGGTGTGGAGGCCACGACCAAGGCCTCTCTTTCCCAAGAAGACAGTCAGCTGGGAGTTTCTCAAGCGGTTGTGGATGTCTCTGTGAAGCAACCAAAGTGGAAATGGGGGATGGAGATTGGGGAACCCAGGATTCAAGCATAGATATGTCTCTAAGAGCATAAGAGGGAGGTCCCAAGTACCTCCAAGGTTCCTCATATGCTGATGCAGTGTGCTCAAGGAGTGTTAACTGTAATAGATGTCTGATAGCAGCTCATAAAGAACCATGGGAGGGTAAGCGTTCAGGTTTCAAAGATATTACTATTAAGAAGGTGCTTGTTATTGAGTTGGGATACCATTTTTATGGTCTACATAATGAGGACCTAGTTCTGGATGAGCAAGAGTTGTCTGGGTTCTCCAAAGATGGGGAAAAGTACCCTGAGTCCAATGATGACAGTTATAGCCGGTTTTCATTTGAAGTTGAGGGAGAGGATGAGGTTCTGGGTGAAGGAATATGAAGTTCGATGAGAGGTAGTAACTGTAAGGGAATCCAAAAACAATGAAAGGACTACTCATACCTTCCACTACCTATAGATACAAATTCAGCAAAGATATCAAAGAAAAGATGATGGTCAGTGTACTCTTCCTTCTTCCAAGATAGATAGCTAGTAGAGGAAGCCATATTTCACTCCTGATCAATCGTTGGAATTGATAATGAGCTCATGGGTAGAAGTGTTTGAGAAGGTTCTAACAGTTAATGCTACTAAAGAAGAACCATCCAGAATGTGGGTCATCCATTAAAGAAAAACCTCAATAATGAGTAGTATACATGGATTGACAAACAAGATCTGAATTTAATTGGGGGTTAACAAAATGGGATGATCGGTATTGAGGAATATATTCCGGTTTGAGACAAGTGTAATTTAGTGTTTGAAGACATTATAATGGATGAACCAGACTTCTAGGATAAAAAAATTTCTTGGAAATTAATTTAGAGAAAATAATTATGATAGGATTAAATTGTTCTTAAATGGTTATAGCTTTTCCTTTTGTGTTTGAACTCATGGTTTCTCACCTTTTCCTTAAAGGTGTTTGAATAATAAAAATTTATATTTATCTTAGTCAGTCAACAAACATGATAATAAGAATAACATAAATAGCACACTATCTATTAAATCAATAGAAAAACTGTTATCATAATTGAAACCCCAACATCACCCAATTTCTAAACATAAAAAATTAAATTTTTTAAATCAATTAAATATTAATTAGACCAATTAAACCATCCTAAAAGGGGATAAACCATGATCTATTTATGATTTCTTATAAATAAAATGGTTAAGTAAAAAATCCCCTACCTCAAATATCTGATGATCCTAAAATGGAAATGGAATGCCAAAACAAAACCTTGATCTCCTCCCACAAAAGAAAAATATGATCTTCCATGGATGTCATTCTATAAACAACCAAAAAAACAATAATGAAAACTCAATTATAATTTTCTAGATAAAATTTGATATCGTAACAAGAATAATGAGTAGAAAATGAGATCAAAAAAAGTAGAAACCATTAGAATATGGGATAAAATACCTCAAATCACCATGGATTGAACTCTATAAGTAGTGGTTCAATCCAAATCGAAAGGGGATTCAAAAGAATTCAAAAATAAAATGTGGTTACTAGGTTTATAGTGGGATATATGGGAGGTATTTAGAGTATTTACAATAATTTTTTAATTTATAAGACCATGACACAACTCCTTGGACCACACTGGAAATATATCTAACACAAGTATACTACGATGCAACCAATGTTACCACACTATAGCCCCACTAGTCAAAGAGTGTATCTGAGTAACATGTCATAGATTTATCAAGAACCCATTTTCCTATGGGAATGGAGTACAACATGACACACAACAATGTTGAAGAAAATTTTATAGGGTACTAATTGAGGGATAGTTTCACAAATATGTCAGAATATATCCTTACAAACAAATATGGGATTGGGTAAAATTTATTAGTAAGTGTCATTAAAGAAGTATGATTACATATTTTCTCATTGTTAAATTAAAATATTATATTATATTTAAAAGGGTGATGATATAATTTTATTAATGGTATGATAGAATGATTTACCAATAAATTCAATGGTTGATTTTAAAAATTATACTACTAGTTGACTTTGAATGATTTTTATTCGATTATGATGATTATTGTAATTCTTGTTGAAATCATCATTATAATATATTTAAAAACTATATCAACCTATAAATATCTTTTTAAAACCCAATGATAAAGTAATTATGATTTGGTATCATATCATGTTTTTTTATGAATAGCATTGTTGTGTAAATTCACCCCCCATATTTTCTACACAGATCATTGATCAAATATAATTAGAGTAGAATAATTGATGACACGATGATTTAATTGAATTTATATCATCATATATCAAGATTATGTGTATTTATTTCTAATAAGGGTTGAGGGGTGGGGTGGAAGAGAACATACGAACATGTATTTTTAGATGAATATTGAAAACAAATCCAAATGGGATATTTTTAAACTCCTTTTGGTAGTGAGTTATATCTATTTTTAATAAGAATGATGTCAATATGTGTCCAGAAGGGAAACATGGAAGGAGTTTGGAGAACCAAATAATGTTAATGGAAATATGAGTTATGTACCCATGCCAGATTGTGTACGTGCACTGAGCTGAGTAGATAGGAGAACACCTTTTAAATTGTAGTTATACGTTCTATATTTTTTGATCCATTCTAAAAAAATTATTTCGTATGTGTAAAGAATATTATGAGGTACTAATATTCGATATTTAATTGGAGATCCATTCACAGATAACAATGGAATTGGGAAACTTCCAAAATATCATCAACATTACACATTTTTATTAGATTTAAAATTTTACCATATTTGTTAAGTCTGAGAATGTAGTGGAGTATGGTGATTTCTAGATTTTATTTCTCTATGAATAAGTAGATAAATATACCTATGAATACTCATAAAATATATTATCTTTGTTTTATTATTTATTTTAAGTGAGGATGATATTCGGATAATATTTTAAGGAAGATTTGAAGTTGGTTTATTATAGTGTAATGACATTGAAGTGCTCTAAGGGGTGTATATATGTTGTAATATCTCTTCAATTACTCTAAAATAAATATTGATTTTTTGAAGATACCATATAGTGAATTGGATTGATTAAATTATTGATCAAGAAACCCTTATATGGTTTGAATATTTTTTGAGTGGATTTGAGGAATCTAAAAATGAGTTTTGAAAATTATGGAGTTACATATTACTGAAAAATTGATAATGGACACCATTAATATGAGTTACCCTGAAATTCCAAAAAAAACATATGACTGTTTCAATGTTATATATTTAAAAAAAATTAAAGTAATTAATATGTAACGGTTCATAAAAACATGTGTAAGGGTTTCCAATGTGCGTGTAAAGGTACGTAGAGTGAATATTGAGAAGTTTGAAATGTATAGTGTTTATCTATGATATGTAAGAATTATCACCCCATATTTAATATTTTTTATACCATATATGAATTGATTTAATTTTGTAGTTGATAATTTGACATTGTATTGAACCATTGTATGACTCATAATGGTACTTAATACTAACATAAGGGATAATTTGGTTGAGAATTTGGAAAAGAATTTAGCTACACTGAAATACGTAATAGTCTATTTCAGGAATAAATAAGAGTTTTATATAGTATATGTAAGATTCAACTGCTCATATGTAACATTCATTCTAGGTTACATACTAAAAACTTTGAAAATGGATATATTAAAAAGTTTCATGGGAGATACATTAGAGTTAAATAGATTTTCTAGTGCATACATAATAGTTGATCTAAAAGATAACATGTAGTTTTATAATTTTAATTTCCAAAATAATAATTTAAAATAAATAATTTGAATGACTCAATGTTGATATTAATTTTTAAATATCTTGATTCTTTGAAAACTAAGATGAATAATAGATATAATAATTATGGAAAAAGTTAGTGTCGTGATTAGGGTTTTCATGACACAAGGGTTTTTATATATTTTCATGCATAAATGCAGTGGTGATAAGAAATATTTCCTGAAGGTAAGAAGGAAAATATAGTTGGAATTCATAAAAGGGGACTTGGTTTCTTCCAAAGCATTAAAAATAGCAAATTAAATATATTTTTTAACATAGTTGGTTTTGGGATAAAAGCTTCAAAGATATTCTGTTGTCTTAGCTTCTTCAAGATATTATGAATTGAGTGGAGGGGCGGGATAATAATCAAAATCGAATGAAATAACCTCTCACCACCATTGTGGAGTAATAATAAAAGTTGAATGAAAATATTGAAATATTTTTATTATTAATAGATTCCAAAAATTATTTTGGGGGATGAATCTTGTTTACTATAAATAAAAAACTAGTAATATCCATTTATTATATGATATGATTCTAGTAATAGATATAATTTATAGATTCTAAATGAAACTATATACTTGACCTTATTTTGTTTGAAAATATTAATATTGTACCCAAATAGAAACTTGTGATCTACAAATTTTCTCATTTATCTTGTTCCATAATTTTACATTTGAAATTTCCAATATCATTCGGAATTATATATCAAAACAATTATTGTTTTCAACTATCATAATACATTATTTAGTGATTTAGTAGTCTAGGAATAACAAATTATCATTCTAAATTCTCAATAATCATACTTAATCATTGAATATTTATTTTATTTATATCCAAATCCTTTATTTGGAATAAATAAGTTTCGATCCACCTATCATTTTATCTCTTTGTAAAATGAGGAAGAAAACATTATGTTGATAGGTTGAGGAAGAAAAAAATGAGGATAGGGAGTTTGGGGTGGAGGATTATCATATCAATGAGTTGAATAAATTTCCCCCTCTCGACTCCACTTTCCATAGTAATCTGTTTATAATAACATCCTTCCCTGGTCACAGATTCAATTTCCACCTCCCCTCAAAACCCACTGTTCATCGCTGAGCTCATCTCTATGCCTTATGTATTTGTGTATGATATTATAGGTTGTTGGGAAACCATTTTTTAATTTAAAATTTAAAAATTGAATAAAATGTTTTCATATTATTTACAATGTGGTAATTTAATGTCCATTCATTATAATTTTTTTGGTATTCATTCTACATAAGAGGAAAACATGTTGAAGAACAATATGAATTTTCCCAGTTTAAATTTCAATTCTATCTAGTCACAGTTCGCATTTGTCATATCATAAAAATAATCATTGAAAATTATCATAGTAATTTATTAAAATAAACCTAGATACATAAATGCACTAAATAAATCATGAACATTTTTTGAATAATTTTTTTCCAATAACTGGTAAAAAGTTTCTATGTGCTTTGTACCATCAAATATCTTTAACGAATCATAATAAAATGTATTGAAAATGATCATAAATATTTTTAATTAATTAAAATCTATTAAAATGATAAAATGAAATAAAATACAAAAAAGAGTATGTATAGTCAATTAGTTATTTAAAGAATTTGGTTTTCACAAATCATTCATGAAAATTTATTTCAATAAAAAGAAGAACTAGTTTATTATTTTAAATTACCCCAAAGGACTCTATATTCATTCTTCTGAACCATTGGTAACAATACATTAATTTAGGCATAAATAATTCCATTCTACAAATTTTACTATTAGCAACCACCAAAAGAGGTCGCTAATGGGCTTTAGAGACCAATTATGGGGGTCGTGGTTGGGTCATAGCTAAAAAGATATAGAAACCACTAATAGTGAACACTATAGGTAGTCCCCAATTGACTATAGTAGAGGTCATTGGTAAGATATTTAGAGACCTCCAAAATTGGTCACAACAAAATATTACATACGGACTGCCATAGGTGGTCACTAATGATCCCATAAAAATAAAATAATTACTACCCTACATAGACATTCACTAAGATGAATACATTTTTATAATTTTTTCTATTTTAATAGCCACTAAATAACCAAAAAAATAAATAGTTGGAAAATATTAATAAAAAAATTAAGAAACATGCATCTTAAAAAATCCACAATCCAAATAGTTATAGATCCCCTCCAATATTTTGTCTCAATAAACCTATTGATTATATGCAAAATAATAGTTACACAAAGAAAATAAAAATTAACATAATAAATATTAACCAAATATATTTATTTAATGTATATATATATATTGAATAATCAAAGCTTTATGTATTATTACCTATAGAAATAATAATAAATACATAAATGTGGAATATCTAATCTGAAATATATTTTTACATTATTCATCATTTAAAAAATGACTATTAAATGTGGGAAATCATGTTTACTATATTCCGATCTATCTGAGCATCATATTGAAGCACAGTTGATTCCAATGAATGATATAATATTTGAAAAATATAGTCCTAAATTTTCTTTTCAATCATATTTTAGTTTATTATTCATGTCCAATTAATGTGCAATATGTCATTTTAATATCACTAGAAAATTTTACCAGTCATTTTCTATAGTACTAGTTGAAAAAATAATTTAATGAACATGAAATTGATTCTTATAGATCAGAAATATCTCTGTGTTCATTATCCCATGATTTCATTCCCATCTATGTGTTTTTTTGGTATTTCACCCTTTTATATGATATTTCATTTAAATCCAAATCTGAAAGAAAGATGTCACTTTCAAAAATATTGAGCAATTTAGGTATTCCATCCACATGTTAATGTTTCATACAGATTTTAAATGGCATAAAAATTATTTTCCAAAGAGTTAATTTTAATAAAAATTCATTTGGTCATTTTTATCCCCTATACAAAATATTTTATCATTTTTACTAAAATGATAATAATTGTGAAAAATACATTTTAATTGTACTACCCAATCCAAGTATCAGAATGAAATGCTGTTTATTTCAATAGATGACATATGAGTCAAGGTATTTTTTTCTATCTTTTCATGTCAAAAAAAATTTAATTTTTGACCCCATGATGGTAGATATATCATTTTAATAACATTAAATGACATTATCCATCATTTTATATCATATCGGGTGACACAAGCATATGATTGATATAATATTGAATATAAAAAATAACAAAATAGATCATTGATCATTATGCCAATATTTTATTTCATAAAAAGATTCTTTTCTTACTATTGGAACATTTTAGGTGATTTTTCACTTAACTTCATATCTAAGGGGCAAAGGCCAATTTAAATCAAACAAAACATTTGAGATATCTAATTCACATGCTAATTCATCCTACAAATATAAAAGTACATAAATATCATTATACCTTTTTTGTCATTTGGATCTCATTCTGACACTTTTGACCCCTACACACATGATTTTCCTAATATAAAAATTGATAATAAATTTAAATATGAAATTTTAATTTTATATTTCAATCTAATCATCATATTGACGTATGGTTGTTTCCACTATATCTAATATGATTTGAAAAATTTTCTCCATGATTTTTATATCAATAAGAAGTTTTTTATCATTTTGACCTCTAATGAGATATATTTCATTTTAATAACACTAAATAATGTTAGCCATAATTTCTTATAAAACCATGAATTATGAGAATCTGATGGATGTGGAATTGATTCTTTTAGATCAAAAAAGACTAAATTATTGGTCTCATAATATTTCACGTCATTCAAAGTGTTCTTTCCTAGAATTCACCCTTTATACAAGATTTTTCACTTAAAACCAAATCTAAATGTCAAACACCACTTCTGATCATATCGATAAATTCATGAATATGATACATATTTTGATACTTACAAATGATTTTAAATTACTTAAAGATATTATTCCCATGATTTCATGTCTCTTGGATCTCATTTGATTAGTTTTGATCCAACACACATGATTTATCTATTTTAAAAAATGATAATAAATGTGAAAATGAACTTTTAACTGTGTTGACCCATAAAGAAATTAGATTGACATGTAGTTGATTCCAATTAATCAAATATTTCTCAAGGAATTTTCCTCAGTATTTTCCTATAAATCATATGTTTTTTCCTTCTTTTTGACACGTTGATAAGAGTTATGTCATTTTAATAACACTATGCATTATTTTCTATCGTTTTTCATCATACCGGGAGAATAATGTTCCTTAGTTAAGATAGTGAGGTTCGTGAGGGGGTCCCTATGGTAGGTGGGGGTAAATCAATATATGTTCCATCTATTACACCCTAAAAAATATCCAGAATTTTATATAATTATAGAGTTGATCATAAACCATTTGGATGTGAGCATGAAAACTATAACTTCTTCACATGATTTTTCATTAGATCCTTACTAGGTTATTTTTATTCAATATAATTAAAAAAATATGCATTGCATAATTTTACATAAAATAATGATTCCCATAGGTGTTTTCCCAAAGTATAATCATTGAAGCTACATACTATGGAAAGAGAAAATTATCAAAAGTTGGACCACCTGTAGATGAAGAACTGTAAAAGTAAAAACTATTGTTTATTTTAATATATTATGACAATGATATTCTGATACAAAATTTTTGATGATACTTACTTGAGATAAAAGACTATTTTAGATAGCAGGCTTTGAGGATTTTATAATTGTTAGAATAGGTAGGAAATATTCAGAAGATAATGAGAATTAATAGTGCACATAAAGTTAAAAAGATCAATAGAAACCATAAGGAATGTAAGGTTCATATAATGCTTCCATAAAATGCTAACATCGGATGAAGATTGATGTATCTCCACTACAACATATGATCTCGGTAAAGCAATGTCATGCATGAGGTCAATTTGTGACCAAAATATGCTAATATCATTAGAAGGGTAAAATAACCATAATAGTATATAAATTAGTTGTAATAATTTTAGAGGTTCAAACATTCATTTCCATAAAAACTCACAAGTGATGTTTTCAAGATATACTTATTGTGGATAGGAGCTTGGTACCCAGTGTGAATGTTATATGGTGAAAATAATTATCAATATTTGGTTGATTAAAAGGTGAGTTCATTTTTTTGATGCGAAAGTTGAAAAAAGATGTTCTAAATGTAAAATAATGGAATAAGATGTTAAATAATATGATCTAAATAAAATAAATAAAATAGTTTGAATGAGTTGTTATGGTTAGCTTAAAAAATAGAGTACTTGAAAATGGTTACGCCTATACATATATCAGAAGGGCATGTAATAAAAATGTGTCAATGAATGTGTCTTTAATATTATAATTTCTATATAAATATTGATTTTTAAAAGGAAGGTGTAAAGGAAATAAAAGTTAATTAATAATAAATTATGGTTTATAGTGATATTTTCCTATTTTTATACAACAACAAAATATGTATGAACGACTAAAAATGATAATATAGCATAAGGTGGTCAAACACATAGAATATTAAGGGTAAATATTACTTGTGGTAATAATCACACATCCATGACTGAATAGTTGTAGTTCAAAAATGCAAGATTTTGGAATGTTCATCTGATACACTTTCTATGTATGAACTCGTATTCATTCAAAGATAATGATATCATACCAATGAAGAATAAGAATATGATGGAATCATTTATCGATTTTGATCTCATAATATCAATTCATGGATGGTTTTTAAAAAAAAATTGGGAAATGATAAACATTGAATAATGTAGTGTGGATGAAGAATTCATGGCTATTGTTATTACTAGATGATAAATATTGAAGGAACTAAATATAAAAAATAAATCTTATTGAGTGTGTTGATCCTACATATCTCTCTCAAAAGGATTTTCACTTTCTACATTAATACATACCTCTTTATGTCCCTAATGAGAATTCCCTCAAGAAGACATGACACCCTAAACATGGTCTACAAAATCAGAAACATCTAAAATAAAATCAGGGTAATAATTGATTTTAATGATGGATAATGATTATTTTATAATACAACTAAAGAAATATAGAGGCCTACCCGAGTAGATATCATGCATTCAGAGATCACATTACCATTATTCTAACATATCAAACAAAAGGCGACATATTTTTGCAAATCAATTATCTCCCAAACTGAGATACAATCCCACTCCCACATTAAAAGGCATCCAGGAAAATATAATGAATCAATAATCTCAAAGTAAATACTTGTTGACATGTTGGATATTATAGTGAGTGATATAGAATCACGGAAAATGAAAATTCAAATGGATTCATTGATTTCCTTTATTATTTATGTGTTGTGAAACAAGAGTCGATGATTTATTTTCATTTTGAATTTGAACTTACTGGTTATTTTCCTAAGTTTTCTAATCCATCCAAATGAATTTTTTGGTTTCAAATTCCAACCCCTCAAATTTCATTTTAATTAAAATGTAAATATGATTTGTGACATTAATAAAATTTAATAATAAAATGAGATAGTAAATTTCAATGATAATGCAGAAAGATAAATAAAAAAATACCTCTTGAAACTGATGTGTCATGTAGGACCATGGCTGATTCCTGCATCCGGTGCAACAAGGACAATAAAAAATAATTTTTTTAATGATAATAATAATGAATGTAATAATAAATTAATAAAAAAAGAGTATAAATCTATATCATATGATCCACTACACCATCACCTAGGAACATATACTCTTGGAGTGCACTGAACATAGATAACATGTGTGCATTTACCTCCTTGGAAGCATGCATATGTTCCTATAAGATTGTCACATGTTGTGTCATCCAATGAAAAACTGGAGCCACATTCTCTATGTGTGACACTTCAAAGCTATAAACCCACAAAAAAATATATCAATTTTTATCCATGACGTTCATGACCAATAATGTGATGAAATATCTCATCCCTTCGTATAGAAATTTTTCACTGTTCCTCAAGAATATTTGCTAACTCAAACTAAAATTAAGACTATTGAATATCTATATATATATATATATGTATATATATATATATTTAATAATTTATAATTATTATAAGAACATACTATAAGTACTTTAACATTCTGATCATTTCGATCATGATTTATCATCCACAATAATATTTTTTTAGATGGGTAACCATGCTCTCATAAATGAATACCAATGATACAAAAATATATAAAAAATCCATATTAAATAATAATTTAAAAAATTTCATAATAAAAACATCAAGTGGAATTTGGGACACTTGATGAGTCCCAATCATTGGATTTTGTCCCTAAAACATATGATTCTCGTAATTACTTAAGGTCGCCTCCAACATTGATTTAATTAAAATGTAAAATAATCTAATATGTAACACTATTATTTCTCACATAAACTAAAATTAGTATCCCCCTTCACCATGGTGATTGCAAGATATATTTTTTTATCAATTATATATCGGTGAAAAAAATGGGATACACTAACACATCTAAAAAACATAAAATTTTCAAACATGGGAAAAAAATGGTGGCTAAAACATTAGTGTATCCTCTTATAGTAATATATGAAGGAATACCTATTAATCAAACCCCATAACAATAAAATCATGTAATTTTTATATAAATATTATTTGGAAATGTTATCACTCAAAAGAATGAAATTTTTAGCACCAATGAACTACTCAACATCATAAAATGAAAGAAGGATTTGAAAAATTATGCCTATCCTAAATAATTTATAAAGATTACAGAAATAAATACACTACATAAAAATCCCCTTATATCATTTATTTTTAAAAAGTACCGAATACTTCATTGATATTCAGACATAAATTTTTTAAATTAATCTACAAATATAATAATAAACACATTCATTTATCAACATCATGGCCAACATCAAAAAATATTTGAAATCACTTAATTAAAAATTAAAATAACACATACTATTAATGATAAATGTTCTTTGTGTAGACTATTTTGAAATAATTGGATTACCTTAGAAAATTTAATCTAGAGATACCCCACACACCCTTGTAATTTCACAATATCGATTAGCTTTATCCAGTCTATCACAAGGGAATTGAGTGAAACTATGGCATAAAAATTATGAAGTGATATTTTTATTGTGAAAGAAAAAATGTTACAAAATAGAATAATCTTGAAAATAATAAAATGTAAAAAAATCAATTTTATTAAGAAACATTTGGCTTAATTTCATAACTTTTTTTTAATCTATGATAAAAGATAATATGGTGGGAAAACTATATAATGAAAATTCTTCCTCAACATCCTAAATAATAGGGGAATTGAAATTAATTTTTATTTTTTAGATGAACTAAAACAAAATAAAATATAACTGAAATAATGATTATGTTTGGAACCATGTCATGCAAGCCCTAAGAGACAATTATGCTTAGTTGGGCATCCCTATACTTGACAGGATCATGGAAATCAATGATTTAATCATACTCTATCAAGTAATTCCAAAATGAACCATTATATTTAATGGTCTATGGTCTCTCTATGATTATTTATCCTATAATAAAAAAATTAAGGCAATATTTATTATTGAGGGAATAATGAATACAATGAATAAAATGTAAATTTTTTAGAATTATATATATATATATATGATAAAACCGTGATGAATGTTTTGTGTCATAAGAAACATCCTTAGGATCTGAAATTAAAGAATGTGTAACTAAAATAATAGAATCTGAAGATAACATATAACTTTGAGAAAAAATAAAATATTACATAATGTACCATTAATTAGTGGAAGTGAAATGGTAAAAATTATAAAAGATCAAAAATGGGAATTATGACAAATTGATGAATTCAACTCTTAAAAACCTTGAAAAACTATAAATATAATCATAAAAAATTTGGATGTTCACGGATCTCAGTCACCAAGACGTTTTGATTCTAGACTGCAAGTTAAAAATCACAAATAGAGGTTGAATATTAAATTTATTTACATGTATTTTTATATTTTATATAAGGAAAAAATATCTAATACCATTTTATGTTCATGGGGGTGTTATTTAATGGTTGAATATAATAACTGAGGTTTATATTTAATAAATAATAAAAAATAAGCATGGAGGGAGTACATGTAGTGCATTTTTTGTGTGAATAATATATTTGAATGAAAATAGCCTATCAATATCAACAATACATTCTCATATGGAAATCACTGAGATTCATATTATCAAAACACAAGGATTAAATTTATATGAATATAATTTATGTTAATCAAATTTTTGTGGATGAACTGGATTAATATATTCAACCTAGAGTCACATTTTTGTTATACATGAGTAGAACGTCAATTATTCATTCTTTACAACCAATTAGATAAATTCGTTTTAATTAGAGTAAAAGAGACATTTTGAAAAATAGTATTATTTTTATTAATAAATCATGGCCATGTGTGTGTGGGTGAAAAGTTAAATCCATGAATAAATGTTAAGGGAAATCTAAAACATGGTTATCATGTCTAACTTAAATAACATTGTTACACTAATTAAACTCAAGGGAAATTTTCTATTTGGAATATATGATTTTAATATACTCATTAAACGAATAATATTTTTTCATAATAAATCAATAAATACAAATAAATATATATATGTTTAAACTGTTCCTTTTTATTAAATGACATGTTAAGGATGGGGAATACTAAACTTCAGGGCCTAATAGAGAACTGAATTAATTTGATTATTTTTGTACTGATGGGTAATTTATTAGTGAAAATTAATTATTAGAGTGATATCTTTAATGAGAATAATTTAAAAATGTTTTATTATATTAAAATTATCATTATAATAATTCTTTTCAGTTAACATTTGAGGACCCAAGCCTCATACATTTGATTAAATGAATGGTTAATGAAACTTTTTATTAGAAACAATTACATAAAGTGAAGTAGTATCTATGTTCTAGGTGGAAAAATTGTCACCACAAGATTTTATGGTATTTCTCTTCTTAAATAAATTCATTTTTTTCATAATATTATGTTCCTCACAACACCAAATATAAATAATAAAAGAAATATTATTATAATTTAGCCATTATATTGGAGAAAAAATTAGTTTTTTCCAATTTATTAAATATATATATTATATATTCAATAAATTATTTTTACATTCATCCAATATATTTTATATGAATAAGATAAAAATAAATCCAAATTTTATGCGTAAAAAAGATATATTTTTTTATAGTCAGTTTTCCTCCATTTAATGGTGCACTTATATTTGAAACTAACTTTGGTAATTTATAAAAGTTATTTTAAATAATAAAATTTTTAATTAAATTATTAATATATATAGAAACTTTGTTTTTTTATGATATGTTTCATGTTTTAATGAAAAGTAAAAAATACAGGATTTTAATTGAAAACAAAATTTTTTATCTCAATAATTTATACTGGTAAAATATATTTTTTATTGGATTAAATTATAATTATACAAATTGTATTTAATATAAGCCAAATTAGTTCATTTTAACCAATTTAAAGTATAATTTGAATATATAAACATTTCAAACTTTTGAATGTTTTCACTTTAAATACATGTTTTCTAATTCTGTCTATGAGAATAATTTTAAATTAATTTTACCCAAATTTTTTTGAGAAAATTTTCAATATAGATTAAATATTTGTAATCATAAGGTCTAAATTTAATAAATATTACCATTTTATTTTTGGATGATATGAATAGTAACATTAGTAAATTTGTTTACCACGATTACGGGTGAATCGGGTAATTATGGATATAAATAATATTATAAATATTAAAAAAATGACTCCAAAACTTTTTAAAATTTTATTGGATGGGTATTTTTTTCCTCTAAGGATTATACATAGGGTTATTTTTTCATTTATGGATATTTGGATGATTATATAACCTTTATAATCTTTTATTAAAATAAAAGTCAAACTTGTCGTGCTTTAGTTTTAGACCAGTTAAATATTTTTAATATGGGGTTATCCTGGAGTTATTTCACACACAAAATATTATATATAAATATAAAATATTTATTTCCATCATGGAAATTTATATTTAATTTTTAGTGAAGAAATAATTATCTTAAATAATTACACAATAATGTTGCAGTAATTGTTTAATTAATGGAAATAACATATAGATGATATTAAAAATTATAAAATGACAATTATATTAGATAATTAGCTTCATAAAAGAATTTTATAAGTTAATTTAACATATTGGGGATATTTTTAAATATCCTTTTTGAATATACCTTATTTTTATGATATTTTAAAAAAATTCATGTAATGAGTAGTGTCAGAATTGATGTTAAGGATATTTTGAAATAAATAATAGTTTATTAAATTATATCAAATTAATAAAAATATTAATATATGAAAAATTCTTTAAATAAAGTTTATAATTCCCTTCATGGCTCATTTATGGTTCTTTTTTAATTTTAAAGTGACAATATTAACCATTGAAGGGTAAAATCCATGTTATCACGATAAGGGATAATGAGGTTAAATTATGGAAAAAATAAAATGATAAGGGTAATCATGTGATATGAAATTGAAAATATATTTTATGATGTTATTTAGACCAATAAACATCTTATATTTTAAACTAATCAATATTTATCTATTTTAAAGTAACTATTAATTTATATTAATTTAATATTTTGAGAGTTTCCAAATGTCCCCTTCATCTCAATTATAAAAGGGAACCTCTTCCATAAATTTGTTACACAACATTGGGCATTATATATCTACCAAACCATTCCAATTTAACTTAATATCATCCTTATTCAAGTTATAATTACTATTATCTTCCAAAAAATCCACCCCTAGATCACTTATTAATAGATCACAAGGAAGTTTGCCAAAGAAGAGGTAATCATTTTTATTAACACATTCAAGTTGACTTCTTCTTTTACATCATCTTAATGTGTTTTTCCATGATAAAGTCATAATTACAGTATCTTATATATTATTATATGTTATAAGATTTATGAAACAACTATATTCCACCTTTTATCCAACTAATGAAAAATAAATGCATCAAATGTGTTTACGTAAATCATACCGTCTCCACGTCATGGTGTAATATTTTTTTTACATTTCCACATTACATGGATGATTTTAATGAAAAAAATAATTGATAAATATAATAAATATGACATGATATTGATTCTAGAAAAATTAATATACTATAAACTTTTTTATCCTTTCACTCATTGAGGGTATCATATCGGCACTCGTGCATACATAGGGTCTACCATCTCTAGGACGCGATGGGATTTATTTTACATATCCAAAATTCCTGAATTAATATAAGAATATATTCAAAGATTAAATTTTATATTTAAAACAAAAATATAATTCTTTATATGTTGAAACTAAATCCCATTTAAAATAATATAGACATTCAAGAGAAAACATTCATAATAAAATGAATCAGTTAACACTCAAAACAATAATGATAACAAAATATTATCAACTAACATGTGATAAATTAATATAAAAATATATTATATGATATCATTAATATGAATAAGGTTCTTATATAAGTTAATAAAATTCCTAAATCCATTATAAATGAGTTTAAATCATGTTCTACTAAAGAGAGCGTATGGTAAGAGATTTTCCTCTAACATTTATTTTTTTGGGATACATGCCTTATTAAACACTTATTTCCTTTACATGGTGTATGTAGTTATACTTTAATATAATATCACACAAATACCTATATTCATGGTATTTATATTTTCAATTGAGTTTAGAGGGAATATCATTCTACTAATTACAATGTGTTAAGTTTTTACATCATAATAACAATATTATTCAAAATTGTTTTTGTTTAAGTCTCAATTGGGAAATTTCTCTCCACCGTGTCCATGTTTTATAAAAAAATTTCAAAATGGTTTTTACTATTCTCCTATTATTTTTAATTTCATTTTTATTCTTTTATGAATATTTATTAAACATTTTAAATGGTATAATTTTTTTATTTTTAAACAAAGATCTATGAGACTTTTTTGACAAAAGACCAAAGAAATGATTTTTAAATTGTACAGAATTAGTATATATCCCATCCATTATAACACCATAATTATTTAAATCAACCTTTACATTTTTACACAATTATTTTCAATGAAAATTTTTTCTTTTATAAATTCATTATGTTTTAATAATATGTGATTTTCAAAGTGAAAAGGGATTATTTTTCAAATGAATTTTTCAAATACTTCATTTAATGTAATTTCATAAATATCAACATTATTTGTTGAATCATATAATTCATTGAGATTGATTTTTTATAATAAAATTTAACATATTTTATTTGATGGTTCTTTATTAGTTTGAATGGGGATATACTATTTTGATACCATTCAATATATTACTTTAGATGGTTTTTTACCATGTTTATATAATAAGGAATGTTATTTACATTTTTTATTATAGTTTTAATACAAAATTATATATTGATGTTATTTCACAAGATTCATATGATTAATTTATTAGACTTATTAAGTGATTTTAGGGACCCTATATAACCCATTTATGCATATATAGGTCTCATGAGACAGAATAGACTGGCTTTTTTCCAAGGTCTTACCCATTTATTAGATTCTTGAAATAATGCCTTGATGATTTAAGATTCTTGGAATGAATAATTTATAATATTAGATTAATTTCCAATGATTTGAAAATATTTTTTGGATGTTCCAAAATATGAATTCCATATTTATGAGATATTTTATTGATTTTGATGTGATTACTTTATTATTATAATGTCTATGGTATTGTTTTCTATCCTATGTGATAATTCATATGTCATTATTTGATCATATTTTATTCCATACATATTATTCTCAGGTTATTTATTAAACAAATTGTGTTAAGGTATTTAATATTCCATCTTTTATTCCCCAATAATTATATTAGGTTTATTATGACTTATTTGAATGATTAATTTGGAGAATATTGGTTTTATCAATGAAATGTTATTTATATTTTATATTTTATATTTTAATATTAATTTCATGTAAGTATTTAGTTCAATAAGTCTATAAAAAATTTCATTTTGTTGGGATGTAATTTTTTTTATCTTATGACAATATAATAAAGTCATCCACCAGATCTAGGATACTGGGGTCAAGGTCATTATAGTATGTATCAAATAAAGTTTTATATAAACCTTGGGAACTAGATTTAAGAAATCGTGTATTAGAAAACACAATCTCATGAATAACTTTTAGGGTAAGTCTAAGTATATGATACCATCCTATAGATTTATAATACCATGGATAACCTATTTTAAACCTACAAAATTATATATTGAGAAAAATATGTCATGATTTAGACATCCTACAAATGATTATTCATGACTATATCTCTATGATTAGTGTTTCTGGCATTTTTATTTAGGATTTGTTCTGTTGTTAGAATCATCATGGTTATACATGTAATGGTTATGCTGCTAATGATGAAGAGATAAAAAATAAAAATGAAAGGAAGGTGGAATTAAGGAATAAGATGATGAAGGGTCCATAATCGTTTTAGAATAAAGAAGAATGAATAATGTTATTATATATATATATTAATGAATTATTTCATAAATGGTTCTCTAGTTATAAGAATAATGAGATATATAATGATTTTACTATAGTACTTCTTATTTAAGTATTTGGAAGGATAAACATTTTTATTATGGATTTTAATGTGAGAAAATATTTGGTATGTTACAATAAGAGATACATTATTTCGTTTGGGGAATTTAATGTTATATTTATTTTTGAAATATAGTTACAATCTTTATAAATTTTTTAATTTTGAATTTTGATAAAACTATTTTGAGTGAGTTTTAAGGTAACTACTTATGGAATTTATTAAGTTGAACATTGGATATTATTATTTGAGGCTAGGGTATAATTTATCCTATTAGATAGATGTGTTGAACATTTTGGTTTTAAAAAATATTTATAGTAGGAATAAATGACATGAGGAACTTTTGATTTATAAAAGTGTTACAGGCATGAAATAATTTATCTTCAATATGCATTTTTAGGTATAAGAGATGAAGTGAAAATGGATTGATACACAACCAAAGTACTAGATTATGAATATTCCATGGAATGTAATTAAGTAAATTTATTTTCTCAAGTTATTATCTGAATATTAAAATAATCTTTCAAATCTAAGGAAGATATTTTTTATAGAAAAACATTATCCTTTCACTTTTATTTCTGAGAAATCAGTGATCTTTTAACCGATCCAAAATTTATAGTTTTGTAATATTTAACATTCTAATGAACATTTTCTATATCACCATACTTCAGAACTTGATGGTTATATTTCTCTTCCATGTATAGGTTTTCACTTCCCAATAATGTTATTCTATCTAAAATCCTAATTTAAGGGTGACCATCTCATTTACTTTTCCGTCCTATTATGATGTTGTTTTATTAACCCTATTTCCAATGTGGGTTTCCCAAAAAATAATTTTCAAATATCATCCTTTGATTTTTGATGTTCAATTTTAAATTTCCATGATGAAATTTATTGCTAGAGGGCCAAATGTGACACCCCAATATTTTAAAAAAATTTATCTTCGTCAATAAATTTAGATTCTTTGTCAACTTAAGTTTCTCACAACACCCATCTAAAATAAAAAGTGATGTATTATTGTAACCAATCCATTAAATTAGAGGTAATGAATAGTATTAACTGCATTAGTAAATTTTTATATTATATATTAAGTAAAAATTTTATATATTCATCAAATATATTTGACATGTATACAATTTAAATATATCCAAATTTTACCCATAAAAGGGTATACTTTCTAAAATAATTTTTTCATCCTTTTAGTGGTGCACATATTTTAAAAATAAATTTTTCCACTTTAATAAATTGTTTTTGGAAAAATGAAATTCTTATTTGAAACTGAAATATAAAAATTTACTTTGGATTAATATTTTTCTGATAATATTAATATTTATATGAATAGTGACAAATACTAACTTCACCATCATATTTTTTATTAAATGAGATAGCATGATATATAGAACAAAGGGAAAATAAAAAGTTAAAACATAGAAAACATGAGACTAGGGAGGTAAAATCATTAATGGTTTGGTTATGTGACCATTTATGACCATTTGGATGAGAATATTACCTTTATAATATTTTATTCAAAGAAAAGTCAGAGATATCATACTTTTTTTAAAAAGTTAAATATTTTTAATAAGGGGTTATCTAGGTGATATGTTAGACTATAAAGAGTATTTATAAGTATAAAATATTTATTATATCATGGAAATTTACTTTTAAATTTTAGTGATGAAATTAATACATTATAAAATTACATAATAGTGATGTAGTATATGATTTATTAGTTGAAATATCAAATAAATGATTATAAAAATATTAAAATAACTATTATTTGAGATAATTAGTGTGAAAAATTAATAAAATTTATAAAATTTAAATGTTGAAGATATTTTAAAAGAGTTGGTTTTATGATATCTTGTTATTATTTTTTTAAAAATTAAGTAATGGATAATGTCAAAATTATCTTTAATGATATTTTAAAAACATTATTAAATGATATTAAAATCTTAAAATTTTAAAATTAAAATAAATTATAAAAATCAAGTTTAAAATTTCATCCATGGTCTATTTGTGGTCAATTATAATTTTATAGTAATATTTTATCCCTTGATGAGTAAAATCCATGTTATCACGGTAAGAGTTAAAGGGCTTAAATATTGGTTAAAACAAAATGATAAGGGTAATAATGTGATATTAACATGTCTAAAGAATATTGTATGGTAGTATTTAGAACCATACTCATATTTTCATATAAATAAATCATTTATATTCATTTTTAATTGAATATTATTTCATATTAATTTAATATTTTTGGAGTTTCCAAAAGTGCCCCTCGCCTCAGTTATAAAATAGAACCTACTCCATCACTTCTTCACACTACAATGAGTTTTATATACCAAAATAACACTGAAAATACCTATTAAAAACATCTGTATACAAGATTTTGAGGCCTTGTTCTTCCAAAAAACCAACCCTAGATCCATTAAGTAGAGATCTAAAGGTTGTTCGCCGAAGAAGCGGTAAGCATTTTTACCAACTCATTCAAGTGCATTTTTTGTTCTACTCCAACTTTATGTATTGATTCCATGATAAATTAACAAATATGGTCTCACATATATTTTGAGATTTTATTATATTTATGGAACAACCATATTGCTCCTTTTATCCATCCTATGAAAAAAGAAAGCCCCAAACGTGCGTTTGTATGGCTTATCATCTCCACATTGTGCTGTAATATTTTTTTCTTCACTTATTAAACTGGATGGGTATAATAATTTAAATAATGGATATATATATATATTTATATATATAATAAATATGAAATGATATATATTATTTAAAAAGTAATATACCATACATTTTCTTTTCCTTTTAATCATTAAGTGAATTATATACTCACATGTGTATATATACAAACTACCATCACCATGACATGATGTGATTAATTTTCCATATAATACATTAAATAATTCCTCTTAAAATGTGTTTAAGGATTAAATATTAAATTTATAACCTAAAAATTATTATATAGATTTTTTATATTTATCATATGAGAATAACTGATACGTTCACGAAAAACATGCATAGTAAAATGAAGTAGTTAACAACCGAAATTGGGGTATTAACAAAATATTATCAAAAAATTATTGATAAAATAATATAAAATATCATATATGATATCATAAATATGAATAAATTTTTTATATAAGTTAGTAACATTCATAATACCATCACATTGGAGGTTAAATCATGTTTAATAAAAAAAGTTAATGGTAAGGGTTTTTGATCTCACTTTTATTTTTGTGGGATACATTCCTTATTCACTAATTATTTATTTTATGTGGTATATATACTAACCCTTTAAAATAATATCATGTTTCTCCCTGTATTCATGGTATTTTATGATTCATTTGAAGTTATATGGAATATTATTAAACTAATTACTAAGTGGTAACGGTGTAACTCATAATTTCATATGCATTAAAGATTGTTGTTGTTCAAGTCTCTATTTGGAATTTCTATCATACATTTCCATTTATTATAAAAAAATAAAAATTATTTTACTATTTTACTATTATTTTTATAATTAATTTTATTCATGATTCTATTTTTAAAAAATATTTTGAAAGGTATATTTTTTCGTTTTCTAAACAATGATCAATGATACTTTTTCAAAAAAATATACAGAAGAAATATTTTGTTAGCTTATACAGTATGAGTGGATATTCCTTCCATCATAATTCAACAATTATTTAAAGATTACTTTATAATTTTACATGGTTATTTTCAAATAATATTATTTCTTCTATAAATGTGAGACATTTTAATTATTATACATTTAAAAAGTGATAAAGGTTTATTTTCTAGAAGATTTATTCAAAATCCTCATTTAATTTATTTTTTTATATGTAAACATCAATTTTTTAATCTTATGAATAATTCTGGTTGATATATTATAATAAAATATTTTATTAAATGTTTATTGGATAGTTTGAATGGGGGTGTACTTTCCAGATACCACTAACCATAATACTTTTTATGGATTGTGATTATGTTTACTTACTGGGTAATGTTATTTACATTTTCATTGATACATTCAATAAAATGTATATTTTGATTATATTTCACCACTTTTATTTGGGGAAAGTATTGATCTTATTTAGTGATGGGTGAGGCCCGCTATACCCCCCAATGCCTCGTTAGGTCTCATGTGACAAACTAGATAAGGTTTTTTCCAATGACTTACCCATTTATTAGATTCTTAATATGAATCCTTTATGGTGTTAGATTCATGTCATGTATATTTGAGACTATTAGATTTTTGGAAGGAATTCTAGATAGTATCTTTTATATGTCATGCATTATGTATTCCATATTTATGATATTGGTTATAGAATTTCATGTGTTTATTCCATTAGTATAATGTCCTTGGTTATGTTTTCTAGCTTGTGTTATTATTGATATGCCATTATTTGATCATATTTTATTGCATCCATATTATTCTCAAGATAATGAATAAATGTACTATATGTTAATTTATTTACATTTCCATGTTATTTAAACATACTGATTCATAATATCTTCCATTGAATATAACCTTTAATAAGAATATGAGATCACCCCTTTTTAATGTTTTATATTTCCCCCAGATCCCAAGAAGCTTATTATAACTGATTTTTAGGGTTAAACTAGTAGAATAATGGTGTTCTAAAATAAATCCTTTTGGTATTTTATATTTTTAAATCTAATATGAATTTCATGTATTTATATACTTTCCCAAAACTACTATAATATTCATTCCTTTGGAATGTGATTTTCTGTATCTTATTCTAATATAATAATGTTAGGAACTGGCTCAGGTCCACTAGGGTCAGGGTCTTTATAGAGACATTTATTATATTTTGGTTTTTTATTTCTTGTAATATTTTACATATATTATATGGTTTTATATTTTTATTATATAAATATTATGGGAATTTTTCATATATTTTATTCAAAAATACCATTAATTATTTTTTCTCTAACTTGTGTCATTTTTCATGCAAGTATATATATCAATGATAGAGACAAAAAAAACACAAAATGTGAAATAGTTCAAAAAAATATACAATTTAACAAAGTTTGTAAATCAAATTGTGTGAAAACAATCATACCTTTCATTAAACATGAAAATAGATTATTTATCCTTCAAAAATCACTATAACCTAAAGAATATAATCCTTAAATTTAACTATAGTGTTTTTATTAAGATATTATACAATAAAAGAAACAACAACTGGTTTGTAACATTCAATTAAAATCCTCCTCATGAGAGGATTTCACAATAACATTCCAATTTTTATTATACATAAAGGTAATAGAGAAAATATGTTCATCATATGATACCCAAAGGAAATTTTCATTAATAATTCATTCGTATCTATATAACATGTTTCTAAAGTTCACCGATGTAAATTGAAATAGATCAAATATACTTCCACATACTTCATCACCCCAATTAATCCTTAGCAATATGTATTTCAACCCATATGCAAATACAACTTCAATGATGTCATTAAATTTTTCATATTAATTACCAGAATATAAAGATGGAAATCCAATGACACTATTCTAGGTTCCTCATTTTTAATCGATATATTTACTACAAAACTAAAACATATTATCATCTAAAGCATTATAACGATGATATTTTAAAGATAGAGACACAAATAGTTGGTTAAATTCATCATTTATTGTAGGATAACCTAACTCCAACAGGTTATGGACCAATATATTTCATACAATTCAATGAAATTTTATATAGGAAGAAATTAATACTATACTTAAATCACATTGAAAATTAGTTTATACGTAACAATCATTGAATAAGTTTTGAAATGGTGCATTATTTGAGTATTGAATTTGATATTTAGTAAAATGAGACATATCTTATTTTATCTCATTAATTTTTTTCCTACAGATGATACTTACATTCATAAATTTTCAACATATATATGAAAAAAACGTAATAGTTAAACAATAAATTTGATAAGATACATGTTGTATTATTGGTTAATCTAATGGAGTATTTAATATGGTATAACAATGAACTTGTACCAACTCAATGTTGTACATTAAAAATATAGTTCCTTCTCCAAATGGACCATCATCAATCTCAGAGTGATTATATATTTTTTTCACATCTATAATATATTCTTCCAAATTATTAGTAGCTCATCCATCAAATAACTATTAGCTATTCATGACTCTATACAAGATATATTAGATATGAATCATTTAAATGTATTCAGGTAAAACTTAATAATATGCATTAACATAAATTTCACTAAACTATAATCCATTAGTTCATTGGTTAGGTGCACTATCAACTGAACCATAACATCAAAAAAATATGGTGGAATTTTTTATCCATGTGAAAAGTGAAATAATAATGCTGACAAGAAATTTTTTTAAATAACCCTTCATTGATTTTTTTAAAAAATATGTATAGAAAATTAATCTTCTAAACTAATGGTTGAACAACATTTGGTGATAACCAATCATGAATTATGACTAGAATGTACTACAAATGATAAATGTGATTTTCTTAAATTTTCAACCTTACAATGAATTTATCATCACACTCACACACATAGAAATTTTAGAATAGTAACCATTGGGAATGTTGAGAATTTTAAAAATTGAAAGAAATGTCTATTTCTCTTTTTTATTCATTATATATTGTGCATCAACCTTGTATTCATTATTTTCATAACAAAACTCATGAGGAAATTGTTTCCTTAAACCCATTTATTCTTAATATTTTTTTTTGACATAGTCCTTTGATTTTCCATTGACAACTAAAATGGACCACAATATGTTATCAAAAACATTTTTTCAATGTTCATGACATCTATATTATTAAATATAATATAATTTTTCTAGATAAGGTGATTAAAAATTGGTATCATTTTTCAATTTTTATTGTTATGTCTACCCACATCACGAATATTGGGTGATGGATTAGCCCCCAAATCATAAAATTCATGTAATGTGTGGATGTTTTCCTCCTCAATCTATGATAATATTTATACTCCCATAATAATATTTGGGTCTATTATGAATTATATAGAACTATAAAAGGAAACACAATCCATTATGAACTTATAATGAATTGGAATAAAACAACTATATCCCTTGTCAACCCATTTTTTACAATGTTTAACCAATGTTGAATTTTTCATTTTATTCAATTAATGGTATGAAATTTCCTCTTTTGTACTCCGACCTGACAAATTTTCATTAGCAAGAAATTATTTAGTTTTCGACAATAAAGTAGCCTTATTTTTTAACATTTTATTTGTTTCACAATCATAATTAATCACACCATATACCAACAATTCATTCAAATAATCAATCAGTGGCTGAAGGAATGCATCAATATTATCATTGGACATTTATGTCCATTAATAAGAGTATAAATTGGTAGAAATTATTGTTTCCAAAAAATACACAGGGTTAGATTATACCAAACCAACACCATAGGGCATGTTCTATGAGTTTCACCAACCATGCAATTGAATTTATTGAATCCATATACTACCAAGTCCAATAAGACATTACGAAAATCTTTATAAAAGTAAGGGTGTCTCTAATCAAAATCATTTCATTCAACAGAGTCTTCTAAGAGGGTCAGCATATCACATTACATATTTCATTCCATATACCATCTCATTAATTTAGAATCATTAAATGATAAAAATAATACATTCAAACATATATTTATTTGATTGTAACACTTTTTATGGTAATTAGTTTCTCCTTATTTCACAACCTGACATTGATGAGTCTGGTTCCCTTAATTATCTTTCCACCAAGAAGAGATAGATATTATACTACTATATGTGTGGAAAATTTCCTTTATAAACATCATACAGTTGTTTTCACATGAATGTATTATCTTATATGTGAAAATTATGTTATCTATCAACTTACGAGCATGGTAATATGACTCAAAAACTTAGCATGATTAGGAATTACTTTTTCAATAACTACAATTGAATGTGGAATTGTGTATATAACCACTGATTCAAAGTCTTCATGTTAATACTCTAAAAGATAAATTATAATATATTTTGTGTCATACACCCAAAGTATAATTTAGTGTGTGCATTACCAAGTATTTCATAAAACCTCAATGAATCATGATTTGTACTAGATCACATATTGATCTCATTAGTCTCAATATTATGGATGTTAATCCCTTCATGATCCTTCCCATATACCATTTCAATAATAATTTAATGAATCATATCGTTCTTCCTTGCCTAAACATCCCTATGAACTGTTTTTTTATAATGAAAAATAATATATTTTTCCCCATGATGAGTCTAACACTTGTAATTTTTTATAAACATTTTATATAATAGAGGATCCCTCCTGGTATCTCATATGAATTGACATCTATTTTCACATTTTCTACTTTGAAAATGTATATTTCACATTTAAATACTCTGGTGAAATCAATAAACTACATAATTACCCCAACATATTCTCTAGATGTACAATTTAGAGAATCAATCCAACTCATTTCTATCATTGTATTTGTACAACAGGCAATAAAATTTACACAAGACATCATATGGCGTGAATTATTATAATTTCATATCATAAATTATTTTCTAAAACAAATACCTTCCAATTTCATTTCTATTTCAATTTAAAATAGTCCAAAATAAGAAAACAATTCAAAAATGGCATGATAATTACATTTTATGTTGAAATTAATTATTTATATATTTTATTTTTTAAAATTATTCTTCTGTACGTGAATAAATATTTTATTGAGATGTGTTTATAATGAAATGGATGAGAATATAATTTAAAAAGTGAAAATAAAAAATACATACATATCTATTAATATTTAACTGATGTTTATTTAAAAAAATAGTTACGAAATCACAAGAATTCAGATATTATGTTATTAGACAATCGTTGATATATTAGTGAATCAAAAATAAACTTTATTATAATTAATTATATTTTTCTGATTTATAATAAAATATATTTTTTAGTAAACATTTTTTATATTTAATTAACATTTTATAGGTTGTTTGATATAATTCATTTTTATGTTGAGAAAAAAAATAATTAAGTATATGACATGAAATGTGGTAGTTTATATGTAAAGAATACTACAAAAAAATGTTGGGGGTTAGTTTATATGGTGAATTTATTTATTTAAATGTTTTAAAGATGAAAAAGTATATGATTGGTAAAATTTTAAACACGATTATAGTTATAATACTAGAGAATAATAATAAAATAGTAGTTCAACCTATGATGTATCATAAGATATGAGGTCAATTAAATCATTTAAAACATAGATTTAACTAAAAATACCTATAGAGAGACTAAATATAAGAAGGGAAATAAATATAAGAGTAAATATTATTAAATTCATATAATGAAATAGAATCATGTATTTAAATAGAAATATAATTAATTTCAATGAAATTTTTGATCATATCAATTTATAGTATTTCAGTCTATTCAAGATAGTGATTAAATCAATGTATTCATATGTTACTAAAGTCATTTTAAAATTTTATGCTTCCTTATTAAAATCATTAATGACTGCTTCTCTATCATGAAATGTTTATTTATAAAAAACATGAGATAAATATCTCAATAAATAAAACAATTATAAAAACAATTCAAGAGTTATTGAAAAGAAACAGACAATTTATTTTAACTCATGCATATAGTTCATAATCATCCAAGTAAATTTCACTTAATTATTTAATTAATTGTTAATATAAATGATATATATGAGGAGGGATAGTAGATAAAGAATCAATTGATTAAAATAGTTCATCTTATTTTAAAATATAAGATGTTAGAAATAAATATTTAAATTGACATTGGAAAGAAAAAATCATGAATAGTAAAAAAAGTGACTAAGACAAACATTAAGATGTTAAGAACATGAAATATATCAATCCAAGAGAATGTTTTGGTGTATTATTTGTCTTATATACATATCAAAAAATAAATTTGATCAAAAAACATAATGTTAAACATTGTTAATCATATATGAAATATCTCTTCCAAAGTTGTTTCTTGGAAATTGAAATTCATGTGTGATATATTTTTAATGATTTGATAATGAGTAAAAAACTTTTAATATGAAATGTGAATATATAACATATAACAAAATAAAAAAACTGAAAAATTTTTTTAATATGAATTTAGAATACAAAATTCAACATCCAATGTATTTAAATTAGTTTCACAAAACTATCCAGCGTTCATGACCATCCTAATATGAGTACAATTATATATAAAATATGATGTTTAGATATGAAAAATGAAAAATAACTTTTGGGGTTACCTTATATAGCAAGAAGAAAGAATGACATAAGTGATATCATTGACAATTTTGGAGTGGGGTGCTGGAAGTGAATAAGATTTAAGGTGGTTCTAGTAGCATTTTTAGTAGGGTTATAATAAGTGTCAGGGGTGGGGAGGGAATATGGATGGTAGAGGTGGCCTATAATGGGGTGTGGTGAGGGTTTTCTGAGTGGGAGTGGGGATGGGGGATGGGGAATGAAGGCTTCGGGTGTGGCGGTAGTAGATACAAGTGCGGGTGAGATGTTTAGGGGAGATAATGGTGGTCTTGGTAGCCGTGACTCTGGTATTAGAGGTGTAGTTTTGTTAATGATCAGTAGGGATAGTCTTGAGGTATTGGATGGTGGATGGGTGGTGATGGATATGGGTGAAGTAGGGACAATAAGGGGGAGGTTTTTCACAATGTGATTGTGGGTGTGTGTAGGGGGGTTGTGTTTGAGGAGAAAGGGGTGATTGTTAGGGAAAAAATTGGACTAGTGATGACATTTGTAGGTCTATATTAGTGACACATACTGAAAAACAATTTAATTCAAACATTTCATGGGGTTTGGTTTCCTATATATCTAGAATTGATTGTATTTTTCTACCAGAGAATGTCAAGACATCATCTTCAAGAGCGAGATTGGGGACCTCATGGTGGATCTAATTTCATCATTCGATATTGTTGGTGGAGTTGATACCAATGCTACTATATGGAGGAATTGTTGCTACATGTGTACCTCTTCAAGGGGACGATTTCACAACTAATTCTAGAATGAACTATCCCTACTGAAGTATATTATATCTAACCATTTTTTACTGAAGGAGGATTTTTCAGCCACATGTATGGGAAATACTATAAGAACATGTCATGTATGTGATAATGTTATGCTCGGGTATGGTTAAGTTTCCCATAGGTGAAACTGTTGATGAAATTATAAGTAGGGAAGAAATTCTTTTAGGGATGTAATCTCGTGGATAGTTACAAATCATCCATAAAAAATAAATAATACATAATATTATTATGATAAACCAACTCATATAACCTAGATATGTCACATAAGATGGTATTCCATGTGTTTTTTTATAAAGAAACAACAATGGTGTCATGAATAACCTAAATAAGACAAAAAATCAGTGTTCAATGAAGAAGAAAAAGATAAAACCAAGATAAATACAAAATCAAACCAAATGGTTGAACCTAAAAACAATAAGAGAAGACTAAAATGATTCTCTGTGTTACCATCAGTCAGTAACAAGTCATTCCACAGTGAAGGTGATAGAAACCAATAGAAGCTTTCATACTACATGATTTCCTTCCCATTACATGAGTTTTTAAAAACTAGATCTAAAAATTCCCAATGGGAAAAGTAGGATGTGGCCACAATTTCTCGTAATATTTCACCCAAAAATATAGACAATTTCTAATTCCCTGAAAATTCTAGTTATATATTAAAAAAATCCTATTTTCAAATAATTTTTTTTATAGAAACCATTTTATGAATAATTTTCAAGGAATAAATCATTTTTATAAAAAACCATTTATTTTTATGAAAAATTTTCATATTCAAAACAATAATGAATATGAAAAGTATGTGTTAGAATTAATTAGAGTATAAATGAAACCATCCATGGATACAAAACAAGATAACCAAGTGAGACAAAACTGACCATGAAATCAACAATCATGTATAAAACCATGTATAAAGGAAAAAAGAAAAATATTTGGGATCTATCATAAATGAATAAATACATAGACATAAAATAGAAAACTATGTATGGAATCATGTTAATCTAACCAATATGGAGTTTTTTCACAGAATTTTGATATCAAAACCTCTAGTAGTCTTACTTGAACTAAAGTAGCATGACTGTTTCCAGACACACCCATGGTTCCAAATATGTTATGCATGTAAAACCCATTATAAAACCATTCTCACATTTTATAAAAAAATATCAATGATTTTTTACCACTTTCATTATTGATAATTTATTTTAGTACCAAGACCACCTTTATGAAATTTCATCTAATCCCATAGTGTGTACAAAACTATTTCTAAAGAAAATACCATTTTAAAAACATATATCCCTTTAGAAAATGATCATTTATATCCAATATATCAATTTTATAAAGAATAAAAAAGTAATTTATAATAACTTCATGTAATTCATGACTTTTATCCTTTTTATAAAAAACAACCTCATGAGTGGAGAGAAACAACCATGAATTTCTCTCCTAAAGCCCAGTGTTGAACCAGATCAAAAAGGGACTTCTATGCCTTTGAGAACCACCCCTAGGAACCTATGTTTTGATAGAAAATGTTGGGATAACAAGTAATTTGAATGTAATTTTGATTATTTATAAGTAATCTAAAATATACAAGACCACTATGCAACCTCCCAGACCACGATGCAAAAATTGGTTGACACGTGGAGGACTATAGAACAACCTAAAGGACCATGCCACAAACATCATGGTAAAACTACATGAGAGGAACATCATTTCTTCTACAATGTGTATCAGATATACTCATCTAAGGCTATGAAATAACACAAAGGTCCATTGTGTAGAACCCATAAACCCCAAATAGTTACTATTCCAAAGACAAGATCCATGCCCCATGGGTATGGAATTTGGAAGGACCGACCATACTTATCCATGTGGAAATTTCATTGTATAGATTCTCTCCACATTGTATAGCTCAGCCAACCAACTCTACAACAAGTCTCCATGCCAAAGTTATACCATATATAGAAGAAGCACCAAAATTAATCATCATGGAACCCTATTCGACATATGTCTTGCCCACAATACATTGTGAATATTTATGTTTTATTAGCTCCCTTCCATTAAACAACCTCTGTATAATTCCATGTTAGATTTAAATTCAACATAAAACAAGACTAAACCCATTTATGATCAAAAAATGGGGCTACAAGTACCTAAAATTAGGTGATTTGATGTCAAAATTATGATTAAATATAATTTAATTTTTTTAATTTAAATGAATTCATTAGTTTGAAGAAAGTAAAACCAAAAAAACTAAAATGGAAGTATAAGAATATAATTTATTTAAAAGATAAACCATTAAAAATTAACTACAACTGTAGGCATTAATAATCAACGTTCTATGCCTCTATATCCAAAGAAGCCTCTTCTTAATCATTCATCTCCATATCATCATCAAATTATGATCTTATTTATTTCCAAATGACATTGGTGTACTTTATACACATGATGACACATATAATAATACACTTTTTCATATTAAATATCATCTATGTTAATAAAATTTCATTGAATGTTTGATATAATAATGTGGAATAGGCCTTAGACAATGATAAATAAACAGAAATATCATAAATTGTGGTTATTATATACTAGAATTGTTAAATTATTAGATATTAAATGATCTAGGATGTGGAAAATAATATTAATCACCTAGCTATAGTAACATTCAACCCTAAATACTTGATGACCATAATATATTCTAATAAATATATTTTTTCATGAAAAACTGATATGAATACAATATATAAACCGTAATAAAAAACTTATGTTTATATTTGGAGATAATTTTTTTTAATAGATAACATACTTACATTTAGATGGAGCATTTTCTAATATCATTCTTTGTTTTTAGGTTATTCTGTTATATAATGTTAGAAAAACATTTTTGTTGGAAAATTTTAAAAAAATTTGACTTTCTAAAGAAACATCGTCAAAATAAAGTAAGTTAGAAATCAATAAATATATTTCATTACAATGTAATAAAGTTTTAAAGAAAAATTTACAGTAATCATAACATTTAACAACATTGTTAATAAAGTAATGTTACTTGAGATTTATAAGTAAATTTTTTTATATGAAATTCTATGAATTTAGTTGACATGCAAAAGTTTATGAATTCAAAATAATGAACTTGATGGAATGTAAATTCCTTAAATAAAAATAATGGAAGTTATTTCACATTGAAGGTAACATGTATTTTATATGTATTTATGAATTTTATTCAAAATACTATATAAGAAAAATAATGCTTCTGTAGCTTTATAATTCTTTTAGAAAATATAAATTCTATTGAAGTATCATAGGAATTGAAATTCATGTGAATCATATTATTAACGATTTGAAAAGGAGCACAATGAAATAATGATATTCAACAATGTGAACATACAACATATTATAAAATAATAAAACAATGAAATATTGAAAATTTCGATTACATATAGTAATGAAATTGTCCAATTTCATTACCTATGTTTTTCTAAACTAACCATGGGATAGAAAAATAAAAATGAGAGTATGTTATTATTGTTAATAAGAATTTTTCATTGAATTAATAATAAGTATAAAATAAAACTTAAACAACTGTTAGTATGATTTCATAGCATTATTAAATCAAATATACATAATACACTTATAGATACCATATATGACTATATTGTATGTTTATAAGTGGATATACAAAATGATTACACACATAAATCTAACATAATATAAAACACTCAATGAATTCAAAATATCTCTTACTATTCCTCCATAACATGAACAGTTGACATTGATAGTGTAAATTATTAATATTTCAAACATGTATTAGAATAAAAAATAGGAATAAAACATTTAATAGTAGAGAAAGAAAATTGATATTACAATATGTTAGTATCATACCATATAAAATATTAATGATTAAAAACATAAAATTTAATCAAATTTGGTAGAATTAGGAAAGTGAAAATAACTATATGGGTAAAGATTAATAAGTAAGTGCTAGATCTAAAATATTGTAATAAAAAATCAATAATAGATCAAGAAATATAATGACCGGTAGAGGTATTCCTTGTAGATATAGAGGGAATCAAAATAGATGAATCGTGTAGATGTATAATTCTTAATAGATGAAAGGGGAAAACCAATTTGGGTGGTTAGTAAGAGATATAATAGGAAAAATTAATTGGGAGAGTGGATTCCTGATTTCAAAAAGAATATCTAGTTGAGAAAAGGGAACACACTAATGTAAATGTAAGGATTTGGGGGTATAAGGAAAAAAAATTAGTGATTGAAATAGTAGAACATATGAAGGCTGAATAATGGTGGGGGTATAGAAGTGGAGTTAGAAAAATGGAGGAGGAATGGGGAGGCTGGGATGTGAGGTTTTAGGAATGATGGGGGTGGGTTGAGTTAGAAGAAAGAGGATTTAGAGGATATTGGGATATCGAATTATGGGATATATGAAGAATGAATTAGGGAAATATGAGGTCAAAATAATGTTGATGTCAAATAGTAGGAAGGGGATTGAAGGGATATTAGAAAATATATAGTAAAATACAAAAAATTGAATAATTATATATTTTTGCACCTCCTATTTTAATAGTTTTAATTGCACTACTAGATAATTGAGTATTTTTGGAAGGAATAATTGTAAGACTTCTATTTTTTAGTCACTGAATTTTTTTCTAAAAGTAGCCAAACCACCCCCCTGATTTCCATTCACTCGTAAGCTCATGCACCCCCACATGCCCCCACTCTTCTGAAACATTTTATCTATAAATTTTATCATTTATATTGTTCCTTTATTTTACATTAATAATTTTCAACAACATTAGAAATTATATTTCAAAATAATTTATGTTTTCAACCTCATAAGATATTATTTAGTGATTTTATAGACGACTCGACATAACTAATGAAGGTTCCAAGCATAGTGTAATTATCCGATGATTGTATGACCAAGTCAACATTTATTCATTATTTATGTGTAATCATTACTTTGCGTCATAAAAACATAGTTCCCAATGAAATCCATAGATTACTTGAATATATAAAAACTCTTTAACATTAATAGGATGATCTTCACATGTAATTTATAATTAATTAATTAGAATATATATAATTATTTGAACTTGTAATTCTCTCTTCATTGAGAATCTAGCCAACTAGATCTCACTGTACTATCATTCAACTGGAGGATCCAAGTGTAAAATCCATTTAGTTATGATCCAAACATGCTCCATAATCGCTAAACATTTCCATAAAATTGATAAGTTCTAGACCAACCAATCATTATCATATTCATTATTCACCTTTTATCATAGAAGTGTTCACCTCAAAGTGGGAAGAACTCATGATGTTTTCAATAAGTCATGAAATAGGAATAATAGAGAGGTTGTTCAAGATCTCTAGATCTATTTTTTATAAAAAAAAGTGATTTATAATATGTGATATAATTAGATATTTATTATGGAAGGTTTAAGGTTGTAAAATCTCATAATGTCTCCTTACATTAATTTATTTTTTTATTTAACCACATGTCTATTAATAAAAATATTATTATCATTATTCTATTGACTTATATAATTCAATAAAAATATAGAAATTTAACATTTACCCCATTAACAGTATGACTATTAACTCGGTCCATATTCCACCGTTAACATTTACTTATCCTAGAGAAATTACTATTTAAAAAATAAATGTCTCTACATTATTCTAGGATAAATATAACAACTATTATTTTTGTAAAAATTTAAAATATTTTTATTAATTTTTAACTCCCTTATTATTTTGAATAAATTGAGATTGAATTATAGAGATCAACCAGACAACAATAAATTGTATTTATTTTAAATTGTTAAATTCATTACATTAATTTAATTAAGAATATGACTACACAAAGTGTGTGACCTTATAGACATATTTATCATTAACATTAGATATAACCACCAAAATTACAAGGATAAGATCTAGTGTAACATCCCAAACCCATTTCACTCATAAGAAACAAAACCTATTTTGTTACATGGACTCATTAACACCTCCCCATATTCTGTATGATGCTAACCCATAGTGAGGGTCCAGGGTGGTATGGTGGGAAGACAATACCCTCATAATTATAGTAACACAATGTTTTAATAAATGGATAAATGAAAGAATAATAATATCAACTAAGATCATAAGATAAATCTATAGACAAAATAAATATTCATCAATAGTAATTTTGATTACCGTATACAAAATGATGTAATGTCATGTCTCTAAACAAAAAAATAATAGGAAAACATGGAACTATGATCACATACATATAGTTATACCAAAAGAAAAAAAAGGGATAAAATAATATCATCGAATAGCATCATGAGACATAAAAATGTCAAGTTAACCCCTTCTTCCATACTATAATCAAATCAAGCATCGATAACAGGGTTCTTTCCTCTCTCTCTCTACATGTATCCATGAAGTCAATCTAGGTACCAAATGGTGGCCTAAAGAGGATGTGAGAAATAACCTTTATGCCATGACCAACTGTGTTTGGAGAATTCTATATTGTGAATATAATATGAGTTGTGTACAAATATAATAATGGTAAATTAGAAAATTAAACTTTATTGGGTCATATCTGGTTCCTAAAGGAGACTAGGACAGCACTACCATCTCCATCCCTTTTTGAGAAACCTCTAAACAGATATCACCGTAAATATATACATATAAGTGTATATATATGAATGTATATATATTCTCTATATATGTAATGATGTTTATAGACATATCTTTACATATGTAGTGCTATTTGGAACCCGAGGCATAACCCAAGAATCCATGTATAGTCACTAGAGACTTATAATGTAGTAAGGGATGCCATTCCCTAGTATCAAAATTATATGTATTTATTTATGCCTTATAAATTTTAAACATTCCATTTAAAAAAATGTGTAACAATTTTTTATATAAAATCATGTTATGTATCCATACAACTTGCATTATATTTAATTCATTTGAGTTATTACAATTTGGTGTCTACCAAAAAACACATAAGGGATGGTCTGGTCATATATGCATTTATAATATGAGGTTAAATGACATAGGAACACCAAAAAATGATGTTATTATTAAATGGGGACCTATTAAACCTATAATAATTATACAGGTGGTTATTTTTATCATGTTTAACAAATTTAAAATCGATAAATATATTTTTTAGGAAGCACATTGAAGATCTAGTATGTAGCAACATGAAGAAAGATATACAGTAATAATATTTGAGGGATAATTACTATATCACCTATTTTATTCGCATAGTAGACTAATTGTCCATTACTAACTTCTTATTCATCCTGAAAAGAGAGGAAATAGAGAAGTAGAAAAATTATTTGAAAATAAGGCATATTACCTCACACAATAATAGCAATAAATTTGGTGAGATAAACAGAGAAAATAAGGAAGTGGATCAAATCTCTTATTGATGTGATTCTAACATGATGAACGGAGGTCTGATCAAAGTCTAGATGGGGATGTTACCTAAAATTTATTTGTTAAGGAAAAAGGTAACGTCCATTTGGGGATTAGTGTTGTGAATATTATAATATGAACATGAAAATTCCAAAAGACATTCATGACATGAGTATTTTTCACGTCATGAAAATCTCATGTTTTCCCCTAGGGAAATACCAATGAAAATATTTCATGGCATAAATTATGAATCTAATTCACATCATGAATCATATTCCCATTTTGAATTTGGTCTTGTGACCATCCCTATTAATATGCACCCCTCTTACTGCAAAAAAATCCACAAACCTAAAGTCAGGAATTTAGGGTACATGACAAAAAGAAAAACCTACCTCTAGTTTAAATAAAACTTAATGATCCACAATTAATAGGAAAACCCTGGTTATTACAGAATCCCACACTTATTATAATAAATCCTCTAGGTGGTCTTCTAAAAATGGTAAGTTTCTATCCAGGAACAAATCTAGCCAATATGAAGGCATATTAGCCTCTCTCTCCCAAGTATTTTCCGGAACTATTTTGTTCTACCAAAGCACCTATACCAGAGGGACTAAATAGCCTTAAAGAGCCATCGTGATCTAGTCTACAATACAGATAGGATGCTCCTAAAAGGATGATTATATATCCAAATAAAAATTACAAGGCTGAAATATGTGAGTTAGTTCTGAATAAAAACGAAGTAACTGGGAGATTTGGAACACATGATGCATAGCTCTGTATCTCTCATGGAGTTCCATCCCAAAACCAAGAGACTTGACCATCGCCAAAACCATAAAATATCCATTAAATTGAATTAAGTGATTACCATTATGCCTAAACCCTCCAATCCCTAGACTATTAGCGACATATATGAATACCATACCCCCATACTCAAACATTAATGGTCAACAACAGTGGTCGGTATATGATTTCTACCTAGACACAACCATAGATATTCACCTCTTAATCAACTAGACTTTCTATAAATCACATTTAACAAGAGGTGGTTCAAATAGTGCTTCCTCCGTTACCTCTAAATAGAATAGAGGTTATCAACATGGCATGCCACATAAAAGCTCATAAGGATCCATATGTATCATTTCCCAAAGGATGTATATGTAGTAAAATTAAGAAATAGGTCTATGAATCTCTTTAGAACCACTAAAATCAAGGATTTGTTGTCTAATAATGTCAACTAACACTTATATATTATCAAAGAACTACCCATTATCCTATGGGAGGTATTACATACTCAAAATTACTTGTGTACCTAACATCATCGTTAACCCTTTCTAGAACGAAGAAGAAAAATGATCTTCCCTATCCGATATAATATCCTGTGGGACTCCATGAACTCGAATAATTTCCCGAACATATAGCCTTCAATACTGATCTACGGAAAATGTATCCTTAACATGTAAAAAGTTAGGGACCTTTATGAGCCTATATAAGATCACCCATAGTGAATAATTACCTTAAAAACATTTAAATAATCCACTTACAAATTCCTTGGTGATGTCATCACATTTCCACATAGGAATATGAAATCAACGAAATATCTATACTAGTTTCTGGGGTTATCTTTTAACCTACTAACAAGTGGAACACCATTTAACAAAACCAATATCCCACTCTTCATACTAAGATTTTAATATTGGTGACATATTTCACAATACATCCTTTTAATCCATGGGTTTATCATCCAAGAATATGCATGATACTCTCGCATCGTTTCCTCCTAGATTAATGTAGGAGCCCAGATGATTCTATAGATGTGAAAGACCTCATTATTTCCGACAATCCAACTTGGCTAGGGGTCCTCTATTGAAAAAATCTCCTTTAAGACCAATCCTATAAGATCTAATAATTTTCTGATCTAAACTCTCTCAAAAATTGAATATTATATTTATATATATGTATGGGTAGGCTTACCATGAAGGTCATGTACCACTAAACATATCTCCAAGAACAAAAACATAAGCCTCCACTCACTATTATCGTCTTGCACAACAAGTGTATGATTCTTATGTCTTAAAAAATCTACAACAACATTTCCCTTCCAAGATGTATAAGTAAGATTCAAATTGAAGAACTATATGTATTCAAACCACCTCCTATATTTGGGATTTAATTCATGCTACATAAATATATATGTGTGGATTTTATGGTATGAAAACACAAGAAATTTCTCTCTAGTAAAATAATGTCTCTTACAACATCAGGCATGTAAAATTGTTTCCTGCTCGAGGTTGTGTGTCAAGTAATTCTTCTAAAGAGGCCTCGACTGCAAAGATTCAGACACCATATCACAATGTAAAACCTTATCCTTGATTAATTATTGATGCATCACAATAAACTGTATAGACTCTACCCATATCTGGATGTATCAAGATTGTCACTAAATTCAGACTCCCTTTCAACTATTGAAAGGATATCTCATAGGATTCTAACGACATGAATTTTAAACACATTTTACTCAAGCCCATAAAAGGTCATTATAGGTATAAAAATTATTGAGTAAAGAACCTATAATAGCCATCCATCCCTAAGAAACTCTGAATGTCAATGGTGTTCTTGGACTCGTCATAGGAAACCATGACACTCACATTCTATCAGTTTCTAGATAGTACAACCTCTAAAATAATATGACCCAGGATGTAAAAATTGATGACTTAAAACAATAATTGAGAGATATTATCATTTGTCTAGTTCTCTCTCAGTTTATTTAGCCTGATCTAAGGATGTTTGACATGGTCAATTTGAATAAAAGAATACACCAAGATATCATCAATGAATACTACCACAGAAAATCCATAAATGTTTGGAAAATATTATTCATCAGTGTAATTAAAATAGCTTCTGTTTTCATAGTACTGAAAGTTATAACAAGGTACTTATAAATAACATGCCATCAGTTAAATATTTTTCAATTTATTTATAAATTTTTAACTCATGCATGATGATAACCAGACCTAAAATTGACATTCGATAACACCATTTCTCCTCAGATTTAGTTGAAAATGTCATAAATATAGGGTAGTGGATATTGGATCATAATTTTATGTTATTTCAACTAAGGATAATATGAGAAAGGTAATATGGTAACATATAACTTTTTTGTGAAAAGGATACATGAAACCCATGGTGAGATTTGGAGTCATACAAAACCCTTATCCTTCATATCCTCTAGCTACCTCTTGAGTTCCCAAATCTCTATTGTTCCCATCCAATAAAGGGGAATTCATACTTTTCCACCTCCTAGAACAAGATCAATAGAAAATTATACCTATCTCTTATGAGGTAATTTAGAAAATTATTCAAGGAAAATATCCTAGAAATAATCTATTATGGGAGGAAATCAGTCTTATCTATTCCTTGATCCTCTATATAATGACTAGAAATCTGGTCTGCCACTCCACCCAGCCCATGATACTATGGTCTATATCTACTTTATTGGAAATCAATTTACATTTTTGATGTAAATAATCACTATCTTATGATATAAATGATACATTTTGGTGATAGTAGTCCACATAATAATGATAGAGGACCACCAACTCTACACTGAGAATGATATAAAACCTTGTCACCTTGAGGATGAAGAGGTCCCATTAGAAATGATACCATGATACCATAAGGGTAATTTCTATTAGTTGATTATAAATTTTTATCAGATTCTCAATGTAGTATCCAGTGTCATCATTCCATAGAAATTCTCAACATTAAGTCCAAGGATTTCCATGTAGCTACAGTGATAAAAGAATGATAGGCACTTTTGTCAAATAATGTTGAATGATTGCAGAGGATACTAGGATAGTATCTAGATGTGTGGATAACCCAATTATCTATTGTTCACCTTGAACTTTTTAAGAAATATTTTTCTTTAAATAGTTTAATTTCTTTAGTATCTTTCATTGTAAGAAACAATGAGTTTAGACAAACTGCGTAACAATATTAAAATATTAAATTTCCCTTATAACCTAAATGATAAATTAAGATACATGAAAATGAATAAATATCTTATAAAATAAATATAATGTTTAAAATTATTATTAATCTATTTTTATGTTCATAAAAAATAGTCACACAATTTTTAGCAAAGTAGTTTTATTCATCAAAAATATTATTTCTTCAAAATTGAGTTATTCTTCTTTCTATGAGTGAATATTAACTTCTATAAGTTGAAGAAAATTTATCTGAAAAAATTAATTTAATTTTTAAAATCATCATGTCAAAATTATCTTAAAATATTTTTTTATAATTCTTCGAAAATAAGTTTTTTGAAGGAATGATTAAAAATATAGTTTTTTATTAAAAACTGTATTTTCTTTTATGGTTTTTACATCGTAAATTTGTGTTATTTGTTAGTTTTAAATATAAATTAGATAATTTTGATGAAAAATAATTCAATTTGTGTTTTTTAATTTTATTTTATATTTGAATTTTGTATAGAACTGTTTTATAATTAAAAGTACATTTTTCTGAAAAAGCTCTTTTGTATTGCATTTTCTGATTTTATTTTAAATTAAATTCCCCAAATTATGGGTTTTTTAATTTTGAATGAATTAATCCATATTTTTAAAAATTGGGGAAAAGTTTAGTAAATTGTTAACTTTTATTTTTGGTCCATATGAATAGTAATCTTAGTAAATTTTGTTATCATGGTAAAAGGTAAATCGCATAATTAAGGGTAAAAATAATATGATAATAACTGAAAAATTATCCAAAAACATGAATATATATTTTTGGATGAATAATCAATGGCCATAATCATAAAATATACTAATTTTTGATCTTTTGGGTCCACTTGGATGATATTATTACCTTTATAATATTTTATTTAATGAAAAGCCAATGACGCCACATTCTTGTTTTTAATATCTATAAAATTTTTAATATGGGGTTTTCCAGAGGATATATTTTAATATAAATATTATTTTATAATATAAAATACTTATATTAATCATTATAATTTATTTAAAAAATTTCATAATTAAATATTTACCCAAAATTCCAACACAACACTAATTCATTAATTATTCCATTACTAGAATAATAAAATAAATGATGTCAAAAATATTAATAGTAACATAATTTTACATAATTAAGGTGATTCATGAATTCCATATAATAACATAAAATTTTTGTGAAATAATACAATAGTTTTTGTTTAATTTTACATGTTTGTGATAGTTTTTAGACGACAATGTAGTGGATAGTATCAAAATTGACAACAATGATATTTCATTTGATTAATATGTTATTAAATATTTAAAAATCATAAAAACATATAAGAAATACAAATTCTTTATGATATAATATAAAATTGATTAAAATATCCATTTATCATTTATCTTAGACTATATTAGTAAAAATTAAAACTCTTTAATATTGAAAATTTGTTACCGTAATTAAAATTAAAATAGGTTATTTAAGGTTAATAAAAATTATACGTTTCAAAAAAATATAAAAAAAATTATAAAATATATTGGTTGATTATATTACGCTATTATATTATTTTATCTTAAAATATGAAAATTTGTTGGTATTTTTAAATAAAATGATTTTATTATAATTTAATATTTTGAGAAAATTATAAAACTCCGCCTAGGATCAATTATAAATGGGAACACCTTCCATCACTTCATTACACCACTCTAAGACTTATATCTTAAAATACCATTCCAATTTCTCTTATAAAATTCTCTAGAAACATTATAGAGGGGATTTTATTCTCAAAAGACAAAAACCAAATCTGTTTAGAGGAGTTCAAAAGGACATGATTCGAATAATATGTAATGGCTCTAACCAATCACTATGTTTTATACTCTTTCTTACCTCTTATATATATATGAAACAAGTCATAGAATAATGAATTTATTATAATAAATATTCTTAATTTTATTATAATTTTTAAAACTCTATTATATACTCTCTTTTTTGTCAAATAAGATGTGAAAGTATCACTCGTGCGTACGTACAACATACCATCTCCACGTAGAGATAATTTTCTTTTTCTATCACCATAATTAATTGATTGGTATTATTATTTGTCTGAAGAATAGACAAGATAGTTATTATATAATACTAGTTTTTTAAATACTAATTATTATTTACCTTTCTTTCATTACATCAGTCAAAAAATATAAACTACATTCATGTGTATGTATGACCTTCTATCACCATGAATGATATAATTAATTTTTATAAATCTAATTTTAAAGAATTATTATAAATATTTATATCTGAATTATGTATTATTTTTATACCATGAATAAAATTTGGAAACTGACGATAAAATGATCAATGTGTAAGGACCAAGAACATAGAATTGAAACAGGCTTGGAAAACAAAGCTATTACAATCCAGAATAGTGATTTAAAAAAAAACTATTAATATATGGGTGAAAAGTTGTTATAAATATTTAATATATGCTATAATTTAATTCATGTTATGTAATAAATTTATAACAAATCCATTTTTTTATATATGAGTTGTTAATGTTATTGAATAAATGAATGACTTGAGGTTTGGGTTTATTTTAAAATCTCATCATTATTAAGTATTGTTTATTTTTAAGTCTCTATTGGGGATATTTCTCTTATATGTCTATGTTTTGTAAAAAAATCAAAAGCTATTTTATTATTTTAATATTAATGATAAAATTCATTTTTCCCATGTTATAATGTTTTAAAAATTATTTGAATGGAATATTTTTATCATTTTCCAGAATAATATACCTTATGACTTTTCCGAATAAATACGGAAAAATTCATTTAATTTATGTGAAATGGGAATAATTTCCCACCATCATGAACCATAATTATTTGAATCATCCTACACATTATTACAAGGTTCTTTTCAAATTAATTTTTTTCCTATTGAGTCGAGTTTATTTTGAAAAAATCAATATGGATAGGATATTTTCCCCATAAATTATTTCAAGTGATATATAAAAATTGTTTTCCATCTAAGAGAACATTATTTGACGTTAATTATGATTTAATGATGATATTATTCATGTATACCATCATTATTGTTTCTATAGTTGGATTATTTTTTTGATGGAATGATTTTTAGGAATCATTTTACTTTTCTATTGGTTATGAAATAATTAAATGATTATGAAACCCATTTCTTTTCATGGGTTTTGATATGATAAATTATATATGATCTTTTGGAAAACATATGTATGATTTAAATTGTGTGATTGGAAGGACCTATATCTCCCTCTAATTAATTTTTAAAAGCTTTTTATCTCATGAGATGACATTGGGAAACAGTTTTATGGGATTGATCCACTATGGGAAATGGGTACATCCTAATCCACTATAGGAAACTGGTGTGTCCTGATCCAATATGTTTATGGTCTTAGTATTTGACCTTGAGTTATAAAATAGTTTATATATTTAGGTTGTTTCCATGATTTTTATTACATGAGATTATTGATCTTGATTGATTTATGAAGACTTCTCACTCTTATGATCAATTATTTATGAAATGATAATGATTAGGCCATGAATCATGTTTATGATCTGTAATAGGTTTGGTATAAAAATCATATGTTATGTTCATGATCACATAACGTAATGATTATCTTATAATTTTCAAATTATCATTTATTTATATCTCTTATTTTGACTCTTACTGAGCATATCAACTCACCCTTTTTATGTTTCCATCCCTAGGTGATGAAGAATGGTTTAGGTAGGGTATTCTTAATAGGAGTAATATGGGAGAAGATCTATGTGGGAAATGTTTAATATCTTTCATAAAATAAAATTATTATTTATCTAATACCAAAAGACTATAAACCTTTACAGATCTAGTCTGCATAATATTCTTATGTATTGAATATTAATCTAAATAGATGTAATATTTTTGTATGAAAATATAAGTCCATTATGTTGGAATCATAGTGGGGTTTAGACAATATTTGCAGTTACATTTTGAAAAAATTTATGAAAACCCTAGGGATACAACTATGTATAGGATAAAATAATAACATTCTTATAATGATCCTGAATGATCCAGGTTAAACATAAGGTTTCCTAGAAGTAGGTTTCATGATTTATAAATTATATTATTGATTTCACAAAAGTTTTTGTCTATCCACTATGATTAATGTTTTTCACACTATACTTTCTATTTTTACAGAATTGATAAAACCCAATAGAACTGTGTTCATGTTGATTATGATGGAAAATTAAATTATTTTACTTCGTAGAAACCAAATATTATGGGAACTGTAATGAAAAATATTAAAGAAATTAACATACAAATTTATGAGGCTAGAAATCATGATGATTTTTCAAATGATCAAAGGAGTAAAAAGGTAATGTTAAGTATTTCATAAGGACTTATCCATATTATTTTATTGTGTACTTTGATACATTAGTGGCTGAGAGATAAATCAACACCATCGAAACAATATTTTAAGTTCTTTAATGCTTGGGTCATTAAATAGTTTCCCAAGCTATTTATCATCTAGAAGGAGAAGCATATAAAATGTAGAATCATAAAAAGGATATGAGACTATTGGGAGAGAATGAATCCATGGAATGGTATGTTTTTAAAGGGATATTATTTATCAAGTAATTTCCTTGAATTATACATAAAAATATTGAGATGTAATTTATTGAGTTAAAGAAGAAGGATAATTAATTCATTACCACCTATGAGGAAAATTTTATGAGGCATTAAATGTATGGCTCAAGTTTAATTATTATCCATAAAAGTTAAATTGTTCAATTATTTGGTGGCCTAAAACAATTATCTAAATTAATTAGATATAAAATATATTACTATCAATGAAGAAATTTTTTTGTGTGAACTCAAAGTATAAATAGAAAATGAGAATTCCCACCATTCCCATTATTTTTATAATGTATGAAATATTGAGTGACATGAAAACTAAAACAAATTTTATAGTGAAAATATATTCTAGTCATATCTAGGTTTGTAATGTGGGAATAAATATCATGTGAAGTGTTTGAATAAAACTTATAGGTTCATTAAATGTGTAAAGTGGGGTCATGAATCTCATTAACTTAAAAATGTGATTAGTGGACTAGTTATTGAAACAATGTAGACGACACAAACTAATTAACCACAAAAACTCTAGTGTTTCAAGAGCAAGAAGTTTGGGAACTATGCTAATAAATTCCACAATTTAATGACTAATGTGGATGATAATCTATAGAAACATTTGAAGGCAAGAGGAAAATAGAATTCTTATGCAATTAAAATCGATAAAGTGAATCATGATAATTAGGGAACCCTTATTGTACCTATCTTATTTTGGAGTTTCTAGTATGATTGTGTACGAATAATCCCTATAAATATCTTATTTTACATCCTTTATAGAAATGTAATGTGATTATCTCTATTTACATGGATTCTAGAATAATGAAATAAAATTTTGTATTTTATCACTAAAATAATGAACCTAAGAATCCAATGAAATATTTTTTCACATAATAAAAGATCTTGTAAAATGAGTAATGGGTTAATTAACATTTGGAAGTGGATATGCATCCTTGTAAGATTAACATAAGAGTTATGGATACCATCATGGGTTTATGTGATGACATCCCATTTTATGTTTTTACAATATTATAGTTTGTCATTATTAAGGATATATTAAGTGAAAATGATAGAAATAAAACCCTTTGGATTTCTTTATGTGACAATGATATTCAAGGTGGAGTTACATTGCACATTGTGGACATATGATTAATAGTATTGGTAAACATAATGCTTTCTCCATTTTTTGAAATTGAGGTAATTATTAAATTCATTTAATTACCTTATGATGTTAGAACACTTAATTCAGATAATATTTCACTATGTATAAATTTTTTTGAACATATAATATCAAACTTGTAATGTTTCCTAGATTACAATATTCCAATGAATTATATTGGGATCTGAATTTTACGTCAATGTTTTGATGAAGTCCTCAACAATCTCTTGATAAAGTGTTGTGTTTTGACACTAATTTCCATCCTTGTAGAGATGTTATGTCTAATAGAATAGTTCAATCTTATGAGGATATACTAAAATAATGTTCTAATGATATCAAAGGATATTAAGATCAACATCACCCTCTGGTTTAGTTTTCTTCCACCAGTAGCTTTCACTTGAAAATTCAGATATATCATTATGAAAGCCTTTTTGGAAAACAAATGTAGAACTCCAACGTAAAAAAATAAATCCATATAAATAATATTATTAGGATATGATAAGGATTATGAGATGGAAGATAAAGTTACATACATTCAACAACATGTAAGGACAACTCGAATTTGAAATAAATATTACGCAGATAATCATCGACATGATAGAGAATTTAATGTTACTAAAAAAGTTTTTCTATGAATTTATTGGATAAATTTATCTTCAAAGAGTTGGGTTTACATGAGTGAGCAATAGTTTTCCCATTGGATAACTGGAATTTTATGATTTGGTTTTCTTGTAAGGAGGGTCTGATTGTGGCATGTTCCAGTGTGACCTATGTTTTCAACAATCTTTATTTCTTCTTGTTAAGATGGTCTAACGAATTATATTTTCACCAGAATCCATCCACAATTGTTATATTGGTAATATTTTTCAAAAATCCCTCAAATTTAAAAAACTCTAAATTATTCGAATAATATTGAATTTTTTAGGCCTTTAATTGTTTTCGGAGAGTCGAACTCAGGTAGTTTTTCACTCAGTTTCCCAAATAATATATGTTGAAGTTTATGTGTAACATCCCAGGTAAATAAAGAATAAATAATTTTCATATTTATTAATATTTACGAATTAAATATTAATTTTACTTTAAAGGGGTTGCTATGTTCGATAGCGTACCCGATACGTAACAAAGAGTTTCATTGAAATCTTACATTGCACACTAGTAATAAAATAATATTATTTTAAATGGTAGTTAACACATAGCTGTTGTATTTGTGGGAATGGATATAAATAACTAAAATATGATTATATATGTTTTTAATTTTTTTACATTTATCCAATAAAAGATAAAGGCTTAAAATACGAAAAGAATTCAATTTTAGGCATATATGCCCTAATTTTCACTAAAGGTTCACTTATCACCTTTTGATGGATAACCGTCATTAAATATTGTTTTGTTCACTCTTATACATTTTGTTGGACCAAATAAAACTCTTCTTTAGAATCGGGACATCAAAATTTACTTTGTGTAAAGTTTTGGTATCTTCCGATAAAGTTCATTTTTAATGAATAGTGTAAAATTTTGTATTTTAATTCAAAACCTCTTTTTAATATAATTTAATTATATGATTAAGTTCTCTTATGAATTGGTTTTAAAGTGAAATTAGAAAATATTTTTACCATTAAATCTAATAGTGGTCATTGGAATTAATTTCACTTTGAAATCGGACTTAAACTAGTGTCAATCTTTTGATACTTATTGTTTCATAAAAACACGCTATTTGCTCTGACAGCGGGAATTAATTATTAAATTAATTAATGCAAATTATATGTTTTAAATTTTGTAAAATGGACTTCATTTTTGAATTCGGAATATAAAATATAGCTTAGGGTGAATTTTTGGTATTTTTCTGAAAAACTTCAATTTTTGATGAATAGTGAAACCACTAAGTGGTACTTATAAAAACTGATTTTTCATTTAAATGATATTTTACCACTTCTGTGTTTTGAATTTCAAAAATCCAACATACATGGTTGTCATTAAAAAGTAAAATGTGGTTCAATGAAATTAAAATAATTTTTGGGTGAATAGTAACTTTTAAGTTCTTAATCGCGATTAGAGGTAATTAGTGTAGTTTAAGGTAAAAATAATGTTTTAATAATATGAAATGAACTTGAAACATGTCCTCCCATTATTTTATGTGTCATGGAAGACCAATAAAATCCATAGGTCAACTTGGGGACCCCATGGAGCCACATTAGTTTGAAAATAACATTAATATCTTTTTATTTAATGTTAAAATAAAAATGTCACAAACATGAGTTGTTTTACTAAGACAATTTTTACATGGGGTTATACAAGAAAGATGTTTTACTATAAATATTCATTGGAAATATAATACTATTTCCTACATCATGATATTTTTTTTATAATTTTTATACATTAAATAAATTAAATTATTTATGACACCATGATGATGCCGTGATTACCTCATTATTTAACGATTTAAATAAAATGGAAAGATAATGAAAACTCTAATACCTAAACATGTCCAAAACCTATTGGATGGGTGGATTTCGAACCCCTATTACCTTATCCTCGAAACACATCAATGAGGGAACATTAAAATCTGAAACTCATTCTATAATAAAGTAACATTTCCTTACATTCCAAGAGTGCCCCTCCTCTCCTCTTATAAAAGGCCCCCACCTCTACCACCATACCCACACTTCCAAAGCCTTTGGCTCGGCCAAACCCTATCCATTTTGTCTATCAACATCCCTATATTACTCTTAGAATCCTCACTTTGGGCATAAGTCTTCCCAAGGAAGCCTTTGAGCTCAAACCAAAGGAAGTTACCCGATTTTAAGGTAATGTCTTCACTTGAGTCCTTTTGTTTTATTTTTCTTCTCCAACCCCGTAAACTCTTTTTATTCATTTCTTTTGTAACAACACCAGTATCGTCCATTTACTATGATGTTTTTATAAGAATGATTCGAGATACACTTACACACACCTACATCTAATGGTTAAAGAACATACTGTTTCTGTGGATGGTGAATTTCTGCCTCACGAAACGATGATTGTTCAAACACTCATATAACACTTTTAAAGGTGGACATTAAGATGTCACTATATTTATATATTATATATAATATGTTTATGTTTCCCTTATGCTTCGGTATTTTTCATTTGTGGTATACCTTTATGGTTTCCATTGTGGGTAAACATGATAATTTCATTTTAGGAAGTGCGGACTACCGCCCCCTCAAAGTGATTTGATTCGTTAATGCCATATGTGGGACGTATAAAGGATGGATTTAAAGTTATTGTATATGATGTTATACTGAAATTATAATATACCTCTATATCATTATTTTTTTTCTTTCCATTAATGTATGAGATAGAAATGAAAGTAGCGTTCATGCATACGTACGGCTTACCGTCTCCATGAACGGTGCATTTCATTTCTTATCCCCAAATGTAATGTACTATTATAAGTACATATATATAATGGATATATATTATGTATGTTACATATAAATGATTAATATAATTCTGGAATTAAAATATACATAACTCTCATTTAGTTTTAATTCCATTAATATGACATAGAAATGAAATTAGTGTTCATGCGTAAGTACGGCTTACCGTCTCCATGAACGGTGCATTTCATTTCTTACCTCTAAATGATTATGTAATATTATAAATACATGTATATGCTGGATATATATGATATATATGATGTCCAAATCAGTAATTTCATTCTGGATATAATGAACCTTTGACCACACGAACAACATGTAATATTAAGAAGTCCACTTTCGAGTTAAGAACCAAATATCGAAAAAACAAACATTATTAACATAATGATCACATAATGTTTATAACATGGAAATAAGTGATATAAAAGGAATAATAAGCTTGAAAAAGGTTCTTAAGAAAGTATAAATTAACTCAAGTTTATTATTAATGAAGTTAAAGAATGATCGAGTCAAGTCGGACCCGAGATAAGGGAATTCGTCTCAATCTCCTTTCATTGAGGCATATTTTGTTTTATACACAACTTTATTTTATACGGTGTATAAACCCCTTTGACTTTTACTTTTATACAAAATGAATCTTTTTCTATGAAGCGTTTTACAAAATGAAAAAAAGGAATGTTTCTTTTAACGTACGTGGTGACAACGACCTTTTCCGCCACTGCGAGTATTATTTGGTCTTTGGCTTCCTGAACAAGCCGTAATGTTTTATTTAAAATGAAATAAATACCATATACTCTTTTATGTATTTTGGTATTGAAAATGGTTTTTATAATTGATTTTTTATGTCAATATATTTAAGTGATATATATTGTGATCAAAGTGTGGAAATGTTTTCTTTCCATTATATTTGTTTTATGTCTTATGATTTTTATAATGGTACTTGGACATTTGACTGGTGGTTACGTGATAAACCATATAACGGGTGGTGTCGTGAATACCAGGATGGGTGGTTACATTATAACCTCCAATTCATTGGGTATGGAAGTCGGTCGTATGGCTATTCCATTAAGTATGTATGGAAGTTGGTCGTATGGCTATTCCATTAAGTGATATGTATGGAAGTCGACCGTATGGTTATTCCACTTAAGTATGTTTATGTCCCAAGTTACCTTTATATGTTATGTGTTCTTTATATGGGTTTTATGGTAATCTTTTGGTTACAAAAGGGTAGGTAATGATCTTTTATTCAGTGAAGAGTTTTTACTACTTCATAAAGGTGAAAAGTATTACTTTGATAAAGTATACATGGTTTACTTGTTGTTTTGATAAACTAACTGTTTTCATTCTTTGTGTATCCCTTACTGAGCTTTTTATGCTCACCCCAAGTTTTTTTGAAATTTTTTTCACAGGACTTAATGTGGAATAGGGTCAAGGATTGGATTAAGGGAAAGTCATGATATTTAAAACATGGAACTAGACATGTTTCTTTTTAAGATTTTTTATTCTATGGAAACTTAGTAGAAGTATCTACTTTGTAATCTTTTGAGATGTAATAGTTATGTTCTAATTATCTAAAACTCTAAACCTGAAAATATTCTCAATGTGAATTATTCAATTAATTCAATATTAATTAATGTTTAAGGCCGGGGCCTTATAGTTCGTATCAAATGTCGGTTTGGACAACTTTAGGAGTTATAATTATATTAAATGATTATCGAAAAATATTTTTTTGAAATCATATAGCATTTGAAGATTACCATGTTGCTTCATCTGAGACATGTTTTTTAAGAATGGTTTTTCATAGATGAAACAGAACATCTTTTCTGGGAAGGAATACAGAGGGAAATGACCTTTCAAATCAGTATCCTGAGATGTTCAGAATCAGAACTAAACAGTTTGCTGCAGTGATGGCTCAATTGAATCAGGTGAAAAATGATGGTTTTTTTATTGATGATATTGTGGTGTTTTCTAAAAGTAAAGAGGAGTAGTAAAGGCATTTAAGGGTTATTTTTCAAACCTTAAAAGAAAAGAAATTGTATGGGAAATTCATCAAGTGTGAGTTTTGGGTGCAACAAATTTCTTTCCTTGGTCATATTGTTCCAAAAGATGGCATATTTGTTGATCCTGCTAAAACAAATGTTGTTGAAGAATGGCCAAGACCCACAAATGTAACCGAGATCCGTAGTTTTCTTGGTTTGGTATGTTACTACATAAGTTTTTTTGAAAATTTTTCATGGTTATCTATTCCAATGACTAATCTAACTCGGAAGGGTGATATGTTTTTCTGGAAAAAAGACTGTAATGATTGTTTTCAGGAGTTGAGAAGAAGATTGCTGAATGCTCCAGTTTTGGAACTTCCTTCTAGGAATGGTGAGTTTGTTATCTATAGTGATGATTTGTTGATGGTACTTGGTTGTGTCCTTATGAATAATGATCAGGTAATTTCTTATGCTTCACGTCAGTTGAAAACTCATGAGGTAAATTACCCTACACATGATTTGGAATTAGCTGCTGTTGTTTTTGATTTAAAAATTTAGAGGCATCATTTGTATGGATTAAAGTTTGAAATATATACTGATCACAAAAGTTTAAAGTATATATTCACTTAGAAAGAGTTGAACATGATACAGAAGAGATGGCTGGAATTAATCAAGGATTATGATTGTACAATTCACTACCATCTGGGAAAAGCAAATAAAGTGGATGATGCTTTGAGTTGAAAAAGTAATGCTTCATTAACCAGGCTACATTTGGAACGGGATCCTTTGGTTTTTGATTTTATGAGCTTTGGCATGGAAGTTGTTGGTGCAAAAAGTTATTTTGTTTTGTTTCAGGTATCAGTGAGATCATCCCTATCAGACAGAATGAAGCGAGCATAGAGGGAAGACAGTGAGTCACAGAAGAAGGTAGAGCTGGTTCAGAAGGGTAAGTTGCCTAAATTCAACATTGATAATGATTGTGTTTTGAGGTTTGGGAAGAGATTATGTGTCCCTGGTGATTCACAGTTGAAGAGTGAGTTGTTATGTGAGGCTTATAGTTCCTCATTTTTAGTTCATCCTGGCAGTACTAAGATGTACAGGGATCTGCAGGAGTATTACTGGTGGGATGGAATGAAAAGGGATATGGCTGATTTTACTGTGAAGTGTTTGACATGTCAACAGGTTAAAGCAGAGCGGCAGTTACCGAAAGGGATGCTTCAGCCTTTACCAGTGCCATAGTGGAAATGGGAAAATATATCCATGGACATTGTTGTAGGATTACCTAGGACATCTCGAGGTAATAATTCAATCTGGGTTATTGTTGATCGCTTGACTAAATAAGCTCATTTCCTTTCTATATGAGATAACTTTTCACTAGATCAACTTTCCCGTTTGTATCTTAAAGAGATAGTCAGGTTACATAGAGTTCCTCTCTCCATTGTGTCCGATCGTGATCCCAGGTTTACTTCTAACTTTTCGAAAGGCCTTCAGAAGTCGTTGGGTACTGAATTAAATTTTAGTATAGCTTTTCATCCGCAATCCGATGGGCAGTCAGAACAAACAATTCAGACCATGGAGGATATGCTACGAGCTTGTTCGATGGATTATCAAGGAAGTTGGGGCCAACATCTTTCTTTGGTTGAGTTTTCTTATAATAACAGTTTTCATTCCAGTATACATATGGCACCATTTAAGGCATTATATGGGAAGCGGTGTCGTACTCCAGCATTTTGGGATGAAGTGGGTGAAAGGAAGCTGATGGGACCATAATTGGTAGAAGATATGGAAGAAAAAGTTCAGTTGATTCCGAAACACATGAGAACAGCTCAGAGCAGGCAGAAGAATTATGCAGATAACCAAAGGAAGGATCTATCTTTCGAGGTAGGTGATCATGTTTTTCTCAAGGTTTCTCCATGGAAAAGTGTGATGCGATTTGGTAAGAAAGGAAAGTTGAGTCCAAGGTTCATTGGACCATATGAAATTCGGGAGAAAGTTGGATCAGTTGCTTACCGAGTGGCTTTACCTCCGAGTTTATCTCAGGTACACAACGTTTTTCATGTTTTAATGTTAAGGAAGTATATGCCAGATCAATCTCATGTTTTGAGTCCATAGGTAGTTCAGCTGGAGGAGAAACTATCTTATGAAGAACAACCAGTCCAGATTCGGGACCGAAGAGAGAAAGTGTTGCGAAATAAGGTAATCCACCAGGTAATGGTTTTTTGGAAAACCCGTATGGTTGAAGAGGCAACGTGGGAATCGGAAAATGCTATGAGCGATAAATACCCCCACTTATTTTGATAAGTGAATAAAATTGTGAGGACGCAATTCCAAAAAGGGGGGAAGGATGTAACATCCCAGGTAAATAAAGAATAAAGAATTTTCATATTTATTAATATTTACGAATTAAATATTAATTTTACTTTAAATGGGTTTCTATGTTCGATTGCGTACCCGATACGCAACAAAGAGTTTCATTGAAATCTTACGTTGCACACTAGTAATAAAATAATATTATTTTAAGTGGTAGTTAACACATAGCCGTTGTATTGGCGGGAATGGATATAAAAAACTAAAATATGATTATATATGTTTTTAATTTTTTTTACATTTATCCAATAAAAGATAAAGGCATAAAATACAAAAATAATTCAATTTTGGGCATATATGCCCTAATTTTCACTAAAGGTTCACTTATCACCTTTTGATGGTGAACCATCATTAAATATAGTTTTTTTCACTCTTATACATTGTATTGGACCAAATAAAACTCTTCTTTGGAATCGTGACATCAAAATTTACTTTGTGAAAATTTTTGGTATCTTTCCGATAAAGTTCATTTTTTAATGAATAGTGTAAAATGTTGTATTTTAATTCAAAACCTCTTTTTAATCTAATTTATTTATATGATTTGATTATATTTTGAATTGTTTTTAAATTGAAATTAGAAAATATTTTTACCATTAAATCCAATAATGGTCGTTGGAATTAATTTCACTTTGAAATCAGACTTAAACTAGTGTCAATCTTTTGATACTTATTGTTTCATAAAAACACGATATTTGCTCTGACAGCGGGAATTAATTATTAAATTAATTAATGCAACTTATATGTTTTAAATTTTGTAAAATGGAATTCATTTTTGAATTCGGAATATCAAATATAGATTAGGGTGATTTTTTGGTATTTTTCTGAAAAACTTCAATTTTTGATGAATAGTGAAACCACTAAGTGGTACTTATAAAAACTGATTTTTCTTTTAAATGAAATTTTACCACTTCTGTGTTTTGAATTTCAAAAATCCAACATAAATTATTTTCATTAAGAAGTAAAATGTGGTTCAATGAGATTAAAATAATTTTTTGGTGAATAGTACCTTTTAAGTTCTTAATCGCGATTAGAGGTAATTAGTGTAGTTTAAGGTAAAAATAATGTTTTAATAATATGAAATGAACTTTACACATGTCCTACACTTATTGCATGTATCATGGATGACCACGAAAATACATGGGTCAACTTGGGGACCCCATGGAGCCACTTTAGTTGGAAATGACATTAATATCATTTTATTTAATGTTAAAATAAAAATGTCACAGACATGAGTTGTTTTACTAAGACAATTTTTACATGGGGTTATACAAGTCAGATTTTTTACTATAAATATTCATTGGAAATATAAAACTATTTCCTACATCATGATATTTTTTTTTTAATTTTATACATTAAATAAATTAAATTATTTATGTCACCATGATGATGTAGTGATTACCTCATTATTTAACGATTTAAATAAAATGGAATGATAATGTAAAATATAAGACCTAAACATGACCAAAACCTATTGGATGGGTGGATTTAAAACCCTTATAACCTTATCCTTTAAAAACATCAATGTGGTACCATTAAAATCCAAAACGCATTATATAATAAAGTAACATTTTCTTACTTTCCAAGAGTGCCCCTCCTCTCCTCTTATAAAAGGCCCCCACCTCTACCACCTTACCCACACTTTCAAAGCCTTTGGCTCGGCCAACACCTGCCCATTATGTCTCTAAAAATCCCTCTATTACTCTTAGAAGCCTCACATTGGGCAGAAGTCTTCCCAAGGAAGCCTTTGAGCTCAAACCAAAGGAAGTTACCCGATTTTAAGGTAATGTTTTCACTTGAGTCCATTTGTTTTATTTTGCTTCTCCAACCCCCTAAAACCTTTTTATTCATTTATTTTGTAACAACACCAGTATCTTCCATATACTAGAATGTTTTAATAACAATTATTCGAGCTACACTTACACACACCTACATCTAATGGTTAAAGAACATACTGTTTCTGTGGATGGCGAATTTCTGCCTCACAAAATGATGATTGTTCAAACACTCATATAACACCTTTAAAGGTGGAAATTAAGATGTCACTATATTTATAAATGATATATAATATGTTTTTGTTTCCATTATGCTTCTGTATTTTTCATTTGTGGTATACCATTATGGTTTCCATTATGGGTAAACACGATAATTTCATTTTTGGAAGTGTGGACTACCGCCCCCTCAGGTGATTTGATTCGTTAATTCCATATGTGGGATGTATAAAGGATGGATTTAAAGTTATTATATATGATGTTATACTGAAATTATAATATACCTCTATATCATTATTATTTTTCTTTCCATTAATGTATGAGATAGAAATGAAAGTAGCGTTCATGCGTACGTACGGCTTACCGTCTCCATGAACGGTGCATTTCATTTCTTATCCCCAAATGTAATGTACTATTATAAGTACATATATATAATGGATATATATGATGTATGTTACATATAAATAATTAATATAATTATGGAATTAAAATATACATACCTCTCATTTAGTTTTAATTCCATTAATATGACATAGAAATGAAAGTAGCGTTCATGCGTACGTACGGCTTACCGTCTCCATGAACGGTGCATTTCATTTCTTACCACTAAATGATTATGTAATATTATAAATACATGTATATGATGGATATATATGATATATATGATATCCAAATCAGGAATGTCATTCTGGATATAAAGAACCATTGACCACACGAACAACATGTAATTGTAAGAAGTCCACTTTCGACTTAAGAACCAAATATCGAAAAAACAAACATTATTAACTTAATGATTATATAATGTTTATAACATGGAAATAAGTGATATAAAAGGAATAATAATATTGAAAAAGGTTCTTAAGAAAGTAGAAATTAACTCAAGTTTGTTATTCAGGACGTTAAAGAATGATCGAGTCAAGTTGGACCGGAGGTAAGGGACTTCGTCTCAATCTCCTTTCATTGAGGCATTTTTCGTTTTATACACAACTTTATTTTATACGATGTATAATCCCCTTTGACCATTACTCTTATACAAAATGAATATTTTTCTACGAAGCTTTTTACGAAACGAAAAAAAGGAATTTTTCTTTTAACGTACGCGGTGACAACGCCCTTTTCCGTCGCCACGAGTATTATTTGGTCTTTGGCTTCCTGAACAAGCCGTAATGTTTTATTTAAAATGAAATAAATACCATATACTCTTTTATGTTTTTTGGTATTGAAAATGGTTTTTATAATGTATTTTTTATGTCAATATATTTAAGTGATATATATTGTGATCAAAGTGTGGAAATGTTTTCTTTCCATTAAATTTGTTTTGTGTCTTATGATTTTTATAATGGTACATGGAAATTTGACGGGTGGTTAGGTAATAAACCATATGACGGGTGGTGCCGTGAATACCAGGACGGGTGGTTATGTTATAACCTCCAATGCATTGGGTATGGAAGTCGTCTGTATGGCTATTCCATTAAGTATTTATGGAAGATGGCCGTATGGCTATTCCATTAAGTGATATGTGTGGAAGTCGACCATATGGTTATTCCACTTAAGTTTGTTTATGTCCCAAGTTACCTTTATATTTTATGTGTTCTTTATATGGGTATTATGGTAATCTTTTGGTTACAAAAGGGTAAGTAATGATCTTTTATTCAGTGAAGAGTTTTTACTACTTCATAAAGTTGAAGAGTATTAATTTGATAAAGTATACATGGTTTACTTGTTGTTTTGATAAACTAACAGTTTTCATTCTTTGTGTATCCCTTACTGAGCTTTTTATGCTCACCCCATGTTTTTTTCAAATGTTTTTCACAGGAATTAATGTGGAATAGGGTCAAGGAGGGGATCAAGGGAAAGTCATGCTATTTAAAACATGGAACTAGACATGTTTCTTTTTAAGAGTTTTTATTCTATGGAAACTTAGTAGAAGTATCTACTTTGTAATCATTTGAGATGTAATAGTTATGTTCTAATTCTCAAAAAATCTAAACCTGAAAAGATCCTCAATGTGAATTATTCAATTAATTCAATATTAAGTAAGGTTTAAGGATGAGGCCTTATATTATGTATCATATAAGTCAGTTGAGTTTTTGTGGTTATCTGTTGGTGAATCACACCAATAGAAAAAACTAGGCTATTTTGATTAGTTGGTCTACTACTACTCCTCATTCAAGTTCCTTGGCCATCGGGTGGCAATGCGTAGGCATGAGATTTTGAACCACCCTCAAAAGGAAATCAAAGAGGGGGCAGGTGCTGGACACAATAGTAAAACATATGTGCATGATACATGTTAGTAGTATCTGAATGTCAACACCCTAATGAAACCAAAATATCCTCCTTCATTAGAAGCAACTGGTCAGCTAGACTTGGGTGAGGTAGTTCATGTACTGAAAGAGGTTCTCCCGAGAGAGATGGACCGCAAGGTTGTAGACATGTTCAGCAGATTCAAGAATGATATGGCTATTCCATGTGTGCACAGTTCATCTTGGACTAGGGTTTATAAGGGTTGGGTGGATCTAGTCCCCCCTTCTCAGCAAATGAAAAAACCTTCGATGAGGTGGTCAGTGTTGTGAATGGAGTCACTTCCACCAAGACAAATTTTAATAAACTTTTGGCGTATGGGGGAACCGATGTGGTCAATTCGGCTTCTTACGCAGAGGCTATGCAGTTTGGAGGTGGATACTAACATGAAGGGGTAAGGGAAGAATATATCAACCCTATCCTTTTTCATACAACAGTTCATGATTTTAATAATAATTATACATCAGAGTACAAGCCAAGGATCGTTATGTCTAATGTCTTGAAAGACTAGGCACAAAAAACATAAAACATGGGGCTAAAAAACACTTCTTTATTTAATCTCTATAATGATATCCTAACTTCGTTTGATCCCTTACATCTTCATAGGGTACCTTGGGGAACACATGAACACTGGGATGAGCTAAAAACCCCAATAAGAGAATGAACATAAGGTTACATCTCAAGCACATGAGTTAATAGTCATGAAATAATGATAACAAAGCATCGAACATATGAAATCATATCATATAATAATGGGATCATATAAACATGGAATCATATAAATATGTCATAATCATAAAACATTTCTTTTTATACTATTCAAGGCTAACCACCAATACCATTTCCCATTTTAGTACGGGTAAAGTCTAACCGCCAATCCCGTTTCACATCGCATCTCATGAGACTTAACATTACCAAATGAATTGGAGCACTATCTGGGTGCACCCATCTCAAAAATATCCTGATTATGCTATCCACATAAATATTCATTTGACGCTTATATTATTTTCACTTAAATAATCATACATAATCAATCGTTTATAAACATATGGATACCCATGGAAAGAATAAGGTACCACAATCTCGACACAAAGTATAATGAAGGAATGTATCATGAAAGTGACCATGAAATAAAGTGATTAGAACATAAATGGACGTTCATAAGGTAATATAGGCATATAACATGGTAGGTGGTGACAAATATAAGTTACAACATATAAGAAATGTATTTGGGAAACATTAGCATTAAAACATTTTTGGGCGGTTTTAAGGAAAATACTATAGAGATATTAAAATATTAAAGAGGAAATTCTTTTATATAAAACCTGAATTGAACCAAGAAGGTTTAAATAATAAATATAATGATTTTAAAAAGACAATGGTGTCTTAAAAAATAGATAAAAGGCACTTAAAATTATGTAAAAATTCGTAAAGTTCCTTTAAAACCAGTGTTCTTATTGGGATATATCGAGGACTGATTCACCTAAAAGCATGTATATGCCTAAAAGAGAATGAAAGATGGATCCTATAATATAGTTTTTTATCATATAAACATAATGTAAAAGAGTTACAAAAAAATAAAATACAGATACATTTTGGTAAAAAGAATTATAGTGCAACCCGAAGGAATAAATGAAGTTCGGGTAGAATCCATTACGATTTATCCGCATGGTATCAGGTGTAACTAAGGGGTTTGATGAGAGAGATAAGAGGTTTCTCGTCACATATAAAAAATTACGGCTGTATGGTGAGTTGATAAAATAGACCCCATCACTAGGTATTACACAAAAAAGGCATAGCAAGGATAACTATCTTGATTAAGAGTGAAAAGGAGAGGATCCCTTACCTTAAATCTGTTGGTGTTCTCCCCTTGTTATTAAAGACCTGAATAAAAAAACTAGGTTTATTAATTAATAAGTCCAGAAACTATTACATTTGTAATTGAATTATTATAACCCTTTTTAGTTCATTCAAGGCCTTCTTTATTAGTTATAATGTTCTATTTCATTGTTCTAGTCGTTTGTTTACATGGTTTTAAATGATTGGTTCACTTATATTCAAGTTCAGATAAACAGGAAAGTTGTTATTGGATGTCTAGAAATTAATTAATATACTATTAGTGAAAATCCAAGAGATTAAGAGGTTTTAAATTTAATTTGGTTACTTAGATTGAAGTCGAACTATTATATAAAACCATAGTGACAACCGTTTTTGTTAATTGGTGGGTTTGATTACAAAGAACATGTTTTAATTTATAACAGAATACCATTTGTAAAATAATATTACAGAATAACAATAGGATATATTTCATATATATAATCTAGTTCAACCAATACAAAAATGGTTTTATGACCATATTTAAATTTGATAATAGAAATTGTTAAATTGATGTCCTTGAATGTGCTAATTTGGAAAATCTCAAACGGTGGTTTCATTTCATTCAATCAAAAGTTGAGGAAAGGATATAAGATAATGAAGTATCCCATTAGCATAATATAATTCCATTACATGTATGCTATTGGTGTTATCATTTCCTTTGGGTGAAGGGAGGTGAGGAAGGAAACAAAAAATTAAAGATGTGAAAACAAATGAAGCAATTGGAAAGATGAATTTACCTCTTAAGGCTTCCTCCATTGAGAACCTCTTAAGGAGAGAGGTTTTGGTATTTTGAAGAGTCTAGGAGCCTTTGGAAGTGGGGGAGGATCTTGGTGATATATTTGGTCAGAATATTGGCAAGGAAAAAGGCTTGATAAGAGTGAAGAGAAGAGGGAGTGAAGGGGGTGTTTATAGTGGAGGAGGGAAGCTATTTGTCAATATAAAATTCATTAATTTATTAGTTCCCCACAAGAAATAAAATAGAGAAGATTCCATGACCATTAATAGTAAATTTATCAAGTGATCCTGAACCAGTTTGTCTTTCATTAGCAGAACATAATCAATGACTAAATAAATCCCATACTTACCATTTGTCGTAATTTTTTTCATTTTACTATTCATAAATAATTCATGTATTTCAGAAAGATCCCAAAAATTTACCCTAACCATTTTCGACATGTATAATTCAAAAACGAAGTCCATTTTTCAAAAATAATTTTCAAAATATGATTATTTAATTATTTAGTTAAAATCATAATTTATTATCAAAAACTAGTTCAAAAACATTCATTTACTTATTCTAAAGTATAGGTCTATCGAACAATCAACTTTAATATTATTTATATATTATCATAGGTAATGTTACTATTCATTAGGTTATATCACTATTCATACGGGTATGTTACTATTCATAAGGGTAGGTTACTATTCACCAAAAATTATGTTTTTCTTATTGGACTCCAAATAACTTACCGATCACAACTGTGTATGTCAGATTATTGAAATTCCAAACCCAAAAGTTACAAACATATTTTTAAAGGTCACTTAGCACTTAGTAGTTCATTATGTTGTGTTTTCATGTGATTTGGTGACATATTTATAAAAGAGGGATTTCAATTTATAAAACATTGGGTTATTACATTCTTCCCCCCTTATAAAATTTCACCCTCAAAATTTTGATTTAAATTCTAAGACAAAAATAGGTATGGTTACTTTTTCTTCATTGCTTCCTCTAGTGCTCATGTTTCCTCTTCGTACTTATTGTTTCTCCATAGTACCTTGACTAGGGGAGTAGTCTTGTTGCGTAGAACTTTGTCTCTATGGTCCAACATCTTCACTGGCTGCTCCTCATAAGAGAGATCATCCTACAACTATACCACCTCTAAAGAGATTACATGTGAAGGGTCTATTATGTACTTCCTTAAGAGAGATACATGAAAGGAATCATGTAATTTTGACATGGTAGGTGGAAGTTCTAGTTGATAGTCATAGCTCTGACTCGATAAAGGATCTCAAAGGGGCCTATGTACCTGAGACTTAACTTCACATTATTTTCAAACCTCATGACCTTCTTCCACTGAGATAAGAATAGAAATTCTGTGTCTCTAACTTTGAACTCATGGTCTTGTCGACGGTTATCTGCATAACTCTTCTATCAACTCTGGGCTACCTTGATATACCGCTGAATGATTTTAACCGTCTCCACCATTTCTTCAACCATTTCAGATCCCTGTAGATTATTCTCACCGACTTCATCCCAATACACTGGTGTTCTAAACCTTTTCCCATAATGGTCTTTATATGGTCCCATTGGAATGCTTGAGTGGAAACTATTGTTGTAGGAGAATTCAACCAGTGGAAGATGTTGGTCCCTTCCTACTTTGAATTCCATAGAACATTCTCTCAACCTGTCTTCCCGGGTCTATATATTTCACTCATAATGGCCATCATTTTGAGGATGATAGGCCATAATGAAGTTCAGTTCAGTGCTTAGAGTGTGTTGGAGAATTTTCTAGAACATCGAGGTGAATCTTAGATCACGACCGGATACAATAGATTGTGGTACTCCAGGAAGACTTACAAATTCTTTGATGTAAATCCATGAATTTTGATCCAATGAAAATTCCTCTGGAACTGTGATAATGTGAGATGTCTTTGTAAGATGATCCACAACGACCCACATAGCATTGTTTCCTCTAGATGTCCTTGGAAGTCCAGTGATAAAGTCCATGCTAATGTTCTCCCACTTCAATGTTGGTATGGGTAGTGGTTACATCATCCCATTAGGCATTTTCATCTCAACCTTATCTTTCTGACATACAAGGCACTTTGATGTATATTAATCAATCTCCCTTTTCATATTATCCCACAAAAAGTATCCCTATAGATCTCAATACATCTTTTTTCTCCTTGGGCCGATAGATAAAGTTGATCTATGTGCATCATTCAATAGATCCTTATTTATCTCTGTATTGGTTGGTACAGATAATCATGTCCCAAATATTAAAACATCTTCCTCATCAATTCTAAAATTTGAGGATTTCCCATTTCCGATAGTTTCCACCCTTTTCTGAATTTCCACATCTTTTCTTTGAGCATCAATTTTTTCACCAAGAGATATGGTTAACCAATCATTTGAGAAAGTATTGATGATGTTCCTACCTTAATTATTCCCATGTATATCCTTTGAAAATCTATGAAGATCAGAGCCTTTTCAATTCTCATCAATGATAAAGATGTAGGATCCTTTCTACATAGAGCATTCGCTACCTTTTTTTCCCCATCGGGATGGTAGTGGATTGAGTAGTCATTGTCCTTGAAGAGACATATCCATCTTCACTGGCACATATTATTCTCTTTCTATGTGAATATATATTTGAGACTACTTTGGTTAGTATATATCTCACATTTTTTCGCATAGAGATAATGCCACCAGATTTTCAATGCAAAAATCACAGCTACCAACTCTAGATCATGCGTGGGATTGTTTTGCATAGGGATTTTCATCTGCCAAGAGGCATAGGCTATCAATTTATCATTTTTTGTTATCACACATACGAATCCCTTCTTATAAGCATCACTATACACCACAATTAGTTTTCCACTTGTTGGGAGAGTGAGTACTGGCGCAGTGATAAGCCTCATTTTCAACTCCTTGAATCATTCTTCACATTCATGTGTCCAAACAAACTTTACCCCCTTCTATGTCAACTTTGTCATTGGGTTCGACAATTGTAAAAATTTCTTCATGAATCATTGATAATACCCAGATAGACCCAAAAATCTGCGGATTTGTGTTACTAAAGTTGGCCTCGGCCACTCTTCAATTGCCATTGACTTGGAAGGGTCCACAGATATCCCATTGATGGAGATAACATGCCACAAAAATGATACTTCCTCCATCCAGAACTCGCATTTACTGTACTTTTCATAAAACTTATCCCTTCGAAAAGACTTTAACATAGTTTTCAAAAGCTTCTCATGTTCCTCCTTTCTCTTAGAGTATATCTTAATATCATCAATAATGACTACCACAAATTTTTTGAGGTAATTTCTAAAGACTCAATTCATTAAATGCATGAAAATTGTTGGAGCATTAGTGAGTCATAAGGGCATAACTATGAACTCATAGTGTCCATACCTTGTTCGAAAGGCAGTTTTGGGAATATCATCCTTCCTCAACTTTAATTGATGATATATTGACTGAAGGTCCACCTTAGAGAAATAAATGGCCCCATGAAGTTCATCGAACAAGTCATCAATATATGTTATGGGATAGTTGTTCTTTGTAGTGATTTTATTGAGATCACAATAATCAATGTATGGGTGCATTGATCCATCCTTCTTCTGGATGAAGAGGATTTGTGCACCCCAAGGTGAGGCACTCATGCATATAAAACCCTTCTCTGTGTTCTCCTGTAACTACTTATTCAGCTCTCCCAACTCTACGGTGGCCATTCTGAAAGGTATCATTGAGATACCAGAGATCCAGGGATATGTTCAATTGAGAACTCAACCTCTTGGTCAGGAGGAAGACCAGGAAACTCATTAGGTAATACCTCAGTGTAATCCCTCACAATGGGCATGTCTTCAAGCATGATTTTCTTTTCTGTTTCAATCATTTAAGTTAGATATGCTTTCTCATAAGGTATAAATATCCACACTTGAGACAATGATCCTAAATGAGATTCATCTTCTTCCGTAAACTTGTATAGAATTAGAGGATGCTTCGGGATGTGAAGATTGATCTCCATTTCCCGACAATGGATGTTGGCTTTATATAAAGACTGCCAATCCATTCCCATGATTTCATCAAACACCACTAAAGGAAGAATAACGAGATATTCTGGGTGTTTCAATCCACAATCATTAATCGGGGAGGTGTTATAAACCATGGATTCAATAATTTCTCTATTTTATGTTCTCATAGATATGTTTTCCTATATATTTTGATTTGGTTTTTGAATAGTTCTGCTAAACATTCAAGATATGAAATAATGCATAGAACCAGAATTAAATAGTGTGTTTTCTATTCTTGAATGAATAACTAGAGTACCTATCACCAAATCGTTGTCTGGATCCACCTTAGCAGTAGTGATAGATTAAGTACTTCCTTGTTGCCTTGGAGGATGTTGTTGATTTCCACCAACAACCCTAGGCTTAGGGAAATTGTTCTCATAATGCCCATGCTTCTTACAGTTGTAACACTACACTTCTGGTTGAGTATTGATCTGAACCTTCCTTTCTTCATAAACAATAGCAGTTTTTTTCAAATCCCTTGGAAAGTTCTTGTCCAGATGACCAAACATTCCACATTTGAAGCAATTATTGGTTCCCTTCAGATAGTTACCAAGATACTTCTTCAACCAATTTTTTCAAGGGGAAAATACAAGCTTTGTTCTATTGTGGTATTTGTTTGATGAACTACCCATGTTGTTCTCCATTTTCATCTTCTTGTTACCGGGTCCACAAGAACACTGAGAGTCTCCAATCTCCATTTCATCCATGAGGGCACAACAGACAATATCCTAATAACTGTCAAATTCTAGAATCGCCAATGTTATTCATAGTCTCAAATTTATTCCACCAAAGATGTGATCCACCGTTCATTCGGTGTTCATGACAAAGCCAGAGCCACACCTTTCAAGCCTTGTAATGTTTTCCTCATACGCCCCAATGGAATCATCTTCTTTCTACATGAGTCTGAGAAACGCTTTTTCCATATTGAGACAGAGTTTTGTAGGAAAATATTTTTTGAGAAACATCCTGCTGAATTCCTCCCAATCCATGGAATCAATTTCCTCTTGGGACTTTGTATTATTGATCAGTGTCCACCACTTGTTAGCTTCCCCATCAAAACGATAGACTTCCCATAAAACCTTCTCATTATTCAAGCACTAGAGTATGGAGAATATCAGTTCAATGGAGTTAATCCATTGTTCCATGAGGAGGGGATCTGAAGATCCACTACACATGGAAGGCCTATTTCGTATGAAGTATTTTATGGTAACATTCTCTTTCCTTGGAGGAGGATGATGTTCCACATGATTCAAGTTGTTATTCATTACTTGAACCTGATGATAATGTACTATCACAAAGTTTTGAGCACTCACTCATATCATATCAGGCATATTGTTAAAGTAATCTTCACATTTACTATCACAATGGTTGTTGGAAGGTGTTCTTCTATTTCCTGCCATTAACTATGAAAAAGAATGTATAATTATTGGTCATGAATACTTATCTATTTAGTACAAAAAGAAAACATTTATCATAAAAGGATAAACTTATAAAGATTAAGTATATCCTAACTTGTGATTTCTTATGTTTAAAACTAGATTGTGCTCGATCTAGTTCTTAACTTATATTCTTATGGGCATTTTTTCCATAATAATGGTTTATAATAAGCTCATGAATCTAATAAATCATATCTCATGGGTGTATTGTAACCAAGAGTGCAACAAGGCCCGTTTATAGGTACCATGATACCTCAGGTCAAGCCCGAAACTCTTGTTGGAGTTTTCACTCCTAGGTACATCTCTACCAGATCCGTCTCTACCTAGTCTTATCTAGACATGGATGTATTTTCTTGGTAAACCACATAATCTATACTTACCAAAATTTAGTGATGTTTTATTATACATCATCTCATCCTGAAGGTTCCCACTATGGTTATCTATTACTAATCTCCAAAAATAATGTGACCATCCTATGATACCAACTATAGCGACCCTAGACTTTTTCATACAATATTTCACGATTCTAAGCATAATTATACATCATAATACAATTCAAGGATCGTTAATTCTAGTTTCTTGGAATACTAGGTACAAAAAACATAAAACATGCGGATAAAAACACTTCTTTATTTAATCATCATAATGACCTCCTAAATTCCATTTAGCACTTACATATACATAGGATACCCTGGAGAACACATGAACAAAGGGATGAGCTAAAAATCCTTGTAAGGGAATGAGCATAAGGTTGCATCTTAAGCACAAGTGATAGGAGGCATGACATAATGATAAAAAAGAATATAACATATGAAATCATATCATATTAGAATGGGATCATATAAATATGGAATCATATAAAAGTGGCATAATCATAAAAATTTTCTTTAGTATGGGTTAAGGCTTACTACCTATCTCATTTCCCATTTTTGTACACGTCAAGGCCAACCGCCAACCCCATTTCACATCGCATCTCATTAGACATAAATTTACCCAATGCATTGGAGCATAATCTGGGCGCACCCATCTCCACATTTTCATGAATATTACTACCACATAAATATTCATACATAATCAATCATCCATAAACATAAGGATACCCATGGAAAGAATTGAGTACCGCAATCATGTCATAAAGAAAAACCAATGAGTGTTTCATGAAATTGTCCATGAATGAAAGGGTTTAGAACATAAATGGATTTTAATAAGTTAATATAGGCATATAACATGGTAGGTTGTGACAAATATAAGTGTAAACATATAAGAAATGTATTTTGGAAACAATAGCATTAAAACATTTTTGTGCGGTTTTAAGGAAAATACTATAGAGATTTTAAAATAGTAAAGACGAAATTATTTTATATAAAACATGAATTTAACCAAGAATGTTTTTATAATAAATATACATATTTTATAATGACAATGTTTTCTTAAAACAGAGGATAGAGTTCACTTGAAATGGGGTAAAAATTCGGGACGTTCCTTTAAAACGATTGTGCCTATTGGGAAGTATCGAGGAGGGATTCACTTAAAAGAATGTATATTCCCAAAAGAGAATTAGGTATGGAAATTGGAACATGATTTTGGAGCATATAAACAGAATTTAAAAGTTTGACATAAATAGAATAGAAAACTACATTTTGGTAAAAAGAAATATAGAGCAACCCGAAGGAATAAATGAAGTTCGGGTAGAATCCATTACGGTTTATCGGCATGGTATCGGGAGTAACTAAGATGGATTGATGAGTGATATAAGGGGATTCTCATCACTTATAAAACATTAGGGAAGTATGGGGAGGTGAGAAAACATACCCCATCCCTTGTTATTACACAAAACATGCATAGCATAAAGAACAATCTTGATTAAGAGTGAAAAGGAAAGGATCCCTTACCATAAATTCATCGGTGTTCTCAACTTGGTATTAAAAACCTGTATTAAAAAACTAGGATTATTAATTAATAATTACATAACATCTTTTATATGAAATTGATTTATTATAACCCTTTTTATTTCATTAAAGGTCTTCTTGATTAGTTATAATGTTCAATTTCATTGTTTGGGTTCATTTGTTTACTTGGTTTTAAAAGATCAGTTCACATATATTCAAGTTCTGATAAACATGAAATATGGAAGTGGTTGTATTGAAATAAATTTATATTCTATTAGTGAAAATTTAAAATATTAAATGGTTTTAAATTTAATTTTTCTAATAATATTGATGTTGATCTATTATATAAAACCATAGTGACAACTGTTTTTGTTAATTGGTGGTTTTGATTACAAATAACAAGTTTTAATTTATAAATTAATACCATTTGTAAAAAAAGATTATAGAATTAAAATAGGATATATTACATATATATAATCAGGTTCATCCATAACAAAAATGGTTTCATGACCAGATTTAATGATGAGAATAGAAATTGATAAATCGTTGTACTTGAATGTGCTAATTTGGCACATCTCAAATGGTGCTTTCATTTCTTTCAAACAAAAGGTAAGGAATGGAGAGAAGATAATAATGTATCCAATTAGCATAATAGCATTCCATTACACGTATTCTACTATATTTATCTTACCATTTGGGTGAAGGGGGTGCAGAAAGAAACAAAAAATAAAATAAGTTAAAAGAAATGAAGGAATTGGAAAGTGGAATTTACCTCTTGAGGCTTCCTCCTTTAAGAACCTCTTAAGGTGAGAGGTTTTGGTATTATGAAGAGGCTAGGAGATTTTTGACGTGTCAGAGGATATTGGTGAGTGATTTGGGCTGAATATTGGCAAGTCACAATGATTGAGAATAGTGAAGAGAAGAGTGGGTGAAGGGGGTTTTATAGTGGAGGAAGAACGGTATTTATCTATATAAAATTAATTAATTTATTAATTCCCCAAAAGACAAGGAATAGTGAGTCTTTAATGACCAAGAACAGTAACTTAATCATGTGATCCAGAACCAACTGGTCTTACTTCAGCATAACATCATCAATGGATCAATAAATTCCTTATTTAGCATATATTGTAAATTATCGCATTTTACTATTCATAAAAAATTCAAGTATTTCAGAAAAATCCCAAAAAGTAACCCTATCCATTTTTTGATGTGTAGAATCCAAAAATGATATCCTTATTTCAAAAATAATTTCCTAAATATGATTATTTTAATATTTAATTAAAATCATAATTTATTATCAAAAACTAGTTTTAAAACATTCATTTACTTATTCTAATGTTTAGGTATATCATACTTTCAACTTGAATATTATTTATATATTATCATAGGTAAGGTTACTATTTATTAGGGTATATCACTATTCATAAGGTTATGTAACTATTCATAATGTTAGGTTACTATTCACAAAAAAATTAGTTTTTCCCTTATCAGACTCCAAATAACTTACTAATCAAAACCGTGTGTCACAGATTTTTTAAATTCCAAACACAGAAGTGACAAACATATGTTTAAAGGTCTCTTATAACTTATTAGTACATTATTTTGTGTTTTCATGGGATTTTATGACATATTTGTAAGAGAGGAATTTCCATTTATAAAATATTGGGTCGTTGCAAAGAAGATAACATGTATGTTTCAGTGGGATGTAAGGGTTTCTGGATTCAATTACAGGGTATTGATGGTTGAAAAAATACTACAAAAGGGTCCATCCAAAATAGGGTTTTTTCTAAGTTAAATCATGTTATTTATTTTGATAGGTTTCCTACTAAAGAGGAGGTCCTGGATCAATGTGAGCCTATTAAATCATTAGATTTTGAACAATATCAGTCTAAAGCTGAGTCAATTGATGAAGATTTATCTATCTTTTTTGATTTTCTTTGTTCGGAGATAGATCTATAGAGGACTTCACAGTCTGATGAGGAAGAATGGGAGGATGTTAGGTTATAACTTAGGGAACTGCATCCTTTATAAAGGGAAGAAATTCAAAGGTTAAAAAGATTAATTTTTCTTCCCCAAACCAATGGAGAGAATATCTACACTTATTTTTAGGGCCAAGAAAATCGATAATTTCTGCATGTCCAATGTGAAGGAACCTGAATCTGGTGTTTCTAAGTAAAATGTTCTTCCTCGTGGGGTGATAGAAGATCACATCTAGATCTTGGGAGACTCAGTAGTGGAATATCAGGATTTTAGTGAGACTCTATATAGGATGGATGATCTGTATGGAGAATAAGGGGACCCATTGGTGGCTTCTAATTCAAATCAGGCTAGTGTGGATCATGCTATAGACCTAGAGCTGATTGTTCATTCAAACTAGGAATTGGTGTAGTTAGATTTGATTAATTCCATTCAAGAAGAGGCTAGAAGAAATATGGAGGGATGACATTTGGTTGATGCTAATGATGAGAAGAGTAAAAGGATTGTTCAGTATAACCAAATACTAATAAGATGATTCAATTAAGTGAAGATGATCAGAGAATAGTACATCAATACTTGGGACAAGTTGGCATATCACTACGAATACCTTATAAATGATGATCCAAAACATTAGGTAACAAACATATCATGGAAACTATTTTGGAAGAATAGTTCCAATAGGTTCATGTTTTCTTTCAATAATTATTTTATTCCCCTTAATTCTATCTTTGGTTGACCCATTTAGTTTCTCACTTTTTCCATAAAAGTGTTTTGATAAGAAAAAATATAATTTTCAATACATACCACTAGAGAAATATATTTATATTAAATCATAACTCAAAGTAATTCTATATCATAGAGAATATGCTCTAGAAAACAAGACCACTCCAATAGTTAATTTATTTTGTGGTGAAATCACCAATTTGAGGAAGCTATGTGGGAACTAGAAGATGGGAGGAGGTAGAGGCATCCTCATATGTTTTTATCAAAGTGATGAATTTCAATAGATAAATTAATTTTAGTGGTGTGCAATGTAACACCCCATTTGTTTTGAAATTTTTTTCTTAAATAATTTTATTTCTTTGATAAATTGTGTTTCAAGAACATTTGTTTAAAAGAACAAAGTGACAGTACTAAAATATTATAGGCCAGTTATAACCTAGATAATAAATTAGAGGAAATGAATAGTGAAACTAATTTTTGAAATAAATATAATAGTTTATTTTTATGTTCTTATAAGAGAGTCAAAAAAATTAATGATGTCATTTTATTCATCAAAAATACATTTTCTTCAAAAATATATTTTAATTCATTCTATGAGTGAATTTTAACCTCTATAAGTTATAGAATATTTTTTCTCAAAATTAATTTCATTTTTTAAATTATTATTCCAATGTTTTCTTCAAATTATTATATGTGAATGTTCTCAAGACATTTATTTTTCAAGCAATTATGAAAAATACTAAATGTTTAACTATATTTCCTTTTAAATATTTAACATGGAAAAATTATGTTATCGATTAATTATAATTTTTTATTAGTTAATTTTGATTTAAAATAATCCAATTGTGATTTTTAATGTAATTTTTATAATATAATTTAGTATAAAGCATTTTATATTTAAAAATGTCATATTTATAAAAAAACATTTTTTCATTGAATTTTTCTGTATTTATATAATATTAAAGTCTGAAACATCTATGTTTTTAATTGTGAATAAATGATTACATATTTGGAAAAAGTGTGTAAAAATGTAATAAATTTTTCATTTTTATTTTTTCAATATGAATAGTGTCCTTATTAAATTTGGTTACCACTGTAAAAGGTAAATCAATTAATTCACAGTAAAAATATTATGATAAGGATTATAAAATTACTCGAAAATTTATCTAAAATTTATTTTCTTATTAATATTAAAATTTATTTATCCTATAGTCAAATATATTACCTTTTGGTGCCTCTTGAAAGAGATCGTGACCTTTATAGTATTTTATTAAATGAAAATTCTAAGATGTCACATTCATGTTTTTAATAACTATAACATTTTTAATATGGGGTTATCTAAAACATAGGTTATAATATAAATTTTATTTTAAAATATAAATTATTTATATTCCATTTCATAATTTATTTATAATTAATATGAATTTAATAATTAACTTAATTCCTATACAACTTTAATCCAATCATTATTCAATTAAAAAAATCAAATAAATTATATTAACAACATTAAATGTAAAATAATTTGGGATATTTTAGGTGATAAAAGAAATCTTAGATTTACATTACATATTAAATATATTATAAGATCTCTTTTTCAAATTTTAATTATTTTGAAAAAAAATTATGTAAAATTGTGAATATTATCAAAATTTACATTAAGGATATTTTTGGGGATTAATATTTTTTAAATTTATTTAAAATTAATAAAAATAGTTTAAAATATAAATATTATTATTAAATTGTCTAAAATTTCATAAAATGACCCTTTATGGTTAAATTGATCACCTATAAGTAAAATTGACAAACATTTAATTTTGAAATTTTTTCCATATTTAAAATTAATATAGGTTATTTAATGGATAATAAAATTGATAAGGATTACAATAACAACAAAACATTTATAAAATATATAGATATATGATAGTAAAAATTTATCTTAAATTATATTTAATTTAATGTCCATTTGGTGGTATTTTGATATAAAATGAATTTTTTATTATTTAATCACTTGATAAATTCCAAAAGTTTCCCTCACCTCAATTATAAAAGTGAACCTCCTACCTCACTTATTTACACCAATTTGAGTATTATATCACAACCATACCCTATAATTTTTTATTTAAAACTTCCTTATACACATAATATAGGATCTATTCATCTAAAAACACATATCCTAAATATCATTATAGGATATCCAAAGGAGACATTTTGAAGAAGAGGTAATCGTTCTAATTGACCACCTTCTTTTTCAAATCATTCTTAACACCTCTAAATGTTTTATGTTTATCATAAAATAATAACTTAATTTTCCTAAATATTATTAAATGTTATAATTATTATTTAAACCCCATTATACACCCAATTTTTCCTCATATAATAAGTGAATGTATCGCTAATGCGTATATATGGCTTACCATCTCCACATAGCGATACAATTAATTTTTCATCGCCATATTTTATGGAGGGGTATTATGATAGGTCCAAAGACTATATATGATATATATGATATAATAATTATTCAAGGAATATGAATTATTATTTTCCTTTTTTTCATTCCATCAATCAAAAAATTGAATCATCATTTAGGCATATGTATAGCCTACAATCTCCATGTACAATGTAATTCAATTTTCAATCTCTAATTTATATGAATGATTATAATTATGAATATTATTTTTATATATTATTTTTATAAATTGATTAAAATTATTTAAATTTTGATACTAATATCAATGTCACGACCCGTCCTCGGGGCCCATGCTGGGACTACCCCAAGCCCGCCTTCCATACGCCAGGGGCTGGCGACTAACACCAAAGGCGTAAATCCTGATAAAAGGGAAGGCATTGCCTTTATATAAGTAAAAAACACAATAGAGAACGCAAGATGATGTAAAAACTAAGTAAACTGGGTACAAAAGTAAGTGTTGAAAAGTAAATGGGCCTGAATACAAACCCAACTGAATGCATAGTACAACTAAAAATAAATTACAATAGTAGTAAAGTAAATCAACAACCACTGATTCGTCCTCCAGCTATCCCAACTGAAGGGTGGGTAAAGATGGCCTCCTCAGCTCCTCGGTTCCGGCCGTCTACTCTGTATACATCCTGCCTGATAGTCCACCTCCAGATACCATCCCGCTCCTCAAGCCTCAACCACGATCAACGCTGTCCTTCATCTGCAACCAACAGCAAGTAGTGTGGGCACTTCCCGTGCAGGGGTGAGTATACAATACTCAGTAGGGACCCCGAGACCCCCGAATGTCTCCCAAAATCCACAATGGATAAACCATAAAGGAAAGATACAAACACGAAGTATCAACCAACTCTACTTAGATATATTCCCATACATATACCTAAGTTATAAATTCCAATTCGGCTCTAACTCACGATCCCAAGTACAACCCAGTCCACACAGGAAAGCACAACCCAATCCACACAGGAAAGCAAATCAGTCATATCGATGTTACTGATTGAAATTCAAGACTCATCTCACACAGGTATACTACTCATGAAGAGGGTTGGAGATGATAGATGTAGCCTCTGAATCATCTCCCCTACCAAACCCACGTAGGATCCAAGTGCAGAAGTCATCACTGCCAAACCCACATAGGATATAAGTACAGTAACCATCGCTGCCAAACCCACGTAGGATCTATGTATAGTCGTCATCACTGCCGAACCCACGGAGGATCCATCTACAGTCATCCTCGCTGCCGAACCCACGTAGGATCCATGTACAGTCGTCATCGCTTCTGAACCCACGGAGGATCCAAGTACAGTCATCCTCGCTGCCGAACCCACGTAGGATTCATGTACAATTGTTATCTTCGTCGGAGTCACAGCCAGCTCTAGGGTTCCCGCACACAACACGCTCGGTTCCAGGAGGGTCCGCTCCATGAGCCAAGGAGGTCGATACATCAACTGTCACAAATTCCAAAGTTGATGTATCCCAAAGTTCCATCTCATCAATAGGAACTCTACGCAACTGGCAGAGTTTCATTAAAATGCCCGGTCTGAGAGATATTTTCTTTTCCGTTCTAGGGGGGCGGTTAGAGATATGCTCATTTCTAACCCAGCTGATATTCATGTTCATCTGAAACTCACATAGAGTATCGCAAAAGGACCGTCTCATTGAAAGAGTCCCAGTGCCGTAGAAGGTGCGTCGACTAGACGCGAGGTCCTTAAGTTATTCACGTTTAAGTGAATAACAGGCCCGGCCTGTTTAGCCCAGTGGGCCGACGGGTCGGGTTGACCCAGTTTGATGGGTCCGACCCAGCAGGGGTGTCGGACCGGTCCGATGAATTACATAACACGGCCCAAAGGGGCACAGCCTGGCACTATGTGGTGCGGCCTGACTGGACCTGGCGCGGCCCAGCTGGCTCTGCCGGCTGGCCAAGCCGCTCAGCCAAAGCTGAGCATTCTCTAAGGGGGGGGGGGGGGCTTGTCTTCTGCACCGGCTACGCCAGGTAGCGCCGCCCTTTCCCAAACCGGCCAGCTAGGCTGGTCGGCCCTCTAGAGCATGCGGCCTGCACAGCGGGCCGCGACTTCTTTAGCACGACGCCCTCCTGGCACCATGGTCTGGCTCCACCGAGCCGACCGATGGGTCGGCTGGTCCTCTAGCGCGGCACCCTCCTGGCGTCGTGGCTCCTCTTCGCCCGGCCGGCTGGCAGGCCGGCCGGTTCTTTCGCCGAAGCAGCCTGTGTAGCGAGTCACAATTATTTCCACACAACCGGCGTGACGGCGCCGGTTCCCTTCTCCTCGTTCCTGGCACGGCGCGACGGCATCGTGCTTCCTCCGCCATCAATTTTTAATTCTAAAATAATAAATGAGAACAACGGAGGTTTGTCGGGCCGTGTTTGTTCAGCCCGCACCCTCCGCGTAAAACGATAACAATCGTCCATATTCAACAACAATTTCCTACAAGAATGGGGTACGTAAACATCCACTTTCAAGATTAAACCCCTACCTCGATAATCGATGTCGTACGTCGGGCTTCGCGGAAGATGGCATCGTTTTCGTCGTCGTCGGTGTGCACCCGGGGAAGAACGACGTTCCCTCTCTTGTCACGAAGGAGAGATAATTAAGGTGTGTCGTCATTGGTGAATTCCCCACATCAGTGTCTCCTCTCTTGTCGCGGAGGAAGAATAGGATGAGAACCATGGTAACCTAGTTGTTCTACGATGAAGGGTCGATGTTCTTTGTCGGAGAAGAACTGCCCTTCGTTGAGGATGAAGTTCTTCAAAAACACTAATGTTCTCCAAATTCCTCCTCACACAACAATTCTAACCAAAATAAAATAAGGCTTCTACTAATTTTATTTTTATTTTCCATGCATTCAAAATTAAAAAATTCAAATCCTAATTCACTTAACTAATTAAACCATGATTTGTATAATTAATTAAGTGATAGGTTGGCATGTTTTAAAGAGGGAGAGAGGGGAGAGGAAGAGTTACACATTTAAAGGATACAAAAATTAATGTAGAGCTTCCAGGTAATTAACATGGGAGTTCAAAGGGGGTTAAGATGTTATGAAATGTGAAAAGGGTGGTGCTTGTGTGGGCCCCACCTCCCACATAACCACACATGGGAATTTGGGTGGTTGTGGGCCCCACCAACAACTTCCCATGGGAGTGTTTAACTTCCAACGATAATAAGATAAAATTGTACACAAATTTATTTACTTCTTATTTAAACCCAAAAATTTAACTTCTTCTCCCGTGAAAACGCATCTACAGTAAAATTCCTCTTAAGAAAATATCGGTGTTGCGAGTTCATCGGTTCCCTCAGATTTCAATTCTGAGCACCTGTTCAAAATATAGAAAAACCCACTCATTTGTTTACTGAATGTACCTGAGATAAACTTCAGAAATTGATTCCGGGCACACCAGGCCTCGGAATCAGGTGCCGTAAGAAACTGTGTTCTCGTAAAATCCCAAAGAATATAAGAAAAAAAATTACTTGGAATTTACGGGTCTTTAAATTACTCCCACCTCATAGATTTACATCCCCGTAAAAATACATCATAAACTAGGAAAACAAATGAGGGTATTGTGCACGCATCTGAGCCTCCCGCTCCCATGTGCTCTCCTGGAGGTTCTCGTGCTTCCAACGAATGCGCACCAGAGGAATCGACCGTCCACATAGGACCTACTCCTGTCAATCCTCGATTTCCACTGGGACCTCCGCAAAAGTCACCCCATCATCGATTTCCAGCTCCCTGTGAAAAATGATATGCGTTGGGTCGTGCACGTATCTCCTCAGCTGAAATACATGGAAGGCGTTGTGAACCCGGTGCAACTGAGGTGGAAGAGCCTGGTGATATTCCACCTCACCTACCCTACTGAGAACCTGGAATGGTCCGATGAAGGGTGGAGATAACTTGATGCCCCAGTCAAATCTCCGTAATCCACGTCGAGGTGAGACCCGTAAGAAAACGTGGTCGCCATCCTAGAACTCCAGTGGTCTCCACCTCCTATCAGCATAGGACTTCTGTCTGCTCTTTGTAGTTCTCATCCGCTCCTAGATGATCTGTACCATCTCTGTCATATCCTGAACGATCTCTGGTCCTATGATTGCTGACTCCCCAGGGTCAGTATAGCACAGAGGTGATCTGCAAGGTTTCCCGTACAATGCCTCGTATGGTGCCATCCCGATGGTGGAGTGGTAGATGCTGTTGTACGCAAACTCCACCAAGGGTAAATGATCCTCCCAGCTACGACCAAAGTCAAGAACACATGCACGGAGCATGTCTTCGAGTGTCTGAATGGTTCTCTCCATCTGGCCATCTGTTTGTGGATGAAAGGTGGTACCCAGGCATAGTTGCGTCCCAAGAGCCTCCTGCAACCCCTTCCAAAGACGAGAAGTAAAGCGAGCATCTCGATCAGAGATGATAGATAATGGCACACCATGAAGCCGTATGATCTCCTGAACATAGAGGCGTCCCAAGCTCTCCACTAAGCCCTGCTCTCTCATAGGTAGAAAGTGGTCTGACTAGGTGAGTCGTTCAACAATAACCCAGATGCAGTCATGTCCTCTGGAAGTACGAGGGAGCCCCATCACGAAATCCATGGATATCTCATCCCACTTCCACTCCATGACCTCTAAGGGATGTATCAAGCCTGATGTTACCTGGTGGTACGCCTTTACCTGCCGGCAGGTGAGGCATCATGAAATGAACTCTGTCACAACCTTCTTCATACCCGGTCACCAGTGCTGTCGTCTGAGATCCTGGTACATCATCGCTACTCCAGGATGTACTGGCAAAGGGGAAGTGTGAAACTCTCTCAGCACCTCCTCATGTAATGAAACTGGTACCATGGTACGTCCCCTAAAAAGGATGACATGCTCTCCTCCTACAGAAAATCCATCTGGTGCATGTCCTATGGATATCTGTTCACGTTGTGTCTCATAATCAACATCCCCACACTATGCCACTATGACCCGCTGATGTAGTGGAAGAGTGATTGTGAGTGACTGTAGAAAGGATGCTCCATCTCTATCCATGAAGGATATATTCAATGCAGCTAGTTTCTCTGTCACCTCTCCATGTAGTTGAATGCCCGATCTCCTGGCGAAAGCATTATCTACCACGTTCCCCTTCCCAAGATTATAGAATATCTCAAATTCATAGTCCTGGACGAACTCAAATCATCGCCGCTGTCTCAGGTTTAGGTCCTTCTACGAGAATATGTACCTGAGACTCTGGTGGTCAGAGTAAACTGTAAAGTGCTCGCCCATCAGATAGTTCCTCCTCGTCTTCATGGAGAAGACCACTACTGCTAAATCCAGGTCATGGGTAGCGTAGTTATATATGTGATGCCTCAAATATCATGAACCCTAAGCGATCACCACCCGTTCCTGCATCAGGACACACTCGAGTCTGATCCCTGATGCATCGCAGTATACTACGTACCCTACGCCCTACTCTGGTAGCCTCAAGATGGGTGCACTGGTCAATCTCTATCTCAGATCTTGAAAGCTCTACCGACATCTATCTGAACACGTGAAGGTTTTCCCCTTCTTCATCAATGCTGAAAGTGGTGCTGTAACTCTGGAGAATTCTGGAATAAATCTCCTGTAATACCCAGCCAGACCTAGGAAACTCCGCACCTCTGTCACACTCTTGGGTGGATTTCAGGAAAGTACTACCTCGATCTTCCCAGGATCCACTGCAACTCCCACCTTAGAGATGACGTGCCCCAAGAAGTGGACCTCTCGAATCCATAACTGAAACTGTGAGAGCTTTCCATAATGTTGGTTCTCTCTGAGTGTGTCCAGTACAACCTGTAAGTGGTAGGCGTGCTCCTCCTCAGTAGTCGAGTAAATCAGTATGTCATCGATGAAGACTACGACAAATCGATCGAGGTAAGGATGGAAGATCCTGTTCATGAGACTTATGAACACTGATGTAGCATTGGTTATGCAAAAAGGCATAACCAAGAACTCATAGTGGCCATACCGACTCCTGAAGGTCATCTTCTGCACATTCTCGTCTCGAACATTGAGCTGGTGATAGCCTGACCTGAGGTCTATCTTCGAGACCCATCATGCTCCCTTGAGATGATCAAATAGGTCATCAATCCTCGGGAGTCGAAACTTGTTCTTTATGGACACCTGATTCCAGAGACGGTAGTAAAAACATATTCGTAAGCTCCCATATGCCTTCTTGGTGAATATAATCGGAGAATCCCAGGGTGAAACACTGGGTGAGATGAATGCCTTGCCCTGCAAGTCCTCCAGGTATACCTATAGCTCACGAAGCTTTGCGGTAGCCATATCATATGCTGGAGTATATATCGGGGTTGTCCCAGGGTATATGTCAATGTAGAAATCTACCTCTCTACGTGGAGTTTGTCCTGGAACATCTTCAGGAAAAATGTCTACATACTGATCCATCACAATAGGAAAACTCAGACTCGGCACATCAACCGCTCCGAGGATGAGACTAGCCAACTGATGTGTGATCAGCTACCCTCTCCTCTGCATAAGTCCATCCTGTGCTGCAAAGGCTCCCTTCTTACCGGTGAATATGAACCTACTCCCATTTGTGGGGACACACCGCACATTGTGCCTAATATAGTCAATCTGAGCATGGACTATAGATAACCAATCCATGCCCAAGATGACGTCGTAAGGCCTCAACAGAGCTACAAGAAGATCCCAGTCGAAGCTCTCGCCTCCTAGAGTATGCTCACACGGCCGACACTAGTGTATAATAATCGAGTTTTCTCCAATATGAGTCTCTAGCCATAAGGATCGAGCCAACGGCTCCATCGGAATATTCGAGCTCCAAACAAGGGCAGTGGAAATAAATGAATGACTCGCTCCTGTGTCTATAAGAACTGCAACAAGGGTGGAGTAGACACATATATTACCACAAATCATCTCAGGTGCGTCGTGGTCGTAAGCCTCCACTGCCTGAAGCTGAGACTGCCTCTGTCCGCCAGCTCCCTGTGGTTGGGGAGGACCTTCTAGTGGTGGTGGTGGTAGAGCCTCAAAGCGTCGCCCACCACCCATTGCTCATCCAGCTCCTCTGGCTCGTCCTCCTTCTCCCTGTGGACCGCCACGGTTGAACATCTGCCTTTGCCTAGGTGGTCCCTCAACCGTCTGCTGCTCCTCTGCATGGCGGGTCGGGCAGTCACGAGCCATGTAAGCCTGCCCGCCACATGCATAGCACTGCCTGCCTCTCATATGACTGGCTCGGCTGCATGTGCCCCGCACCTCCGAACCAGTATCTTGGGGTCGCCCACCTGATTGCCCAGTCTGCTTGGACCTCTGTGACATCTGTCAACTTCTGGCTGTATAGGACTCCGCTACGTGTCGTCCTACGGTAGGCATTGCTGCTGGTGTAGGATCAGCAAGGAAGCTCTCCACAAGTAGGGTTCTCTCCAGTACTCATTCCTGCATAGAAATGTTGAGGGAGATCATCGAATCCATGATCTCATGCCTCAGTCCCTAGTCGGAGGTCCGGGCCTAGAAGAATGGGTCCCGTACCATGTCCGTGGAGTAGCGCGAGAGGTCGGTAAACCTCGCTGAGTACTGGGCTACTGTCATGCTGCCCGGACACAGTTGTAGTAACTCCTGGATGTGCACCGCACGGAGGGTGGCTGGAACAAACTCTGAGCGGAAGAGACTCTCTATGTCCGTCCATAGTAGAGGTGCCTCGACGTGCACCTAGAGCCTCAAGCTCCACCATCTACCTACTACTGCATGCAGGAGACTCACCGCAAGGATCACCATGAGGTTATCTGGTGTCCCTACTAATATGAAGACTCATACAACATCCTCCAGCCAATCCTCGGTGTCCTGAGGGTATGTCTCTCCGCGGAACCTGGTCAGCCTCTATCGATGAAACTCATGCAGCACACTCAGGCAGCATGCACTCTCCGTTGCTGGGGCTGGTGGTATCGGTGGCCCAACGGGTAGAGGTACCATTGGTGCCTCGACAGTAATGGGGCCCTGCACCGAGGCCTCGTCGCTCGGTGGGCTGCCAGCACAAAGCTTGGAACCCTAACTGGATGTCGTCGTGGGGCCATCCTAAAAAGAAACAGGTGTTCCACAGTTAATATTGTATACCTGGTGAGCTGACACAAAGTAATCACAAAGAAAACTTTTGAAACACTCATTCAATCAGTGTTTTCGAGCACTGATTCGGAAATCAGATGTCAGGGTCCTGGTGTATGGATATTTTGGCCTCCACACCAACACTGGACTCCCTGGACTGATAACCACACTCAATATGCTTAACACTATTGCTTCACAGAAAGAAATTATGAGAGTCCTATGTTCTGTGGTATAACCGACTCCTCTGATACCAATTTGTCCCGACCCATCCTCAGGGCCCGTGCCATGACTACCCCAAGCCCGCCTACCATAGTCCAGGGGCTAGCGACTAGCACAAAAGGTGTAAATCCCGATAAAATGGAAGGTATTGCCTTTATATAAGTAAACAAACACAACAGAGAACACAAGATGATGTAAACACTAAGTAAACTGAGTACAAAAGTAAGTGCTGAAAAGTAAATGGGCCAGAATACAAACCCAACTGAAAGTATAGTACAACTGAAATGAAAGTACATAAGTAGTAAAGAAAATCAGCAACCATAGAGTCATCCTCCGGCTATCCCACCTGAAGTGTGGGTACATATGGTCTCCTCAGCTCCTCGGGTCCGGCCGTCGGCTCCGTGTACGTCCCACCTAATAGTCCACCTTCGGATACCGTCTTGCTCCTCAAGCCTCAACCACGATCAGCACTGTTCATTGTCTATAACCAACACCACATAGTATGGTCATAGCCCGTGCAGGGGTGAGTATACAATACTCAGTAGGGACCCCGAGACCCCCGAAGGTCTCCCAGAATCCACAAAGGATAAACCAGAATGGAAAGATACAAACATGAAGTATCAACCAACTCTACTTAAGTATATGCCCATACATATACTTAAGTTATCAATTCCAGTTTGGCTCCAACTCACGAGCCCAAGTACAACCCAGTCCACACAGGAAAGCACAACCCAACCCACACAAGAAAGCAAGTCAATCATATAGATGATATTGATTGAAAGTCAATACTCATCTCACACAGGTATATTACTCACAAAGGGGGGTGGAGATGATAGATGTAGCCTCTGAATCATCTCCCCTGCCGAACCCACGTAGGATCCAAGTACAGAATTCATCGCTGCCGAACCCACGTAAGATCCAAGTACAGTCGTCATTGTTTCCAAACCCACGACGGATCCAAATACAGTCGTCCTTGTTGCCGAACCCATGTAGGATCCAAGTAGAGTCGTCATCCTCATCGTAGTCACAGCCAGCTCTAGGGTTCCCACACACAGCACGCTCGATTCTGGGAGGGTCTGCTCCACATGCCAAGGCAGTCGATACATCAACTGTCATGAAGTCCAAAGTTGATGTATCCCAAAGTTTTGTCTAGTCAATAGGAACTCTATGCAACTAACAGTGCGTGAATAGGATGCCCGGTCTGAGAGATATTGGCTTTTTCGTTCCATGAGCACGGTTAGAAATACGCTCGTTTCTAACCCGACTGATATTCAAGTTCATCCAAAACTCACATAGCATATCGAAAAAGGACCGTCTCATCGAGAGAGTCCCAGTGTCGCAGACGGCGCATCGATCGGATGCATGGTCCTTATGTTATTCACGTTTAAGTGAATAATGTGCCCGACCTGTTTAGCTCAGTGGGCCGACGGGCCGGGTTAACCCAGTTTGATGGGGCCGACCTAGAAGGGGTGTCAGACCGGTCCGAAGAATTACATAACACGGACCGAAGGGGTGCGGCCCGGCCCGGCGGGGCGCGGCCCGGCCCGGCCTAGTGCGGCCCAGCTCGGCCCGGCCCGGCGCGTCTCGGCTCGACCTGGATTGGCCCGGCAGGCTCAGCCCGACAGGCTCAGCCCGGCAGGCTCGGTCGGCCGACCGAGAAGGCCCCAAGGCGGGGGGGGGGGGGGTGCAGCCCTCTCGGTCTTCTGCACCGGCGGCGCCGCCCTTTCCCAAACCATCCGGCTAGGCCGGCAGGCCTTCTGGCACATGGGGCCCGCACAGCGGGCCGCGATTTCTTTAGCGCGGCACCCTCCTGGTGTCGCAGCTCCTCTTCGCCCGACTGGCTGCTTCTTCCGCCGAAGGGGCCCGTGTAGCGGGTCGCGGTTCTTTCCGCACAACCGGCACGACAGCACCGGTTCCCTTCACCTCGTTCTCGTCACGGCACGACGGCATCGTGCTTCCTCCGCCATCAATTGTTAATTCAAAAATAATAAACGAGAACAATGGAGGGTTTTCAGGATGTGTTCGTTCAGGCCACACCCTCTGCATAAAAGGGTAGAAATCGGCCATATTCAAAAATTATTTCCAACAAGAATGGGGTACATAAACATCCACTTTCAAGATTAAACCCCTACCTCGATAATTTATGTCATTCGTTGGGCATCGCGAAAGATGGCATCATTTTCGTTGTCGTCGGTGTGCACCCGAGGAAGAACTACGCTCCCTCTCTTATCATGAAGGAGAGATAATTAATGTGCATCATCGTTGGATTATTCCCCATGTTGTTGTCTCCTCTCTTGTCACAGAGGAAGAAGAGGATGAGAATCGTGGTCTCCAAGTTGTTCTACGATGAAGTGTTGATGTTCTTCATCAGAGAAGAACCGTCCTTCGTTGAGGATTAAGTTCTTCAAAAACACTAGTGTTCTCCCAATTCCTCCTCACACAACAATTCTCACCAAAATAAAATAAGGCTTCTCCTTATTTTATTTTTATTTGTCTTCAATTCAAAATTACCAAATTCAAATCCTAATTCACTTAATTAATTAAACCATGAGTTGTCTGATTAATTAAGTTATAGGTTGGCAAGTTTTAAAGAGGGAGAGAGTGGAGAAGAAGAGTTACACATTTAATGGATACAAAAATTAATGGGGAGTTTCCATGTAATTAACATTGGAGTTCAAAGGGGGTTAAGGGGTTATGGAATGTGAAAAGGGTGGGGCTTGTTTGGGCCCCACCTCCCACATAACCACACATGGGAAGTTGGGTGGTTGTGGGCCCCACCAAAAACTTCCCATGGGAGATTTTAACTTCCAAGGATAATAAAATAAAATTTTACCCAATTTTATTTACTTCTTATTTAAACCCCAAAATTTAACTTCTTCCCCCATGCAAAAGCATCTACGGTAAAAGTCCTCTTAAGCAAATACTGATGCTGCGAGTTCATCAGTGCCCTCAGATTTCAATTCCGAGCACCGGTTCAAAAGATAGAAAAACCCGCTTGTTTGTTTACTGAATGTACCCGAGCTAAACTTCGGAAATAGATTCCGGGCACACCGGGCCTCGGAATCAGGTGCCGTCAGAAACTGTATACTCGTAAAATACCAAATAATTTATGAAAAAAATTTTCTTGAAATTTATGGGTCTTTAAAATCAAATTATAAGGACCAATACTTTCAGACTTATATATGCTTACAAAATTAAGTAGTTACCCCCCAGAATAGAGATTTTAATAACAAACTACTAATAAATAGGTGATAAGATGTTAGAAAATAAATAATACATAGTATACTATAATTATGGTTATGGAATAAATGCATAAAAACATATATATTTATTATAATTGATGTTTTAATTGGAATGAATAAATTAAATAATTAGGGTATGGTTTTATTTCACAATCTCACAACAATATAGGATTTATTATATTTAAGTCTACTTAGGGGAATATTTTACTTCCATGTTAATTATTTTAAATGTTTTCAAGAAGTATTGTAAAATTATTATATAAATTTTTTGTGTCAATTTGACACATATTTTAATTTTTTTTTAAAAAAATTCAATGGAAAATTTTTATCATTTACCAAAATAATATACTTTGTGACTTTTAGGAATAAAATACTAAAGCAATGTTTTATTAACATATAAAACAGGAGTAGGTTTTTTCAATTTCATGATACCTTGATGGTTTTAAGATTCATATACCATGTTTCATGGTTTTTCAAATTAAAATTTATTACTTTTTAATTTCGTGATATTTCCAAAAAAATGTTTTGAAAAGAAAAGGATATTTTTCTCAAGAATTATCTCATGTGAATTTTAGAAATCATTTTCCCTATAATAAAAAACTATTTGATATTACATATTCTTTAATAGGGATATTATCTAAGAAAACCATTATTATTCTTTCTCTAGATGGACTAGTTTTATAATGGCCCGTTATTTATGAATCCAATTACTTTTCCATGGGTTATTAAATGATTAAATGATTATGAAAGTCATTTATTTTCATGAGTTTTGATATGAGGAATGATTTATGTTCCTTTGGAACACATATATTTGGTTTTAATTATGTGAATTGTGGTACCTATATCTCCCTCAAATTCATTGGGTAATTATTTATATCTCATTGGATAACAATGGGAAACAAGTGGATGAGCTTGATCAATTATGGGAAAAAGGTGCGTCCTAATCCCCTTTGGGAAACAGATTTGTCCGGATCCACTACGTTGATGGTCCTGGTAGTTAACCATATCATATGAAATGGTTTTCTATATTTATGATGGTTCCACACTTTTATTACCCGATATTATGGTTCATGACTGATTTATGATGATTTTCTACTGTTATGGTCCATGTTTTTTGAAATGATATTATTTATCCGCTGAAATATTTGTATGGTATAGTAAAGGTTGTGTATGAACATCATAAGTTATGTTCATGGTCAAATAACATTATTCTTATCATGTGTTTTCATATGATCATGGAATGATATCTCGTATTTTTACCCTTACTGAGCATCTGATCTCACCCTTTCTTATATTTCATTCCCTAGGTGATGAAGAAATGTTTTTGTACGGTATTCCTAAGAGAAGAACTATGTGATATGATCATTATGGGAGATGTTGAAGATATTTAATAAAATTAGAAGGTTTCATTTTTTATATTCAAAAACTAAAATTCATTATAGTTCTAGTGTGGATATTATTGTGACATATTTAACATTCATATTACTAGATGTAATATATTTGAATGAAAATATCGGACCATTATTTTTCCTCTGATAAAGGTTTCACAAAATTTATATAGCCATATCTGAAACCCTGAGATACAACTTAAATGCACTGAGGAGGTTCAATGATGGAAATATCTTGAATAAAATTTTGAAGAGGCCCTAACCTTCTATATCATTGGCACTCAAAGAGGTCTCTGGGATAATGGGACGTCTTCTACCTTGGATTTCCACGCTGGTGAAAAAATATGTAACCATCAGTGTGTGTAATTTGGCAATAAATACCCCATTTTTTATCTCAAATATATATTTCTATCAACTAGTTGAACCACTACCCTATCTAGATTATAAAAAACCATGGACCAGACTATCAGCTTCCCTTATTTTGTTCATAGTGATGAGGATCTGGTCTACTATTTTTTAAATTGTTTTCAAATGATATACATTTTTTTAGATCAGATGGAATATACATTCCTATCCTAAAACTAACATGAATTCACCAAAATTCCAACCACAAAGATTCGTTATGAAGTACTCGAGCACCATGAACTAATATAAATAGTAAATTGTAGACATATTACCGATTTTTAGATGCATATACTATATTTCTTAGTCTTCTCTTAGTATCTGAGGGGTGAAATATTCATAAAATACTTCCTGGAAACCAGCCTAGGTAAGACCAAAATGAAAATATATATGGGTAATAACATCCCACCATCGCATGGAAGAATCTCTAAGAATATACATAGAGACCTTCACTCTCCTTCTAGGATGTGTCACAAGATTCTCTATCTTAGTCAGTATGGCCTCCATCCATGACCCTTCATCCTGAGGGTTTCCATCCCCAAAAAATGTGGGTTGATTATACTAATGAAATTCTTATTTCAAATCTTCCATAGTAGGGTAATCTTATAGGGATCCTTGTATGGTCTACCTAATACACTATAACCCTTCTCAATAATGGGCTTCAATACCCATGTCGGGTATAACAGAAGGTTATATGGGTAGAACTTCTGGAGTTAATAGTGGTGGATCAGTGTACACCACCTCGGAGCATGTTCATCAACAATTTCATGGTTAATGACTCAAGGATTCCATGGTGGAATAGCTCTAAAAATAAAAAACATAGTCCTAATATTGGATTTTATAACTGTATAAGCCCTAGGTATTAGAATAGAACTGGTGAAAATGCATTCCATACAAATTCACACCCATGTGTCTATTCCTAAAGATAGGTCTAGGAAATGTAAAAATCATAATAAATGTAGGAGACACATCCTACTACCAACTACAGAGTTCTAGTAGAGTTCAAGTTCTCTTTTATAAGGTAGGGGTCCTACTATACAAAGTGTCGATTTCAATTTATATTGTAATAGCCCCGATAAATTTCTATTGGAATCCTCATTTAATATAGGAAGTTCCATTTCAAAATTTAAATTCATTTATGTTTTTTGTTTTTATATACTAATATTTTCAAATGGTTTAATTATAAAAATTACCATTTAATATTTATAGATTCCCATAAAATTCATATATTGAAATATAGAATTTTTTTAAATAGAGGAATCATAATTTCAAGCAACCAAAAATTATAAATCCTGTATATAAAATAAATATTCAACAATATCAATATCAAGTACTACATACAATTATTTTTTATTTCATTTCTCTAAACAAAATGGAACAAAAAAACAAGTCAGCAGGCACACAAACATACAAATTTATTAAAAGGGAAAATCATAAAAGACTATCTCCATATAGCATCATGATCCATAGATCATTCATGTCCTCCCTCATTCCCATGCTATAATAAAAATAATCATCGACTACCACACACATTCCTCTATCCCTAATTTCATCCATGAAGTTTTTCTAGGTAGAAAAAGAAGGCCAAAATAGGGTGGGAGATATAATTAGTAGGCCACCCCAAACAATACCTAGAACTATCCATCACATGCATATAGTATGAGTTGTGTGTAGAAATAGTAATTGTAAATCATTAATAAAAAATTTAAAGATTCGACACTTGTTCTTAGAGGACACAAGGCGGACACTAACTACATTGGCCTATATCAGGAAACCTTTGAACATATGAAACAATAAATCACATATATATATAAGTGTATGTGAATGTATTTATATATATAATCTATAAAAGTAAAGATATTTATATCCATAAGATTTCATTTATAGTGCTATCTTGGACCTGAGGCATTACTCAGTAGTCCATGTCTTGTAAATAGAGTCTCATAATGTAGTAGGGAATGCCATCCCTGGGTTTCATGAATCATAAGGGTATCCATTCCCAAGTATAATGTATATATGGGACCACATTTCTAAGTATCGAATCAATAGGGATGTCATTACTGAGTATCAAAATTATAGGAGATTCCATGATAGATTATCATATCAATTGGGATTCCATTCGTGGTTATCACAAGTATAGGGGATTTTATGCCCAAGTATCACATGTATAGGGGATTCCATTTCCAAGTTTCACAAGTATAGGGGATGTCATTCCCCAGTATCATAAGGATAAGCAATCATATAGGCCTTCTAGTTTATTAATTTTCCATATAAACATAGACGTAACCATTGTTTATGTAAAATCATGTGACATGGTCAAACCACTCACTTTCCACTTAATTTTTTCCATTATTACATTAGGTTTCAATCCAAAACAACATAAGTTATTTTTTGGGCACATATGAAATTATAATATCAAGGGAAATTTCCTGGCACACCTAAAAAGGTGGAATAAGTCAATGGTGACCTATTCCAGCAATAATAAGGAAGAATGGGGTCTTTTTTATCAAGGCTAACAAATATAAAAAGGGATAAGTATGTTTTTATAGATATTATGGGAAGATTCGACTTGTGGAAACATGATTCATAATACAAAGCAACAATACCTAAGGAGAATTTACTAAACCACCTACCTTATACATGTAATAGAGTACTCATCCATTATTGGCTTATGATTTGTCCTAGAATGAGAGGAAAAATATAAATATACAGCTTCCTTGAAAATAGGGAATATTATCTCACAAAAAAATAAAACTAAAGATAGTGTGATAAATTTTGAAAATATTAATGTAGATAAAAGTTCATATCAACACACATTTGTTGGGATGAATGATGGTCCGATCGGAGTCTAGATGAGGAAGTAACCTCAAAGCTAAGGATGAGGCCAAAGGGTGGATTCACGAGAGGAGAGGGGTCTTAACGAAGATAATATGAATAAAATAAGGGTTCAACCCTTTTTTAATGTCCACAACATATTCATGAAATATATATTTTTCTTGTTGTGTAAAACATGGGTTCCCCCAAGGGAAAAACCAATGCACATCATGAATAAAGTCTTGACTAACCATTTAATGTCATGTATTTAATTCATGTTGTGAATCAAATTTACATCATGAATTTTTTTTTGCAGCCACATCCATCACAGTACTCCCTACATCAAACAAACAAACAAACTAGCCTAAAGGCACGTATTAACGGTAAAATATAAAAGACACACTTACCATGGGTTTATCAAATATTTAAAGAACTATACCTGATAGAAAAATTGTGGTTGTTACATCAAAAATACCCAATTCATCATTACATAAAGACGTAAATGCCATAAAGACATCTAACCTCCTACTAACGCATACCATGTAATATAATCCCTTTATCTTGATATCTTAAATGATGTTGGTTTTATACTAGTTCTAACAACCTATATTATATAAGTATAATTCTTTGAATTTATAAAAATGAAATCACCCACAGATCATTATGTACATGGACATATGCGAGTAGTTCCATTCCTATTAATGTGACTCATATATCAACTTCCTTCTAGGGACCAAAGGGATAAATACTTTATCACATTTTCCATTACTGAAATATCACTCCTTTCACACCCAACATATCGAACCTATGTATGAAAATATTTCATCTTTGTTTTCATCAGTACATTAAAGTTCATGAGTAATGATATCCATTAATAATAATATTAAAGTATAAGGATCAATACACACATCCGCATATAGGAACATAAAATTATACATGGGAATGTAGGTATCTAATTAGAGGGCATGTTCTCATGATCATTTATATTATAGATTACTAAAGGTGAACACCATGAGAAGGCCTACTAATGTCTTATTCGCCTCCTACCAATGATATCCTATATCATTTGTGTCCTATTAAAAAATATCATCCATCCATATAGAAGTTTTCAAGAATAATGTCATGGAGCCCCTAGGTTCTAAACATAGAGGGGAACTGTTTCAACGTTTCAGAATGTCATATTTTTTTAACACATTATCACATAAAAAATTCATGAATGGGAATATTAATCATGAGTTATGAAAACTAATTAAAAATGAAAAATTATAATCATGTAATGAAAAATTCGATTCAAGGGATCCAACTCCAAAAAACTCCCACTTTCACTAGACACAACTAAAAATAACATTTAGACCCCTATGAATCAAATAATAGTCTAGCATCTACTAAAATAAAACTTTGTTCAAGTGTTCTTCCATGTTTTCCTCAATGTTTACTCTTCTCACCACAATTTCACCTCATTGAAAATAATCCATCAATATATGAAACATTTAGTGTATGTGATTTTTCATTTGGTGTGACCTGGGCTACTAGGAGAGATATATTGTTACAATGTTATCTTAGTAAAATATGATATGTTATTTAATTCAAGAAAACACATCAACCTCTATGAATTTTCTTAAATACATAAAACTTCTTTGGTTGTATCAAAAACTAAAATATTCTCGAACTCCGCTATAGAATCGATTAAACCAAGCTACATTGACTTAATCATCTCACAAATCCTCCATTGAGACAAAATATATATCAATACTATAACTTCAGATCATTGTGATCAATTTCAAATATAGAATCCCTATAAGCTTGAATAACTAGCTCATCATCTCCCCTATACACATGAAACATATCCATAGTTCACCTCAAATTCTAATGGATAGCCTTGAAAATAATCTAATGTTGTTCACCTATATTTTCTTGATATCTTCTTACAGTTCTCAAAACATAGGCAACATCAATACTCATACATAACATGGAATACATGATAGATCATATTGAAGATGTTTGTGAGATCTTACTCATTCTTTATCTTCCCTTATGTGTCTAAGGAAATATTTTCGTGGAATGATGTACACCATGTGAGACTAGAACCAATCCCCTCTTGGATTATTCCAAAGTAAACACCTTCAGTATCGAGTTAGTGTATGTACCTTGATATAGTTTAATTACCTTATTGGATCAATATGAGGCATGATCTAGATCTCAATAATGTAGGCCTCTTCACCTTAGTCATTCATAGAGAAGTACTTTGTCAACCATTACTTAACCACTTGTAAAGAAGGTATACCATTTCCAATTTTTAATATTCAATCAACAAATACTATTATGTAAATAACCATACTCCCACTAATATTCTTGTAAATACTTTCCTCACATGTATTCTTAATGAAAATAAATTCTTGTATGGCTTTATTGAAACAAATGTTCAATGACTTGGATGTTTTATTTAATACATTGACAGATCTCTCTAAAATTCATAACTTTTTGTAATTTCATGGGGTTTCAAAACCTTTTTCACATGTACACATTCTTTTGAAGGTTCCCATTAAGGAAACAGGTTTTACATCCATTTTCCATATATCATAGTCATATTAAGATAATATGATGAACATAATTATAGTGGAATAAAACATAGAAACTAGAGAAAATGTTTCATCTTATTCAATATCTTGACAATTTCTAAAACTATTGGCCACTATTTTTGCTTTATAGGTATTTAAATTTCCTTCCATTTCCATCTTTCTCTTCAATACCCATTTACATCGCAAAGGATTTACATCAACTACAGGATTGATTAGATGCCAAAATTGGTTTTGATACATGGAATTCATCTCATAATTCATATATTATTTCAATTGTGTATATTTTGAGCTCTCTAATTCCACTTTGTAGGAGTAAGGATAACAATTTCAAATAATAATTAGTTATTATCATAAAGGACTGTAAAATCATATCTCTCTAGTTCTTTTACCTCTATAAATCTCTTTTGTAGTACTTTTATTTCAATAACAAGTTATTCTATGAGGATCTATTCAATTGTTTCTTGTAAAAAATATTATATGTATTAAACATCAACTTCATCAAATCCAATCATTCTCACACTATCCACCTTGATGATATACTCCCTCTCAAGAATGATGGCATGTCTTATAATAACCACTTTCTTGTCTGAAGTGTCGTATATATATATATATATATATATCATTTTTTCTTAGGATACCCTATAAAGACACACATTATACCTTGGGGTGATAGTTTAGTGTTTGATATAGCCTTAAAAAATGAATCAAAACCCCATGAATAAACATGTGACAAAAGGGTTTTTTAATACTCTATAACGAATTGGTAATACAATTCTCCACTTTACTTGGCACTCGGTTTAGTAAATATGATGATGTTAATAACTCATATCCCAAAAAGGATAATGGAAGGATTTTGTGACTCATTAGTTATCGTACCATGTCCAACATGTTATATTTCATCCTTTCACTAACATCATTCAACTATAGTTTATAAGTTGAAGTGAGATGATCTAAAATCTCATTCTCCGATGGACAATGGATAGTCTCAAATAATATATTCACCACCTTGATCTGATCAATATTTTTTTCCTTCTTAATAAGAAGATTCTCAACCTAATTCATGAAATATTTTAACATCTCAAAGGATTCATACATAATACTCATTATGTATATATTACCATACCTACTCAAGTAATTTCGAATAGTAATAAAGTACGAGGATCCACCTCTGGAATCTTCTTGAAAAGGTTCTCACACATCAGTGTGTACAAAATCTAGAATCTTTATGGCCTTATATCCTTTACCACATAATGTTATTTTGGAATTATTACCTTATAAACAATCATGAAATATTTTAGTTGTATTAAGATTAAATGAGTCTAAATAACCATCCTAATATAGCTTTGATTAGAAGTTTTCATTAACATGGCCAATTTGGTGATGCCATAGCTTGGTGTTATATAAATTGCATGTATTTATTTCAATATCAATATCCAATATTTATATTTCATTATTTATTACATAGTTTCCATTATTCTATTTTTCCATCCATATCATAGGATGTCTTTATAAAAGTAGAAACCATTATTTCCAAAACTGAAAAAAAATCCATCCATGTTTAAACAAGAAATCTAAATAATGTTCTTAGTAAGACTAGGAACATAATATAAACTCATTAAAACAAAAATAAATAATATAAAAGAAAGATAAATATTAGTCTCCAATGGATATAACATCCATCCTAACTCCATTGGAACCCATTAGATCTGCATCGTCTCTGGTAATATTCTAAAATCTATATCATCATCATAATTGTTTTTATTTTTGTTTCATTGAAGAGTACAAAAACTGCAGGCCACCCGAGCCTATGGAGGCCTATAGTAATGTTGTCCAAGGGAATCCCCTCGTATCAGGTTCACCAACTCAGGTTTTAGGAAATAGATTCTATTGACACAGGTAACTTTGAAAGTTTGATCACCCAGGGAAGCAAGATGATCTGGTGCTTTGTTCCCCTCCAGCCAAGTGTGTGTTACCTTGATGTTGTTGTTAATGAGATCTTGGAACTTCCTGATGGTGTATATAATCAACTAGGGAATGGAACCTTTCCCTTTCCAGAAGTCATGAACCACCTTAGAGTCTGTTTCCACCTGGGAAAGCCTGATGTTCTGTTGCATGCAAAGGGAGATACCAGTCAAGACTGTCTTCGCCTCATCCTGGAGGGAGTTTCCATTTCCATAATGAGCCGTGAAATCCAGAACAACACTACTGCTATAATATCTAACTAGTCCTCCTTTGTGAATGACACTCGATATGCATGACCCATTCGTGTTAAGTTTTAACCCATATGATGGAGGAATCTATCGCACCTAGTTCCCCTAAGCCACAGAGCGGGTGAGAGTTGCTGATAATGGAATTTGAAGAAGTCGAAGAGAGTGGAATCTTTCCAGATACTGAGGCAAGACATCCAATTAGCCAGTAGGTTCTGGGTTCTCGCAAGGATGGCTCTCCCCAATGAAGGGAGCCCCTTGAACCGCGACCGATTTCATGCTTTCCACAGGGTCCATCACCCTCCATTGAAGATTACTGCTCTCGCTATTCTATCAGGAACTGCATTGTCAGTTCCCTCAAACCATCGCTCCAAAAAGTAAGTATCGTTGACATCCAAGGAGAGGTGATCATTAAGCTAGATGAAGAATCCCCACACTTCACGTCCCCATTTCCCATCAAAGAAAACATTATGTGTTCTTTCCTCCCATTTACTCCTGTAAGAGTGGATGCACGACGCCATACTTATGCCCAACCTTTTGATACTTACATCTAAATGAATAGCGTGATATCTGATTCTCCAAGTTAAGAAGTTGTATTTTGTGGGAATATTGTTGCACCACACAGCGTCAGCCATACTGTCACTATGAGCCTAGGTATTAACTACGCGGCTGAAGTCCCTCAAATTGAATCTCACTAAAGATGATGGAGTGTAGACAAATCGATCTTCCTTGGAGTTGGTGGTAATGTGATAAGAAATCTCCTGTTACATTCCATCCAGGACTATCCTGATGAAATGAGGATGGAGGCTTTCCTCTTTAAAGGAGATTGTGGGAGAAGGACAACCCATGTATCTGATCACTTCTCTAGCCCAGTTTTGGTGCCAAAACTAGAAACTCCCCTCTCCTATGATCCATTTCGAATTGCATCGCAGTGTTAGAAGGAGGCAAATGGAGGACCAGAGGGGGAGCCTAACATTCGCTCGTTGTGCTCATTCCTACCTAGACTTCATGCCATGATATTCCCCCAAAGAGAACGCTCTTCAATCAATTCCCACACCAGTTTCACATGCATCCATAGTATAACTCCTTCTAAACATTTCGGGTTGATCCCTCCATCTAGAATTGTCCTTTCCATCCTCTCCCACAACACCCATCTTCTTCTCCCATATATCTGAGCATCCCAAATAAAACCCGATAAAATTTTGTCAATGGATTTAATTACCCCCTTCGGGACGTTAGTGGAAGTCATTTCATGAATTGGGATCGCTATTAGGACACTGTTGACCATAGAAATTCAACCCCCGAAAGACAGAAAATAGTTTTTCTAGTTGAGCACACGTCCTGCAATCCTATACACCACTCGATCAAAATTTTGTATTCTAGTCCTGCCAGGGGATAGAGGTGTGCCAAGGTATTCCATTGTTAAAGACCCCTGATTCATCCCAATCCTATTAGTCAGATGTGTCACCCTCCTTTAATAACATTTTTTAGAGATATAGAAGCATCTTTTTTCTTTGTTGATCGCTGGGCCACTCCAGCGTCAGTAATCTTCCAGAATTCTGTTGATACCCCGCATAGAACTCTTCCCAGCATTCATGAAAATAATTGTGTCATAAGAAAACATCATATGGGAAGTTGTTGAATGATTCTGTTTCCTTCGGTAGGGCCAAATGGCCCCATTGGCAATGCCTCTATTGATCATGCGGCTGAGGAGGTCTTGAACTAGGATGAATATGCTGGCGGAGATAGGATCCCCTTGCTGAAGGCCTCAGATCGCCTTAAAGAAACAACGGGTTCTCCCCATGAAGGAGACAACCATCCATGCTGAGCTATAACAACAGAAGAGGAGATCGCATGCCCAAACTGAGAACCCCATGCGGGGGAGTACCCTACTGATGTAGCCTCATTCCACTCAGTCTTACACCTTATTCATGTCCAGTTTAATATCTATGTTCGAGCCATGGGTTTTGATTTTGAGGTCCCTCAACATCTCCTCGATAGCGCGATAGCCCCCTGAATTGTGTAGCCTCTTATAAAGTCGAGTTGTTCAAGGGATATCCACCGGGGAAAAAGCTCAGGATAGCTAGAATTCGAAATACCAGCCAGTATTTTGTAAGGGAAATTTCATAATCTTAGTGGTCTGTAGTGGCTGAGAGAGGATGGATCCTTGATCATTGGGATAAGAATCAGAGAATTAGTGCATGCCACCTACGGAAGGTTGCTGCCGCGAATGAATTCTTGGATAGTAGAGATGATATCCTATTTAACAACTTCCCAGGATTCCCTATAAAATGAACCTGGGAAGCTATCGGGGCCCGGAGCGCTCTCTGGATTGAGACTCATCATGGAATTGTGAATCTCCTTTTCCCCTGGTATCTCTTCCAGTTCTTCATTGACATGAGCCGAGACGAGGGTAGGAACCTCTCCCCAAAACTCCTCACCCCCTACCGGATAACCATTTGGCATGGTCGAACTTGGGCCTGTAAAGAGGCCTTTTAAGAAGTTGTGGGCCATCTCCTCGACTACATCCCCATCATCAATGTATGATCCATCCTCCAAAACGATGTTTGTTTTGATAGGCCCTCTCTTCCCCTTTATGAAAGCATGGAAGTATGTGGTATTTTTGTCACCTTCACAAAGACACTTGATCTTTGATCTCTCCCTTGTGCTACACTCCTGGGCAAAGATCAAGTTAGCCACTCCACTCCTGTTAACATAGAGCTTGGCGAAAATTGAATTATCCCAATCTTCCTCCAGACTGGATTCCAAAATCTCCACATCCATCTTATGCTCCCCCAAGTTCTGGTCACTAGGTGGGATATCACTGGCCCACTGCTGCAACCCCTTTTATAACCTCCTCAGATTGTTGTGAATGGCCACCCAAGTGTGCACTTGGATCGAGTCCCCCCATATCTCCATCACAATCTAATGATAACCCGGTACACCACTCCATTGGCTCAAAAACCTGAACCTTTCGGTAATGGCCTACCTTAGAGATAATGAGAGGAGATGCGGGGTATGGTCAGAAATCTTGTAGACCAAGTGGCTCACCTTGTCATCTGGAAACATTGAGAGTGCATGGATATTTGCAAGACACCATTCCCACAGACAACAGCACCGACTAATCCCATGTTGGTTGTTTCACCAAGTGAATCGGTCACCCGAGTAGCCCATATCCATTAGTCCTTTGCCACCCATGAACTGGAAAAAGTCAAGACTGGCCTTTCGAGGGAAAAGGCCTCTCCCCTTCTTCTCTATTGGATCGGAAACCACATTGAATTCACCCCCAATGATCCAAGCCTCATCACCGGGGTCAAACTCATTGAGCTCATTCCACAGGACCTCTCACCTCTGCGGATCACAACTACCGTTGACAAAGGTCACCAAAAAGGATCTCGTGCCTTGATTCACCCTTATCGTGATGTGTTGGTCACCCTCCCGAACCAAGCCCATTGATGTATCCATACTTCAGGAGACCCAAATGTGCTTGTTGATGGGATCGGCATGCATGGATGCATGCATCCGTATCCTTTGGGAGAACTGAGGAATTTTCTCTGGGATCTGTTTGGGTTCAAGAATAGCTACAATCTAAGCCTTTCCCTTTCTTACTTCCGAGGTGATGAAGTCTGTTTTTACCCGTGCACCGATGCCACCAGAATTCCAAATAATGATGGGTATCATTGGGAACAAGATATCCCAGATTTGGCCCCAGACTTCTTGGTCTCTTTGAAATAGGAGGAGGAACACTCCTCAATCTTCATTTGTTTCATCTTGAGTCTTGTACACATCCCCAGGCTCTGATTGTATGACTCTGAAGATAGGTGAAGGAAGCGGCTAGGGGATTTGGGGGACGGCTAGGGGATTTGGGAGATTTCCCCCTAACTGCACTAGATGGGGAACACTCTGAAGGATCCTACATGCTGTCGAGAAGGACAACTGAGGGACCTTGGTAAGTACCCTTATGCAAACTTCCGGTCGTAATTGACCATCCCTTTTGACCTTTACCCGCAGAAAGGTGAGATCCCGCACCAGGCCCTTTGGGAGGCTTTTCCAAGGAGATGACAAGATAGGGGGACCCCGAGGGCCGAGTGATGGAACGAAGGAACCGATCTAAGAGAACCCTCCAAAATCCACTGATAGTGTCTTCCGAGAACATTAACATATGCGGGGAGTCCTGGAGAAGGGTCTCACTTGCAGAAGGATACAGTATCCATTCTGGGGGGCTCGACCAAATCACTCAAAGGGTATGATTCCACGACTTGCACCCGTGGCACGAGACCTGATCCTACAGAAGAACACGATCCATAAGGAGCCAGCGAACCTGTACTCGGTTATGAAGTATCCTTAGGCATAGCCATGTACTGGCCAGAAGGGGGCCCATTGGGCAAGGAAGGGGAAGAAACACATCCCAGGGCCCTCCGAGATGCATGTTGGTGAGGGTCATCGCGTTGTTTCCTACAGTTCTGCAAACCATGAACTTGTAGTCGACAGGCTGGATAGTACCAGGGAAACACTGGGTAGACTACGTCCTGCTCCCAAATGAAAGAATATTTCACTTTCTGGGTTAATTTCTCCGGAACGGGAAGTGATAAATCCAGATCCACACATATCTAAGCCACAGAGGCTTCCATGCCATTGCAGGTGCGCTCATCCGCACAGATAAAGCTTCCTAGAGAATCACCAATAGCTTTTAGGAAGGCGTCGTTCTAGAAGGGTAGCGGAAGGCCTGGGAGACCTAACCAGACCGTGGCCTGCAGACTCTCTTTCCCCTTGTGAACCTCCATGGACCATCGGGCTAGGATAAAGCGGCAGCGGTCACAGAAACGGGGAGCACGACACCAGGTGCGGACGAAGACCTCTTCCGATGCAAGAACCAGGCAGATCGGGTTTCTGAAAATGGCAGAGATGCGGTCCGTAGCTTGGAGACCCCATGAATCAACGAACTGCTTGAAGGCCATAATTGGCGGGATCACTGAACCGAAGCTAGCTGCAAGTGTCCATTTGTGGCCTGACGCAGCAACAACAAAGACTGAAGCACTTAACTCCAACGAAACCCTTGATTCGTCCCGCTACACCGAATGATCTACCGACCTAATCTCTGGGAAGCAATCCTGACGAGGACCACATCTAGGGCCGCAGAGAGAATTATTTAAAGATAGACTCGGGCCATGAAGCTTAGAGGAGTGAGTTGGGGATACCTGAGAGGGTGACAAACAAGCACCGGGCGGAGAAGCACATGGAAGAGGGGGTTTGGGCACCGAAAACACCACCGGAGAAGGAGCCACCGAAGATCCCACGGTCGAGAAAATTTGAAAACCCCCTGGCGCGTGGGGTGCATTCTCCTACGCAGCTGAAGACAAATTCACTCCCACCCACTATCAAAAATCTACATGGTTCATGTATTTGGATAAAAATATGAGCACCAATGGTAGTATCAAATACCCAACATGCAGATAATTAAATACAGAATTAAATAATGAATGTGCCTGAATCTTCCCACGGCTTCTTTAGATGGGTTCAATTCCATTTTCTGTGGACCTTCTTACCATATGAATAACATACTACATTTGGTTCTATTCTTTTTATTTTTATATTTTCTTTTTATAAGGATAGTGCTCTAGAGACTACGACATACAGTTATTCTCCATCCTCTTTGTCTTGTTCTTACTCTTATTATTTACAATAAAGATATAAGGTTTGTATTTCCCCATGTCTTTATCTACTTGGAAAATAAGTGTAATAATATATATAATTTTCTCCTTAATATTTCTTATATTATAATTCGTAAAAAAATTATATAATTCATTAAGAAGTGGGAAAAAATGAGATCTATTCACAACTCATCCTCTATTTTAAAACCCCAACTTTCTAGATTCTCAATGTAGTAAATCATGTAGACTACATGTTATCCAGCTGGCATGGGTTATAAAATCTTTCTTGTGAACAATGAATCAGAGATCTCATATCTCTATGATCTCACCTGCTCTGGATATAGATCCTTATGGTGAGAAATGGTATTTTATGTATTCATATCCTCATATTTCTTTAGTATCATATTGGATATGTAGGATAACATGATAAATTGTACTTCCATCGTGTCATCTATATTTTTTACATAGAGAGTAACATCTTCATCATCATCTAATTTGTAAGGCGACTCCAGAAGTGGGGTTCCAAGAAAGTATGATTTCAATTCATGGAATAGTATAAGGATAATGTTCTATAACATTCATGAAAATTCATGCGAATGAGAAGGTTATCATTGTCCATTATGTTTTTTAGTGATATTTTTGAATTCGTTTAATTTTCTATTTTTTAAAAATTAACATAAGGATATTAGTACTTGTTTTGATTGAAAAACTAATTAATAAAATTAAAATTATTTTATTATCAATCTCCAACTATTTTTCGAAAACCAATAGCCCTCACCATCAATTTCAAAATATCTTTTCTCTAATATATTATTGTTTAAAGGACCTATATTACCTTTCTCATGTCCCCGAAATTTTCTTGATAAGATATTTGAATGCTTTTAGGAAAGTGTAACTTACCCACTACACTAACTCAAAGTTCATTGATCCATTGAGTGGACACACATATCTATAAATATTTTTTAAAATATGTCCTCAATTCAGGACTCTATTAATCCATGTCCATCTTGGGAATTCTACCCTTTCTGAAAGCCAATTTAATTAAACCCAAAACATCAAACAAAAAGTTCCATAATAAATGAAATCACATAGACATGGGTTGGTCAAAAAATTTGAACTACGATGTCATTTATAAATTCTATAGTCGAAGGTTGTACTATCTTAATATTTTAGTTGAGTGATTTTTATCCTTGAGTGTAAAGCCAATTTTATCCTTTACATTCCTTGTTAATATTAAATTGATTTTATTTAAGTGATTGACCTTGTCATAAAAAACAATAATTCATAAAATAGTTATATTTTATTCAATATTATATTCTTGTTAACTGATTTATTAGGTAATCCCACAGAATTCACAAATATAAATAATTAACCATGAAACAGACAAAAATTAAATATAAGTGGCATGGGCATGAGATTATATAATGTCTTTTATCTAGAGGATGATCAACTGACTCTTAACCCTAGGGGAAAGAACCATGAATCGTATCATAGTTTTTATTGCAGTATTCTAACATGGAATCTATATATCACCTATATTGGTTTCTCATTGCCTCCTTGACAAAGACCACCTCCTCTCGCTTGGGGGATATATCATTACATAACATTTTAACTCACTCACCAGTGAGGGAATCAAGAGGATTGGATAAAGGTGGTTCATATAGAAGAAGAAACCAGAAAATATTCCCTTATATAATAAGGAGTACATGAAGACTATTAATCCATAACAATTAATTTAAAAATAATAATGGAACTAATAACATCAATGGGATGGTCTAATCTCAGATCATCAACACTTTCAGCAAAAATCATACATTTCAAATCCCGATATAAATTATAGTGATTAATTATATGATTAAGGTAATTCAGCAAAAATTAAGGAAACTAATTAAATTTTACTTAATTCCATCCAAGATTCTTTAATGCACTGTCATATATAATATTTCACAAAAAAAATCATTTAAAATTAATATAGTACACAAGTTCACTTACAGTATACATTGTGTTCTCATCTAAAATTTTAAAATGGAATCAATTTAATATATAAAAATAAATACTATAACATAGTGTGTAATTTTTCAAATAAATGACACATAGAACATATGTGAATTGGTTTTACTATATATTTAATTTTTCTCCCTGAAAAGCTTGGCACACTACCTGTAGCAGATTTCATGGCGTGTATTATAGTATCTGACATGTACAATATTCTTCCCATGTTCACATCACATGCCTAATGTTTTCCCACATTTCCCACTATAGATGATTTAAGTTACACTTTATGTAGACTAACATACATGGAATTTAACCTCATAGTTACACAACATATATTACACATGTCATGTATTCGATACAAGGCATGTTGGGAAACCCTATGTTCTAATACATGATTAAATATGAACTACATGGCATGTATAGTGGTTACACAACATGTGGTTCTTTAATCCATCTTCCAGCCTATCTGGATCAACATGTTGATTAAATTTTTTTAGATCATAGATCCAATTTAATCTGATTTATCTGAGTTTATTATCGGATTAAGATGTGAAAACAAAAAAAAATTCATGTTGTGTAATGGTAAGTATGCACTATATACTCTGGTTTTTTCCAGTATGATCCTTTGTATCACCCAAATGGTTTTCTTAGAATTTTTATTTTTTTATACCTTCATTGACTACTAGTTAAGTTAGTGAGAACAATGAAATGAATAAATTAAAATGTTTTGATATTAAAGAAATTTAATATAAGTAAAATCAAATGAAAACATATGAAACCATTAAATTAGTAATAAATAATTATAAATTAAACATGTGATGGCTTTGATACCACATGAATCTTTTCTATGTAGCGAAAGAGTCCTTTGAAGGTATGAAAAACATGGATTTTAGTTTTAATTTACATGTAATCAACGCCACAAAAGATCAAAAATTAATGTCCAATGAAAACTGTATATTAATTTACTATATTAAGACACTATAAACATAAGATGAGGATCTTCACATGTAATATATAATTAATTTATGAGAATATATATAATTACTTCAACATGAAATTATCTCTTCATTAATTATCTTATTAACGAGATCTCATTGTAATACAATTTGTCTTTCAGATCTAAGAGTATAATCCCTCTAGAGGTGATGCACACATTCACCAATATTAATGAACAATGTCATAAAATCTTCTGGTGCTAGCACGACCTATCCTAATGGTTTTTATTGTATGTGGTTGATCACCACAATATTCATATTGAAGAAGGAATAACACTTGATTCACTCTCAAAGGATAGATATATAAGGAAAGTGTTCTCTATGGATCTCTAGATCTCACTCTCTCATTTTTCACAAAAAACTATATTACAGAATGTGATACAGTGTGATATTTATTATGGATGATTTAGGGATGGAAAATCACACACAATACCCTTACATACATTAAATTTATCAGTTGACCTATTGTCCATTAATTAAAATATTACTTTTATTAATCGCATGAAATTTGAAATGCATTAAGAATATAAATAAATACCATTTACACTATTTACAATCAAACCATTAAGATTGGTCTGCTTTCCCTTGTCAACATTTACTGATCAACGAATAATGAATATTTAAAAAATTAAATGTCATTGTATTATTATATGGTAAATTTAATAAAAAAAATTCTCCAAACATGAATACATTTATTATTATTGTTTAAGTCACATTTTTTTTCTAAAAACATATGATTAGATAATAATAATCAACCAATCCTAAATAAATCATATTTATTATAACTTTTGAAATTAATTACATCGATTTAAATGAGATTTTGGATTCCTAAATTATGAGACATCGTAGGCTTCTTTCTCAATGATATTAAGAATATTCACCTATATTCCAAGGTTAGCATGTAGCAATATGTCAATGCCCTCCTAGGGAATGAAGTTAATTTCACAGTGACATACAACTTCCAATGAACTCTTACCATGTAATATAATGTCTTTATCATGATATATCAAATCAATAAGGTTTCATGTTGGTACCATCAACCTATATTCTTTATGTCTCTTTCTTTAAAATTTTAGAAATCAACTCTCCTAATGAACACTATTTTCAAGGATTTATGTACGCATCCCCATTTTAAATGAAAGGCCTAAGATATCAACATCAATTAATGGATATAAGGGATAACATTTTTCTCATATTACCTGTTAATGTAATTACTTATTAAAAACCCAATGAATCTAACATCACCATGATCACATGTCATCATTTTTTTTCCCATACATCTAATTAAATATCTAAGATATTTATTAATGATAATATTAAAGTCTAAGGGTCAATACACATGTCCTAATATAGGAAGATACAATAAAACATGAATATTTTGATTTAATGTTTATTTTATTTTCTCACAACCTTCTATATTAGATATTACCAAAGTCAAACACCATGAGAAGGTGCCTAAATGTCTTATTACCCTCCTACCACTCAAAGCTTGTATCATCTATGTACCACTAGAAAAAATTATCCGACCATAGAAAAAGTTTCTATAATAATATCGTGGAACTTATAGGTTCTCATCATAGCAGGGAACAACTATAACCATTTAGCACAACATATATTCTTAGGACAATATCACATTCAATTGTCATGGAGAGGAATAAAAATAATGTTATAAGAAAACATCATTAATAATGAAAACATGTAATAAAGTTCCAAAAAATGTGGTTCTAGGGAACCATCTACAACAACTAATAATTATTATAAATATGAAATAATCACACACAATAATTCCATTGGTATCTTACTAGATCCAAATCATCTACTGGAATAAATTAGATTTTTTCCTCCTGTCATTTTATCTCATTATAAACTGAGAAAGAAAACATTAACATGACATCCTAATGATGAAAATAGAAAGGATATAGAGATTAGGGTATATTAATATCGTTTGAGGTGGCTAAATTATTCCCACTAAACTATGTTACCCCATCAATGGCAATCACACCATCAACCCACCCTTCACGGTTCATGAATTACATTTATTCCTCTCCTAAAAACCCCCCGCTCACAATTGAGTTCTTATTTGCCTTGGAACCCCTCACAGGCCACATAATCTATGCACATTAGCTATAAAAGACTCTAATCATTCATCACCCCTGCCTATCCATCACCATATTACTTACCATCATCCCCAATGAACACATCACAATAGTATATGACAATGTTGTTTCCTACAACTCCCTCACCCAACGTCGCATCCACTTCATCCCAATCACCCATCCACCACATGTTCAAAGACCAAGAGACAACATAATGACAATATATTAAAAAAATAATTAATCTAAAAATACATTTTGAAAACCCCTTTTTCATTAAATTATGAGTTGGTATCATTTTTTGGATTTATTAGGGATAGAATTTTGTTTGAATCCATCCCTCTTATTTTATACAACGAGCATGGGTCCCATAAAATTAGAGTGGAATAATTGAAGATGCTTTGTTTTAATAGAATTGATATCATAATCTCTCAAGAGTATATATATTTATTTAAAATAAGGGGTAAGAGAGATAAATGGAAGAGAACATATTGGCATGCTGTTTCTAGATCACTATTGGAAACTAATCCAAATGAGAATATAGTTAATGTCAATTGGTGTTGCGTTGAATATTTTTTAAATAATCATGTTATCAATATGTGTTTATAAGAGAAGTTTGGAAGGAGTTTTTATTACCAAGTCATGTTAATGATAATAAGAGCTACATACCCATTCTAGGTTATCTATAGGTACTTAGTTGATTATATTGAAGAAAATATTTTAGCATAGAGTTAAAAGTTCAATTATGTTTCATCCATGATAACAAATATTTTAGACAAGGGTAAATAATAAATTGAGGGTTTTGTTGGTTATTTTATTAGAGATCTATTCATATATAAAAAAAGGAATGGATAAACATTCAAAATTTCATGAATATCCCCCTTTTCTATTGGTTGGATAATTTATGTAGATTTAGTGAGTGTGAGGATGTAGAGTGTTTTTATAATTTTGATTAAAAAATATTATTTATTTTTGAATAAGTTGAGAAATATAGCTATGAAGTTTCATCCTAAATATCATCATATTGTAAATAATGATGTTATGTAAGTAAGATAATTGGGTAATATTTTAAGGAAAATCTAAATTTGGTTTAAGGTAGAGGAATGAAATTAACGTTCTCAATGTGGTTTTCAAATATGGTTAGATATTTGGGTTAATTCTAATATAAATGAATAAGATTTAAATTTATTCTAATGTGATTTAAAATGATTTGATGTGTCTCCATATACCAAAATAATTTTTAAAAGAATTATTGTGTTGAGTTGAGTAATCTAGAGATGTGTTCTGGAAATTATGGAGTTACATATTACTAAATATTGAAGAATAGACTCTATACAGAAAATTTAATCTATATTATTGAAGGATTGATAAGTGTCTTTCTATTATGATGATTTTTTTTAAAAAATAAAAAGGAATTAATACGTAAGGTTTCTCCATTAAATACATTAGGGTTCTCTAGTGCATGCGTAATTGTTGAAACATAAAGGTACCAAGATGGAATATTGATATTTTTAGAGAAAGTATGGAGTTTACCTATGATATCATAAAGTCAAAATACAATATATAAGAGTTAATAGACCATATATAAGGGTTTATTTAATTTTCAATTTTATAATATCACAAATTAAAAAGCCTACCTATGATATGTAAGGGTACATAACACATATTAAATGGATGATTTTTTTGATAATTTTGAAATGTATTGAGCTTCACTAAAATGTGTGAGGGACCATTAGAAAAATATGTAAGAGTTTTCTAGAGTATACATAAGAGTCTTATGATCATATGTAATAGTACTTCTAAGTTAGATATTATGAATTTGGTAGTAGGGTATATATAAGAGTCTCTAGAGTGATAGATAACAGTGAAACAAATTTTATGATATTTATATTAGAGTGGTTCTAAATGATAACAAGGAGTTATTGAAGGTTTACTTTCATAAGTATAATTTTGAAGAAAAAATAAATCAGATGATTTTATGTTGATGTTAATGATCGAACATTATGATTCTTTGAATAACCATGATTTTAGATGAAAATAATGGAGATAATAATTATGGATGAAGGGTATGTCATGATAAGGGTTTTCTTACCAAAAGTAATTCTATATATGCTCATGTATGAATGCAGTAGTGAGAAGGTGGATTTTAGGAATATCAAAATAGAAAGAAACCCTGGGATTTGAGGAAAATATTTTGAGGATCTATGTGTGATAGATATATGATCACTACTATAGATCGTTCTATTAACTTTGCACAGAAAATAGTTTTATCATATCAAAATAATGAGTTGTGAGTGCCTTTACAAGGTGGTCTATTTTATCAATGCTGAAAAATTACTATTAAAGGAACATTTTATGAAAACCAAAAAAAAATTAAAAAAGTGTTCCTTTACTAATGTGTATTAGTATTAATAAAGAGCGTCATTATCAAAATGTTTTTATCAATGTTTTTTAGTGCAGATAAACAATCCCTTTATCAGAACTCAAAAAAGACCTGATAAATGTTGGGTTTATCAGTGCAAATAATTTTTTTCAGAACAAAACACACACTTCACGACATTTATCAGTATTCTTGAGAACTCCTTTATCATTACTCTCTCACCCGCATGTTCCTTTATCAACACCCATCTGTACCCTTTATCATCACTCCCCTAATAACCTTCCAACCCTATCATGACTAACATTTCTCTCCATCCCTACAACCTATGCATGCTAGATTGATTTGAAATTGATACCTCCAGCTCTAAGCCTCTATGCCATTACCACTACTCCATATTATTTTGTTCTATATTATATGATATATCTATTTTTTACATATTTTTTTATACAACTTTTATATCCATATATTCTATCATGCATTTATATATAATTTTGTTAAATACATTTATAAATAATGTTTGTGTGTGTTTGTTTATGTGTGTTTATATTTATATTTATATGTGTTTTTGTATTTATAATTATATATTTATATATAATTATATATATTCGTATAATTATTTTTAAATACATTTATAATATATGTTTGTTCATGTGTGTTTGTTTATATGTGTGTGTGTGTGTTTTTGTATAAATATAAATATAAATATATATTTTTTATTTATTTACAGATATTATATATTAATATTTACTTACATGTACTAGAATAGAAACAAAAATACATATATATATATATATTTATATAGCTATTAATACACACATTTTTTATAGGTATATTCATATTAATGGAATTTTATAGCATAAATAAAATGGATAATTTTTTATTTTAAATAAATTGAATAAATTTTTTATTGACATATGGATTATATAATTATGAAGTCATTTTATAGGAAAATATATTTAAATATATATTTATATGATTAAATTTTTATAAATAAATATTTTAACATATGTTTATATTTATTTATAAATAACACTACAATATAAAAAACAAAACCATATTTTACAAATGAGTGTAGTACTGTAGAATAAATATAGTCTTTGATAAAAAAATACAAGAAGGTCCACTTAATGGAAATATAAATCCCATTGAATATAAAAATATTTTGGTATCCCAACAAAAAACATGGTTTTTGGGGATTTCGAGACACTGTTTTACAACAAATATACACTGAATGTGGTACCTCGGTCAATAGGGGTTGATCTCTTTACAAGAATTGATTTGATATGTGTAGATCCAAAATAGACACTCAGACCAAGATTTAATTTTCTTTGAAGTTCATGTCCCATTTTTAACTTATCTAAAAATTAAATAAAATTATAACTTTTTTCTATAACAAAAATTTTGTTAAATTTATATTATTGAGTACTAATTGGTAAATTATTAATAAATATTAGTTTCTAATTAATTTTAAATAATTTTTCTCTAAATATATTATATATTAATTGTAAATACATATTATATAACAATTTATTAATAAATATTAATAAATAGTATTTAGTACATATTAATATTATTAATATTATTAATATTATTAATATTATATGTTATATATATTATTATTATAACATTTGATAACATTTTTATTTATTAATATTATTAATATTATTTAGAATATATATTAATATTATTTTGTATATATATATCAATATTATATTATTAATATATTATAAATTAATAAATATTATTTTGTATTATATTTAACATATTTATGAAAATTTATTTTATATATATCAATATCATTATATTTATATATAAAAATATGATTTTAACTAATATATATTTCAGAGATCAACTTTTATTAATGTTAAACAAATTATGATAAAGGGGAAGTTTTATAATCATTTTAATAGATGATAAAACAATCCTTTATCTGATTGAATAGATTTTTTCACAGATTATGGATTTTGTTTCCCTCTCCTCAAAAAAATAACCACTTGACACTGACCTCATCTTTCTGTGGGTTCCCCTCACTGGCCACATAATCTCCCCACTTGAGCAGGCCAATCTCATCATCCATCACCATCCCCATGATATGTGGGCATCCTTGGTCTCGTCTTTCACCTACAAGTCCTCCAGGATGAGAACAATAGGGCCTTGGTTGAATTCATTCATCCTTTCGTGAGTATGGTGTTTCTTATAGAAGAAATGGAATGGGTGCAACTCGTGGGGAGTGTAGAAGGATATCGGAAGAAGAATTGGAGTGTGGGGGATGATGGTGAAAATCCAATTTCAATTATAATTACATCAAATTGAAATAAAAAATTTACTATATTACAAAAATATTAAATATTTTTTATAAAATGTCATCAGAACATTCAATTTACACATTCATGAATAAATTCAAAAACATTAATGATTTATTGTCTTTGGCCCCTGACTGCCTCTAAAAAGAGCCCAGTCATGTTATCAGTTGCTCAAAAAATCACCCCATATCTAGAAAAATAGTGTTCCTATATGAAACTTTAATTCTAAGGTTAGTAATATTATAAAAAAATAAATTAAACAAAAATATCAAAATGTGCATTAATAAAATTTCACTTATCAACTAGAAACATGCACTAAGATTCGTATCAAATACCCCATCTGTCGGATTAATGTGTAGTAAATTTATACATGTCATAAATGATTTATAGATCATTTTCCTAAATAATCTTGACAATATGAGTTCATTTTCATAGTTTTTTGTATGTGATGTATGTTTTGAAATAAAGTGATGATTTAAAAAAACATTCACATCTTATCATATCGGGAACACCGTATAAAATATTAATTTTTTGTTAATCACAACATGTAAAATATTATTTATGAGTAATTTTCTTATAGTATAAAGACAATCCAAGTGAATTTTCTCAATTTTATGTATATGACTTGTGTTTTTAACTAAAATTAAACTTCTAAATAAAAACACACACTTTCAGTCATAAAGATAACACTATGTTTCAGATTGACGTGTGGTTGATTCCTAAAAGTCGAAATTGACAAAAGGAATATTATCCTAATGTTTTAAAATAATAAAATTGTGTTTGGTAGGATTTCAATGAGTGATACACATTTATAAATAAAATTTCATTTTTAAATAGAAATCCTGCAATTTGAGAAAATTTAGTCACACCATGTGTCTGATTAATGTGTAGTATATTCTTACATGATAAAAATGACATATGGATTCTTTTCCAAAAGTATCAAGAAAATTATAGTGTGTTTACTTGATTTCAGTGAGTGAAACAAGGTTTAACTAAAATGTCAATTTTAAACTGAAAACACCCATTTCAAGTCATACTAGTAACATCGTGTATCATATTGAAGTCCGAAAAATTTCTACACATCAAAAATGTATTATAAATTGTTATCATAAATTATCAATGCAATATGAATGTGATTTCTCAATTTTGTGTTTTTAGTGAATCTTTTGAAATAAATGTAAAATATAAAGAAAAAACACACACTTTGAATCATATTGTTCACACCACATGCCAGATTAACATGTGATTAGTTCATATACATCAAAAATGACATAAGTATTATTATAATTAAATATAAAGAAAATTAAACTGTGGTATCTAGGTCATTAGTGAGTGTTAGATGTTTTTAACTAAAATTTATTTTTTATGTTGAAAGTATAAACTTTGATTCTTACCAATCATATCCTGTGGAAAATTGGAATGAAAGTGATTCTGACAAATCATAAGTTACATATGGATTGTTTTCTTAATGAATAATGAAAATCCAAGCTATTTTATTGGTTTTTAGTGAGTGACACAAATTTTTTAACTAAAAAACAAATTTTATACAAAAAACACAAATTCCAAGTGATACTGATCAAAAATTATATAATATTGAGTTACGAATAAAACCTTTACATAAAAAAAATGACATATTGATCATTAACATAAAGTATAAAACAAATCCTAATTTTTTCCCCAGTTCAGAGTATGCCACACATATTTTTAATAAATATATCATTTAAACTGTAAACACACACTATGATTAATACCAATCACATTGTGCATTAGATTGACATTTAGTTGATTTTAACATGTTAAACATAACTTAAGTATCAATTTACAAATGTATCAAGACAATTAATGTGTTTTCCATTGTTTTCAAGTAGTGAGACACATTTTTCAATAAAATGTCATTTCTAAAACGAAAACAAGAATTTGGATTAATACTCATCACACCATGTATCAGATTGAGGTGTGATTGATTCCTAAAAATTAAAAATGACTTATAAATCATTTACATAATGTTTCAACGTAATCTGAATATGTGATCTTAACTTTGAGAATTAAATAAATCTTTTAAACTAAAATGTCATTTGTAATCTAAAAACACACATTTTGTGTCATATCATTCAAACATGGTATTGGATTGAGAATTAGTTGATTCCCACTTTTCAAAAATGATTTATGGATCATTTCCCTAAAGTATCAAAACAATTTGTATTATTTTTATTCATTTTGAGTATGTCATGATCGTTTTTTACAAAAAATGATAATTTTCAATAAAAACCCATACATTGATTCATATAGGTCACTTCGTGCATTAGATTGACATGTAGTAAAGTCATACATATCAAAAATAGCATATGGATCGCTATCCAAAAGTACCATGAAAATACAAGTGTTTTAAATTTATTTAGTGAGTGACATGTGTTTTTAACTAAAATGTCATTTTTAAAATGAAAACATGCACTTTGAGGCATACCGGTCATATCGTGTGTCAGATTGACATGTGCCTAATTTTTACATGACCAAAATGACTTATGGAGCATTGTTATAGTGTACCAAAATAATCATACTGTGTTTTATTGGTTTCCAATGAGTGAAACATGTTTTAACTAAAATACTAATTTCAATCTAAATCCATACATTTTGAATAATATCAGTAACACCATGTCTTAGATTGAGATTCAGATAATTCCTACACATCAAATATGACATATAGATCATTGTAAAATAATAATCAATATAACGTGAATGTGATTTTTCATTTTTTAATTATTCCATGCTTATTTTCACTAAAATGACATTTTTAACACAAAAAATGTGCATTGATTTATACCAGTTACACCATGTGTAAGATAGATTTTTGATTGATTCCAATATGTAAAAAATGGCTTAATGATCCCTTTTCATAATTATTAAGACAAATAATACTTATTTTCATGGTTTTAAGTGATAGAAACATGTTTTTTAGTAAAATGTCATTTTAAAATTAAAGACACACATTTTGAGTAATAATGCTCAGATCATGTATCATATTGAGGTGTGGATGATTCCTACACGTCATAAAAGACTTATGGATCATTTACATGAAGAACCAAAATAATATGAAGGCATTTTGGTTTTTTAGTATGCCATTTGTTTTTTTTTCATAAAATGTAATTTCCAAATTAAAAAACATGTTTTGAGTAATATTGGTCATAATTTTTATCCGATTGAGGTGATGAAGATTCATACCCTTCAAAAAGGACTGATGGATAATTTTACTGTTGTATAAAAACAATTTTTTCATTATTTTCTCAGTTTTGTTTTTGTCATGCATCTTATAAACTAAAATTTCAAATTTTAATAAAAACACAAACTTAGAGTTATACCAATCATACTCTGTGTCTAATTAATAATTGATTGATTCCTACACATCAAAAATGACTCACGGATATTTTTCCTAAATTATCATGATTATTCAAGTGTGTTATTAAGGTTTTCAGTTAGTGACACATGTTTTTAACTAAAATGTCATTTTAAATTTAAAATAAGCACTATGAGTCAAATCAATCGTATAATGAGTCAGATTGATGTTTGAATGATTAATACACTTCACAAATGGCTTATGGATCACTTTCATAATGGTTCATGATAATTCTACTTTGTTTTCTTGGTTTTTAGTGAGCACCACATGATTTTAACTAAAATGTCAATTTTAAACTGAAAATATGTTATATGAGTCATTTATAAACTTAAAACACATAATAATAAACATAAATATATCAAATAAATAATAAATAGATATTTGAATTGAAAAAATAGTACCAAATTTATTCATGATGACAGTAAATAACATTACAACATGTATTCGGCCCATTCATTTCTAAGTAAAATTATTTCCTTTTTTGAATATGAGGACTATCAATAGTCCTTGTTGATCTAGAAAAGTATAAATAAACAAAGGATTAATAGTTTTCTAAATAAGTTTTACTTATCATCATAAATTCTTCTTTGTGAATACTATTTTTGATGAAATAGGATGTCTTTCATAAATTTTCAAATATAATAACATAATCTCTCTCATTAGTTTATTTCTAACATTGTATAAATATTGAGAAAAATAATTTATCTTTAATATATGTTTTATAGTGAAATATCAGTATATATACCCTAATAATTATATACTTGTAGAATTTTATAGTATTCTTGTGATCATTAATTTCCTTCATGCTATGATTTTAAAAATATTTAAACACTAGCATATCATAAAGAAATTCATTCAAACAAATAATGAAATGTATAAATTGAGTTTTATTTCTAAAATATTTTTTTTGTTTATTATAAATTGATAAATTTCATCATGTGTGGTCGATTATTTCTATATCCATTCATTAAATCCAAAAAAATAAATTTATGTTGTATCCAAGATTGATTATAGTGAGAAACCAATGCTTCCCAAAAATGGATTGAGTAATGAATGGAATGAAAATGGATTTTATGTTATTAAATATTATATTTTTACCCATGCATCATGGGGATTAAGTTGAGTCCATTATATGTAAGTTTATTTTCAAACATTGTATCAACATCTTCGACTATTACTAAATATTCTTTTTATTCCAGTGATATATTTTTATATATAATAAGTGAGGAATAATGGGTCCAAATTTTTGTTCAAAATGGTTTCCCTTCAAATTTTACTAATATATACACTTATAAAAATTATGAATATCATTTCACAATAATTAACAATGTATATAATTGTTGGGAAAATAAATTAGTTAAACACTACTCATGTATACATTTATGGCCGAGACACCTAACCATACAAGCTTGGGGATTTCATATTCATTCTAAATACTAAGAAATAATGTAATTGCATCTCCATACATTTTTTCATAGAATTAAATTATTTTAATTTAACTATCATTTAATGTTTTATCTCCATAAAATTATAATATTATTAAATGGTAAAGTTAAAGTGGCGGAGAAAAGATACTTTATGAAGGTCTTTTTGATTGATTGGTTGATCCTTTATATTTTTTGATTCAAACATCCATTTCACCTTAACATTACCTCTTTATAATAACATTCATCCATTCATTCATTATTTATTAATTTATAATGTTTTTTTATAAAAAATTAAATTGGAAAGTAATACCTCCTAATTGACATGTATTTTTACAAGATCAAACAAAAATTCTATGAACATTCCAATAACAAGTTCGACTATGTTAACATCCATATCATGAAGACAGAAAAGATGATTAGTGCACAACTCAAGAGATACAAGAATCCCCAATCTCAAATAAAATATTGGATTTTTTTTGTTTTGATGAATATATCCTTTGATATTGTACACTTTACTCGGAGAAAAAAGGTTATTAGTAGGTGCTGATATACATAAATAAAAATAATATATACCCTATAGAATTTTCGTAAATAAAAGGTATCATTATCTTCCTAATTCATATTTCACAACAAAATTCTGAAAAAAATTTATTACCTATACCAAAGAAAACTATTGAGGGGAATTACTTTCCTCAATGTTGGGGGGTCTTCACGTAGTGGCTAGTGTTGTGTGGTTTCTTCTCTTTGATTCCTTCCCATAACATTCTATAACAACCCAGACTATGAATTATGTTTTTTTCTAGAGAATCTATTAATGTCTGATTATCATCTATTTTATTATCATTAACACCATTTTCATTTCAATTCTCAAAATATGTTTGGGATGAAAATCTATAACCCACAGCTCTATCACAGCCTTATTGTTATGACCGCTTAAATTCCACTAAAAGTAGTCATTCCTCAGGTACAACGGATGGTGATTCAATTGCCTAAATCAAATAAAAAATATAGTAAAATAATTAATCATTGTTATGTAATTATTATTTAAATAAGAACAAAATTTTAATTATGCCATACTTACAGATTATTCCCATTATTTTTGTGTTTTTTATTCTATTTTTAATCCAGTTTTATTTACACAAACCTTCTTCCAAAACACATGATGTGGGATTGAACTAGATTTGGATTTTTTTTCATAAAAATATATATTAAAAAGGAATATAATTAACATATTTTTTTTATACCACAAAAAGTATTGCTATATATATTAAATACACACAATTTTTTTATGTGAAGGGTACCCAATCCATTCTATACAAAATGGGTTTTTTGTCCAGTTTGTATTATTCTTTTTTTAGCACTTGTTTTCTATTTTAAAAATTAATAATTCTTAATCAAAGTGATTAATATTAATGTTTTTAAAAAATGTATTACTCGTCACAATATTTTGGAAAAGATGCCTCCTCTAGATAACTAATAAATGAATTCCACATTTTTTGGTTTATCATGTGTGAATATATCAATAGTGGTTGTAGGATTACCTTCCCGTTAACATCCTTGAGATGATTCTTTTTAATAATTATCTTAAATCATCTATGAATCTTTCCTATAACCATTAATAAAAAATTAATTCAGTATTCATCGTTTATAAATTCACTATAGAATGGATAATTAATATCAAATAAACATTTCATTTTTTTCTATAGTAACATAACAATAGTGTGTCATATTGTTTCCATAATATCTTCCCAAATTAGTGGCTTGACTATTGGAATAATATTGTTCCATGTATCTACATTGAATGAAATTTGCAATCATGTTATGATGCCAATATAACTAAGGAAAATGGTCTTGTTGGGTTTAACATACGGGCCACATGCATTCCATCCAACCTCAAATTTGATTCCCCAACTTATTACATTAATAATTTGTGTTGAAACTATCATACTATGTGGCTTATTTTTTTTGGGACATAGTTTATTCACCTACTACCATTTCCTTAGATTCAGAATCAAAAATATGTTTTTCTTTTGGATTGGTAGCATCCGAATTTGCAGAAACTTTTTATTTCTCTATATTGGCAGTATCATCTTGTTGAGAAACATGTTATTACTCTACATTAAGAGTGTCAAAAATTTGAGAAATTTGTTATTCCTTTGGATTGGTAGCAACAAAATGTATTTAATCCATTATCTATAGAATTTGTGGAAAAATTAATTTATATTATTTAAATGTAGCAGTGAACAAATAATAATATGATGTAACGAAATGTATATTTAAAAATATTACCCGATGATTGAAATCTATTTTTTTAATTAAATGTTCACGGTATTTCACCTTTTAATAAGGTTTCCAAATACCATAATGATGTTATTTTATTACATAATGGATCTTATAAACATTAGGACCACCATGAATATATTTTATATTCCAATGAAAGGTTTATAGTCATCTGAACTGAAATAAAAACCATTAGCAGTTTTGGTTGATAACAAAACATTTTACCAGTTCCTGGTTGGAGGAAATATAACATAAAATATTGTTATTGTGTGCAATTACATCATAAATGGTATATCTTTGTACCATTACTTACTGAAATTTAGTTTCACCAATCCCAGTTCAACAATTTTAACAACTCGCTTTTTATTAAACTACTGTAATTGAAAAATTGGCACTTGAAATGTTGTATAATCGGACTACCATATTTGTTCAATGATTCCAAAATATGCCATATTTACATAAATTGAATTTTTATCTGTGGTAACAGATACATGAATCACTTCAACCACCAGTGTAACTCCTCTATTTTTCACGGTACTTCATTCACTATGTTACATTGGAAGGAACATATAACTATTAATTACATAAGCATAATAAGATAATAGATCCAAAAATGGATATTTCTCCATCCATCGAAGTACTAATGAATGTTTGTCCATATTTCCAATTGAATCCTTAAAAATGCGATCTTGAAACCATCCAATAAACTATCGATTATGTGTATTTGATATCCTTTTTTCAGACCATGATGAATTCAAATGCCTAATAATTACATTGTGTGATTCAACATATGGAGAAACCTATAAACTATTATAAAAAACATAAAGTTTAGATTTTTCCCATTAAATTATAGCAATTATGAAAAAATATATTCTATAAATTCATCCATAGGTTACCCTCTGTGATGAGATTTTGTTAACTAATGATTTCCACATCGTAATGGTGGTCAGTATAGAAATCAAGGTTTCCTCAATAAAGTATCACTCCACAGTACAACCTTTTCATATAATTTTATTTTTTGGATTACATTTCAAAATATTTATATATCATTTAATGTGGTAAAATAATATAATTATAAAGGACCACATAGCCATATATATATAACCAATTAAACAATCAAGGGATCTATTATATATTGAAAGACCCCGGGACACCCTGAGAGGGGAGGGGTGAATCAGGGTGACAACTTTTTCTTCTTAAAGTTGTGGATCTTGTTCCCACGTTGGTAGGAACTTCTTGAACCTGTAAGATGAAAAAGATAAAAAAGCAAACATGCACATACACAGAGAAGACATAGCCCTTTTTACTTGGTTCACCACTAAGGGCTACATCCAAGGAGCATACGCTGACAAGTTGTCGGTCGTACCAAAAACCACTAAGCTTCACTAGCTGGAGATTACAATTGTTCCGGCACAGTCACTCTGTCCCAGGCTCACTGCCTTTACAAAGGTTCTGAGATAGCTCACTGCTTCCCTCGGGTCACTCCCGTTGACTCCCCCTGGCTCACTACTATTGGTGAAGTCACACTCATTTTATAGACGTGAAGGTATCTTCAATTGATAGTCATGAAGTTCATTGCCTCCTGTTCAGCATGAGACTTTTCTTGCATCAGAGTCCTAATTTTAATGCTCTGTTAAGATCCAAATTCCAACCACTGATGAATACCCCCTTTTCCCTTGTCCACAGGGCAAACAACCTTTGGAAAAGGCCTTCGCAAAGTACCCTACTTCGCAAGGCTCCCAATATTGCAAAGCTCAAAAAAGCCTTCGCGGAGCCCCTACCATTTCGCGAAGCTCAATCGCGAAGCTCAATCGCGAAGCACTCTCGCGATGCTCCAGCCTTCGCAATGCTTGGCTATCACAAAGCTCCTGCCTCTTCATGAAGCTCCCTGAGCCAACGCGGGGCGCACGTCTTTCGCGGAGCTAGAATAGCCACTGTGAAGCTCCTCTTTCGTGAAGCACGCTGCCTTCGCGAGAGACCTCTGCGAACCGAGAGCAAAGGAATTTCACTGAAATTCTCTCTACTTCTCTTGAGGGGGTCGGCCTCTATTTATAGGCAATTCCACCGACCCTTGACCCTTCTGCGCGTAGTCAGCGCCACGTCAGCTCAAATCATGAAGCTCCGAAGTTCCCGCCGGAATTCTGTCCAAATCGCGAAGCACCACAGAAATTTTCCGTTCGCGAAGCTTGACGTAATCGCGAAGAATCACCGTCAACATTCCTTCACGCCTTCGCCGCGAAGCTCCCTCACAAAGACCTTCTCCGCTGCGATGCGCTTCAGCCTCTTCCATTCGTGAAACTTGACATAATCGTGAAGACTCACCACCTACATTCTTCTGGTCTTCGCGATTTACAAACCATGAATCCTATCATCGCGAAATTCATGCCTTTTCCATATAAAATCGTGATCTTCATGGAAATACTATTTTCGCAATGCTCACCAAATTCCAAATTTTGGACCCCAAAAATTTGGCAAACACTGGGAAATGGCGCCACCTTTAAAACTGTTGTATGCTTGAACGGTATGATCTCTTTGCCGGTACATGATCTGAACTTCCATTGGTGATTGACAACAAACACAAACCACACTCCAAATCATGCATAAAAGACCATGGTTCCAACAATCTCCCCCTTTGGGTTTGTTGGCAATCAGAAGAAAAGTTCAACAGATCTCCATCAATGTGAAAACCAAAAAAAAACGCAGGAATCAACCCGGACAACACTCTAAGTATATGTGAGCAATGCTCGGTGTAGAAAAAAATAGAGGAGGCTTGAATTGGGTTCCACTGTTTTCCATCTCATTCTTCTCATCACAGAAGTCGCCTGAATTTTTTCCTTCTCCTTTCTCCCCCATTGACAATAAATCCAAAGACCAGTAAATTTTTTTCCACGTTCAGCTTAAACCATACTCCCCCTGGATAGTATATCCCCCATAAACCTGCATCATATCCATAAACAGATTAAAAAATTTATATCAAATGGGGAGAGGGGAATTCTGTAACCTCCTTATGCACTGGGAGGTGGTCAAACACCGAGGTTCAGCCGATGCTTCCCAAACGCAGCTGCTGACAGTGGCTTTGTCAGGATATCAGCCACTTGCTCATCTGTTACCACATGATCCAATCTAATCATGCTTTGCTCACCTTTCTCTTTGATAAATTGATACCTGATTTCAATGTGTTTTGTACAAGAATGCTGAACAGGATTCTTCGTAAGATCAATTTCACTCTTATTGTCACAGTAAATCACCATTGGTTGTGTCACCTCATCGCCAATGTCAGTTAATTGCTGCTTCATCCAGAGCAATTGAGTGCATGCCTTTGTGGCAGAGATATACTCAGCTTCAGCAGTACTAAGAGAAGTACCTTCTTGTTTCATGCTCAACCAGCAAACACATTTCTGCCCAATATAGAAAGCTCCACCACTAGTGGACTTTCTGTCTACTACATCACCAGCCCAGTCAGCATCAGAAAAAGATGATAATTCACTTTCCCTTCCTACAGCAAAAAATAACCCGAAGTTATGTGTACCTTGAATGTACCTCATGATTCTTTTTACGGCTGCCATATGTTCCTCCTTTGGATTACTCTGAAATCGGGCCGCAAGGCAAGTTTCAAAGACAATATCTGGCCTTGTCGATGTCAGGTACAGTAGGCTTCCAATGATCCTCATGTACATGGTGGGATCAACAGAGTTCCCATCCTCATGTTTTCCAAGTTTAGTTCCAACTGCAATCGGAGTTGAAATTGGTTTGGAGTCTTGCATATTGAACTTCTTCAGCAGCTCTCTTGCATATTTTTCCTGAGAAATGAATGTGTATTCCGTCTTTTGAATCACTTGCAGCCCCAAGAAATATGTGAGCTCCCCAATCATAGACATTTCAAATTCTGATTTCATGTGATTGGAAAATTCATCCACTGATTTCTGCCTGCTGCCACCAAATATGAAATCATCAACGTAGACAAGAACCATGAATTGATCTTTTGGAGAATTCTTCACATAGAGACTGTGATCAACTCCTCCTCTTTTGAATTCCAACTTCTTGAGATATGAGTCCAGCCGTGAGTACCATGCCCGTGGTGCCTGATTCAAACCATATAGAGCATTCTTTAGTTTGTAGACCTTTGTTTCATTAGTACCCAAAACAAAGCTCACTGGTTGTTCAATGTAGACTTCTTCTTCGAGTACACCATTCAAGAATGCTGTCTTAACGTCCATTTGATATACTTTATATCCCCTTTGGAGTGCCATGGCAAGGAAAAGCCTGATTGACTCCAGTCTAGCCACTGGAGCAAAGGTTTCCTCAACATCAATGCCTTCAATCTAGGAGTATCCTTTACATACCAGTCGTGCCTTGTTTCTGATAACACTTCCATGCTCATCAAACTTATTTTTGAAGATCCATTTGGTACCAATCACATTGTGAACTTCGGGTCTCTGGACAAGATCCCATGTCTGATTCTTGTCAATCTGATCTAATTCATCATTCATGGATTTCACCCAAGATTTATCTTTTGCAGCTTCTTCGAATGAGGATGGATCTACAACTGATAGAAATGCAGATTGCGTGGTATTCCTCATTCTTCTTGTTTGAGTGGGTGCACTCCTGTCCCCAATTATGTTGGATGGATCAATCTCAGCTCTTCGATTTCTCCTGCGAGGTTTAGTAGTATTCTCTTCAGCCATATTTTCTTCTTCAGATTCATCTTCTGAGTCAACATCATGATGTGACTGCTGAGTGTTTTGAACAGCTTCCTCTATTTCTGCATTTTTATTTTCTTCACGTTCACATTTTTCCTGACTTTCTATCACATCAGCATATGACGTCCTTGAAGCATTTGTGGTTTTCTCTTCAATTATCTTAACATCATTGCTTTCCACAATCCTTCCCAAACACTTGTTGAAACATTTGTAGGCTTTGTTGTTCATTGAGTAACCAAGGAAAATTCCTTCATCTGCATTGTCGCCATATTTCCCTTGATTTCCTTCTTTGTTCCTGATGAAGCACTTACTTCCAAAGACACGAAAGTATTTTAGAGAAGGCTTCCATCCATGCCACAATTCATATGGTGTCTTCATCTCACCCATATAAAGTCCTGTTCGATTTTGAATGTACACTGCAGCTTGAAGAGCCTCTTTCCAGTAATGTCGTGGAATACGACTCTCAATCAGCATAGTTCGTGCCATGTTGTTCACCTGTCAATTCCTACATTCAACAACTCCATTTTGTTGTGGAGTTCTCACAGCAGCTACCTCATGTTGTATCCCATGCTTCTCTAGATAATTCTCAAATTCAATGGACGTGTATTCTCCTCCATTGTCAGATCGCAACACTTTGATTGTTTGTCCAGTATCATTCTTGGTGACTCGCCGATATGTTTTCATGCAGTCAAGGACTTGTCGTTTCCTGTGAATGACCATCACACATCCCATTATACTGTAATAATCTATGAAAAGGACAAAGTACCTTTCTCCATGAGTTCTGACAACATTTATTGGCCCACAAACATCTATGTGAATCAGATCAAGAAGGTGTGACGCTCTTTTCATCTTTGGATGATATGAACTGCAGACCAGCTTCCCACGAATACAAGCATCACAAGTGTTTTCACGCTCACGCTTCAGGTTGAGAATGTCCATGACAATTCTCAATTTTGATATTTTCTCCTTGTCTTGTTGATTGATGTGTCCCAGTCTCCGATGCCACAAATTTGTTTCTTCTTCAACAGTCATGTAACATACATTTTCTTCACTATCAACATGATACAAGTTGCCTTCTGTTCTGCATCCCTTCATAAGTGAATTGCCAGTCTTTCCCTTGATAGTGCAGCCTTTCTGATTAAATGTGACTATAAGTCTTGAGTCACAGTGTTGACTCACGCTGAGGAGATTATGACGTAGGCCATCTACATAAAGGACTTCAGTCTTCTTTAGTTCTCCGTTACCTAATTCGGTACTTCCACTCCCTTTGATTTTCAGAGCCCCATCATTACCAAATCTTACTGTACCATTGACATTCCTTATGATATTCGTTAGTAGGCCGGCATTACCTGTCATATGATATGAACAACTGCTATCCAGAATCCAGTTACTTTTGTTCTTTGTAGCTTTGAGGGCCACCTCTGCAAGGTTGGATTTCTCAATCTTCTTCCTTTTCACAGACAAAACTCTTCCTTTGCATTTTCTTACTAGATTTGAAGTCTCCCTTTTTGAAGAACCTTCTATGAGGCTTCTTGAAGTTTTCATCCTCACTATCTTCCTCATTGATCATTTTTAAACACTGAGAGACAATGTTCCCAACTTTTCCACAACGGAAACACTTGAGAGGTAACTTCCCTTTGAATTTCCCATTCCCCTTCTGGAACTTCTTTGCAATGAGAGAAAGAATTTCTTTTTCTTCGTCATCTTCACCGCTACTATCCATTGAGATTTTCAGTTTATCCATGGCCTTGAGTTCCATTTCCTTGCTCACCTGAGTCGTAGCATCTTCAGTTTTGACTCTCATTTCATATGCTACCAAACTGCTCAATAGATCATCTAGATAAAGTTTGGAAAGATCTCTTTCTTCAAGGGCTGACACCTTCGCATTATAAAGAGGTGGAAGTCTTCTCAATATTTTCTTTACAATATCAATGTCTTTGATTTCTTCGCCTAGACCCCGAATGGTTCCAACCACTTCAGTAATTCGATTGAAGAAAAAGTCTGCATTCTCGTCTGGATGCATCTTCAGATCATCAAATCGATTGTGCAGCACTTGTAGTTTCGCCTCTTTCACTTTGCTATCACCTTCATAAATATTCTCAAGTTTATCCCACATGGATTTTGCTGAGGTACAATTCATCACCTTTAGGTAGATCTTATCTGAAAGGGCTGTAGTGAGTGCATTCTGTGCTTTAGCATCTGCATCAAGAAGTTTCTTGTCTATTTAAGTAATAGCAAGGCCTGTTGGATCAGTGACTTGTATTCCTTGCAAAGTAGAAAAGAGAACTTCCATTCCAAGAGATCTCAGATGAGATCTCATTCTGTTCTTCCGGATATGGAAATTGCTTCCATCGAAGGGAGGGACTCCCCTGACCTTGACCACGTTTTCCATGACGAAAAAGGTCAGATTCAACACCAGCAACCTCCCTCTGATACCACTTGAAAGACCCCGGGACACCCTAAGAGGGGAGGGGTGAATCAGGGTGAAAACTTTTTCTTCTTAATGTTGTGGATCTTGTTCCCACGTTGGTAGGAACTTGTTGAAACTATAAGATGAAAAAGATCAAAAAGCAAACATGCACATACACAGAGAAGACATAGCCCTTTTTACTTGGTTCACCACTAAGGGCTACGTCCAAGGAGCATACTCCGACAAGTTGTCGGTCGTACCAAAAACCACTAAGCTTCAGTAGCTGGAGATTACAATTTTTCGGGCATAGTCACTCTGTCCCAGGCTCACTGCCTTTACAAAGGTTCTGTGATAGCTCATTGCTTCCCTCGGGTCACTCCTGTTGACTCCCCCTAGCTCACTACTGTTGGTGAAGTCACACTCAGTTTATAGACGTGAAGGTCTCTTCAATTGATAGTCATGAAGTTCATTGTCTCCTATTCAGCATGAGACTTTGCTTGCATCAGAGTCCTGGTTTTAATGCTCTGTTAAGATCCAAATTCCAACCACTGATGAATACCCCCTTTTCCCTTGTCCACAGGGCAAACAACCTTTGGAAAAGGCCTTCGCAAAGTACCCTACTTCACGAGGCTCCCAATATTGCAAAGCTCAAACAAGCCTTCGCAGAGCCCCTGCCATTTTGCAAAGCTCAATCGCGAAGCACTCTCGCGATGCTCCAGCCTTCGCAATGCTTGGCTATCGTGAAGCTCCTGCCACTTCGCGAAGCTCCCTGAGCCAACGCGGGGCACACGTCTTTCACGGAGCTAGAATAGCCGCCGCGAAGAACCTCTTTCGTGAAGCATGTTGCCTTCGCGAGAGACCTTTGCGAACCGAGAGCAAAAGACTTTCTCTGAAATTCTCTCTACTTCTCTTGAGGGGGTCGGCCTCTATTTATTGGCGATCCCACTGACCCTCAACCCTTCCGCGCGAAGTCAGCACCACGTCAGCTCAAATCGTGAAGCTCCGAAGTTCCCGCCGGAATTCTGTCCAAATCGCGAAGCACCACGTCAATTTTCTATTCGCAGAGCATGACATAATTGCGAAGAATCACCGTAAACATTCCTTCGTGCCTTCGCCGCAAAACTCCCTCGCAAATCCCTTCTCCGCCGTGATGCGCTTCAGCCTCTGCCGTTCTCGAAGCATGATGTAATCACGAAGACTCACCGCCTACATTCTTCTGGTCTTCGCGATTTCCAAAACATGAATCCTATCATCGAGAAATTCATGCCTTTTCCATATTAAATCGTGATCTTCATGGAAATCCTATTTTCGCGATGCTCACCAAATTCCAAATTTTGGACCCCAAAAATTTGGCAAACACTGGGAAACAACGCCACCTTCACAACTGTTGTCTGCTTGAACGGTATGATCTCTTTGCTGGTACACGATCCGAACTTTCATTGATGATTGAAAACAAACACAAACCACACTCCAAATCATGCATAGAAGACCATGGTTCCAACATATCATACATTTAAAGAGGGGATAAAATCTCTAATTAGCATAATATGATAGACTTTTACTTGTACATAGTTGGAAAATTAACCTTGTTTATCACTTTAAAACATATATTTTTGAAAAATAAACATATCTGGGTTAATTTATGACGAACAACCATAGGAAAAATCATAAAAAAATATAAAATAATTACATTTTTCAACAAAAAATTCCAGTCATGTCATTTCATGCCCTTTAAATTTATATCAATCAATTACAAAATATTTTTTATATTTATTAAATACCCATATAAAACATTTACATAATTTAGAAATTTAAAAAATTGATATATTTGTTAACTAGAAATATTGTTAGAAATTCAAGGAAGAAAAGAATATCTTTCACTATTCCCTAGAACCAAATCTTCCTATATCCCCATATCATTCATGTCTAGCCTATCCTTAAAACCATCATTCATTTTTCTGGGTAAATTTAGTAAGGTACCAATGAAAATATCACACATATTTTTTCCACAAAAATGAAATCAAGAAAATGTATCATGAGCATACAATTATTGCATGACAATTCAAAAAATAATCTCTCTTTTCAAGTAGTCATTGTATTTTTTATAAATTTTTTTTACCAAAATCAATATCTATATCTTTTTCTTTATTAAACCATTGATCACCTATTATTTGATACAATATCGCTCCTTCTTATAAATTAAAATAAAATGATAAGTCCCATGATCGAAATTTATGTTTTCAATGTATAAATTTTTTATTTTCTTAGAATATAGTCTTTGATGAATTTTTAAACCTAATCACATGTGTAACTTTTTCATAAATTGGACACCATTTAGTTCCTTTATTTTTATATCCTTAAAAATTTACAGAAGTAGAAAATTCATTAATCATCTCATAGAACATGACCCTCAATGTAAAATATTAATTTATATAACCATTATAAAACATAACACCAAAATCCCACAATAATTTTGAATATTTGTCCAATGGATACAGATATATATAAATATCATTACCTGGTTGTTTTATTCATGATATATATTGATACAACATAATTTATTTCTACTTCATGCATAATCATGATGGAAGTTTATAATTTAGCAACATAAATATTGATGTATTGGGAGTGCGTCTTTCAAAATCAAAAGAATTCACTCCATCTATAGATAGTTCAAGATTAGGGTTTATCAAATCATTTCTTCTTCTAGAATACTGATGATAAATTTTGTTTTATTGAAGATAGTCTAATGGGTAATGATGTTTCCTATCATGATTTCTTGTATCTTTTTTCCACATGAATTTCCATACAATCTCCTCGCTTCTATATAGAATCCTAATCGGTGGAATGAATTGAAATAATCATACAACATTAAAATGAATAGATTCTTTATTCTTGTATCAAGACACACCACACATTGGGAGTTTCTTTAGTTATTCATAGTACTTGATAAATAGTATACAATCATTTGGATATGAATGTATTAATTCTAATATCACACCCATTAAACAAATAATTTTTTTAGTATAATATTTTATATATAGAATTTCATTATCTTATGGAAGGATATAATTCTACAGATCAAGTAGTTTAGTAAAGTTGTTTTTACTACATTTGATTATATCTTTTATATTATATATATTCATTATGGACTAAAATGTTGTCTTTTTAGTACAATAAACATAAAACGTCATCTTTTCATGAATCTTTAACATCTGAAACAATTTTTTTCAATGATGAAGTTCATCTTAAATTGTCATTTAAATTTCATTAATTTGATCTTCATCATCATTCTCTCATGTAATTATATCTTTGACACGATCTTAATTATTATTCTAAATTGTAATCATATTAGTCAATCTATAAAATGTAGTGCTTTCCCATTAACTAGATACATTCAGTTTTTTCCTTTGTTTAGAAAAGAATTTACTAATTTTATCTATTCGAGGATAGATATGGTGTTTTTTCAACTCTTCTGGACTAATTAAAATTGAATATAAATAGTATCTACATTGAAAAAGGATTTTATAAGGATCTTATTCATGATCTTTTTAAAACTAGATGAACTATTTAACCACTTCCTCATAATTTTTTCATATGAATAGAATCAATCAATTTTAGATTTATATCCCACCCATTTGATTTAGTAATTTTTTTATTTAAAAATATAAATAAATTCATAGAAATTAGTGGATTATTATAATTAATGTAAATTACGAAAAAATAATTTAAGATATATAAGTCCATTTTTCTATGATAATAAGATTCAAATGATGCATATTGAAATTGTTCGATAGTGGTGAAAATCATTGAATGAAGGGAATGTGTGATATCTATAAACTTATAAATAATCCAATTAAATTTTCATTTATTGTAAAAAAAGATATTGTCGATGGTTTCTATAAATTTTCTAAGAGTTGATACAGAAAGAGGGAGGTGTTGGTGTTTATTCTATTCTTAACTTCGTACCTAGTAGTCCAGGCGGTGCTTTTGTGATGGGATTATTAAGAACCAAATTCAATGATCTTTTTGGGATAATGAAATCATTTATAGGGGACCTCAAGCAAAAAAAAATTGATGAAATTATTTAATTTAAATATTTGAACTATATGTATCAGGTTGGGGTTTTCAAGATACTAGAAAAACTGAAAAACAATCTAAGTGGTGTTTTATGATTTTTTGAAATTTAAATAATTTTGAGGGCTATGATCAATCCTCAGTGCACGAAACAAAAAAATTTATTAGGGAGGTAAGGGAAAACCAACTTCAACATAAGTTGATTATGTGTCCTAGTGTGATCAGAATAAATCCTTATGTAAAAATAATTATTGGAGTATAATCCTAATAACCTGGGATCACCTAAAACTAATATTTAGCATCATTGGAACCAACTGAGAGGATAAAATATAGAAAAATGTTAGTGGAAACTATGAGTGATGTTTAAAATGACAGAACCATATATGGATTATTTGAATACTATTCATGATTCTAATTTTAGGTGTGAAAGGAAGTCTAAGTAATGTATTAAATATATTTCTGCGAGTCTCCATAAATTGGGAAATGGTTTAAATAAAATGTTTTGTCTGTATAAATTAAATTAATCAATAAATTAAACGTTAATAAGATAAAAATGACAACATAAAGAATTCCCATGGTTGTTGGAATGAGTGCTTGTGGGGTCAATAGAAATAATGAACTGAAAACAAATACCCACTTATAATTAGAAACAAGGTTAGAATGAGAGACAAAGGATTCCTTAATGGGCTCAGAAGGGTGAACAAACTACTTTGAGTAAAAAAATTCAGAATTGGGGAACTCAAAATTAAAATGTAGGTGAATTGAGTGAACCTGAAAATTTTTCTGTTATGAGTTCCCCAGATACTTTTGGTAGAGATCAAAACATACCTACATCTCTATGGGGATGCAAAAATATATTACCTTTTAGTAAGGGTTGGGTGAATGATTCATGTTGTTTGGGTGCTTCATCACATGATGGAGACTGGAAAACACACCACATCATACAAAGACAAGGAATTTAAATGGTTATTATCCAATAAAAGGAATGCTTTTTGAAACTCGACAATGTTTGGACACATTCATTTCAGAAGAATATGAAATTATTTTGTATGTTGAATCTATGATTAAAGATCAACTAATGATGAGTAGAAATGATCACATACCTCATGTTTTGAAAGGTTCGGTTCATCTGAGAAGATTGAGGGGTAGTGACTGCTGAGATCAGCTTTTATGATACCTTGAATGACATAAGGAAGTGAGTTCTGTTAATTTTGAATTTATATTACTGGGAAGGCTTTTGTCATCTATTTCCAAAAATCACCGATAAAGTTGAATTTTATCGGTGAAATATAAATAAGTTCATATAAAACATATCTTTGTCGACATTAAATTAGTACTAATAAATATATACCATTATCATATCCAATTTATCACTGATAAAGATAGTTTTTATAAGTGCATATTTTTTAGAACACATTAAATCGATATTTATCAATGGTTTTTTATGTACTGATAAAAACTATTTAAATGAAAATAAAAAAATTTAAAATTAATTTATAAAAAATGAATAAATAATAAAAAAAGTAAAAACATAATATTATTACTGAATTTATAATCTAAAATTCATGAATGTTAAAAAGAACTGAAATTAAATAGTTACAAATAAATTGACAAAAAAAATTATAAAAAATGGAATTGTTTTAATTATTTATGAATGAACCCAAATCTTCTTTTTTGGAATGTTTTTATTTTCTAGTCATTTTTTAGAAAAAATAGATTTTTCTGGAAATTTCTTAAGTACACACTGGGTACTTTATGATTACACACCGTGTACTAGGTTACAACAGGTAGTCGTGTGATGGTCGTGTCACTACCATGAACATGGCCGTGTGTTGTGACATGGAGACCACATAATGCGGGGTTGGTTAAGGAAAGTACACACCGTGTACTTTTAAAGCACACGTCGTGTACTTTATTTTTTTTATTAAACGCACCGGGGTTGCGTCTGACGGACAGAACCATCTCTTTCTTGGTCTGGTTCAACTGAGAGAGGCTATACAGTGGCAGAACTTCTCCGAGCCCCAGATCGAGAAATCGTTCTCCGAATCGACTGATGTCGATTCTGTTTGGATCAACTTGGTAAGATCTTCCTTCTCCTAGAGGTTCATTTCTTGATTCCTTTTCTTTCTCAAGTTATCTTCGGTTGAGAGTTTTTATAATTTGTTGTAGATCTACGGTGTTCTTGGGAGAATCAGGGATCGAGGTTCACATGTAACGATCCTACAACACCAAGGAAGGTGTTTTGTGCCTTTTGTAGAAAGTCTTTGAGTTATATATTAAAAATTTCCCAATATCGTTGAACAGGGAATTGTGCGTTTTCTGTTTTAGCCATGTTAATTTCCTACTATTCTTGTATGCTTGAATAGAGGTTAATTGAATTTGAATAGGGTTAATTTCTATGTCTTGGAAGTGTTTTCCCATGCATGTTTTGTTTATGACCATTTGGTCCTACTTAGCCTATAAGGCTGCCTTGTTTTTCACCATGCATAGTACTATTGGATAGAGTGTTTGTTTATTTGGAATTCTCTTATGCTATATACTATTAGCCAAGTAGTTAATGAGGTAAAATTTGGTCGTATCACAATTTTGTGCTCGTTTGACATACACAGGGTTGTGAGAACCTTGTGTAGTAGACCATAGGAAGAATGGACGTAATGGATTCTCCATAGTGTCTGTTTTTACTTTTACAATATGAGATCATATAGGTAATTGACTTATGTGATTCCTCAGAGTGTTTTTAGTTCCTCAATGTGGGATATAGGAGGAATTCGGCATAATTTCTTTCCCAAAGAACCTTATTGTCACCAATACGAGACTATAGGGGGAATTGACAGTGAGTGCTTCTCGAGAGAGTCTATACTAAAGTTGAACCAGAGGGGTTAAACTGTGTGTACTTCCTAGAGGGTTGCTTGTATTTTCTAGGTAAGACCAGAGGGTATTAGGTTGGGAGTACATCCTAGAGGGTTACCTTATTGTGATTATCTCCTCACATGCTATGTGGAACTGAATGCTTTGAAACTGTAGCATTGATTACTTTTGACTACTTCCTTTTTTACTACTTCTCTTTGCTTATTTCCTTACATATATATTCCCTGACTGTTAGGAACAGATCTCATGGTGGTTGCCTACTGAGATGTATTTTCACAACCTATTTGGGTTATTCTTTTGGTCACAAACAAATTATATTTTTGCAGTTATAGATATGGGCAAGCACCCTCCAACATCAGGTACTTGACTGGTGTGGAGCTGGAGATCATGGGACCAAGCTGAGGCTTGCAATGATGAGGAGTTTTATCTTCATTATTTTATAATTTGGTTTAGTACTGTATTTCCTCATTGTGGTGTGTTTGGTTCTTTTCCTAGACATATGTATCATGCATAATTTTATATAAGTGATCCAGTTTTATATTTCTTTTCGTCTTTCACTATATACTATTGTATGGTATTAATACTACTTCTGCTATTGCCATCTGTTTTGTTTCCACTGTGTCACTCTACCAATGAGGGCATTGTTTCCCCACTATCATACCCAAGGCCCTCACTGCTAGTCGGAAACCACTAGAATTCGGGGAAATGTGCTTGAGGCCATTGACCAACCGAGTATAGGGAACCTCTTGGCGGCTTCCAGAACCAAGATGTTACAAAGTGGTATCAAAGGGGTTATTTTCTTCTCGACATACTATTTGAAGAGTATCATCAGGGATAAGATAGAAATAGGTACTTGGTAAAATGTTGTGCCTAGGAGTAGCTAACCCGTGTATAGGTAATAGCCAATTTAGCTCATTTATTACAATTTTCTGATTTTAATGTTTTACGGTTGATTTGATTTCACCGTTGGGGGATTCACATGTTCTGTAATGTTATTTTTGATATTATTGAGGTATTATTTCTGTTGAAACCTGAAGAGAAGAGGGTATTCCATCTCATGCATCATATATGCACTTTCTAGAAATCACAGTTCATGCTTTCTTTCCATGTTATTTAGGATTCATTAGAGATCGCATGTTGTTGTGATAGATATTGTTATAGATATGCATGTTGGTGTGATAGATGCCTTGATATAATACCTTCTTTTTAATAGGGTATTTATTGTGTATGGTTTTTTTAATGATTGTCAAAATTTGGTTCTTGAGGTCTTATGGGCCCTTGTGGATCAGAATTTGGTGGATCATTTCCTTGTTTTTTCTTGTATATGACATGTAAGAGATGCCAAGAATTTATTCACAGGGAGTATGGGCCCTCACAGATTGGAATTTGGAACTTTAATGTTTGTTTCAGTGTTTTTTGGGTGTTCAGAGTAGTTTCTGAGGCTTACAGTCTCAAAAAACATGAATACATGGCATTTAGTTTTAAATACACACCTTGTGTTCTTCTGTTTGGGAAGAAACTATTTTTATTATGTACACGTCGTTTACTCAATGTACACGTTGTGTAGCCTCTAAATATGTCACTGGCCATGTGGGTATAGACACGGGGTTAGAACAATTTTTTTTGGGACACACCGTGTAGCAGACATACAGACTGCGTGTTTAGACCACGTGTCTACCTGTGTGACTAATGACACTTATGGATAAAAACTCAAGAATACACTCCATGTCAGCCATTAACACCGAGTTTAGTGTAATCCTTGGAATCCGACCATGTAACTAAAAACACGGGTCAGTAAAATCCTTTTTTACACATTGTGTCCTTCCGGAACCCGCCGTGTAGAGTGACTCGTGTATCTCTCTATGTCACTAAGAACACGGGTCGGTGAAACTCGTCCAGTACATTTCGTGTATGACATAAACACTCCGTTTAGTCCTATTATAGTAGAACCATGTATCTTAGTCATATAGAAGGACTCAGGCATGGTAAGAGGATTCAAGTATGAGTTGTCTGTTAGGACAACATGTCGTGTGTTTGGGGTGTTACATAGCCTATTTTGGTAGAAGTACATGCCCATGTGGAAGGCTTAAAGAAACACATTGTGTAGTTAAGTATCCACGCTGTGTATCCATGTTTTTCAAATCTAGAATGTTTTCTTCCTCCCATTCCCTACATAATATTTTAGTTTTAAGTCCTTGATAATCTTGATCAAAGGTGTGACTTTGACCTTACAGAGTCATGCCACCAGGGTAGTGTTCAGACGTCGGACTTGGCTATTCAAGGACTTCCAGCATATCCTCTAGTTCAGTCAGCCCTGGCACCATCCGTCATTCCAAACACTTGTGTTAATTCACAGTTCCTAGAGGGATTCATGAGGTTCATGTAGACCTTCCACTGATTACCGCATCTTGACCCTTCTATGGCATAGCTGACGTGGTTTTTCCAGCTGCTGTATCCTCCCACCTTCACAGGGGAATGAGGACCTCAGGCTACAGATTCATGGTTAGAAGCCATGATTTCTATCTTCGAGCATCTGGAGACACCTCTAGAGAGTAGGGTCAATCTTGTGGCATATATGCTTTGGGATTCCACCAAGAGATGGTGGGACGTGATCTCACAGGCGGTATGCTAGCATGATATGGTTTGAGATGTGTACTAGCATGCCTTCTATGACTACATCTGTCCAAATACTATGACGGCCAATCGATCCCGGGAGTTCATGAGTCTAGAGCAGGGTACTCTTTCTGTTATGGAGTATTCTTCTCGATTCACTGAGTTGTAGTGCTTCATGAATATTCTAGGAGTAGATGAGTTATTCTTGGCAAGGAATCTTGAGGATCGCCTTAGGCAGGACATTTGATCGAAGGTGAACATATTCTGGCTGACTTCTATCACTTTTATAGTCTACTAGGCACTGATCACGGAGCGTAATCTAGGGATTCTGGAGCTGTGAGCCATGGCCGCTTGACATCTAGAGTTAGTATCCCTCTTATTGAAAGTAGGATGTTCCACATGGGGGTCTTCGCGCGGTGATCCAAATAGGGGAGACACTTCTTCGGGTAGCCAGATGGTGTGATACTGGTGCGAGAAGAGAGGGAATACGAGGCCACATTGCCTGAGAGACCAAGTTGAGTGCCGATCATGCAGCAAGATGGGTCATCTTTAGTGTTTTTGTCATTTATTCTCACCAGAAACTGGTGAAAATGGTTCTTCTATGACTCCATGTTCAGGAGCAGCACCAGCAGTTTCTCACCAGTCTTAGCACTAGAGTTCTTCTAGCCGTTCAGGCTGAGGTGGAGGTCGTGGTTGTGGTAGTCAGTTGCCAGGATTTCAGTGACAACATGGTGGATCAACAAAAAGTGATCTTCCAGGGACATAGGGCCATAGAATAGGCCAGACTTTTGAAGTGGAGCAGACCCAGTAGGAGCAGGATCCCGGACGCTCTACAGTTAGAGGTACGATTCTAGTTGCCTCAGTTTTAGCTTCTACTCTTTTCAATACATGGGCTTCCCATATCATTATATCTGATGTTGTTGTGTATAGCCTTGGGCTCTATATATTTTCTTCTCCTGATATATTGAATTTTGATACTCTATTGGGGACAAGAATGTCTAGTGTCAGGTAGTGCAAGGTGTTCCCTCTAGAGGTTGGTGGGTGTCACTTCTTATGGTACCTTTATGTCCTAGAGATGACAGGCTATGATGTCATTTTCAGAATGGACTATTTAGTTCCCTTCCTAGAATTTGTCGATTTCTATCATCGTATGGTGAGTTTCACATCATTGGAGGGTGGATCGTTTCTTCATAAGGGCGAGTGGGATGCCCATGTTTGAAGAGCAGGGCCAGACCATCATGGGTTCGGAGTAGTTACATCCTAGTTTGCTAGCCTATATTTGGATGACCATGGGACATCACATATGAACTTTCCTCAAATGGTGGATTGTTTCAGGGACATCTTTCATGATGAATTTTCAGGTTCTCCTCTAGAGTGAGAGGGTTACTTTTTTATCGATCTTGTTCCATGGGGAGCACAATTGTCCATTCCTCCTTATATAATTTCTACACCTAAGTTATAGGAGCTCAATAAGAAGTTAGAGGATTTGCAGGCAAAGGGTTTTATCTAACCCAACACTTCTCCTTGGGGTTATCCTATCTTGTTTGTAATGAATCAGACAGTACCCTCAGACATTGTGTGGATTATTAGAAGTTGAACCATTTGATGGTCAAGAACTGATATCTCTTACCGAGGGTTGATAATATCTTTGATCTTCTTCGAAGATCCAGCGTGTTCTCGAGGATTGACTTCAGATCCGGTTACCATCAGTTACACGTTAGACCATTAGATATACCTCTTACAGCCTTTCAGAGCAGGTATGGTCTATACAAGTATATGGTTATGCCATTCGGTCTCACGAACTCACCTACAGTTTTCCTGGACCTGATGAACTGAGTGTTCCATCCATACATCGATTCTTTTGTGGTAGTCTTCATGGACGATATCTTGGTGTAATCTCACACTCGACACGAACATGCTACACATCTTGAGATCATTTTGAATACACTGACATATAATCAATTATATTCTAAGCTCTCTAAATTCAGATTTTGGATGAACAAAATTCACTTATAGCTTCATGTTATCCCAGAGACAGAAGTATCAGTAGACCCATATAAAGTGAGAGCAGTAGTTTCCATGGATCAGCCAAAGAATCACTTTGAGGTACTACGTTTTCTAGGTCTGGCTAGATACAACAGGAATTTGATATAAGACTTCTCACGCATATCAGTTCCCCTGACAGTCCTGAATAAGAAGGGTGAGAAGTACTAGCGGTCAGATTCTTTCGGGTTAGCATTTCGGAGTTTAAATGGTGGTTGACGTCAGCAACGATACTAGTATTTCGAGATTCAAGAAGGAGATATACTATTTACTATGATGCATCAAGTATCGGGCTGGGAGCAGTGCTTATGCAGGGCGGTGGAATCATTGGGTACAGGTCTCGGTAGTGAAGGACACATTAGAGGAACTACCCGATGCACAATCTCGAGCTGGTTGTATTTTTTCATCCCTTATGCTATTTGAGACATTATCTTCTTAGAAATAATTTTTTAGTTTTCTCCTACCAAAAAAGTATCATGTATATCTTCGCTCATCGTAAACTAAATTTGATACATTGAAGGTTGGTTGAGTACCTTCAGTCTTTTGAATTTGAGCTTGCCTACACACCTAGGAAAGGAAACACAGTAGTTGATGCATTGAGCAGGACGACTCCAATATAGGCAGTTCAGGAGGCTAGTCATGAGAGGGAGCTAATGGATCTGTTCTCTATGATGCATTTTGAGGTGCACATCAGACAGGGGAAGACTTTACTTTCTTCTGTAGTTATTACCTCTACTCTTCTTGATCGAGTCAGAATGAGGCTTCTATCTGAATCTGAAAGACTAGTCCTACGGGAAAGTGTGTTAGTAGAGGACCATATTCCTAGATGGATAGTATGCAAGGATGAGATCTTGTGTTTCATGGGCATGTATGGGTGCCTGCGACATATGCGAGGAGCTGATAAGAGACATTCATTCCTCAGTTTGGGTAGTTCATCCAGGTGCCACTAAGATGTATCATGATCTACACCATCATTATTGGTGGCCAGGTATGAAGAGAGATTTTTCTAGGTTCCTCGTGTGGTGATCCACCTTTTAGCAGGTGAAGGAAGAGCATTAGTGACCCACATGGCTTTTGCAGTAGTTACCCATTTTCGATTGGAAGTGGAATGATGTCGAAATATATTTCGTGATAGGTTTACCGAGGTCGTCCTAATATAATGATGTTTAATGGGTTGTCATTGAAAGACTCACGAATGTTTCTCACTTCTTACCAGTAAAGGAGACCCTCTGTGTTGATGAGATGGGACGATTGTACATCCATGATATAGTATGTATTACTGGAGTTCCACACTCCACTGCTTCAGACAAAGACCCATGTTTTACATCTCAGGTCTGGCAGGGACATCAGAAGGCTTTGGGTACACATGTTCTTTGGGGTATATTTTACCATCCCCAGAAAAATGGCCAGAATGACTGTATGATTCAGGTTCTTGAGGATATACTTCGAGCATTCATCTTTGATTTTTGAGGTTCCTGGGAGAAGCGCATACCTCTTGTGAAGTTTTCCTACAACTTTAATTTTCAAGAAACTATTCAGATGGAACTTTATGAGGCTTTTACGGTAGTTCATGATGATCACCCTTATGATGGTTGGATGCAGGAGAGACATCTATGCTGGGACCTTGTCTTGTCCTGGAAACCACAGAGCAGATCGAGATGATTCAAAAGTGGATGGCTACTGCACAGTAATAAACAAAGTCTTATGCTGATCAGAGGAGACGACCTCTGGAGTTCGAGGTCGGGGATCCGGTTTTTCTGTGTGGCACACTGAGGTTGGGGAACAAGAGTATTAGGAGAGAGGGTAAGCTTTCACCGTGGTACGTCAGGCCATTTGAGGTTTTGGAGAGAGTCTGGCTGATTTCTTATCAGTTGCAGTTACCTCATAGGTACATGGATATTCATGATGACTTTATCATTTCATAGCTATGATGTTACATCTCAAACTCATCTCATGTTCTTCAACCTGAAGAGGTTGAGTTGGAGTTAGATTCCTCATTTCAGGAGAATCTAATATAGATTGTTGATCGAAGTGTGAAGGTTCCCCGTAGATGGTCTGTTCTTTTGGTAAAAGTGCTATGGCAGCACGGGCGAGTACAGAACGAGACATAGCAGAGGTAGGCTGATGTACGATCACAGTGGCCAGAGCTGTTTGAAGATTCTTCTTCTACAACGCCTTGATTGGGAAATTTGGATGTAAATTTATTCAAGGGGGATGTTTGTAGAAACTCAGATATTCTTTTTAGGTATGTTTTTCTTTTCTGGTAGTTTTTTTAAAAAAGTGGTTTTTAATGAAATTTCTTAAGTACACACCATGTACTTTTTCAGTACACGCCGTGTACTAGGTTATAGTAGGTTGCCGGGTGCTTTCCGTGTCACGGACTAGCACACGGTTGTGTGTGGTGACCTAGAGACTGCCTAATATGGGGGCCGGTTAAGGCAAGTACTTGTCATGTTCTTTGAATGTACACGTCAGTTACTTTATTTTATTTCATTAAACGCACTTGGGTTACATCTGACAGACAGAACTGTCTCCTTTTAGGTCTAATTTAACCGAGAGAGACTGTATGACCACAAAAATTCTCTAAGCCCTCGCTCGAGCACACGTTCTCGGAATCGACCACCATCAATTATGTTGGGATCTCCTAGTATGCTCTTCCTTCTCCTTGAGCTTCATTTCCAGATTCATCTTCTTTCTCAAGTTATCTTTTCTTGAGTGTTTTTAGCGGTTTGGTAGATCTATATTGTTCTTGGAAGATTCAAGTCATGTGGTTCATGTATAACTATCCGACAACACCGAGGTAGGTGGTTTGTGCCTTTCATTAGAAAGCCTTTGAGTTATATGTGCAAAATTACCCAATACCATTAAACAGGGTATTAAGCGTTTACTAGTTTAGCCCTGTCAATTGCCTACTATTCTTGTATACTTGAATATAGGTTAATTGAATGTGAATAGAGTTAATTGCTATGCTTTGGAATTGTTTGCCCATGCATGTTTTTTATGACCATTTAGTCCTGCTTAGCATGTTAGGATACCTTGTTTTTCACCATGCCTAGTACTGTAGGATGGAGTGTTGGTTGATCTGACATGTTGTTATGTGGTAGACTATTAACCAAGTAGTTTTTTAAGTTTACTTTGGTCGTATTACATTGTTGGGCTCGTTTGACCTACACAAGGCCGTGAGAACCTTGTGTAGTATACCATATGGAGAATGGACTTAAGGCTTATCCATAGTGTCTATTTTTTCTTTTACAATTTGAGTCCACATGGGGAATTGACGTAAGTGATTCCTCCGAGTATCTTTAGTTCCTCGACACGGGCCACAAGGGGAATGTGATTTAAGTGCATCCCCAAAGCTCCTTTTAGTCACCGATACGAGACTATAGGGGGAATTGAAGGTGAGTGCTTCCCCAAAGAGTCTATACAAAAGTTGAACCAGGGGTGTTAGAATATGTGTACTTCCCAGAGGGTTCCTTGTGTTTTATAGGTAGGACCAGAGGGGATTAGGCTGTGAGTACATCCCAGATGGTTACCTGTTTGTGATTATCTATTTATTTTCTATGTGGAACTGAATGCTTTGAAACTGTAGGATTGTTTACTTTTGAGTACTTCCTTGTTTACTGCTTCTCTTTGCTTATCACCTGCCATATATATTCATTGACTATTAGGCACAGATCTCGTGGTGGTTTCCTACTGGGATTTAGTCTCGCACCCTGTTTGGGTCATGCTTTTGGGCCCAAATAGATTTTATTGTTGCAGGTATAGATAAGGGAAAGTGCCTTTATACATCAGGTACTTGACTGATGTGGAGCTGGAGAGCATGGGACCAAGCTGAAGCTTGCGATACTGAGGAGTTTTATCTTCTTTCTTTTGTACTTTTTTTTAGTTATGTATTTCTGCATTGCCACGTGTTTGGTTGTTTTCCTTGACGTATATATCACACATCATTTTATTTATGTGCTCAAGTTGTATATTTCATTCAGTCTTCCATTGTTTACTATTGTACGGTATTAATACTACTTCCGCTATTGCTATCTATTTTTTTCCGCTATGTTACTCTGCCAATGAAGGCAAAGTTTACCCACTATCACACCCAAGACCCTCACCGCTAGTCGGCAACCACTGGTATTCGGGGAAATGCGGTTGAGGCCATGTGACCAACCGAGTTTGGGGGGCCTCTGGGTGGCTTCCGGAACCGGGACGTTACAATTTATAAATTATTAAAATTATAATAAATGAATATATTTTAAAATAAAGATAGATACATTCTCAAATTAGTATAACATGTTAAATAAGTATGTGTAAATAAATATTAGAATACTATTAAATTAAATAAAATAAAAATATATTAAAAATTAATGAATAATATTAAAAATGAATAAATAAATGTAAATAAATAAAAATATATTTTAAGAAAATAATTCACATGATTAATTACATGAATTTTAAAGACGTACAAAAATAAAGAAAATATTAAAAAATGTATTAATTAAAATAATTATATTGTTTTCAAGAAATAAAAAATATTAAAACATTGTAACTAAAATAGAATAAATATTAATCATATAAATTAAAAACTTATTAAGAATATTTAAAATTTCTAAATTATTATGTTTAGTTTAAATGATTAATTAAATGAATAGAAAAAACGTACAACAATGAAGAAAATTTTAATAAACGGGTTCAAATAAATAAATTAAACAAACTTCAAATATGAAAAAACATTACTACTTAATAAATTATATTTAATAAATTTTTATAATCTAAATTAAAAACATATTAAAATTCATAAAACATAATAAATAATTTTTTATAAATAAATATTTAAATTTTAATAAAATATAAAAATATTAAAAATTTATTAAATAAAAATTGAATAAATAAAATCAAATGAAAGAATATTAGAAATTAAATAAAAAATTAATTAAATTACAAAAAAAATTAAAAAGAGAATTCATAACATTAATTCCTATAATTACACCCACATAAAAAATGAATTGTAATGAAAAAAATAGAGAGTAGAAATTATTAAAATAACAGAATTCTGAAGAAAAAACATATTAACTATAGAAAAATATTAATAATCTAAACAAATTAATTTAATTTAATTTAATTTAAATACACACTTATATATTTAGAATGAATAAATTATAAATAAATATTATTACATTATTGGATTAAAATAGTAAAAACTATGAAAAATTAGTAAAATAATATTTACTTTCCATACATTAAAAATAAATTTAATTTAATAGAATTATTAACAACATGAACAAAAAATGGTCTTACTTAGGACGTATGTTGGAGTTCAATTTCACATCAATATTTTGTTTTCATGTAAAAATTGTGTTTTTTTGCTAAAATGTCATTTTCATGCCGAAATGGCATGGGATTCACATGGTCATTAAAAAATCATTAATATAAATTTTCATCTTAATAAAATAATTAAAACTTTAAAAATAAAAAATTTTAAATATAAGAAAATTATAAACATATTGAAAATATTAAAACATAGTAATTAAATGTGTATAAGTTTTGTAAAATGAATATATTCCAAAAATATTATATATTAATAAATAAAAAATAAAATATTATTAAATAAAATAACAATAAAATGAATAAAAAAAATTAATTAATTCAATAATTATTTTAATAAAACATAATTTGTAACAATAATTACATGAATTGCAAACACTTAAAAATCAAAAAATAAATAATGATAGTATTTCTAATTAACGATGTATGCACTATATTGATTGTGAATAAAAAAATATAACTAATTACCTAATGTTATAATTTTTAATAGTAATTAAAAATATTATAATTTATTTAATTAAATAAATATTTTAAAATGTATAAATAACTATAAAAATTGAATATATTGAATAAAAATCAAATGAATATATATATATAATGAATGAATATTAGAAATGAATAAATTGAAAAAATACAAAAAATTGAGAAATATTGAAAATGAGTAAATAATATTAAATCAATAAACATACACACATACACACATACATATGCATAGACATTCAGATACACACATACACATACACATACACATACACATACACATACACATACACATACACATAAACATACACATACACATACACATACACATACACATACACATACACATACACATACACATACACATACACATACACATACACATACACAAACACATACACATACACATACACATACACATACACATACACATACACAGACACATACACATACACATACACATACACATACACAGACACATACACATACACATACACATACACACACACATACACATACACATACACATACACATACACATACACATACACATACACATACACATAGACATACACATACACATACACATACACATTCACATACACATACACATACACATACACATACACAAACACAAACACATACACATACACATACACATACACATACACATACACATACACATACACATACACAAACACACACACATAGACATACCCATACACAAAAACATACAGAAACACATACACATACAAATACAGATACACATACACATACACCTAAACATTCACATACACATACACATAAACATACACTTATACGTAAACATACACATACACATGTACATGAACATGCACATGCACATGCACATACACATACACATACACATACACATACACATCCACATACACATACACATCCACATGCACATACACATACACCTAAACATAGACATTCACATACAATTACACATACACATAATCATTCAAATACACTTACAAAAAAAATATACATACGAATACACATACACAAACACATACAGATACACATACACCTTCACATTCACATACACATACACATACACAGACACAGACACAGACATATACACATACACATACAAATACAAATACACATACACATACACATACACAGACACATACACATACACATACACATACACACACACATACACATACACATACACATACACATACAAATACACATACACATACACAAACACAAACACATAATCATACACATAAACATACACATGTACATACACATGCACATACACGTACACGTACACATACACATACACATACACATACACATACACATACACCTACACATACACATACACATACACATCCACGTGCACATACACCTACACATACACATACACATACACATACACATTCAAATTCACATACACATACACATACACATACACATACACATACACATACACATACACATACACATACACATACACATACACATACACATACACATACACATACACATACACTTACACATACACATACACATACACATACACATAAACATACACACATGCATACTTATACACATACACTTACACATACTCATACACGTACACATACACATACACATGCACATACACATACACATACCGGTTCAACTATACAAACACATACACATACACCTACACATACACATACTCCTACAAATACACATACACATACACCAACACATACAGCTACCCATACACATACACATACACCTACCCATACACATACACATACACAAACACCTACACATACATAAACACCTACACATACACATACACATACCCATACACATACACATACACATACACATACACATACACATACACATACACATACAAATAAAAATACACATACACATACACATACACACACACACACACACACACATACACATACGCATACACATACAGAAACACATACACATACCCATACACATACAAATACACATACACATACACATACACATACACATAAACATACACATACACATACACATACACATACACATACACATACACATACACATACACATACACATACACATACACATACACATACACATACACATACACATAAAAATAAAAAAACACATACACATACACAAAAACATAATCATGCACATAAACATTCCCATGTACATACGCATGCACATACACGTACACGCACACATACAAATACACATACACATACCCATACACATACCCATACCCATACAGATATATATATACACATACATATATATTATATTCCCAATTTTATTGAAATTAAAACCATCATTGAAAATTATTAATGTGTATTTTTTTGTGAAAAGGTAAATTTTTACTAAAAATCACTTAATATATGTTATAAAGGATTTATGTAAGAGTTAACACCCTATTAACACCATTGAATATTCTATTGAATATTTTTGGTGTTAGCCGCTTAGTGAGAGTGGGATTCAGAGTCCTATAGAGCCCCAGTATTCATATATTAAAAATATTAAATATATTATATCATGTGCATGTGATTTCTCCAAAATAATGGAGTAACTTCTAAATAGTGTCTCTGATGGGAAATTTGAGGCATGCATGAAATATAGAACATTTATTTCACCCTAGGTATGATATAACAATTGTCCACATAATGTGTTTTGTTAGATCAACAATAAGGGTAAATATATTATATTACACACGGGTGATTTTTGTTCCAAATTAATAGAATATCTCTCAAATGGTGTCTCGGAAGAAAAATATCAGACTAACATCTGGTCTCGAATGTGATTTTTATCCAAAATTATAAATAAACTTTATGAACATTAGGTGTTTTATTACATAACATGTAAGGGTAATATATCTTCCCTTATATGTTATTATTATTATGATTATTTATTTTCTTCTTTTTTCCTCTTCCCAATTATGAAAAAATAGTTAATATTAAATTAAATTATAAAACTAAATTATAAAATATAATACTTAAAATTATTTATCAATGGATAATTAAATGAATCATTGGATGAGAGTTATGTAATTATAAAAAACATAATTACATAATATTTCAAAGGTTTAATTATAAAAAAAATCAAAAGATAGTTTCATGAATTTATCGAACATTATTGTAAAAAATTATCAAGTGATGGTTAATCCATTTTATCAAATGATAATCTTTTAAAATTTTAAAAATATATTTATTTAATTATGGAGGATAATTTATGAAAAAATATCATAAGTTAATTATGAAAGTATAATTTGTAGTAAAATTATCAAAATTTAATTATAAAAATTATCTAAGGATAATTACAATGGAATTATCTTGTAACAAATATATCAAATGATAAGAGGATAATTCTGTAAGTCTTATCGTATACATATATAGTTTTATCAAAGAATAATTATAGGGAATAACATTTTTTGACATCAAACTAGTATAGAGAGATATTAATATTAACATCGTTGGTTTTATTATTATTCATGTGGGGAAAACATCTAATGAATGAATTGGCCTAAAATAGTAATTTCGAATTATCTAAGAGAGAAAATGCATCATCACATGTGATATTTTATTTCATTTTAAAATAAAATAGATGGGTTTTATTCATGGATCTCTTGATGGTCCTTGGTCATTGAAATGATATTGACTATGATAATAAGGCCTAGGAGCGCATGTTCATGACAGTTAATGTAAGAACCTATTTCTTACTTTAATATATGGGTTTCTTTTTTCCTTCTAATTCAAGTTAGTTTTCGAGAAAATTGGAGAAACTGGGTATTTTTTGAAAATTTCTAGGTTAAATGCCATGTAGTCCACAGTAAATGTTGTGTACTCCATACTACATGTCGGGTGTATGTTAGGAGTGTACTGACTGAAATATGACTAAGTACATGTTGCGTGGTGACCGTGTAAATATAGTATACTACGTAGTGTGTAGTGTTACTTAACATGCAATGTATTTTAAATTCGGTGTATTCGCTAACTCCTAGCCTTGTGTTGACCCTTGTGTCGCGTCTATGTCATGTGACGACCTAGAAACCCACGTAAGTCGGAGTACACACATGCTACTACACAGCGTGTAGTCTATAATAAACACCATGTAATTTAATTTTTTATTCATTTATATGGGAGAGTGTCATGTCTCATTTCCAAAAATATCTTCTTCTTCCCTGTTTTCGAACTGTGATGCTCCGGGAGGTCGAGAACACTTCTTCACCTTGATTATTCATTCAACATCCATTCGTCAATCCATCAATGGTTGTAGGATTGCATCAAGAAGGCTAAACCCACACACCCTGTTCCATTCTTGTTCTTTTGTCCCCCAAGATGTAGTTTTGAACCGAGTAGAATTTTCATGATTTGACAAAAACGTAGATAAATGAACATTGGATTCGAATTGTAGCTCAATATCGGACATACCAACATCTATGAGTCTAAGGTACGGGGAAAATAATCGATTTTGTGTATTTGTGGTCATTTGTGGGTTTCATTTTTATGATTAAATATCATGTATTGATTGAGACCCATGTTTCTTTATATTCAAAAGATTTCATACCTAATGTGATGTCGTTGGGCCTTCCCTAACCCTGTTATTCTTGAGCAAAACTAGGTTAGAGGTCATTTATAGCTTGGGGAATTTTGGTTGGGGGTACCAAAATGGATATAATTGATTTTTTTTATTAAAATGATATGTTTAAACTATTTAAGCATGATTAAGTTATTATATGCTTTGAAGAGATCAGTGATGGTTTGGAACCACACATGTCTAGAGAAATTCAACTATTTAAATTGTTTTTCTAGTTTAGTGTTATTTTCTTGATTAAATAAATGTGATGTTTTTTATTTCAAATGTTGGAACCTTTGGGTTTAGTTGGGCATGGAAAAATTATTATTTAGTTATGTAGGTCATAGGATGGGCTTGACCTAGATTATTAGGCTAGTTTGACAAGGTGATTGGGTATCATGGATGTAGGATTGAGGTAGTGTAACTATGAGGTTTGGTGTGGACCTGGTAACTTTGATGGTAAGTCCATCACGGTAATGAGGTGCTAGAGGGGTTGCATCTTGGGTTCAAAATTTGGTGATTATTGTAGAGACCCAAAGATTTATGTACATGGAAATTACATTACTTTTGCGGAATACACAATACATAACAAACATAGACACACAAGGTTAGTAATAGTTTAGTGTCTTTGGAAACTCGGAATATAAACTTCTAATCATGTTGAAAGATCTTCAACAACTCCCATAACGATCTTCATCTTCTTGTTTCCTTACCCAAAACCTTCCTTTATTTCTTGGGGAAAATAAAACATAAAAAGGGTGAGCTCAAATGCTTAGTAAAGGAAAACATAGAGAACATAAAACAATCCATAAACATTTGAAAGAAAAAACTTGAACATGAAATTTAAACATCAAAATCTTGAGCAAAGACATAAATCGTGGAAGTACATAAGGCATATATCATAATGTAACATCAACCATGATAAAAGATAATGGGAATAAAACATGTAATTTTGGAAACCATTTAGCACATGTTATGATTTCCATAGTATCCAAGGCATTACTGCCAAGACCATCTTAGTGGAAAAAGTCCCTTTCTGAATCGAGTTCACTCCTCGTTTCAGTCCTGTAACACTGAATAGGATTAACTTACCGTTCCAGCCATGTCTATCTCATGAGATATAAATCTTTACCCAATGCATTGGAGGGAGATATAGGTCCCACCCCTATCATAATTAAATCATTCTTACTTGTGCCACAAAATAAACTTAAAACATTCATAAATTCCTAAAGAATAAAATGGGTTTCATAAACATCATCCCATCATCACATAATCCATATAGAAGAAATGGATATCATTTCATAATAAGAAAAGTGAAACCATGTAAATCATAGAGACATTATACTTGAAACACACACATATGAAATAAAGTCATCTTAGATGGAAAAATGGTTTTGATAATACAATTGAACTGAATTCTTGAGGAAAATATCCTTTCTTCTTCAAAATCAATTGCTTTTCACAAAACGTCATGAAATTTTAAATGAAAGATATTTTGTTGAAAATAGTCATGGAATATTTTGGAGGAATCTTCATGAAAATATAGCTTTATAAAATTGTAAAAATCCATTCATTCTTTATAAGTAAAAAAACATTCTTCTCGTACTTTTGCTGGAAAAGTCAAAAAGTACCATGTATAGTAAAAAAAAGATTCCTTACATACCATGTAGTAAAATTGAAAAATGGTTAAAAAGGAATTTAAAAATAAATGAAAACATTTTTATAAGACTTGGACATGGTTGATAAATATAACCCCATTAAATACTTACATATAAGAAATCTCGGATAGAAAACAATTGAGATTGCAACATTATCCCTTACCTTATGTCTGATATGCTTGATATGTATCCAAACCTATTGTATAATGATTTAAATAATGCCATTGACTTATTACAGAATCATATTCATTGTTATGATATCATATATGGTTCACTTATGACTTTATATTACCCGTTCTTTTGTAAATTCCATGTTAAAGCAGCGTTTTGGGTAAAATCGTTTCATTTATCGTATGTGTTTCGACTTTTTGTTCTTGATATTATTACTTATATCATGATTTACATAATTCCAGAATGTAAAACATGATTTATATATAATATATACTCAGTATACGTACGCATGAACGCTGTTTTTGTTTTCTTATTGAATTGAATGGAATTAAGTAGATGAAATACATATATATATATACATAAATATAGTTTTATTATATATATTTCATGATTACTTATTATATATAATTTATAATCTTTCATGAATGGTTAACATGGAGAATGAATATCATCGCGTCGTGGAGACGGTAGTCCGTACGTACGCATGAGCGATGATACCATTCCCCTGATCGTGGAGTTGTATTGAAGTGTATGTATAATATATCAGAATCAATATCACATTAAAATAATCATATATAGTTATTATTTACACCATTATACCCATCCACGTAAGGTGGTGGTGGAAAATAGATTACACCACGGCGTGGAGATGGTATTTCGTACGTACGCACACGCGGTGATTTAGTTTTCTGTAGGATGGATAGATGGTGGAATTGGGTTGTTTCATACTTATAATAACATATCAGTATATGAGTGATATTTATGTTATTACTTCATAATGAAACAACTAGATAAGAATAAGTAGAATAAGAAATAAAGTTGAAAGAATCGGTAACGGACATTACCTCTTCCTTGAAGCGCCTCTTTGAGACCTCCTCTTAGGGCACTAAATTTGGTCTTTGAAGAATCCCAGGACCTATAGGATGTTTCTAGGGAAGTTGAGAAGAGAATTTTGCAGGGGTTTTCCGAGCATGAAGGCTCAAAGTGGTTTGTGGAAGAGAGGGAGGAGGTGCCCTTTTATAAGGGAGGAGATGGGCACCTTAGGAAAAACTAAAAATATTATTTTATTATAAAGTCATATTCGGTTTTTAATAGCTCCAAATTGATTTATTTCTAATCTAAGGTGGGTATTGGTCGAAATACTCTCATCCAATAGAATTTCGAAAAGTTTAGGTTACTATTTTATCCTTATCAATTAGAGTTAACTCTAAGTTAAATAATTTTACTTTTACCGTGTCTTCTTGTTTTCTTACACTATAAGGTTAATACACTTACTATAACAAGACAAAATAACCCCAAGTTGTTTCTTATTAATATATATAACCTTATCTAATTCATTTGGCTGAAACCTTATATTTTTAAAAATAAAATAACAATTAATAATAAAATATTTTTTTAAAAAACTATTTTATGTCAATTTTGACACTATTTGGTAATTGATTTTTTTCAAACTCATAACAGCATGATTAGTTCAAAAAAAGTTAATTAAATCAATAATAAGATGTCATATAAACCTATAAAATTAGTGGAATTTATAAAAAGTCTCAAATTACATTTATTTTGGTATTTATAATATCAATTATTTTAATATTTCATTATTTAGGTAATTACTATATCACCATTGTGTCATAAATATCTTAAATTATTTAATGTCTAAAAAATTATAAATAAAATAAAATTACATAGGAAATCATTTTATATTTCTAATGAATATTTATAGTCTAATTTATCTTATGTATAACCCTATATATTTTTTTTACTTATTAAACATTGATTTTAACTATTTTAACCCTTATTTAAATAAATTAATAATAAATGTCCTAATCTAATCCAAGTGGACCTAAATGGTCATATTTTATTCCTAAGGTTGTTTTTGATCGAATAACACTTATCCAATAGAATTAGGAAATGTGTTAGGGTAATAACAATATCATTTTTACCCTTAATTACCCTATTTACTTTTAACCGTGGTAAATAACAGTAAAAAGTTACTATTCAACAAAATATTATTTTCATCTCATTGAACCACATTTTAGTCCTTGATATTAACCGTGTCTCTCAGATTTTAGAAATTCCACTCACAAAAGAAGTAATATTAATTTTTATATAAATTTCCAAATTCTCCTAGGAGGTGGATAAAGACAGTGAAATGTTCAATAAAATATTTATATATCTAAAATTATTATAAAATGACGCCATTGAATTACATTGAACTTATATAGGTATTATGTATCAATTTTTACCTAAAATACATTTATAAAAAATAAATAATTATTTAAATTAAAAGTCGGTTTTTGAATAGTAACCTAGTGTTTTCACTATTTATCAAAAATTAAATATTTTAATAAAAATACCAAAAAATTACCCTAGGCTAATTTTGATATTCCGAATCAAAAATGAAGTCCATTTCGAAAGATAAAATTTATAAAATTTCAAAAAGTGGGTATTACTATTCATAACTGCTTGTTTATATAACATACCGTTGTTTAGTGAAACTCGGTATTGCGTACAACACACGCTATCATGGAAGGTCGCGATTGCGTGTAATGCAAGCCAAGTCAGGGATGCATGTAATGCAAGATCCTTTTGGTGTAGCATACAACATAAGACATTAATGAAATTAAAAATAATATTTTTCATAAAATCTCGGGGTGTTACATTCTACCCCCCTTAAAATGATTTTTTCCCTCGAAATTCTTCGGGGTTATAAATGGTTTTCTACTTGAAAGTTTATTTAATTGAAACCCACATCGTAAAATGGAAGACCAAAACTTAACTTTAAAAATAAAAGTATGAAACGTAACAGTTACCCAAATTAACTAATCATTGGGTTTCCACATAGGAGAACATAGGTGAAAATATGGATATGGAAGAGAAATCTAACCATCATGTTATGATGCAGAGTGTTAGAGAACATGGCCATGAAAAGGCCAAAAATCACAAAGCCATAAATTTGTGATGATATAAGGTACCATCTGATTCATCAGATATAAGGGCACTAGGACAACATTTTTGGTTTTCAAGATCATTTCCCTAAAGTTGAAGATATTGAAATTAGAAGAAATACTTTCTTGATTTTGGTACAGTCTCACCGTTGGTCATTCCTTGGACAATTTCCACTTCTTCTCTTAAAGAAATGAAGTTGAATTTGACATTTTTGAAGTGTCATGTGATAGAATGATGGGTCATTCCATTTTTCTCAAACAAAAGGTTAGAAAAAGTTATCAAAAATACATAAGTCCATCTATAGTGAGATTAATCAAATGTGGTTCCTAAAATGGACTTATACTTCATATATCATACTTATTAATATAATAAAACTAGTTTCTACTAAACAGGGACTTTTTGTAGGCCAGTGGTAGGTGATAAAGTCCTGTCACACATCATTTGTGGGTTCGATTCCCACATCCTTGTCCGACACAATGGGTTGTTGCCCGTCCTGCAGGTTGTCCTTTTTCTAAAATTACATCATTGTTAAAGTCCATCAATAATATCAAAAACAGTTCTAGCCTTAAAAAAATACTAACATATGTCCAACATAATCCATTTCAAATCATTAGGCTTATCCAAAATACTTATGTCCAAGCTTATAGTATAATGAAAACAATTAATATAAAGGTTATCTACCAAGAATGTGAATACAAGCATTTATCCCACATATATCATAACATATATCTTGTTGGTTGTATTCCAAACACATGAATACCTTAGTCATATATTCTCTTGAAACATAAATTACCATATAACCTTAGTGAAAACATGAATACTATCAAAAGGTAACTCTTTCCACATACCAAAATCCCAAAAAATCTATATAATAAAACCATAATATCACTTAGTCCTTATATCAGTCATGAGCTCATGAATACAATCAAACATCTCATTGTCTTCTTATCCATTCATTATGCGCATATCATCTACTTTCCAAAAATATCTAAATAACCTTACATGGTTACTGGTACCATTCAACATATACTTTCAAATACTTTAGGAAAAACAATAGTGTAACAATCCTTAGATGATTCTTTATTCCATAGTACCATACATTATTCTTTATAAACATACAATCATACCACTAACTTCTTAAACCATTGACTATGCTTCAACACTTCTTTCATCTCATATATCATTTGTAGTCTCCTCATCATCATCCACATAAATAATACCCATATGACCATGCTGATTCTCTTCATGAGATTTTCCCTTAGGGCATTGGTTTGAATAATGCCCATACATTCCACATTTAAAACATCTAATCATTGTTGATGTTGTAGCAATACCATTATCCTTATCCATGGTGTTAACCGAACCTTTTCCTTTGAACTTACTAGATTTCTGTCCTTCTTTTCCGCACCCAAAGCATCTTCCAGTTCCTTTGAAACATTCTTCTTGATGCCTCTTCCCACATGATTTACATGATAGAAATTGAACTTTCCTTCCTCTATGATCATCATAAAACTCCATCTTTCTCTTATTAGCCGAGGCAGGAAACTTACCAAAGTTTAGATTATTGATCATATTATGAGATTTCTGATTAGGCATCATAATGATATGTGGACCTCCAGATCCAATTTCAGTCGGTTTCCCATGAAGAATATCATTCCATTATCCACCATATCCCCCATTATCATGAATATTCCCGTTCCCAGCCATTTTCTGAAACCCAAAAAGAAGAGTGTGAAAGGCCAAAATCATAATAAAGGGGGATTTCCTTCAATATATAACATCTTAGGATAAATTCTAAGATCGTTACCATAATTCTAGGACTATAACCTATACTTATACTTAACCTTAGAGACATCCCTAAACAAACCTTAGAAATATCTCTAGGGATCTCACTAAAGTTCTCGCACCCTAGTTTCCAAAGGTTGACTACACCTTTCCTCTGATACCAACTGTAGAGACCCAAATCTTTACGTACATGGACATTTCATTACTTTTTTGGAATACATAATACATAATAAACACAGACACACAAGGACCGTAATAGTTTAGTGTCTTTGGAAACTCATAATATAAACTTCTAATCATGTTGAAAGATCTTCAATAACTCCCATAATGATCTTCCCCTTTTTTTCCTTACCTAAAACCTTTATTTATTTCCTGGGGCAAATAAAACATAAAAAGTGTGAGCTCAAATTCTCAGTAAGAGAAAACATAAAGAACATAAAACAATCCATAATCATTTGAAAGAAAAAAACATGAACATGAAATTTAAACATGAAAATCTTGATCAAAGACATAAATTGTGGAAGTACGTAAGGCATATATCATAATGGAACATCAACCATGATAAAAGATAATGGGAATAAAACATGTAATTTTGGAAACCATTCACCACATGTTATTATTTCCATAGTAGCCAAGTCATTGCTGCCAAGACCATCTTAGTGGACAAAGTCCCTTTCTGAATCGAGTTCACTCCTCATTTCAGTCCTGTAACACTGAACCTGATTAACTTACCATTCCATTGATGTCTATCTCATGAGATATAAATCATTAACCAATTCATTGGAGGTAGATATAGGTCCCACCCATCTCATAATGAAATCATTCTTTCTTGTGCCACAAAATAAACATAAAACATTCATAATAACCCAAAGAATAAAATGGGTTTCATAAACAACATCCCATCTTCACATAATCAATATAGAAGAAGTGGATATCATTTCATAATAATAAAAGTGAAACCATGTAAATCATAGGGACATTATACTTGAAACACACACATATGAAATAATGTCATCTTAGATGGAAAAATGGTTTTGATAAAACAATTGAAATGAATTCTTAAGGAAAATATCCTTTCTACTTGAAAATCAATTTCTTTTCACAAAACATCATGCAATTTTAAAATGAAGATATTTTGTTGAAAATAGTAATGAAATATTTTGGAAAAAACTTCATGAAAATAAGGCTTTATAAAACCGTAAAAATCTGTTCATACTGTATAAGTAAAAAAACATTATTCTCGTACTTTTGCCGGAAAAGTCAAAAAGTACCTCATATGGTAAAAAAAATATTCCTTACATACCATGTAGTAAAATTCAAAAATGGTTAAAAAGGACTTTAAACATACATGAAAACATTTTTATAAAACTTTGACATGGATGATAAATATAACCCTAGTAAATACTTACGTATAAGCAATCTCGGATAGAAAACAATTAAGATTGCAACATTATCCCTTACCTTATGTACGATATGATTCGTATGTATCTGAACCTCATGTATAATGATTTAAATAATGTCATTGACTTATTACAGGATCATATTCATTGTTATGATATCATATATGGTTCACTTATGACTTTATATTACCTATTTTGTTGTAAATTCCATGTTAAAGCAGCGTTTTGGGTAAAATCGTATCATTTATCGTACGTGTTTCGACTTTTTGTTCTTGATATTATTAAATATATCCTGATTTACATAATTCCATAATGTAAAACATGATTTATATATATTATATATTCATTATATACATATATATATATGATAGATTGATAAATGGAATGAAATACATCGTTCATGGAGATGGTAGGATGCACGTATGCATGAACGATGTTTTCGTTTCCTTATTGAATTGAATGGAATTAAGTAGATGAAATACATATATATATATATATACATAAATCCAGTATTATTATGTCATATATTTCATGATTATTTATTATATATACCTTATAATCATTCATGAATGGTTAACATGGAGAATGAATCTCATCGCGTCGTGGCGACGGTAGTCCGTATGTACGCACGAGCGATGATACCATTCCCATGATCGTGGAGTTGTATTGAAGTGTATGTATAATATTTAAGAATCAATATCACTTTACAATAATCATATATTGTTATTATTTACACCATTTTACCCATCCAAGTAAGGTGGTGGTTGAAAATAGATTACACCACGGTGTGGAGACGGTATTCCGTACATACGCACACCCGGTGATTTCATTTTCCATAGGATGGATAGATGGTGAAATAGGGTTGTTTCATAATTATAATAAAATATCAGTATATTAGTGATACTGATGTTATTACTTCATAATTAAACAACTAAATAAGAAGAAGTAGAAGAAGAAATAACGTTGAAAGAATCGGTAACAGACATTACCTCTTCTTTGAAGCGCCTCTTTGAGACCTCCTCTTAGGCACTAAATTTGGGCTCTGAAGAAGACTAGGACCTATAGGATGTTTCTAGGGAAGTTGAGAAGATAATTTGGAAGGGTTTGGCCGAGCTTGAAGGCTCAAAGTGGTGTGTGGAAGAGAGGGAGGAGGTGCCCTTTTATAAGGGAGGAGAGGGGCACCTTTGGAAAAACTAAAAATATTATGTTATTATAAAGTCATATTCGGTTCTTAATAGCTCCAAATTGATTTATTTCGAGGATAATGTGGTAATGGGTCGAAATACTCTCATCCAATAGAATTTAGACATGTTTAGGTTACTATTTTATCCTTATCATTTAGATTTAACTCTAAGTTAAATAATTTTACTTTTATCGCGTCTTCTTGTTTTCTTACACTATAAGGTGAATAAAATTACTATAACAAGCCAAACGAGCCAAAAGTTGTTTCTTATTAATATATATAACCTTATCTAAGTCATTTGGCTGAAACTTATATTTGTAGAAATAAAATAAAAATTAATAATATAATATTTGTTTTATAAACTATTTTATGTCATTTTTGACACAGTTTGGTAATTGATTTTTGTTAAACTCATAACAGCATGATTAGTTCCAAAAAAGTTAATTAAATCAATACTAACATGTAATATTAACCTATAAAATTAGTGTAATTTATAAAAAGTCTCAAATTACATTTATTTGGGTATTTATAATATCAATTATTTTAATATTTCATTATTTAGGTAATTACTGCATCACCATTGTGTCATAAATAACTTCAATTATTTAATGTCTAAAAAATTATAAATAAAATACCATTAGGTAGGAAATAATTTTATCTTTCTAATGAATATTTATAGTTGAATTTATCTTATGTATAACCCTATATTAAAAATGTTTTAGTTATTAAACTTTGATTTTAACTATTTTAACCCTTCTTTAAATAAATTAATAATAAATATCCTAATCTAATCCAAGTGGATCTAAATGGTCATATATTATTCCTAAGGTTGTTTTTGGTTGAATTAAATTTATCCAATAGAATTAGGAAATGTGTTAGGGTAATAATAATATCATTTTTACCCTTAATTACCCAATTTACTTTTAACTGTGGTAAATAAAAGATAAAAGTTACTATGCACCAAAAATTATTTTCATCTCATTGAACCACATTTCAGTCCTTGATATTAACCATGTCTCTCGGATTTTTGAAATTCCACTCACAAAGGTGGTAAAATTATGTTTTATATGAATTTCCCAATTCTCCTAGGAGGTGGGTAAAATACGGTGAACAGTTCAATAAAATTTTTAAATATCTAAAATTATTATAAAATGATTCCAATGAATTACATTGAACATATATAGGTATTATGTATCAATTTTGACCTAAACTAAATTTAAATAAAATAAAAAATTATTTAAATAAAATGTCGGTTTTTGAATAGTAACCCAGTGTTTTCACTATTCATCATAAATTGAAAGTTTTCAGAAAAATACCAAAAATTCACCCTAGGCTAATTTTGATATTCAGAATCCAAAAATTAAGTCCATTTCGAATGATAAAATTTATAAAATTTCAAAAATCATGTATTACTATTCATAATGGCTTGTTTATATAACATATCATTGTTTAGAGAAACTCGGTATTGCGTACAACACACTCTATCGTGGAAGGTCGCGATTGCGTGTAATGTAAGACAAGTCAGGGATGCATTTCGTGCAAGCTCCTTTTGGTGTAGCGTACAACACAAGACATTAATGAAATTAAAAATAAAATTTTTCATAAAATTTCTAGGTGTTACAATTATCGCTCACCCGTGATTTGGGTCAGGTGCACACAGGTAGACGATGTGATGAGGTGGATTTGACCGCTCGTGTTGGAAGAGGCCTCTATAGTAGCAGTTAGGTGATTTTTGTTGGTGGTGTTTATAGCGGAAGCCATGTGGGAGGTGAGGAGCCTTCAGATTGTTTAGGCATGCCTTAGGGATGTTGGTACTTGAGATACGAGCTGGTAGGTGTCCATAGGACCAGTTACTATCTCTTGGGAATGCCTACAGGATTTTGGTACTTGAGACACGAGGTATCATGGTACACATGGTGTCAGGTTACTATTACATGGGAAAGCCTTCATGACGTTAGTACTTGAGACACAAGGTGTTAAGAGGAATATGGTGCAGGGTTGCATGACTACGATTCTAGAATTGACCGAATCAGGTGATACTCCCTAGTGGCTATTAAGACCAGTGGAGTTTGCATTTATTTTTTATTTTACTATTTTCTTATTGTCTTCTTAAACACTCATACTAGGTATGAACCATTGGGTGGTATCCTACTATGATTTTTGTAGATTTACGTGTATAAAAAAGATCATCTTCAGATACTAGATTGTATTAGTTATTTCCTATAAGTTATATGGACATTGAGGTTATGCCTTGCTGGATTTTACTTTTCATTTATTTTTTTTCCCTGTATCTACATGCTTATCTTATTTCGTATCTATTGTCGGTTAGCCATGGGTGCCATTTTTTGTTGAAATATATGACCTATTGTGGAAGCATGCTTGGTTTGTTTAGTAGTATCAACTGTTGTTCAACATGATGTTTTGATTACCTTCCACTACACTTGTTATATATTTCTTTTGCTATTTATTTGATATTGTTGTGATTCTGCTAAGCCGGTAAGGTTTGAGTCCACTGAGCCTTTATAAATGTGGCATGTTTTATTATTATTCTTGGACCAATACCATATTTTCCTTTGGTAGGGTATATTTTCCACATTATAACTTATTAAACCCTCGCTTCTAGTCAGAAGCCTTTGGTGTTTGGGGAGGTGCACCTAAGGTTAGTAACACCTAGCATGTTTAAGACTGTATGGGTGGCTGTTTGGGTCGAGAGGTTACAAAGTGGTTTTAGGTGAGTTTGTTCTTGACAAGGATTTATTATCATCTTTTAATTAACTACAAATTAGAAATAGTGTGGATTTTTATTTTTGATACTTTTATTATCTAGGATATGGTAGAAAAGGTATAGGTAGTTATAGGAAATGGGTTTCTTTCTTGTGGATGGGGGCCTACAACACTATGTATGAGGGACATATAGTGTTTCCTTGGATGGGAATTTCAATTTTTCTTTTTCTCATATTATAGTTTATATGATTTCCACCATGGAAACACACTGGTTTTGTAATGATTATTGGTTGTGATATGTGACCCTTAACCTAGTGAGGTAAGGGAGAAAGAATTGGACCATGGCTCAGTATGGAAAGAAATAACTATTTGGATTTTGATAGGACCCTTTTTAGGGTATTTTAATTCTATAACTATAGGTATTATTTGTGAAGTGATAATACCATGTGAATAATATCAATTTTCATGATATATATAATTTTTGAAATGTGAATGGTGAAATTATGAATAGATTTTTTTGTTTATTGCAATGTAATACGTCATGAATTAAATTATGTAAAATTGAATATGTTATGGGATTTGGGCCTAGCTCGTATATGATTAGACATGTATTATGGCTGAGGTGATGTTGATCGCCATGATTGAGCATCCTAGATTCTAGTTTGTGGCAGTGTGACTATCAGTATTGGGTGACTCGGTCGTTGGCTTGATGAAATGATGGTTGTAGGGATGGACATGGCCCGAGGTACTTTTGATACTAGGCTCTATTGAGGGAGGGTAAGGATTCCATGGGTCCAAGAAGTCATGGGGCATGGTTGCGATGGGGGAGAGTAAGGGTAGTTATTATATGTTATCTCTTTACTTATTTCCTTATCTGAGTTATATATATATATATATATTGTTATATATGTGGGATATCTAATAATTTATAGTATTTAGTGGGTTCCTCCTAGATGGCTTGATGAAATATCATGAGGGTGATGATACAGTGTTGCAGGTGCACAATCAGGTTCAAAACCCTGAGGAATAGCCATAGCACGAGCCTCGTGTATAGGATTACGGATATGATCAGGTTTAGGATCGAGTATAGGCAGAGAAGCATCCAAGTTTGGCATTATTCTAGTTGTGGTTTAATGAGAAGCATCAATCTAGTCTGGTACGTGTCTTGTATGGGATTGACAGAGGCAAGTAGGGTATATATCCCTCTATGGAGTACCTAACATAGTAGTTCTAGTTGCAACACCTGACACTTTTCCAGGGTGAGGGTGGTCAACAGGTGGCTGCAAACTAGATGGATAGCATTCATATGATCTTTAAGAAGCTCAAGATGCCTCCAGGGTAGATGGTTAAGGTGGAAACATATATGCTCCAAGGACTGGAGAAACACTGGTGGGATGTGCAAGTTCATGATCGCAGACAAGAAGGACTGGCATTGGAGGACTTTGAGAGTAGGTTTTTAGAGAACTTTTTCCTAGAGACTCTGGGGGAAGAGAGAGCTCTGGAGTTCTTGATCCTCCAAAATGGTTACATGTCTATCATGGACAATGAATCTACCTTCAGCGAGTTGTCTCAAATTGCACTAGGTTTGGTAAGAGATTCCTCCTCAAGGGTGAATCTCTTCGAAAATGGCTTATGAAATTTCATTAAGGCATAGGTAAACATCTTTAGGTGGGCCTTGTTCTCAGAGGCGGTGAATCAAGCACTCATAACTAATGGAAACAAGACGGAAGAGTCTTGTATGAGCCGATGGGTGGCTTTAGGTGATGGTTTTGATAGCAGGAACCAAGGTCAGGATGTGTTCCAGTTGGCCAGTTAGGCCAAGGACATAGATAGACCACCTCATTGATGTTCATCAATGGTTTGATTTCATTTTGTGTATCTAGGTCATGTCCGAACTCAGTACAGTAGGCCTCCAAAGGAGTTTTGGGCATGGGAAAAAGTCATTCATATAAAGAGGTTCTGCAGTAACCCTTTTCTAATAACTAGAAGGCAGGGAATATGATAGATTCTAGAATCATGGGTCAATTCAGGATCCGTACTAGGTGAGGGTATGCCAGGCTCTACTGCAAACGGAGGACATGGTAGAGATAGAGGGACCTAATTGAGGGGTTTGTGGCTGGTGACTAGAGTAGTGCCCCATGTAGGTCATGAATCAGGAAGCTGTACATCAAGCCAGGTGCACATCGTGGAACTTCAAGAGGCTAAGCAGGATGGTGAGTCAATGACGGTCAGAGGTACGCTATAGGCGTGGCAATGATTTTCATATTTTATTTCTACATGGCCAATTAAGGAATGTCTGTTTTGAGTGCACAAGGTGAAAACGATTTATGTGGACTAACCAGATGCTAGTCAGTGGGATTAACACCATTTTTAGTATGTGATATATATAAATATATATATATATATATATATGATGTGTGGAATCAAGATCATCGATGATCCGGAATACTTGAGGTGTCTTGGGCATCGGGGCATCAAGGATGCAGGTTACTGAGTTACAAGGCATCGGGTTTTGTTTTGAGAATTCATGGGATGCATGACCTCATTGATGTGGACACCAATGCGTTGTTGGACATGAATTGGATTCATAAGCAACACGGGAGCACCATATGATGTGCATGAGTGACGATGTGTCATTGGAGGGCCCATGAGTCTGAAAACAGGTTAGTTAACCTTTGATTGATTAGAGTTTTGTTCCATAATTGTCTGGATTTTTCTTCACCACCTGTGGAAGGGGAATTCAGGTATGAATTTCATTAAGGGGAATTTTTTTAAGAACTCGGTTCTTACATTAAGTTATGGGTTTATTTTTTTCCATATGTTCCGAGTTAGTTATTGAGAAAACAAGATAAAATGGGTAGTTCTAGAAGATTTCAATGTTATATGTCGTGTACTATAGTGTACACACTATGTTTATGTTAAGAGTGTACTAACAGAAGGAGGACTATGTACATTTTGTGACGTGATTGTGTGAAAACAATCTACTACATGAAGTGTAGTATTACATAACATGTCGTTTATTTTACTTTCCACATACCTACTGAGTCCTAGCCAGGTGTTGAATAGTGTGACACGTCTAAGTCGTATTAGGACCTGGAAATCCAAGTGTGTTGGAGTCTGGATGAGCTACTACACATTGTGTAGTACTTAATAAACTCTATGCACTTTTGTTTTTTATTCATTTATATGGTAGAGTGTCACATCTCATTCCCAAAAACTTTTTCTTCTTCTATGTTTTCGGACTATGATGCTCCAGGAGGCCAAGAACACTTTTTCACCTAGAATCTACATCTTATATTCATTCTTAAATATTTCAATGGTTGTAGGATCAAATAAAGAAATTTGAAACCATGCATTGTATTGTATTCTTACTATTTTTTCCCACAAAACATAGTTTCCATCTGATTTTAATTGCTGGGATTTGACTGAAACGTATATCTACACAGATCGACTTCAAATTGGAGCTCGATATCCGACCTGCCTAAATTTAGGATTCTAAGGTAGGCGGTCCATACCATGTTTTGTGTTTTCATGGTCATTTGGGGGTTGCATATTTTTAGCACAATGTCAGGTATTTAGAGAGACCCATGTTTCTTTTTATTGAATTGATTGTATGCCTCATGGGAGGTAGGTGGGCCACCCCATATCTTGTAATTCTTGAGTAAGACTGGGTTATAGGTCATTAATCACTTGGTTCATTTTGGATGGGTGTTCCAAAATTGTTATAGTTGTTTTGTTTTGATTGAACTTTTGAGTTTAAACTATTTAAAAATGGTTAAGTTATTAGAGGCTTTGAAGAACTTGGTGCTGGTATGGACACATGGATAGTTCTATTCAACTATTTAAGTTGTTCTTCTAGTTTAGAGTGATTTTTTGGATTAAATATTTGAGATGCTTGATATTTCATATTCTGGAACCGTTGGGTGGAGTTGGGCATGGCCCGGATATTCTCGAATGTTGTTGATCACAAGATGGGAATGACATGGATTATTTGTGTGGATTCACCATGGGATTGAGCGTCGTGGACATCAGATTGAGGTAGTGTGGCTGTCAGGTTGGGCATGGACCATATTACCTTGATGATGAGGCCATTGAATTATAAGAAACATGGGCGAAGGGGCACACGGTTCCTGAGGGGTTGTGTCTTTGGATCTAAATTTGGTGATTAACTCTACGTTATGAATTGGGTCGTGTGCATATAGGTAGACTCTTTGATGATTTGGCTTTGACTTCTTGTGTGGGTAGTGGCCTCTATAGTTGCGGTTAGGTGATTATGGTTGTGGGTGACTATTGTGGAAGCCATGTGGGAGGTGAGGAGACTTTATATTGTTTGGGTGTGACTTCAGAATGTTGGTACTTGAGACATGAGGTGTTAGGGGTTCATGGGACTGGGTTACAATTACTTGGGCGTGCCTACGGGATGTCAGTACATGATACATGAGGTGTTAGGGGTACATGGTTCTTGGTTACTATTATGTAGGAATTCCATCGGGGTGTCGGTACATGAGACATGAGGTGTCAGGAGGCACATGGTCTAGGGTAGCATGACTGAGATTCTGGCGTTGGACAAAGTAGTTGATACTCCTCAGTGGCTACTAAGCCCGGTGGTGTTTTTGTTTATTTGTGTATCATTTTTTTTACTTATTTCCTGCTTAAACACTCATACTAGGTACCCACAATTTGGTGATATCCTACAATGATTTATCTCACACCCTACGTGGGGCCTTCGAGAAACGTGTAGACATTATGGATTTAAGTGTAGGAAAGAGATAATCATAAGGATCTGGATCATATTAGTTGTTTCATGGAGATGGTATGGACCTTGAGTTCATGACTTCCTAGATTTTACTTTGTTTTTATTTCTTCCCTGTATCGACATGGTTTCCTTATTTCGTATCTACTGTTAGCTATCCATGGGCGCCATTTTTTATTGACATGTGTGACCTGTTATGAATTCTTGCATGGTTTGGTCAGTAGTTACAAGTTATGTTCAACATATTGTTTTGGTTAACTTACTATGAAATTTTTATTTATTTCTTCTTATATTTATTTGATATTTTTGTGCTTCGCTATGCAGGTCTGATTCGAGTATGTTGAGCCTTTATTACCGCTGCATGTTTTATTATTATACTTCTACAAGTACCTAATTTTCCTCTGAGAAGTTATATCCTCCCCACTATTCCTTTTTACACCCTCACTTCTAGTCAGCTTCCTTATCCATTTGGGGATGTGTGACTACGGTAAGTAACACCTGGCCCATTTAGCACTATTTGGGTTGGGGAATTACAGTTGAGGTTTCCACTCCAGCTTTCAAACAACACATGGTGGTTTATCCATAACATTTAAATCGATGACAATAATGTAAAAATATCTTTACCTCTTGGGTATTTTCACACAGGTTTCCATACTATAATTTATGTTTTGGGATATTTGATAAAAATTCTTTATTTTGATCTCATTTGGGTGTGTGTGTGTGGGGGTAACTTGAAAGAACCATTGTTATATTTTTTCCCATGAAAAATACTAGAATAGTTTTTTCCATGTTTAATTACGATAAAATTTTGTTATTTATTTCCAATTTATTTCTCATGTGTCTTTGCATTCTTTTTATGATTAACCTTGTATATATTTTACCTTACTTTGGAGGTATCATTAATAATTCTTATAATAGGTGGATCTTCATGATATATTTATCTCTTAGAGGGGGGTTCTTAACTTGTGACAATGGCGACAATGGACCTAAGAACCACGTGTATAGATGATGATGACATGGAAATCCATGTATTGGGAACTTCTTCAAGTTTCATATCATATTTCTTGAACTCCTTTGAGATAATTCTTATGACTGGAACTCTTTTGAGTTGTATGTTGTATATCAGGCACTCCTTCACGTTTCTTGTCACATATCACACACTCATAAAAATTTCCAATCATATATTGGGAACACCTATGAGTTTTTTTCATACACTGGGAATGATTATACTAGGTTTTCAAGCAATAGTTACACTAGCTAGATGGATTGATTTATTACTACTAACATTTATCATAAACCTTTTAGTATATAGATGAAGTAGGTATGACCGTGGGTTATAGGAGGTACTGAGAGGATGACCACTTGGTTTTGAGTTTAGTATTTATATCATTACCCATGTATTACCATTATTTAATACATTTTTAATACTTTAGAACAATAGTTAATGATCCATCGGTGGTGTCCTACTAAGTCTTGTAGTCACTCCCTACCCATGCATTTGGGTACTCTTTTAGATTTCTGGAGGGACCCAGCCAAGGGAAAGAGACATATGGAAGATGGTTGTGGAGGGGAAGACAATGTAGATGGAGGATGGGTATGTATTCCAATGAATCATGATTGTTTATTTTATTGTTTACTTATTTACCAGATTTTTATTTCACTAGATCTGATTACCACTTCGGGAGCCACTCATATTTATTTGACGTGTATTAAATTTATTATTATTTTCATGGTTACTCAAGTTATTTATTATATTTTTTAATTTTTATTATTTGTCATATTTTATGATACTGAGGGTATATTCTCTCAAACAATAAACTCAAAACCTCACTGCATTCTGATGACCTGTTTTATATGGGGAGGTGAACATGAGGTCATGTGTCACTCTAGATCGGACAATGTGGTTTCTTCCTGGGCATAAAAAATAGAATTAGGGAACTTGGATTCCTGAAATTATTTCATATACTTTCTATATTTGGTCTATTTTAGACCTAATATAGTATTTTAGGGAATATGGTAGCGGAACTCTGAAATACCAATCCAACACTATATTGTAGTCTTCTGAGTTTCCATAAAGTGGGTAAAAATATGTTTTTATGTGATGATATATATTTATAAGAATTAATTAGTGATCATAAGTAGGTTATTTTATTATTTTATGTATTATAAGGATGTTATTAATGTGTTTGGAAGAATAAAAGGGATAGTTCTTGGACGGTTATACAATGGTTTAAGGTTAGACTCCAAGGAGGACCTTGTGTGATGTCACGAACTGAATCTGGACACCATCAAAACTGGCACCATACCCAACCTATGACAAGGCCTGAAGGGTGTTCCCAATCCCAATGGTCTGGAACAAGTTCACAGGTCTCATTAGAAGTTAATTGGGAATTATTTACCACAATTTATAAACATAAAACAACAAACAAAACTAGTAAACCAAATCTGGATTTTCCAAACCAAAAAATATTTCACTAAAATTTAGAAATGAATTACAGAATTTAAAACAATTATAAAAGACTACAAAAATAGTTTAAACCCACCATGAACGTCCCTATGACCATCCTCATGGAAAGTCGTGCCACCCTCAAGCCATCTCTATGAGACAACAGCATGAAGGACCTGCTAGAAACCCATACCACTGGCACTAAAATCTGTATCCAAACCTGTGACAAAAATAACCATGTCTACTTAAACCATAAGGATTAATTAGGGTGTGATACAATTCCTAGTAGGATACCACCACTTATAGATTCTATTTGATAAACTTTTAGATTTGAAAATCATGCAAGTTTTTTAAAACATGAAGTTCTAGCTACAATTTCTATAAGATGCACCATTAAATAAAAATATTTTTCAACTGTGGTATTTAAAAAAATAAACCCTTTTAAAAATAATTTCAATGCTACTAAAATTTCCATCCAAACATTCCTTATGATTACATTAAGAGGAAAACATCTAATGAGCACAAGATAAGGTAAAATAACTCCTAGGAACTAGCTCACTATGGGTCTGAGGCACCTCGTATCTTGGTGAGAGTAACCATCACAATATCCATTATCATGCAACAGGCACTATTAGGGGACATACCCATAACCTAGTGGCCCCCAATCATCATCATCATCATAGTTTAGTTCGAGTGGTAAGCATCAATATTTCTACATAAAAATGAGGCCAAACCCCATGGGAACACTAGAAAACTAGTGCACATCCACCCACCTAGACACTCGGGTTTCCTTCTTATGCTCAAACAAGTTCAACAAGTGATGAAATATAATTTTAACATGAAAATATCACTTCCACATTACACATTCACCAAACATCCCACATGTACAACACATATGTCCCAAAATACACTTTTTCATTCAAATGCATTTTGAAATCATAATCACACCAAAATAGCACACAACACTTTTCACATTACCTTAACACTTCCAAAAATCCTTTAAAAAATTTATAAAACCATTCCAAGCTGTTCCAACTCACATAAAATCCCCCACACCTATCACATAATACCCATTCTCACCTTCAAAATTTATTTTTTCAAAAAACTCACATGAAACATCCCACAACCATGTTTCGCACCAACAACACAATTTAGTAAAACATTTTAGCAATTTATAAAACATTATAAAACTATTTGACATCTCAAATCACTACTTCACCTTTAAAAACACATATTAGGTTAACAGACTCACCCAAATAGTACATATACACCCTTTTCCCACATTGTTTAACCAAATAAAACATTTACAATATTCATAAAACAAACCCAAGAGGTATAACCATAGTTTTCACAAAAAACCCTTCCCAAACCCCTCATTGAAGACCAAAATGATATCAATTCAAATACAAAACAAAATTTTCATCCCTAAAAAAAATTTCAAGCCACCACCAAGTGTTGTATAAATACCTCAAATTATACCACAAATGACACCCATTAGAAACACATGTTTTCATTAATCACATTCCCGAACTGTAGCATGGTTTTATACATTGAACCCATTAAATATCCTATTTAAAACCAAAATTCTCCCCAAGACCCTACAAAAGAAGAATTGGAAGCCCAAAATACATTTACTTAACCACATTCATATGTTAGAGAATAACCCAAATAATACCATAAGAGTTTCACATGGAAATACATCCTATTTAAATCAGAATTCAACTATAGTATAAAATGATAAACCAAATCCATTAAAAATAGTTTTCGCACCAAAAATATCATATTATTAACATGAAAAATTAATAAATCCATCAAGCTAACTCATCAAAAAATTCTTTCACAACGAATCACCTACCTTCTGGGTCAAACCCCTTAAATATTTGTGTGAAACCTCAACCTCACCTCCTTCGCACCACAGTGAGACAAATCCAGACCTAGAACACATAATTTCTACAAAATAATCAAGGTTAAACCATAAGTACTAGAATTAGATGTTTGAAACTTTATAACATCATGGAAGATAAAAGAAAACCAAAAAAAGATATGAAAAATAAAAAAGGAATCACCAGCATTGAAGAATCATGGAGTTTCTCCACCAAACACCCCATCAAAAATGGGTTCCATAAGAGCTTGAGGGATCTTGGCGACCTCCCATGGTGGTTGGGGTCGATTGGGGGAGAAATGGGGCAGATTAGATTTATTTATGGGAGGGAAAATGGGAAATTACAAAGTATTTTTAATGGCCTAGACACACCTGCACGGTTTGACTGCATGGTTTGGAACCATGCAGCCAAACCGTGCAGCTTGTCCTGGCCACCCAAAAGTGTAATTTTTCCTCCAATTCAAAGGGGGTCCAAGGGGGAAACCATGAGGAAATGATAGTACAAGGATAGGGGAGAAAATTCCCAAAAAAACACTCTTTTTTACACAAAACTTATCCAACACAATGGTACAAACCACCTAAATAACATAGCACTAAAGTGGTGCCACTAAGAGTGTCACTAAACTAACTCTGAACCAACACAAACTAATAATTTTTTTTTGAAAAAATAGGAGGCTATGTACAATTCAATACCCCCAATACCAAGGTCATAGATCAAGAGAAAAAGAGACACTAAAATTTCAATCCTGGAACACCTAGAAACCACGTGAAATCTAAGAACCAAAAGAAAATTTGAACCAAAGCATGGAATTGAAAATATGGGTGTGAAAATTCTTCCCACCAAAATATTTATACCCCCGGAAATCAACAAAAAGGCTAAATAAAAATCCATCCTACCCAATAATCCAATATGAATTCCCTTGCCACGCTTCACCCCCAAAGGCCAAAACACCTCCAGTGATCAATTAAAGAGGAAATGTTATCAAAAACCAAAGGTTACATCACATTCCCAAAATAATTGTGCAAATTTCAAATTTATCCCAAATGAAAACTCCTCCAATACTATCTGAACAAGAGTCCATCAATTTACACAAATTAACTATAATAATGAACAAGGTTACATTTACCTTTCTCTAACCATACCGTTGGGCGTTCTCCACTCCCAATTTTTACCCATGGTAGATGTAGGTTGTTAGATAGCTCCGAACAAGACTACCTACCACCAAGACAAGACCAAGTACCAATATGAGTTACTAGTATGGGCAGACAAAAATGGGATCCCCACCGTAAGAGACAACACAAATTTTTCCTAGGATAGGATTGGGACACCTCGGTGGCCCGAACAAACTCCCTGGTACAAGAGTTAGACATCTATTAGAAATTTTCAAAATAACTTATATAAAACACATAGATGGTTTCCCCACCTTATGAACCAACCATCATAACCGACCCGCACGATCCGACATGGAAATAACCTAAGACTCAATGTGTTGGGACAACTTCATGGTTAGTCCACATGGTTTGGGATGTCATGCGCTAACCGTTCAGATCATTCTTTCTGAATGGATTCCTAGCACATGGTCACTTTTAATCATGAAAAAAACGTGTGATCAACCACAAAGAAACAAAAGGTTTAGACTATTACCATATTTAATACTAGGTATTGGTCTTTGTACAAGGGTTTAAATGACCCTGGATTTCCCCTGACTACACTACAACTTCACTCTGGGACCAATGGCTAGAGCTCAAATGATTGAAGCATATTCGTCCTCATAGTTAGGCTTTGGAAACCACATGTATCAAACTTATTCATATGGTTCCACAAAAAAACTACACTAAAATCCTAGATGGGTTCACCATGATATCACACATTCCAATCTGACTTTACCCTAACCCAAAATTTCACTAAAACAAGGGCTTATAAGATGCACACATTCATCAAACCTTGTTTATTCATTTGAGAAACAATAGAAGGAAAGGAAAAAAATAATCAACTTCCTCCAAAATAGAGGATATTGATGTTTTCCCACAACATACATACTCCCAACTTGTCAGAGAATCTCAGAGGATTGCACAAACTTCACCTTCATAGTCAATAAGAACACAGTATCACAAGGCATCACTGAGCAGGACCATTGTGACTGATAGAAACAATACATGGAAGGGGACCTTATGCCATGCCCCCCAAAAACACACAATTCAATCATGTGTCCATAATAGCCTCTCATGACCATATTTCCCACACTGGTAGTTTAATATAAACCCCCAATTTAAGGGACTATGAAGGACCCAGAGGCCCTCTTAAAAACCAGACAGATACACATCCTTGCTAACAACCCCCGACCACTTACACCTTTGATGAACCAAGTTACTTAATAAACTAGGATCTCTTCCAACCTTTTACAAGAACCCTCCCACCATCAGAGGATCAAAAAAACTATGAAAAGAAGTGGTGTAGACTCAATCTACAAATCTCGAGAAAATATTCCTTATATTGATCAACATAAGGATTTTCCAACGGCAAAACAATCTGGGTTTCTCTTTAGTTGTGCACTAACCATTAATGGGGGTTCACCTTATCCAAAGAGAGAACCCAAGTACCCAACCAAGATGGTCCATTGGTCAAAACATGTCACAAAACAGAACTGAACACATGAGGGGAACCACCCTAAAGGCTTCTGGAACTTTTCTCCGAAAAGACCACTAACCAGCCCTTAAACACAGATTACTAACCAAACACAAACCCGAAACACAGTTCAAATAGGAGGGGTTCTTGTAATCAAAACATACCACAACATCAAAATTTTACAAGAACAAATAAGACACACCATCAAAAACCAGTAATGAAGATATCATGTTTTCCATTAAAAACATTTCTTTGAAAACAAATGGTTTAGCGGTTAGCATATCAACCAAAGGTACCCCATGGGCCTCACGCATTCATGTTTTTGTTCCACAATGGGCACCCTCCTTATATCTATCCAGGAAATGATACAGCCTTTCCATCAACCGTCTATCATCCCATATAACCTAATTCATGTGGTCTCTCATGGATATACAATGTTTAAAACAAAAATTATTTCCACTTTTCAAATCCAAAACAATCCAACATTACTTATTTTTTCTCAAGACCTCTTACCACGAAATCAAAATCCCAATCATTAAAATAAATAATCACATTAATGTCATATACATCAATTTAAAAAAATATCATACTATTATAACACCTTTTAATAGTTTAGAATACTTTATTGGGGACACTTTTTCAAAACCAACTTTATCTTAATTTTCTACTTTCAAAAGAGGTGCAAACAAACAATTTTCCATTCCAAAACGATTCTAAAAAATTTAGTTCAACCATTTCACAAATAAAACCCTTCCATCTTTATTAGAAAAACACTTCACAAAAACATTACGTTTCTTAAAACCATGTCATTTCATTCCTTTTCCTTTAATACCTAACTTCTAATTTTTCAAAACTAAAGAACACAAGACAATGTGAGAGGAAACTAGTTTCGGTGGGTGACTTGGACATATGGTTGGCGGACATACTCCAACAACTTTTCCATCATATAATGTGTTCTAGGGAAATACTCTCAACCCCACAAGTCTTTCCAGACCCTAAGAGCTCACTAAGACAAATAACCCAACTCTCTTTTCATTTCCCCTAATCATCATCAATCCAAGAAAACCAAAGGACTAAGTTAAATATCAAATTCCCCTAATGACTAAAATCCCATATTGAGGTGTGGTGATCAGTCACACTAAACATATCCATAATACAAAGTCTTTATAATCCTAACTCTAGACTATCTTGATTGTTCACCAAATAACATGACCTAAAGAGTTAACCTGAACGTCCTTTGATGCCATTTTGTCAAGAACAGAATCTGGCTGCCATAAAAACTAGCACCATACCAAACCAAGGTAAAGGCTCAAATGTTGTTCCCATTCCTCATGGGCCAAAAAAGTGTCCGGGTATCATAAAAATAAAATTGGGAACCATTTACCTGAATTTATAAATATAAAACATCAAATGAAACCAAGAAACCAAATTTGGATTTTTCAAACCAAAAAATCATTCACAAAAACTAAGAACTGAATTACAATAATTAAAACAATTATAAAAGACTAAAAAAACTATAGAAACCCACACTTAATATCCCAAGAACCATCTTCATGGCAAGAGGCACAACCCTTAAGCCAACTCCACAAGACAACACCCCGATGGACCAATTAGAAACCCGAACCACTAGCACTAAAAACAGTACCAAAACCTGTGACAAAAATAACCATGTCTAGTTACAACTGAAGATCTATGTAGGGTGTGAGACAAATTCTAGTAGAATAACACCTATTAGTTAAACCATGTGATTAACATTTAGAAGTGAAAATCATGCATGTTTTTCAAAACATGAAATGCTACCTACAATTTCTTAAAGATGCACCTTTAAATAAAAACAGTTTTCAAGTGGGATATTTTAAAGAATCAAAAATTTTAAAAATATTTAAAAATATAAAACATACAGTATACTGACGGTAAGATTATAGAATCTAATGAGTAAAAGTAATAGTAAAATAACCCCTACGCAAAATCTCGATATGGGTCCCAGGTACCTCATATCTCGGTGATGGTAACCATCACAATATCTGTTCTCGTGCACGAGCCACTAGTAGGGAACATACCCATAACATATTTTTCACCATTCATAATCTCATCATAGTTTAGTTATATTTTTAATCGTCCATCTTTCTACATGAAACTGAGGCTAAGCCCCATGGGATCACTATCATACTAGTGCAGGTCCACCCACCAAGATACTAGGGTCTTCCTCTTGTTCTCAAACATGTTAAAAAAGACCAGAAATATAATTTTCACATGAAAATATCACTTCCACATCAAAAATTCACCAAACATCCCACATGTACCACACACAAGTAAATAAATCCACTTTTTCTTACAAAACCATTTAGGAATCATACTCACACCAAAATGGCTCACATCACTTTTCACATTTCTTTAAAACATCCATAAATCCTTTAAAGAAATTTATAAAACCATTCCAATATGTTAAAACTCTCATAACATTCCACACCCCTATCACATAATACCCTTCTCGCCTTTAAAATTCATTTTTTCAACAAAATCACCTGAAACATACCACAACCATGTTTCGCACCCACAACACAATTTAGTAAAACATTTCTAAACTTTATAAAACATTATAAAAATGTTTGGTATCTCAAATAACCACCTTACCTTTAAAAAACACATATAAGGTTAACACACTCACCCAAACAGTACATATACTCCCTTTTCCCACTTTGTTTAACCAAATAAATTTTTTAAAATTTTCATAAAACAATCCCAAGAGGTATAACCACAATTTTCACACAAAACCCATTTCAAAACCATAATTCAAGACCAAAATTAGACCAATACCAATAAAATATATAATTTGAATCCCTAAAACATTTTTTAAACCGTACCAAGTGTTATAAAAATACCTCAAATTATACCACAAAATACACACTTGAAAACACATGTTTTCATAATCCACTTTCAAGAAGTATAACATGGTTTTACACATTGAATTAATTAAAAAGACCTCATTAAAACAAAAAATAACAAAAAGGCCATACCCAAGAATAATTGTAAGCCCAAAAAACATTTACTGAGCCTATTTCATATGTTAGAGAATAAAAAAAATAATACCACAAGAGTTTCATATCGAAATACAAACAATTAAAATCAAAATGAAACTATAAAATTAAATTCTTAAACAAATACTTAAAAAAAATTTCTCACCACAAATAACATATGAGGACTATGATGAATGAATAAATCCATCAATATAACTCATCATGAAATACTTACACATGTAATCACCTACCTTTTGATTCAAAACCCTTAAATCTGGGTGTGAAACCTCAACCGCACTTTCACTGCACCACATGGGAGGTAAATCCTTCCCTAGACCATTAGTTTTCTCCAAAAATACTCATGTATAAACACTTGGTATGAATCCTAGATTTTTGAAACCATTTAGCATTATGAATGATTAAATAGAACCAAAGGATGATGGGAGAATCCAAGAAGGAATCACTAACAATGAAGAATCATGGATTTTACCCACTAAAAACCCCATAAAAAATGGGTTCTATAAGAGCTTTAGCGTGATTTGGGACCTCCCATGGATGCTAGGGTAGAATTGGAGAGAAATGGGGTAGATTATATTTATTTAAATGATAGAAATATTGGAAATTCAAAAGTATTTTTAATGACCTGGACACACCTGCACTATTTTCTTGCACGGTTTGGAACTATGCGGCCAAACCATGTGGTGTCACGACCCGTCCTCGGGGCCCGTGCCGTGACTACCCCAAGCCCGCCTTCCATAGGCCAGGGGCTGGAGATTAGCACCAAGGCATAAATCCCGGTAAAAAGGGAAGGCATTTCCTTTGTAAAGTAAACAAGCACCACAGAGTAAGCAAGCGGAAGAAGTAAACACTAAGTAAAAGCTGGTAATACAGTAAGTGCAGAAAAGTAAAGGGGGCCATAAATACAATCCCAACTGTAAAGTACAATTGAAAGGGGAAAAACAGCAACTGAAAGGAAAAGACGCCGCGTCGAGCCGTCCTTTAGAAGTCCCACCTGAAGGGTGAGTACAGATATCCTCCACAGCTCCTCGGTCCAGCCATCCGCTCCAAGTACACCCCGCCTAGTGGTCCACCTCCAGGTACTGTCCTGCTCCGCAAGCCTCCACCAAGATTAGTGTTGTCCGTCGTCTGCAACCAACACAACGTAGTGCGGGCATAGCCCGTGTAGGGGTGAGTTTAAGCTACTCAATAGGGACCCCGAGACCCCCGAAGGTCTCCCAAAATCCAAATAGGATAAACCACAAAGGGATAAGATACAATCACGAAGTAACATCTGACACTGCTTAGGTATATGCCCATACATATACCTAAGTCATCAATTCCCGTTCGGCTCCAACATCCGAGCCCAAGCACAACCCAGTACACACAGGAAAGCAAAATGTAAATCCACACAGGATAGCACAACACAATCCAAAAAAGAAAGAAAAACGTAATCCACATAGGATAGCACAACACATTCCACAAAGTAGAGTAAACAGGACTCAGCTCACATAGGTACTTCTTCGTATAACGTTAGAGATAATCAGATGTAGCCACTGATTCATCTAAGCCGTCGGACCCACAAAGGATCTGTAGGTACTAACCCTCGCAATGACCCACACAGGATCGATCATGAAGTTGAACCCAAAGCTATTGGGAAACTCCTTCTCCATCAAGTACAGTGGTTATGCCGCTACAACCAAGCGCTTCCCTCTTACCTTGGACTGTTGTAGTACTCCACCTATCTGGTACTGTGGGCCTGCTGCTACAACCAAGCGCTCCCCATGCCGCTACAACCAAGCGCTCCTCCGTCGTGGGTCTGCCGCTACAACCAAGCGCTCCCATGTGCCTCTACAACAAAGCGCACCTCTGTTGTGGGTCTGCCGCTACAACCAAGCGCTCCCCTATGCCGCTACAACCAAGCGCACCTCTGTCGTGGGTCTGCTGCTACAACTAAGAGCTCCCCCTCATAGCCTCCAGAGGTACTCCTTCTGTTAAGTACCGCGGGGCTACCGCTACAACCAAGCGCTCCTCCACCGTGGGTCTGCCGCTACAACCAAGCGCTCCCCACAGGGCTATCCATAACACACCGAGTCGTTCGATCAGTAGTTGTCAAGTCTCAACCGGCTCTAGGGTTTCCACACATAGCATGCTCGTTCCGGGAGGGTCCACTCCACGAGCTAAGAGGTCGATGCATCAACTGACATGTAGTCCGGAGTTGATGTATCCCAAGATGTACCTAGTGGTCACTACCAAAAACACGGAGGATTCTCGTACTGTTTTCATCATCATCGCAGTCGAATCTACTGAGGATCTCTGTACATTCGTCGTCGTCACAGCAGTAGTTGTAGCCAGCTCTAGGGTTCCCGCACACAAAAAGCTCGTTCAGGAGGGTCCGCTCCACGAGCCGAGAGGCTGATACATCAACTGACACAAAGTCCAGAGTTGATGTATCCAAAAGTTCCGTATTGAGAGCAGGAACTCAACGTCACAGACGACGCGTCAATCGGACGCCCGGTCTGAGAGATATTGGCTTTTTCGTTCTAGGGGCCCGGTTGGTTTTTAAGGAAAAACCAACCCGACCATACTCCACCTACGTCCAAACCTCAGGTGGAGTGAGCCAAAAGATCCGTCTCACTTAGAGGAATTCAACAAAGTCGACGGCACGTCAATCGGACGTCCAAAGCTCAAGATATGAGTGTTTCCGCTCCGAGGGCCCGATTGGTTTCGTGTACGAACCAACCCGGCCAAACCCAAAGTATTCTGAAACCATGAGTGTAATATACCGAAACGACCGTCTCGATCCAAGGATCGCGTTGCCACTGACGACACGTCAATCGGAGGTCCGTAGCTCAAGATATGAGCAAAAGGCCGAAATGGTCCGGTAACGGGGGGTCTGGGCCCGGGCCGACCCGACCCGACCCCCTCGGTCGGCCCGACCCGGGTCCGACCCGGCTGGACCCGGTCTGGCCCGTCTCGGCTCGGCAGAGCGGCCGAGCAATGTGGGGGGGGGGGGGGGCTGCCCCCACGGCCCCCGCGGGGGGCCGCCCTGCTCAGCGGACGCGGCAATGCCGCGTCCCGTGTGTGCCAGACCCGCACGGCCGCGGGTCCGCTGGCACCGCTGCCACCGCCTCCGGCTGCCGGCGCCGCCGCGCTGGTGACCCGTGCCGCCGGTGGCTTCCGCGGGTCACCGGAGTCGCTCCGGTGGTCCGATTCTGTTCCCGTCTGCGCTGCGGTTCCTCCCGTGTTCCGTTCTTCACTGCGGAATTATTAAATCGCCTCTACGACACGTTTTGTCGTCGCCTTCCAAATCAGCACAACAACGAAGAACTGCGGAGGGTTTTCGGGATGTGTTTGTTTGGCCCGCACCCTCCACGTTATATGATACAAACGGGAAGATAATTAACACATGACAAACGTATCAAAAACAATTTTAATAATTTAAAATTGCACTTGATCCAGATTCTTTTGTTTTAGAAGAAAACAACTACGGGAATAAAAAGGTATTTCCAAATAAAATCCCTACCTTGTCGTACGTGCGTTCTTCGCGGAATTGACCGTCGCGGAACAAGTGGAGCATTGCGTCGCGGAAGGGCGACACGTCGTCGTGGAGGGGCATCGTGTCGATGATCTCCGAGGATCAAGGACATACAGATTTAATTTTAATAATTAAATCCATATTGAGTTATAATCCACAAAGGAATTTAAAGAACCACAATCTCTCACCTCAACAGATGATCGAAGATTTTGTTGCGGATGAAGGAATATCGTAGAAGAATGTTGCGGGAGAGGAAACGTCGGTGTCGCGGCACACGGCGTCGCGTCGTCGATTTCCGCGGGTTTGGCGTTCTTCGCGTTCTTCGCGTTCTTTGTGAAGAAGGAGGAAGATCCTTAGAGATTCTCCAAAGGTTTAACACAACATTTCAAAAAAAAGGTGTGTTGTCCTTATTTGATTAACATGCCAACAAAACGAAAACGAGTTAAGAAACTAACGAAATTAATTCATAGAATTAATTTCAACGAATAAACCACCAAATTCATAGGAGCGTTTAATTGTTTAAGAAAATGCCCCAGTTGACTTTTATTCAATAGGGGTTTTCGCGGGTGCGTTACTTAGCAGAAAGAAACGGTGGGGCTCGTGCGGGCCCCACCCCACAAATATCCTACCAAGTGGGTAGGATATTTTGGATTTAACCCTATCCGTTTCAACTGAGCTTAAACAGCTTAAAGTGGTCTTTAAGAGGCTTTAAGTGAAATAAAAATAAAATTGTCGCACAACTTTATTTTATTTCATAACTTAAAACCCAAAAATTAAAAACCACAACTGAGAAAACGCAACTCCGGAAGAGGCGTTTCTAAGCAAATACTGGCGCTGCAATTCCATCTGTGCCCTCAGAATTTGATTTCAGGCACTGGTTCAAAAGTTAGAAAAACCTACTCGTCCGTTCACTGAACGTACCAAAGCCAAACTTCGGAAAGTAATTTCGGCCACACTGGGCCTCGGAATCAGGTACCTTCAGAAGCTGCGTCCTTGTAAAATTCCAAGGAAAATTAAGAAAAAAATTTCCTTTAAATTTACGAGTCTTTACATTACTCCCAATATAGGACTTTACATCCCCATAAAGCTTCACCACAAACTTAGGGATACAAAGGCAGTACTGAGCACCCATCTGAGGCTCCCACTCCCAAGTGCTCTCCTGGAGGTTCCCGAGCTGATATCTGAAGTGTACTAGAGGAATCGATCGTCCACGTAGGACCCGCTCCTGTCGATCCTCGATCTCCACTAGGACCTCCGCAAAAGTTGCCCCATCATCAAAGACCAGCTCTCTATGGTCAAAGATTTGTGTCGGGTCGTGCACGTATCTCCTCTGCTGAGATATGTGGAAAACGTCCTGCACCCGATGCAACTGAGGTGGTAGAGCCAGGCGATAAGCCACCTCGCCAAATTTCCGTAAACCCCGTCGAGGTGAGACCCGCAAGAGGACGTGGTCGCCATCCTCAAACTCTAGTGGCCTCCGCCTCCTGTCAGTAAAAGACTTCTATCGGCTCTAAGCTATCCTCATCCGCTCCTGGATGACCTGGACCTCCTCTGTCGTGGCCTGGACCATCTCCTGTCCCACAAGAGCTGCTAGGATTTCTTCTGTGCCGATAAGAGAAATCTGGTCTCATCCCCTGGATGAACCACTTCCTTTTCCTAATACAGACAATCCTGACATGGATGGTACTAATCCATACCAAGGATGACATCGTAAGGCCTCAACGCTACTACCAATAGATCCAACCATTAACTCTCGCCTCCAAGGGTTGAGTCACACTGTCAGCATCAGTGTGTGGTAACTGGGTCTCCTCCAGTAGATATCTCACAAGTGAGGGTCAAGTCAACAGTCTAAACTGGAACCTCTTAGTAACAACACAAAAGAGGACAGCAATAAAAACATCACCAAGGTATGCGTCTTTTATTATTGCAACTCATAATACAAAGACACTACACCATAGCAACAAGGAACTAGAAGTACAAAGACGTATCCAATAGTTCCGCTCCTGTCCATCTTCTCCTGGAGCTCCATGATCGTAGGCCTCAGATACCTGAAGATGATCTCTCCCATGTCCTCATGTCCCCTGCGGTCGCGGTGGACCTCTTGGTGGTGTTGGTGGCAACACCCCGAAGCGTCGTCCACCTCCAACTGGACGGCCAGCTCCCCTACCATGGCCGCCTGCTCCTTACGGCCCGCCCTGATCGAACCTCTGCCTCTGCCTGGGGGGTCTTTCATTCATCTGCTGGTCATCTTTATGGCGGGTCAGACAGTCATGAGCCATGTGACCAATCCCACCGCATGAGTAACACTTCCCTCTCATGGCAAGTCGTTGTACACCCCGAGTGCCTCGCACAAATGATCTAGAGTCATGTTGTCGACCACATGTAGGTCTAGTCCTCTTGGACCCCTGCGTCATCTGTCTACTGCCTGCTGCAGAAGACTCTGCTACATGCCGGCAAGTGGTGTGTCCTGCTGCTGGAGAATGCTCAGCAAAGAAACTCTCCACTAAGAGGGCTTGCTCCAACACCCCTACCTGAGTCTGAATGTTGAGGGAGATCATCGAAGCCCTGATCGCGTGCCTTAGTCCCTACTCGAAGGTCCGGGCCTGGAAGAAAGGGTCTCATACCATATCTGTGGAGTAGAGCGAGAGATCAGTAAATCTCGCCGAGTACTGGGCCACTGTCATGCTGCCCTGCTGTAGTTGTAGCAGCTCTTGGATGCGCACCACACGTAGGGTGGCTGGGACGAACTCGGAGCGGAAGATGCTCTCAAAGTCTGTCCAGAGGAGAGATGTCTCGTCGTGCACCTAGAGCATCAAGCTCCACCATCTGCCTGCTGCCACGTGCAGGAGGCTTGCTGTGAGGATCACCATGAGGTCTGCTGGGGTCCTCACTAATATGAAAACCCGTACAACTGCCTCCAGCCAGTCCTCGGCGGCCTGAGGGTCCGTCTCCCCGCAGAACCTGGGCGGTCACTGGCGTTGGAACTCATGCAGTGCACTAAGGCGACGTGCATCATCTGCGGCTGGGGCTGGTAGCATCAGTGGCTTAGTTGGTATAGGTACCGCCGGTGCCTCAGCTGTCAAATGGCCCTGTACCGAGTCCTCGTCGCTCAGTGGGCTCTCTCCATGCACAACGCTCGGAACCCTAGCTGGCTGCCGTCGTGGGGCCATTCTGAAAAGGAAACAGGTGTGCCACGGTCAGAACAGTATACCTGGTGAGCTGACATAAGTTAATCACAAAGAAAACATGAAACACACATGCAATAAATGTTTTTGTGCATTAAGTCGGAAATCAGAAGTCAGGGCCCTGGTGTACGGATACATCCGCCGCCGCACCAACACTGGACTCCCTGGACTGATAACCACACCCAATACGCTAAACACTATTGCTTCACATAGAAAAGATCAGAGTCCGCGGTAGAACCGACCTCCTCTGATACCAATTTGTCACGACCCGTCCTCGGGGCCCGTGCCGTGACTACCCCAAGCCCGCCTTCCATAGGCCAGGGGATGGAGACTAGCACCAAGGCATAAATCCCGGTAAAAAGGGAAGGCATTGCCTTTGTAAAGTAAACAAGCACCACAGAGTAAGAAAGTGGAAGAAGTAAACACTAAGTAAAAGCTGGTACGACAGTAAGTGCAGAAAAGTAAAGGGGGGCCGGAAATACAAGCCCAACTGTAATGTAAAAATGAAAGGGGAAAAACAGCAACTAAAAGGAAAAGCCGCCGCGTCGAGCCGTCCTCTGGAAGTCCCACCTAAAAGGTGAGTACATATAGCCTCCACAGTTCCTCGGTCCAACTGTCCGCTCCGAGTACACCCCGCCCAGTGGTCCACCTCCAGGTACCGTCCGGCTCCGCAAGCCTCCACCAAGATCAGCGCTGCCCATCGTCTGCAACCAACACAGCGTAGTGCGGGCATAGCCCGTGTAGGGGTGAGTATAAGCTACTCAGTAGGGACCCCGAGACCCCCGAAGGTCTCCCAAAATCCACATAAGATAAACTAAAAAGGGATAAGATACAATCACAAAGTAACATCCGACACTGCTTAGGTATATGCCCATCCATATACCTAAGTCATCAATTCCCCTTCGGCTCCAACATCCGAGCCAATGCACAACCCAGTCCACACAGGAAAGAAAAACGTAAATCCACACAGGATAGCACAACAAAATCCACAAAGGAAAGCAAAATGTAATCCATATAGGATAGCACAACACATTCCACAAGGGAGAGTAAACAGGACTCAGCCCACACAGGTATTTCTTCGTATGACGTTAGAGACAATCAGATGTAGCCACTGATTCATCTAAGCCGTCGGACCCACAAAGGATCTGTAGGTACTAACCCCCACAATGACCCACATAGGATCGATCATGAAGTTGAACCCAAAGCTATTGGGAAACTCCTTCTCCATCAAGTACAGTGGTTATGCCGCTACAACCAAGCGCTTCCCTCTTACCTTGGACTGCTGTAGTACTCCACCTATCGGGTACTGTGGGCCTGCTGCTACAACCAAGTGCTCCCCCGTGCAGCTACAACCAAGCGCTCCCCTGTGCCGCTACAACCAAGCACACCTCTGTCATGGGTCTGCCGCTACAACCAAGCGATCTCCTGTGCCACTACAACCAAGCGCACCTCTGTCGTGGGTCTGCCGCTACAACCAAGTGCTCCCCCTCAAAGCCTCCAGAGGTACTCCTTCTGTTAAGTACCGCGGGTCTGCCGCTACAACCAAGCGCTCCTCCGCCATGGGTCTGCCGCTACAACCAAGCACTCCCCATTGGGCTGTCCGTAACACACCGAGTCGTTCTATCAGCAGTCGTCAAGTCTCAACCGGCACTAGGGTTTCCGCACACAGCATGCTCGTTCCGAGAGGGTCCAATCCACGAGCTAAGAGGTCGACGCATCAATTGAAATGTAGTCCGGAGTTGAGGTATCCCAAGATGTACCATAGTGGTCACTGCCGAAAACACGGAGGATTCCCGTACTGTTTTCATCATCGTCGCAGTCTAATCCACTGAGGATCTCTGTACAGTCATCGTCATCACAGCAGCAGTTGCAGCCAGCTCCAGGGTTCCCGCACACAGCAAGCTCGTTCGGGAGGGTTCGCTCCACGAGGCGAGAGGCTGATACATCAACTAACACAAAGTCCAGAGTTGATGTATCCAAAAGTTTCATATCGAGAGCAGGAACTCAACATCGTAGACGGCGCGTCAATCGGACGCCCGATCTGAGAGATATTGGCTATTTCATTCGAGGGGCCCGGTTGGTTTTTAAGGAAAAACCAACCCGACCATACTCCACATGCGTCCAAAACTCGGGCGGAGTGAGCCAAAAGATCCGTCTCACTTAGAGGAATTCAACGAAGTCGACGACACGTTAATCGAACGTCCGAAGATCAAGATATGAGCATTTCCGCTCCGAGGGCCCGGTTGGTTTCGTGTACGAACCAACTCGGCCAATTCCAAAGTATTCTGAAACTTTGAGTGTATTATACCGAAACGGCCGTCTCGATCCATGGATCGCGTTGTCACTAACGGCACGTCGATCAGAGGTCTGTAGCTCAAGATATGAGAAAAAGGCCGAAAATATCCGGTAACGGGGGGTCTGGGCCCGGGCCGACCCGACCCGACCCCCCCCCCCCCGGGTCGCCCCGGGTCCGACCTGGCTGGACCCAGTCCGGCCTGGCTCGGCTCGGCCGAGCAACGGGGGGGGGGGGGGGGGGGGGGCGCTGCCCCCGCGTGACAACATCGCGGCCCCCGCGGGGGGCCGCCCAACTCAGCAGAAGCGGCAATGCCGCATCCCATGTGTGCCGGACCCGCACGGACGTGGGTTCGCTGGCACCGCTGCCGCTACCGCGACTTCAGCCGCGGCGGCTCCTTCCGGCGGCGCGCCGAGGCACCGCCGCCACCGGTGACCCGCACCGCCAGTGGCTTCCGCAGGTCGCCGGAGTCGCTCCAGTGGTCCGATTCCATTCCTGTCTGCGCCGCTGTTCCTCCCGGGTTCCGTTCTTCACTGAGGAATCATTAAATCACCTATGCGTCACGTTTTGTCATCTCCTTCCAAATCCTCACAACAATGAAGAACTGCGGAGGGTTGTCGGGCCGTGTTTGTTTGGCCCGCACCCTCCGCGTTAGATGATACAAACGGGAAGATAATTAACACATGACAAACGTATCAAAAAAAATTTAATAATTTAAAATTGCATTTGATCCTGGTTCTTTTGTTTTAGAAGAAAACAACTACGGGAATAAAAAGGTATTTCCAAATAAAATCCCTACCTCGTCATACGTGCGTTCTTCGTGGAATTGACCGTCGCGGAACAAGTGGAGCGTCGCGTCGCGGAAGGGCATCGCGTCGTTGTGGAAGGGCATCGCGTCGACGATCTCCGAGGATCAAGAACATACAGATTTAATTTTAATAATTAAATCCATATTGAGTTATAATCCACAAAGGAATTTAAAGAACCGCAATCTCTCACCTCAACGGATGATCGAAGATTTTGTTGCGGATGAAGGAACGTCGCAGAAGAACATCGCGGGAGAGGAAACGTCAGCGTCACGGCACACGGCGTCACGTCGTCGATTTCCACGGGTTCGGCGTTCTTCGTCGAAGGCCGGCGTTCTTCGCGTTCTTCGCGTTCTCCGCGTTCTTGGCGTTCTTCATGTTCTTCGCAAAGGAGGAAGATCCTTAGAGATTCTCCAAAGGTTTAACACAACATTTCGAAAAGAAGGTGTGTTGGCCTTATTTTATTAACATGCCAACAAAACGAAAATGTGTTAAGAAATGAACGAAATTAATTAATAGAATTAATTTCAACGAATAAACAACCCAATTAATAGGAGCGTTTAATTGTTTAAGAAAACACCCCAGTTGACTTTTATTCAATAGGGGTTTTCGCGGGTGCGTTACTTAGCGGAAAGAAACGGTGGGGCTCGTATGGGCCCCACCCCACAAATACCCTACCAAGTGGGTAGGATATTTTGGATTTCACCCTATCTGTTTCAACTGAGCTTAAATAGCTTAAAGTGGTCTTTAAGCGGCTTTAAGTGAAATAAAAATAAAATTGTCGCACAACTTTATTTTATTTTAATAACTTAAAACCCAAAAATTAAAAACCACAATCGAGCAAACGCAACTCCGGAAGAGGCATTTCTAAGAAAATACTGGCGCTGTGATTCCATCGGTGCCCTCAGAATTCGATTCCGGGCAATGGTTCAAAATTTAGAAAAACACGCTCGTCTGTTCACTAAACGTACCTGAGCCAATCTTCGGAAAGTGATTCCGGGCACACCGGGCCTCGGAATCAGGTCCCTTCAGAAGCGGCGTCCTTGTAAAATTCGAAGGAAAATTATGAAAAAAATTTCCTTTAAATTTATGGGTCTTTACAATGTGGCATGTCCTGGCCACCCAAAAGTGTTGTTTTTCTCCAATTACATGGGTGTACAAGGGGGAAACCAAGGGGGAAAGATATACCAAGTATAAGGGATAAAAATTCCCCAAAAAATCACTCTTTCCAACCTAAAACTCATCCAACCTAAGGGTAAAAACCACCTCAAAAACTTACCCCATAACGGGTTCCACTAGAAGAGTCACTAAACCAACTACAAATTACCACAACCTAATACCAATATTTTGACAAAACAATAGTCCATGTACCATTCAATACCATCAAGACCAATTTCATAGATCAATAAAAAAAGAGACACAAAAATTTAAAACCCAGACCACCTGAAAACCAAGAGAAATCTAAGAATTGAAAGTAGATTTGAACCAAAGCATTGAATTTAAAATCTGGGTGGGACATGTGAACTCTAGGAATGATTAGGTTTTATCATAATGACTCAATTTTTTTGGATGTTTTTCATTTACATTACAGAATATTTCATCTTGATATGGTTAATGGGACTACTTAGGAAGAATGATAGAATACTCTAGTAAGGGGGGATGCTTATTCTTTACCATTGGAAAAGTAGGAGAATATAGTTGATCATTCTTACACACTAGCTTTTTATTTTAAGAAACACAGAATCTTCAACTAGAATTCATTCTCATAGTCATTGTTCTATATATAGCATTATATAACTATGGTAAAATATACCTGTACTTGAACTAATTTTTTTTATATTTCCATGGAACTATAGGCCCTAGAGATACGGAGGAATGGGTTGAAATATTTTTGGGAGTAATTGACCTAGTAGAGACTCCAAAGTATCATAAATTTATGATGAGGTTCATCTCAAGATAGTTTTTTATTCCATTTCGATAACCAATATTTTATGGAACTAATCGAGCTAATGGAGCACGAGGTGTATCATGATGAATTGGTGTAGAATGGATTTATCAGGTTAAGAACATCATTGTGGGTTGAACCTTTGTTGTTTTCCAAAAGCATCAATGGTAGTTTTTTACTCCCTATTAATTACCAAAATCTGAACGAGGTGATGGTGAATAAAATATACCATTTTTCATAGATCAATGACCTTTTTGATAATTTACAAGATACCTTGTGGCTCTACATGATTTATCTTTGATCAGACTATCATCATTCAAGATTTAGAGAGGGGGAAATTCTAAAGATGTAAATTCAGAGTAGGTGTAACGTCTCCTGGTTTGGAACTCTGTCATGTGCCAAAAACGGGATGGTTAGGACACATCAAGTGTACCTCCCTATATACCAAAGGCCTCCGACTAGTAGTTCAGGTGTTAAATGTATAGTGGGGAGACTATAACCCCTATAGAAAGTGTCATCACATTATAAAATATTCCTTGTAATGAAATAAATCAGTGTATAGAGAAATTGGGAACCAATAATTGAATCCAACAGAATAATAAAATAAATAACAATAGGAATAATGTAATGATGTTTTGGAATGAAACTGTTTTTCATGAGATAAAAACCTATGTAAAAGACAAAAAGACTTAGAAAACATTCCATTGATCCTAGTCCCATACCCCATATCTATCCCACTCAAAACTCTAGCTCATCCTGCATGCAAACAATCAAATTCATGGCCAATTTCCCTTGTCCAAACATGTAATCATGTAATCTACTTGGGGACCAGTTAGTGGCCTGAATAGGGTGTGAGTATAATGCAGTAGTTCAACAATACCATGTCTAAAAAACAATTTCATATTTTAATTTTATGAAATAAATAGATTAATAGGTGTATTCATCGATTAAAAAATTAATAAAATAAAACAAATAACTTCTTTGGCTCCTTGATAGAATATCTATAAGAATGTCTCACAACTATGCCAACCACAATCATAGGAACATGGTAAAATTACTTATTCTATAATAATTCTAGAATATCTATGATCATGTCTTACAACCATTCCTACCATAACAATAAACATGTCCTAATAAAAAATCATGTCAAACCCTTATAATATTTACAACATCCAGGTAAAATCATTATAATAATTACAACATGGGACTAGACAGAGCCCACTCAATATAATAATTATAGTATGGGACTATGAAGAGCCTACCCAATATCAGCATTACAACATATAAGTGTTCATGTTATTGGTACAAGCACGGTTTATAAGAATTTAATTTGGAAAAAAAGTCATATAATATTCTATTGATATCAATATGATCACATCATGAGACTCAATGTTTAGTTTTGATAATTACCATTATCCTTTCAATTATCTATTTCCATTATATTAAAATTTCTCGACAGTAAAAACCATAAGAAATAATCCACAACTTAAGGATTCTATATCATAGAATCACCTAAGGTCTCATTTCATGATAAACGCACTTCAATCCACTATCCAATTCAATTATAATCAAGATTCACTAACCCAACGGGTATCCATAAGGTAGGAAAAAATACAAATGAAACCAAAATACTCCATGGAATAATCTCATTCATTATTTAATTGACTGAGGCACACATTTCATTAGAATAATAATAATATTTCTTATACATGGAAATTATCAAACCATGAGGTAATGATTTATTCCCCATACCTTTAACTAACGATACAAAAATTCTTCCAATGCAAAATATCCATTGGAAATAAGGTGAGTATTATCGCAGTGGTGTCCCTAGATCAAAACTGTTCAAGATCTGATCCAAAAATACACTAGTTCAATACATTACACCACCACAATAAAAACAACGAGGTATAGAAGGGAAAACATATATCTAAATCACTAACCGTGGATTGAATAAATTATTGGGATGTTTAGAATGGTGTTTTTCACTCCAATATTCCATAGAAGGTTCCCTAGAGCTTAGAGGATAATATTGTAGCGAGTTAGAATAAGAATTAAATCACACAAAAACATTAAAATAGAAGGTCGAGGAATTAACCGACGTGTAATATAGTGAAACATGGTGTAAATATTTTTAATGGAATATTCTAAAAACCTATCACCATGGACAATTTTTTTAAAAACAATTGAACATCACATTATGTTTAATCCATTTACATTGTATTTAATTATTCGTGATGTGGGGTTTTTCGATTCTCCTTTTAAATTACCTGAACCCCATTTAAAGTTCCTCAAATTACCATGAAATGTTAAAACACATACCCCATTTTCCTAGACTCTATTAACTCACATAAACAAACAAATCTAGAATTGAGGTCATTTTCCTCAACAAAGGATCAATATGTGGATCCTCTTAGGTTTTCTCATGTTTCCTCAGAACCTAAGACTGTGTTTATTCAAACAACTGGTCTTCATGATGAAACATGACCACTAAGATATGTTATTTCTATCACATGGGACGGGTTTGGATGAAATATTTGTATATGTGATCGGTGGAGCACATCATTCATGTCATTATAGAACACTTCTAGGGAGAAATGATATTACATTGGACTAACGCTTTCCACTATCTCAAAAAACCTATAAAACATGGTATCTAGCTTTCTGTGTTTACGGATACTGCATTTCCCCAATCAAGACAACACCCAAAAGAAAACATGTGTCCTACTTCAAATTACAGTGGCCATCTATGATGGTCACATTATGATTTATTCCTACTCGACATGGTCCCCAACACCTGTCTGGTGAGTTGAACCTACATATATATATCTTGCACAAGACTAGGTCCGACAAGATATGACTCACCAGACTCCATCCAACAAATAGGTGAGCAACATGGCCATCCATAAAATGCCTCAAAAAGTTTCATCTATATCTATTACCAGAATCTATTATTATATGTAAACACCATAAGTTCCATATGTTTCACCCATGAACCACCAAAATCCAAAACACATGCTCGTAACATATTTTCTAGACCCTGAATTTTCCTCTCAAATTGAAAATCAATATGAGGGTTATATGATATTCCCAAAATAACCCATGATCCTATATTCCTTTGAAAAACCTTTTAGAAATGTTATGGGAAATGGGGGTCTTTGTATGAAACAATACTCCTCAGAAAACCATGCAACCAAACCACCTCTTACATGTAAAGGCTACACATACTATCAACTATGACTATATATAATACAGGTAAGAAATGGGATAATATCTATAATAAATACAAAATCACACATACATCATCATTACTATGGGTTTACCCGAGTAATCCTATCACAAAATCCAGTGACATCATCCCATTTCCACTTAGGAATACGAAAATGCTACAAAAGCCCAACTAGCCTCTGATGCTTGACTTTCACCTTTTGACAAGTGAAGCATCTAGACACAAATATTTATACAGATAATGATCCTTAGATTTCATAAAATAACACCACATAAATTTTTCAAAATACTTAAAACATTATAGAAACTATTTCTCAAAGACCGTATTAATCTAGTTCCATTGGATACAAGGAAACATAAACAATGTTTCCCAAGTGAGATACATTATCTCCCACTAGGTTCTTTATGGATGAGACCATTCTTAAACACATCAATAATATTAGATATCTTCATAACCTGGGAAAGGAAACCTAAAAAGGGGTGAGCTCATATGTCTAGTAAGGGTAAATAAGGGAGATATGCAAGCATAAAAAATGAGCATGGGGGTATGAGAATGTGATCTATAACTTTAGAATATAATACCCTTCAAATCATAAGATTGAAAATAGGAATCATAGTATAAATTTGGAAATATTATAAAACATGAGTCATAATAAAATAATGAACATAATCCATGAAAGTATGTAATATGAATATGACATGGAACTGTGGAATACAAAAGCATGTTATGTCATTCCATATAATCCAATATGAATTGCTATAACATATGAGTAAACATCATTGAAACTATGAATACTAGGAGCAACACACCACAATCCCCATTAATAGTTCATTCCTTATAATGGATCAAATTTTCTTGTCTTCCTATAGTTGATCTGGTTTCCCCACCATCTATATTCACGGTAACAACACCTACTGGGTGGGACACACCACCATCCCCAGCCGCAATCCTTTCCATGTAATGGATTAGGTTTTACTATCTTCCTATAGTGAATCAAGCCTGTCGAAATGATTCCCATCATTATTTTATGAGAAATAAATATTTACCCAATTTCATGGAAGGGGATATTTGTCCAACCCATCTCATAATTAAATCATGCATAAATTTCTCTAATAAATAATAAAAAATCATATAAAAGCCTATTAAATGAAATGTGTATCATTAACATGTAATCATATCATAACATATGTAAAAAGATATAGGTTTCACAATAATTTAATTAAAATAATAACCCATGAAATAAAGTAGGTTTCAAAATCATATAACATGTGACAGAGAAATAAGATTGATAAACATCATTCCATCAAAAATTAATCCATTGTAAGAAAGAATATGAATGGAAACACTAAATTATTTTCCCAGAATTGTATGAGTAACATCAATGAATTCCACCTTAGATGGAAAATAATTTTTAAATGTCATTTAAAGAAATTTCTTAAAAATAACATCATTAATTCTGTGAAAAATTATTTTTTAAACATAAAATCATTCAAAATTTGTTTTCTATAAATACATAAAATGTAAAATTGGAAACATTTGGAAAATAATTTTTCATTGTAAACATATAAATGAAAAATTGAAAACATCTTGAAAACCATTTCATTGAAAGAGAATCTTGAAAATATTTTTTAAAAATATTTAATTGAAAATAAATCATCAAAATATTTTTGAAACACATTTCTTTTTAAAGGAATATTTAAAACCTTTTTTAAAAAAATTTCATTGAAAAGGAAGCTTGGAAACATTTTTTGAAAACCATTTCATCGAAAATAATATGAAAATTTATAAAATAATACTGAAAATCATAAAAAGATTAATTTTAAAATAAATTTTCCCTAAAAATGAGCATAAAATAGTATCTTAAAAAATATTTTTGAAAACATTATTCTTGAAGTTCATGGTATGTTTTTCAAATAAGGACAATTGAGACAAAACAACTTTATCGATTTGTTAACTATTGAAACATAAACCCCATGAATGATAGATAAAAAATAGATATATAAATTCCCATAAAATTACTGTTAACAAAAATATAATATATACATGGGTAGTATAATAACAACCAAGAGTAGATGAGTTGTGAATACGGAGAAAATATCACATAAATAAAAGTGAGACTAGAAATCCCCATACCATATGTCTTGACCATCACTGTACTCATACAAACCTAAAATATAATAAATATATGTTTATTATAATTATTTTAATTTGTTATATTATTCTATATAATATCATATAAGATCATATGATAAATTTATTTTTCCCACTCGTTAACAATTCCATGTTAATGTTATGCTTTGGGAAATATTTACTTTGTTTTTTTCATGTGTCTTAATTTGTTATATATTTGGTCCTTATACTTGTATCATGATTTAAAAATTATAGACCATGAAATAAATATCATTTATATTAATTTTCATTGTATTATAATTATATACATAATATATATGTATGAAATGGAATACACCATTAATGGAGATGGTATGCCATACGTACACAAGAACGTTGTTTCCTTTTTATTTTATAATTTAAATAAAGAGAGTAAATGACATATATATATATATATAATTAGACTATAATTATTATTTCATATGTAAAATATATGTTCTCTATACCCATTTTTAATATATTCCATGTAGTGTGTGAACGAATCACAATTCTTTGAGGGGGAGGTAATCCGCACATCCTCAACCAAAACTATCATCTTTATAAAAAATTGAAAGAATAAATATATGTGGTGTAAAGTAATTAAAAAGGAATAAATACATAATATATATCATATATAGAGAGTTTTTTCATCATAATCACCTAATATTCATGGGGGTAAATGAAAAATGAACAATCCTACTTTTGTGAGGAAATAGATCAGTGTAAACATAAACAGTATGTTTGTTATCCATTAGCTGGAAGTGTCTATTTGTGTAAGTCAAAACCTTATTAAAATAAAATATTAGTATTTTTATGATAATTTTGTTATTATATAATATTAAAATATGTGTAGTAGAGGGGAGGATAAAGAAAATAAAATAATGGTGCTTGAGGAAAGTTGTTACCACTTCATTGGGAAACTCCTTTTGGTTTTCACCAAAGGGATTCCTTGGGATTCTTTCTGTCCAAATAGATGATTAAAGGAGTAATAGAGAGATTCTATTAAGTGTAATGGGTATTTATTGTCTGAGATTATGTGTTTTGGGAGGTTTGAGGAATGGGGATATGAGGTTGCCATTATAGAGAAGAGAGGGGACACACTTGGCATTTTTTAAAACAAGTAAATTGTACTAATGTTTTTACGAAAAAAATGTCATCCCAAAACAAAAAAACTCAATAATTCCTGATATATGGCATAAATAATGAAAATAAGAGGGTTTTTTTACAAGTTTATAGGTCATTTTGGCCTATATGTTTAACGTTTAGTCCCTTGTTAAGCTTGATTTTACTTTAATCATTGTAATTAATTTTATATAAATTCATTAATAATTTCAGTAAGAAAAAAATTTGACCTTATTATAAATTATACATTTTTATTATTCCAAATATTTAATTCATATTTACAAATTTAAATAACATAATTATCAAAAAATAATTTATAATTAATCTCGTAAATGGGATGACATTGCAGGTTTTTAATGTAAAAATCATCCAAAGTTCACTTGGTTTTTGTAAGAACCAGGATCTTCTTAGGTATGTTTTTCATTTTCTAGTAGTCTTTGGGAAAAAGTGGAAATTCTGGAAATTTTGAAAGTACACACCGTGCAATTTATGAGTACACAATGTGTACTTTGATTCCGATCTAGGCCATATGATAGTCGTGTCATTACTACACACACGACTATGTAGGGGTGATGTGGAGGCCTCTTAATTCAGAGTACGAAAAATCCTAGTACACGCCGTATACTCCAAAAGTACACATCGTGTACTTTCTTTTTTTCTTTAAACAGACTAGGGTCACATATTAACACCAAAAATATTTTCTTCTCTATCTACGTCAACCGAGATAAAGGGTGTGGCAACAGATCTCCTCTGAGCCACAGATCCCTCACCGGTTATCCGAATAAAACACTGTCAATTGCAATAGGATCGCAGCGGCGAGTTCTTGGTTCTTATTTGGCCACATTTCCTGATTCCTTCTCTTATGAGAGTTATCATAGGTTGAATGTTTTGCATGCTTTTGCAGATCTACTCCATTCTAGGAAGATTCACGGGAAGTGGTTCATGTATATCGATCTCCTAGGATCGAGGTAGGTGGTTTTTTGCCTTATGTTTATTGTCTTTGAGTTTCTGTGAAAAAGTGTCAAATACCGATGTATCGGGTATATTGTGTTAGGGTTTTGATCCTACATTAGTATCTGCCTTAGATTGATTGTATTATTGAGGTTATCAGATGGGTAATGATTTCTTTTTGGCATGTTTTTGGATCACCCCATGGGTGTTTCCCTTGTTTTGGTTGTTTATCGCCGTTTGGATTAGGTTGCCTTTCAGGCAGACCTTGTTGCATTGATTTCCTACCTTGATGTAATTGATTATATGTGTTGCCTTCTGTTTATATACTTTAGATGCATTGTAGCTATTATCCAAGTAGTTTTTTGAACATACATTGGGCGGTTGACAGTTGATTATGCACGACGGAACTACCAAGGGTTGTGTAAACCTGGTGTAGTAGACTAAAGAGGGAATTGACGATTAAGGGCTTCCCTAGAGGGTCTGTTATTATTTAGTATCATTAATAGGACCTACGGGAATTGGAATTTGTGATTCCAAAGAGTGTCATTAGTTACGTATTGGTACTACATAGGGGAAGTAGGTGTAAGTGCTTCCTCAGAGAGTCTTTAGCCATCGCTTTAGGACTGTAGGATAATTGATGGTGAGATCTTTCCAGAGTGTCTGTGCCTTTGTATGATTATTTTACTAGAGGGGTCTGCCAGTATGAGCCACCCAGAGAGTCAGTGTGAATTTTTGTTGTTGGTTGTGACGAGTCCACCATGCCAAAGAACAATCTGGGGGTTTGTACTGCTTTTTTTGGTAATCTTCTGTGATACCTGTTGTGTTACATGCTATGTTTTGGGATTATATATTGTTTTTCTATATTCCATAGTTGATAACTAAATTATTAAATTAAGTTAATAAATTAATGTGAATAGATAATTACAATATTTTTTACTTTCGTGTACTCCAATTTCTCTGCTGCATTTATTTCCATTACTTTTTCTATATTTCTCATTTATAGTAGGGCACAGATCTTGTGGTGGTTGCCTACTGGGATTAGTCTCACACCCTATATGGGTCCTGCCTTTCAGCCCAAACAAGTTATATGGTTTTAGGTGTGGACAGGGAATGTGTCCGCTCTACTTCAGTTACATGATTGCTGGTTGGAGAGGGAGAGCATAGGACCGAGATTAGGCTTGCGATTCTATTGGAGTTTCTGTTTACTTTCGTACTTTGTTTCTCAGTTTTAGTTTAGAACATTTTTGTGTTTGATGCTTTTTGTAGATAATTTTACCTGCTGAATCATTATAATCATTACTATATATTCATTACTTCCTCTGTTTAGTTTCAGTTATTGCATGATGTTTACTGCTTCCTCTATTGACTGTTAGTTCCTTTCCCTTGTTTACCTTACCAAATGAGGACATAGTTTCCCCAATGTCTCACCAAGGCCCTCGCTACTAGTCAGAAGCCTCTGGAATTTGGGGAAATGTTCTTGAGGTCATGTGGTGAATCGGGTACATGGCACCATTTGAGTGGCTCCGGATTCGGGTCGTTACAAAGGGGTATCAAATGACCGGTTCTTTTCTTTCTATTGACTTACTGTTTAGCAACATTAGACAGAGATAAGATAAAATAAATAAATGGTAAATAGTTGTGCCTGGGAGTTTTAAAAACCGTGTACAGGGAAAAATCCTGGTTACCTCGAATATTGCAATTTTCGAGTTTTGAAAATGTTACAGTTTAATTGATTTCACCGTTGGGTGGTGCACTTGTTTTGTGTTGTTACTGTTTATATGATTGTGGTTGTATTTTGTTAAAACCCGGTGAGATGAGGGTATTCCATCTCATTCATCATATAGGAACTGGTTAGAAAATCACATGTCATTCATTTTTCCATGCCATCTAAATTGCATTACAAGTTGCATGCTATTGTGATAGCTGTTGTGATAGAATACCTGCTATATCGATAGGGTATCATTTGTTTAGAGGTTTCTTATCATGGATGCGAAACCATGGTCTTAGAGGTGTTGTGGGCCCTTATTGACCAGAATTTATTGGATCATTGACCTGTTTACTTGATTATATGTTTTGTTATGATGCCAAGCTCTGATTCGCGGGGAGTATGGACCATCACAGATCGGAATTTGGCACCTTAACGCTGGTTTTTTGTGTTTTCTGGGCTCCAGAGTAGTTTCAGAGTCTACTGTCTAGAAAAACCCAGAATACATGGCATTTACTTTATGGTTACACGCTGTGTAGTCTAAATCCATGTCACTGACCGTGCGAGGAAGGACACAGGGTTCTATAAAAATCATGTAGGAACACGCCGTGTACTATTTTATCACACTGTGTAGTATGAAATAGGTACCCCGACCGTGTCACGAACAACATGGGTCATGTTATCACATAAAATACACATTGTGTCTAAATTTTAAACACTGTGTAGTGCGATCTACATTCTGGGACATTTCACGAACAACACTGGTCGATGTCATCCTTTATCTTACACACCGTGTTCTCCTGAAACACACTGTGTAGTGTCAGCCGTGTAGTCTGCTGTGTAGCTATCCAACATGATCTGTTAGGACTTCTTAGTACACGCCGTGTCTTTATGGAACACGTCGTGTAGTGTGACCTGATTACACAAGACGTGTCGCTAAAAACATGGGCCAGATGAAACTCGTTAAGTACATGTCGTGTATTCCTTGAACACGTCGTGTAGTTTTGTATTAGGAGAACCCTGTGGCTTAACCACGTGGAATTACTCATAAAGTTAAGGGAATTAAAGTACACACCGTGTGTTGGGACAACACACCGTGTGTTTGGGGTGTTACACGACCAGTTTATGTAGTATTACACGCCCATGTATATGACTTAAGGGAACACGTTGTGTATTGAAAGAACACACCATGTAGTCATGTTTTGCATAACTTGAATTCCTTATTTTCAATGTTCCTTCTTTTGAATTCAGTTTTCCGATCTTGGTTAATCCTATATCTGATGTGTGATTTTGACCTTTCAGAGCTATGGCACCGAGACGTCCTCCTGTTGTCCGTTAGCTTCCAGGAAGGGACCTTATGCCTGATACGGAAGATCAGGGACTACATGTAGTTCCTCCTATCATTCCGGACATGGGACCTGCAGTTATTCCAGAAACTGGTGCCAATGCTCTGTTTAGATAAGGTTTCATGAGATTCATGAAGAACTTCTAGGGATCTCAGCATTATGTCCCATCAATGGCAGAGCTGACATGGGTTTTTCAGCAACAACATCCTCCCACGTTCACAGGGGATGGAGGACCTCAGGCTACATAGTCATGGCTAGAATCCATGCTATCTATCTTTGAGCACCTGGAGACACCTCTGGAGAGGAGAGTACATCTCACGACTTATATATTGTGAGATTATTACAAGAGATGGTGGGATGTGGTTTCACAGGTAGGGCGCCAATAGGCTATGGCTTGGGACGAGTTTCAGCATTCATTCTATGACGAATTCTACCCGACGACGCATAGGGCTGACAGAGCCGGAGAGTTCATGAACCTGAAGCAAGGTACTCTCACATATATGGAGTATTCCTCTCACTCCACAGAGTTAAGACATTTCACTCCCTTTTCGGAGAATGATGAGCTGTTTTTAGCAAGGATGATTGAGGAAGGCTTCAGAACGGACATCAGATCCCATGTCAACGTATTCCAGTTGACTTATATTACTCTGATAGTCAACCAGGAACTTATCACAGAGAGAAATCTGAGGGAGAATAGAGCTGTGGACCAGGGCGGTTCATCTTCCGGGGCTGATTCAGTTTAGATAGACAGCAGGAAGCACCATCGAGAGTCTACATGAGGTGACCCAAGGAAGCAAGGTATTCCTTATGGTAGATGGGATATTCCATATGGAAACCAAGTGGTGTGCTATCAGTGTGGAATAAGTGGGCATAAGAAGCCTCAGTTCCCAAAATACCCAGTGGGGTGCCGATCTTGTGTCAAGATGGGTCATTTGTAGCATTTCTGTAGGGTTCTCCTGCCAAGGGCTAGTGAAGGAGGATCAGTTTCGACTCCTCTTATAGGAGAAGGATTATAAGTCCCACAATATACTAGGGGCTGGGGTTCTTCAGGTCATTCAGGCTAGGTTAGAGTCCATGGACACAGTGGTCAGGATTAGGGAGGGTCATCTTAGGGATCTCAGGCTACTACACAGGGCCGCGGTGCAAGCCAAACTTTTGCGGTAGAGAAGATTCATTAGGAGAAGGATCCTGGAACTTCTACAGTGCGAGGTAAAATTTTAGTAGCCTCAATTTTATCCTATGCACTTTTTGATATTGGAGCTTCTCATATCTTTTTTTTGTTCATATTGTGTAAATCCTTAGACTTACTGTTTATACTTTTGAGGAGATTATGATGCTAAACACTCCCTTGTGAATTAGAACTGCTAGTGTGCATCCATGATTAGACTGCCCCTTTAAGGTTGGTGAATATTGTTTTTCATGGAGTCTCTATGTTTTGGAGATGATAGAATATGATGTCATTCTCGGAATGGACTGGTTAGTTCCCTTCGAGGACTTTGTCGATTGCTATCGTCGTAGGGTGAGTTTCACATCACCGGAGGGATAATATTTTCTTCACAAGGGAAAATGGAATGTCTAGGCGAGCATAACCTGACCAGAGCATCATGAGTTGGGTGGTGTTATGTCCCAGATTTCTATCTTATATCTGGATGACCAGGAGACTTCTCATATAGATTTTCCTCTAGTGGTTTATCGCTTTCCATACGTCTTTCTAGAAGACTTTTCAGGTTTTCCTCTGGAGTGAGAGCTAGGCTTATCTATTGAGCTTCTTCCAGGAGTAGAACCAGTATCCTTACCTCTTTATAGGATGGCTACACTTGAGTTACATGAGCTCAAGAAGCAGTTGGAGGAGTTATAGGAAAAGGGTTTTATCTGACCCATGACTTCTCCTTGGGGTTCACCTGTTTTGTTTGCAAATAAGGCAGATCATATTTTACAGCTTTGTGTGAATTATTGGAAGCTAAACTAGTTGACGGTCAAGAACCTACATCCATTTCCATGGATAAATGGTCTCTTTGATCAGCTTTGAGGATCCAGAATTTTCTCGAAGATCAACTTGAGATCCAGCTATCATCAGTTGCATGTCAGACCATCTGATATACATCTTACAGCCTTCTGAAGCAGGTATGGTCTATATGAGTATATGGTTATGTTGTTCGGTCTCACGAATTCCCCAACAGTCTTCAGGGTGCTGATGAATATATTTTTCCATCCTAACATGGATTATTTTGTGGTGGTTTTCATGGACAATATCTTGGAGTACTCTCACACTCTACACAACCATGCTACCAATCTTGAGATTGTTTTGAGTACAATGAGGGAGAATCAGTTATATGGTAAGCTGTCAAAGTTACACTTTTGGATGGAAGAGATTCACTTCCTGGGTCATGTAATCTCGGATACAAGAGTATCAATAGACCTAGAAAAGGTGAGAGCAGTAGTTACCTGGGAGCACCTGAAGAATTTCTTTGAGGTACGAAGTTTCATAGGGATGGCTGGTTACTAAAGGTGGTTTATAAAATACTTCTCATGCATAGAAGTGTCGTTGATGGGATTGACTAAGAAGATGGTGAAGTATGTTTGGTCATAAGCTTGTGATTCATCCTTTCAGGAGCTGAAGGGGAGATTGACTTCAGCACTGATTCTAGTTTTTATTGAATAGGGAAAGAGTTATACAGTCTTCTGTGATGCATTTGGAATCAGGCTTGGAGTAGTTCTTATGGAGTAGGATCGTGTTGTTCCATATGGATCTCATCAGCTGAGGCCGCATGAGAAGAACTATCTTATGCACGACCTGGAATTGGCAGTAGTTGTTCATGCTTTTCATTGCTGGAGACATTATATTCTAGGAGAGAATTTTGTGGTATATACTAACCATAAGAGCCTCAAGTATATCTTCATGTAGCATGACTTGAATCTGAGATAGAGGATGTGGGTTGAGTACTTACAGTCTTTCGATTTCGAGCTTGCTTATACGCCTGGGAAAGGAAATGTTGTGGTAGACGCACTAAGTAGTAGGAAGATGCGGGCAGTTTAGGAGGCTAGCAGCGAGTGGCAGCTTATGGCTTTTTTCTCAGAAATGCATTTGGAGGTGCATGACAGAAGGGGTCAGAATTTTCTTTCTTCTGTAGCTGTTACCTTTTCCTTTCTTGGCCGAGTTCGAATGAGGCAGCTATCATATTCTGAAGGCCTAGTCCTACGAGAAAGTGCGTCAGGAGAGGACCCTCTTCTTAGATGGACCGTAGGCGAGGGTGAGATCTTGCTTTTCCAGGGACACATATGGGTGATAGCAGATATACGCCAGGAGATGATGTGATGCATTCATTCCTCAGTTTGGGAAGTTCATCCTAGCATCACCAATATGTATTGTGATCTACACCGCCAGTATTGGTGGCCAGGAATGAAGGGGGATGTTGCTAGTTTTGTCTTGAGGTGTTCCACCTGTCAGCAGGTGAAGGTGGAGCACCAACGACCGGCAGGTCTTTTACAGTAGCTACCCATTCCTAGGAGGAAGTGGAATGATGTCATGATAGACTTTTTGATAGGGTTTCTGAGATTTCCTTGAGGTAATGATCTGGTATGGGTTTTCATTGATAGGATCACGAAGGTTTCTCACTTCTTGCTTATTAAGAAGACCATCAGTGTTGATGAGCTTGGATGGTTGTACATCCATGTGATTGTACATTTTCATGGGGTTCTAACCACTATCATTTCATATTTGGACACCTGCTTCATGTTTCATTTCTGGAAAGGGCTACATAAGGCTTTGGGTACACAGTTACTTCTGAGTACAACTTACCATCCCCAGATAGATGGCCAGTCATGCAACATGATTCATGTGCTAGAGTACATGCTAAGAGCATGTGTCCTTTATTTTGGAGGTTCTTGGGAGAGACATATATGTCTAGTGGAATTTTCCTATAATAATAGTTTTCAATCAACTATCTAGATGGCACTTTACGAGGCTTTGTACGGTAAGTTGTACCAATCACCCTTGTTTTGGCTGGAGGTAGGAGAGGAAACTAAGCTGGGACCTCGTCTTGTTCAGGAGACCACATAACAAGTGGAGTTGATTTAGAAAAGGATGGCTACTGCACAGTCTCGGCAAAAATCTTATGCTGATCAGTGGAGATGACCTTTGGAGTTCATGGTCGGAGATCAAGTCTTTCTATGTGTTACCATGAGTTTGGGACACAAGAGAATCAAGAGACAGTGTAACCTTTCACTGAGATACGTCAGGGCGTTTGAGGTTCTTGAGAGAGTTGGGATGGTATCTTATAGGTTCCAGTTACCTCAGAGGTACCAGGCTATGCACGACGTCTTCCATGTTTCTCAGCTTCGACGCTATTTCTAAGACATGTCTCGTGTCTTTCAATCCAAGGAGATTGAGTTGTAGCTGGATGCATCATTTGAGGAGCATCTTATCAGGATTTTTGATCGTAGTGCAGAGGTACTCTGTGGCTAGTCTGTTCCTCTAGTACGAGTGCTTTCGCAGCACGGTCGTGTATAAGACGAGACTTGGGAGAGGGAGGACGATATGTGATCATAGTGGCCAGAGTTGTTCGATTTTTCTTCATTTCCAACTTATTAAGGAAATTCGGGGATGGATTTCTTTAAGGGGGAAGTTTGTAAGAACCCGAAACTTCTTTTCAGGTATGTTTTTCCTTTTCAGGAAGTTTTTGGGAAAAAGAGGAAAATCTGGAAATTTTCAAAGTACACGCCATGTAATTAATGAGTACATGCCGTGTAAATTGCTGCCGCTCATGGCCCTGTGTTGGTCATGTCATGACCACACACACGGCCATGTTGGGGTGATGTGGAGGCTTCTTAATTTAGAGTACGTAAAATCCTAGTACACATCGTGTACTCCAAAAGTACACACTGTGTAATTTATTTTTATAGTTAAATGGACCGGGGTCACGTTTTAACCCCAAAAAAATTTCTTCTCCAACTTATTTGATCAAGAGCAAGGGTACGAACACAGATCTTCTCCGAGCCACCAATCCATCACCGGTTATCTGAATCAAACCCCGTCGATTGCAATAGAATTGCAGCGGTGAGTTCTTGGTTCTTCTTTGGGCACGTTTTTTGATTTATTCTTTTATGAGAGTTATCATTGGTTGAAATTTTGGACGTTTTTGTAGATCTACTCCATTCTAGACTGATTCACAGGTCGAGGTTCATGTATATTGATCTCCTAGGATCGAGGTAGGTGGTTTGTTTCCTTGCGTTGATTGTCTTTGAGTTTTTGTTCAAAAGTGCTGGATACCCATGTATCAGGTAACTTGGGTTAGGGTTTTGATCCTAAATTTGTATCTGCCTTAGATTTCTTGTATTCTTGAGGTTATTAGATGAGTAATGTTTGCTTGTTATCATGTTTGAGGATCACCCCATGGGTTTTTCCCTTGTTTTTTATATTTATCATTGTTTGGATTAGGTTGCCTCTGAGACAGACCATGTTGAATTGATTTCTTGCCTTGATATAATTGATTGCATGTATTGCCTACTGTTTATATGCTTTGGATGCATTGTAGATATTATCCAAGTAGTTTGTGGAACTTACTTAGGAATGCTGATAGTTTATTACACACGACGGAACTTCCCAGGGCTTTGTGAACCTGGTGCAGTAGAAAAAAGATGGAATTGAAGATTAAGGGCTCCCCTAGAGAGTTTGTTATATTTTAGTATCATTCATAGGACCTATGAGAATTTTACATTGTGCATCCTCAGAGTTTCCTTAGTTACGTATCGAGACTGCATGGGGAATTAGACGTAAGTGCTTCCTCAAGGAGTCTTTAGCTATCGTTGCAAGATCGTAGGGGAATTGACAGTGAGAGTTTCCCAGAGTGTCTATGCCTTTGTATGATTATTTTACTATAGGGGTATGCCATTATGAGCCACCAAGAGAGTTAGTGCAAATATTTTTTGTTTTGTTGTGATGAGTCCACCACGCCAAGTAACAAGCTTGGGTTTTTTACTACTTGTTGTTTAGGTAGTCTGTTGTGATACCTATTATGTTACTTGCTATGATTTGGGATTATAGAGTTGTTTTCTAGATTCCTTGGTTGATAACTAAATGATTAAATTAAGTTAATCAATAAATGTGAATAGAGAATTTTAGTATCATTTTCTTTATTGTAATCTTGTTTCTCTGCTATATTTATTTTCTTTACTTTTTCTATATTGCTCACTGACAATAGGGCACAGATCTTGTGGTGGTTTCCTACTGGGATTAGTCTCACACCCTGTTTGGGTCCTGCTTTTCAGCCCAAACAGGTTATATGGTTGCAGGTGTGGATAGGGACGGTGGCCCCTCTACTTCAGGTACATGATTATTGGTTGGAGCTGGTGAGCAAAGGACAGAGCTTAGGCTTGCGATGCTGCTGGAGTTGTTGTTTACTTTTGTACTTTGTTTCTCATTTATATTTCATCACATTGTTGTGTTTGTTACTTTCCTTAGATACTTGTAATTAATGCATCATTATCATCATTATTATATATTCATTGCTTCCACTATTTAGTTTCAGTTATTGCATATAGTTTACTGCTTCTGCTATTGACTGTTATTTCCTTTCCCTTGTATACCTTACCAAATGAGGAAATAGTTTCCCCAATGTCTCACCAAGGCCCTCACTTCTAGTTAGTAGCCTCTGGAATTTGGGGAAATGTGCTTGAGATCACGTCGGGAACCGGGTACGAGGCACCAGTTGAGTGGCTCCGGATTCGGGTCGTTACAGTTTTATATCAAATTTCAATCTGAAATAGGTTTAAATAAACTAAATTGGATTAATTGAAAAAAAGTATGTTTAATTACTAATAAATTTTTAAAATTCAACTTACGATTATAAATAAATTAGAAAAAAATATGTTTTGAATATAATTCATTATTGTTCACTATTCAATGAAAAATGATGTTTTTCTAGAAAATTCCAAAGATTCAACCAAAGATAATATTGAAATTTTCTACTAAAAAATGAATTTTATATTATCTATATAAATTTATAAATGTGTCTAAATTTAATTATATTATTTTTCAAAAAAGGACATAAATGTAGTTTATTTGAGAAAATCATATTTCTAAATATCTAAGGACTTTACCAAAAATTTATATCTTTCATTATCTATATATTTTATCAATAATAAAACTTTATAACTAATAATTTAAAGCTAATTTTTACTATTCAAATTACTATGTTTAACTTCTAGGTTATAATTACCTCGTTTAAATAATTATAACAAAAAAAGTTGTTTCGTAGATACTCAGTGTTGCATGTAATATACGCCAAGTCAGTGATGCATGTAAAATACACCATGTCAAGGTTTTGTGTAATGTACTCCATATTTGTTCCATGTGAAATAAATATTAAACATAGTTAAATGAAATAATTAAATGTAATTAATTTATTGGAGATATAAAAAAAGTCTTAAAAAACTCAGGGTGTTACATTATACCCCCCTTAAAATGAAATTATCCCTCAAAATTCATCATTATGGTACAAAAAATTATGATACTTATACATTATCACATCCTCATGTTCTTACATAGCTTCCTATAACAGCTTATTTCTCCATAAAAATTTAGATTTGTTGAGTGGTCTAGTTTCATAGAAGTTTCTCTGTATGATCAATAATTTCAAATGGTTGTTCATTGTAATAATGATCTGAATCCAAGAGTATGATCTCTATGTTTATTATATGTTAAGGGTCAGTTATGTTTCTCTTTTGGATATATACATGGAACAAATCATGTAATTGAGAGATATTTGGAGGATGTTCTACCTGATATTCTACCATCCCGATAGGATCAAGAATCTTAATGGGACAGATATACCAAGGTATTACTTTCCCATTCATTCAAAACCACATAACCTTCTTCCAGTGAGATATCCAAAAAATATTATCTCACCAATATCAAATTATATATCACCTTATCGGTTAAAATAATAATGTTTTTTTGACTTTGAGCTATCATGATATGCTACGGAATGGTTTTACCCTTCTCTCCCATTTAGTCAATAATTATTTGTACCAATAGCTTTGATTCTCTAACATTATCCCATCAAATTGGACCGATAAATTTATTACCATTGATGGTTTCATAAGTTTTCATCTGAATACTAAAGTGAAAGATATTGTCGTATGAAAACTCTTCTATAGAAAGGTGCTGATACCAACAACCTTGGAATTCTAGAGAACAAGATCTCATCATATCCTATTGGGTTTGAATTTTTCTTTCAGACTTACCCTATGTCTAAGGATGAAGTAGTTATGAAACTAAATTTGTTATCCAGTGCTATATAAATACTTCACGAGAACTATGAGGTAAACCTTTGATCCAATTATGACACATTATAATTTGGTAATCCATTAATCATTACCACATCCTTAATGTATATCTCGAAAATATGATACCAATGGAATCCTTATTTGATAGCAATGAAGTGTTCTAACTTAGTAAAGAGATCGACTACCACCCATATAGCCTTAAACCTTTTAGAGTTTTTGGGTATTCCAATGAAAAATTCCATAGTGATGTTATCCTATTTCCATTCAGGTATGGGTAATGGATAAAAAAACCCTAATAATTTTATATTTCCACCTTAACATTATATTATACCAAGAACCTAGATAATAACTCTACTATAACCCTCTTCGTGCCATCCCACTAGATGTATCGTTTCATGTCCCTACACATCTTTATACTTACAAAATTAATAGATAATGATGAGCTATGAGATTCCTCTAATAGCTCCTTCATAAAAAATGGAATGGAAGTAACACGTACACAGTTCTAGAACCTTATCATTCTACCCTGATCACGGTTAAAAGCAAGATAATTTCTAAATTTCTTTTCCATATATTCATCTTCCTTCTCCACCACCTTAATCATTTCTTGGATAACAGGACACACATTTATTAGATCAAGAAAATATTTTATCCTTTATTTAAGATTTATAAGTCCATCCTTTTAAAATCCATAAATATTTGAACTTTTTCAATCCTTATCATCGATAAGATATCATGATCATTTCTACTCAAAACATTAGCCATCATGTTCGATTTCACATGGTTGTAATGTATTGGGGAGTCATAATCCTTTATCAACTCTAACTATCTTCTCAGGTGTGTGTTTAACTTCTTCTGTATGAATATATATTTTATAATTTTATGATCGTTATATATATCACACTTGTATCCATAAGGATAATTTCTCTATATCATTAATGAAAAAATTTCAACTTCTAACTCCAAATAATGAGTTATGTAATTTTTCTCCTGAACCCTCAAATACCATGAGTAATAGGCTATAACCATGCTTTTCATTCATAAGAACACATCCAAATCATTTCTTTATTCATCTCTATTGATTGTAAACTCTTCTCCACAACTAGTTAATGTATTCCCATGTGTGCAGAAAAAGCATCCCTTTAGTTCATTGAAATTTTCGTCAAATTTGATTATCCATAAGAACATCGCACCCTTTCAATTTTACGTGGTAATAGGATTAGATAGCCCTGATAAATTATCCACAAAAATTCAATAATATATATCTAAACTATGAAATATATGTATCTCAATCACTATGGTTGTTCTAGGACAACATTCAACAACCTCCATCTTTGATAGATCCATCGTAATTCCCTCTCTTGAAATTATGTGACCCAAAAATGAAACCTTTTTAGCCAAAATTCTCACTTTGTAAAATTTTCATATAGCTTATCCTTACATAGTATATTTTGTAAAATTATTAATTTATATTCATTATCTCCCTTACTCATTTAATAGACAAGAATATCATCTATAAATACTACTAAAAACAAACTGAGGTAATCTCAAAACTCCCTATTAAATAATTCCATAAAGATACCAGGTGAATTAGTAAGACTAAAATTAATCACTATATAATCAAAGTATTCATACATAGTATGAAATTTAGTTTCGGTTATATCCTCATTCTTGACCATCAATTGATGATATCCAAAATGATTTTTGATCATGGAAATGTATATATCTCTATAGAGTTCCTCAAAAAGTTAATCGATATGAGGAAAAGTATACTTGTTCCTAAATGCAATCTTGTTCAACTTTTAATAACCAATAAAGATTCATATTGGTGAAAATTCATTTTTAAAGAAAATGATAGGTGCACCCCAAGGTGGCACACATGGCCAAATGCATACCTTATCAATGTTTTCTTGGATTTTCTTCTCCAATTCCTTCAACTAAATTGGGTCAAATTTATATAGAGACACCAAAATTGGTATGGAACTAGGAATGAGTTCTGTTGATAAATAATATTCACGATTTGGTGGAATGATAAACACCTCTTCTGGGAACACATCCAAAAATTCCGTAACAATATGAATATCATCTATCTTGATTTTCTCCCCTACTATCATAGAAAAACATTCCCTCTGAATGGGAATTAATCCCATACACTAGAATTAATCTACATAGGAATTATATACCTTTCACCATACTGATGGAAGAACATAGGTTGGTTTGAAATATCCAGAAAAACATCCTTTCCTTGAACATTGATGTGGGGTTTATGTAGAGAAAGCCAATCTGTGCCTAATATGACAACAAATTCACCTAAAGGAAAAAATGACAAGATTTCATGGAGAATATACCCATAAAAATACACTAGAGAGGAATCATAGAATTTATATGTAATTATCATGACATTATGTGTTTTCACTACTAATTCCACAAGTAATTGTTCTAGTGGTATCTTAATAACCTTATAAAATTCATTAGATATGAAAGAGTGTGTAGATCGAGAACCAAATAAAATATTAGTAGTTCTAAATTGGGTGGAAAGTGTACATTTAAACATTTAATTATAGCACCCATCATCATAAACTATGTTGATAATGATTTTACCTTATCCCTAGGTTTAGGAGGTTACTGAGGTCAATCATCACCACCAAACCTTGGGTTTGGGAACTGGTTAGAATATCGCACATTCTCCTTACACTTAAAGAAATATATTGTGGGAGTTGAATTCAGTAAATATTTTCCTCTATTTTCATCATTGTAAAAATTCTTCCCATCAGTGTAGTAATCAATTTCCTAACGTCATTCCCTTATGAACATAAATAACTTATTATAAACCCACAAAAAAATTCCGTTCATGATTCTTTCTACACATAGAACATAATGGAAGGTTCATCTTCTTATCTTCATGGTTTTATATTGTTCTTTTAACTTCATCTTCCTTTTCTTGTTAAAACTACGAGATTGATATAAAACTCCAACATCCATTTCAACATTGATTTCATAACAGACAATATCTTCATAGATACTAATTTCTCTTACAGATAATTCTCTTAGGATAATTAGATTTAATCCATTGAATAACCTATCAACATTACTTTCATGTTGGATTATAATTATAGAATCATACCTCACAAGTCTTGTGAAATTTTCTTCATATGTACCAATGGATTAATCTTCCTTTTTTTCAACATAAAGAACTCATTTTCAATATTTTTACGAAGAACATGAGGAAATTACTTATTGAAAAATATGTTCTAGAACTATTCCCAATCTATAGATTCCATTTCATCATGATTTGAGTCCACCACTAGTCTTCTTCACCTTATAATGAATAAATAGTTAGGATGTTGTTATCATTATATGAATAGTAGATAATGGAGAATGTCATTTTGGATGTACAAGTATAGTTTTTATAAGAAAGTAGATCAAAATAGATGATAAAATAAGGTGGATGTTTTCTTTATAAAGGACTCGATAGAATGGTGTTCCCTTTTTTCTTATTTGGAAGCTCAACATGATTCATAGATTGAAGATGTTGTGTGAGCAGAGAAATGATGTTTTAAATTACATAATCCCCAACATTCATATTTTCTTGAGAAAAATTATATCATTTTCCTTTGTAATCACCCCTAATGTGGTTCCTTCGGGTTTCATCCATTGAATAAAACCAACAATCATAGAGTAAAAAGAGATATCATAATTAGGAATCGTATAATCATGAAAATTCCATAATAGTATTTTTATATTTTAAAATAATAAATAATATTTGAAACCTTAGGTTTATCCTAGGATATTCATTGGTGAATTCTATTTAAATAATTAATCACGGTTTTTAAATAGTTTGTGAATTCCCAAATCATATCCCGCAGGAGTGTCAAAATAGGTGTGCAGTAAGGCAGGATATCATATGCCAGGTTACACAGAGTCAACAGAGACACACCTTGTATGAGTTCTTACACCTATGTATATCTATTAAAAAGAAACATCCACTTGTAATATCCAGGTATGAATTTAATTCTAGGAGTCCAATCACTCTATCCTTTACAAAAATTCATGTAAATTTGAATATAATTTTTATTATCCTTATATTTATCCTTATAAATTTTCTTAGGGATCTCACTAAGGTTTTATAACTCTCATATCCAAAGGTTAACAAAACCATTTCTCTTATACTAATTATAATGACCTAATATTTTTATAAATTGAAATTACATAACTTTTTCGGAATACTGATAAAATAATTCAAATACGCACCCAAATACCATTTTAGTCTATTTCCTTTGGAAACATAGAAACATAAACACCAGTACATAAGTGAGATAAATTATCTCCCACTATGTTCTTTAATTCCTATAACCCAACACTCATATATAGAATTTATCCAGGAACATCCTTGGAACTACACCTACTGGGAAAGACACACCACTATCCCTATTCATATTCTTTTCCTTGTAAGGGATCAGAGTTCTCCATCAACCCATAGTGGCTGGGGTATCCCCATATTCTATTTTTATGGTTATTACACCTACTGGGAAAGACACACCACAATACTCACTCACAATTTTACCTTATAAGGGATCTAGTTTCCCCATCTCCCCATAGTGGATAAGACCATTAACTTGATTCCAATCATTATATTGGGAAATATAAATCATTACACAGTGCATTGGTGGGATATATAGGTCCCACCCATATAGTAATAAAATCATAAATACATGTGCCAAAAAATCATAAACTACCATATAAAAACCTATTAAATAAAATGGATATCATAAACATGTAATCATATCATAACCTACGGAAAAAGTTAAAGGCTTCATAATCATTTCAACAAAAGAATAACCCATGAAAAGAAGCAGGATTCAGAATAATATAACATGTTAAAGAGAACCTTTTTATAAACATCAAACCATAAAAACATAAACCATTAAGAGAAATAATATTAATGGAAAAATTGAATCATTTCTCCAGAAGGGCATGAGTAAAATGAATGGATGTCACCTTTTATGGAAAATAATTTTGATGATAATTTAAAACCATTTATCGAGGAAAATATCCTTTATTCTTTAAAAAAAATAAAACATAAAATATTTTGAAATAATTTTTCACTCCAATCATAAAATGGAAACATAGAAACATTTTTAAAATAATTTTCCTCTGAAAATATATAAAATAAAAACGAAAAATTGTGAAAAAATTTTCATTAAAATGGAATATTGATTTTTATTTCAAAAAAAAATTATCTGAAAAGTAATCTAAAAAAAATTAAAACCATTTCTCTGAAAATAATGCTTGAATTGTTTTTAAAACAATTTCTTTCAAATGGATGCTTGAAAAAAGATTAAATACTATTTCATTGAAAAAAAGATCACTTATAAAGGGATTGTAAAAACCCAAAAAATCCATTTTCCTTTAAAATGAGATTGAAATATCATCGTTGATTTTTTTTTGTAAACTTGGTTCATGAAATTCCTGGCATGTGTCTCAAATAAGTAAAATTGAGACGAAACTACATTACTAATTTGGAACAACTTGAAAATAAGCCCCATGAAAAAGAGATCTTAAAATGGATATGTAAATAACTATAAAATTACTGGTAAAATCGTAGAATATATACATTGGTATTATAATCATCCGACAAAATTTATGGGAGGTGAATAAGCCCTAAATCGCTTATAAATAAAAGTGAGACTACATATCCCCTTTTCTTTATTTTCTGACACTCTTCGTACTCATACAAAACTCATTTATAATAAAAAAAAGTTTATTATAAATCTTTTATATAACCATTTTCTTAAATAATACCATATTAGATCTTATTGTTACTTTATATTACCCTCTTGTTAATGATTTCATGTTAAGGTTCTTCTTCAGGTGATATTAACTTTAGTATTCACATATGTCATAGTTTGTTATGTTTTCGGTATTTATACTTATATAATGACTTCATGAATTTAAATACAATATAAATATCATTTATATTTATTATATTTTTATTATATTAATATATGTAATATATAAATATGAAGTGGAATACCCCATTCATGGAGTCGTAGACCGTGTGTACACATGAACATTGTTTCCATTTATTATCGTATTTAAAGAAATAGGGTAAATGAAATATATGTATATATATGTATATATATATGTATATGTATAATTAAATTATCATTATTAGGTCATATATATCATATATTTTCATTAAACCCATCCTTAATAAATTCCATGTAGTGTTTGAACGAATCAGATCACTTTGAGGGGGAGGTAGTCTACACTTCCTAAAACAAAATTATCATATTTTCAAAGAATAAAATATATAAAGATATGTGTTGTAAAATAATAAAATAAGAATAAAGAAATAATAATATAATATATATATATATATATATATTGTTTACATCATAATTTCCAACCATGAATGGGGGTAAAATAAATATAAACATTCATCGTTTCGTGAGGCAGTAGTTCACAGTACACATAAACAATATGTTCTTCATCAATTAGATGTAAGTGTGTGTGATTGTACGTTGAAACCATAGTAAAATAACTTATGAGTATATTTATTATATTTTTTAATTATATAATCATGGAGTGAATATATTTTAGGAGGTGGATATTGAAAATAAATGAAAGGATCTTGGGGAAATTTGTTACCTCTTCTTTGGTCACTCCTTTTCATTTTCACCAAACGGCCTACTTGGGTTAATTTATTCCCATAAGGGTGCTTCAAGAAAGATGGGATGAATTTTGTGAAGTGCATTTGGAATTTTTTTTGGAACATAATAGTTTTTACCAGGGTGATGTAGGGGGGAGGTGGTGGCCTTTTAATGGAAGGGAGGGGACAAACTCGGCATTTTTTAATAACAAGTTAGGCATACCTATGTTTTTACCTAAAAAAGACATCAAAAACCAACCAAAAAAATTTAGAAGGTATATTATAGAAATATTTCATTAAAATTGGTGTAAAACAAGTGAGTAGTTCATTTTTTCCCTAATGAGTAATGTTTATTCCCTTATTAATCTTAATTTGACCTTGTTCGTTGTAATAAATTTCAACTGTTTTAACTAATATTTTTTGTCAATAACTGATTTGAAATTATTAGAAAATATAAATGATTACTAATACATATATATTCCATTTTTCTAAATTCAAATCACAGAAGTTTCAAAATCAAATTTATAATTAATCTCATAGACATGCTGACACTGTGAGTTTTTAAAGTAAAAATGATCAAATGCTTGCGACATTTTTATATACAAATTTAAAATTAAATTGTTTCCAATGAAAAATATTGTATTAATTGATAAAATTTTATTCTAATTAAAATTTAAGGAAATTTTACAATAATATTTAACCCTATAAATAAATTAAAAGATAATTTTTTTTTCAATTAAATTTCATTATTATTCATTATTCATTAAAAAATGTTATTTTTTAACAGAAAATATTCAACATTAGCTAATTTTGAGATTATAAATTAAAAAATAAAGTTTATTTTATCATATATATATTCTAAATTTTTCTAAAATTAATTTTAATATTTTTCACAAAAGGACATGAAAAGAAGTTATTTTGATAAAATTGTATTTTTAAACATATAGGTACTTTACCCAAAATTATATCCTTCATTGTCAATATGTTTTATTTATTGAAAAATATAATAAAAAATAATTAAAAATTATATATATCTATTCATATTACTATGTTTAACAGCTAGTTTATAATAATATATTTATAATAATTAAAACAAATAAATGATGTTTCATAGAAGTTCAGTGTTTCATGTAACGAAGGCCAAGTCGGTGTTGCATGTATCATAAGCTAAGTTATTACTATGTGTAAGGTACTCCATATTGGTGTAATGTGAAAGGAAAGTTTGACATAGTGAAATGAAATACATCAATGAAAACTAATTTATTCTAAAGAAAAAAAAGGTCTATAAAAACTCGGGGTGTTACAGTTCCACCTTCTTCATTCCTATCCACTAATAATATATATGAAGATGATGATACATCTTTATCAAACAAGGATATAACTACCATATAGATACATTAAACTCCCTCATAGACTCCTCAGTAAGCTTGTATGAACCCATACAAGTACATGGAATATAATAGAATTTCCACTGGAAATAGACCATCCTGATAGGGTCTCCCAACCATATAAGTTGTCTCTCAGAACCAGGACCTCCAGATTAGAAAACTAATCATTATTAATCGGATCCAAGAGAATATGTATAACATATTTTAAAGTTATATCTAATAAATCTTTAGGCTCTTTGAAATCTAAATGCATGTATGCAAAGAGGTCCCTCATCCACCACTCATCATAGAACTCTCGTACTACCTCTATCTGTGTCTTTTCGATCAAAGTATCATCAATATCATTTCCCTTTCTTAGTGTATAACATAACTCAGTGTTGAATGGTTGAAAATACTTGATCCACCTCCTCTATAAATGGTTTATGTACCACTAAGGATATATGTACCTGAGGCCCTTGTAGTCTGTGTATACCACAAACCTCTCACCCATGAGATAGTTCCTCCAACATCGCAAGGCATGTAGCACTACTTATAACTCTAGATCATGAGTAAGGTAATTCCTATCATGCTATCTATCTTCCGATATCCATAAGATTCCACACGATCCTCCTACATCAGAACTTCTTTGAGCCCAAATCCATATGTTTCACAAGACATTGAATATGATTTACTTGGAAAAGGTAATGTTAAGATAGTTTTTGAGGTCAATATACCTTCTAGCTCCAAAAAATCTATCTTGAAAGCATAAGACTGAACAAAATTCACCACTTTCTTAGTATGCCCAGACATTGGTGCTTCCAAACTAGAGAAATTCATGATAAAGTATTGATAATAACCTTCTAAACCTAGAATGCATCAAATCTCGAAGACATTATGCAGAAATTCCTGAGATTCCATGGCTGAAACTTTCCCTGTGTCCATTGAAACTCCAACCTCTAAGATTACATGGCCCACAAAGTGCACTTTATTAATCTGGAGACTTCATTTTTTTTAGTTCTTCATAAAGATGATTATCTTTCAATATAATCAGGATGAGGTCAAGATGGTTCTCATGATCTCGTACAGACTAGGAGTACATCAAGATATAATAAAAAAAGACCACAAAAAATAGATCCAAAAAAGTATAAAATAACATATTCATCATGGCCTTTAATATTTCTGATGCATTAGTCAACACAAATGGAATCAAAATGAATTCATGAAATCCATAAATGCTTCTAACGGTAGTATGAGGTATGTCCATTGGTCCCACAAATAAATAATTCTACCCTAATCTCAAATATATCATAGATAAAATCAATGCACCTCTAAACTATTCAAAAATATTCTCAATGCATCAAAGAGGATATTAGTTCTTGATCGTCATATGGTTCACCCTCTGATAATACAAACATAAGAAGAAGGACCCATCATCCTTCTTGGAAAATATAACTAGAGAGACCCAACAAGATGTACTAGGTTGTATGATGACTTTTGATTCTATATCTTCCAACAGAACCCTCACCTTTAAAACCTCTGATAGTTTCATTCTATGAGGCAGGATAGATATTGTCTCTCCTCTTGACACAAACTCGATCATGATATTGTTCTCTTTCCCAGGTGGTAAGCCATATAACACATCAATAAACAATCCTAGAGATAGTAAATCATTATAGTATAATAATCATGCAACCTTCCACCCTCGTTTATATCATTGCCATCTATCTGAGATATGATGCAATATAATATGCAAAAAATTTATCATGCACAACCATCGTGAGGATCTCACATAATATGGTGAAATATATTCCCCCTTCTCAATATATAAAGTTAACTCTCCTCTTATAACAGTCAACATGAAACTGCTCTAAAAATATCCAATCCATACCAAGAATAAAAATTTAATAATATTAATTATAGCCTGAGTGGTTCCCAAAATAAATCATAAGCACCAGTCTCTAGTGATCATGCCTTTCAAAGTTTGATATTATCTTACCACACTCCCATCCGTGTGTTGATGGAAAATGATCCATCCAAGTTTTCTACATCCAATCCCAACCCATTATAAAAAAAAGATGATATAAAAGAATGTGATTCTATTATATCAAATAAAACACAATATAAGGTAGATGATACAAGACTCATACCTCTGACGGTAGACAATCTTACATCAATGTTTTCCCGAGTAGTCTTCATAATGCAATGATTACTTGTCCATATACTCGGGGATCTATCTTAACTACCTTGAACAATGTCCCTTAAATTTTATTGTTTCTCATACACTATGGTATCATGTCCCCTTCTTTAGCCAGAATGGCATATTGAACTTCATCTACCAACCTACTGAGGGGTAACTGAGTCCCTTCACAACTCAGGTGCATATCCTTATCACATTTCACTGGTCTTATAAGAAATTGTTTCACAAAACCTCTAGATATGAACCAGTCATCCATATAATTTACACTCAAATGTGAGATAAGGAAACTATAGACCATATGGGAAGAATATTACACACTAATATCACTGAAATGGGACACATTTCTAAGATGGTTTTACACATCCATGACTAATATATCAACTACTAACTTGGTAGAAACTATAATAGTGGTACATCATGCTACCTAAAGTGGATCTCCATTTTTTACCTACTAAAATAGCATCCCCACTTCTCAGGCCTCCCATAGATTCCCTTCCAGGATGAGTGTTTGGTTCATCATGTCCTCAAAACTGATCAAATGGAAAATGTTCACCTATGAAATGATCTCATAATTATGATCATACTAAAAACAACTCACCTTGTAGATCTCATTAGTAGTCAATGATGGTTCAACGTTCTATAGGATAGTGAAACATCCAAAATAGTTCAGTACTAACATGTCCTCTTATGTTAGTTGGATGAACTCATGATCTTCTTCATCCCTCAATGCCTTGGGATAGAAATGGCTCAGAAACATTATCTCAAGTTTCTTCCTATATTGATCATCACACTTCATAGATTCTTCTAAAATATCCCAACAACTCCCAGTAGGTCAATTAAGCATATATACAACAAGCTTCACCCTTTAATACATTGGTGTCTCAATATGCTTGAGGATTTTCTAGATTGACTCAATACAGAACATGGCTACCCAGGGTCATCCATCCTGAATGAACATAGGAGGATATTGTAGTATAAATTCTTTTTTATTCTAAGAGAAAAAAGTAACAGAACGAATAGTTTCCCTTTCCTTGGATCACATCACCCTCATAGAGCTGTCACGAATATTAAAATCTATCATATCCTATGAATCTATAGGAAGCTCCAGTTCAGGTACATTAGGAGTGTCCAAATTTCCACTCTTCTAATAATCAAGTCGTAGAAGATGAGGAGGCATTTTTTATAAATGAAAAATGAAAACCTTAGAGAACTGGATAACTACATGGTCAACCAAAAAAGGTGACTATAAAAAAGAACAACTAACTCTTACTTTCTATAAACATGGATTTCAAGTATTTTATCATTGCATGTCAATTCATTTCATTTATCTTGTAAATAGATATGTCATAACATAGTTCAATATTAAATTATATATCACATGAAAAATGGATATATTACTTTCCTGAACAATTCATTTCAATATATCTTTACATGCCTATTATAATGTATTTATCCTCATCTCACACTTTATAGGAACACATTACAAATATCAAGAGAAAATAACATCATAAAATAATATCCTCAAAGACATGTGAATCACGTAGGTTAAAATAACACTAATTCTAAAAAGAAATGGGAACAATCAACAATCCCATCCCTAGGCACTCAAATTTCCCCCCGTACATGGGTTAGACTCTCTAATTAACAAGATCATTTCCAGGTCCCAATACATACTAGTATCCTTTCTACCATTCCAAAATATTAATGTAAAATAAAATAAAATATTATCATATGATACTAATTTGTAACATCCCCTGATTCATCACTCTCTCAAGTGGACAAAAAGGGTTGTTTATGAGACCTCATGCCTTCCACCATGTATGTTAGAGTATAATGATTAGAAGAAGGTTTGTGAAATGTACAATGGAGAGACTACATCCCTTGTGTGTCATTTTAGTAGAAACTAATCCATTTAATGAAAGAAATAAAATTATTGACAATGAAAAAACCTGTAATATAATCTAACAAGATAATTCAATAAATAATAATTAAAATAATGTAATGACATGATTGAATGAAACTATATTTGATCATTTAATAAATAAAAGAAAAAGAATAGCAGACTAAATAAATACTCAATGGTACTTAGTCCCAAACACAATGTTGGTCTCACCTCCAATCGTCATCCACTCTAGTAAGAAAAAAACCAACAATATGGTCATTTTCCCTTTATCCAAACCTCTATATAGGTAATATTCTTGGGTAAAAAATAGTGCTCTAAATAGGGAGTTAGTACAACTTAGTATGTTGGTACCAAGGTGATTAAAAAACTATATGTTATAAAGTGTATGAAATAAAGTGATAAACATGCGTACTAATTAATTAAACAATTAATTAAATATAACAAAAACCTACTCCAATTTCATGGAAGAATATCTTTAATAATGTATTACAACCATGCCCACCACAACCATATAACCATGGAAAAAAGAACATAATTCAGAATCATATTGGAATATCTCTAATCATGTCTTAAAACTATTCATACCATAATCATAAACATATAATAATCCCAAAAATCTAGGTCAAATATGTATACTGATTAAAAAATTCAGGACAAATACCTATAATCACAACAACATGGGACTAAATATTGAAGACTAGATATAAGAATTACATCATGGGACTGGGATGATCCCACTCAATATTATCATTACATTATAGAAGTGTGCATGTCCTAGGGCCATGCCTGATATATAAGAAAATCCTCATTAAACCTAGTTAGTATCATACAACATGGATATTGAAATATCACATCAAGATTCTTAATGGTTAATTATGTGAATTACCATTTCTCATTCATTTACCTCTTTCAATTATATAGCAATTTCTCAACTGTCAAAACAAGAAGCAATGAGACACAAATTAGGGATTCTTTTCCAAGAAATCACCTAAGGAATCATGTCATGAAAAACACACTTTAATCTATTATCAAAATCAATTATATTCAAGGTTCTATCACACGATGTGTATCTATAAGCCAGTCAAAATCTATTTAAAACCCATAGAATCCAAGGAATAATTCCATTAATCATTTAATTGATTTAGGTTCTCTTAATGTTTTTGCAATCACAAAATTTCATATACATGGAAATTATCCAACCATATGGTAATATTTTGAACCCTATCTTTAATTTATGATAAAAAAATTCCTCCAATGGAAAATTCCAATAAGGGACAAGGTGAGGATGATCACAATGAGGTTTCTGGATAAAAATTGATCAAGATCAAAACCAACAATTCACATGGCCAAGACATTACACTACCATGTTCATAAAGACAAGTGATATAATAGATATACTATAGAAGAACAACTTACTAGGTATTGAATGAATTTTTTGGATATTTAGAATAGAGTTCAGCAATTTAAAGTCAGATGGATGGTTTGAAAAGTCCAAGGGGATAAGATTACAACGAGTTATAATATGAATTAAACCTCACATAGAACCTTAAAATAACAGGTTAGTGAATTACATATCATGTAATGTAGTTACATGTCGTGTACATGTTTTTAATGGAATACACTGAAAACCCATCACCTCGGATTATATTATTAAAAATACCCAAACATTACAAGATGTGTAATACATTTTCCTGGCGTGTAAATGTTCTGTATATGGTTTTTCATCAGACTCTCCTTCAAAATAACATAAACCCCATTTAATGCTTCTTAAATTACCAATAACACATGAAACACTTGATCCATTTACCTAGACTCCATTAATTCATAGAAAACACATCTCTATAATTTAGTTAATTTTCCCCAACAATGGATCTCAATGTGTATCCATTGTAGTTTTCTCATGTTTCCTTGCAACCAAAGAAATTTTTTATTCAAACAACATGTATTCATGATAAAACATGACCACCAAGGTTTATGGATGAGGAAAAACATACCCAAAGGAAAAAATTAATGAAAAAATTAGAGAGAAAAATAAATAGAAAATGATAGGATATTACAACAGGTGTGGGTCATATGAGTAAGTGGTGAAATCATTCTATGGTATTATACCTTTTTATTGCAAAGCATTTCATTTCATTAGACAAAAAATGGATATTTAATGGTTTTTTTCTTGTAAATAAGGTACATAATAAATGAAAACATAAAAAATTCTAATAATACACATGAAAATATTCTTCATTGTTTCATCCTAATTACATTTAATGTATCACATAACCGATAGACATTATTCAAAATAATGGGAGAGAATATGGCCCAGTAAGTGAATAATAAAGGGAAACTGTTTAAAAGTGATCTTGAGGGATACCAATAAGAACATGAGGAATATAATTAGGAAAAGTGCCAGAGAACATGAGGCATATCATAATAAAAATAACCTAAATTATATGTTTTAAATGTTTCTACGACATTTAATCTATGAATTAAAAATCATATCACCAAGGTTAATCACTGAGGTGTTTTAAAACATACCAAGTTTATTAACCAAGGTAATGTTTAACATTTCATCTATAAAGTTTAAATTCATTACACAATTCATTAAAGGAATACCAGGGTACAAAGTTAATATATTTTTAAAATTTATGTGATCCAAATATATCATAATGAAACATCTCACAAATAACCTATGTAGAATAAAATGCATGGGTTCTATATTAAAATCATATTGTTGCAAAGGATCTTAAAAATCCTGATCATTTTGTAATTTTCAGCCAATAGAAAAGGATTGTGGGATTCATGTATTTCAGTCCGAGAATAAAACAAATCACTTTGAAAAATAGGTTAATATCCAGTATAAATAAATAGGCTTAGGTATTCAAAAAATAAAAATAAAATTGGATGTCTTGAGCATAAAAGGAAAATTATTATAAGTAAATTCGGTAGCATAACAGGTACAAATCGTGATTTTAAAAAATGGTACAAAGAGAGGGGACAAGGGTAAACCACTAATAAAAAATAATTTTTAATTAAGGGTACAATGAAAATGGTAATATAATATAGTAACCATTACATTTAAAATACATATTTGAAAATAGATTCTTGAATCGAAATGAAAAGAATTAAAATTCCCTTACCATGAAGAGTAACTCATAAAAAATTAGGATTTGGACCTTGGGAGATGTAGGAAACCTTGTTATGAATAAATGAGATGTAAATATATCATATACACATGTATTATAAATTATGAGTGAATGTAAATGGAGAAATGGGTTGGTATTTATAGCTAAAGTGGAATATTTCTTTTAAAATTTCTAAATACAGGCCTCAGAAACATGGGTTGTTGAAAATGAAAAATTATGGGACTACCCATGGAATTGGAAAATTGAGAAAAACCTTAATTTTATTTTAATCCATAATACTAGATCATCATTTTATATTACCTATTTTGGTAATAAAAACTAATTTTTATACAAAATAATATTTTTAATGTTTAAATTTACTTTTTAAACATTGGAAAGTAATTTATAGGTTTTGAAATTGATTAAAATATATTAAAATACTAGATATTGATAAAATAAAATATTTTTGATCTATTATTGTGGTTAATTAATATTTAAATCACTATAAATGTTTTTTAATTCATTAATCAATCCAAAAAAACTCAATCTATATTTTTAATTTTAATTTAAAATTAATATATATTAGAAAATTCTCATCAATTAACCCTAACCTAATATTGACAAGATTATTTCAAAAATGATATTTATTTTATCATAATAATATTTTTATATGAGAATTATATCTTTTAAATATAAAAATATTTATTATCAATAAATAATAGTGGGTAGAAAATTCATATTAAAATTTATAACACTTGAAAAAAATATTATTTTATAATTTATATTTAAATAAAAGTGTTTTTATCACACTATTACATTAAAATATGTATTGTTCCATAAATTAGTTTATTATAAAATATTTACATCTTTTCTAATAAGAACAATTTTTGGCTAAAAATTAATGTACCAAATTCATTATATTTAAGAGAAAATATTATTAAAAACACAATTGGTGGATTTAACAATTTTAATTATAAAAATTAATTACACTTTATGTAACTAATTCCTTGACATGTAACCCCTCATTACATTCACATAATTCCTAAGAGTATAGTGTCTAATAGTGGTGTTTCTTTGGGGTTCCTTTTCTAACATTAACAGAGTGGTAATCTCCACAAGCTTAACCTTCTACTAAAGGTGATTTCATTCAAGCTTCACTTATTAAAGCTCAGCTTTTAATTGCCCAAGGGTGAAACCCAATAATAATACCTCCATCCCAATATCTGATAGATGGGAATCAAATTACATGAATCTATTGGTTGAGTCCATCAACACTTCTTTCTGTACCAATTATCCTTTGTCATTATTAATTATAGGAACATATTTATAGTGGTAAAATTATTCCCAAGAGTATAGTTTCCAGTGGTAATATTGACCAAAGTTTATAATTGACCAATGTTTATATAATGGTTGAACTGATATGGTCACATTTCCCTTTATATTCACTTCATTATTAAATATATGTGGTTTTTCTTTGTATAAAATAATATAACACACATTTTTAGGAAACAATTACCATTAAAAATGTGTTGGTTGTTACATTATTCACCACCCCCCCCTTAAAAATATTTTCCCTAAAATATAAACTTGTTATCTTAGTTTAGAAAAGGTGTGGGAACTTTTTCCTCATTACCTCCACTAGTTCTCATGTTGCTTTATCATATTCATGGCTCCTCTACAACACTTTGATGAGGTTGATAGTCTTATTGTGTAGAACCTTCTCTCTGTGGTCTAAGATCTCTACCATCTCCTCCTCATAATAGAGGTCATGTTCTAATTGCACCACCTCCCAATTTAGTACATGTGAATGGTAATGTATATTCATACTCGAGAGAGATACATGGAACACATCATGAACTAGATATAGATTCGGTGGAAGTACAATCCTATAGGCCGCTGCTCCAATACGATCAAAGAAATCATAGGGTCCAATGTAATAGGGGTAGTATTCCCTCTCTTCCAAAACTTCATGACTCTCTTCTATGGAGATATTTAAAGGCACACATTATTTCCAACACCGAACTCCATGGCCCTTCGACAGTTATTGGCATAGCTCTTCTTCCAAATCCGATCAATCTTAATGTGTTTTTGGATGGAATGAACATTTTATGTCATCTATTTCTTAAGATCACTCCCAAAAATCTTTCTCTCACCAACTTCATGAAAACATGTAGGAGTTCTACATCACCTCCTATATAGAGTTTTATAGGGTTCTATTTGAATGATCTAATGGAAGGTGTTGTTTAATGAGAGCTTAACTAATAGGATATTTTGATCCCATCTAGCTTTAAATAAAATTTATAATGTTATAATCATGTCCTAAAATGTTTGAATAGTCCTTTCAAATTTGCTATTTGATTGGGGGTGATAGGCCATACTAAAATTCCATCCAGTACTGAGATCATGTTTAATAATTATCTATAATTTTTATGTGAACCTTGGATCTTGATTAGAATTGATCATAATAAGTACCCCATGAAACCTGAACACTTCATTTATGTAAATATTGTGAAGTTAGCAAATAGATAAATATTCATGAATATTGATGAAATGGGAATTCATGGTGAGATGATCCACTATAATCCATATTTTATTGTTTCCATTAGATGTTATAATGAGGCTAGTGTAAATGTTCATATTGTTATTTTCCCACTTACATTTTGTTATGGGTAGTGGTTTTAAAACCCCTTTAGTTATTTTTCTCTCGTCCTTAACTTACAAACATACCAAGAACCTTATAGTGTATTTAGAAATATCCCCTTTCATGTTATCCCACAAATAATGATCATGAAGGTCCCTAGACATTTTATTGATTTAGGGATTTATAGATAATGTAGATCTATGAGATTCATCCACCATCTACTTCTTTATTTCAAGAATAGATTGAACACATATACTTGTATTAAATTTTATCACACATTCTTGATCAATATGTAACTTGTTAAACATCATATTATTCCCACCCTCTATCATCTTCTATAACAAAGGATCCTCTCTTTGAGCTGTTGTGAACTTATCTAGTAATGGTAGTTGAGAAATCATTGGGATAGGGTTGATGATGTCTCTTCCCATATGATTACCTAGTCCATTTTTACTAGTTATTTGATCAGAGGATCTCCATAAAACATCTTTATTTCCAGAACAACAAGGTCCTTATATAATAATTCATTAGTAAATTTGTTTTCTCATACAAGATGATAATAAACTGAAAAATCATACTCTTTATGAAGTTCCAACCATCTCTTCTGTCATATATTCAATTCCTTTTTTGTGAAATATACATCAATATTTGGTGGTCTGTGTATATATCACATTTCTCCCCATAAATATAGTGTCCCCATATCTTCATATAAAAATCTACTAAATCCAACTCCAAGTCATGAAAAGGAAAATTGTTCCCATGAGGCTTCAACTACAGATATTCATAACCAATCACTTTGTCATTTCACATGAGGACACACACAATCCATTTCATAGAATCATCCCTAAATATAATGAATATTTTTCCAATAGAGGGTAGATTTTACATAGGTTTAGTAACCAATCTCTTTATTAGCTATTGGAAACTTTCTTCTCACTCTTTTGTATACTTGAACAAGTCCCCTTTTTGAGATAGATTGGTTAGTGGATTAAAAAGTGAAGAAACTTTTTTCATAAACCTCTTATAATATCCAATTGAACCATGGAATCTATGAATATAAATTACTATTATATAATTAGACCACCCCTCCACAACCATTATCTTGTAAGGGTCAAATGAGATTCCTTAATTGGTTATAATGATCCCTAGAAAGTAACATGTTGTAACCAAAATTCATATTTGATAAACATTCCATGTATCCTCTCCTTATATAGATTGTTCAATATAACCCTTAGATAAACCTCATGCTCCTCATATATTTTGGAATATATCAAAATATCATCAATAAAAACTACCCAAATGTTTTCTAGGTATAATTTAAATCCTCTATTAATCAAATTGATTAATATAATAGGAAAATTATTTAATCTGAAGGGAAAAACAAAAAACTCATAATTACTATATCATGATCGAAAGGCGGTCTTTAGAATATCCTCATTCTTTACCCTCAATTGATGAAAATAGGATTTAAGATCTATTTATGTGAAAAATTGAGGCCCACGAAGCTGGTCCAATAAATCATTAATACTTGGAATATGGTATTTTTTCATCAATGTGGTCCTGTTATATTCTCTATAATCAGGGCATGGACTCGTTGATCTAACCTTCAACATCACAAATAGAATAGGTTCTTCACAAAGTGACACACTTGGTTGGAAAACCCCCCTCTAAAAAATATAATTGTTTGTTTCTTTAATTCCTTCAACCCCATATTTTCCATTCTATATAAGTTAATTGATATTTTCTTGGTTCCATGTATGATTTAAATGGATAACTCTACCTCTATTTATACAGGAGGTCCAGGTAATTCCTTATTAAATATTTCAATGTATTCCTAAATGATGGGGACATTTTCTATTTTTATTCTTTCATTGCCATCCTCATATTCACTAATCATATTCATTAAGGATACATGATTCTCATCAAGAAAAATATCAGGTCGGGATATCTCTCCTTGGAAAACAATGGTAGGGTTTTCACTCAAAAAAGTTCAGATTTCCTTGCTTCTGCAGCTGATCGTAGCATTAAACATTATATCCCATTATATCCCGAGTATAATTTTTAATTCCATCATGGGAATGACTACTAGTTTTTAAATGATATTGTTCCCACAAAATTCAATAATATAGTTTCAATACTCTTCTAATTATTGGATAATCTCTCCAAGAGTCTTGATTGATAACTCTGCTTCTAATAGTTTTGGTATTTAATCTATATTTCTTACATACATGGAAGAAATAATGGAATGAATTGAATAATAATAAAACAAAGTAATTAATAGATTCGATAGTGAAATGAATGTACCTACCACCATATCATTTAGAGCCTATATTTAATATGTTTTTATAAAAAAAGGCTTACCTTGACACCTTTTCCTATGATGGGGTTGATGGTTATTACCCTCCATCACCTTCTAATTTGAACAATTATTGGAAAAGTTACCAATATTTCCACACTTATAGCACTTGACATAAATTTGGTCCTACACCATATTCTATTTTTTGTTAGTGTTGAGAAGTTGAGGATTCATATTACAATGACTATTCCAATAAATAAGGACATTTCTTCCACACTTTTATCATTTCCATCTCTTGAGTAACTAATTATCTGAATTATTCTTCCCACATTTGTTTCATGTAGAAATTTTCACTCGCTTTCCTCTTCCACGATCAGAGTTCCTCCCCATGTTTTGCACCAAATATTATTTATTCTGATTTGATATATGTGACCACTGTGTCTCTATGAACTGTAGTTCTTCATTCATAGTACTTTACATTTTCTCCTCATAACGTTCATAGTCTCCACTTAGTAGATTCTTTTGTAGATGTGGTATTAGTCTACCGCAGAATCTACCAAAAATTCCATTTGTATCCATGAAAAATTTGGTGGTGTAACTAGAAATTCCTATAAACATTCTCTCATAGATTCAAATATATTTATTTCCTTCTACTTAATCTCGAGGAATTCCTTCTCCATCATTTTTCCTAGTGAATGGGGAAATATTTATTGAAAAAGGATCCCCCAAAATCTTTTCACTCCATAGCATCTATCAACTTTCTTGGATTATTCTTCTTTATCAGTGTCCACCACTGATGGGTTTCTCCCTCTAATCGATACGCTTTCAGGGTTACTTTCTCTTGTTCCAAATAATAGAGTATAGAAATATTATTTTCTATAGATCTTATCCATTTTTCATCAATCAATGGGTCGATAGATCTACTAAAAGAAGGTGATAATTGATGCATAAAGGACTCAATGGAAATTTTTTCCCTTAAAGGTGAATCTAGTATCTTTTCTTGATTAAAGTTATTAATCATAACATGAGTCATTTGATATAAAAAATCTCATGTAGTTTTCCATTCTGGCCTCCATCGAAGGTTCATCAGTGCGTGGTCCATTTTTCTCACCATTTATGTGGTTCCTCCTACTTCCTTCCATTTTCATAAATAAGAAAATCATAGTGAGAAACTTGTTTATTTTAATAATATTATAATTATAAAAGAGATTTATGTATTAATACATCAATCTTAAATATATGGTTTTTTAACAACAATTACATTTTCTATAAACTGTTCAAATTGTGTCATAAATATATTGTGATTAACCAAACATATACCCTCAGAGTGTCAAACAAAAAAGTGAGGCAATGACCATTATCATAAACTAGTTCCCATTTGAGCCTATATAAATGTGTTGTTTTGGGTTTTAGTCATATATACATCCATTCCATGTCTGCATCTAGTTTCTCGTATCCAAATAGGGATTTCATTTTTCAGAAACCACTTTCTTAATATTTAAAAAAAATACAAAGATGTTTTCCTATATTTAAAAAAATTTATGTGTTTCTTACTAATATTTTCAATTCCTAATTAAAAAACATTCCTTTGATACCAACTATTGTATCCCACATTTTTATAAAATAAATTTTCATTTCATTATTAAAATAGAGGATATTTCAAAGTTTAGTTTCATAGAAATAAGGAATGTAATATAAGAAAATTTAAAATATTATTATAATCCACTTGAAAAACATATTTATTGGTTCATCCTAAGTAAATTTAACATATCTCATAACATGGGGACGGAAATTAATATAAAGGGTGGGTATAGGGCCAAGTATTTGAACAAACAAGGGAAACAATTTACATGTGATCTTTAGGGGTATCAATAAGAACATGAGGAATATCCTTATGGAATGGGAAATTGATCATGAGACATATCAAAACAATAATAACATGAATAATTACATGGAAATCTTGATATGACATTTAATTTTCACATTAATAAAAATATTACCAAGGTTAATGACTTAGTTGATATAAAAATTACCAAGGTTATTCAACATGGTATCATATAACATGTCATCTCTACAGATTAATGTATTCAACCAATGAATTGGAGCACTATCAAAGCTCGAATTTAATATTTATTAATTTTCATGTGATAAACATAAATAATAATCAATAATTTCACAAATAAACCATGGATAGTTAATGAAACACTTTTTATATTGAATTCACTGTGTTTATAATGTTCAACAAAACATGATCATTTTTTCATCTTTAAGTCATAGAAAATGAATTATGGTTTCATGTATGTCAATAAAAAATCAAAAAACCATTTTAAAATCTATTTTAACAACTGCGGAAATTAAATAGACTTGGGTATTAAGAAAAAGGAGAGAGAATTTCACTAGGATATGAGATAAATTATGAGAAGTATATTCTGCAGCCTAACGTGTATAAAACATGTTTTTGAAAAAAGTTAAAAATAGAGGGTTCAAGGGTATCCCATTAATTAAAAAATTAATTTTTCAGTAAGAGTATGATAATATTTGTAATATATGAGATTAATCATAAAATTTAGAAAATATATATGAAAAGAGTTTCATGAATTAAAAAGGAATGAAGTAAAATTCCCTTTCTTTGAAGAGTAACTCCAAAAACTTGAGGATTCAGACCTTGGGAGAATAAGGAAACCATGGGAGGACTACTTGGGAAGTAAAACTATAATATAATTATGGAGGATAAATTTTGAGTGAAATTAAATGGGAAAATGGGTGGGTATTTATAGAAAAATTGGAGGATTTTTTTACTAATTTCCAAATATAGGCCTCAGAATCCTTGGTTGTGGAAAATAAAAAAAACATGGGGTTTACCATGGTATTTTCCCATTTATTGGAATATTATGACTCTATTTATGTTATTTTACTGAAAGATATTTGACCACCATATTATATTACTCATTTCAGAAAGAAAAGGTAATGTTTTCAAAAAATAATATATTTAAAGTAAATGATTCCATTTTAAACTTTAGAAGGTAATTTATTTGTTTTTGAATTGATTAAAATATATTAAAATACATTATATTAATAAAATTAGATATTTTAGGTCTTTTATTGAGTTTATTTAATTATTAAATCATTATGACATAACATTGAGGTCATTAAACCTACCAAAAAACATATACTATGTTGTTACTATTCAGGAAAAATTGTTGTATTTTAGAAAATTATCATAAATTCTCCCTAACCTAATTTTTACACGATCATTTCAAAAATGATATTTATTTTTTCATAATAATCATCTAAAAATGATAAATTAAACTTTTTAATATAAAAACCTTATTTATGAAAAATAATAGGGGATTGAAAATGCAATGAAAATTTTATGGAACTTGAAATAAAATTTTCATTTATATTTAAATAATTGTGTTTTTATCACATTATTAAATTAAAATATGTATTATTAAAATTCATAGTTTATTATAAAATATTTCCATCCTTTCTGAAAATTACAATTTGTGTCCAATGAATTAATTTATCAAATTCATCATATTTAATATAAAATATTCTTATAAATGGAATTGATGGAATTAAAATTTTTATTTATATAAAAGGAATTAAAATTTATTTAAATAATAACTAGACACATAACCCATTACTACACTCTGATACTCCCTATGTGTAATGTGTGCAATGGGGGTAATTTCTTTGGGCTGCCTTGGCTGAAATTGATCGACTAGTAATCTCTACTAACATGAACTTCCCGAGAAGGTGAATTTGTTAAAGATTCACTTGTTGAAGCCCATCATGGACATGGTCATGGGATAAACCCAATAATTATTCCTCCCTCCAAATTTTCGATAGATGAGATTCAAATAGCACAACTTGACTGGTTGAGGCCATTGACTCTTCTTTCTATATCATTTATCCTTCGTCATTATTACTTATAAGGACTTAATTATAATGGTAAAATTATTAACAGGGGTATGGATTATAATGGTATTATTGGACAACAATTGTAATTGACTAACAATCAAATAATTTTTAAACCTAGATTTTTACATTCCCATTTATATTCAATTTATTATTAAAGGGATGTGGTTTTTTCTGTATAAAACAATATAACAATCATTTTCATGACAAAACTACCTTTAAAAAATTCGATTCCATTACATATTAATAATTATAAAAATGTAGAGAGTGTTCATAGATTTCATGTACAATATCTTCCACCTATATATGGATTCATTCATTGCAGTGTTCATTGATAACTTCCTCATCAACATTTCCATATGAGAGTAGAAAACTAGGCACCTATAGATAGTCCTATGTAGGTATAGAGAACAACAAATTTACACCAACATGTTTATGTGTGAATTCAATATTTGATAGGTGACGTTCCTAGTATATTTAGTGTCTATGATATTTATATCAATGGTTCTAGAGAAATTTTAGGCATCCATTTCCTATACATTTCCCTGGAACATGTTTTGAGATAAGGATATTTTTTGGGCTAAAAAGATATTACTAATGGGTTGTTTAGTTATTTTCCACACAATAAGAACTCATGATAGCACTAGAAAACAATGGAGTGAAATTAAAGTAGTCAAATCAATGTGAAGTGGCATTCCATTAGTTAAATTGACTATTTTTTTATAGCTCTAGTACTGACACTCCTCGACCATAGGATTGGTTAGTCTATGTAATATAATTCATCATCTATTGGTTAGGGATCGATGTGAATTAAGAGAGAGAGGGTAATAGATTATGAGTCATGTTAGTTATGAACCCATGAGTGGAAATACCCGACACATGATCTGGATCTGGAATCTAAGGTCCACCCTCAGAAGTGATGGCGACACTATCTTTTCAATGAGTTATTTTTAGTTTGCATGGACCATAAGAGCCTTCACTACATCGTCACACAAAGGAACCAAAAACTGATGTGTAGGTGTTGGGATGAGTATCTAAATATATTCTAATTCAACATAGACTATGGACTAGGAAAATATAATTTAATTTTAAATTATGTTAACCAACAGATGATGGGTGTACATAAGTTGGTGAGAGGCCTTCAGAGGAGCAGTAGTGCTTGATGTTCTGGTTGGTTGATTGAAGTATGGATGGTTTTGAGGGTCAGGGTTGGATGATTTGTGATTATATAGTGTTCAAATATTCCCACTTGTATATTGAGTTAAGAGTGTTTGAGATTCATGTATAGATAGTTCTTTTTTAAGGAATAGCTAATTGAAAGTGACTCAATACTTAGATAGTTGTCAGATGATGAAGATGTCATCATGGTTCATGGGAGACTATTAGTCCTTATTTCCATCAGAGTGTAGATGATGAGAGATTTTACATGCCTCTAAATGGGTGGTACTTTCTTAATTTATTAATATATTCCATGAATATAAGAAATATTTTGGGTATCAATATGTGTAATGAGACATCATTGGGATTGTATCCTAATACCTTACCTCATAGAGGGAAAAGGTCGAGCTCCAGTATACTGAGGGTTAGTTTATCAACTTTGAGTTCCATGATTATGTGGGAGGATTTATTAATTTACATTGTAATGGGGATACCTTGGACCCTCTAAAATGGTGATGTTATTTGATTGATGTTGAAAAACTAAAAAATTTGTACACTTCTTACCAATATGAGAGACTCACTAAGTGGATGATCTTTGAAATCTGTTTGTCCATGAGATCATATGCTTACATAATGTTCCATTGAGCTTTTTATCATATATAGCATCATGTTTCATTTCACACATTTAGAAGGAATTTCAAAATTACTTTGGGATGTATTTGATATTAAGAATAGTGTACCTTCCCATGACATACAAACAATCCAAGAGAATGACACATATATTGAAGAATATGATTCAATATTTCATTATAGATTTAGATTGATCAAGGAATGATTATCATGATTTTTTTTGAGGTCTAATAAACCAAAAATAATTAGAATTTGATTCACATTTTTCCTTATGAGGCCATTTATTGAAGAACATATCGATCACTACTTTATGGGCATGTGGTAGGTGAGGTAGCAGTTGTGGGCCCATTATTGTTCAAAAAAGATCCAAGAGAGTGGAACTGATTCAAAAGATGTTTATCACCACATTGATAAGGCATAGATCATAAGAAAACCATTTTAGGAATCCTTTGAATTTTTTTATGGGAGATCATCTTTTCTTGAGTGAGACTCCATAGTTAGGCCATTAATGTCAGAGGGAGAAATGTATGCTATAACCGTGGTCTTTTAAACTATTCACAACCACCAAATGGATTGGTATAGTGACATAGTATTTTGACATTCCTCCACATCATTGAGTTATACACAATGTTTTTCATGTGTATCATCTCCGATGGTAAGTTACCAATCTTGAAAATGTCATGAACTATAAGGATTTTGAGCTAGAACTTGGACCATGTTATGAGGAGAATCATGTGAAAATTATTTACTAGAGCGAGATGGTCACATTATTGGAGTTGATACCACTTGTTTTTATTTTTTGGAAACATGTAAGGTTTCATGTGGTAACATAAGATTGTGATTCTGATGAAAAAATGGTTATTTTTTGGAATAACATGTTATACATGAAGTAGAATATTTTGAGATCATGGGGGGTTGGTCTAAGAAATTATGTTGTGAAATTGAATGGGAATATTGAAAAGATTATGACGCAAAATATCCTAGAATTCCTATATTCAATATATTATAACAAAATTCATTTGAAATTTTGAAGTTAGTATTTAGATTAATGAAAATAAAAAAGAATAAGATGTCAATCTAAAATGATAAAAATACTGAACATCCGAGTGATAAACATCGCTAAATATATTATGTATCAATGAAATAAAAAAGGTAGAAACTAAATGTGATCCAATATGTATTTTTATATAAAATAAAACAAGATCAAAAACTGAATCCATTGATATATTATTATTTATTACTGAAAAACAATAGAATATTTAGATATGTTGATTATACTTCTATATTTATGAATAATCAAAGAACTCATAGTATCCTGAACTTCAATTCATTATATCATAAGTACTAATGTATTTTGAGACAACCAAATGTTTATTGTGTGGGAACGAAATATGATTATAATTTTTTTATATTAGGAAATGAAATGAGGACTATTTTTCATGATATTAGATTTTTTTACCTGTTAATCACCCTTCAAGAAGGAGGTAGTTGAATCCAATATTTCTAGAGAGTGATATGGTGGGTTCTAGTTTATGAAAAAATGGTGCTTTCATGTAACTTGTTTTTTACTGAGACAACATGTTCAATTATATACCCTTTCATATGATTATTTTTTATAATTATGGTGGATCTTTTTTTGGAAATAATAACAACCATACATTATGTTTTTAATCATCAACAATATAGGTGAACCTCCTTATCATAATTTTTATTTCCTTTCTGTTTTGATTTCCAATTTAGCATTTCATGCATGTAATACAATGGTGATTAGATGAAATATTTGTGAGACCATTATATGAATAGGTTCATAATTAAGATTGGGTAAATGTTTTTAATTGGTAAAAATTCAAACATACTAATTCAGCTCCCCCCACATACTCTATGTAGTTCATTGATACATGTGGAATAAAAATTTGTGTCAGATCAATTATTCGGCCTCATATTTGATTCTCACTAAATTAATTTAATAATTTTTAGAATATTAGATTTATCTTAAAATGTAAACATGAATTTAATGCTTTGATAATAAGTCTCATGTATTAATTTGAGTATCATTTTTTCCGAGTCTTTGTGGAATGCTAAGAAAAATTGAATGAATAAATTTAAAAAGTTTTATCTCTTATGTAAAGTGAGAAAATTTTCAACCTTCAAATGTTGTAATAAAGTGTAAATAAATTTCATCATGGTGTAAGGTGAACTGGGGTTAAATGCACGTACGAGAAGAAGGGAAACACTCAACTTGAGAATCAATAATATTTTATTATGAGGAATAGGTAACTGAAATATATTATCAACAAATTCTTCTAGAAAATCCAAGTAAAATTGGGGGAAATCATATATTTGATTATTTGAATGATGATTGTTTATTTTTTTTTGAAAAAATTATTTTATAATTTCACTGAATAAATTACCATTTATATTATGGGTCATTTATATAATTTCAGGTGGAGATATCTCACCTTGAAAAAGAATCTAAAATAAAATAGAAATAAATTAGGTGAAAGCTAATGATGATCAAATACCTCAGTAAGAAATATAAATCTAAGAGTTCTAGTATTATGGATATTTAAGAGAAATTAAATAAAAATAGAAAATATTGGATTGAAGAAATCATGAATAATATGAATCCATGGAAAAATAAAAGAAACTTTTCTTACACTGGAAGAAAAATAGAAGTTTTACATTGTTATCAAGAATAAATAATTGGAAGAGAACGATAACACAATACAGAAAATTTATAATACACTAAAATAAAGGAGAAAAATTCTCAAGGATTGTCTTAACATTATCAAGAAGGAAAGTATAGATAGAATAATGAAGAAATGTTTAATTAAATAAAAAAATAACAAGATAAAGGAGTTTAATAATGCAATATAGGAATGAATCAAAATAACTGAGGCTAATATTAAGAGAATAAAGATGGAATATGATGATTTAATAAAAATTATTGACAATGAGAATAATATACTCAATAAAATGTGTCTCGATCATGAATTCAAAATTGAAAATTTGGAAATTGTTCAAGATAGGTCTTCATAATCATTTGAGCGAATAGGTGATGAATAGAATATTCCCTTTAAATTTTTATTTATTATATGATACATTATTACTGGTTTTAGAGGTAACTATGACATACATTGGATCCCCATAATATATGGCATAAATTCCTCGAGGAAGAAAATAATTTTCATACATTTTGTGTAGACTCGATTGCAATAAAACAACACCTCCCCCTCACCACTTTAATGTTTTTTCCTAGATCACCACACAATGATGTAGTAGAATTTTTCCCCTACTAAGATATGTGTAGGGCATAAAACCAATGGTATTTCTTCAATTTACCAACCTATATTTTCTAGTTAACTCAATAATGTGGTTTCTACCATTATAATTCATTTTCTTGCAGTTGGTCCCAAATAGTTGAGGCACCCAACATTGATATCTCAGAGTTCAAGTGGTTGAAAGTCCCACCACATAGCCCAAAGTTATAATTTGGATAAATTATATTACTTTTATGGTACCTCGTTATGACACCAACTATATTACTCACAATTCTATAGTACTTCTACAGTGCCTTTGAAAATTATCTCCCACTCTTTTTTAGACTCCGATTTCATACAAGATAATAGGGATTCGTTTTCACTTTGGTTTGCCACCAACAATGTCTCAAGAGAATTCTAGAAGAGATTTTGTTTTCTAAAAGTCATCTATTATGTTAAAATAATATCTTAAGAACATCTAATTAAAAAATAATGTGATCTCAAAGAAAAAGGTAAAATTTATTCCAGAAAACATTATTTCAACTGAGGTGGTTTTCTTAGAAAATATAGGTAATAAACAAAAAATAAGGAAATGATGGCTTGAAAAAATTGTGAGGAACCCACCACTACATCTTTCATGAATGAAATAATGATTAGAAGAAGTTATCCACTAAAAGTTGTCCAAAAAACTTGTTTCGATACATAAAAATAGTAAAGATCTCATGTTGGATAGATTAGAATTCATTGAAAAATATTATAATTTTTTAAATATTTATTGTAATATAAATGTTTTTTTCAAAATGATACTATCAATTGGAATAAATTTTCAATATTTTTAAATCAAATAAATCACATCTCAATGGAGGAAAGGTTCAGTAGTGTTAAAGTCCTTATAAGATTTATAAGAATCTATTCAAGTAAAATATATTTAAAAATATGGGAAAATTATATGGAAGTTACAAAAAATTTGGTAACTTGTAATAATCAGTTTGGTATAAAATAAAAAAGAACATGTAAATTTTTTATATGTAATTAATTCCACAAATTATATGATAATATAAGAATTAAATAAAGTAGGTTAGTTAACCATTGGTCTTTATGAAAAAGAAAAATATTAATACATGAAAATTCATGAAGTCTACAAATAATTCTACACTGAGGAGAAGAAACTAATTGTATTATGGAAGTAAAGGACACAACATGGAATTTTTCAAACAATCTACAACTATATGTGATGATATAAGTACGATAGAGTATCAAAGAGAAAAATCAATCCATTTAGAAAATGAATGGTTTGGATCATTGAAAATAATTTATGAGAAACCATGTATATGTTCTAAGAATGATGAACATGTTCTCAAAGAATGCCTAATCATTTTTCTAGATTAATTGTAAATTTCAGTAAATATATAGAAAAAAATGGAATGTTCCACTTGTGTAGAAAAGGGGTTCAAACAAATTTTTTTAATTTCTGACATAGGCTAATTAGTGACATATTTAGAAGTAATATGGTTAATATGTTCTTATTTACATTATTATAACAGATGTTAAAAAGTTATGTATTACATTAGTTATTATAAAAATAATTGTAAAAAACCTTATGAAAATGTAAAATTTGTTACCTTTTTATATCTGTTATTTAAAAAAACAATGTAAAAAATATGTTATTATGTCGATTATTTTATATCCAATGTAAAATATATATTTTTACCTCATTTATAAAAAAATCTATATAATAAAAATAATAATATTAAAAATATTTTTTAAAAATTGTTTTTATAAACTCTGATAGATCAAGAAGTAGAAAAAAACAACACAAATATACTTCCATAAAAAATATATTCATCAAAATCATTTTTCATGCTATAAAAACATTAAAACGTGAAATTGAAACTTCAATATATATATATATATGAAATAAACTAAAAATAAATCATACATTTATTGTAATACACCAATACACCTAATATATTATTTTAATCATTTATAGTATACGTCTTATAAAAAATATACAAATTAAAAAGGAATATTTTTACAATAGAAGGGAGGTTTTGGAGGAGGAGGTATAGGATTGTGATATATAGGTGAAGGTGGAGGAGTGTGACATGTAAACAATGGTGCATGAGTTGGATATATAGACTAAAATTAACCTTTTATATCAAAAAATATAGATTGCACTAAATCTATAATCCTATTCTCTATTATATCACCCATTTTGATAACTTTAGCTTCCAATGTGTCTATTTTTCCATTATATAAATCCTAAAATGGTGAAGTTCCAAAATATCTAAATAACTATTTTATTTTATGCACTCACCTTTTATCTTCATTCATGAACCAAGTGTTTAGGATTTCATAATATAGTATGTAAAATATCCTTCAAACCCCGAGTTAGAGAGGTCAATTGTATGCTTTCCTCCTCAAGGGATTCATGTATAGAATATTTGAATAACTTATTAGTGTATTAAAAAAATATAATTTTTTTAACAATAACATAAATAACTCTATACAACATTCTCATATACATACATCAATTATTCTGTAAGATATTGTTCTTTTTTGTTCATCTGGTCCCTCTTTCATTTTTTAATGTCTTTTTGAAGGGAGGATAGTAAAAATTTTTGAGCCTAAAGTCTAAGTTTTTGATTTTTTAAAATTTTTAGTTTTTATTTATACTTATGATAATAGATACAATTATTTATATAAGTGATGTGGTTATATATATTTATATTGGATATCCTAATGATATATTTTTAGTTCATATTAATTATGGGTATACAAATCATTATGAATATCATTTTTAGTTATTATACAACAAAAATAAAAAAAATTACATTTTATTTTCTAATATTATTCTTATAATATATATTAAAAAAAATTATTCTTATAATCATTGTTAAATAATATTTTTCTCTATATTATGATCTAGAAATTGACATATATCCCATGGATTTTCATTTTTTCTTTCACCAAAAATGAAAAATGAATTTTTTATTTAAAATCCCTCTGTATTCTTATAGATAAAGATAAAAATTTATTCTTATCTTATTTAGTATCTGATGGGAAATGAAAAAATAAGACATATTAATAAAATTATGTCATTATAAGTAATTTATTAATAAATAAGCTTGCTGAAATTATATCTCATAGATGAAATAGTGTTATCTTTTCAACACTTCTCCAATTATAAATCAAACTTTATACTTTTTCTCTAGAATTAATTACCATAAAACATCTAAATTATTTTGAATTTACACACCTAGGATTGCTATTTTCATCAAACATAAAGGATATCCTCTAATCATGGCTATGAAAAACTGATAATCTAGGTAAATGTGTGAAACCATTTTAACTAACCTTGAAATCCTTCTTTTTCCCTGTGGATGTAGAAGGATCCTATGTAGATAGAGAAAGAGTCTTCCCAATAGGCATATTCATGGGGTATTATTTATAAGATCAAGATGAATTATCTATTTGATTTTATAATATCATGCAAATAAAATTGAAGAATAATTAGAAAAACATTATACTAATCCAATTGTTACATATAAAATTATATATAAATTGAAAAATGATCAAACAAATATTACACAAAACTAAACACCTTTTTATTCATATTTTTTAAAGTAGTTAAAAAATTTTAAAAATATAATATCAAAATTTATGGTATTTTAAAAAATAGAAATATAATAAAAACTACTTAGGTAAAAGAAAATACTATTTTTTGTGTAACGTATAATTTTGAATGAAAACTAAAATTTTTTTAAACTAAAATAATCTAAATCTATCATAATCATTAGATTAGTAAATAAAAATTCTATAAAAGAGTGGAATCATTTATTAAACATGAAATGATACAGGAAGTATTCAAACATCATAATTAAAATTTTATACAAATTAAATACTTGAAAATGACACAAACACAAATAATCTAAAAAAACTAACATTTTATCACATATCATAAAATATGTGACTTACGTAAAAAATATTTGAACTAGTATATCTAACATTTTAAAATTTAAAAACAGTTTAATAAAAACAAATAAATGTTTCCTATAATATTAGCATATTACTATAGGATTATTTTCACATATTCTGTCATCATGATTGTTCTATAAAAAGAAAACAATGTCTATAAAGTGCTCACTAATATCCTCTAATAATTTTTCCATGGAATTAGTGATCTTAAATAATTCATTATCATAATGATGTTTTTCAACACCAAAATACTTTTTCCACTGAAAAATGGTTGATCTCTTCAAGTTTGATTTATCAAGAAAATAAATAAATCTACATGTATTTCCATGATAAATGGGCCATCTGTGTATACCAGTCTATTTATATTTAATATTGTCATAGTAAATTCATCGTGTCTAACACTTTTGTTACTAGAACCCCATTTACAATTGAACATAATGACTCATGTAATCAATATACCATATTTCTTTAGTAACTATATAATATAAAATTGATGTTGAGAATGGGTTTTTTCTTTTTCACTGGGAAAATATGTCTCTTTAATGAATACTAATACACTGCTATTATAAAATACACATAAAGTTCTATAGTATTTTAAAAAAAATTTATATCCATTAATCTCATTTGAGTATCTTGTTGTCACATTTAAACTTTAACAACTTACTAAAAATATCAATGTTTCTAAAACATGATATCTACCATGTATTATATCTTTAAATTATGAAAAAATAGTTTTTTATGCTCATTCAATACCCAAAAATTTTTATTTCCATGATAATTATAATTTAACACATTAGTAAGTGATGCTATATATGTCTATGAAACATCTATGTCATTCATGATGTATAAATATTACTTATTTATCTATTCACCTGTCAATGATTTTTTTTTTAAACCACGGATCACCTTTCCCAAAAACAAACTCTTTCCAAGTGACATATTGAAAAAATGACATCCTCCAATACAAATAAGTAGTATATACAAAATAATACAACTTCCTCTGAAATATACATCTTACTAATGGAGGATTTTTCATTATATAGATTCTCAACATACCCCTTTAATATTTTCTTATACCATTCAATAAGATACATCCAATGTAGAAATAATAGGCAACAAATCATTATTTATAATACCAAATGAAATAATAAATTCACCATTATATTAAAAAAATAGTGACAAGTACATTCCTCATTAATCATGTATATAAACTACATCATTTTCTAAGTTGTTATATAAATTTAAATCCATCACTTTATTAAAAATTGAATTAATAAAATAATGAACCATCATGATATTCATTCAAACATAGATTGGTGGTATTACATTAAATGAAAATGTTATGATTTATTGTGTCATAACAAGAAAATACTGATATTTCATGCATGGTAACATCAAATATTTTAATGACGCTAAATTTTTAATATTTAAATAATTACCCTATGGAATTTTCATACCATTGAGGCACTAAAAAAACTAATTTTATCCAACTCATATAAATTATGACAGGAAAAAGGAAAATAATTTAATTTTACTTTAACAGTGGGTATAAAACTAATTATATTCACATTGATAGAAAATCCAATCATTCATAAGAAAACCTTCATTCATCTTTCCTTTAATATATAAAAATTTTCCAATCGGACTATCATAAAAAGATTTATCGACATGAATCACATAAATGTTATGTTTGATATCATGAAATCATCAATATATATTCTCAAAAAATATTGATCATTTTTTCTATATATTTTTTTGATTATCCGATCTTTCTTTATTTCAAAATATAAAATAAATTTTTTTCACTCTCTCAAAAAAAATCAGTTGAAAAAGGATCTAGAGTGATATAAATATTTTTTTGAGATATTGAATGTATTTTTTATTTATTGATAGGATATATACATAGAAAAATAATTTAAACGACATGTGAAAACTATTTTCCTATAATTTTGTAGTTGAAAAAATTAATTCCCTTCTTCACAAAATCGATAAGATTTTTTCCCATAACAATATATCTATAAAAATTTACATGGAATGGAAATTCATTTATGGTAAATATAATCATTACATGTATTCGAAATTATTAATTTTTATATGAATCATAAACTTTGATACCTTTCTAAAATAAGTATTATAAATCATCAAACAATAGTGATAAGTAAACATCAATAACATTTCTAGGTTGTTTGGCTCTATAATTCATTAAACTTGACATGATATATTTTTACATCATAAAAAATCAAATATACACATTTTAAATTTATGGAAAAGTATTACAAGAACTATTTTTCTACTAAGAATTTATGTGGATTTATTTCATCCATAATATATCAAACTGCATCTATACAACACTTCAATTTCTATAAAAATTAAAAAAAAATTGATTGGTAAAGGGGTTGGATTTTGAACTGGAGTTTTAAATGGAATTATGGAATTATGAAATACTAAAATTTGTGTTTTTGTCATGGAATGGATATCATATTCTAGACCAATGTTTTAATAGGTTGTTGAAGGTATTTTGAGGCTCCAATTTTAGCCACCGGCTAGCCACAGATACAATGGTGAGCTATCCTATTACCTACAAGGCTAAGTTTGCCTCTGGCTAGCTAGAGACCCAGTACCAGTTAGTCGGTGGCCCAATACAAGCTAGTCATTGGGTGTTTTTGATGGAAAAATTAAATCCCACTTTTAATTTTTAGAGTATTCTATTCCCAATATCCTCTGTATTCCCCTCAAACAACCAATAATTCCTCTCATTCTATCCCCCCTTCAATCCACCTTATATAAGGGGTATTCTCATTTAATTTTGTGGAGATTAATGGTAAAAAATTATTTTGGTGGATAAACTTCTTCCTTCCTATTTATTAATTAGTAATTTTAGTTCTTTCAATCTTGGAGTAGTGTAATGATTCCATCAAATAATGATGGAATCATCTCATTATAATGGGGATTTTGTGCAGCTCATCTAGAGGATATCTCGAGGCATCGTCTATATGATACCACCCATAATTTCAGTGAATATTGGTCAAGGTATGAGTTTTTTATAATGTTTTGAGTTATATTAAAATTAATGTATTATAAAATCGTTTCCAGTTTATAGTTATTTAATCAAGGATAGTATTGAGGTCATGGTGAAGAGCTCCTGAGGATGGATGGACATGGTTTAGGTATGGTGGGAGAACTCACTGAGTAATTAGTTGTTTAAGATGAAGTAAAATTAATTGATTGATTAGTTGTAATATTTTTTATTTATTATAACATGATTATAAATAATTAAATTTTATTTTTGATGTGAGTTAAGACCTTGAATGATTGGATGATGATAATTGTTTCTTGGAAAAGTCACATTAAAAGCTATTAGGATACATTACAAATGGAAATGGTTTTATATTGAGTAATGTGGTTCCAATACTATCCATTGGATATATTATTTTTGTTATATGGGTGTTATATGTGGCCTTTAAACATTTGACTAACAGGAATAAATATTAAATGGAGTACTATATAAATTTATTTGGGTCTCTTACTAATCCTAATGATTTAATTAATTAATTTCTTGGATAGTAGGTCATGTGCCAAGTTATATGTCATAACCTTGGGATATGGCATGTTGCCTCATCCATTGATGCCCTATGTTGTGATTATTATATAATTTCCATGATATATGAACCATTTATGAGAGGTAGAAACTTAATGAATTAAATTGATTGAATGTAGTGTGATTTGGTATAGTGATTTAGTTACAAATTTGGAATGGTGCATAATGACTGGAAATGTGTGGCCTTGTGGTGGGACCATGTGATCCTTTACATTCCCTTGAGCTATCATGATCATCAGCATAACCATGGAGTGAGAAATAATTCCCCTCACAAATTCCTTTAGATTAGGAGGATAGATGGTTGGTTGGATAGAGATTGATTGGGTAAGCAAACCAAGTTATTTGGAAACAGGGAATAGAGAGAGGCCTTGTGCCATCTCTTAGGAGCAATACCTATAAGACGTAACCCATAAGCCCCAAAAAGGTTCATTACATTATTTAATTTTTATCAAGTCACATATTACCCTATGTGGAGGGTGTTGGAACTAGGTTATTGATTTTGTATTAAGTATCCCAATTAGGGTACCATTGTTATGACATGGCGGGAGTGACCCATGTTATGTGACAATGTTATCTGGTGATCTAGATAGCCTATATAGGGTTTCATTACTCAATTTCAACATAGGGGGCCTAGTAGGTTCCTAATTATTCAATAATCTGGGAATTCTCTTTGATGATATTGAGTGTTACCTTAGAATCTATATCGATGTCTTGGTCCTATTTAGTAGTGGTGGGTTGGTTCATGCATTTAGAATCCCAATCATGGTTTCATAAAATGTTAGGTATATGGCCACCCATGTCTAGGTTTTAATTTTAGATATATTTTAATACATTATATGGTATATTCACTTAGGGTTGTTTTGAAATAAAATAGAAAACACCAGTGGGGTGGTGTATATATTGTTTGAAAAGAAAACAACCTTATGGGTGGTTGCATAAACTCCCAATGGGATAGTCAAAAAAACTACCTATGGAGAGGTTGTGAAAACACCATATGATGAGTTCATGAAACAAAATTGAACACTCATTTAGAGTGGTATTGATAATACTTTTTGGGATTTCATGGATTTTGATCTTGGATTATTTGTTCCATGTAGAGGATAGAGTCTCTTCCATAATCTATTTTTCATATTATTGTGCGGTATTCCATGTGTATGATTAAGTCTCCCACACTACTTAGTCTCAACATAATGGAAAAATTGGATAATGGGATGGTGAATTCCTCATGTTGTTCTTCTAATATAGAGCATTCATCAGGTTTTTATACAGGATATTAGGGTGGATCAGGCCTATAGGTCTTCATCTGTATACCAAGCTGAAAGAACCATGTGACATTATTATGGTTAAAATAGTCATCATAATGTTTTTAATGACACTCCATTATTGTAAAACATATTTCTGGTTAATATGGGTCACGTAATTGAGGATTGATAGTGGTTTATTTATTGATTTTTGTTTATTTTATTATTTATATTAGTTTTTTATTTATATAAATCCCATTTTGGTGCCCACCAAATAAAAATCAACATTTATTGAATTTAATAAATACCTAAAGAATCGTAATTTTCTATCTATGAGAAAAAAGAGAAACACAAATACATAAAGATCATATGGATGGATCATGTGATTGCATAACCTATTAAAGGACACACAGAAAGATAATGAACTTTACATGATATGTGGATGATCACATGAATCTCTTTTGTAATGACCTTCCAGTTATAAAAATCCCTAGTAATAAACTTTCAGGTTCTTGTGAAGTCATCCAGAAATGTGTGCATGGTCATATGAAGGATTCCTATCAAGTATCCATTATCCTGTGAAAACAACCTTAATAGAAATAATTATCTAGAGAATACTCTTAGACATGTAATCCATATCTCATGGAATCCCTTTAACATATCAATTTGATCATATGATGTGTCTGAAACAAGAAGAATGACTATCTATAACAATGCTCTCCAACTGTTTTAAGACCCTCTATTGATCATGAAGTGCCCGAATAGACAACCAATGAGAAAAGGATGAAACCCTTTAAAAATAAGGAATAAAAAATTGAAAATAAGGATGCTTCATATGAAGGGAAGATATGCTATTTTTCATGTTAAAGGGGTTATAAGGCTCATGTGACCACCCATGATAATGTGAAGTCCCTTTGATATGTCAACCTGATCTAATGGATTCCCCCTTTCAAAAACAAGCCTAATATCTTGGAGGTCCCCAATATATGCCATATTGGTTTCTTGAATGGTTTTTGGAAAGGAAAATTGAACTCGTGAAGAGCTCTAGAAAAATTCATCTCTATCATGAAAAAGCCTTTCAAAAGCTAACCAAATATGGTAAAAGAGTCTCATAAATGACAACATGTTATTTCAAGGGTCCTTTGATTTGTCAACAAGATCATGAAAAATCCATTTGATAATCCACATGTCTAATAAATATGGTGATGGAGTGTTCTCATGGTGTCTTTTAATCATATGACGCAATGAGTGACCCATTATGGGATCATGAATCATATGACGCCATGAGTGACCCACATCAAGATCATTCCAGGAATGTGATGTGATACTCCCTCCTCCAACACAAGACCTTATAATCAAGATACACATTTTTCATGGTGGCATCGAACCTGGGTGGTGAGGTCTACAAATTACTCCTCCTCAAAATAAGAAAAAAGTATTACAAACCATGAAAACACACCCATTATAGTGCATAAGAGAATAATTCATTGAGAATAAATCCACCTCATTAATAGGGTATTCCACCAGGTAAAATCAAGGAAATTTTCTAAGGAAATATATTCAAGAATATTCTCTTCACATGATCAACTAGATTATAATGTGAAGGACCTACAGTGTGCTAGACAGATTATGTTAATGAATTTTCACATGTCAACTTGGTCATGTAAAATAGCAAAAAGATAATTAATAAAATAATTGAAGGATATATTCAACAAAGTATTATTATAATGGTATACATACACGATTGTGGCTATGATTGTTTTCATTATAATCCATAATGTGCTTCACATGACCTATCTATATCATGAAACAACACCAGAACATGTCAACCAAGTCTGGCGAAGTCCTCTAGACATGCCGACCATATATTGATAATTAAAATAGGAATATCAAACAATTCGTATGAATCCCTCCATAGGTTGCGTCTATATCTTACAATATACGTCTGACATGTATTATTTATTCATTTGAAGCACCCAAGGACATGTCATCCTTGTCATAAAAAACACTCAGTAAATGTCAAACAGACAATCATGACTTATCATAAAGACACATGGGACATGTTATTCATAGAATGTCCAACATAAAAAGCATGCAAGGAATACACCCTAGTACATGATAACCTTATTGATTATATATATTCATAAATACCTTGAACTAAACTATGAGGACTTCGATTTCATTTCTAATAGGATATGCAGGATGGCGTCCTAAGGCCTGATCTCCAAATGGGAATCCACCTCAGTGTATGTCCCTCCATATCTCAAACACTATAAAACCATGGGGTCCAAACTCTCATATGGTATTATCATCCATTATCATCATAAGTGGATTGGTAATGAAATATATCTATGCAAGAAACTTATTCTTACTAAAAATAGGATATGTATGATTCTTTCAAAAAAACAAACTCTCTATATCTAACACCCCATTAGGGTCTCCCCATTGCATAAGTCTCATATCCACATGTAGATAGACTGATCACCATATATACCATATTTATCACACTGAGCATGGGTCACATGGGATTAGGGATTTGAAACAATTTTATCATTCGTATCATAAATCTCCCACATCCATGGAAACCCCATTGTTTAATCTCTATTCAATGACCAGATACAATTTCCCCCTTACAAGGGAATCTACCTCAGTGCATGTTCAGAAGGGATTACCATATTGATAAACCCATGGGAAATAACCCTCTCATGTATTCATTATCTATCATCGCCAATTTGTGGGTTGAGGGTGGATCAATCTACAAAGACTATGATTCCTGTTATAAAAAAGATATATAGGATGCCTTCCAAAGGCTATATCAATATAATATGTTCCTAGGTACCATCATATATATCTTTTCTATATGATGTCAAAATACATGATTTAATTTATCTACCTGGGTTTTAATTATTTTTATAAACAGAATACGTTAGATTCCTTATGAAGGTTCAATACTATCCTCAAAATATCAATCACCTCCCTGGGTAGTAGGAAACTCCGGAGTGTTAGGTTATATTGAATCAAAATAAAAGTATCTACCCATTATTAATTAATAATGGGAAAAAAATAAATTTTATCATATACATACATATGGTTTTTTTAATCTAAACCCCCTACATGTATAATGATTCGACATCAGATCATTTTGTTAGGCTAACTACTCTTGTATAGGGTTTTGGAATAGATTCATGAACATATCATAAATCTATAAGATATTCTATTAATAAGAAATAATTCCCTGTATATGGGTGAAATGGTACTAAAATCTCATCCTTTCAAACAATGTGATTTCTTAAGAAGAGTTGGGTCTGAAATCCCAAATGAATGTTTGATTTTGGAATGTGGGTCTATAACTAGTTATGGCTATGGGGACTATTAGAAGTTTCTATGAATGATGGGAATGGTAAACTTGATCTGAATGATTGTGAAATCACAAACCTCTCATTATCAATTCATGGGAATAGAAAACATATTGTAAACCGAGATTGAAATAATTTAATAAAAGAATAATTGAATCATTATAAACATTATGCATCATTCCTTATAATCCCAAAAGAAACCATATACACATTATATTTTAAGAAAAACAAAAATGGTAGACCCGATGTGAATCTCTCAAATATTGAAAATGATTGATTGATCATGAGAAAGGAATTTTTTTTAAATATATTAATTATATTTTAATGGTATTCCAGATGTGAAATCTTATGTAATTGGGGTTCCCTTGAAATATACCATTCTCACCATTAAAATTTTGTGTGAGTAAAATGGAAAAACTAGGAAAATGAAGGTAAATTTTTTTTACCTATGCATAGATGATTAAGAATTTTTCTTAATTACAATGATGCCCAAATTTATGACCTTATTCCTTTTTGTCTTTGTGACTATGGAAATTTATCTCACAAACATCTTGAATAAAGATCATGTCTTTATTAAGAGAAAATCATGGAACATCACCTATGACTGCAACCCCTACAAGTTATAGAACAACCTCACCCACAAAAATCCTTAATCAATAGGTTGAAAATGAAATGGTTCCGGAATAATACAAACATGGTATGAAACCAAACCTCAAGGTTCCACATAATAGTCTCCGGATACAGAACTTAATGAGTCCACCAGAATTATGGAATGTTGTAGTGAAACTAGTAGCACTCATTTCCCCCCTCAATCAATTTGGTAGATTATCAATGAATTATATAAATAAATTCCTTATGAATCATATAAAGGTGGACCAAGGAGTTGACTATGGATCCATTTTATTTAGGAGCCACCATAGAGGGATCCTTTCAACTGTCGTCACCAACCTCGTCTCATTGGTAACCCTTAATTACTGGCTGAGGGCACCACCCAAAAAAATTCCACTTTAGATACTAATGCATGGGTTCCAAGGAAGTCACAGAATGCGTTGATGGCTATGTATAAATCATAGTAATAATATATCCTCACTTTTACTGATGAATGTCATTGATTTATTCCATCAATAGTTAGTGGGAATGCTCATATCCTTACTCACTCAGATCGAGTATGCTTGCATATTTCTATCAAAATCATGGGGGAAGAACATATTCATTCACATGTGCATGAATCCTATTATCATATTCAGCTGGAAAAATAATGAAAAAAGTTATCTTATATCATAACATCAATTGAAGATATATTCCATTATATTTAGGAGACTTGAAATTTGAAGACCTATATTTCTTAATACACTTTTTTGAAGTGTCACTACATTCAATAAATAGCTATATAACTCCTCCCTAAAATTTCTAAACTAGTATTGACATAGGGACATGAACATATTCCTATACTAGTAGCCAGAGTAACACCTCGCCAAGATTAGTATGAGTAGTGGATACTTTGGAGCCAGAACACATTATTATTCTTGTCTAGGAGGATTATCATCATATTACATAAAAGTATAAGAAATAGGTCTAGGATCATATCCCCATTCCAACCAGGGCTCACCAAGTGAGATTATAATATGCCTCAGGATAGCTGAACATTAATATAAAAAAATATTGGTAGTATACTCCAATGGAACATGACTGGGCTCATATCCCCATTCTAATTTCGGTCGTCTAAGTAATCGCATAACATTCCTAGGGATACACTCATATCCCTATCCAAAAATTCCACCAGCATATTCCAAAGGAATGGACCTTGGATTTTATTTCTATTTCAATCATGGATTGTTAGGAAAGTATATAAATCACATCATAAAAATATAATATCCTAGACAATGAATCTAATCGATATATTCTAGTAGCTCATGGAAGCTGGGATAATTTCCCTACATACTAATGAATGACTGCACCATAATCCTTTAGAATCTATGCATGAGAAGGATCATATAATTTCTCCCATTCCAAATGTTCATCAGCATATTTCAATGGGGAACTCAAATTTGAACTTGGCTCATAATCCCGCTTAATACAGGGTTCATCATCATAATATGAAACTACCAATAGGTAGGATCATATTCAAATAAAAATAAATAATCTCACTACCACACACTAGAGTTTTTTCATCCATATGCTCATATTATAGTAGAACCAATCTTTTATCAATATCTTTCGAACGTCTTTACATAGTAGGCTCATATCCCTTCTTAACCCTAAAAGGTAGGTGGACATATTATAGCCATAACATAGAATGAGGCTCATATCCCTGATATACTCAATTATAGTTTTCATGAAGCTATAAAAAGCCTATCTACAAAACCACTAGGGTCTGTTGACTCTTCAACCAAAATAGAACATGCTCATTACCTTGATTGTCCTTCTCATGGTTGTCCAGATCTGGATCATGGGGAATCTACTCATGATATCTGCTATGTTCAACCTCCCAACTATTATATCTATCTCGTAAAAGGAAATATTACCCTTGTTCATAAACCTCCATATTGGTAGGTGCTCAAAAATAAGACAACATCATATTGAGTTTTTATAGAAACATCAGTGTTAACCATATAGAGTGCCCCATCAACTATCAATAGCAATTCAACATGGTCAGTAGGGGACCTAGTGAATCAACCTTTATATATGACTAGGTGGAGGCATATAAATATAATTAAGAGTAGTCCAAAATGGATATATAGAGGTATTTATCTAGAAAAAACCATCCAATAAAGTTGTGGACCCTCTCTAATTCTGACTATGAGTTCCTATATGAGCTTGAGATGGAGTGAATGCTTTACCGAAGCCAAAATATTTGGTAAACTCATCTATTATTGAATGATAAAACCCTCATTTATCATGTATATGTGGGTTACCTTCATATTATAAATACACTCTATTTTTAGTTGGATATGACTACATTCTCAATATCTTGGAATCCAGGGAAGGAAGAGCATGAGAAATACCTATGTAGTGTTTTCACAGTATCCTGACAACTCTCTATCAATTGATTTACAAAGCATCATTAGTCGTATGTATATAAGGATGGGTAAATATTGGGAATTTCACTAGAATTTGTCCCTAAAATAGAAAATCCCTCATTACACCATTGTGTTGTTTTATAGGCTTCAGATAAATTAGTGGACCATGTAATGCACATTCTAGTTGGTCAATATGAAGAAATACCGCCTATTTGAAGATACAAAGGCATCATCAATGGAGGTAGACGACTACCATATACTCTTAATATTGTCTCCTCAGAAAATGGGAACTCATTTCAGAAACATAGGCCAAATTTGTGGTCAACCCAACAATTTCCTAGAGAAAATGGATCCCATCATGGGATTCCATTTCACCCAACTCACACACAACCATAATTGTACAAAATAAAATAAATCTCAATATATGTTTCCATAGTGTATTTCTAAGAGATAACCCATCCCATAGGGATTGGTGGATATTTACCACCTCCTCCACCCCTTGAGTCATCAATACCTGAGAAAATATGATTAATATTCGTGATAGCTACAAGACAACACCTTCCCATATATCTGGGAGAATTTTTATCTCAATTCCCATCACTATGTTTTTCAACCTCGATAGGGTCATAAAGATATCTTTTGTGGTTCCATATCATCCCCAGCCAAAAAGGCAAGGGGCATTTATATCCTAATTTCCATCACAAAATTCATCAAATCCTTGATTGGTATCATCAAATTCTCAAAAATTGGCTCATAAAGTTACAATAGTGGCTCCAAATAATCCCCATCTCATAGGGTTGTGAGAATTTTTTTCATTATAATCAACCTATAAATAATCTGACTTCACTTGGTTGGGAGGTAAATATTGACGGTTGACATCCCATCTATTCCTCATATCACGAGACAACACATTGATATGTGTGACCCATTTATAAAACAAGACCAGAAACGTCCTCAAGGTCATTATTCACATATTAAGATAGGATGAATTTACAATTATGGTAATCAAACCCCATAAGGTTATTAATCAAAATAAACCAATATGGACAAGGTTCATAGAAATGACCCTAATGTAACCCTCAAAAGAAGATCAAGTGGTGCAGAATCAATCAATTACATTGTGAGTAATGGTATAATTAATATTTCCCAAAACCCCTCAATGAATCTCATCACCATCAAAATTATAGATGATGTGGACCAAGATGCAAACATAGAGGGATGCAATAAATAAACCATACCTTAAGAGGATGGTGTCCTAGATGAACCAACTAAGTTTTCACATACATAGAATCAGTGGAGAATATAGAATTATTCACCCCCAAACAATGAATATAAACCTCTATAGAGGAACATTTCCAATGATAATGGTAAATGTGTGGATATATCCCTTTCACAACACAGATGTTCCCAAATTCAATAAACATAGGAGCAAATAGTTCTATATGAGAATTGGATACAAAATATCATACATATCAATGAGGAACTACTCAAGGGAAATATCCCCACTAGGTATCATCATCAGATAGAGATGAATATCCCACCACACAAATGTAATGAGAGTTCTAATCTAGCCACATGGGTGGCATATGAAGATGATGTTGGCTCCAGATCTAGGTATTCAGTATATATAAATGAATAATTAAAAGAGTATTGTGACTTCCCTCAATTATGGAGACATTGTCTCCCCCTCCAAGATGATCATTATGTTCTAAAAAGGATTGAAAATTAGTGGGGTATTAAAATGGGGTCTCCTCTCCAAAACCCACCCTCTAATTGTAGAAAAGTGATATCCCAGATAATGGTACCTTCAGACTTTTTAATGCCATTGAATCTCTAGTTTCTCGAATAGAATCCATTTCATGGTGGGTCACACCCATGATGCCCAAAAATAATTCAAATATTAAATGATTGGATGGCACTTTTCCCCCACAAATTACTATAATCAAACCTTCTCATCATTTGATGGCATGGTGGATCCAAAATAGCCCCTCATAAAATTCATATCCCAATGAAGTATAATGATGGGACCTTGAGACTAGTAGAACATGACCAGTCTAAGATGTTTTGTACAGACTCTAATTGGGAAATCTGTTATTTGGTATAGTATCCTCCTAAAAATATCTATTATATGATGGTACGACCTTCTTAATCAACTATTTTATCATTTTAGTTTCACAATAATAAAAAAAAATTCAACCACAAAAATAGAAAACTATCTGAAAATGGTTGGGTTTCTAAAATTATCACTAGATTCAAGGATTTAACCTATTCACTTAGTATTACTCCCTCATTGGATAAATTTCTTGAACTGTGTTCTAAAAATCTTTAGGATAATATGAAAACTACATTGATCACAATGAAGTATCTAGGAAAATTCCACGAGTTTCTAAAAATGTCACAACACCTAGAGGATGCCATTCAGTGGAACTGAGATAAATCTCATCCCATTACTTTTTCACCTGTAATAATATTTGGTTGGGTAGAGACATTCATTATTACTCTCCAACCAGTAGTAGTTCCCATTCAAGAATCCAGGAAAGACCTGAATCATATCCTGCCTTCTGTTAAGTAGAACCACAAACGAAATCATCCTAAACTAGAATAAAAATGAGATAAATGGCTCCCATGGTTCGAGGAACTAATTTATAAATATTACTCTTTCTAAAATGAGAAGTTCCATTTTTATTTTTATACAACTATATAAAATAGCCTACTCAAGATACCGTACTACAAGAAACCCAGTGAGGTCAACCACACCGATAATCCTAACTACATCTCTTTATATAAGAGGCTAGGTCACACCATCCACAATTTATTAATATTCAAATACATTCTCTAAAGCATGGTTGGTTCTAAATAGGTGGTGTATGAGAATTCAGCGACATAGGTGACTTGTGTAACTAACACTCAACTAGAATAATAGGGTTAATAATAAGTAGTTCATTCCATGTGGGGATAGGAATTTTTCAATTGAATGACACAAAAAACAATTGACCAACTCATACGAACCTTAGAGAACATATTCTAAAACTAATAAAAATGTATTCAACAAGGAAGGTGGCATTGAATATTCCTCTAGAAAGATTATGTAATCATCAAACATAATAATGGATAGAAAAAAAAGAGTCATGTTCATCTCCTATGTAAGATCTGACCCTCATAGAATCATTTCCCTTAATATCCATATAACAGGAACTACCCCCACCAAATGAAATCCTTATCGGATGAAGAACACTTCATTCTTTATATTAACATGATCTAAATTACATACCCCTTCTCTAATGTTGAATCTGCATCCGAGTATGAAATTCCCATACTTGATCTAGGATATGAAGGCTGAAGGTGTTAGAGATGAGGATATATGGGATATAAAGAGTGTGTCCGAACATAATATTTCATCAAAATCACTATATAAATCATATAAACATATAATACTTGTGGGAAATCACTCCAATAATCCCTACAGGAATACAGAGGTTCCCTAGATCCCTCCATTAGTCAACTAATCCCTGTCATCTTACATGACTGGCTAGTGGAGGTGAGATTGTTTGATCATCACATGAAAATGGAATTTTCAGTGTGAGTTGTGCCACTAGAATAATATCCTCCCTCGACTAATTCTGAAGCACCGGTCCCATAAACCTCAAATACCTCACCTCCGAACCAAATAAAAGGGAGAATCCCCACCTTGTGATGTTCTGACCATTTCCAAAAAACTATGACATTCTAAAATATTTTGAAGTTCTCCAATCCAATAAATCAATCTTGGATTATCTCCATATTTTAATAAAACATAGGGAGGAACTCAGCGAGGCCCTCTAGAGCCCATCAAATTTTGAGATAGATGTAATTATAGCTGAGGTTTATTGAGTGGAGACTATACAATCAGAATCCCATGTCACCATCTTGTTCACAGAACATAACCAAGATGAATATATGTAGGGGCATATCAACACCCAATATGTTTTCGGAAAAATCAACAATTTATACATCTGATGGAATTTTATTAAAATAGGTTCTAGAATAAACATCATCTAGATTTTTACCCTCTGAATTTTTGGATATACCGATTGAGTGTTATCTCTAAGAAAATATAATCATTCAATGGTATGACAAGACACAGGAAATGACTCTTTGGAATTTTTATCTTAAGTCTCATTTTGGGGATCTCACAGCTAATGTTGAGTTCATAGTTATCCAGCAATAGAGAACATATAATTTCTTACTTAGTATGAATTGGCTTCATAGCCACATGGAGGTACCTTAAACATTTCATTAGTGTTTGAAATACTCAATAGATGGGATGGTTGGTGCACTAAATGATTATAGTTCCCCTTCAAGTCTTGTTAATCCATATATTTTGAGGCATTTTTTAACTTGAGGAAGGGAAAAATTTAAGGTGGATGATGATATGAAGGTTTCATCCCCATGTTCTTGGAGACAACCCATGATAATCCCTAGAGTGCGATTGATAGGGATTTTTTGCTACCCATAAACCATATTGAGGCAATATAATTAATCCTAGATATTTGGGCTACTCCTATCGATAATGAGAGTATAGAATAAAACCATTAGATCCAAAATTTCTCTACAACAAGTCATTTAGATCAAGATGATAATGTCTCTTCCCATGGCCTTTCATACCTCAACATAAAAAAAACTCCAATAGATTACCAATAATTTATGAATATTCCTCTACAAACATATATATGGAATAAGATGATGATGATATTTGGAATGCCCCCTCCAAAATTTGAGGAAGGTGTCTCCACTGCCATTTATGAACTTTGGAAGGTGAATCAGAGAACATAAGAGGATATTTGGCCTACGTTGATTAGTTCTTCCATTCCCCTTGAACATAAATATATGTATATCTCATTTATTAAGCATCATAAATATGGTTTAAGTAGTAATTATATAGAAATTCCTCGGATAAACACTAAGGTTTCTACACACAATCTCGGGATACCTGAGGAGCATAAAACTTTCATGAAAAATCCATGAGGATACACCTCCTGGTTTCAAATAATTTAGAATAAGAAAATGATATATTGATCAGAGACTACTTTTTCTAGAATGTTAAACACCCAAAATGGCTCTCCAACATCGTCCCTACTGAGAAAAAATGGACAGATTGTGGTTTGCATCGATTTTAGGGACCTTAATCGATACTTCAGAAATGATTATTTCCTATTTCCAATCACAAAACTTCTGATACATGAAACTTATGGCTTCCAATTCCTTTCCTTTATGAATGGGTATTCAAGGTATAATCACATAAAGATGGCTCATTAAGAAAATGATGCCACTACCTTTAGAGTAGCTCAAGGGATCTTTTCCTTTCTGGTCATTCCCTTTGGGATTAATAATTACATCATTATATACCAATGTGCAATGGATCATATATTTAATACCATGTTAGGATGAATAGATGAATGATATGTCAAAAATCTAGTAATCAAATCTAAATAGTGATTTGATCACCTCATGGATCTCCAAATAATATTCAATAAGTTGTTTCCTCCTAGTTTAAAGATGAATCCTTTATATTTTTTGTTTGAAGTAACACTCGGGAAATTCCTCAGATTTTTGGTATTCCACTGTAGCATATTGTTTGATCCAAAAAATTCTATTTCAGTCCTTGAAATTCCACCCCCAATGGAATATCAAAGAATTTAGGGCGGTCCAAGGGAACTTCACTAACATTTTCCATTTCATAGCTAGAAAATATAGAAAATAAATCCCTCTCACCATGTTAATAAAGAAGTGATTCGCCTAAATATGTTCTAATTACAATAAATAAGATTTTAGAATCTCAAAGAATACCAGTTTCACCCACCATTATTGATGTCTTTGGTTGAAGGGAATCCACTCATTTAAAATATGGCCACCATGGAATGATCACTTGGTTCTCACCTAAGATATAAAAATGATGTGGGGGATGAAAAAAGTATCTATTACATTAGTAATTTGATTATAGGAACTGAGACATGGTATTATGATATTTATAAGAACTACCTCATGTTCATCTTTGTAGTGAAAAAGATTCTGCATTATTTGTAGAAAAATGAAGTTAATATGGTCTCTTTTATTTACCTTCTCATGTACATACTTGGACTTCCTATGGTGAATGAGTGTTTGGCCCGATGTGTGGTTATTTTTTAAAAATATTACATCTAGTTCATGTCATATAAGCCAGTGAAAGGGAAATCCCTTGATAATTTCCTTATAGAACATCCCACCCCAAAAATCACACTAGTGGACATTAAAATTCAAGATGAGGAGGTTTTAAACACCCATGAAACTCTCAAACAGGGTAGATATACATTGATAGTGATTTATGAAGTTATATTAGTACTATATGAGAAACTCCAAAGATCAACTGGGTTGGTCTAGGGATTGTATTTGTTTCCCTAGACAATGCAGTTTTTTCCAACCCATTATAAGTATCTGTAGGTCATACTAATAATTAAGTTGAATACCAATACCTCATTGCTATCTTGGAACTAGCCCTATAGCTAAAATTAGCCTTTTTAAATATAAATGGGATTCATAGTTAGTGGTAAAATAAATCACTAATGAATATCGCATCCAGAAGACATAATTGGCCCTTATCATTAACTACATTAGATGACTAATGGCGGAGTTCCATTTTATACCCACATTGCATCATATACCAGGATCACAAAATGCTTGTGTTGACACATTGGATAACATATCCACAATCTTGAAAGACATCAATTAGTGTGATGTGATCTTCTATATCATACACTATTGGATTTTGTCATCATTAATCATATGTGAGATAGATTAAAAAAATTAGATCAATACTACCCTAGATCTTGATGAACTAATATCCACTCTTGGATAGATAGAGATTATAGTATATTGCATCCAAAATAGAACCATGCCTTTCATTAAATATGAAAGGGAAAAATATTGAGGTAGAGTGGTGAACATTATCATTATAGATTGGATCAATGGTCTAAAATCCATCAACAATAATGGATATGAAGGAATCCTTCTCAAATTCATTGCAGAAAGAAAGATTCCTTCCATTAAGGAAGAAGCCCATGTAGTCTCTTTTGTTGATCATCAATCTATGAATAGACTCTCCCACCAAATTTGGGGGGTTGATTACTATGGGAAAATAATGATACAAAACTGTGTGGAATTCACCAAAAATATTCATGAATGTGAAATTAATGAAAACATCATCTATCAACCCCTAGAGTTACTTCATGCGTCTAAATATTATTATCCATTTTTTATGGGGGTGGATGTTGTGGGGCCATATACCTCAGCCATAGATAACTAGTTTAAGTATATCCTTATTGCTACCCACTTATTTTCCAAATGGGGTAAGGAAATATACCTCTGTGATGTTAGGAAGTATAAAATCATTAATTTATAAAATCTGATTTCATCACAAGATTCAGAGTCCATCACACAATATTAAAATACAACGACACTAACTTATGTTCAATTGAGTTGATGAAATTTTATCTAGTGTACAAAATTAAATACAAAAATTAATCATGCTATCATATAATGGAAAATTGAAAATCAGATTCCTTCAATAATACTCTATCAAATATAATCCCGAATATGGTGGACAAGGATAATAAGTCCTAGCCAAACAAGGTCATTCAGAATTTATGGGCCTACCGTACCACCACACACACTAATACACAAAAAATCCCATATTTAATAGTGTATAAAACTGAAGTAGTGTTACCCAAAGTATTCGATTTTCCCTTGCTTCAAATAGATTTCTATAGACAACCCTTGGGTAAAAAGAAATTGAAAATGTTTTTGGAAGAGTTGAAATAGCTTGATGAGAAAAGTCTGTGTATACTGAACAACCTCAAATTCCATTAGAATCATATCACATGAGCCTTCAATAAATGGTTTTCCTCTACGTGTTCCATCAAAGGGAAATGGTATTAGAACCTAGAACCCCAATGATATCAGGAATGAAATATCCAAAGATGGAATCCAAATGGTAAGGGTCTTACATTATACATAGGGTCTATTCAAATAAATCCTACTCAATGACCATAATGTTTGTGGAATATGTCACACCACCCCCCCCCCCATGTGAGGTTTCTCAAGAATTAATTTTCATAGCTACCATCAAGCATCAAATATTCTGGTTTCATGATATTAAACTATATGCGATTTTCTTATTGCATGATGTTAAACTACACATAAGGAGTCCTAGAAATAAAAAATTAAAAAAACATAATTCTTGGACCTATTCATATGAAATAAAAATACAAGACACAATATCATTCCAGTCAAAATAAGTAATTTTTTATGATAACATCTTCACCACATGAAGGTAAAATGTAGTATTACCATGTGTACCAACCATATTATTACTTGGGACAACATATCAAGAGGCATATTATACTAAACATGAGATTCCTCTCATGAGATGATTTTCTGAATTCCTGAAGAGTATCTATGGGGATCCATGACTTATTTTTAATGTTGGGTAACCTATTTTTTTATTTCAAGATTTGAAACTGCATGGTTTCATAGAACAATGTAAAACTTGACTCCCATTCTAATCATAAATATAGAGACAACAAGATATATTATCTTTTCATATCCACCACACTATACAAAATACCCATTTCCATTATTTTAATCACTTATGTGTGGTGTAATAAAAAAATTTCTTCCTTATTTCACACACCAATCATAGCTTGCTTGGTATTTGGAATTTCGGTAAGGGATGACCCACATGATTGAGACATATCAGTTAATGTTAGGGTTAGAAAGGTCTTTGATTTGAGGCCTCAAAAGGTACACCATATATATTTCATGACATAAAACATTACATTACTATGGACCTCTCCCGAGAGGACCACTACCCTTGGTGTTGGTCTCTCACCACACCTACATTCAAGAATATTGTGTTAGTTTATTCCCGTCATCACATGATACATATTGATTCCTAAATCTCCACTCCTAAATCAAACCAAAATATTAAATGGGAAAAACTCTCCCTCTTTAGATGGGTCTAAAATATGGGGAGAGTAACTTGTTCAAGAACTGTGTGTTTCATTATTCATTATAGGACAAGATTCAAAGTTTCCCCGGGATCTCCATTCAGAGGACTAACTACAATATTCAATGGGAACAATTCCCTCTATGTAAACTGTTTAGACCTATGTGGATAGTTTTCCATTCAATTACTATATGTGGATTGATTCCGTCCATCATAGGATACATATTGACGCCTGAATATCCACTACTACATGAATCTACAATATTAAATGGAAAAAATGACCCCTATTTAGATGGTTTTGAACTATGTGGAGAATATCACATTCAAGAACTATGATAGGATTGATTTATTACATTTCAAGATACATAGTGGCTCCTGGATATCCAATATGGGGTATATCTATAAAAGGCAGGGGTAACAATTCCTTCTATACAGATTGTTCAGACGTACATGAATATCATTCCATTCCAGAAGTACATATGGATTGAATCATATTACAATAGGATATGTAATCATTCTAGGATATCCAATCATTGTTTTAGAAGTAATAATCATTGATAGAATCCCCCCTCTATATATTGGTTAGGACTTCATAGAGGGTTTTCCATTCAATAATTTTTTGTGTCTTGATTCTTGGAATGACATTATATGTGGTGACACCCAGATCTCCAATCCTTGGTCAAGATATAATAATCAATAGAAACAATCCCCCTATATTTGTTAGACATGTGTGGAGTGTTTACCATTAAATAAAAATGCGTGTCTTGATTATTACTATCATAGTATACATAGTGATACCCAGACATTCAATCCTAGGTCCAACCATAAGAAAAAAATGTATTTCCTATCGGCACATGGTTCAGACTTACACATGGAAATTTTATACATGAACTTCTCATGTATTTATTCCTTCCCCCATACGATATTTTGGGGTGTTTGGGTCCTCCATTATGGGCTCATCCATGGGTTTCCATCACCCCCAATAATGTTCCTCCATGTGATTCAGATATGTGTAACTTTCATTCACCATAATAAGTTATGGACAACCTTATGTATTCCCCAATCTAGTACTAATTCATAGTCTCATCGACTACCTAGTTATCTTTTATTTCTCATGAAAATAATGTATCATGGTATATTAATGAATGTGGTTAAATTATTTTGCTAGTGCGACCAATACATGACAAGTATAGGAAACCACATCCCAGTCGCACGATATTTAATTCCATGGAGACATCTTAATTACATGGCATTAAAATGAATGATTTATAACCCATACTACATGACCTAAATTTTCAAAGAGTGGGATATCCTATCAATGAATAAGTTATAGGGGTTAATTTTTCACCTTTATGACTAAATGACTTAAGGAAATACTGTATCCCTACATTTTCACTCGATCTACATAGAGGAACCATTAAATGACCATTATGACATGAATCACTAAGAGGAAAAGATATAATGTTCCTATCCCCTACATATGAGGAAGATATATTTATTGATATATCTATAAAGAGATTATTATGTCCCGATTCCTACCATTAAAACATGTATAGGTAAACCCAGGTAATCCCATCCATAAAAGTTGTATAGATATATGTTTAAAGAGGGACAAGTCATAAAGTCTCATTCTACATGAATATGAGTTAGATCTATGTATGGATTTATTTTTCATATGATAATTGTATACAAAAGGGTCAATAACATTTATATACCCTTTAATAAGTCTGGTCACGAATAAAATATGTTTCCAACATCTAAATTCCCAGAACCTATGAAAAGTGTCCCGAGGATGTCTTTTACAATTTCACATCGATCCCCACATCCTTACTACAAGACATTAAAATAGAAGGAAAACTTTCATACAGTATGAAATTAAACTTCAAGGAAAACATTTTAATTACATGATATTAAACTACAGGAAAAATACATCCCCACTACATTACAATAAAGTGTGTAGACATCACCCATCATCTTTCATTACCAAAGTACTGTAAGAACCTAACCCTAGTCAACTAGATTACATGGTGTTTCTATAATCTTTTAATCACCTAAACCCATAGAACATAATTAATGCCTTGAGTTCCTAAAATATCACTAAACCTTTCATGGGATTTATTAATGGACCCATGACTTCAAGGGAACCTTTTTCATCTATGCATGTCCTCCCCTGGTTTCTATATATGAGCTCTCGGATATAAACCAAATGTGTCATTACCTTAAAAAATGGTTTTTTGATCCTTGTGATCCCTGACATCACAATGGAGGAAATCATCACCATAGGGTGTTCTATGTCATCCCTGACATGATTGTCCTATACCATTACACACAACCTCAGAACCTTGATCCATGATTTACAATATTTTCATCTCATTCTCAAAAGGATCCCGTCTTAATCTTGAACCTATGTATCCTATTTATGCTAACATCCCCATCATACTAGGTCCATTTGAATCATTACCACAATATACATACACTTTGGTCAAAGTCATATGACCATAAAAATGGGATTTAATAGTCAAAATCACAAGAACTAAAACTTCTAGTGAAAGAGACATAAAACATGTTAGTATCAAAAAACCCAAAGGGACAAATAAGAAAAAGAAAATTATCCTCTAATTAAACACTTTTTATCTATATTTTAGAAAAAATATTGAGTGTAAATAAATAAGGAATACATTTCATAGGGCCCACTTTTGGCCATATTAAAATCCAATCCATGATTGTTGGACCCCCTAATCCAAAAGAATGTTATATAAATGATTTATCAAATCTCCTCCCCATGATAATGAGTTCACTTGGTAGTGAAATGACTCTTGGACAGATTTAAAACATCTTGAATCCTATATTTTCCAAAAACAAATTTTATATATTTAGTGTCTTCGCTGACACAACTAGTTCCTTGAGTTGATTCCCTTCTCATATAATCCCATGTACCTTGGGATTATATGGGCTTTCTCTTCCATATAGCTAAATAGTTATAGAGAATGGTCAATCCAAACAAACCCATGGTTTTAAAAAGTCCCCCATTAAATCTATGAGATATTTTCCTAACTGTTTGGAACATTATAGTCTTCCCCCATTACTAATAGTTGAACTCTACCCACTGGTTCCCACCTCTAGTTAACTCAGATATTCCTCAACCATGATTTATAATACCAATAGAAAGACTATTCAGGTGGATTCAACATCCTTAACATTAAGTCACTGTTTATTTTACACTTCATCAAAGTAGGAATGTGGCAGTCGATTCATGAACCTTTTGAAGGCCCACACCATGTGACTCGAAACCACATGGCATAGGGCCTAATCCTCCCAAATAAAATCCAAACTACCCTAGGGTTCCATAATCATCCTTATATAGATTTAGATCCACACCCCACTTTATCATATTTAAATTTGTGTCTTCATAAATCTTTTACAGGCCCTGGAAAATGGTGGTTGTACATCTACATAACAATTCATGTAATCCCTAAGGGGTCATGAATAAGGTCTTCTAATCTACCTACTAGAGGCATTTACTACTTGTAGTTAAGGAAGTCCAATTATCATGATCCCTAAAGATATTATGGAAAAAACCCAGTACCCTTTGGTGTTTTTTGTTATCCCCTGTTTGTATTCCCCCTTCCACTCATGAGCCCCGACAACACTATGGTGGAACTCATCACCTTATGATGTTTTGGTTCTTCTCTAGTATGTTTTCCATATTCAATATATATTGGCTCAAACTCATGGACATGAGATTTACACAACCCATATTCAAAATATTAGAGTGGACCCATTATCCCTCTCATGTTGTCATGTCCTAGAAGAAATAATTTAAAATAAATGGAACCATAAGTCCTAGAAACTAGACATTAAACTGTATGGAACCCTTATACGCCAATGAAAGACTCAAAAATACATGAAATATCTTGTCCCAAAAGAAAGAATAAAAATAATCCTAATATCAAGTCCTAGTAGAAAGAATCTTAATTGCACAACATCGCAAGTCCTAGAAGTAAGAATTTAAACTATATATAATTGTTTTCTTTACTATTTCATGTAAAAATACATAGAATATGTCCCTACCTAATGATGTTGAAACTACATGACATACATCCTTACCTCAAGATGTGAAATTTTATGGAGAGTGTTTCTTCTTGATTGGTATATTACTAACAGTCGATGGTCTAACCTGGAAGACCCTAAACTACATCACAATAATTGTATAGTTTTCAAGACCTTAAAACATTCAATTGAAAGAGACATAATAATCATTAGTTTTAAAACTCAAAAAGGGAGTTGGAGGTAAATGTTTAGTCTATGATCATTATATATGCACTTAGTTTTATTCAGTAAATTTTATGAATTTTTAAAAAGGAAAAGCATTAAAACCTTTTAGGTTAAAACCCTATAAGAGTAAGTCCTAAGAAAAATCCATGTCCATGCTTGTCAAACAATCACCATATAATTCTTAGGAAAATGTTTAGAAAATATAAAATAGAAAATATGAAAATTATATAGGGATCATTACTTGTCCCTATAAAAAATCAACCAATGGTCATTAAATCTTCTAAATTAGGAAAAAATTACATCACCCTTCCTCTGGGACATATATTCCACCCAAAATATCCTTTTAAACTAGGTTATCTTAAGAGAACTAAATAAGATACATCAGAGAGGAATATCTTATCGGTAAAAATTCATGGGAAATTATCAAGAGAAATCTATTTTCAGTTAGGCATTCAAATCTAATAAATTTAGTTTTACTTCAAATTATTCAAATGATGGATAAAATTAATGATATGAATGATATTAGGTCAGTGAAATGTCCTGTACATGATGAATGAATGAAGTATGGACAATGACATGTAAATTTTGAAAGATTTAGTCATTAATAAATTGAAAAAGTGGAATCTCCACATTTCAAGGACTCTCCATAGAACGAAAAAACATTTTATTAGAATAAAGTAAAATTTTATCCCTTTAATTCTCCAAATAATCCAAATTATGTAGAAAACTGTTGATTTAGGGTCAACGTTCTGTCTACTCAAAATCTTATTCTTCTTCCATGGGACATAGAGTCATGAAAAAGAGGTAACCTACCCTTATGAATAGTAACTTACCCTTATGAATAGTAATATGTCTTTTATGAATGGTATCCATACACTTGAGTTTATATGTGAATTCAGGCACCTTAAAATGAAGATGAATATTTTAAGTGTTTATATTTTTCAAATAAAAAATGATTTTAATTAAATATTTAATTAATCATAATTATAAAATTATTTTTAAAAAATCGAATACATTTTTGGATTTGATATGTCGAAAAATGGTTAGGGTAAATTTTTGGGATTTTTCTGAAATACTTGATTTTTTTATGAATAGTAAAATACGATAATTCACAATAAATGCTAAATAATGGATTAATTGAGTCATTGATGATGATCTGCTAATTTAATCCTAATGTGTTCGAAGTAACATGAATATATTACTGTTCTTGGTCATGGAATACTCACTATTGGTTGTCTTTAGAGGAAATAATAAATTAATGATTATAATATTAAGAAAACTCCTCTCCCCTCCACTATATAAACCACCCAATACCCACTCTTCCTCCCACACCACTAAAGCTTAAATCCTTGCCTAAATTCTGCCAGATACTCTTCCCAAGCCTTCTAACCATGTCCATGACCTTATGGTATCACCATAAGGCAAAAAACATAGTCCTTAAAGAGATTCTCAAGGAGGAGTACTCAAGAGGTGAACCTTCCTTCTCTTTTCTTTCAATTTCTTTTACAAAGTTCCATTCTTTTGTTCTCTCTTCTCAACTACCCTTATCCAAATTCCATGATAAATACAGTACCTTATGTACTATATTTTTATTGTGATAATGTAATATTTCAACATAATCCCTCTTCTTCTAACCTTTTATACAATAAATGCAAACACTGTCCAAGATGTCTAATGTTTTCACACTCAAGGAAGACGGGTTTTAAATTTTCATTACTATATAAAATACTGGTCATGAAACATTTTCAATGGTTAAACCAGGTCATAATATATGTATTTTATCTTGATTAATGTTCTGTAATCTTTACTCATTCATAATATGGAATAATAATACAAAACAAGTTTATTGTGCACAAAACCGCCAAGCCAAATCCAAGCATTTATTTTAACACATCGAATGAGACATCATCATGGTATATAAACAGAATCATTATAATATTTTTTATATATTATTATTTACACTAATAAATTATATTAAAAATTCTGTATGTTTAACCACATTTCAATTGAACTTCCATTAATGAATACAAGTAAACAAATCATGAAACCAAGTAATAAAATGCTTACAAAACAGTAAATTTTAATCTCTTAAACCCATAAAAAATTCCATTAAAGAACTTAATAAGGTTAAACAATATCAATTAAATGTCTATGAGGTTCTGGAAATATTAATTAATGAAGCTAAATTTGATTAATCAGGTCGTTAAGAACAAACAAGAACACCATTGAGCATAAGGTAAGGGGTTGCTTAACTCAATTTTCATTCTTTGGGTTAAACATCTATTTCATTGGTTACATTGTCCAAGAATATGTGTGAATGACCTATGGTTGTTTTATACTATATATCCACCTATATTTTGTGGATTTGTATTTGTCACGCATAAATATTTCATTGATTTATCGTCTCTCTAATGACACAATCTTTGTAAGGGATCCTCTCGCTCACTTTTGTTCAAAAATCTCCCCTATGTTGTACTCTTTTATTATTAATTACTTATGATGGGGTATGTTTTATCATATCCCCCAAACTTCCCTTATGACATTTATATAATAGAATACCCCTTTACCTCTAATTAAGCCCTCGTAATAACACTAGTTACCATGCCAAAATGTTTGTAAGGGGTTTCTCATCTCACTTTCATTTCTATGATATTTTCATTTTTCGCCCCTTATTTATTATATAGGATCATGTTATTATATATAAAATTGTAGTACACATATACTACATACAAGAAATAAGTTGTGAAGAATGAAAATCTCACAGAAATGAAAGTGAGATGAGAAACCCCTTACAAATATTTCAGCATGGTAACTAGTGTTATTGCAAGGGCTGAATGAGAGGTAAAGGGGTATTAAATTATTTATTTGTCACAAGGGAAGTATGGGTGAGGTGTGAAAACATACCCCATCATTTGGGATTAAAAATAAAATAGCACAACATAGGGGATATTCTTGAACAAAAGTGACCCCTCTAGGCTGGAGCCGGTGAATTACTTATAATATTGGCATGGTTAGAAGGAATGAAAATCCAAAAGGAACAATCAGATTAGTAGTATTTAAGAAACTAGATACATATATGTAACTCAAATAACAATGTAAAAGGTTACAAAATACAATACATAACAAAAACAAAAAACTACATCCATAAGAACTCAATAAACGATCTCCTCTTCATCACATGTGGTTAGAAAACAATGAAAGGGGTGAGTTCAAATGCTCAGTAAGTGTTACAAATAGTGGAAGCATGAATTAAATAATAATTGAATCATAACCAACATGACATAACCAATATGGCATGGTGAATAAATGAAAAACTCACTCCATTAATAAACTGAGAATGAAACTGCAACCATATATTTTTTCATAGTGAAAACCTCATGGATAGTAAAAACATGTAATGAATAAAGTGAACGATTATTAATTGGACATCATGTATCTATTACATGAAACATTAATACCATAAAAATGGTTTATTTCTATGGTTATAAATCCTTCTGTTTTTTCGGAAACAAACTCAAAGGGTTTTTTTCCAAACTTATTTGTCTCATGAGACATACTGATGCATCGAGGGGATATAGCGGGCCTCACCCGCCACTGCATGTCCAAATAATTATTTATACATTCATTAAATACAATAGAAATATTCCTTTTCAATATCTATATAGATTATACTATATGGATTCATCAATATTTCCATAATTAAAATAACTTTATAAATAAACACCGTATGTAAAATGGTATACTGTTTAGACAAAAAACATATCCATGATATGATATGATGGATATTTAATATAAATATTATTTCAAATGAAAATTGATCTTAAATGGGATGTAGTTTCACAACATAAGGATTATTGGGTGCACAATACAATGTTAGTCACAACAAAATTGTAGTTGAGACAGAGTCTCTTACCACAATGTAATCAGTTGAATCCTATGACCCAAACTTAATAACCCTCAAATAAATAATTGAATAATAAGAATATAAATATAATCATGTTATTACATATAAAATGTAAGTACAAATGTAAAACATACTAGAAATAAGTGTCGAACAAGGAAAATATCACAAAAATGAAAGTGAGATGAGAAACCCCTTACAAACATTTCGGTATAGTAACGAGTGTTATTGAGAGGGATTAATGAGTGGTAAAGTGGTATTCAATTATTTATATTTCACAATGGTAGAATGGTGGAGGTGATAAAACAAACCCCATCATTAGGAATTAAAAATAACAGGGCACAACATTGGGGGGATTTTTGAACAAAAGTGAGAGAGAGGATCCCTTAACTTAGGCTTGATGGTGTTCTTGAATTATTATTAAAGACCTGAATAAAAACATTAGGCTTATTAATTAATAATTATTGAACCTATAATTAATTTAAATTCTTTATTATGACACTTTTTATTTTATTCAAGGCCTTTTTGGTTAGTTATAATGTTCAATTTCATTGTTCGGGCTCGTTTGATTACTTGTTTTTAAAATATCGGTTCACTTATATTCAAGTTCGGATACATATCAAAGATGGAAGTGGTTGTCAATAAATGAAGTTATATGTCATTAGTTAACTTCAAAGAGATTACATGGTTTTAAATTTAATTTTTTTACTTATATTGAGGTCTAATTATTACATATATATAACCTTAGTGACAATTGTTTTGGTTAAACAATGGGTTTGATTATAATGAACATGTTTTTATTTATAACATAATACCATTTGTACAGAAGGATTATAGAACTAAAAATTGGATATATTACATATATAATAATATGGTTCACCCATAGCACAAATGGTTTCATGACTAGAATTAAATATTATAATATAAATTAATAAACTGTTGTCTTTGAATGTGAAAAATAAGCACATCTCAAACGATGCATTCATTTCTTCCAAATAAAGGGTGGGGAAAAGAGAGATGATAATGAAATATCTCAATATCAAAAAAACATTCTAATACATGTATGTTACTGGAGTTATCATAATATTTGGGTGTAGGGAGGTGAGGGAAGAAACAAAAAGAAAAAAACCTAAAAGAATTGAAGGAATTGGGAAGAGGAGTTTACCTCTTGAGACTTCTTATTTTGAGAACCTCTTAAGGGGAGAGGATTTGGTTTTATGAAACGGATAAGAACTTTTGGACGTGGGGGTGGATCCTGGGGAGAGATTTGGGAAAAATATTGGAAAGGCACAAGGCTTTAGAGGATTGAAGAGAAGAGGGAGTGAGGGGGGGTTTTATAGTGGAGTGGAGAGGAGTTATCTTAAAAGTATAATCATAATTTTTTATTTCCCCTCAAGACAACCAATAGTGAGTATTACATGACCAAGAATACTAATATATGCATGTTACATAGAACCAATTGGTCTTACATCAGAATATCATCACCAATGACTCAATAAATTCCTTATTTAGCATTTATCAAAAATTATTGCATTTTACTATTCATAAAAAATTTATGTATTTCAAAAAAATATCAAAAATTCATCATAACCATTTTTTGATGTCTAGAATCCAAAAATGAAGTCCATTTTTCAGAAATAATTTCCTCTATATGATTAATTAAATATTTAATTAAAATCATTATTTAATAGGAAAATGTAAACACTTAAAATATCCATCTTCATTTTTAAGGTGCCTAAATTCAATTATACACTCAAGGGTATGGATACACTTCATAAAAGTAATATTACTATTATCTATTCACTGAAAATTAATTTAATTCTATTAGACTCTAATTATCATCTTGAACACAAACGTGTGTGTTAGATTTTTTAAATTCAGTTCGCAGAGTTGGAAAATTTATGTTTAATGGCTAGGTTATGGATATCTCCTAAAAGTAACCATGTTTTGTTCTATATAGGCTTAGTGATACATGAAATATAGTCTATAAATATAATGTGTTTAAGATAAACATAACATGAAGTGTTTGGGGGTCACATTATTCCCTCCATAGGAAATTTCGTTCTCAAAATTTTATGTATGAAACCCACCAAAAAGATGTGGGTGATCCTTTTTCATAACATCCTCAGGATCCCATGTTTGTTCCTCTATATTATGGTTTATCCATGGAAACTTTACTAGACGAGTTGTCTGATTTCTCAATACCTACTCCCCTATGTCAAGAATCCCAATAGGCTTTTAAAAGTTTGAAAAATCATGTTCCTTTTCAATTTCATCAAATGTGAGTACATGTGTTGGGTATGGCAGGTATTTCATTGTCAATTTCACATGGAACACATAATTAACTATGAAGAGATTCAGTGGCATCACTAAACGGTAATCTACAGCTTTGATTCTTTCCATAATTTCAAATGGTCTGATGTACCTGGGGCTCGATTTTGCTTTCTTACCAAACCTTAAGATAGCCTTCCATGGATATACATTCATAAATACATGATATCAAACTTGGAATTCCAATTCCTTTCTCCGGTTGCCAACATAACTCTTTTGTGTAATTTGGGATTCTTTAATATGGTCTTTTATTTTCTTCACCTTTGTCGTGGTCTCTTCAATAAGTTCTGGGCCTATAAATGTCCACACACCAACTTCGTCCCATCAAGTTGGAGTTCGACATCTTTTTCCATATAATGCTTCATATGGAGGCATTTGAAAACTTGAATGGAAACTATTGTTGTGGTAAAAATCAACCAAAATTCAAGTATTGATCCGAAATTTCTTTGAAGTCAAGAGAGCATGACCTCATCATATCTTCTAATTTCTTAATTTTCCTTTCAGACAGTCCATCGGTTTGGGGGTGATAAGCAGTACTCATAAGAAGCTCAATATTCAAATATTTCTAGAGGCTTTTATAGAAATTTTGATGTAAACCGGGTTTCTCAAACAGATACAATCAATAGAGGTGCATTGTGAAGTCTTACAACTTCATTAATATAAATTCTTTCCAAGTGCTCAAGTGGAATATCCTCTCTTATAGGATTTAAATGTGTTGACTTTGTGAGATGATCAGCAATTACCCATATTGCATCATTCCTTCTAGTTTTACTTGGTAGTCTGGTGAAAAAATATGTTGTAATTTTATGCCACTTCCACATAGGGATAGGTAGAGGTTGCATCACTTCTTTGAGATTTTACCTCTCTACCTTCACTTGTTGAAAAACTAGGCATCTTGAAATGTATTCAGAAATTTTCCACTTCATATTATACCAACAAAAATATTCCTTCAGATCTATATATATCATGGTGATACCCAGGTGTATAGAGAAATTTGAGCTATAAGCATCGTCTAATAGTTCCCTATTTTAGCTCAGGTACTGATGGAACACATAACCTCGTCCAAAATTTCTGAACTCCTTCTTCATGCACAAAGTCATCCAGTCTCCCATCCTTAACAGCATTATTTTTCTTATGTAGAATCTCATCATTAGATTGAGAGAGTTTTTTTCTTCTCTAATAAAGATGGTTTAGAAATCATTTGAAAGAGGAAACATGTATCCCTTTCCTTAACAATTACCATTCCCATATTTAGTAGATCGAAATATATAGGATCCTTCTCAATCCTCATTTGATTCAGAAGCCCATTATCTTTCCTGCTTAATGCATCTACCACCTTATTCACCTATCCTAGGTGGTAGTGTATTGGAAAATTTTAATCTTTGAGTAATTAAAGCCATCTCCTTTTCCTCATCTTGAGTTATTTTTGTGTGAAAATGTATTTCAAACTTTTTTGGTCTATAAAAATTTCACATCTTTCTTTGTAGACATAATGCCACCATATTTTGAGAGAAAAAATTACAGCTACTAACTCAAGATCATGAGTTTGATAATTTTTCTCATTAGTCTTCGACTGTCTTAATGCATAAGCAATAACTTTATCATTTTTCATAAGGATACAACCCAATACATTCATTGATGCTTTGTTGTATATTAGAAATCTAACACTTCCAAATGGAAGAGTCAAAATTGGATCATTGACCAATCATCTTTTAAATTCTTCAAAGAATTCTGTACATTCTTTTTCCCACACAAACTTAACTCCTTTATGTGTGGTCTTGGTTAGTGGGTAAGCCAGTCTGGCCAAATTCTTAACAAATTGCCAACAGTAACATGCTAAGTCAATAAAATTGTGTACCACAGTTATGTTTGTTGGCGTGGGCTATTCTTCTATTTTCTTGGTCTTTGAAGGATCATCTAGGATTCCATCCTTAAAGAAAATATGTCCTAGAAAAGAAACTGATTGAAGCCAGAATTTGGACTTGCTAAAAATCCCATATAATTTATTTCTTCTAAGAGTCCTCAGACTAACCCACATTTGATTCTCATGGTCTTCATAGATTTGTGAGTATACGATGATATCATCGATGAATACCACAACTAAGTTATCAAGATATTCCTTGAAAACTCAATTCATTAAATCCATGGAAACAGAGGGTTCATTTGTCAGTCCTAAAGGCAACACTTTATACTCATAATTCCCATACCTGGTCCAAAATGGTGTCTTAGGAATATCATCCTTCCTCACACGCAACTAATGATATCCGGATTGAAGTCCAATTTTCAAAAATTATTGATCTCCATGAATTTTATCAAATAAATCATCAATCTGGGGAAGAGGATACTTATTCTTTATTGTAATAGCATTGATTTTCCTTTAATCAATGCAACACCTCATGGATCCATCTTTCAACTTAACAAAGAGGACAGAGGCTTCCCGTAGAGAAACACTGGGTCGAATAAATCCTTTTTCAATCAAATCCTATAGTTGTTTATTTAACTCTACTAATTCTATAGTGTCCATTCTATAGGGAATCTTTGATATAGGTCTAGCATCAGGAATTAAATAAATATTGAACTCAACTTCCTACTTTGGAAGATTTCCAATTAAATCCTCTGTAAATACATCAATGTACTCTTGCACAATGTGCACATATTCAATTTTATGATTTCATTCCACACCCATAGATATAGGTTTATCTTCCTCTTCATGTATTGTATTTACTAAAACTACCGGGGGTGGTTCTAGATAAGAATCAGGTGACGATTTTTCTGCCCAAAAGACAAGGGATTTTACACCATTTTAAAAAACTGTAAATTTCTTCTTCTTAAAATAAATCTTCTCATCATAATTTGAGAGCCAATCCATACTGATAATTATGTAAAAATCATTCATTGGTATGATGATAAGGTTAGAAACTAAAGCATGTTTTGGCATCTAGAAGGGGACTAGTCGACATTCCTTTGTTTCAATGATACATCCCTTGGGAGTTTTTACTGACAAATCCTTTATTAAATTAAATTGGGAATATCTAATTTTCATGGAAAACTATGAAGATATAAATGAATGTGATGATCCAGAATCAAGTAAAGTGTTGTCTACGTTTGAGGAAACAATTAAAGTACCTACCACCACGTCATTAGGAATTTCAACCTCTGTAGTTTTAACCACATAGGCTCTCTATTGTTCTCTTCTCTTTTTCTAAGGCATGTTACCTTGGCTCTTAGGACACTCATTTTCATAGTGTCCCATCTCTCTACAATTATAGCACTAAATATGGAGGCATTATCTCTATAGAGAGAGATGTGAGATTTATACAGACCATGAGAGTTTGAAATACATGTTCACACAAAAAGAACTCAACATGAGGCAAATAAGATTGCTCGAGTTACTCAAATATTAAGATTGTTCAATACACTACAACCCAGGAAAGGAGAATAAGGAGGAAGATGAATTAAGGAGGAAATATCATGGAGTTCTGTCTCAAATGAGGATTGAAAAAGATCCTATATTCATAGATCTACTGAAAATGGATATGGGAATTGTTAAGGAAGAAGAAACATTGCTCCTCTTTCAAATTATTGTTAAACCATCGTTACTAGAGAAGATAAAAAGCTCTCAATATGATGATGAGAATCTACACATGAAAATTATTGCTGTTAAGGATGGGAGACTGGATGACTTCATGTATGAAGAAGGATTTCTAAAATTTGGAGAGATTTTATGCGTTCCATCAGTACCTGAGCTAAAAAAAGACCTATTAGATGATTCTAATGGCTTAAATTTCTCTATACACCCAATTATCACCAAGATGTATTGAAATATGAAGGAATATTTTTGTTGGGATAATATAAAGCTGAAAATTGCTGACTACGTGTCAAGATGTATTATCTTTCAACAGGTGAAGGTTGAGAGACAACATTCCAATGGGGTGATGTAACCTCTACCTAATCCAATGAGGAAGTGTCATAACATTACAATGGATTTTGTCACCAGAATACCAAGGATGCCTAGAATGAATGATGAAATATGGGTAATTGTTGATCGGATCACAAAATCAGCACATTTCCATCCTATATGAGAAGATTTTCCACTTGAAAACATGAGAATACATTATATTAATGAATTTGTAAGACTTCAGGGTGCACCTCTATTGATTGTCTCTGGTCGAGATCCTCGGTTTACATAAAAATTCGAGAAAAGTCTCCAAAAGGCTTTGTATACAGAGCTTCATATGAGTACTGCTTGTTACCCCCAAACTGATGGACAATATGAAAGGACTTTTCACACTCTAGAAGAAATGTTGAGGTCATGCTCTCTGGACTCCCAAGGTATGTTGGATCAATACTTGACTTTGGTGGAATTTTCCTACAATAATAGTTTCCATTCTAGTATTCAAATGGCTCCATATGAAGTATTATATGGAAAGAGATGTCGAAATCCAACATGTTGGGATAAAGTTGGTGAGAGGAAACTTATATGCCCATAACATATTGAAGAGACCAAGACAAAGGTGAAGACAATCCAAGCCCATATTAAAGCTTCCCAAAGTATGAAGAAGATTTATTCTGTCAATCGGATAAAGGATTTGGAATTCTAGGTGGGAGATCCTTTTTTTCTGAAAGTATCTCCATGGAAGGGTGTCTTAAGGTTCGGTAAGAAGGGAAACTGAGCCCTAGGTATATCCGACCATTTGAAATTCTAGAAATAATCAGGGAAGTAGCTTACCATTTAGAAATTCTGCCAAATATCTCTAAAGTCAGTGATGTGTTACATCTATCATTGTTGAAGAAATGCATGCCAGACCCAACATATGTCCTCACCTATGAAGAAATTGAACTGGAACCTGATTTGTCATACTGTGAAAATCCTATTGGGATTCTTGAATAAGGGAGCAGGTATTGAGAAATCGGACAAATCTACTAGTAAAGGTTATTTGGATTAACCAAAATATAGAGGAAGCAACATGGGAACCTTTGGATGTTTTGAAGATGAATCACCCACATATTTTTAATTAGTTTCAGACATAAAATATCTAGGATGAATGTTTTGAAGGAGGGAATAATGTAGCACCCCTAACACTTCACGGTATGTTTCTATTAAATAAATTCTAGTTATAGCCTATATTTCATGAATAATTGAGCCTATATAGAACAAAACATGGTTACTTATAGGATATATACATATCCAATCCATTAAGCTTAAATTTTCCAATGTTGTAATTTCAATTTTAAAAATATGACATACACTGTTGTGTTCAAGATGATATTTAGAGTCTGATAGAATTAACTTAATTTTTACTGAATAGTAACCTACCCTTATGAATAGTAACCTACCCTTATGAATAGTAACTTACCCTTATGAATAGTAATATTAATTTTATGAATGGTATTCATACCCTTGAGTGTATAAGTGAATTTAGGCACCATAAAAATGAAGATGAATATTTTCAGTGTTTATATTATTCGAATAAAAAATTATTTTAATTAAATATTTAATTAATCATATTTAAAAATTTATTTTTGAAAAATGGACTTCATTTTTGGATTCTACACATCTAAAAATGGTTAGGGAGAATTTTAGGGATTTTTCTGAAATACATGAATTTTTTATGAACAGTAAAATCTGATCATTCACAATAAATGCTAAATAATTGATTAAGTGATTAATTGATGATGATCTGATGATGTAACCCCAAATAGTTCGAAGTCACATGAATATATTACTATTATTAGCTAGGAAATACTCACTATTGGTTTTCTTGAGAGGAAATAATTTATTAATGATTACAATATTAAGAAAACTCTTCCCCCCTCCACTATATAAACCACCCCACACCCCCTCTTCCTCCCACACCACTCAAGCTTTAATCCTTGCCTAATTTCTATCAAATACTCCTCCCAAGTCCTCTCCCCAACTCCAAGACCTTCTGGTTTCTCCAAAAGGCCAAAAACAAAGGCCTTAAAGAGATTCTCAAGGAGGAGTACTCAAGAGGTGAACCTTCCTTCTCTTTTCTTTCAATTTCTTTTACAATGTTCCAATATTTTGTTCTCTCTTCTCACGTCTCCTTATCAAAATGAAATGATAATTTTAGGACCTTAAATGTACTTTATTTTTATTATTCTAATTTAATATTTCATCACAATCTCTCTTTTTTCCTCCTTTTATACAATAAATGAAAACACCGTCTGAGATGTGTAAATTTATCACACTCAAGGAAAACAGGTTTTCAATTTTCATTACAATATTCAATACTGGTCATGAAACATTTTAAATGGTTGAAACAGTTCATAATATATTTATTTTATCTTTATTAGTTTTCTCAAATCTTTAGACATTCATAATATGGAATAATAATACAAAACAAGTTTATTGTGCACAAAACCGCCAATCCAAATCCAAAAGTTTATTTTAACTCATCGAATGAGTCATCCTCATGGTATATAACCAGAATCATTATAAGATCATTTATATATCTTTAATGTAACTAATAATTTATATTAATCATTCTATATGTTTAACTACATTTCAAATGAACTTCCATTAATGAATATAAGTTAACAAATCATGAAATGAAGTAAGATAATGCTTCTAAAACAATAAAATTGAATCTCTTAAACCCATCCAAAAGGCCATTAATGAACATAATTAGGTTACACCATATTAATTAAATGTTTAACAGTTTCTGGAATTATTAATTAATGAAGCTAAATTTGATTATTCAGGTCGTTAAGAACAAACAAGAACACCTTCGAGCATAAGTCAAGGGATTGCTTAACTCAATTTTCATTCTTTGGGTTAAACATCTATTTCATTGGTTACATTGGTCCAAGAATATGTAGTAATGGCCTATGTTTGTTCAATAATGTATATCAAATTATATTTTGTGGATTTTTATTAGTAACACATTTATATTTCATTGATTTATCATCACTCTAATTATACAATCTTTGTAAGGGATCCTCTCTCTCACTTTTGTTCAAGAATATCCCCTATGTTGTGCCCTTTTATTTTTAATTAGTAATGATGGGATATGTTTTTTCACCTCCCCCATACCGTCCTTGTGACATATAAATAATGAAATACCCCTTTACCTCTCATTAAGACCTCTCAATAACACTCATTACCATGCTGAAATGTTTGTAAAGGGTTTCTTATCTCACTTTTATTTCTGTGAGATTTTCATTGTTCGCCACTTATTTCTTGTATGGGGTTTATGTGTACTTCCATTTGATATATAATAACATTATTATATTTGTATTAATGTTATTAAATGATTAATTTTAGTTTTATTATGTTATGGTCATATGATTCGAACAATTACATTGTGGTAAGAGACTTTGTCTCAACTATTATTCTGTTGTAACTAACTTGGTATTGTGCACCTAATAATCCTTATGTGGTGTACCTAATTCCCATTTGAGATCAATTTTTATTTGAAATTATATTAATATTAAATATCTATAATATCATATCACATATATGTTTGTTTTCTAAACCGTATAACATTTTACATACGGTGTTTATTTGTAAAGTTATTTTAATTGGGGAAATATCGATGAATCTGTATACTCGACTCTATATGGATATTGAAAAGGCATATTGATCTTGTACTGAATAAATGTATAAAGAATTATTTGGACATGAAGTGGTTGTTTGGGACTATTATATCCCCTTGATGCATTAGAAGTTCTCATGAGACAAATTCGTTTGGCGAAAAACCCTTCGAGTTTGTTTCTAAAAATCAGATGAGTTTCTACCCATAGAACTAAACCGTTTTAACGATATAATGGTTTCATGTGCCAGATACATGATGTCCAAATAATAATAATTTTCTTTATTCATTTTCAGTTATTACTATCCAAGAGTTTTTCACTATGAAAAAATCTATGGATGCAGTTTCATTCTCAGTTTATTAATGGTGTGAGTTTTTTATCTATTCAACGTGCCATATTGATTATATCTGATTGACAATGATCTAATTATTATTGTACTCATGATTATGCTATTTTTTACCCTTAATGATAGTTTTATATCACCCCTTTAATTGTTTACCTTCAAAAGGTGATGAAGAGAAGGTCATTTATAGAGTTCATGTGGTTTCAGTTTTTAGTTTTGTTATGTATTGTATCTTGTAAACTTTCCCAATGTAATTTGTGTTACATCTATGTATCTTGTTTCATTAAGACTACTAAACTGATTATCACTTTTGTTCATAAATCTCCCATATGTTTTTATCTTTTATTCTTAATTCTTAATGACGTGGTATGTTTTCTCACCACACCCAAACTACCCTTGTGACTTATAAATAATGGAATACACCTTTACCTCTCATTAATCCCTCTCAATAACAGTAATTACCATGCCGAAATGTTGGTAAGGGGTTTCTCATCTCACTTTCATTTATTTGATATTTTCATTATTTTCCACTTATTTCATGTATGTGGTATATGTGTTCTTCCATTTGAAATATAATAACATAATTCTTTTTATATTCATGTTATTCATCCATTCATTTGAGGGTTTTTATGTTCTGGTCATATGATTCGACCGATTACATTGTGGTAAGAGATTTTGTCTCAACAACTGTTTTGTTGTGATTAAATTTGTATTGTACACCTAATAATCTTTATGTGGTGTACCTACAGCCCATTTGAGATAAATTTTCATTTGAAATTATATTTATATTTTATATCCATAATCTCATATCATGGATATGTTGTTTTCTAAACCGCATACCATTTTACATACAGTTTTTATTTGGAAAGTTATTTTAATGATGGAAATATTGATGAATCTGTATACTCTACGCTATATGGATATTGAAAAGGCATATTGATCTTGTATTGAATCAATGTATAAATAATGCTTTGGACATGTAGTGGAAGGTGGGGCCCGCTATAGACCCTCAATGCATCAGTAGGTCTCATGAGACAAATCTGTTGGCGACAAACCCTTCGAGTTTGTTTCCAAAAATATCAGATAGGTTTCTACCCACAAAAATAAAACGTTTTATCTATATTATGGTTTCATGTTCCAGATAAATAAAATCCAATTAATAATCATTATCTTTATTCATTATTGGTTATTATTATTATCCACGAGATTTTCATTATGAAAAAATATATGGATGCAGTTTAATTCTTAGTTTATTAATGGAATTAGATTTTAATTTATTCACCATTCCATATAGATTATGTCAGATTGATTATGATTAAATTATTATTTTATTCATGCTTCCACTATTTTTAACCCCTAATGAGCATTTGAGCTCACCCCTTTCATTGTTTTCCATCAACAGGTGATGAAGAGGTGACCATTTGTTGAGTTCCTGTGATTACAGTTTTTAGTTTTTATTATGTATTGTATTGTGTAACCTTTTCCAATGTAATTTGAGTAACATCTATGTATCTAGTTTCTTCAAGACTACTAAACTGATCACTCCTTTGGGATTTTAATTCCTTTAAACCATGATAATATCACAAGTAATGCACCAGCTCCAGCCTAGATGGGTCGGGGTGTTACAGTTGGTATCAGAGGAAGTTTAGTAGAAAACATGGAAACTAGAGTAGGAAATGTATAATAGGGAACAAAGCCCTAAGGTATTATTTTAGGATAATAATACAAGAACATCCTTGTATTTTTGTAAGGAATAGATTATGTGGATATTTTAAGCTATACGTCCCTCTCTAGATACGATCTAGTAGAGGCAGCTCTGGCACAGATGTATCTAGGGGTAAAACCCAAAAACACCACTTTGAGCAAGACTCGAACAAGAACTGGTGCATAAAAATTGGCCTTACTTCACTCTTGGTTACAACACTTCTAGGGGATATGCTTAGGATAATTCACAATTTCATTACAAGCCATTATGAAGGAATTTAAGGTAAATTTTTTCTCAGAGAAACCATGTTTATAAAATTATCTATGCATAGAATTTAAATATATTTTGAGTGATTTTATATTTGAGATTCATAAAAGAATCTAGTATATCCCATTATTTATAAATGGAATCTAACGGAAGAAGGGGAATCAATACTCGTGGGTAAGGTAGGGATCTCTCTACCAAGTAAGTCAACACAGCCAATGTTGGAGAAGATAATATGATCACCATATTGGGACAAATTTCTTAGGTTGTAAAGATAAACCATTCTACACATGTGTTGGATCGTTTCATGCTGTAGAAGCCCCCATATTTTAGCGGGACTACTAACCCAGTGGTTGCTGAGGAGTGGATCAAGTCCCTTGAAAAGATATTCAGGGAAATAAGATGCAATGAAAATGAAAATGAAGTACTTGAAGTATATTTTCTCAATGGAGGCACTGATCAAAGGTGGTCCTTGATTCAGAATACCACAGAGGAAGAAGAAAATAGAAGATATGGAATGGAGTACTTTTAAAGAAATATTCTTCAACAAATATTTCCCTTCTGAGAAACGAAATAAAATGAAGTGAAAATTCCATATCTTTAAACAAAGGGAAGAAGACAGTGTTGCAGAGTATGAGGCTACATTCACAAGGCTGGCCAGGTATTGCATAAATTATGTACATGACTCGATAGACAAAATTTATCACTTCTTTTAAGTTCTTAATGCAAGTCTTCGAAGGGCACTAACTTCTCAATCATTTTCATCATATGATGAAATTGTATCAAGTACCATCAAAATAGAGAGGGAATTTTCTAGATCAAATATTTTCAATGGAAACCAAGATAAGGAGAGGTACTGTGATAAAAAAATGAAAAGGAGAAGCACCAAAGAAGAGAATGGGAACAATTATATTCCCATTTTGTGAGAACTGTGGAAATAATCATCTCGGTAAATGCATGAAAGGGATGTGAGTCTTCCATAACTGTGGAGAAAAGGGTCATCGATCTGACGAATTCAAGGAGAAGAAACAATTCAATGATATTTAATGATACAATTTAGAGAGATGGGACACTATAAAAATGAGTGTCCTAAGTGCCAAGAAAACATGCTTCAGAATAACCCAAGAGAACAAGGGATAGCCTATGCAATTTCACCCACAGAGGTTGAAATTCTTAATGAAGTGGTGGCAGGTACTTTAATTGTTTCCTCAAATATAGCCAATGGTTTATTTGATTCTGGATCATCACATTCATTTATATATTCCTATTTATCCAAGAAAATTAGATATATACAATTTGATTTAATAAAGGATTTGTTAATCAAAACTCCCAGGGGATGTATCATTTCAACAAAGGCATGTCGACTAGTCACCCTCTAAACACCAAAACATGCTTTAGATTCTAACCTTATCATCATACCAATGAATCAATTTTATATAATTATCATTATGTATTGGCTTTCAAATTATGTTCCGAATATTTATTGTAAGTATAAGAGAGTTACCATTTTTGAAAATTATGTAGAATCTCTTGTATTTAGGGAAGAAAATTCACCACTTGATTCTTATCTAGAACCACCACCAGTAACTCTACTAAATGAAATACATAGAGAGGAAGATAAACTAGTATCTATGGGTGAGGAAAGAAATATTAAAATTGAATATGTGCACATAGTGAAAGAGTACATTGATGTATTTTCATTGGATTTACATGGACGACCTCCAGAGTGGTAAGTTGAGTTCTCTATTGATTTAATTCTTGATGCAAGACCTATATCAAAGACTCCCTATAGAATGGCCACTAAGGAATTAGTAAAGCTAAAGAAACAACTACATTATTCGAGTGAAAAAAGAATTAATCGACCTAGTGTTTCTCCATGGGGAGACCCATTCCTCCTTGTCAAGAAAAAAGATAGATCCATGATGATTTGCATTGATTACATGGAAATCAATGCTGTTACAATAAATAATTAGTATCCTCTACCCCGGATTGATGATTTATTTGATTATCTTCACAGATCTAAATACTTTTCAAATATTGTCCTTCGATCTGGATATCATTTGTTGTGTATGAGAATGGAATATATTTTTAAGAAAGTATTTCGGACTAGGTATGGGCATTACAAGTTTACAATGATGCCTTTTGGACTGACAAATGCACCCACTATCTTCATGGATTTAATAAATAGAGTTTTCAATGAATATCTTGATAACTTGGTTGTGATATTCATCGATGATATCCTATTATACTCAAGATTCTTTGAATACCATGAGAGTCACTTGCGGGTTATTCTGTGAACTCTTAGAAGAAATAAATTATATGGGAAGTTTAGAAAGTAAAAATTATCTCTTAAATCAGTTTATTTTATAGGCTATATTGTCTCTAAGTATAGAATCCTATTTGATACTGCAAAGACAAAGGCAATCCAAGAAAGGGCCATGCCAACAAACATTACTGAGGTAAATAGTTTTTTTGGCTTAGCAGGTTACTATCGACATTTTGTTCAGAATTTTTCCCAACTAGCTAACCCGCTAACCAAACTCACAAATAAAGGAGTTATGTTTGTGTGGAAAAAAGAATTTACATAATGCTTAGTAGAATTGAAAACAGATTAGTTAATGATCTAATTATTAATCTTCCATCTGGAGGTAGAGGATTTGTAATAAACAGTGATGCATCAAAAAATGGACAGGGTTGCATCCTTATAAAAAATGATAAATTTATTTCTTATGCATCATGAGATTTGAATACTCATGAGAAAAATTATCCTACTCATGATCTTGAGTTAGCATCTGTAATCTTTTCTATGAAAATATGGAGGCATTATCTCTACGGAGAGAGATGTTATATTTATACAGACCACAAGAGTTTGAAATATATTTTCACACAAAAATAACTCAACATGAGGCAATGAATATGGCTAAAGTTACTAAAAGATTATGATTGTTCAATACACTACCACCCAGGAAAGGAGAGTTAGGTGGAAGATGCATTAAACAGGAAAGATCATGGACTTCTGACTCAAATGAGGATTGAAAGAGATCCTATATTCATGGATCTACTGAATATGGATATGGGAATTGTTAAGAAATGGGAAACAATGCACCTTTTTCAAATGATTGCTAAACCATATTTACTAGAGAAGATAAAAATCTCTCAATATGATGATGAAAATCTGTAGAAGAAACTTAATGTAGTTAAGGATGGGAGACTGGATGACTTCATGTATGAAGAAGGAGTTCTGAAATTTTGGAAGAGGTTATGCGTTCCATCAGTACCTGATCTAAAAAGAGAACTTTTAGAAAATTCTCATAGCTCAAATTTCTCTATACACCCAGGTAGCACCATGATGTATAGTGATCTGAAGGAATATTTTTGGTGGGTTAATATGAAGCGGGAAATTGATGACTATGTGTCAAGATATCTAGTTTGTCAACAAGTGATGGTAGAGAGACAACATCCCAATGGAGTGATGAAACCTGTACCTATTCTTATGTGGAAGTGGGATAACATTGCGATGGATTTTTTCATTAGACTACAATGGATTCCATGTAGGAATGATACAATATGGGTAATTGATGATCGGCTCACAAAAGCAGAACATTTCCTTCCTATATGAGAGAATCTTCCCATTGAGCACCTAGAAAGACTTTATATTAATGAAGTTATAAGACTTCACGGTGCACCTCTATCGATTGAGTCCGATCAAGATCCTCAGTTTACATCAAAATTCTGGAAAAGTCTCCATAAGGATTTGAATACTGAGCTTCATTTGAGTTCTACTTATCACCCCCAAACTGATGGACTGTCTGAAAGGACTATTCAAACTCTAGAAGACATGCTGAGCTCTCTTGACTTCCAAGGTATGTGGGATCAATACATTCCTTTGTTGAATTTTCCTACAACAACAGTTTCCATTCTAGAATTCAAATGGATCCATATGAAGCATTATATAGAACTAGATGTTGAACTCCAACTTGATGTGATGATGTTGGTGAGAGGAAACTTATAGGTCCATAACTTATTGAAGAGACCAAGACAAAGGTGAAGACAATCTAAGACCACATTAAAGCATCCCAAATTAGGCAGAGGAGTTATGCTAACAATCAGAGAAAGGATTTGTAATTCCAGGTGGGAGATCATGTCTTTCTGAAAGTATCTCCATGGAAGTGTTTCTTATGGTTCGGTAAGAAAGGGAAACTGAGCCCTAGGTATATCAGACCATTTCAATTCTAGAATGAATCAGAGCAGTAGATTACCATTTAGAAATGCCCAAATCTCTCCAAAGTCAGTGATGTGTTCCATGTGTCATTATTGAAGAAATACATGCCAGATCCAACCCATGTACTCACCTATGAAGAAATTTAAATGGAACCTGATTTGTCATAATGTGAAAAGCCTATTGGGATTATTGAACAAGGGAGTAGGTATTGAGAAATAGGAAAACTCATCTAGTAAAGGTTCTTTGGAGAAACTAGAATATGGATGAAGAAACAATTGAACCTGAGGAGGTTATGAAAAAGAATCACCCACATCTTTTTGGTGAGTTTAATACATAAAATTTCGAGGATGAAATTTCCAATGGAGGGAATAATATAGCACCCCAAACACTTCATGGTATTGTTGGATCGAATAGTCGATATAAAAGTCTATTAGATGGAACAATACAAGAGTGGGGGGTGAATTGTAGGTTTAAAAAACCTTGAGTTTTAGTAACAAAGAGATTAGTTTAAATGAACTTAAACTAATACAAATACAAACACCCACTATTGTATTGAATGTAAAAGGTATGATGTATTGTAATACTATTGTAAAGTAAAACAATTGTATTCAAGATGAACACAATAATCAGAGTAATACAGATATGAATGATTCTACCTTAAAGCGTATAGAACCAATCAATACAATATGTAATAGAATGATTGTAATTGAAACAATTACAATTGAATAAGTAAAGAAGAAAGGAAACAATACAAATCCCTTTCTAATACAACAGCGGAAATGTAAAAGTAATACAATTCTTTTAACCCAAAGAGAAGGGTTATCCTTTCACCTAGGATAAAAGGTCTGTCTCACCAACACCTTGGTGAGCCCTCGATACGATGATCGGCACGTCTGTCTGCCTATCCCCGGCAGCCCTCGATACGATGATCGGCACGTCTGTCTGCCTATCCCCGGCAGCCCTTGATACGATGATCGGCACGTCTGTCTGCCTATCCCCGGCAGCCCTCGATTTTGCAGGTAATCGGCACCTCTGTCTTTCAATTACTTGAAAGCCCTCGATACGATGATCGGACGCACAAGGCTGATGAGAGAAGTCACAGTGTCTCTCTCTAGAATCTTCGTAGTTCACAGAGTCTCTTTCGTTCTCTTCATTCATCAGTGTGTTCTCAGCTTCAAATGACCTCCTATTTATAGGCCTCAGGTTCCAACGGTCATATTGCCTCCAACGGTCATATTGAAACAGAAAGCACGACATCGTTTTGATTAGTATATAACTAACTCAACGACATCGTTTTGTTAGGATAAGAGATATATAGAAATGTAAAACATGAGTACGATTCATATGCAGAGAGAGTTTTTGACAAAGTACCAAAACAAATAATGATCATCTGAATAGCAAAGTCAGTACGATACGATTGACAGAGCCAGTACGATACGATTGACAGAGTCAGTACGATACGTTTTGGTCGGTACGATCAACATCGTACGATACGATAAACATGATAAAAGACAATTTGTTATTTACAAACATATGATAGAATACATTTGAGATTTCCAAAACATGACATAGAATATATTTGTGATTTCCAAAACATGATGTAAAATATATTTGTGATTTCCAAAACATGATGTAAAAGCCAAAAGAAGACTTTTGACTTAACAATCTCCCCCTTTTTGGAAAGCACAAACACACAAAGTAAATGAAACAAGAAATACTTATCTCCCCCTGAGTTATTGAAAACTCTTCTGGATAAGAAATTGAATACAACTAACTCCCCCTTAGGTATTGACTTTCCTAAGGATTGTATTCATAGATTTTCCTTAAGAGCATTGTAATGCATTCTCCCCCTTTGTAAAACAATCTTTGCTTTGTAAATATTCTCCCCCTTTGTGATTTACAAAAAGAAAGGAGGAATCTCGAATTGTCTGGAAGAGTTAGTGAAGTAATACAAGACAATGGATAAAAGAGAAAGGATTATAAGAGTTATTACAAAACAAACAAGTTCCAAAAGAAACAAATACAACAATCATTTGTTTTCTCTTTCCTTCTCTTTCTTTATAAGCTCATGAAGCACAGCTTTCATCTTCTTGATCTCCTTCTTGTCTTCAGAAATTGATTCACCCTGAGTTTTGAGAAGCTCTTGTTGATCCGCAAAAATCTGATCTTGATTTCTGATGGTTTCCTCCTGGACTCTGATTACTTCTTCAAGAGTATCAATTCTGTTTTGCAGAGTCTTGTTATCCTTGGACAACTCAGAATTTTGATTCTTCAGTAAAACCATTTCATCTTTGAAAGATGAAACCTTCGAGAATTCAGATTGGAAAGCATTCATCCTATCTTGCAAGTCTTTCACTGAAGGAACATCGGTTCTTTGAGAAGACAAAAGGTTCAGCCTTTCAACCGTTTCTTTATCAAGCCTGTTGAAAGCAATTGCTAGCTCATTTGATAACCTCCTTATATCTTCAATAGCTAATTCATGATCATTGATTGAGCTTTCAGTTTTGTATGACCACTTGGTCATCTTATTGCAAGATTTCTTATGAGCAACTGAGCTTTCCGAAAGAACTTTCAGATCGGCTTCTACTGACAAAACTTTCTTTCTCAATTCTTTTACAGAGCCAAACTTTTTCCTTTGATTTTCAGTAATAAAATCAATCTTCCCTTCTAGCCTCGGGAAATAAGGAATTGTTTTCTCCACCCTTCTCAAAACATGAACAATGTAATCACTCTTCTTGAGAGAGATTGTATGCTCTGAATCAGTATCTTCATCGTACGATGCTAGTTCATACCATCTGCTTGAATGAACAACTGGCTGTTTCCCTTTCGCTTTTTCTTTCTGTTTTCTTTCATCTTCCACTCTGTCACTAATGACAACTACTTTATCAGACTGAGAAGATTGAGCATCTTGCTTTTCTCGAGATGACATCCTGTCCGGAGATCTTTCATGATCGGTATGAGGAGTTTGTTGAACACCTTCGCTCAGCTTTTGAAGCGATTCCTCTCTACTTTTCTTTGAACTTTGAAGAAATTCTAACAGAAAATCTCCTTCTTCTACTTCCACTTCTTCTATCACTTGTTTTCCTTTTTCTTTCTCAGGCAGACTCTGTACGATGGGCTCTTGATGCACTTCCACAGTTAGTTGAGCACTAGCATCTTCAACTGCTTTCAAGACTTTAGAGATATCAAAGTCCTGAGCCTTTCTTTTCAAAAGAGTCTTCTTTTTCTTTTCAGCTTGAAGGGTTTCTTCTACCCTTATTCTTTCTGCAAGGGCCTCAGCAGGATCAAGACCAAACTTCGGATCGCCTTCCTTTCTTTGTTCCTTGTCCTTTCTCCATTTGGCTACAACTTCCTTACTGTACCTTGGCTTCTTCTTTGGTTTTGAACTAGTTTGAGGATCAGACTTTCGAGTAACACCGGTGGATTAATTGTCCTTGGCTGGCATAGGTGCCGATTGATTTTGAGCCAATTCAGCTTCTACATCTCTGACAAAAAGTTTTGAATTTGAATCAAAACAAACATTCAACTTTTTCATCGTACTCTTATTAATCAAAGACGGCCACAAATCCATAGGTTCTCCATTCAAAGGAATGTTACAAAACTTCATACTCTCAAGAATGAATTTCGTAAGGATGGCTGGATACATTATTATTTGGGATTTAATCCCACCTTTCTTGACATTCTTGATGGTTTCAAAAATATATCCCATGAGATTTACTTTCCTCATATTCACAAGATAGTCGAGCATAAAGACATCAGAAACTTTAAGGGTTTCTCTATCCCCTTTTCTTGGAACAAGAAAACCTTTCATCCATAAAGTGACAAACCGATTGTCCGGTGAAAGATGATAAACTTTCCTCTTTCCCTCATTAACAACAAACAAAGTTTTTTCAGCACTTTCTCTATTAAACGTACCAACTTCCTCTGGTAGTTTGTGAGATGGACAGAATGCATCGCCTTCTATAGAAACATTCAGAAAATGTGCCGCTTGTTTCACAGACATAGATAACTTTCTATCGTACACAGTGAAGTTTATAGTCATATCTTTGTCGAAAGAAACGGTTTTGTAAAACTGACAAACTTCATCAAAAAGAACTGGATCTTGAATATCAGGCTTTTCCACACAGAGATGTTCCCATACTTGAAACAAAATAATCCTCTTGATTGTAGAATCGTACATATCGAAAAATTCTCGGGATACTAACCTTTCTCTGTGAAAGTCTTTCTCTGTAAAAGTCTTTGAAGACATTTCGGCAGGAGTATTAGCAGAAGATTGAGACATAAAGGTTTTGCCGATGAGAAGATCGTACGATGGTTTATAGCTGGTGGAGCAGAGCTTCGCCTCAAATCCTGAAACTTCAATGTGGGTTTGGGGAGGGGAGGGGGGTATTTATAGGCAAAAAAAAGAGATGACCGTTGATATTCTACGGTCAAGATTAGATAATACCAGATCAATGGTTAGGATTAAAACAAAGAAAAAAAAAATAAAAAAAAATGAAAAGAAACCTGTCGGAGAACATAAGGTGATTGCTGGTTTTGGTATGAATCAAAAGTAAACACACAAAAAAATCATGATGCCGATGGAAAACAAAGTCATTACTATGATCGGACCATACGATGGAAAATAGTTGTTACCATTAACCGACAGTACGATGGAAAACAATCTCAATACTATCATCGGTCGATACAAAAAAAATCGAATGATACGATGGAAAAGAATTTGAATACTATCATCGGTCGATTCAAAAACTATTGAATGGTACGATGGAAAAGAATTTGAATACTATCATCGGTCGATTCAAAAACTATTGAATGGTACGATGGAAAAGAATTTGAATACTATCATCGGTCGATTCAAAAACTATTGAATGGTACGATGGAAAAGAATTTGAATACTATCATCGGTCGATTCAAAAACTATTGAATGGTACGATGGAAAAGAATTTCAATACGATAAACAGAAAAACCGAAATGGTCAATACGATAAACAGGAAAACTTAAAATGAAACGATAAAACTGTCAATACGATAAACAGAAAGAAACATATATAAAGAGAGTAAATATTTAAAGATCAGAAACATAAAGACATAAAGAAATGTCCTCCCCCTTTCTACGAGGAGTTTCTTACTATTAGGAGAGATGTAAAACAGGAAGTAGATATGAATGATTATTTTAATGTAATCATTCCTAGCTTCTGTTTTATAAATTCAAATCTATCGGAAGGTAAAGGTTTTGTAAAAATATCAGCAAGTTGTTCTTGCGTTCCGATGAATTGTAAAACAATATCTCCTTTTACAAAAAAAACATTTGAAACAATATTACATATACCAACAATCATTCCTTGAGCATTATCTCCGAAGGTAACTTTTCCACCTTTTGTTTTGATAACCTTTTCAAAGAAATCTTTGTTTCCAGTCATATGTCGAGAGCAACCACTATCCATGTACCAAATGTTCTTATTGATACACTTCTCGTTTTCCTGAAAAAGAAACAATTAGATTTTTGGAATCCAAACTTGTTTGGATCCAGAAGGATTAGATAAAAGAATTTTAGGAATCCACATTTGTTTTACAAAATGAGATTTATGAAATCATAAGGATTGTGTTTTGTTAAGAGAACAATCTCTTCTCCAATGTCCACCACATTGACACTTGGAACAGAAAATGGTTTTTTGAGGAACAAAATAGTTATTACTAAAAACAGGTTTGGAATAAGTATAACCAAGACCAGAACGATTTCTCAAAGGTCTAATTTGAGAATACATCCTATCAAAGTTTTCTTTTCCATGAGTAAAGTTTGACAAGCACTTTTTCAAGTATAAAATCTCTGACTTTAGTTTTAAAACCAAATTCTTGTTTTCAAAAACATTTGAATTAGAACTAGAGTTAGACTCTAAAAAGTTTTTCTTTGAAATAGCAGTTTCAAGATCCTTAGAAAGTTTATCTTTTTCAGATTTGACTTTCTCAAGGGTTTTCAAAATACTTTCAAAATCAGAAGTTTTCCCATCAAGATCTTTAGAAAGATCTGATACTTCTTTAGTCAAAATAGTAATTCTAGAATTTGCTTTTTCAAATCTCTTTTTGAGTTTGGAATTTTCATTTTCAAGTAATTTAGCAAATCTAGAGACTTCTTCAAAAGAAGGTAAAGTATCATCTTCTGATGATGAGGGTTCATCATTTGAAGATTCATAATATCTATTATCAACATAATTTGCATTTAAAGAGACATTTGTAACAGCTTCAGCATTATGTACCTTAGCCATGAGACAATGATCTTCAATTGGTAGTCTGGCTAGAAGTCCAATATTCCTTTGTCCTGACATCTCATATTCTGAAGAATCATCTGAGGAATCACTACCACTTGCACTCCATGTATCATTTGCTTTCAAGACTTTCTTTGTCTTATAAAACCTTTTCTTGTTTCTTTCAGAGTGTTTCTCTTTTCTATCTTTCCTCTTCAGTAAAGGACAATCAGGCCTTATATGTCCTGCTTTCTTGCATTCATAACAAGTTACCTCTGAATCTTTCCTATCTTTCCTGTCTTTCTTTTTGAATCTATATTGAAAATCTTTCTTTCCCACAATCTTGTTCATCCTCCAAGCAAGATTAGCTAACTCATTGTCTGAAAGATTACAATCACTTGAATCAGAAACAACAACTTTCTTGGATTTAGACCTTGTAACCCTTTCAGGTGTTTTAGCTTTAGATGCAAAAGCTACACTTCCATTCCCATTCTTCTTCTTATTGAAATCAGCATCTCTTTTCATTCTTGTCTCGTGCTGTAGAAGAGTTCCAAAGAGTTCATCAAGAGTAATCTGGGAAACTTTTCTATTTTCATCAATAGCTGTTCTTTTTGACTCCCATTCATTTGGCATAATATCTATAATCTTATCAACAAGAGATTCATCATCAAGACCTTTTTCTCCCATAGATTGTAAGCTGTTGACAATAGTCATAAACCTTTGTTGCACTTTACATACTGGCTCTCCATAAGGAAAAACAAATCCATGATACTCTGCTCGAAGCATTGCTCTCCTTGTTTCTATAACCTTGGATGTACCAAAATTAGTGACTTCTAATTTCTTCCAAATACAGTTAGCTGCTTCACATGAAGATATCTGACTATATATATTCCTGGTCATAGAGCATAATAAAGTATTGCGTACCTTGTAATTCAGTTGATATTCTTGCTTCTCTTGATTGGTGAAAGTACTAACTTCTTTGTCAGGAATTTTGTAACCCCCAGTAAGCATAATAAAATTGTCTACACCAGTATTGATGACGAAAGTCTTCATACGATCTCTCCAATACTCATAATCATTCCCATCAAAGATTGGTGGTCTAGAAGGATTCAGATTATCTATTGATCCGATATTCATTCCTGCCATCTAATATAACAAAAACAACTTTTCCACTCCACACGTTAGTGTAGTAAGTATTTAAGAAAGTAATAAGAAATAAAGCTAGTAATACAAGTCAGTGGAAAACCTCCTCTGATACCAATTGTTGGATCGAATAGTCGATATAAAAGTCTATTAGATGGAACAATACAAGAGGGGGGGTGAATTGTAGGTTTAAAAAACCTTGAGTTTTAGTAACAAAGAGATTAGTTTAAATGAACTTAAACTAATACAAATACAAACACCCACAATTGTATTGAATGTAAAAGGTATGATGTATTGTAATACTATTGTAAAGTAAAACAATTGTATTCAAGATGAACACAATAATCAGAGTAATACAGATATGAATGATTCTACCTTAATGCGTATAGAACCAATCAATACAATATGTAATAGAATGATTGTAATTGAAACAATTACAATTGAATAAGTAAAGAAGAAAGGAAACAATACAAATCCCTTTCTAATACAACAGCGGAAATGTAAAAGTAATACAATTCTTTTAACCCAAAGAGAAGGGTTATCCTTTCACCTAGGATAAAAGGTCTGTCTCACCAACACCTTGGTGAGCCCTCGATACGATGATCGGCACGTCTGTCTGCCTATCCCCGGCAGCCCTCGATATGATGATCGGCACGTCTGTCTGCCTATCCCCGGCAGCCCTTGATACGATGATCGGCACGTCTGTCTGCCTATCCCTTGCAGCCCTCGATTTTGCAGGTAATCGGCACCTCTGTCTTTCAATTACTTGAAAGCCCTCGATACGATGATCGGACGCACAAGGCTGATGAGAGAAGTCACAGTGTCTCTCTCTAGAATCTTTGTAGTTCACAGAGTCTCTTTCGTTCTCTTCGTTCATCAGTGTGTTCTCAGCTTCAAATGACCTCCTATTTATGGGCCTCGGGTTCCAACGGTCATATTGCCTCCAACGGTCATATTGAAACAGAAAGCACGACATCGTTTTGATTAGTATATAACTAACTCAACGACATCGTTTTGTTAGGATAAGAGATATATAGAAATGTAAAACATGAGTACGATTCATATGCAGAGAGAGTTTTTGACAAAGTACCAAAACAAATAATGATCATCTGAATAGCAAAGTCAGTACGATACGATTGACAGAGTCAGTACGATACGATTGACAGAGTCAGTACGATACGTTTTGGTCGGTACGATCAACATCGTACGATACGATAAACATGATAAAAGACAATTTGTTATTTACAAACATATGATAGAATACATTTGAGATTTCCAAAACATGACATAGAATATATTTGTGATTTCCAAAACATGATGTAAAATATATTTGTGATTTCCAAAACATGATGTAAAAGCCAAAAGAAGACTTTTGACTTAACAGGTATGTTTCTCTTAAATATATTCTAGTTATAGCCTATATTTCATGAATCACTGAGCCTATATGGAAAAAATCATGGTTACATATAGGATATATCCATAACCAAGTCATTAAAATTAAAATTTTCAAATTTGTGATTATAATTTTAAAAATCTGACATACAGAGTTTTGTTCAAGATGATATTTAGAGTCTGATAGAATTAACTTAATTTTCCGTGAATAGTAACCTACCCTTATGAATAGTAACATACCCTTATGAATAGTAACTTAACCTTATGAATAGTAATAAGATTTTTATGAATGTTATACGTACCCTTGAGTGTATAAGTGAATTTAGGCACCTTAAAAATGAAGATGTATATTTTATGTGTTTAAATTTTTCAATTAAATACTGATTTTAATTAAATATTTAATTAATCATATTTAAAAAATAATTTTTGAAAAATGGAATTCATTTTTGGATTATACACTTCGAAAAATGGTTAGGGTGAATTTTTGGGATTTTTCTGAAATATGTGAATTTTTTATGAATAGTAAAATCTGATAATTCTTAATAAATGCTAAATAATGGATTAATTGATTCATTGATGATGATCTGATGATGTAAACCCAATTGTTTCTAATTAAAATGAATATATTACTGTTTATTTTCATGGAATACTCAATATTGGTTGTCTTGAGAGGAAATAATAAATTAATGATTATAATATTAAGAAAACTCCTCTCCCCTCCACTATATAAACCATCCCTCACCACCTCTTTCTCCCACACCACTAAAGCTTCAAAAGTTGCCTAAATTCTTCCAAATACTCTTCCCAAGCCACCTCCCCACGTCCAAGACCATTTGGTATCAATAAAATGCCGAAAACCAAGGCCTGGAGGAGATTCTCAACGAGGAGTACTAAAGAGGTGAACATTCCTTCTCTTGTCTTTCAATTTCTTTTACAAAGTTCCATTATTTTGTTCTCTCTTCTCACCTACCCTCATCCAAATTCCATGATAATTCCAGTACCCTAAATTTACGTTATTTTCATTGTTCTAATGGAATATTTCATCATAATATCTCTTTTTCCATCCTTTTATACAATAAATGCAAACACTGTCCGAGATGTGTAAATTTATCACACTCAACGAAGATGGGTTTTCAATTTTCTTTAATATCTTCAATACATGTCATGAAACCTTTTCAATGGGTGAACCAGGTCAGTATATATGTATTTTATATTTTTTAATGTTTTTGAATCTTTACACAATCATAATATGGAATAATAATACAAAACAAGTTTATTGTGCACAAAACAGCCAAGCCAAATCCAAGCGTTTATTTTAACTCATCGATTGATTCATCCTCATGGTATATAACCAAAATAATTATAAATAATTTATATATTTTTAATATCACTAATAATGGATATTAACAATTCTTTATGTTTAACCACATTTCAAATGAACTTCCATTAATTAATATAAGTAAACAAATCATGAAACCATGTATGAAAATGCTTCCCAAACAATAAAATTTAATCTCTTAGACCCATCAAAACTGCCATTAATGAACTTAATAATGTTATACCATATGAATTAAATGTTTTTGAGGTTCCAGAAATCTTAATTAATGAAGATAAATTTGATTATTCAGGTCGTTAAGAATAATCAACAACACCTTCGAGCGTAATGTAAGGGATTGCTTAACTCAATTTTCATTCTTTGAGTAAAACATCTATTTCATTGGTTACATTGTTCCAAGAATATGTCTGAATGAAGTATGGTTGTTTTATACTATATATCCACTTATATATTCTGGATTTTATTTGTCACACATAAATATTTCACTGATTTATTGTCACTCTAATGACAGAATTTTTATAAGGGATCCTCTCTCTCACTTTTGTTCAAGAATCTCCCATATGTTGTGCTCTTTTATTATTAATTCCTAATGATGGGGTATATTTTTTTACCTCCCCCAAAATGACCTTGTGACATATAAATAATTTAATACCCCTTTACCACTCACTAATCCTTCGCAATAACACTCGTTACCATGCTGAAATGTTGGTAAGGGGTTTCTCATCCCACTTTCATTCTGTGATATTTTCATTGTTCGACACTTATTTATTGTATGTGGTATATGTGTTATACCATTTTATATATAATAACATGATTATATTTATTTTCATGGTATTCAATGATTTCTTTAGGTTTATTATGTTCTGTTCATTTGATTTGACCGATTTCATTGTGGTATGAGATTTTGTCTCAACTGCTATTTTGTTGTGACTAACATTGTATTGTACACCTAATTATCTTTATGTGGTGTACCTACTTCTAATTTTAGATCAATTTAAAATTGAAATTATATTTATATTAAATATCCATAATCTCATAACATGGATATGTTTTTGTCTAAACCGTATACCATTTTACATATGGTGTTTTTTTGGAATGATATTTTAATTATGGAAATATTGATGAATCTGTATACTCTACTCCATACGGATATTAAAAAGGAATATTGATCTTGTATTTAATAAATTTATAAATAATTCTTTGGACATGAAGTGGAGGGTGGGGCCCGCTATAGCCCCTCGAGGCATCGGTAGGTCTCATGAGACAAATCAGTTGGCGACAAACCCTTCAAGTTTGTTTCCAAAAAAACAGACATGTTTCTACCCACAGAACTAAACTGTTTTAATGGTATTATGGTTTCATATTCTAGATACATGACATACAATTAATAAGAATTTTCTTTATTAATTATTGGTTATTATTATTATCCATGAGGTTTTCACTGTGAAAAAATATATGGATGCAGTGTCATTCTCAGTTTATTAATGGAATTAGTTTTTCCTTTATTCAACATGCCACATTGAGTATGTCAGATTGATTATGATTCACTTATTATTTTATTCATGCTTCCTCTATTTTTAACCCTTACTAATAATTTCAGCTCACCCCTTTCATTGTTTTCCATGAATAGGTGATGAAGAGTTGATTGTTTATTGAGTTCATGTGATTGCAGTTTTTAGTTTTTGTTATGTATTGTATTTTGTAACCTTTTCCAATGTAATTTGAGTTACATATATATATATATAGTTTCTTTAGGACTGGTAAACTGATATTTTCTTCATGATTTTAATTCCTTCAAACAATTCCAATATCACATGTAATGCACTGATATAATCTAGAGGGGTCGGGGTGTTACATCTAGAGGGAGTATCATGGTTATTTTGGCTAGGTGGTGTTTCATCTCCATTATTTCACTGAGAGTCTAGAATGTTATTAGGTGACTGTGTTCATATGATCATGGGATGGATTCATGATTTAAGGATTCATTGTTAGGTAATTTTTTGCCACATTGGTGGGGTTTTCTTTGCATTTAAAAATAAGATTGACAAGAGAAGTCTGAATATTGTTTTGTGTGTAATTTGATGTGCTGGATTGATAAACACATCAGGAACAACATATAGGTTGAAATTGTAAATTTTTAGATATATTATTGTACATTCATGAAAAATATAACTCAATAGGTCCTTATTATAGGGTGATTAGAACAAATCTAATTCAATTGGAAATCTAGATCAAAATTTGGAGCCTATGTTGGTCAAGTTAATTAATTTTTTTAGGTGTAGGTGTTGGAAACTGCATTGAGGGAATCATTAGAATGTTTGGTAATGTTCTGATTGAAAATTACACTAATGGAGGTTATTATGGCTACTTTTTTTGACTTTTAGATTGGTCTTATGGTGTGGAGGACCATGGGCTGGATGATTAACTGGAAAATACCTTAGTTTATTAGGATAATAAAGGATCATTTATATGACATATCGATGATTTGATAATCCTACTGACCAGTGTCTTCGTATATATAGCCTGAACTCTATGTTATTTGAAGTGGGTCATGGAAGATGTTAAGAATTTTGGGATTTATCATGGTCAGTTGATGATGAATTGACAATAGAGGTGTGACAAGATAAATATTTAGATAACCACTACGTACTATAAAGGATGAGAAGTGTTATGGTTGGATTTTCTAAGAACCTAGGTTCACAGGCATATTTAATTTTTATGAAAATTTTATTTTTCGATTGCTGTAAGGGATATATTTTGAACCAGTCTTTAGAATGGAATTACGAATGTCTGAACACCTAAAATTGGTTGTTTTAGTCATTGTATGAAGCTTGGAGGATTGACCAGAGGTTTAGGATATCACCATAGGGAGGTTGGGGATATAGCTGCAACCATCTGTTAGTCACGACCTGGCCATCAAATAATATGTGGTCTATCCTGTAATATGGCTAGATAAAGAAGGTCATTTCTTCAATTGATCATTGTTTTAGGGGCGATATTAAATTTTTTTCCTTTGATTTTTATAGGAGGGAATCCCATACTTCATCATACTTTCCCATTCATGACCTTCCATCCCTCTCCACCACACCATCCTTCAAACCCCTTAGATTTAGGGTTTCGTAGGGAATTTTGTGGTAATTTAATGTATTATCTAACATTAGTTAGTCTCATTCATCCCTTTCCTTCATTAATTACTAATTTTATGTCTGTAAGTAAGAGATTAGAGTGATTTCTCAACCATATAGTGTTGAAATCGTCTTGATAGTATGTGGTTTTCATTCCTCCTAGCCATAGTATTCCCCAAAATATCATATTTACACAGTCAACTATTTTTTAGGGAGGTTGGACTACATATGATTTTTTACAAGAGTTTTTAGTTAAATTAAATTAAATTTCTTAAGTAAATGTTTCTAGTTGTTCAGGATTTAGCTTAGGATAGTTTCGAGAGAATGGAAAATCTCATGAGGGTGGTTTTTCTTAGTTTTTGTGTTTTAAGAGCACCTATGAATAATTTGGCATTTATTCCTTTGCGAAATTAACTATTTATTTATTTATAATTTTTTGTAATAAAATTTAACTATATTTTAATTAATAGAATAGTTTATTATATGTGATTTAGTTCTTTTGTTGATTATATGGTGATCGATTTGGATTATATGAGACTCAGTGAGAGCTGGCATGCTACTTTAATAAGGAAAATGAATTGAAATTGAGGTTGGTGGTTCTGGTACTAAACCTTGGGTATATAATTTTGTTTACATGCATGTGATATATTGTCTCTACAACTTCAGGTGAATAAAATTTATATTGATTATAATTATTTATATATTAAATGTGTGTCTTGTTAATCCTAAGGATTTATTTAATTATAGGCTCTGAAAATGGACCATGTTCCATGGGTCACGTAGGACCCTTAGGCACTGGCTTGTTTCCATGACCACTTATAGTTGAGGTCGTGATTAATCTATAATTACTTTGATATATAAAACTTCCTAGAGATGTGTAAATGTAAATAATTAAAAGGAATAAATTTAGTTTCTTTTTTATAGTTCTTGATTGACCTCTTTATAGGTATGAACAATGACTGGAAATGGCCAGCCACATGGTTGGCCATATGTGAAACTTGATATTCCCTACAAATCTTGGTGAAATAGGATAACCATAGTGTGAGTCATCCATCTCCTCTATTATGTGTTTATCCTAGGAGGATTTCCATTGGGTAGGATATAGATGGGTTGGGTGAGTGAACCGACCTTGTGAGAACCTACAAATGGAGATGGACCATTTTTCACCCCCTAGAGTGATACCTAAAAGGATTAACCCATGAGCCCTAAAAAGAGATAATTAATGATTTTAATTATAGCAAGGGAAATAATATCCATCAGTGGTGATAATTGGGTATAACTTCATGAATTGGGGTTAATGGATTGCTATGAGGTGGTGGGAGGGAACCAAGTTGGGTTCTAGTGTTATATTTCAATCTAACGAACTCATGTATAATGTCTTTATTGTGTTTAATCCTAGGGGTAGTTGGTTTAAAATGATATGATAACTTGAGAATGGTCAGTGATGATCACGAGTGTAACCTTAAAATGGTATAAATGTTTTGGGCATGTTTGGTTGTGGGGTGTTGGGTTTCACTCATATGATTCTAGCCATGGTTGTGTGATAGGTTAATAAGATGGAAACATAGTGATATGTGTTATTTTATATAACCCCATGAATGTTTATATATGAAATTAAAAATTGAGTAGTTTTTATATTTTCTGAAAAGAGAACACCCATAATGGTGGTCATGAAAACTCCCTATGGGGAGGTTAGGAAAACTCCTTATTGGGAGGTCATGAAACTAAAGAAGAAAACCTATTTTGGGTGATCATTATAGTACTAGTTGAGCTTCCATGGATTTATAGTTATTTTTTCTACGTATATGAGATATTTCCTATTGTGTGTTATCTTTAATGGGATTATGGGGTCTTAGATGGAAATGGTTGAGTCTCTCACACAACTAAGGATTTTCTTCAAGGAACCATTGAATACAAGGATAGATCATTCCTTACATTGTTATTTTATGAATATTATACTTTATAACATGGTGTACGAGATAGTATATTTTTATTTGTACATTGTGGTGAAAGACCCCTGGTCATTATTATGGTACCCATGGTTATCATGTCATTAATAAAGATATTGTAGTTCTAGCTGAAGATGGTTTGGGTGATTGGGTTTGTGAAACTATGGATTGAAAGTGGTATATTTATTGCTTTATTTCTTTATTTCTAGTAGTTTTATATTTATACCCAATAGGTCGCATTCAAATATCATGATATTTAATGGTTATGTGTGAGGATGTATTAGTTTTACCCAACTAAATTATGTTCCCATGAAATGATTGAGTGGAAATTGAAAATGGGTACCCAGAAAAACCCTAATTAATGGTTGGTTCATGTAAGTTTGATGTTAGAATTTCATGATTAATATGTAGTAGATCAAGTTGTATAGGAGACTATTATGTGGTATAGATCATTAATTTATTCAGGCCTTATTTTTATCTTATTTTTTTATTATTTATATGTGATCGACCTTATAGGAAATCATTCTGGTATTCTTGTATTACTATATTACAATATGTTATAGCCTTTTTTATATACATTGATGTGATGGATATATTCAATATTTTTTTCTTTCTATTGTGATTTATACTATAACTCAGGGGGTATAGTCTTTTCATAGTACCGCCCTAGACCTCCACTACTTATTAGAAGCCTATGGTGTATGAGGTGGTGCACCTAAGGTCACATAGAATCATTAGTCTATTAACTGTTCATAGTGATCTTAGTCAGGATATTATATGTAAAAACCCCATGTGAAGAACCTTGGGGGTGTTTTGACATTGTTTTTTATTTTTTGAAAACAATCCTTTTTGATGAAGAATGTTTTCGATATAAAAAAAGATGAAGTTGGTGGTAAATGTATATTTTTATTTGTTACGGAGAAAGAAAGGATTTTGCTGTGTTTGAAGGAAGTTACTAAAAAATAAGTAATTTCCTTTGTTTGAAAGATGTTGTAGAAGTCCTTTTTATTGCTCAAAAATCTTGAAAAGAGATGTTTTTGAAGAGTCAGAAGTTAGAAATTTTCTAGTACTTTCTAAAAAAATCATATGATTCTTTACTGATCTTAATTTTATCAAAAATCATGAAATGTTTCATGAGAAAATATTTTCAATAAATGGTGAAGAGGTTTGACGGAATTCAATGAGAAACATTCTAAGAAGGATCAGAACCAAATTTCTGAGCAACATTCGGAGAAAAATCTGATCCTAAATTCTGATAAATATTCTAGGAAAAACCAGAACTATAATTATGAGCAACATTCTGAAAAAAATTGATCTAGATTTCTGAGCAACATTCTAGGAAAAATTGGATCCAGAATTCTGATCAGTATTCTGAGAAAAATCAGATCCATAATTCAAAGCAACATTCTAGAAAAAATAGAATCCCAAATTTTGAGAAACATTCTTAGAAAATTAGAACCAGAATTATACACAAATCAGAAAATGAATTTTGAGGAGCTCAGAATCTGAATTCTGATAAAATCAAAACATGAATTCTACAAAAATTAAAACATCAATTTTTCACAAATTAGAACCTAAATTCATATGAAATCGGATTCTAAATTCTGAGGAAATCAGAACCTGAATTTTAGAAAAATAGGAACTTGAATTATACACAATTCGGAACCTAGATTCTACACAAATCAGAACCATAATTCTGAGGAAATCAGAACCCAAATTCTGAAAAAAATCGAAACATAAAATTTTAGAAAAATGGAACCTGAATTCAGAAAAAATGGGAACCTGAATTATGAGATAATCCGAACATAAATTACGAGAAAGAGAAAATCAGAACATGAATTCTAAGAAAATTTGAATTTGAATTATAAGAAAAAAAACCTAAATTCTAGAAAAATTGGAACTTAAATTCTGATCAAATTGGAACCTATTTTCTGAAAAAATTGGATCTTGTTTTCTGAAGAAAACCAAATCACTTTTCTAAGAATTTTTCTGAGAAAATTAAACCACTTTTCAGAGCATGTTTATGAGAAAACTAAACCAATTTTATGAGTATGTTTTTGAGAAAACTGAATTAATTTTCTGAGTATATTTCTAAAAAAACTGAACCACATTTCCAAACATGTTTTTAAGAAAATCTTAACCACATTTCTGAACATGCTTCTAAGAACATCTGGACAACATTTTTGAGCATGTTTCCAAAAAAATCAGAATCATGATTCAAAATTATCAAACTCGAATTTAAACTTTTCATAAATCTTGTAGAAATTTAATGAGCCTTGATGAATTCAAATATTGATGATTAAATGCGATATATTTTTGGAGTTTTTTATATTTTAGGAAGCAAGAAATATTTTAATGTTTCCCACCCCTATTTTCTGAGTTTCCTATAATATATTCATATATCATTCACTCATTTGTAACTTTTACACATGCAGAAAAGGTGGAGAACTGGAAAATTAATTGTGAATGGTTTCCACCAGATTGAAAAAAATTGAGTGTTTAAGGGAAGGAAAAATTGAAACCATCCTTATCTTACTAATAATATCAGACTTTTCCAAATCATACTAAGCAATCTGACAAATAATTTTTGGAGTAGATTAAATAATGTTTTAATTCATCTCTCTAAATATATTTTTCTTTAGGAAAAAATTATATACTAATGGGAGTCAGTATAATACATCATATGAGGAGATAGAATGTGTCTAATGGGAGTTGAAACAAGTTTTATTCACCTTTTCATTATAGTGGATTTCTATTGACCCACAAGAGTGGCTATGGTAATGAAAAAGGTTCTAACATTGAGGTTGAACCATTTAAATCATGTGTGCCTTAATTGCTATCCAATTATTGCATGCATAAGTATTTGTTAAAGGTTGATAAGGAAAAAAATCATAACAGGTTTTAGGGGTTAAGTTTCTCAATGTTTTAAAATTTATAAAAAGTGAACAATTGATTCAACCTCCCCCCTTCTCAATTATTATTCAATCCTTGGAACATCATGCATTATCAAAGGAAGGCTCCCTTGTTTAGTCCTTGTCATGGAGAATATCAAATCTATCAATAGTAGAATAATTCTTATATTCTATGGAAAGAATTGTTATGGATGAAAAAATAGGGTGATTCCTAATCTCTTAAATATTGGCCTTGAAGTTTTTTATGATACTACTATTAGATTTCCACCTATTGAGAAAGATTTACTATGACAGTCACTGATAAGAGAAATATAAAAGTTGATGGAAAGGATATAAATTTTATTATCATATCCTTATAAAAAGTAATTTATCATATGTTAATGGGTCTCATTACACTAAAAAACTTGTGGGACAAGTTGGAATTTGTTTTTGAATGAAATACAATAGTCAAGGAGGCCAAGCTACAAATTTGGTGTAGTTAGTATAAAGACATCAAAATGATAGTTGATGAAAAAATTTATGAAAATGTTACAAGATTTAATGAAATTGCGTACAACATTAGAGGATTCAGGGATGTCTTGGAAGATTCTACAATTATGAAGAAACTTATGAGAAATATTGTGGGTGGGTTCGATTCTAAATTTTTTGCATTAGAAGAAGATGATGATTTATATTTTGATGAATTGCACAAAATTATTGTTGTTTATGAAATGAGGAAATATAAAAACAATAAAAAGAAAATGAAATACGAAATGGATTTTTATGCTATGAGAAAGATGAAAACACATGAAGTTATTGAATCTTGTCCTTGTGAATATGATGACAATGAATATGGTGAGCTAAATGAAAAAATCATCTATATTATATCTAAGAACTATTTAAGAGGAAAAGTAATGTATTGAGGAAAGATTCTTCTCAAATATTTTGAGTATGGTGGAATCAGGCTCTTTACTATAATTTTCCATAAGAATAAAGTTGGAGAATATTTATATGATTCAGATAAAAAACCTCAATGGAATAAGTGGAACAAAAATATTAAAGAAGAAAATTCTTCCACAAAACTCAAAAGATGTCTTTCGGAAATAAGAGAAGAATTTTGAGAAAGAAGGTATAATTATACTTAATTGACAACGATTCCTCTAAATATGAATGTTCAAAAAAATCATAACCTTCATTTAAAAAGTTGGTAAAACAAAATACTCCTTAGAGAGTGAATAATAAAGTGAATAATCTTATAAAGAGTATAAGCTTAGAACTTAAATTCTTGCATGTCTTGAGAAAAAAACTCTCAAGAAAGATATTTGAGTAATGAATAAATGTCATGAATAAGTTTCTAATGGAAGAAAATATGTCATTATTAGGAGGATGAATACATTTAGGATATTCTACACTAAAAAATAAAAAATCACAAATTGGAAAGGTGATTTAATATCTTATCCAGATACTAGAATATAAGGAATAAGAAGTTAACAAGTTACAATCAAAACTTCTTGATTACTAAAATACCATGTGGAAGATGAATTAAAACTTCAACCAAACTATAGAAAAAAATTTTCATACCTCTAAAATTGTTCTGAAGGCTCATTATGAGAATAAGGTGAAATATTCTCTTAGCATAAATAGTGTTTCATCTTAATATTCTAACATTTCATGTTTTGGAACAAGTGTGGAGAAAGTTTGGGTTGGAAAAGGTTCTGAGAAACCTATAAAATCAACCAAAGTTGAATGCTCACTTAAAGTGAAATATGGTCCATATCCTGAGAATTTTAGGGAAGAAATAAGTTACCAACATCAAAAAAGTTTCTATAGAGATAGATCATTATTTAATAGAAAATAAATATTTGAGGTCTATTCCTAGTGCTGCAGAATCTATGGACATATAGCTTATAATTGATGGAGCTTTTTATCTCTATCTTGAATATGTTTTGAGAAAATTATTGAAATTTTGAATTAAGAATGAGTAACTTTCCTCACTCACAGAAAGTTGAAAACGTAAATTATCAAGATTTCAGAAACATTCCAACAAATAATCAATTCCAATGACTAGAAGAATTTTGTGGAATATGTGAGTAGTCTAGTCATAACACTAAAATATGTATGAAAATCCTCCTAGAACATGTTTCTTATAATAAGTATGAAAAGAAATTTGAAAATAATAAGGTTTATGAGATATTTTTTTTTGTTAAGACTGCTTTGAAAGAAAATAATAAGAAAAAACCATGGATTCATTATACTTGTTGTTATTCACATATGACAGGTGATATGAAAATTGTAGAACATGTGGAAAGTCTTGATGGAGGAGAAGTTGCTTTTGGAAATGATAGTTCCTAAAAAATTAACAGAATCAAAACGATAGAGATTGAATTAGAGAAACTGAAATCTAAACAAGTATTTCTTGTTGATGGGATAAGACATCACCTAATTGGTTTAAGTCAACTTTGTGATAATGGAAAAGAAGAAATATTCAGAAAGGATTCATATATCCTCAAAAGAGTGAATAATGGTAAAGTCATTAAAAAAGGGGAAAGAACCAGTGGTAATTTCATTCAAAATAAAGAATCAAATAACTATTATCATTTGAGTACTGAAGACAAAAATAAGTCGTGGCATCAAAGACATGGCCACCATGGGAAGAAGAACATGGATAAGCTTTCTAATGTTGATTTTGTTCAGAATTTTCCATAATGGAAAAAGAATAGATGAATATGTTTTTATTAATTTATATGAAGGAAATATGACTAATAAAAGTCATAAAATAGATCAGATTCAATCTAGAAAACCACTTGATCTTATTTATTCCGATCAGTGTGGGTCAATGATACATCCATAAGAAAAGTAGATTTATACTTTATCATATTTATTGATTATTTCACTTAGATGATAAAAATCATGTTAATAAATCACAAGAGGCAATTGAAATTTTCAATTTTATCAGAAAATTTATTGAGAAAGAATTGGGGGTTTCCATAAATAATATGAGAACATATAATTGTGTTGAATTCACAAACAATGATTTTGAATCCTATATAAAAAATCATGGTATAAAACATTAGTATAGTGATCCATATACTTCACAACAAAATGGAGTAGCAGAAATGAAGAATAGTAGTTTGGTGGAAACGAGATGAAGTATGTTAACAGAATACAAACTTTCAAAATTATTTTGGAGAGAAGATGTTAGTACTATTGTAAACATTCAAAATAGATTCTTGAGGAGACCAGAAACCAACATTACTATATATGAAATGTGGTATAGTAAAAAAACCTTCATTTAAATACTTCAACTTCTTTGGAACTCCATGTCTACTTAAATTTAAAAAAAATGGATTAAGGAAATTTTGATGAGAAAGAAGGGAAATGAACTTTCATGGGTTATTCACCAATTGGTAGAAGTTAAAAATGTTGGAACAAATTTTAAAAAAGTTTGTGGACTCATATGATGTGAAGGTAATTGAAAATAACAGTTCTCTAACAAAAGTTATTCAGAATACTGAGGACAAAACATTAAAGAAATCAAGAAATAGTGAATGTTATCCAAAACAACCTCATCATGATTCATATGAGTCATGTGGTGAATAAAATGATGATGCGGAAGAAACCATGACATATCCTATCTTACGAAATATATTTAAATCTAAAAACATTACTAGGAATTAGAAGCCTCTAGTTCAGAAAAAAAAAAGAAGGTTTATATTGTTAAACCATACATTACATAACTCAAAAGTTTAACCACAATTAGTTTCATAGGATATTCCACATAAATAATGGTTGGATTCTATGAATAAAGAGCTAGATTAGATTGAGAAGATTGAAACATGGGAACTTGTTCCAAGGCAATCAAATAAAAATATTATCATAACCAAGTGGTTTTACATAAATAAACTGAATGAGCCTCAATAAGTTTCAAGAAGCAAAGAAAATCTTGTTTATAAAGGATATCCAGAAGTGGAAGGTGTGGATTGTGAGGAAACATTTTCCCCCACTAAAAGGCTAGAATCTATTCTAATGTTTCTTTGCAGTGTCTTCCCATTAAAAATAAAAAGTTTATCAGATGGATGTAGCGTCAACATTCTTAAATGGTGAGATTGAGGATCAAATTTACATTGAACAACCAAGTGGGTTTATACATGATGAGTATGAAACCAATGTTTTTTAATTTAATAAATCTTTGTATAGGATGATGCAATATCCTTGTTCTTGGTATTGAAAGCATGAAAATTGTTTCAGAAAGATAAACGTTCCTAAAGGAAGAGTTGATACCAATTAGTATGTGAAAAATGCTCACTCCAGAACATTAATTGTAATTATTTATGTAGATGATATAATTTTTTTGTGGGATGAATAAAAGGATTGTGATGCGTTTTCTAAAGAGGTAAAGAAGAATTTTAAAATGTCAATGTTGGGGGAATTAACATTCTTCCCTGGATAACAAGTTCAATAAATAAATATACCTTTTATTATCTCAAGAAATTTATGACAAGGAATTATTAAATATGTTTGGAATGGCAGAACCAAAATATGTTTCCACTCCTATTTCAGTGAGCACAAAGTTGATCAACGATGAACCATGAATAAGTGTGAATCAGAATGATTTTTGGAAGCTGATAAGAAGTCTTCCTTACATTACTGCTTCAAAGCCTAATATTTTTTATATTGTGACATTATGTTCCATATATCAAATTAATTCGAAAGAATCACATATATTGGAAACAAATAGGATTCTAAGATATTTCAAAGGAAAAACTTCATATGTGTTATTATACAAATGAAACAGTGAGTTAATTTTTCATGGTTACACTAATGCTGATTGGGATGGTGATTGTAATGATAGAAAATAAACATTAGGAAGAACATTTTTCTTTTGTGAATGTTGTGTGGGTTGGAATTGTAAGAAAAAAAGTTTGTTAACTTTGAGCACAACAATATCTGAATATATTGTACCTACTCAAGATTGTACTCAAATGATGTGGATGAATGTTCAGATGGATTATTTGAAAGTAAATTTTTCTAAACCATTGATGATACTTTTCTATAATCAGTGTGTAATTGATCTTTCAATGAATCATGTCCAACACTCAAGATAAAAACAAATTGATATAAAATTTTAGTTTATAAATGAGAATGTTTCTGTGGGAGATTTGTTTCTATAATAGACATAAAAAAGTATTAGATTGCTGATATCTTTACAAAAGCAATCTTGAAGGAATTTTTTGTTGAATTGAGGTTGAAAATCCATGTTCATCCTCCACACATGTATTCCAAAACCTCATAAGGAATGTACCCCTATAAGCATTGGATTATATTGACCAAGGAGAAGGGTATGAAACATCTTTTTTACATTGTTAGATGTTTATACATAGCTTTATTTTATGAATCTGAAGTTGTGGTTATCATATAATGGGGGAGAGAAAAATAAAAATGATATAGAAAAAGAAAAAGTGAGAAACATAATGATAAAACTAATGGGGGAGTTCAACCTTACATGGTCGCAAAAATTTCATTCCACCAAGGGATTGAAATCCTTCAAAAATATTACAGTATCTAGTAATGTGATGTTAGGATAGTCTCTTTTGGGAAGGGATATGTTTTGATAAAATTCAAAAACATGAGTTGGGGAAAAAATCAAAGATTTGGAAAATTGTTAACAAAGGATGTCTACAAATCCAAAGGGGGAGATTGAATTGAATTTTTGGGTTTTTTAATACATTTTTTATTTATTAACCCTAAAAATTTTTTTGAAGAATATTTTTGATATATAGGAATATGATTTTTGTGTTTTCTGGAAGTTTTTCTTTGTTTCTACGAATGAAATGAAGATTCTGAGTTTGAAGAAAGTTCATGAGAAAGAAATAAGTTTCTATGTTTAAAAGACACTAGTAGTCCATCCGTGAATTTTCATGAAACTATAATGTAATTATTATTATTATTAATAGAATACCATTTATCAACCACAATAATTCATATTAATATTCAAAATATTTGAAATCAAAATGACATGAATAATGAAGTAGTAAAAGTTATAGATATTGATGATCAAAAGTTACATAATGAGAATCCTTCTCTATCGAATACATAATGAAGGAACACAAGTTAAAAAAAGATTGTGTGAATGGGACCAAAAGTTACATAAATTGAAGAATAAATCTTTCATAATAAACATAATCATTTGTAATAAGATGGTCTAGAACCCATAACCATATTTTCTTTCAACTTCAAATTACTGGTTTTTACAACACCTTGGAAAATTCAGAACATTACTAATACTATTTCCCAAAAAAATTCTAGCTAGCCTGCATATGTACCTTTAAATAAGGAAACACTCCCATCATATTTCCATAATCCCTCTGATTTAAAGGATTAATTTTAGTAATCCATAGCCTCTTCTTCCAACACTTCTTACCAATTGAGTGCTGCTTCCAATCTCTCCTCATGATCATCCCATTTCTTGTTACTCTGAACCACATCATAGAAGCCTTATGAGTCTTCATATTGGGTCCTTTAGCAGTGAAAATAGTTAGAGATGGTACGTTTATTCTCTGATGAGAGACTTTACAGAGCCCTAGGGGAGGGATGGAGGGAAATCATAAGAAGTGGAGATACAAACTGAGCCTCAACACCTTCATTAAGTGAGACTAATTCCATCATAAGGTAATGAAATATGTAAATACTATTTTAATGAGATTGTGCTAAGGAATTTGAATAAATTTATGATGAATGATATGAGTTCCAATACCATGGGTGGTGTTTTTGATCAAAACATAGTCATCATCAAGCATCGTTAGTCCCCCTAATGATTCTTCAATTTCTGTCCAAAAAGTGTTGAACCCAAGAAATCTGTTATGGGTGAAAAATTAAGTACAGTGATGTTAGTGGTAAGGAAAACTAATTGGAAACAATTTATTCAATCAACACTTTATATCCAACACTTTCACCAAAAACCATTTGACCCCCCATCCTAATTCATGTTAAAGCTTGAAGAGAAAAGAAAATATATTCCAATGACCATATGTTTTGTACTTATTTATAAAATAAATGTTCCAATTGAATATGAATCATATATAATTTTTCCATTAGAAAATAAAATATCATATGTTCATATTCTAGTAATATATTTTGTGATAGAAACTTCTATAGTTTTCTTAATGTTATACCTTGTTTTCATGCAAATAAAGTCCTTCTTATTGACCAAGTTTGTGAAATTAAGTCACCGAATCAAGAAAAATAACAAAAATCTGTTAATAAAAAATTATAAACTTCTATAAAATAAGGATACATCATGAATAAAGTAGAAATTGGTATGTATGAAGTCTTATGAAAGATTGTTGGTAGAAGTAAAAAATAATGTAAGACATGATCCACTGCTCAAAAAGTATCTGATAACTAAAATAAAATAAAATAAAATGCTCAACTAAAAAAATGTCACGTTATATTTATTTCAACTAATATAAGTATCCACTTCTCAAAAACACATGATACACTGCTCTAAAATACATGATACACTGCTCAAAAATACATGATACGCTGCTCTTAAAAATTTTCTAATGATCTAATAAAACAAAAGATTCACTACTAAAATAAATTCCATTTTCTACTACCCAAAAAATGCATGAGCCACTACTCAAAGAAAAAACGTATTCTTCTATGCTAAAAAATAATCTAATACTAATATATAATACCTAATTTAGTACTCAAATAAAATACATGATGCACTACCGTAAAAACTAACCCACTTCCCTAAAACGAGTCATGTCAGATTTAGTAGAAGTAATTAACAACATTTTGATGTAAAATTTGTGGGGACCAATATGGAAACATTTCTTTAAATTAAAGGTATTGTTGTACCTGTATTGTTAGTGGCGAGAAGGAGTTATAGGGGTGCAATAAGAGGTAATAAACAATGAGTCGATCACCTACACATTCATGAAATATATTTACCTACAGATATAGTAATATTTAAAAAATGAGAATTCATACAATGTATGACTAATAGGTAAACACTTTAATAATAAATCCATAAATGTGTATAAGAAATCAGTTAAATAGTAAGATTAAGAAATTGGGAAACGCTTCAATAAGAATTTCAGAAATATCTATGTATGACTAATAGGGAAATAGTTACACATAAAAAATCTGGAAGTAGTTATGTTTCAAAAACCTATAAGTAATTATATAAGTTTTAGTGTCATCTAAATGTATGTGCACTGAACTGATATCTCAAATAAATTCATTGACATGGTATGTAGAACCATCTAGAAATTTCAGAGGGGACGAAGACATATCAAATAAAAATGGTTCCCTAGAAAAACATTCCCCAACCTATGATTTTCTAGGAGAAGGATCTGAATTCCATGTAGAATTTAGTTGGTATCCCCAAAATTCCTAGAAGATCCACCATTACTATAACAGAATTCATCCCCTGAATATAATGACAATTCAAAAACAGATAAAGATATGATTCACTACAACATCACAAAAATAATAACATTATCAAGAATATTTTGAGTGAGGGTTTTGGAAGATTAGTATGACCATATTAACTTATCAAACCAGATTTCATATAGGGAATCATTTAGAAAATTATAATTCCATATATAAATCTATTCATATTAACCAGCAACGATGACCATAAAGAATATGGAAATAGTTTTTCATAAGAAATATGGAAACTGTTATGCATAAGAAGTCATTAAAAACACTATGTATTAGAAATTGTAAAATAGTTAAATAATAATTGTGGAAGAGATAGTTTGGATGAAAGGTAAAAAAACAAAATGTGTATAGAAAATGAATTATATTTGAAAACATAGTTGAGTTACTTTTAAAAAGGATCTAATTTTAAATGAGCAGAGAAAATGTAAAAAACACAATCTCATATAAAACTCTTAATAATGAGTGGGAAAAATGTCTATGTGACACTTGAAATCATTGAAGCACAAATATGATGTTTAATAGTTGTAGGGTTTTAATATACCTGTACTAAATAAAATATTTTTATGGATTTGAAACATTCTATCATCGAGATTGAATTAAATTTAAAATGGATTATTCACTAATAAAAACATAATAACTCAATAGCTATAAACAACTGTGATGATTAATGTATGGCAATTATTTTGGATCCATAGAGTTGAAATCTTCTGAATCACTGTTTTTGGAATTAAAAACTCGTTAAGCAATGTAATTTATAGGAATGAGTGGTTTTTAATTATGACCACTTTCTATACTTCTATGCTTCATAAACATTTAATTAAATATGGGCCAAATTAATAAATATTTTAGTATGATAAACTCATGCAACATGAAAAACGTAGTAACTAATAAAGATACTCTTCTACATTGTACAATGATACCAAATTATATATACAATCAAGAGTATTGGTCCCTAGTAATGTTTTTAGAAAGCATTAATACTTAACTACCATTAAATGGTTGCTACAACTACAACCAAGAAAAGACAATATTTCTTGTGATAATGTATCCAAACCAAGTGTCGAAGGATCCTTGCTAGAATTGTCTTTTACCATCACAGCTCCCTGGAACAGTGAAGCGTCAAGGCAATAAGGACAAGGTGCATTAGGAGAACATGTGAGACCTGAAAAAAGGACAAAAAATAAAGCTAATTTCACGACCATGGTATCATCAACACAATAACGTAAAATTACTACCTAGAAAAGGACATTTATTTTCATGTGGTAATTCCATGCATGTCAAAATCTTGCATAAATCTATTAGTTATAAAAGACATAAAATGATCTTATATAATAAATTTTCCCTCCATGTCAAAAAAATGACATTTTTTAGACAATATCAAAAATTAAACAAACTTTATGTGTTCTAAAAACTCAGATAGAGGACCAATTTGAATTTCCTCTCAAAGAATAGAATCCCCCTCGTTAATAACAATGAAAAGAATACTGGATGCGTGAAATATATTGTTTGGTAAACTGAAAATAGAAAGACCATGTTATGTTGAAATTTTTATCAACCCAAATAGAAAATTACATCACAATGTTACAATTAATTTTATGAAATATGGGATTAAAAAGAATCTTGGATGTGGTATGTGTTTATAAATATAACATACCATCATGGTTAGTATTTCCAACTATTTGATAAACATTTGAGATTTATAAATTGAATTTTCTAGGGTAAACAATATATATAGAAGAAGTTGAAGAATAAAATGAATAAGGAAATGTAATTGGATATGTAGCAGTTGAAGTTTTGAACTTATTCTCAATTTCATCACTCATTCTTCTATCGAGACACTTTTATGGCTACTTCAAGTGGAAATAATCAAGTCCAAAATATTATTTTCATTTTTTTGGGCATTTTCTTTCTGGGCATCATCATGGGAAAATCTAGTCAGACCATAGTAAGATTTAGAGATATAATAATGATTGATAGATATGATTTACACTAACCATATTAAACTAATGCTTAGTTTGGTAGAGTAATATGACTCTAATATAAATGGATGAGTACACCAACCAGCTTGGAAAAGTACATGGAATCAAAATAATATGTTAATGTCACTCAGATCAAAACCAAAAACTGAGAAATGATGTGTACATAGATGCTCATTACCAGGAATGGATGTTCCCTATTTCTTGTGGGTTGCACGCCAATGTGCCTATATTAGAACCAATACCAACCACAATAACCAATGGTAGAAATTCTAAATTTTGTTCCATTGATTTTAGAAATCAAAAAATTCACATGGTTAAAAGCTAAAAATTTCCCTAAACCTATATATTGAGTAATAATTCTTCTAAGAGGATAATATTCATTTAAAAATTAAACATCAGATTAAATAAAATACAAAAATAAACACAGAAAATAAATCAAATCATTTTCACTCAACAAAAACAATTCGTTTCACAATACACAATAAATATGATTAATTAGATATTTTCATCAATTTGTAATAATAAAGAATTTTTTTATCTAATTCCAAAAAAATATACATCAAAGATAATAAAAAAAATTAAGGACATTGAATGCAAAAAAAAAGAGTGTGATATAAAAAATAATGGAAATATCTATTTTGATGCATTCAAATAAAACTCATATGGAATATATTTAGTACATGAAACATTAATATTGAAATAGTTTTAGAATTCCATATAGCATATATTTAAAAATAGAGCATATATATTTATAAAAATAATGAAAATTTCATAAGAAAATAAAATCCAATATAAAAATGCAACAAACATTCTTTCAAAATTAAAAAGAACAACATACGTTTAATTAATGAGAAGCATAGCTGGTGAGTAGAACATCTCATGGAATCAATTTTACATGGAATATATGGGAACTTGTGCAAGGGGTTAATGAAATGTTAGAAGAATTATATAATGAAAATTGATGAGAAGTAAATGGAAAATATAATAATCCATTATTATATCAAAAATAAAAACAAGGTTATATCATAGAATCAGTGAGACAATAAATGGATAAAAACAAAAGATAGATGATGGAAATAAAAAGTTTACTTGAAGGATATGAACTAAATAAATCATACTAGATGAAATAAATCAAGGGGAGGCAGACTAAAGTGATTCATTGTAGTTCAAATGGTGGAATGTGCAATTGATTAGACATAAAGGCATGAAGAAGATGTGTCCACTTGAAAGCAATAGAAATCACATGATTATAACTTTAAATATTCAAATAAAAATAATTTCATCATTGAAAATCTTGGGTTTCATATCTCATCATAAAAAATATACGAATAATCATAAAACTATAAATATGATAATATTATAGGTGAAGTTGACATGTAATGGATTATATTTTCACTACTGAGATTCAAATATAGAATGGGACTAAATAAACACAAGAAATGGATAAATAAAAGAAGACCTATGAAAATGTGACCCTTATTGGATGGCCTAGTACAACAACTTGCATAATGTCCACCTCTTTATAGACTATCACGCTTCAGCTGATCTATTATAGAAATCTGGGCACTGAAAAAACAGCAAATCAGTGAAAAAAATTTCTCATGGTGAACTAGTTGTCTCTCATACTATAGGAAAGAAATATCCATTATCCAAGAAAATAGTGTAAGTAATGTAGATAGTGATGATAATCTGGAAACTGTAGATGGTTGAGTAGAACAGTGTTGGGAAGTCAATTGTGTAGGAAGAGGGGATGAATGGGGATGCCAAAGCAGCTCGATGGTGAAGAAAATGTTGAATGGGTTTTATGATGTGGAGGATGGAGCACTAAAAATGGACTGGGTTCTCAGCCTTCGTCGATAACCCTAATGCACTATTACAGTGCATGGGTCAAGGGGTTTGAAGGTGTGGGTACTTTTGTTGCAGAGAACGTAGGGGTTATTCATCACCTATAAATAGAGTGTTATGGTACTTACAAGTGAATGTAGAGGGAAAAGATTTATCAGTTGTGTGGATCGACATTGCTGGATTAGACTTTCATAAGGAACTAGCGAGAACTATTTGACATAGTAGCTGATGGTTGGTGAATCTAAATCTATTGTCATTTCCAAGGTCCTTGGGATCGAAATTTTTGGATAATCGGGAAACAGGTCGAAACGGAGGTAGGGAAACTCAACGACAATACCAGACAATGGCTCGTGAAATTTTTAGTGGATTGCGATGGAGGAAGTGAAACCCTAAGATGGAGGTTAGATCAGTGGAAGTGCCAAGTAAATGGAATCATGGAGACAGAAATCACAAAATTTGATGGTGGAGGTTATAGATTTAGGTGATGTGGCTGTGTATTTAGGTGAAACTTAAGCAAGAGGAAGAAATATTTAGTGTATATAATAGATTCCTAAAGTCCTTATTGCTGACTAATCATGAAACAAGCCTGTCTTAAAGAGTCACTAGTTCAAATGTTTCTCAAACATTATAAAAAAATTAGATGATACTTTGTTGATCTTAAAGTTCTTACAAATCATGAAAAATTTCATTATAAAATATGTATAATATAGGGTGATGTGGATTGAATACATTCAATGAGAAACATTCTGATAAATATTGGATCCAAAATTTTGAAAACTTTCTGAAAATTTTCATTTGGAATTATGAGCAACATTTTGGGAAAATCAGATCTATAATTCTGAGTAACATTCTTAGAAAAATAGGATATAGAATAATGAGAAACATTCGGGGATAAATCTGATCCATAAATCATAGAATAATTCAATGAAAAATTTGATCCATAACTCTGAGTAACATTCTAGGAAAAATCAAATCCAAAATTCTGGGTAACATTATGGAAAAAAGAAGAACCTGAATTATGAAAAAAATCAGAACCGGGATTTTAAGAAAATCAGAACCTAAATTTTGAGGAAAACAGAACCTGAATTCTAGGAAAATCAGAACCTAGATTATAAATAAATCGGAACCTTAATTCTCCACAAATCGTATCATAAATTCTATGGAAATCAAAACATAAATTTTGAGAAATTAGAACCTGAATTCATTAAAAATAATAACCTGAATAATGCACAAATCAGAACATGAATTTTGCACCAATCAGGACATGAATTCTGAGGAAGTCAGAACCGAAATTCTGAGAAAATCGGAACATGAATTCTGAAAAAAAAATTATAACCTGAATTCTATAAAAATATGAACCTGAATTAGTCAAAAATTAAAACTTTATTTTTGAGGATATTGGAACATAAATTTTGAGAAAATCGGAACCTGAGTTCTTAGAAAATAGGAACCTGAATTCTAAGAAAATCATAACCTCTATTCTGAGTAAATCATAACCTAATTTCTGAGAAAATTGAATCCTGAATTTTGATAAATTTGGAATGTTCTTTATGAAAAAATCAGATCCTATTTTCTGAAGAAAACTAAACCACTTTTCTGGCCATATTTTTAATAAAAACTAAAACACTTTTTTGAGCATGTTTTTGAGAAAACTGATCAACTTTTTAGAGCATGTTTTTGAAAAAATGGACCCACTTTTCTGAGCATGTTTCTGAGTCAAACCAAACCTCATTTCTGGAAAAGTTTTTGAGAAAAACTGAACCATGTTTCAGATCATGTTTCTGAGAAAATATTAATATATTTCTAAACATGTTTCCAGAAAAGAAAAATCAAGATTTAGCATTATCAAACCCGTATTTCAACATTGTGTAAATCTGGGAGAAATTTTAGGAGGATTGAAGAAGTAAATGGTTGAAGATTAAATTCCTGATATTTTCAGAGTTTTTCAGATTTGAGGAAGTGGGATTTTCATGTGTCCCAACCTTGTTTTCTGAGTTTCCTATAAATATATGCTTAGATTATTCACTTAATTGTAACTTTTTCACATGTGGAAAAGGTAGAGCACTAGAGAATTCAGAGTGAAGGGTTCCCAATAAATTGAAGATGTTTTATTTGAGTGTTCATGGAATGGAAGAATTAAAACTATACTTGTTGTACAGAGAATATCAGACTTAACCAAATTGGGATTAGAATTCGGACTGAGCATTTGTAGAGCAGATACAAAAAAGTTTATATTCTTGTGTTTCACTCAATCGTTCTTTAAGATAACATTTTTAAACCGATGGGAGTGCATATAATCAGTTCTTTCAGGAGATAAAAGGTGTCTAATAGGATTTGACACAAGTTTTACTCACTTTTTCATTGTATTTTATTTCTATAGACCCATGGGAGTGGCTATGGAAAGAACGTAGGTTCTCACATTGAGGGTGAAATATAAAAATCCTGTGTTCTTTACATGCTTTACTAGGCTTTCATGCTTACATATTTGTAAATGGTTGATAATGAATGAACTATTAACAGGTTGTACAGATTTTTTTTAAAGTTCATAAGCTTATAAAATATGAAAAACTGATTCAACCCCCCCTTCCCTTCTTAGTTATTATTCGATCTAAGGAACTTCACCAAGAATGATATTTCTAACTATATTTCCAAATTAAATTTTTTTTATCAGTTTTATTATATTGTTTACATTCATCTGGATGTGTGACATTCAATTTCCCATTGTTATTCTATATGAACCGTTTTCGTTATTTTAATTTGAATATAAAGGTTTTAGATGATGAATTATAGGTAGATGCCAGATTTTTCATTGAAATAATCTTGGTACCTATCATAATAGATTAATCAACTTTTGATTTTTCTTTCAAATAATACAGTTATGTATGAAATTTAGGACACTCTAAAATACCCTCATATTCTTTTTAATATAAAACATAGTCCTTGGAAAAAACATATTTCATTTTTAACCCAATCCCATCTGGAATAATATTTTTTCACAATATAATTTGTATTTATAAGTTCATTATGTACATGAATTATGTATTTTAATAACTATATTAATTCTATAAAGCTCTTTTCACTCCATCCATTCTTGGAGTTCAAGTTCACTAATCCTAGAATTGTTAATATCACAATGAATTTTATATGACTTCGAAATAGTGTTTTTTCAATATCACCATATAAACACTCGATCGATGGACTTTTATCAATTTTTTCCACTTTAATATCATGATTCATTTCATAAATTTGGTAAAAAATTTATTTTTAGAATATCAGAAATAATTATATATGTAATTCTACCCAATTTCACCATTTCAAATCCAAGGATTATGACTCAAATTAAAATCATTGAAAAATAAATGAACATTTATTTTTATAATTTTAATATTTATAATATTTAAACATTTCCAGAATGGATATAAAAGGAGGATATAGTTTAATGCATTTAATTTGGAAAATTCAAAAATAAACCACCTACCCCTTCATTATATTCATCACTTATTTGACATTCTGCAATATAATTTTGATTTATTATCACCAATAACAAATTTGAAGTATTTAATATATGTTATTCTATTTAAAAAATTAAATTAAAATTACTATTATAAGTAATAGTTCAAAATAATATTTTTTAAAAATGTAAAGATTAATAATTAAAAAAAATAATAAATATAAATAATAAATATATATTATTTCTTTAATGGTAAAAAATTATTCTTTTAAAATTTTATTGAATACAATGTAATAAAAAATAAAATTATTATTTAAAATTATTTATAAATGGATGAAAATGAAAATTTTGAATTTAAAAAAGTATTCAATGTAAATAAATAGTATTTTTAAATTGATACTTTAATTTTATATTAAATAATCATGGTAAAAAAAATTTAAAAAAAATTAATAATTAAAAAAATTAATGTACAAACATTACTTATAATAAAAATCTAGTTGTAAAAAAATTATAATATGTGTTCACTGAAGAAAACATGTGTTATTCATAATTGCAGATTGTAGAACACCTATTATACAATTATTGTACACTTTTTTTAAACATATTATGACATAAATATTCAATCTCAATATCAAGTCATTTAAAAATGGTAATCCGAGACACAAAAATTCCAATTTATAATATATACATAAATTATATTATATAATATAAAAATAGTTTTCAAGATAAGTTAAAATTTAAATATTTGGTAAATAAAAAAATGGAAAAAAATCACAAAATTATAAATTATAAAAAATTGAAAATTAAATAAAAATAAGGGATATAAACCCAGTAGTTCAATTTCACAATAAAATTAGTGAATTCTTAATTTATAAAAAAAACATTTGGTACATGATAATAGACTGATTATAATACAAATATAAATTAATATTATTTCTTTTTATTATATAGAAGCAATAAATTCCTAATGTATATATTGTAATTAACAAATAGATAATCAAGGATTTGAAACATAGATTTCATGTAATCTACAAATTAATACAGACACATAATATAATTTACAAAGAAAATTAAACATCCAAGTATGAGATTGATGGAAAAATGAGGATCACAATTTATTATAGAGAAATCGAAGGAGGCAACTAATGTGAGAAGGATGTCATTCATGGTTGTTATAGGTGGAAGAGATGGGGTTAGAATGCGATGAAGTGATCTTGAAGGAGATGATGAATGATGAAATATGGTGCATGAAGTTGGTGACAATGATTGGAGGATGATAGATCAAACAATGATGAATTATGGTTCAGTTCATGATAGAAAATACTATGGTGTCATGTGATTAAAACAAAACAAAATAGATGGGTTCATAATATTTTCACTATTGTTTATAAAATTACTAGTCTCTTATTAAAATACTAGTGTAAAATATCATTACTTCAAACCAATTATTTAATAACCAATGTGAATGACTTTGGATTTTATTTTCTCATGTTAGTTATAAAATAATTTATGTGAAGACCATTATATAATGAAAAATATAAATAATTGTCGTTATTAATGAATTATTTTAAATAATATTTGAACTATTGTGTCCAAGTAAAATTTTTATCTCCATAAAAATATGTAAAATTTCATGGCAGGTTGTCTAAAAAAATGAAGCAATAATTTTTAGGATCTATGTTGAAGGTGAAAATGACAATCTCTCATTTCCTCAATTTTTTCGATTTTTTTATGATTCCAACAAGATATGTTGGAAAATTAAAGATAACACATAAAAGACAAATGTGTTGTGATAGCTGTTCTAAATTAGAAAACACCACACAATGGGTTTTTTATAAGAATTAAGATTTCTATGCTACCCATGATTTTTACTTGGGAGGTTATGGGTTCAATAATGATGATTTTTCTCAAAGATAGATAAGAAAGTAAAATATTATCTTGGTTTATATAGAAATATAAACCATTTTTTTCCCTCTAAAGAGCTTTGTAGATTCCATATTATTCCAAAAACTATTTTTTTGTTCTTTATATGTATAAAATTTATGGTTTATACTTATATTCAGGGGTAATTAATGTGATGGTCAAGTGTCCAAATATAAATAGTATATTAAAAGGAAACATCTACTTATCCTTTTGAGTTTTGGTTTCTTCTCATTTCTATTAATTGATTCCCATATTGGTCTGAACACATTGCACGTCATGATTTATATTATTATGCTATATTTATTTAATAAAAAATTTTGACTGTGGAACTGGAAAGTCTCAATCTTGGAAATGATCCCACATTTAATATCATGATGTACATTTGTATAGGAGGATCATCCTTGGTGAAGAAATGTTTGGAGTGTACCTATTGGGGGAGAGTTTGATAAAGCTGACAGAATATACCATCATAATAAAATATGATATAATGTAAAATGATCATACAAAGTTTATTGAAGAGGTATGATTACATATTCTCTCATCCATTCATTGAAAGATTAAATTTTATTTTAAAAGGTGGTAAATTTAATTTATTAATTGAATGTGAGACATAAAAACCCAAGAACATCAAATATTGATTTCTAAAACTATCCATGTTAGAGGTTTTCGAATGTTTTTTATATTTTATTTCAATTATGTAGGAATTCAGGTTGAAAAAAATAATGATAATATATTCATTAATTAGATCATTAGAGAGATAAATTTTGAAACATCTTTGATAGAGGAATTATGAGTAGGTATTATATATTTTTTTGATATCTTTGTTGTCTAAATTCAGCCCTATTACTTTCTACAGCAAGTATATATCACATAGAATTAGAGAGTAATAATTGATGAAATATTTCATTAAGTGAATTCATATCATTTTCTCTTGAGATTCAATGTATTTATTTCTACTAATTTTTTATCAGTAAAAATGGAAGAGAATGTGTTGAAAATATTTTTCTAGATGATTGTTGATAACAAATCCAAAGGAGGAGATTTTTTAACACCCTTGGTGTCAAGTTTTATCTATTTTCAATAAAAATGATGTATATATGTTTTGTAAGAGAATCATGGTAAAAGTTTTCGTTACCAAAGAATGTTAATGAGAATAAAATGTATGTACTCATTCCATTTTATCTACATGCACTGACTTGAGTATATTGGAGAACACCTTTCATCATGGAGTCAGAAGTCCCCTCATGTTTGATCAATGCTAATGAAATCTGTAAATAATAGTAAAGAATAAATTGAGATATTTCCATTGGATATTTCATTGGATATCGATTATCATATATAAAATTTTTCGTGAAACTTCTTCCATTGCATGATTATTCGACTTTTATTAATGGTTATAAAATTTAAACATATTTATTGTGTGTGAGGATGTAGATTTATATAGAGTATGGGGATTTCTAGATGTTATTTATCTATGAATATGTTGAAAAATATGGCAATGAAGTTCCCTCCTAAAAATTATATTGTGGTGAATAATAATGTTTGGTGAGAAAGATACATGGATAATATTTCAAGGAAGAGATGAAGTTGGTTTGAGAGAGTGGAATTCCATTAATGTTAGATAAGGGGTGACTATATGTTGTAAGAGATCTATAATATTTATATATATATATATAACGAATATTTGAAGTTCTCCTATGGTAATTATGAATTATTTTATGTGTATTGAGATGACCTGAGATGGTTTGAAAAAGTTTTGAGTTGAGTTGAGGAATATGTAGATGAGTTATAGAAATTATGGATTTTTATAATAATGAAATATTAATAAACTACTCCATATGTAAGAGTTACTTTAAAATACTGAAGGATACATTAGAGTTTTTCTTTGTTATACATTTATCGAAAAATTCCAAAGAACATAATACATAATGGTTATCCAGTAAATACGAAACGGTTCTCTAGTGTATTCTTAAATGTTGATAAGTAATGTTATATAATGGTAAGATTGAGAATTTAGAAAATTATGGAGTTTCCCTGTGATACTTAAGGGTAAAAATCAAATATGTAGGACCTTCAAGACCATACGTAAGGGTTCATTTCATTTTCCAATTGATAATTTGACAAATACTGAGACACATTATGATATATAAGGGTACATAGGACTTTCATAAGGGTTGATTTGGTTTTGAATTTGGAAAAGTGTTTATCTACAAAAAATAAACATGTTTCCATTTGAGGAATTAATAGGTGTTTCCTGGAGTATATTTCAGATTCATTTGATGAAACATAAAATTAATTATATTTTACAAATTGATAATTCAGAAAATGGGGATATGTAACAGTCACTATAGTGATACGTAAGAGTGAAATAGATTTTCAATAATGAATATAAGAGTTGTTCTGAAAGGTAACAATGATTTTTAAAGGATTTATTTCTAAAAAGATAATTTTTATCAATATATAATTTTAATGATGATATATTTATATTAAAGTTTGATTATCATGATGAATTAAATAACCATGATTCTATCTGGGAATAATAGAGATAATAATTGTGGAATAAGGTTGTGTCATGATGTGGTTTTCCACACCACAAGGGTTTATTCATATGCTTTTGCATACATACAGTAGTGAGAAGTGAGATTTTTTGAAAGTAAGAAGGAATACAAAAATAGATATTTGAGAAGAATATTTTTAGGATCTACAAATGATAGATCAGGGGTTTCAAATATGAATATTTGGAATCATTTTTTATGATAAAAAAACTAAATGAATTCCAGATAACATTATCAAAAAGTTTTAATGAGAAGATGATTATTTGTAGGAAATAAGTTGAGATAAGAAGTGTAGTATTCTTATATTGTCTATAATTACTAAAAAAACATATGTGGCCATAGGTTAATAGCTATGGATGGGATGCATGTGCCCATAGGATAGACTATAGCCAAGATCATGGTTACTTGTGGTCATAGGGGTTATAATTCCACGGGCATCCAACACATCGTTATAGATTAGCACATGAAATAAATTTTGAGTGTGGGAATGGATTGATATTAATTTGGGAAGTCCATATGACTATAGAACATAATTTCAATGTCCATAGGTGAGTGAAAAAAGTTTTTTTGGAACAATAAGGGTGTGGGAAGACAATATCAACAAAGATAATTTTTCATGTGTTGGAAAACTCAAATGATGACCAACTTAAATAGACTTATATATATATATCATTGTGTATATGTATATGTATATAAATATACATAAATAAATATAAATATCTATAAATATATATAAATACATACTTATATAAATATATATACATATAAAAATGTCCTTGTAAATGCTTCTTTATAGAGGAAAAGAGATACGAATTTTATTTTCAAGAGAATACATGTTCTTCCCAACTAATTACTCTGAGGATCCAACAAAATATTTTATTTGTAGAGGGAGAATTTGTTGTTGCTATAGTTTTGAAAAAAATAAATTGTGGTTTTCCTTTCATAACCCCATCCCCTAATGGTACCCCTCCAAGACTGATAATTAGATAAGGGAGATAGTGGTTGCTCGAAGGCCACTACTAATAGTACATGGGATGGTTAATAGTACCAATGGTATAATAAAAATAAAAATAGGATGAATTAACCTTTGAAATAATATGTGTAATAGATAGATAAGACATATATGTAAATGAACAGCTTCTATAAAAGAATAAATGAGATCCAAGGGTATACATGTAAATTCATATAGAACCGATACAACTAAAAAGGAAACTACAATTACTGAAAAGGTAAACATAAAAGCAACCATGAAGCCCAAAAAACAACTGCAAAACAATGATCTATTAATAACTATAAATATCTCAAAACTAATTATACTAATAATAAAATAGTTTATATATAAATGGGAAGAGTAAAACAAATATACTTGGTATGATCCTTCTGGGTTCCACTCATGTAAAAGTTAAAGAAATAATACTAGAGCCCAATGAAAAAAATTGAAACTAACTCATCTACTAAATGGGTATACAAATTACATAGCGTCACCATGTCCATATCTCAATAAGTATCATATTCAAGGGATAATATATTATAGTAATGAAAAATTAAGGGTACCCCACTACCACATCCCCATTGATTTTCAAATTTTCCCCAACATCACATGTCTTGAACCATCTCTATCTGATAGAAGAAAATCCAAAGAACCCTAGGATAAGTATCACAAAATGAATCTCATGCATCAAATCATCTCACCATCCCATGCCACATATCCATATATTAATCAAATCTTTTTTGATATCCACCATATATCATATGATATGTATCATACATCAGGTATTATACCTCAATCCATCACATCCCATACACTGAGTAAGGTACCTCAATCCATCATAGAATATACCAATCATATCTATAATAACCAATTTGATACTATATTTTGAGATACTTATGTGTGAGATAACAACAATCCATTAAAACCCTTTACCCATGTATATGGGTAAATCTAACAACCTTGCATACCATAACATGATGCTACCATGAAAATAGACTGAGCCCATAGGGGGTAGTCAACCATCCTTCCTCACCACTAGGGTGTTAGAGTAAACACCCTTCCAAAGTCCACTATGTGTTTTTCACCTTAACCAACATGGCTAGGTTAGACCATGGAATCAAAAAATATAGATGCTATAATATAGCTTACAACCAAACTATGTGCATAACCTGGTCTTAGTCTCAACTAAATTTATACCCTTTTGGACACCTGAATTCCACTTCAGAGGACTATATTTGTTATAAGATCATAAGAATTTAATTAGGATACATTAAATTACTTATTTATTTTTTCTTTCCTATTCATGTAAACAAATCCAGTAACCATTAATTAATTTTCTACCAAATCACATTCCTTTAACCATCAAAGTGAACTCCATGTCCTCCAGGACTAATCCAACAAAATCCATAGTTTCTCAAGATTATCATTAAAAAATTTCATTCAAGTAAGAACGTATACGATAGGTTAAAATATTTATTAAAAATTGTTACCATTTAATAATTCTAAGAACTCTAGAAAACTTATGTATCTATCCTCAAAGAGATATGAAAAAAATAACATCAAGATTCCTTGGGAAATGGTGAAAATATATTACATAAACAGGTAACCCAGCCTTCTAGTATATAATTAGATTTATCAACAAGAAAGAATCTAGGTTTCGTCACAACAACTGGAAAGCCCATATTCAACTTTATCAATCAACTCTAATTACATACCTAACACTACCATTCATATCACCATGAATCTCACCATTACAGACATTAATTTCTACAACAACCTCAACCATTCCCACCAATATATCATCATCCATCCCATGATCACATAACATATCATAGAAAGATGCATATCTAGAGCACATTATATAAGGAAGAAAATATTTAAAGATACAATAGTGACATATGGTCCCAATAACCAGTACATTTATCCTTTAAATGAATATGAAATCACTCAAATCGAAATATATGGCATTCAATAAAAAAATTCTCTCTATAACCCTAAAAATTATTATTATCAAACAACTAGTTTTAGTTCACTATTGAAATAATTGATTCATTACTATAAGTTCAAAATTTTTGTATCCTAAGGAATATACTATAATAATCTATTAAATAATTAAATATGGTTCCTAAACTTTTCCAAATTTAACAAGAATTAATGAAATACAGTCCTCATTTAAGATGATTTTTTTATTTTTATCATTAACAAGTATTCATGCATTATTTTATTTGACCAATTCCAACATCTCATGCAATAACATATTTAATCAAACATAAACTAAGAATCAATTTGAATTCCATCAAATTATAAGAATTAATTCATTAATCATGAATCTTTAGATTCTTATCCAAACAACCAATTTATTAGATTTACATTCATTACCAATTTCTTGAAATTGTGCACGCAAACCCAATCCTAAAAAACATGAAAACAAGAATAACATAGATTACATGATATCTACCGAATCAATAGGCACCCCATTATCATGACAGAAATATCAACATTATGTTTTTTATAATTGTAAACTATGTTCATTATTTAAATTGATTTATTATCTATTATATTAATTCTATATTCATTCAAATGTCTAAACCCAAATCAATGTATGATTTTATGTTAAAAAGGATAATCAATAAATCCCCTACCACAATCTTTTGACTTTCATGAAATGTAAACAGAATGCCAATACAGATCTTCAATGACCTCTCCTACAAGGAAACTATGTTATCCTAAGGAAAAAATTCCACTAGAACATCGAAAAATTACAATGGAAGTTCCACTATAAAGGTGGAGATAAAACACCATATAATGAAAAGAACAATTGGAGAAAAATTAGATCAAAGGAGGAGAAACTACTACAAAGATAATAGAATCTACCTCGGATAACCACATATTGATCTCTAGAATATAAATCTTAATCATTATGAAAAGTGGTATAAAAGACTTACAAAAAGAAATTTGGGGCACCTATGGTTTGACTGGAATATATGGGAGAAATATGGGTTTATAGTGATTGTGGGTATATATAGAAATTATAAAATTTAATACATCATGGAACATCCCCTTTGAATACACCATAATTATAACTAACATAGGTTATGCTATAGGGAATCACAAGTGACCACACCACACCCCCCTTAGTAAAAGAGTGGGCCCGAGAAACAAAGTAAAATTTTTACTAGATCCAATATTCTGAGGGGGCGGAACTATGGTGTAGCCTACATCCCATGCTGAGGCCACCCCTAATTTGGAAAAACTTCCCCAAACCCCTATGAAAAACCCTACTCATTCCATGTTGTAGCATACAACATTGAAGAAGAGAATATACCACATACTACCACCAATATGCAACTACCCCCAAAAAAAGGTAGTAGTATCAAATCTCCTATTTGAGTTATCCTACACAATAGTTAGATATCCATACCCGTATAATATAACCTACTTACACTACATTCATAAAAACTATGCCATATAGGGTTGGATTATGGAATATCTTAGGGATCTATGGAAAAAATTTGATCTACATATAGTGATGCTCTCTTTTTATAAATTAACCTTAACTAACATTTGCAGAATACATAAAACATTACACAAATAGACACCCAAATACTATACTAGTTTTGTGCCTTTGGAAACATGGAAACATAAACAATGATATGTAATTGAACTACATTATCTCCCACAAGGGTATTCTTTACTATAACCCTTATTAGACAAATCAAACATAATACATATCGTCATAACATGAGGATGGAAACATAAAAAGGTGTGAGGTAAAATCCTCAGTAAGGGTAAAAAGGAAGATATGAAAGAATAATCATGAGAATAAGGGTATGAGAATATGATCATGAAAATATAAGATCTTACTCTACATATCAAATATCATATTCGGGAATCTTGTCCTAAATCATTGAATTTCATAAGACATGAATCATAAAAAAAGAGAACATAAGATATGAAAGAATAACATAGGAATAAAACATTGAATTATAGAATAAACATAATCATATAATATGATTTCCATAGTATCCAAGGCATCACTTCCAATACGATGTTGGTAGTATGGGTGGACTCCCCATCCTATCTTGGTAGTCATGGTTCACTCCCATGGCCGTCTTGGTAGCATGACTTTACTTCTCCTAAAATCTTGGTATTCATGATTCACTCACGTGTCTATATTAGTAGTCAATATTCATTCCCAAGATGATATTATTCTATCTCATGAGATATAAATCTTTACCCAATACATTAGAGGAAGATAGAGTTCCCACACATCTCATAATGAAATCATACATACATTTTCCACAAGATCATTAATAATCCTATCATAAACCAAGACATGAATTTGGTATTATAAACATGCAATCATTCAATAGCATATTTAAAAATATAGTTTTCATAATCATTTCATCATAAACATAACCTATGAAAAGAAGTGGGTTTGAGAAGCAAATGACCCATGAAATAGAAAATTGTTTCATAAACATCAGAACCAAAAAATTCCATTCAGGAAAATAATATGAATGGAAGAATTGAATAATTTCCCCAAAAATGAATGAGTAACCCCAAAAGATATTATCTTATATGTTAAATAATTTTGAAATATCTTTTAAAAACATTTCTTGAGGAAAATATCCTTTTATCATTGAAATCTCTTTTTAAAACATAAAACCTTTTTGAAAGTAATTTTCATTGAAAATAGTTTTTAAAACATATAAATGATGCATTGAAAACCATAAAATCTTTTTAAAATCCTTTTACCTTGGAAAAGGAATTAAATTATGCTTTGAAAACTTTTTTGAAAAACTTTTTGAAAACATGGTTTTTGAATAAAATAGATCTCCAACTGAAGAGAGAGACATTTAGATTTTACTTAAAAATAATTTTTAAAGTAGTAATGTGTGAAAAAATGGTACTAATACATCATGATATCTTAAATAACTATAGTATAAGAAAATTCATATGTTTTCTTCAGATTATAATCATAATATTTCATCAATTGAAGCATAGACATATGAAAATAAGGCGATTGACTACCTCCCATATAGAATTGAACCCTTTAGTGGTTTTGGGTAGTCCAATGAAAAAACACATAGTGATGTTCTCCGATTTCCATTACGGTGTGGGTAATAGATGAAACATCCCCTTTTACAAATTTCTTTTATACTTTACTTGTTGACATACCATGCACTGAGATACAAATTCTATGGTACCTCTCTTCATGTTATCCCACCAAAAGTATTCTTTCAAGTCCCAATACATCTTCATACTTCTAGGATGAATATAGATTGAAAAACTAGGAGCTTCCTCTAACAGCTACTTCTTCAAATCTAGTATGGAAGGAACACATACACAGTTCCTGACCCTTATCATTCCATCTTAATCATGCTTGAACTCAAGAACAATTCTGAATTTCTTTTTCATCTCTATATCTTCATTATGTTCCTCCGTAATCATTACTAGGATATATGGTTGACCATTCATTTGAGAAAGATAATATTTTTCTCCTTCCTTCTGGGTTTCTAGATCCATCCTTTTTAAATCCAAAAATATTGGAACTTTTGTGATCCTCATCACAGATAAGCTAGCACGATCCTTCCAACTCAACAAAATGGACACCTTGATTTCTTTTATAGTGTGGTAATGTATTGTGCGGTCATAATACTTTATCAACTCAAACTATCTTCTTTTGTGAATGTTCAACTCCTTCTATGTGAATATATATTTTATACTATTACGATCAGTATATATATCATAATTTTATCTATATTGATAATTCATCTGAATATTTAATGAAAAATATACCATTGTTAACTCCAAATCAGGAGTTCGGAAATTTATTTCATGAATATTCATCTATCATGAGGCATAACCAATAATCATGTCATTCTTCAAAAAAAATCACATTCACTTCATGGATGTGTCTCTACAGATTAAAAACCCTTATACAATATAGGTCAATGTAATAACAAGTGAACTAAAGAACCTTTTCTTTAGTTACATGAAATTTTCCCCACATTCATCTGTCTAGAGGAACATGAAACCCATATACATTAACCCGATAAATGTATTAGATAATCATGATAAATTCTCCACAAATCATCAATAATATCCATCTAAACCAATAAATCTAAAAAACTCAATCATTGTGATTTGTCTAGGCCAGCATTAAATAGCCTTTATTGTTGATGGATCTATTGATATACCATCTCTTGAGATTATGTGACTCAAAAATGAAAACTTTTTACAAAAAAAATCACACCTTTAAATCTTTGAATATATATTTTCATTTCTTAGGGTAGTTAGTATAATTATAACATGATTTTCATGTTCTTTTTTTCTTTTTTAATAGATAAGAATATCATCTATAAAGACTACCACTAATGGATTGAGGTAATATCTAAAGACTCTATTCATTAAATCCATGTAGATAATAGGGGAGTTAGTATGAACAAAAGGAATAAATATATATTTATAGTTTCCATACCTTTTGTGGAAACTCATCTTTGATATATTTTCATTCATGAACCTTATTTGATGATATCCCGAGGGAAGGAAAATCTTGGAAAGGTATTGAGATCCATGTAGTTGATCAAAAATGTCTTCAATATAGGGTAGAGGATACTTATTATTCATTGTGATCTTGTTTAACTCCCAATAATCAATGAACACTAGCATTGATCCATCATTATTTTTCACAAAATTAATTGGTGCTCCCCAAGGAGACACACTTGGATGAATGAATATCATATCAAGATATCCATTCAGTTTCTTCTTCAATTCTTTCAACTCAATTGGATCCACTCTAGAAGGAGTCTTTGAAATTTGTGTGGAACCAAGTATGAGTTTTATTGAGAACTGAACTTTGTGTTTTGGTGGAAGGCTAGGAAACTCTTCTGAAATGACATCCACAAAATCCCAAACGATAATAATATAATTGATTTTAATTTTCTCCCCAACCAATTAATATAAAAAAACCCCTTTTAAATTGTAATTAAGTCCTATGAACTAGATGTAATTACCATATGAAGTTCATACTTATTGTCTCATTGATGGATGATCATTGGAGGGTTTGACATATAAAAAGTAACTTCATATCCATTATAATATATGTGGTATTTATCTAGATAATTTCAATCCATGACTAAGATGACATAAAAATCAACCAAATGAAGAATTAAATGAATTATCGGCCGCACATTCCCAGAAACATCAATTGTATATGAATAATTGGATTGAGATAAAATGATCCTACCATTAGGGGTTTTCACTAAAAATTATATAACTAATTAATTTGGTGGAATATTAACACCCATATAAAATTCAATAGATATGAAAGAGTCATTATATCTTAAATAAAATGTGACATTATCAGTTATAGAGTGGATGGTAAGTGTATATTTCATCATGTCATTATCACACACATAATTAGAAATAGAGATTGCATGATATTTCCCAATGTCCCTTGGTTTAATAGGTTGCTGACATAGATCATCATCACTAGCCCTTGGTTTTAGTAAGTGGGTAGTATAATTATTTTTCTCCTTGCACTTGTAATTCTGAATTATGGGAGTTCATTTTGTTCCATTTTTCTACATTCACAAAATTAGCACACTTCTACCCATCACTTTGACAATAAAATATCGGATGACCTTCGCTTCCACACATAAAAAATTTATTATACCCCTTAATTGAATTTCCTCTATGATTATTCCCACACATTGATAATAAATGGTAACTTATATTCTTCTCTTCATGAATTTTTGATTTTCTATTAAACTCCATATTCCTCTTCTTGTCAAAACTATGAGATTGAAATGTGACTCTAACCTCTATTTCATCCCTGATTGCACAATGCATAGTCTCTTCATAGCTCCATAAGTATCTTATAGAAAATTCTATTTTGATACATGGATTTAATCCCCTGAAGAACCTATCAACTTTAATTTTGGGTTGGATGATAATTCCTAAATCATACCTCACAAGTCTTATGAAATTATCCTTATAGTCACCAATAAATTCATCATCCTTTTGCTTCAACTAAAGGAATTATTTTCCATGTTTTAAGGGGGAATCCAAGGAATTTACTTAATGAAAAATTAGGTGTTGAACTCATCCCAATCGATGAATTCAAAATCATATTTCTACCTCGTATTTTTTATTAGAGTCTGCCACTTGTCTGCTTCACCTTCTAACCAATAGACCGTCAGAATTACATTCCCAAGCCTCAAACAATAGAGAACAGAGAATATCTTTTCAGTAGTACAAATACATTGTTAAGAAACATGTTGATCATAAGACACTCTTAAATTATGTGGATGTTTCCCTTTAAATACTCAACAAAATTTTGTTCCCACCTTTACTCATTTGGAATTCCACCATTATTCATAGCTTAAAAAATATGTGTGAGCATTGAAATGAAATTTGTCATTCTATCTCCCATAGGATTTCGTTTCTTTAAAGGACAATAATTTCATTTCCCATCACAATCACCATTAACATGAATCTTTGAGGTTCAATCCATTTAATAAAACCAAAATAATAATATAGGAAATGGTTATTATAGTGAGGAACCACAAAATCATGAAAAGTAACTTATAAGATATATATGTTATGAACCCTTCCATAATATATGATAAATTAGGTTTATCCTACTTTATTCATATCTGATCTCTATTTAAATCATTCTTTATGTTTTGTGAAGAAATTTTGAATTTTCAAAGCATACACCTTAGGAGTGTCAAACTAGGTTTGCAGTAAGGCCCTTTGTAGTGTAGAAGATTACCCTGAGCTAGGTCTGGAAAATATTTTTGGACTTGTTTACCCTAGTTACATCTATTCTAGAGCCACATGGACTTGTAGTATCCATAAAATTATTTATTTCATGGAAACCACTCACTCTATGCTTCACCAAAATTCAATGAAATTTTCATATACTTTACATTACCCTCATAATTATCCCTAGATATTTCATTAGTGTTCTCACTATGATTTTCTCATCATACCTTCCAAATGTTAACTAAACCTTTTCTTTGATACCAACTATAGAGACCCTCATTTTCATAAATTAAAATTATATAACATTTAAGGAATACTTAAAGCATTATACAGATAGTCTCCCAAAGAAAATACTAGTATAGTGCCTTTGGAAACATGGGAACATAATCACAGAAATATAATTAAGCTACATTATCCACCATTAGGTTCTTGTTGACAAGAACCCTTCTTAGAAACATCAACCATAATATGTATATTCATAACCTGGGGAACAAAACATAAAAATGGTGAGATCAAATTCCCAATAAGGGTAAACAAGGGAGATATGTAAGAACAATCATGGGTATAAGGGTATGATAACATGATCATGAATATAGAAGATAATACCATACATATCAAAGATAATATACATGAATCATGGAATAAATCACGGTAGTTCATAATACATGAATCAAAAGAAAATAAAGAACATAAGACATAATTGTATAACATAGGATTAAAACATTGAATTTTAGAAGACACATAAGAATATAATATGATTTCCATAGTAGCCAAGGCGTCGTAGCCAAGACGATATTGGTAGTATGGTTTCACTCCTCATACAGTCTTGTTAGAAGTGGTTCACTCCCATGTCCATATTTATAGCAACAATTCACTCTAATTACAATATTGGTAGTCATGTCCACTCCCATAGCTGTCTCAGTAGTCAAGGTTCATTCCGAAGACCATCTTATTCTATATTCTGGCATATAAAACATTACCCAATACATTGGAGGGAGATATAGGACCCACCCATATCATAATGAAATCATAAATACATGTTACATAACATTATAAATAATCATGTCAAAATCCATGAAATTAATTGGGTATTAAAAACAAGTAATCATATCATAACCTATGGAAAAAATATGTTTCATAATCATTTCCCCATAAACATAATGCATGAAAAGACACGGGTTTCAAAAGCATATAACTCGTTAAAGCGATAAAAGTTTTATAAACATCATGCCATGAACACAAAAAACATTTTAAAAAAATATGAATTTAAACATTGAATAATTTCTCCATAAAGGTAATAGTAAGACTCACATATGTTATCCTAGATGGGAATTAATATTAAAAAATCTTTTAGAAACATTCCTTTAGGAAAATATCCTTTCTCTATTGAAATATAATTTTAAAACATAAAACCTTTTTGAAAAACATTTTCATTGAAAACAGATTCGAAAAATTATAAAGGAATCATTTAAAACCATAAAACATTTTTAAAATCTGTTTTCCTTGAATTTTTTCTTCAATGATCTTTTGAAAACATTTTTGAAAACATGGTTTTTGAATTCAATATATTTTTGACCGAACATAGAGACGGTTAGATTTTACATAAAAAATTATCTTAAGTACCAAAGAGTGGAAAAATGGTACTAATACATGAGGATATATTTAATGAGAATAGGATAAGAAAATTCATGAGTTTTATTCAAATATGAATCCTAATATTTCATCAAATTAAGCTTTAACATAAACAATTATGAAAAGCGATGACATTTTCACAATAAAATCAAATAACATGGTAACTAGGGATAAAACTCTCCATGTAAGAAAAGGAAATTAAATGAAACATAAAATATAATGAAAATAAATAAAATTTTTATATAACATATAAAATGGAAGTATATACACCTCAAAGGATAATGTAGCCGCATAACAAAACATGAGTCTCAAAGAAGACAAATTGAGACAAAACTATTTCACCGATTTGGTAACATTTGAAACATAAACCCCAAGAAAGAAAGATTAGAAAATGGATATGTTAATAAACATAAAGTTATGTATATGATACATAGAATACATTCATTTTTAGTATATACACCACCCAAAAGTAAATAATGGCAAACATAGTGTGTATATCATGGAAATAAAAAAGTGAGATGAAATCCCCTTACCTAGTGTCTTTACTCTCGTCGTACTCATTCAAAACACCTGTATATAAATATAAATTTATTATATAACTTTTAAAGAAAAATATTTTTATATCTAATACCATATATGGTTTTATTACAACTTTATATTACCATCTTGTTAACAATACTATGTTAAGGATTTACATCGGACAGTATTTTCTTTCTTCTTAACATATGTCTTAATTTGTTATATCTTTGGTCCTTATACCTTAATAATGATTAAAAATATGGAAAATAATATAAATACAATGTATATTTTTTATATGTGTAAAATAATAATCTACCGAATATATAATTATAAAATTCAATACACTGTTCATGGAGACCGTAAGTCGTACGTATGCAAGAACATTCTTTCTGTTTTCATTGTCGTATTGAAAGAATAAAAGAAAATGAAAAAAAATTATATATATATAATATCAATATAGTAGAATTACATTGTTATATATATCATATATTTTCACTAAAACCATCATTAATATATTCCATGTAGTGTGTGAATGAATCACATCTCTTTGAGGGGTCGGTAGTCCACACACCCTCAAATGAAATTATCGTATTTACCCTAAATGGAAATTAAAAATATATGTGTTATAAATGGAATAAATAGTCATAATTAATTAATATATAAAATATATAAAATATATACATATATTTTCTATGATAATTTTCACCATGATATATGGTAAAGTAAATTTGAACATTCATCATTTAGTGAGGCAATAATTTTCCGTACACATAAATAGCATATCCATTACCGATTATATAGAGATGTGTGTAAGTTTAAGTTTAATAATTAGCATAAAAACATGAAATTATAATTATTATACAGGTTTTTTTATAAAATAATTGAATAAAGATAGTGTACGGTGTGGAGAAGGAAAATAAAATAAAGGATCTTGAGAGAAAATGATACCTCTTAATCGGGTAACTCCTTTTGGTTTATTCCAATTGGCATCCTTGGATAGCTTTATTACAAAGGGGTAATCTAGGCGTAAGGTGGGTAGGTTGGGAAGTGTATTGGGAAGATATTTTCCAAACCTAAGTGGTTTATGATGTGTGATGAAAAGGGAGTGTGGTTGGACTTTTATAGGGAAGGGAAAGGATTCACTTGTTATTTTTGAAAACAACTTAGGTGTACCCACATTTTTACCTAAAACAATCATAAAAACCAAAATTAAAAATAATAGAAGGTTAATGGGAGAATAATGTCCATAAAATTGGTTTTGGACAATTTTATAATTAATATTACATCATAAATTTTTGGTCTTGTCCTTAGTGAAGCTTAACTTTACCCTAATCGATGTAATTAATTTAATTTAATTTCTCTTATATTTTTTTTAAAATATATGTTAACCATATTATACATTATAAATTATTCTAATTCCAAATATGAAATCCATTTTTTCAAATTAAAATCACATAATTATAAGAAATTAATCTAAAATGAGTCCCTCAATCGGATCAACAATACGAGTTTTTAAAGTAAAAATGATCCAAAGTTTGCTAAGTATTTATATCCAATTTCAATGTGAAATTGCTTTCAATTACACAAATTGGTTTAACTGATAAAAATTTAATATAATTAAGATTTTAATCCAAATTAAAATATTATTTATCCTTATAAATAAATTATATGAAAAAACATTTTTGAATTAAAATCTGATATTTTCCCTATTCATCCATAAATGAAGTTTCTCAGAAACATTACAAAAAATAATTCTAAGATAATTTAGAAATTTTAAATTAAAAATTGAAGAATATTTTATAATATTAAATTTCTAAATGTTTCTAAAAATAATTTTATTATTTTCACAAAATGACATTAAAAGAAATTCATTCAAGAAAATGATATTTTTAGACATAAAAGGACTTTGTCAAAAATCATATCTTTCATTGTCAATATGTTCTATTTATATATAACATTTCTTAAAAATATCTTAAAATTAGTTGTTAATTATTATATTATAATATTTAATGCATATGTTATAATTATATCATTTAAATAATTATAATAATAATATGATGTTTCATAGAAACATTAGTGTTGCATGTAACGTACGCCAAGGTGATGTTACATGTAACATACGCCAAGTAGATTTTTTGTGTAAAATATGCCAAGTTAATGTTCTTTTCAATGTGAACCAAGCCTACTTCATTTGAGAGGAATTTTTCACTTAGATCATTATAAGACAAAGATGAAAAATTAATTTATTCGAAGAAAAAAAGGTCCATAAAAAATTGGGGTGTTACACTACTCCCCCATTTTTACTCTAAAAAATTTGAAAACAACATAAAACCTCCCAAAAGTTCTTCCAATTACCAAAAAAACAAAGAAAGGGCTTTAGGTATTTATTAACTTACATAAGAAATCACTTAAAATATTCACACTTGTAAGAATTTAAAACCACACCTAGAGTGAAGAATGGAAAAAATGGGTATCCAAACTACCACCCTATGAGATATCTCTCATGAATCTAACCATCATTAGAGATAAACGACCTTTCATAGAGTATCTAAGTGAAAATAAAAGAAACAGCAATAATCATCTCCTAAGAACTCTCCCAAGAGAGATACATATGAAACCAGAGCAAGGCCACAATAATGAAAAGGAGAAAACCATATCATAGAACAGAAAAGATTAAAATACACAAAATGAGTAACTAAACAATAGAAGAGATAGAAAAATATATATCAATGTACTACGCTTGTATATATGACTCATGTTACCATCCCCCCCACCCCCCCCCCCCATGACTCTATTTTTCCACAATACAGATACTAATGGAGTATCACACCCACACGATAACTTCTCCGGGCAGTCCTAGATCTTCAAAAACCACTCCTATAATGTCACATAATCTTCAAAATCAATATCAATCCTATATAAGATGTGTGGGTAATCATGAAGGTAATGAAAACCCTATGAAAAATGGAATACATCATGCATTTGGATCATTTATGGGGTAAGTTTCATCCAATGCACCATGACTCTAACATGATTCAACACCTCCAAATGTCCAATAAACTGGGGATAAATCTTAATCCCATGACCAAACCATCACTACTTGTGATGTGGATTCAAATTCAAGAACATGTGATCTCAAATTTCAAACACCATAGGTATCCTCCTATGAACAGTATAGTACTTCTAATTATCTTTTACTACTTGTATCCTCTTACAAATTACATGAACCATCTCTTTAATGGTTTTTACTAGTTCCATATTGAGAATTCCTACCTATCCAACCCATGTCCAGCAGAATGGAGAACAAAAATAAAGGTTATACAAATCGTTAAATGGTTTCATTACAATGGTGGAGTGAAAACTATTTTTGAATGAAAACTCAACTAAGGGTTGGTGCCTCATCCAAGAACCTCCAAAATCTAGGACACAATATTAAAACATGTTTTCAAGAGTCTAGATGGTACTATTTGGAGTGTCACCACCACCTCCAGATAATCGCTCGACCAAAACTCTATTGGGCACATCTCTTTAACAACTATAATGTGTGGTGATTTCATTAAATATTCCACTATCACCCATATATCATCAAAGCCTTCCTGAGATCAAGGTAAATTATTAACAACTCACATATAAATTTCCTCCCACTTACATTGGGGAAAATCCAATGGCAAGATAAATGTACTGGGAAAACTATGGTCATCCGTCACCTTTTGGAAGACCAATCATCAAGACACAAATAGTAAAATTACTCACCTCAACCCAGACCCCCAAAACCATTCTCTGAGATCATGGTACAATATTTTTATGATAGTATATACTACTAAGGGTGAGCTATAGAATTCATACATAACCATACCATGAATCTCTAAAGGGATGAAAATAATGCTCGATAACAAAAATCAGTATTGTTCATCCTCAAACTAACCATTAGGGTCATCAGGAAAGATAACATGATATCTCCAATCCTCCAAATCAAAATTCTCTATCTGGGAATCCTCCACCTATTGCACTATAGATGACTTTAAATTCATCTAAAAAATAAAATATCAACCTTTATCCACTCCCATTTTGAGATTCAATGTGAATATATCTTCTATCACACTCGGGGAATATCTATATTCGCTCAAGGAATAACTATGTGAATTCTTACTCAGTGCATTAGCTACAAAATTACCCTTTCCCAGTGTATATGAAATCTTGAAGTCATAATCCTGAAAAAAATACACCTATTTTTGTTACCACAAGTTTAATTAATCTTGGGAGAAGACACAACATAGTCTCTTAAGATTGGTAAAACTTAGAAAATACAAGCTGTTGATGTAATGTCTCCATAGATTTGTTGAAAACATGACTACAACTAACTTAAGATCATGGGAAGCATTGTTATGCTCATAGTGATGTGACATTTATGACCCATAAAAAAATGGATCATTTTCTCATCATAACACAACCCGGACCAATAAATTAAGCATCACTAAAAAATCACAAACTAAACTCTCTCTATTAGAAACAATGGATTGGAATCCTGACTAGTCTCTCCTTTGGTTACTTAAAATTCATCGACACTAGTCATTCCACAATAATACATGATTCTTTCTAGATAAAACTATTAGAGGATTCACAGATTGAGATAATTCTACTAAAATCCTTCTTTAACAACCTACAAGACCAAGAAACTATAAACCTCTGCAACTCTCTTGGTTGATACCCATGAAATTGCTTCCTATATCATTTATGGGTCCACTAATACTCCTTTTTTGGGTCATGAAATTACCCAATAAATGAACTTAGTTATCCTAGAAGTAATACTTTGATACCTTATTGATCATCTATTGATGATGATGAACACCCATAATGGCATGCAGATGCTCTACATGCTCCCCCTTAGATAAGAAGTACACAAGGATGTCATTGATTAAAACCACCATGAACCTATCCAAAAATTATCAGAACACTATATTAATTAAACCCATGAATATGGATAGAGAATTATTCACCATAAACTCTATCACAACAGAATTGTAATTCCCATAATGATATCATAAATTGGTCTTCAAAATAGCCCCCACTTTCACCTACATTTGATGATATCATGACTATATATCAATCATTGAGAACCAACTTGATTCTTTCATCTGATCAAATAAGTGGTCATTCTATAGAATAAGATAGGTGTTCTTCAATTTCACAAGACACAGGAGACAATATATGATATATATATATATATGTATATATGTATGTATGTATGTATGTATCTATGTATGAAAAGTACCATCTCCTTTCTTCACAAACAAAATTGGTGCACTCTAAGGTAACATACTCAATAGGACAAAACCTTTTCATAACAACTCATATATTTGTACTCACACTTGTAACAAATCAAAAGTATCTATTATATATAGAGACATTGAGATAACTAAAGTTCATATCCCAAACTTGAACTCCAATCGATGCAATCACACCACGACCTCCTGAAGAAAAACATTATAGTACTCTTCCATAACCTTGGAAAAAACAATCTACTAAACTTCTGATAAACTCCTCATCATCTCAAATAATAAGAAATATGTGGGAAAAGCATACCTCCAAGCTATCTAAGGGTCTCTCTCACCAACAAAAATTGTACACTCTGTTACCATTACAGAACAAAATCTATCTCCTAAAGTAATCCAAACCATAATGCACCATATACAGCTATTCCATTCAATGGATGATGTTGTAGGGTTGTATTCATAAACACAAGAAGTATTCCAAAGAGTTGTTCATCTCTAACACAAGATAATATTCCTTTTATAATTCATATAGGTCAGATCAACCCCCAATCTTCATATTCAATTATATGTAAAATAGAAATCTCTCAACCTCATGTCCCAAAGAATAGGCTAACTTAGGTGATATGAAGGAGTGTGTATCTCCTAAATCAATCAAATCACACACCCAAGTAAAAAACCTGCAATGGGTATCACAAAAGACATCTGGATCTCCTGTCATTGAAAACACCATATAATGAACTTGACCACTACCTTCTTCATGGACTCATTGACCCTTATGATTACCACCTCTCTCACAATGCTCTACTATCTAATTATGAGGATCATCGTAGGGTTGTCTAATTTCTTCCTTCTATCATCTTTATTGATCCAAAGTTGGAGCATCCTATTGTTGTTACCATGGATAAAACTGCCTCAATCATGGAACCTAGAGTAGAAAACATTGTTCACAATGTATTCTCAGAATGGAAAAGAACTCTATCTATTGATAACCTTATCCTATACAAGAAAAACCATGTGTCTAATCCCTTATAAAATGACTCATATCCACTGCACATTGTAAAAATAGACGAAGAGGGCTTGGACCTACCCTCAGCTATCCAAAACTGTTATTTCTAGGAAACTAGGAACCTTGATCCATATCTCTTCTCCATGAGTAATCATGGAGACTCCTCTCTCAAGATTGTTTTCTTTTTTCCAATTTCCTCTCAACAAACTTTACTGTCACCAGCACTTTGAGATTAGTCAAAAAAAGGAATGGGGTGTCCTAATGATGGATATATGGATTCATGTACACTTCAAATCTCATCATCATGGACTCCTCATATATAAATAGTTTAAAATCATATAAAATAAGGTTATAAAATGGATCTAAACTCTCACATGATCAAACTCCCCTTTTAAAGGGTTTGCATCTCTTACTGACTGGTTGCATTTGCAGTCGAATAATGAAACTCTTCTCAAAACTGGTCTCTGAACTTCTCTCATGATACCTCTAACTCTTCACTATCTATGTGGAATAAGTTCCACTGATTCCTCACCATTCCACACATCATCATAACATCCAATGAAACTATGTTCTTATTTTGATCAAAGGTATATAAAATAGCTATCTCAACTTCCTCCAACCATTCTTTTTTTATGAGTCTAAAATGGGAACTTAATACTTTTGAAAATTATAGAAATAAACCCTCAAAGAGTCCTCCTCAAAGATTCATCTTCATTGACCCCTACTCGACGGTGATCTAATGGAACACCTAGATAAAAATCTTTGATGCAGACTTAAAAACGACATCGACCTGGAGCTATACTAACAAAATAAAAAAAAGATAGAGACTCGTAAACATGGAATATGGAATAATTAAGATTAATTAATTAATAATTTTATTTATTTTAATGATTAACCTATTATGAGGTCTATCTATTTAATACATATGTGCAAGGAATAGTGATTCATGATCCTTTCCTAGGACTTTACCCCATAATTAATATCACTTTTTTTAGGATCCTTGATAATATTATTGGTTTTTTCCTCATATCACATGGGGCCCTACATACATGTGACTCAATTTCTTACTAAACTTATCTGACATTGTTTTCCTACCAAAACATATAGTCCTAACCTATGTTTAACTCAATTAATTGTCATATCCCTCAACATAAATCATTGATTCAAATCGATCATTACCCCCTCCACCCAAAGGTACCCCACCTGGGTTAGAAATGAGTGAATTGAGATGGTGACCTCCCAAAGGCACCATCCAATACTCCATGGGTTGATGACAAGAACCAATGGTATAATTAACATATATATGAGAGGTATAACCCTCTAAAATAACATACAAAAGTGGAATATAAGATAGATGCACCAATAAAAAAATCTCATAATGATAAAATAGGTCCCATGTATATAATTGTAATGTCATATAGAACTAGTAAAACTGAAAAGGAAACTACAAGTAGAAAAAATCTAAACTCAGCAGTGACCTCGATTCCCAAAAATGTCCTACAAAAACACTATCTAGTAATATCTATCCCAATATCTAACCTTCTCTTATACAACAAAAAATAGTTTATATATATATATATTAGTTGATCATAATAGTATACTCAATAGGATCCTCCCCATAACTTCTCATGAAAAAGATAAAGATAGTATAAAAAATCCCAGTGAACAACAAGTGAAACTAACTTGGAACATAAAAAAGTATACTAAGATCCCATCCTCACTTTGGATATCTCTCACCATGTATCACCTAAAAAAAGATAATATATTATAGTAATGACCAAAAAAGTGCACCCTGCTACCACTTACCCACTGGTTTTCCTCTCTTCCCTAAAATCACTTGTCTTGAGCCATCTCCCTCCAAAACCAGGCATCCCAAAGACTCGTAGGCTAAGTATCACAACATTTATATTTTGTATCACATCATCTCATCATCTCATGCCACAACTCTATATAGTAACTGAATAGTTTCTCGAATCCACCATAGCTCATACAATGTGTATCATACATCAGTTATTATACCTAAAATGGTCACAATATGTACATCGACTAAGGTACCTAATGCCATTATAGATTATACCCATTATTCCTATAATAAATATTTGGATATTATATCCTGAGATACATGGGTGTGAAATAACATGAATACAATATATCTCTTTGCTGGATATTTGGGAAAAACTTTCCACCATTCATACCCAAACATAATTATACAATGAAAAGTGATTGAGGTCGGAGGGGGTAGCCATCTTCCCTTTCTCAACACAAGAATGTTGGGAAAAACAAAAACCCATAGTCTAATAGGTATCAGTCTCCCTAACTGACATTGGTGTTGAAACATATGAAATCACAAAACATACATGATATAATATAACTCCCAAAAACACTATGATGATAACATATTCCTTGTCTAAACTGAAACCATCATATATATGACAACTGACTATTAAAACTAAGGACTATATATTTTATAAGAACACAAGAAACTAAAAGGGATATATTAAATTAATTCTTCCCTTTTCAATCATTTTCATTTTAATTAATTCAATAACCATTAATTAACATTAATCTGGATCAAATTCCATTAACCATCAAAGTGATGTACATACCCTCCATTCACAATCCTACTAAATCTGTGGTTTCTCAAGATTAACATTAACACATTCATTGTGTGAAGAACCAACCTCATGGGTTAAAACATTTATTATACATTATTACCATTCCATAATTCTAGGTTTTTTAGGAAATGTCTTAAGATTCCACCAAAGAGACATTAAACCAAGAACATCCACCAACATTAAGTAGTGAGGAATGGAAAATTGATAAATAAAGAACCTATCCATCTATTCTTTAATTATTTTTCTCAAAACGAATGTATTCATCTTTCATCTTATTAATGTGTAAGCCCATCTTAAATAAGTTCCATCAACTTTGTTACTATCCCCAACACAACCATATATCTCTCTATCACAGGTGTCAACTATTTCCACAATTGCAGACTTCTCTGCCCATATCTTATCATCCATCCCATTCTCACATCACATCACACATTAGGGATCATATTCATAGAACATCATAGAAGTTGGTAAAGATCAACATGATTCAACAGGGTAATCAAGGACCCATAAACAAGGCATATATCTTTCACATGAAACCAGGCTCACTCATCCCAAAACATAAGGAATTTATCCTCCACAAGAAAATCGGATATATCATCCCCAAGAAATTATTATTTTAAAAAACCCCATTTTTATTTTATAATGAATTAATATATTCATTATAATATGTTCCAACTATGGGAAACCTAAGACATCAGTCATAAAAATAAATTAAATAATTAAACATGTTTCCTAGAATTTTTATCTTTAAAAAGATTTAATGAATAAAAATTCCCATTTATCATTCCTTTTTATCTTTTAAAAATATTTAATAATTATATCTTTTGATTCTTTAAACAATTCCAACAATGTGTGGAATATAATATTCATTTAAACTTGCATTAATCATCAATTTAAATTACATGAAATTATAAGAATTAAGTCATTAAATAAGCCTATTCAAATTATTATCCAAACAACCCATTTACCAAATTTATTTTCATTAAAAATTTCATAAAATTATGCATGGTAACACATGAATAAAAAAAATACTAATAAGAGTGACATAAATAGCACATTATATCCAAAATCAAGAGGCAAACCATTATCATGACGGAACCATCAACATTAGTCGATATCTTGACATAAAAAAATAAAATCTTTAAACCATATTAATATTTATTAGTTCAATCACACCATAATAATGATGGCTAAATCATAATCAATTTATACTTTTTCAGATATAAAATAGAGATGAATAAAATACCCTACCTCAAACATATGATGTTCTTGAAATAGAAATGGAATGTTAATGTGGATTTTTGATCAATTATGTCACGACCCGACCCAACGGGGCTCGAGCCGCAACACCCCAAGCCCGCCTCCAATAGGCCAGGGGCTGGCGACCAGCGCCGAGTAGGCTATTACACACATTGGAGGCATTAGCCTAAGGTACCTGTACACACGCACCCACAAAACCTCCATGCAACAGTGCAGAGATATAGAAACTGAAAAGTAAATGCATGCATACACTATCCCACAACCAGAGAGCAATAGAAGTACAAGGGCGAAACAGGGCCCACCAAAAGAAAACTACAAGCGCGTCCAACCTGCTCTGAAGAAGGGGAACACTGCCACAAACACCCGCCGGAAAGCTCCCTCGGCACAGCTCCGGTAAACACCCCGGTCAACCAGCTCACTAAGCTCCGCCTGCTCCGGGTCCTCCTGGGACTCCGTCAAAAGGCTTGTGGTCTGCACGAGACACAAACCTGTGCGGGCAAAGCCCGTGCAGGGGTGAGTATAAACATACTCAGTAGGCACCCCAAAAACCCAAAACCCAAGGGAGCAACTGAAAGGCAACAATCCGCTCAACCCAGCCAGAGGGAACCCAAACTAGAGAGAAACTCCATCTCGTGACCATCCTCGGCTAAACATAACTAGTCAGCTCTGCTCAGCTCAGGTTTATGCCCATACATACACCTTGAACAATCCAGATATACATAGCTCACGCCACAAAACCACAAGAGGTACCGACCTCATCACCAGCAACTGTCCACAACCAGGAGAGTACACCACGAACACTGTCATACCAGATGACACACATCCGAGAGATACACTCCATTGGGTCCCAAACAAACATCTCAGACGCTCACCCGAGAGACCACGCTCGTCGGATAACATCACTGAGGAAACATCGCTGAACCACCATAACCACCAAACTCCTCGGATAGGGGATCACCTCTAGGGTCCGCTAGGGGATACCAAGACCCACTCCGGTATATGTAACTCACAGATAGGGGATCACTCCCAGGGTCCGCTGGGGGATACCACGACCCGATCTGGTATACGTAGTTCTCACAGATAGGGGATCATACCCAGGATTCATTGGGGGGTTCCACAACCCGATCTGACGCTCGACAGAAGCTCCACACTCAGATAGAGGATCATCGTCCATATAAAGATGGTCACGACGATACCGGAACCCTATCTGGTATAACTCGCGATGTAGGGGATCGAACCGACGATGCCGCAACCCTACCGAAACCACGTGCTGAGTAGGGGATCGCATAACCAACGATACCACAACCCTACCGACACCAAGCGCTGAGTAGGGGATCGTATAACCAATGATACCGCAACCCTACTATAAACATCATGCTGAGTAGGGGATCGTAACCCGATGATGCCACAACCCTACTGAGCACGGCCCACCGCGTAGGGGATCATATTTCCGATGATGCCACAAACCCTACGGGGTTAACCTGCTAGATAGGGGATCGCCGCCCGTAAATAAGCGGTCGCAGCGATACCAAGAACCCGATCTAGGTAAAGATGCTAGAGGATCCACTCCGGGCCCACCGGAGGGATACCACAACTCTAACAGTTTAAACATCCCATCAAGAGGATCACAAACCCATATGAAGGTTGTGATACCACACGAACCCTCGTAGGAACGAACCAAGGGAGAACCCTCAACCACTGCTGGTCCAAACGTCGCTAACCCGAGCGACTATCCACAATGCCACACCGCGCACCTCTGAAGCCAAAACCGAGGCCACCATCGCGATCCACGCGGAAAAACACGCAGGATAGGCTGTTTACTCACCCGCAACAGAGCACCGGTAAAAAGGCACTATTCGTCGTAGCTAGCTCGTGCAGGGCCCACACAACGATCCCGAAACGCATCGAGCGGATCACACCACGACGATCCCCTCGGAAAAACAAGCGGAATCGACTACTCGCTCGCCCAAAACGGACACCCGATGAAAATGGTACTATTCACCGAAGGCTGGCTCGGGTGGGGCCCACACCTGGATTCCGAAACACATTGAACGGATCGCACCATTGCGATCCTCTCGGAAAAACACATAGGATCGAATATTCATCCACCAAAATCGGACACATGGTGCAAAAGCTGCGTTTCTCCGTAAACGCCAAAACCCGGCCTCATGGGGCCCGCACCCCGTTCTCAGACCCAACACTCGGAAACCATCACAAAAATTCCGTCGTACCATCAGGGTCTCAACGCCACTGATGGCACGTCAATCGGACGCTCCGGGTAGAAGTTACAACGGCCCGAAGTCGTAAAATAATAAAATAATATTATTTTATACGACGTTTCTAGCTCCCGGGCCATGATCCCGAACCTTTAAACCCACGAACCCATACCAGATGGTTCGCCTCGTCGTCAGGGTCACGCCGCCGCAAACGGCGCGCGAATCCGACTCCCGGAGTGCAAGATACGGGGGTTTAAAATACCCCCCCCCCCCCCGTATGCGAAAAGAGGCCGGACCGGCCCCGACCGGCCGGTCCGGCCGGCCGCCGCCGGGAGCTCCACGGTGGTCCGTTTCGCGATCCGGAGGTGTCTACACGACCCTCGGGACCCGATCTACACTGCTAAGGCTTTAATTTGCAGAAAAACGCAGCAAAAACGGGATCGGGGGTTAAAACTCAAATCCGCCTACCTCGCGGGCGAAACGCCGACGTTCTGCCTAAGATCCGCGCTCCAAAGCTTCCGCTGCGCCCTCCTGGAACGTCCGCCGTCGAATTCTGAGCTCGTGGGCGCTCCGTTTTCTCTATTCGGCGGAGTGGCGGCGAAGAACGGCGAAGAACGGCAAAGAATGATTAAAGGGGGGGGGGGGGCGCTGATATTTATATCAGCCGCCCGCCGGCGCCAAACCCGCCTCGGACCCGACGCCCGATGTGAACAAAAGTAAGGTCACCCCTAGGGTAAACGCACCGTTCTGAACGCAACGGCGGTCTCATATTTTCCATCCGAGACTCCGTTCAGAAGTTATTTGAGCCGACGCTCGCACACTAACTTGCTACTTATTTACGGAAATGCCCCTGGTGACGTTTCTCACCGCAGGCCCGCGCCCGCAAGGTTTACACACCGCCTAGGGTAAACGGAACATTCCGGACGCAACCGTGCCCTCAGATTCCCATTCTGAGCTACCGTTTAGGAGATATCACACCCCCGCCACGTGCATAGTATTAAAAAATACTTAATATTTTTATAAAATTAATTCTGGGCACACCGGGCATCGGAATCGCACGCCGTCTTCGCGCCTAGCTCTGGAATTATTCGTAGAAATATTACAAAGTCTGACAGGGCCAAAAACCCGAGTCGCTACATCCTCCCCCCCCCCTTAGAACTTTTCGTCCCCGAAAAGCCCTAAGCACAAGGAAAGCGACTGGACTCTCAACTGGGTCTCACACACCAGCGAGCTCACCAACAAACAACCACTCAGGGTCTTACCAACGCCCTGAACAAAACTCGAGCAAGCAACAAAAGGAATGAGTACTTCTAAATAGTGTCTGACAAACTACTGCAGTAAGTAGAAAGGACACAAGGTGTACCTCTATCCATCTGCGGTGCCTCTGGGTCGACTGCCTCCAGGGCATGCAGCTGTCCTCGCCCTCGACCACCAGCTCCCTGAGCTTGGCGTGGACCACCTGGGGGTGGCGGTGGTGGAAACTGGTACTGTCTACCACCGCCTCCCGCTGCACCAGCTCCGACACCACGTCCAACGCCCTGCGGACCTCCTTGCTCGGGATGTTGCCTCTACCAGGGCGGCCCATCGACCGGCTCCCTCTCAGCAGCACGTCGGGTCGAACAATCTCTAGCAAGATGTCCCTGACCATCGCAAGCGTAACACCGCCTCTCCTACGGCTGACCAAAACTGGCCTGCGAGCCCTGTGAGCCAAGAGCCTCAGATCCTCCATCCTGGGGTCGCCTCCTGAAACGTCGGCCATGTCCAGACCCCTGAGTCTGTCATCGGCTACCAGATGCCGATACAACTGACGAAGTCTCAGCTCTCGAGTGCCCAGCACTAACAGGGGGAAACTGTTCAGCCAGAAAACTCTCCACCACCAACGCTCGCTCCAGCACTCCAGCATAGGTGGGCAGGCACAAGGAAACCACACCTGCTCGGATGTCCCTGCGTAAGCCCTACTCGAAGGTCCGAGCCCTAAAGAATAGGTCTCGAACCATATATAGGGAGTAGCGTGATAGGTCTGTAAACCTCGTTGAGTACTCCGACACAGTCATGCTCTCCTGTCGAAGCTGCAGAAGCTCCTGGATCCGCACTGACCTCAGCGTCACCGGATAGAACTCTTCCCTGAAGAGCCGCTCAAACTCTGCCCACGTGAGCGTCTCCTCGTCATGGGACTGCATCACCAAACTCCACAATCGCCCGGCAGAACCATGCAGAAGGCTCGCCGCTAGGACCACCATCTGATCTGGAGGTGTCCTCACTAGGCGGAAAACTCAGGTGACTGCCTCAAGCCAGTCATCAGCTGCCTGGGGGTCTGGATCACCCAAAAACCTCAGAGGTCGCTGCCTCTAGAACTCGTGCAGCGCACTCAGCCTGCGTGCAACCTCGTCCTGTACTGCCGGCACAACCAGCTTCTCGACAGGTGGTGGCTCAACTGGCAGACCACTTGGAGGTGCAACCTCAGAACCTGCGCCCTACTCCACAACCACTACATGGGGAAGGTGATCAGCACAATCCTGCTGCGGAACCCTCACTAGCAGTCGTCATGGAGGCATCCTGAAATACATTCAAGATGCACCACAGTCAAAGAGTATATCTGGAGAGCTGACTCAAGAAGGACAAGGTAAAACCAAAAACCCAGTCCTAGATGATGCATGTACCATTATGTCCCTGCGACCAGTGTACGAATGTCCCAAGTCAAAATCCAGGTTATCAGAGTCCTGGTGTATGGATACGTCGGCCGCCGCACCAACACTGGAGTCCTTGGCCTGAAGCCGAACTCGAAACATCCTAACACTACCGCTATGCAACCCAAAGCAAGCTCACAGCTAGACCAGCTACGCTCTGAGATCCCAAAGGTGGAACCTCCTCTGATACCACTATGTCACAACCCGACCCAATGGGGCTCGAGCCGCAACACCCCAAGCCCACCTCCAATAGGCCAGGGGATGGCGACCAGTGCCGAGTAGGCTATCACACACATGGGATGCATTAGCCTAAGGTACCTGTACACACGCACCCACAACACCTCCATGCAATAGTGCAGAGATATAGAAACTGAAAAGTAAATGCATGCATACACTATCCCACAACCAGAGAGCAACAGAAGTACAAGGGAAAAACAGGGCCCACCAAAAGAAAACTACATGCGCGTCCAACCTGCTCTGAAGAAGGGGAACACTGCCACAAACACCCACCGCAAAGCTCCCTCAGCACAGCTCTGGTAAACACCCCGGTCAACCCGCTCACTAAGCTCTGCCTGCTCCGGGTCCTCCTAGGACTCCGTCAAAAGGCCTGTGGTCTGCACAAGACACCAACATGTGCGGGAAAAGCCCGTGCAGGGGTGAGTATAAACATACTCAGTAGGCACCCCAAAAACCCAAAACCCAAGGGAGCAACAGAAAGGCAACAGTCCGCTCAACCCAGCCAGAGGGAACCCAAACGAGAGAGAAACTCCATCTCGTGACCATCCTCGGCTAAACACAACTATTCAGCTCTGCTCAGCTCAGGTGTATGCCCATACATACACCTTGAACAATCCAGATATACACAGCTCACGCCACAAAGCCACAAAAGGTACCGACCTCATCACCATCAACTGTCCACAACCAGGAGAGTACACGACGAACACTGTCATACCAGATGACACACATCTGAGAGATACACTCCATCGGGTCCCAAACAAACATCTCAGATGCTCACCCGAGAGACCACGCTCGTCAGATAACATCACTGAGGAAACATCGCTGAACCACCATAACCACCAAACTCCTCGGATAGGGGATCACCGCTAGGGTCCGCTAGGGGATACCAAGACCCACTCCGGTATACTTAACTCACAGATACGGGATCACTCCCAGGGTCCGCTGGGGGATACCACGACCCGATCTGGTATACGTAGTTCTCATAGATAGGGGATCACACCCAGGATCCGCTGGGGGATTCCACAACCAGATCCGACGCTCGACAGAAGCTCCACACTCAGATAGAGGATCATCGTCCATATAAAGATGGTCACGATGATACCGGAATCCTATCTGGTATAACTCGCGATGTAGGGGATCGAACCGACGATCCCGCAACCCTACCGAAACCACGCGCTGAGTAGGGGATCGCATAACCAACGATACCGCAACCCTACCGACACCAAGCGCTGAGTAGGGGATCATATAACCAATGATACCCCAACCCTACTATAAACATCATGCTGAGTAGGGGATCGTAACCCGACGATGCCACAACCCTACTGAGCACGGCCCACCTCGTAGGGGATCATATTTCCGATGATGCCACAAACCCTACGGGGTTAACCTGCTAGATAGGGGATCGCCGCCCGTAAATATGCGGTCACAGCGATACCAAGAACCCGATCTAGGTAAAGATTCTAGAGGATCCACTCTGGGCCCACTAGAGGGATACCACAACTCTAACAATTTAAACATCCCATTGAGAGGATCACAAACCCATACGAAGGTTGTGATACCACACGAACCCTCGTAGGAACGAATCAAGGGAGAACCCTCAACCACTGCTGGTCTTAACGTCGCTAACCCGAGCGACTCTCCACAACGCCACACCGCGCACCTCTAAAGCCAAAACAGAGGCCACCATCGCGATCCACGCGGAAAAACACGCCGGATAGGCTGTTTACTCGCCCGAAACAGAGAACCGATGAAAAAGGCACTATTCACCGTAGCTAACTCGTGTGGGGCCCACACAACGATCCTAAAACGCATCGAGCGGATCACACCACGACGATCCCCTCTGAAAAACAAGCGGAATCGACTACTCGCTCGCCCAAAACGGACACCCGGTGAAAAAGGTACTATTCACCGAAGGCCGGCTCGGGTGGGACCCACGCCTGGATTCCGAAACTCATCGAACGGATCGCATCATTGCGATCCTCTCGGAAAAACACACAGGATCGACTATTCATCCGCCAAAATCGGACTCCTGGTGCAAAAGCTGCGTTTCTCCGTAAACGCCAAAACCCGGCCTCATGGGGCCCGCACCCCGTTCTCAGACCCAACACCCGGAAACCATCACAAAAAGTCCGACGTACCATCAGGGTCTCAACGCCACTGAGGGCACGTCAATCAGACGCTCCGGGTAGAAGTTACAATGGCCTGAAGTCGTAAAATAATAAAATAATATTATTTTATACGCCGTTTCTAGCTCCCGGGCCATGATCACGAACCTTTAAATCCTCGAACCCATACCGGAGGGTTCGCCTCGTCGTCAGGGTCACGTCGCCGCAAACGGCGCACGAATCCGACTCCCGGAGTGGAAGATACGGGGGTTTAAAGACCCCCGTATGCGAAAAGAGGTCGGACCGGCCCCGACCAGCCGGTCCGGCCGGCCGCCGCCGCCGGTCCGCCCCGGCCGGCGGCCCTCCGCCGCGCGCCGCCGCGCCGGTGCCGCGCCGGTGGAACTTCCGCGGTCCGCCGGGAGCACCCCGATGGTCCATTTCGCGATCCGGAGGCGTCTACACGACCCTCGGGACCCGATCTACACTACTACGGCTTCAATTTGCAGAACAACGCAGCAAAATGGGATCGGGGGTTAAAACTCAAATCCGCCTACCTCGCGGGTGAAACGCCGACGTTCTGCCTTAGATCCGCGCTCCAAAGCTTCCTCTGCGCGCTCCTGGAACGTCCGACGTCGAATTCTGAGCTCGTGGGCGCTCCGTTTGCTCGATTCGGCGGAGTGGCGGCGAAGAACAGCGAAGAACGGTGAAGAACGATTAAAGGGGGGGGGCGCTGATATTTATATCAGCCGCCCACCGGCGCCAAACCCGCCTCGGACCCGACGCCCGATGCGAACAAAAGTAAGGTCACCCCTAGGGTAAACGCGTCATTCTGAACGCAACGGCGGTCTCAGATTTTCCATCCGAGACTCCGTTCAGAAGTTATTCGAGCCGACGCTCGCACACTAACTTGCTACTTATTTACGGAAATGCCCCTGGTGGCGTTTCTCACCGCAGGCCCGTGCCCGCAAAGTTTACACCCCGGCTAGGGTAAACGGCACGTTTCGGATGCAACCGTGCCCTCAGTTTCCCTTTCTGAGCTACCGTTTAGGAGATATCACACCCCCGCCACGTGCATAGTATAAAAAATACTTAATATTTTTATAAAATTAATTCTGGGCACACCGGGCCTCGGAATCGCACGCCGTCTTCGCGCCTAGCTCTGGAATTATTCGTAGAAATATTCCAAAGTCTGACAAGGCCAAAAACCCGAGTCGCTACAAATTATCATGTGAGGAAAATATGATCTCCCAAGGACATCATTAGATGAAAAAAATGACCCAAAATAATGATTTTGGAGTACCCAAGCATGTTAATGGGAACAGGATTTATGTACCCATGTTGGGTTATCTATATGGACTATCTTGAGAAGATTCACAAACATGTTTCATCATCGAGTCAGAAATACCCTCATGTTTGATCCGTGATAAAAAAATTATTTCAATAAGGGTAAAGATGAAACTGAGGTACATCTATATAATATTTTATTGTAGATACATTCACATATAACAAAGGGATTTAGAAACATCCAATATTTAATGAATATTACACTTTTGTTAATGGTTGAAAAATTTATGAAGATGTGTTATGTTTGAGGATTAAATGGAGTATGGTGATTGCCATATTTTATTCCTCTATGACTAAGTTTATAAATCTATATATGAAGAACTATCCCAAATATTACATTATGGTGAGTATTGATTTTAAGTGACTAAGATAATTCGATAATATTTTAAGGAAGATCCTACGTTGGTTTATTGTAGTGGAACTATTTTGATGTGAGATAAGGGGTGCATATATGTTCTTAGATCATATGGATTATCCCAATAAAACTAATGAATATTTGAAAATTTCATATGGTGTTTTCGAACCAGTTGAAGTGGGTCAAGATAACTAGAATAGGGTTAAATAATTTTTGAGTTGATTTGTGGAATCTGGAGATGAGTTATATAAATTATAGAGTTTCATATTACTAAAAATTTGACAAAGGACTCCATAATTATATGTTACTCTAAAATGATAAAGAATACATAACGGTATTTATATGTTGAATATTTCTTGAAATATTCCAAAAAAACATAATACATAATGGATCTTCATTATATGTTTAATGGTTCTCTAGTGCATGTGTAATGGTACATCAAGGGAAGATTGAGAATTTGGAAAATTATAGTTATTCCCTATGATATGTAATGGTTAACATCCAACATGTAAGAGTATAAAATCGTTAATTTAGCATCGATTTAATTTTCCAATTGATAATTTAACAAATTACTAAGCCACCCAATGATACATAAGGGTACTTAATATGTACATAATTGTTTATTTGGTTGATAATTTGGAAAAGTCTTAATCTCTACTGAAATATTTAAGGGTCCATTTGAGAAATACATAGGACATTAATATAGTATATGTAAAATTCATATTCTCATACATAATAATAATTCTAAATTAGAGATTGAGAAATTTCATTATAGATATATTTTAGAGTTTCATGGGAGATAAAAATGAGTTAAATAGATATTATAATACATACATAATATTTATTCTAAAATCTAACAAGGAGTTTTATATGTTTAATTTCCAGAATAAGAATTTAGAAGAATATATAATTCAGATGATTCTATATTAATATTAAATATTAAATAACAAGATACTTTGAATAACCATGATGAATAATTTAGATAATTTTTGTGGAATAATTTTGTGTTGTGATGTCGGTTTCCACACTTCAATGGTTTCAATATATAGTCATGTACATGTGGAGTGTTGAGAAGATAGGTTTTGTGAAGACAAGAAGGAAATGATAGTTGGTTTTTGTAGAAGGATTCTTGGTTTGTTTCATATCTTAAAAAATAATATAAGGGGTTCTTGTGTGTAACATAGTTGGTGTTGGGAAAATAGTTTTGAAAATACACCATTGTCTTAGATTCTTCTTGATAATAAATGTTGTCGGGGTGATAACAACCAACATACCCCAATAATTTCCTCTCACCACCACTATGGTGTTGTGATCCTAGTAGAACAACAAAATTTAATGACATGGGAATGAAATATGTACTCTTTGGGAAACACATTTCCTCTTCTTGTTTCTTTATTTTAGGTTATTATTGTGATTCAGAGTTAATGTTTTTTTATCATCTCTATTTCATCAATCAATATTTTTATATTGATTTTAAAATACCACATTTTCCTTAAATGGTTTTGTATATGTAATTTCATGGAAATAATATTTTAATTTATATATGTCCCAAATTCACTTGGGGGTGATTCTCATCAAATCCAATTCAAAATTCATTATCATCATTAATACCCATTTAGAATAGTATATGACCCCATTTTTTATCTAATTTGGAGAATCTAAATAGAACTAGATCCTTGACATTATTTTTTCAAGTATATTAATATGGTAAAAAAATTGAATCTTATCATATATGAATTTTCCCATTTATCTTGTTCCGTTATTTTACATTATTAATTCTCAACAACATTATGAAATGGAATTAAAAATTATTATTGTTTTAACCCATAAAAAGACATTAATTAGTGATTTGAGGGTATACTAGAAATAAATAATAATCATTCAATGTTATAAATATTCAAATGTAATAATTGTATAGTTATTTTCTTGGATATAGATCCTTTATTTGGAATAAATAATTTTTTTATCCTCCAATCATTTTACCTATTCATAAAATGGTAAAGTAAACATTAACTTGACGAGATGAGAACGAAAAAAATGTGGATAGGGAGTTTGTTGAAGAAGATTAAAAAATACAGTAGGTTTATTTGTCACCCCCCCCCCACCACTCCACTCCTCCATCCACAAAAATCACTCCACCCGCCCATCATTCACCGAACATGGATTCTAATTCCTTTTCCCCTCCAAACCCACCACCCTCTACTAAGCTCTTCTTCATGCTAGTGCCCATCCCCGACCACATCAACTACACACTTTATCTATCCAAGAATATTATCTATCACCACCCCTGCCTAACAATCACCATCTTCCTCATCAACCTCCCCAAAAACCCCATCACTAGAGCATATGCCAATACAGTCCACTCCTCTACCTCCCTCTCCCAACACTCCATTCGCATCATCCACATGTCACTAAAAGAAATATAATTTGAGCCTATAATAAAACCATATTTTGATCAACCTCATACCAACCATTTGGGGATTTAGTAATGATGACATGATCTCTCTAAACCACCAACTCATAATTCCCTATCTAGGAATCCTCCACCTATTACACCATAGATTACTTCACTATCATCTGAAAAAGAAAATATCTACTTACAACCAATCCCATATCAACATGAAATGCTAAGATACCTTTCATCACTCTCTAGGAATATCCATATTCATGTACAATATCACTATGTGACTTCCCACTCAGAACATAAGCTATAACATTACCCTTTCCGAGTGTAAATGAAATCTTGAATTCATAATCTTCCAAAAATTCCATCCATTAATACTAACACAAGTTCATTTAATGTTGGTATAGGACATAACATAAGATCTTATGATCCTTAAAACCCCTAAAATGATATCTAATGATGTATTGTCTCCCCAAATTCAAGAAAAACATGAATTTTGATAACTCAAGATCCGGGGTGCCATATTTACACACATATTGATGTAATTTTTGACACCCATTGAAAACAATTGGTCCTCATTTCATCATAACACATCATATCCCAAGACATAAAAATAATAATAAACCTCAAACTGAACTCTCCCTACTGGAAAACAAAAGAAATGAATGTTGACTAACCACTAATTTTGTTACTATAATACTTCCTTAAACTAGTCATTCCATAAGAACACATGATTATTTATTATAAAAAATAACATAGGAGTCACAACATTGAAGAAATCAGCTAAAACCTTTTGTAATATACCACAACACCAATGAAACTCCACACCTCTACAACTGTCTTGGGGGATAACCATGAAATAATATCATATTTCATCAAAGGGTCTATAGATACTCCTTGTTGTTACATTACATGCCCCATGAAATGAAATTTATGAGCCCAGAACTCACACTTCAATAACTTCCTCAATAACTATTTATGTTGATGAAATCCCAAAATTGGACGCATGTGATCTCCATGCCCCTCCTTAGATATAGATTATACCAGAATGTCATTGATTAAAACCACTATGAACCTATCCAAGAACTCATTAAACACTTCATTTATTAATACCATGAATGTAGTTGGAGCATTATTCTTACTAAATGAAATCACAATGAGCTTGTAATGATCATAATTTTATCATAATGTTTTCCTGTGAACAACATCCTCTTTCACCCACAACTGATGATATAATTATTATATATCAATATTCCAAAACCAAATTTATCCTTTCGGATGATAAAATAAGGAATCAATATATGGAATAGTATATAGGTTCTTCATTGTCACCTAATTCAAGTGAAAATATTCTATACAAATAAAAAAACTATCAGCATCCATCTTCATGAAAAGAACCGGTGCACCCTATAGTAACTCACACATCCTAAAAAAACCGTGTTAGAATACTCATCAATTTATACTCATAGCTCTTTCAACTAAAAAGTATCAATTATATTTAGACACATCAAGATTGGGGAAGTTTATAGATATAGATCTATCCCAAACTTGATCTCCCATTGAGGGGATCACACCATAACCTCCTTAAGAAAATATACAGGTACACTTTCATAACCATAGGAAACACTGTCAGCTAAATATCCAATGAAACCTACATCACCTTTTCTAACAATGAGGAAAAAAACATGCCTCTAACCCATATGAGGGTCTCTCTCACTAATAAACATGGAAGAATAGTCATCGGCCTCATAGAACACAATATGTCTCATGATGATATCCATGATATCCTACACCAAATATAGTTATCCCATGCTAAGTATGATATCATTTGGTTTTATAAAAAAACATAGGAATTATCCCAAATTAAGTTTCTTCCATAACACTAGATCATAGTCTTTGAATATTTCATATTTTTAAGATCTACCTCTAACATTTATAGTTATTTCCCAGGGAACTCGAAGTCTATCCAACTTAAGTCCAAAATCATGGGCCATGGTAGGTGATGTGATGGAGTCCGTATCCCCTAAATCAAATAATGAATGCAACCAAGAAGAAAATAAGAAAAAATTACCTAAAATGATTTCTAAATATCTAAGAGATAGAAACACAGAGCATGATGCTAACCATAACATGCTTCGTGAACTCTTTAACCCTAATGATGACCACCTACCTCAGCGGCCATTCTATACTCTCTGAGGATGACGAGCATCTTGGTGTTTTTAACTTTAGGACTGGTCCCCTCTCTACTTATCCCTTTATAGAGCATCCTATTACCGTTTCCTCATCTAAAACTACCTCAATTTTGGAACCTGAAGAAAAACTTCTTGTGCATAATGCCTACATAGAAATTTTGGTCACTCTCTCCACTAATAACCTCAACCTACCCACGAAAAAATTCACACTTAATTACTTGGAAAAATAATAGATCCACCACACTTAGTGAAATAAGATAAGGAGGTATTGGACCTACCCCCATATATCCAAAAACGTTTGTTTCTTGGAAACTAGGAACCCTAAACCAAATCTATACTTCATGAGGAATCATAGAAACTCCCCTCTCATGATGATCTCATTCTAACCAAAATCCTATCAATAACCTCTACCCTCACAAAAACCTTGAGATATGTCAACAACATAATGTGGGGGTCTTGACATTGGATCATTGGATACAATTAATCCTCAAAATTCCTCACCTTATCCTCCCCATCTACAAATATTTTTGATACATAAGGCATAAAGGTCCCAAAATTGATCTAGACTTTCACATGGAGGAACTCACCTATAAAAGGGTAAGAAACTCTTATAAATAGGTCTCTTTTGTGGTCATATAAATAAAATCAACTTAGAACTAGTCTATGAACTTCTCCCTTGAGACCTCCAGCATCTCCCAATACTTGAGGAACAAGTTCCACCACTTTATCACTATTCCACCAAGCAACATAACATCCAGTGAAACCGAGTTTTCATTCCATCCATAGATCAAACTAAAATCTATCAAAACCTCCTCCAACCATTCCTTTTTTACTGTGTCTAAAATGGAGACCACATTATTTTTTTCAACTCTCACACTGAAACTATCATATTTTCCTCATCCAAGATACATCATCATTGACCTCTACACTATAGTGATCTATTGGCCCATCCAACTGAACATCTTTGATGTGAACCTGAAAATGATTTCAACAAAGATCCATACCTAAAAAAGAAAAAATGGTTTGATACTCATCAACCTAGAATATAAATACATGAGATTCATTAATTAATCATTTTTTTCATTTTTTTCTCTTACATATCTCAAGGTATACCAATTTCAAACACATGTTTAATTAATAATGATGAATGATCCTTCCTAGGTCTCTACATCATAACTAGTATCAATTTTCTTAGTAAGATTAGAAAAATTGAAGTTCTATGTATTAGATCACATAGGGCCTTAAATAATCATGACCTATATGGTCTCCCTTGTTTTAATTGCTTACTTAAATTAACTTACAGTGTTTACCTACCAAACCATGTTGTCTTTACCTATACATAACTCTAAAATTCATACCATCCCTCAAATTGAAGATTTGATACAACTTTATGAAAACCACCTCCACTAAAAGGTACATATCCCATTCTAGAAATAACATAAGGGATATGGTTACCACTGAAAGATTGCCTCCAATAGGCTATAGGTTTTCGAAAAACAATGAGGGTATAATTAACATACAGATGGGAGGAATTACCCAATAAAGTATCAGACATAAGAGAGATATAAGACATATTCACCCATAAACACTTGTTCATAAAGATAACATAGATCTCAAGTATATACATAGAATGTCATACAAAAATTATGAAACTGAAAAAGATACTACAAGTACCAAAAATTTAAACAAGATAACAACCACAATGCCAAAACATAACCTATAAGAACATGATCTAGTAATATCCAACTTGATCTCAATCCTACTTTTATATACCTTACAAAATTTATATATACATGGGGTGGACATAATGTTATACTCGTTAGGATCCTCCTTGGATATTATCATGAAAAAAAGATATAGAAAGTATGTAAAATGTTAATGAACAAAAATTGAAACTAACTACGCACATAAACAGGTATACTAAGATCCCAACATCACTATGGCTATCTCTCACCTAGTATCTCATACAAATGATCATATATTATAGCAATGTAACAAAAAAAGTGTACTTAGTTTCCACAAGCCCACTGGTTTTATTCTCTACCCCCACATGAAAATCCTTGATCCATCTCTCTCCAATAGAATTTATCCCTAAGACACTTGATAAAAATATCACATCATGAATATCATGCATAATATTATATCATTCCAGGTATCTATGAAGTAACCAAGTGGTTTTGGGGACCCACCATCAACTATAAAATGTGTATCCTACATCAGTCAATATACCTCAAGTTGTCACAGGATGTACACCAACTATGGTGCCTCAATCCATTATAGCCTACACCCATTAAACATATAAAAACCATTTTTATACTATATCTGGATATAGATGTGTGTGAAATAACCAAATACCATTACATTCCCTACATGCATAATCCATAAAAATCCATTATTTATCAATATTAACATTAATGTTTTCATTATAGAAAGAAAAAAACCCACACGGGATAACAATTCTATTAAACATCATTATCATTCCATAATTATATGTACTCTAGGAAAAATTCTATGCTACCCTCAAAGGGAGATGAAACCAAGAACATCCATATTGCTTGTGTAGTAGGGAAAGAAAACTAAATAAATAATCAGCCCATCCATCTTACCTTTAAATATATTTTTCAACAATAAAGCTTCCAATTTTCATCCTAATGTTAGGTATGATCATAATCAACCTATTCCATCAACATTGGTATCATCCCTAACACCACCATGTATCTCTACATCATTGGAATAAACTATTACCAAAACCTCATAAATCCTTATAGATACATCATCATTCATCCTAGGCTCACGTCAAATTAAATTTTAGGTCTCTTATCCATTTTTTATTACTGAATTCCTCAAACATAATATATTGTAAATAGGGAAATCTAGGCAGGATAAATAAGGAAGTTACACTTCACATGAAAATTGGATCACTATTCCCTAAATACAAGGCATTCATCCTTCATAATAAAATTTTCTCTCTCATCCCCCAAGAATTATTATTATTGGATAACTATATTTTATTCCATCCTGAATTAACTGATTCATTACCACAGTTTAAAACAACGAGAAACCAAAGGAATTATTCATAACAACCTAATAAATAATAAAACATGATTCCTGTAATTTTTCATCTTTAATAATAACTAAAAATTAAAAAATACAATTTAACATACCTTTTTTTCTTTTCAACATTAACCAACATTTTAGATTCATGTTCTTTAACCAATTCAAACAACGCATGGAATAAAATATTTAATTAAACATGGTAAGCATCAATTTTAATTCCATAAAATTAAAAGAACAATTTTATTAAACATGCATCTTAATATTCATAACCAAAGAACATATTTATCAAATTTACATTGTTAAAAAATTTATAAAATTATTCATGCTAAAAAATTATAAAAAACAACCAAATAATCATAACATAAATAACAAAATATCTCAATAATCAAGAGGTAAAACGTTATCTTGATAGAAACATAAACATCATTTGATCACTGAGAATATAAAAAGTCAATTATTTAAGCATTTTTTTTATTTTTAAGGTCGGTTACACCATCATCAAAAGAGAAAAAACCATGATCAATTTGTGATTTAATATAAACAAGACAAGAAAATAAATCACCTAACTCAAACATATAACAATCTTGAAATTAAAATGGAATGCCAAAATAGATTTCTAATCAACTTTACTATAATGAAACTGTGATATTCCAAGGACTTCATTCCATGAATAACCATAAAACAATAAAGGAATATCTGTTACAATGAAGGAGATCAAACACCATAGGATGACAAGAATAAGGGGAGTAAAATGATATCAAATAGAGTAAAACCACTGGAAATAGAAAATAACGAACCTTGAATCTCGAAAAATTTCTCTCTAGAAGTTGACGATTAATACTGACCCAAAAGGCCTCCCAAGGCATTAGAAAAAAACTCTAGGAACCTAGGGTTTGAGTAGAATAAATGGGAGAAAAGTGGGCTCAGAGGCCTTGGGTGTATTTATAGGAATTCCGAAATTTATAAAACCACGACATAACCCATTGGACCACGCCGCTGATCTACTAGACACATGGTACACTACGTCACAGCCTAAGTGACCATGCCACATCACCTTTGGTCAAAGAGCATGTCCGAGGAACCATATTAGATACATTAAGATCTTATTTTACTAAGGGGAGGGAATATAGAATAGTCTACATCCATGGTGAAGATATTTTTTGGAGTGTACTAATTGAGGGTGAGTTTGATAAAGCTTCTATAATATATTATTAAAAAAAATGTGGTATTATGGAATCATTTCATTGGAAGTGTTATTGAATAGGGATGATTACATATTATCTCATCATTACATTGAAAAATTAAATTATATTATAAAAGTTGAGATGTTAAATTTATTATTTTCATTAGATACATGAAAAACCAAGAAGTTCAATGGTGGATTTCTAAAAATAAACCTACTAACTGTTTTTGAATATTTTTAATATGTTATTGTGTTGAGTGTAAAAAACTAGGATGAAAATATCATGATAATATATTTAACAACTGGATCACCCTTTAAATATATATTGAACCGACCTTTACAATGAAATTTTGATTTGGTATCATAATCTTATTTGATAATGGATAAAATTTTTGTTTAAATTATTCACTTTTATTTTATACCCAGAGCATAGATCATATAAACGTAGAGTGGAATAATTGATCAAATGGTGTTTTAAGTAAATTTATATCATTATATCTCAAGATTATATGTATTTAATTATATTAATGGGTTGGGAGAATGGAAGGGAACATATTGAAATGAATTATAAATATTATTATTGATAAGAAATCTAAAGTTGGAGATTGTTAAATTCATGTGGTCATGAGTTATATATATCTTCCAAAAGAATAATGTCAATATGTGTTGACAATAAAATATTTGATGGTGTTTGGAATAACCAAGCTTGATAATGGGTAGGAGACTTATGTACCCATATCAGGTTATCTACAAGCAATAATTTGAGTAGGGTGGAGAACACATTTTATCTTGGATTCAGAGGTTCCCTCATGTTTGTTCCATGGTAAAAAAATATTTAAATAAAGTTAAAGAAGAAACTGAGGTACATCCATTTGGAATGTTTTGTAGATACATTCACAAATAACAAATGGATAGAGAAACTTCCAACATTGCATGAATATTCCACTTTTGATAACATTGGAAAATTTAAATATATTTGTTAAGTGTGGGGACATATAGAGTATGGTGATTGTAATATTTTATTTCATTGTGAATAGGTTGAGAAATATATCTATGAGGATATATCCTAGATATTATCATATGGTGATTATTTATGTTAAGTGAGTATGATACTTCAATAATAATTTAAGGAAGATCTAAAGTTGGTTTCTTGAAGTGAAATGCCATTGAAGTGACCTTAGGGGTGCATATATGTTGTAACATATTTTGATAATTCTTATATAAGTAAAGATTATTTCATGATATAATATATTTAATTTGAAATATTTTAAGAGGCCTAAGATACCTATAGAACTTTTGAATAAGTTTTGAGTTGAGTTGAGGGATTTAGAGATTAGTTTTTTAAATTATTGTGTTACTTATTTCTCAAAAATTGAAAAAGGAATCCATACATATAAGTAACTCTGAAATGATGAATAATGTAGAAGAGTCATTCTATATTGAATATTTCTAGAGAAATTATATTGTACTTAATATGTAACGGTTATTCAATACATGATTAAGGGATATCTAGTGAATGTGTAAATATACATGGAGGGATTATTGAGAATTTGGAAGTGTATAGTGTTCCCATGCGATATGTGGGGGTTAACATCCAATATGTAATGGTTTCCAACCCACTATTAAGAATTGATTTAATTTTTAGATTATAATTTGACAAAGTATCGAACCATCCTATGATACGTAAGGGTACTTAAGACGTAAATAAGGTTTGATTTGGTTGATAACTTAGAAAAGTATTGAGATACACTGAAATTTGTAAGGGTCTATTCAAGGAATAAATTAGAGTTTCTTAGACTATAAAAAAGATTTATATGTTCATATGTAACATAAATTCTTATTTTCAGATTGAGAAATTTTAAAATTGATATATTTAAGGGTAATATGGGTGATACATAAGAGTTAAACAGATTTCAAAATATATACCTAACTGTTGTTCTAAATGATAACAATAAATTTTATAATTTTAATTTCAAGAATAATAATTCAAAAGAAGAAATAATTTAGAAGATTATATATTGATATTAAATTTTAAATATCATAATGCTTTGAATAACCATGATGAGTAATGGATATATTAATTATTGAAGACGGTTGTGTTGTGATGAGGGTTTCCATGATGCAAGGGTTTCTTTATATGGTCATGCAGACATGTAGTGGAAAAAAGATTGATTTCATGAAGGTAAGAAGGAAACGATATTTGGTATTTATAGAAGGGGACTTGTTTGGTTCTAGATCTTTAAAAATAGTAAATTGAGGATTTTTTGTAACATAGTTGGTGTTGGGACAATAGGTTTAGAGATATATCATTGTCTTAACTTCTTTTTGAAGATAATTTTTTTTTGTGGGAGGATAACAACCAACATACACCAGGAATTTCCTCTGACCACCATTTTGGTGAAGTGATCCTAGTTAAACAACAATGTGGAATGACATGGAAATGAAATAATAACTCTCCCAGAAACACAATTACACTTCTTGTTTATTTATTTTACATTATTGTTGTGATTCATTTTTAATGTTTTTTCATCATCTCCATGTCATCAATCAAAATATTATTTTCATTTCCAAATAAAAAAAATTAAAATGGTTTTGTAAGTTTATTTTCATCAAAATATTATTATTATTTATAGATTTTCCAAATTCTCATCATATATGATTCTCATTGACTCCAATTTAAAAATTGGTATCTCTGTTATTATTCATTCAGTATATGAGTTAGTCTTAGTTGTTGAACTAATTTGTAGAATTTGAATGGAACTAGATCATTGACCTCATTTCGTTACTGTATATTAATATGGTAACCAAATAGAAACTTATCATCTATGAATTATATCATTTATATTATTTATTTATTTTACATTATTAATTATCAACAACAATAGGAATTGGATTTTGAATTAATTATTGTTTTTAATCATCATAATACATTATTTATTAATTTTATGGTAGACTAGACATAACTACTGATCTTTATTAGTAATAAATAATCACACATAATCATTTTATTGTTTTTTTTCTAAGATCCACATCCCTCATTTGGAATAAATAAGTTTTGATCCACCTATCATTTTATCTAACCATAAAATGAGGAAGAAATCATTAACTTGATAGGATAAGGATAAAAAAAGTAGATAGAAAATTTGGGTAGAGGATTATCATAACTATGAAGAGACTCCATCTCCCCTCACTCAAATCCCACATCCTTATAAACCACTCCACCCTCCCATCATTTTCTGATCATTGATTGTGTTTCCTAATCCCCTTGAGACCTCATGCCCATCGTTGAGCTCATCTTGGTGTTTGCACCCCTCACATAGAACATAATCTCCAAAAATAAGCTAGATATGATTCTTTTCCATCACCACCCAAACCTAACCATCATCTTATTACTCATAAACCACCATAAAGACCCATTTTCCTCTACACATTCAAATTTTTTCTCATCCTCTACCTCCCTCACCCAACATCGCATGGGGAAATATTGTCGCACCCGGTGATGGGGGTCTTTGTGTCCCACTCTTTGAGGAACTCTTGATTGAGAGCATATATTTCGGAGTTATTGTGGACCCATTGAACCTTTATTATGAATTTAATGTGAATTAATTTTTAGTGTAAAGGGATCTTGAGGTGGAGACAGAGATTAAGTTAGAGTATAGAAAAGATCCAAATTAGGCAGCAGGTAACCTGGTCGTGAGTGGGAAGAGGTGGAGTGAGGGGTTATGCATGTAATGGAACATAATGGTGAGGTGGGAAAAAGGTTAATGAGATCTAGTAGATATTTATGGAAGCATTAAAGGAAGTTTTATCATCAAACATGTGGTTGTGGAACATATATTTTGGGAATATCTCATATTTCCACAATAATAACACCTAATTCAAAGTGAATTATAGTGATTCATTATCATATAAGTGGTTGTCCCTTGGATTCTATGAACCTTGTGATTGTGATTTTTAAAAAAATAAATTTTCATCCATAGAGTGGGAATTTTCATTATAACATCAATCATCACATTTTTTCTATTTTCCATCAAGCCCCATACCGACTTCTTCTTTGTCATATTATTGTTGCTTAAATTTTTCTGGACATCTATGGTCCACTTCAATCTTTTATGTCGCATGTTTGATCTTCATTCCCAATTTCATACCATAATTGAAGAGTTTATTCATCTTTATATAGAAATAACATATCTTTTTATCCACTAAGAAGGTAGTGGTTCCCCTTGATTTTATTTCCCTATAAGAAAACCATAATTTCTTTTCCCCTGATGATTCTTTACATCATGGTAAATCTTATCACCTGACCATGTCACACAATTAACTAACACTTGGAAATTTGTGACTAAGACCTTTAGTTACCAAGGCATTAGTAAGTCTCATACCCTTTTTCTAATTTTTTTTATTTTCTAGAAACAATTGTCTTGAGGAATTCATCATTTCCAAATTTGACAACAACTTCCATATCATATTTGATGCATGTAACAAGATACTTATTTCTCATCATATGGGATGTTAATACACTATAAAATAACTATAACTAGGATGATATGATACTTTAAGGCAAATATCTTCAACCACTACCTGATCTTGTCATTTCTTTTTTATTCACGTCATTGACTTCACACCTATTGTGGAATGATTTTCTTGGCCTTTGTTAGAGTATGATGGTCCAAATTTATATTAAATAGTTTAAAATAGATTTTTAATTTTCAAATAATTATTGGATTTTTTGAGTTATTGATTATGAAAAAAATGGTTCCACTTCAGCACATTCCTCTACATTGTTCATGATAAATATTTGGCCATGTATTTGAATCCCCCACATAAGAAACAGTAACAATAAAAATCATTCTTGAAATATTAAACTACATTGGGTCATGTTTGTTTCTCTTGTTCACTTATGTACATCTTTTCTATGAAACATACATTTTGGGAATGCCATCTCTTTCCACAGAAGTAACACCTAATACAAGGTGACTTCTAGTGAGTAATATTTGTAGGGCTGGTTTTTCCTTGGATTCTCTGAACTTTATAACTCAAATTCGTAACCAAAACAATTTTCAACCTCAGAGTGGTGTAATGATTGAAATAAAACATCAATAGTTTTTGTTTGAGGTCAATACCTATACAAGACTGTTCATTTAGATGTGATTTTTTCTTCTTCTTTTCTGGACTTCTACGCACCACTTCAATCTTTTCTATTTCCTATGTGATCTAATTTCCCAATTTGATTTTGGGAGTCAAAAGTATCTCCTGATCTTCTAATTTTCATTATAGGTCGATGAATTCCCCTCCACATTCCTCGATACACCTTATTGGACCTTTTTTTGTTCTACTCAAACTATAAATCACTTTTTTATTGTTATTTAACTTTAATCATTACTCAATGACCATTTCTGATATCATTATAATTGAAGACATAATCTTTTAAATGTATTCCTTCATCTAATAGTTCTCTTCTTCTTGATACCATATATAATATTTTTAATCATGAAACTCTCTATTAGATTTATTCATTTTGTCTCTCCAAAAATATATATCCTCAAGATCTATTTCTAATTCATCCTAGAGATAAATAATTCCTTTGAATTATCCTTAATCATGGTCACTTTCCTCCATTGTCCAAGAGTTACCTACAACTACACCATATAATTTTCCACATGATACAGATTTTTCTCTATTTAATCATATTTATATTCTTTAAAATTATCTTTATATTAGGAAAGAAGGTTTTTATTCTTGAATAAATTCCACTTTACATGTTTCTTACCATTCTCATAGGATGAAGACTTATTTTTGGGAATTTCAACTTCATCATCATAATCAAATTGGATGTTATTGGAGAACCTTGCTGCAAGATGTATAATATTTCCATATCAAAATCCTGGTAGATGAATTTTCCCCATCAAAATTCCTTTTATTCTTAGTAGATTTGAAGACAATTATGGTGTCACATCATCCTCTACTTATTATTCATGGTTACCCTGTACATTGATCTTATACATGGCCTTGAATACCACCTCTTTGGAATTCCCTTTTTCCACAGACTCATTATCATCATTTCTCATCTCATGTGTGATAAGAGTACTAGGAAAATTATCCAATTTTATCTATTTAGGATATTTATCTTCAAGTGTAGATACTTTTGGACTGAACCATGTTGGAAGTATTCTCAAGATTCACTTAAAGATATTAATAACTTCAATAATTTCACTAAGATCATGCATATCTTCCATAACAACATTCACCAATTCAGATAATGATAATATAGAGTTATTGGGGTGCATTATTATCTCCTCATATTTCTTCCATGGAACCTTTAATTTTTCTTCTCTGCCTTTTGAATCACCTTCATAAATATTTAAAAAAATCTTATGGGGTATGTATTGACTTACATGACATCAAATTCATATATTTTGTCTTAGATAAAAATCCTCGTAAGGAATTAATTCCAGTAGAATCAGTATCTAACTCTCTTAACTATTAATATGATACAACTTCTTTGTTAACTCTAGAATAAATACCATGCATCGTAACTATAAATACATCCATACATAATGCTCAGAAATAGTGCTGCATCTAATACTTCCACAATAAAAGATTTCATCCATCAAAGAATGGGATATATTTTTGATTAATAACCTCTATTGAAACCACTAAGAGATAATAATTACTATCAAACATTCCCTATAATACCAATTTTCATCTCAACTAGGTTAAATATCCTAAGATGGGGTTAATTATGTTATGACAAATTTGTTATATTATCCCTTTTGGATCATTCTTCGTCATTATAAAAAATTCTCTTATATCTCCTTCCCATATCAAAAAATAAATACATATTAGAACATTCACAGAACATAGAAAGTTAAATTGATTCACCCTAAGTGGGATATGTCCAAGGATCATAAAATTGTAAAGTGAAGATGCACCAAATACACTAAAGTGAATTGTTTTTACAATTTTCAAGTTAGACTCACGAGCCCTGCTATTTTACAACAAATCACTACTTGAAAACTCATTGCTCTCTCAATTTAGGTGTTCTCAGTAACCCTTCAAAATATTATTCTTTTGATTTTTGTAATATAATATTGTATATATCTAATTTGGTGAATCATGAATCTATAATTTCATCAAATTGATGAATACCTCTTTAGCATAGAAATTTTTGGCAAATCCTTATAGGTTCTCACAACTTTGGCTTTCACACAAGCTTTACAAGAATTGCACACAACTTTATCAACATTCATGAAACTCTTATGTTTTACATGAAATCATTAACATTATTAAAACTTTTAATCTGGTAAAAATACACCCAATTTCCACAAAAATTCTGGATTATCTCTAAACTCACTTGGTCTTATAAACACAAGTCCCTTTTTTATGTGAAACTAATGTTTGAGTTTTTTCCTCATGTAATAACTATCTTTGCACAACTATTACATGGTTCAAATCCCTAATATTATCTAGTGGTTGATCAACTCAAATAAAGGTTTTTTCCTCCTATTTATAGATGTGGTTGAACCATCACAAAATAACCTTTGTGACTTTGTTTATGTGTGAAACATTCCATGTGCACTGAACATCAAATATTTAAAATCACCTTTAGAACACAACCCACCTACTTCACACAAATGCATCCCTATTTCATGGGATCACAAAACAATTACAATGTCATGAAGCTATGATTTTTATTATGTTTTAGAACATGTTTAAAATAGAATCATTTTTTGTATGTTGATGTGATGACCCTGAATCATCACTTGCACGTATCTTTTCAAAACACATTCACCCTCTAGCGCAATATTTATACTTATATGAAAATAATTCCTTTTTCAAAAATTCTTTTTCCTTCCTCTGAATTTTTTTTGCAAAAAATTGGAAAATCATTGTTAAATTGTTCCACCATGTCATCCAACTTTGTCAACAAACACAATCAACCAAAAGCACAAAAAAGTCACCTTGTGGGATTTTTTTCCAACAGTTATGTCTTATTTTATTGTTATTCTCTCAAGGATAACATTATTTGATTAATATATGATTCATTTCTTATTAACTACCAAGATTTAGGACAATATTCAATTTTATACTCTATGACATGCAACGTATGGTTTTCAAATTGCAGGATCATGTTCTAATACACTTTTGATCATGATATTCTTAAGTGATCATTGATGTATGCTTTATTTAGCTTTACTGGCATTTGATCTCACCCTTTATTATGTTTCATTTACCAGAGATATGAAGAAAAATTTTAAGTATGACATTTTTAATAAGGGTGATAGTCATAAAGAGATAAGTGAGAGGCGATACATATCTATTATGAACAAGTTTTTTTGCATCCAAGTTTTCGAAGACACTAGACCTATACAATTCTTATGTGGAGAATAATGTTAGGTATCGAATATTCCTCTAGTAAGAAGTAATATTTATTCATGAAAAGTAGGGGTCATTATAGTTTCACTCTTATACATAGGTTATAGTCTCCACACCATACCATCATACAACCTCATTGCTAATCGGCAGCCTCTAACCGAAGTGATGTGCATTTGAGGCATTGTGGACTACTAGATCGGTTACTTATCAATGAACCGGTCTGGGGATATCTCAAAACCATTCCATGTAATTTATTAGAATCCTGAAAAATAAAAATCATCCAAAGAGGAAGTATGGAGAGATAGGTAGCCAACCCCCACTTTTCTAGATAAAGCACAACCCACCATGGTAGTGAATAGTCCGACCCAAAATACAACTACTCATAGTTCAATAGTCATGAAAGACATAAATTTCATCAAAATATTAAACCATAATATGTATAATCTATAATTAACATTTAAATTTAATCTCATAACATATAAAAAGGCCAAAATTTTAGCTGTAAAAAAACTAACACTACCACAGATCGGGGAAAGGGATGCGCCTTCTTTTATCAATGCTATGAAGAAAACACTAATAAAAGATTCACCATTATTAGCGCTAGCTAAAATAAATGATAAATGATAAATTTATCAGTTCTAAAAAAGGTGTGGTAATTGTTTTTAAAAGAAAATATTATTAATATATATATATATATATAATAATAATATTTATACTCAAAAATAATATTTATTTATATACATTAATTAAAAATGCATGTTTATAAATAACATAAATATGATATATTAATATTTATTTTTTAGTAATTAAATACATATATATATATATATATAATGTTTATAAAAAAGTATTTATAATATTTTAATATATATATACATAAATAATTATAAAACAAAAAAATAAATAATGATTGTATTTATTCTATTTATAATTATATATAAATACATTTTAACTATATTTTTTTATATTGATAAATATAAATATATAAATATATGTCTCCATTAAATTTGGTCAATATTAATATATATATCTTGAGATAATGATGATATTTATAGACATGATTTCTATTATTTATGTTCATATATTGATGCGTGAGTATAATTGACTCTATATGATCATATGTTTATTTGTAGACACGGATTTTAGTTGTTATGTTCCAAATGTTAAGGATACCTATATTATGATGATACAAGAATATATAATTTATTCATCATGAGTGTTCATTTTCACATTGACACCCTTATTATTCATGCTTTCCATTTATGTGATGACTCAATTTTTATGATCTATACATTACTAGGAATATGATTCATTAATGTTATACACATGAACTTATTATGTTCTCATAAACACTACTAAAATTACAATAAATATATTTAAATACTATATTTATTTAATATATAAATAGTTCTAAATTTTCATTTTATATAAATACTATTTAAATAAATTTATTTATAATTATATTTATACGTATATATTTGAATAAATTTAAATTACAACAAATAAATTTATAATAATTTCATAAATTTATATATTTAAATTTAAAGAATTATATTTCTTCTCTTAGTAGTGGAGATATTCTCTCTCTTCCTTTATATGGTGATCAATTTGATGATTACTCCAAATAGTAATCGCCTTGGAATACTGAACCAATTATGATTTGGTAGGGCACAAGGAGGTATTTTCTCTTTGTTACCCACATAAGAGATCTAAGATGATTAAATATTTTTTGGAAAAGAAAGAGAATGGAGGTGATTTATGTAGGTTTTCTCTGTTAGATGGAAGAGATGGTGTTTGAAAGGTGACGAGTTTTGTAAGCAACGTGCAACATTTGGGGTGCACATGATGGATTGTTGATCTAGGGCTTCGTGAGGGAATTGATGGGTTGTGAGACATGGGTTGCATTGGCCTCAAAAGATTACTTTAGCATCTAGGTTCCAGTTGTGGTCATCCTCCTCTGCACCCTACTTGGCTTTCCCCTCAATATAAATATCATTATTACCCCTCACTCTGACAACCAATGGATAGACTATGGGTCTGGCGATTGGGACATTTTGGCATGAATCTTTTAGGTGACACGCCTACCAGAATTGGTGGAAGAGGGATAAAATATGTCACTGGCTTTTATCTAAATGATTTTGGATCTGGGGTTCAACTGCACGATCTATATCTTCAATTTTCCATAGCGTAGAGATGGTGAATTTGAGATCTTGATGGATCCAACTGATGCAAGGTTGTTTCACAGCGGTGATGGTGATAGAGACGGTGACTACCTAAGGTGATTACAACTTTCATGCTCTTATCGAGTGAATCATGGCCTTAGGATGTGACCATGATGGTGTGATTAAGACAAGGGATTGCCTTGGGATGCATACTAGCAAAGAACATGGATCCAGTGCTGGTTACAAGAAGGTGGACGGTTGGTTTTTTGTCAGTAGGAATCCTTGGACCAGCCTTTGTGGGATGGTTGTTTTTCTTTCTTTGGTATAATTTTTGGTTGTTGCATGGTGTTGTTTGTGTAGCTGTGGGATAAACTATGGTGGTATGGGACACCGACAGGTGTGACGATCTCAAGTACCATGAGTTTTTTTAGTATGGGATGCGGATGTTGAGAAACTCCCGCTAATGATGTGTTGATAGACACCTCTAGTGAAAAACATCGAGGATGATAGTAATTTTGTAATAGATGGTGTTGAAGATCACAAAAAACATCCTCAGATGAGCATTTTGTTGTCTAATGACCTAGGGCGGTGTTTTCGACCAGCCTCAATGTTGTGGTTAGGTGCATGAGGTCTTCATGATTGGCAGCTGTCAGCTGGTGTTAGTACAAGTGTTTTTAGATCATTGGTGCTTTTTGATGTGGGTTTTCAAGCCAAACAAATTAGTGGGTCAACAGACCATGATTTTTGGGTCTTCGGGTCGGTGCATTTTGGTGGTGGTGTTTATCCACTCTCTTGTTTTGGTGTTTCTTTATGTGCTACATGCTTTATTCTTCGTGTTTACTGTTTTATTTTCATTAATAAGTTTAAGGTTCAAGTTCACTCGGTACCAGAACCTTTCCTATATATAAATATATATAATAAGATTTATATTTTTATAATTGTATTTATTCATAATTATAATTATAAATATATTTATTGGAAAATAATTACAAAATAATAATAAATATATTTATTATATTTATAATTTTATAATTATATATAATTATATATTATATTTATAAATATATACAAATATTTATAAAGATATACATATATTTATAAATATATACAAATATTTATAAATACATACATATATTAATAAATATATACAAATTTTAATAAATAAATATAATTATTTATAATTATAATAATAAATAAATATAGATATATTTAAATAATTATATAATTATAATCAATATATTTATTTTATATAATTATAAAAGTGTCAATATAATAAATATATTTATTATTATTTTATTATTATAAGTAAATATATATTTATTTATAGTTATAATTATAAATATTTATATTTATATTTAAATTTATTTAAATAATTATAAATATAAATAATATATTTATTATAATTATTTAATTATTTATATAAATTTATATTTTTTGTAATTATATCTATAAAAAATACACACTTATTTAAATGATTATAAAATCATAATAAATATATTTATTATAATTTTATAATTATTTAAATATATATATATATATATATATTTGTTTATTTGTATAATTATAAATATAATAAATATATATATTATAAATAAATATTTATTTATTTATAATTTTATAATTTTAGAAATATATTAATTAAATAAATAATTTTAAATAAATATTTACTTATTTATAGTTATAATTAAAAAAATATACATATATTTATTATATATATAATTTTATAAATATATTTAATAATATAAATAAATTATGAATATTGTATGTTTATGAAAACATTTTTAATGCTCATAAAGGTAACCTTTTATCAATGCTAAAAAAAATTGATAATACTATTATTTATCAGCGCTATACTTTTAGCAATTATAAAAACATGTTTTATCAGCTCTTTTTTAGCATAGATAATGGGGTATCTTTATCAACGCTAATAAATATCATTTTTATCAAAGCTTTCAATTTTAGATCTGATAAAACTGCACTTTATCAGTGATTTCATTGTCCTTTCTTTTAGAAGAACCCTAACTAGATGTCTTCTCTCACACACCTTCAACCTCTCATGGAAGATGACATTCACCGCAACACGACTCTCGCCGAACCTCGATGTCTCCCATCCACTACTCTCAACAAACCACACTATTGTCGCATTTCCACCACGCCTCCACTCTCAAAGAATCCTATTCCAGCCATCATTACTACTCTTGTTGATCCCCAATGCTGCCTCACCGAACCCCATAACTGGTACATCTCTGTTGTGACTTTGAAGAACATTTTCTAGGAATCAAGACCCTCAAAACTAAACGTATGCTATTCGAATCATGTTTTTATGTATTTCTCAACAGATTATCTTAATGGTTTTCTTTTTCTTCCTAAGAAATAGTGTGTGTGGTACGCTTTTCTGATCATATGCTCACACCACTATTTTCCAACACTTGATTTCTCCAATGTAGCACTCATCAAATACATTTTAGGGTTTTTTTCATGAAATCCATTTATTAGTTATCCTATTAATCAATTTTGAAATTTTAGATTGTATACCACACCGTTGAGAACTAGAATATAATGTTAGTTAATATATTATTTAATACATTGTTTATAAGTCATGAATTTTTAAAATAATGGATTCCATATATAGTGAATGACTTCGGTAAGGTTTTGTAAACTATGTATTTCAAAATTCCTCCCCTATTTTCCTTTTCTTGATCCAAAATCACTTTTGTGGTTCATGATTCTCTAGTTATGATGGTATTTCCATATAAACTTGAAATATGATATGATTTTATTTGATTATGTATATGCCACATTTTGTAAACCACATTTCTATTTTATACCACATGTTTATGTAATGCTCTAAGGATCAAAATTATTGTCACGTGTCTTTAAATTTTTATTCCATTGTATATTTTTAATAATATCAGTCTATATGTCCATATTTATTGATTTATAGAAATATATTTTGATTCAATCTTAATTTTAATATGATATATCTTCCCTTCTTTTTTCTCATTTAATTTTGATCTAGCCATTTATATGTCCTCCCTTTCTATGAATTTAATATCCCTCCTCCTTTTATTTCCCCTCTTCAGATGGAATCATACATAAGATTAATTCTAGAATGAATACATATCTAGAGACATATTTGGGAGATAAATTTTTTTATTACACATGATTCCCACTTTTGGTTTTAGAAAAAGTTGGATCTAAAAGGAACCAATATAACAATGGGTGTTATGGAAAATGATGTGACTATCCCAACATGAAACCAAATGGTAATAGAGATGGATTGAAAAAATATCGTGATAATATATACTGAACATTATCAAGAAATGATTAATAATATGAACTATTTGAAACTTCCAATAATTCTATAGATGAAAAAACTCACCGTGGATTCATTCATGTGGAAATACTCTCTAACCATTTCGGTGCCTCTGATCAACTAGTTTTTGAATAAATGGATAGCTATTTAGAATTTTTATGGTGAATTATATAGATAGTGGGTGTTGATTATGAATATGAGGAAAAATGAAAAAGTTTATTGTATTAAATGTGTGGTTTTAAAGGAAATATTCTTCCCCAAATATTTTCCCCTAACTACTTAGAACAAACTAAAGAGAGATATTTTTTAAAAAAAGTATTAATAATCCAATGGAGCCTATAAATGAAACCTCATGAGACTCGCAAGGTACACCTAGAGTTTTTATGTTAACCATAAAATTAAGATATATCATTTCTTAAAGGGACTAAAATCGAATATTTGATACTTTTCTAATTTTATATATCATAATTTCAAACTTTTATAAATTTTTTAAACTATATAATTCAATAAATTATTAATACTTTAATAACATATATGTTCTTTTTTTATATTTTATAAATTTATATACACTTATAATTATGTACATTTCATTAAAATATATATTCTTTTATAAATTTTATATAATTCAATACTTCTATATACATTTATAAATTTATATACTAATATAAATATATACACTCCTATAAATCATATTTTTTTACCTGTAATATTTTTTCAATTTATCAATATTTTAATACTTTTATACTTTCAAATATCTGATATCAATGTTTAAAATATTTTTTAAAAATATAATAATTTAATTTTCTTCGTTTGGGAAACCATTATTATATTCAATATCCATAATTTTTTTTATGAAAAGGGTTTTCAAATAATATATATTTTTCCATTTTTATATTCAATAGTTGTATATCATCAGTTTTTTATAATGTAAATATGATTTCATGCTTCATTTAAACTCATAAAAATGGTCTGTGATCATTAAAAATATAAAGTGAAAAATAGTTTTTAAAACAGAAATCTCTTCCAATATATTTATAAATTTAATTCCATATGTTATTAGTTTTTTATCATGTGGGATGACAAAATATTTCACAGTATTTACATTTTATTTCAAGAAATTAACGAGATACATATTCAATTGAACATATTTTTTGTACTTATTTTATTAAATATTAATAATACTAGAATCAAATAGGATAGATATGAATATATAATAGATTTATTATAATTGTATGAAAAAAGAGTATGAAGATGGAGTGAAAGTGTTAATCATGTTTTTAAGAGATCATGCATATGACCCTTCTCAAATCCTTGGTCTATGTTTAATCTATTGTTATTCAAGACTAGTCAGTCCATAGGGGTTGGAAGAACACCCGATCTATCACAAAAATTTTCGATGTTATAAATTTTGGAATAGACAAGGTTAAAAGGCGAAAGTAGCTATTGAATGGGATAGAAGTGTGTTTTATGGATCATCTGATATGATTATAGGTGTGGAAAATGAAAAATATTATACCAGGGATGTGATTACATGTGTGAATGATGATCAATATTATATTGAGGAAATGGAAATGATAGTAGAAGATGAACTTCGTGATTTTCCAAAATTGATTGAGAAGTTAAAGAGTTGTGAAAATAATTCATTGTATGTTGGTTTCACTAAATATACATAATTTTCATTCATTCTAGAGATTTATAATTTCAATATAGGGAACAGATGGCGTGATACAAATTTATTAAAACAACATTTCCCTTGAAGTATATGCTCCCATAAGATAATGAGCATCATATACAAATATACATTGCCAAACAAATCCAATGCCTGATGGGTATGATCTTTAAAATAATACATAACTTTATAAATGACTATATACTATTTCATAGGGACCGAAAATCACATAATGAATTCCCAAAGTGTGGTTCTTCTTGATACAAGAAAGATTAATCGAGTCCTAAAAAATTAGTATGGTACTTTTGAATCATTCCATGGTTTAGGACCCTATCTAGATGTGATGAGACTGCAAGGCAATTAATTTGGAATGTATATACATGAAATATAGATAGGGTAATTTTTTACCTAATAGAATATCCTCAATGGATGATAATTTATCATGTGTATACTAAATTTGGAAATGAGTCGAGAAACCTTTGTTTTGTGTTAGCTATCGATAGAGTGGATCCTTTTGGTTTTTAAGGTGTCACTCACTGTACATGGATGGTTAGGTTGGTAAATTATAACATTCCACTATGATTATACATAAAGAAAAATACATTTTTTTATCTATTCTTATATCAGGACCAAAACAACTGGGTAATGATATTTATGTTTATTTGGATCCACTGATTGAATATTTGAAATTTATATGGGATTCAAGTGTTTTATTTGATGATTCTTACAAAAATGAATATTTCACATTCATATAAATGTTTTAGGGATGATAAATTAATTTCGTACTTATGGAAAAAATTTAGGACATATAATTAAAGGAACTCAAGGGCGTCTAGTTTCCGAAGAATATACAAAGTCAATTAGGTTGAAACATTCATCAAAGATTGTGTGTCTAAAACATCACATATTTCTACACCAATGAAATTTGTACCGATCTGAGACTAAATCATTTGATGTAATTTCATAATAACGTGAATCACCATCTCCACTAAAAAGTGATCAATGGTTTGAGAAAGTAAAAGTTATGGACACTTCTTTTGATAAACCATTTTTGAAAAACCTTACAAAAACTATATGGAAAATGAGATCAGTTCTTTTTTGAATTACCATATTGAAATTGTCTGTATGTTAGAAATTTTAATGATGTTATGCATGTTGGAAAAAATGTAAGTGATAATTTAATTATCATGTTACTAAATTCAAACTGAAAAATAAAGGATAGAATCAATACAAGGTTGGACATAACTAACATGGAAATAAAATGAGAGTTGGTACCAATGAAGGGTGAAAGATGATCTTTTCTTTCTCCTTCTGCTTACACACATTAATAGTATGAAATATATATGTTTTGTAACATCTTTAACGTTGTAAATGTTCCAGAGATTTATTAATCAAATATCAAGAATATTGTGTTCATGATAGAATTAAAGTTAAAGGGTCTGAAATCAGATGATGGTCATGTTTTGATGTAATATAAAATTCTTGTAGCTTTACATTACATTAATTCCAAGAATTTACATCCCAAAATAACCAAGATATATTAATTTTTTAAAGCTACATGAAACAATGTTATATACTTAGAGAAATTTCAAACTATGGGAAAGGAAATATACATAATATTATCTGAATTGGAAATTTTATTCCTACTAGAATTATCTGATATGATGGTTCACCTGGTGAGAGATATTAAACTATGTGGTCTTGTACATTATAGATGGATTTACCCCATTTAATTACATATGATTATTTTTAAAGGTAATTCAAAATTTTATGTTTCCAATAGGGTTATATTGGGGAGAGATATATTGTTGAGGAAGCTGTTGAATTCATTACTAACTAATTATCTGATGTGGAAAGCATTGGTCTACCGAAATCTCATCACACTGGGAAGCTTGTGGGTGGATGAATTTTTGGAATATATTATTTTACAATCAATATTACAGATTTGTAGTAGGCAAACGTTTATTTTTCTCATAATAGTTCAAAGTCTTCACCATATTTTGAAACCCAAAATAAATTCTTAGGCATTTGAATCCATCAAGGGATAAAAGATGGATATCAAATAAACATAAGAAAAGTTGATAGGATTTTTTCAAACCATATTTTTTAGGAGTCAGATGATAATATAGATTCAATTTTATAACAAATTATATTGATATCTAGAGGACCATGTTTGTATGTATTATCTTCCAATGGTTATGTAATTAATGGTTGTATATTCTATACAAATGATCTTGATGAAATACGTACCATGCAAAATTGTGAAGTTACACATGTGGAAGAAGTGATGAATTTTTCTAGTATTAAGAACCTAAATCTAATTTATATGAATGTTTTATATTTTGGAATCATCAAACAAATGTTGGAGTTGTATTATACAAAATTACAAGGGATTATTTTTCAATGCAAGTTGGTTGATAATAGGAGTGTCGTTAAAATAGATGAATTTGAATTTTTAAAGTGGATTTCAGTAATGAAGGATACAAAAATGAACAATTGATAATAGAATCATAGGTAGTATGAGTATTTTAAGTTATAGATTCCCCAAATCAAAAGTGATAAAAGAATTATCAACCAAAACCACTAAAGGGTCAGATTAAAATTCAATTTAGGATAAAACTTCATTTTAATGTCACAATTATTTTTGCAATGGTCCCAGGGTAGAAGGGGTTTTTTATTTAATAGGGGACTATAATAATGGGATCTAGATACTCGATATAGGGATAAAATATATTCACCCTTTAAAAAATTGATTTAAATAATTTGGTTATATTTTTTTTAATATACATTGTGTTACCCTGTGTTATTATCTATTCGTTATTTCATTTATGTAATAAAAATTAAATGTTAAACCACTTCTACAGACAATGTATTTTTCATATGCCGGAGCTCCCAATCCTAAGGAACAACATGTTTCTCAACCCACTTATACTCCCAGTGTATAGGAACAAAAACTTTCTGTACATAATGGTGATCCCAATCCTGAGGAACAATTCATTTATTAACTATTTTCTTCCCCCAATGTAGAGTAACAATGACCTTCTGCGCATGTTGGTGCTCACAATCCTGAGGAAAAAAGGTTTCTTAATCTATTTTTTCTCCCGATATAGAGGTACAATGACCTTCTAAAAATTCCAGTGCTACCAATCTATATGAACAACATATTGACAATTTTGATTTTGAGGAAATGGTAGGAAATAAAGAAAAAAATGATGCAAGAAATAGGATCATGGTAGTGTGATGGTGTTACCAAAAAAATATTAGGTCATGAAGTAGTGGAAATAAATTCATGGTCAAATGGAATGCATGGGGCTAGGCTTCTAACCCCAACAAGGCCATGTTCTGTAGTTACATTGTGATCATCACTCAGTAGCGCATACCGATTGATGTAGATTTGGGTTACCATGTTGTGATCACACTTAAGACACTCATTTGGATGGAGATTACAATAACATTATTATATCCCTTATTTATTTTACCAAAAAAATAATGAAATAGTCACTTACTCTTCATCATCCTTGGCATAATGCATTTATAGTATATTAATCCAACAAAAAATTTGTTTTAATGATTGTTGGAAGGATTCACAAACCCTTTGGAACAATTATAACAAGATTTCATCTTAATTATTCTGAACATAAAATAAACTCAAAGCCACCACATAGGTATTCACACCTGATAATCTATGTAGTGTGTTATGGGTTTATATGATGTTGTGGGTAGATATATTTTTAGGTACATTGTGGTTGGTACTAAATTATTTGAAAATATGTTTATTCATCTTATTAAAATCGAATTTTTTATTTATGAAACATAAATTTAGTGTTGAAAATAATGAAAAAACCAAAAAACCAATGTACCCCTACTATAAAGCAAGGATGGGGTATGCTTCATAGAATACAAAGTGGGTACTTATTTTAAATCTACTATTATAATTTTATATGACATGAAACAACAACATAATTACGTCCCTATGTACATATGAAGTCTGATGAATCTAAATCCAAATCCAATTCAATAGAACATAATGTTCTATGGATGGAGTCACGTGTAAAGAAATATGGGATACTAATAAAGGAAGAAACACAGAAAGTGTGGGAAACATGTGTAAGTACGACATAATAAATATTTTTTTTTTCATTAAATCGCTATTACATAAAAATGAATACTTATTTTCCTATATTTTATATATGACATACACATAGGAGTCATCAAAACTTATATCATTTGAACACATACTATCGGTGAACTTAAAGTGGTAATAATGTTTTGGCCACATCAGAGGTGTGGGTTTGGGGGTGAAACCCCGAACATATTTTGGGAAAAATAATCAATATGAGGATAAAGACAATGAAATGAAAGAGTTGAAAGATATATTATTTTCCATTGATGAAAAATTTAATTATCATTATGAGTTTCTATAAACTATTATGGGGAGGAGGAAAGGGAAGGAAAAGTAAATAACAACCATTTAGTGAAGATCATATCCCCCCCTCACACACACACAAGCTTTGAGGTAAGCCATCCCCCTCAAAGAGCTATCTTGGTTGGGGTAAATAGTATTATAATAATTATTTCTATAAAATGTGAATCATACAAATGTTGATACCTTTTCTATACTAATATTCTATAGGGTAAAAATGAGTCTGATTTATATCTATCAACACCCACCAATCGGCTTGTTATAAGGGATACCATGTTCAACATACAATATCATAGTCTATACAACATACCACTTCCAATAGTCATGGGAGTGTAGGTAATACCATATCTCATGATCCAATCATTGATCTACCTATTCCACTTGATAAAGTAGATATTCATAAGGTCAACTAGGCTATTGGAACATTCATAGCATGTTCGTCAAATCTTATAAAAAACATGTCGACAAGGAGGAATTCATTTCCAATTTATTTTTCATCCTAAAAATTTAAAATTTAATTTCAAAATGTCTAAATAGATTATTTTTATTATATAGGGACAAAAGAGAAGAGTTAAAATGAATTTTCGACTCAAAACCATCCAATAGATCAACTAACTAATCGAAGTGATCTTTCGAAAGCACCTTTACCTCACCCGTTCAATATTTTCATTTACTAACATTGATGGTTCCTGAAGATACAAAGTAAAACATTATTAGTAATCAAATAATAGAATTTTAAGAAAAATTTTACATATAGGGCATTATAGACCACATTTCCCTTGAGAATGTAAATTAAATCCTCAAATTTGAATGGTTAGGAGCCTCAGTAATAAATGTATACATTAAGTATGTTTTCATGATTTGTTTTTCCAAAAGATGGTATAATATATTAATTTTGAATAAATACATTTCATATTTTTTGTAGGTGTGTATTTCATTACCAATTGAAGGGATTACCCAATAAACATAAATTTGGACACCTCAGTTATCACATCACTTATACAGAACAAAAAATAAATATATTAAAAAAAATTATGGAACTATCAGAAAACATTCCAAGTAATTTTTAAGAAAACATAAAGATGAAAGAAACTTATTAATAACAACGTTACAGGGGTAAAACTCTACAATTTAATCATATCAAATATATTTTTATTTCATTTACTATATAATCCTTTTTTGTTTTTAGGAAACATTGGAGGCTAATTGTAGTCTATTTGGATACTCTGATGATTTATTTACTTGATTCACTACATTGATACCCAAAAAATCAACCACACTTGATGATGTTTGTCAATTTTTAATACACAACATCCAAAATTTTAGAACTAAGATTCAACTTATATATTTTATATTATTTTTTAATGATAATTTTATTATGATAGGGTGGTTTATATATATACTGAAAATCATGGTATGAGGACAACCCTTGTGCACAAGGAATTTGACAAGTTCAATAAGTGGAAAAGTATTGGGGTATATGTAATAGTATTTCACTATCTAAACACATATCGAGACAAATTACTTATTTTTCTCAATTTTTCTATAGTGTCTGGAAAAAACAAATAGGAAATCTTTTTGTTATTATGTTTTTAAATTTATGAGAGAGATTATATTCCATCAAAAAACATACATCCCCGAAGAAGTATTTTTTAAGATAATTACAATTTCATTTGAAATATTTATTAATAATTTGTGTATTTAAATTTTTCTAGTACTAATATAACTGTAAAAAATTATTGTATTCAAAAGATGACATAAATGTTTTAAAAAATGAATGTTAAACATACTTAATGGACGAATTTACACATATATCATGAAGATGTGACTTCCATAGAAGTAATAGATTGTTTAATATTTACATTAAATTTATTTACTTACAGTATTAATAACATAATCACTTTTTTGTTATATAGGTGGATTCATTTTTTCGATTTGGTGTGGTTTTTTTGATGTTACTCATGCTCATTAGAGATTAGACTTCAAGGAAACAATTGAGAGTTCAATGACAAGGCATAAGTTTTTTTTAATACACTATGATATTCATTATAATATTATATATTCTTGACTACATTAACATAATAAAAATTAAATGATTTATACTACTTAAGATATTGTATTCTACACATGATGATGTTACCAATCATGTAGAAGAACATACTATAATGAAGGAAATATGTTGGGAAGATATAAAGGTAACATTACGTTATCTGTTATCTATTTTACTGAAAAATTATATAAAGGAAAGTTGATTTAATTTTCATTATTTCTTATATATTTTTTTAATTTTGGAATATTTTTGTCCATATTTCATGCCATTATGAACCAAAACTTTCACAGACTTCTTGTCCCTCAAAACATTTTCACCCCTGTAGTGTTGGAATTTATTACTTCCCTTTAAGTTTTCTAAAATAACTTCATAGGAAGAGAAATGACACTGGATCTGCTCAATCACAGAGGTAATATTGTTGTATTTATAGTAAAATTATAGTCTATATAAATAATATATTACTTCATATTTATGTTTAATTTATTTCTTTTTAATATTACTCACATAAAAAAAATTCTCATACAGGTGGATTATTTTTATTCAAGTTGGGGTGATCTGTTCGAAGCTTCTCATGCTCATTCACGACTACAGATGAGATAATAAAAATAGGGCAATGGTTCAAGAATATATATAACCATCATTAAAATTTGAGTTCCTAGTACATTTTTAAATAATTTTTTAATTATTTTATCAATTATTTGTATGTTAAATTCCTTATCATTTTTATCTAATACATATTTACATTTTTTCAAATATATTTTATGAAGTCATATTTTTCATTAAACTATCTATAACAAGACACCAAATAGGTAACATGTTTCTTTATTACAATATTACACAGCTTTCCATTGTATTTATTTATCTAACTACAACACTGCATATTGAGTCGATGTTTTAGCCAATAAAAGTTTTTCGACTAAAAACATGCACTCAACATGTTGTGTTGTCAATATGTAAATAAAAGACCATTTCAACCCTATTAACATTGGAATTTGATATTTGTTGAGACTGTTGGATGTGTATCAATCTATTTTATCTCAATCTAACAAATAGTGTGACTGGTCTGACTCTTAGTTCTTATTTTTATTTAAATTTGACATTAATTTTAGTAAAAAAGGCAGCAGACATAATAAAAACCAAGAAAACACATTCAGATTGTTTTATACATTAGGAAAATGTTCTATAATTCATTTTTGATTTGTAGGAATTATCCACACCACAATTGGATACACTATGTTCCCAGTATGACTCAAAGGGTCCATTATCAATATAAAATTGACATTTTAGTTTTAAAAGTGTTACTCACTGAAAATATATCAAACATGGACATACATTCTTGATAATTTAGTAAAATGATTCATAAGTCATTTTTTGATGTGTAGGAATCAATCCCACATAATTCTTACACATGATCTGATCGGTATGACTCAAAGTGTATGTTTCTAGTTTAAAATGACATTTTTGTAAAAAAGACAAGTGAAGTACTCAAAACCAGTAATAAACATTAGGGTTTTTTTATAATTTTGGATCTTATTTATGATATGTAGAAATCATCCTCACCTCAATCTGACACATGTTATGACTAGTATGACTCAAATTGAATCTTTTTATTTGAATTGGACATTGATTCTAGTAAAAAAGAAAAATAACAGAATGAAAACCAAGAAAACTCATTCATATTGTTTTTATACTTTATGTTAGAAATCCATAAGTCATTAGTGACATGTAGGAATAATTCACACCTCAATCCAATACATAGAGTTCCCTATATGACTCGAAGTTTCTATTATCAGTTTAAAATTTATATTTTAGTTTAAAAAGTTTCACTCTATGAAAACATAGAAAATGGGCTTGGATTATATTTATAATTTATTAAAATGAGTCATAACACGTTTTTGACATGTATGAATCAATATCAAATCAAATTGATGCATGATGTAACCATTGTGACTCAAATTACATGATTCCAGATTAAAATGACATTTTAGTAAAAAAAGAAAAGTGATATAATAAAAATTGAGGAAAATCATTGAGGTTGTTTTAATAATCATTAAAATGATCCATACATCCTTTGAGAGAGGTATACACTAGTTTCAAATCAATAAAATACATGGTGTGACTATTATTACTCCATGTGCGGCTTTTAATTTAAAGGTGGTGATGATTTTAGTAAAAAATAAAACTGACATATCGAAAACTAAGCAAACACAATCAATTTTTTTTTGATACTTTATAAAAACAATCCATTATTATTTTTTAACTTGTAGGAATTCGTCACACCTCAATCTGACAAATGATGTGCCCAGTATGACTCAAAGTATCTATTATTAGTTCAAAATTGAGATTTTAGTTTAAAAAGTATCACTAACTAAAAATAGATAAAACATCATCATATTTTCATTATAATTTAAAACAGTGATTCCTAATTTACTTTTTCATGTTTTTAAAGGACATATATGTAGAAGTGTATATCAAATGTTCACTTAGGATGAAACTCCTTAAATTCATGTGTGATAATTTTTATATTCAATTTAAACACATTTAAACTAAAGAATATTTCATATTATAATATAAACAATTTATATCACTGAATAATGAGGGGAAAATTATTAATAAATAAGTTTCTCATAAATTCATACATTTGATCACCATATATGAATAGTTCATAATGAAAATAATTACAAACACTTTATAATTAATACATGCATTAGAAACATTCCATAATGAAATAAATATAAAAACAAGTATATTTATAATGAAAATGAAATTTTATTATCATTATATATGATATGTAGAAGTATATTATCTCTAATCTCGATATTAAAATTTTATATTTCTCATGATCATCTCACATTGTACATTATGATATATCATACATTATGATATATTGATAACCAAATAATATAGTCAATGATATATGTGGTAATAAGATACATTATACTATATTATATGATCTTATCTAAATATATGATGTTGGGTCCACCGTAGATGATTCCATGCTTGGTGGTGGCACTGTACTGGAAGGATATGATGGGGAGGATGAAAACTGAAATGACCAAGACTCTATGAAAACTTCCCATATGTAATTGGTTACAACTTTGTTGATGTGGTATTTGAAATGGGGTTTAATTTGATCGAATTACTATATATATGGGGATGTTCTTGGGAATGTAACATGGCTTCTACGTTTTATAAGAAAAATCCCTCTTACTGATATAAATTTTTTTCTTTAAGGGATTCAGAAACCTTTTCTTTGATAAATATATATAATTTCTGGAACTACAATGCCTTGGTTGATTAGTAGTGATGAAAATTTATAAAAGTGGGGTGTTAGAATACAATAAATTTCTTTAGGTGGTTGGAAGTTTTTAAGGCACATCCATAAGTTGTGGCTGTGATCATAGGGGCTCCATAATGGTTCATTTTTTTGTCATGTTGCTTCTATGAATGGTTTATTTTTTAATGTAGTAGAGTAATTTGTTTTATATATTTTATTTATGTTTTAATAGGATGGTAAACCAATATATTAATATATATACTCAATATTATCATATGAAGAGTATTTAGGATCAGTGAGGTAGATACATGGATAACATTTTAAGGAATATTTGAAGATGGTTTGTCGCACTGGAATTTCCTTGAAGTGATATAAGGGGTGAATATATGTTGAAGGATATTTGGGGTAAGTATGATATAATTGAATAATATTTAAATATTTATTAAGGTGGTTTTTAATGATTTTAAGTGTCTTGAGATATCCTAAGGAGGTTTTAAGAAGTTTTATGTTGAGTTAGGAATCTAGAGAAGAGTTCATTGAATTTTGATGTTTTGTATTGGTAAAAAACTTGAAAAAGACTACATACGTATAACATACACTAAAATAATAAATAATACATTAGAGACTTTCTTTGTTGTATATTTATAGAAAAATTCCAATGGAAATAATATGTAATGGTTCTTCAGTACATGGGTAAGGGTTATCTATTGCATGCGTAAAGGTACTTTTAAGGAGGATTGAGAATTTGGAAAAGTATAGAGTTTCCTAATGATTTTTAAGGGCTAACATCCAATATGTAAGAGTTCCTTGACCCTGAGTAAGTATTGATTTTATTTTATAGTCTAGAATTTGAAAAATAAATGAGCCATGCAATGATACATATGGGTACTTAAGACATACATATGTGTTGATTTGGTGGAGAAATTTAAAAAGTATTGAGATACACTGAAATACGTAAGGTTCCATTCTAGGAATACATAGGAGTTTCATAGAGTATACATAAGAGTCATTTTATAAAACATAACTATAATTCTAAGATAGATATTGATAAATTTTCAAAAGGATATAATTTACAGTATCATGGGTGATACAAAAGAGTTAAATGGACTTTCCAGAACATATATAAGAGTTGTTTTGAAATATAACATGGAGTTTTAGAAGTTAAATTTTTAGAAGTATAATTCATAAGAAGATATAATTCAGATGATTCTATATTGATATTAATGTTTAAATATCATTATTATCTTAATAAACATGATAAATAATGGAGATAATAGTTGTGGAAGAAGGGTGTGCCTTGATCAGGGTTTTCATGCTACAAGGGTTTCAATATATGGTCAGGTAGACATGCATTGGTGAGAAGATAGATTTTATGAAGGAAAAAAGTAAAATAAAATTGGTATTTTTATAAGGATACATGGTTGGTGTAAGAGAAATAAAAATAGTAAATTGGAGCTTTCATGTAACATAGTTGGTTTTGGTACAATTGGATAAAAAATATATCATTTCCTGAGCTCCTCCTTCATAAATAAAGATGTGGGGGGGATAACAACCAACATTCACCAGGAATTTCATATCTCCACTATTGTGGTGCAGTGATCCTAGTGGTTCTCATTTATATTGTTCCTTTATTTTATATTAGTAATTTTAAACAACCATAATAATTTAATATCAAAGTAATTAATGTTTTGAACAATCATAATACATTAATTAGGGATTTACTGGTAGAATAGACATAACAAATAATCATTATAAATAATAAATAATAACACTTAATCATTTTATAGTTGTTTTTCTTGATTGATATCCTTCATTTGGAATAAATTATTTTTTTCCCACTTATCATTTTATCTCTTCATAAACTGAGCAGTAAACATTAACTTGATAGACTAAGGACAAAAACAAAGTCGATAGGGAGTTTATAGAAAAATATTATCACATATATGAGACAAATATTTATCCCCCCACTCTACTCCCTCATCCATAACAACCATTTCACCCACCCATCCATCACTGATAATGGATTTTGTTTCCTCCACCCCTAAAACCCCACTACTCGCTATTGAGCTCTTATTTGGGATGTCTCCCCTCACTAGACACATCATATCCATGATTTTTCTGGCGAATAATCTTATCAATCACCACCCTAACCTCACCATCAGTCTCTTCCATGCCACAAAGGATCCTATATAAGCTATTGTAGACATTCAGTGTTTAAAAGATATATTTTATAAAGGTAAGAAGAAAAACATAATGGGTATTTGTAGAAGGATACATGTTAGGTTCCAAATCTTGAAAACCCATAAATTGGGGCTATTGTGTTACGTAGTTAATGTTGGGAGAATAGGTTTAAATATATATCATTATATTAGAATACTATTTATAATTAATGTTGTGGGGGTAGGATAGAAACCATTATATACTAGGAATTTAGTCATCCACATTAGGGGGTGAACCCCGTCATCAAATTATTATGTGTCTTTTCATTTTTAATTCTTGTTTAGCATTTCAGGCATGAAAATTTAGATGGATAGGGAAAAGGATATTAGGATTCACTCACTTGATATTTGTAGAGGTATGATATGTAAAAATGTTTTGATTGGTAAAAATTAGACCCCACAGACCCCCCTCTCCCACAACCATTGTGGGGCAGGGATCCTGTTGTAATGATGAATAGAATGTCATTGTAATTAAATAATAAAACATAGGGTAATATGTTTTATTTTATAGTTTCATTATTTTAAATTAATATTGAGATGAAGTTTTTTTCATCATCTCACCATGTCATCAATCATTATTTTTCTTATGATTTCAAAATGCATCATTTTTTAAATGGTGTTGTAATTATAATTTCATTAAAATATTAATATCATTTATAGTTATCAAAATTTAGAATGGGGGATGATTCTCACTGACTCCAATTCAAAAATTGTTATCTCTGTTATTGAATGTTCTGTATAATAGATAATCATTTTTATCTAATTTTGATAATCAGAAAAGACCTGGATCCTTAGCCTAATATTTTTTAATTATATTAAAAATGTAACCAAATAGAAATTTTTGATTTATAGATTTTCTCATGTATCTTATTCCTTTATTTTACATTATTTATTTTCAAAAACATTAAAAATTAGATTTCAAAATAATTTATGTTTTCAAACATAATAAGTTATTATTTTAGAAATTGATAGTAAACTAGAAATAAATTATAATCATTATGAATTAGAAATAATCACATGTAATGATTGTATATTTATTTTCTTGTATCAAGATCCTTCATTTGGAATAAATATGTTTTGATCCACCTATCATTTTATTTCATCATAAACTAAAGAAGAAAATATTAACATGATAGGTTGATTACAAAAACAAACTGTATAGGGAGTTTGGGGTGGATGATTATCATTGTTAGGTGGAAACTCTATCTCCCCCCACTCCACTCCCCCATCCACAACAATCACTCCACTTTCCCATCATTCACTAATCATGGATTCAATTTCCACATCTCCTCAAATCCCATTTCCCACCACTGAGCTCATCTTTGTGTTGAAACCCCTCACCAACCGCATTATCTCCACACTTGATATGGCCAAGCTTCTTGTTAATCCCCACACCTACCTCACATTTACCATCTTCCTCATCAATATCCCTAAATACCCCCATCACCACCTATGGACCTCAATGTATTTTTTTTTCTTCTAGGGCTATATAATCAAATTTTGGATATAACAATCACCAAATTTTCTCACATACCCATATGTTGAAAATATATTCTTTATTTATTCATATTTGGTTGACCACAACCATTACAAGAGTATAATACTCAGAAATTTTTCAAAAGATCTCAAAAAAATGTATTCGAACTCACATTGTAGAGATTACAGTCATCTATGGTTCACTTTTTTTGCATCATTAAATTATTTTCAAGGGTGTTATTAGATCCCTTTTGATTTTTTAGACGAATAGATTATATCAAAAGTCACTTGATCAAGTACATGATAAATAATGGACATCACCTTGTAGTCCTGATTTAATTCCACCTAAAGAGGGGACTACTGAACATCTGGAAGGGAAGCCTCTACTTCATTGGATTCTACATTGGTGTAACCATCCTCCACGATGTCCGTGAAAAATTGGGTGCCAAGGAGCTCTCAAATTTGGATGCCCCACTTTTCATAATTATTAGATATATTTTTTTCAAATTAAAATTAATTTTCAGATTTCCATGTAAATTATTTGGATTTTATTACTGTTATGAAATTTTATTTTCCCCTATGGGATGCTCTCTACAGACCTCTATGTGGGTTTTATGGTTGGGATTCTCTAGTTTTATGTTTGGGCTTGTGGATGTGGCCTGTTATGTAGGATTAATCTTTCATGTGCTCCTGGGTATTGATTTTCAATTATCATCCAACTCGGGATCCTCTAGTTTTTATTTGTTTTTTATCTAATGTTATGACCTTATTTCTCTCATACATTCTATCAATGTTTCATGGCTGAAGTTCTACTCAAATAATTACATTAGATTGATCATTGTGGTCATTCCATTTATCCTTATATGTCCATTATTCCATATCGTATATGATGTATGACACATCCTTCACTTCACCTGTTTCTCTACTGCTCCCCTTTAATGTTAGTAATCGCTTCATTTTCTTGGGTGATTCTTTGTTTCTCCTCCTTCTCCATTAAATAGAGAAGATTATGAGTGAGTTAGTTCTCCTCCACCATTTCCATACCCTCATAACCTCAAATTCTATTGATCCCCTATAGTGGATATCTCAGTACTTGTAAGCTAATTTGGGACCCCATAATCTTCAAGGTTTTACAACATTGGTAGTACCTTTTCTCATTTAACATTTTTGGGATCTAGATTTGTGAGAATAATTTCTTTATTTTTTAGTTCTACCTTATATTTAATAATTTCTTTTTGGACTACGATTCTGGGTTACATACACGAGTCCATCCTACTTGTCTTTGTATACTACCATATTTTTCTTAGGTTTATTGCATGTCATGGAGTTGCAAGGAACTCTTTCCCGGATATATTTTGTGGTCTATGTGAATTTTTTTTCTACATTATATTCTCTACTGTATTTTATTTGTTTTTTCATAATAATAATTGTTGTGATGGTGTTATTTCCATGGAGTATGACCAAACTGGTCTGAACCATGTAAATACTTATTTAATTCATTACTTTTGTGAATTATCATTACTATTCTTTCATCTTCTTACTTTTATTTTAATTTCTTTGAACTTTTCACATATAATCATTTAAAATATTATCCTCTGGACCCCTTTTAGGGATATACTGTATATTATTCGATCCTATTTAACCCTTACAATTAGTATCATAGCCTATAATCATTTAATTGATGTCTTCTAAGTTTTATGTTGAGAATTTTGACGTTAAAGAAAATTTAAATATGTGAAGTGTTAAAATGTGTGCACTATTAGTTCACAATGAACTTTCTGACACCATTCAAGGTTATATGAAACATGTGTCTATGATCTCTTCTAATGGTGAGTCTACCACAACATGTGTAGATGTCAATCCTAGTGTTTTAGAAAAGGCTCATCGCATTTCACTTTTGAACCAAGGAGATAAATTTATTCATGAAGATTCCCCTAAAACTAATTATAAATTTATATGGTTAGGAATCAACCAAACATAATACGATGCATGGTTTTATTGGTTGGACTTAAAATGTGTATTTTTATAATAAATTAACAATAAATTTAGCCAAAAGAACAAGTCACATACTTAAAACTGAGAAAACACATTTTGATGGTTTTGATAGATTAAGAAAATGATACATCAGTCATTTTTGACATATTGGAATCATCCACACCTCAATCTTATTAATGGTGTGACCTTTATGAATAAAAGTGTTCGTTATTAGTTTACAATTGACATTTTATCTCAAAAAACGTCACTCACAAAAAACCAAGAAATATCACTCCGATTACATTAAAAATTTAGTAAAATGATTCATAAATTCGTTGTGACGTGTATAAAGAATTCATAGGTAAAACTGATGCACGATGCTATTGGTATGACTCAAAATGCATGTTTTTAGTTTGAAATGATATTTTAATAAAAAACACAACTAGTATACTAAAAACTAAGTAAATACATTTTCATTGTTTTGATACTTTAGAAAAATTATCTATACGTCATTTTTGATGTGTATTAATCAACCATTCCTCAATCTGATGCACGGTGTGACCGGTATGACTCAAAGTGCCTCTTTTTATATAAAGTTGACATTAATTTTAATATAAAACACAATCGGCATACTAAAAATTGAGTAAACAAATTTGGATTGTTTTTATAATTTGTGAAAATGATTTATGATTAATTTTTAACGTTATGGAATCAATCACACCTCAATACAATGAACAATGTGACTAGTATAAATAAAAATGTGTCTTTTTATTAAAAATTGACATTATTTTAAGTAAAAAAACTGACATAATGAAAACCATGTAAATGAATTCAGATTGTTTAGAAACATTAGTAAACTGATAAATGAGTCATTTTTGATGTATAGGAATCAACCACACCTCAATCTGATACACTGTGTGACTGGTATGACTAAAAGTGTCTGTTATTGGTTTAAAATTTGCATTTTAGCTAAAAAAGTGTCACTCACTAAAAACCAAAAAAAATATTTCTGATTATCTTCATAATTTAGGACAATGATTCTTACGTCCTTTAAGACATGTATGAAGTAGTCTCACAACAAATAGATGCATGATGGGACTGATATGACTCGAAAAATGTTTTTCTGGTTTGAAATGATATTTTAGTAAAAAAAACTCACATACTAAAAACTATGAAAATGCATTTGGACGGTTTTGATACCATCGAACAAAAATACATGAGTCATTTGTGATGTGTAGTAATCAACCAAACCTCAATCCAACTAACTATGTGGCCGATAGAAATCCAAATATGTTTTAATTCAAAATTGACATTAATTTAAGTAAAAAAGCACAAGTGACATACTGAAAATTGAGAAAACACATTTAGATTGTTTTAATAATATAAGAAAATGATCAATGAGTCATCTGTTATGTGTAAGAATCAACCACACCTCAATCCTATGCAGGGTGTGACCAGTATGACTAAAAGTATCTTTTATGAATTTAAAATTGGCATTTTAGCCCAAAACGTTTCACTCACTAAAAACCAAACAAAAACCATCTGATTGTCATCATAATTTAGGAGAGAAATTCTTAAGTCCTTTGTGATTTGTTTTAATTAGTCTCACCTATAATTGATGCATGATGCGACTGGTATGACTCAAAATGAGTGTTTTTGGTTTGAAATGATATTTTAGTAAAAAACACAACTATTATAATGAAAACCATGAAAACCAAATCAAATTGTTTTGATACTTTAGAACAACGATCCATGAGTCATTTGTGATATGTAGGAATCAACCATACCTCAATTCGATGAAATATTTGACTGGTATAGATCCAAATATGTCATTTAAATTTGATATTAATATTAGTAAAAAAACAAGGGAGATACTCAAAACCAAGAAAACTCATTCGTATTTTTTTTATATTTTAGGGAAATGATTCATAACTCATTTGTGACGTGTAGGAATGAAAACCACTTCAATATGATGCACAGTGTGACCTGTATAACTCCGAATGCGTCTTTTTAAAAAAACTGAATTTTTTTAATGTATTATTTCACATTAATGTTAAAATTAATTTTTTATAGTATTAATAAGATAATATATGTTTTCTTATGTAGGTGGAACCTTTTTCTAGAGTTGGGATGATTTTTTGGGCATGTAATACCATGCACAAACATTTTTTGAAGGGGGATCACAGATGTCAAAGGAGGAAACATTAATGATTTTAAGTGTTTGTTGGGTAATTGTAAATATAATTATATAAAATATTGTTTGAAATGTATGTAACATTTTTTTCCAAACCCATGTGTGTGCTACTTTGTTCTTGTGTGCACTATGCAAGTGTTGTTTGTTGTAGGTTGTATGTGTGTTTTTTTGGGTATGTGAAAGTACTGTGGGTGGGTGTGCAATTATATAAACAACACATGAAAGGAAACTAGGACTTTATCAGTGCTGCATTGAGTACTGATATAGTTACCCTTTATCAATGCTATTTTGAGTGCCAATAAAGGCACCATTTATCAGTGCTAATTAATGCTCTGATAATGTAGTTTTTTATCCGCGCTAAAAATAGCACTGATAAAAACATCCTCTAAACTTTCTAAAATAGAGCTTATAAAGGGGGCCTTTATCAGTTTTTCTAGCATAGGTAAAGGACATCCTTTATCAAGGATTTTTAGCGTTGTTAAAATTATTTTCTAACACTGATAAAATCACTATATGTAGTAGTGATTATTGTCAAAGGATCTCACGAAAAGATCATGGAAAGAACCTAAAGACATTGAATGATTGATAGAGATTCTCATGGAGATATATTGTGAAGTTAATGAAGACAAGGAAGCAAGAAATGAGAGAGGTATCTCACGGTCGTTTGAAATCATGTGACTATAATATTGTCTTCGGATCTGGCGATGGGGTCATGCGAAGTGCTGAATGGAAATTTTTCTCCACCTATTTACATAAACGCACATATATAAAAATAAAAAAGATTTAATTTCCATCATATAAGTTAAAATTAAATTAATTTACAATAATAATAAATCCTAATTAATTATAATCGGGCGATAGGGATCATATTAGGAAGAAACGCACTAGCCACATGTATGAGGGTTCACCTTCCCCAAACACTTTCCAACTCAGCACCCAAATTACTCCACCTTCCTCCCTACCATATGTTATAATCCGTCATGTGCATCAACCCTCTCACCAACTCATCCCCACTAAACACCATGTTAACCACCACCTACAAAAAATATTTTTTGTACTCCACCCTCACCTTTTTCACCACCCCACCTTCCTTGATACTAAAAAGTCATTCTCCTGTTATTCCTCAAACATGGGCCTCACTGAATGTGGTTAAGGATGAAGTAATGGGTGGATTAAGGGGATATGATTTTGGGAGGAGGCACAAGAGTAGATGGCATCAACATGTGCAGGGGAAAAGGAGGAGACATTGGGTTCTTCATCAATGGAAGGTGGTGGTTTTTGAGGGGAGGACGAAACATAATCCATGATCGGTGAAGGATATATGGGTTGAGTGATTAGTGTGGAGTGGGGAGTGGAGTGGTGGCGATGGAGATGCCACTTAGCTATGATAATCCTCTACCCCGAATGAAGGATCAAAACTTATTTATTCCAAATGAAGGATCTGGATCCAAGAAAATAACTATACAGTGTCTTATCATTGTTGAAAACATTATGTTGTTGAAAAATATTAATATAAAATAATGAAACAAGATTAATGTGTATATCCTAAGTTTCTATTTGGTTTCTGAGATTAATATACTTAAACAGAATAAGATGTATCCAATATAGGGCTTATTCTTCCTGGCCACTGCAAGCTTCGACCATCAGACTGAGGATGGGACCCATGGGATAAATGGGTGGGATCCAAGCACCACCATTGGAAAGGTATTTCACAACATGTGTATCAAGCTTTTAAAAGGTGTTGACCGGTATGCCCTTGGTATTACTAAATCTGTTTTAGGGTTTTATGATGTGGATGGATTCTTATTCCTCCATTAATGAGGCTGGAACAACCTTACTCATTTGAACCTAGTTGGGGGACATAGGCAGCACCATCACCATTTTGGGCTGAATGAAGTCTACCAGGGCCTAGTTTCACTCATACCTGAGGGCTTGCAGGTGTAGGATGAGACCGAGGACGATATCACCAAAGCTATAAAATGAATGTTGTTTTTTGGAGAGACAAGCACGAACAGATATCACTAGTGGAGATAACAACAACACACACATAGCACCAGAAAACTGGTATTTATTTGTTGATCTCGAATTGAAATAAAACACTCACAATAATACTTATTTATATGGATCCAATCACATAAAAAACAAATGATGGAAACTGTAGATAAATAAAAAGTAAACATATTGGTTAGAGTAGGTGTTGTCCAATCATTCTAATCCACACATGTAAAAAAACCAAGCTTGAAGTTGTCAAGAATCCATTGATGTAGTAGATAGTTAGTTCTGTCTAGAGTAAAAACCGGTTTAAGTTTTGAACACCCCCTTAAACTCATTTACCTCATGACCCATGAATTTTCATCATATCCAGGTGGATGGGCAATAGGTGTAATGACTTTCCATAGTCATTTGCTATAGTAAATTCAAGAATTCATGATGAAACAGATATGTAGATCACTAGAGGTGATTAGAGGGACAAAATTACAAGAACAAGATAAAAATTGGATTTCATTACTTTGATTTGGAATTCTTCCACCTTGTACTCCTCTTCTATAATCATATTCTTATTCACGGAATCCTCTACCTCGAGTTCTTTGAAATTTCCCCACTTTCCATGGGCATTCATCGTAAATGATGATGTTGGAGGGTATAATCCCTTTCATCTACAGATGAATAAGAATTTAAATTATTGATGATTTACATATTGAAATATATCATGGATGAACTAAATTTAGTAAATTAGAATTCATCGTTGAAGTTTTACACCTGAAGGGATTGAATTAGTGGGCAGACACCCCATTCGACATATTGTTGGAAATGTTGAAGAAGGTACTTCTTACTGGAGAGAAGATTCCCAAATGATTATATCAAGATCACAAGTTGACCGATGACATTGGTTTTACATATGATACCATTTATTCAAGCCGAAATAATATTATGTTGTTAGAAAAAGAGAACACATAATTCAATACTTGTACAATTTTCTATTCATCCAGGTGGAAGGAAAATGGGATTAATCAGGGTAGTCAGATTCTTCCTGGCATGGTCTTTAATCAAGGGAAATATGTTGCCAATAAATAGATTCATTATTTCCCACTGAAATGGAGTCTGAATAAATTTTTTATGTTATATAAAATTGATAAATTCCTAACTTGGAATTTAGATAGAATAACGAGGTTGATAAATTAACTCACCTGAAATATTTTTTTGCATGGAAAGAGTTTGATAAAAACTCATATACATTTCTCAGGAAGATCTTATTGTTCGACTGGATTTGGAGCAGATTATTTTATCCCATTTAGGTCCATGGTTGGTACGACACATAGTACGTGACCAGGGTGTTGGTTCCACACAACCTTCCACCATGGGTAAGTATGAAGGAACCATTTTTGTTACTTATACTCTAATTGATGGACTGAGTGGTTAGTGATAAAATAAATGTTTATATTCAACCTTTGATTGATGATCAACATGAATTTTTTGAAGATGGTGTAATGAATTTTGACTCGATAGATAACGAAATGTTTATACTTTGGGCCACTTTATTATGGACTATAAATGACTTCCCAATGTATGATAACTTATCAGGTTGGAGTACAAAAGGATAATTATCTTTCCATTGTTGTAATAAAAGATAAAAATCTATATGTGTTATGAACTCTCAAATGTGGGAATATATTTGTCCCAAACACTTTCTTCCACCATTTCACCTATTCGGAAAAGACAGGTTTTCATTTTATTGGAATATAGAGCATGAACCATCACCATAAATAATTTTTGGGGTTCAAATTCGTGCATAAATTTATCAAGAAAACAATCATACAAGGTATGATTTTCAGGATTTATTGGATCCTCTATTACCTTTTATTTTTGCTGCAAATAGATAGCACAGTCATAATTGAAAGAAGAGGAGTATTTTTTTCACATTTCTATATTGAAACTATAATACTTTAAGATATATTTTGGATGTTATACACATTGGAAAATGTATGTTATAATATAGAGTGCACCATTTTAGTTGTAAAGGGGAGATCAAAGGATAGTGCTAATGTTAGATGTGATTTTTAAGAAACAGTATTGGGAAATACTTTACATTTACATATGAGTGATGGTAATCGGGCTTACATTCATTCTGCATAATACACAAGGAATAAAAAAGAGGAAAAAAATTCTATTAATTTTAAAGGCTTTTAAGGTTCCTGATGATTATTTATATAATATTTCTAAGTGCATCAATATGATGAGAATGACATTATAGGGGTTGAAAAGTCATGATAATCATATTCTTCTTTAATAATTAATCCTAATTTCAATTATTGATTACTTACCTACACAAATTGTCGAGTCGTAGATTGATGTTTCATATTTTTTCAAAAATCTTTGTTCAAGGAATCATTGCATGAGTGATTTTAAAAACTATTTTGATAAGATTTTGATTCTATTATGTCACCTAGAAAAACAATTTCCCTCATATTTTTTTGATTTCACGGTCCACTTGACCATATATTTAACTAGTGAAGTCACTGATGGTGGTCCCATGCAATTCAGGTAGATGTATCCAATAGATAGATACTTAAATACATTGAAACAGTATGTGTACAACAAATCTCATCCTGAATCTTCAATTTCCAAGGGATATTTGATGGATGAGTGCACTAATTTCTATGCTTTATATATTTATGAGGTTGAAAAAAAGATAGATAAATCCTCTCAGAAAGATGGGGGTCCAATTGGAGAAGGTAAAATATTTGATATGAACAATGATGAGTGGGTTCAATCTCATCGATATGTGTTATTCAACAATCCATAATTTATTCCATTGATACAGTAAGATGTATAGTTGATCAATTATTCCATATATTTATATATTTATTTTATTAATTACCTTTTATTGTGTTGTGTTTTTGGACTCATATCGCTATGTTGAAACATGAAAGGCCCGGTGCAATTGATCATCAAATCAAAAAACATCATTTCAACAAATTTCCTGAGTGGTTCAAGAATCACACAATAATAAATAGTTTATTTAAAAAATTTATAGTGTAACTGAGTTTTATTTATACAATGCTTTATCCATTGAATAATGTGAAATTTAAATATTCACAAGATGCATGATTTAAGTACTCATACAATGAGCGACGAACTCAACCAGCTGGATGATGGCTTGTTTATTATAGCTCATCACTATAAGTCTTCAGATGCTAACAGATTTTGATTCCATATTAGCAATGTTGACATAAACTGAGCCACATAGAACAATGTTTTTGGTTGTGTATATGTTGATGTAAGTTATTATAATATATTTCTAAGAGATATTATTGGGTTTATTTATGGTAATGGCTTAAAGCACATATTGTTAAGGTTGGATTGGGTCAATTCTATTTGTGAAACTATAGTTGATCCCTTCCAATTTCTGTTAATAAAAATTAACAATAAGTTATATAAATATGACTAACTAATTAACAATCCCTTCATACTGACATAGCAGGTAGAACAAGTTTACTTTGTCAACATTTATTCTGATTGGAAAGTTGTGGTGAAAATTTCTAAAAGAGGGGTTTTTTCTGATTGACTGAGACGAACCAAATGTTTTCAGCTTTCCTGATCAAAAACTTGACTAATCAACTATATTTATATGATAAGAAGATATACAATGGGCCAGAGAGACAATTGAAGGAGATATGATAGAATTTCATGATCAGTGAAAGACTATAATGTTTTCTAAGTTAATTTTTGCAAACTATTTTATTAATTATATGTATAAAAATTGGATGATTTAACTGTATTTTTTTATTAATGTTAGTATATCATAGGGTGTTAAGAGTGGTTCACCAGATGTTTTCGGTATGTATGTTTTTAGTTTTTAATATCAAGTTATTGTTATTTATTGTATGTGTATTTCCATAACATTTTCTAATTTATAAATAAAAACTTAGTTATTGGTCATTTCATTATGAATTTATGTTTATCAAGATTTGGTGTAACTTTCAGAAGACATAGGGGTCTTGGAAGAGGGGTTTTATTCTGTAACAATGGATCCCAATTGGATGTGTTATTTGATGACACTTTTCATTTAGTAGGAGAAGGAGAGAGTGTATTGATTTGTTAGTTGGGACATATGATATGAGACCCATACAAATTCCCACTAACAACTCATGATTTTTCTTCCTTCTCCCGAGATATGATTGATATATTATGGAGGTAGGGTTAGGTAAATTGAATATTTAATTTTTCATAACATTGTTTTTATTATTATTGCATCTACAGACTATTTTTTTAACAATATAATTTTACATCCTTTCCATATGATTTTTAGGCATTATGTATCACCAAATGAAAAAATAATAGAAGGATTAGATGGGAAGGGTGAAGATAGATAACTGGATACCATTTTCTAGTGTGCCAAACCTTTTACAGTGAGTCCCTTTGGGAATTCTTCCCTAGAGGTGATAGGATCTAGTTGCGTTTTAGTTGAGTGAGTCGAAAATGGTAAAATTTATTACATTTAATTTGAAAATGAATCTAATTTTTCATATCTATATTAAATTAATATATTTAATTTAGTCTGAGTCCGCTCATCATTCACATAATTGGGTGATGCATAGCACACCTTCTAGACGAATAATCGACATGTGTCACAACTCAGACATTATGTAAGTTTATAATTAACTATTTATTCATATATTAAAAATATTGTAGCGTAACATTAATATAAATACATATTTGGAGTGCACCTTTATTATATTTACACCAATGAGGTGAGATGAACAATCATATATCGATATAGGTGGGGACTCATCGTGCATGTAATCTCGATGATGCTGGCGTTATAGTAAACAAATTAATTAGTAAAAAATTTATTTTTATTTCATTGAAATTATTCATATTTCTTCATTAATTAATTATGCATATCATACAAGATTATTTTTATGTTGAGTTAGTAGAGCATCTAGAGGAGAAATTTAATATTTATGTGTGCATAGATGAGAAATTTTAGCATGTCATGGGGCATGGCGGTCGAGGTTATTCTTTGAATTATGTAACTAGTGTCCCACAATAGGTATTTGTTAGAGAAGAGGTGAAGTTTGCTTGTAGAGATGCAGAGATACACCCAAAAACTAAGATAGATGCTTCCATGTAGGCAATGCAGCACAGTATAGATGACTGGTTTTAGCAGTTACATGCAAAGTCTGAGGAAAAATTATCACAAATGCCTGCACGTATCGATGAAGGGATGACATAACGTCATGTTGATGGTACAAAAGTGGTTCCATAAGTAAAGAAAAAATAAATATACTCATATTGAATTTTATTGATATGATTAAGATACATAATATTTAAATATGTTTCTGGCTCTGGATATAGCAGTTGGACATCGCAGTGAGTTTATTGGTTATCCAGATGAGTATGAACCTCATGCATGGGGTAATTTACATTACCATTTTAATATCATACATGAATTAGAAACTAATAATTATTAATAAACCCTTAGTTCAATTTAAACCTATTTATGTTTAATTATTTTAATTATTGTGATTTAATTCATTATTTTAATGTTTACTTGATTGTTAAGCGTGATATATCAAATAACACTTCAATTTATTAACACTTGAATTTATCAGCAGAAAAATTTATTTATTATATTTTCAGTTCTATACCTATACAATATTGTGATTATTCTGTTAATAATGGTTAATAAATAAATTCACGATGAAATGTTATCTATAGGAGGATATGTAATTTCTCAAAACAGTTTAGATATTGACTGAATCACACCTAATGATGTATGATACATTATTGGATATAACCAATGGTAGATCTATGTCAATCACCTTTAAGAATTAATGATTTTATTTTCATGAATCTATGTAAATAAAATGAAATTAGTTCATGAAAATTGGAATTATAAAAATCAGTGTACATATGCTGGAAGATTAAGGATGAGTATGTTTGAAATCCAAATCTAGGGGTGATCTTTAGAAAAAGATAAAATGAATCCAATGTCTAAAAAACAATAGTTGAGCATTTTTTAACTTAAAGCATCAATTTCAAAACCTAAAAATATTTTCTCTAATCATTGTGGAAGTGTGGTAATGATTACAATATAGCGGATATCAAGTTTATTTTGAGTGATCTAGGTGTCTAAGACAAGTATCAATGATTATCATACTCTTTAGGAATCTTTCTGAATTATTTCATGCCTTATTTGATGTTGGAAGACCTTGTAAGATTGAATGATCAACCATTTAAAGGAGAAATATGAATCTATTTTCACATAAAATACCTTTACTATAATGAAAACGCAAAGGGGGAATCTGTATTTTTAGAATGAAAAGATGGAATTTCTAAAATTGTTGGATCTTACTAGCTTAATTTCATAATCTGTTATCTATGGAATGTCAGTTCTGAAATCTGACTATAAAGGATGAAATATTTGATATCTTATAGAGATAATGAAGATACACTACTAATAAAATTTGTAATCTTGGGAATATAATGAAAGAATTAGATCATATTTTCCACAATCTTGGTTTTCCATGTTGAAATATGAGTAAACATAAAGTTTCCACAACACCTATTGGATCTAATCACATAAAACCTTTGGAAGGTATTAAGAATGGAGTTGCTGAAGAAAATGTGTTTGAGACTCCTAGAAAGTGTCCCATGTAATTTTTCACTTTCAAAAAAGAATATTTCTCATGATAGATCTGATGAATAACCAAATTACGGATTTAAGACTGATAGATAGTGGAAAATGGAATTGTTTTTCTTGGTACTACTCTTAATTTATCCTCTAAACGTACTCCAAAACCTTACACAACCAAGGAAAAACAACCCATGGATCCACAAGCCATTCAAGACCCTAATGTATTTTTTTAACGTTTAACACTCATTAAAAATACACAACGGGTCAAAACCAACTGAACAACCTTTGAATTCCAAGAAATTATAAAAAACGCATTGTGAATTGTAAAATGGTCGAGCATATGGTACGTCAATCCGAGGATTCGTTTGTCTGTGATGATGGAAAATGCACATTTAGTGTCATAAAACACCAAAACAGACGTTTAAATATAATATCTATATAAAATGACCTCATAATGACTTAAATAAAAATAAAACCATATTATTATCATTAATGGTGTGTACGAGGAAACAACACATCAATTTGACATGAGTTTTGCATAGTATGAATAAATCAATGGTTTTTAATGATTTGAGGCCCTTTAAAATGGTGTGTCAGGTGATTAAAACTAGATGAACAACATTAAAATACCATTAAATCAGATGAAAAAAACCATGGAGTGAATTTTAAAATTTTCAGGTGGAATATACATCAATAAAAGGATTCATTTGACCGCGATGACTGAAAACACGCGTTTAGTGTCCAAAAATCCAAAAATGTGCATTTAACAGGTAAATATATGTAAAACAACACATGAATGACTTGAAATCATAGTAAAATAGTCTTATTATTATTTTTGATGTGGATGAGAATACAAAACATCTAATAGAAGTTTTTTCTATGCAATATGATTGAATATGTGGTGTTTAATGATTTGATAACCTTCAAAAAGGTGTGTCGGGTGGTCAAAACCAACCGAATGAACTCAGAATGCAATGAAATCATACCAAAACAATTTTAGAGTGAATTTTAAAGTTTTCAAGTATATGTTACATCAATTAGTTGTTTTTTTTAACAGGATGATAGAAATTACATTTTAGTGTAATAAAACACCAAGACGGATATTTAATGGCTAGATCTAAATAAAAAAACATGGAATGTTGTAAAATCATAGGAAAACTATTTTATTATTATTCATGATGAGTATTAGTATATTTAATGTCAATTAGACATTTGGTGTGCATATTCATACTAAATAATTGTTTTCTAATGATTTGACATTTAAATACCCATAAAATTCAAGGGAAAGTTTTTTCTTAAATTTTCTTTGGGATTTTACAAGAAAAAATTTTCTGACGGAAACTAATTTGGAGGCCCGGTGTGCCCGGAATCATTTACCGAAGTTTAGCTCGGGTAGGTTCAATGAACGAACGAGCGGGTTTTCCTAACTTTTTAACTGGTGCTCGGAATTGAATTCTGAGGGCACCGATGGAATCGCAGTGCCGGTAATTGCTTAAGAACACCTTTTACAGAGTTGCGTTTGCTCGGGTGTGGTTATTAAAATTTTGGGTTATGTAAACAATAAAATAAAATGGTGCAACCAATTTTATATTTATTTTAAGTAGTTTAACCTAAGCTAAGTGGTTGGAGTGGGACCCACTATATCCTACTCCACTAGGTAGGATATTTGTGGGGTGGGGTGAAGTTATTAATATTTTCATGACTTATTATATTCCCCCTTTACTGATTTTATATGAAATACGCATAATTTGTGTGAAATATTAATGTTTTAATATTAAGTATAATTTTTGAGCTTTTTTAGAAGTAGTCCAATTGAGTCAGTTTAATGTTTTAATAATAACTATCACTATACTGATAAAAATTTTGTGGTTCTTGTTTTTTAGGATTCTCCTTTCAATATACAACATTTCATTAGAAGGTACCATGAGCCAATTCTGCCATTTGAAGGGTCATATGGTCCTCACAAACAAGATGAAAGAATCTGTGAACAAACTGGACCAGCCTTGAAGATTGATTTACTGGGCTCAATCCATAAGTACAAAAACATTAACTATCCACCATAATTCTTGGGAAACTACAGGTCATCTTGGATAAAAATTTCAAGGCCCAAATCCAAGTACAAGTTGCCCAAATGAAGCATTGAAGTCCATCCCACCATTCTGGCCGAGAAATAAAATCAGTATAGTATTCATGACATATCTCATGATGTATGCATTAAATAGAGCTGAGATTTTTCGTTGTGAAAGTGGAGATATAGGAGGCAGACTTTTTTGAAGAAGTAATTCAGATTTGAAGGCATATTCATGTTACAAAATCCATTCACATTTTTGCCATCGAAAAAGAATGGATAGAAATGGACAGTTTACCTTTGTTTAATAAAACCGCCATAACATTGGATCCACTTGTCCAAATGCCCCCAAATTTTGACAGTAGTCGACCAAAATTATTATCTACAATTTTAAGAAGGAGATATTTGGAGATTCTTCTGTCCGAATAGAAAAATTGGCGATGAAAGTGGAAAGACATATTGGGAATGCAAACAGTCCACTCCTTGGGCTATAAATACTCTCCCCTTCTCTCCTTGAGAGGGGTTGGCATTTCAGAAGAGAGGAGATCATATAGGCACGACCAAAGCCTTGAAAAAGTCTTGGGAGGATCTTACATACTCAAGTTTTTTTACTTGAGAGACCTTTCCTCCTCCCTTTGTTTTCACTTAATTTTGTGTTCTTCGTTTTTTGTAATTTTGTAAGTCTCTTTCTTTGTAATTCTGTTTTAATGCAAGTTACTTCTTCAATATCTCTTATAATCATCCACCTTATATAGTTTAATATTTATGCTCTTAAAATAGTTTAAATATAGTTGAATCTCCTTCCCTTTTTTTGCTTCCTCATTCAATCGAAAGTTTGTTTTTAATTATCATCATTGTTTATGTGTGTGTCGACGTACCACTCTTTTCTTATCCCTTTCTTTTTCTTCTATTCTTAATTTATCATCATAATTATTATAACCAGAATATTAAACACCCAAATGGATGAGTAAATATCTTATTGGGGTGAGTTATAATTTAGGGATGTTAAGTGATTGAGAGGTTTTTCTCGATGAGTATTCTTTAATTTAACATTGTGTATGTTGGAATTAATATGTCATGAATTAATGACATATTTTGTTTGGCATGTGGTTTCAATGGATTATTGAAACCATAAATACACTACCATAAACAAGTACTGATTGATTTTCGAATCCTAGTTTTGTTAAGGCTTGGATTACAGCGTTAACACTTAGGAATTCTAATCGACGTCAACTTGTGAAGTGGGTGTTAATTTAAATGCAATATAAAGAAAAGCTCAAGGATATCACAAGCTTAACTCAATAATAATGAACTCACCCCAATATTTATTAATTTGTTAAATAAATTATAGTCAATCAATCATTTCAATTAAACTCTGCAAACAAATCTCCCTAATCAAAATACAATCAACTAAAAACAATCGACTATTACGAAGTACTATCGCTGAGGATTCGACCCGAGTGCTGCTATACACATTAGCAGAGCACCCGAACCATGACCGGTCGATAGGAGACAATCGGTCGTGCATTTCAAATGGTACCATTTCTGGGGATGGTGCTTTAAGTAGTCATTAGTTTCTGGTTATTGTCAAAAAAAAAACAGAAAAAAACAAAATTTTTAAAAAAATTGAAAAAAAACACAAAGAAAAACCTATCTTCCTCTTAAAAATCATAAACAGTAAAAAATACAAAGAAAAAACCGTATTCCTTTTTCTTCCAAAATCTCTTTGAATTCCTCGTAGCCTCCCAAACAATCCATCGGATTTGTTTGACCCTGAAATTGAGCGAAAACTTCGCCAACTAAGGAGAAACATAAGAGATACTCAAATAATTCAAGAACCAGTCCTCATCCAACCAGTTGAAATTGAAATGGCAAATCCTGGGTAACAAACCCTAAAAGAACTCATTTCCACTGATATGAATTACCAACCTCTTGGTATTCAATATCCAAACATAGAAGCTGACTTCAAACTCAAATCAGGTTTGATTCATCTTCTCCCTCATTTTCACGGGCTAGCTGGTGAGGATCCACATCTTCACCTTAAAGAGTTCCAAGTAGTGTGATCTACCAAGAAACCTCAAGGGGTTTCTGAAGAACAAATCAAACTACGAGTAGTCCCTTTTTCCCTAGCTGACACTGCTAAGTCCTGGCTCTACTACCTACCTCCTGGTTCCATAACTACATGGAATGACATGAAGTGACTATTCTTAGATAAATTCGTTCCTTCTTCTCGTACAGCTTCTATCCAAAAGGAAATAAGTGGTATCCGTCAATTCCCAAGTGAATCACTCCATGAGTACTGGGAGAGGTTCAAAAAGCTTATTGCAACATGACCACACCACCAAATTCTTGACCAAATCTTGTTCCAATACTTCTATGAGGGGTTATTGCCTATAGAGAGAACTCTCATAGATGTCGCAAGTGGCGGTACTATTGTTGATAAAACTCCTGCAGCAGTAAGATATCTCATAAGTAACATGGATGAAAACACACAACAATTCTATACTCGAGAACATGCTCAAGTAAAACAATCCCAAGATAATCAATCAATTGAGTCGAATAAATTGACAGAGTGGATGAGTGAACTTACAGGTCTTGTGCGACAACTAGCTGTGGCTACCAAATCCCCAACCTTATCCTCTCCTCAATCAATGTTTCATGGACCTGTCAAAAACTGTGGAATCTGCAACTCTCCATCTTATCCAACTGACACATGTCCACAACTTCAGGAGGATCAACCGGATTCATCTGGAACAATGGAGCTCAATGTAGCATATGTTCAGCGGAACACCAATCCTCAACTATCAGGTCAGTTTGTTAGAAACGTTAACCAACCTCACTCCGAGCCCTTATCTTCTTTCTATAACCAAGGACATAGGTATGGTAATCCCATATCTCAACCCCTCAATTCCCTCCTCAAAACCCAAACCAATTCCAATATGGTCAAGGTGCTGGTAACTTCCATCAACCTTATCCTTTTGTTCCTTGATCTCAAAGGAACAATCCTTCTCCTGGATTCCATTATCCTAGTGAGCCTTCCCAATTCCAAAACCAATAAAATTTATTTCCCAAGAACTAAAATTAAGGCAATCCCAACCAGGGACAAGCCTCTTCTTCCATGCAACCATGGGAAAGTGCAGTGAATGATCTTGCCTCCTTCACCCGTTCTAGCCGTAAAAACATTGAAACTCAAATAGGTCAACTTGCATCCCACCTGAGCTAGCAACAACAATAAAATTCTTCCCAACCCCCAGCTCAACCATTACCCAACCCCAAGGGTAATGTAAGTGCAATTGCACTTAGATCAGGAAAGCAACTTGCTATGCCTCAAGATAAATCCTCAAACCCTCCTTTGAATATTGACCAAGAATATGAAAAGAAAATGAAAATTGAAAACGAATTTCAATCCATTCCATCACCTCCTTCCATTCCACTTAGGAACCCAGTTCCTTTTCCTCAAGCTGTTTCTAAGACAAGGAAGCCCTTTGAACCTGATCCTGAAATTCTTGACTTGTTTAGACGTGTTGAAGTCAACATTCCCCTCTAAGATGCCATAAAACAAATTCCTAAGTATGCCAAGTTTCCCAAGGAGTTGTGTACCTTCAAGAGGAAATTTAGGACCTTTGAAAATGTTTCCACCCAACAGTCCATACCCATTGAGTGCAGAGATCCAGGTACCTTTACCATTCCATGCCAAATTAGAAGTTTCAACTTTGGTGATGAACTCATAGACCTAGGAGCCTCAATTAATTTCATGCCCAAATCCATATTCTGCAACCTTGGTCTAGGTCCCTTGCACCCAACAGGTGTTGTCATTCAGTTAGTCAATCTAAGCACAGCCAGTCCTGAGGAAATAATTGAGGATGTCGTTGTCTGAGTCAATGATCTTATCTTCCCTACTGATTTCTATGTCCTTGACATGGAAGGTGAGACGAACTCTTCTCAAACTCCCCTAATTCTAGGAAGACCATTCCTCATGACTACGAGAACCAAGATTGATGTCCATTCAGGCATCTTATCCATGGAATTTGGTAACCAACTTGTCAAGTTTGACATTTTCCAAGCCATGCAATACCCATCTAAGTACCACTCTGCATTCTCAATTCATACTTCTAAGGACACTTCTAATAGTCAATCGAACCCCAAACAACAGTCTTCTTCATGTTCTAATGACAAAGGATCTTGTGAAATCTGCACTATGATTAACCAAGTCATAAATGGTGATGTTGATGTGGACCTTTCATTCATAGACTCCATCAATCTAGAGGAACTTCAAAACTCTCTTGAATTCCACATCAATTCTGATCTCTACTGCTCCACCTTGGACGATATTAAAGAAAATGAACCTGAAGCAACTAAAGTCCCTTCTTCCATTCCTGAGTTGTCAAGCCCAAAAGTGAAAGATGGGACTGATCTGAAACCTCTTCCTGCACACCTGAAATATGCATTCATCTTCCATGATCACTCATATCCTATCATTATCTCTACCACACTTACTGAAACCGAGGAGTCCAAACTTGTTCAATTGTTAGAGGAAAACAAAAAGGCCTTAGGTTGGACCCTAGATGACATACAAGGAATCAACCCTGCCCTTTTCATGCATCACATCCATCTTGATGAGTCATCCAAACAAATTAGACAACCACAAAGAAGACTCAATACACTCATCGTTGAGGTAGTTAGGGAAGAGATCACCAAGCTTCTTCAAGATGGTATTGTCTACTCAGTTTCTTATAGTGAATGGGTTAGTCCAATTTAAGTTGTACCTACGAAGGGTGGGATAACTGTTGTCGCAAATGAACATGGAGAGGTAGTTACAAATCGAGTGAAGAACAAATGGTGTGTATGCATCGATTATCGAAAATTGAATGATGAAACATGAAAGATCACTACCCTCTTCCATTCCTCGATAAAATGCTAGAAAGATTAGCTGGAAAGTCACACTATTGCTTTTTTGATGGATACACTAGCTATTTTCAAATCCCAATCTCACCTCAGGACCAAGAAAAGACTACTTTCACATGCCCCTTTGGATCATATACATATAAAAGAATGCCTTTTGGACTTTGCAATGCTCTTGCAACATTCCAAATGTGTATGATGAGTATCTTTTCAGAATTCATTGAACACTACATGGAAGTCTTCATGGATGACTTCACCATTTATGGTGAGTCATTTGAATCTTGTTTTCATTCACTCTCTCTAGTCCTTCAAAAGTGTGTCAAATGTAACCTTGTGTTAAATTTCAAAAAATGTCACTTCATGGTTGAAAATGGGATTGTTCAAGGGCACATAGTTTCAAAAGATAGTATTGAAGTTGATCCTGTCAAAATTGAAGTGATCCAATCACTTCCTGAACCCAACTCTGTTCGAGACATCCGTTAATTTCTCAGTCATGCTGGTTTCTATCGAAGATTCATCCATAACTTCAATAAAATTTCCCTCCCACTCTCTCGTTTTCTCCAAAATGATGTCACCTTTCATTTCAATGAGATTTTCAAGAGAGCCTTTGTTGAACTCAAAACTGCTCTTACATCTGCCCCAATAATTCAACCCCCAGATTGGTCCTTACCCTTTGAGTTGATGTGTGATGCTTCTGATAGAGCTGTTAGGGATGTTCTCGGTCAAAGAAGAGAAAAGATTCCTCATGTCATCTATTATGCCTCAAAAACATTGGGTGAAACTCAATCTCACTACACTGTGACTAAAAAGTAACTTCTAGCAGTGGTTTTTGCCTTAGATAAATTCTGGTCCTATCTCTTAGGTGCCAAAATCATAATCTTCATAGACTATTCTGCTATAAAGTTCTTACTCAAGAAAAGTGATTCCAAACAGAGGTAATAAGATGGATCCTAATGCTCCAAGAGTTTGACCTTGAAATCAAATATAGACCTGGAAAAGAAAACAATGTGGCTGATCACTTGAGTAGAATTTCTAATTCTTCTCATTCAGAAATCATTGATCCTGAATTCCCCATTGAGAACCTTTCGTCTCTCACTCCATAGTTACCATGGTATGCCCCAATTGTAAATTATTTGGTTTTTGGTGTTTTTCCTAAAAAGTTTTCAAAAGAACAAAAAATGAAGTTGAAATGTGATTCAAAATACTATTTTTGGGAAGAAAATAAACTTTGGAAAACTGGTTCTGACATGGTAATTAGGGGATTTGTTGAAGAAAATGAGCATTCTTCCATCTTAGAATTCTATCACTCACTTCCCAGAGGTGGCCACTTTGGACCACAAAGGACCTCCCGAAAGGTCCTAGACTCTAGATTCTTCTAGCCTTCACTCTTTAAGGACTCACATGAGTTCTATCAATCATTTCCCACTTGCCAAAATTTTGGCACAATATCCAAAAGAAATGAAATTCCCCAAAAGCCTTTAATATTTTTTGAAATCTTCAATGTTTGGGGCATCGATTTCATGGGACCATTTCCCCCTGCCAATGGATTCTCATACATTCTTCTTGCGGTCGATTATGTTTCAAAGTGGGTTGAGGCTAAACCCACGAGGAAGGATGATGCTCATACTGTTAGTGAGTTCCTAAAGACCCACATCTTCCAAATATTTGGCACACAACGTGCCTTGATTAGTGACTTAGGAACCCATTTTTGTAATAGAACCACGGAAGCTCTTCTAAAAAAGAATGGGGTTGTACATAAAACTTCAACAGCATATCACCCTAATAAAATGGCATGGATGAACTTTCAATTAGAGAACTGAAAAGGATACTTGAGATAATTGTTAATCCCACCAGAAAAGACTGGCCTGAGAGACTTGGTGAAGCCCTTTGGGCTTATCGAACTGCCTATAAAACAACCTTTTGGATGTCTCCTTTTAGGCTAGTTTTTGGTAAAGCGTGTCACTTACCAGTTGAAATCCAACATAAGTCTTTTTGGGCTATGAAAACTTGTAATTTTGATTGTGAAAAATCTGGTGATGAAAGACTGTTGCAATTGGCTGAACTGGAGGAGCTTCGACTTGATTCTTATGAGAATTCTAATCTCTACAAAGAAAAATCCAAGGCACTCGATGATAAACAAATCCTGAGAAAGGTATTTCATGAAGGTGAAAAGGTAATGCTGTTCAATTCTCGATTTTGGCTTCACCCAGGTAAGCTTAATTCTCATTGGGAAGGTCCTTTTGTTATTACTAACGTTTACCCATTTGGTGCAGTGCAAGTCCAAGACCCCTCTTCTAAAAGGACATTCAAGGTTAATGGACATCGGTTAAAGCATCAACATGAGAGGATGCACAATCCTGGATCAACATCGACTTCCACTGGATCCCCAACTTCTCTAGCCAACCTACCACTAGATGGAGAAGGCGACCTGCCAAATCCAAACCAGGGGGCACCTCTTTCCCTTTAACTCTCTCTATCTCTTCCTCTCTTTACCTCTTTCTTCTTCTTCCTCTCTCTTTAATTTGTTTTACCATTTTCTTTATTAAAACCATTATTTTTCACTTTTTCTTTTGTGTGGGTGTATCTTTACAAAAATAAAAACCTAAAAAACAAAAAAAAAACAAAAAAACAATCACTTAAAAAATACAAAAATATTATAAGTCATGCTTACTCACCATCGAGTTTTGAAATTTTGTACAACAATTTTGGGGAGTTAATAGACATGCTTTCTTCTCAAAAAATTTTTTATTTTCATTATGACATTGGATAATGAATTTTGTGTCAAAACCAACACATTTTGAATGCTCAATTTTTTATTTGGAAAATGATTTTCCCCAACCGTGAGAACAAACATTTGCTTTCATGCCAAGGCCACCTATGTCCATCTTTTCAAAATGTGTTTTTTCACCCCCATTTGTGAGTCTTGAGTTTGTGGACCTTCGAGCTGAAGTTCCAACCTTAGTGTGTATTAATATGATAGAGGCATTTTCTGAACCACATGAGAATCACAATAGCCAAATAGCCTCCCATTTTCCTTACATTAATCCTACTTTTGAAATCCCTTTCAAGCCTATGAAAACCTTTTCTTTGATAGCCACATTACAAGCCCAATACCTTATCCCACCCAATATCAACATGGATTTTCATTGCATAAGTTTTTTAAATTTAAGTGTGGGGGGGAATGGATTTCATTTTTGGGTATCATTTCCTTACTTTATGGTGTGTTATCATATGATTGAGGGAAAGCATCCATTTTTGTGTGGGGGGAGGTTTTAATTCAGTGGTATTTTGGAATGTATTGTACAAATGATATTGAAAAGTGTTCAAAAAATAATTCAAAAAAATAAAAAATCAAAACAAAGGGGTTGTGTCTTGGGTAGGTCAAAAATCACTATTACTCAACCTTTGATCTTGTTATAAATATTACAATTAGTGTCGTGAGGAGATCAAATATGGGTTGGGATATGATTGTGAGATCTGTTTCAAGGTCAACTTTCGAAAAAACAAAGAAAAAAAGGAAAAGAAAAAAAAGAACACGTGCATTGTATTCTTATTGGGAGAAGTTTTTTGTTTTGTAAATATTCCATCTTCTCATTACATTCATATTTTCTTCCTCTATTTTGTCTTTCTTCACACAATCATTCCCTTGTAAATATGTGTTTTCATTTCCTTCCATGTTTTATTTCAAAAAAATATTTATTTATTTTTCTATGTTGGTATTTTAACCCTCTTCTTATCTCTTGGGAATTATATTCCTATCGTCCCATAGCCACAGAAAAACACCTGAAAATACCTCTTGATTCTTGTTCACTTGGGATAGGTATTGGAAGCTGAGAGCTCTTTTCAAACTCTAAGCTTTTCATTTTTGGTTGGTGAAAGAGTAAACCTCCACAAATGAGTTTTATCATCTTGAGAGGTGTGAGTTTTGAGTGTACCCATTTTCCATTTCTAAATTTGAGCATGAAAAAATGAATTAGTTTTGGAACAGTGTTTCTGTAAAAACTTGTTCTGGAATTCAAAATGGATGATTGAAATAGTCTAAACCTCCCCTAATTGGAGAAAACAAAATTTTAAAATCTTTTTGTGAGTAAAAATGATTTTGTCATGTTGTTATATTTGTTTCACATGAGGACATGCACAAAACTAAGTGTGGGGGAGTTGATGTTATTAATATTTTCATGACTTATTATATTCCCCCTTTACTGATTTTATATGAAATATGCATAATTCATGTGAAATATTAATGTTTTAATGTTAAGCACAATTTCTGAGCATTTTTTGAAGTAGTCCAATTGAGTCAGTTTAATGTTTTAATAATAACTATCACTATACTGATCCATATTTTGTGGTTCTTGTTTTTTAGGATTCTACTTTCAATAAAAAACATTTCATTAGAAGGTAACATGATCCAATTATTCCATTTTTAAGGTCATATGGTCCTCACAAACAAGACCAAAGAATATGTGAACAAACTGGACCAGCCTTGAAGACTGATTTACTGGGATCCATCCAGAAGTCCAAAAACATTAACTCTACACCATAATTCGGGGGACAATACATGTCATCTTGGATAAAACTTTCAAGGCCCAAATCCAAGTTCAATGTGCCCAAATGAAGCTTTAAATTCCAGCCCACCATTCTGGACGAGAAATAAAATCAGTATAGTATTCATGACATATCTCATGATTTAAGCATCAAATCGAGCTGAGATTTTTCATTGTGAAATATGAGATATAGGAGGCCGACTTTGTTGATGAAGTAATTCAGATTTCAAGGCATCTTCCTATTCCAAAATCCATTCACATTTTGGCCATCGAAAAAGAATGGATAGAAATGGACAGTTTACCTTTTTTTAATAAAACCGCCATAACTTTGGCTCCACTTGTCCAAATGCCTCCAAATTTTGACAGTCACCGTCCAACTTTATTATCTACAACTTTGAATAAGGAAATATTTAGATATTCTGCTGTATGAATAGCAAATCTGGTGATGAAAGTGGAGGGACATATTGGGAATGAAAACAGTCCACTCCTTGGGCTATAAATACTCTCCCATTATCTCCTTGAGAGGGGTTGGAATTTTAGAAGAGATAAGACCATATTGGCAGGGCCAAAGCCTTGATAAAGGCTTGGGAGGATCTTCAATACTCATTTTTTCACTTGAGAGACCTTTCCTCCTATCTTTGTTTTCACTTAATTTCGTGTTCTTCGTTTTTGTAATTTTGTAAGTCTCTTTCTTTGTAATTCTATTTTAATGAAAGTTACTTCTTCAATATCTTTTATTCTCATCAACCTTCTGTAGTTTAATATTTATGCTCTTAAAATAGTTTAAATATAGTTGAATCACCTTCCCTTCTTTTTCTTACTCATTCAATCAAACGTTTGTTTTCAATTATCATCATTGTTCGTGTGTGGGTCGACGTACCACTCTTTTCTTATCCATTTCTTTTTCATCTATTCTTAATTTATCATCATAATTATTATAACTAGAATATTAAACAACCAAATGGATGATTAAATATCTTATTGGGATGATTTATAATTTAGGGATGTTAAGTGATTGAGAGGTTTTTCTTGATGAGTATTCTTTAATTTAACATTGTGGATGTTGGACTTAATATGTCATGGATTAATGACATCTTTTGTTTGGAATGTGGTTTCCATGGATTATTGTAACCATAAATACACTACCATAAACAAGTAATGATTGATTTTAGAATCCTATTTAAGTTAAGGTATGGATTAAAGCTTTAAAACATAGGGATTCTAATTGACGTCAACTTGTGAAGTGGGTGTTAATTTAAATGCAATATAAAGCAAAGCTCAAGGATATCACAAGATTAACTCAATAATAATAAACTCACCCTAATATTTATCCATTTGTTAAATCAATTATAGTCAATCAATCATTTCAATTAAGCTCTGCAAAAAAACCCCCTAATCAAAATACAATCAACTAAAAATAATCGACTATTACGAATTACCATCACCGAGGATTCAACCCGAGTGCTGCTATACACATTAGCAAAGCACTGGAACCATGACCGGTCGATAGGCGAAAATAGGCCATGTGTTTAATGGGGCCCACATGAGCCCCACCTATTCAACTTCCTCAAACCCCCTCTTTTAATTAGGTAACGCACCTGCACACCCCATTAATTGAAAAGTCAACTCATTAATTGATTAACTTATTCAAAGTAAGTAATTCTTGAATTCAATTCGAATTTCAATTTTTAAGTTGGATTGTGTGTTAATTAAATAAGACAAGGTCTTATTTCATTATGTTGTTGTTTGGTTGTGCGAGAAGATTTTGTGAGAGGATTTTCTCTAACTCTTGAAGAACATCTTCTTCCTCAACGAAGAACGCGAAGAACACTGAGCCTTCGACGAAGAACACCATCACCGCAAAGGGGAGTTCATCGTATCGTCTTCTTCCCACTCTCCGCATCTGGTGAGAGTATCCATCCTCAGAGATCAATGACGCGACACCGATGATTCTCTTCTCCGCGACACCGATTATCCTCCTTCTGCGACTCTTACGGAGTCTCCTTCTACGACGTCCCTTCCCCGCGAAGAACCTTCTTTCAACAACATTTGATGTAGGGGATTAATTGTTCCTGTTCGTGAATACTTCTGTCACCATTCTTCGTTTTAAAATTGGACCACCTTTTATCACAATAACGGGAGGAGGTCGTACCGCATGAACACGGCCGACTCTCCTCCCCCCTTGATGCTTGAATTTGTTGCGGCATGAATAAGGAAGTGCGGTGTCATTGCACCACGCAGAAATAATAAAAAATGGGTGCAGAAGTGCTGCACCGTCGTGCCGCGCTGGTCGGACCAAGGCCGCGGCCTTTGGCCGCGGTGGAGCAGGACGCGGCGGCCGGCTTCCGGCCACCGGTGCAGGAGCAGGAGGGCAGGACCCCGGCGGTCCAGCGACAGCAGCAACTGGCCGGCCGGACCAGGCTGGCCAGCTTCCAAGAAGTTGGGGTCGTAACCCCCAGCTGGCCGAAGGAGCGGCCCCCGACATGGGGTCGCGGTTACACAAACAGGGGGGCAGCGAGCCCCCCCCCCCCCCCCCCCTTCCGCTCGGCCGTTTCGGCCGAGCCGCCTGGCCACGCTGGACACGCGAGCGCGCCAGGCCGGGCCGGGCCACGCCGTGCCCAAATGGGCCGGACCTGGACCCGGGTCGGGTCACCTTGGTTCGGGCCGACCCAGGGGTTATCGGGTCGGGTCTGACCGGGCCCGAACCCCTATTCACAGACTTCTTTTGGTCTTTTGCCCATAACATGGGTACAGACCTCCAAACGACGCACCGTCAGTTGCAATACAATCCTTGGATCGAGAAGATTGTTTCAATATATTACACTCAAGGTCTAGGAGAACTTTGGGTTCGGCCGGGTTGGTTCGAACACAAAACCAACCGGACCCTCGGAGCAGAAACGCTTATAACTTGAGCTCCGTACGTCCGATTGATGTGCCGTTGATTGTGTTGGATTCCTCTTAGTGAGACGGACCTTTTGGATTACTTCGCTCAAGCTTTGGACGTAGTTGGAGTATGTACGGGTTGGTTTTCACTTAAAAACCAACCGGGGCCCTGGAACGAAAAGGCCAATAACTCTCAGACCGGGCGTCCGAATGACGCGTCATCTGTCACGTTGAGTTCCTGTTGACGATACAAAACTTTTGGATACATCAACTCTGGACATCGTTTTGGTTGATGTATTGGCCCCTCGGCTCGTGGAGCGGACCCTCCCCGAACGAGCTTGTTGTGTGCAGGAACCCTAGAGCTGACTGCGACTACGACGACGATGACGACTGTACAGAAATCCTCTGTGAATTCGACGGCTACGACTACAGCACTCAGTGATCTAGTGTAGATCAGTGCTACCAATCCTGTGTGGGTCAGATCCTATGTGGGTTAGTGCTCAGCGGTCCGGTGTGGGCCAGCGCATACCGATCCCGTGTGGGTTAGATCCTTTGTGGGTCATTCTGGGGGTTAGTACCTAACGATCCTCTATGGGTAATTGCGGGGGTTAGTACCTATCGATCATGTGTGGGTCTAACGGCTTAGATGAATCAGTGGCTACATCTGATCATCTCTATCATCTTATGAAGAAGAATACCTATGTGAGCTGAGTCTTGACTTTCAATCTTTATCTTCAATATGTTTGACTTGATATCCTGTGTGGATTACGTTATGCTTCCGGTGTGGATTGCGTTATGTTTTCATGTGTGGAATGGGTTGTACTTGGGCTCGGATGTTGGAGTCGAACTGGAATTTATGAATTAGGTATATGTATGGGCATATACCTAAGTAGTTTCAGATGTTACTTCGTGATTGTTTCTTTCCTTTGTGGATCATCCTTTGTGGATTCTGGGAGTCCTTCGGCGGTCTCGGGGTCCCTACTGAGTAGCTTATACTCACCACTGCACGGGCTATGCCCACACTACGTTGTGTTGGATGAAGATGACAGACATCACTGATCATGGTGGAGGCTTGTGGAGAAAGTCGGTACCTAGAGGTGGACCACTTGGAAGACGTACATGGAGCAGATGGCTAGACCCGTGGAGCTAAGGAGGCTATCTATACCCACCCTTCAGGTGGGATTTCCAGTAGACGGCTCGACGTTGCGGCTTTACTTTCAGTTGTTGTACATTCTTTCTAGTTGTACTTTACTTTCGGTTTGGGTTTGTATTCTGGCCCACTTACTTTTCTGCACTCACTATTGTATCCAGTTTTACGTAGTGTTTACTTCTGCTTTCTTACTCTGTGGTGTTTGTTTACTTTACAAAGGTAATGCCTTCACTTTTTTTGTTGGCATTTTACGCCTTGGTGCTAGTCGACAGCCCCTAGCCTATGGGAGGCGGGCTTGGGGTAGTCACGGCATGATCCCCAAAGACAGGTCGTGAAAAATTGGTATCATAGGAGTTTGGTTCTACCGCAGAACTTAGGACTCTGATCTTTTTCTATGTGAAGCAATAGTGTTAAGAGTATTGAGTGTGGTTATTAGTCCAGGGAGTCCAGTGCTGGTGCAGCGGCCGACGTATCCGTACACCAGGACCCTGACTTCTGATTTCCAACATAGTGCATGAAAACATTGATTGCATGTGTGTTTCAAGTTTTCTTTGTGATTACTTTGTGTCAGATCACCAGGTATATTGTATTGATCGTGGCGCACCTGTCTCTTTTCAGGATGGCCCCACAATGGCAGCTAGCTAAGGTTCCGAGTTTTGTACATGACGAAAGCCCACCGAGTGATGAGGCCTTGGTGTTGGGCCATATTACTGCGGAGGCACCGGCAGTACCACTACCCATCGAGCCATCGATGCTACCAGCCCCAGCCGCTAGGAGTGCGCGTCGCCTTGGTGAACTGCATGAGTTTCAGCATCAGAGACCGCCCAGGTTCCACGGGGAGACGGACCCTCGGGCAGCCGAGGATTGGATGGAGGCAGTTGTATGAGTTTTCTATTTGGTAGGGACACCAGCAGACCTCATGGTGATTCTTACAGAAAGTCTCATGCACGTGGCAGCAGGCAGATGGTGGAGATTGAGGCTCCAGGTGCGCGACGAGGCATCTCTTCTCTGGACGGACTTTGAGAGCCTCTTCTGCTCGGACTTTGTCCTAGCCACACTCCGTGCAGTGTGCATCCAGGAGCTTCTACAGCTGCGGCAGGGCATCATGACGGTCGCCCAGTACTCTGCGAGATTTACCGATCTCTTGCGCTATTCGACGGACATGGTACGAGACCCATTCTTCTGGGCCCGGACCTTCGAGCAGGGATTGAAGCATGATGTCAGGTCATCACTGATCTCCCTCAGCATTCCAACAAAGGCAGGGGTACTGGAGCGATCCCTTCTCATTGAGAGCTTTCTTGTTGATCCTACACTAGTAGCGAGACCTACCGCAGGGCGGCACGTAGCAGAGTCTTCTACAGCTGGCAGTCGACATATGACACAGGGGTCCAGGTGGACCAGACCATCTCGCGGACGACCTCGGGACACTGGCTCAGATATGCGGGGCGCACAGCGCATATCCAATCTTATGAGAGGCAGACAGTGCTATGCATGCGGTGGGCAGGGCCACATGGCTCGTGACTGCCCGACCCGCCGTGCTGAGGAGCAGCAGATGGTTGAGGGGCCACCCAGGTAGAGGCAGAGGGTCGACCATGGAGGTCCTCAGGGAGTATGCGGATGAGGCAGAAGAGCTGGCTGAGTAGCAGGTGGTGGGCGACGCTTTGAGGCTTTACCAACACCACCACCAGGAGGTCCACCCCGACCACAGGGAGCTGGCGGGCAGAGACAGGCACAGCTTCAGGCAGTGGAGGCCTACAAACACGGCGCGCCCGAGATGATTCGAGGTACAATCTGTGTCTACTCCACCCTTTCTGCAGTTATTATAGACACAGGATCGAGTCATTCTTTCATTTCCACTGCCCTTGTTCGGAGCTCAGAGATTCTGACGGAGCCGTTGGCTCGATCCTTATGGCCAGAGACTCCTACGGGAGCAAACTCGATGATTGTGCACTGGTTCCGGCAGTATGAGCTTACTCTAAGAGTCGAGAGATTCGGTTGGGATCTTCTTTTAGGGGCGTCGAGGCCTTAAGACGTCATCTTGGTCATGGATTTGTTATCTACAGTCCATGCTCAGATCGACTGCATTAGGCGCAAGGTGCGATGTGTTTGCACCGATGGGAGAAGGTTCACCTTCACCGGAGAGAAGGGAGCCTTTGCAGCGCAGGATGGACTCATGCAAAGGAGAGGACAGCCCATCACTCATCAGTTGGCTAGCCTCATCCTAGGAGTACTTGACGTGAGGAGTCCGAGCTTACCTGTAGTGGTGGACAGTATGTGGACGTTTTCCCTGACGACGTTCCTGGACTACCTCCTTGCAGAGAGGTAGACTTTTATATTCACTTGTACCCCAGGACAACCCCGATATCCACTCCAACATATCGGATGTCCCCTGCTGAGCTTCGAGATCTATGGGTATAGTTGGAGGACTTGCAGGGCAAGGTATTCATCCGACTCAGTGTTTCACCCTGGGCTTCCCCGATATTGTTCTCCAAGAAGGCGGACGGGAGCTTGCGACTGTGTGTCGATTACCGTCGCCTGAACCAGGTGAACATGAGGAACAAGTATCTGCTTCTGAGGATTGAAGACCTCTTAGATCATCTCAAGGGAGCACGGTGGTTCTCAGAGATAGACCTCAGTTCAGGCTATCATCAACTCAGTGTTCGAGACGAGGATGTGCAGAAGACGGCCTTCAGATGTCGGTATAGCCACTATGAGTTCTTGGTTATTCCTTTCGACGTAACCAATAATCCAGTAGTGTTCATGGGCCTCATGAACAAGATCTTTCATCCTTACCTCGATCGATTTGTCATGGTCTTCATAAACAACATATTGATATACTCGACGACTGAGGAGGAGCACGCCTACCACTTGCGAGTCGTACTGGACACACTCCGAGAGCACCAGCTTTATTGCAAGCTCTCAAAGTGTCAGTTCTGGATATGTGAGGTCCACTTCTTGGGACCCGTCATCTATGAGGTGGGAGTTACGGTGTATCCTGCGAAGATTGAGGCAGTGCTAGCTTGGGAGCCACCCAGGAGTGTGATGGAGGTGCGGAGTTTCTTGGGTCTAGCTGGGTACTACCGGAGATTTGTGCCAAACATCTCTAGAGTTGCAGCACCACTCTCTGCTTTGACGAAGATGGGGAAACCCTTTGTGTGGTCAGACAGATATCAGCAGAGCTTATAGGAGCTGAGACAGAGATTGAACAGCACACCTATCTTGAGGCTACCAGAGGAGGGAATAGGGTACGTAGTCTACTGCGATGCATCAGGGACCGGACTCGGATGTGTCCGGATGTAGTAGCGGGAAGTGATCGCCTATGGATCACGTCAGTTGAGGAAGAATGAGTAGAACTAATATACCCATGACCTAGAGTTAGCAGCAGTGGTCTTTACTCTAAAGTTGTGGTGACACTATCTGATGGGAGAGTGCTTTACAGTCTATTCTGACCACCAGAGTCTCAGGTACATCTTCTTGCAGAAGGAACTGAACCTGAGACAGCAGCGATGTCTCGAGTTCCTCCAGTAATATGAATTTGAGATATTCTATACTCCTAGAAAGGGGAACATAGTATTCGATGCTCTCAGTAGGAGGACAGGAATTCAGCTATGTGGGGTGGTGACAGAGCAGCTAGCCGCTTGGCAGATATCCTTCGTGGATAGTGATGGAGAAGCCTTTCTACAGTCACTCACAGTCACTCCTCCACTTCTACAATGGGTCAGAGAGGCACAGCGTGGGGACGTTGACTATGAGACACGGCGTGCATAGATATCCTCATAACAGGCACCTGATGGATTCTCTGTGGGAGGAGATCACGTCATCCTTTTCAGAGGATGTACCTTGGTACCAGTTTCTTTATGGGAGGAGGTGCTGAGGGAGTTCCACACTTCCCCTTTAGTGTTACATCCAGGAGTGGTGAAGATGTACCAGGAGCTCAGACGACAGCACTGGTGGCCGGGTATGAAGAAGGTTGTAGCAGATTTTGTTTCTTGATGCCTCACCTACTAGCAGGTGACGGCGGAGCACCAGGTACCATTAGGCGTGGTACAACCCTTGGAGGTCCCAGAGTGGAAGTGGGACAGGATATATATGGAATTCATGACTGTACTTCCACGCACTTCCAGAGGTCACGACTCCATTTTGGTGATTGTCGACCGACTCACCAAGTCGGCCCACTTCTTACCCATCAGAGAGTAGGGCTAAGTAGAGAGCTTGGGACGCCTCTACGTTCAGGAGATTTTACGGCTTCATAGTGTGTCATCATCTATTGTCTCTGATCTAGATGCTAACATTACTTCCTGGCTTTGGAAGGGATTGCAGGAGGCATTCGGGACGCAGCTATGTCTGAGCACCACCTTTCACCCTTAGACGGATGGTCTGATGGAGATGACCATTCAGACTCTCGAGGACATGCTCCGCGCATGTGTCCTCGACTTTGGTCGTAGTTGGGAGGACCACCAACCCTTGGTGGAGTTCGCGTACAACAACAGCTACCACTCCACCATTGGGATGGAACCATACGAGGCATTGTATGGCCGACCTTATAGATCACCGCTGTACTGGACATACACTAGGGAGTTAGAAATTGTGGGACCGAAGATGGTCCATGCCACGATGGAGAAGGTCCAGGTCATCCAGGACTAGATGAGAATAGTTCAGAGCTGGCAGAAGTCTTATACTGACTAGAGGCGGAGACCACTAGAGTTCGAGGATGGCGGCCATGTCTTCTTGCGGGTCTGACCTCGACGTGGATTACGGAGATTTGGCCTAGGCTGTAAGTTGTCTATGCACTTCATCGGACCATTCCAGGTCCTCATTAGGATTGGCGAGGTGTCTTATCTCCTGGCTCTCCCACCTCAGTTTCACCGGGTGCGTGAAGTCTTTCACGTATCTCAGCTGAGGAGATACGTGCACGACCCGGAGCATATCATCGATCATGGGGAGTTGGACATTGATGATGGGGCGACTTTTGCGGAGGTCCCAGTGGAGATCAAGGATCGACAGGAGCGGGTCGTATGTGGATGGTACATTCCTCTACTGTGCATCAGGTGGCAGCACGGGAACCTCTAGGAGAGCACATGGGAGCGGGAGGCTCAGATGCGTGCACAGTACTCACATTTGTTTCCCTAGTTCATGATGTATCATTATGGGGGCGTAAATCCCTAAGGTGGGAGTATTGTAAAGACCCATAAAATTCAAGAGAAATTGTTTTCTTCAATTTTATTTGTGATTTTACAAGAACACAGTTTCTGACGGCACCTGATTTCGAGGCCCGGTGTGCCCGGAATCAATTACCGAAGTTTATCTCGGGTACGTTCAGTGAACGAACGAGCGGGTTTTCCTAACTTTTGAACCGGTGCTCGGAATCGAATTCCAAGGGCACCGATGGAATCGCAGTGCTGGTAATTGCTTAGTAACACCTTTTCCAGAGTTGCGTTTGCTCGGATGTGGTTATTAAAATTTTGGGTTAAGTAAAGAATAAAATAAAATGGTGCAACCAATTATATTTTTAGTTTACGTAGTTTAACCTATGCTAAGTGGTTGGAGAGGGACGCACAATATCCTACTCCCAGAGATAGGATATTTTTGGGGTGGGGCCCACATGAGCCCCACATATTCAACTTTCTCAAACCCCCTCTTTTAATTAGGTAACGCACCCACACCCCCCATTAATTGAAAAGTCAACTCATTAATTGATTAACTTATTCGAAGTGATTAATTCTTGAATTCAATTCGAATTTCAATTTTTAAGTTGGTTTTTTTGTTGATTAAATAAGACAAGGTCTTATTTCATTAAGTTGTTATTTGGTTGTGCGAGAGGATTTTGGGAGAGGATTTGATCTAACTCTTGAAAAACATATTCTTCCTCGTCGAAAAACACAAAGAACACCGAGCCTTCGACGAAGAACTCCGTCACCGCAAAGGGGAGTTCGTCGTATCATCTACTTCCCTCTCTCTGCAGCTAGTGAGAGACGCCATCCTCAAAGATCGATGATGCAATGCTGACAATTCTCTTCTTTGCGACGCCGATGATCCTCCTTCAGTGACGCTTACAGAGTCTCCTTCCGCGATGTCCCTTCCCCGTGACGAACCATCTTTCATCAACGTTTGAGGTAGGGGATTAATTGTTTTTATTCATGAATACTTCCATCGCCATTATTCATTTTCAAATTGGACCACCTATTATCACAATAACGGGAGGAGGTCGGACCGCACGAACACGGCCGACTCTCCTCCCCCCTTGATGCTTCAATTTGTTGCGGCACGAGCAAGGCAGCGCACTGCCGTTGCACCGCATGGAAATAATAAATAATGGGCGGAGAAGGGTGGCACCGTCGCGCCGCGCCGTTGAAGTCAAAAAATGCCACGGCGCCATCGTGCTGCGCTGTAGAACCTCGAAGAGTCCACGGCCATAGCGGGGCCGCAGCGGAGGGGCGCGGCACCATCGCGCCGCGCTGTTCGGAACAAGGCCGCGGCTGAGCAGGAAGCGGCGGCCGGATTCCGGTCGTCAGCGCCGGAGCAGGAGGGCGGGACCCCGACGGTCTCACGGCGGCAGCAACCGACTGGCCGGACCGGGCCGACCGGCTTCCAAGAAGTCGGGGGTCGTAACCCCTGGCTGGCCGAAGGAGCGGCCCCCCACATGGGGGCCATGGTTACACAAACAGGGGGGCATCGACCCCCCCCCCCCCCCCCCCCCCGCCCCCTTCCGCTCGGCCATTTCGGCCGAGCCGCCTGGCCACGCTGGCCACGTGAGTGCGCCAGTCCGGGCCGAGCCCACTGGGTCGGGCTGCGCCCAAACGGGCCGGACCCGGACCCGGGATGGGTCGACCCGGTTCGGGCCGACCCAGGGGGTATCAGGCCGGGTCGGACCGGGCCCGAACCCCCTATTCAATGACTTTTTTCGTTCTTTTGCCCATAACTTGGGCTACGGACCTCTGAAAGACGCAACGTTTGTTTCAATGCGATCCGTGGATATAGACGGTCGTTTAGGTATATTACACTCAAGGTTTCGGAGAACTTTGTGTTTGGTCGGGTTGGTTTGAACATGAAACCAACCGGGCCCTTGGAGCGGAAATGCTTATAACTTGAGCCCTGGACGTCCAATTGACGTGCCGTCGACTTTGTTGGATTCATCTTACTGAGAAGGATCTTTTGTCTTACTCCGCTCGAGTTTTGGACGTAGTTGGAGTACGGCCAGGTTGGATTTGACTTAAAAAACAATCGGTCCCCTGGAACGAAAAAGCCAATAACTCTCAGATCGGGCGTCCGAATGACGTGTCGACTGACACGTTGGGTTCCTGTTGACGATACGGAACTTTTGGATACATCAACTCCAGACTTTTTGTCATTTGATGTATCATCCCCTCAGCTCATGGAGCAGACCCTCCCCGAACGAGCTTACTGTGAGCGGGAACCCTAGAGCTGGCTGCGACTACGACGACGATGACGACTATACAGAAATCCACTATGGATTCGACAGCGATGACTACAGCACTCTGTGATCCTGTGTGGATCAGTGCTACCGATCCTATATGGGTTAGATCCTGTGTGGGTCAGCACTCAGTGGTGCTATGTGGGCCAGTGCATACCGATCCTGTGTGGGTCGGATCCTGTGTGGGTCATTGCGGGGGTTAGTACCTAACGTTCCTTTGTGGGTCATTGTGGAGGTTAGTATCTATCGATCCTGTGTGGGTCCGACGGCTTAGATGAATCAGTGGAAACATCTATTCATCTCTATAATCTTACGAAGAAGTATACCTATGTGAGCTAAGTCTTGACTTTCAATATTTATCTTCGATAAGATTGACTTGATATCCTGTGTGGACTACATTATGCTTCTTGTGTGAATTGTGTTATGTTTTCATGTGTGGACTGGGTTGTACTTGGGCTCGGATGTTGGAGCCGAATCGGAATTGATGACGTAGGTATATATATGGGCATATACCTAAGTAGTGTCGGATGTTACTTCGTGATTGTATCTTTCCTTTGTGGATCATCTTTTGTAGATTCTGGGAGACCTTCGGGGGTCTCGGGGTCCCTACTGAGTAGATTATACTCACCCCTGCATGGGCTATGCCTGCACTACGTTGTGTTGGATGCAGATGACAGACAACAATGATCGTGGTGGAGGCTTATGGAGGAAGTCGGTACCTGGAGGTGGACCACTGGGCAGACGTACACGGAGCAGACGGCTGGAGCCGTGGAGTTGAGGAGGCTATCTGTACCCACCCTTCAGGTGGGACTTCCAGTGGACGGCTCGATGTTGCGGCTTTACTTTCAGTTGTTGTACTTTCTTTCCAATTGTACTTTACATTCAGTTTGGTTTTTTATTCTGGCCCACATACTTTTCCTCACTCACTATTGTATCCAGTTTTACTTAGTGTTTACTTCCACTTTCTTACTCTGTGGTGTTTGTTTACTTTACAATGGCAATTCCATCCCTTTTTTTGTCGGGATTTTACGCCTTGGTACTAGTCGCCAGCCCCTGGCCTATGGGAGGTGGTCTTGGGGTAGTCACGGCACGAGCCCTGAGGACAGGTCGTGACATGACGCCCTTTAAAAAGTTGCGTTGGGTGGTCAAAACCAATAGAAAGTCCTTAAAATTCCTTGAAATCAAAATGAAAAAACCAAGGTGTGAATTTTAAAGTAGTATACCTAATGATACTTCATTTAGATTTTTCATTTGTTCATGTTTATGGAAAACACACTTTTAGTGTCATAAAACACCTAAATGGGTGATTTATGATTATATTCATAGAAAATAACCTAAGAATGAGATTAAATCAATGAAAAATTGTCTAATTATTATTCATGATATATAAGAGAATATGGAACATCAACTGGATATCCAGTGTGTGTTGTAGGAATGAATATGTGGGTTTTAATGATTTGATAGCCTTTAAAAAGGTGCGTCGGGTGGTCAAAACCAATTGAATGACCTAGAAATTATATGAAATCAAATGATACAAACCGCAAAGTGAATTGTGAAGTGGTCAGGAAGGTAGTACATCAATTGAGGGTTTCGTATGTTTTTGCTGATGGAAAACAAATTTTTTGTGTCATAAAGCACCAAAACAGGTGTTTAATACTCATATCTGTTGAAAATGACCTTATAATGACTTTAAATCATAGGAAAATTGTATAATTATTTTTCATAACATGTATAATGATACAAAATATCAACTGGATGCACGGTATGCCTGGTACGACTGAATATGTGGTTTTTAATGATTTTAGGCCCATTAAAAGGTTGTGTCAGGTGGTAAAAACCATCTATATGACCTTAAAATGCAATCAAATTAGACAAAATAAATTTAAGAGTGAATTTTTAAATGGCTGATCATAATCTATTTCAATGAGAGGCATCGTTTATCTGTGATGATGGAAAACACACTTTTAGTGTCAGAAAACACCAAAAGGATGTTTAATAGTCATATCCCTAGAAAATACCTTACAGTGAATTGAAATCAAAGGAAAACTGAATTATTATCATTTTTATGTCTATGAAGATAAGACATGTCAATCATATGAGCGGTTTGAATGGTACCACTGAGTATGAGGTTTTTAGTGATTTTGATGCCACTTAAAAAGGTGCACCAGTGGTCAAAACCATCCGAATGACCTTGTAATGTTACAAAATTATACGAAAACAACTGTGGAGTGAATTTTAAAATGGTTGAGAATAAGGTACATCAATCAGAGGCGTCTTCTTTCCATGATGACCGGGAAAACACTTTTAGAGTCATAAAACTCCGAAAATAGGCATTTAACGGTCATATCCATAGAAAAAGATCAAAATGACTTGAAATCATATTAAAACTGATTAATTATTATTTTCAATGTGTATGATCCGTTGACATGTAAACCATATGTACGATGTGCATGATATCACTGCATATGTGGTTTTTAATGATTTGATGCCCTTGAAAGAGGTGCACCAGGTGGTCAAAACTAGCCAAACAACCTCAAAATTCCATGAAATCAGATGAAAACAACCATGAAGTGAATTTTGAATTGTTCAAGTATATGGTATGTCAATTTAAGGAGTCATTTGACCATGATTATGGAAAACACATGTTTAGTGACATAAATCACCAAAATAGACATTTAACGGTCATATCCATAGAAAAAAACCTCAAAATTACTTGAAATCAAAGGAAAACTATCTCATTATTATTCATGATGTGCAAGAGGAGATGATACATCAATCAAACATGTGCAGTATGTGGTATAACTAAATATGTGGTTTTTAAATATTTGAGGCACTTTAAAAAGGTGTGTTGGGTGGTAAAAACTTGCTAAATGGCCACAGAATTCCCTGAAAATAGATGAAAACAACCATGAGGTAAATTTTGAAATAGATGAGAATACAATATGTCAATCAAATGTTTCATTTGTTTGTGATGATGGAAATTCACTTTTAGTGTCATAAAACACCAGAATGGGTATTTAATGGTCAGATCCATAGAGAAAAACCTCATAATGACACAAAATCATAGTAAAACTACCTAATTATTATTCAGGATGTGAACGAGGAGACGGTATGTCAAAAAAGAATCTTGTGCATATGGTATGAGTTAATATGTGATTTTTATAGATTTGATGCCCCCTAAAAAGGTTTGTTGGGTGGTCAAAACTAGCCGAACAACCTCAAAATTCCATGAAATTAGACAACAAAACCCAAGGAGTGAATTGTGAAATGATCAAGCAAATGATACATCAATTGGAGGTGTCGTTTGACTACGATGATGGAAAACACACTTTTAGTGTCATAAGACACCAAAATGGTTGTTTTATAGTCACATACATTGAAAATGACCACAAAATAACCAGAAATCATAGGAAAAACAAATTATTAGTATTCATTATGTTTATGAGGATACAACACATCAATCAGATGTGTGGTGTGAATGGTACTACATAATATGTGGTTTTTAATGTTTTGAGGCCATTAAAAAAGGTGTATTGGGTGATCCAAACTAGTCGAAAGATCTTAGAATTCCATGAAATTAGGGAAAAGAAATTCCATTGATTAAATTTTGAAATAGTCGAGTAGATGATGCTTCAATCAGATGTTTTGTTTGTCCACAATGATGGAAAACGCACTATCAGTGTCATAAAACACCAAAATGGATGTTTAACAGTCAAATATATAGAAAAAAACATAGATTGACACAAAATCAAAGGAAACCCATATAATTATTATTCATGATGTTTAAGAGTAGACAGAACTTGAACTAGATGTCTAGTGTACATGGTATAACTTAATATATGGTATTTTAAAGATGTGCATTGGGTGGTCAAAACCAGCCAAAAAACCTCATAATTCTCTGAAATCATATGAGAAAAACCATTGAGTGAATTGTAAAATATTAAAGAATATGGTATTCCAATCAGATGTTTTGTTTTACCAAATTGATGGAAAACACACTTTTAGTGTCATAAAATACCAAAACGAATGTTTAACGATTAGATCCATAGAAAATGACCTCGGAATGTTTTGAAATCATGGAAAATCCATATTATTATGATTTTTAACATGTATAGGGATATGGAACATCAATCATATGTCTTGTTTTCACGGTACAACTGAATCTATGGTTTTAAAAGATTTGAGACACTTTAAAAAGGTGCTTAGGGTGGTTAAAGTCATCCAAACGACATTAAAATTCCATAAAATCAGATGAAAAGAACCACTGAGTGAATTGTGGAATGGTTGAGGAGACAGTATATCAATTGTTGGTGTTTTTTGACCATAATGATGTAAAACACACTTTTAGTATCATAAAACACTAAAACATGCGTTTAATATTCAAATCCATAGAAAACGACACATAATGACATAAAATCACTAGAAAACCAAATTATTATTATTTGTGATGAGTGTGAGTAAATAGAACGTTAATAAAACGTGAATTTTGTGTGGTATGACCAAATGTGTGGTTTCTAAAGATTTAATGCCCTTTAAAAAGGTGTGTCAAGTGGTCAAAACTAGCCAAATGACCCTGAAATGCCATTAAAACTAGATGAAAACAAAGATTGAGTGAGTTGTGAAATATTCATGAAGACGGTACATAAATTAAAGGTGTCATTTTTCTACGATATTATAAAACATACTTTTAATGTCATAAAACACAAAAATGTTCTGTTAACAGTCAGATCCGTAGAAAACGACATTGGAATGACATGAAATTAGATGAAAATAGTATTATTATTATTTGTGATATGTACAAGGATATGTAATGTCAATTTTACATGTAGTGACATGGTAAGAGTGAATATGTGGTTCTTAAATATTTAATGTCCTTCAAAAAGGTACGTATGAGGGTCAAAACTAGATGAATATCCTTCAAATTCCATTAAATCATATGACAATAACTATAGAGTGAATTGTAAAATTATCAAGTAGATAGTACATCCATCATTGGTTTCATTTGATTGGCATGATTGAAAACACACTTTTAGTGTTTTAAAACAGGAAAACACGCGTTTAACAGTCATATTCATAGAAACAACCACGAAATGACACAAAATCATAGGAAAACTGACTTATTATTATTAGAGATGTGTGAGAGAATATGACACGTAAATCTGATGTGCGGTCTATTCAGAACGATAGAATAAGAAGTTTTAAATTTTTATTTTTTAAAAAAATTATTAATATAGTTTCAAAATAAAATAACTTCAATATGTTCTACTAATATTTGACTGAAATATGTTATTTCATTTCAATTTTTAGTTGGAATAATTTTTTTCTTTACTAATTATTTTATTAAATTTTTTCATGCATTTTTATTCAATGATGGATTTGGAGATTGGAAGATGATGATTCAAAGAGATTTATGTGTCCATGGGTTTAGATATTTTGGATTTTTTTGTATTTTTCAAATATAGTGGTTCTTTAATGTTTTTTTGATTTAAAAATAATAATAAAAAACCCTATAGTGGCTGACATATGGTAGTCACTATAGGTGTTTCATGGTTGGGCTATAATGACCATCATTTTGTGATTACTATATCTGATCTTAACATGTGCTACAATGACTGCCGAATGGGGGTCACCATATCCTATTTCTAGATTTTATATTGAAACACCCATTTGAAGGACTCTATAAGTCATCTCAATCTCTTCTAGAGCATCCACCAAATAGAAAATGATGTAGGCAACAACGACAAGCCTAAAGTGTCTGCCATTTTGCAGATTCTAAGTGGCCGATGAAGCCCTTTAGTGACAGCTTTTGGCAGTCTCTAAAATTCTTTTTTCTATTAGCGGAGGACAAATTTTTTTTGTTGAATTGGAGGCTTCAAAATTTTTTCCAGAACACAAATGAATAGAGAATTTTTTTTGAATACAGTGATGGTATGGTGGCAATCGAAAGGGTGTGTTATTTTTTTCATTTAAATAGGCGGTGAGAGGTGTATATGGAATACAATATACTAATAGAATAAAATTTATTATAATGATAGAAAGAATTAAATGGAATGGATAGAAAGGAACAACAACCTTTGGAAAAATTAAATAAAATTTTTTGTTGAAAAAATAGAAAATAATCTATGTGGGAATAAAAATGATGAAAATACCATATTAAGAATCACAGATATGAAGTAATATCAACTATTAAACTTCTTCATCCCATATATGCTCAAATAAATTGATATAAGATCTCACATATATCTCTCTCAAGAATTAAAATCACCTTCAAACTCTGATATGACTGAATGTGGTTTTTGGTTGTGGAAAAACATGTTTGTGGAAACAAATCAATAGTGGTGTTTACAACAACACAAATAGAGCAACAACAGATTGGTATATATTTCTTGAACTATAATTGAAATAAAATGCACAAGACACTCCCAATTTAAAGGGATCCAATCACATACCAAACAAATGTGGGAAAACAGAGATAAATAAGAAGTACACATATATTGTGTAGTAGGTGCTGCCCAATTGACCTAATCCACACACATCAAGTTGCCAAGTTGGATGCTGTCAAGACTCCATTGACACAGTGGGTAGTTTGTTCCATCTAGAAGAGAACCAAAATTAATTTTCCAACATAAAATAGGAAGTTGGGTCTTCTGAATTCATCGGTGATGTATACCATAGATATGGAGAACATGTGCATGATGTTTCCATTGAGTTGGAGAATGCCTAAAGATTGTGACCAATAAACTATATTGGCGATGCTATCCTGAATACTTGACTTGTCCTTTTTGAGTACCTAGATGAGGAATGTGGTTAAGGAGGAAGTTATGGAAGTGTCTTCACCCTCATGACAGATGTGGGGGGGGGATGATGTGGATGAAGTAGATCTAGAATTGGACGAGGGAGGTGAAGGTAGAGATAACATTGGTGTGTTCAGTGATGATGGGTTCTAAAGGAAGGTTGATGTGGAAGATGGTGATGGTGAGGAAAGGGTTGAAAAGTAAGAGAATCTTGGAGAGCTCATGTGTGGAGATGATGTGGACATTTAGTGGAACAGGCACAAAGGTGAGGTCAGTAGTAGGTAGAAGGTTTTGAGGCGAGGAGGAAACAAAATCGATGACCAGCGAAGGATGGGAAGGTGGAGTCGAGTGATTGGTGTGGATGTGCGAGTGGAGTGGGGGCGATGGAGTGGCCTCCTAGCTAAGATTATCTTCCACCCCAAGATCCCCATCCACATTAATTTCATCCTCATCTTTTCATGTTGATGTTTTCTTAGTCAGTTTATGATGATATGAATCAAAACTTATTTATTCCAAATAAAGGATCTAGATTTTGGAAAATAACTATACAATGATTACGTATGATTATTTTCTATGATGGATCAAAACATGAATTATTTTGAAATCCAGTTTTTAATGTTGTTAAAAATTACTAATGTAGAATAATGGATCTAGATAAATGAGAAAATTTGTAGAACATAAGTTCATTTTTGGTAACCATATTAATATACTTGAACAAAATGAGTCCAAGGATCCAGTTCCATTCAGATTGTTATATTTTGGTTTTTAAATTAAAATTCATTTTTTAGGTTTCCATGGAAAATTATTTGTTATGAATATTATTATGAAATTTTTATTATTCCTTCGGGATTTTGTTATGTGGGATGATTTGTGTGGGCCTCCATGTGGATAACTTCATGTGGGTCTTCATGCGTACTTGCTGACTGGGATTGGGGTTATAGAATTATATGCTAGCTTGATTCTCAACTCCTTCAAGGGACTGATACTATCCATTAATTAAACCACATTCAATGAATCTACTTCTTGACTTTTGTGTTTTCTCATTCTCACTGATCCATATCGGATTCCACCTACCCATTCCTCTGCCGCTGCATTTCAAGGATGTTCCACTTATCTATTTCTCTAGTCGCATTCACTACAACAAATCAACCCTTTGATAGTATGCAAAATGGGATTTAACAGTGCTAAAAAAGAACTTTTATCCTAATCACTGTTAAAAGGGGAGACCCATTTGTCAATATAGTTTCTGGCATTGATAAAGGGCACCCTTTTTTAGTTATTTTGTTAGCACTGATAAAGGGTGGCCATTATCAATGTTATAAATAACAATGATTAAATATCTACTATTGTAGTGTGCTATTTGAATTACAGCACCCTGTAGCCGCAACATATATATGGAAATTTCATAATAATATAATTGAAATAACAATTACATCACAAATAAATAAAAAACAATATTATAGACTTTTAAAAAATGTTTTGTACAATTACATTAGAAAGGGTTATCAAAATAATTCAAAAACACCAATGTTTAATTATCTTCGAAACCTTACCCCCTCTAAAAAAAGAATGATCATGATATCAGTTTCTGAAAAAACCACCCCAACACGAGAAAAGGAATCCAACAATCTAAGAAAATTTTTCTTATGTTAGTAATACTATAATGAAAAAAATTAAACATAATATGAAACAGTACATGAATAAAATGTTAGTGTTAAAAAGAAAAGACACACTTATAGTCATATTGGTCACATCGTGTGTTAGATTTAGGTGAGGCTAATTTCTACGTGTCAAAAATGACTTATTTGTTATTTTTATAATGTATCAAAACTATAAGAATAAATTTTCTTGGTTTTGAGTATGTCACTTGTCTTTTTTACTAAAATGTCATTCTAAGCTAAAAACACACACATTGAGGCCTACCAGTTACATCCAATGTCAGTTTGATGTGATACTAATTCTTACACATCAAAAATGAATTATGAATCGTTTTCCTAATTTACTAATACATTTCGAGCATATTTTCCTTGTTTTTAGTGAGTGAACCATGTTTTGAACTGAAATATCAATTTTAGACTAATAACGGACACTTCGAGTCATTCTGGGAACACCGTTTATCGAATTTAGGTGAGGACGATTCCTACATGTCAAAAATGACATATGGATAATTTTAGTAAATTATAAAAATAATGCGAATGATTTTTCTTAGTTTGGAGTATTTCACTCATATTTTTTACTAAAATATCGATTTTAAAAAAAGGACACACTAAGAGTCATACCATCCACACCAAGAGTCAAATTTAGTTGCTGACGATTCCTACACATCACAAATAATTTATAGATCATTTTTCTTAAAGTAGGCACACAATCCATATGTGTTTTATCAGTTTTGAGTATGTCATTTGTGTTTTTACTAAACTATCAAATTAAAATGAAAACATGCACTTTGAGTCATACCAGCCACATCATGTATTGGATTGATATAGGACTAGTTCCTACACAAAAAAAATATCTTATGAATCAGTTTTCTAAATTATCACAAAAATATGATAAATTTTTCTTAGTTTTAAATGAGTGACACTCGCTTTGAACTAAAATGTCAATTTTAATCTGATAATGATCACTTTATATCATACTAGGATCACCATGTATTAGAATGAGGTGAGGCTAATTCATACACATCTCAAATGACTTATGGATCATTTTAATTAATTTTCGAAACAATCTAAATGTGTTTTCTTAATTTTGAGTATTTCACATGTTTTTTTCACTAAAATGTAAAATATAAATAGAAATCAACATTTAGATTCATACTAGTCACACCATGAATTAGATTGATATGTGGTTAATTCCTGCACATAAAAATATCTTATGGATCATTTTCATGAATTATCAAAACAATATGAATGTGTTTTCATAGTTTTAAATATCCCACATGTATTGTTTTATTAAAATGTCATTTTAAAATTAAAACACAGAATTTGAGTCATACCAGTCACATTGTGTGTCTCTTTTATGTGAGAATAATTCATACATCATGGAAATGACTTATGAATAATTTTTATCAATTATCAAGATAATTAGAGCATTTTTTCTTGGTTTGTATTGAGTGACACAAGTTTTAAACTATAATGTAAATTTGAAACTGGTAACACACACTTTGAGTCATACAGGGCACATAGCATATCAGATTAAGGTCAGCCTGATTCGTACACATCAAAAATTACTTATGGATTTTATACATAAATTATCAGAACAACGAGAATGCATTTTATTTATTTTTGAGTATGTCACTTTTCCTTTTTTTCTAAAATTAATGCCAATTTTAAATAAAAAGATACACTCTGAGTCAGAACACTCACAACATGTGTGATTTTGAGGTGATGTTAATTTTTATATGTTAAAAATTACTTATGGATTTTTATCCTTAATTATAATAACAATCTGAATTCATTTTATCCATTTTGAGTATAAAACTTTTGTTTTTTACTAAAATGTCATTTTAATCTAGAAGCATGCACTTTGAGTAATACCGGAAACATAGTGTGTCTGTTAGACATAATACAGATTCATAAATTGTTAAAATGATTTATGAATATTTTTCCTAAATTGTCTGTACAATTGAATCACCTTTTCTTAGTTTTCAGTGGAAGACACATGTTTTGAAAAAAATATCAATTTTACAATGACTACTTTGGGCCATACTGAGCACACCGTGTTTCAGATAGAGGTGTAGTTGATTCCTACATATCAAAAAATATTTTTGGATTGTTTTATGAAAGTATAAAAAAAACATAATTCGTTTGTTCAATTTTGAGTATATAACATTTTTTTACCAAAATTTTAATTTAAAATAAAAAAGAAACATTTGGGGTAATACCAGTCATACCATATGTTGAATTGATGTGTGGATAATTCTTACATATTACAAAATGAATTTTTAATTTCTCTCCTGAATCATGAGAAAAATAAAAAAAAATTTCTTAATTTTGAGTATGTCACTTATGTTTTTTACTAAAATTTATTTTAAACTAAAAACACACACATTGAGTCACACCATTAAAATCTTCTATCGATTTTATGTGTCACTAATTACTACACATAAAAAATTACTTATGAATTGTTTCCATAAACCATCAAAATAATCAGAGCATGTTTTCTTAGTTTTCAATGAGTAACACATGTTTTAAAATAAAATGTTTATTTTAAACTAATAACGGCCACTTTGAGTCACACCTGTCACATCGGGTGTCGGTTTCATGTAGGACTAATTTATACACCTCAAAAATGACTTATGAATCATTTTAATAAATTATCTGTATAATCAAAGTGTGTATTCTTGATTTTTAGTGAGATACACACATTTTAAAATAATATGAAAATTTTAAAATGATAATAGACACTTTGAGTCATAATGGGAGCATCGTGCATTGTATGTAGGTATAGATGATTCCTACACATGAAAAATGATGTATGGATTTTTTTATAATTTATAAAATCAATACAAATTATTTTTCATATTTTTTAGTATTTCACTTATTTTTTTTTTTAAAATGTCGCATTTAAATAAAAAGACACACTTAGAGCCTTATTAGTCACACCGTGCATTGGAATAAAGTGTCCCTGATTCATACACATCAAAAATGATTTATGGATAGTTTTGAAAAATTATCGAAAAAATCCATATGTGTTTTCTCAATTAACAGTATCTCACTTGTATTTTTTACTAAAATATCATTTTAAATAGGACACATGAACTTTGACTCATACCAGTCATATCATGGGTCCATTTGATGTGGGACTGATTTCTACATGTCAAAAATGACTTATTAATCATTTTCTTAAATTATTAAGATAATAAGAGTGTGTTTTCTATGTTTTTAGTGAGTGACAGATGTTTTGATCAAATATTTCAGTTTTTAACAAATAACGGACACTTTTAGTCATACCAGGCACACAATGTATCATATTGAAGCGTGTCTGACTCCTACACATCATAAATTACTTATGAACTGTTTTACTATGTATAAAAATAATCCAATTGTGTTTTCTTAGTTTTGAGTACGTCACTTTTCCTTTTTACTAAAATTAATGTCAACTTTAAATATAAATACACCCTTGGAGTCATACTGGTTACACTGTATGTTAGATTGAGGTGAGGTTGATTCCTACACATCAACAATGACTTATGTATAATTTTACTAAAGTATCAAAAAAACCGGAATGTGTTGTCTTAGTTTTTAGAATGGGATGTGTGTTTTAATCAAAAATGTAAATTATAAACTAAAAACATATAGTTTGATTCATACAAAGCATAATGTGTATCAAATTGAGGTGTGAATGATTGTCTCGTTTCTTTATTTCCATTATCTAAGTTGAAACCTCAAGGTCTAATCACACATGAACATGAGAATCTTTGAATAAACCACCAAAACTCAAGAAATAGAACCCAAATATATATGAAAATAATTCTTATGTTACTAATATTATAAAGGAATAAATTAAATATAAATATAAAATAATACATTAATAAAATGTTAATTTTAAACAGAAACCATAAAATTTGTGTTATAATTGTACACTGTGTATCATATTGAGGTATGGTTGATTAAACCATCTCTTTTTTTCCTAAAATGCATTCAACATTTTGGTTTATCTAAAAATATTGATGTTTGATAACTCTAAATGTTGAATGCATTTGAGAATAATAATAAAATTGCATCATCATGAGTGCATCATCCTTTTAGAGTTCATGATCATAGTATACAAGGGAATAATCCTTTTTGATGAAGTCATTTCATCAAGATCTCTATGAAAACATTAAAAAAAGTGTCAAATAAAAATTTTAGTATCAAAAAATATATTAAATGGTGAGAAAAATCAACTAAATAAGTCGTAGGGAATCATATCTTCATGATATATATTTATAGTCTAACACCAGGTATGCTTCCCAATCATTTTTAAAATATATATATTTCATCTTATGAATATGAGGAATTTAGATTATCCTGATTGTATTAGAAAATTATATATTCACAAAGGATTAATAAATATTTAAATGAAATTGTAATTATCTTTGAAAATACCTATTTGTGGATACTTGTTTGTTAATGCTATATGATATCTTTTATAAATTTGAAAACATAATAACCATAAGATTTGCTATAGGTTTGTTTTGGAAAATGAAAAAACATTGAAAAAAATAATTAATTTGTTTTGATATATGCTTATATAGTAAAATATTATTATATATACCCCAATACTTTTCAACTTGTAGAAGTTGGTAGGATCCTTATGCTCACGGACTATCCTAATTCCATTATTTTTATGATATTTAGACACTTTCCTATCATAAAAACATTCTCATTAAATCGTTATATAAAATATATAACTTTAATTTTAGTTCTAAAACATTTCATGAAGTGTATTACCAATTTAAAAATGTCATCATGTGTGGTTAGTTAGTTGGGTATCCATGCAATGAATCTAGAAAATTAGTATTTGGATTATTCAAATTAACCGTGATGATAAAAAAAATTATTCATAAAAAAAAGGAATAAGTAATAAAAGTAATGAAAATATATTTGATATGATTAAATTGTAGATTTCTACCCCTACATCATCGGTAATAGGAAGTTTCTATCATCTTTATATTTTCATTCAAACTTTACAAACATTTTTTCAACTATTTCATAAATATGATCTGATTCAAATGATATTTTTTGTATAGATGTAAAATGAGGACTAATGAGTTTATATTTATGTTCACAGTGTTTTCCCTTCAAATAGAATTATAATATATTCCTATAAAAAATATGAATTGTATTTAGTCATAATTAACATAATAGATCAGCTATTGAAAAAAAATCATGAAATCACAGGTCATGTATGTATTTACAACTATGAATCCTAAACATTTATATGTGAAGAATTTGTTTATATTCTCAAGAGTAATTTGGTATATAATGGCCTCTACATAAATTTATACTTCAAAATAAACAATAAAAAATTACAACTACATTGTAACATTGTATCTTCATGAGCCTTCAATGTTAGTAAATGTGGAAGTTGAATGGGCTAGGTAAAAGGTTTTTGTGAAGATATTTTTGATTAGTCAGTTGATCCTTTATATCATTTTGATTCGACCTTTCATTTCACCACTACACTTTGTCCATCTGTAATAACATTCACTATTTGATAATTTTTCTCATTAATTGTAAAATGTTTTGCCTAAAAAATAAATATTAAATTAATATCTCCTTGTTAAATCTTTTTTTCAAGAATTAATGGACATGATACAAATGATACAATAGCTTTCTTAACCATAGTAATATCTATGTCATCAAGTAGACTAAGTAGCTCATTTCCTGACTCATGAGATATGTTAATCCACGCTCTCACATGGACAATTGAAATATTTCTATTATGTAGAGTACCTTATTGAATGTTGAACATGATGTCTATTGAAACAAGGTGATGGGTGGGTGTTGATAGATATAAATCACAATAATTTTTCATCCTGTGGAATATCTGTACCGACAAGGTATCATTATCTTCTCGATTCACATTTCATAGAAACAATTATGAGAATATTTATTACCTCATCTAAGACATCTCTTTAAGGGGAATGAAATTCCTCACAAATGGTGAGGGTGGGGTGGGGGGACTTTATACAGTTTTTGTTTTTATGTTGTTTCTTCTCTTTGATTACATTTCATAAGATTTTCTAACAACTTTGATTTCCAATTGAAATTTTCTTCAAGAGTAGCAAATTATTCCCACAACTCTTGAATTTTTTATGTTTACCCCCCTATTCATTAATTTTCTCAAAATATGTTTGAGGTATCACTATAAATCCCACACCACTAACTTGACCATACTGTTCTAGCTGCTTCAATGCCACCAATAGTAGTTGTTCATCTAGTAAAGTTGATGATGATTACTATGTCTAAGTTGGGTAAAAAATATTGGAAAATAAGAAATAATTTTTTATGAAATAATGATTTTTTTGTTATGTCATACTTATAAATGCTTCCAACACTTATTGTGTGTTTTCATCTATTATTATCAAATATTTATTTACATGGTCATCCTTTCATAACATATGATGTGGGATGAATGTGGATCAGGATTTGGATTCATCAATATAAATACAAATAGTGGAACATAATTATGTTGGTTTAAAATGTCACATAAGAGTATTACAGTATATTTAAAATATGTTCCAATTTTTTTCTAGTGAATCTTACCCCGTCTTTTTTTTATGGTAGGTTTTTGTTGGTTTTTCTACCTTTTTCTTATTTTAAACACTCAGTTTTGATTTCATAAATTAAAAATTTTATAACAAAGTGATTAATAAACATATTTCCAAATAATGTTTTAAATTTCACAATGTACCTAGAATGATATCTCCCCATGATGACCAATATATGCATCCCACACTTCTTAGCTTATCAAGTGTGCATACAACTGTGGTCGGTGCAAGATTATTTTCCCTTCATCATCTTTGAGATTAAACTTAATAATAATTGTATAAAAACCTATATGAACCTTTATTTTAAGAATTAATACAATTTTCATTCAGGATTCATATACTACAAATTCACTCACAAAGGGATAATAAATAGTAAATCAACGTTTTATTATGGTTTACTTTGTTTTTTAGTAATATAAAGAAATTATTTCATAATGTTACCATAATATCTTCCCAATTAGTGTCTTAATCAAGGAAAAAACATTTTTCCATGAATCTATTTAAATCAACAGGCGTTGTTGAGTGGTGAGCCCTATGAAACTACTGAACATTCCCTTATAGATATTGATAGCCTAGTTGTGTGCATTTCACCCAACCATGAATTTGAGGCATTTCCTTCTTGTCTTAATAATTTTTCTAACATCGTCATGCAACAACACTCCAATTTTTTATGGGAAACTGATTTTTCACTATCTACCATCTCTTTGGGTCATCCTTTGTTGATTTTTCATCTGACCCTTCAGTGGTTTTGTTCGATAATAGAACAAATGACCACATTCAATTTGTAGGACCTGGAAAATAAAATACTTGTACTTATTATGATGCCATTATAAATATCCCATCTGCGTACCCTTCCTTACTAAAATCCACTTTCATGAATCCCCATTCATCTATTTTAACAATACTTCTGTAATCAAACTACATTCATTAAAAAATAAGCATTTGGAATGTTGTATGATCCATGTCCCATATTTGTTTGATGATGTCAGATATAATCACATAAACTTGATTCCTTCATTGGTACCAAATACATGTATCACATCATCCACAAGTGTAACTACACTATTTTTCATGTTACTTCATTCATCATGTTATTTTTTATAGAATGTTTAAAAATTAATTATATAACCATTATAAGATAATACATGAAAACTTGTTCTTCTCGCAATCCATTGAAGCTGTTATGAATTTTAATTCAGATTTTCAGATGACTCTTTAAAATTTTGGTCTCAAAACCATCCTATAAACTATTTATTAGGAGTATTTGATATCCAGTTTCATCCCTTAATAGATTTTAATGGCTAATAATTTCTTTTTTGGGTTTCAACATATGGGGAAACCTCTATGATATTATGAAAAACATAAAGGTGGTACTTCCTCAATATGTAATATTGATTGTGACAACATCTCTTCTAGAAATTACTTCACCCACAATCTTACCAGTGTGATGAGATTTTGGTAGATCAAGGCTTTTCACACCAGATAGGATGTCAGTATATAATTAAATGTATTCCTCATTAATATATCACTATTCAATACAAGATTTTGGATCACATCTATTTTTGATGTACAATTTCAAAAATATTCATATAATGTATATGGACATGTAGTAGAATATCTCTTAACAAGTGAACCAGAAAGTGAACCATTATATCAAAGAATTATTATGGGAAGAAAATTCTCAATTCACATAATATGATAGAAATTTCCTTTTCTATAGTTTTAAATTTCACTTAGTCTATAACTTAGCTGCATATAGCATTGAAAAAGAAAAATACCTTGGTTAATGTATGATGTAAATTCTTTAAAAAATCAATTTAAAGATACAAGTATTATATATTGTATTTAAACATGTTTTTCCAAATGGAGTTTCCAATTGGATTTCATATGGTTTTATGAAAATGTTTTTCAAAATGCAATTTACATGTATTTTACTCTCTTAAATAGTTGATCACCTCGTAGTGGAGATGGTGTTTCACATTCTTATGAACTCCAATTAAATGATTTTGTCTAACTTATGTATTTTTGTCATCAGGGTAAAAATATGCGATGTTCTAGAAACATAGTCTTCAATGAATGTTTTATCATAATTTACTATGTACCATATTCCCAAAATAGTACTCCCTTGAGTTCCTTTAATTATATATCTTGAAAAATATATGTAGGTAGAAAATTCATTTATCATCCCACACAACATGTATTTCAATAGAAATATTCATTTCTATAATCATCATACAACATGACACATGAATCCCACAATAATTTCAAATCATCGATCAATGTTATAAATTAACATCAATATCATTACTTGGTTGTTTTCGTAATGATATATAAAGAGATGACATAATTTATTTCCTTTTCATGCATAACAACGATGGAATTTTGTAATTTACCCACATAACTAGCCTTGTATTATGTGTTCCAATTTGAAAACCAAAAGGATTCACTCCATCTATAGATAACGCAAGATAAAGGTTTCCAGAATTGTTTCCAAATTTACGATACTCGTCATAAATTCTCTTCCAAAAAAAAAGATCATTTCAGGTGAATAATTTTCCCATATTTATTTCTTTTATCTGTATTCCACATTAATTTCCTTACAATCTCCTCACTTCTATTTAGGTTCCTAAACCTTGAAATGATTGGAAGGTACAGTAAAACATTCATAGGACCTGATTCATCATTCTTATATTTAGAAGAACAACATTTTGGCCATTATTTAAGTGATTTGTGGTCCTTGTGATATAGTATAATGTTATTTGGACATGCATGTTTTCTTTTAGAGACTATACCCATTGGACTTATAATCCTTTTAGGATCATATTTTTGGCTTGGAAGATTATTATCTTATAGGGGAATATTATTCAAGAGATAAATTAGTTCAATAAAACTCACATCACTCCATCCATTTCCAACATTTAAATTATAAAATGTAAGTGTAGATAACAATGTTATATATTTAATTAAACTAGCATACAAGTGTGTATTTCACAACTCTTTAACATCTCAAACAATTTTTGGACAATCTAAAAGTTCATATTCAACTATCATTGTCATTTCCTCAATACAATATTCATTATCATTCACACATGTAATAACATCCCTGATAAAGTCATCTCCATTTACAAAACTTGTAATCATATAAGATTATCCATAAAATATTCCATTATCCTAGTCACTAGCTATATTCACATTTTCTCCTTGTTTAGTCCAACATTTTTAACTTTTATCTATTCTGTGAATGATCTAGCATTACTGTATATCCTCTTGATTAATTAGTCTTGAATAAAAAAAAATATAAAAACCAAATAATGGTTTTAGATAGGTCATATGTATGATATTTTGAAAACATTATGAACTCTTTCACATCATATTCATACTCTTTTGTCATATGATTGGAATCCATCCATTTTTTAATCATATCCATCATATTTTATTCTAAAATATTAATATTTAGAAAACATAAACAAATACAAAAATAGGCCTTCCAAATAAGGGGAACCGAAAATTTGATTGTATCAAATAATTTCATGATTCTTTGAAGGAAATGGGTAATTTAATTTAAGAAAATAATTACTCTATAGGTGGTAGGTGTTATCATCTAAATTCATCTACAATGATCAGTGTTACTGCGATTGGGATGAATAATTCTTAGAGTAGTTCAAGAAACATATGTGCATGTCAAAAAGAGATGGGGGTGAGTCTTAGAAAACAAAATGAAATAATTACTATTTTAGAGACGAAACTGATAGGATTACAGTTGTATAATTAAATCTAAATGTTTCTAGGTTGGGGATTTAGAGAAGCTCCAGACAATATTTCTTAGTTTTTTATCTAAATTTGAAAAAGCAGTCATAATAGTCCAATATATATAAGAGGATCCTTGATTGGTGTGACTTTGAGAATGCTCAGATATATTTTGTTACACACACACATGATGAGACAACCATTGGAGTTTCAAAATTCAAAACAAGCCTTCAATTACTCCATGAAGTGGAAAAGGAATTCGGTATAAGGACTAAATTCCAGTAGATCTTATCTTTTTTGAGTCCAATGTTGATAGAGGGGGTCATGATGGATATCCTATGGTTTGAATGGAGTTAGGGACATTCTTTTTCCATGGTTTTTTACCAATATATATTATATAGAAGGTGTTATTCTATGTGTGAAGAAGGTCTATGAAAGTTATTATGACCTTATAAATATAGATACTACCCTTTTTCCATACACATGTATGAATTTATAAATATAGATACCACTAATCCCATTGAATTTATAAATATAGATAGCACCCAACCTTTTGAAACATATTTTATGGAGTGTTAAAAAAAGAAAAGATAATTAGGAAGTTAGTGGATTAAGACTTTAATCAATAAAAAATTTTAATTTATAAAGAGACATTTTAAATAAAAAGTGTACCATTTATTTATCACCCCTAATTAGTGATGAATTACCACCACTATAAACTCTTCAAAAAGGGATATTCCTTATAAAGGTAAGCCTTTATTATCTCTTTCAATATTCTTCTTTAAATTTTTATTTTGTATAGTATACCTATGCATTCCAATATGGTATTATGCCACTGAATATTTTTCAATTCTTTAATGTTCCTTAGGTTTGGTTGGAGTGGTTGGTTTTCTTGGATGATATGAAGGTAATACATTGTTTCCCTTTTCTAGTTTCATACTTCAAATAAAAAAACCAAATACCTATTTTTATGCTAGTTATAGTTTGGTTCTTAGCTTAAAGTGGTGGTTGAATTCCATTCCTTCAAATCCAAATAGCTTCTCTATAATACTTTTGGTAGCCACACACCTCTTACCTCTCATATTTTTTTAGAGATAGGTTGGAATACATATATAGTTTAGTGGATTTAAGTAAAACTGGAGAATTTTTGTTAGGAATGACTTATTTATTTTTCTCATATTGAGTTTAAGGGTTATTTAGAAGCTGTTTTGACTTTATGATGAGTTATAAGTGCACCATTAGTATTTTCATGTTTCTTTTATATGACGTTCATATTGTATATGTTTATGCCTTAGAAGGACTCATTTTTTTAGGTTCTATGTAACCAAAATTTATAGGGTTATTTATGTGTAACTATTTATATAATAAAATTTTCTTTTAATAATTATAAAATGTAATTTTTTGGAAGTAGTTATTTTTATTAAATTATGTTTTTTAATTGAAAATAAAATTCATTATAGTTAAATGGTTAATTTTTAAAAATATATTATATATGATAGTTTATATAACATAAAATAATTAATAATCCGAAAATAATAAAGGATTTTTGAGATTTTTAAATAAAATATCTTATAATAAATAAGTATTTATTACCAAAAAAATAATTTTAAAATAAATTATACATTTTAAATTAATAATTAATTTATGTACATTTAGAGATTGATTTTAAAAAATAATTTCCATATTTTGAATTAAGATATCAAAATTGATTAAGAGAGAAAACATCATCGATTGGTAAAAACATATTACAAGTGAGAATGGTTAAATATGTCGATGAATAATAGATACTATAAAACATGGTAAGTTAAAGAATTGATGTATATATTTTAAAACAATATGTATCATAAAAATTTATTAATGGAATACCCAATTTCCATTCTTTCAGAATAAATATTAATTCAAAAATATAAATTCCAAATAATTATTTATAAATTATTTATATAAATTATTAAATCAAGATAATCAAAAATTATATTTCATTAAAATTATATATAATAAAAATTATTTATAAATTATTTATAATTATTTATATACACATAATATATAAAAAAGGGCATATGAATCTCCCCAAAAATAAAAAAATGAGAAGGCTCACACTGTTTTAACTGCACCAAACATATGTAATCATAACCTATATATCTATAACAAATGGTTGAACTTAAGAAATAATAGTAAGACATTGAACATGAAAAAAGAAGAAGAGTCTGAACACTAGATTTTTGGAAACCATAACAATTTACAAACCAAAAAATAGACTAATATGGGACCTAAAATTCCATTTTCAGTGAACAGGAACACAATTAAAATTTAAACGAGACTTTAAAAATAAAATTTAATACAAAAACAAATCATAAAATATGAAAGCCCATAAAGAATAACAATCTTGACAATTTTTCAAATGCATAGTGTGAGATGTTATTTTAAAACATATTTTTTCTATGTTTCTAATTTAAGAAATCAATTTCATTGAAATTAAAAGAAACTAAAATTTTATTTTCCTATCAAATACTATTTATACATATTCGATACAATTATTAGGTATCCAAAATATTAATTTAATACACATGATATTAGGGTTATTGAATTTAATGATAATTTTTGTTGGAAACCTATCTCAATCAAGAATGATAATGAATAAACCATCAATTAAGGAAGAAAAAAATTCTTGAAGAACCCATCACATAGCCAAGAAACTATGATACCAAATAAATTTATAACCCAAACCCCACAGAGGGTTTTTCTATTTTTCACATAGTAATGGTGGGATGAGGGAACCCCATGAAATGATGGAGAAAGGAGAAATAGAGGAGAAATCAACCCTAACCTCGATGAACCAGACCAAAATAAGAAAAACCAACAAAAGAACTATTTATGCTGAGAAGAATAGAAGGGTGAAGTGAAATCAGTGTGCATCTATGAATGTTCTCAATGGAGGCCGGTGTGTGCGGTTGGTCAGTGTCTCTTCGGTACAAGAATGAGAATGAAGGTCACGATTAAAGAGGAGAAAAAATAGTCACATACCTTAGATCTTGAGAGAATTGATTCATCAAGAATCTTGATGAAGAGAAGTGATAAATGTTTGGTTCCATAAAATCTTGAAGGAGGGAGGGAGAAGGACTCTATCAGTGTTTTATTTAAAACATTAGGGAACAATTTTATTAGTGCCTTAAAAAAGTGTTGATAAAGACACGTTTTATCAGCAGTAAAACCATAAGCATTGATAAAACTCATCTTAATCAGCACTAAAATTTTAACATTGATAAAGTTATTTTTTATCATTTCCTTTTGATCATTAATAAAACTGAATCTTTATTAGTGCTAAAAAAGTGTTGATAAAGACTTAATTTGAATAATATATCAAATATAATTAAAAATTTGAAATTTACCAAATTTTAAATAAAATTTAATTAATTACAAATATGTTTTCATAAATATAATTATAACAAAATATATTTATTATTTAGATATATTTATTATAATTTTATAATTATTTAAATAAATATTTTTTTATTTATAATTATAATTATAAATAAATATTTTTTAAAATATTTTTATATAACTTTAAATATATTTATATAATTATATATATGTATATATATTAATATATAACTATATATATATATATAAATATAACAACTATTTTTAGTATTTAAATATATTTATTATAATTTTACAAATATTTAAATATATATTTAGTTATTTATAATTAAAATATTAAATAATTATATATAAAAAAGATTTACATATAATTATAAATATATTTATTTAAATATATTTATATGAAATTATAGGTATACATAATTATAAAAATAATAAATATATTTATGTGTATTTCAAATTCATTCAATGTAAACTTTATATTGCATGTAGCAATATACTCATATTTTTGTTGTTCATGTACCTTTGGTAGTTTTCTGAAACAAACATATGTGAATTGGAAGTTTGCTTTGTTGTACGCAATAGATATTAGAAATATTTCACTATTTTCTTATTTTATAATATGTTATCTAGTTAAATTATTGAATTTCATAATTTCATTGTGATCCTTTTAAAAATAATTACAAATATGTTACACATGAATTTTAATTCCTAGGCCACTTCTATAGAAGTGATATTTCATAAAAGATTTCCAAATTTGTAAAAATAATTATGTTTCTCGTAGAGTTTTTTTACCAGAATTCAACAATACCCTTAAAATGCATGTGACCTTATATGTTGAGTAACTACAATTATTATTATTTTAGGTAGATCCATTATTTTATGTTATTTATATAAAATTAGTGAACTCCTACATATCAATTAAATGGATACAATGTCGTATAACAACATCTGGTCATAATGCTCAAGTCAGTTACCATTATTAACAATATTGAAAAATATTATGTCTACTATAAATTTTTCATTAAAATATTTTTACTTTATTATATAATTTCTTTATTTATTAATGGTATACTTTATTTCAATAATATTTCTTTAGATAATCATCATTTTTGAAAAAATTTCAATAAAATCTTTGTCCAGAAACCATCTTATGGAATGACATGAATACATACTATGATGTTAGAAAATGTTCCAACTAAATGAATGTTTTTATTTTAAAAAACTATTTTTCAAATATATACATACATTATTTATTACTATTTACATATTGTATTCATATTAGGTTTTCCTAAATAAGTTATTTTTGGAATCTACCGTGTTATTTAAGTATTTAGAGATTGAGGTTACTGTAGTTTGGTGACTTGGATTATTTTCTACCATCTAGAACTTGCCATGTCTAGTATTTGCATCTATTTTGGTTTATAAGATCCATAAGAGGGGATATAGGAGTTTATTAAGAGATTTATAGGGCTTATTCCACGTTATTATACCACACATTCAATATGTTACTAGTGACACATATGGTGTTTCATATAAACTAGTGTATTCTGAGATTTATCATCATATGAATAAACACCAATGTCATTCGGGATGAAATAAAATCATAATTATATGAGGACTAGGATATGGATGATTAGGAATAGGCTTATTTGGATATAAAATCATGTAGATTTATTTATTTTTTCATTGACTTGCAGTTTTTATTTATTGGTTTATTTTTCAAGGAAGTTTTCTTCTATTGCTACCATTTTCCTTGGTTTTTTTGAATTTATGTTAGACAAGCAATTCCTATAAATTCAAATTTTTAAAATATATTTAATAATAATTTTGACATCTTATTACCAGATTTTTATGTACTTTTAAACCCTTATTTTGATCACCCATGTGTTTATTCTTGGTTCATGTCATCTGTGGATCCAACATGGGATTCTATAGTGGGTTTCACTATACAAGGGATCTACTATGATGTGGATATACCCAATATAGAATAGGTGAGATGGATGTGGTGTAGAGTTCTAGGAGAAGTAATTATGGATCTACAAATGTATTTGGCATAACTATGGTAGGGAGGCTTGTAGTGGATCCTAGTGGTTGAGCTCTATAGTGTTGAGAGGATGGTTGTGGAAAAAGGGCCCCAGGAACGAATGTGGTTGGTCCTTCCCAATTCAGCACCCCTCCGACATGGATCTCGCCTATAGAATACTTTGCATTATAGGTTTTTGGGTTTTTCGGTGTGTCCCTTTTAATTTCCTCATAGACCCTCCTAGGTATATATAATGTACATTGTGGATGATACTGTGTTCCTCGGACATAGTTTTACCATGTAGTATGCGGCATGGTCCTTTGTGTTCTGTCTTAGTCTACCCCGTGTTAGCCAGTTTTGCAATGTGGTTTCAGTGACTACATCATGGTCATTCATTTTTCACACTGACTATAAATACCAAATAATCCTATTGAATTAATTCTTCTTATTCAAACATTCTCTCTCAAACATTAGGTGCCTAGGAGACGGTTTTAAATGCCCTAATGACCCATTTTGATTTGGTCAGCCCTAGGCTTTGGTAGAGAAATTGAAGGTGGTTTCTCTCTTCTATTGATGTATGTGTCTCTATAAAAATATTTTAATTGATTAATTAGTTTATTTTTTCTAAATTCCTATGGTTTGTTTTATGAAATTTATTGATTTTATATCAGAGTTTCCTTAATAAAAAGATACATGTTTTTAAAAGGGGGTTTCTTTAAAAATTGTTTTATTCAGACAATGTAATTTGATGAAATTCCTTAATTACTTCTTTGATTCTAAATTGTATTTTCATAAATGAAAGAATTAAATACTTTATTTGATTTTTTTATAAAATTTGATCATGAGTTTTGAAGGGTTTGGACAAGAATATCACATTGGGAACCTTGGTTGTATTAGGAAATTGACATGTCACTTTAGTGTTTGTAACACCACTATAGGTTATGATATCTAAAGAATATTAATTGGCTCAATACTAGTTGGATTCACATGATGTGAGACATAGTGTTTTCTTTTATGTATGAGTACGCATTCTTATAGTCTACAGATAAAATATTGTTATTTTTTTTATTTATGCTTGAATTTACACATGATTAAATATTTCATGGATGGTTTTTCTAACTTTATTATCTTATGGTGTACCCACAGATGGTTTCATTTATTCTCTCACGACTTATTAAATTTACTTATCATATTCATTATTTGTGTTAATATTAAAGGAATCTATGAAAAAACAAAGGTATGTTTTAAAAAATGCATTATAAAATGGATTTTTTAAACCTAGAACTAGAATTTTAACAGAATTTGACATTGTATAGATTCTATGGTGAAATCATATTAGGAATTTTTCTCACCCCTTGATTTTTCCATTTGGAATTTGTAGATGTTGTTTTATAGTAATCAGGTAAGGGGAAGGGAATCATGAAGTATGTGGTATTATCATGGTTGTTGTTTCTTTCATAGTAGGATAACTTGGTGGTTATAGATTGTCACATGGAGACTCTTTTTTTGTGTTGTCTTGGTTATTTTCCTGTTAGGATAATTTTATTAACATTTAATGTCTCATAGTTATATCATTCTCTTTTTCATTTTACCATGCTGTTTTGAATTCTTTTGGTTATACGTGAAACATGTGTTGTTTCATTACACCTCATCATATGGTATACCCTCTTAGGTGACCTTTATAGTGGGCATGGGTTGGTTCATTACAGTATTCTTATATGTTATTAGTTTTTTAATAGAGGAATTATTAGATTAGATTATATTAATTTCATAAAGATATTGTTTCCCTAGCCATCATTTCATCATCAAATTCACTTGTGGGAAACAGAACCTTCACACAAGAATCACTTTCTCATATACATGACATGTCCTTCCACAATTTCAAATGCATGCGGGTGACTTGTCTTACCTCAAGAGGAAGTGGTCAGCGACAACATCCTTTAGTAGTGATAGTCCCTTCAACCATTAGTCATGACATCATCCCCTCAATGGGGTAGGATGTTAGCAACAATCCCTCCATGTAGTATTGTTGAAATCACCTTCTTCAAGCATATCCAGTGAAAGCATCATCACCTTCAAGAAGTATCCCATTAGGCTCTCGTCAATGACGTCTTCACTTTCTCATGTAGGAAACAACAATGATTCACTATTGAAAGTGTGTATGATAACTAATGGTTCTTAACAATAAATAATAAGGTATTTGAGTAAATTTAAAATAAAAAACTTTTTCATGTTTTTAATGACATAAATTTTCTTGATTGATTTGTGGAAAACATATTCTATAAATAAATGACTAACTATACATAATCATTTATCTATTTTATTGTTTTTTATCTCTTGAAAAAAAATTCATTAATAAAAAATATTTATGAGCACTTTCTATGATTCTTATTATTATTTGGAAAATAGTTGTGATGCTACCAAGAATATAGTAAATTATTACTAGTTGTTGGAAATTTTTCATTGAAAACTTCTAAGAGGTTTTTTTAGTACATGTAAGTAACCAGATCTCTTATAAGAAAATCTTATGAGCACTTTCAGTGAGTCTTATTATGCTTCAAAAAAGATGAATTGTACATATATTGAAATTATCTTTAAATTGGAAATTTTCATATAGTTATTCAACACATTTTCCCTCATTTCTAAAAATAACACCAATATAAATTATAATAAATGAACCTTCAATTACCACTTTTTCAACAGCATGAAAACATTTTATGTTGTATGAAATTAGCATATGCGTGAATTCTATATATTGTTCAGTTTTCTCTCATGCCTTTTCAAGTTAAAAAAACAGAATACCCTAAGGGACCAAGGGTGAGAAACCACCATTAACCATATCACAGGACAAGTTATCATGGTCAGGAATATTCTATCACAAAAGATGAAGTATAGGATCCAAATGATCTGGTGGTAGCTACACTCTTTATGCTCTCAAATATAGAATGTACTTTGTTTGATTCTGGTTCTATGAATTACCTTATTCCAAGCATGTTTAAAAAAATATATAATCAATCCCTGATATTCTAGAAGTACTATTATCAATCAAGACTCCTGGAGGTATTATTCTAGTATCAAAAATATATTGAAACTCTTTTATTAAATTTTGTGTGTACAATATCATAGAAAATATAGTACTCATTCACATATTGGAATTAAACACAATAATAGGGATGGAATAAATCCCATAGTATAATGCCAAGATAAACCATAGGAGTAAGTAAACATCCATAGTCACTAATGGAAAACCTATTTTTTCCAGAAGCACCTCCCATAGCCTTATTTATAGATATTATTGGTGAAGAGGGAGAAGTAAATTAATGTTTAAGTATATATAATGTCCCCATAATTCATTAATACTTTTAAATATTTCTTAAAGGGTTTCCTGGACCTCCCCCATAAGTAAAGGTATAGTTCTCCATTGAACTCATACATAAACCCATGCTGATATCAAAGACCTCATATAGAATAGAAAATGTGGTGTTTGAGGAAATAAAGAAAAAACATCTATATATTTTGAAGAATGGATTTTTCTAACCAATATTTTCTCCTTGGGGAGAACCTATTATCTTTGTAATGAAGGATAGATCAATGCAGCTATGCATTTATTATATATAACTTGAAGGGATCATACTAAAGAATAAGTACCCTCAACCATGGATTGCTGATTAGTTTGACCAATGTTGCGGGGATAAATTATTCTCCAAGATTGACTTATGATCTGGGTATCATCTATTGAGGGTGAGTAAATTAGATCTTACAAATTATACCTTTTGAATAAGATATGTGACTTATGTGTTTTTTAGGCCCTTTGTCTTGACTAATTCCCATATTATATTTATGAATTTGATTAATAGAGTCTTTATAATATACCTTGATAAATTCATGATAGTTTTTATTGATGAAATTATGATGTAATCTAAAATTATTTGGGATCGTGAGGATCATATAAGAGTTATATTTAAAACTTTGAGGAAAGAGAAGCTATTTGGAAAATTCAGAAAATGTGAATTCTAGTTAAAAAAAGTTTCATTCTTGGGGAACATTATAACCAATGAAGAAATCTCAATTAACCCTATTGAGATAGTGGTTGTTGAGGAGTGGACTCATTCTACAATAGTAATTGATATTCTTAGATTCCTTGGTTTATTATGATATTACAGGATGGTTATAAAAATATTACTAAATTTATAATCCACTAACCAAGATAAATCAAAAAGGAGATAAATTAATCTAGATAAAGGAGTGTGAAAAATGTTTCCAACAACTATAGAAGATATTGGGTACTTCACCTATGTCAACTCTACTATAAATCAAGGAAATATTTTTTATTTATAGTGTTGCCTCTTTGAAAGGACTTGGTAGAATACTCATAAAAAATTGCATGGTGTACCCTAGTGCATCTCGACAGTTAATGTCGCATGGGAAGAATTATCCTACTCATGACATGGAGTTAGTTGTAATTCATTTTTATCTGAAGATATGGATGCAATACCATTTTGGGGAGAAATGTGATATATATACATATACCACTAGAACATTAAGTATATACTCATGAAAAAGGAATTGAAAATGAGACAAAATATTTGTTAGAACTTTTTAATGACTATTGAATTCATTATCACCCCAGAAGATAAAAAAGTTCACATATTCATTAAGTAGGAAACATATTTTTGTGCTAGAAATGATGAGAATTCCAGGTGACCCATTGATAAAGTACATAGTAATGTTTGAACATGGAAATCGTAAGTGAAGGGATATAATAAATAATATCCCAGATGATTTACTGACCTTCATTACTTCGTATGATCAAGGGATATCCAAGATAAGGTCCTTGGAAAAAAATAATACAGAGGCTATGAAGAATAGGTAGTTTTTAGAGTTCAATTTTGATGACTAAGATGTACTAAAATTTCATACAATCCTTTTTGCGCCATCTATCCTGATGATAAAAAGGGAGCATATGGATGAAGGTCACATCTCTACATTCTCTATAAATCTTGTAAGGAATAAAATTTATAGGGACCTTCATGATCATTTTTTGTAGGATAATATGAAAAGGGATATTTCTAACTATACTGCAAGGTGCTCGGTGTGTGAACATGTAAAGGTGGAGAGGAAACTTCCAAAAGGGGTATTAGAACCAACACCTATACAAACATGGATGTGGGACATTATCACTATGGACTTCTACACTAGTCTCCCAAGAACTTCCAAAGGAAAAAATGTGAAATGGGTTATAGTGGATCGACTAACCAAGACAAGCCATTTAATCACAATTTAGGAAGATTTAACTCTTGGAAAACATTATAGGACATACATAATGGAAGTGATGAGGTTGCATGGGTCACCATTTTCAATCATTTCTTACCAAGATCCATGGTTCACATCTAAATTATAGAGAAGTTGTCAACATTATTAGAATAATAAATTGAATTTCAGTATGAAATATCTTACCCAGACTAATGGACCATATGAAAGGACTATTATGACACTTAAGTACATATTTATTACATGTGTAATGTAATTTAAAGTTGGATGGGATCAATACCTCCCATTAGTTGAGTTCTCGTACAAATAAAGGACAATGGAACACCACGAGAGGGGAGCGGTGAATCAGGGTGTCAACATTTTCTTCTAAAGTGATTGTTATTGTTCCCACATTGGTAGGAACCTTCTAATCCTATTTGATGGTAATGTGTTGTCATTTAAATACTCACATGTATAGAGACACCAACTTTTTTTTATTTTTTTCACCACTAAGGGCTAGTCCAAGGAGAATATGGCGATAGTTTGTTGGTCATACCAAAATCTACTAATCAGCACTAGTTGTAGAATACAGATGTTCAGACATAGTCACTCTTTTCTTGGAACACTACCTTTATAATATTTTAGGTATTTAACAATGCATCCATCAGAAAATTTATTTCAAATCCCCCTTTCTCATCGCCTTTTGTGAAGTATTACTCAATTTGAATACATGAAGGTCACATTCATAGATTGGAATTAAATTATTTATCACTAAATACCACATGACTCAGATTTCACCATAGAACTATGTTGATGAACTTTTAAATCACTTTTCATTGAAAATATGATGTTCAAAACTACCTTTTAGGTTGATCATTCATGACGCTCACTCTTTTATGAAGAAACCTTCCATCACAGAACAAACTTCTATCAGGAAGCACATGGATCCATCAAAGAATATCCAATCATCACAAACCACTCAATACTAAGAAGAATTGGAATATTTGACGACAAATATATTATTTTCATGAAACCCATTCCATATTTATGAAGTGTTGATTCCAAAAAACAACTCGTCATGATGTTAGCCTCTTCCTCTAGATTTTGAGCCCACAAATTTGGAAAACAATAGAAAAATGAAAAATTCAACAATAATGTTATCCTTCACTATAAGATCACTTATCTTGAAAACTCATTGATCAACCCAGCTTGAATTGATAACAAAAACAAACCAAAATACATTTCTAGAAAATAATAACCTTGGTTCCAACCACAACAACAACAGATTCCCCTCATGTATTCAAATGGAACCCTAGTAAGATCTATATGGGAAGAAATGTAGTACTCCTACTAATTGAGTTTATGTTTGTGAGAGAAATCTACTTGGGCCCAATATTGTGCAAGAGAAGATTTAAGTGGTTCATGCCATCCAAAAAAAATTAAAAGCTTCTCAAATTTGGAAGAATAGCTATGCTAACAACCATAGAAGGGAATTGAATTTTGATATTAAAGACAATGTTTTCCTTCAGATATCACCATGGAAGATAGTCATGCTATTTAAAAATAAAGGGAATATTAGACCTAGGTATATTGGCCCGTTTAAAATCCTTGATCAAATAATAGTAGTGTCCTACCACTTATAACTTCCACCACACCAAGATAATATTCTGTATGTGTTCAATGTATCTATCTTATGGAAGTACATACATGATCCCTCACATGTTTTGAATCTGGAGGTGGTACAATTGGAACATGACCACTCTTATGGAGAGAATATTATGGAGATATTGGACCATATAAATAATTTTCTACACAATAAGAAAACAATACTTATAAAATTGTTGTCAAGGAACCATAAATATGAATAGGTGACATAGTTTCCAATGGAAATATTGAAATAGAATTACCCTCACCAATTCAAAAATGAAAATATGAGTTAAAATTTTTGGGATGAAATTTCTAACGGGGGAAGAATGTAACGAACCTATATTTTTAAATGATAATTTTTTCTCGAGAAAACTTGTGTTATATTATATAATATTATAAAAAACTATATATCATTGAAATTGATGGTTACTTTAATTGGATATGAATCCAATTAAAATTGTAAACATTAGAATTGGACAAAACATACAAAATCAGAAAAGCCAAAGTGGGAAAATATGGATCACCCTAATATACCAGAATCATCTCCCCCACATACTACACTATAGAAATGAAAAATATATTAGTGAACCAATAAACATCTTAGAAAATAAAAATATAACAGTATAAGTAATTTTAGTGAATATTGAGTGAAAGAATGAAGTGGTATTTATATAGAGAAATGTGACTGTTCGAACGGTAATATGATTGTTGGTTAAATATAACCATTGGTCAATATATTCATTGGTATACATGAACATTGAAAACTATACCCATTGGTAATAATTTTACCAATAAAATTGGTGTTTATAATTAATAATGAAAATGGATAATTGATACCGAAAGGAGAAACGATGGCCTCAATCAGAACATGCATTTTGTTTGAAGCCTATTTTTTTTAACGTGGGAGGGAGGTGGAATTACTGGGTTTCACCATTGAAAAAGTCCAAGAAGAGATTCAAAAAGTGATACTTGAATGAAATTATATATGGGAGAAGTTAATGATATTAAAGACAACCACTTAGTTAATGATATCCAATCCACCCCATGAAACTACCACAATTACACACCTAACCCTTAGGGTGTACGTGGGTGTAATAAGGGGTTACATGTCTAGGCCACAATTACTTAAATTATAGCTTCCATTTTATGAATAAAATATTTATTCTATCAATCCCATGTTGAGAATAATTTTTCTAATAAAATATTTATTTACGTAAGACCAATTTGTAAAGTTTATTTTCGGTTGCAAATAAAACATAATTTTATTATTAGAAAATATGTACAATTTTATAATAGGAATAGGTATTCTAGATTTATTATATGAAAATAATATTTCAAAACACACTTATTTTAATAGAAATGATAATATAATTTTATAATGTCCTCTGAAATTTATATAAGAGTTAGAAATTTGATCATGTCTTAAAAACTGGAATATTTCATTAAATACAGATGTTTATATTTAAAAGTTAAAATTAACATATTTAGATATTTTTTTGATAAAATAAATATTATATTTTATATCATCACATCAAAATTAGGATACGTTTAATTTTTTTATAATTTGATAAAAAACATTGTTTTTGAGTGAATAGTAAAAGTATAGTTTTTGATTTTGAGTGTGTTTGATGACTTCATATATTTGTGATAAAGATATAATAATTAGTTAACCACAATCCATGACCTAAAATTTTTCATTTTATTAATATTATGTATTTTAATATCTTTTTATTATTTTTTAAACCTATAAGTGACTTTCCAAAGTCTAAAATGTAAAATTTGATTTTAAAAACATTATTTTGTTGAAAATATACTTTTGTATACCCAAAGAGGTGTTAGAATTTTTTCAGTTATAATTGATTAAAATATCATAAAATGTGACTCAGATTTCCTAAACCAGTAGTGAAATCTATGATAATGCAGTGGTTTTTTATTTTCCATAACCTAGATTTCCTAGACCTATATTTGGAAATTACTAAACAATTCATCCACTTTTTCTATATATTCCCACCCATTTCACATTTCGTTTTCACTCCCAATACATCATCCTTGAAGTTAAGTTCATTTTTACTCTCAATAAGTCTCGCAGGGCATCCTTAATCCCCTGAAGGTTTTATCCACATGATGTAGGATAAACTCTTCATGGTAAGAAAATTCTTATCATATTTTTTTTCCATTAATGTAATTATTTTTGTTTAAATATTCTAAATAATTATTTAATTTTTTTTAATTTTTTTATAGCCTTACTGGTAAAATATTTTTTATCATTGAGGGACCTTCATTATATTACATTTTATACTGTTCTAAATCCATGATTTATACCTATCATGTGGCCTAATTTACTTCTCAATTTATCTATTTTACATAGGATATTGTTATATTGTGAATACCCAAAACCATTTATTTATCCATCGGTATTCAATAAGATATCAATATAATTTATTGATTCTTAGATTTACATATATGAAACCCACATTCCCTTTTCGTGGGTTAAAATTTATGTTATGGTAATGCCTTTAAGTACTTACGTACTCAATGATTTTATATGAAAACCATACTTTATTCTCCTATGGTTATTGAAAAAATTATTTATCATGATAAATGTGTATCACATGTTATTAATACTTATGAAGGTTTTTCATTGATAGTTCTCCAATATAATGGGTAAATAAATTGTCTCTAGAGATGATGTGATTTACAATACCTTGGTGAATAACCTTGGTAATTTTGATTTATGAATCCTTGGTGATAAACCTTAGTGATATGATTATGAATGTCTCATTAAAATGATGTAGCCACATATCCATGTTATTGTTAATGTTCTTTTAATTATTATACACCTCATTTTCTCTTGATCATGTTATATTTTCATACCTCATGTTCTTATTCATATGCCTCATGATCACAAGCTAAATGTATTCACTATTTATTCACTTACTAGGCTCATGACGACCCCATTTATTTTACGTATAGGATATGAGATGAGGTAATAGTAACTTAGGCTGAAGCCATGAATAATCCTTTCACATGGATTAGAATAATTTTGTTTGTTTTCTATTCTTTTTTTCATAATTTCCAAGAAACTAAACTTCAAAAGATCTTGTGTTTTGTTCCATGTAATGAAAAATTTATGTAATAAGAATGATGGATTCCGTATATTATTATATGTATCATCATGTGGATAAATGTTTTTGGGGAATAAATAAGATGACATTTAGATGAGGATGAAGACATTGATGATTAGAAACAGTCTAATTTGGGTATAGAGGCATGGAACTTTTATTATTGCTACATGGAATTGTAGTTCATATATATTGGGTTCTCTTAAAATTATGTTTTATTATACTTTGTCCATTTTCCCTTGTCTAGTTTTAACTTTATTCAACCATGTAATTCATTTAAATTCAAAAGTTTAAATTATATTTATACATATTTGTAACATCCCATTACTAAATTCTAGGTACTTATTAACCCTTATTTTGATCATCCATGGGTTTAGTCTTACCTCATGTAAATTTTGGATCTAACCTAGATTTCTATAGGGGTTGTACTGTGGAATGGAGCTACTATGGTGTGGATATTCTCACTGCTGCATGGGTAAGTTGGCTACGACATAGGGTTCAAAGATGATTAATTTGGGAGCTAATTGCATATTTTGAATAACTATGGTGTGAGGGCCAGTTTTGGAATAGATTGATTGAGCTCTATGGTGTAGAGATGATGGCTATGTTGCAAAGTCCCCAAGGGCATATTTAGTTGGAACTTCCAAATTCAGAACCCTTATTGTGTGGATATAAGCCTTGGAATAGTCTTTATTTATGCTATTTGGATTCTGCAGTGTGGTTTTTTTCACTGCGCCATATCCCCTACATGGTATATAGGATCTACATTGAAGAATCGTCCATTTTCATTAAAAGAATTTTTACCATGTAGGATATGGGGTTTTCCTTTTTGATGTGTCATAGTAATCCATATGTCAGCTAGTTTTGTGGCGTGGCTTAGGATGCTACACTGTGGTTTTTTATTTTGAAGGCTTCCAGTAAATACCCAGAAATCCCCTAAAATCTCTTATTCTTCTAACTTTCTCTATCAATCCTTTGGTTCCAAAGAGAGTTTTTTGAAAAACATGAAACCCTTTTTTGATCAGGTTCATCCCCGATCTTTGGGAGAGAAATTCATGATAGTTTATCTCCATTATTGAGGTAGGTGTTTCAATAAAAAGATTCTAACTCATGAATATCTTGATGTTATTGTAAATTACATTGGTATATTTTATGAAATTTATGGATCTGATATCAAACTGGATTTTATACAGAGATACATGTTTTTAAAATAAGTTTGTTCTATAAAAATAGTTTCTCACAAAATGGGTGATTTGATAAAATTTATTAAAGGTGGTATTGGTTCTAAAATAGATTTTGAATATTGAGAGATCTAAATATTTTATGTGAAAATGTTATTTTAAAATTTGGTCATGGTTGATAATGATTTTGAAAATCATATAACGTTTTAATCCTTGGGTGAAAAGAGAAATGTACATGTCACTTTAGTATGTGTAACACTATTGGAGGTTTTAATATCAACAACTTTTGATATGACTCAATATTGGTTTAATTCATGTGATGCCTAACATAGTTTGTTCTTTTATGTCTGAGTATGAATTATCATAGGCTACAGCCCAAATATTATTCTCTATCATTTATGCTTCTTTTATAAATGATGGTATATTTAATGGTTGTTTTTTATCACTTTCTTATGTTATGGTGTATCTAGGGATGGTTTCGTATTTGTTATCATTTTTTCTTACAGGAACTTCTAATATTCCTTTTTTGGGTGAATATGAAAGTATTTAATAAAAAATAAGGTATTTTTTATAAACTAATTTATTTCTTGAGAATTCTATATAAAATGGTTTCCATTTCAAGAAAATATTTATAAAATAGATTTTTTAAAATCTAGAACAAATGTTTTAATGGTATTAGAAATTTTATATATTCTTTGGTGAAATATTAGTTGAATTTGTGATATCAACTTACTTTTTCATTTGGGAGTTTTTAGTTGTGGTTTCATGGGAATCATGTAAATGGAAGGGCGGCATATAGTATGCCAAATTATCTTGGTTCTAATTACCTTCCTTGTGAGATGGATTGGTGGTGATAAATGGTAACATAGAGACTCATTTATTATTGTATTAGTTGTTTTTTGGTTGATATGTTTGTCTTGATGTTTTATGTCTCATGGTTATATATTTTACCTCTATATTTTCCTATGATTCTTTGACTTGTTTTGGTTATGCATTAAAATTGTGTTGTTTCATTCCGCCTCACCATGTGGAAGACCTTCTTAGGTGACTTGTCTAGTTGACCCAAGTTGGTTCATTATAATATTCTTATGTATTAATAGTTTTTTCTAGAGGATTGATAAGTTTCCCTAAGATTACTTCCCTAAATATAATGTCTACTTACTTATCATTTCATTAGTAGTTTTACTTTTTGGAAACATAACCATCACATGATAATCACTTTCCCATGAACATGACACATACTTCCATTGTTTCTCATGCATGTGGGTGGAAGATATTACATCGGGATGAAATGGTTGGCCACAATGGCCTTTAATATCTATAGTTACTTAAATAACTATTCTTGAAATCATCCCCTTCAAGAGGAAATCCATTAGAGACAATCCATCCATGTAGAAATGCTAACATCACCTCTTTCAAGCATATCCAGTGGCGATCTTGACGCCTTCAAGACGCACCCTCTTAAGCTCTCCATGAATACGTCTTCACTTTCTCATGATAGAAACTAAAATTCATCATAGTTTAAAGTATTTATGGTAATTAATGGTTCTTAATAACTAAAAATAAGGTCTTTTTGTTAATTTATAATAAAAAACAAAACATATTTTTAATGGCATAAAATTCCTTGAATGATTGGTGAAAAACATATTCATTAAATAAATGACTGACTATACATATTATTTGTTTCTATTTTCTTTACTTTTGTCTATTTAATACATTTTTCATAAATAAAAAATATATAATATCACTTTGAATGCTTCTTACTATGATTTGAAAATGGTATGAAATGCTACAAAGCATATTGTATCTTATTATTACTTGTAGGAAAATTGTCATTGAAAACATATAAGTGATTTTTTTACTACATGTAAGTAAACTATTATCTTATGTAAAATTCCTATGTGAACCTTTAATGATTATTAATGTGATTCAAAAAAGGTGAAATATACCTTGTTTGAAATAAACTTTAAACTAGAAAATTACATATTGTTCTTCAACACATTTTCCCTCTTTTCTAGAAAGAGTACCAAAACATTTATAATGAATGGACCTCCAATTAGCACTTTGCCAACATTATGTATGCATTATATTCTATATGAAACTAAATTATGCATAAAATCTATATGGTTCTTTTTTGATACTAACAAATTGTATACAATATGTATTAATTGTATGTTCTGTGCATACAATAACCATACAATGTTTGAAATCATGTACACCTGTATACATACAATATGCATAGATTATTATAATTTTCCTACACGTGTACACATAAATTCAAATATACAGAAATAAAATAGTCATAATTTTAATATAAATAAAAAATTAAACAAATTTCCAAGAAAAAGAAATCCTAGTTAATTAAGATATGGTGACTGGGATCAAATCATTAATGAAACTCCCTAGCCACATTTATGATGATCCACATTTATCGATTTATTTAAAAACTAGCACTCAGACCAAATTCACCTTCCCCTTCACCACACTTCTCTATTCCATAATGTGCATCCACCCCCACTCTACCTCACTATTTTGTTCCATAACATTCATGACTTCTTGTTCCACCTCTTCCCTAGCACCCCCATGGGAATGGGATTTCACTGCAAAAGTCTCAAGCTCTTAGTAGGTGTTGAGAAATATACCCTTGGTGTTCCTAAACATTATTAATAGTTTTATGATGTGTATTGATTCTTATTCTGAATACATTTATGAACATATAATTTTCATTAGATTCAATCATTTTATTTCCTCACTTTGATTTTAATTTACCATTTTTAAATAAAGGGTGGAATTTTTTCAAAATTTATCTTATTGTCCCCCATGATATTGTCTACATGATCCATCTGTATCTATTAGAAAAAACCACATCCCCTGTACGTTTTCTCCAATGCCTCTATACATCCCTTTTTGAAAAAAATAATGTCACTACATTTTGACTTACCTTGGAATCCACTCGACCCCTCTCTTACCTTGCCTTCAGACTCGCTATTTTTTTCTACATTAATTTGGTGTTAAAAATTGGATGTATTCACTCACACACACACACGCTCACACACCCACACACACAGATATATATATATAGTAGGGAACAATTCAAAAAAAAACATACCATTCCACATTATCCATTTTCACATCCAATTTTTTTGAATCTCCATGGTGAATAGTATTACACAAGATTTATCTAGAAATTGATGTAGAAAAAATACTATAATTGGTGCATCCAAATTAAAGCACTCTTTATAACCCAATATGTCTTGGTCATCATGGAGTATGGCTTCAACAGATCAGAATCCAAAGTAGTAGAGGATACCCTTCAAAATGTTGAAAATTCCACTCTTTAGGTGGAATAAAATTGAGACTACAAGGAAAGGTCCATCATTTATACAGGCCTTGACGGTGTGAATTTAGAAATAATATCTTAATTTAAATAATCAAAGGAGACATGGGAAAACCTTCACAAATCATTAAAAAGAACCAACAAAGTGATGTAGATACGACATCAATGTCTATTAGGTCATTTCAAGTCCCTTTTTTATGAAATCTTACAAAATTGATGTCATGTATCATACCCGTGTAATGGTTTTGGTGAACCAACTATGAAGAAATTTATAAAATATTAATGATTTTTGGGTATGTGAGAAAATATTTCAATCCTTAGATCTAAAAATTGATTACATATCCCTGGAATAAAAAAATTATTTGGAGACAAATTCTACCAAAAAACTCATGGGATATGTAGAAGCCCAAAAACTTAATGTCAACTGCTAGGGTGAAATGCATGGAGTGGAGCATACCATGCAATCAAATTTTTATTTCAAAAAATCTATAAATTAGGAAGGGGGCATTTCAAAGAGGTTGAGGAAGACGATTCTCTGGAAAATAATTTGATCCAAGAAGAGAAGGATGAGGTAAAAGAATAAAAAATCAAAGATGTCGTGCATATAAAAATTATACTCAATGAGAACAACGAATAGGAAGAAGGGGGGGTATTCCAAATTCATTATATGAATGAAAAAATAAATTTTTAATGCTATAATTATAAAAAACATGGACATTGTAGAAATTAATATCGGTATAAGACACCCATGAATAATGAAACCATGTAGGAACATATCATCGATGTTGGAGATACTTTTGGCGAGTCTCATGTGCTGGTGGCAAAAACATTAAAAAAATCAGGGTATGTGGTTTCTTGACTCTGGAGCTTGCAACCACATGACATGTCACAATAACTTATTTATGAACATGGATGAGAGGGTTTGAAGAGATATTTAATTTGGTTATATCTCAATAATATTTTTGTATGGAAGAGGAGATATTATGATAAATAAAAAATAAAGTAACCACACTTTCATTTTTGACGTCTATTATGCATCCAATATGATGAAAAACATCTCGAGTATCAGAAAATTAGTGGAAAATGGCTTTCACATAAGCCTATGAAATTAACAATCGGTGATTATTGATGAGAAATGAAGGATGAAAACAAATGTACCAATGGTGAATAACTATATGTTTCTTATTACATTCCAACCAAACATACCACAGTGTTTGATGATGGTGCTTGATCTTAAAGGCGTTGTTTGAAATCTTTGGTGTGGGAATTTAAAATTTGAATGTTAGAGATTATAAAAAAAATGGTGAATGGGATTCCTATTATTCAACACCCCAATCAAAAATGTGATATCTGTGTTCTAAGAAAACAACATAGAAACAATTTTGAAATGAAGGCCAATTGGAATGATTTTGTGCCACTCGAGCTAGTTCTCACTAATATTTTTGGTCCATTGAATATAGATTCAAATGGACATAGGAGGTAATTCTTAACATTTATTTAGGATTATAGGAGGAAAAATGAAGTCTTATGTGTTTAAATACTTAAATGAAATCAAGTAACTGGTAGAAAAAAATCAACCATTAAATAAAAACATTCTAATTTGATCAAGGTGGAGAGTACACCTGTAATGTTTTTAAATAATACCTCAAGAATCCTGGAAATAATCACTACACATGCTTATATGCCTCAACTCAATGGAGTAGATGATATGAAATATCAAAATATTATTAATATGGAAATAATCATGTTGAAAGGAAAAGGAGTGATGGTAAATTTCTGGGCTAAAGTAGCTTTGTGTATACGGTATCTACTCAATAGATGCCCAATTTGTTTTGAACTAGAGATTCATAGTGAAGCATAGAGTTTTCAAAAGCCATGTTTTTGTCATCTTAGAGTTTTTGGTTCCATTTCCTATATTTGGATCTCAGAGGCAAAACAAAACAAGCTCAAATACAAAGGAGTGGAGTGTGTACATATATGATATAGAGACTAAACTATGAGATATCTCTAATATAATCTCATCACCAATAAGTTTATATTTGGTAGTGTTGTTATATTTGATGAAATAGAGACATGTAAATTGAATCAATATGATTATTCAAGATAGGTATGAATCACTTTAGAAGATGAATAAATAGTTGAATAAGTACCATTATAGGAATAAACAATTGAAGAACCACTAACATGGTCAGAACATACTTCTACATCGAAATACATGAATTATACATTTCTTGTATAGCCACCAAAATATTTGAATAAATTTGGATACATATGAGAGAATAGAACCAATGGAAGTGTATGTAAATTTTTATTATCTCTCAAAAAATCCAATCAAGTTAGTTTTGAGTAAGATAAAAGATTTGAAATTTGGTGAATGTGATAGGAAAGAAAATCCATTCCATCGATTATATAAAATTCTACAAGAAAAAGGAAATCATTGTCTATCATGGAGCCATTTAACCATTTGGTCAGTCACCCAGATATGATGAAAATTCATGGGTTATGTGGAAAAAATGTTTAAGGGGGTGGGGGTGTTAGATAATAATATTGTAATTACTTGGATGATACCAACCTTATACTATTATAATGGAGGCTTATCGAATTCAATCATTGATGCTTTATTTGTTTAGGCATGAAGGATTAGGTGACACCTAATTCAATAAACATGGAATTGTATTTTTCCTTTTAATTTTTTTATTTTATTTTTTGTATGATTGCATCCCTATAAATAGGATATGTGATATGTATTGTTTTTCAATCCAAGTTGAGGAAATAAATTAGTTTTTCTCTTTATTCTATTATATTTTATTTTTGTGATCACCTCTATTGATCTTCATATGCATCCACATTTTCATTTGTTGTTGGAAATTTCACCATCAAAACATGGTTGTCGAACCTAGGTAGTGTCATCTCCGTTTTGGGTTACATGAATTCATATAGGGATTTGTTTCATTCAACTGAGAGTAATAGAAGGTGCATGAATAGACCAAGGATGATAGCACCAAAGGTGTAAAACATATAGGTGGGGGCACTGAATTCATCAATGATGTCTACCTTGGAGATGGTAAACATGACCATGACAAAGCCGGTGAGTTGGGGAATTCCTCGAGACTATGACTAAGAAACTATATCTTTTAAACCATCCTAAATACAAGTCATGTTATTTTTGAGTAACTCACATAAAAATGTGGTGAAAGAGGAATTTATTGATATACTTTCACCCTCATAGTGGATGATGGGAAGGTGGATGAAGTAGATGCAATGTTTGGTGGGGGAGGAAGAGGAGGAGATAGTGATGGCATGTGCAGTGGTGATGAGGACTTCAAGGAGGTTAGAGAGGAATAAGGTGATGTTAAGGGATCGATGGTGATAAATGAGAAGCTTGGGAAGATCAAGTGTGGAGATGATGTGGCTAGTGAATGTAACTCATTCAAAGATGAGATCAATGATTGGTCATGGGTTTTGAGGGGAGGAGGAAAAAATCCACGATTGATGAAGGATGGGCGGGTGGAGTGATTGTTTTGGATGGGGTAATGGAGTGGGGGATGATGGAGTCACCTCTTATCCATGATAATACTCCACCCCAATCTCCCTATGCAGATATTTTTCTTCCTCATCCTATCAAGTTAATGTTTTCATTGTCCGTTTATGGTGAGATTAAATTAAAGGTGGATCAAGAATTATTTACTTTAAATGGAGGATCTGGATCCATGAAAATAACTATAGAAAAATTACGTGGAATTAAATCTAATTTATAATGATTCTTAGTTATCTCTAGTCTAATATAAAATCACTAAATAATTTCTTATAATGTTTGAAAACATTAATTTTTTTTAAATCCAATTCCTAATGTTGATGAATTTTATAAATGAAAAATAAAGAATAATTTCAATGAGAAAATTTTTTTTATGATATGTTTCTATTTGGTTAACATATTAATATACATGAACAAAATAAGTTCCAGGATCTAGTTCTGTTCACATTTTCCAAATTAGATCAACAACTAGAATCAAATCATATACTGAAAAAATAATAATGGAGATACTAATTTTTGAATTGGAGTCGATGAGGATCATCCACCATCAGAATGTGTGACCTATATATCTAATAATATTATTTCATTGAAACTAAACATACAAAACCATTCCAAAATATTAATTAATTTGAAATCACAAGAAAAATATTGATTGATGACATGGAGATGATGAATTCACATTAACACTAAATGACAATACTAAAGTACAATAAAGAAACAAGTAGAAGAAATTTGTTTCCCTTAGAGTTATTATTTCATTACCATGTCACTACATATTGTCATTTCATGAAGATCACTACACCACTATGGAGTTGAGAGGAAATCCTTGGTTTATAATGGTTTTTATCCCTCAAACACAAATTTTATTATCTATAAGAAGATATGAAAATGGTATATTTTTGAACATTTTATCCCAACACCAACTTTGTTACACGAAAGCCATAATTTTCTATTTTTCTAGATCTGGAACCAACCAAGTCTCATTCTCTAAATATAAACTATATATTCCTTTTTAGGTTCATTAAATATGTCTTATCACAATGATATGTCTTCATGACCATATATAAAATCCCTTACTGTGGGAAAACCATCATCACAACAAAACCTTTTTCTATAATTTTTATCTCCATTATTCATGATGGGAATTTAAAGCATCATGATATTAAAATTTTAATAGCAACATAGAATCATCTAAATTATTTCTTATTCTGAAGTCCCATATTTGAAATAGAACTTTTAAAACTCATTGTTAGCTTTCAAAACAACTCTTATATATGTAATGGAAAATCTATTTAACTCTTATGTATAACTCATGTGACTCTTATATATATCCATTTTCAAAGTCATCAATATATAACTTATAAGGACTACTACATATGATTAGATGAATCTTATATTTAATCTATTAACACTAGTGGAAATACGGGCTTTAACGTCGTCGTAATAACGTCGGTTTTTTAAAAACCGACGCGAATAGTATGTGCGGGGAATTTTTGGCGTCGGTTTTACAAAAAACCGACGCCAAAAATAATTATGCGTTGATATTTCGCGTCAGTTTTGAAGAAAACCGACACGAATAATATTAGTATACATATTTTCCGCGTCGGTTATCCTGAGAACCGACGCAGAAAATAAATTTTTCAAAATGTTTCGGCGTCGGTTTTCATGAAAACCGACGCCGAAACTCATAATTCCGCGTCGGTTATTTTAAAAACCGACGCAGAAAATAATTAAAAAAAGTTTTCGGCGTCGGTTTTTTTAAAACCGATGCCGAAACTAATAAAAAAAAATATTCCGTGTCGTTTTTCCTGAGAACCGATGCAGAAAATAAATTTTTAAAAATGTTTCGGCGTCGGTTTTCATGAAAACCGATGCCGAAACTCATAAGCGAACATATATTCCACGTCGGTAATTTTAAAAACCGACGCCGAAAATTTTAAAACAACATTTTGGGGTCGGTTTTTCTTAAAACTGACGCGAAAAGTCTTTTAAAAATATTCACGGTCAGAAACCCTCATTTTGTTCGTTCGTCGAAATCGAGTTCCGCTGTGGCGCTTCGGACTCCCGACGACCTTCGAACTTGATTTGCAATCTTGGACGGCCATTGTTGAAGGTTTTTTTCATCTGCACGATTTTGGGTATGTGTTCTTCCTATTTATCTCTTGTTTCATATCCCATTGTTTATTTCTTTATCAATAACCCTATTTTGCGTGATTTTGATTATTGGTTAGATTTTAGTTGTAATTTATCATTATTTTTTGTTTGTATTATCATTGTTGGTGTAGATTTGATATTGTTTGTTTTTGGAAGTAATTATACCGGTCGCAGTTTGGATTTAACATCTCCATTCGGGTTGAACTTCAAATTTTTTGTTTGTATTATCATTATTCCTGTTTAAAATGATCTTTCATTACATTATGAAGTACTATATTTTTAATTCCATTTCCATTTTAATAAATTCTTCTTCAAAAAAATAATTTTATTGTGTTAAATGAATTCACTCACATTTTTGCATGTAGTTTGTTGTTATTTCATTCCTTCTTGAGATTTACCATGCCAAATTCCTCAATTCTCTTTGGTTCTCATCATTTAACTAAGACATGAATAATTACCACTATCTATTATGTTAAAAAAAATTGAATAATTATTTTCATGCCATTATATAATAAATAATTTTTCTTGCAATGTCCATAATACGACTAGAATCATAATGTATTGTAATTATTTCTTCGTAGATAATAATATAATCATTATCCCTCTATTAATCTTCAAAAATACCTTTCCACTTTCATATGTGGGGTTAGATTCATGCATTTTTAATAAATGTCATCTTAAACTAATCTCATTCCATTGATTATATTTATTCATCTTTCTCTCCCTCTAAATAATAGTCATGAAATGATTTACTTCCCCCTCTAAGTCATAGGCTGCAAATAAAACATTCTCATGATCTAATCTTTCATGGATGGATAATATATTTCTCTTCATGTTGATCCATTCCTTGACATGTTTTGCTGCAATAGACCCATGGATGGGGGTGTAAGTTGTCACCTACAATATGCAATGGAATTTTTATCCCTCCATAATGAATTTATATGTTCATAGTTCCCTATTATAAAACTCATGGATTGAGGGAGTTGAGTTATCATAGTCACCAAAAATTGTATCATGTCTCTTAATACACATTGTCTTAAATAAGGATAGTTATTGCACTATTTTTCACATTAATTTTTCCATGATTCATTCATGTTACATCAAATGAATAAAAAAATAAATATAGTGTGATCAATAGTAGTCATAGTGAGAAATCATATTATCTTGTATGTCATTCATATAATATTTATATCATGAAACTTTATTTTCAAAAAATGAAACCTTTGATTTAACCATTTTGTCCTTGTATTTCAATATAACACACATGTATATAATATGAAAATAAACTGTTTACTCTATTTGTAAACGTGTTTCATATCTGATGTCTTTTATCTGATTATCAATAGTTTTTATGGAATATGTTTTTGTTTACAATTTATCTGATAGATATTTAAATGTTTCTATGTTTTAATATATTCATCAATTATATTGTGATATCAGGTATTAATGGATCATAATTGGATTTATCTACGAAGAACTACTAGTGAATATGAAAGAGGAGTTGACAATTTTTTGGAATTTGCTAAACGGCATAATCAAAATATTGATTTGATTTTCTGTCCATGTGTGAAGTGTGTAAATATGAGAAAGTTAAACTTCAGAGAAATCAAGGATCATCTCATTTGTTATGGTTTTAGCCTTAATTATACACGTTGGATCTTGCATGGTGAAAGAACTGAAAATTCAACATCCAATGTTGATGACGATATTCATAATGAGGCAGAGGATCGTATTGAAGAATTAATTCATGATTTAGGTGTTGAAACCATCGAAAAAAGACCAACTGTTGAACGATTGTATGGAGATTCTGCGAAACCATTATTCCCAGGTTTCAGTAAATATACAGTGTTATCAGCAGTTTTGAGATTAGTTAACTTAAAAGCAAAAAATTGGTGGAGTGATAAAAGTTTCTCCAGTTTACTTGAGCTTTTAAAAGAGCTTCTTCCAGAAGGCAATGGGCTTCCAGATTCCAATTATGAGGCGAAGAAAATATTATGCCCAATGGGATTGGGGTATAAAAAGATACATGCTTGCCCCAATGATTGTGTACTGTATAGGAAAGAAAATGAACATTTATCAAGTTGTCCTACATGTGGAACATCGTGCTATAAGATGGATGAGAAAGTCAACTCAGATTCATTTTTAGGTGATGTCATGTAACGTTATGAAAAATCAATTTTTTTACTTTCCAATGATATCATCCAATATTTTTTTCAAACAATTCTGATAATTCAATTCTGATTTATTTTTAGGTACCAAAATCAAAACTCCATCTAAAGCATTTTGGTACCTTCCAATTATTCCTCGTTTGAAGCGTCTATTTGCAAATTCAAATGATGCAAAAAGGTTAAGATGGCATTCAGATGAGCGCATTTCTGATGGTAACTTATGTCACCCTGCCAATTCACCACAGTGGAAGAGTTTTGATAAAAAATTTCATGATTTTGGAAGTGAAGTTAGAAATCTCAGAATGGGATTGTGTACTGATGGAATGAATCCATATCGGAGCCTCAGTAGCCAACATAGTTCATGGCCGGTTTTGCTGGTACTTTACAACTTGTCCCCACATCTATGTATGAAGAAAAAATATGTTATGATGAGCTTGATGATTTCTGGACCAAAACAACTGGGAAATGATATTGATGTGTATCTTACACCATTGATTGAGGATTTAAAACTGCTATGGGAGAAAGGTGTTACAGTTTTCGATGCATACAAGAAAGAGTATTTTCTTTTGCATGCTATGATAATGTTCACTATAAACGACTTTCCTGCATATGGAAACTTATCTGGATATAGTGTTAAGGGACATAAAGCATGTCCAATTTGTGAAGAACAAACTTCATATTATCAATTGCAGAATGGAAGAAAGACAGTGTACATGGGACATCGAAGATTTTTGCGAATTGATCATCATTATCGTAGATTGAGAAAAACATTTAACGGTTTACAAGAATACAACCTCCCCCCTCAACCATTTTCAGCTGAAGAATATTATGACAGAGTGAAAGATATTGATTCAACATTTGGAAAGAGAAAAAGTTCTGGTTTACAAAAACATATCTGGAAGAAGCAGTCTATTTTTTTCGAACTACCTTATTGGAGATTTTTAGAGATAAAACATAACATTGATGTTATGCATGTTGAGAAAAACATATGTGATAGTTTGATTGGAACATTGTTAGACATAAAAGGAAAGACAAAAGATGGATTACATGCTAGATTGGACTTGATATTAATGCGAATACGTTTGGAGTTAGCTCCCGCTGTGAAAGGAAAAAGAACATATTTACCTCCGGCTTGTCACACATTAAGCAAGATTGAAAAGATGAATTTTTTTCAGTGTCTTCATGGTATTAAAGTACCCAGTGGTTTTTCTTCAAATGTGAATAATTTTGTGTCATTTAAGGATTTTAAATTAATAGTTATGAAATCACATGATTGCCATGTGTTGATGCAACAAATTCTACCAGTAGCAGTGCGTGGTATATTACCGAAAGCTGTCAGGAAGACAATCATCAGGTTATGTAATTTCTTTAAATCCATTTGTAGCAAAGTCGTTGATCCAAATTTGTTAGATTTGTTGGAGAATGAAGCAACTCTTATTCTTTGTCAACTAGAAATGTATTTCCCACCCACATTTTTTGATATAATGGTTCATCTATTGGTTCATTTGGTGTGTGAGATAAGAATGTGTGGGCCTGTTTATTTAAGATGGATGTATCCTTTTGAAAGATATATGAAAATTTTGAAAGGATATGTTAAAAATCCTTATCGACCAGAGGCCTCTATTGTTCAAAAATATGTATCAGAAGAGGTGATTGAGTTCTGTACTAATTATTTGAATGAGGTGGAGCATATTGGTCTCCCTCTATCTCGACATATGACAGTTGACAGAGAAGGTAGAGGGGTTCGAGGCTTAAAGGTAAAGTTCATTCCACGTGATGAAGTGATGCAAGCACATTTATACATTTTGAACAACACAGATGAGGTTCAACCATATATATCCTCACATATTGCTGAATTAAAGTTAAGATATCAGAAAAGAAATGAAAAGTGGTTGATGATTGAGCATAAGAAGACATTTGTTTCATGGTTTAAAGAGAATGTCACCTCAGATATATCTGTATCAGAAACATTGAAGTGGTTATCAGGGGGACCATCTTTTAATGTGATCACTTGTTCTGGTTTTGATATCAATGGCTACACATTTTACACAAAAAACGTGGATGACAAGAGTACCGTTCAGAATAGTGGTGTGATGGTATTCGCTGATGCAGTGCATTTTTCTAGTGCCAAAGATAAAAACCCAATTTCTGCATCAACATCATATTTTGGAGTTATTGAAGACATATGGGAAATTGATTATATTAAATTTCGAGTCACTATTTTTAAGTGCAATTGGGTTGATAGTAATAGTGGCGTGAAACATGATGAATATGGGTTTAAACTGGTTGATTTGAAAAGATTTAATCACAATGAGGAACCATTTATCTTGGTGACACATGCAAAACAAGTATTTTATGTCATTGATCCGTCGAATGATCAGTGGTCAGTTGTTTTGCAAGGGAAAAGATATCATTTGGGTGATGATGATGATTCTGATGATGCTAGTGATTTACATGAGCCTTATTCATCTATTATGCAATTTTCAGATGATTACAATGAATATAAGACAGACATAGTGCATGCAGTACGTACCGATCATGATGAAGGGACGTGGGAAAACACTAAATTAGTCTCCTAATTTTTCTGGTAAATATTTATATTTTGTGTCTATTTTTAAAACATACAAATTCATGCCTCTATTTTTACATATTTATTTTTCATTTCCTTGTTTCTAATTATTCAGTTTTCTAATGATATGATGGTACCCAAAATTTCATTACACTTTCTAGTAGCAATGTCAAATACAGATAGAGAGGAGCAGTTACCGAGGTATATCTATTTTGACATATTATTAAATATTCAGTAATATACATATTTAATGAAATAAAACTGTTAATTTATAAAAAAAAATTGCAGGACTACTGATGCGTCCTCGGCGGAGGACACTTCTCCAGTTACTACTCAAAAATCAAGTTCTCTAGTTGGTAAACGTGGTATTACACGTTTACCAAAACTATCACTTGCTCATGATGATAACAAATTACACATCCGTTTTGATGATAATAATAATGCAGTTGGCCCAAATGCAGTTCAGTTTGTCAGTTATATAGCAATGCAGAGCCGTTGCAGGATTAGTATTTTATATCCTGATTGGAAGTCAGTGGACAGGACGGCGAAGCAACAGCTTTGGGAGGCCGTGACGGTAAAATATCTTTATTTATTTATTTTATCTCATTTTTTTAATATTATATAGTTTAAATGACATATTTAATTTTTTCAATTACAGATGACATTCAATTTTGAGGAAACCAAAGAAATTAGGAAAAGACATCTCTCTTTAGCGGCGGTTCGATGGAGAGATTTTAAAAACAAACTGACGAAAGATTATGTTTTTGGAAAGAGAAGGTTTGAAAGCCCATGTCTTAAGTATCCATATATAGATGAAGAAACATGGAAGTGATTTGTTGACAGTCGTCAGGAAGAGAAATTTCAGGTATTGTAATTGTTTTATATTTTAAAATTTATGCTATATTTTCCTTATTACTTATGTGTTTATTTTTATGTAACAGACCTCCAGAAGATCTCATCAGGAGATCCAGTTGAAAAACGTATACCCTCATACTTTATCACGTGGAGGATACTCGTATTTGGAGCAGAAAATTATTGAAGAAATATTTGAAGCATTAAGAGCTCGATCAAGTAGTGGTTCAAAAGAGGTCCAGTATGGTCCTCCATCTCCTCCCACTCGCCATGAGAAATGGAAACGAGCAAGAAGAAGAAAAAATGAACAATATCTTACAGACGAAGCTCATCAAGTGGCTGATAGAATTGTAAGTAAATAGTAATTCTTTATTAACAATTTTCCTTTTTTATAATTTATAAACACTAATATAAATTTTTTATTTTTCATTTCAGGATGAACTTCAGGAGAAAGAGACACAGGGCTCTTTTATCCCTGAGGGTAGGATGGATATCCTAGCCACTGCTTTGGGAAAGACTGAACACCCCGGCCGTGTTAGAGGATATCAGGCGGGTGTTAGTATTCAGAAGGTTCTTGGTAAGAGTAAGCAACCAAGAGACCCGGAAATCGAATCCTTAAAAGAAGAGCTACAGGATATGAAACGGTCTATGGGTGATCAAATTCAAGCAGCAGTACAGAAGGCTTTATTAGAACACTTGGCAAGACAGTCACAGTCTGCTCATCCTTCCGAGGTATATTATTTACTGTTAACAATTTTTCTTTTCTATAAATTATAAACACTGATATAACTTTTTCATTTTTCAACATTCTCAGCCTACTCACTCAGACTATCCTGCCTCATATGCTTACCCAACACCGTCTGGGCAGCCTTCTGAGGTATATTATTTAATGTCATCAAATTGTCTATTTTATACATTATAAACACTGATATAACTTTTTCATTTTTCAACATTCTCAGCCAACTCACCCGGACTACCCTGCCTCATCTGCTTACCCTGCCCCGTCTGCGCAACCATTTGAGGTATATTATTTTATTTAATTTTTAATCAATTTTTCTATGTTATAAATTTTAAACACTAATATACCCTTTTCATTTTTCTGACTTCTCAGCCTGCTCACCCTGACTACCCTGCCCCACCTGCTAACTTTGAGCCTCCACCTCCTCCATCGGATCGAACCTTATATTTTGAGTTGTTTGCGGGAGATCCTCATGTACATATTGTTGCGTTAGGACAAGTGTATTTTTTGGGGGACTCGGTACATCATCAGCCTATGCAGATGGGTCAGGTTAGAGTATCAGTACTTGTTATTATAGATCCTACTGCTCTACTACCATTTCCTACTGTGGAGATCACCAGTGTTGGGGAATGTATGGGCCATTTTTTACTTTGGCCAACTGCACTTCTTCGTTATATTTCACATGAGGTATGAGTTTTTTTAACTAGTAATTAGAAATGATTCCAAATTACTTATAATGTTTTCTGACATTTAACTTATATAGAAATATCTGAAAGCAAAAGAAACTGTACAAATGCAGCAAAATGTTCAGAAACAGTCGGCTGTAGATACTTCTGATATTTCTTCTGGGTTGAAAAGATTATCTCAGTGCTCTTCTTCCTTGAATTTTATCTATGAGTTTCGGATGACATCCGATATATGTGGAAGAAATTATAAATTGAGAATATTGAAAGAAGATATCATGAATTTAGTTAATTTTGAAGAGATCGGGCTGAATGTGGTGCAGTTGTTTTCCATGTAAGTAAATTGACGTTTGAATTGCTATTTCTTTAATAAAATATTGTTATGTCATTGACTAACTATATTTTCTTTTTAAATTAGGTATCTATACAGGATTCTTTTACAAAATGAAACTACAAGCATTTATAGCTTTATAGATCCAGAGTACATTTCCTTGGAAGTCAAACATGTGAAAAATGATGAAAGAGTTCAATATATATCCGAGAGATTATCACAAACAGAGATTCAGTGCTGGTTTTTGCCATTTCTTGATAAGTAAGAATATCAACATAATTTTGAACTCATGATCATTATAATGTCATTAATTATGAACTTTTTGTATTATAGGGGGCATTGGATGTTAGGTGTATTTTGCCCAAATGAATGCACCTTATATTGGTTTTTCTCTTTATTAGGAAAAGTGCGTAAACCGTTTTCCAACTTATTAAACAGGTAAGTTGTTTTTTTATTTTTAGAAGTTTGTTATGTTTAATTTTAATTGTTTACACAAGTTTTATTAGTTCTTATATAAAAAAATTCAGTTCATGGAAACATTTTACAAATGAAAAGAAACCAACGAAAATCAAATATGTGGAAGTACAGGTAATTAGTTTTTATATTTTTGTTATATATTGGGTTTCATTATTAGTTAAATGTTTTATAACTGCAGTGTCATCGTCAATATGGACATGTTGAATGTGGTTATTATATTCTACGATTTATGTACGAGATAATCACAACTGGGGAAACTACTGATTTTCATAAGGTTAGTTGTATTAATTTTTTTATATATTTTCATCCACTTTCTTCTATTTATTAATTTCATATCATTCAATATTATTGTAGGTATTCAATGATTCACAGTCATATTCTCAATCTGATAGGATCCATATTCAATCTACTTTTGCGGACTATTTGTTAAGTCTGATTAAGATTTGAGGTATGTATACTAATATTTATAAATAATAATATATATGGGTTTAAAAAACTAACTCTTATGATATATTAGGTGTTTGAACCTACTAATAATCAAATGAATGCTTCAACAACAACAAACAATGAGCATGTCATATATTTCAGGTACGTGTATTTTAATTCTGCTTTACTGAGTTTTCTCAAGTGCCTCTGCAAAAACTGTTTTATTGAATCTACTAATAATCAAATGAATCCTTCAACAATAACCAACAATAAGCATGTCGTATATTTCAGGTACGTGTATTTTAATTCATAATTAGTTATTATATTTCTTTTCATTGTTATTTCTTAAAATCATTTATCTGTACAGTGACAGATCTGTAGGGTGGTACTTGGATCATGAACATAGAGATTCGTATAGCGAAATAACATTCACAAACACTAAAAATTGTCTCCCTTGAATGCACATCAATATCTTCTAGGCCTTTTTATTTTTTATGCAAATAAATATCGGAAAATGATTGCCGAGAGGCATATCACATAATACCTGAAACAACGCTTAGTGGGTTTGCACAAAGATAAAATAGAAGGCGTCAATTTTTAAGGTATGTTTCTTTATGTCTCTTCAATCTGCATTTGATTTCAATTTTCTAACCTATTTTTTTCACTCAAACTTATTTCTCTGTTATTCCATAACTTAAACAAATAACAATAGTGAATGGGTAATGCACGTCTATACAGAGCAAATATAAAAACCTGAGGATGGGGGTGGTGGGGATCCTATGGTGAAAAGACACCCCCAACATCTTTAGTGGGGGAGGTGAGGAAGAGGTTGCATAGGCTGAGTGTTCCTGGAATTTTGATCAGGAGTCGTAACATTTCATTTTGGTAATTTAATTTGTGAAAAAATGAATGATTCAAATAAATTACACATTTTCATTTAATGTTTATTCATTGCACTAATATCTTGGATTGATTTTTTCACGCACATCTCCTTAGTTTCATTACTGTTTTGACAGGATTGGTGCTATCTATGGGAGGAAACTTACAATGATTGATACTGAGTATGGTTAGATTAAGAAAATGCACCATGTAGGTATGTGTATTTTAATTCTGCTTTACTTTGAGTTTTCTCAAGTAATTCTGTTAAAGCTGTTTAATTGTTTTTGTATACTTCGTTATTTTTTTTTCAGGGTTCCGATTTTTTTGGAGGAGAAAATATATGTATTTTATTTAAAAAATAAAAATTTACGGCGTCGGTTATTTTAAAAACCGACGCCGAATATTTTTAAAAAAAATTTATTTACGGCATCGGTTTTTTTAAAAACCGACGCCGAAATTTTGATATGGCGTCGGTTTTTCAAAAAACCGACGCCGAAAATCCTGTGTAAATTGGTTTTCCGCGTCGGTTTTTAGAAAAACCGACACGGAAAACCGATATTTCGGCGTCGGTTTTATATAAAACCGATGCTGAAAACCTAGTCGACTATATTTTCCGCGTCGGTTTTTTAATGAACCGACGCGGAAAATAATGTCTAAATGTAGCTTCGGCGTCGGTTTTATAAAAAACCGACACCGAAGCTCATAAGAGAATTATTTTTCGCATCGGTTTCTATGAACTGACGCGAAAACTGTATTTTTAACGTCACCTATAAAGACGTCGGTTTATAACCGACGTTAAAAATTAAAAAAAACCGACGTGAAAAAGTGTTTTTGCACTAGTGACTCCAATGTATTACTTGAATGGAACCTTATATAATTTAGAGTAGCTTAATAATTTTTGAAATTCTCAACCAAATAAAACCTTATGTAATTCAAAAGTACCCTTATGTTTCATAGGGTGGATCAGTACTTTGATAAATTATATATAGTAAAATTAGATCAATGGTTACGTATGGTCTAGAAACTCTTAAATACGGGATATTAACCCTTACTTATCATAGGAAAACACTATATGTTTCCATATTATCGATCATCTCTCTATGTACCTTTACATATTTTATAGAGAACCCTTATGAAAGTACCAAAGAAACAATACGTATTATGTCCTTTGTAAATTTTCTTGAAATATAAAACATAGAAATACTATGATGTATTCATGAGAATTTATAATTAACTTATATTTAAAGAGTCCTTTGTAAATTTTTCATTAATATGTAACACCAGAATTTTTGAAACCCATCTCTAGATTCCTCAACACAACTCAAAACTTATCCAAAAATTCTCAGGGTATCATAAGCCACTTAAACTCATTAAAAATAACCATATGATATCTTCAAATCTTCTCCATTTATATCAAAATTTTCCCAAATATATTATAACATATATTCACCCCTTAGAGAACTTCAATGTAATTACACTACATGAAATGAATTTCATCTCTTCCTTAAAATAGTATCCAAGTAACTTCCTCATAAAACTTCAATACACACCATATGATAATATTTAGGATGGAGCTTTATACACATATTTCTAAACTTATTCAAAGAAAAATAAAATCTTGAAATCACCATACTCCACTAAATCCTCACACATTAAAAATGTTATTAAATTTTATAACTAATAACTAAAGTGGAATATTTCTCAAATAATGGAAGTTTCTCAATACCATTATTATATGTGAATGGATATCCAATAAAATATCCAATAAAATTATTTCAATTGATTCTTTACCATTATTTAAAGACTTCTTTATCATGAATCAAACATGAGGGGGGATTTTGACTCAAAGAAAGTGTTGACCAATATACCCTTTGTGTTACAGTTTCAGAAGTGCCTTGGCAAATTCAAACATGGATTCTTGATGTGTTTAGCATTGGATGATTAGGAGGCACCTATTGAAATGAATAGGAACATTTAATTTTTATTGTAATTTTTATTACTCAATTTGTTATATTCTTGTATCCCTCTAAATAGAGAGTGTGGTGTGTGTTTTTTTCATTCCAAGTTGAAGAAATAAATTAGTTTGTTTCATACTACTATTGTATTTTGTTATTGCAATCGCCTCTAATGTTATGCATCTGATTCTGCATCTTGGTCCACCACTAAAAATTTTACCTTATGTGGTATCAAAGTTATTTGGAGGTGATTATTATTGTCTTATGAAGGATTATGTCGAATCTAATTTCAGTCAATTACAGAGAAATGTGGGAGGGAATAAATTATGAACAATTAATGTTAATTCATTTTCATCATTTTATTTCCCCACATTATGTTTTCTTTTCGATTTGTCAACAAAGGGTGGAAAATGTTCAAAATTTCTTTTCTTTCCCCACATAATTTTTTCTCCCATATTCATCTCTCTCAAATAAGAAAAACAAGAAACCACAACCCTTATATTTTTTCCCCATGCCTCTCTCCCTCTGTTTTTTGAAAAAAACATTATCACCACATTTCCACCTACCTTGGAATCTTCTTGACCCATCTCTTTCCTTTCCTTCAAAATCACAATTTTTATCTCAATTAATTTGTTGTAAACAATTGGGAGTCACCACTTCCATATATATATATAGAAAATATTTTTTGAATCTCTATGGAGAATAGGATTGCAAAAGCATTGATCCTAAAAATGAATAATGTTAGAGCAAGAAAAGATCTAATATTAGTTATACTGACTCTCATAGGGGTCAAGAAAGAAATATTTTAAATGACCAGAAGTGATAATTTCCAAGAATCAAAAAAAAAGTAATACAATGAAAGAACAATAAATAAAATAAACAAAATGTAAATAATAACGCAAGTATTTATGTGGTTTGGACTAGTTTGGTCAAAATACCTGGAAACAACACTACTAAAACATTATTATTAAAAAAACAAATAACATACACAAGGGAAGATACTTTAGAGAAAGAATTAATGATAAAAACAAAATATATCTATGAATAATGTCTTGGCCACACCAGGACATACAATGAACCTTAGTAGAATATGGTATCATAAACCTCCAAGTAGGAAATACACACACATGAAACCCTGAAACCCATAAAAAAGGAAAGAAATAAATACAATGTTGAACCATAATATAATGAAAAAAATCCCACAAATCTGGATCCCATAAATATTGAAGGAGAAATGGTGCTTCTAGGGATATAGAACCTTTAATATGATGTGGTCTAGACAGAGATCATGAGTACCGAGCTCTCCATCATAGAGGATCACCAGAATAAGAGGTCACAACAACATGAAAGTGGTGGAAGATAAATACCTCCCATAAACTCTTCTCTTTAGAATGGAGTGTAAGGAGTAACAATGAACCGCCCACAAAAATGAAGCGACAAGGTGCATTAAAGGGGAGTAGTGGAGTGACTGGTGAAGTGACGAGCATGTCAAGTGTGAAATCTAAGAAAGACATGTGGATAAATGAGGATAAATGGAAGGATTGTGAATATTAAACCCATAGAATGAATCAAGAAGAACCCAGGACACGTGAAATTAGAGTAATGAATGGGAGTTAGAAACACAGATCCTCAGAGAATAAAAAAACACAAACAAGAGGATCTAGAAATTCATAATCATCAAAAACAAATGACTAAGAGAACATGTGGGATCAAGAAAGCATAACATGCCATGTACACAATACTAGAAGAAAAACTAGAGGATCCTAGCCATCAATCCCACATAGACTCTAACCTAGATAATCCCATAAAAAAGATGAAATTTCATAATAATAATAAAATATAAATAATTTTATTAGGAAATATAAAAAAAATATTAGACAACCAATTTTAAAAAATATCCACCTTTGCAAACTAAACTAAAAAACAACTAATGGTTTCTTTAAAAGATAGATATATCATACCTCAATGTTCAGATAGATTTTTATTTTACAAAAAATAAAACTAAGGAAACCAAATCCTCCCAATACAGACACTCTTAGCATGTTCCACGATGGTACACAAACTTCCTATACCTACCCTTATTCTAATATCATAATAATAAAACATTTGTAGGAATAAAAAAACTAAGAAAAAAATTAAAGAGATTTTACCAAAATTACACAATTCTCCATTGAAACCAACAAATATCAAGCATAAAGATACTTACAAACACACATTTTTCCTTAAGGGTAATATTATATGAACATGAAAAAAGAAAATATCAAAACAATGCTAGTAATAAAATTAATTTGAAACACACAATAATTAAAATAGTAATACGATATGAGAAAATTCTCCACCTAAGCTTGAATGGCATAGACTAGCTGAGAGAACCCCCCCTCCCCATTAGTGTCCCCAATAAACGTATTAGGGTAAGTTCTAGGAACAAAAAAAGGTGAAAAACTATAAACTACACCAATTTATAGATAAAGGGTATAATAAACATTAAAGAAGAACCATAGTGTCACAACCAGGGAATTCCATGTTGGTCTAGGCAGCACTATCCAAATTAATAAATTCAAGACAAATATTTTAATATGGATTATTATACAACATGGAAAACATTATTTATCCTTAAACTGGTTTTTATCCTTCAATTATTTATAAAATATTTTATTACAATCAATAACACTTTACAATTATGGTGTATTTTTATCCTCATTACCTTCATACTTCAAAAATTGTGTTTGAAGATCACGAGACAAAACAACAACCTTAACCTCTTCGAACATTAAGAAATCATGATGATACATCATTCAATATTTTAATGAACAAAAAGTGTCATAAAAATATGTTAAAATAATTTTATTCGAGGTCTTCATCTTTTACTTCAACATTTATATTTTCTGAATCAAGAAACACAGTTAAATTCATTAATACGAAGATGAATAGACAGACTGAGAATCTTCTTAAAAGTATATAGGCTCATTTTTGTGTAATGATGATAAAGAAAAGTTTTGCACATATATAATTTTTTTATGTTATAACCAAATAAATTTAGAACTAGTTTTAGGGGAAACTTCTGGAAGAAATTTATCTCCTTGGTTCAAAAGTAAAATGTGATGAGATTTTTCTAAAACACTAGGATCGACATATAGATATATTGTGGCAAAATAACCATTAGAAGAGATGATAGAATCATGTTTCTTATAACCTTGAATGGTTTCATAATGTTCACTGTGAACTAATAGTGCACACATTTTAAAACATCACATATTAAAATTCTCTTCAATGTCAAAATTCTCAACTTAAAACGTAGAAGACATCAATTAAATTATTATAGGCTATGATACTAATTGTAAGGGATAAATAGGATCTAATAATATACATTATAACCCTAAAAGGGGTCAATATGATAATCTTTTAAATGATTATAAGTGAAAAGTTCAAAGAAGTTAAAATAAAAGTAATAAGATGAAAGAATAGTAATGAGAATTCACAAAAGTAAAGAATAAAATAAGTATTTACATGGTTCAGACCCATTTGGTCCTACTCCATGGAAAGAACACCATCACAAACATTATTATTATGAAAAAAACAAATAAAATACAATAGATAAGATAATGTAGATAAAAAATGCACATATACTGCAAAATCTATCAGTGAAAGAATTCCTTGCAACTCCATGACTTGCAATAAACCTAAGAAAAAAATGGTAGTATACAAAGACAAGTAGGATAGACTCATGTATGTAACCCAGAATCATAGACCAAAATGGAATTAAGAAATATAAGGTATAACTAAAAAATAAATAAAATTTTCTCACAAATCTAGATCCCAGAACTATTAAAGGATAAAAGGTACTACCAAGGTTGTAAAACCCTAAAGATGACGCGGTCCCGAATGAGCTTACAAGTACTTATATATCCACTATAGGGGATCACCAGAATTTGAGGTTATGAGGGAATGGAAATGGTGGAGGAGAACTAACTCACTCATAATCTTCTCTATGTAATGGATAAGGAGGAGAAACAAAGAATCACCCAAGAAAATGAAGCGATTACTAGCATTAAAGGTGAGCAGTAGAGAAACAGGTGAAGTGAAGGATGTGTCATACATCATATACGATAAGGAATAATGGACATATAAGGATAAATGGAATGATCGCAATGATCAAGATAATGGAATTATTTGATTAGAACTTAGGCCATGAAACATTGATAGAATAGATGAGAGGCATCATGTCATATCATTAGATAAAAAAACAAACAAAAACTAGAGGATCCAGAGTTGCATGATAATTGAAAATCAATAGCCATGAGCACATGCAAGATTAATCCTACATAACAGGCCACATCCACAAGCGCATACATAAAACTAGAGATGTCGAGCCATAAAACCCACATAGAGGTATATAAATAGCATCCCATAGAGAAAAATAAAATTTCATAATAGTAATAAAATCCAAATAATTTACATGGACTTCTGAAAAATAATTTTAATTTGAAAAATGTATATCTAATAATTATGAAAATTAGGGCATCAAAATTTGAGAGCTCCTTGGCACTCAATTTTTCATGGACATCATGGAGGATAGTTAAACCAAACAAGAATATAATGAAGTAGAGGCTTCCCTTACAAATGTTCAAAAGTCCCCTCTTTAGGTGGAATTAAATCAAGACTACAAGGTGATGTCCATTATTTATCATGTACTTGATCAAGTGACTTTTGATATAATCTCTTCATCTAAATAATCAAAATAGATCTAATAAAACCCTTGAAAATCATTTAATGGTGCAAAAAAATTGAACCATAGATGAGTTTAATATCTACAATATGAGTTCGAATCCCTTTTTATGAAATCTTTTGAAACAATTTATGAGTATTATACTCTTGTAATGTTTGGGGTCAACCAAATATGAATAAATGGAGAAAATATTTTCAACATATGGGTATGTGAGAAAATTTGGTGATTGTTATATCCAAAATTTGATTATATAGCCCTAGAAGAAGAAAAACTACATGGAGGTGCATAGGTGGTGATGGGGGTATTTAGGGATGTTGATGAGGAAGATGGTAAAAGTGAGTTACGGGTGGGGATGAACAATAAGTGTTGCCAGATCAAGTGTGGTGATAATGTGGTTGGTGAGGGGTGTCAACACAAAGATGAGCTCGGTGGTGGGAAATGGGATTTGAGGGGATGTGGAAATAGAATCCATGATCAGTTAATGATGGGAAAGTGGAGTGATTATTGTGGATGGGGGAGTAGAGTGGGGGAGATAGAGTTGCCACCTAGCAATGATAATCATCCACCCCAAACTCCCTATACAATTTGTTTTTGTGATCAACCTGTCATGTTAATATTTTCTTCTTTAGTTTATGATGAAATAAAATAATAGGTGGATCAAAACATATTTATTCCAAATGAAGGATCTTGATCCAAGAAAATAAATATACAATCATTATATGTGATTATTTCTAATTCATAATGATTATATTTTATTTATAGTTTATTATCAATTTCCAAAATAATAACTTGTTGTGTTTGAAAACAAAAATTTATTTTGAAATCTAATTTTTAATGTTTCTGAAAATAACTAATGCAAAATAAAGGAATAATATACATGAGAAAATATATAGATCATAATTTTTTATTTTGTTACATTTTTAATATAATTAAAAAAATATTAGTCTAAGGATCCAGGTCTATTCTGATTATCAAAATTAGATTAAAAAGGATGATCTATTATACAGAACATACAATAATAGAGATAACAATTTTTTAGTTGGAGTCAGTGAGAATCATCCCCCATACTAATTTTTTATAACTATAAATCATATTAATATTTTAATGAAATTATAATTACAACACCATTTAAAAAATGATGCATTTTAAAATCATAAGAAAAATATTGATTGATGGCATGTTGAGATGATGAAAAAAAACATAATCTCAAAATAAATTTAAAATAATGAAATTATAAGATAAAATGTGTTTCCCTAAGTTTTCTTATTTCATTACAATGAAATTCTATATCGTCATTCCAACAGGATCACTGCACCACAATGGTGGTGGGAGGGGGTCTGTGGGGTCTAATTTTTACCAATAAAAACATTTTTACATATCATACCTCAACATATATCATGTGAATGAATCCTAATATCCTTTTCCCTACCCATTTAAATTTTCATTCCTGCAATGATAAACAAGAATCAAAAATTAAAACACACATAATAATTTGATGACAGGGTTCACCCCCCAATGTGGATGATTAAATTCCTAGTATATAATGGTTGCTATCCTACCCCCACAACATTAATTATAAATAGTGTTCTAATATAATGATATATCTTTGAACCTATTGTCCCAACATTAACTATGTAACACACTAGCCCCAATTTATGGGTTTTCAAGCTCTGGAACCTACCTTGTATCCTTCTACAAATACCCATTGTCTTTTTCTTCTTACCTTTATAAAATATATCTTTTAAACACTTCATGTTTGCAAGAGCATATATAGGAACCTTTGTGGAATGGAAGAAACTGATGGTGAGGTTAGGCTGGTGATTGATAAGATTATTCACCAGCACAATCTTGGATATGATGTGTCTAGTGAGGGGAGACATCACAAAGAAGAGATCAATAGCGAGTAGTGGGGTTTCAGGGGTGGAGGAAACAAAATCCATGATCGGTGATGGATGGGTGGGAGGAATGGTTGTTATGGATGAGGGAGTAGAGTGGGGGAGAAAGATTTGTCTCCTATATGTGATAATATTTCTTCATAAACTCCCTATCCACTTTGTTTTTGTCCACAATCTATCAATTTAATGTTTACTACTCAGTTTATGAAGTGATAAAATGATAAGTGGGAGAAAAATAAGTTGTTCTGAATGAAGGATATCAATCAAGATAAACAACTATAAAATGATTAAGTCTTATTGTTTATGATTCATAATGACTATTTATTATGTCTATTCTACTAGTAAATCCCTAAATAATGTATTATGATTGTTGAAAACATTAATTATTTTGATATTCAATTCTTAAGGTTGTTTAAAATTACTAATATAAAATAAAGGAACAATATAAATGAGAATCACTAGGATCACTGCACCACATTAGTGGAGATATTAAATTCCTGGGGAATATTGGTTGTTATCACCCCCACATATTTATTTATGAAGGATGAGCTAAGCCAATGATATATTTTTTATCCTATTGTACCAACACCAACTATGTTACATGGAAGCTCAATTTTACTATTTTTATTTCTCTTACATCAACCAAGTATCCTTCTACAAATACCAATTTTCTTTTACTTATTACCTTCATAAAATCTACCTTCTCACCAGTGCATGTCTACATGACCATATATTGAAACCCTTGTAGCATGAAAACCATGATCAAGGCACAACCTTCTTCCACAACTTTTATATCCATTATTTATCATGTTTATTAATATAATCATGATATTTAAACATTAATATCAATATAGAATCATCTGAATTATATCTTCTTATGAATTATACTTCTAAAAATTTATCTTATAAAACTCCATGTTAGCTTTCAAAACAACTCTTATATATATAATGGAAAGTCCATTTAACTCTTTTGTATCACCCATGATACTCTAAATTATATCCTTTTGAAAAAATTTCAATATCTATCTTAGAAGTATTGTTATGTTTTATAAAATGACTCCTACATATACTCTATGAAACTCTTATGTATTCCTATAATGGAACCTTACGTATTTCAGTGTAGCTCAATAATTTTTAAATTTCTCCACCAAATCAACACATATGTATGTCTTAAGTACCCATATGTATCATTGCATGGATCATTTATATTTCAAATTCTAGACTATAAAATAAAATCAATACTTACTCCAGGTCAAGGAACAATTACATATTGGATGTTAACCCTTAAAAATCATTAGGAAACTCTATACTTTTCCAAATTCTCAATCCTCCTTCAAAGTACATTTACACATGCAATAGAGAACCCTTACCCATGTACTGAAGAACCATTATGTAACGCCTCGGACCTGGACAGGCACCCGAACAGTGCCGAACGGGTCGGGTGTCACTACCTTAGGCGCACCTCCCCTAAACACCAAAGGCTGCCGACTAGCAGTGAGGGTCTAAATAGGTATAGTGGGGAGGATATTCCCTCTCGGAGGATCATAATAAGGGTACTGGTCCAAGTATAGCAGTAAAGATGCAGCAGAAAGAAAGACCCAGCAGACTCGAACCAAACCCACAGAGCGAAAGCATAAACAATATAGATAAATAGTGGAAGCAATAAATATAAACAACAACAGCGGAAAAAAACACAACAGCATGCTGATAACATGTAACTACTACTGAATAGTAAAACATGCATCCAAAGCATGTCATACACAACTGAATATAAAAAGGGATCCAATGGCTAACCAATAGTAGCTACAACAAGTAAGCATGCTAATATGAAAAGTAAACAAAACAAACCAAACCCATCTAGGCATGACCTCAAGGTCCATACCATCTCCATTCAATAACTAATGCTGCCCAGCTCATGAAGCTGGCCTCTTTCCTGCACATAAATCCATAAAGTTTGCATGCGTCCCGAAGGGCCCGTGCAGGGTGTGAGACAAATCTCAGTAGGATACCACCCAACGGTGCATACAAAAAATATGTGTTTAATCAATCATGAGTTTACAAGAAAAGAAGTAATCATTACAATGCACAAATAAACAAAAACTCCATTGGTGCTCAACAGCCACCAAGGAGTGTCACCTGCTTCGGCCAACGCCGGAATCTCTGTCGTGTAACCCAGCACCATGTGCCACCTGACACCTCCTGTCTCATGTACCGACGTCCCGAAGGCATGCCCAATAATAGTTACCTGGAACCATGTGCCTCCTGACACCTCGTGTCTCAAGTACCGACGTCCTGAAGGCATGCCCAAAAAGAGTAACCTGGCACCATGTTCCCCCTGACACCTCGTGTCTCAAGTACCGACGTCCCGAAGGCACGCCCATCCTCTAAAGGCTCCTCACCTCCCACATGGCTTTCTATGGCAACACCCCCAACCAAAATACTTAACCGCAACTACGGGGACATCTACCCACATGAGTTTTCAAAACCACCTCATCATAGAGTATCTCTATGTGCAAACTAATCAATGTTCTGGGTGAGCGGTAATCACCCAAAAGTACCTAAGCCACCAAAACATCTGACACCTCATTTCATTGCGACCATGTCACTCAAGTCTGATGGCCTCGCCATCCAAGTAACCCGGGCCATGCCCCAACCTGACAGCCATACTGCCTCAAGCCAACGTCCATGACGCCCAATCCTGTGGTCAAAACCCCCCAAATTAACCCATGAAAAGCCCCAACCTATGATCATCATCACTCGAGCATAACCGGGCCAATCCCAACACAATCCAAGGGGTCCAGCAGATGCAATTGAGCAATTACGTATGTAACATTTTTAAACAGACATCATAAACAGGAAAAACCAACTAAACAGTTGAATTGCACTATACCAGGTGTTCTCCCATACCAGCACCGAGGTCTTAAATTCCTCCAACAATTTATATCAACATCAATAAATAAATATAATAGTTTTTAACATTAACATTTCAATTAAAACAGTTTTGGCATTCCCCAGCCAAAATGCCCCGATGAACAACGACCCCTCACCTGGCCCTGCTCAGACAAACTGGTAACCGGGCATACCCAAAAGCTCCCAGAGGTCCCATAAGCAATACAGTGTGAAAAAGCAGATAAAACAGGTCCAACTCAAAATACCCAAAAACGTGCTGAAGGACGTGTCACCCAAACAACCACGAAAACACAAAAAAGAAGCATGCACCACCTACCTAAGACTCACACGATGCTACTCCTCCTGTAACACCCACCAATTCGGTCTAAAACGCGGTAAATCTACAAAAGATTCGATACCGTTTAAATGTCTATAACTCATTCTAGAACAAAAATCAGATGAAACGGCCAAAGGGGAATCGAGGTCATACCGAGGGGGTTCCAACGCACTAATCGGAGTTCGGATTGGGTCTCAGATGGATGATCGGGAAGGGAAGAGAGGTTCAGCTGGCCTGGTTCGCGTATCCGGGCGGAGGATATGAGGTTCTGCCTCAATACGAGGCTACTGCCCATTTTAAGCAAAAATAGAAAGTACACGGTGTGTACTTAGGGACTACACGCCGTGTATAGTTCATTTAGCTGTTCATAATATGGCAAGATTCTACTGACTTACTTTCCAAACCTGCTGACATGAGTACACGGTGTGTAACTAGGGGTACACGGCGTGTACTTGGTTCCTCTTCCTTTCCACACCGACGTACTCACACACCATGTGTTTCCCTTATAAAGGGATAGACTACATGGCGTGTCCAAGGGGAACACGGTGTGTCCTCGGTTCTACCCGGCCAACAGGCCTACACGCCATGTATGGCTTCACACGATCGGGGGTATACACGGTGTGTAAAAAACTACACGCCATATAGTAAGAAAATTATGCACGGTCACTGCACGACATGTACTCGGCAAGCACACGGCCGGTCACTCGCCTACACATACATTGCGTGTACTTAGAGTACATGGCATGTAGTCTGGAAATTTCCAAAAACATCGTATTTTCTCCAGTTTCTTCAGAAACTAGTAAAAAATTCAAACAAGGTCGGGATTTTGACCCATTCCAAAAACCAGTGTTCTTACAAGCTCCCCACCTTAACATAGCTCATCCCCGAGCTACCAAACGATACCCGGAGATGGCACCGAACACGCCCATCCCAGTTAAACAACCTAGACTACCCCGGTTCCAAGGTTCGGACTAAATTCCTCAAGGGGCTCCCCACCTTAGGAATTTCCTACTCAGTCTCAACCAAAAAAAATTTAAAACAAACAAGGTTTACTAACCTATTTTTCCGGACGCATAGTCCTTCTGTGATGCATCATCATCCCCGCACCTCATTGGCGCTCACGTGTCGCTCCTGACACCCAACATCTCCCACACCGCATCGGTGTCCACCTATAAGAGGTCCTGGTGCCTAGAACCTCATGTAACCTACATCCATGATGCCCCAATGCCCAAAAAGCCTCATGTAACCCGCATCCATGATTCCCCAATGCCCTCGGCACCTCAGGTAACCCACATTAGTGATGCCCCGATTCCCTCATCACCTCAAGTAACCCGCATCCTCGATTCCCCGATGCTACACATCTCATACATATATATAGAATATATCACGCACCTGATATGGTTCCAATCTCACTGTCTAGCATCTAGTCAGTCCACATAGATCTTATGCATCACGTGCACTCAAAACAGACATGCCTTCGCAAGTCATGTCAAAAAGGAAACATGGAGATCATGGCCACACTGCGGTGTACCTCTAACCGTCATCGGCTCACAAGCCCGCTCAGCCTCTGGCAGCTCCACGTCCTGCACCTGGCCTGAAACACAGTTGTCTGATGACTGATCTCCTGATGCTGCTCTAGTCTCCGTCCACTGACCCCTCAGCTGGGTCCCACTATCTCTGTCACAACCTCCACGCACAGATGAACCTCGACTACCCTCTCCGGGTACCAAACAAGAACCCACTCTAGACGCTACAGTCTGTCCTGGTCCCTGCCTACCAGCTATTTGAGAAGGTTGCCTGCAAAACCTCTCCGGATGTCTGTCCTGTCCACATGCCCGATACTCCTTTAGAGGCCTATCGCACTACATCCAAACATGTCCTGGCTGTCCACACTAAAATCAAATCACCAAAAAACTACAACTATGTGGTCTAAATGAATCCCTAGCCTGACTTCCCTACTGGAACTCATCCCGTCCTCGCTTCCTGCTATCTGAACCATCACTTGGAGCTGTCTCCCTGCCCAAGAGAGATTTTCTCTCTCATTGCCCTCGGCTATGAGCACCTGATTCACCGCCTCGGAGAAAGAACCCAGCCTAAAGATGTTCACCTGGACCCGAATGGCATATCGTAAGCCATCCTCAAAGTTCCTCACCCTAGCTGCATCATCGCTTACCATACCAGGTGAAAAACGAGACAACTCTGTGAAGGTAGCTCAGTAGTCCATAACAGACATGTCTCCCTGCTGAAGACTCAATAACTCCTGAGCTCTCTCTGCCCTCAGCATCTCCGGATAAAATTACTCGAAAAACATGTCCTCAAAGTCCTTCCATGATAGTCCCTCGTGCCTACGAGGCTGAACTTGTACGTGCCACCAATGCTTCGCCGGTCCTCTCAGCATGTATGTCGCCAGCTTGATCCTCTACCCTGGAGGCGTCTCGAGCTGCTCGAAAATCATCTATATACACTCTGTCCAGTTCTCAGCCGCCTGCAGACCACCCTCTCCCTGAAAAAGTGGCAGGTGTTGTGACTGGAACTCCCGCATCAAATACGCCATAAAAGGCTATGTACCCTGCGCGCCTTTGTCAATCCCTTGTAAGACACGTACCAGACTAGCTTGGAGATTCTCGTCGAGCCACGGCCCGAACGATGCCAAACCCAGCTGCGGTCCTGCCTGCACTGGATCCTGAACCTTCTCCTATCCTTGAGCCTATACCTGTGGCTCGTGCTCTGCCTATACCGAATTCTGACCCTGATCCTACGACACTGTATCATCTCCTGCCTGACGCTCCATTGAGCCATGACGGAGTAACTCGCTGAATACCATAAATGGTCAGACAACCCATATATATATATAACAATATATTCTACGTAGATAAGGAAAGCACTAAAAGGCAGTGCATAACAACTACCCTTACTCCCCCTCATCGCAACTCATGCCCCCACGGTATCCCGACCTCATGGCCTCCTTACCCGCCCTCAACAAAGCCAAGTATCAAAAGTACCTCTGGCCATGCCCGTCCCGACAACTCACGTTGCCTCAAACCGGCGACCGAGTATCCCAATCCTGACAGTTACACTACCTCAGCCATAGTACCGGCCTGCTCTCATAAGAGTCAGACCCAAATATCCTGCAGTATGCAATTCTACAAAATATAAGGCATGGCAAACTCATTTTCACAACTAGTAGTTCTATCAGGAATTTCACCAATTCATATTTTAAATCATATAAAGCATGGCATTTGATATTTCATTCACATGGAATTATCACTTCACAAAGCATACGTGCAATTATGAAATTGAAATATCCAAAAATGTGCCTATCAAAAGCCGAGAAACCAGCCTTGGCATACCGGGCCAAGGTCCAATTCTTCCTCACCACAGCGGCTCAAGGGTCACATATCAAAATCAACAACATCACACATCAAGTGAGCCAATGAGGTGGAAATCATATCAACTGTAATCTGAGCATAAAGCAGACAACAATTCCCACCCACGGAAATTCAATCCATCCCTCATACATGGGGCTGCAGGCACCCAAGCACAAGTTCAAAATCCAGTTCCAACAACAACCTATCTCCAGTCTACCATATCCCAAATAGTAAAACTGGCAGAAATAAAAAGAGAAGTCTCAAACTTATTAGTACCCAGAAAACACTGCTACTAAATCCCTGTCAAGAACTCCTCTGATACCACTTTGTAACGCCCCAGACCCAGCCAGCCACCCGAAAAGTGCCGAACGGGTCGGGTGTCACTACCTTAGGCGCACCTACCCTGAACGTCAAAGGCTGCCGACTAGCAGCGACGGTCTGAATAGTTATAGGTGGGAGGCTATACCCTCTCAGAGGATCATAATAAGGGTATTGGTCCATGTATAACAGTAAAGATGCAGCAGAAAGAAAGACCAACCAGACCTGAACCAGACCCGCAGAGCGGAAGCACAAACAATATAGATAAATAGCGGAAACAATAAATATAAACAACAGCAGTGGAAATAAACACAACAACATGATTATAACATGTAACTACTACTGAACAGTAAAAAATGCATCCAAAGGAGGTCATACACAACTGAATATAAAAAGGGCACCAATGGCTAACCAACAGTAGCTAAAATAAGTAAGCATGCTGATATGAAAAGTAAAAAAATCGAAGTAAACCTAGCTAGGTATGACCTCAAGGTCCATACCATCTCCATGCAATAACTAAAACAGCCCAGCTCCTGAATCTGGACTCTTTCCTACACGTAAATCCATAAAGTCTACACGCGTCTCGAAGGGCCCGTGCAGGGTGTGAGACAAATCTCAGTAGGATACCACCCAATGGTGCGTACCAAATATATGTGTTTAAGCAGTCATGCATTGACAAGAAAATCAGTAATTAGTACAATGCACAAATAAACACAAACTCCACTGGTGCTCAACAGCCACCAAGGAGTGTCACCTGCTTCGGCCAACACTGTAATCTCTGTCGTGTAACCCGGCACAATGTGCCACCTAACACCTCGTGTCTCAAGTACCGATGTCCTGAAGGCACGGCCAAGAATAGTAGCCCGACACCACGTGCCTCCTGACACCTCGTGTCTCAAGTACTGACATCCCGAAGGCATACCCAAAAATAGTAACCTGGCACCACGTGCCTCCAAACACCTCGTGTCTCAAGTACTGACGTCCCGAAGGCACGCCCATCCTCTGAAGGCTCCTCACCTCCCACGTGGCATTCTACGGCAAGCACCCCCAAACAAAGTACCTAACCGCAACTACGGGGGCCTCTACCCACATGAGTGGTCAAAACCACCTCATCACAGAGTATCTCTGCGTGCACACTACTCAATGTTCCTGGTGAGCTGTAATCACCCAAAAGTACCTAAGACAAAAAAAAATCTGACACCTCATGTCCCTACGACCATGTCAGTCAAGTCAGATGGCCTCCACATCCAATTAACCTAGGCCATTCCCCAACCGGACAGTCATACTACCTCAAGACGACGTCCATGACGCCCAATACTATGGTCAAAACCACCCAAAGTAACCTGGGAAAAGCCCCAACCTGTGATCAGCATCACTCAAGCGTAACCGGGCCAAGCCCAACACAACCCAAGGGGTCCAGCATATGCAATTCAGCAATTGCATATGTAACATATTTAAACAGACAACATAAATAGGAAAAACCAACTAAACAGTTGAATTGCACTATACCAGGTGTTGTCCCATACCAGCACCGAGGTCATAAATGCCTCCAATAATTTATATCAACATCAACAAGTTAAACTAACAGTTTATAACATTAACATTTCAGTTAAAACCATTTTGGCGTTCCCCAGCCAAAATGCCCCGATGAGCAACGACCCCTCACCCGGCCCTGCTCACACAAACTAGTAACCGGGTATACCCAAAAGCATCCCAGAGGTCGCATAAGCAATACAGTATGAAAAAGAAGATAAAATAGATCCCGCTGAAAACACCCGAAAACACGCTGAAGGCCGCGTCACCCAAACAACCACGAAAACAAAAAAAAGAAGTATTCACCACCTACTTGAGACTCGCACGATGACACTCCTCTGGTAACACCCGCCAATTCAGTCTAAAATGCGGTAAATCTACAAAAGATTCAATGCCTTTTAAACGTCTATAACTCATTCTAGAACGAAAATCAGACGAAACGGCCAAAGTTGAATCGAGGATTTGCCAAGGGGGTTCCAACGCACTAATCATAGTTCAGATCGGGTCTCAGACGGATGATCGGGAGGGGAAGAGAGGTTCAGCTGGCCTAGTTCGCATATCCGAGCGGAGGATATGAGGTTCTGCCTCAATACGAGGCTACTGCCCATTTTAAGAAAAAAAATAAAGTAAATGACATGTACTTTGGGACTACACGCCATGTATAGTTCATTTAACTATTCATAATAAGGCAAGATTCTGCAGACTTACTTTCTGAACCTACCGACATGAGTATACGGCGTGTACCTAGGGGTACATGGCGTGTACTTGGTTCCTCTTCCGTTCCTCCCTGACTTACTCACACGCCATGTGTTTCCCTTATACCCGGCTAGACTACACGGCGTGTCCAACGGGAACATGGTGTGTCCTCAGTTCTACCCAGCCAACAGGCCTACATGCCATGTATGGCTTCACATGGTCTGGGGTATACACGGCGTGTTCAAAACTACACGTCGTGTAGTAAGAAAATTATACATGGTCACTGCACGGCATGTACTCTGTGAGTACACGGACGGTCACTCTCCTACACATACATAGTGTGTACTTAAATTACATGGCGTGTAGTTTGGAAATTTCCAAAAAACTTCGCATTTTCACCAGTTTCCTCAGAAACCAGTAAAAATTCAATCAGGGTCAGGATTTTGACCCGTTCCAAAAACCAGGTTCTTACACATTACATATTATTTCCATTGGAATTTTCTATAAATATACAAAAAAGAAAGTCTCTAATGAATTATTTATTATTTTAGTGTTTTTTATACTTATGTTGTCCTTCGCAAATTTTTCAGTAATACAAAACATCAAAATTGGAAGAAATCTTCTCTAGATTCCTAACTCAACATAAAACTTCTTAAAACCTCCTTAGGGTATCTCGAGCCACTTATAATCATTACAAACCACCTTAATAAATCTTTAAATCTTATTCAGTTATATCATAATTACCCCAAATATCCTTCAATATATATTCACCCCTTAGATCACTTCAAGGGAATTCCAGTGCAACAAACCATCTTCAAATCTTCCTTAAAATATTATCCATGTATCTACCACACTGATCCTAAATACTCTCCATAAGATAATGTTGAGGATATAGATTCATATATTGGTTTACCATCCTATTCAAACATAAATAAAAAATAGCAAACAAATTACTCTACTACATTAAAAAACAGACCATTCATAGAAGCAACATGACAAAAACAAATGAACCATTATAGAGCCCATATGATCATAGCCACAATGTATTGGTGTTCCTTAACAACTTCCAACAACCATGGATAAAGAAATTTATTTTATTCTAACACCCCACTTTTATAAATTTTCATCACTACTAATCAACTGAGGCATTGTAGTTTCGGAAATTATGTATCTTTCTTAAAGAAAATGTTTCTGAATCCCTTCAGGAAAAAAACATTATATCAGCAAGAGGAATTTTTCTTATAAAACGTAGAAGCCATGTTCCATTCCCAAACACATCCCCATATATATTGGAATTCGATCAAATGAAACCCCATTTCAAATACCCCATCACCAATGTTGTAACCAATTACATATGGGAAGTTTTCGTAGAGTCTTGGTCATTTCAATTTTCATCCTCCCAATCATATCCTTCCTATACCATGCCACCACCAAGCATGGAATCATCTGCGGTGGACCCAACATCATATATTTAGATAAGATCAGATCATATACTACAATTTATTTTATTACCACATTTATCATTGACTATATTCTTTGGTTATCAATATATCATAATGTATGATATATTATAATGTACGATGTGAGATGATCATGAGAAATATAAAATTTTAATATCTAGATTAGAGATAATATAATTCTACATATCATATATAATGATAATAAAATGTAGTTTTCATTATAAATATACATGTTTTTATATTTATTTCATTATGGAATGTTCGTAATGCATATTTTAATTATAAAGTGTTTGTAATTATTTTCATTGTGAACTATTCATAGATTTTGATCACATGTATGAATTTATGAGAAACCTATTTATTAGTAATTTTCCCCTCATTATTCAATGATATAAATTGTTTATATTATAATAAGAAATATTATTTAGTTTAAATGTGATTAAATTGCATCTAAAAATTATCATACATGAATTTAAGGAGTTTCATCCTAAGTGAACATTTGATTTACACTACTGCACATATGTCCTTTAAAAAATGCAAAGGTAAATTAGGAATCACTTTTCTAAATTATCATGAAAATATGATCATGTTTTATCGGTTTTTAGTTAGTGTTACTTTTTAAACTAAAATATCAATTTTGAACTGATAACAGATACTTTGAGTCATACTGGGCACATCATTTATCAGATTTAGGTGTGACTAATTCCTATATGTTAAAAAGACTAATGGATTGTTTTTATAAAGTATCAAAAAAAAATTATTGTGTTTGCTCAGTTTTCGGTATGTCAGTTTTATTTTTTTTCTAAAATCATTATCAACATTAAATAAAAAGTCTCACATGGATTAATAATAGTCACACCATGTATTTTATGAGATGAAACTAATTTCTACCTCTCTCAAAGGACAAATTGATCATTTTAATATACTATTAAAACAACCTCAATGCTTTTCCTCAATATTTATTATATCACTTTTCTTTTTTTACTAAAATGTCATTTTAAACTGGAATCATGTAATGTGAGTCACAATTGTCATATCATGCCTAAATTTGTTTTGATATTGATTCCTATATGTCAAAAACGAGTTATGAGTCATTTTAATAAATTATTAATATAATCTAAGAATGTTTTCTCAGTTTTCATAGAGTGAAACTTTTTAATCTAAAATGAAAATTTTAAACTGATAATAGACAATTTGAGTCATATAGGGAACTCTGTGTATTTGATTGAGGTGTTAATTATTCCTCCATGTCACTAATGACTTATGGATTTCTAACATAAAGTATAAAAAGTATATGAATGTTTTTTCTTGGTTTTGAGTATTTTATTTTTCTTTTTTACTAGAATCAATGTCCATTTCAAATAAAAAGATTCACTTTGAGTCATACTAGTCCTACCATGTGTCAGATTGAGGTGAGGATTATTTCTACATATCTAAAATAACATCCAAAATTACAAAAAAAATCCTAATGTGTCTTATTGGTTTTGAGTACTTCACTTGTCTTTTTTACTAAAATGTCATTTTAAACTATAAATATACACTTTGAGTCATACGGGTCACATCATGTGTAAGAATTATGTGGGATTGATTCATACACATCAAAAAATGACTTATGAATAATTTTACTAAATTATCAATAAAGTATGTCCATGTTTGAGATATTTTCAATGAGTAACACTTTTAAAACTAAAATGTAAATTTTATATTAATAATGGAGCATTTGAGTCATATTGGGCCCATAGTGTATCTAATTGTGGTGTGGATAATTCCTACACATCAAAAATGACTTATAGAACATTTTCCTAATGTATCAAACAATGTGAATGTGTTTTCCTGGTTTGGATTATGTCAATTGTCTTTTTTAATAAAATTAATGTCAATTTTAAATAAAAAGCACTTAGAGTTAGACCGGTTACACCATGTGTTGGATTGAGGTAAAATTGATTGACACACATCCAAAAGTATCAAAAAATATCAAATACCAATGTTAATAGGGTTGACATGGACTTTATTTGACATATTGACAACACAACATGTTGAGTGCATGTTTATAGTCAAAAAACTTTTTTTGGCTAAAACATCAACTCAATATGCAGTGTTGTAATTAGATAAAGAAATACAATAGAAAGTTGGGTAATATTAGAATAAAGGAACATGTTAATTATTTTGTGTCTTGTTACAGATAGTTGAAAGAACAATATGACTTCTTAAAATATATTTGAAAAAATCTAAATATGTATTAGATAAAAATGATAAGGAATTTAACATAGAAATAGTAGAAAAAATAATTACAAAATTATTTAAAAAATTAGTGGGAACTCAACATTTAATGATGGTTATATATATTCTTGACCCATTTCCCTATTTTTATTATCTCATTTATAGTCATGAATGAGCATGAGAAGCTTCGAACAAACCACCCCAACTTGAAAAAAATAATCCACCTGTATGAGAAATTTTTTTATATGAGTAATATTAAAAAAAAAAAATTAAACATAAATATGAAGTAATATATTCTTTCTATAGACTATTTACAATAAAAACAACAATATTACCTCTGTGATTGAGCAGATCCATTTTAATTTCTCTTCCTACGAAGTCAGTGGATAGAACTTAAAGGGAAGTAATAAATTCCAACACTACAGGGGTGAAAAGGTTTTGAGGGAGAAGAAGTCTGTGGATGCTTTGGTGCATAATGGCATGAAAGATGGAAAAAAATATTCCAAAATTAAAAAAAATCTATAAGAAATAATGAAAATTAAATCATCATTCCATTATATAATTTTTCAGTAAAATAGATAACACATAACGTAACATTACCTTTACATCTTCCCAATATATTTCCTTCATTATTGTATGTTCTTCTACATGATTGGTAACATCATCATGTGCATAATAAAATTTCTGAAGGAGTATCAATCATTTAATTTAGATTGTGTGAATGTAGTAGAGAATATATAATATTATAATGAATATCATAGTATATTAAAAAAAACTTCTTCCTTGTCATCAAAATATCAATTGTATCCTTGAAGTCTAATCTCTAATGAGCATCAGTAGCTTCAAAAAAACCACACCAAATTGAACAAATTAATCCACCTATATAACCAAAAAGTGCTTATGTTATTAATACTATAAATAAATAAATTTAATGTAAATATTAAACAATATATTACTTCTATGGAAGTCACATCTTCATGATATATGTGTAAATTCTTCCATTAAGTATGTTTCCCATTCATTTTTAAACAAATATATGTCATCTTTTGAATAAAATAATTTTTTTACAGTTATATTCGTACTAGAAAAATTTAAATACACAAATGATTAATAAATATTTCAAATGAAATAGTAATTATCTTCAAAAATACCTCTTCGGGGATGGAAGTTTTTTGATAGAATATGATCTCTCTCATAAATTTAAAAACATAATAACCAAAAGATTTTCCATTTGTTTTTTTCAAACACTTAGAAAATTTTACAAAGATAAGTAATTTGTCTCGATATATGTTTAGATAGTGAAATACTATTACATATACCCGGATACTTTTCCACTTATTGAACTTGTCAAATTCCTTGTGCACAAGGTTTTTCCTCATACCATGATTTTTAGTATATTTATAAACCACCCTATCATAATAAAATTATCGTTAAAAAATAATATAAAATTTATAAGTTGAATCTTAGTTCTAAAATTTAGGATGCTGTGTATTAAAAATTGAAAAACATCATCAAGTGTGGTTGATTTTTTGTGTATCAATGTAGTGAATCAAGTAAATAAATTATCAGAGTATCCAAATAGACTACAATTAGCCTCCAATGTTTCCTAAAAACAAAAAAGGAATATGTAATAACTGAAATGGAAATATATTTGATATGATTGAATTGAAGTGTTTTACTCCTGTAAAGTTGTTATTAATAAGTTTCTCTCATCTTTGTGTTTTCTTTAAAATTACTTCGCAAGTTTTCCAATAGTTCCATCATTTTTTTAATATATTTCTTTTCTGTTTTGTATAAGTGATGTGATAACTGAGGAGTCCAAATTTATGTTCATGGGGTAATCCCTTCAATTGTTAATGAAATATACACCTAGAAAAAATATGATATGTATTTATTCAAAATTAATATATTATACCAACTTTTGGAAAAACAAATCATGAAAACATACTTCATGTATACATTTATTACTAAGTCTCCTAGCCATTAAAATTTGAGGATTTAATTTACATTCTCAAGAGAAATGTGGTCTATAATGCCCTATATGTAAATTTTTTATTAAAATTCTATTATTTTATTACTAATAATGTTTTAATTTGTATCTTCATGAACCATCAATGTTACTAAATGGATATATTGAACAGGTGAGGTAAAGGTGCTTTCAAAAGATCACTTCGATTAGTTGGTGGATCTATTGGATGGTTTTGAGTCGAACATTCATTTTTACCCTTCCCTTTGTCCCTCTATAATAAAAATCATCTATTTAGACCTTTTTAAATTTATTTCTAAATGTTTAGGGTGAATAATAAATTAGAAATGAATTCCTCCTTGTTGACATGTTTTTTATAAAATTTCATGACCATGTTATGAATGTTCCAATAGCCTAGTTGACCTTATGAATATCTACTTTATCAAGTGGAATAGGTAGATCAATGCTTGGATAATGAGATATGGTAATACCTACACTCACATGACCTATTGGAAGTGGTATGTTGTATAGAATATGATATTGTATTTTGAATATGGTATCCCTTATAACAAGCTGATTGGTGGGTGTTGATAGATATAAATCAAACTCATTTTTACCCTATAGAATATTAAAATAGAAAAGGTATCAGCATTTGTATGATTCACATTTTATATAAATAATTATTATAATATTTTTTACCCAATCCAAGATATCTCTTTTAGGGGGATGGTGTACCTCAAAGCTTGTGTGTGTGGGGAGGGATAGGATCTTCACAAAATGGTTGTTCTTTACTTTTTCTTCCATTTCCTCCTCCCCATAATAGTTTCTAGAAAACTAGAATGACAATTAAATTTTTCTTCAATGGAAAATAATATATCTCTCAACTCTTTCATTTCTTTTTCTTTATCCTCATATAGTTTATTTTTCTCAAAATATGTTCGGGGTTTCACCCCTAAACCCACACCTCTAATGCGGCCAAAACATTCCGGCCACTTCACGTTCACCAATAGTATGTGTTCAAATGAAATAAGTGTTGATGACTCCTATTTGTAAGTCAAATATAAAATATAGGAAAATAAGTATTCATTTTTATGTAATAGAGATTTAATGAAAAAAAAATTTATTATGTCGTACTTACACATGTTTCCCACACTTTTTGTGTTTCTTCCTTTATTAGTATCCCACATTTATTTACACGTGCCTCCATCCATAGCACATGATGTTTGATGGAAGTAGATTTGGATTTAGATTCATCAGACTACATATAAATATAGGGACATAATTATGTTGGTGTTTCATGTCACATAAAATTATTACAGTAGATTTAAAATAAGTACCCATTTATTCTAATGAAGAATACCCCATACTTTCTTTACAGTAGGGGTACGTTGGATTTTTGGTTTTTTCTTTATTTTCAACACTAAATTTATGTTTCATAAATAAAAAATTCATTATTAATAAGATGAATACACATATTTTCAAATATTTTAGTACCAACCACAATGTACCTAAAAATATATCTCCCCACAACATCCTATAAACCCATACCACACTACATATATTAGCAGGTGTGAATACATAAGTGGTGGCTTTGAGTTTATTTTATGTTCAGAATAATTAAGATTAAATCTTTTTAGAATTGTTCCAAAGGGTTTTTTAATCCTTCCAACAATCATTAATACAAATTTCTTGTTGGATTCATCTACTATAAATGCACTGCGCCATGGATGATGAAGAGTAAGTGACTATTTAATTATTTTTTGGTAAAATAAATAAAGTATATAATAATGTTATTGTAATCTCTTTCCAAATGAGTGTCTTAAGTGTGATCACAACATGGTAACCCAAATATACATCAATCAGTATGTGCTACTGAGTGATGAGCCCAATGTAACTACTGAACATGGCCTTTTGGGGGTTAGAAGCCTAGCCCCATGCATTCCATTTGACCATGAATTTATTTCCACTACTTAATGACCTAATAATTTTTTGTAACACCATAAAACTACCATACTCCTCTTTTTTGCATCATTTTTTCTTTATTTCCTACCATTTCCTCAATTTCAAAATCGTCAATATTTTGTTCATCTAGATTGGTAGCACTGGAATTTTTAGAAGTTCATTGAACCTCTATAATGGGAGAAAAAATAGATTGAGAAACCTTTTTTTCCTCAGGATTGGGAGCACCAACATGTGCAGAAGGTAATTGTTACTCTGCATTGGGAGAAACAAATAGTTAAGAAATGAATTTTTCCTTAGGATTGGGATCACCATTATGTGTAGAAAGTTTTTGTCCCTATACACTGGGAGTAGAAGTGGGTTGAGAAGCATATTGTTCCTTAGGATTAGGAGCACCAGCACGTGAAAAATCCATTGTCTGTAGAAGTGGATTAACATTTAACTTTTATTAGGTAAATGCAATAATGAATAGATAATAGCATGAGGTAACACAATTTATATTTCAAAAAAAATATAACCTAATTATTTAAATCACTTTTTTTAAAGGCTGGAGATATTTAATCCCTATATTGAGTATCTAAATCCCATTATTATGGTCCCCAATTAAATAAATAACCCCTTCTACCCTGGGACCATTGCAAAATAATTTTGGCATCCAAATGAAACTTTATCCTAAATTGCATTTTCATCTGACCCTTTAGTGGTTTTGGTTGATAATATTTTTTATCACTTTTTATTTGGGGGATCTATAACATAAAATACTCATACAACCTATGATTCAATTATCAATTGTTCATTTTGTAAACTTACTTACTGAAATCCACTTCAAAAATCCAAATTCATCTATTTTAACGACACTCTTATTATCAACCAACTTGCATTGAAAAATAAGCCCTTGGAATTTTGTATAATAAAACTCCAACATTTGTTTGATGATTTTAAAATATAAAACATTCATATAAATTGGATTTAGGTTCTTAATACCAGAAAAATGCATCACTTCATCCACATGTGTAACTTCACAATTTTGTGTGGTACATCTGCCATCAGGATCATTAGTATAGAATATACAACCATTAATTACATAACCATTAGAAGATAATACATACACACTTGGTCCTCTAGTTATCAATTTAATTTGTTATAAAATTGAATCTATATTTTCATCTGACTCCTAAAAAATATTGTTTGAAAAAATCCTATAAACTTTTTATTATGTGTATTTGATATCCATCTTTTATCCCTTTATGGATTCCAATGCCTAAGAATTAATTTTGGGGTTCAAAATATGGTGAAGCCTTTGAAATATTATGAAAAAAATAAACATTGGCCTACTTCATATTAGTAATATTGATTGTTATGGAATCTCTTCAAAAAATTCATCCACCTAGAAGCATCCCAGTGTGATGAGATTTCGCTAGACTAATGCTTTCCACATCAGATAAGTAGTCAGTAAAGAATTCAATAGCTTCCTCAACAATATATCACTCCCCAATATAACCCTAAGGGAAACTTAAAATTTTTAATTACCTTTAAAAATCATCATATGTCATTCAATGGGATAAAACCATCTATAATGTACAATACCATCTATTTTAATATCTCTCACCCAGTGAACCATCATATCAGATAATTCTAGTAGGAATAAAATTTCCAATTCAGATAATATTATGTATAGTTCCTTTCCCATAGTTTGAAATTTCTCTAAGTATATAACATTGTTGCATGTAACTTTAAAAAATAAATATATCTTGGTTATTTTAGGATGTACATTCTAGGAAAAAGTGTAATGTAAAGCTACAAAAAATTTATCTTACATAAAAACATGACCGTCATCTGATTTTAGACCCTTTAAATTTAATTCATTCCTGAAAACAATATTCTTGATATTTGATTAATAACTATTTGGAAGATTTACAACATTAAAGCTATTAAAAAACATATATATTTTATACTATTAAAGTGTGTAAGCAGCAGGAGAAATAAAAGATCGTCTTTCACCCTTCATTGGTACCAACTCTCATTTTATTCCCATGTTAGTTATGTCTAACCTTGCATTAATTCTATCCTTTATATTTCAGTTTGAATTTAGTAACATGCTAATTAAATTATCACATACATTTTTTCCAACATGCATAACATCATTAAAATTTCTAACATACATATGGAAATTCAAAAAAGAACTGATCTATTTTTCCATATAGATTTTGTAATGTTTTCAAAAATGGTTTATCAAAAGAAGTGTCTATAACTTTTACTTTCTCAAACCATTGATCACTTGTTAGTGGATATGGTGATGCATGTTATTATTAAATTCCATCAAATGATAAACTAACACCATTGTTCTATGTGGCTCAGTTTATGTCAACATTGCTAATATGGAATCGAAATCTGTTATCATCCAAAGACTTATAGTGATGAGCTATAATGAACAGGCCATCATCCAGTTGGTTGAGTTTGTCGCTCATAGTATGAGTACTTAAATCATGCATCTTGTGAATATTTAAATTTCATATTCTTCAATGGATAAAGTAGTGTATAAATACAACTCAGTTACACTATAAAAATATTAAATCAACTATTTATTATTGTGTGATTCTTGAACCACTCATGAAATTTGTTGAAATGATGTTTTTTGATTTGATGGTCAATTGCACAGGGCCTTTAATGTTTCAACTCAGCGATATGACTCCTGAAACACAACATAATAGAAGGTAATTAATAAAATAAATATAAAAATATAAGGCATAATAGATCAACTATACGACTTACTGTATCAATGGAATAAATGATGGAGTGTTGAATAACACATATCAATGAGATTGAACCCACTCAACATTGTTCATATCATGTATTTTACCTTCTCTAATTGGACCCTCATCATTCTCAGAGGATTTATCTATCTTTTTTTCAACCTCATAAATATATAATGCACATAAATTAGTTCACTCATCCATCAAATATCCTTTGTAAATTGAAGCTTCGGGATGAGATTTTTTGTACACATATTGTTTCAATGTATTTAAGTATCTATCTATTGGATACATCCACCTGAATTGCATGGGACCACCATCAGTGACTTCACCAGTTAAATATATGGTCAAGTGGACCATGAAATCCAAAAAAAGATGTGGGAAATTGTTTCTCTAGGTAAAATAGTAGAAGCACAATCTTATCATAATAGTTTTTCAAATCACTCATGCAATGATCCCTTGAACAATGATTTTTGAAAAAAATTAGAAACACCAATCTACGAGTCAAAAATTTGTGTAGGTAAGTAATCAATTATTGAAATTGGGATTAATTTTTAAAGAAGAATATGATTTTCATGACTTTTCAACCCCTACAATGTCATTCTGATCATATTGATGCACATGGAAATATTATATAAATAAGCATCAGGCACCTTAACAACCTTCAAAATTAATATAATTTTTTCCACTTTTTTATTCTTTGTGTATTGTGCAGAAGGCATGTAATCCCGATTACCATCACTCATATGTAAATGTAAAGGATTTCCCAATACTGTTTCGTAAAAATCACATCTAACATTGGTACTATCCTTTGATTCCCCCTTGACTACTAAAATAGTGCACTATATATTATAACATACATTTTACAATGTGTATAACCATTAAAATATATCTTAAAGTATTATATTTTCGATATAGAAATTTGAAAAAAATAATCATCTTCTTTCAATTATGACTATGTTGTCTATTTGCAGCAGAAATAAAAGGTAATGGAGGATCCAATAAATCCTGAAAATCATACATTGTATGATTGTTTTCTTGATCAATTTTTGCACTAATTTGAATCCCAAAATTTTTTTTAGTGATGGTTCATCCTTTATATTCCCATAAAATGAAAAATTGTCTTTTCTGAACTGGTGCAATGGAGGAAGAAAGTGTTTGTGACCAATATATGCCCACTTTTGAGAGTGCATGACACATATAGATTATTATCTTTTATTACAACAATGGCAAGAGAATTATCCTTTTTTACTCTAACTTGAGAAGTTATCATACATTGGGAAGTCATTTGCTGTCCATAATAATGTGGCCTAAAGTCTAAAATTTTCGTTAGCTATCGAGTCAAAATTCATTACACCAACTTTGAAAAATTCATGTATATCGTCAATGAAAGGTTGCATATAAACATTTATTTTATCACTAGCCACTCATTCCATCAATTAGAGTTAAAGTAACAAAAAAGGTTCCTTCATACATACCCATGGGGGATGGTTGTGTGGAACCAACACCACTGGTCACGTACTACCAACCATGGACATAAATGGGATAAAATAATATTCTCCAAATCCAGTCGAACAATAAGATCATCTTGGGAAAAGTATATGTGTTTTTATAAAACTCTTTCAATGCCAAAAAATATTTCAGGTGAGTTAATTTGTCAACCTCATTGTTTCTATCTAAATTCCAAGTTAGAAATTTATCAATTTTAGATAACATAAAGAATTTAGTCAAACTCGATTTTAGTGGGAAATAATGCATATGTTTATTGGAAACATATTTCCCTTGATTAAAGACCCTTCCAGGAAGAATCTGACAACCTTGATTAATCCCATTATCCTTCCACCAGGATGAATAGAAAATAGTACCAGTATTGAATTTTGTGTTCTCTTTTTTGAACAACATACTATTATTGTGGCTTGTATCAATGGTATCATATGTAAAACCAATGTCATCATTCAACTTGTGAGCTTGATAGAATCACTTTGGAATCTTCGTTCCAGTAGGAAGTACCTTCTCCAACATTTCCAACAACATGTTGAATAAGGTGTCTACCCACTAATTCAATCCCTTCTGGTGTAAAAATTCAATGATGAATGCTAATTTACTAAATTTAGTTCATCAATGATATATTTCAAAATGTGAATGATCAATAATTTAAATGCTTCTTCATCTATAGAAGAAAGGGATTATACCCTCCAACATCATCATTTATGATGAAGGCCCATGGAAAGTGGAGAAATTTCGAAGAAATCGAGGTAGAGAATTCCATGTATAAGAATTTGATTCTAGAAGAGGATTACAAGGTAGATGAATTCGAAATCAAAGTAATGAAATCCAATTTTTATCTTATTGGTGTAATTTTGTTCCTTTAATCACCTCTAGTGATCTACATATCTGTTTCTTCATGGATTCTTGAATTTACTATAGCTAATGACTATTGGAAGTCATTACACCTATTTTCCATCCGCCCGGATATGATGAAAATTCATGGGTCATGAGGTAAATGAGATTAAGGGGGTTTTGGAAAATTAAACCAGGTTTTACTTTAGACATAACTAACTATCTACTGCACTTATGGATTCTTGACAACTTCATTCTTGGATTTTTTACATGTGTGGATTAGAAAGATTGGACAACACCTACTCTAACCAATATGTTGACTTTTTATTTATCTACAGTTTCCATCATTTTTTTGTTGTGTGATTGGATCCCTATAAATAAGGATTGTTGTGAGTGTTTTATTTTAATTCTAGATCAAGAAATAAATACCAATTTGATGGTGCTATGTGTGTGTTGTTGTTATCGCCACTAGTGATCTCTGTTCGTGCTTGTCACTCCAAAAAACAAAATTCATTTTACAGATTTGGTGCTTCCATCCTCGGTCTCATTATACACCTGTAATCCCTCAGGGATGAGTGAAACTAGGCCTTGGCCGACTTCATTCAGCCCAAAATAGTGATGGTGCTGCCTATGTACCCCAACTAGGTTCAAATGAGCAAGGTTGTTCCAGCCTCATTAATGGAGGAATACGAATCCATCCACATCATAAACCCCTACAAAAGATTCAAGAACCCAAAGGGGATACCACTAGACACCTTCTAAGAGCTTGATACTCATTTTGTGAAATACCTTTCCAATAGTGGTGCTCGAATCCCACCCATTTATCCTGTGGGTCCCATCCTCAGTCCGGTGGTCGAATCTAGTAGTGGCAAGGAAGAATAGGCCCTATGTTGGATACATCTTATTCTATTTAAGTATATTAATATTGGAAACCAAATAGAAACTTATGATCTAAACATTAATCTTGTTTCTTTATTTTATATTAGTAATTTTCAACAACATAATGTTTTCAACAATGATAAGACATTGTATAGTTATTTTCATGGATCTAGATCCTTTATTTGGAATAAATAAGTTTTGATCCTTCATTCGGGGTAGAGGATTATCATAGCTAAGAGGAATCTCCATCGCCACCACTCCACTCCCCAATCCACGCTAATCACTCCACCTGTATATCCTACATCGATCATGGATTATGTTTCCTCCTCCCCTCAAAAACCACCACCTTCCATTAAGGAAGAACCCAATATATCCTCCTTCGCCCCTGCACATGCTGATGCGATCTACTCTTGTGCCTCCTTCTCCCAACATCATATCCCCTTCATCCACCCATTACTTCATCCTTAACCACGTTCGATGAGGCCCATGTATGAGGAATAGAAGGAGAATGACTTTTTAGTATCAAGGGAGGTGGGGTGGTGAAAAAGGTGAGGGTGGAGTACAAAAAATATTTGATGTAGGTTGGGGTTAACATGGTGTTTAGTGGGGATGAGGTGGTGAGAGGGGTGATGCACATGATGGAAGATAACATATGGTGGGGAGTAAGGTGAAGTAATTGGGGGGCTAAGTTAGAAAGCGTTCAGGGAAGGTGAACCATCATACAAGTGGCTAGTGATTTTCTTCTTAATATGATCCCTATCTCCCGATATTAATTAATTAGGATTTCTTATTATTGAAAATTAATTAAATATTAATTTATATGATGGAAATTAAATCTTTTTTATTTTTATAGATTTGTGTTTATGTAAATAGTTTTAGTCAAATTGTCATTCAGGACTTTGCATGACCCCGTCGCTAGATCCAAAGCCAATATTATAGTCACATGATTTCGAACGACTGTGAGATACCTCTCTCATTTCTAGCTTCCTTGTCTTCATTCACTTCACAAGATCTCTCCATGAGAATCTCTATCAATCATACAATGTCTTCAGGTGCTTTCCATGATCTTTTCATAAGATCCTTTGACAATCATCACTAATACATATAGTGATTTTATCAGTGTTAGAAAATTCATTTAAAATCACTAAAAAACCCTGATAAAGGATTTCCTTTATCTATGCTAAAAAAACTGATAAAGACCCCTTTATAAGCTCTATTTTAGCAAGTATATAGGATATTTTTATCAGTGCTATTTTTACCACTGATAAAAAAACTACATTATCAGATCTTTAATTATCACTGATAAATGGTGCCTTTATTATCACTCAAAATAGAGTTGATAAAGGTTAACTATATCAGTACTCAAAGCAGCACTGATAAAGGCCTAGTTTCCTTTCATGTGTTGTTTATATAATTTCACACCCACCCACAGTAATTTCACCTACCCAACAAACAAAAATACCACCTACAACAAACAACACTTGCACAGTGCACACAAGAACAAATTATCACACACATGGGTTTGGAAAAAAAATGTTATATACATTTCAAACTATGTTTTATATAATTATATTTACAATTACCCAACAAACACTTAAAATCATTAATGTTTCCTCATTTTACATTTGTGATCCCCCCTCAAAAATGTATGTGCATGGTATTAATTGCCCAAAAAATAATCCCAACTCTAGAAAAAGGTTCCAACTACATAAGAAAACATATATTATTTTAGTAATAATAGAAAAGAATAATTTTAACATTAATGTGAAAGAATAAATTAAAAAATCAGTTTGTTTTTAAAGGACACATTTGGAGTTATACAGGTCACAGTGTGCATCGTATTGAGGTGGGTTTTATTCCTACACATCACAAATGAGTTATGAATCGTTTCCCTAAAATATCAAAATAATATGAATGAGTTTTCTTGGTTTTGAGTATGTCCCTTGTTTTTTTTACTAATATTAATATCAAATTTAAATGACATATTTGGATCTATACTAGTAAAATATTTCATCAAATTGTGGTATGGTTGATTCCTACACATCACAAATGACTCATGGATCATTTTTCTAAAGTATCACACAATTTGATTGGGTTTTCATGGTTTTAAGTATAATAGTTGTGTTTTTTACTAAAATTTCATTTCAAACCAGAAACACCCATTTTGACTCATGCCAGTCACATTATTCATCAGTTATAGGTGAGAATACTTCATACAAATCACAAAGGACTTAAAAACTGCTCTCCTAAATTATAATGACAATCGAATGGTGTTTGTTTGGTTTTTAGTGAGTGAAACATTTTTAGCTAAAATGCCAATTTTAAAATCATAAAGGATACTTTTAGTCATACTGGTCACACCATGTATAGGATTGAGGTTTGGTTGATTCCTACACATCACAAATGAATCATTGATAATTTTCTTATATTATTAAAACAATCTAAATGTTTTTTCTCTATTTTCAGTATGTCACTTGTGCTTTTTACTTAAATTAATGTCAATTTTAAATTAAAACATATTTGGATTTCTATCGGCCACATAGTTCATTGGATTGAGGTTTGGTTGATTACTACACATCCCAAATGACTCATGGATTTTTTTCGATGGTATCAAAACAGTCCAAATTCATTTTCTTAGTTTTTAGTATGTGAGTTGTTTTTTTACTAAAATGTCATTTCCAACCAGAAACACATTTTTCGAGTCATATCGGTCCCATAATGCATCTATTTGATGTGAAAATACATCATACATGTCATAAAGGACTTAAGAATCATTTTCCTAAATTATGAAGATAATCAGAAATCATTTTCTGGGTTTTTAGTGAGTGACACTTTTGGAGCTAAAAAGTAAATTTTAAACCAATAATAGACACTTTTAGTCATACCAGTCACACAGTGTGTCAGATTGAGGTGTGTTTTATTTCTATACATAAAAAATGACTCATGTATTAGTTTACTAATGTTTCTAATCAATCAGAATGCATTTACTTGGTTGTCTTTATGACCGTTTTTCTTTTTACTTAAAATAATTTCAATTTTTAATAAAAAGACACATTTGTATTTATACTGGTCACATTGTCTGTTTTATTGAGGTGTAGTTCATTCCATCATGTTAAAAATGAATCATAAATAGTTTTCATAAGTTATCAAAACAATCCAAATTTTTTAACTCATTTTTTTGTATACCAATTTTGTTTTTTATTAAAATTAATGTCAACTTTAAATAAAAAAGAGGCACTTTGAATCACACCGGTCACACCATGCATCAGATTGAGTTATGGTTGATTCATACACATCAAAAATGACTTATAGATCATTTTCCTAAAGTATCAAAACAATGAAAATGTGTTTTCTCAGTTTTTAGTATGATAGTTGTGTTTTTTTATTAAAATATCATTTCAAACTAAAAACATGCATTTTGAGTCATACCAATAGCATCATGCATCAATTTTACCTATGACTTCTTTATACACGTCACAATGAACTTACGAATCATTTTCCAAAATTATTAATGTAATCGAAGTGATATTTATTTGTTTTCAATGAGTGAATTTTTTTGAGCTAAAATGTAAATTCTAAACTAATAACGGATACTTTTAGTCATATCGGTCACACCATTCATCAGATTGAGGTGTGGATGATTCTAATATGTCAAAAATGACTGATCTATCATTTTCATAATGTATCAAAACCATCAAAATTTGTTTTCTTAGTTTTAGGTATGTGACTTATTCTTTTGGCTAAATTTATTGTTAATTTATTATAAAAATACACACTTGAAGTCAAAATAGTAAAGAAATAAATACTCACACATGAAACCCAAAAACCCATAAAAAAGGAAAGAAATAAATACAATATTGAACCATAATATAATGTAAAAAATCCCATAAATCCGGATACCAAAAATATTGAAAGAGAAATGGTGCTTCTAGGGATGTAGAACCTTTAAGATGATGCGGTCTAGATAGAGATCATGAGTACCGAGCTCTCCATCATAGAGGATCCCCAGAATAAGAGGTCACAACAACAAGAAAGTGGTTGAAGATAACTACCTCCCCAAAACTCTTCTCTTTAGAATGGATTGTAAGGAGTAACAATGAATCGCCCAAAAAAATGAAGCGACAAGGTGAATTAAAGGGGAGTAGTGGAGTGACTGGTGAAGTGATGAGTGAGTCAGGTGTGAAATCTAAGAAAGACATGTGGACTGATGAGGAAAAATAGAAGGATCATGAATATTAAACCCATAGAATGAATCAAGAATAACCCAGGTCACATGAAATTAGAGTAATGAATGGGACTTAGAAACATATATCCTTAGAGAAGAAGAAAACACAAACAAGAGGATCTAGAAATGCATAATCATCAAAAATCAATGACCAAGAGCACATCTGGGATCAAGAAATCAAAACATGCCATTTCCACAATCCTAGAAGACAAACTAGAGGATCCTAGCCATCAATCCCACATAGACTCTAACCTATATAATCCCATAAAAAAGATGAAATTTCATAATAATAATAAAATCTAAATAATTTTCTTAGGAAATATTAAAAAATATTGGACAACCAATTTTAAAAAATATCCACCTTTGAAAAATAAAATAAAAAAACAACTAATGGTTTCTTTAAAAGATAGATATATCATACCTGGATGTTCAGATAGATTTTTATTTAACAAAAAATTAAACTAAGGAAAACAAATCCTCCCAATATAGACACTCTTAGTGTGTTCCATGGTGGTACACAGACTTCCGATACCTACCCTTATTCTAATATCATAATAATAGAACATTTGTAGAAATAAAACAAACTAAGAAGAAAAATTAAACAGATTTTACCAAAATTACACAATTCTCCATTGAAACTAACAAATCCCAAGCATAGAGATACTTACAAACACACATTATTTCATAGGGGTAATATTAGACGAACATGAGAAAAGAATATATCAAAACAATTCTAGTAATAAAATTAATTTGAAACACACAATAAGTAAAATAGTAATATGATATGAGAAAATTATCCACCTAGGCTTGAATGGATTAGACTAGCCGAGAGAACCCCCATTCCCATCAGTGTCCCCAATAAACGTATTAGGGTTAGTCCTAGGAACACAAAAAGGAGAAAACCTATAGACTACACCAATTTATAGATAAAGGGGATAATAAACATTAAATAATAACTATAGTGTCACAACCTGGGAATTCCATGTTGGTCTAGGCCGCACTATCCTTATTAATAAAGTCAATACAAATATTTTAATAGTGATTATTCTACAACAAGGAAAACATTGGTTATCCTTAAACTGGTTTGTATCCTTCTGTTCTTTAACAATTTTTTTATTATAATCCATAACACTTTACAATCATGGTGTAGTTTTATCCCCATTACCTTCTTACTTCAAAAAGTGTGTTTTGAAAATCATGGGAAAAAAACAACAACCTTAACCTCTCTGAAAATTAAGAAATCATGATGATACATCATTAATTATTTTTATGAACTTAAAGAGTCATAAAAATTTGTTAAAATAATTTTATTCGTGGTCTTCATCTTTTACTTCAACATTTATATTTTCTAAATCAAGAAACACAGTTAAATTTGTCAATATAAATATGAATAGACAGACTGAGAATCTTCTTAAAAGTATATAGGCTCATTTTCTTGTAAAGATGATAAATAAATTTTATTCAAATATATAATTTTTTTATGTTTTAACCATATAAATTTAGAATTAGTTTTATGGGAAACATCAGGAATAAATTTATCTCCTTGGTTCAAAAGTGAAATGCGATGAGCCTTTTCTAAAACACTAGGATCGAAATCTACATATGTTGTGGCAGACTAACCATTAGAAGAGATGATGGACACATGTTTCTTATAAACTTTAATGGTGTCAGAATGTTCATTGTGAACTAATAGAGAACATATTTTAACACTTCACATATTGAAATTGTCTTCAATTTCAAAATTCTCAGCCTAAAATGTAGAAGACATCAATTAAATGATTATAGGAAATGATACTAATTGAAAGGGCTAAATAGGATCTAATAATATACATTATAACCCTAAAAGTGGTCAAGAATATAATCTTTTAAATGATTATAAGTGAAATGTTCAAAGAAGTTAAAATAAAAGTGAGAAGATGAAAGAATATTAATGAGAATTCACAAAAGTAAAGAATAAAATAAGTATTTACATGGTTCGGACCATTTTGGCCCTACTCCATGGAAAGAACACCATCACAACCATTATTATTATGAAAAAATTAATAAAATACAATAGAAAAGATAATGTAGATAAAAAATGCACATAGACCACAAAATCTATCAGTGAAAGAGTTCCTACAACTCCATGACTTGGAATAAATGTAAGAAAAATATGGTAGTATACAAAGACAAGTAGGATGGGATCATGTATGTAACCAAGAATCATAGACCAAAAAGAAATTATGAAATATAAGGTAGAACTGAAAAATAAATAAAATATTCTCACAAATCTAGATCCCAGAACTATTAAATGAGAAAAGGTACCGCCAAGGTTGTAAAACCTTGAAGATTTTTTGGGTCCTGAATGAGCTTACAAGTACTAAGATATCTACTATAGGGGATCACCATAATTTTAGGTTATGAGGGTATGGAAATGGTGGAGAAGAACTACCTAACTCAAAATCTTCTCTATGTAATGGAGATGGAGGAGAAACAAAGAATCACCCAAGAAAATGAAGTGATTACTAACATTAAAGGTCAGTAGTAGAGAAATATGTGAAGTGAAGGATGTCTCATACATCATATATGATAAGGAATAATGGACATATAATGATAAATGGAATGATCGCAATGATCAAGAAAATGGAATTATTTGAGTAGAACTTAGGCCATACAACATTGATAGAATGGATTAGAGGCATCAAGTCATATCGTTAGATAAGAAAACAAACAAAAACTAGAGGATTCAGAGTTGGGTGATAATTTTATATAAATAGCCATGAGCACATGCAAGATTAATCCTACATAACAGGCTACATCCACAAGCCCAGACATAAAACTAGAGAATCCCAGCCATAAAACCCACATAGAGGTCTGTAGAGAGCATCCCATAGAGGAAAATAAAATTTCATAATAGTAATAAAATCCAAATAATTTACATGGACATCTGAAAAATAATTTTAATTTGAAAAAAATATATCTAATAATTATGAAAATTGGGGCATCAAAATTTGAGAGCTCCTTGGCACCCAATTTTTCATGGACATCGTAGAGGATGGTTACACCAAAATAGAATCCAATTAAGTAGAGGCTTCCCTTCCAAATGTTCATAAGTCCCCTCTTTAGGTGGAATTAAATCAGGACTACAAGGTGATGTCCATTATTTATCATGTACTTGATCAAGTGACTTTTGATATAATCTCTTCATCTAAATAATCAAAATATATCTAATAAAACCCTTGAAAATCATTTAATGGTGAAAAATAAGTGAATCGTAGATGACATTAATTTCTACAATGGGAGTTTCAATACCTTTTTATGAAATATTTTGAAACAATTTCTGAGTAATATACTCTTGTAATGGTTGTAGTCAACCAACTATGAATAAATGGAGAAAATATTTTCAACATATGGGTATGTGAGAAAATTTGGTGATTGTTATATCCAAAATTTGATTATATAGCCTTAGAAGAAAAAAATACATGCAGGTGCACAGGTGGTGATGGGGGTATTTAGGGATGTTGATGAGGAAGATGGTAAATGTGAGGTAGTGGTGGGGATGAACAAGGAGCATGGCCAGATCAACTGTGGAGATAATGTGGTTGGAGAGGGGTGTCAACACAAAGATGAGCTCAGTGGTGGGAAATGGGATTTTAGGGGATGTTGAAATAGAATCCATGATCCGTGAATGATGGAAAAGTGGAGTGATTGTTGTGGATGGAGGAGTGGAGTGAGGGGAGATAGAGTTCCCACCTAACAATGATAATCATCCACCCCAAACTGCATATACAGTTTTTTTCTGATCAACCTATATATTATGATCTATTATGATAATTATGACTAAATACATTTCATATTTTTCCTTATATTTTTGTTCTGTAGAGGTGACATGAGGGCTAACGAGTCCAAATTTTTTTTCATGGGGAAATCCCTTAAATTTTTCTATATATACGCCAGTAAAAAATATGAAATGTATTTAGTCATAATTATCATAGTATATTGTCTTTTGTAAAATTAATTCATGAAAACACACCTCATGTATACATTTATAACTAAGTCGCCTAGCCAATCATGCTCTTGGATTTCACTTACATTATCAACACTAATGAAATCTAGATCTTCCTTATTGTACATACCTTAATTGAAAAGAATTGTGTGAACACCACCATCTTTCAACTTCATATTCACATGAGCCTGCAATGATAATATATGCAGATTTTGACCAGGTAGGTTTGAGGTTATTTTGGTAGATCATTTTGATCACATAGTGGATCCTTGAGATGGTTTTGAGCTATTCTTTCTTTTCAACCTCTTCCTTGTGTTCTTCTGTAATAGCATTCATCGGTTCGGAACTTTTTTCATTAAATGTTAACTGTTTATGTTGAAAAATAAATTGGAAATGAATACCTCTTTATCAAAAAAAAAATTTTAAGTTCTGAAGGCCATGCGATGAATGTTCCAAGAGATTGTTTGACCTTATGAATATCTTCTTCATTAGTTGGAAAATGTAGAATGGTGCTCGAATCATGGGCTAAGTTAATCAACTCTTTGAAATGACCTTTTGGATGTGGTCTATTGTGTTTCATGTAATTCTGGATATTGAACATAGTATCCCTCGATACAAGGTGATGGGTGTGTGTTGATAGATATAAAATAAATTCATTTTCACTATATACAATATCAGTACATGAAAGGTATTAGTGTCTATCTGATTCAAGATTCACAAGAAAAATTATTAGAACATTAATAACTTCAGCTAAGATAGTTTTTTGAGTGGAATGACTCACTTCAAATATAGTGGGGGTGGGCGGGATCTTCATGCGATGTTTGTTCTAAAGTTCTTTCTTCTCTTCCCCCCCCCCCCCACCATCATATTTTATATGATCTCTCTCTGTAATAGCATATGTTCTTCAAGGATAGATATTATTTCTCTCATCATTTTCATTCCTTCACTTTGATCTGCCTCTTCTTTTTTTCAAAAAAAATGTTTAGGGTGTAACCCCAAAACCCGCACCTCTAACACGGCCATACTTTTCTGGCTGCTTTAAGGCCATTGAAAGTATGTCTATATCTAGTTTGGGTTTTTCTGATTCTTGTGACTATGTCATATATAAAATATAGGAAAATAAGTAATTATTATTATGTAATATCTACTAAATAAAAACAAATATTTATTATATCATACTTTCACATATTTCCCACACTTTTGTGTGTTTTTGTCTATTATTATCCCATATTTATTTACACACACCTCCTTTCATAGCACATGGTGTGGGATGGATGTGACATTGGATTTGGATTCATCAATCTTCATATAAAAAGAGGAAAATCGTTATGGTGTTTTTTTATGTAACATAAAAGTATTATGATAGATTTAAAATATGCACCAATTATTTTTCAAAAGAAGCATTCCCCATTCTGGCTTTACGGTACATGTACGTTGGTTTTGCAGCTCATTCCCTATTTTCAGTACTCAGTTTTTGTTTAATAAATAAAAAATTGTCTATCAAAGTGATGAATACATTTATCATCATAAAACTTATTACCAAACATAATGTACCTGAAAGGACTGCTTCACATGATTTCTAGAAAATACATCCCCAGATCCTTGTGTTATCAGGTTTTCATAAATAGGAGGTGGGTGCATGTATATTTTTCTTTCTGCATATTTAATATAACATTTTGTTAAAATTGTTTGAAAGCCTCTGTGAATCCTTACAGAAACCCTTAATACATAGTCCATGAGTGATTCATACACTATAATTTCACTCTATAAGGGATGATGAAGTGTAATTCAATGCATCATTATTTTATTTTTTAGAAAATTTAAGAAATGATATCATAATGTTACTATAATATCTCCCCACATAATTGTCTTAAGCCTGGTGACAACATAGTGCCATGACTGTACAACAATCGGCATGCATTGTCAAGTGACTATTCCAATGTAACTACTGAACATGGCCTTGTTGGGGTTAACATGTTGGCCCCTCTTATTCCATCTAACCTCGTATTTGATGCCTTACTGTTTTTCCTTAAATATTTTTTCTAAAATCTTCAAACTACAGCACTCCTATTTTTTTTATGCCACCATTGTTTCTTTTCAAACAATTTCCTTAGTTTCAACATCATAAATATGTTCTTCTAGAGTGCTAGCATCGGCATGTGAAAATGGTTGTTGTACCTATGCACTAGGGGAAGTAGCCACAACGGGTTGAGAAAACTATTGTTCCTTTGTACTAGGACCAGTAGTAGGTTGAGAGACCTATTGTGACTTGGGATTGGGAGTATTATCATGTGTAGAAGTAATTATCTATAAAAGTGGTTTAACATTTAATTTATATTACATAAAAGTAGATGTGGAAATATAATAACATAAGGTAACATGATGTATATTAAAAAAATATATAACATGAGTATTGGACTCTCTTTCTTTTAAAGATGAAGGGATTTGACCCCTCTATCGACAATACAAATACCTTCATTGTGGTATCATATGACATAAAAAACTCCATCTACATTGGGACTAATGTAAAATTATTACGATGTCCCAATGAAGGGGTCATCCTCTATTGAATTTTCATCTAACCCTCCTTTGTTTTTGGTGGCTAATAGAACAATTGACTAGTTTTAGTTTTTAGGATCTATAAAATAAAATACATTTTCTACATGTGATGCCATAACAAACAATTCTTCTTTTTAACCTTACTAAAATCAACTTTCATGAATCCCAAGTCATCTATTTCAACCACACTCTTTTTATCAACCCACATTCATTGAAAATCATCACTTGTAAGTTATAATAATCCAACACCCATATTTATTTGATGATTACAAAGTACGACATATTCTCATAAATTGGATATATGTGTAGTTGGGGTTTGGATTAGTGGTAAGAACTCCTTAATTATAAATGTAAAATGTGGGTTCAAAACTCATTGGGTGTAGGTACTGTAGCAGAATGCAGTGTAATATAGTAGCGGCGGTACTGTAGCAATGGAGGGCACTATAGTGATGGCAGGTTATTGTAGCGACCGCATGGTACTATAGCAGTGGCGGGTACTATACGGTACTGTAGCAGTGTGGGTACTATAGTAGTACTATTCACAAAATGGGTCTTGGTCCAAATAAATGGGTGTACGGGCAATGTAATGGGATAAATTCCCACTAGGCCTTCGGGCTATTTAATGGGTCTCCCTCTACCCAATTAAAGAGGTATTTTCTTTGCTTTAATAATAAATGAGGCTTTAACCCCAACCTTTTAAAAATAATTAGATATATGTCCTTACCATTTGGAAACATGCATCACTTCATCCACAAGTGTAACTCCCCTATTCTACATGGTACTTTCTTCATCATGAAGCCATTACATAATCAAAAATTTATCAAGTGCAATTCCTTACACACAAATAATTTCCCTATGCCACTCAATAGTAGAATAAACTATGTTTCTTCCTCGATCCAATTAAGTACAACATGTCTCAATTCAAAATAAGAAATGAACTATGGTACTAAACTAACCGGTTTTAGGAAACCACACATCCCCCCTATGAAAACCACATTGAACCAAGGTGAGGTGTAGCATTGAAACAACAATTCAATAATATATTCAGAAGAACCCATGCACCTCATGGACAGGATGATGAAACCTCGCTCGATCATATCATATTCCATTTTCCATATCCACCCTAATTGTAATGTTGACGCCCATACCTTCTTATTGATTCCACCAATCAAATTTTTATAAATTCTCATTGCTCCTTGGACAAACCTTCCCTGGATAATAACATCCTGATTTTCTAAATCCCAATTGTTGATAAATTGAGAAAACATCCTTTTGATGATGTTCGCTAACACCTTATATTAAAAACTACACTGGTTAATGGGGGAGATACTGAACAATTGGTGAGGGATCACACAATTTGGTTACAATGATCCATATAGTGGTGTCAGGAACCTGAGGAATCCCACCCCTGTAGAATAAATCCTGGATTGAACCGACATGATCATCCTTAATGATACTCTAGGTTCTCATAAAGAAAAAACTTGGGAAAACATCCAGGCTAAGATCTCTCTCATGATTCAGTGAGGTAACATAGTCCCACACCTCCTTTTACATAGGTGGAACCTCGAGGAGTTCATTGATACAAGTAGATAAAACCATTGCAACCAAACATAACATGAATGCCTGATCTCGAGGATAACCATTCATTAGTTGAGGGTTAGTATCAAAAATAAAATATTTAAAACAAGAACAAACCATGTAACCTATAATATCCAAATCACTAGTGTAGGAAAACATCTTCAAGATTGATATTCAGAGCCTAGTGACATTTCCTATTTTTTAAACTTTTGTGAAATTATGTCATGTTTCAATCACCTTCCTTGAGCCGTGGTCTAAGAGACCTCACGAATACAACTCTCTTTATCCATAAATAGCTCAGTGAATTGTTTATTTTTAGAAAAAATGAGACAACATTCTCCACTTCCTATGACTCTTTTAGGCTCAGGTTTTTATTCTCAAACTATCCCTTGATGTTTTATAGTGATGGATGAACATGATGGATGGATCTTGACCAGACCATGATATTATTTTTTCAGTGCCATAATTTATTGTAGAGCCCATGCTAATACCTCCCTTGGATCAGGACATCCCAGGAGCATAACACCATGGAAAGAAACTTAGGGAGAGATGTTCAACCTTTGTAGAAAAATAATATGTTCCCTATAAACGTTCTATACACAAGGTGAATAATAAGTGGTGAGTGATCACACAATGAACTGATCAAATGAATGACCTCCAAGTTTGGGAAGTCTGAAATATCTTGGAGATTCCCAAGCCACCGATCTAATATGCACAAAGTCCTTCTATTACAACATTGGTTATTACACCTAGTGAACCTATCCCGAAAAAATCTCATGTCTTTAAGCCCCTACTGGGAAAAAAATAAGGATAATTGGATCCTATCATTGCACGGTAAAGAGCTCTCAGCCTTCATCTTAGCTTTTTCCACAAAAGACATGAAGTAAACACCCACGAACAATGGTTCTTCCTTATGTTTGAATGATTTGAGATCAATCAAAAGTGTCTCCTGAAGCTACGCATCACATTTTATATAATCAAATGAGAAGAATAAGGAATTACAACCTACTTCCACCTTAACCAACAAGTGTAGATCAGACGATTCCCACTTCGTAACCAAGATAGAGGGCTAATGAAATAACCATATATTACGATTTTCTCGCCAACAGTGCATATAAATATGTATCACATATCAACTATAAAACTCTCTAATCTTGGTTGAAATTTTCTTTGGTTCATCAAACACCATAAGAGAGGCATTTTTATTGCATTCCTAATTAGAAATGATGTCTCATTTGACATGGACATTGAGTCCTTAGGTATTCCAAATGATTATTAACAACATTAGGAATGAGATCACCTAGAACTAAACCCAAAAAAGAGGGCCTACTATTTTTTTAAGATACAATAACATTTCTAGACTAATACCTTGTTCCCATATTACTGGTGGGAAATCAGAAAGAAGGAGAGGAATTGGGAATAATTTCTGAAGCCTAATGCTCAAGGCTGATGTTAAACCAAGACATCCAAGTAGGGGAGGGAGGATCATGCACAAGCAATAATGCACTATAGTAGTTTGATAAAGAAATAGGGATAAATGCAAGATTTCAGTCTTGGATAAAAGTGGACAACTAAGAAGCGATGGAAAAAACGATCTCCTTTCCTTTTGGAATCTAGCTGGCTTGGTTGTGGTAAAATATAAGAGTGGAGAGGACTAAGGGGAGAGAGTCCAAGAAATATAGGGGACAAGGTCTCTATACAAGGATAAGGGGTTGGGTAGAGGAGGGGGGAGGAAGGGGAAGGAGAATAAGATAGGGTAGGGTTTAGAGAATGAGGTATTAGAAAAAGGGAAGGGTTGTGTGGGGCAGGGGAGAAAGTTGATATGATTTGAGGGAAGCACTGGATAATTCACTGGTCTCTAGCATGACATCATCTAAAGGGAAAACCATCGGGGAAACACTAACTGTATGATTCGTTGTCCATCTAGATGGGTGAGCAAAGGATCACTTTCTATAAGATGATATCAAATGACCGATAAGGTGACTGTGCAAGCAGAAGTCGGGCACCAAGGAGAAGATGATAGTCTACTTCCATTCCAATGAATCCCCATCCTGAAGATGAATCAGCAGAGGCGGGGTATGGGAGATCCATCACAACATAGATCTATTCTTTTTTCATTTTGTAGAGGTAGAGGTTATGTTCCTCTACACATTTCAAGGGGAACTGAGGAGGCTCTACTTCCAAGAAGGTCATGAGGCTTCGGGCATGGCACTAGAGGCCACTGAAGGGGGGAGGGGCGGTCTAATGGAACCAGAGGAGGGGAGGACATTAAAATGGTCAACAGTGAGGAGGAGAGTGGTGGAACATTAGGTGTGTACTTTTAGTAATTCCAATCCATCTCTTTTCCTATAATCATTTCTATTTTAATAACTCACATGACATTCAAAAATACAAGAATCTTTTATAATATTCAAAATGGGACCAATATTTTCATAACATGCAATACCATTTTCATAAGGCAAAAACACATGTCTTCTTATTCAAAAAAACTTTGAAAAATAATACAAGAAAACCAAACCATCTTTTCAAATTCCAAAACTTCATTTATAAATCCATGTAATGCTTTAAATATCCAAAATCACTCACAAAGGCCGACCAATTATTTTTGCAAACACTTGCTGTGAAAAATTTTACAAAACCAATTTATAAATTGATAATAAAACATAAGTAAAAAATATCATATCACCTCCAACACCCCTTAAAGAAATATCCAATAATAACATCATACAAGCATCAAATAATATCAGTCAATACACATCTCATAAAATGAAAATAACCTTTAAAAACACTGACTTAAGAGTTTCCTAGTAAGTGTGATAAAATTATAATGATACTTTTTTTAATAAAGTGATAGCATACCCTTCCGATTGAAACAGTAGGGTCCAGTGACAGTGGATTCAGGATAGGAAGCAGTGGCAGAGGTTACAGCAGCAGCAAAGGGCTTCGTAGTGGAGGTGGGGTTTACAGGGGGGGAGTGGCGAAGGAGCAGCAGACAAGGGTTATAGGCATAGGTTGGGTTTGCGGTGGAGTCCTAGTGGAGGACCGATGGACGAGGGTTCAAAGTAGTGGTGGGTTCATGGTGGAGGAGGAGTTCATGACTAGGGAAAATGCAATGGAAGAGGAGGGGTCAACAGTGGCGGAGTTGGGGTTGGGGTAGATCAACGGTCAGCGGCGTAGGGGTCAGCTTTCGCGAGAGATTGAGGAGTTTGAGAAAGATAGAGAATGTTAAGGTTTTTTTATAAAACTTAGGGAACCTCTTATCAGAACTAGCTAAAAACCCTGATAATGGTATGTTTTATCAGTGCTAAAATAGATAGCACTGATAAAAACATTCCTTTTTTGGTGCTTTTTTAGCGCTGATAAAGATATTATGTTAATAATTTATTTATATTTATATTTATATTTAAAAAATTATATATATGATAAATATATATTTATTTATTTATAAGTATAAATATATATATATATATTTATACTTAAAAAATTATAATTTAAATAATTATAAAATTATAAGAAATATACTTATTATAATTATAATCATAGAATATATATAATAAATTAATTAATTATATATATTTATAGGATTATAGATATATAAAATTATATATCTTCTAACTTTATAATTATTTATATGAATATATATTTATTTTCAATTATATGAATATATATTTTTTATAATTATAATTATAAATGAACATTTATTTATTTATTTGAATAATTATAAAATTATAACAAATTAATATTTCTAATTTTATTAATATATATATTTATTATATTTATTATAATTTTATAATTATTTAATTATATATGTATTTTTTTTATAACTATAAATATAAATATTTTTATCTATTTATCAATATTTCAATATATTTATAAATATATTTCTTTATTTATATATATCACTATATATGAAAATAATAAATATATTTTTTATAAAATAATAATCATTTAAATAAATATATATTTATTTATATTTATAACAAATAAATATATATATATATTTGTAATTTAAAATTAAAATAAATATTTATTTATTAATAGTTTTAATTATAAATATATATATATATATATATTAATAATTTTTCTAAAGGTTGGGGCTAAAGACTCATTAATTATTTAAATCAAAGACCTCTTTCAAACTCGGTAGAGGGCAACCCATTACAAAGCTCGAAGTCCCAAGACTAAGTCGTCTGAATAAATAGCATGAAAGCCCTTTTTTTGGCCCAAAGAGCCCTTCGGTGAATAGTACTACTACAGTACCCGGGCTGCAACTGTACCGCCGCCACTACAGTTCCAACTATAGTGCCTCCACCGCTATAGTGTTTCCACTGCTACAATTCCACGACTGCTACAGTGAGCTGTTATAGTGCTGCTACAATAACCCGACAGTTAGTCCCTACCCGAATTTGATTATTTAAAAATGTCTACAATTACATAGAATTATATTTATAACTAATTTTATTTATTTAAAAATATTTGTATAAAATATATATATATAATTAATATATTTATTATAATTTTTTAATTATTTAGATATTTTTATTTATTTATAAATATTTGTGTTTATTTATCAATATATTTATTTAATCAAATTATAACATTATATGAAGTATAATAAATATATTTATTATAATTTTATAATTATTTACAAACATATAGTTATTTATAGCTATTATTATAACTATAAATAAATATATTTATAAATATTTTTATATGATTATAAATATATATATATTTATTTATTTATTTATTTATAAAATTATTATATATGTATTTATTGTAATTTTATAATTATTTAAATATATATATATATATATTTGTAATTATAGATACAAATAAATATATTTAAATAGTATTTATATATAATTAAAATTTAATAATTATAAATATAATGTATATATATTTATTTAAATATATTTATTGTAATTTTATAAGTATTTTTGAGAATATAACAGAATATATTAGTATCATGAATTAATCATATACCTAGTAAATATACATAATAAAAAACGAGTCATCAATGGAAAACATGGATAATAAGAAATGGTGTAATGTATAAATGAACATTATGATACCTAAAATATGCATGCATAATCAATATATTTGTTGAACAAATTCATTGGAAACACATATATATTTAATAATTAATATAAATATATATATTTAAAAGGTATTTATATATATTAATTATAAATAAAATAAATATATTCAATATAAAAAATATAAAAATCTAATTAATCTAATTAATTTAATAATATAATAAATCTAAAAAATCTAAATAAATCTAAATAAATAATCTAACAAATATAATAAATATAAATCTAATAAATCTAAAAACTATATTTATTATTTAATAAAATTTATTATAATCTTATAATTATTTGAATATATATATATATATAATTATAATCTTAGAAATACATTTTTTTAAACAATATATATATTTATTTGAATCATTAAAAATATATATTAATTATAAACATGTGTTTTTTAGTTAATGTATACAAATAGACATTATTTTTTAATATAAATATAAACATTTTATATAAATTATTAAAAACAATTATCAGCACTAAATACAGTACTGATACATGTATCATTTATCAATGCTAAGAAAAGCGATGATAATGGTGTACCCTTTATCAGTTCTTTTCTTAGTGATGGTAAAGGCTACATGTATCAATGCTTTTATCTACTGCTGATAAAGCCCCCCACCCTCACCCCCCCCCCCTTTATCAGTGCTTTCTACTTAGCACTAATAAAACGAGGCGCTTCCCTTTCCCTGTTTTGTGGTAGTTAATATGGTGTCTTCAAGTGTTTCTCATGATCTCTCTATGAGATACTATGAAAATCATGTGATACCTGTAGGTGTATCACATGATATCATTGCTAAATCATCTGATAATCATGCAGTGCTTTGCATGAACTCATGAAGAGATCTTCTAACAGTCACATGTACTTCACGTGATCATGAGATCTTCTGACAATCATACATTGCTTCGTGATATCAGACACATGCACTCCATGTGATCGGACATTTCCCTCCACGAGGTCAGACATCGCATGCTTTGTGAGATCTGACCTCTCACACTTTGCAAGGTCATACATCTCCTACTCTGTGAGATCATGCATCGCATGCTCCGTGATATCATACATCTCTACGTTCATGAGATCAAACATCACTACCAAAGATCAGGATAAGGGATGTTTCATCTTTTATTAACAATAAGTATAAAGCACTAACAAAAGCCACACCTTTATCTGCGCTATCCAAAAGTTCAAATAAAGGTAACATTTATCAGTGCTAAAAAAACACTGATAAAGGAATTCCCTTTATCAGTGCTTTTTTTAGCGGTGATAAATGATAGATTAATCATCATTATTTTGAGTGTTGATAAAATAGTTTTTAAAAAAAAATTAATATATATATATAATTATTATATTTATATTCATATGTAATGTTTATTTATATACATTAATTAAAAAAATAGGTTTATGGTTAATATAAATATGATATGTTAATATATATATTTAATAATTAAAATATATATAATATTTAAAAAATTATTTATAAGATTATAAATAAAATAAATAATTTTTTAAATAATTATAAATTTATAATAATTTTTTAAATAATAAATATATTTATTATATTTATAATTATATATTTATAATTATATATAAATAATTTTTAAATATATATCTATTTATATTTATAATTATAATTTAAATAAATATATGTTTCCATTGAATTTGGTAAATGATATGTGTATATATATATCATGAAATAATGATGACAGTAATAGATATGATTGGAATTATTTATATTCATATATTGATGTGTGAGTATAATTAATGTTATATGATCATAAGTTACAACAAATATATTTATAATCATATACAAATATTTATTAATATATTTATTAATAATTATAATTATAAATATATATATATAATTATAATAAATATATTTATTATAATTTTATAATTGTAAATAAATATTGAGTTATTTGTAGTTATAATGATAATTAAATATATATATTTTTAAATAATTAAAAAATTATAATAAATATATTTATATATTAATATATATATAATTATACAAATATATTTAGTATATTTATAATTATATATTAATAAATATATATATTTATATATATATATTTATAATTATATAAACAAAATCTTTTTAGATATATTTACTTATAATTATAACTATAAAAGACAAATAAATTTGGAACACACTCATCCTCAATCTTCTAACATGGGTAAACTTATTTTTATAATTCCAATTTCCATGAACTAATTTCAATATATGTAAACATATTCCTGAAAATATAATCTTTATTTCTTTAAGGTGATCGACACAGCTCTACCACTGGTTATATCCAAGAATTTATCATACTTCATTTGATGTGATTTAGTGAATAACAAAACTTAGTTGAGAAATTAAATATCTTCCTAGAAACAACATTTCTTCAATAATTTATTTATTAACCATTATTAACAGAATCGTCAATATATTTTCTAGGTATAAAACCAAAAATCTAATAAAGAAATTGTTCCACTGAAAAATTGAAGTGTTAATAAATTGAAGTTTTATTTAATATATCATGATTAACAATTAAGTAAACTTGCAAAGAATGAATTAAATTACAATAATTAAAATAATAATACACAGAGAGGGTTAAATAGAACAAAAGGTTCGAGAATAATTATTAATTCCTAATTAATGTATGATATTAAAATGGTAATGTAAATTAACCCATGCATGAGGTTCTTCCTCGTCTGGATCACCAATGAACTCACTCTGATGTCCACCAGCTATATATGGAGCCTACAACATATTTAAATATTATATATCTTAATTATATCAATAAAAATCAAATTGAGTATGGTTTATTTTTATTTTTACCTTTGGCATAACTTGTGTACCATCAATAGGATGTTGTGTCATCACTTTATTGATACTTGTAGACATCTGTGAAAATTTTTCCTCATACTATGTATGTAACTTCTAAAACAACTCATCTGTAATATGCTGCATAGCCTACATGGAATCATCTAACTCAGTTTGTGTGTGCATCCCTGCATATTTTCACGCACCCATCACCTCTTATCTAACAACTGCATGTCATGGGATTCCAGTTCCATAATTCAAGGAATAACCACGAATGCCCTGCCCCGAGACATGCTGAAATATCTCATCTCTTCACACAGAACTATGACAATACTCGTCTAAAGTAGGCAGCAGATAACACGTTGGTGAGTGGGGATGTGGTGGAGTGAGGGTTGATGCACGTGATAGAAGATAACACGATGTGGGAGGAATGTTGTAAGAACTCGAGTTTTCAATCAGGTATTGATCCTTTAATTTTTAGTCTAAATCTTTACATTGGACCTAATATGGATTCCTAATTCGTTAGTAAAGGTTATGAGGGTGTACGGAGCTTTTTCAGAGCCTGGAACCCATATTTATGGGGAAAAATGGCTTGTTCCACGGTTTAGAGTAAACCGTACGAAATTGTTCATGGTTTGGAAACCCATGCAGATTGTGTTTTTTTCATATATATCCATCTCGCACAGTTGGTGCATGGTTTTGTGGCCTAACCATATGAATTCCCTAGTTTTACTAGGTACCTATGCATGGGTTTCATATGGTTTGATCAAACTGTTTGGCCAAACCATCCTAGATGATCCGTCTCACACAGTTTGTGCACGGCTTGACAAACCATGCAGACAAATTGTGCGTAGGCTAAATTTCTAGGAAAATTTCCTTTTTTCCATTTATGGTATATTAATTCAACCATTCCTTCCTAATCAATGAACTAGTGGGATTTACCTCCATTTTTACCGATTTGATGCTTTTTGAAGGCCAATGCTAGGGATTAAGAGATCTCCTTCGTCCAACATCCAATCGAGCTTACGCTCATCACGTTGGATGCACAATAGTAAGTACTCAAATCCTCTTTATCCATTCTTCTTCTCTCTTTATATAGACCTAGATATCATCATGGGATAGTTTTTCACCTTTTATTAGATCTACTCTGATCAGAGAAAAACCAAGGGCTGATAATGGAGGAGAATGATCGTAAAACCCTAAGTTGGGTGGTCTTTAACTCATCCCCAAAGTTCATTGATTTAAGAATATTTATGTAGGGAACACGGGTTTCATTGGAAGTCGTTTCTTAAATTTACGTGCCATGATTATACTTTATAGAGTCGTAGGGTTATGATCCTTCCAAATATGTGATTATTTGTTAGTGATTACACCCAGAACTCAATCCTCACCATGTTGAAGGTTATGCCATAATTGGGTTTTAGTGTTTTAGTACATTTGATCCCCCATTCAGGTGTGCCCTTACATGACCTCTCTAAATGTGATTCTTCCTATAATAAATGGATTGATAATAACACTAGTGCAGAAAACATTTTTTACGACGGTTATTTTTAATTTTTAACGTCGGCTTTTGGCCGATGTTATTATAGGAGACGTTATAAATAGAGTTTTTTACGTCGGTTATTCTACAACCGACGTAAAAAACACAATTCTAAAGTGTTTTTCACATCAGTTGATAAAACACTGACATGAAAAAAGATTAAGAGGAGGGCTTTATTACGGAGGTTATTTAATTACCGACATGATATATACCCTTTAACATCCATTTTTATTTAACTGACATCATAAAGTGCTCTTCCGAAGCATTTATCAAGTCAGTTATACAAATAACTGATGTGATAAACCTATCTGCCAAGCAGTTTTTCAAATCAGTTGATAAAAAACTGACATGGAAAACACTTCGGAGGAGTTCTTTATGACATCGTTTATTTATTAAATGAAATGATATATACCCTTTCTCTTCGGTTATTATATAACCGACGTCTTAAATCACACTTTCAAAGCATTTATCATGTCGGTTATAAAAATAACTGACGTGATAAACCTTTCTGCCAAGCGGTTTTCACATCGGTTGATAAAAAACCAACGTGGAAAATGCTTCAAAGGAGTGCTTTATTACGTCTGTTATTTATGAACTGACATGATATATACCCTTTCACATCGGTTATATAATAATCGACATCATAAATCACTCTTCTGAAGTGTTTATCACATCGGTTATAAAAATAACCGACGTGATAAACCTATCTGTGAAGCGGTTTTCCATGTCGGTTATTTTATAACCAATGTCAAAAAATATTTACAACATCGGTTATAAAATAACCGATGTAAAAAATGATCCATTTCAATGTATTACATTGGTTATTAAATAACCATAGTAAAAACCATCTCCAATGAAGTTTTTACATTGGTTTCCAAATATCCAGCGTCATAACCCACACAAGTGCATTTTTTATGTCGGTTATTTCATAACCGATGTAAAAATAAATTTTTTTAACAAACCTGAACCGCTGCTATACCCAGAGAAATCACTTGAAACAGAGAAAAAACTTACCAAAAACATACCAGAACCCCCCACACCCCTGGATATCCCCCAACCCCCTGGATGGCCCCCCACACCCCTGTACATCCCCACCACCCCTGGACATCCCCCCACGCCCCTGGAGACCCCCCCCCCCCACCCCCTGGACAGCACTCCCATGCCCATGGAAAGCCCTCCCACACCCCTAAAACAGACCAAAAGGTTACCAAAAACATACCAGAACCCCCTCACCCACTAGATTGCCCCCACCACACCCCAGGACACCTCCCACACACCTGGACTACCCCCCCCCCCAACCACCACCCCCTGGACATCCCCCAACACCCTTGGACAGCCTCCACCACACCCTTGGACACCCCCACACCCCTGGACTGCCCCTACCCCCTGGATAGCCCCCAACATGTAGGAATGGTATAGAGTAAGAGGTTTCCAACCTCTGATACCAATTGTAGGATCGAAATATAATATGAGATGCTCAATATACAAGAGGGGGGTGAATTGAATACTTTAAAAATTCCTTTGGAACCTTTAAAGTTAGTTATGAATAACTAAAGTTTCCTTAAGAAAAGGAAAGGGCTAAGTTTAACAAAGTTAAACTGAGTAAATTCACAACACCTCTAACACCGAACTAAACTTGGAAAGAGATTCCAAAAGTAGGTTCCGGAAATATGGTTCCGGAATTTGAAACTTAACAAAAGTTACAATATGAGATTCTACCTTAAAGCGTATAGAATCTAAATGAATCAGAGTAAGTAAGGAAGTATAAGAAAGTTATACTTTCCTTAAGATACAAATTGCAGCGGAATAAAAACAAGTAGTAAAACTACTAGTAACAAGATAATAGTCTTTTAACCCAAAGAGAAGGGTATCCAACAACCTTGGATAAAGGTCCCTTGATTTATACTTTCAAGCAAGTCTGTCTTACCCACACCAGGGTAAGCCCTCGATACGAAGATTGGAGTCTCTGTCTTGCTATCCCCGCAAGCCCTCAACTTCAAGGTAGTTGGCAACCTCTGTCCTCCTCAGCAAGGAAGCCCTCGAACTTTAAGGTAGTCGGCACCTCTGTCTTCCTATCCCCGGAAGCCCTCGAATGTAATCACCAACATTCGGAGTCGCACGAAGCTTTGAGAGTTAATAAGAGCCTCTCTCTCTAGAATTCACTTCAACAGCATGTAGGCACAAAACTCAGTCGTTTTTCCAACAGCTACAAGCTCTTTCAAATGAGCTCCTATTTATAGGTAAGGTCGGCTCCTTCTCCAACGGTCATATTTTCCTTAAAGATCAGAGGGACCTGTACACGTGTCACTTAGACAACGGTTAATTTATAACAAAACAGACGACATCGTTTTATAACAAAACAAGTGTAACAAAATGTACGACATCGTTTTAAATTCTAACATAAAGGTTCGGAATGAAAACTTCGGAGTGAAGGTTTGGAGTGAATAAATTCAGAGTGTATAAAAAAATGATAATCAGATTCTGTTTAATAGGTGAATTTGGAATGAGAATTTCGGAATAGGAATTCATCATCAGAAATCGTAATGAGAATTCATCATCAGAATTCGTAATGAGAATTCGTCATCAGAATTCATAATGAGAATTCATCATCAGAATTCGTAATGAGAATTCGTCATCAGAATTCGTAATGAGAATTCTTCATCAGAATTCTTAATGAGAATTCTTCATCAGAATTCGTAATGGAAATTCGAAATGATATTTCTTCATTAGAATTCGTAATGAGAATTCTTCTTCAGAATTCGTAATGAGAATTCGTCATCAGAATTCGTAATGAGAATTCTTCTTCAGAATTCGTAATGAGAATTCGGAATGGGATTTCTTCATTAGAATTCGTAATGATAATTCTTCTTCTTCAGAATTCGTATCCTGAACCTGGAATAGAACTTAGTCAGAGATCATATCCGGAATTCGGAATGAGACTTCCTTATAGTTCTTTATCCAAAATCCGAATACTAAACAGAATTCTTTATATCAAAGTTTTAATGATTCCAAGAAAATGAATCCGAAACTTATACTTAAGAAAAATATGGATGAAAATATGATAAGGATAATTCTTCTTATAAAAGCTATTTTCCTTAAGAAAGCATTTTTTCTTATAAAAGCAATTTTCGTTATAAAAGCAATTTTCCTTATAAAAGCAATTTTCCTTAAGATAAGATGTTTGTGATTTTCAAAACAAGAAGGAATGGAAAAGTCATAAGGAAAACCTTATTGTCTCAACAATCTCCCCCTTTTTGGAAAGCACAAACATCCTTACGAAAAACAATGATTCTATGAAGAAAGAAACATATTAATGCTTATCTCCCTTGTTTTAAGGATATAGATGAATACGACTAACTCCCCCTTAGGCTTTGAAACTCTAAGGATCGTATTCATATTTCCGGAGTGATATTTCATAAGAAGGTCTTCTTTAAGAAAAACTCCCCCTTAAACAAACTCTTATTTAGAGTTATTTTTCCTTGGGTATTTTTCTTTCTCCCCCTTTGATAAACTCTTATTAGAGTTCCTCTTTTTCTTAAGGATCTTTTCCTTCTCCCCCTTTGTGATTTTCAAAAAGAATTGGATGGAATGGAAAAAAAATAATGAAGTACCTGAAAAATTAGTAATGACAACAATAGAAACAACAAGTACGACTTTCATTAAATTTGAAATCTCGACAACAAAGAAAAAAATACAACAAAATGACCGGATTAGGTTACTTCGGATCTTTCTCCTTCGACATGAGCCCCTTAAGAATCGTCTTGATCTTCTTTAAGTCTTTGTGATCTTCTTCTGCTTGCTTCTCTAAGACGACTATTCTTGCGGACTGAGCTTCAATTTTTTCTTCCTGAGTCTTCAGTTTTTCTTCCTGAGCTTGGATCTTTTCTTCCTGAGCCTTCATCCTTACTTCAAAATCGATCCGATGATCCCTTTCAAATTTCCAATTCTGAGAAACAGAATTGAGCTTCCCATTCAGATCTCTTACTTCCTGAATCTGAAAGTTCTTTTCCTCTGTCAACTTCACTTCAAAGGATGCAGTCAGCTCATTAATCTTCTTGTCCTCAGTCTCAAAGGCATCCTTAACATTATCTTGAAACTCATCGAAAATCCTCATCTCTTCCACAGTCTTCTTAGACCAGCTTGTCATCCTCTTGCAAGATCTTTTATGAGCATCGTAACCAATAAAGAAGTTTTTGAACTGGGCTTCAATCTCAACACACTTATCCATAACCATGGATACGGAGTCTGTTTTCTGATTCAACGCATGTTGGAGCATCTGGCATCGTGAATCAATACTTGAGAAGGTCGGAATGGTTCCCACCAACTTTTTCAAAGACTGAACAACAAAGTCATGCCCCAACGAAGATGACTCCGAATCTGAAATCTTTTTCGGAGAGTTTTCTTCCTCAATAAGCTCCAACTTTTTCTTAGAATAACTACCAGCTTCCTTTCTCATCCTCTTTTCTGAACTCGGAGTATCAGCAAGAATTTGTTTCCCCTTATCTTGTTTCGGAATAGAATCTTGTTCCGGAGTTTTCTTTTCACTGTTAGAAACTTGAACAACAAAATCTTCCTCATCAGCAAATTCCTGAACACCAACCTCTACATTTCCCATCTGAGCAATATCATGTAAAAGTTGTTCTTCTTCTCCATGATAGGCAACTTCTTCTTCCCCTTTCTCTTCTTCCATTGCAGGAGTAACTAGCTTCGAAGATTCAGCTTCTGGAGTTCGGAGCGATAAGTGTTCCGAAGGAGTTCCCTTGTACTCATCTACTTGTTTTAGCACATCTCCAGTCTCACCACTTCCTTCAGCAGCCTCTTCAACTTGTTCCACTTGCTCTACTTCCTCAGTATTAGTAGCAACAGCTTGTTCCGGAGCAACGAGATTTCTTCCTGGAGTCTCAGGTAGAGATTCCAGGGAGAAAGATCTCGGAACTGGAATTGTTGCTGAAACCATTTCATTGAACTTCAACAACGCTTGGACTGCCTCAGCTTCTGACATTTTCTTCTTAAGCTTCTTTTCCTTAGCTTGTTTCTCAAGCTCATCAGCAGTTTTCTCCTTCAAAGCTTTAGCCTCTGCAGGGTCCAGTCCGAACTGCGGATCCCCTTCTTTCCTCTTCTCTTTGTCAGCTCTCCAATTTTTAACAACCTCATCAGGATAGGCTTTCTTCTACTTAGGCTTTGGAGGTGCGGAGTGGACTTCCTTAGACTTGGGTTCCTCGGCTTTGACTACTACTTATTTCAGCTTTCTCTTCCTTACCGGCTTAGATGATTCCGGATCAGCAACTTTCGGAGCCACTTCTTCTTGAGGAGGTAGATCAATAAACATTCCACACTTCTTGTCAAAAGCTATATTCATTATTTTAAGTGTGCCATCGCTGAGCAGCATGATCTTGCAAACTCTCGGCTTAGATCTGCAAGCTTCATTGAAAGATTCTAGGCACCGAACTATGAGCTTTGATAATATTGCTGGGTACATTACGATCTGAGCTCTCAGATTCCCCTTCTTCAAATTCTCAATATTAAGAAGAATATGTTTCATCAAGTTAAACTTTCTTAGATTTATCAGGAAATCTAAGATATATATCTCACTCTTCTTCAAGCTGTCCTTATCACCTTTTCTCAGTACGATAAGTCCTTGCACCCATAATTCCAGAATCCGGAAGTTTGTAGATAGACTAGAAATCTTCGGAGCCTTGTCATCATCCAGTCCGAGAGTTTCTAAGGCCTTTTCCTTGTTGAAACTACCCATAGAGTCTGGTAATACGTGAGAAATAAACTCAGCTTCACCTTCATAACTTAACCCTACCAAGCTTGCAGCCTTGGTGTGAGAAAGTTTGTAAGTCTTACCATAAGACTTAAAAGAGAATTTCTCCCTATTATCTTCCTTGAAGAAAGCAACTGACTCATAAAACTCAACAAGCAAATCTGAGTACACTTCATCTTGGTTCCCAGTTTTTGATACCGCAACATCCTCCCAGCCATTCAACTTGATGTTCTTTGAGATGATAGAATCGTAGTTGCTGAAGAAAGTCAGATGAACTAACCTTTCTCTATAAACTAACCACTGAGATATGGGCTTGGTTGAAGACATTTCTTGAGATGCTAACTCTGCAGACCTTCGGATTAGAAGTTCTCTGGGAAGTTCGGAACGGAGAAGACTGATGTTCGGAACAGCCTTAAAACAGAGAGGCAGAGCTTCAGCACGCGAAAGCTTGAAACCGATGTGGGACTAGAATTTAGGTCCCCTTTATATAGGCAACGGGATGACGGTTCACATTCCATAGTTGATCTAACGGTTGGAATGAGCTGCGATCAGATCTGACGGTTGAAAATTCGAATCCGATCTTTTTGAGGTTTTATTAAAACAAAGAATTAAGAAAACTATAATCCGAAAACATAATACAAGAAAATGCCAGCAAGTAAAATATGATTACGAAAACTTCAGTAAGGAAATCATACCTTTCGGATTAGCTTAGGAAAGTTATTCGTAATGGGTAATATAAAGATGACTAAGAAAAACTCAATACGAAAAACTAAATATGAAAAACTCAATACGAAAAACAAAATATGAAAAACTCAATACGAAAAAGTAAATAGTAAAAAAAAACTTGGTACGAAAATCTGGTTATGAAAGTACCAGTACGAAATTTTCCATTCCGGAAATTTTCAATACGAATACTTCTATTCCAGGAGTATTCTGTGCGAAAATATCCATTCTGGAAAATTGTAGTTCCGGATGTTCTATTCCGGAAATCTTCGTTCCGAAAAGTTTTGAAAACAAATTTTGAAAAACTTTGTTAACCATAACAATCAAATGTACCCCCCCTATAAAAAGGAGTTTATTACTGTAAGGAGACTTTTTCAACAGAAAGTTAATTTAAAAAGATTACCTTACGGTTATCATTCCTAACTTCTGTTTAATATATTCAAATCTATCAAAAGGCAAAGATTTTGTGAATATATCAGCAAGTTGATCTTGCATTCCAATAAACTGAAGAATAATATCTCCTTTAAGTGTGTGATCCCTAAGAAAGTGATGCCTAATATCTATGTGTTTTGCACGGGAGTGATGTGCAGGGTTCTTACTGAGGGCAATGGTACTTGTGTTATCACACAAAATTTGAGTTTTGGTAAAACTCAAGCCATAGTCTGTGAGTGTGTGTTGCATCTATAACACTTGTGCACAACAACTTCCAGCTGCTACATATTCAGCTTCAGTAGTGGAAAGTGCTACAGAGTGCTGCTTCTTGCAGGACCAAGAAACTAATGAATCTACTAAGAAATGACAAGTTCCGGATGTACTTTTTCTATCCATTCTACATCCACCAAAGTTAGCATCAGAAAAGATTTTTAAAAAAAATCATTTCCAGAAGTATAAAATAATCCTAGATCCATGGTTCCCTTAAGGTAGCGAAAAATTCTTTTTACTGCCTTTAAGTGAGATTTCTTAGGATTGGATTGATATCTTGCACATAAGCATATTGAAAACATTAAGTCTGGTCGACTAGATGTTAAGTAAAGTAGACTTCCTATCATACCTCTAAAAGATGTTTGATCTACTGGTTTCCCAGCTTCATCAAGATCTAAAGAGTTTGAGGTACCAATGGGAGTACTTATACTCTTAGTGTTGTCATAACCATACTTTTTAAGAAGATCTTTAATATACTTATGTTGAGATATGTAGGTTCCTTCTGGTTTTTGAGAAATTTGAAAACCAAGGAAAAATGTTAACTCACCCATCATACTCATTTCAAACTCAGATTTCATTAGACTAGCAAAAGAGTGAGTCAAAGATTGCTGAGTTGAACCAAATATAATGTCATCAACATAAATTTGAACAATCAAAACATTTTTCTTATCTTTCTTTATAAAAAGGGTTGGATCTGCATTTCCCTTAACATAGTTATTTTGAAGCAAAAATCCAGTAAGTCTATCATACCATGCTCGTGGGATTTTTTAAGACCATACAAATCTTTGGTAAGTCTAAAAACATGATCTGGATGTTTTGTATCTTCAAAGCCAGGAGGTTGTTCAACAAAAACTTCCTCTTGAACATAACCGTTAAGAAAAGCACATTTCACATCCATTTGATAAAGTTTGAAATTAAAGAATGCTGCAAAAGCAAGTAGAATTCGGATAGATTCAAGTCTAGCTACTGGAGCATAGGTTTCTTCATAGTCTATTCCTTCTTGCTGATTATAGCCTTTAGCAACAAGTCTAGATTTATTTCTAACAATGACTCCATTTTCATCACATTTATTTCTGAAAACCCATTTTACTCCTATAACAGAAGTTTCCTTAGGTCTTTCAACCAAGGTCCAGACTTTATTCCTTTCAAATTCATTTAGTTCATCTTGCATTGCTTTGATCCAATCATCATCACCTAAAGCTTCATCTGTGCTTTTAGGTTCTAATTGGGAAAGAAATGCTAGATGTTCTACTTCATTTCTTAAGGAACTTCTAGTCTTTACAGGTTGATTTACATCACCAATGATACTATCACTGGGATGATTCTTAAGAAACACCTGATTTGGGTTTTGTAAAACCTGTTCATCAACATAGGGTAGAAAGTCTTCTGGGGTAAATGTCTCAAAAGTATCTTCTAGAACAATTTCCTTATCAGAAGGTTCTTCTATCAAAGGTTGACAATCAGTTTTTGAAAACACATCCGAAGATGTAAGTTGAGATGGTTTAAAAACAAAAGGATCTGACTCATCAAATTTCACATGCACTGTTTCCTCAATAGTACAAGTATTTTTATTAAAAACTCTATAAGCCTTAGAGGTTGTGGAATAACCTAAGAAAATCCCTTCATCTGATTTTGGTGCGAATTTATGTAAGTTATCTTTAGTATTCAAAATGAATACTTTGCAACCAAAAACCTTGAAGTAGGAAAGTCTTGGTTTTCTACCATTCCATAACTCAAAAGGAGTTTTATTAAGAAAAGGTCTAATCAAAACTCGATTTATAGTATAACAAGTAGTACTTACAGCTTCAGCCCAGAAATGTCTAGCAATAGAATATTCACTCAACATGGTTCTAGTTATCTCTTGAAGAATTCTATTTCTTCTTTCAACTACACCATTCTGTTGAGGAGTTCTAGGTGCTGAAAAATTGTGAGTAATACCTTTCTTACTACAAAAAGTTTCAAAATCAGAATTTTGAAATTCTCCTCCATGATCACTATGAATAGTTTTCAATGGAAGGTTTTTCTCATTTTTAACTTGAGCTCTAAAACTTTTGAAATAAGAAAAATCTTCAGATTTCTATGCTAGAAAATAGACCCAAGTAAATCTAGTGTAATCATCAACTAAAACAAACACATAGTATTTGCCTCCAATGCTTCCAGTTTGTGTTGGACCAAAAATATCCATGTGCACTAACTGTAATGCATCAGTTGTTGAGACTTCACCGATTGACTTAAAACTAGATTTATGTTTCTTGTCATATTGACAAGGATCACAAACTTTAGAAGAATCAAATCTAAGCTCCGGTAGATCCTTAACAAGTTTCTTCTTAGAGAGTTTACATAGGTTCCTAAGATTACAGTGTCCTAATCTTCTATGCCATAACCATGAGTGATCTTCTATTGCACTTAGGCAAGGTAGATCTTGGCTTCTTAGGTCTTCTAAGTTTAAGGTGTAAACATTCTCTTGCCTGTTGGCTGAGAGAATAAATTCTTCCTTGGAATTGTGAACTAAGCATTTATCATTCCTAAAATTCACAAGGTAACCTTCATCACATAACTGACTTATGCTAATGAGGTTGTGCTTAAGAACTTTAACAAAAAGAACATTTGAAATCAAAGTTTTACCTAAAAGAACAATATTACCAATACCAATAATCTCTCCCTTAGCATTGTCTCCGAAAGTTACCTTTCCTCCTTTCGTTTTGATAATCTTTTCAAAATAGCTTTTGTTACCAGTCATGTGCCGGGAACATCCACTATCCATGTACCATATATTGTTGCTGGAACTTTCTTTATTTTCCTGAAATTAAGAACAAAGTTAGATTTTCGGAATCCAATCTTGCTTGGATCCGAGATTTCCAGACAATAAAATTTTAGGTACCCACATCTTCTTGGAAAAGTAAGCTTTGTGAAATCCTAGAGATTGGGTTTTGCTTAAGGAACAATTCTTTGCCCAGTGACCACCACATTGACACTTGGTGCAAAATGGGGCACTTTGAGGAACAAAATAATTGTTACTGAAAATAGGTTTTTCATGGGTATAACCAAATCCGGATTTATTTCTTAAAGGTCGTATTTGGGAATACATCTTGTCAAAATTTTCCTTACCATGGGTAAAGTTTGATAAACACTTCTTTAAGGAAAAAATTTCGGACTTGAGTTTTACAATCAAGTTTTTATCCTCAAAATCATTAGTTTTTGAACTAGAGTTAGGCTCGAAAACATTTTTATTAGAAATTACTTTTTCTAACTCTTTAGAAAGTTTATTCTTCTCAGAACTTACTTCCTCAATATTTTTTGAAATACTTTCAAAATCAGCATTTTTCATATCAAGATCTTTAGAAAGATCTGATATCTCTTTTGTAAGAATAGAATTCCTAGAATTTGCCTTATCAAGTTTCTTATTGAGTTTGGAATTCTCAATCTCAAGAAGTTCAGCAAACCTAGAGACTTCTTCAAAAGTAGGTAAAGTATTTTCCTCATCAGAAGATGATTCTTCATCAGAAGAGTTATAATACTTACTATCATTAGAATTTAAAGAAACATTGGTCAATGATTCAACATTTCGTACCTTAGCCATAAGACAATGATTATCAATAGGTAATCTGGCTATAAGACCAAGATTCTTCTGTCATGAAGATTCATAATCAGAAGATTCATCTGAAGAGTCACCAACACTGGCACTCCAGGTGTCATTAGCTTTCAGAACTTTCTTAGCTTTAGCTTTATAATACTTCTTTCTGTTCCTGTCTGAATGTCTTTCCTTCCTTTCTTTCTTTTTGAGCAAAGGGCAATCTGGTCTAATATGTCCAGCTCTCTTACATTCATAACAAGTAAATTCTCCATCTTTCTTATCTTTCCTGTCCTTTTTCTTATACTTGGATTGAAAGTTTCTCTGTCCAGCTATCTTGTTCATCCTTCGAGCAAGATTGGCTAATTCATTTTCTGAGACTTCACTCTCACTAGATTCGGATTGGAAAATGACTTTCTTAGACTTGGATCTGGTTACTCTCTCAGGAGTCTTAGCTTTCATCTGATTTGAAGTTGAAGTAAAAGCAACAGTACCATTTCCATTCTTCTTCTTGATGTTGTCAGCATCTCTCTTCATTCTAGTTTCATGTTGTAGAAGAGTTCCAAATAATTCATCAAGAGTAATTTGAGTAACCTTCCTGTTCTCATCTATAGCTGTTCTCTTGGATTCCCACTCATTGGGCATAATGTCAATTATCTTGTCCACAAGAGCTTCATCATCTAAACCTTTTTCTCCCATAGATTGTAGATTGTTGACAATAGTCATAAATCTTTGTTGAACTTTACAGATAGGTTCTCCATAAGGAAAATTGAAGCCATGGTATTCTGCTCTAAGCATAGCTCTTCTAGTCTCAATCACCTTAGAAGTACCAAAGTATGTAACCTCTAACTTCTTCCATATACAGTTAGCTGCTTCACAAGAATAAATTTGGCTATATATGTTTCTGGTCATTGAACATAGTAAAGTATTGCGTACCTTATAGTTGAGTTGATATTCTTGCTTTTCCTGGTTAGTAAAGGTTCTGACTTCCTTGTCAGGAATTCTATAATCACCAGTAAGCATAACAAAGTTGTCTACTCCAGTATTGATAACAAATGTTATCATACGATCTCTCCAGTATTCATAGTCATTACCATCAAATATAGGTGGTCTTGTAGGATTCAGATTGTCAATAGATCCAACATTAATTCCTGCCAAACTAGAAATAACTTTGCACACAAACTTGTTAGTAGCAAAATGAATTGTAATCACAAAGTTCGGAATGGGAAAAGTTCGGAATGACAAAGTTCGGAATGACAAAGTGAGCAAGAAAAGCTTGTATGTGAGTACAAGTATTTCAGTAACCTGGTCTGATACAAATTGTAGGAATGGTATAGAGTAAGAGGTTTCCAACCTCTGATACCAATTGTAGGATCGAAATATAATATGAGATGCTCAATATACAAGAGGGGGGGTGAATTGTATACTTTAAAAATTCCTTTGGAACCTTTAAAGTTAGTTATGAATAACTAAAGTTTCCTTAAGAAAAGGAAAGGGCTAAGTTTAACAAAGTTAAACTGAGTAAATTCACAACACCTCTAACACCGAACAAAACATGGAAAGAGATTCCAAAAGTAGGTTCCGGAAATATGGTTCCGGAATTTGAAACTTAACAAAAGTTACAATATGAGATTCTACCTTAAAGCGTATAGAATCTAAATGAATCAGAGTAAGTAGAGAAGTATAAGAAAGTTATACTTTCCTTAAGATACAAATTGCAGCGGAATAAAAACAAGTAGTAAAACTACTAGTAACAAGATAATAGTCTTTTAACCCAAAGAGAAGGGTATCCAACAACCTTGGATAAAGGTCCCTTGATTTATACTTTCAAGCAAGTCTGTCTTACCCACACCAGGGTAAGCCCTCGATACAAAGATCGGAGTCTCTGTCTTGCTATCCCTGCAAGCCCTCAACTTCAAGGTAGTTGGCAACCTCTGTCCTCCTCGGCAAGGAAGCCCTCGAACTTTAAGGTAGTCGGAACCTCTGTCTTCCTATCCCCGGAAGCCCTCGAATGTAATCACCAACATTCGGAGTCGCACGAAACTTTTAGAGTTAATAAGAGCCTCTCTCTCTAGAATTCACTTCAACAGCATGTAGGCACAAAACTCAGTCGTTTTTCCAACAGCTACAAGCTCTTTCAAATGAGCTCCTATTTATAGGTAAGGTCGTCTCCTTCTCCAACGGTCATCTTTTCCTTAAAGATCGGAGGGACCTATACACGTGTCACTTAGACAACGGTTAGTTTATAACAAAACAGACGACATCGTTTTATAACAAAACAAGTGTAACAAAATGTACGACATCGTTTTAAATTCTAACATAAAGGTTCGGAATGAAAACTTCGGAGTGAAGGTTCGGAGTGAATAAATTCAGAGTGTATAAAACAATTATAATCAGATTCTGTTTAATAGGTGAATTCGGAATGAGAATTTCGGAATAGGAATTCGTCATCAGAAATCGTAATGAGAATTCATCATCAGAATTCGTAATGAGAATTCGTCATCAGAATTCGTAATGAGAATTCATCATCAGAATTCGTAATGAGAATTCGTCATCAGAATTCATAATGAGAATTCGTCATCAGAATTCGTAATGAGAATTCTTCATCAGAATTCGTAATGGAAATTCGGAATGATATTTCTTCATTAGAATTCGTAATGAGAATTCTTCTTCAGAATTCGTAATGAGAATTCGTCATCAGAATTCTTAATGAGAATTATTCTTCAGAATTCGTAATGAGAATTCGGAATGGTATTTCTTCATTAGAATCCGTAATGAGAATTCTTCTTCAGAATTCGTATCCTGAACCTGGAATAGAACTTAGTCAGAGATCATATCCGGAATTCGGAATGAGACTTCCTTATAGTTCTTTATCCAGAATCCGAATACTAAACAAAATGCTTTATATCAAAGTTTTAATGATTCCGAGAAAATGAATCCGAAACATATACTTAAGAAAAATATGGATGAAAATATGATAAGGATAATTCTTCTTATAAAAGCGATTTTCCTTAAGAAAGCATTTTTCCTTATAAAAGAAATTTTCCTTATAAAAGCAATTTTCCTTATAAAAGCAATTTTCCTTAAGATAAGATGTTTTTGATTTTCAAAACAAGAAGGAATGGAAAAGTCATAAGGAAAACCTTATTGTCTCAACACAACACCCCTGACAACCACCACCCTCTTGGACTGCCCCATCACCCCCTTGAAAGCCCCCCTCACCCCACTAGACAACCCCAACCACACCCCTGGATAGCCCCCCACACCCTTGGACTCCCCCCCCACCCCCTGGACAGCCCCCCACACCCCTGGACATCCCCCACCACACCCTGGACCCCCCCCCCCCACACCCCTAGACTGCCCCCACCCCCTGTACAGCCCCCAACACCACTAAAAACCCCCCCACCCCTGGACTGCCCCATGGCCACCACCCCGGGACAGCCCCCCTCACCCCACTGGACAGCCCCCACCACACCGCTAGACAACCCCCCACACCCCTAGACTTCCCCCACCCCTGGATATCCCCCACACCTCTGGACATCCCCACCACCCCCTGGACAGCCCCCACACCCTTGGAACCCCCCCCCCCCCCCCCACCCTCCTGTATGCCCCCCACCCCATGGACAGCAATCCCAAACCCCTGGACAGCCCTCCCACACCCCAGAAACAGACCAAAAAGTTACCAAAAACATACCGGAACCCCCTCACCCCACTGGATAGCCCCCACCACACCTCTGGACTCCCCCCCCCCCCACCCCTTGGACAGCCCCAGACACCCCGGGACAACCCCCACCACACCCCTGGACACCCCCCCCCCCCTACACCCCTGGACATCCCCACCACCCCCTAGACATCCCCCACCCTCCTGTATACCCCCCCCCCACCTCCTTTACAGCACTCCCACACCCCTAGACAGCACTCCCACACCCTTAAACTATCCCCCGACCCCCTGGACAACCCCCACACCCCTGGACATCCCCACCACCCCATGGACAGCCCGCACACCCCTAGAACCCCCCCCCCCCCCCCACCCTCATGTATCCCCCTACCCCCTGGACAGAACTCCCACACCCCTGGACAGCCCTCCCGCACCCCTGAAACAGACCAAAAAGTTACCAAAAACAGACCAGAACTCCCTCACGCCACTGGACTGCCCCCACCACACCCTTGGACACCCCCCCCCCCCCACAACCCTAGACTGCCCCCCCACCCACCCACCCCCTAGAAAGCCCCCAACACCCTTAGACAACCCCCCCCCCCCCCCCCGCACCCTTCTGGACATCCCCCCCCCCCACCCATGGACTTCCCCACCACCCCCTGGATAGCCCCCACACCCCTGGAAAACCCCCACCCTCCTAGACACACCCCACACCCCTTTACTCCCCCCCACCCACCCACTGGCATCTCCCCACACCCCTGGACAACTCTCCCACACTCCTGGACCCCCACCCCTGGACTGCCCCCCACCCCCGGGACTGCCCCCCCCCCCCACCCTCCTGGACACCCCCTCAAGGGGCACGCCACTGGAAGGTACTCATCACTCCCACATACGAAGATTGACCTCTCAAAAATTTTCACATTTGGGAGTAATGAGTACCTTCCAGCAGCATTCAACCCCCCAAGGGATGGCGGCGCCTCCTCTCCCACCCCCTGGATTGCCCCTCATCCCCAGGGACACCCTAGACCCCCCATCCCCACCCCATTGGACACACCCCCTCCCACCCCACATCACTGTACTTCCCTCCCACACCCCTGAACCCCCCCCCCCCCCCACACCCCACAGGACACCCCTACACCCCTGGACAACCTCCCACTCCGCTGGACAGCCCTTCCACCCTCCTAGAAACGCTCCCACCCCCTGGACTCCCCCCCCCCACACTCTCATGGACACCCAGGACCCCCCCCCCCCCCCAGCGGACAGCCCTCCCACACCCCTGGACACCCCCACCCCACTGAACACCCCCCCACACGATTGGAACCCATCCCCCCCAGACCAGAATCCATACCAGAAAAACCATCATAAGTAGACCAAAACAAGAAGCAGAGAAAAATTAAACATTCACATATATAACATTCAAAACATACATTTTCAACTTCAAAGAAAATTAAATACAACCTAAATGACCACCAAATAAACAATTACTGCGACAATATTCAAAATTACATTTTACATTACAAACAACTAAAATTCAATCAAACCTGTAAAATAATTTGACCATTCCACTTGTAAGTGTTTGATGTCTTGAGGAGTATAGGGTTGAGGGTCATAAAATAGCTACAAATTAAATGTATAGTAGTTAACGTATATAATGAATAAATCAAATTGAAATATTATGGAAAACTTTAAAAGGAAATATTACCAGTCAATGTTCACAACTGTCCCAGTTGTTATTATTTCATACATAAATCTTAACATATAATATCCTCATTCAATGATGCCTTGTTGTTCATGCAAATTCTGTTTGAATGTGTGTACATTAAATATATTATTTATATGTAGTAAATCAAAAATTACAAATTATAGATGGATATTTACCTTCACATTTACATATTTGATCTTCACACTCATTTTCTTTATGTTTTTTCAAAAGTAGACTCATCCCCTATTATAAAATAATAATAATGGGGTAAATTTAAAATTCATTATAATATATAAAACTTTTGAGAAATTGAAACTTTCTTTTCCAACATTTTCTTAAAACTTTCCCCCACATCACCATGGACAGAGCATATCCAATAAAGTGTTTTCTCCCTTGGGAAAAAACCCCTAACATCCAATGATCACTAATAAAAGAAAATTTAAGGTTAGTGGTTTTTTATGTTAAAAGATAATGAACTCTTTGAGAGAGATTTGTTTCATAACTCTCACAAAAAGGCATCATCCAACACTGTGTGACTATATTATGTTCAAGTCTTTCAGCAATATAAATCATTCTTTGTTCCTCATCCAATGCACATGCTTTAGGGGAAATCAATTGGGGGTCCATGAATCCATATACATCTATCCACTCATTCTTATCAAAAAGTTTATAAAGATACCTAATACAAAACAGACATAAGTATACATTTTTAATAAATATTACACAGGGAAAAGTTGTTAAGGCTTACATGGAAAACATTTACACCACGTTGATGCCCAAATTATCTCTAGTAACAAGATCCATGGTATTAGTTTCCACAATCCCCACAGTTATTACACATCCACAAAAATGAGCTTCCATTGGAAACTCATAATGACACGCCAACAAATTTAAATATATTTTCAATGTGTTAGGACTACTAGAACCTGTATCTGATGTCATAGACATTTGTCTTGGTTGTTGTCTATACAGTATTTCTATACCTTTGAAGTATACCTGTAAAAATAAATAGAAAAATATATTAGTTTTCAAATGATAAAACAACTTTAATAAAAAATAAAATAGATGATATAACATACATACCTCTATGGTAATGAGTCTAAGAAGTCTGGATGGCCAAATTAAAAAATGGTTGATACTATGCCCAACTATCGTCACCTCATCTGTAGGTAATGTTACTCAAGATGATCTCTCTATAATATCCTGTATAGTGACCCTCTGATTCTCCACCTCTAATTTTTGATGATGAATTGTATCTCATATACAATATAACAACCCATATGCAACTATATGAGGTTGGAGTTCATCAATATACAACTCGCAATAAGTATGAAGTTGCAGTGGAGGAGTAGGATAAAAAATGGGGTCTGCAGGCTGAGGTGGGGGAGTGGGATCTACTGGCGGAGGTGGAGGATAAATAATGGGGTCTATAGGGGGAGGTGGAGGAGTGGGATCTATAGTCTGAAATTTTCTTTGCATGTCTGCAAACATAGACTGTACCGATTCTCTAATCTTTTCCTCCATCGTCACATTAATATTATGAACTTCAGCCTCCAAGTATTCTATTTTTTATAAACACCCTCAATGTTAGAAGTTGAAGAACGTGGCAACACTTTTATTACCGATACACCTTCCAGATATCCTCGTACATGACCAGGATGTTCAGGCTTTCCCAATGCTGGAGATAAAATATCTTGCCTCCCAGAAGCTATAAATACCCAAGGTGAGATCTGCTCCTCAATATATTCATGTATTAATTAATTGAACATTTCTTTAATGATTGAAATTATATGAATAAAATTGTTAACTTAAATAATCAAAATAGATATCTTACAATCCTCTCAGCTACGATTCTCGATCCTTCCGAAAGATATTTCCCTTTTCTACCCATCCGAGCTCTCTTCTATTTTTCATGTCTAGATGGAGGGGATGGAGGGGCCACCTCTCCAGAGCTTGAAGACTCAGCTATTAGTTTTTGTAATTTTTCTGCCATCATTTTTTCTTCAAAAAATGCATACCCTCTCCAAGATAAACTATGAGGGTATACATTAATATATTGGATATCTTGATGATCTTTCCTTGTTCTCTGTAAATTAAGATTAATAAATCATTAAAAAACATTAGTAAGATCATTTATATAAGCAAACTAATAAAAGTTTACATTGCCCTTACCAAAAATGACACTTTTCTTCTACTTTCAACAAACTGTCTCTGTGTGTCTTCATCTATAAAAGGATATATACGACATGGATTTTCATGAATCCCATGAACAAAAATGAAATCATATGAGAGGTTTGATTTTAAATCCCTCTATCTCTTGGAATCCATCGATAAAAATTTCTTCCTAACTCCTCCAGTGTCAGGAATATCAAATTTCATCTGATAAAGAAGAGTTTAAACATATAATATACAGTAGAAACATTTAAATAATAGGAAAAAAATATCAAAATATCTTAAAAAAATCATCTCCCACAATTAAGAGATAATCGCTTTATCCACACTTCTCCAGTCATTATACAAAATTCTTACTTTTCTCTTACCCTGAGATGATACAAAAATCTTAAAATCTTTTGCATTTGAACCTCTAAGAATATCATCCTCATCAAACTCAATGATTATCCTCTGATCCTGCATATGGGAAAGTGATAATTTTGGTAAACGTGTGCACCCATGTGTACCAACTCTTGAACTCTTTATCGTAATAGGATCACATGAGGATGATTGGGGAACATTAAGAGGAGCATGTGAATGTTCCTCATCAGAGGTATGAACAATATGCTCGTCTCCAGAATCATGTGGTTGATCAACTGATTGATCTGTCAATATCCTTTAAATCAGAAAAAACAAACATTAGTTCAAAAATATACAAATTCAAATATTTTAATACTACTATAATCAAAAAATTGAAAATTGTACTAAGTTACATAATAGTAAACATGGTTAATATGGTAAGCATGTTAAACAATGGTAAAGATGGTCAAGATGGTCAAGATGGTAAACATGGTAAACATGGTAAACCTGGTAAACCTGGTAAACATGGTAAAGTAATTTTCACTGAACAAAAATAATAGATATATAATTTATGTAATGGTATACATGATAAAGTAAGCTAAAAAACTTAAAACAAACAAAAAATTATACTTATTTTTTTAATACATGTTTTAATAAAGAAAAATCATACAATATTTAACATTTTATGAAGAAAATAAATGTAAAAAACAAATAAACAAATGTTACCTGTAATTTTAGGAATGTATAGAGGGACTTTTTTCTCAAATTCTTTCGGCGTGATTGTTCCTTATGGCACAAACCATGTCTTCAACATGCTCATCATTATGTTCTGTTAATCTTTCCCTGGAAGTAGGGATATCACACAAATAATAATCTTCATCAAGTTCATCCTCACCAACATATTGTTATTCCCTTGTAAAACAATAGCCCACTACAGATCATATTTATCTACTACATAGAATTTTTTTTCATGTGTTTCCATTATAAAAGAATCGGTTGTGTCTTCCAATCTATTCATATTAACAAGTGTCATTCCAAATTCATCGTGTCTGACACTGTTGTTACCGATAAACCATTTACAGTTAAAAATAGGAAATTTAATTTTAAATTAATCAACCTCCCATATGTCTTCAATCAATCCATAATATTCACTTGATGTAGAAATTGGGTTTTTTGTCCTTACACTCGAATAATGCATTGCTTTTACAAACACCAATACACTACTATTCTGAATTGCACTTCTATTGTCTTAAGATATTGTATGAAATGTATAGCCATTAATGTTATAACCGGACCATGTTATCACATTTAAACATGGGCCACCTACTATCCATTTTAATGTCTCTGATACATCTGATCTACCAATCAAGGTATTTTTGTACCATGAAAAAAAATGTTTTGTTGTGCTCATTCAAAATCCACATTTATTTCTTCTTTGGATGACATTGTTTCAACTCATTAATATGAAATGTGATATACGGTTGAGAATTAGATATAATATTCAAGATATATGATTCTAACTTCTTCATTTGTTCAGTTGACAATGATTTGACTTTAAATCCATGAATCCAATTTCCCTCATTATAAACTCGTTCATGGAAAGATGGAGGCAAACCTATGTGTTTCGCCGCAGCCATGTAGCTCGTCCAAAACTCTACAACCACCTCAGAAATATACTTTTTAATAATGGAGGATTCAGGTCGATATGGATTCTTAACATACCCCTTCAATATTTTCATATACCATTCAAAAGGATAAATCCAACAAAGATATACAGGTCCACAAAGCTTTATTTCTCGAACCAGATGAATCATTAAATACACCATTATATTAAAAAAAGTTAGAGTAAAATACATTTCCAGTTGGAAGAGTATACAAATTGAATCCTTTTCCAAAATGTTCAAAGAATTCACATCAATCGCCTTATTACAAATTGATTTAAAAAAATAACACAACTTAATTATAGTCTTTCTGACACAGATGGGAAGTATTCCACGCAATGCAACTAGTAGAAGTTGTTGAATCATGACGTGACAATCATGAGATTTCATACCTATCAACTTCAAGTCCTTCAATGAGAAAAAATTTTTTACATTTGAAGAATAACCTTGAGGCACTTTGATATCATGAAGACTCTAACAAAATCTAATTTTCTCCCTCTTCGATAATCTATGACAAGCCGGGGGAAGAAATGTTTGTCTTCCATTAGGAGTGGGAGCTAACTCAAAATGTATTCCCATTGATAGTAAGTCTAATCTTGCATTCAACCCATCTTTTGTCTTTCCTTTAATATCTAACAATGTTCCAATCAAACAATCACATATATTTTTCTCCACGTGCATGATATCAATATTATGTTTAACTTCATGATATCTCCAATATGGTAGCTCAAAAAATATTGACCTTTTCTTCCAAATATGTCTATCATTACCAGATTATTGTGTCTTTCCCAATGTCACATCAAGGTTTTTCACCCTCTCAAAATACAGATTAGGGGATAAAGGTTTTGGAGTAATATCAAATTCTTGTGAGCCATTGAATGCCTTTTTTAGTCTTCTATAAGAGTGATCCATATTCAAAAACTTTTGATGACCCATGTACACTATTTTCCTCCCATGATGTAATTGACAATATGACATCTTTTGTTCTCAAATTGGACATGCTTTATTCCCATTAACACTATATCCAGACAAATTTCCATATGATGGGAAGTCATTTATAGTGAGAAAAGCACTGATTATGGTTGAAAATATTCCATTTTATAAGAATCAAACACCCTAATACCATCCACCCATAAAAGATTCAAATCGTCAATAAACGGTGACAAGTAAACATCAATATCATTGTTGGGTTTCTTTAGAACAAAGATCATTATACTCAACATGACATATTTTCACATCATACAAAATTCAGGAGAGAGGTTGTAAATTACCAATAAAACAGGCCATAAACTATGTGTGCTACTGAGTGTTCGGTATGGATTCATTCAATTTGTGCACAACCCTAGTCTGAGATTTATAATTTCATTTCCAAAGATAAAATACTGCTCATTAATTTTCTTCAATTGTGGAAAATCAGCCGGATGACGTATTTTTCCATCACATAAATGCTCATCAGCATGCCATATTAACTTTTTTACATCATGTGAATTATCAAATAAATGTTTGAAACGATGAATTATTGGAAGATACCGAAATACCTTTGAAGGAATCTTTGTAATCTCTACATCAGCCTATGATTTTTTATTTTCACCTTATACCGTGAGGTCCCACATTTGGGACACTCTGACAGAAATTCATATTCCTTCCTATATATCATACTGTCATTTGGACATGCATGTATTTTCTTGTATCCCAATCCCATCGGGCATAATATTTTCATGGCATTATAATGTGAATCTGGAAGATCGTTATCTTTTGAAAAAATGTCTTTCATAAATTGTAATAGCTCTGTAAAACTTCTATCACTCCATCCATGTTTCTCCTTGAGGTTAATCAATCTTAACACCGCCAATAAAACCGTAAAATCTGTACAACCAGAATATAATGGTTTTTCAGCATCACCATAAAGACGCGCAACTGTCAGTTCTATCTCAATTTGTTCAGCTGCAATATCACGAATCATTTCTTCAATTCCATCGGAGTTACCATCTTGCAAATCATCAAAAATAGTGACATTCTATCCAGTTTCACCATGCCAAATTCAAGGTCTATAACTTGGATTAAAACCATGACAAATAAAATTATATTTTATCTCTCTACTTTTCAACTTCTTCATATTCAAACATTTCAGGCATGGACAGAAAAAAATGTCACTACTTGGAGCATTTCGTTTAGCAAATTACAAAAAGGCATCAACACCTTCCTCATATTTATTTCTTATTTGACGTATCGTAATCCAACTTCGACTCATTATTACCTATAACAAATATCAAAATTATACATATTTTTAAGATAAGATGAATATATATTTATATGAAAAAAATCATATTTTGAATGTAAAACAATTTTGAAATATAAAACAAATCTATGAATATTTAAAAAAATATGCTTTAATATGATTTTAGAATGAAAATATAGTTAGATATAACAGTTTTAAATTCCATGAAATCAAATAAAACCATGGGACCTCAAATAGTTGATAAAAAATGGGAGAAAATGGAGTAAACCTGAGAATCAAATCATATTTAAAATAAAAACTCGGATGGAGAAAATCACATTGTAAATTCAATAATCATGGCACAATGTGGTTAGGATAACTATGCATATTTGAAAACTACAACATGGTCTCCCCCATAACCCATAATTTTCTCATAGTCGATGACCGGTCAAAATATATATAACCAAATAGAATCATATTGCAACACTAATATCCGTGAAAAAATACAATCATCATGTCATAATATCACAAACCATGATGCAATAGTCAATCCCAACCGACACCTATCCCCCACCCCCTTGGACACCCCTTGGACACCACCACCACCTTGGATAGCCCCCCACCCCCTAGACACCACCACCACCCCCTTGGACAACCCCTAGACACCACCACCCCCTTGGACAACCCCCCACCCCTGGACACCACCCCCACCTCCTTGGATACCCCCTGGACACCACCACCACATTGGAAGCCCCCCACCCCTCAGGACACCACCCACTAGCCCCTGGACAACACCCCACCCCCTTGGACACCCCCCACCCCTCCTTGACACCCCCACCCCTCCTGGACACCCCCACCCCTCCTAGACACCACCACTAACCTCTTACCCCCTTGGACACCCCCCCTCGACACCCCCAACCCTCTAGACAACCCCCCTGGACAAACCCAAACCCTCAGGACAGGCCCCCACCCCCTTGGACTGCCCCCACCCCCTTAGACCCCCCACCTCTATGGACACCCTAGACACCCCCAACCCTATAGACAGCCCCCAGAACCATATGGACACCACCCCCACCCCCTTGGACACCCCCTAGACACCACCACCCCCTTGGACATCCCCCCACCCCTCTAGACACCCCCCCCCCCCCCGCTCCCCCTAGATAGACCCCACCCCTCTAGACAGCACCTCCACCCCCTTGGACACCCCCACCCCTCCTGGACACCACCCCCACCCCCTACACCCTTGGACACCCCCAACCCTCTAGATATCCCCCCACCCCCCGGACAACCCCCCAACCCCTCTAGATAGGCCCCCACCCCCTTGGACAACCCCCCACCCCCTTCGACACCCCCACCCCCTTAGACACCCCCCCCCCCCCCCCCACACACACACACCTGGACTACCCCCCCCCCCCCCACCTCCATGGACACCCTGGATAGCCCCCAACCCTCTGGACAGCCCCCATAACCAAGGGATTTTAACCTCAAGCTACTAGTTTTGGCATATCTAGGGATTTTAACCTCAGGCTACTAGTTTTGGTATCATGCTATTATTCAAAATTAAAAACATGAACTGTATCTCCCACTAGTCTCAAATGCTCTATTACTTAATGAATTGGGTTTAAATAGAATATGAAGATTTATAATAATCCACGAAAATAAGCGACGTAAATAGTTTATAGAAAAACAAAAAGAGATACCCAAAATAGAAACAACCAATGATCCAAAACAAACATTCCACCATGAAAAACCATATATACTTATAAAATAAATCACACTGGTATATGTAATGGGTGTATCACAATGGTTTAGATATAATTCTCAGTAATATAGGTGAATGAGATCATTAGTTGTCAATGACAAAAAATATTACCATAAATGTAGGGCATCTGCGAAACAAAAACAAACGAAATAGAAGTAGGTGAGGCTTACTTGAATATTGAAAGTCGGTCTAATAGATCTGGTGATGATAAATAATATTATGATGGAAAAACAAGGTAAGAGGGTTTGAAATCGAATAATCTTACCTAGTTTGAACAAAAAAAATCACAAAACGTAAATATAGACTATCTGGGAAAAAAATGAACGAAATAAAGTCGTGGGAGGCTTACTTGAGTGTTGCGATTGGAGATGATAGATCTAAGGAGAGTAAAGATGATAAATGATGATGGAAAAATGAGTTTAACAAAATGATATCAAAGGGTCGATTCATGGTTTTCTGCGGGAGAGAGACAAGTAGCAGGTCTGTCAATTGAAAAATCAGAAATGACAATCCACGGGGTGTGATAAATTTTTTAAATGATTTATAACATCGGTTATTTAATAACTGAAGTTATAAACTATTTTTTATTACATTTATAACATCGGTTATTATAATAACTGGTGTTATAAATGTATTGGATACCGTATTTTTTACGTCGGTTATAAAATAACCGACTTAAACAATTCTGCAGGTTTGGTTTTTATGTCGGTTATCAAATAACCGACATCAAAAAGGCCTCAGATTCCGCCTTTTTTACATCGGTTATTTAATAAAAAATGTAAAAAATTCATTAGATACCTCATTTATTAGGTTGGTTATTTTAATAACCGACGTAAAAAATTTACTCTTGGTATTTTTCATGTTGGTTATAAAATAACAGATGTAAAAAATGGTGATGTTAAAAACGTTTTCTACACTATTGTAATGAGAATTGCATAATGGTATGTAACATTTTTTCTTCACTAGTTTTCCAACCTAAGGTAATTGATTTAAATTTATTATGAAATGTGAAATGTGAAGTGGAAAGTATACCAAGTATATATCATGGCCTTATCAAATGATGTTGAATAAAGGATACATGTCTGTATAACCCCTTTCTATATTTATAGAAGGTAGAGGAGTGATACCTCTATGAATGAATATGCATTAATTGTTAATAACGACTTGATTAAATAGTTTCAACACTACTTGGCCTATCCAAACTAATGGAAGACAAGGTTTAAACCCAATGATTTATTACATGATTACAATATCAAAAAGGAATGGACTAACTCGGGCTCGCCCTGGATTCTGAGAGGAGAATACATTGGGACTCAAGAACCCCATTTATATTCAAGGATGTTGTTTTATTAGGTTGATACCCAACTAGACTCTAGTTATTTTCTATTCCTTAGATGCCCAGTATACTACCATAGGGTCCTTTACATTATTATAGGATACCTCGGATACACTCCTTGGATCCTGCATTGACTGGTATGTGACATGGTGAAAGCCAATTGGGCCCTATCAATTCATAGCACTTTTTAACCTTGTACAATCACCTTAGATTCGGTAGGTTCCTTATTGGGGAATTTTTTAGATTACAATCCTTGGATTTCACTCTTAACACATAGCTAGAGTTAGATCCTACTTAATTAGTGTTCAGTGAGATCTATGATACCTTTCTTATTACCCTGAAACTCCCTCACTAGATATCATTTTTAGGTTTCATTGTTACATCTTGGGACCTTCACATCTTATACTATCATGAGGTGATGTCAGTGCTGGATTTGCCTCATGTGACCTATTAATATTAAATGGTAATTTCTTAGTTAGAGAACCGGTTACATATTCAGATATCAGCCGAGGGATGAAGCAGTTACTTGGGTATTTAGTTATATTGTACTACTATATTTACTTATATATTCATTCCTACACACTTCTATATTCCATTTCACAGGCTAGATGTTATAGACACTGTTGGTGCTAGCCCACATAGATTTATCTCACACCCTATCTGGGCATCGTTTAGAACCCAGAGTAGATTACATGGTTGTAGGTGTTGAAAAAGGGAATCATACAGCTTCAAAGACATGATTTCTTGATGTTAGGATGGAGTTTGATAGTAGATGACCGAGTTGGATCATGAGATTCTTGGAGTAGCCTCTGTTTTCTTTTAATTTATGGAAAATATTATGTACATTTTCTTGTATTCATGTTTTCTATTTTTCTAGTGACATGACATTACATCATCATTGATTTAGTTGACACAGTTATAATTATTCTTGTTTATCTATTACATCAGTTTTCTTCCACTATTTATTTATATTACTTCTGTTGTTTACTATTCAATTACATTTCTTATTTTGTGCTACACTCTACTAATGAGGGAATAGTATCCCCACAAACACACCCGAGGCCCTAACTACTTGTTATTAGCCTCTAGATTTTCGGGAGATGCGCTTGAGGCCATATGGCCCACTAGGCTCGGGGAACCTATTAAGTGGAATCAAGGTCTGGGACATCACAGTGGTATCAAAGGTGGTTTCTTTTCTTTCTCTAAAATTTGGAGGCAATAGATTGGAGAATAGGAATGCTTGGTACTTGGTTATAAGTTGGGCTTCATAATCATGAACCCATGTTCGGGGTAAAAACTAATTTTCATAAATTATCATTGTTATTCTTGTTTTTCCTATTACAGTTGATATTATTTCAGCGTTGGGTAATGAAAATGTTGTGTGGTGTGTTTGATTATTACTCTATTTTAGGTTTTTCTTTCATCATTGTCTTGATGATATCAGGGTAAGAAGCATTGTTACATGCATCATTATAGAAACCCAGAATTTATATGACATGCATATTTCCATTCCATATAGGTTCATTTCACTTCCTCACATTTCATGATTTTCCATTAGTTTTTGAGTGATTTTGTGATGGTTTGATTGTACTTGTATTACTTTGTCTATGATTGACTAATCCCCTATCTCAGTTCATTAGTTGTATGGGCCCTCATGGGTTGGGATGAGTAATTTACCTAGTCACACCATTATGCAATAAATAAATGGGTGTCGCTTCTGGTGATAGATGTATGGGAATTGATTCATCAAAAATGGATATCCATTATAAATTGAATCCTAAAAGAAAAAATTAATTTCCTAAACATCCTTATCATGCCTTGTCATGTCTATGAAAGGTAAAGTTGTGAACCTGAAAATTAACTAAAAATGATATGAAACTTATACTTGAGAACATACCGATATATGGCCGCATAACTGGGTAGTTTGGGTAGTATTCTTTAGGTATTGATTTTTCTTGCATTCAATTTCTGCTAGTGATGCTATGTTATGCTCCTAATATTGTTCTAAGGTTTGTGCTGGGAATTTATAGGCCAATGTTGCCCTGATATCCTCATGTTGTTTTCCAGGAGGGTGGTGACAACCATGCTCCAGACATGGTGGGCCCTAAGCCGCTAGTCTTACCTCCAGGAGTGTCACTTGAGGCATTGCCTTCTATTCTTGTTCTAATAAATGATTTCCAAGTCAGCGATAGTTTCCTATGTCTGATGTAGTCCATGAAATATGCTCCATGGGTTGCACCTATGATGGTTGATCTGACCCATGATTTCTAGCATAAACATCCTCCTACTTTTTTAGTGTATGGTTATTCTGAGGATACTATGTCTTGGATAGAGGCCATGTTTTATATATTAGTGCATCTAAAAATAGATCCAAATAGGAGAGTCAATCTTGATACATACATGATTCGGGATTCGGCCAAGCATTGGTGGGATGTGGTTACCAAGGACAGTCGACATCCGAGCATGTTACGGGATAATTTTCAGACCACCTTCATTGATCAATTCATTCCTCAGGCACTGAGAGCTGAGAGAGCCAGAGAGATCATGCATCTTGAGTATGGTTCTATGTCAGTTATATAATATTCAGCACGTTTTACTGATTTACATAGCTTTTCACTACTTTTTTCCAGTGATGAGATTTTGTGTGCTAGACGTTTTGAGGATAGTCTCTAGTATTCCATCCAAACTTAGGTGAATGTATTTTTCATTCATACCCTTTTCTTCAATAGTTTATTAGGCCCTCATCACTAAGCATAATATGTGGGACAGCACAAGTACCGAGTTTAAAGGATCAGTTCCAAATTTGGCCAGTAGTTCTTTTGGAGGTAGGAAACATTCCATTTTAGTTTATTGTCAGGGCATTAGAATCCAGAGTATCCAGTTTTATAGCTCTTTGGTGTGTCATTAGTATGGAAAACTTGGTCATAAGAAGCCCCAATGTGACAGAGACCCTATGGAGTGTCGAGCTTGTGGCTTTATGGGTCATCTTCAGCATTTCTGCAAGACCTTTCCACTAGCTTTTAGTAGAAAAGGATTAGCATCTGCTCCACCTAGAGGAGCGAGTTCTTTTGTGCCGCATCAGGTAGGGAGTTGGAATAGCACTGGTAGATCTGGCTGAGAAGGAGACCATGGCTGAGGATGTCTGATTCATGATCACTATTAGTGCCATTAGAGCAGTCATAATCCTTGTAGTTCATCTTTTGCACAGGGTTGTGGAATAGGTCAGCTACATGATTTGTATCTGATGCTCGAGGATCAGGTTGTGGGACCATCTACAGTACAATTACTATTCTAGTAATCTCCACCATTGTCTCTTATTTGTTTGATATAGGCGATTCAAACTCTTTTATTTCTGTATCTATCTTGGAAATTCTCGTACTAGAGATAAAGTATCACTATGATGTAATGACCCTCGATACACTGTTGGCAATACAGACCCAAGGCATACACCAGTGTATGTATTTTCCCCTTGAGGTTTTCAGTTACCCTTTCTTGTGGAATATATTTGTTCTTGATATGACAGGATTCGATATCATTATCGTGATGGACTGGTTAGTCCACTACCATGCCTTTATAGACTACTATCACTGTAGGGTCTCTTTTACATCACCAGAAGGCAGCAGTTATCTTTTCAAAGGTGAGTGGGATGTCCAAGCTGGGAGAGGTGGACCAAAGCATCATACAATAGGTGGAGTGACCACCCAGATTTCAAATTTTTTCATAGAGGATCATATTTTTCTTCAAACTGATTTTCCTCAAGTAGTTGATCATTTTAGGGAAGTCTTTCACAATTATTTTTCTGGATTACCTTTTAAGTGAGAGGTACAATTTATTTTTGATCTTATTCTAGGAGAATCTTCAGTGTCCCTTCCTCCATATAGGATGGAACCTATTGAGCATCAAAATATCAAGCAGAAGATAGAGGACCTAGATTCCAAAGGCTTTATTCATCCTAGTACGTTTTATTAGCAATCACCGGTGGTTTTTATAAGAATACAGATGAAAATATTCGTTTATGGTTGGATTAAAGAAGTTTAAACCATATTATAGTTAAGAATCAGTATCCACTTCCTCGAATAGATGACCTCTTTGACCAACTCCAAGGAGAAAAGGTGTTCTCTAAGATCGACCTGAGATTAGGTTATCATCAGGTGCAAGTTAGACCATCAGACATACCTCGTACAACTTTTCATGGTGGGTATGGTTTGTACGAGTATCTAATTATATTGTTCAGTCTTGAAAACATACCTAAAATTTTCATGGCTTTGATAAATAGTGTTTTCCAACCCAATTTGGACTCTTTTGTCATGGTCTTTTTGGATGACATATTTGTGTGTTCTCACACTAATAACTACCATGACAAACATCTTGATATCATTCTGAGTACACAGAGAGAGCATCATCTTTATGCCATCATTTCTAAATGTGACTTCTGAATCAATAAGGACCACTTCTTGGGGAATATTATTTAAGAATAAAGAGTATCTTTTGACCCTAAAAAGGTTAGGGATGTAGTTTCTTGGGAGCATCCTAAGAATGTGTTTGATATAAAGAGTTTCTTTAGGATCTATAGATATTATAGGCATTTTATATAGGACTTATAACTCCTTGAGTAACCTCTTACTAGACTTAATAAGAAGGGTGATATGTTCTTGTCGTCAAAGGCATGCAAGAAATCCTTTCAGGAGCTAAAAGGGAGGCTTGTATCAGAACTGATTCGGAATCTTCCAGAACCTGATAATGGTTATATCATCTTTTGTGATGCATCATGCATTGTCCTAAAAGTAGTAATGATGTAGGAAAACAATGTTTTTGTGTACAGATATCGGTAGTTAAGGCATCACGAGAGAAATTACCCAATGCATGACCTTGATATAGCAGCAGTTGTCCATGCCTTATGTTTCTGGAGACACTATCTATTAGGTGAATTCTTTGTGGCATATACAGATCACTAGATACTCAAGTATATATTTCCAAAACATGACTTGAACCTCATATAGTGGAGATGGGTTGAATATCTACAATCCTTCGAATTTGATCTTACCTATATTCCTGGAAAGGAAAATGTGGTCGCTGATACACTGAGTTGGAAAACAAAAACACATGTCGTATAGGAAGTCAGTGATTAATGGATGTTAATGGCCCTCTTTGATGAACTTCATCTGAAATTTTATGATAGTCATGAGTAGTCTTACCTCTCTGCCTTAACAGTTACCCCGTCCCTCCTTGATAAGGTGAAGAGTAGGTAGTTTTCAAATCCTTAAGGTTTAGTTCTCAATGAGAGTATATCAAAAGATAACCCACCTTGAGATTGGTCTATGGATAGAGACAATTTCATGCATCTATGTTGGCATATCTGGTTTCCTGTAGATATGAGAGTGGATTTGATGAAAAATTCTCACACTTCTCAGTGGGAAGTTCATCTAGTAATCTCAAGGATTTATTGTGATATACGATGCTAGTATTGGTGGACTAGAATGAAATGTCAAATTTCAGGCTTCATCACTAGGGTTTCCACCTATTAGTAGGTGAAGGTGGAGACCCAGAGACCTGTAGTCTTGTTAAAGCCTCTTCTAGACCCAGAATGGGAATGGGAGGATGTTATAATTTATTTCTTAGTTAGCTTACCTAGGTCACTGAGGGGTAAAAATTTTATTTTGGTAGTCATTGATCGACTAACAAAATCGTCACACATTATTCCTATATGGGAGACTTTCTCAATTGATGAGTTGGAAAGACTTTATGTCTGTAAGATCATACGACTACACGGGGTTCCATGTACTATCATTTCAGATAGGTATTCTTATTTCACTTCATGGATTTAGAAAGGCTTATAGAAAGATATGGGGACTCAAGTGATTCTTAGAACATCTTTTCACCTTCAGACCAATGGAAAATTGGAATGGACAATACAGGTTCTAGAGGATATGCTCCGAAAATGTGTCCTTGATTTCAGCAGTTCTTGGGATAATAATATCCATCTCATTGAGTACTCTTATAAAATAGTTTTCAGGAGATGATTCAGATGGATCCTTTTGAGGCATTATATGGTAGGTCATTTCTTCCACACTTGTGTTGGCTAGAGGTAGTCGAGGCAGCCCTACTAGGTCCTCATCTTGTTCAAGAGACTTCATAACAGGTCGAGCTAATCAGAAATTGTATGGCTACTACTTAGTCTAGATTGAAATCTTATGCCAATCACCATCAATGACCACTAGATTTTGAGGTTGGGGATCGTATTTTTATTTAGGCATTTCCCAGGCTAGGGAATTGATGTTTAAGGAATCAAGGAAAGTTGTCTCCTTGTTACATCAGGATGTTTGAGATCCTAGAGAGAGTCGGGCTGAAAACCTATCGATTGCTACTACCTCAGAGGTATCGAGCCATGAATGACGTCTTTCATGTCTCATAGCTTCTCCAATATCATTCCAACCTTTCTCATAGCTTCAATCCTGAGGAATTTGAGTTATATGTTGATGCTACTTTTTTGGAATATCCAATATGCATCATTAACCAAAGCCTGAAGGCTCTCTGAGATAATTATGTCCCTCTCGTAGGGGTGCTATGCTAGCACGGCCGAGTATAGGATGAGACATAGGATAGAGAAGGCTACGTACATGCCCAATGGCTAGAGTTGTTCTCAAATATTGTTTCTTTACCCATGGAAGGGGAACTTGAGGTAAAGTTCGTTTAAGGGAGGAAGATAGTATGAACCTTATTTTCACTTTGGTATGGATCCTTTGATTTTTGGTCTAAATCATTACTTTAGACCAAATTGGTATACTTAATGATTTATTAAAGGTTCCAAGGGTGTCAAGAGCTTTTTCGGAGCCAGGAACCCATCTTTATGGGGAAAAATGTCTTGGTTTACAGTTGAGAGTAAATCGTGTGGAATTCCGCATAGTTTGGAAAACCATGTGGATGTTGTTTTTCCGGATAGGGCCACCTTTCATGGTTGGTATAGGGTCATGCGACCTAACTGTGTGAACACCCCTTTTTCCTAGGTACTCATGCATGGATTTCTCACAGTTCAATCAAACTATGCGGCTAAACTATTTGTGTAGAGTCATCTCGTACAGTTTTCACATGGTTTGACAAACCACGTGGACAAACCCTGCACATGCTAACTTTTTGGGTAAATTTCCAGTTTTTTTCTTCATAATCTATTAAGATGACCCTTACACCCTAATCTGAGAACCCGTGATATTTAACTCTATATTTACACTTTTAGATATTTTTTAAGGCAAATGTTAGGGATCAAGATATCTTTTTCACCTGGCATCCGATCGAGCTTTCGTTCATCGCATTGGATGTGAAACAGTTAGAACTCGAGTCCCCTTTAGTCGTTCATCTTCTCTCTTAATCTTCAAATAGATATCATAATATGAAAAAAAATTCACCATTTCATAGATCTACTTAGATCTGAGGCAAACCAAGGTTCGATATTGGAAGAGAAGGATTATACAACCCTAATGTGGGTGTCCAATAACTCATCCCTAAAGATAGTTGATTTTGGAAATTTCTTGTGGGGCCCACTGGTTTCATTGGAAACCTTTTATTAAATTTTCATGCTATGATTATACTTGATAGAATAATAGGGTTATGATATTTATAAATATGTGATTAGTTGTTACTGATTACACACACAACTCAATCTGCCCCATGTTAAAGGTTATGTCATAATTGGGTTTTACTGTTTCGGCACATTTGAGCAACCATTCAGGTGTTCCCTTTCTTGACCTTTCTAAAGGTGAGTCTTCTTATAATAAATGAATTATTAATAATGATAATTGCATAATGGCATGTACCATGTATTCTCACCACTTGACCCACCTAAGGTAAGTGCTTCAAATTGATTATGAAATGTGAAATGTGAAATGGAAAGTATACCAAGTATATAACGTGGCCTTATCAAATGATATTAAATAAAAGTTACATGTTAGCGGAACACCTTTTCAAATTTATGGAAGGTAGAAGATTGAACCTCTATGAATGCATATTTCTTAATGGTTAATAAAGACTTGATTAAATGGTTGCAACGCTACTTGGCCTATCCAAACTAATAGAAGACAAGGCTTGAACCTAATTAATGATTACATGATTTAAATATCAAAAAGGAATGGGATGACTTGGGCACAACTTGGATTCTTAAAGAAGAATAACTTGGTACTTGGGAACCCCATTCTAATTCAAGGATGCTTTTTTCTTGGGTTAATACCCACCTAGACTCTAGTTCTTGTCTATTTCTCAGATGCCCGATATACTATGGTAGGGTCTATTTCATCATTACAGGTTACCTCAGATACACTCCTTGGATCTGTAATTGACTATTATGTTCCGTGGTGAAAGCCCATCGGGCCCTGTCATTGCTTTTCCTCGTTTTACCTTGGACAGTCACCTTGGACTCAGTAGGCGCCTTATTGTGGAATTCCATAGATTACACTCCTTGGATTACACTCTTACCCATAGCTTGACTCAGATACTACCGGGCTAGAGTTACATGAGATATATGTTACCTTGGTTGTTACCCCAGAACTTCCTCACTAGATATCATTCTCTGGTTTACTTGTTACATCTTGGGACCTTCACTACTTATACTATCATGATGTGATGTCAGGGATATTTATGCCTCATGTGACCTATTAAAATTAAATGGTAATTTCTTAATTAATGAACTAGTTATATTTTCAGACACCAGACAAGGGCTTGTTGACGCTCCTTTTCTTCGCATTGTTTAAAGGAATGGAAAGGGAAATGACTTGGCACAAATTGATTCATCCTTTGAAGAAAACATCAAAAATAGACAAAGGCATGAACAAGGCTTCAAATGCACATGTGTCGTGCAAGTTCCCTTACGGCCACACAAGTACACTTGTGCGCCGCCTAATGGTCGTGCAAGTGACTTGCGCGCCCTCTTTGAAAACCACCCAGGGTCTTCAGCAGCCTATAAATAGACCATGTCGGCCCCCCATTTCGAGAGGAATTTTTCCAAAATTCAGATACAGAGCTCTGAACGCCCAAGTCTCTTCTTCAAGTCTTCCGAACACTTCTAAGGTAATTATTTACCTAGAATGGAAGGTCAAAACAAGAGGAATAAGGTCTAAGTGTTAGAATTCACTAACACTTGCGCGCCTAAGTGTTTTACCCTTAAGGGAAATGGGCACACTTGCACGCCTCCTTACCTATTCATTGAAACTTTCGCACCACTCTTCTGGAAGTACCTCGGAATAATTATAAAGGCTTTGTTCAAGGATCGCCCAAGTATTACCCTTCTTCTTAACAATCGCGCAAGTACCCATGTTTCGCGCAGGTATACCTGTGCGACCATGACTTGCGTGCCCACATAGTACTTGCGCGCCTTCCAGGACTTGTGCGCCCCTATATTTTTGGGTTCCCTTTTTACCCATTTCACCTATTCTTATTTCATTCCACCTCTCATATTCAAGATTCAGTCTTCAAGACAATCTTCAAAGTCATTTATGGCATGTTTTCTTGATTTACTTCCTTATCTGAAAGGAATTCCGTGGAACATCTCTCAGAACCTAGTGATTTACATATATTTATGTCACTAAATATTGAGATTTCATTCATTAAACCTCATCCTTTAAGATGAGAGAACCCCTTAACCTGGGCTTCCTTTTCAGGAGTAATCCCCAGTCTCAAATATGGGCATCCTCTTTAGGAGTAACCCCCCAAGTCCTCATTAATTTGGGTATCCTCCTTAGTAGTAAGCCCCAACTCTTCATTAATTTGGGCATCCTCCTTAAAATTAAGCCCCAATTCCTCATTAATTTGGGCATCCTCGTTAGGACTAATCTCCAAGTCCTCATTTATTTGGGCATCTTCCTCAGGATTAAGCCCCAAGTCCCCTAATCTGGGAATCCTCCTTAGGAGTAAGCCCCAGTCTTCAAGTCCCTTAATCTAGGCCTCCTTTTCTGGAGTAAGCCCCAGTCATAATTCCCCTTAACCTGGGCCTCCTTTTTAGGAGTGATCCCCAGTCCAAATTATCATTAATTTTGGGCCTCCTTTTCATGATTAAGCCCCAATTCCTCATTAATATGGGCCTCCTTTTCAGGAGTAATCCCCAGTCTTAAAATTCCCAAATATGGGCATCGTCTTTAGGAGTAAGCCCCAACCATAATCCTCTTAACCTGGGCTTCCTTTTCAAGAGTAAGCCCCAGTCTCAAATATGGGCCTCCTCCTTAGGAGTAAGCCCCAAGCCCCTTTAATTTTCAAATCCCTTTAACCTGGGCCTCCTTTTCAGGAGTAAGCCATATTCTTAATTTCTCTTGACCAGTCATAATTCTTTTGATTTGAACTTCCTTCTCAGGAGTAAAACCAAATCATAAGTCCCCTCCTAACTTGGGCATCTTCTTTAGGAGTAAGCCCCAAGATTAGTGTATCCAAATATCTATGAAGTACATATACCTTTATAGACCCTGTTCTTGTATTTCTTCCATGAAGTAAATCATAATCTTTATCTATTTTGGGCAGTCATACATACATAAGCCCCACATCATTGCATCTTTCATGGAAAAATTTTCCGGTTTCACCAATACCTCTTGTTTCTCACACCGAGCATGACTCACGTGAGTTTAGAGTGTAAAAGTAATCATGACATCTTTCTTTGAGCCATCAATCATGCATAAACATCATAATCCCTTACTTGAACTACGTGGGTTCTGATTCCTTTTTATAAACAAAGGATACGTAGGTATCCAATCTGTGGGTACGATCCCAACTCTGAAATAATCAATGTCCTTCTGAATGAAAATAAACTTCAATTGCCCCACTGAGTGGCTTTAAAACCAGTATGGTAATCATAATGACCAAGAGACTTTTATGTATTGAAGGATACCATTGACTAAGAATCTCTAACAAATATAGATGATTCTCTATCGATGGAGAACCTCGAATACATATAAAATATTATCTAAATTTCCTATATATTAATCATTGATTGTCAGATCTATAGGAAATCTCATTTTATACTTGGTAATGTAATAAGGATTCACGAACATAACTCAAACCTATAAAGAGAGTCCAGGAGTAGACAATAATTCCCCTAAAAAAGGTGTGATGAGTCTGACCTCCCATCCTCTCGACCAATGAAAATTCCTAAGCCTCATCAGTCCACAACTAATGAGCACCTACCTCTGGAAAGTAGGTCCAAATGGATATGTAATAATTGGATGTTTCCGGTTCTTCCAAAAAAACCCGTTAGAAACCGCTTTGAATGTTTGAATCTTAAATCAATGAGATCATCCCCAATTCCAAAGGGAAACAAAAAATGGTGAACCCGACGTGAATCCTTAACAAAGTTAAAATGATGTATTACTTATTTGTTAGGCCCCTATTTAAAACTCAATGAGAGGGCCAATAAAATAATAAATAACATATTTTCTCATCCAAAAGATGTAGTGGCCAGAATTATCTTAATTATGTATATTTTATCAAACAGGGACTCTTTTCCAAGATCTTTTGCATTTCCAGAATGGCTTCTCTTAAGTTCACATCTGTGAATACCTCTACTGCAAATTCCACTGCTACTACTCCTACTGGATTGTCATCTGCTCTGAGGACGACATCACCTACTCAGCATCTTCAACATTGGGTATCAATTGCACTGGTTAAAGAGTACCATCAAAACAGTGCTATTCCAACTATGGAGGCCGCTCGACAAGCCCTCCAAGTCAATAATTCAACCTGGCCGTCCAGACAGTGACGACCAGTGATCAAGAAGCAGGCGGTGATAACCACCGTCTCCAACCGTTTTGGGTCGTTATCCCCAGAACACAATCACCATTCACTCCCATATTCTGAGGTGGTGAATGAGAAGGTCCCTCAGGGCCTTAATTCAAGGAGACATGAGTCCTTCCCGAGGGCTCCCATCAACAATCGCTGCCAGACTCATGTGGCAGTGCGCCCTCAACATGATGAGGGTATCGACTCCAGGCGTTCAGCTCAGGTTCCTTGAACCGGAGCAGGCAAGACGAATCACCAGAGGCGAAATCTGGTCAATAGTGAGCACGTTATCATCTCTTCCATCTCCGGAGAAGTCCACCAACCATACTTGGTGGCATGCAATGAGCGGGCACACACACCCGTCCGTTTTAATTCTGATGTCCAGCAGACTCATCTGGCAGCATCACACCAATCCTACCAGGAAATTCCGATAGAGTGCTTTAGGCAGGAACATACACTTTTTTATTCATCATCAGCTAGTCAGCAAGCTCGTCTGACTACATATGATGGAGCTCGTCAACCACGTTCAGAAAAGTACAATCAGCAGGCACATACACCTGCTCATATTGATCAAGCCTACTAATAGACTCGCATGGTAGCACTCGGAGAGGTCAGTCGGAAAGCTCTGGTGACAAATAGGAGGCAGACTCAATTCTCTGCCCCCACACTTGAGTACTGTTGGGATTCACTAACAGGAAAAGGAGGACAAGAGAAGGCACACACACATACTCCAAGAACGGAATGGACGTATATCCCCGTTCCGGCAGCTGAATTCACCAAGCATATTCTATCAATGGTGAAAGAGCAGAAGAAAATCCCTGCTCATATTCTGGATGCATTCCAAGATATTATAACAGCTTCAGCAACATCTCAGGGAAAGACACATAAATATATCCCTACCAGTGGAGTGACACATCAACAGTTCACTCCGGAATAGACACACACATTTGTTCCAGTCCAAGAGGGTTTTGGGGCGTACTCCCCCATATCATACGGACAACCAAGTCAGGCACATAAACCTGATTTGAGTAGAGATCGTCAGCCTAACCTGGCCATATCTCCTGATTAGGCACATACACCTGCTCACAGTAGCCACTTTTGTCAAAAAGTGGTTTCCAAGGCAAGTAAGAAGGCATCTAAGAAGAAGACCCACCCAGCACAGTCAATAGATCAAGAGCCAATCTGTAATAAGGCCTTTCTTGATGCTGGAGTTCATGAAGCCCTCAGACAGTTATCTGTTATAATCCAATATTTTACTCTCTCAGTTCCTAATAGTGGGAACATTAATTCTGATGGTCTTCAATAGACACTTCCTCATGAAGTCTTTATTTAGGACAGTTTGGTCGATATCGAAGTTTCATCTTCATATGAGAGCCACAAGAACCCTCTGTGTGGTCAGAAGACCGAGGAGCAAGAGATATCATCTTTTGTTGTACCTCACCATGGTGGTCCTCCCCATGATGATGAATTTCTCTGTGAAAGTCCTCTCCGCAGTAGTGATGCAAATTTCCCGGAAAATGCTCCAGTGGACAATGTAGTGCTGAGAAAGCCCTCTTATCTTGAAGAACATGAAAATGCGAAACCAGTCATGTCTGATGCTTCATTGCTAGCAGGTGAAATACTTTCTCAATCAGAAGATATCCCAGGGTGTAGGTCATTCTCTAAACCTCCCCTAAGTCATGCATCTTCTAGTTTAATTAGTTAATTGTATACCAATCCTATTGAATCCGATGAAGCAACAAGGAAGCCCCAGCTCTGGTCAAATCAGGTAGAAGAAACTTTAGTGAATGATAAAGAGGAAATGTTTAACATGAGAAAAATACTGGCGAATGGAGAAGTGCAAGTCATGTTTTGGCCTCTAGATGACTCTCAGTACGACATTCCAGAGATGTTGACGGAATATGGAATTCATGACATTCGTCTCAACATATAGAAAACTCTTTGTCAGTTGAAAAAGGAAGTATTATCTTATGATGAATATGAAAATCATGTTAAGATAATAGAGGGGTTACAACGTCAGATGGATTTGGCATCTCTATCAGTCTCTCGATATCCGAAGGCTGAAAATTAGCAGAGAGCCCTTCAGCGTTCATGCCTTGCCGCACTAAGGATATTACGCCAATTAATTGCCAATTCCCTATCTGGTATTCATGTCAGAGTATGGGGTGTTCATGGATCACTACATTTCACTATGCTCTCTAGTCAGCAAAGCCCGTCGAAAATGGTTTCATGAAATTTTATTGCCCATGGCCAGCCACAGTCAATGTGTTTTGTTTGTAATCAAAAGATTTCTGAAGAATAGGCTTCAACTAGTTCCTCTCAAAATCAAGAATACAGAGAACAAGTTGTTGAGTTACTCCTACATCAAGCAAACGATAATATTTAATAGGCCTCTCGTATGGAGTAAGAACATCATCAAGTGACAGAACTGTCAGAAATCATCCAACGGTCTTTGGAACCCGGTGATAAAAGTGGATGTTGATTGATGCATCTATCTAATTTCTGGACTAAGGTCCACAAGATCAGGAGAGCTTTTAATAAAGTCTCATACATAGCATGTCAAGAGCCACCCCAGATTTCCAGACTGGGGACTCCTTTAACCCAACACTCGGAATCAACAAATAGGATTTGAAGGGTTGATTAAACACAGTAGGAACAGCCCCAGTCTACTGGACTGGGGACTTTTTTCAAATCTTCAATCCCCTCCTCAGAAAAAGTTGGTTTTCTCTCGATTGGGGAAAAATCCACAAGAGGAATGAAGGGCCAAATTATCAGGAGATTCTATCAAAATTAATGTTCGCCAAGAAGTTCCTGAGGGATAAAATCAACAAAATGCAATGTCTCATTAGGGGCATGGCAGAAGACAATATCACAGAAATGATGATAGAATGGATGTGATGCATTATGCATCAATTAATGTCATAAATGTAGTTGTTTCTGATCCACCAGATGATGCTCACTCAGGGGACTCAGATGAAGAGGTTCCTACTAAAGAAGTTGTACGCACAGACACAAATGAAGAAGGTGTGCATACACAAAATCAAAGGCTTACCCAAAATCTAGGTAATCCTTCAAATAACTCACTTCCCCCTCTCTGAAAAGGAGCTAACAAGTGGAAAGGAAAGAATCAGTTTACATACCCTTCCTCTAGAGAAGGCCAATCGCTCTCACTAGAGAAATGGTTTGTGCAACAGGAGGAAGAAATGAAGAAATTATGAAGGATGAATGCAGAACTACTTCAGGGTAGTCTTCCTCCTAAGCGTTCTAGAGTCAGTCATCCAAGGGAGTTTGTTGCAGTTACTGAGATGGATCAAGAATATCCTCCTCTATCAGTACACCCTCATAGGTCTAATCCTACGGGTCAAGTGCAACAACAATTGGTGGTGCTCCCTTCAGTTGCAGCACCAGCCACCACATCTATACCAGCTCCAATTATTACACCTTCCCAAGTCCATGTTCAACCGGATGTTTCTAAAAAGTTAATAACTACCATTGAGTCATTAACAGCTCAGTTAGAGACTATGGAAGGGAAGCATGCACAGGTTTAACCAGAAAAGAGATCTTACCCTAAATTTGTAGATTCAATCTCTCCCCCATCAGGTTTTGGGAACCTTGTATTCCCTATTTCCAATGGATCAGGCGATCCTGAACAGCATTTGACGCATTACGTGTCTTGTTGCGATCCTATGATGGGAACTCTGGAACAGCAAGAAGCAGTGAAACTCAGATTCTTCGTGCGAACCTTGCAAGGACCAGATTTTGTTCGGTATACAAGCTTGCAATGCCGGTCAATTACCGGATGCGAGGATCTTCTCCAAAAATTCCTTCTCCAATTCACCTCAATGTTTCCAAAGACAACAGTTTTTGATCTTACAAACTGTAAGAAAAGGGAGAATGAAAGTGTCTCAGATTTCATTGCTCGTTGGAAGGGATTAACATATTCCCTAAGCTTAGCACTCCCTCAAGAAGAACTGTGGTCAATATGTGTGGAAAATATGCGGGAAGAATTACGCACACCAATGATCCCTCTGAAATACATAGGAGGTTATCGATACCTTAATTCAATCGCTCAACAGATTGAAGATTCTCTTATACATACTAAGGCTAAATATCGTGTAATTCCATCAGCTCCAAGAAGATGAATGGGTGAATTAGAAACTGCTACAGTTATGCTTAAACAAGCACCTGTACCTACTTCTACTTCAAAATCTTTATCTTCTCGAAAGGATCCACCTCATGAGAGAAAAAAACAGAGGCCATTTCATCAAGATAATCAAAGAGATCAAAGATAAAAGAAATTTGATGATTTGAAAAGAAAATTTTACTCTTTCTGAAATGAACAACTTCCTGGTAATTTCATTTAATCTCTGGAAAATAATTTGGTTCAATTTCCAATGCCCAAGAGGCAAAACAACAAAGGAGATGAAGACCATCCCAACTATTGCTCGTTTCATCAAATGTTGGGGAATCCCATTCACTAGTTTTTTGTCTTCAAATACCTCCTGTAAAAAATGGTTGATTTGGGTCAAGTTAAACTGAAAGGTTCTTCAGCTCAGGTAGCATGTGTTACTGCTACAGTTCTAGAGGAGGAAGGCTAATGGAAAGAAGTTAAGAAAAAAAATCACAAAAATATGATTATTGGATGGTCAAATAGATGATCAACTGAACTCATGCTATTTTGTGAACATAATTGAAGAAATCAATTGTGCCTTCTACCATAAATGCCACAGAAAAACCCTCTTCATCAGAGGGAAAATCCTCAAAGAAACGACATAATTCCAAGAAAGAGGAACAATCAGAAGAAGATGAGTTTGTGTCAAAGCCTAAGCTGTCTTTGACTCTGGCAGATTTCATGCCATCTACTTCAAAGCAACGGGCACCGCCCCACCAAATGGCATAGCCAAATAGGCTAATCAGGTAGAGTCTTCATCAGATGAAGAGTTGATTTTTGATTCTTTTAATATGATTCAATTAACAGATCCATATGCCAGTCACAGTTTCGATTTCGATGAGCCTTCCCTATATCAAACAGAGAAATTAGAGGAAGTTCCAGGGGTCTAGGATACAATGGAAGACGTGGATATCCCAGAAGCCACTATTCCAATTCTACCCCTGTTAGAACTGTGTATGCGGCAGAAAATCATGGTAGAGCCCTTCAACGAGCTCAACAAGAACAAGCAAGTTCTTCCACACAAGGTATACTCAGTCCTGGACCAATTATTCTGGAAGATCGGTTGAAGGTTCCATATTCTTTCTCTCAACAAGTAAATAGACCTAATCGGTCTAATCTTCTAAAGCCAGTAATATTTCCAACTCTTATCCCAGTACAAGAATCTTCAACTTCCAAAGCTCCTGCTAAACCACATGTTCCTGTTGGGAAACGCAGACCTCCGGACCAAAAGTATGATGTATTGAAACACCTGGCACAAGTACCGGCCAAATTATCAATCCTGGATGCTTTGAATCTGTCAAAATATCATCGGGAGGCACTCATCAAGGCTTTTTCAAGTCCCCAGGAGTTTCAAACTGAAATCGATGCAGCTGAAGTCTACCAAATAGAGAATAATCCTACAGATTGCCATGCAGTAATATATTTTACTGATGAAGATGAAGATGATGTCGTGCATGGACATATTAGACCTTTGTACTTATCTGGAAATGTCAATGGCATAAACATCCGAAGATCTTTCATTGATAATGGTTCATGAGTCAACCTCATGCCCATTCGTACACTTTGTCGATTGGGCCTCACGGAATCTGATTTATCTCCATCAACTATGATGTTACAAGGATATGATAAAAATGAACAAGAACCACTGGGCAAGATTACACTTAGAACTCAATTTGGAGATCTTATATCCAATTCATATTTCATGGTTGTTGATCAGGACTCATCCTTCAACATCTTTCTTGGAAGACCTTGGCTACATCAACATGCGGGTATCACTTCTTCATACCATCAATGTCTCAAATATTGTTTCAATGGTCAAGTTGGGACATTGTATGGTGATAAGGCCCCGTTCAAAACATGTTAATCTCAATACATTGAGGCAGAATTCTATCACATGAAGGGAAGGGAGAAATCCACAACAAAGGATATTACCAAGGTTAATGCTCCATATGGTTTGGAAAAGATTCTAGTAAATCCATTTGCACATGTGAGTATAGATTATGTGTTGCCTATCAGTCAAATTGACAAGATAGACCCAAATCAAAATAATCTTATGGAAGGATACATAATGTCAATTATGGCAATCGAGCTAGACAACATGGAAGAAAGTGGTGATCCACCAAGTAATGATGAAAGCTCAAATGAAGATGTCTTCATTTCATCTGCTGAAATCCAGCAAGTCTATACTTCACCAACTAGGACAGATGAAGTTATAGCAACGCTAGAGATGATCAATGATGTCAATTCTCAATCCATCATCTCCTCTTTATTACCCCTAGAATACCCTTCATCATCAGTTGGGTCAGAAATGATAGCCTCTACTTCAATATTTTCAAATTTTAACATCTCTCTTAATCATGGAAATTCTACTTCATCATCTACTATTCAAGTAGAAATAGAAGAAGTAACACATGTTAAAGAAGAAGAGGAAGAGCTTAGAGATTCTCCTCCAGCATTTGAAGAGGGTATCTCTAACACTGTGGATGAACTCAGAGAAATCAATCTGGGTACAAAAGAAGATCTATGCCCCACTTTAATCAGTGCGGCCATGACTCTTGAACAACAAGAGATGTATATTTCCTTCTTAAAGAAAAATAGAGATGTATTTGCTTGGAACTATATAGAGATGCCAGGGCTTGATCCTGATGTTTCCACTCATCGTTTGGGTTTTCCAGAAGAACATCATGGATTCAAACAAGATGCTAGAAGTACACACCCAACCTATGCTTCCAAAATTGAGACTGAATTGGATAAGATTATTAAATCTAACTTCATCAAAGAAGTTCAATATCCCAAGTGGTTGGATAATATTGTCCCAGTGAAAAAGAAGAAAAGGAAAATTAGAGTTTTCATTGATTTCATAGATCATAATCGGCATTGTCCTAAGGATGATTTTCCAGTTCTAATTACAGAACTTTTAATCGATGCAACAGCTGACTACGAATAACTTTCCTTCATGGATGGATATTCCAGATATAATCAAATCTGAATGGATCCAGAAGATGAGGAATCTACAGCTTTCAGAGCCCCTCAAGGTGTTTTTTCTATCGGGTAATGACCTTCGGCCTAAAGAATGCATGCACAACATATCATCGTTCCATGCATCATATCTTCAAACCCTTTCTAGAAAAGTTTTTTGAATGTTATGTGGATGATTTGGTGGTTAAATCCAAACAACGTTCTAATCACTTAGCTGATTTGGAAGTCATATTACACAAACTTTGGCAACATAATTTGAAGATGAACCCCTTAAAATGTGCTTTTGGGGTAACCTCAAGAAAATTTCTTGGATTTTTTGTACGCCATCGTGGTATTGAAGTTGATCCTGAGAAGAAAAAATAAATCATTGGTATGTCACATCCTAAAATTTTGAAATAATTGAGAGTAATTCAAGTACACTTAGCCTATATTTGTCATTTCATCACCAATTTGGCAGGAAAAATTTTAGCCTTCACCAAATTGATGTAGAAGGGAGTCACTTACAGATGGACTGAAGAATGTCAATAAGCATTCAATATTCTCAAGAAATACCTCTTGATTCCACCGGTACTCATGCCACCTGTTGAAGGAAGACCACTTATCCTCTACGTGATAGCTCTAGAGCGATCATTGGGTGCCTTTCTTGCTCAGAAGAATGATGTTGGAAATGAAAACAACCTATAATATCTCAGTCGGATTATGCTTGAAGCAGAAACCTGGTATTCATGTATTGAGAAGTGTTTCTTGGCATTAATCTTTGTAGTTCAGAAGTTGAGACACTACCTGCAACATCACGAGGTCCAATTGGTATCTCGCAATAACCCACTCAAATTCATCCTTAGTCATCCAATGCTTACAGAACATCTGGCATGGTGGGAAGTTATCTTGCAGCAATTTGATATTCAACATGTGTCTCAAAAGGCAATAAAGGGCCAAGCTCTGGCTGATTTCCTGACTGAACTCCCTTCAGTAGAAGATACATCTTCATATATTGAACTTTCTGATGAGGAAGTCTTCTCTATTCAAGAGAGTCCTCAATCATGGGAAATGTACTTTGATGGTGCTTCCAAAAGTCCAACGGGGAGGAAAATGGAAAATCCTAAATTCAACAAGGCTGGTTTACGAATAGTGCTTATTTCTCCAGAAAAGACATTTTTACCTTATTCCTTCTTATTATGAGAAGGTGGTACCAATAAAGAAGAAGAATACCAAGCTCTCATCACAAGCTTGGAGTTGGCACTTCAGGAACAAGTGAATCATTTAAGGGTGAAAGGTGATTCAGACCTGGTAATCAAACAAGTCAATTGCGATTATGCAATCAGAAAAGAAGAACTAATCCCTTTGTATGATTACTTCATAGAGTTGATGGAGGAGTTTCCTTCGGAACTGACATTTTCTTATGTCCCAAGATCACAAAATTCCCAAGCTGATGCACTAGCTAATATAGCCACAGCTCTGGCAGATCCAAATCGGGACGAGACAACCATCAGTATTTCCCACTGTCATGCAATTTCACTTTATGTTCGAACCATAATAGAGGAAATTAATGAAATTAGTCCCATTCCTAAACCATATGGTCATACTACAGGATGGATGACACCTATAAGGTAATACCTTCAAAATGGAACACTTCCACCTGATAGAGATGAGAAAGAACAAATTTGGCGACGAGTGGTCAATTTTATTATTTATGATGGCCCAGATCACCTAGAGAAAATTATCTACAAGAATGGTTTTGATGGAATTTTCTTCAGATGCATTGATGGTGAAGAGACAATGGCTATCATAAAATAAGTGCATACAGGAGTCTGTGGTACCCACCAGTCTAGACATAGACTGTCTGATCAGATTTGAAGGTTTGGATGCTTTTGGCCTTCAATGATACAAGATTATATTTATTTCACAAAGAAGTGTTATTCATGCCAAGTACATGCCAACTTCATTCATCAACCTCTAGAGTTTCTTCATATAGCTAAATACTCGTGGCCATTTGTCACATGGGGAATGGATGTGGTTGGACCTTATCCTTCAACTACGTAGAAGCAGTTTAAGTATATTCTTACTGCTACTCATTTATTTTCCAAATGGGTAGAGGAAATACCTCTCAAAGAAGTTAGTTATAAAAGAATTGTTAGCTTCATCAAGTCTAACATTATTACCAGATTTGGTGTCCCTCATACCATATTGACGGACTATGGAACCAACTTCTGTTCATCTGAGGTGAAGAAGTTGTATCGAGAATACAACATCAAATCCAATCATTCATCTCGGTATCATGCATCAGCCAATGGTCAGATAAAAGAATTCAACAAGAATCTATCAAATATAGTGCAAAATATGGTGAATAAAGATAAGAAATCATGGTTTGATAAACTCTTTCATGCTTTATGGGCTTATCGGACTGCCACTCGCACTGTAACGCGGTCAACTCCATATTCACTGGTATATGGAACGGAAGCAGTCTTGCCCATTGAAATTCAATTACCATCGCACAGAGTAGCCATTTGTGAGCAGTCATCTACAGATGAGCAATCTCAAAATCGATTGAATGAATTGGAATGGTTAGATGAGAAAATATTGTGCACTATAAACCACTTGGAAGTCTATCAGAATCGAATAGCACGAGATTTCAATAAAAAAGTTCATCTTCGTTCATTCATTCAGGGAGAATTGGTATTAGTTCTCAGAACTCCAATGATACCAGGAAAGAAACCTCTCATTCTTTAACCAAAGTGGGAAGTAACTTATTCAATACATAAGGTCTATTCCAATGGAGCTTATTCTTTAATCCCAATGGATGGAGAACTCATCACTACTCCAACCAATGCCAGATTTCTGAAGAATTATTTTGTATAAACACAAAATACACCATCAACGGTCCATGAATATGACCTTAAAATATTTGCATTTCTTTCGTCCCACACGACGTTAAACTGTGACGTCCTCACTACATGATGCAAAACTGTAAACAAGTCTCTTGCATCCAGCAAGATGTTAAAATACTTCATCCACGGTCCATGCATATGACTCTAAACTATTTGGAAGTCCCTTACGTCCAGAAAGACGTTAAACTGCATCATCCACTGTAAAGACCCGGATATTTCAAGGAAAATTTTTTCTTAATTTTCTTTAGAATTTTACAAGAACGTAGTTTCTCACAGTGCCTTATTCTGAGGCCCGGTGTGCCCAGAATCAATTTCTGAAATTTAGTTCAGGTACGTTCAGTGAACGAACGAGCGGGAATTTCTAACTTTTGAGCCGATACTCGGAATCAAATTACGAGGGCACCGATGGAACCACAGCGCTGGTATTTTCTTAGGAACGCCTATTCTGGAGTTGCGTTTACACGAGGGAAGTTGTTAAAAAATTGTGAAAGTTAAAATAAAAATTTAACTTCAATTTTTTTCATTAAGTGTTTTTATCAATTGGATGGAAGTTGGGTAACTACCCAACTTCCCTTGGGAGGTTAAGAGGGTGGTGGGGCCCACACGAACCCCACCCCTTCATATCCTCTAACCCCCTCAACTCACCATTAATGTTGTGACCTTAAGTTATAACTTATGACATTAATGTAGTGAGTTTAATGTGAGTTTTTGAAATTCAAACTCTCGAATTTCAAAGGTTTATGTTGTGTTAATAAATTAAGTGTGGGCTTAATTTTTTTTGGTTAGTTTCTTTGTTACTTGAAAGGTTTGTGAGAATCGTTGAGAAACTTGAAGATCTTATTCGTCTTAGACGAAGAACGTGAAGAACGGTTCTTCTCCGATGAAGAACATCGACCCTACGACCTAGAAGACTCGACGTCCCAGATTCTTCCGTCTTCATCTTCCTCCATGACAAGGGAGAAGTCGCCGACCGTGGTGATCATCGCCAACGACAACGTACCTCCCTTCTTCATCATAGAAACAAGTGAGGAGACGTCGTTTCCTCCTCGGACACACCCCGACGCCCACAGAATCTACGTCCGACGTTGCGACGCCATTCTCTGCGATACCCGACGTGCAACGTCAAATATCAAGGTAGGGAATTTAAATTGTGATTGTTGGTGAACCCTCGTTTACTCCCTTCTAAATCTAAGAACGCGGTTCAACTAAATTTTAAGTTGATCCGCGATGATTATTTTTCGGGTTGGGATTATTGTTATGATTCTTTTTATTTAAGAGGTTGTAGGGGATTGTCTTTAATTTAATTTGTTCGAGATTACTCCCTTGATTTTTATTCTTCGTGAATATGTCCAACTGCTATCATTTAACGAGAGGGGGCCGGTCCGCACAAACACGGCCGACCCACCTCCTTTTTCCATGTTGGATTATTTTGTGGTTTGGTACGGGAAGGTGTAGTGCCGTCGCACCATGCAGAATCTTGCGACAAGGAAATGTGTGGCGCTGTTGCACCGCGTCATGAAAAACAAACAAGGGCGCGGCACCGTCGCACTGCGTCGGAGAAACCCAAAGACATCCGCGGACGGAGTCGGGCCACGGCGAAGGGGCGCAGCGCCAACGCGTCGCGCCAGAGAACCACAAAGATGGCGTGTTTTGTTAATTGACATGCGGATTGACAATCGATGACAAAACGGGCCGCAAAGTATTTTTGAAGCTTGGGCAGTAAAGTACGAGACCCGAGATGAACACCGGCTCAAAAGGTTTTGAAAACGGACCACCGGAGCAACTCCGGTGGCCCGCGGAAACACCCGGAGGCGCGGTTTACCAGCACGGTGCTGCTGGCGACCGGAGGCGGTGGCACTCGAGTGCGCCGCCAGAATAATTGGCGGTGGCGGTTGCGCCGCCGCCCTCAATTAACGGGGAGGGGCGGGCCGCGCGCACCCCCCTCTCCCTGACTTCAGCTCGGCCACGCCGAGCCGCGGCTGGCCGGTCAGACCGGACTGAGCCGGCCGGGCCAGGTCCAGTCGGGTCGGACCCGGTTCGGGCCGACCCAGGGGGTCGGGCCGGGTCGGTTCGGGCCCAGACCCCCCGTTTTAGGACCACTTTCAGTCAAATGCCCATATCTTGGTCTACGTACCTCCGATCGACGCACCGTCAGTTTCGTAGCAGTACTTGGAATGAGACGGTCGTTTTGGTATATTACACTCAAGGTTTTGGAGAACTTTGGGTTCGGCCGGGTTGGTTCGTACACGAAACCAACCGGGCCCTCGGAGCGGAAACGCTTATAACTTGAGCTCCGGATGTCCGATTGACGTGTCGTCGACTTTGATGGATTCCTCTAAGTGAGACGGATCTTTTGGCTTACTCCTCTCGAGGTTTGGATGCCGTCGGAGTGCGGTCGGGTTGGTTCGCTCACGAAATCCAACCGGGCCCCTGGAATGAAAAGGCCAATAACTCACAGACCGGGCGTCCGATTGACGCGCCGTCTGTCTCGTTGATTTCCTCTTGTTGAGACGGAACTTTTGGCATACTTCGCCCGAGTTTTGGATACAGTTGGATAGTGTCCGGGTTGGATTGTACCCGAAATCCAACCGGGCCCCCGGATCGGGAAAGCTAATATCTTTCAGACAGGACGTCCGTTTGACGAACCGTCAGCGGCATTGATGATCACGTTGAGAAATGGTCCCTATGAGTATACCCTATGAGAGTTCAGGGTACAGTTGAGATACGGCTGGGATTGGTTCACTCACGAAACCAACCGGGCCCCTGGGACTAAAAGACTAGTAACTCACAGACCGGGCGTCCGATTGATGCGCCGTCTGTTGTGTTGAGACCTCTATGACGAGGCGGTCCTTTGAGATACTTCTCCGTGGGACTTTGAGATACTTGGAGTATCGACTTGTAGCTCATGGAGCGGACCCTCCTAGAGACGAGCGTGCGGCGTATGGAGACCGTGTAGCCGATTGAGACCTGACGACTGCTTGACCGTCTGGACTTTGAGTGAGTCGACTAGCCCAGTGGACAGAGCACTACTTTGTGAGGTGCAGACCCATGGCGGACGGAGCACTACCTGTGTGACAGTGCAGACCCGCAGTACTCGTCCGGAGAGTACCACAGCAGGCTACTAGGGGGTGTGCACTACTGTGTTTGGGTGGCATACCCCGGCGTGAAGCACTACTGTGTTTGGGTGGCTGGCCCGCGGTACTCGACAGGAGGAGAACCTCAGCAGTCTTTGGTTAGTGAGCAGTACCTCGGAGTCGTGACAGGACCACTGTACACTTAAGAGACGGATCTCTTCAGCAGTTATGGTTTCGATAATGAAAATCCTGGTTTGAGCTGAGACTTTTGACCTTGTGTTTACCTCATGATTGAGATGGGTCACTTGATAACTTAGGTATATGTATGGGCATATACCTGGGTAGTGGTTATCCGTTGATTTCATAATCTTTGTGTTTCCTCAATATTGAGATGGGTTAATTGATAACTTAGATATATGTATGGGCATATACATAAGTAGAGGTTATCTGTTGAGATCTTCTTTGTGGATATCCATGTTGGTTTTAGTGAGACCTTGAGGGTCTAGTGGTCCCTACTGAGTATCGTTATACTCACCCCTGCACGGGCTATGCCCGCACCTCATTGTGTTGGTTGCAGACGACAGGCAGTGCTGACGGATGCCGAGTGTTCGAGGACTGGACGGTACCCGGAGGTGGAATACACGACGAGTCAGTACCCGGAGGTGGACTACACGGCGAGTCAGTATCTGGAGGCAGACTTCACAGTGAGACGACACTCGGAGGAGGTTGACGGGCGAGAGAGTTGAGGAGGCTATCTGTACCTACCTTTCATGTAGGATCCGTGGTGGACGATCCAGGAGCTGCGCCATCTGTACCTACCCTTCAGGTAGGATCTGTGGTGGACGATCTAGGAGTTGTGACATCTGTACCTACCCTTCAGGTAGGATCCGAGGAGGACGACCCAGGAGCTGCTTCCTTTCTTCGAGCTGTTGTCTTTTCATGTTGTACTTTGTTCAGTTGTAGTTGTACTTTCATTTGGGTTTGTATTCTGGCACATTTAACTTTCAGCACTTCTCTTTGTACGTAGTGTTTTACTTCCGCTTGTACTCTGTGGTGTTTTGTTACTTTTATAATGGAAATGCCTTCCCAGTTATCGGGATTTAAGCCTTTGGTGCTAGTCTCCAGCCCCTGGCCTATGGAAGGCGGGATTGGGGTAGTCACGGCACGGTTCCCGAGGACGGGACATGACAAATTGGTATCAGAGGAGTTCGGTTCTACCAAAGAACTCAGGACTCTGATCTTTCTCTATGTGAAGAAATAGTGTTAAGTGTACCGAGTGTGGTCTTCAGTTCAGAGAGTCCGGTGTTGGTGCGGCGGTCGACGTATCCATACACCAGGACCCTGACTACTGATTTCCGACTTTGTACAAGAAAACACTGATTGCGTGTGTGTTTCCAAAGTATTAAAGTCAGATCAAACCAGGTCATCTCACCAGGCATAGACTTCTACCATATCGCATCTGTTCAGGATATCTCCACGCAGACATTCAGTTGGAGTTCCGAGAGAGTACTCGATGACGGCTCACCGAGCGACGAGGCTCTAGTGCAGGGCCCTTTTTACTATGTTGGCACCCTCGGGTGGTGTACCAGCAGCACCACCACCTATTGGGCAGCAGATTGCAATAGCTATACTAGAAAACTGTGCACGCTAGCAGAGCATGTTGCACGAGTTCCAGCAACAGTGGCCTCCGAGGTTACGAGGCGAGATAGATTCCCAGACAGCAGAGCAGTGGCTGGAGGTGATTGGTAGAGTTTTCCGCCTAGCTGAGACATCAGTAGAGTGTATGGTGGACTTGGCCACTATTTTTTTCCATTGAATGACCATGAGGATGGTCCGTATAGTGATGAGGCTTCGGTACATGGACCGATGCCTGAGATAGTACCTTTGGGTAGTGTGTCAACTATACATCACTACCTGTTGGTCAGCAGTAACAACCGGCGGTACCGGTAGGTGACACATGTAATCTTACTGCCTTACATGTGTTCTAACATCAGATACCCTCAAGTTCTGAGGCGAACCTGACACACAGGTGGCTGAGGACTGGCTTGAGGGGGTGGCAGAGATTTTTATAGAGCTTATACAGTTTCGGTGGGATGACGTGTTGATAGCTGAGAATTCATCGAGGCATACCAAACATACCAGGTACTCGATGGATGCGTTTCGATCAGTGCAATAGAGGTCGGACCTCTGAGAATGGTATGTTTAAGGGCTTCCGAGCCAGCACCGTTTCTCTATGCATTCCTACTTAGGCTTGGGTGATAGAAAGAACCTTTGTGGTTGAGAATTCTTTGCTGAACAAATACTGCCAGAGAATGATAGAAGTTTGGAAAGCAGGAAAATGGTGCCAGTCTCGGGGACTTGGGCATGTAAAATGTTTCAAGAAGAGGAAATGTTAAAGATAGATGAATCTGCAGAGCAGCAGACATGGAGGCAGAGCTAGGATAGAAGCTTGTGGTGGTGTACATTTCAACATGTTACCATCACCCACCTTTGTAGTCCCCACTAGACTCAGGGGGTTGGAGATCAGGGGAAGAGATTAGCTGCTTGCGGTCCTGGAGTGCGACCAAAAAGGGCTCTAAGGATGATTCGAAGTGCGGACTTTGTCTTTTACTAGCTGTCATAGCCACAGACATCGATACGAATCATCCCTTCCTTCCATGAATCTAGTCCCAGACCTAGAGTTTCTGGTTAAGCCGTTGACTTGACCCTCACTTCTGGAGATACCTTTGGGAGGAGACTCGATAGTCACACTTACGCCGAGGGTTTGATCTGACCCTTGAGGCGAGAGTCTCGGTTGGGACCACTTGGTGGTAGCGTTGAGGCCTTACGACGTTAGTTTGAGTATGGATTTGGCAGTCACTATTCATACTCAAATTTACGGTATTAGGAAAACGTCGGGATGGGTTTTCCTTGGTCGGTGAAAAGGAAACCCTTGGCAGCACAAGTTAAACTCATGAACGGGAGGGTGCGACCGATCACTCTTAAGTTGGCAAACCTTACCCTCGTGGAAACAGTCGTTTGAGTTCTAGTTCTAACAGGAATTGGAAACCTATGGAGTTCGAGGATGACGATCACGTCCTTATACGGGTCTCACCTCGACGAGGTTTACAGAGATGTGGCCAAGGCGGCAAGTTATCTCCGAGGTTCAATGGACCTTTCTAGGTCCACAGCTGGGTAGCCGAGGTGGTTTACCGCTTGACCCATTCACCTCAGTTGCACTAGGTGCACGACGTCTTCCACGTATCTCAACTGAGGAGATACGTGCTTGATCCTTCGCACATCATCGACCTCAGGGAGTTGGACGTCAATGACAGGGCATCATGCATAGAGGTTCTAGTGGGGATTGAGGATCGACGGGAGCCGGTCCTACGAGGATAGTCGATTACTCTTGTGCGTTTTCGTAGGCAGCACGGAAACCTCCAGGTGAGCACATGGGAGCGGAAGGCTCAAGATGCGTGCTCCTTACCTCTTTTGTGACCCTGGTTTGCGTTGAATCTTTACGGGGACGTAAAGCCCTGAGGTGGGAGTAATGTAAAGACCCGGAAATTTCAAGGAAAATATTTTCTTAATTTTCTTTGGAATTTTACAAGAACATAGTTTCTGAAGACGCCTGATTCCGAGGCCCGGTGTGCCTGGAATCAATTTCTGAAGTTTAGCTCGGGTACGTTCAATGAACGAATGAGCGGGAATTTCTAATTTTTGAGCCGATACTCAAAATCAAATTCTGAGGGCACCGATGGAACTGTAGTGCCGGTATTTTCTTAGGAATTCCTATTCCGGAGTTGCGTTTACACGAGGGAAGTTGTTAAAAAATTGTGAAAGTTAAAATAAAAAATTTAACTCCAATTTTTTTCCTTAAGTGTTTTTATCCATTGGATGGAAGTTGGGTAACTACCCAACTTTCCTTGGGAGGTTAAGAGGGTGGTGGGGCCCACACGAACCCCACCCCTTCATATCCTCTAACCCCCTCAACTCACCCTTAATGTTGTGAACTTAAGTTATAACTTATGACATTAATGTAGTGAGTTTAATGTGAGTTTTTGAAATTCAAGCTCTTGAATTTCAAAGGTTTATGTTGTGTTAATAAATTAAGTGTGGGCTTAATTTTTTTTTGGTTAGTTTCTTTGTTGCTTGAGAGGTTTTGGAGAATCGTTGAGAAACTTGAAGATATTCTTTGTCTTCGACGAAGAACGTGAAGAACGGTTCTTCTCTGACGAAGAACATCGACCCCACGACCTAGAAGACTCGACGTCCCGGATTCTTCCGTCTTCATCTTCCTCCACGACAAGGGAGAAGTCGCCGACCGTGGTGATCATCGCCAATGACAATGTACCTTCCTTCTTCATCATAGAAACAAGTGAGGAGACGTTGTTTCCTCCTCAGACGCACCCCTATGTCCACGGAATCTACGTCCGACGCCGCGATGCCATTCTCCGTGATACCCGACGTGCGACGTCAAATATCAAGGTAGGGAATTTAAATTGTGATTGTTGGTGAACCCTCGTTTACTCCCTTCTAAATATAAGAACGCGGTTCAACTAAATATTAAGTTGATCCGCGAGGATTATTTTTCGGGTTGGGATTATTCTTATGATTCTTTTTATTTAAGAGGTTGTAGGGGATTGTCTCTACTTTAATTTGTTCGAGATTACTCCCTTGATTTTTATTCTTCGTGAATATGTCCAACTGCTATCGTTTAATGAGAGGGGGTCGGTCCACACAAATGCGGCCGACCCACCTCCTTTTTCTATGTTGGATTTCTTTGTGGTTTGGTACGGGAAGGCGTGGTGCCGTTGCACCATGTGGAATCATGCGACAAGGAAATGCGCCGCACCGTCGCGCCGCGTCGTGAAAAAAAAACAAGTGTGTGACACCGTCGCTCCGCGTCGGAGAAACCCGAAGACATCCGCGGACGGAGTCGGGCCACGGCGAAGGGGCGCAACGCCAACGCATCGCGCCAGAGAACCACGAAGATGGCGCGTTTTGTTAATTCACGTGCGGATTGACGAGCGATGAAATAACGGGGCCGCAAAGTATTTTTGAAGCTTGCGCAGTAATGTACGAGACTCGAGATGAACACCGGCTCAGATGGTTTTGAAAACGGACCACCGGAGCAACTCTGGTGGCCCGCGGAAACACCCGGAGGCGCGGGTCGCCAGCGCAGCGCCGCCGGTGAACGGAGGCGGCGGCGCTCGAGCACGCCGCTGGAAGAATTGGCGGCGGTGGTTGCACTGCCGCCCTCAATTAACGGCGAGGGGCGGGCCGCGTGCACCCCTCGCTCCTTGACTTCGGCTCAGCCACGCCGAGTCGCGGCCGGCCGGTCGGGCCAGACCGAGCCGGCCGGGCCGGGCCGGGTCCAGTCGGGTCGGACCCGGTGTGGGCTGACCCAAGGGGGTCGGGCCGGGTCGGTCCGGGCCCAGACCCCCCGTTTTCGGACCACTTTCAGTCAAATGCTCATATCTTGGGCTACGGACCTCTGATCGATGCACCGTCAGTTGCGTAGTGATCCTTGGAACGGGACGGTTGTTTCGGTATATTACACTTAAGATTTCGGAGAACTTTGGGTTCGGCCGGGTTGGTTCGTACACGAAACCAACCGGGCCCTCAGAGCGGAAACGCTTATATCTTGACGTCCGGACGTCTGATTGACGTGTCGTCGACTTTGATGGATTCCTCTAAGTGAGACGGATCTTTTGGCTTACTCCGCTCGAGGTTTGGATTCCGTCGGAGTGCGGTCGGGTTGGTTCGCTCATGAAATCCAACCGGGCCCCTGGAACGAAAAAGCCAATAACTCACAGATCGGGCGTCCGATTGACGCGCTGTCTATCTCGTTGATTTCCACTTGTTGAGACGGAACTTTTGGCATACTTCGCCCAACTTTTGGATACAGTTGGATAGTGGCTGGGTTGGATTGTACCCGAAATCCAACCGGGCCCCTAGATTGGGAAAGCTGATATCTTTCAGACAGGACGTCCGTTTGACGAACCGTCAGCGGCGTTGATGATCACGTTGAGAAACGGTCCCTATGAGTATACCCTATGAGAGTTCGAGGTACAGTTGAGATACGGCAGGGATTGGTTCACTCACGAAACCAACCGAGCCCCTGGGACAAAAAGGCTAGTAACTCACAGACCGGGCGTCCGATTGACGAGCCGTCTGTTGAGTTGAGACCCCTATGACGAGGCGGTCCTTTGAGATACTTCTTAATGGGACTTTGAGATACTTGGAGTATCGACTTGTAGCTCGTGGAGCGGACCCTCCCAAAGACAAGCGTGCGGAGTAAGGAGACCGTGTAGCCGACTGAGACCTGACAACTACTTGACCGACTCGACTTGGAGTGAGTCGACTAGCCCAGTGGACGGAGCACTACTTTGTGAGGTGCAGACCCATGGTGGACAGAGCACTACCTGTGTGACAGTGCAGACCTATGGTAATCATCCGGAGAGTACCTCAACAGGCTACTAGGGGGTGTGCACTACTATGTTTGGGTGGAATACCCCGGCGGGAAGCACTATTGTGGTTGGGTGGCTGGCCTGTGGTACTCGACAGGAGGAGAACCTCAGCAGTCTTAGGTTAGTGAGCAGTACCGCAGAGTCATGACAGGACCATTGTACACTTCAGAGACGGAGCTCTTCAGCAGTTACGGTTTCGATAATGAAAATCCTAGTTTTAGATGAGACTTTTGACCTTGTGTTTACCTCATGATTGAGATGGGTCACTTGATAACTTAGGTATATGTATGGGCATATACCTGGGTAGTGGTTATCCATTGATTTCATAATCTTTGTGTTTCCTCAAGATTGAGATGGTTTACTTGATAACTTAGATATATGTATGGGCATATACCTAAGTAGAGGTTATCTATTGAGATCTTATTTGTGGATATCCATGTTGGTTTTAGTGAGACCTTGAGGGTCTCGGGGTCCCTACTGAGTATCGTTATACTCACCCCTGCACGGGATATGCCCGCACCTCGTTGTGTTGGTTGCAGACGACGGGCAGTGCTGACGGAGGTTGAGTGTTCGAGGACTGGACGGTGCCCGGAGGTGGACTACACGACGAGTCAGTACCCGGAGGTGGACTACATGACGAGTCCGTATCTTGAGGCGGACTTTACAATGAGACGACACTTGGAGGAGGTTGATGGGCGAGAGCATTGAGGAGGCTATCTGTACCTACCCTTCAGGTAGGATCCGTGGTGGACGATCCAGGAGCTGCGCCATCTGTACCTACCCTTTAGGTAGGATCCGTGGTGGACGATCTAGGAGTTGTGCCATCTGTACCTACCCTTCAGGTAGGATCTGAGGATGATGACCCATGAGCTGCTTCCTTTCTTCCAGCTGTTGTACTTTGTTCAGTTGTAGTTGTACTTTCATTTGGGTTTGTATTCTGGCCCATTTACCTTTCACCACTTCTCTTTTTACTTAGTGTTTTACTTCCTCTTGTTCTCTGTGGTGTTTTGTTACTTTTATAAAGGCAATGCCTTCCCAGTTATCCGGATTTACGCCTTTGGTGCTAGTCGCCAGCCCCTGGCCTATGGAAGGTGGTCTTGGGGTAGTCACGGCACGGTTCCCGAGGACGGGTCATGACATCCACAGTCCATGCGTATGACTCTAAAATATTTGCATTTCCTTACCTCCCGAAAAATGTTAAACTGCATAACCAACGGTCCATGCATATGACCTTAAACTATTCACACTTTCGTCCAGCATGACGTTAAACTGTATCGTCCTTTTTTCATCCAACATGACGTTAAACTGTGAAAAAGTCCCTAATACGTCCAACATGACGTTAAAATGTGTTCTCTTTTGTCCTTACTACGTGACATTAAACTGCATAGTTCTCTTTCGTCCAACATGATGTTAAACTATATTGTCCCCATCATCCTAACCACATGATGTTAAATTGTACAGAATGTCCTTTAATACGTCCTACATGACATTAAACTGTACTTCATCCCTGCTACATGACATTAAACTGTGTATCACCAATAGTCCTAACTGCAAGACTTTAAACTGCATAGTCCCCTTCATATGTCCTACATGACATTAAACTGTGCATCGTTAGGGTTGTTGCGAACTCTTGTTTCTCACACTGAGTATGACTCACGTGAGCTTAGAGAAAACCTCAACCATAACACTCACTCTGGGCTATTAACCACGTGTAAGTACCAACACTATTTTTTATGTCATTTTCCCCAAGAACAACTTGATCACTAATTCATTATTTAATTGAACTATGCGTACTTTGATCCTTGCGTTCTAGGATGGGTATGTAGGCAACCTCCTGAGGTTCAAACCCAAAACCAATCTATTCACATCGGTTCACCTCCATCTCGTACGATTTTGATTCATGAAACCGCCCCCAGAATCAATATTTTTACATTGGTTCACCTTCTTCATTGCTATACGACGTTAAACTATACAAAATTTCCATCTTTTATGAAAATAAACTGCAATATTCTTTGATACCCTCACCTGAGAGGGAATCATTATTTACATTGATTTTCAATCATGTTTCAAACAAAAAATTTATGTGCATACATGGAAATACCTGAACCTTTTATCTTGGGTTAAACCATCATTGCACTAAAGTCCCCCTTCACCCTTCACATGTACGAACCAAATTTGTACATAGGGTATTTATTTATAATTATATAAAAAATTATTTTTAGACATATTTATTTATTATTATAATTATCAATTAATAAATACATATTTAAATAATTTTGAAATTTTGTTAAATATATTTAAATAATAAATATATTTATTATATTTATAATTATATATAAATGATGTTAAATCAAGGAAAAAGTGGAGTGGCCTCAGGTAGTTGTGCGAAAAAATTTGGCCCATGCACGTGCGTGATTTTCGATCCACGTGCTACAACAGGGGTGTTTTTAAGCAATGCTCCATGACATTGCAGTAATGATTATGTGTTGAGATATTATTATATAAACATATTTATAATTATGCATAAATATTTTTAAATATATTTATTTATGATTATAATTATAATTATATAATTAATTAATTAATTATAAAATTACAATAAATATATTAAAATATTAAATATATTTACTATAATTGTACAAATATATATTTATATATTAATATACATATACATATATTAATATATATATATATATAATCACATAAATATATAGATATATTTATTATTATATATAAATATTTATAAAGTGAAAATAAATATATTTAAAGAGTAGATATATTTATAATTATGTACAAATATTTATAAAATAATGATAAATATATTTAAATAATAAATATATTTATTTATTTAGATATTTGTCCACGTTTTTTAGAAGTGGAAAAACTGACATTTATCAGCACTTTTTGGAAAGAACTGATAAAATACGTTCTCGTTTTTATAAAGGAAACCTAATAGATTCGCCATCTCCTCACACCATCAATCTATTGCAGAATGGATGTTCAGCCACCCTGTCATCGCTCCCCACCATCACCTTCACCTTCACTATTGTCGTCATCACTGCTCGTTGCCGTCATTGTTTCTCCTTGTCATCGCCTCCGCAAACGTCGTCGCTCCAAGCCATCATTTATCCATGTTGAACCCTCTCTATTCTTTATCAATGAATCATCGCTTCTCTATAGTATGATATTATTGATTCTCCTATTTAATCGCTTCTTCTATCTTGGTCTTTACTTCCTCCAGCCTCGATGTGTTTTGTTCAGACCAGATTCACCCCCTTAGTTTCTTCCCCATCACCGTATCCATTTCTAGACGAACCCAAGAGTAAGGGTTGGCACTTTTTCTTTTTATTTCATGGTGTCTGGGGCATTCGATTAATTTTTTTAGCTCTATTCATCCTATATTTTAATTTATTGACCGTTATTCATTAATTTGGGATAGGTTACCCCATGTGTTTTCCATTGAATTTGATAACAATGATCATTTTCATGTTTAACACCATGTTTTGTATATCAAATAATAGCATTAATTTTGTTTGTGTTATTGGAAAGGTAAATCATTTTTTATGTGATTTTCCATTTTTCACTAACCAACACAGGTTAACCATAAACTATTCACCTGATCCGGTCTGCAGCATGGCCTGAATGGCATTCCTGATACCCACAGGCTGGAAACTAGTGATGGGCATCAGAATAAAAGATGTGGGAATGATTTGGACCATAAATAAAAGACAAATAAATAAATATAAACTAAACAATGAAAAAGAAAAAAAGGAGTGGCAAGAAAATAAAACTTCACATACCTCTATGTGACCATGGGGGTCACCACCAACCTCAAACCAACGTCACACTATAGCGACTGAATCTGAGAAATAAGTAGCACCGGAAACTAAAAACAAATATAAAACTATATACGTGAGAATTAAAACACATTAGGCATTCGTAAAAAAACTATTCCCATTTTCATTTCCTTTAAACAATTAAAAATTAATTTCAAGTTTGAACAACAATATATAAATGTAAGTTTTTCACACATTTACCTTTAAATAAAATCATAGTCCATTGCACTTTTTCAACTAAAAACAAGATTTCCTTTTTAAGTGACGGACATTAGAATTTTAAAGGAGGTTATGTTCATACTTAAGAAGGGACGAAGGTAATGAAAAACATTTACAAAACTTTTTTTTAAAACACATGAAACAATTCTATCACTTTTAGCAAGAATATACACTATAAAAGGGAACATGGCCAACAAACATACAACACAAAAAATGGAAAAATATAACACGAGAGTAGCCAACCAACACTTTCATCTTAATCATATGTTGTAGATAACTAAGTTCCAGGAAACATGAGAGAACCAATTAGGTCATGAATAATCTATAACGTACTATAAATGTGACTCGTCCCGAAGGTATGCCCTACCTGATGACATTGTAATGTGAAAAAACATGATTTTCACCCTACCTGGCCTAACCGAGGGGCCCAATATTATATAAATAATAACAAAATATCCTCTTTCTATGGGCCACTATCCATTACATAATCTAAACTAGTGCAACAATTGTTCATCAAAAATTCACTCGCTATTCCAGGTTCCCATGTTCAGACTAAAAGGTAGGTGATCCAACATTGTCAACCAAGCTTCCAATAACAATCACACACACACATAGAGATATATGTATATATATGTCACACATATTAAACTCAAAAAAAATGTCACCCTCGACTCAACCCAAGGAACAAGTCCTATTATTTTCAACTATTTGATCATGATGGAGTCCTACATGACAGACCTCCCACAACATGCACATAACCAAGGAAAGGGAACCATCCAAGGAGATTTTTCCTATGAAACCATTTTTTTTAAAGTTCCAACTAGGACTCACACAACCATCACATGTGAAACCATTTTTTTAAATAACCACACTCACATTCAACCATTTCCAAATAATCAAATAAAAGCCACTTACAATTTCAAAAAAAATCAGAACCCCATTTAAGAAATATATTTGAGAAACCCACACACATTTACAACCCAAGTCATTCATTAAAAATGACAATTTAGATACAAAGGCCAACTATGAAATTTTATAAACACATGGCAGTCAAATATAAAAAAATGGTTTATTTAAATTCAAATAAAAATACGATCTTACTTTATTTCACATCAAACTTTTATTCTAAAAACCATATAACACTAACTATTATTAAATAAAGGTGAGAAAGAAAAGAAATTGTTGTATTCCTAAAATTAAAGGCAACTTCCAAGGGAACCTACCTAAAACATGCCGTTTTTTATGATGACCACTCAAACCGACCCTTAGTGCTTACACACACAAGAATTTATACACACATATATATATAAATTACTCTAGATTCATTTCACATATTCCCCTTGCTATGAGGGAATATATATATATATATTCATTACTCTATGCATGTTAATGTAGGAATTATTGACACCTGTAGCTCAAAACCAGTGTTGCGAGGTCCCACACACTCTATAAACATTACCGACAACTCAAAAATCACAAAAACCCTAAAATACAATTAATAAAAAGGAACCAAGATATGATTCAAAAACCCAATGAAACATTTAAGAATAAAATGTTACTAGAAAACAATATTTTGTAAAGTACCGTCTTCATTTGAATTCTAATCCATATGTGCACTCTGTGCACCCATGCATGTACTGAAATCCAATGGTACTTTCCAAAAATCATTGAAAATACCCAAAACCAATTTTAAGGGAACACCATATGTTTTCTAACCCTAAAAAACAAGCCATGTGTAGGAATCATTTTTTGAGAAATTACCAATTCACACACACAACACCAACTTAAAATCCAATAATATTATCGTAACACAAACAAGGACAAATACTTCTCAAATCACCCAATTTTATTTTAGAAGACCACATGGAATTTAATCAAACTCATTTACCACATATTTACATATAAATAAACTATAAATCATCTCAAGACCTATTTTTAACAAATTATAATAATTTAAAAACATTATAATAATAATACTACGTATATTATGATTCTATGTATCATATTTAAAAAATTCATTGAAGCATTCAATCATTAAGGGTTTACATAAGAAAGGAAAAAATGAATTTCCTACCTCAAAGGTGTGTGAATGCAATGGTGCTTTAGCAGAAGGGAGAACTGAGCCTCGTGAACCCTTTTCACACCATAGATTCAAGGGAAACACAACCCTAACATAAACCCCAACCATTAGGATTTGAACAAACCCTATTCACCGAAAGAAATCAAAATAAAACATCAAAGAAGACTCATTGGGGGGAGTCGTCATCAGGGGAGGAGTGCGATGTTGACAGGGTCGCGTGCCGGAGAGGGGATCAGCACTGGCGGGGTCGCACACCAATGAGGAGACTGACAGAGAAGGGGAAGCTGGAGAGGGTTCTAGTGAGGGATGGGAATGTTCCATAGTGGAGGCCACCAGTGAGAGAGGGTGGCTGAAGGTGGTGCGCATAGGGAGAGGAGGGTGACATGCAAGGAGCATAGGGAAGGGGGTCACGCTATGTATAAGAGAAGGGGAAGGGGAATGTTAGGTTTTCCCAATTAAATAATAATAATAAAATAAATAATAATAAATTTAATAATAATAATAATAATAATCTTAAGGACATGATCCTAATAGCATAATAATCATAATAATAAGTTTAATAACAATTATATTAATAACTAAATAATAATAACAAGAAGCTTAATAACAATATTCTTAATAACATAATCATAATCATAATCATCATCATCATAATAATAATATGAACATTATTATTAATATTAAACATTATTTTAATTTATTGTTTTATTATTGTTTTATTTTATTTCTCGTTTTATTTTATTTTCTTATAATAAGATTATTAATAACAATTTTAATAATAATATTTACAATAAAAGTAATAATTTCAATTATTATAATATTATTATCCACGAAAATAACAATAATATTATTATAGTTAAAATATTTCTTTATTTTATTTAAATTTATTTGAAAACTAGGAAATCACACGGTCACCCTGCACGGCTCAATCGACCGTGCACAAACCATGTGGTAGATTCTGTCCATTCCAGAAGAATCTGTACGGGTATCTAAGCTGACCTTACAGTTTTCACTAACTGTGCGATGCCCATGCACTAGCCTAAAACCCACCAAAATTTCTAAACATCTAAAATTTAAACTGAGCCCCAAACCCTAACACTGACCAAAATGAATGAGACTAAGGAAAGGATAAAAAGGGAAGTATTTGAGGGCAGGGTGTGACAATTATCCCCACCACAGACACATTCGACCCCCAAAATGTCATTAAGACCAAAGATAACCAATACTCAAATGCATGCCTAGTCAATTATGAGAGAATCTAAGAACTCACTCCATAATTCGTACATGAAAAATTCAGAGGAAACAATAGTATAATATAACATGATAATATGAGGAGGTTCTCCCCACCATGAGGACTCAATTAGTAGGAAAATTAAAGCCCAAATAAACCACCCTGGGGAGGGGGCTGATGTGGGTACTCCCAACCAAAACATAACTGACTTCTCCACCTAAGTTGAACAACACCACTAAGACTTAAATGGAAGACCCCACTACAAGAAACTAGACATACCATGAAACTAATAACTAACAACACTTCTCCATACAATCCTAAAAACACCCTCACCATAACCCGAAACTAGGGAATTCCCAGCGTGAACTAATCCAAACCCCTTAGAAAAAACGAAATAACACCACCAAAAACCCAAAACCAACCAACATAAGGGTTAACACACTCAAAAAAACAAGCTATTAAAAAGGTGACATTCAAACTGGAATGATAGTTAGAATTACAATAGAAAATTTCCATCACACTACCAAAAATTGAAGATGAACTTATAATAGTATTAATTACAAAAACAAGGAAACTTCAACTGTTCCAATCCCAACACGAAACAAAAAACCAGACTGAGGTTTTCACACACACCCGGCGACTCCTAACTGTGTGTGAGCATCACCTCAAGACCTATAGTTGGGGCTCTGATGGTTGTAGCATCTCCGACCTCATAGACAGGCACTAGAATCCTTCATTCAAAATGTCCTCTTTAGGAGACACTTCAAGCAACACCTCTTCAGATGACACAAATGACCATGATAGTGGATGGTATTTGGAGGGATGAAACAAGATGGCTTAGAATGACTAGACCAGCCATACTTATGGAACACCAAAAGGTGGTCTGGTGAACTAGAATCCAGGACCAGTGAGGATGACTCCTTAAAGGAAGGATCTTCTGGCATGCACTTCTCATTAGATAGGGAACCTTCATAAGAAGTAGAAGACATCAGATTCTTAACTGCTTGCTCTATAGAAACCAACTCATCTAGTAATGCTTAAAGAAAGGTACTTATAATAGAGGACCCACTCTTTGATTTCTAAACAAAGACACCAATGGAAAGATAAATTTTCATTATATCCTGCTAAACCATCTCTAAAGGAAAAGGATGAAAACTCCTTGAAACAATCAATGTAGGACTTCACCATCCATTGTCCTTGTTGGATTCATGATCTCTTACCATTTCTTCATCTTAAAATATTCTGGTATAAACCATTATATGAAGATATACATAAAGGTTTTCCAAGTCAACCCAACTCGCAAGGATGGTAGGGAGAACACTCCCATTTGTCTGAAGATGGCCCTTCAAATAGATTCAGGACAACACAATCCAAAACCACCTCAGGATTTCCAAACACCCTGAAGACACTCTCGACCTCTTTATTCCACACAACTTCCCCCATCAAACCTCTAGAACCATAAAAGATAGAAAAAATTCAAGAAAATTAAGAATTTGGGCCTGGATGATTAGATATTTGAGGGACCTTTCTGAGATTCATTTTTTGAATAACACAAGAAGAACAAAACCAAAAAAACTGACATCAAATCAAAGAACAATCAGAAAGAAACATCCTGAGCCAAACCAATATTCTCCCAAACTGAAAACACACCAACACAGCCAAAAATCACTCTTTCAAAAATCCAATTTAAATTTTAATTTTCAACACCTCTTTAATTCAAAACCACTTTCTAAACACAAAACTACTTTTTAAAAAACCATACCCCTATTCTAAAACAAAAACCATGTTTCTAAAACAATTTCCCCTCTTCAAAATTCAATTTTGAAAACAAGGCTAAGCCCTTAATCTCAAACACACACTTGTGGCACCTTATGAACCATCACATGTGTTTCCATCCTATTCTACTTACATCATCCAAGAATGAGTTCCCCAATGCACTTTTCATACATATCCTACACACATAGGTCCTTCAATAGAGAGTGCCAAAGGAAACCTATCTCTTTTTCTCACCAAATTTAAGTGTGAAACAATGTTTTAAACCCAAAAAAATTCATTGAAACCCCATTTTACCAATTTCAAACCCATAAAGAAGAATCCATTTTCCATTTCAAAAAATGATTTAATTTTAAAATCCACCTGATCAATTTTCAACCAATTGAAAGAAAGAATATTCATTCCAAAACTATTTCTATTTTCAGAATACACTCACACAATCCAGAACCAAATTGAACAAAAAATATAATGAACCACTAGGATGAGGAACTATCAGTTATAATTAACCTAAAGACATGGTAGTGAGCCATTCCCAAGTAAGAATCCACAATTATGAGGAAAATAAAATGTGTACTTTGACTCTACATGGGTTACTACTCCTTTTGAAATATTTATGTAACACTGTCTTTCCTATGTTTTCATCCCTCAATCCAAAAAAAACAAGACAGGATAAGGACTCAATTCCTAAACTACTCCTGGTAACTCAGGTCTTGTCACGATTGGTGGTGATTAGGCACTAGATCATGACCTACCTCATGATCCCTGATAATCCAAATCTCCAAATACTAGACACCAAAATAACAAGGGCCAACTCTAATACATTTTTTTAATAAACCTTCATGGGTAAACCCTGAACCGATCACCTGAGCCGGTCTGCAACATGGCCCAAAGGGCATTCTTGATACCGATTGTCTAACAAATAGTATCAAAAATTAGAATGAAATGGGTGGGAAGTATTTGGCCCATAAATAAAATATAAATAAATAAATATAAACAAAAAATGGAAATCAAAACTAGAAAATAAAAAAAAATAAAGGTGCACATACCTCTATGTGACCCTCGGGTCAACACTAACCTCTTACCAACGTCGCACTAAGATGACCAAATCTGAGGAAGAAGAAGCACCTGAAGCTAAAATCAAAGATAAAACTATAGGTGTTTGTTTTAAAACTCAGTAGGAACTCCCAAAAAAATATATTCCCATTTTCATTTCCATTAAACAAAGAAACATTAATTTTAGGTTTGAACTACAATATATAAAAGTATTTTTTTACACATTTTCCCTTCAAATCAAATCATGGTCCATTCCCCATTTTCAACTAACAACCAGATTTCCTTTTTTAAGTGGAAGACATTAAAATTTTAAAGGAGGTGATTTTCATACTTAAAAATGGAAGGAGTGAATTTAAAACATTTTCCAATCCTTTTCTTTAACACATAAAACCATTCTACCACTTTTAGCAAGAAGATACACTATATAAGGGATCATGATTAGAAAACATACAACATGGGATATAGGAAAATATCACACAATGGTATCCAACAAGAACCTTCATCTCAATCATCCACAATAGATAACTAAGTTTCAAACAACATGGGAGGACCTAGAATTTCGTGAATAATCCATAACGTACTATACATGTGACTCATCTTGAAAACATTACCTACAAGATGACATCATAACACAAAAACACTTGATCACCACCCTACCTAGACAAAACAAGGATCCCAATGCCATAGAAATAATAAAAAAATATTCCCCAATAGCTAGTGTTTAATATAAACAAGTTCAATAATCTTTCACCTAAAATTTTCTTGAAACATGTTGGAGTCGGTACCCTAGAACCATATTCTTCTGTACTTTATGAAAAACATGTATTCATTGGATGGAAATTAATTAACTCTTTATCACATCATGATTGTTATTATGCATGACATTGAATGTGATAATGTCCTAAGATTATCTTTCTCACTAAAAGGTCATAGCGGATCCCTGCTATGATGAGAACCCAGAAGTGCCATGACACTATTATTTAATATATGTTCTATAGACAGATGATATAATTTTAAGTGGATATAATGATATATGCTATCAGGGGTGGGGACTCATAGGACTTTGAGGCACCTTCTCATGGTTTACGCCCATGGCAATGTCCTGGAGGATATTATGAGAATAAGACCTACCAGTAAGAAATCCACATTTATTAGTGTCATTGGATGTTCCTATCTAGAGACTTTTGTATTGGTCCTTAGACTTTAATATTATTATTAATGAGTATTATGAATTTCACACTTATATTTATTGGAAAAAATAGTGATGACTTATGTTCATGGTGAGGTAGAATATGTTGGGTGCATCACGAATAATACTGCATTAATGAATAGTGTGAGAAATTATTTATCCCTTCTATTCCATAACTGAAGTTGATATATTAGGCCCTTTTATATAAATTATATAGCCTAAATAAAACCATTTCCATGGTTTTATATAGACATTTTTAACTTCTGGGAAGTCAAATAATGAGAAATCGAGCACATGGGTTCATGGAACTTTCATGCAACACGCATTACTGGAGATATCAAGATTGTGGGCTTATATTACAAGGTAAGCATGCGTATGAGTTGACCTGTCATTAAGGAATTAACTTCTTTCTCTATGGGTTCCTTGGTATATTTCTAGATGTTATCCTTGGACATTTGTTAGGTTCACCTAATGCCACTGAGAAAGAGTCCTAGAGGGTCACACACTAAGTGTTTCTGGTATATTCATTAAATAATAAATTATTAACAAGTTGAATAAAGATTATTCCTAGTTGTGGTTTAATAATTACTCATTGATGTCTAATAACATTTTTTTTCAACACTAGTTATTTGAGATAATATAGTGTGAGTGGAATTGTTATGATATATTTATTTTTTATTTAGTTAATATAATATTTATATATTTATTGGCGAATATTATAGTGATAGTTATTTAATAAATAAATAGTCATTATTCGTGGTTTGATAAATATAGTGGAGGATTGGAAGACCTAGTTAATGGTCTAGTGAGAAATAATTATAATGAATATTATTTGATTGAATAATATTGAATTGTATCTCGTATGATAAGTGCTTGTCAAGAAATAACAATGTTGTTGTTATTATTTGACATGGGGGTTTTCCTAGGATTAATAAAAAATCAAGGCACATGTGAAAATTATTTATTATTAGCCTAGTGAATTAAATACCTGATTATATTTTTATATTATAAGACAAGCTCTATACAAGTGATGCCTAAGTGTTTGTGCCCAATGAATTGGAGAAAATATCTCAATCCTAGAGAGTTTTTTCTTCTCCTAGAACTATCTCAAGAATAAGAGTGAACCTCCTCCACCATATCAAGGAGAACACTTTGGAAGTGGTTCTCAAGGTGATCAAATGTGGACATAGCATGAGAAAGGATTTTCAATGCTAGGACCTGCAGTCTCCTTCAGTGGCGTCCGAAGATACATGGAATGTGTGTGGATCACCGCAAGAGGGATCCTACACTTGGGTTCAACAATGAAACGATGGTACGCCTGAAGATCTGTGGCTGAATGCATCATCAAGAAAATAATGAATCAACTTAGAGTTAATTATTTAATTTAAATTAATTAATTATTATTAAAATATGTTTATTATCTCTCTTGGATCTGGGTTTTTATTCCTTTTTCTAAATCCTTGATTTAATTTCATGTATACAATAATTCATCGTTGTATTGATCCCAGATTATTCATTGAATATGGAAAAAATTAAATTTTTCCATTGTCCCTTCTACACTTCTGCAGCACCTGGAACCTACAAGTGGTATCAAAGGGGGAAAATTATTGTTTATAATTATTTTAATAATTTTTTGATGATTTATAATTTATTAATTTAGTTTTTCAAATCGTGTTTAATCGTTCATTAAATATGAATTAAGTGATCTATTTCTTCCACTCTTTTTTATCATATATTCAACTGAAATGATTAATTTTATAATTTAGATCATATCGAGGTCCTCATATAGTGGTGAAATTGGTTCTTTCTAGGTAACACAATAGTACAATCCATGTAGTCTGATCTATATGCCATGTAGTTGTGTACAGTGCATCAGGAGTAGTTCAGAAATTACTCAAGTTGTGTGCATTTATGACACGTGGTGTAGTTAATTCTTACACTGCATGTTGACCAGGATAGACTCAGGCACGGTCATATGGCTTTCATGTCGTGTGGCCCACTAGACACAACATGTAGTCCCTTTCAGGTTAGGGTTGGGATGTGTATCCCATACAGGGCTTAGCCGACCGGTGGTCCTGTAACGTAGGGTCAACACGGCATGTGGCCCACTGGACATGTCATGTACTCCAAGACATCCAAAGTATACCTCACACGTCGAGTCCCTAGGCATGTACTTGAGATACTCATTGAAGAATTTTCATTCCATGTAGAGTGGATCTACAAACCATGTATTGTTTCTAGTTATACAGATTTAAAATTTATTATATTATGTAACCCATGAGGCATGTACATGCTTGTGGTCATAAATATGGGACACACCATGTGATGGAATTTAATATATGTGTGTGTGTGTGTTTTATTAACATCTATGTAATAATAAAAATATTCACATCATGTTTGAGTTGTATTACATTTATTATTCTATGTGCATGTCAAATGTCATAGAGAGTAAAGTTTATACAAGTATAATACATGTTGGGTAGTTTTAGATGGGTATTCATCAGGTTACCTCCAAGGTATAAGTTATGTATATATTTAATTTTAAATTAATTTATTAATTTCCTTAAAATTATAATGGATGTGAATCTCAAGGAAATTCAAAAAAAGGTTTAGGATAAAAGTAATGATTAATTAAAGATAATAATGAATATATTTCATCATGATTTATATTAAATAAGAATGATTAAATAATTTAATTATAGTTTTATTAAATGCGTAATTTGAGGCATGCATGTGGATGATCATGATCTTGACCAGACCTTTGTATGTGATTGGTTTCCCTTTTAATTTATTTCTAAATTATATTTTTCGCATGCATTCCTTCTCTCCTCATTAATATGTAGGTCATGTGTTCCCATGGTTTCTTTTATATTAAACTCATTTTATACCTCACCTTCGTGTGAGTAAAAACATATGTAATGGATAGATATCCCAAGATAGTGGAGGCGGTTCATGTTAGGAGATGAGGAGAAACCAATCCAAAGAGATACAAAGTGGGATAGGTGTAAAGCTGTAAACACCAACCTAATTAGTTCAAGGTGTTTCTCCCCTAGGTCAGTGGTTAGTTTATCAATTTCTGGATAAACTGAACATTAGAACAAGCTCATTATCATACCCTTTATTTTATTTATGTTAGTTGTATGGTTATTCATTATGGATGTTTTGTCATGATCACATAATTAGTGAATTAACAAGCATGGAATATGGAACTAAAATAAACTAGATTATGCATAAATATTATCTACTACATGGTTAATTGCTTAAGATTATCCCACTTAATATTAAAAAGATTGTTAAAAGATAATAAATTTAAATTTATGCATAATAGATAAAATCCCTCAAAAAACTATTAATTTGGTATAGCCTTCCATTACTTCGGTTAGAATCAAACCATAGTTCAAAGTGCTTGACCAGCCAATATTGGGGTGCTTTCAATTATCAGGGAATTCTAATTTGAATATTTTGGTTGACTTGACTTAGTTTACATCAAGGGTTGACTGAAAAAGTAGTACTTGGTTTAACTTGGAGTCAAAGGATGAGGAAATCTAAATTAATGATTTCAGGAATGGGGAGTCCACTCAATGAATCAAGGAAATATGAGTTAATGCAGTTTGAATTTAGAATACCTACCTAAAACCTTTCAAATTTCTTGGAAATCCAATTTTGGGGTAATGATAAGGGGAATATGGATCCTTTCAACATGAATATCCAAGCAACTGGATATCCTGAAGCCAATGGTGAGGGGTATTGGGTTTCGATAAAATAGTGGGTGACTAATGAATATTTATTTATTTATTTGAGTTAATTTTATTAGATAAAGTACTAAAACTCTATTAATCTTATTTTTAGAAACAACATAAAAAATGAAATCAAAAATATTGTTGTGATAAATACTGAGGAAGAAAACTCGTCTCACCAAAACTAATTTCTAGGAGTGGAAAAGGAGCCTTCGGGTCATCCTTCACCATGAAAGGAAACTATATGTGCTGGATGAACCTTTACGAGTTGCACCTGGAAATGAGGCGAGTGATGAGGAGATCTCTATGTACGATAAACATCTAAATGATGATATGGGTGTTCATCACCTCATTCTATCATACGTGACCAATGATCTCTTGAAGAAACATGAGGAAATGGAATCTTATAGCATGATTTATCAGCTTTGGGATCTCTTTCAACAGAAGGTGAGACAATAGAGGTATGAGATCTCCAATGCATTTTTCTCCACTAATCTTGGAGATTCTATTCCCTTTGGGCCTCATGTAGTCATGTTTATTGGCTACATTGAGTATCTAGAAATATTAGGGATTAAATTTCTAAATGAGATGCGTACATATCCCATAATATCATCACTACCAATGGCCTTCTCTAGTATTATTTTGAATTATAATATAAGAAATAGTTAGAAGAGCATATCAAAACTTCTAACCTTGATTCTCCAAGTTGATAAGAACATGGGGTTTGATAAAAATGAAATCCTTATGGTGAATAAGAATTTAAGGGACTAGGAAAAGGGGCCGAAGACTTATAAAAATTCTAAATATCCCGAGCACAATCTGACCAAGAAGAAGAATATCCAAAGGCAGGGCAAGGAAAACAAGTCAGTATTCTTTTCATGTGGTAAGTCAGGAACTAGAAGAGGAACTGGATCCAGAGGAAAGGGGAAGCCAAAGCTGCATTCGTTATCAAGTGCAATCTTTACATTTCTACACATTGGGTATTAGATACATCTTTTGGTTGTCACATCTATATTTAAATGTAGGAACCAAGTAGATTCTGGAAAATTTCTAGAGGATAGGTGGATCTACGACAAACCAATAGTGTGTGTTTGGATAATCTTTCCATTAGTGACTACCACCTCACATTGCCAATGATAAAGATTTTGGTTTTACGTGGCTATTATTATGTACCTATTGTTACCAAAAACATAATTTCTATATTAATTTTGGATACATATGGGTTTATTTTCATGTTCTTAAATAAAATTTGTTACATTTATAAGGATGACATATGGTATGGTATGGAGCATTTAAATAACGTTTTGTATGTATTAAATTACAAAAACCAAGTTTTGAAAATTGATAATGAATCAAGTTCACATAACACATAAAACACACAATTGTGGCATCACTATATCAGTCATGTAAATGAGAAGCATTTGAAAAGGCATTGTCAAGATGTTTATTTAGACTCTTATGAGATAAAACCACTTAATAGATGTCATTCTTGTTTACAAGGGAAAATGACCAAACCATCATTTGGTGGATAGGGTGAAAGGGCCACAGAGCTTCTAGGATTAGTAAACACTGATGTTTTTGGACCATTTCCAAAAGAAGCTAGAGGTGGATATTATTACTTCATAACTTTTACTTATGACTTGAGTATATATGGCTATATTTACATAATGAGAAATAAGTTCGGGTCCTTTGGGAAATTCATGGAATTCAATAATGAAGTAGAGAATCAACTTGGTATGAATATAAAGAAACTTCAATCAGATCAGGTTAAAGAAGATATTAACCAAGTGTTCATTGAATTTTTATGGGAGTTTTGATATAAAATCTAAAGTCACTCCACCTTATACAACACAATATAATGTTGTTGGTGAAAGGATGATCCATACCTTGTTATACATGGTAAGTTCGATGGAGAGTCATGAATATCTTCTGTTATCCTTTTGGGGATATTCATAAACTTCTTCATACACATTAAACCAAGTACCGACTTAAGAGGAAAATGGAATTTAATTTGATATATGGAGTGTAAAGAAACCCATTTTATCATATACATGTGTATGGGGGTGAGAGGCATTTGTTAAGGATTTGTCAGGAAACAAACTAGAACCCTGGGGCATAAGGTGTATCTTCATAGGGTATCCCAATGAAACAGAGGGATACTACCTATAAAACCCCTCATACAAGAAAGTTAAGGTTTCCAGAAAAGTCATATTTCGTGAGAGGGAGAACATACAAAAAAATTATAGTGGGAGAAATATTTATTTCGATGAATTTTATGCTCAAGATACACATGAGTGGGTATTGGAACAATTTCAATATGTCCCATTATAAAAATTGGTTCATAAAACACAAGTACTGCATATGAGTGTATGAGAGGTAAGGGAACCAAAGAGATATGGTTTTCTAGTCACCAAGGATGGTGACTCATTATTGTTGGACAATGATGAACCTCTCTCCTACAAGGAGGTAGTAGAGAGATCAAAAGCTATAATATGGATAGATGCTATGAATTTTGAGATGGATTCCATGTATTAGTACCATGTTTGGGTTTTGGTCGATGTGCCAGTTGATGTAAATCCAACTGAGTGTAAATGGGTATTCATGAAGAAACTTGACATAGAAGGTAAAGTAAGTACCTATAAAGTAAGGCTACTCGATAAAGGTTTTAAAAAACATCATGGAATTGACTAAGATGAAACATTTTCACTAGTTTCCTAGTTTAAATATATAATAATCATACTTTCCATAACAGCTTACCATGACTATGATATTTCTAGATGGATTTCAAAATTTCATTCCTTAATAGGAACATTTAGGAAGGTGTCTATATGACACAACGAGAAGGGTTAATGATACCAGGTGATGTCAAAAGGGTTTTCAAGTTACAGAGGTCCATTTATGGATTTAAGAAAGCATCCGGTCATGGAATATTCTATTCGATGAAGCCATAATAGAATTTTGTTTCATTATGAAATATTTTGCTCCATGTGTTTACAGAAGGTTTAATGGGAATTCAGTAATTATCCATGTAGTATATGCTGATGACATATTACTTATTATAAATGACATACTTGTCTTATAAACTATTAAGTACTAGTTGAACAAGTGCTTCTCCATGAAAGACTTGGTTGAAGCATCCTACATTATAAGGATCAAAATCCTTCATGATAAAACCAAGAGGTTGCTTGGACTAATACAAAGTATGTATAGACTAGATAATAAATAGATTTACTATGTAAAAATCCAATAGGGGGTTGGTTCCAGTGTCACATGGATTACATTTTTCTTATAAAATGTGTCCCCAAACACAAAAATATATTGATAGAATGAGTAAGATCCCATATGATTCAATGATTGGATATATCATGTATGTCATGTTATAGGCTAGACTTGATGTTTCTTATGCACTGAGCATGGTAGGTAGATAACAATCAAATCCAGGATAATATAATTGTAATGTTGTTAAAAATATCCTTAAGTATATGAGAAGAACTAAGGATATGTTCCTGGAGTATGGTGAAGATGAGGATCTTGTCATCATAGGGTATAGTGATGCTGGTTTTCAAATAGATCAGAATGATATAAATTCATGATCAGGATAAGTTTTCTATATCAACGGAGGATCTATGAGATGTATGAGTTCAAATCATCTAGTTTTCATTGGTTCTATAAGGGAGTCATAATATATAGTTTCTTCTGATGCAGTGAAGGAATCCCTCAAGATTCAAAACCTTTTTTAGGAGCTTGATGTGGTACCTTGTATTAAATACCCTATCACATTGTATAGTGATAATACTCTAGTGGTGGCTCTTGTAAAATATCCAAGGTCACATCAATGGACAAAGAACATACTCCAAAAGTAACACTTAATGAGGGATTTTTATCAAAGGGGTGAAGTTGCAGTGAGTAGAGTATCCACAGAAGATAACATGGAGAGCCCCTTGACTAATGGCCTATCTTGGAAGAAGCATTAGTATCATGTGAGAGATAAAAAACTGAAGTATGTCAGTAATTGGCTCTAGTGAAAGTGGGATTCTGTTGGAGTTAGTTTCATAGAACCAACTTCTATTTTAATTTATGATAAAAATGTATTTATTGGATTAATATTAATTAACTTCTTATCACATCATGATTTTTCTTCAGTATGAAATTGTATATGATAATGTCCTAAGAGTAGTTGTTTCACTAAAAGGTCATAACAGATCCCTACTATGATGAGAACCCGAAAGTTCCATGACACAATTCTTGAATATATATTCTATAGTCGAATGATAACATTATAAGGGACACAAATGAAACATGATATCAGGGGTGGAGACTCATGGGCCTTTGAGGCATCTTATCATGGTGTACGCCTTGGTAATGTCTAGGAGGATATTATCATAATGAGACCCACCAATAGAAAATCCACATTTATAAGTGTCATTGGATGTTTCTATCTATAGATTTGTGTATTGTTCCTTAGACATTAAGATTATTATTAATGGGTGTTATGACTTTCGCACTTTTATGTATTGGAGAAAACCATGATAACATATGTTCACAGTGAGGTATGATATGTTTGGTGTGTCACGAGTAATAATGTATTAATGAATAATGCAAGAAAATGTTTTTCTCTTCTATTCCTTAATGGAAGTTGAAATCTCAGGACCTTTGAAGGAAATTATATTGCCTAAATAAATCCATGACTATGGTGTTCTATAAGAAAGTTCAACTTTCAATAATTCATTGAATTAGAAATAGAGCACATGGCTTGATCGCACTTGCATGCAACCCACTTGATTGGAGATATCGAGAAAATAGGATTATATTACATAGTAATAATTTGTATGAGATGACGTTTCATTACAGTATTAACTTCTTTATCTATGGTTGCCTTGGTGTGTTGCAAGATTCTATCCTTGGACTTCAGGTAGGTTCACTTAATGCCATTTAAAAAGAGGCCTAGAGGGTCACACACTATGTGTATCCGGTATCTCAGTTAAATAATATATTATTTAATAAGTTGAATAAATATTATTCTCAGTTTTGGTTTAACAATTATTCATGGATATCTGATCACATTTATTTCAATACTATTTATTTGAGAGAATATATTGTGGGTGAAATAATAAATATTTATTTATTTTCTATTTATTGAATATAATATTTATATATTTATTGGTGAATAATGTAGTGATATTTAATTAATATATAACCAGTCATTATTCAAGGTATAATAAATATGGTGGCAGATTGGCCGACCGAATTAATGTTCCAGTGAGAAATAATAATATTGAATATTATTTTATTAAATAATATTTAATTGCAACTCGCAATATAAGCACATGTCATCAAATAATAATGTTTCTATTATTATTTGACATGCAGGTTTTACTAGGATTAATAAAATTATTAAGGTCCCTGTGAAAATTATTTATTATTACCTTAGTGAATTAAATATCAGGTTATATTATTCTTTTATTAGAGAAGCGCTAGCTATGAGACACCTAAGGGGTTATGCACAAAAAATTGGATAAAAGATCTCAAACCTAGAGAGTTATTTCTTCTCTAAGAAATATATCAATAACAAGAGTGATAATCATCCAACAGATCAAGGAGAATGCATTGGAAGTGGTTCTCAAGGTGATCAAAGGTGGGCATCTCAAGCGCAAGGATATTCGATGCTAGAACTTGGAGACTCCTTCAGCAATGTTTAAAAATACATGGAACATGTGTGGATCACTACTAGAGGAATCCTACTGTAGGATTATACAATGCAATGATGATACACCTGCAGATCTATGGATGAGTTCCACAATGAAGAATGAATCACATTGTTGGTAATTATTTAATTAAATTAAATTAATTATAAACAAAATATGTTAATCCACTCACTTGGTTTCATGTTTCATTTCCTTTTTCTAAATCCTTGATTCAATCCCGTTGATACTGGATCTCATCGTCATATTGATCCCATATTTTTTATTGAATATGGAAAAAATTATATTTGGGAACACTACAACCAAAATAGTCTTTTTCGATGGTTTTTTAGCGATGGTTTACTAAACCGCCACTAGTTTTTTTATAAAATATTTAACCGAAATTTTTAATAAACTACTGCTAAAATATATTTTTTTCAACCCCAACACGTCTCCCCCCCGACCCCCATGAGACCACCCTTCTCCCCCCGACCCCAAGAAGACCCCCTTGCGACCCCCCTTCTTCCCCCGGTGACCCCCGCTAGACCCCCTTCTCCCCCCCAGCGACCCCCAAATCCCTATGCCTCCCCTCATCACACCTTGCCGCCTCATCGCCCCTCAACGCAAATCACTACCTATCATCGCCGACCCCCCAAATCCCAAGCTCGCCTACCTGCTACAGGTCTTAACCTGTCGTGTCGTTCTATACTTCTCATCACCCCTCAGTATCATCCTTATTCTTCTTATTCGATCCTCTTTTTTCTAGTAATAACAATATCACCTAGAGGCCATACACACACACATGCACATGATATTTTCATCAGTAGGAAGTGTATGATTATAAATCATCCACACCATCAAATTGAATTTTGAGAAAATATCCTTTCACTATAGGAGTTCCCCCAAAACATCTAGTTCATTAGATACCATTCTTTTAATTATGTTCTTGATCTATAATCTCTATTTGATGATAGTAATTATACAACATTTTTTGTAAGATCAATTAATAAATATTTATTCTTTTTAAAGAGATTTAATTTTTTGAAAATCCTAAAGAATATTATTGTTTTCACAACTTTATAACCCAATTTTTTCTATAATTTTTTATACTTTGATTAATTTAAAAATATATTTTTGATATAATGAATATTTCATTGTAACTTCATCACATTATATTGATCATTCTTTTTGAAAATTAAGTTTTTTTAATTGCGAGTTTTTACTTATAATTGAGGGATTGATTATACTTATTTTTATGATATTTCAATATTAAATTCAGTTCGGAAAAACCTTCATCATGTTTTCAAAAAGAATATTTTAGATCATTATAGCATTGGTGATTGGATAAAGAATAATACGTAGAGGAGGATTTTTTAGTGGAAGATGAATAAGAGTTAGATTTTATATCATGACTAACCTCTATTTTATTCATGAGATACTAGGAACATTTTTTCATTGATTCCCTTTAGAGGAGGGTTTCATTTCTCACACACTAAGTTGAAACATGGAAGGTTTCCTTGATTTTTTTTATTCTTCCCCTTGTTCCTTTTGTTAGTTTTATAGAATTATGAACTTATGTGTTCCTTTTTTCATGAGAATAACATCACTTGTTGTTCTGTATCATTATCCACCTTATTTTAACAATTTTATGATTTATTTATTTTTGAAGAATATGTTCATATTATTTGATTGATGAGCCATTTCATCATCATTATAGGTTTCATAATTAATTTCTTTAAATGAAAACATTATTTTATTATGGGATTATTTGGATTTTTTTAGCATGTAACTTCATTGTGATCTCATTGTTCAGGATAGATCTATATAGATCCTCAAATGACATGTTTTTATTTCATTTTCCGATTTGACTATTACATATTTAGGTTTCATATTTGTTTTTAAAACCCAAAATATTTTGATCACTAGATATTATATAGTATGAGTATAATTAAGAGACATTCAATTGTTTCATATGTCAGTAAATTATTTAAATGGTTAGTTTTAATGAATTGTTTAAAATGGGATTTCAACAAGGATTAAAGTGACTTAGAATTCTGATTATTTTAATAAGTCTCATTTCTAACTTTCATAATGAACTACTTATAATATATTTAATACCCTCAATGATTCTCCCTTCTCTTTAGATGCATTTTATGAAATGGATGATATTTTTGGTTTTTTTTATTTCAAGGGTGTTGGAGGTGAAGTTATATTTATATTATGTTGTTTAATTAATCATGTAACTTGTTTGATTACTTGTCTCCAGTTATTTCTATCATGGGTACACTAGGCACTGAGAGAGAGGTCTATATTTATGTTACACTAGATACTCACACACTATTGGTGTCCCCTAGTTGTGTTGTATTCCATGGATAGTGGGGAGTTCCCCCTATGATTCTAGGTGAAGGATACTCAAGTGACTTGTGTTGTTTGGATGAAACATATGTCAATGGTAGGTATCTTGTATTGGTAAGGTCTAGGACTATCTTACTTTATGAAATTTTTTCCCATAAAACTATATGGATTCCATTTGTGGACACTCATTCATTGTGTCCCCTAGTTTGATTAATTTGGTGGGAACCATGAATTTTTCTCCTTGTTTACTCATATCTCGTTTTTGATGTGGTGACTTGGTGTTTTATTTTTACAGTTTATGAGAATGGGATTGTTTCATTAAATTGTTTTTGAATTGTTTTGAAAAGGGTGTTTCTAAAGTATTTTTAAAATTGAAACTTTAATGGGTGCTTTTAAAGAATGTAAGGGTTTTAAAATAATATTTTTAATATGATAATTTTCATTTAAAGAAGAAGAAAATAGAATTTTATAAAATGGATGTTAAGCTGATATTTGGGTTTTCATGTGATTATCAATAAAAATATATTTTCTAACTATATTTAAAATTATCATAAATGAGATTTGTTTTGAAAATACTTTTAAAAAATGCTTGTTTAGATCCTACTAGGATTAGTTTTTCTCACACCATATATACACCATTAGATATATAAAAATATTATGGTTTTCTTTTTTAGGTTCCCAAGACTTTTTTAGGTTTCCAAGAGAGGGGGGTGGGCTGTCTAGGTGGGGGGCGGGGAGTATCTTGGTGGGGGTGGGATGTCTAGGTGGGTTGGGGTTGGGGTATCTAGGTGGGGGTGGGTTGTCCTAGGGGTAGGGGGTGTAGGGTTGTGGGGGAGGGTTGGGCTTTCCAAGGAGGGGGTGGGCTGTCTAGGGGGGTGAGGGTGGGCTGTCCATGTGGGCGAGGGGGTGTGGGATTTTCAGGGGTGGGATGTTCAAGGGGTGGGGGTGGGTTGTCCAGGTGGGTTGGGGGTTTCTCCAGGTGGGGGGGGGCTATCCAGGTGGGATGCAGGGGTGTGTTGGGGGGGGGGGTTCCAGGGAGAGGGGTAGTCTATCCAGGTGGGGTGGGGGCTGTCCAAGATGGCGGTGGGGGGCTGTCCAAGTGGGGGTGGGGTGGGCTTTCAAGGTGGGGTGGGTGCTTTCTAAGTGGGGGAGGGTTTTCCAGGTTGGGTGGGGGCTATCCAAGTGGGGTGGGGGTTTTCTAGGTTGGGGTGGGGTGTTTCCCATGTGGGTAGGGGCTTTCCAGGTGGGGGGGGGGGGCTGTCCAGGGCAGTAGGGGGAATACAAGGGTGTGGGGGAGGGGTGGGTTGTCCAGGGAGGGGGTGGGTTGTCTAGGGGGGTGGTGGTGAGTTGTACATGTGGGTGAGGGGGTGTGGGATTTCTTGGGGTGGGATGTCAAAGGGGTGGGGGTAGGATTTCCAGGTGGGGGAGGGGTGCGGTATGTCTATGGAGGAGGGGGTTGTCCAGGTAGGGGTGGGGGTGGGCTGTCTAGGTGGGGTGGGGCTCTCTAGGTGGGGGCTATCCAGGGGTAGAGGATGTAGGTGTGTGGGGGTGTGGACTATCCAGGGAGGGGGTGGGCTATCTAGGTGTGGGGGGCTATCGAGGTGGGGGTGGGGGCTATTCAGGTGGGGGTGGGGTGGGATTCTGGGTGGGGTTGGGGCTATCTAGGTGGGGGGTTTTCCAAGTGGGATGGGGGGTGGGGTGTCAATGTGGGGTGGGGGCTGTCTAGGTGGGGTGGGGCCAGGGGGCTATCCAGGTGGGTGTGGGCTGTCCAGGGTGATAGGGGCATTGTACGGGTGTGGGGGAGGGGGTGTGGGTTGTTCAAGGAGGGGGTGGTCTGTCCATGGGGTGGGGTGGGCTGTCTAGGTGGGGGAGGGGTGTGGGGTTTCTAGGGGTGGGATGTCCAACCTGGAATTAGATCTCATCTTGCCTCTCAATGCATTAATAATCCATATACCTAGCTCAAAATTTAGTGGTGTGTTCACAATTAGGTGTCTTTTTTATAAAATTATTGTATGATATTTATAGTGGAAGATAAAATCTGATCCACATATGTGATTTGGAGGTGTGTTTACATTTAGATGTGTTTTGATTTATATGTATGATATTCATGGTTTACACCAACAGTGTTTTGGCTCATCAATAATAGGCTCAAAGTCATGCTACAATTGGATTGAGATTGGATCTATGGGTTATTTAGGAAATATCATTGGGGAATGGGGAAATCACCAACATGGTTAATTCCAATTTAAAAATTGTTCCAAGCACTTAGGATATCTTTATATTCATTTATAGATCTTTTTAATTTGAATGCTTTGGTTTTCAAGTGGGTGGGTTCATTATTTACCATATGTATTAATATAGGAAAGCCTTATTTAACATATTTATATATTTTTTCAACTAGTATATATGAATATCATTCCATATTTGTTAATAGCTATGTGTTTTAATTATTTTTTAATATTTTGTAGGCATATTATGATATACATGGATAAAAACCAGATCACATTACCGAGGAACACACATCAGTATGTTAAGGGTTTGGAATAGTTTTTAGATTTTTCAATTTCCAATTGATCTATTGAAGGGAGAATAATATTTCCATGTCCTAAATGTAAATTTACAAGATGTTTGAAGAGAGATGAAGTTTATGAACATTTAATATTGAAGCAATTCCCTACTCAATATTTGTGTTGGATTTGGCAGGGAGAATCAAACATTACAGAAAGGTTGAGCACTGATTTCAATCCACATAATGAGATCCCAACTTCATCGATAATGGAAAATGAAATGAAAAACCTTATAAATGGTGCCTTTGTCATTTCAAGACACCACCATCAACATCAAATCATATCAGAACAACTAGATGAGGGTGCAACAAATAGTAACATGACAAGTGATGTTTTTGAGACTGTAGGACAACAAAATAAAGATTGAAACATATCAGTGGATACTACTCTTGATTATGTGGAGACTATTGTAAGATAAACTTTCACTGAGGAAAATATGTTTCATGATATAGTTTACGATGGAAATCCAGAGTTGTATAGTGGATACTTGAAATATTTAAAACATTATTTTCTACTAAAGTTGTACCATATCAAATGTCTATGTGGAATTACAAATAAGGCAATGTCCATGATATTGTAATTTTTGGGAGATACATTTCCTAAATCAAACATACTTGAGTCTTTTTATGATATGAAAAATGTTGTTATCAGGATTGGTTTGAATTACACAAAAATACATGTGTGTCTCAATGATTGTATGCTTTATTGGTGAGAGGATTCAAGTAGACAGGATTGAAAAAAATGTTATTGTTCTAGATGGATGTCAATGGGTGATGTTGGAAGTTTGAATCAATATACTACCATGAATAAGAATAAAAGGAAAAAACCTGAAAAGGTTTTGCATTACATTACTTTAAATCCTTGATTGTAAAGATTATTAATGTCCTTGAAAACTGTCGAACACATGAAGTGGAATTCTGTAGATAATAACCGAGATGGGTTAATGTAACTTCCATAAGATTCACAATCGTGGAAGATATTTAGCTCATTAAAACTATATTTCCCAGTTGATCCTAGGAATATTCGATTTGGGTTGGCTAGTGATGGATTCAACCCATTTGAGACTTTGAGTACCAACTATAGCATTTGGCTAGTTGATTTGATCCCTTACAATCTTCCTCCATGGATGTGTATGATACAAACACATTTTATCATTTCAATGATTATTCCTAGAAAAAAAAATTGGAAATGATTTTGATATATACTTACTTCCTTTAATTGTAGAATTGTAGGAGTTATGGAGAAACAGTGTTGAGAAATTTGATGCTTATTTCTAAAACAATGTTCAAAATGTGTGTTGCTTTAATGTGAAACATCAGGGGATTCCCTGGGCTTGGGAATTTATTTGGTTGTAACAATTACACGGTTTTCACTTGACCTATTTGTAACTTTGATTTTGAGTCAAAATGGCTACCTCACGTTATAAAATTGTGCTTCTCATGCCATTGAAGATTTCTCGATGCATCCCATAGATTTGGGCTGAACAGATCAAAATTTAATAGTTTCATTGATCATAGAGCACATCTAATGTTGTTACCTAGTTCTAAAATATTGAAACAACTTGAAAATGTTGAAATAAAATTTGTTAAGGTTTGTCATTTTGAATGACAGCAGGAATCGGGTTCAAAGTGCATCGTCAATTGAAATCGGAATGTAACAATGGAAGAAAAAAAAGTATATTCTTCAAAATTCCATTTTGGGAATTTAATTTTTTATGGAATAATATTGAAGTGATACATATTAAAAAGAATTTTTGTGATGATTTTATCTTCACATAACTTAATGAGCATGGAAATTCAAAGGATCATATCAATTCTCAGAAATACATACAAGTAATGAACATAAAACATGATCTCTAGCCAGATGAGAATGAAAACTATGCTTAAGAAATGTTTTCAATGAAAAATAGGGATAAAGATACATTAGTTAGAATTTTAATGCATGTGAAAGTATATTATGTGTATTAAAGTAACATCTTGAGGTTTTTGACTTAAATAATCATAAGATACATGGATTGAAAATTCACGATTTACATATTTTGTTACATAAATTACGACCATTGGCATTACGTACATTATTACCTGAAAATGTTACTGTTGTTGTACACCAATTCTGCACATTTTTCAAACAACTATGTGAGAAATCTATACATCCATTTGAGCTTGAAAACCTTAAGGAGAATTTTTTATTGACACTTTGTGCAATGGATATGATCATTCCTCAGTCATTTTTTACTATCATGATGCATTTAACTGTGCATTTGGTTGAGGATGCTAAATTAGGAGGCTATGTTCCTTATCGATGGATGTATCCAATTGAGAGGTAATTTATTTATATGTTTTTCAGTTAAGTAATGTGATTTTTTCACTTAATTAAATTCATAATTATGTTTTTTTTATTTTATCTCACAGATATCTTGGGCATTTGAAATCATATGTGAGAAATAAATCTCAACCAGAAGGCTTTATTGTTGAAGGCTATTTGGTAGAGGAGTGTCTTACCTTTTGTTCTAGATACTTTGATGATATTGAGATAAGATTTAATCAAGTTTGATGTGTTATAGACACATCAACTCAATCTCAAATACATGGGAAATCAAAAATATTTCCTGCTATTGGCCGATCAGTTGGGAGGACCTCAAATGTTACACTAATGAAAATGGAATTATTACAGGCACATAAATATGTGCTACTGAATAGTGAAATTGTATATCCATTTATTGAAGATTTGATGATACAAACAATGAGATTAATGAGAGGCCAAACACAAAATGAGAATGATATAACGAATGTTGTTAATAAAGATATTGTAGAATGGTTTTCATGATGTCTATGTTCATAAATATTTCAATAAATATGAATATTAGGTTGACACATATATTTTGTAATTCTAATAAAGTATATTTTTTTAGATCATGTATATTGATACTCGAGCAGAGTTTGCAGAATATTTGAAGTTTCTTTCTTGAGGTCCTCTAAAACATGTTAGAAAGATTGACATTTACAATGTGAATGGATTTAGATTTCATACATTCGATCAAGAAGAGGGTTTGAAAATAGATAATAGTGGTATATTTACATTTTTTGAAGTGGGATACTATGTAAAGTTGACTGATATTATTGAATTAAACTACCATGGGAATTTTTTAGTTGTTTTATTCAAATGAAATTAGGCCGATATTATTAGAGTTGTTAAAAGAGATTCCTTGCAATTTACTTCTGTGAACTTCTCTCACTTTATGGATGATGGTGATCATGAACCACATGATCTATATATCTTATCATCGTGAGAAAAATGGTATATTATGTGAATGATGTTGTGGATAAAGTGTGGAGTGTATTTTCTCACGTAAATCAAAGAGATATGTATGACATGGGTGATCAAGTTGAAGAATTGACCTCTGACACTGAATCTCATCAACAACAAGAATCGAAATCATTTTTCCATCATGATATTGAAAATATTAGTCTATAAAGGATGAATTAATTGGATTAAGTAATGGATCAAGAAACTAAAATGATTGAAGGAGAAAATGAATGTATGTATAGTTATGCATTCATTTAGCATCCACTCTTTTCATTTGTGCAATCTTTCATTATCATTGTTATTTATGATTTGTTTGTTAGTATTGTGCATCTATTATCATTTTTAATTGTTTCTTCTGCATAAAGTTTTTGTAATATATATTTTGATATTCATTTTATTTGATTAAATGACAGGAATGCCAAGGAGAAAGAGATATATTATTTAATCGACAACTGTGAAATATGATGGTCCATTTGTCTCCCTCCCTATGGCATTTGAGCCACCATCCGCTTCCCCCAGCACCATATCTCACATCCTTTTTGAGTGTCCCTTTTGTAGCTTAGTCAACGGCTCCTGCTTCAGGAGCCTCAACAGTGGGAGAGTGGTGCGCCACTTTCAGTTCTTCCTGGGGATACTGGAGGGTGACTGTTATAGGTAAAAAATTTAATATGGTGAATGTTATTGGTAAATTTTTAGAATTTTTTTATACTAACTATTTGTTCATTAGATATGTAAACAATTAAAGTATGGAGAAAAAAATATAAAAAGTTCATATGTCTGGATTCTGACCATAGAGAAGATAGTTGTCTCATTTGATTCGTATGGGGTCCTTATTAACCGTTAAAAGTGGCTAATATTCGTTGTCATTATCTTAATAATAATGCATTACAAAATCCATAAACAATCATTTTTAGTGCATTATAGAAATTGAACTTCATTTTTCATCTTAAATGCAATTCATGTTTAAAATACAAATTTGGGCCCAATACTTCATCTACTTGTGGACAAAATTATATTCATTTTTTGAATTTGATATTTTTTTATATGATTGATCACTTTTTATTTGAATATTTTATCTTTTATGATTTATGTATGAATCTCAATAGATGATGGATATTTTCCCAGATTAATACAGAAATTTTGCGGACAAATCATAATGGGCCTAAGGTCCATCTAATAGAAGTGGAACCCCTCAAAAGAAGCCCAATGAAGCTCAAATTTTTACAGTAGAAAGAGAAAAATATGGGGATAATTTTATTCAACTGTTTCCAGAGCTAATTCCGAATTTTTCATGGATATATATGGATCTGAAGTTTACATATAAAGGGTGGGACCGATATGAACGCCCATATATTCTTCCCACCATTTCGGGCATAACTGTCAAACGGATGAACCAAATGACCTGAAATTTGGATAGATGATAGAGAACACAATGACTAAGATATTTTTCTTCTAATATCACTGATGGTTTATCCATATTTAATGTCAAATTCGAACGTCCAAAATGAGGATGAATCTGGAATGTTTTCTGGGTCAACTTCAAAATGTCAAATTCCCTTGATTTTCTCACCCTCCTTTTAACTATCCCAATTAATGTGGATGAAATTTATTGTTGTGGAGTTTATATTAGGCTCCTCATATTCCTATATAAGGAGCTGGTGGTGAAGGGAATTATCATCTAATATTTCTCTTTCAATCTGTGTTTTTCTTTCATCCATTGTATTTCTTTCAATTGTAATTTCCTGCTTTCAATTTGTAATTGCATCGTCATGTTTTCCCATTCTTGTTTTTCTTTAATGTATAGTATTTTAATAAAATTTATTCTTCTTCTTCACTTATTATTTTAGTTTTCTTCACATTTTGATACCTTTGAATCAAGGTGTGAATTTATTCGCGACAACACTAGTGAATTCAATCACACAATGGTAGAGTGTTAGTTCTTTTAATAATTTTCTTCTTCTTCAATTCTACCCCCATAAGTATACATCTCACTTCCATTGATAGAATAACATCAATGGAGGCCTAACCACTTATGGTTTGATCCAAGGGAGTAGCATGGTTAGGGGTTGGATGTTATTTCATTTACTTAATATTTAAATCTTTTCGTTATTTTAGGATTTCCATTTGATGAGTTACATTATTTTTCATCTTCTCCAACCTTAATGATGACACATTTTGAGTGCTAGTATGATCTATTTCCTTTGAGTGCTCAATAAATTGATCTTAAAATTGAATTGGTGATTGGAATTGTAATTTTGTAGAGATTAATTTGGTGAATGATTTTGGAGAATTATCTCATTGTTTGGATATGTCTTCAATTAATGATGTGAAATTTTTAAGAAAAGAAATTTATCCCATCCAACCCAAGAGAAACCCTAAGATTAACCCATCATAAATAATTGTTTTGTTCACATCATTTTTCTTGTATGGAAGTGGATAATATTCATTTTTAATATCTTTATATTCATTCTTCCAAAGTCCATAAACATCATTTTTAGTGCATTATATAAATAGAACTTTATTTCTCATCTCAAATGCAATTCATGTTTAAAATGAAAATTTGGGCCCAATAAATCATCATTTTATAGAGAAAATTATATTAATTTTTTAAATTTTATATTTTTTTATATGATTGATCATGTTTTTTGGAATATTTTATCTTTTAGGATTGATGGATGAATATCAAGAGATGATGGGGATTTTTCAGCATGAATGCAGAAATTTTGCGGATAAAGCATAATGGGCCTAAGGCCCATCTAATTGAAGTGGGGCTCACAAACCAAGCCCAATGACGCTAAAAGTTTTACAGTATAAATATTAAAACATGGGGATCATTTTATTCAACTGTGGATAGAGCTAATTCCAAAGTTTTCATAGAGATTTATGGATCCGAAATTTACATTTAAATGGCGGGACCAATATGAACGCCCATAAATTCTTCCTACCATTTCGACAATAACTTTCAAAGGGATGCACAAAATGACCTATAATTTGAACAGATGATAGAGGACACATGGAAGAATATATTTTACTTCTAGTAACACAGATTATTCGGCCATATTTAATGTCAAATTCTAACGTCTAAAAGGAGGATGAATCTAGACAGTTTTCAGGGTCAACTTCGAAACGTCAAATTTCCTTGATTTTCTCAGCCTCATTTTAACTCTCCCAATTAATGGGTATGGAATTTATTATTGTGGGGTGTATCTAAGTATCCTAATATTCATATATAAAAATCTGGTAGTGATGGTAATTATCATCTAATATTTTTCTTTCAATCTATGTTTTTCTTTCATCCATTGTATTTCATTCAATTGTAATTTAATGCTTTCAATTTGTAATTGCATCGTCATGTTTTCCCATGTAAGTTTTTCTTTCACTTATAGTATTTTATTAAAATTTATTATTATTATTCACTTATTCTTTTCTTTTTCTTTACACGTTGATACCGTTGAATCAAGGTGGTAATTTATTCACACCAGCACTTGTGAATTCAATCACACAATGGTGGAGTGTTCATTATTTTAATAATTTCTACTTCTTCAATTCTGCCCCCATAAGTATACATCCCACTTACATTGATATAATAGCATCAATAGAGGGATAACCACTTAAGGGTAGATCTAAGGGAGTAGCAAGGTCAGTGATTGGATGTTATTTCATGTACTTAATATTTAAATCTTTTCTTTATTTTAGGATTTTCATTTGATGAGTTATATTCTTTTTCATATTCTCCAACCTTAATGATGACACATGTTTAGTGATAGTATGATCTATTTCCTTTGAGTACTCAATAAATTGATCCTCAATGTGAATTGGTGATTGGCATTGGAATTATGTACGTATTAAATTGGAGAATGGTTTGGGAGAATTATCTTATTGTTTGGATACATCTTTAATTAATGACTTGAAATTTTTTAGAAAATAAATTTATCCAATCCACCTCAATTGAAACCCTAAGATCAACCAGTGATTTTTCTATGAAGTTTATTTGTCTATGAAGTGGCCAACTTGGGTTTGAATTTATTGGATTATTTGATATTTTAAAGACTTAAGTGAATTCAATTTAAACGCATGAGTTGATCCTTGGTTATCACATGGGGTGAATTTGATGAATTTCATTTTAAATTATTTCAATGTCTTAAGTTTGAGCATTTCCTTTAAGAAAATACAAACATCCCAAATCACTCATTGATTTTAATTTTTAACTATCCTAAGGCTAATCACCTATAAACTTGTAGGATCATATTTATGAGAACTCCAAGTTACATGATTCTATTATCACTTGGGATGTGTATACTTAAAATTGGTGAGTTTAAAGGATAATGTACATCATTGAATTAAAATCTCAAAAACAGAATTGATCAAGAATTATTAAATTAATAAATAACATCCAATTCATCCGCTTGATACTCCCTTAGATCAACCCATTATAGTATTATCCCTCCATTGATGCTATTCCACCAATGGAAGTGGGATGTAGACTTATGGGGGAGGAATTTAAGAAGAAGAAAATTATTAAAAGAACACACACTCCACCGTTGTGTGATTGAATTAACAAGTGCTGGTGTGAATAATTTTCACCTTGATTCAACAATATCAAATTGTGAAGAAAAGGAAAAGAATAATTGAAGAAGAAGAATAATTTTTTTTAGAATACTATATGTGAAATAAAAACTTACAAGGGAGAACTTGACGATGCGATTACAAATTGAAATCAGGAAATTACAATTGAAAGAAATACAATGGATGAAAGAAAAACTCATATTGAAAGAAAAATATTAGATGATAATTACCTTCACTAATATATCATTATATATCATATTCGGAGCCTTAAAGACACCCCACAACAATAAATTAAATTCTTATTAATTATGAGAGTTAAAAGGAGGGTGACAAAATCTAGGAAATTTGACGTTTTGAAGTTGACCCAGAAAACTGTCAAGATTCATCCACCTTTTGAAAGTTTGAATTTGACATTAAATATGGGAAAATAATCTACGGTCGTAGAAGGAAAATATCTTCTTCCATGTGCCCTCTATCATCTTTCCAAATTTTAGTTCGTTTGGTACACCCGTGTTAATGTTATGACCGAAATGGTGGGAAGACTTTATGGGTGTTCATATTGGTCCCACCATTTAAATATAAACTTCGGATCCATATATCTCCAAGAAAACTTCAGAATTAGTTCTAGACACAGTTTAATAAAATGATATCCATATTTTTCTTTTTCTACTGTAAAAATTTGAGTTTCATTGGGCTTGTTTTGTGGGCCCCACTTCTATTAGATGGGCCTTAGGCCCATTATGCTTTGTCCGCAAAGTTTCTACATTCATGCTGAAAAATCTCCATCATCTCTTGAGATTCATCAATCAATCTGAAAAGATAAAATATTCCAAACAAAGTGATCAATCATATACAAAAATATCAAATTTAAAAAATTAATATAATGTTCTCCACAAAAATATGATTGATTGGACCCAAATTTTCATTTAAGATGAGAAATGAAGTTATATTTATATAATGTACTAAAATCGATGTTTATGGACTTTGGAAAAATTAATATAAAGATATTAACAAGGAATATTAGCCACTTCCCGTGGCTAATCACACCCCCCCAACTTGAGTTTTTCTAGTCCCAAGAAAAATATATTTCAAATATGAAATTCAAATTCCCTTTTCCAAAAACATTTTAATACATATTGCTCACCCAAATACATCATACCAAAAAAATTATGAAACCCATCAAAATCATATAGAACAAGCTATTCCCACAAGAATATCTCAAGACCAAACATATTCCTTTGTTCAAATTCATCACCACATTTCATCCAATTTCAATTAGACATGATAAATTTATGTGCATCACAAAAGACATGGGGCCCATTTTATTGTTCAAGGGGAAAAAATGGAAGCGCTAGGTGGGAATCACATTAATCCTTAAGATGAGTATCCATTTTTTTTTGTTTTTTTAACCATAATAGATATGAAAAGACTAAATGTGGGAAAGACAACTATGGATTCATGATCCCAAAGTGCCAGACACCACACATATTGTCAATTTCATGCTCTAAAATAGAGATATGAAGCCTAACTCTAGGAAAGACAACTATGGATTGACGATCCCCTAGTGTCAGACGCCATGAATTTGGAGAAAACATTTCTCTATGTGGTCATTATTATTATTTTCAATTTATTTTTGTTTTTTTTTTGTTTTTTTTTTATACTCAAATTAAACTAAAAGTGACCCCATAACCCTATTCTATAATGAAAGGGACCCAAAAACTCAAATTTACACCCAAGATCCAGTAGATGTGCATTGTGGAATTTTTATTAAGAGAATGAAAATGTAAACTTTGAAAAATCACATCGGACAACCGCACTTTCAAAAAACTAGGCTCATGGACATAAACTTGCATTTAAATCTTAATCAAGGCATGAAAAATTATTTGATATCCAATTTCGGAGCTTGCAATGTGTGCTATCATGTTCAAGGTTAATGTAATTTTTCATTTAATACATGTTTTTATTCACAAAAAAAATCATTTTTTATCTCCCCCAACAAAGAATAACACTGTCACTGGTGATTAAAGAAAACTTAAAAGGGGGTATGGGAGAGGTGTTCAAAGAGGTAATTTAAAATTATAATCATGTAATGATGTCCATTGGTGGTTGATGATGAAAGTGTGTGACATAGACTCCATTTAATCCTAGGTTCGAGCCTCAACGGCTTGGACAGTTATGACAGGCTTTTCCCCATGACCTATGATGTGTCCTATAAATTTTTTTATTATATATATATATATATATATATATTATTTACCTTAAAAAAACATAAAAATAAAATAAACGAATGATACATTATCTTCTTTTTAATTTTCTGGGTAAGATATTACTCAGAGATCATGCCACGTGACACGAATGAATTTGGTGCTCCCCTTTCATACACATATTTACTCATAAAAGAAGAATATTTCAACAGTCTATGGTAATTTATTATATGAAAAATAAAAAAAATAAAAAGATGATTCACAATTTTTGGAAACATGAAAATCATGGGTTGCCTCCCATGCAATGCTTTTGTTTAACATCATTATCTGGACTTGTACCCCCCAACTTTATCCAATTACAACTTTCAAAATTTTTAAGGCCCCATTATTGTGCACTTCAACTTGATTTAGATTGATTTTTTTAGAATTTGATTCATGTGAAATCCCATGGTCAATAATGAGTATGAAATTCCAAGGAATTTCAGTAACAGTTATTTGAGTTTCATCTGGAGTATTTCCTATTATTTCAAGGTTCATTCCTACATTGTGAGATTCTTGATGAAAATGGATGATAATTTAATGTTCTTTTTTATCATAAATAGAGGTATTATTGAGTGGGGAATGAAGGATTATAACATTGAGTTCATTTTCATTGAATTTTCTCAAAGAAGAATGGAAATTTATATCCAAATTTGTTTCTTCTAAAAAACATTTTTAAAGAATTGATATCTTTTGAAAATATGAATCATCCCTAAAATTGTACAGTTCAATATCGGGAGTAGGTATAGACTCAATATTTTTTATCTATCCCAATGGTTCAATGAAATTTGATTCTAAAAAATAATTATTGGAGCAATATTTCTAACAGTCAATCCTCAAAGACAAAATTTCTCCATGTGAATCCAAAAAAATAATTTCCTCCTGATTTAAATACCCTTAAAAATTTCCTTGATCTTCTTCAGTTATCCCATATCAAAATGTTAGTAATTTTTTAAATTCATGAGTGGTTTTTGGGATAAAATATTCTTCTATCAGTGATGAGGAAATGACATCCAGAGTGGGAATGGGTTCCTCAGAAGTCTCAATGATTTGTATTTCCAATCTTAGTGATGAAACTTCTGAATTCATTTTAACCATTTTTTCACAAAATTGTTCAAGAATTTTTTCAGGATTGGGGTTGATATATGTTTTTACATCATGGACTTTCCCACTATTTATCTTTTCAATCATTCTTGATAGGTATGAAAATTGATCTATTAAACCTTCATCATTACAAATATTGTTCATGTTATCGGGTGTGGGGTATTCATTCAAAGGTTGATCAAAGTAATTAAAAAATATTGGTGATTCCCAATGTGGATTTACTAATTGATTCCATCCTGAGATTGTGAAGGGATATTGTTTATTATACTCCATTTTATGTATTTGAAAATTTGGAATCCTGATTTTCGAGAGCCAAAAAAATAGAAATGGGGATAGAGAAGAGAAATGGGATGAGAAAAGGGAAATGGGGGAGAATAGAAAGATGTTCTAAGATAACTTACTTGGTCCCCAACAACGTTGTCAAAATTTGGTTGCACCGAAATTTATCCTACAGGTATAAGTGGTCGTTGCAGCACGTGTAGGGGTCAAATCCACAAGGAACAAAGAAGTGAACTTTAGAAACACACGTTTTATAGAGGTGATTTGTCTATGAAGTTGATTTGGTTATGAAGTGGGAAACATGGGTCTGAATTGATTGGATTATATGATATTTTAAAGACTTAAGTGAATCCAATTGAAAAGCATGAGTTGATCCATGTTTATCGCATGGGGTCAATTGGATGAATTTCTTTTTAAATTATTTCAATGTCTTAAGTTTGAGAATTTCCTTAACAAAATAAAAACATCCCAAATCACTCACTGATTTTGTGTTTTAAATATCCTAAGGATAATCACCTATAAACTTGGAGGATCATATTTATGTGTACTCCAAGATAGAGGATTCTTTTAGCATTTGGGATGTGTATCCATAAAATTGGTGAGTTTAAAGGAGAATGTACATCATTGAATTAAAATCTCAAAAATAGAATTGATTAAGAATTATTAAATTAATAAATAAAATCCAATTCATCCCCTTGCTACTCCCTTGGATCAACCCATTATAGGATTAGCAATCCATTGATGCTATTCTACCAATGTAAGTAGGATGTAGACTTATGGGGGAGGAATTGAAGAAGAAGAAAATTATTAAACGAACAAACACTCCACCGTTGTGTGATTGAATTCACAAGTCTTGGTGTGAATAAATTCACACATTGATTCAACAGTATCAACATGTGAAGAAAATAAAAATAATAGGTGAATAAGAGTAAAAAAATTTATTAAAATACTATACGTGAAATAAAAACATACCTAGGAAAACATGACGATGTGATTACAAATTGAATGCATGAAATTACAATTGAAATAAATACAATGGATGAAGGAAAAACTCAGATTGAAAGAAAAATATTAGATGATAATTCCCTTCACTACCATCTCTTTATATAGGCATATTAAGATCCTTAGAGACACCCCACAACAATAAATTCCATCCCCATTAATTGGGAGAGTTAAAAGGAGGGTGAGAAAATCAAGGGAATTTGACGTTTTGAAGTTGACCCAGAAAACTATCCAGATTCATCCTCCTTTTGGACGTTAGAATTTTCCATTTAATATGGTTAAATCATCTAAGGTCATAGAATAAAAATATCTTCTTCCATTTTTTCTCTATCAGTTTTCCAAATTTCAGGTGACTTGGTGCATCCGTTTGAATTTTATGCTGGAAATGGTTGGAAGACTTTATGGACGTTCATATTGGTCCCACCATTTAAATGTAAACTTTGGATCCATATATCTCTATGAAAAATTTGTAATTATCCCTAGAAAAAGTTGAATAAAATGATACCCATATTTTTCTCTTTCTACTGTAAAAATTTGAGCTTCATAGGGGTCAAATCCATAGGGACCAAAGATGTAAAATTTAGAAACACAGTGTTTTATGGAGGTGATTTGTCTATGAAGTTGATTTGGCTATAAAGTGGTCAACTTGGGTTTTAATTTATTGGATTATTTGATATTTTAAAAAATTAAGTGAATTTAATTTAAAATCATGATTTGATCCTTAGTTATTTCATGGTGTTAATTGGTTGAATTTATTTTTAAATTATTTCAATGTCTTACGTTTGAGCGTTTCCTTTAACAAAATACAAAAATCCTAAATCACTCACCAATTTTTAGTTTTAGCTATCATAAGGATAATAAACTATACACTTGGAGGATCATATTGATGATAACTCCCAGGTAGAGGATTGTTTTAGCACTCGGGATGTGTATCCTTAAAATTGTTGAGTTAAAAGGAGAATGTACATCATTGAATTAAAATCTCAAAAATAGAATTGATTAAGAATTATTAAATTAAGAAATAACATCCAATTCCTATCCTTTCTAGTCCCTTGGATCAACTAATTAAAGTATTATCCCTCTATTTATGCTATTATACCGATGGAAGCAGGATTTAGACTTATTGGGGTGGAATTGAAGAAGAAGAGAATTATTAAAAGAACTAACACTCCACCGTTGTGTGATTGATTTCACAAGTGCTAGTATGAATAAATACACACCTTGATTCAATGGTATCAACATGTGAAGAAAATTAAAATAATAAGTGAATAATAAGAATAAATTTTATTAAAATACTATACCAGAAAGAAAAACTTACATGGGAGAAATTGACAATGCGATTACAAAATGAAAGCATGATAATACAAATGAAACAAATAAAAACATCGATTGAATGGAAAATATTAGATGAAAATTCACTACACCACCATATCCTAATATAGGAATATTAGAATCCTTATAGACACCCCACAACAATAAATTCCATCCCCATTAATTGGTATAGTTAAAAGGAGGGTGAGAAAATCAAGGGAATTTGACGTTTCGAAGTTGACCCAGAAAACTGTCCAAATTCATCCTCCTTTTGGACGTTAGAATTTGACATTAACTATGGCCGAATCATCAGTGGCCTTAGAAGACCAATATCTTTTTCCATGTTTCCTTTATCATCTTTCCAAATTTCAGGTCATTTTTTTCATGCTTTTTAATGTTATTCCCGAAATCGTGGGAATCATTTATGGGCGTTCATATCGGCCCCACCATTTAAATGTAAACTTCGGATCCATATAACTCCATGAAAAATTTTGAATTATCTCTGGACACAGTTGAATAAAATGATCCTCATATTTTTCTATTTCTACTGTAAATATTTGGGATTCATTGGTCTGGGTTTGTGGGCCCCACCTTTGTTTGATGGGCCTTAGGCTCATTATGCTTTCTCTAGAAAAGTTCTTCATTCATCCTCAAAAATATCCATATTCCATTGGGATTCATCCATCAATCCTAAAAGAAACAATGTTCCAAACAATGTGATAAATCATATCCCAAAATATCAAATTCAATAAATTAATATAATGTTGTCCAAAAACATATGAATGATTGGGCCCAAATTTTCATTTTAAACATGAATTGCATTTGAGATGAGAAATGAAGATCAATTTCTATAATGCACAAAAATTAATGTTTATGGACATTGGAGAATATTTTTATTAAGATATTGACAATGAATATTAGCCACTTTCATCATCTAATCATGCCCCCAACTTGAGTTTTACTAGTCCCGAGAAAAATATATTACAAATATGAAATTCGAAGTCCCTTTTCCAAAAATAATTAATACACATTTCTCACCCAAAGACCACATACCAAAAAAAATTATAAAACCCATCAAAATAATTTAATACAATCTAGGTCCATAAGTATATCCTCAGCCCAAGCCCATTCCATTGTTCAAATTCATGGCCACATTTCATCCAATTTCAATTAAGCATGATAAAGTGTTGTGCATCACAAAAGACATGGGGCCCATTTTATTGTTCAAAGCGAAAAATTAAATCGCTTGGTGGGAATCACATTAAACCTTAATATGAGTATCCAATTTTTTTTTTGATTTTGTTTGTTTGTTTTTTTACTAGAATAGATATGAAAAGACTAACTCTGTGTAAGACAACTATGGAATCACGATCCCCAAGTGCTGGACGCCACACATATTGTCAATTCCATGCTTTAGAATAGAGATATAATGTGTAACTCTGGGCAAGAAAACTATAGAGTCACAATCCCCAAGTGTTGGACGCCACACATTTGGACAAAACTTTTCTCTATGTGGTCATCATTATTTTTTTAATTTTTTTTTGTTTTTTGGATACTCAAATTAAACTAAAAGTGACCCCAGAACCCTATTCTATAATGAAAGGGACCCAAGAACTCAAATTTACAACCAAGATCCAGTAGACGTGCATTGTGGCATTTTTATTAAGTGGATGAAAATATAAACTTTGAAAAATAACATCAGACAACCGCACTTTCCAAAAACTAAGCTCATGGATATAAACTTGCATTAAAATCAGAATCAAGGCATGAAAAATTATTTGATATAAAATTTTAGAGTTTTCAATGTGTGTTATCTTGTTCAAGGTTAATGGAATTTTTCTTTTCATTCATGTTTTTATTCACAAAAAAATTATTTTTTTCTCCCTCCAACATAGAATAACACTGTACCCAGTGTTAAAAGAAAACATAGAAGGGGGTATGTCAGAGGTGTTCAAAGATGAAATTTAAAATGATAATCATGGAATTAAGTAACCTGGTGGTTGATGATGAAGGCGTGTGCCACAGTCTCCCTTTAATCATGGGTTTGAGTCTCAGTGGCTTGGACAGTTGTAACAGACTTTTCCCCATGACCTACGATTTTTCCTTTAATTTTTTTTATTATATATATATATATATATTATTTTTTTAACCTACAAAAACATAAAAACAAAATAAACTGATGATATATTGTCTTCTTTTTAATTTTCTTGGTAAGGTATTACTCAGAGACCACACCACGTGACACAGATGAATATGGTGCTCCCCTTTCATACCCATCCTTACTCATAAAAAAAGAATAGTTCAACAGTCTATGGTAATTTATTAAATAAAAAATAAAATTTGATTCACAGTGATTGGAAACATGAAAACCATGGATTACCTCCTAGGCATCACTTTTTTTAATGTCGTTAGCTCGACTTGTACCCCCTAACTAATCCAATTCCAACATTCAACATTTTAATGAACCCATATTTCTCCAATTCAAAAAGATTGAGATTGATTATTTGTTTAAAATTTTTTCATGTGAAATATCATGTTTATCAATGAGTGTGAAAGTCCAAGGAATTTTGGTAATGGATGATTGAGTTTCATCTGGAGTCTTTCTTATGATTTCAAGGGTCATTCATCATTTGTGGGATTCTTGATGAAAATGGATGATAATTGAATGGTCTAGGTTATCATAAATAAAGGGGTTCTTGAGTGGGGAAGGTAGTATCACAACATTGATTTCAGTTTGATTGAATTTTCCCAAAGAAGAATGGAAATTTGAATCCAAATTTGTTTCTTCTACAAAAAGTTTTGAAAGAATTGGTTCCTTTTGAAAATATAATTCATGCCCAAAATTGTCCATTTGAATGTCGGGAGTAGGTATAGACTAAATATTTGTTATCTCTCCTAATGTTTCAAAGAATGGTGATACTAAAAAATCATTATTGGAGAAATATTTCAGACACTCATTCCATGAAGAAAAACTTCCACCTATTGAATCCAAAAAATTAATTTCCTCCTGATTTAAATACCCTTCAACATTTTCTTGATCTTCTTCAGTTATCTCATATCCAATGGATAGTACTTTTTTAAATTAATGAGTGGTTTTTGGGATAAAATATTCTTCTATCGGTGATGAGGAACGGACATACTGAGTGGAAATTAGTTCCTCATAAGTCTCAATGATTTGTATTTCTAATCTCAATGATGAAACTTCTGAATTCATTTTAACCATTTTTTCACACAATTGTTCAAGAATTTTTTCAGTATTAGGGTTAATATATTTTTTTAAATCATGTAATTTCTCATTATTTATCTTTTAAATCAGTTTTGATAGGTATGTAAATTGATCATTTAAATAATATTCATCCCATTGATTGTACAACTCATCAGGTGTGGTGTATTCAACCAAGGTTTGGTCAATGAAATTCTCTATGTGATGTGTTTCCCAATATTGATTTCCGACTTGATTACATCATTGGTTTATGAAGGGATATTTTGGAGGATAATCCATTAGAGTTTATTGAAAATTGGTTTTGGGATTCTTTGGACCCAATGAAATAGAAAGGGTAAAAGAGAAAAGAAATTAGGGTTAGAATAGAGAATTTGGGGTTAGAAAAGAAGATGAGGGTCCAAGGTACTTACTTGGGTCCCCAAAAATGGCCCCAAAATTTTCATTTTAAACATGAATTGCATTAAAACTCATACACAAAATCATATAGCTAGGGTGGATAGTCCTTGGGCTAGGGAGTCAAGAAATCATAGAGGTCTATTTCCATTAGATCCAAATATGCCCAACAATCCATATTCAGATGTTGATTTTGATATAATGTAGAATCTCCCACAAAACCAAATCATAAATCAGGGAGGGAACCAAAATAATGAGAAAGACCATATCTTGGTAATTGTTGTAGACCCGACCATGAATGACTACCTCACACCTACCTGGACCAATGCACCCTCATGCATTAGGCATGATAACATAGGATATGTCCAATATGTTTTCAAACACCATGTCCTAAACCACCTTCCAACCTTTCATGTGATGGAGTCTAAGATGCCTTACCTTCATGTTAAAGAATTTAATGACATTGTTGAAACCATGTTCCCTCCGAATCAAATTGAATCTTCTAAAATGATACTTTGTTCTTTTTCTCTAAAGGACCGAGTAAATAATTGGATAAACAATTTGAGACAAGAATATATTTACTCTTGGGACCAACTTCAATGATAATTCTATAAAAAATACTTCCCCCATCTAAAAATAATTGCACTTAAAAAGATCATAGAAATATTTTTGGAAAGAGAGGGAGAAGCATTCTATGAAACATGGGAAAGATTCAAGGACACATAAAACATGGTACCTCACCATGGTTTCTTAATTCCAAAACAAGTGATAATATTCTATGAAGGGTTAGGTCCCAGAAATAAACAATTCATTGATATGTTTTGTAATGGAACCTTCAAAAACAAAGTCCCAAATCATGATTTCGAGTATCTAGAAAATCTTGCTGAACAGAACCAAATATGGGGAACATCACCATACTATGAGAAGCCACCCAAATCTGGTGGAATGTACAATCTTGGAGAAGAAGAAAACCTTAGAGAAAAACTTGCTACACTCATGAGGAAAGTTTAGGAGATTGATCTTAGGAAGGTCCACAAAACCCAAACTGTTGAGCTTGTTTGTACAATTTGTAACAAACACGACCACAAGACTTATAATTTCCCCACTATTCCTTCTATCAAGGATGTTCCTTTAGGAGGACCACCATAAGAAGTTAATTCAATGAAATTTCAAAATACACAATTCCAAAACACCTTTAATCCAAGGTATAATGAACATCCAGGATTTTGTTGGAAGGAAAATAAACAACCAACACAACAAAAATGTATCAACCCATACCCTCAATAAAACTTCCACCCTCATAATTAGTTCCAACCACAACCAGTCAAATTCCAACATCCTCCTGTCAAATATCAAAAAATCCAATCAATTAAAACCCAAGTTGGCCACTTCATAGCCAAATAAACTTCATTGACAAATCACCTCCATAAAACGTGTGTTTCAAAAGTTTACTTCTTTGGTCCCTGTGGATTCGACCCCTACACGTGCAACAACGACCCCTTATACCTATAGGGTAAATTTGGGTGCAACCAAATTTTGTGAGAGATTTTAATTGGTGAAATAATGATATAATTTAAATAACATACAAGAAAAATGATGTTAACTAAACAATTATTAATGATGGGTTGATCTTCGGGTTTCTCTTGGGGTGGATTGGATAAATTTATTTTTAAATTATATGAATGTCTTATGTTTGAGAGTTTCCTTTAACAAAATACAAACATCCCAAATAACTCACTGATTTCAAGTTTTAACTATCTTAAGGCTAATAACCTATACACTTGGAGGATCATATTGATGAGCACTCTAAGGTAGAGGATCGTTTCAGCACTTGGGATGTGTATCTTTAAATTGCTGAGTTTGAAGGAGAACATAAATTATTGAAAGAAAATCTCAAAAATAGAATTGATTACAAATTATTAAATTAAGAAATAACATCCAATTAATGACATTGATACTCCCTTGGATCAACACTTAAGAGGTTATCCCTACATTGATTTAATTCTGCCAATGGAAGTGGGAAGTAGACTTATGGGGCGGAATTGAAGTAGAAGAAAAATATTAAAAGAACAAACACTCCATTGTTGTGTGATTGAATTCACAAGTGCTGGTGTGAATAAATTCACACCATGATTCAACGGTATCAATGTGTAAATAAAAATAAGATAATAAGTGAAGAAGAAGAATAAATTTAATTAAAATACTATACATGAAAGAAAAAAATACACGGGAAAACTTGACGATTCCATTACAAATTGAAAGAAGGAAATTACAATTGAAAGAAATATAATGGATGAAAGAAAAACTCAGATTGAAAGAAAAATATTAGATGATAATTCTCTTCACTACCAAATCCTTATATTAGAATATTAGGAGCCTTAGAGACACCCCACAATAATAAATTCGATCCCCATTAATTGGTAGAGTTAAAAGGAGGGTGAGAAAATCGAGGGAATTTGATGTTTCAAAGTTGACCTAGAAAACTGTCCACATTCATCCTCTTTTTAGACGTTATAATTTCACATTAAATATGGCTGAATCATCTGTGGTCATAGAAGCTAAATATCTTTGTCAATGTCTCCTCTATCATCTGTACAAATTTCAGGTCATTTGGTGCATACTTTTGAAAGTTAGGCCCGAAATGGTGGGAAGACTTTATGGGCGTTCATATTAGTCCCACCATTTAAATGTAAACTTTAGATCCATATATCTCTATGAAAACTTCAGAATTAGCTCTAGCCATAGTTGAATAAAATTATCCCCATATTTTTCTCTTTCTACTGTAAAAATTTGTGCTTCATTGGTATTGGTCTATGGGACCCACTTCTATTAGATGCCCCTTAGACCCATTATGCTTTGTCCGCAAAATTTCTGCATTCATACTAAAAAATCTACATCATCTCTTGAGATTCATCTATCAATCCTAAAAGACAAAATATTCCAAAAAAAGTGATCAATCATATACAAAAATATAAAATTTAAAAAATTAATATAATTTTCTCCACAAAAAAGATGATTGATTGGGCCCAAATTTTCATTTTAAACATGAATTGCATTTGAGATGAGAAATGAAGTTCTATTTATATAATGCACTAAAAATGATGTTTATGGACTTGGGAAAAATGAATATAAAGATATTAACAATGCAAATTAGCCACTTCCAACGGCTAATCACACCCCCTAACTTGAGTTCTGCTTGTCCCGAGAAAAATATATTTCAAATATGAAATTCAAATTCCCATTTCCAAAACAAATTAGCACATATTTCTCACCCAAAGTCCTCATACCAAAAAATATTTTGAAACACATCAATATAATTTAAAATAATCTAGGTCCACAAGCATATCCCAATCCCAATATCATTACTTTGTTCAAAATAATCTCCACATTTCATCCAATTTCAATTAATCATGATAAAGTGTTGTGCATCACAAAAGACATGGGGCCCATTTTATTGTTCAAGGGGAAAAAATGGAAGTGCTAGGTGGGAATCGCATTAAACCTTAAGATGAGTATCCAATTTTTTTTTAATTTTTTTGTTTGTTTTTTTTATTTTTTTAACCACAATAGATATGTAATGATTAACTGTGGGAAATACAACTATGGAGTCACGATCCCCAAGTGTCGGATTCCACACATATTGTCAATTCCATGATCTATAATAGAGATATAAATCCTAACTCTGGGAATGAAAACTATGGAGTCATGATCTCCAAGTGTCGGACGCCATGCATTTGAATAAAACACTGCTCTATGTGGTCATTATTATTATTTTTAATTTATTTTTGTTGTTTTTTTGTTTTTTTTTTTGATACTCAAATTAAAATAAAAGTGACCCCAGAACCCTATGCTTTAATTGAAGGGACATAAGAACTAAAATTTACAACCATGATCCAGTAGACGTGCATTATGGAATTTTTATTAAGAGGATGAAATTTATACTTTGAAAAATCATATCGAACAACCGCACTTTCAAAAAACTAAGCTCATGGACATAAACATCCATTAAAATCATAATCAAGGCATGAAAAATTATTTGATATCCAATTTCAGAGTTTATAAGGTGTGCTATCATGCCACGTGACATGGATGAATATGGCGCTCCCCTTTAATTCACATCCTTACTCATAAAATAAGAATAGGATAACAAACTATGGTAATTTATTATATGAAAAAAAAAGATGATTCACAATTATTGGAAACATGAAAATCATGGGTTTTCTCCCATGCAGTGCTTTTGTTTAAAATCGTTAGCTCGACTTGTACCCCCCAACTTTATCCAATTCCATCATTCAACATTTTTAAGACACCATTTTTGTGCACTTCAACTTGATTTAGATTTATTTTTTTATAATTTTATTCAAGTTAAATCCCATGGTCAATAATGAGTGTGAAAGTACAAGGAATTTCGGTAATGGTTGATTGAGTTTCATCTGGAGTATTTCATAAGATTTCATGTTTTATTCCTACTTTGTGTTATTCTTGATGAAAATGGATGATAATTGAATGTTATTGGTTATCATATATTGAGGGATTATTGAGTGGTTAAGGAAGTATTATAACGTTGATTTCAGTTTCATTGAATTTTCCCAAAGAAGAATGGAAATTTGTATCCAAACAATGAGATAATTCTCCCTAATCATTCACCAATTTAATCCCTAGACAATTCCAAGGCCAATCACCAATTCACTTTTAAGATCAATTTATTGATCACTCAAAGGAAATAGATTGTACTAGAACTCAAAATGTGTCATCGTTAAGGTTAGCGAAGATGAAAAAGAATGTAACTCAGGAAATGGAAATCCTAAAATAATGAAAATATTTAAGTATTAAGTTCATGAAATAACATCCAATCCCTGACCTTGCTACTCCCTTAGATCAAACCATAAGTTTGTATCCCTCCATTGATTCTATTCTATCAATAGAAGTGGGATGTAGACTTATGGGGGAATAATTGGAGAAGAAGAATATTATTAAAAGAACGAACACTCCACTGTTGTGTGATTGAATTCACAGGTGCTGGTGTGAATAAATTCACACCTTGATTCAATAGTATCAACGTGTGATGAAAAAGAAAATAATAAGTTAAAAAGAAGAATAAATTTTATTAAAATACAATATGAGAAAGAAAAACTTACATGGGAAAACTTGACGATGCAATTACAAATTGAAAGCCGGAAATTACAATTAAAAGAAATACAATGGATGAAAGAAAAACTCAGATTGAAAGAAAAATATTAGATGATAATTCCCTTCACCACCAGCTAATTATGTAGGCCAATTAGGAGCCTTATAGACACCCCATAAAAATAAATTCCATCCCCATTAATTGGGATAGTTAAAAGTAGGGTGAGAAAATCAAGGGAATTTGACATTTTGAAGTTGACCCAGAAAATTGTCTAGATTCATCCTTCTTTTGGACGTTCGAATTTGACATTCAATATATCCGAATAATCAGGGATCTTAGAAGACAAATATCTTCTCCTTTGTGTCCTCTATCATCTTTCCAATTTATAGGTCATTTGGTGCATCCGTTTGAATTTTATTCCCAAAATGGTGGGAATAATTTAAGGGAATTCATATCAGGAGCACCATTTAAATGTAAACTTCGTATCCATATATCTCCATGAAAAAATAAGAATTAGCTCTGGCCACAGTTGAATAAAATGATCCTCATATATTTCTCTTTCTACTTTTAACATTTTAGCTTCATTGGGCTTGGATTTTTGGGGCCCACTTCTATTAGATGTGCCTTAGGCCTATTATGCTTTGTCCGCAAAATTTATGCATTCATGCTAAAAAATCTCCATTATATCATTATATTAGTCCATCAATACTAAAAGATAAAATATTCCAAAATACATTTATCAATCATTTACCAAAATATCAAATTCAAAAAATGAATATAATGTTGTCCACAAGAAGATGAATTATTGGGCCCAAATTTGTTTTTTAAACATGAATTCATTTTAAGATGACAAATGAAGGTCAATTTCTATATTGCACTAAAAATGATGTTTATGGACATTGGAACACATTATTATTAAGATACTGACAATGAATATTAGCCGCTTTCAGCAGTTAATCACACCCCCAAACTTGATTTTGGCTAGTCCAGAGGAAAATTTATTACAAATATGAAATTAGAATTCCCTTTTCCAAAAACATTTTAATACGCATTTCTCACCCAAAGACCTCATACCAAAAAAATTATGAAACCCGTCAAAAATAATTTAAAACAAGCTAGATCCATAAACATATTCCAAGCCCAAGCCCATTCCTTTGTTCTAATTCATTGCCTCGTTCCAATTTCAATTAAGCATGATAAATTTTTGTGCATCACAAAATACATGGGGCCCATTTTATTGTTCAAGGGGAAAAAATGGAAGCACTGGGTGGGAATCACATTAAAGCTTAAGATGAGTATCCAAAAAAATTATTAGATTTTTTTTGTTGATTTTTTAAACCACAATAGATATAAAAATACTAACTATGGGAAAGACAACTATGGAGTCACGATCCTCAAGTGTCGGACACCACGTATATTGTCAATTCCATGCACTACAATAGAGATATAATGGTTAACTTTGGGAAAGACAACTATGGAGTCACGATCCTCAAGTTTCGGACTCCACACATTTGGAAAAAACATTTCTCTATGTGGTCATTATTTTTTTAAAATTTGTTTTGTTTTTTTTATACTCAAAATTAAACTAAAAGTGACCCCAGAACCCTATGCTATAATGAAAGGGACCCAAGAACTCAAATTTACACCCAAGATCCAATAGACGTGCATTGTGGAATTTTTTATAAGAAGATGAAAATGTAAATTTTGAAAAATCACATCGAACAACTGAACATTCCAAAAACTATGATCATGAACATAAACATGCATTAAAATTAGAATCAAGGCATGAAAAATTATTTGATATCAAATTTTAGAGTTTGAAATGTTTGTTAAAATGTTCAAGGTTAATGTAATTTCTATTTCCATACATGTTCTTATTCACAAAAAATATTACTTTTTATTTAATCCCCCCCAACATAGAATACCATTGTCCCCAGTTTTTAAAGAAAAATTAGAAGGGGGTATAGGAGAGGTATTCAAAGAATAAATTGAAAATGATAATTCTGGAATAAAGTCACCTGGTGGTTGATGATGAAAGTGTGTTCCACAGTCTCCCTTCAATCTTGGGATCGAGTCTCAGTGGATTGGATGGTTTTTATGGGCTTTTCCTCGTGACCTATGACATTTCCATAATTTTTTTTTATTTTTTTAACCTATAAAAACATAAAAATAAAACAAATAAACTGATGATATATTGTCTTCTTTTTAAATTTCTCGGTAAGGTATTACTCAGAGATCACGCCATGTGACATGGATGAATATGGTTCTCCCCTTTCATACTCATCCATACTCATAATATAAGAACATGTCAACAGCCTATGGTAATTTTTTAAATGATGAAAATGATTCAAAATGATTGGAAACATGAAAACCATGGGTTTCCTCTCATGCAGCGCTTTTGTTTAACATCGTTAGCTCGACTTGAACCCCCAAAATTATCCAATTCCAACTTAATCATTTTTAGGACCCCATTTTTATCGACCTTAACAAGATTTAGATTTATTATTTTTTTATAATTTTTTCCATGTGAAATCCCATGCTTAACAATTAGTGCGAAAATCCATGTAATATCAGAAATGGTTGATTCGGTTGAATTTCTAGTCTTTCCAAAGACATGAATGACCATTCAAACATTATTGGTTCCTTCAGAAGACTGAACTACAACTAAAGGGTCTTTCTTATCTCATATTGTGGGATTCATGAGTTGGGACGAAAGTAAAACAATTTTGAGCTCGGGTTCATTGAAATTTCCTAAAGGATATTGAAAAATTAAATCAAAATTAGTTTCTTATCCAAAACATTTAGAAAGAATTAGTTCATTTTGAAAATAAGATTCATCTCAAGAATTGTCCAGTTGAATATCAGGAATGGGAATGTACTCATTGTTTTTTATCTCTCCTAATGGTTCAATGATTGGTGCTTCTGAAAATTTATCAATCAAGTTATATTCCAGAAACTCAATCCCTGATGTCAAATTTTCCTCTTTTGCGTCCAAAAAATCAATTTCCTTATGACATAAAGACCCTTCAACATTTCCTTCATCTTCTTCAGTTATCCTATATCCAAAGGTTAGTTCTTTTTTAAATTCATGAGAGGTTTTTGGGATAAAATATTCATCTATCATTGATGAGGAAAGGACATATTGAGAGGGAATGGGTTCCTCAAATGTCTTAATGCTTTGTACTTCTAATCTCAAATTTGAAACTTCTAAATTCATTATATCAATTTTTTCACACAATATTTCAATTATTTTTTTGAGGATTAGGTTGTAAAAGAGTTTTTTCATCATTAACTTCATTAAGTTTTATCTCTTCGATCATCTTCTATAGGCCAGAAAATTTATCCTTTAAATAATCATCATCCCATTGATTGTACAACTCATCGGTTGTGTTGTATTCAATCAGGTTTTGGTCAATGAAATTCCCTAAGTGAGGTGTTTCCCAATATTGATTTCCGACATGATTACAGCATTTGTTTATGAAGGGGTATTTTGGAGGATAATCCATTAGATTTTATTAAAAATTTGTTTTGGGATTATTTGGACACACAGAAACCGAAAGGGGAAAAGAGAAGAAAAATTAGGGTGAGAAAAGTAAATGAGGGTTTAAGGTACTTACTTGGTTCCCTATAAACGACACCAAAATTTGGTTTCACCCAAATTTACACTACCGGTAAAAGCGGTCATTGAAGTACAAGTATGGATCGAATCCACAAGGACATAAGAAGAAACCTTGAGACACTCAAATTTGTTGATGGATTGGCTATGAAGTGGAAAACTTTTAGGTATATTTTAATTAGAGAACTACTGATATAATTTAAATATCCGACAAGAAAAATGATGTGAACAAAACAATTATTGATCATGGGTTGGTCTTAGGGTTTCTCTTGGGGTGGATTGGATAAATTTCTTTCCGTAAAAATTTCATGTCATTAATTGAATACATATCCAAAAAATGAGATAATTGTCCCAAATAATTCTCTAATTTAATCCCTATGCAATTCCAAGTCCAATCACCTATTCACTTTTAGGGTCAATTTATTGAGCACTCAAAGGAAATAGATCATACTAGCACTCAAAAGGTGTCATCGTTAAGGTTAGCGAAGAAGAAAAATAATGTAACTCATCAAATAGAAATCCTAAAATAACGAAAAGATTTAAATATTACATACATGAAATAACATCCAATCCATGGCCTTTCTACTCCCTTGGATCAACCATAAAGTGGTTAGCCCTCCAATTATGCTATTATATCAATGGAAGCAAAATGTAGACTTATGGGGGTAGAATTGAAGAAGAAGAAAATTATTAAAAGAACGAACACTCCACTATTGTGTGATTGAATTCACAAGTGCTGGTGTGAATAAATTCACACCTTGATTCAACAATAAATTTCATCCCCATTAATTGGTAGAGTTAAAAGGAGGGTGAGAAAATCAAGGGAATTTGACTTTTCGAAGTTGACCCAGAAAACTATCCAGATTCATCCTCCTTTTGGACGTTCGAATTTGATATTAAATATGTCTGAATCATTAGCGGTCATATAAGAAAAATATTTTTTTCTATGTGTACTCTATCATCTTTCCAAATTTCAGGTCATTTGGTTCATTATTTTGAAAGTTATGGCCGAAATGGTGGGAAGGATTTAGGGGCATTCATATCGGCCCCACAATTTAAATGTAAATTTTGGATCCATATATCTCCATGAAAACTTCAAAATTAGCTCTGGACACAATTGAATAAAATTATCTCCATATTATTATATTTCTACTGTAAAAATTTGAGCTTCATTGAGCTTGGTTTGTGGGCCCCACTTCAATTATATGGGCCTTAGGCCCATTATGCTTTGTCCGCAAAATTTCGGTATTCATGCTGAAAAATCGCCATCATATCTTGAGATTCATCCATAAATCCTTAAAGATAGAATATTCCAAACAAAGTGATAAACCATATACAATAATATCAAATTCAAAAAATAAATATAATCTTGTCTAGAAGCAGATGAATTATTGGTCCCAAATTTTTATTTTAAACTTGAATTGCATTTAAGATGAGAAATGAAGTTCAATTTATATAATGCACTAAAAATGATGTTTATGTACTTTGGAACACATTATTATTAATATATTAACAATGAATATTAACCTCTTTCATAGGCCAATCATTCCCCCCAACTTGATTTTTTCTAGTCCTGAGCAAAATATATTACAAATATGAAATTAGAATTCCCTTTTTCCAAAAACATTTTAACACACATTGCTCACCCAAAGACCTCATACCAAAAAAATTATGAAACCCATAAAAATAATTTAAAACAATCTACATCCATAAGCATATCCCAATCCCAATCTCATTCCTTTGTTCAAATTAATCGCCACATTTCATCTAATTTCAATTAATCATGACAAAGTTTTTTGCATCACAAAAGACTTGGGGACCATTTTATTGTTCAATGGAAAAAAAATAGAAGCACTGGGTGGGAATCACATTGAATATTAAAATGAGTATACATTTTTTTTGATTTTTTTTTGATTTTTTGATTTTTTTTAACCACAATAGATATGAAAAGACTAACTCTGGGCAAGAAAACTATGGAGTCACGATCCCCAAGTGTCGGACGCCACACATATTGTCAATTCCAAGCTCTACAATAGAGATATAAAGCCTAACTCTAGTCAAGACAACTATGGAGTCATGATCCCCAAGTGTTGTATGCCACACGTTTGGACAAAAACTTTCTCTATGTGGTCATTATTTTTTTTTATTTTTTTTGTTTTTTTTTTGTTTTTTTTATACTCAAATTAAACTAAAAGTGACCCCAGAACCCTATTCTATAATGAAAGGGACCCAAGAACTCAAATTTACACCCAATATACTGTAGAAGTACATTGTGAAATTTTTATTAAGAGGATGAAAATGTAAACTTTGAGAAATCACATCGTACAACTGCACTTTCCAAAAACTATGTTCATGAACATAAAAATGCATTAAAATCAAAATCAAGGCATGGAAAATAATTTGATATCCAATTTCAGAGTTTTAAATTTCTGTTATCATGTTCAAGGTTAATGGAATTTTTTATTCCATGATTTTTCTTATTAAAAAATCATTTTTTATTTTATCTCCCCCCAACATAGAATAACATTGTCCTCAGTGTTTAAAGAAAACTTATAAGGGGGTATGGGAGAGTTGTTCAAATAGGAAATTTAAAATGATAATAATGGAATGAATTCACCTGGTGGTTGTTGATGAAAGTGTATTCCACATTCTCCCTTCAATCTGGGATTCAAGTCTCAACGGATTGGATGGTTGTGAAGGGATTTTCCACATGACCTATGACATTTCCTTTTAAATTTTTTTAAACTATAATATAAAACAAAATAAACTGATGATACATTGTCTTATTTTTTAAATTTCTGGGTAATGTATTACTCAGGGATCACATCATGTGACATGGATGAATATGGCGCACCCCTTTCATACCCATACTTATTCATAAAATAAGAACAGTTTGATAGCCTATGGTAATTTTTTAAATGAAAAAAATGATTCACAATGATTGTAACTATGAAAACCATGGGTTTCCTCCCATGCATCACTTTTGTTTAACGTCGTTAGCTCGACTTGGACAATTTATTGTTTATGTTTTTTCCTCGTCAAAGGATGTTTCACACAATTCCTCCACAACATTTTTTTAATGGTTCAATGAATGGTTTGACTATATGACCATTAACTTTAAATGTTTGACCATTGCTGGGATCTTGAATTTCTACATCCCCATGGGGGTATACCTTATGCACTATGTATGAACCTAACCATCTGGATCTCTACTTTCCTGGGTGTAAATGATGTTTAGAACTATACAAAATAATAGGTTTACCCGGTATAATGTGTTGGGATTTAAGATTTCAAGATTGGTAGGCTTGTAATTTAGCTTTATTAATCCTTGAATTTTCATAAACCTCCATCCTAAGTTCCTCAAGTTCATTGAGATAAATTTTCCTTTTTGTTTCATCTAATGATAGGTCATAATTCATTTTCTAAATTGCCTAAAAGGGTTTATGTTCAATATCCACTAGAAAATGAAATGATTTACCATAAACTAACCTATATGGGGACATTACTAAAATGGTTTTATATGCCGTTCAATATTCCCAAATATCATCTAAGAGCTTGTCCGACCAATCTTTCCTAGATGGATTAACTGTTTTCTTAACAAATTGTTTGATTTCTTGATTGGCTAACTCAGCTACACCATTGGTTTGTGGGTGGTATGCAGTGGAAACTTTGTTAGAGATTCCATATTTTTCCATGAGTGCTGAGAATGGACGATTGAAAAAATGGGATCTAAAATCACTAATGATAGCCCTGGGAATTCTAAATCTAGAGAGGATGTTTTCCTTAAGAAAGATAATTACCATTTTATGATCATTGGATTTTTTAGGAATTTCCTCAACCCATTTTGAGACATAATCGACAGCTAATAGAATGTAAAAATATCCCCTAGACATTGAGAAGGGACCCATGAAATCAATTCCCCAGTAGTCAAAGATTTCAATCACTAAGATGGGAGTGAGTTTCATTTGATTATTTTTTGTGATGAACCCTAATTGTTGACACCTAGGGCAGCTTTGAAAAAATTTGTAGGACTACTCTGAGAGGGTGGGCTAGAAAAGACCACTCTGTAGAACCTTAGAAGATGTTTTCTTAGAGGAAAAGTGACCTCCACATGCCTCACTATGATGGAATTTATGGATGGATTCTTTTTCAGATTCTGGGACACACCTCCTAATGAATTGGTCAGGGTAGAACTTATAGAGGTATGTATCATCAAAAACATAGTCCATGACATCATAAAGGAATTTCCTTCTAGCTTGAGTCCCTAAGAATTTTGAAATTACTCTTGTAACTAAGAAGTTGGATATATTGGAATACCAAGAGCAGTCACTCCCAGAGTATAGGTGTTCATTGGGGAATGAATCAGTCACATAATGGTGGGATAAATTGTTATTAAATTCAATCATAGATAGATGATCAGCTACAACATTTTCAACACCCTTTTTTTCATTGATTGTGAGGTCAAATTCTTGTAATGGAAGGACCCACCTAATCAGTCTAGCCTTAGAATCTTGCTTCTGGAAGAGGAATTTCAATGCAGAATGGTCAGTGTACACATTGATGGGGGATCCTAAGAGGTAGGACCTAAACTTTTCTAAGGAAAATAAAATAGCAAGTAACTCCTTCTCAGTGGTGGTGTAGTTTATTTGGGCCTCATTTAATGATTTTCTTGCATAATAAATTACATAAGGATTTTTATCACAACGTTGTCCTAACAGAACTCCTAATGAAAAGTCACTTTCATTGCACATGAGTTCAAAAGGAAGGTTCCAATTTAGGGACTTCATGATGGCAGGAGAGGTGAGATATGATTTGAGGGTTGAGAATGAACCCTCACAGCTTTCTGTCCAAGCAAATAGAGCATCCTTTACTAGAATACCACAAACGGGATGAGCGATTGAACTAAATATCCTAATGAATCTTCAATAGAAACCAGCATTCCCTAAGAAAGACCTCACTTCCTTAACAGTTTTGGGTGATGGAAGGTGACAAATGATGTCAAACTTGGATTTATCGACTTCAATCCCCCTACCCGAGAATAGATGCCCAAAGACTAGTCCCTCTTTAACCATGAAATGGCATTTTTCCCAATTTAGGACAAGATTATTTTCATTGAATCTTGAAAAAACTCTCTTCACATTCCTCATACATCCCTCAAATGTATCCCCAAACACATAGAAGTCATCCAATAAGACCTCTTGAAAATCCACTACCATGTCTGAGAAGGTACCCATCATGCACCACTAGAAGCTTCCAAGGGCATTGCATAACCCAAAGGGCATACGTTTGAAGGAAAATGTGCAGAATGGACAGGTGAATGTAGTCTTCCCTTGATCCTCTAGGGAGACCTAAATCTGATTATACCCCGAGTACCCATCTAAGAAATAGTAGAATGCATGACCTACCACACTTTCAATGATTTGGTCAATGAATGGTTAGGAGAAATGGTCCTTCTTGGTAAATGATTTTAGCTTCCTATAGTCTACGAAGACTCTCCAACCACTACTCGCCCTAGTTAGAAGAATATCTCCATCCTTATTGGTTATCACTATGATTCCAGCCTAATTTGGAACCTCGTGGATCGGGCTGACCCACTCACTCTCAGATATGGGATAGATGATACCAGCATTTAAAAATTTTAGAATTTCTTTTCTCATTGTTTCCATGAGATTAGAATTTATTCGCTACTGAGATTGACAACATGGCTTTGAATCAGATTCTAGAAAAATTCTATGACTCTCGATAAGTGGGCTAATCCCAGGAATATCAGATAGGTTCTGTCCAATGGATTTATTATGTCTCTTAAGGACATATAAAAGCATCCTCTCATGATCATCGTGAATATAAGAAGAAATTACAATTGGTTGTGTTCTATTTTTTCCTAGGAAGGCATACTTCAGTGTATTAGTAAGTTCTTTCAATTCATGATCAGTTTGGTTCAAAATTTTAGTAGAAAATTGGGACATTGGATCAAGATAAATTTCATTTTTTAGACATTCAGATAATATTGATTCCCCTTGTATAGATTTTTTAGCTACTAGATTGGTTTGATTAGTGATAGGGAATGGAGTTTGAGTGGCCTCCATGAATGTGGTTTCTTGAAATATTTTACTGATTGTTGGTCTTAAGATTTCATCATTGAAGCAATCTGAAAGTGATTCTAGCCATGGAGATAAACTTCCTTCATGTGGACAAAAGAAATTAATCTCTTCCTCACTTAAACATTCCTCGAATATTCCTTGATGTTCTATGGATTCTTTATCAATGAATACTATCATGTTTACTTCATGAATGTCCTCATAATCCCCTATTTGTGAGATTTCATTATAGATGTTCAAGTCTAGACACATGTTTCCAAAGGTGATAGTCAAGTTCTTATTTCGGACTCGGATAAAAAAGTTGATTGTTGCAAGGAAGGGACAACCAAGGATGATTGGGGTTTGTTCCTTATTGAAAATGGTTGGATTTCTATCAAGGAAAATTAAGTCAACCGGGTAGATGAAGTTTTCTACTTTTACTAGAACATCCATTAGTATTCTCTTTGGAACCCTAATGCTACGATCAGCAAGTTGAAGTGTGACATATGTGGGTTAGAGCTCCTCCAGGACTAACTGGCAGTACACAGCATAGAGAATGAGATTAAAACAGGCACCTAGGTCACACAAGTCATTGAAAACATTGTTCTCTCCTAGTTCAACATTGATGTAAGGGCATCCAGGGTCTTTCAACTTTGGTGGAAGGGTTCCATGGATTGTTGTGCTAACGTTTTCTACCATAAGGACTTGGTTCTTATGTGAGAATTTCTCTTTAAATGTGCAGAGGTCCTTTAGGTATTTTGATTATGCAGGAATGGTTTGAATAGAATCAAGGAGTGGAATGTTCATCTTGACTTGTGAGAATATTTCCCTCAATGTTTCACTTAATTCAGGCTTGGTTTTCCCCCTCATGCATTGAGGAAATGGTGCAGGTTGTGGGATTGATTGTTGAAGAGTTTTTTCTTTCACATTGTCATCAGTTTTCCCAGTTTCATCATGTTGTTCATTTGAATATTCATTACTGTTTGAAGCTTCATATGGTTTCTGAATTATTTGTTCAGTTTTCTCAATTGATTTCCAACTTCTCAAAACTATCGCAACCTTTAGTTGTTCATGAGATGTTTGAGTGAAACTTTTCTCTTCCCTTGATATTTTTTGTGGAATGTCCAGTGTGGGCATGGGTTCCTTTCCAGTTTTGATGGTTTGAAGTTCTTGTTTAATGGATGAGAATTTTAAGTTCATTTATTCCATTTGTTTGCACAGATTTTCTAGTAGGCTTTGTGGAACAATTTGGGTTGGTGATTGAGAATGTTGGTTTATCCCAAGAGGATACTTTGGTTGTTGGATTTGCAGTTGAGAGGGTTGTTGGATAGGTTGTTGATATTTAACATGAGGATGTTGGAATTGGACTGGTTGTGGTTGGAACTGATTATGAGGTTGAAAGTTTTGTTGATGGTATGGTTTGATACATTGTTGTTGTGTTGGTGGTTTATTGTCCCTCCAACGAATGCATAGATGGTCATTATACCTTGGATTGATGGTGTTTTGGAATTCTGGATTTTGAAAGTTCATTGCATTAACTTCTTCTGGTGGTCCTCCTAAAATAACATCCTTGATAGAAAGAATGGTTGGGAAATTATAAATATTGTGTTCTTGTTTGTCACAAATTGTACAGACAAGATCAATAGTTTGGGTTTTTTGGACCTTCCTAAGATCAATCTCATCAACTTTCCTCGTCAGTGGAAGAAGATTTTCTCTAAGGTTTTCTGCTTCACTAAGATTGTACATTCCGCTAGATTTGGGTGGTTTCTCATAGTATGGTGATGTTCCCCATGTTTGGTTCTGTTCAGTAAGATTTTCTAGATACTCATAAGCATCATTTGGGGCTTTGTTTTTTAAGGTTACATTACACATCATATCAATGAATTGTTTGTTTTTGGGACCTAACCCTTCATAGAAAATTCTCACTTATTCTAGGATTAAGAAACCATGGTGTAGTACCATGTTTAATGTGTCCTTGAATCTTTCCCATGTCTTGTAGAATGTTTCTCCCTCTCTTTCAAAAAAGTTATGTATGCTCTTTTTAAGTGCAATTGTTTTGTGATGGGGGAATTATTTTTTATAAAATTCTCATTGAAGTTGTTCCCAAGAGTAAATGGATGCTGGTCTAAATTTTTTTAACCAATTCTTTCCTTGGTCCTTCAGAGAAAAATGAAAAAGTCTCATTTTAGCAGATTAAATTTTATTTGGAGGGAACATGGTTTCAAAAATGTCATTAAATTATATAACATGACGATATGGAAACTCAGAATCCATCCCATGAAAGGTTGGAAGGTGGTTCAAGACATGGGGTTTGAAAATATATTGGGCATATCCTATATTATCATGTATAATGCATGTGGGTGCATTGGTCCAGGTAGGTGTGAGGTGGTCATTCATGGTCGAGTCTGCAAAAATTCCCAAGTTAGGCTCTTGCTCATTATTTTAGTTCCCTCCCTGTTTTATGATTTGGTTTTGTGGTAGATTCTCCATTGTATCAAACTCAAATTCTGAATCTGGAGAATTAGGAATATTTGGATCTAATGGAAGAGACCTCTATGATTGCTTTACTCCCCGGCACTAGGACTGTCCACCCTAACTAGACAATTTGAATTGTCACGGGTGTAGGCCGACATGCGCCAAGAAAAAAAATAAAGGGGAAAATATAAGAGAAATGGGATGAGAAAAAAGAAATGGGGGAGAATAGAAAGATGTTATAAGATGACTTACTTGGTCCCTGGAAATGGCACCAAAATTTGGTTGCCTCCAAATTTAACCAAGTTTTTTGGTGTAAGCGGTCATTGTAGTACGGATTGGGTTATCGACCCTCGGAGACCGAAGAAGAAACCTAATAAATGTGCATTCTAAGAAGGTGATTTGATGGTTTTGATTTGGCTAACTTGGGTTTTAATTGATTGGATTATTTGATATTTTAAAGATGTAAGTGAATTTAATTTAAAATCATGAGAGTATCCTTGGTTATCGCATTGGGTGAATTGGATGAATTATTTTTTAAATTATTTCAATGTCTTAAATTCGAGTGTTTCCTTTAACGAAATACAACCATCCCAAATCACTCACCAATTTTGATTTTTAACTATCCTAAGGCTAATCACTTATACACTTGGAGGATCAAATTTATGAGTAATCTAAGGTAGAGGATCGTTTAAGGTAGATTTTAATTGGAGAAATAATGATATAATTTGAATATCAAACAAGAAAAATGATTTGAACAAAACAATTATTGATGATTGGTTGATCTTAGAATTTATTTTGGGGTGGATTGGATAAATTTATTTTCTTAAAAATTTCATTTCATTAATTGATGATGTATCCAAACAATGAGATAATTCTTCCAAATTGTTTACCAATTTAATCCCTACACAATTCCTAGGCCAATCACCAATTCACTTTGAGGATCAATTTATTGAGCTCTCAAAGGAAATAGATCATACTAGAACTCAAAATGTGTCATCGTTAAGGTTGGATAAGATGAAAAATAATGTAACTCATCAAATGGAAATCCAAAAATAATGAAAAAAATTTAAATATTAAGTACATGAAATAACATCAAATCCCTGACCTTGATACTCCCTTAGATCAACCCTTAAGTGGTTAGCCCTCCATTTATGCTATTATATCAATGGAAGTGGGATGTAGACTTATGGGGGAAGAATTGAAGTAGAAGAAAATTATTAAAAGAACAAACACTCCACCATTGTGTGATTTAATTCACAAGTGCTGGTGTGAATAAATTCACACCTTGATTCAACGGTATCAACGTGTGAAGAAAAATAAAATATTAAGTGAAGAATAAGAATAAATTTTATTAAAATACTATACGTTAAAGAAAAACATACATTGGAAAACTTGACGATGCAATTACAAATTGAAAGTAGGAAATTACAATTGAAAGAAATACAATGGATGAAAGAAAAACTCAGATTGAAAGAAAAATATTAGATGATAATTAAATTCACCATCAGCTCCTTATATAGTCATATTAGGAGCCTTATATACACCCCACAATAATAAATTTTATTCCCATTAATTGGGAGAGTTAAAAAAAGGGTGATAAAATCAAGGGAATTTGATGTTTTGAAGTTGACCTGGTAAACGTTCCAGATTCATCTTCCTTTTTATATTTCTAATTTGACATTAAATATGGACGAATCATCAATTCTTGTAGAAAACAAATATCTTTTTCCATGTGTCCTCTATCATATTTCCAAATTTCAGGTCATTTGGTGAATCAGTTTGAAATTTATTCATGAAATGGTGAGAAGAATTTATGGGCGTTCATATCGGTCCCACCATTTAAATGTAAATTTCAGATCCATATATATCTTTGAAAAAATCATAACTAGCTCTTTCCACAGTTGACTAAAATGATCCCCAAATTTTTATCTTTCTACTGTAAAAATTTTAGCGTCATTGGGCTTGGTTTGTGGGCACCACTTCTATTAGATGGGCCTTAGGCCCATTATGCTTTGTCCGCAAAATTTCTGCATTCATGCAGAAAAATAACTATCATCTATCGATCCTAAAAGATAAAATATTCTAAAAAAAGTGATCAATCAGATACAACAATATCAAATTCAAAAAATCAATATAATGTTGTCCACAAGGAGATAAATTATTGGGCCCAAATTTTCATTTTAAACATGAATTGCATTTAAGATGAGAAATGAAGTTCAATTTCTATAATGCACCAAAAATGATGTTTATTGAATTTGGAACACATTATTATTAAGATTTTCACAATGAATATTAGCCACATTCAGTAGTTAATCGCACCCCCCATATTAATTTTTTCTAGTCTTGAGAAAAATATATTACAAATATGAAATTAGAATTCCCTTTTCCAAAAACATTTTAATACACATTGCTTACCCAAATACCTCAAACCAAAATAATTATGAAACCCATCAAAATAATTTAAAAAAAGCTCGATCCATAAGCATATTCCAATCCCAAGCCCATTCCTTTGTTCAAATTCATTGCCACATTTCATCCAATTTCAATTAAGCATGATAAAGTGTTGTGCATCACAAAAGACATGGGGCCCATTTTATTGTTCAAGGGGAAAAATGGAAGCGCTGGGTGGGAATCACATTAAAGTTTAAGATGAGTATCCAAAAAAAATATTTGATTTTTTTGTTGATTTTTTAAACCAAAATAGATATGAAAAGACTAACTCTCAGAAAGACAACTATGGAGTCACGATCCACAAGTTCCAGATGCCACGCATATTGTCAATTCCATGCACTACAATTGAGATATAATGCTTAACTCTAGGCATGAAAACTATGGAGTCGCGATCCCCAAGTGTCGGACACCATGAATTTGGACAAATAATTTCACTATGTGGTCATTATTATTATTTTTCATTTTTTTTTGGATACTTTAATTAAACAAAAAGTGACCCCAGAACCCTATGTTATAATGAAAGTAACCCAAGATCTCAAATTTACACCCAAGATCCAGTAGACATGCAATGTAGTATTTTTATTAAGAGGATGAAAATGTAAACTTTGAAAAATCACATCGGACAACTGTACTTTTCAAAAACTATGCTCATGAACTTAAACATGCATTAAAATAAGAATCAAGGCATGCAAAATTATTTGATATCAAATTTCACAGTTTTCAATTTTTGTTATCATGTTCATGGTTAAAGGAATTTTTCTTTCCATTCATGTTCATATTCACACAAAAAATCATTTTTTATTTAATCCCCCCCAACATAGAATACCACTATCCCCAGTCTTTAAATAAAACATAGAAGGGGTATGTGAGAGGTGTTAAAAGATGAAATTGAAAATTATAATTATGTAACAAAGTCACCTGGTGGTTGAGGATGAAAGTGTGTGCCACAGTCTCCCTTCAATCCTGGGATTGAGTCTCAGCTGCTTGGATAGTTGTGATGGGCTTTTCCCCATGACCTACGATATGTCCTTAATTTTTTTTAATTTTTTTAACCTATAAAATCATAAAAATAAAACAAATAAAATGATGATACATTGTCTTTTTAAAATTTCTGGGTAAGGTATTACTCAGAGATCACGCCACGTGACATATATGAATATGGTGCTCCCCTTTCATACCCATCCATACTCATAATAGAATAACAGGTCAACAACCTATGGTAATTTTTTAAATGAAAAAAAAATGATTCAAAATGAATGAAAACATGAAAACCATGTGTTTCATCCCATGAAGTGCTTTTTTTAACGTCGTTAGCTCGACTTGAACCCCCAAAATTATCCAATACCAATTTTAAACATTTTTAAGACCCCATTTTTATCCACATCAAAAAGATTTAGATTAATTATTTTTTTTATAATTTTTTCCAGGTGAAATCCGATGCTTAACAATGAGTGGGAAAATCCATGTAATATCAGAAATGGTTGATTCCGTTGAATTTCTAGTCTTTCCTAAGACATCAATGACCATTCCAACATTAATGGTTTCTTTAAAAGAATGAACTACAACTACAATGTCTTTCTTATCTCCTATGGTGTGATTATTGAGTTGGGAAGAAAGTAAATTAATTTTGAGCTTGGGTTCATTGAATTTTCCTAAAGGAGATTGAAAAATTAAATCAAAATCAGTTTCTTCTCCAAAACATTTAGAAATAATTGGTTCATTTTGAAAATAAGATTCATCTCGAGAATTGTTATGTTGAATATCAAGAATGGTCATGGACTCATTGTTTGTGATATCTCTTAATGGTTTAATGATTGGTGCTTCTGAAAATTTATCAATTGATTTATATTCAGGAAAATCAATCCATGATGTCAAATTTTCCTCTTTTTAGTCCAAAAAATCAATTTCCTCCTGATTTAAATACCCTTCAACATTCTATTGATCTTCTTCAGTTATCCCATATCCAAAGGTTAGTTTTTTTTAAATTCATGAGTGGTTTTGGGGATAAAATATTCTTCTATCAGTGATGAGGAAAGGACATCCTAAGTTGGAATGGGTTCTTCATATGTCTCAATGCTTTGAATTTCTAATCTCAGTGATGAAACTTCTGAATTCAATTTAACCATTTTTTCATGACAATGTTCAAGAATATTTTCAGAATTAGGATTGATAGATGTTTGGACATCATGAACTTACTCATTATTTATATTTTCAATAATTCATGATAGGTAAGGAAATTGATCTTTTAAACATTCATCATTACAAATATCGTTCATGTTATCGGGTGTGGGGTATTCATTCAAAGGTTGATCAAAGTAATTAAAAAATATTGGTGATTCCCAATGTGGATTTACTAGTTGATTCCATCTTGAGTTTTTGAAGGGATATTATTGATTATACTCCATTGTATGTATTTGAAAATTTGGAATCGTGATTTTCGAAAGCCCAAAAATATATAAAAAAGAAAGGGGGGAAAGAGAAGAGAAATGGGATGATAAAAGAGAAATGGGGGAGAATAGAAAGATGTTCTAAGGTAACTTACTTGGACCCCAGAAAAGGAGCCAAAATTTGGTTGCGCCCAAATTTACCCTACTGGTAAAACCAGTCGTTGAAGTACAAATAGGGATCAAATTCACAAGGACCGAAGAAGAAACCTTGAGACACTCAAATTTGTTGATGGATTGGCTATGAAGTGGCCAACTTTGAGGTAGATTTTAATTGGAGAACTAATGATATAATTTAAATATCAGACAAGAAAAATGATGTGAACAAAACAATTATTGATGATGGGTTGATCTTAGGGTTTCTCTTGGGGTGGATTGGATAAATTTATTTTCTAAAAAAATTCATGTAATTAATTGAAGACGTATCCAAACAATGAGATAATTCTCCCAAATCATTCGCCAATTTAATCCCTACAAAATTCCAAGGCAAATCACCAATTCACATTAAGGATCAATTTATTGAGCACTCAAAGTAAATAGATCATACTAGCACTCAAAATGTGTCATTGTTAAGGTTGGCGAAGATGAAAAATAATGTAACTCATAAAATGGAAATCCTAAAATAATGAACATATTTAAATATTAAGTACATGAAATAACATCCAATCCCTGACCCTGATAATCCCTTGGATAAACCCTTAAGTGGTTAGACCTCCATTTATTCTATTCTATCAATGGAAGCGGGATGTGGACTTATGGGGGCATAATTGAAGAAGAAGAAAATTATTTAAAGAACGAACACTCCACCGTTGTGTGATTGAATTCACCAGTGCTGGTGTGAATAAATTCACACATTGATTAAACGGTATCAATGTGTGAAGAAAAAGAAAATAATAAGTGAATAAGAAGAATAAATTTTATTAAAATACTATACGTGAAAGAAATCTTACATGGGAAAACATGATTATGCAATTACAAATTGAAAGCAGGAAATTACAATTGAAAAAAATACATTGGATTAAAGAAAAACTTAGATTGAAAGAAAAATATTAGAGGATAATTCCCTTCACCACCATCTCCTTATATATGCATATTAGGAGCCTTATAGACACCCTACAACAATAAATTCCATCCCCATTAATTGGGAGAGTTAAAAGGAGGGTGAGAAAATCAAGGGAATTTGACGTTTCGAAGTTGACCTAGAAAACTGTCTAGATTCATCCTCTATTTGGACGTTTGAATTTGACATTAAATATGGCAGAAACATCAGCGGTTGTAGAAGCCAAAAATCTGTTTCCATGTGTCCTCTATCATCTTTCCAAATTTCAGGTCATTCGGTCCATCTGTTTGAAAGTTATGCCCGAAATGGTGGGAATAATAATTGGGTCTTCATATCGGTCCCACCGTTTAAATATAAACATCAGATCCATATATATCCATGAAAACTTCAGAATTTTCTCTATCCAAAGATGAATAAAATTATCCCCATATTTTTCTCATTCTACTGTAAACATTTGACCTTCATTGGGCTCGGTTTTTGTGCCCCACTTCTATTAGATGGGTCTTAGGCCCATTATGCTTTGTCCGCAAAATTTCTGCGTTCATGCTGAAAAATCTCCAAAATATCTTGATATTCATACATAAATCCTAAAATATGAAATATTACAAACAAATTTATCAATCATATACAAAAATATCAAATTGAAAAAATGAATATAATGTTTTCCACAAGCAGATGAATTATTGGACCCAAATTTTCATTTTAAACATGAATTGCATTTAAGATGAGAAATGATGTTAAATTTCTATAAGGATATAAAAATGATGTTTATGTACTTTTGAACACATTATTATTAAAATACTGATAATAAATATTTGCCTCTTTTAGCAGTTAATCAGGTCCCTACGGATGATGTCGCAGGATTACTTGGCCAGATTTTTGGCCAGTTGGCCGCAGAGCCTATTACCCTACCAATTTCATATGATGATTGGAGGTATATGCCTGAAAGTAGAAAAAAATGATGTTTTTTATTCCCAAATAATAGTAATTTTAATAAATTATGGTGTAATTTAATGTCATGTTATTAATATTTTCAAAATGAATTTCTGTGTACAGATGTTTTTCTAATATACAGTTGCTGATGTGATAGCATGAAAGTGGACATTGAAAAATCATGGAAAAGAAAGGAAAGACTTTAAATGGAAATTGTGGGGTGATGTCAATGATACTTCATTAATCGCTCAATAGATGTATGACAAGCTACCCGATGGTGTACCCAAAGAGCAATGGAGTTTTTTTATTGACAAATATCGTGATGGGAAGCATATGGTATTTAAATATATATTACAATATTAATATCATTTTACATATATACATGTATATGAATATGAGATGACATTAAAAACATTACTATTAAATTTCATTTTATTTATTTAAGGATATTTCAAGAAAGAATGCATCAAGCCGGGCTAAGCAGGCCATCCCTCACACTACGGGGTCAATGGGTCTTTCAAGAAGCTGATCTTATCTGGTAATCATTTAGATAGAATAAATATTTATAAGAAAATATTTTTTTTAATATATTAAATTATTGATTTATGTTTGTTTAATGCAGTCACAAAGTTTAGGTCACGAAGCATCGTGAACAGAAGTGTGGTTGAATGTTCGCCAAAAATATAATCGAAGTTTGGTTAATGAGCCTTCCAAAGAAGTTAGGGTATGAACTCATTTTTATTTATAATAACATATTATAAATCATTACTATGTTAATATATATTTCTTCTAATATGACTGTTATTTGATCTATAGTTAAAAATTAAAGAACTGTGGGAATCAAATCTTGTGCAGTCCTACACAGTCTCCCAGGATGACCCAGTTGCTAATATTCTTAGGAAGGAGAATCCAGGTAGAGTGTGTGGGGTGGGTTTGGGACTCATACCATCTGAGGTATTTGGTAGGAAATTAGAGATTGCAGCTACATCTACTCCTGGTTTTAGTCTGCCCATACCCTGAGATACTCAGAAAGATATTGTTTCTCTACGAAGCATAGTTCAAGACTAGGGGGGTCAGATATCCGCTTTGTAGAGAGCGTTGATTGATTTATATCATAATATGATCTAATCTGCCCCCGATAGTATTGCATCGACTAGTAATGAGCATGTAGATCACAAAAATTCAAAATCATTTAGTTTTCATACTTTTGATGGTTATATGTTTAAATATAAATATACAACAGTATTAAATTTTCAATATAATGTTCTTACATGTGGTAGTAGAAAGTAGAGATGGAGGTGGAGAGGGTAACGAGTTGTGTTTATCATCGGACCATGATTAATTGTATTGTTGATATGTTGGAAAAATATTCTAGTACTCGATTTGTATATGTATCATGTGTGACACATATTTTCCACCAAACATTTTTATGACCTAACATTTTATTGATTTATCATGTTTCCTTTTAAGTATTTTATTGATTTATAATGATTACTTTTATGTCTTGATTTCTCGAGTTTGGTATGAACCATATATGTCGATTATTTATTTTCGTGAATCATTTTTTATGACTCGTTTTTTCAAAAACTATTAGGTTTGTTACCCAAGGATGAACGATCAACCTTTTTATAGATTTTCTTGAGAATATCCAGTTTTTTAACTCTGTTAAACTTGTTTTTAGTGGATAGCCCTTCTTTCTTAAAATTTTATAGTATTCTCTTCTCATGTTTTGTAGTTGGAATGTGATCACTCCCACTTAATATTTCCTCTTATTCAATATATTTTTTATAAGAATTTACAAATATATGTTGAAAATTTTAGTTTCTTGATCCTATTAAGGTAGATGGACTATCCACCACATTAATTGTAGAATTTACAAATATCTTTTGAACACTTGAGTGTTTTACACTACCAGAATTTTTATCTCTCCAAAAGATGCATTTGGTGGCTAAAATCTATAATACAATCCAAAATAATTTCCTATACAGTTTGGATTATCCTTCCTAACTACTCATCAATCTGAGGATAAAAGTTTATACACTACTTCAACTATCAACTCATAGACTTCTATTATAATTACAAAAACTATGAGGTAAAATAGGTCATCCCTAGGTGAACATCCCACTTCAACAATCAACTCTGATACTCGGTGATAATTTTTGGACAAGTCAATCAATGGGTAACAAATCCATCAATGTCTCTAACTATGGAGGGCCACTAGAATATCCACATTTCATTATTATAAATCATGGTCAGCCCTGGGTGAACATCCCACTTCAAAGAATTATAGGATCTCATAAACTCATATCTCATGGAATATGTGACCATTTCCATGCTACAAACTATAAACACTCCATGTATATAAAAATTCAATCTTTAAATAGTTTCACATTCTTCCAACCTATCACACATCATGATAAATTCCAGAACAATATTCTAACTTCTCTTTACTTGTTTATCCAATTCATACATTATCTATAAGGATAACCACATTGCTTCCCCTAAACCCACAACTACACCCACCAACTAGTCTTATAGTAAAGATAAGATCTTCTATTCAGCTAATGAAATTTGTTCTCCCATCTTCTATATTTTATAACCCAATGCATTTACCACAACATTTCCATTTATAGTTGAATACTATTTATCGATGTCAAACATATACAAGTACTCTATGAAATTCATCTGATAAATATTATATCCATGCAGTGAGAAAATATTATATGCACACTAGGTGCGATACTAACAAACAAATCTCTCTCCCAAGAGGTTCTATCATGATAATTGCTATGCATGGACAACAACTACAAACTAAAATATAGGATTAGATTATTTCATCTTATGGGTTAAAAGCTAATGAAACCCAAATTGAATAATTTATCACTCTACATCATAACATATCCTAACCCAAAACCGAATTCATCACATTTCAATACATGTCCAATTTTAGGCTCAAGAATACTTAGGATCATAGCTGACAAAAAGCACTTCTTCAACACCATGGAAACTTCCTCACACTAGTATGTACAGTCAAACATGAATCCATTCTTGGTAACTGTGGTCATTAGAAATGCAAAGTGAGATATCTCAAAAACTACTCTCCTTCAATTACCATACAATCCAGTAAAAATCAAATATCGATTAAATTCATCTGTTAGGACAGATACACAAATACATCAACATACTCGAGATCAACTGTTATCCCTGATTTTGTAACCACTATATCCAAAAGTGACACTTCTTGGGCGTAGAATAAATTTTATGTACCCAAGTCATACTAAACATATTATTCAAGTATCTATCATGTGATTCTTATGAAAATTTTGGCCTTTTGGTATTCTTTTTGATGTGGGATGTATGTGCATGTGAAATTGGAATGGTTTTTTTTCAGGGCACTGGTATTGGGGATACAGAATCAGCTTCTTTTTTAAAAATTTGGCTTTAGTGGCAGTTTTAACTACAACAAAATAAATGTTTATATTTCACGAAATTTTTAACCGCCACTAAAATTTTGGTATTTTGTTATCTACAAAGGTTAAAGACCCTGCTATGGACAATAATTTAGGGGCAGTTTTAACCGCCACTAAAAGTGTTCATATTCCTTTATTATTTTGGGGTAGTTATCTGGATTATAGGGGATTTTTTCCCTATGAAAATGATTTTTTTAGGGGGGTTTTAACCACCACTAAAAAATCTTTTTTTAAGGGAAAACTGCTGATAAAACCATAAAAACACCCAGCAAAATGTGTCCACTACGATAGTTTCCATAAATCGTCACTAAATCAAGTAAAACATCGCAGATTGTATGTCAACACAAAATTTAGTGTTTTTTTTGAAACCATCAGAGAAGAATATGGCGGTGGTTTAAACCACCTCTATTTAAAAAAAACTACCATGAAAGAGCCATTTTCCTACAGTGGAACCATTCCTTCTGCACTTTTATTGTGCCCAAAACCTACAAAACATGCCGCTTTTTGATGACGACCACTGGAACGGACCCTTCCCGCTTACATGAACATGTATTTATACATATATATATATATTCCCCTATCTACATTTCACATATTCCCCTCACCATGAAGGAATATTTACAAAGATGGTACATATATATTCTTTACCCTATGAATTTACATTTAGGCGTTCTTGAAAATCGCAACTCGAAACCACCACAGCAAGTTCCAACACACTATAAACTATACCGACAACTCAAAAATCACTAAACACATAAAATTAAATTAATACAAACAAATGAACCAAGATACGATTCAAAATACCAACAAAACATTTATGAAAAACAATGTTATAGGAAAAAAACTATTTTTAAAGTACCATCTTCATTTGAATGCACATCCATGTGTGTACTCCATACAACCATGGATGTACCAAAATCCAATGGTACATTCAAAAATTCCAGGAAAACACCCAAAACATTTTTTAAAGGAACACCACATGTTTACCAACGTGAAACAATAATCCATAAATAGGCATCATACTTTGAGAAGTTACCAATTCACACACACAACACCAAATTAAAATACAACAATGTTATCATGACACAAAAAAGGCCAAATAATTCTCAAATAACCCAATTTTTTTTCAAATGAGCACATTTCATTTAATCAAACACATTTATCATAGATTTATATAATCACAAATAATGAATCATGTAAAAACCTATTTTTAACAAATTCTAATAATTTAGAAACACCATAACAAACTAACTAGTTGTATTATAAAGTCGTGTATCATGTTTAAAAATTCATTTAATAATCCAAGTATTAAGGGTTTTCATCAGAAAGGAAAAAAAATGGAATCACCTACCTCAGAGGTGTGTGAATACAGTGGGGATTCAGTAAAAGGGAGAACTAAAACTCACAAACTCTTCGCACAACAAAGATTCAATGGAAACACAACACTAAAAAAAGCCCCAACCATTAGGAGTTGACCAAAACCTACTCACCTCACGAAATCAAAAGAAAACAAAAAATATTACTCACTGAGGGAGTAGCCACCAAAGTAGGAGGGTGGCACCGGCGGGGTCACATACTAGAGAGGGGTTGGTATTGGTGGGGTCACACACTGGAGAGGGAACCACCGATTAGGGAGGGAAGCTAGAGATGTCATCGGCGAGGGAGGGGCATACAGCAAAGGGGAGGCTATCAGTGGGGGAGGTCGGCCAGAGGTGGTGCGCATAGGGAGAGGAGGGAGATGCACATGGAAGATAGGGAAGGGGGGTCATGCTGTGTGGAAGAGAAGGTGAAGGGGAATGATTGTGTTTCCCAAAAATAATAATAACCATAAACTAAAGAATAAAAATTTAATACTAATCATAATAATAAAGATAATAATAAAAATAACAATATTAATAAGCTTAATGATAATAATTTTAACAACTTAATAATAATAATAATATTCCTAATAATAATAATCTTAATAACTTAAAAATTATAATAATAAGATTAATAAAAATAATCTTAATATATTAATAATAATCATCATTATCATAATAATAATAATAATAATAATATGAACATTATTATTAATATTAAACATTCTTTTAATTTATTATTTCATTCTTATTTTATTTTCTTTATACTTCTAGTTTTTTCTTCAATGTTCAGTTTATATTTAATTATTTGTCTTTTATTTTGGGTCCAAATCATTCCCACCTACTTCATTCTGATGATTGGCACTAGTTTCCAGCCCATGGGGATAGGGAACGACATTTGGACCATGCGTTGGACTGGCTCAGGTGACCGGTTTAGGTTCGACTCAGGTTGATTTGTGACACATATAAATTCCCAAGACTTCTCAATTTTGGAACGTGTTAAAAATATTTTTCAACAAACCTCACACACTATGTGTTTGATAAATTGCACGATTTATATTTATAAATAAATTATATGATTTTATAAGGTGTTTTGGCCATCAAAGTGATTTATTAATATGAAAAATATTTTTAATTTTCATTTCAAGAAATACTTGAAATCCCAAGCATTGAAAAAATATTTCCAAATTCCTTTAAAATAAATTGCGAGGTATAACATTTTTTATCTTGTTTGGTTTATTGGATAATACAATTAATGAAATATTTCATTAAGTGATTTTATAAAGGTGGAATAATTTATAAATTGATTTCAAGGGTGGTTTAAATTTAATGTTTTAAGAAATGTAATATAAATTATTTCAAAGTATTATATAGAGAATTGGCCTCATGGTGGGTTTCTAAAAGGGCCATTTGGACATTTAAAATGGTCTTTCAAACATACGTGTGTGTGAGACCCACATATTTCCCCTTATGATTGTTCCCTTTAGGGGTGGTGTTTTATGTATGTGGTGTGATCAGGAGATGGATAAAAGGGGGCTATTTCATGGGAGACTGTTATAGGTGTGGGTGGGTTACTATTTATGCTTAATGATGATTGATTAGAGTATCAATTTTTTCTCACCATTACTACTATATTGTTCTTGTAAACCTGGGTAACTATGTTTGAAGTATTTATTTATGCTACACTATATCATTGCTCACTTATAGTTCCCACTAGTTATGTACTGGGATAGTGGAGAGTTCCCATAATTATAGGATTGGTGCAAGATAGTCAAGTGAATTGTGTTAAAATGAAACATAATCCTATAGTTAGTCTTTGTTTGATAAATTATAGGACCTTATAACATTAAATACAAGGGTATATCCCATGAAATCACTTCATTGGTATGTGTTTTGGCATAGAGGGTTCTATTTCTCTTCTTTAGCTCCCCTGTTTGATTAATGTGTGTGGGACCCTTGGTAGAATTATTTTATTTATTATTTTCATTTCATTGATGATGTTGTTCCATTAATTTAATTGTTTAACTATGTATCATGAGTTTTTTTTCTATAGGATTTTTGAAATGGCTTTAAAAATTCGTTTCATTAAATCCAATGGTAGATCTCATTAGTCACACAGGGCACACAAATAGTTTTTTTATTAACCATAAAATCTAGATCTATCATTTCATCAATGGACTAAAATTGAATAATTTTATACTTTTATAATTTCATAAATTTTAATTTTATATTGGTAGGGATGATGGTTTTGTGGTATCTACTCCTGATTCCCTCAGATGGTGCTAGGGTTTGTCTTTGATGATAATTCTGGCAATGCAGTGGCTGCTTGCAGCGACATATGGCAGACGACTACAATGTTTTCTTGAGATCTGGTGATTCTTTAGGGTGGCCTTCCCAGTATCATGTAGCTCAGATGATAACTTCTCCTGATACATAATCTTTTCTACGGTGGCCTTTCAGAAAACTGATCTATAGATTCAGTTTCTTCTCTATAAAAAATCCTACAGACGATGGTCCAGATCTAACAGTGACACTGACCCATGGTGGTGGTCCATATCTAGTCAGGTGTTATTGGTAGAGTGAATTTACATAGGTGACATTGTCTTATAGTGATGGTGGTTTCATTTCCTCCAACAGAGTTGGATTCCTTTCTCTCTCAAGTCCAATTTGACTCATATAATAACTGGGTTGCTAATTCGATCGTCTATAGTTTGAAGTCTTCACTTACAAATGTCTCCAATTCTATGAACATGCCCATGAAATCAGTTATGTACCCTATATATGTAGAATTATATGTTTTCAGCATCCCCACTCTTGCTAGAGTCAATCTATTCAAAAGGGTAAGATTCGACACTTATTGGGGTTCTAGATCATTCTTAAAGGCTCTAGATTCACTTAACATGATGGTTGCACCATATTTTATTTGTGCTACATCTAAGAAATCAACCACTAGTGTGTCTAGTGCTCCATCCATCATTGATCTGCAGAGTTTGAAACCAAATGATGCATTAAAGGTGGTGAAGGATGAATCATCTCAATATTTTCCTATTTTCAAGGGCTCCACTACTTGAGGTTTACTCTAAAAGGGTAATGTCACTTATATCAATGAAAATATGGATGTTTAATCAAAGAGATTCAGAATTGGTATGTTTTCCTCAATTATGTGATTGATTTTTTCCAAAGGTTCCAAAACTGTATAAAAATGAGGAACTAGTCGAACATATGTCAACCATATGGGGTTTTACCGATTGTTAGTACGTCTCTTTAGGACATGGTTTTTTCATATGTTTTTACCTTCACATGAATTGAAGATGAGATTATGGGGTATGGGTTCAATTTCACTCAAACTATGTGTTATTCACTTTCTTGAATGGGACTAGAGTTCCAACCCATTTGAAGTTAGCAGCTTCTGCATTTGATTATGAGTCAAGGTTCACAGTTTGAACTAGATTTTCTAGAATCCAATAATTTTATATGACATTACCTTGGTGATTAGAATGCCTATAAGGATGGACACATAGACTAAATTAGAAATTTATGGTATTTTCACTCACTTCATGGTGGAATTCTACCTATGATATACTCATATCAATCGAGTTTATCTTTCAACAGATGAGGATGAATTTAGTTTGTGCATTGAGTATGAGAATATTCCCCTTTTTTTCTTTTTATAATAGGGTTTTTCATGAGGCTTCAAACTATAGAATCCATTTTTTGTGTTCATATTGTTCTAGTAAAGGGAATGAGGAATGATTATTCTTCAAAAAGAAAAATTTGGGTAAATCAGTTGGATTGGTTGGAGAAGGTGTTTTTATGGATTCCCCCCAGCTCATGGTTCAGGAAACTAGGGAGACAAGATGTGGTTCTCCTACTTCTTTTCACGCAGGTGGATAGGATGGCATTCAGCCTAGTGTGAAAGTAGGTGATGAACATGTTTTAACAGTTTTGGAATCCTCTGTTGGGACATAGGGAAAGCGTAATAATGAGAAATCATGGGATGAAATATTTAAATATGAGGTAAATTTTGATAAATATGGTGTTACTATCAAATTATAGGTCTAGATAGTATAGCAAGTTAATGAAGATGAATTTAAAAGGGTGGTTGATAAACAATTCATAGCTGAGTAGTAGATTTCCTCAATTCACTACAAAGGAAAGAAAAAAAAGATGTTGTTTCTCATGTGAAGCCTCAAAAAAATTTCTCATGGATACTAATGGTTTCCAAATTTTTCCTTCTTGAAAAACATTTTTTCTATATATATTCCCCTTTAATAGGGCAGTAGTGCTCTTATGGATTATGGATCATTGGAGAATAACCGAGATGGAAAGGAGGCAGATTTTCTTCCAAAAACATGAAGATTAGATAGGCATCCCAAAGGACATGCTCAAGGTAATGGGCATGATTAGATTGCATCATGGGGGCGGTTCACCATGCATTTTATCAAGGATCAACTTACACCATACCGGAAAAGGCTCAGGGAGATGTATATTGCGCTTCTTAATAAAAAACAATTATAGTTTGAGTGGAAGTTGGCTGATGATGGTGCATCCTCTAGCTATGTTCGTGGTTATGACATTGATCCTTTCCATATGTAACTTTTCCATTTTGGTGAGGTTTGTCTCGTTTTTCTACCCCGTCTCTTTCATGATTTCTTCTTACTTTTATTTATATTTTAATAAATAGTTAGGATCCTAGGATTATGTCTAGATTGACTTCATTGAATTTTACTTTTATATATTATAATTTTATACTTTTATAAATTTTTAAAACTATATAATTCAAAAAAATATGTATAATTTTATAACATATATGTAATTTCACATATTTTTATAAATTTATGTACATTTATAAATTATGTATATTTCTGTGAAATATATATTCCTTTATAAATTATATATAATTATATAATTCTATATATGTTTAAAATTTTATATACTACAATAAATATATATATATATATATATTCTTAATTTATACTTTTTTCCAATAAACATTTTTCAATTTATCAATATTTTAATACTTTTATACATTCATAAATTCAATTTCATTGTTGAAAATATTTTAAAAAATATAATAATTAATTTTTTAATTTGTGAAACCATTATTATATTCAACAATCATATTGTCTATTATGAAAATGGATTTCAAATAATATATATTTTGTCATTATTACATTCAATAGCCATATTTCATCAATTTTTTATAATGTAAATGTGATTTTATAATTCATTTACACTCATAAAAAAGGGTTTTGATAATTAAAAATATTATGTGAAAAATAGTTTCTAAAAGTGAAATCTCCTTCGTTATATTTATAAATTTCCTTAAATAAGTTTTTTTATCATGTGGAATAAAATAAAATTTTCAATGTTTCCAATTTATTTCAATCTATTCATGATATCCATCTTAAATTGAACATAATTTTTGTATTTATTTTGTTAAATATTAATATTAACGAATCAAATAGGATGGATATAAATAGGGAATGGATGGATGCCAATCGTATGACAAAGGAGTATGAATATGGGGTGAAAGAGTTTATCATGTTTTCAAAATACCATGCTTATGTACCTTATCATATCCTTTGTCTATGTTTATGCAATTTTTATTAAAGACTAATTTGTCCAAAGGATTTGGAAGACCACTTAACCTATCATTGAATTGATTGAAGTTATAAATATTAGAATAAACAGGGGGAAAGGATAATGTAGCTAGTGAATGGGATGGCACTTCATTTTATGGATCATCTGATATGATTATAATTTTGGATAATGAAGAGTATCATATATGGTATGTGATTATAGGTTTGAATTATGATAAATATCATATTGAGTAAATAACAATGATAGTTTAATATGAACTTAGTGATTGTTCAAAATTATTTGAGAAGTTTAAGAGTTGTGCAAAAAAATCATTATATGTTGGTTGAACTAAATATAAAGCATTTTCAATTGTACTAAAGATGTATAATTTGAAAGGAGGAAATGGATGGAGTGATTCTAGTTTTATTGAACTAATTTCTTTCTTGAAACATATGCTACTAGAAGATAATGACCCTCTATCCAAATATACAATTCTAAATGAATACCATGTTCAATGGGTGTGATCTCTAAAAAATACATTCTTATCCAAATGATTGAATGTAGTTTCTCAAGGATGAAAAATCACTTAAATAACTCCCAAAGTGTGGTGCTTTTCAATACAAGAAAAATGAACCAGGTCCTATAAAAGATGTATGGTTGTTTCCAATCATTATATGGTTTAGATGATTATATGGAAGTGACGATAGTACAAGGAATTTGATGTGGCACATAGATACAAGAAATAAATATTGGAAAAAATTTCACCTGGAAGACACTCCTCTGTGGAAGAGAACTGATTATGGGTATCCTGAATTTGGAAATGTGCTGTGAAACCTTCATCTTTCATTATCTTAAGATGGAGTGAATCCTTTTGGTTTTCAAAGAATCACTCACAGTACATGGCTGGTTATGTTGGTAAATTATAACTTGCCACTATGGTTATGCATGAAATTAAAAAACCATTATGTTATCTATGGTTATATAATGATAACAAAAACTAGTTAATTATTTTGATATTTATTTGGATCCAATAATAAAATATTTTAAATTATTGTGGGTTTTGGGTGTTACATTATATAATACTTACCGAAATAAAGATTTTACTTTGAGATCCATGTTGTATGGGATGATAAATTACTTTCATATTTATAGAAATTTTTCAATATATATAATTAATAAAACACAAGGGTATACAATTTGAAAACATGTTACACAGTCAATTAGATTGAAATACTCTTCAAAATCTATGTTTCAAGGACATCACATATTTCTTACCCAATGACATAAGTACTGATATTGGATGACATCATTTGATATAAGTTTATAAGAACATACAACACCATCTCTACTAATAGGTGATCAACTATTTCAGAAATTAAAATATGTGGACGCTGCTTTTGGAAATCTATTTTCAAAAAACGTTATGAAAGAAGGTTTGAAAAAGAGATATTTTTTTGAAATACCATACTGGAATTTTATGTATGTTAGACATTTTCATGATGTTAAGCATGTTGAAAAAAATGTATGTGATAGTTTCATTGGAACATTATTGAATGAACTCAGAAAAAAATGGATGGAATTAAGGCTAGGTTGGACCTGGTTTATAAGGGAATGCAGGAAGTGTTAGTGCAAGTGAATTGTAAAAAATGAACTTTTCTTCTTCCAACGGCTTAAACTCTTTCTAAGCAAGAGAGTTATGAATTTTGAAACTTCATTAATGATATAAAGGTTCCATAGGGTTATTTATCTAATATTAATAATACCATGTCAATTAATTATTTAAAGTTAATGATTTTGAAATCACATTACAACCATTTTTTATGAAAGATATAATTCTGATAGTTTTGCATTTCATTTTCCCTAGAATTTCTTTCACACATTAACCAAGATATATTTATTTTTCAAATCTAAATAAAGTAAAGCTATTGTCCCTAAAAAACTTCCAACTATGGAAAAAGAAATTTCTATCATATTATGTGAATTGGAAATTTTCTTCTCGCCAACATTATTTGATATGATGGATCACATGGTGAGATAGATTCTACTATGTGGTCCTATATATTATAGATTGATGTACACCCATTGAAAAATATATGATGATTTTGAAATGGTGTGTGACATGATCATTTCATGGGGTGTGACCAAAACATACTTCCTACATTAAAAATGTAGTAAAGTGGGTAACCTAGGTTGTATCCCGAGATGATCACACAACAATCATGTTTTTCATTTGAAATTAGAGAAGGAAGTGGAGGTTTTTTTTTCAAATTGTTTGATTTTTAAAATAATGAAAGAAATGAAAATAAAGTACGAACACAAGTGGATGAATGGAGTGATGGGGCAATGGTAGGATCAAATTTTTCAATGTCATCATGGTTTTAAAATTAATTCCCATTCTATTTCTATTTAATTATAAATGAATGACTCCTCAATCGAGTAGTCAATCACCCTTCATTGAATGAATCAATGGAAACAACTCCTTTACACATGAAAATTCATAATCAATCCCCAAATAACTAAGGAAAGTATCAATAGGTAATTTTTTAACCTTATAAATCTAGAAAAAAATCACTAATTCCACACATGTGCCAATGGTCACTACACCCTCACCACCTAACAGAATCCGCTTGATCGAGAAAAACTGCTCTCTAAGTGGAGGGAGTTTAATGATATTCAAATGAAGCTATAAAAATTTAATGACACCAAAACCAAAAATATTATCAAATTAAGAGAATTAGGCACCACTAAAAATAGAAATAATTTAATAGAAAGAGAGAGTTTTAAATTAAATAAAAAGACTCCAACATTACAAAAGGAAAACTCCCCCTTCCCCTATCACTTAAAGGATTTACCCCTCAATGTGAAGGGTAATAGAGTTTAATGGGGAAGAAGAGAGAATTATGAAACTAAGAAAAAAGATAATTTAAAACCCAATAATATTCAAGACTCCAATAATCTAGAAAATACCCTCTTTCAACTTCTTCAAGGCCCTTGAATGGAAGTCAACACTCATATATATAGGGTCGAGAGGTGGAAAAATTTCCCTCATGATGCATTCCACAAAAATCTTGACTTCAATTATCATAATAAATGACTAAATCACATGATGTTGTCTCTATAAAGGTTGTTAGCCTATATATTTTACATTCTACCACAAAATATAAGATTATTTGTAAAAGTTTTAAAAAACATTATGCTCGAATTACTAAAAAAGATTATTTCTCCCATAGGAGACTTCTCAACTCCCTCCAGTTTGGGGAATTATGTTGATACACAAATGACTGAATTTCATCCTGAAATTTAATTTCAAAATTAATATATGAGTAATTTTTCCAAATAATCTTGAATAACCGAATTTTAAGGTATATATGTTGATATATTCCTTCATTACTAATATGGGATCCATTCCATCATCTAGAAAACAATCTCCACTTGATTCATTTTTTTAAGCCAGTGTATTTCAAATTGCATATGGTTCCAGAAAAAAAAGTTGAATCCCACAAAAATAGAAGCCTAAAAAAATTAATCTCTCAATTTGGATCTAAATTTTAAATTATATGACCAAAATAATAAATATCTAGAAAGCTATTAAATTTACTGAATTAATAAATTTTCACAATTAATCCAAAAATTCCCCAAAAATATTAAATTGATGAAAATAAGATCCAAATGATATATTGGATGAGATTAAATCATTTAAAATATTTTGATGAATTATGAAAATATTATATCTATCAATTCCCCCATATGTAACAATTGAACACCTGGACAAGTAAGCATCAAAATCAAATCAAAGAAAATTCAAAACACATACCTGTGAGATCCCCCAATTCCTCATCAAGAAACAAAAGATATTATTCCTCATAAAAAAATTATTTATAGTTATCCATTCATATCATTCAATATATTTCCTCTTCATTTCTTCTCACATTTACACAAAACTCCTACCTCACATTAGTTTTCTCTCATCTAACAAATGTTCATTTTTAATAAGGATTTTCTCATCCAAAACCATGAAAGAGTAACCATAGGATTAATAAATTCCTACTTATCCACCTGATGTGAGTCAAGGAATGTGTTTATCATGATTACTTTATAGGTTTGTTATGTGTCTTCTCGTTGGTATTATTTTTATGTGAAATTGTTTTTCCCGAATAAGGAGGGTTTGTCTCTTTTAAAAACAAAATTGAATGTTTCAAATTTTCACTCAATTATGGTATAATCCTCACTTATCATAGTATAAAATCAGCTCCATAATCATGAAATCTCAAGGAAAGTTCACTTCATTTATCATTTTAGAAACAAAAATTTCAATCTTCTTAAACATAATTTTTTTTCTTGAAAGCTCTAGATAGGAACAACATTTTTTCTACTTTAGATGATCTAGAAAAGAACAACATCTCATATTATGAATGCTTTAGAAAGGAATGGTTATCAATAGAATGATTTTTTTCATCAGAAAACATATCTCTTTATCATTTTAATTTCTACCCAAAATTGGAATAAATGAGGTAGCATGACACAAGATGATATCCCTCATACTTAAGTTCAGTTAGATTAAAAAATATCACTTCAAGAGTAGGTAGTATAGAAAAAAATGGATTGTAATGTGGCTAATATAACAAGTTTTTCATGGATTACAATGGATACAAGGATTAAATGTACAAGTAATGCTATAGTATAAAGGATTATTATGAAAAGGGGGATATAAAACCAAGGAAATTCCTCAATCATTCAAAATAAAAGTACCTCAATGCCTCATGTTTTGATAGGAATAAATAAAATTATAGTTAAATAAATCATGATTTGGTTATCTCAAGACATGAGGTGAATGAAAATAATATTAAAATAATGGTTTGAAAGACTCATGACAAATTTATTTCAAAGATAAAGATGGTGAGATGTGTAATTGGACTCAAAAATCAGGAGAATCTTCATGAGATTCTCAAATATTTGAACTTAAAACAAAGTAATTTTCATCATTTAGTTAAGCTCAGTCTCATCGAATAAATTGTTTCACTCATATAAATGGGTTTCAAAAATGGAAATGATAATAATTTCTTCTCAAAAGTTTCAAAAACACAAAAAAACTAAATAAGAAACAAAAAAAATTAAAAACACCTTTTTTAAATAAAAAAATAAACGACAAATGAAAATCATAAACTAAAAAGGTTCCCTCCCCAAAAATTAAATGATGCAGTGTCCCCAATGCTTTAAAATGGATTTAACATTTAAGAATATTTGAAAATGAATCACAACAAGAAAGAAATTTTAAAGGAGATGTCTGACTTGATGGATTTTATTGATAAACCTATTGGTGGAGTGTGATATCCTCCATTGGAGATGATGGAATGGTCTTATGGTATTTCACCATCTTGTGTCTTTTAACAATGAATAGATCCTACTCTTTATCCTTAAAAATCTACACAACACCAAAATGATATAAATTAGTAACTATAAATAGATGTTTTCACACCCTAAACTTTAAAATAATTTCATTTTTTTATTTTTAGGTATTTGGATATTTTGGTTGAAGTTTGGGTTGATTCATGGTTTATGTTTTTGAGATTTCATTGAAAAAAGGTTTTTTTGGGCCTAACAGCAAGGGGTACGTTTAGTTTACAGTTAAGGGAACTTTTTTGGACTTTCCAAGGTAATCATGTAATTTTTTTTGGGGTCCCAAGGTAGGGATCATAGGTTGGGAATGGTTTAGTAAATTCTGTGGAAACCTTGCATGATGTTTTGTCCATTTGAACCATGGTGACTGGATGGTTTTCACGTGATTTGGTCAATTGTGTGGAAAAACCATGTGAGTTTCCCAGATTCTTAAAAGTTTTAAATTCTAATTGTCACCATTTTATGTTTTAACCCAAAATCAAGCACCCTCCCTCCTTGGTAATTTTTGTAACACAAGGGGTTCACAAACCCCACTTCCCTTGGGTTCTCTTCCCTCCATGTATGATCTTATGGTTATAAGATGAATTTCACGGTTTTGGAAAATTTTCTCTTCTTCATAATCCTATATATGAATTTCATGGTTTTTTCTTGGTAGTTTCTTGTTTAAAAAACCCCTAGGATCTAGGGATGATGTTTTGAGTTGTTTTTCGTTGGATTTAGAGTGTTCACATTATCTTTTGGACTCAGTTCTTCCTTCCCTTGAATTTTCACCACATTCCCACGTCATTGAGGTAGGTTTTTCCATCTATTTCATTTCTGATGCAATATAATTTATGATTTTGGTGTTTTAAAATTATTTATAAATGTGTTTTGAATACTTCTAATTCGTTTAATTGATTTATTGAGGTGCTTTCATGTTGGTTGAAGTGGGTAAAAATGGTATTTAAATGGATTCGTTAAATATGAATATATATATTTTCACTCAATGAGTTTGATAAAATTCCATGTAGCCTTTTTGGATGAAATTGGGTATTTTAGCATGTGTTTGGGTTGGTTATTCTTTTATAGTGTTGGTTGATTGTGATATGAGCTTCATGTGTGGATTTTGGTTACTTTTTTGGCTTGGTACTTATGTATAGCTTGTTTTATTGATGTAGAATATGTCTTGTTGATTTAAAAATGGTTATTGGATGATTTCATGGATACTTGTTGTGTGATATTGGATGTGAGCACATCTATGTGTGCATGGGGTGCACAGATTTATGAGCACACAAATGATAATGGTATTATATAAGTTATTTAACATAAAACTCATATTTTAAAAGACATGAAAGTTTATTTCAATCCTTTTTTGTTTTACTAAATGTACCTTTCATTCAAATGACTCAAATGTGATTTTAAATATTGTGTTAACAATTATGTATCATTTGGTACCTTGAAAAATATGGTTGGTTTCTAAATGATATACAATCCTGTTAAGAATCATTAAGTATGTTGTGTGTTTTCAATTTTGTTTAAACTGGTGTTGAAGTTGAAATTAGATTTGAAATTCAAAGTCATGTTTGGCATTGAGAACATGAAAGTGGAGATTTATGTTGTTTTGTAAATGGTTAGAAAACATTTTTTGTAATGTATTGTAATTGGTAATGTTGAATGCCTGATTGGAATATTATATTATTTTGGAAATGAATTGTGGTTTTGGAAGTGTAAATTCCTATATGGAACCCTATCCTATTTTGAGAAATGTTTTGAGAGATTATGTGACATCTTGACTAGGTTGGAACTTGTGAATATATTATTATAATATGGTAACCCCTATGAAGGATTTTCCTAGAATGGGTTATCACATGATTGGTGTTGGTTATTGGCATAGGAAAGTACGGTGGTGGTACGAAAGGTGAGCCACATGTGTGAGGGACCCTTCTTTAACTGTGTATTATTACTACTACAATAGGATTCTTAGACATATTTTAGATGTTCAAGTGATGGTTTCTTTTCATCCCCAAATATATTGGTTGCTACACAGTTGATTTTATAGGTCTTGGTGATATGTTCCACTAGATTAGTAGTTAGAATGGCATGTTGGTTATTGACTATGGAGCTGCACCATATCTGAGAAGGTGAGTCCGATCTGAGTACGTCTAGCAATTTTCCTAGGGATATTTTGAGAAAACCTGTGATTATCTATATATACATTATATTTTTTTCTACATCACTTTGGATATTAGCGTTATTAGTTTTTATCTTCTTGTTTGGTTTTATTTACTTATGCAAAACCCCTTTTTATTACTTGGTATGTATATCACTTGGGGTTTTTGGAACTAGGTTATATAGAAAAACCATTTTTAAAAAGGAAATATATGTGTGTTTTTAAAAAAAGAAGTTTATAAAAATCTATATTTAGTTTTTTAAATTGTTTAAAATACTTTTTTCTAAATTTATTTCAAGAAAGTGTTTGTGGAATATTTTGGGAAAATAAATTCATAGAATTTATGTTGATTACCTATTTATATGTTTAATCTCACACCCTACTTGTACCACTAGGCATCGGTAGACCTAAGCTGTTGTGCAGGTGAAATTTTATGGTTCCATTACTCATCTTTAGAGCAGGTTGGTCTTGTGGTTGGTGGTGACCATGAGCTCAGATGGAGATCAGGTTGTGTGGTTGAGTTTGAGTTTTGTATTCAGTTCTTTTTTTCAATAGTTATTGTATTTGGATCAGCTCGTATGTTTATTTCATATTTAGATACTGTAAATTTTTCTTCTTGTTCAGTTTATTAACTTAATCTTCGTTTATTAGTAAAAAAATTGTTTCCCTATTTTATTACATTGATGCCTAACACTAGTTTACAACCCATGGGTATCAAGAAATCTCTTGGGCCATATCTTGGACTGGGTTAGGTGTCGATTTTGATGGCACTCTGGCTTGGTTCATGATAGACCTTCCCATCTGGAATGAAGTTTACCTAGGATCAAATTGAGTCTTGATTTGAATAAAATCACTTTTTCTCTATGATAGAAGTATTTTGGTTGGATCATCTTGTCATGAGACACCATTGTTCTCTCCTTTTAAATATTTTAATTTTAAAAATCTTACCTTTAATTTTCCTCGAGGTCCTAAAACTACAATAGTCTCTCTTTCCAAGTGCTATCAAGATCTAAATTCATATTCCTCGCAGCCTAATATGCCTATTGTTCCAATTATACTAGAATATGAAAAATTTTCCCACAAATCAACATATATGGACTCATTACAAATATTGTTTTGTAGGATTTCCTGTAATCCCATAATTTATCTTCAAACCTTAGTATTTAATAATTCTTGTTTGGTTTAACAACCTTTTTTAAAATTCCATTTTATTTCACTATTGGACCCTTCAAATTGACTATTTTTCCATGGATGATAGGGAGTTGATTTTTTATGATGCACCCAATAATTCTTCAAAAAATCCTATAGTACTTTATTGAAAAATCAATTCCCCTTATCATTAATGATCGCTCTAGGCACTCCAAACCTACAAAATATTTTACCCCTGAAAAAATCACAAACAATTTTAGCATCATCAGTCTTGGGGGATTTTCATCCACCCATTTCGAAACATAGTCAAATGAAAGAAATATATAATTATTTCGAAATGACATTGGAAAATATCCCAAAAAAATATATCCCCTATACTTTGAAAATCTCACAAAAATTAAGTGGTTGTTGGGGCATTTCCTGTCTCATTGAAATATTTCTAGAAAAATGACATTTTTCACACATTTATTAAAATTAATGAGCATCTTTAAAAATGGTGGGGTAATAAGGTCCATATTTTAAGACCTTACTTACTATCCTTTGTGGTCCAAAGTGGCCTCAAAAGATAAATTGTGACAAAACTCAAATACAAAACCAATTTCACTCTCAGGAAAACATTTTCTTATCACTTGGTCATTGAAAATTTTATGAAGAGATGAATTATTCCAAATGTAATATCTAGAATCATATTTTAGTTTTTGAATCTATTAATAATTTAAATGAGATGGGACCAGATATTTTACCAGATAATTGGCTATGTTAGCATACAAGGACACTTCTCCTTCAATCAAGTACAAATTCTCTCCTAGAAGACGATCCTTCAATGGTTCATTTCCTGGAATATCATTTTCATCAATGTTGGGAAATATTATTAAATGATCATCCACTTGGTTATTATATCCCTTCTTGTCCGTGATTTCTATTTTGAACTCTTTCAGTATAAACATATATCTCAGTAGACTCAGTTTATCTTCATCATTATTTATAAAGTACATAAGAGTTGTATGATAAAAAATATAGTGAATTTAGGTCCAAGAAGTGATGATGTAAATATTTATAAAGAAAATAAAAATGCTAAAAACTCTTTTTATGTGGTTGTGTAATTGAACTGAGCTTCATATAAGGTTTTCAGGGGCATAATAAATAACTTTGACCTACCCTAAATTCTCTGATAAAGGACTGCTCCAACTGATTGGTTGGAAGCATCACAAAGTAGATTAAATGGTTCTTACCAATTTAGTGGTTGTATCACTAGTGTTGTAATCAATATCATCTTCAACTAATCAAATTATTCTCTAAATGAACCATTGAAATAAAAATTAGCATATTTCAAAATAAATCTATAGAGATGGAGAAAAATCATATTGAAATCCTTGATAAACCTCTTGTAGAATACTTCATGTCCTAAAAATGATCTAACATGCTTCACAAAAGTTGGGTAATGAAATGAATTTATCACTTCAATTTTTATTTATCCACTTTAATTCCTTTTTTAGAAATCATATTCCCAAGGATAATTACACAACCTACCATGAATTAAAACATTAAAAAATTTAAAAAAAGATTCATTTTGATGTATGTTATTAAATCTATCTCCATATTTTTCCAATAATGGTCAAAGGAATTTCCATAAACTATGAAATAACCTAAGAAAACTTCCAACCAATATTCAATGTGATCAGAAAAAATACTTAACAACTACCTATTAAATTTACCTAGATCATTAAAAAATACAAATGGCATTCTTTTATATGAAAAAGTGTTGAAGGGATAAGTAATGGTTGTATTCTATTGATCCGCAAGAGAAATAGGTATATAAAAATACCCTAAAAATCCATCCAAAAAGAATCAATGAGTTATACCTACCAGTATCTATAACATCTAATCAATAAAGGGGATGGGGATATGATCTTATCAAGTGACCCAATTCAAATTTCTAAAATTAATGCACACTCTCAAGCTATTCTAAATTCTCATAGGGATTAATTCATTAGTTTCATTCCTCATAGTGGTTATGCCAGTTTTTTTGGAACTACATGAATAGAGCTAACACATTGTAAATATGAGATGAGATAGATGATCCTAGATTCCAAGATCCTCTCGATCTCCTTCTTCACAAACTCCATCAAGATGGGATTCATCCTCCCTTGGGGTTGTATGATAGGTTTGGAATATCCCTTAAGAAGAATTATATGTGAGAATTTTTTTGGGTTTATTCCATGGATATCACATAATATCAACCTACTTCTTGTAAAATCTCTCTAAAAAGATCAATCAAATATTTTTTTTCAGATAGATTATTAGCAATTATCACTGGTAATTTCTCTCCCTCCATAAGGTACACATATTTCAAATTAGTGGGGAGTGGTTTCAATTCCAGATCATGGTAATGCTCAATGGATGAAATTAAATTGTTGTTATCCACTTCCAAATTTTGGATCTCCTGAACATAAGAAACCATATCATCTTCTTCATCATTTAAAAAATCATCAAATAATAAATATTTTACCACTTTATCCCATATAAAATAATAATCCCTAGTGTTTTGGGAATCCACATGTTCCGTGATATTTGTAATGGAAAAATTCTATCCTAAGGCTATGAATTCTTGGAACATACCCGATTCTTCAATTGGATTAGTACTAAATTCATGATATAGGAAAAATAGTGAGTGATCATTCGATGGGTTTCTCATGGATTCAAAAATATTAAAGTGTATATTCCTATCTCCAAAGTTCACATTGAGTATCCCTTCATGGATATTGATGATGGTTTTGGATATATTCAAGAAATTTTTCCCAAAAATCATGGGTGGGTGAGAAGGGATTCTATATTATTCTATATTCATCACATATAAGTTGGATAGGAATAATAGATCTATTACTTTCACCATGAAATCCTACAGAGCTCCTGCTAGGAAAATTATAGATCTGTTTGCAAGTTTCACAACCACTCATGTGGGCTTCAAGTCTCCCATATTCAAAGAAGTGTATATTGACTAAGGAAATACATTAACTGAATTACCTAGATCACACAAATCATTAAAAAAATTTAAATAACCAATGGTATAAGGAATGGAAAATGTCCCTATATCATAACATTTGGTTGGAAATTGTGGTGTGATAAGGGTTGAGACACTTCTTCCCAAGTTGATATTATCATTACCTTAAAGTACCCTATTATTTGTAAGAATATCATTTAAAAATTTAGCATACTTTGGAATTTGTTGAGTGCTTCAAGAAGGGTTTATTAATTTCCACTTTCTGGAAAGTTTCCAGAATTTGTTTTTGAAGTGTTTCTTCCTAAAATAACATTGATTCAATCATCCTTGATGGAAATAGTGTGGGTAAGTCTTTCTTCTCTTTTTTTCCTTTAAATTTTGTTTCTTGTCTCTTCCTCCTAGTCTTATCCTTATCCTCCAATTTTTTCTTCTCTTATCCATGGTGTATTTTCACAAAATTTTCTGAATTTCCAACTTTATTTTCCCTCAGATTAAGTGGTATTATTTCAAGTTCATGGGATACTGGTGGTGAGAGTTCTTTTCCTCTTCTTGTTTTTATAATTCTGAAATTCTATGTTGGGTTCGAGATTGTCTAAGAAGGAATTTTTCCTGGGTTTTTGAACCTTATTTCAAAATGACTTCCCACCTTGTCTTTCATCTTATCAACCTTATCCTCTGGGCCATCATACTTGGATTTTTGTAGTTCTATATAGGGTTTTGTGTTTTTTTATGGTTTCTCATAGGGTCTTTCGAAATTGGGTGGTTTTTTTGTATGAAGGATGGTTATGAGATTTATTTTTATGAAATCGTGGTGGGTTTTGGAACTGGTTTTTATATGGGGGTATAGATAGATTCTAATAGTTTCTAAATACATATTGGACTTGGTTTGGCTCTCTATATCCTTGATTTTTTTGGAACTATATCAGTTGAAATATTTCCTCACAAGTCTCAATTCCCTGTATTTCTACACACTGGTCAGTGAAACGGTCAGGTGAGGATCATAAACCACCTCCCTTATATGGTGGCTGTTGTCCACCCACTTTTTTCAAGTCCATCTGTCTCACCAATATAGTTATATCATCAATCCAAGTTTCTAGTAAGGGTTATGGATTATCATTTATTACCTCATGAATTCCTCTTATGAAAGTACCACTTGTACCAAACTATTTTGAGTTCTGGGAAATATTTTCAATCAAGCCCTTAGATTCTTCTGGTGACTTGTTAAAGATTGTGCCTTCTGAAGATGCATCCAGAAGTACTATTTTTATTCTCTATGAATCCATTATAGAATAAGATAATAATCTTATTCCCTTAAATTTTTTTATGTGGAGAGCTTCCAAATAACTTTTTAAACCTTTCCCAGTACTCATAAATGGTTTCTCTAGATAATTGTCTGATGGAATAGATTTCCTTAATGATGGTTGTGCTTTTGGGGGTGGGGAAGAATATTTTCATGAATAATCTAACCAATTCATTACAATCATTCACATATCATTGTTTTAGAACATAAAACCATTCTTTGGTAGTTCATTCCTATGAAAATGTGAATGCCTTCCACATTACCTACTCCCCATCTACTCATCGGGGTCTGAAAGCATATCAAACATGTGTTGAATCTTTAATATGTTTTTTGGGTCTTATCCTATTAATCCATGAATTTTTTGAATAAATGGAATCATGCTATATTTCATCTAAAAATAATCATGTTACTTAAGAATTGAAAGGTTATTTTTTTTTATTAAGTAATTTTGGTGCACATAGGTCTCAAAGAGTTGGGTTCTGATTTTCATCCATGATGAGAGGCTCATAGTGAAAACTGTAAGTTTCACTGGATTTTTCAAGAGAGATTTCCTAAAATTCATATTGAAAAGTTATTTTTCTAAGTTTATTTCAATTTCAAGATCTATGGTTCAAGGGTTAGTGTTTGAAGTTCTAGGCATTCAATTTTTAAGATAAAATAAGAAATAAGAAAAAAATCGTTGGCACCACCTCCCCGACAATAATGCTAGGTTTTGAAACAAGTCTTTCATGGGGTGTGACAAAAAAATCCGAAGTAAAAAATATAGTAAAGTGGGTATCATAGGTTGTATTCATAGAGGATTTCACAACAATAATGTTTTTCACATGAAATTAGAGAAATAAGTGGTGGTTGTTTTTGAAACTGTTTGATTTGAAAAAGAAACAGAGCAATTAAAATAAAGTTTGAGAAAAAGTGGATGAAGAGAGTGATGGGTTGAGGGTGGAATCACATTTTTCAATGTCATAATTTTTGTAAAAAAAATTCCCCCTATCTTCCTATTGAATGATAAATTAATGACTCCACGATCAAGTTGTCAATCACCCTTGGTTGACAGAAGCAATGGAAACCACTTCTATATGTATTAAAAATCAAAAAAAATCCCAAATAACTAAGGAAAGTCCTAATTAGAAATTTTTCCCTTTATAAATCTAGAAAAAATTCACTAACTCCACATCTATTCTAGTGACTTCTAGACACTCACCACATAACACAATCCACTGAATCGAGTCAAAATGCACTAGGTAGAAGGAGTTTAAAAATATTCAACCAAAATGATAAAAAAAATGATGACAAAAAAATCAAAATATGTTTGAATTAAGGTAATTGGGAAACATGTAAAATATAGATCATTCAATATAAAATAAGTGTCTTAAATTAAATCATAAGACTCTAATATTATAAAAAGAAAACTCCCCTTTACCCAATCACTCAAAAGATCAACCCCTCCATGAAAAGGGTAATAGAGTTGAATGGGGAAGAAGAGGACATTATGAAACTAGGAAAAGAGAATATAAAAATTTCAAAGATATTAAAGATTACAATCCTCTAGAATATCCCCTAATTCACCTTCTTTAACAGTCTTTAATAGAAGTGGACACTCATATATATAGTCTTGAGAGGTGGAAAAATTTCTCTCTTGGTTCATTCTACCTAACATTTGAGTTCAATTATTATATTAAATGGAAGAATCTAGGGTATTTTTATCTATAAAATATGTACCATATCTATTGTACATGTAACCAAAAAATCTCATATAATTTGGATGTGTTTCGAAAAATTTATTCTTGATTTACTATATAATATTATTTATTTTTAAGGACACTCATAAACTCCCTCCACATTGATGCATTAAATGGAGTCCTAAATGACCAAATTTATTCCAAAAATTTAATTTTAAAATGATAATATCAGTACTATTACCAATAAATATAGAATAACCACATTTAGAGGTCTCTAGGCTGAGATATTTCTTCATTACTAAGGTAGGATCTATTCTGCCATCCATAAAACGTTTTCTACTTGATTAATTTTTCTAGGCTAGTGTATTTCAAATTGGATCTAGGTCAAGAAGAAAAAGTTGAATCGCATGAAAAAATGGAATCCTAAAAAATGGAATAACTAAATTTGGATCAAAATTTTAAATGATGTGAATGAAATATCAAATATCTTGAAAACCTCTAAATTTCAATAATTAATAAATGTTCACAATTAAGCCAATAATTCATCAAAAATATTAAAATAATGAAAATCAGATCAAATTAAATAATTTTAATGGATTTAATCATTGAAGATAATATGATTAATTATGAACATATTATATCAATCAGTTTTTAAAAAATAGGAGTCATTCATAGGTTTGTATTGTTAAGTGGTATATTGTTTAGGATGATGTTGAATTCTATACCGATAACCTATATGGTGTGGAAAAAATTAGCCTGTCGAAATCTCACCACACTAGGCGGCTTGTGGGTGATGGAATTTCTGGAAGGTGTATTTTCACAATTAATATTATGGATTAGGATTAGTCCCACCATTACATTTTTTATAATAGTTTAAAGTTTTGACCATTTGTTGAAAGAAATAAATTAATTCTTAGGTATTTTAATCCATCAAGGAAGAAATATGGATATCAAATACACCTAACAAATAGTTTATAGGATGATTTTTAGATGATATTTTTAAGGGGTCAGATGAAAAGAAAGAGTGAAATAATTAAAACCAAGAAAACACATTCAGATTGTTTTTATAATTTATGAAAATTATCCATAATTATTTTGGGTTGTATAGGAATCAACTGCACCTCAATATGATGCACGATGTGATTGGTATTACTCCAAGTGAGTCTTTTTATTTAAAATTGACATTAAATTTACTACAAAGGACAACTAATACACTCAAAACTAATAAAATTAATTTATATTGTTTTTATACTTTAATAAAATGACCAATAAGTCATTTTTGTTTTATAGGAATCAACCACAGCTCAATATGATACATGATGTTCCCGATATGACTCAAAGTGTGTTATCAGTTTGAAATTGACATTTTAGTTCAAAAATAATCACTTACTGAAAACCAAGAAAATTAACTTGTATTGAATTAATAATTTAGTAAATTTATTCATACGTCATTTTTTGACATGTAAGAAGAAATATCACATCAAACAGACACACGATGTGACCGGTATGACTCAAAGTGTGTGTTTCTAGTTTCAAATTTCATTTTAATAAAAAAATAGGTGACCAACTCAAAACTGAGAAAATTCATTCAAATTGTTTTTATACTTGAGAAAAAATACTCAAAATTCATTTATGACATATATGAATATGCCTCAACTCAATCTGAGGCACAGTGTGACCGGTATAATTCCATGTGTATCTATTTATTAAAAATTGACATTAATTTTAGTAAAAAGAACAAGTCAAATTCTTAAAAGTGAGAAAAAACATTTGGATTGTTTTGATACTTTATGAAAACGATTCATAAGTCATTTATAACATGTTGGAATCAACCCCATAACAATTTAACACATAGTGTGACTAGTATAACTCTAAATGCATCTTTTTATTGAAATTTTACATTAATTTTAGTAAAAAGAACAAGTGACATACTGAAAACCGTGAAAATACATTCAGATTGTTTTTATACATTACAAAAATAACCAATTAGTCATTTTTTGATATTTAGGAAACAACTGCACCTCAATATGTTCCATGGTGTGACCTGTATAACTCAAAGTGTCTATTTTTATTTAAAATTGACATTAATTTTAGTAAAAAAGAACAAGTGACATACAGAAAACATAGAAAACATATTCAAATTTTTTCAATAATTTGGGAAAATGATCCATAATCCATTTTTTTTATGTTTATAAATCAACCTCATCTCAATAAGATGCACAGTGAGATGATATGACTCCAATTGTGTCTATTTATTTAAAAGTGACATTAGTTTTAGTAAAAAGAACATGTGACATAATAAAACTAATCAAACGCGTTCTAATTTTTTTGATACTTTATTAAAATTATCCATGAGTCATTTTTATCTTTTTGTAATCAAATGTACCTCAATCCGATACATGGTACGGCCAGTATGCCTCAAAGTGTCCATTATCAATTTAAAATTGACATTTTAGTTCAAAAAGTGTGTCACTCACTAAAAACAAAGAAAATATCCTCCTATTGTCTTTAAAATTTAGTACATTGATTTATAAGTCAATTTTAATTTTTAAGAATCATTATCATGTGAAACCAACACATGATGCGACTGGTATGACTCAAAGAACATGTTTCCCTTTTGAAATGACATTTTAGTGAAAAACACATGTGACATATTCAATACTGAGAAAACACATTCAAATTTTGTTTATACTTTAAGACAACAATCCGTACATAATTTTTGATGGGAAGGAATTAGTTTCACTTCAATCTGATGCATGGTGTGACCCGTATAACTCCAAGGGAGTATTTATTTAAAATTAAAATTAATTTTAGTAAAAAGAATAAGTGATATACTCAAAACTGAGAAAACACTTTTGGATTGTTTTGATACTTTAGTCCAATGATCCATAAGTCATTTTTGATTTGTATGAATCAACCCCACCTCAATATGACACATAGTATAACCGGTCTAACTCAATGTGTGTCTTTTTATTTAAAATTGACATTTTATTAATGTATTCTTTCATATTGATGTTTAATTTATTTATTTATAGTATTAATACCATATGATTTTTTTATTATATCGGTGGATTATTTTGATCTAGTTGAGATTATTTGTTGAAAAACTGATTCCAGGGAAGTATTTTTTTATAAGGGTTCACGGGCACCAAAGCAGATGAAACATTAATGTTTTTAAATGTGTGTGGAGAATTGTAAACGTAATTATAAAAATAATTGTTTGAAATGTATATAGAAGTGTTTTTTTGTATTCATGATGTCAAATTTATTTCAATTAAATTATATATTTTTCATACACATGTTATAGGTTTTTTCAATATATGTTTTTTTTAGTGTTCTGTTATACAAATAGCACACTGCATTAGGTTGGGTCTTTATCATCTCTATTTCTAGCACTGAGTAAGGCCCCCCTCTATCAGCACTATTTAAAGTGCTTATAATGGGGGAGCATTATCAGTGATTTAAATAGAACTGATAAAGGGGGTACTTTATCATTACTAAACTAGAAATGATAGAGCCCCCCACCCCACTCGAACACCCCTAAAGAAAACAACACTTTTTAGCATTGTTAAATATATTTTTTTGCACTGTTAAAGGGGATATTTGTATTAGCAAATCTTGCACTCTGTGAGACTAGACATCTTGTGTGCCATGAGTGTAACGACCATAAGATTTTTCGTATAAATCCCCTTCTTAAAAATATGTCATAAAATCACATGAAAACCCAACATAATGAAATACTAAGTGCGGAGTGACCTTTAAACATGACCTTTTCACTTCTGTGTTTGGAATTTTGAAAATCTGACATACACGGTTGTGTTTAAAATGAAATTTGGAGTCTAATAGAACAAACATAATTTTTGGTGAATAGTAACCTGCACTTATGAATAGTAACATACCTTTTGAATAGTGATATACCCTAAAGAATAGTAACATTACCTATTATTGTATAAAAATAATATACAAGTGAAAGTATGATGTACCTATATTTTAGAATAAATAAATGATTGTTTTAAAACTGGTTTTTAATAATAAACTATGATTTTAATTAAATATTAAATTAATCATTATTAGAAAATTATATTTGAAAAATGGACTTCATTTTTGGATTCTACACGTCGAAAAATGGTTTGGGTGAAATTTTGGGATTTTTCTGAAATACTTGATTTTTTTATGAATAGTGAAATACCGTAATTTACAAAAAAAAATAAGCTAAATAAGCTAATTATAGAGTCATGTATGATGTTCTGCTGATGTAAGCCCACTTGTTTTGGGATCACATGATAAACTTACTATTTCTGGTCAAGGAGGACTCACTATTCCATGTCTTTTGGAGAAATAATAAATTAATGAATTTTATATTAGGAAAACACCTCTCCCCTCCACTATAAAACCCACCCTTCACACCCTCATTTCCTCACACCTTTCAAGCTTCAAGAATTGTCTAAAATCTACCCAATAATCTTTCCTATCCCCTCCCCCTCGTCCAAAAGCTTCTTTTATCATCAAAATACCATGCTTAGGCCCCTTAAAAGGGATCTCAAGAGGAGGATTCAAGAGGTAATTTCTCTCCTTCTTTTCCTTTAAATTCCATTCAACTTCAAGTTCTTTTCTTATTCTCTCCCAACCTATCATTATCCAAATGGTTTTGTAACTCCATTATTATAAAGATACTTTAATTTTATTATACTAATGATATATTATACCATCCAACCCCTTTCCCACTTCTTTTTATTTTATAAAAGAAAACATTGTTCGTGAGGTGTTAATCTATCACCTTCAAGAACGACATGTTTTCTTTTTCCATTTCTACCTTTATATCTGGTCATGAAACCATTTTTATGGTTGAATTAGAATATTTTAAATTAATCTTGTCCTATTTAATGTTATATAACTAAATTATGTACAAATAACTAAATTATTAAACAAAACAAGATCGTTGTGGTCAAAAAACTTCCCAAATTAACCCAAACAATCATCATTTAATTTTTATCTAATTATTAATCCACAGAGTATAAAATTTAATTCATTATAAGATAATTTTGACTTATGAAATATCATTAATAACATGTAATATCAGTTCTGGATGCTAACCCTTGTTCTACCCGAACTTCAATTTATGAATACAAGTGAACCGCTAAAGAGAAACCATAAAAATGAACATTCCTGAACAGTGTTTTTAAACTCTATAACTCATCCCAAGGAACATAAAATAACATAATGAAACAATAATAACCCATATTTATGTACAAAAGGTTCTGGAATTGTTAATTAATGAATATTATATGGTTATACAGGACATTAAAGTGAAGGAAGCGTTCAGATATAAGGTTAGGGTGAATTCTCGAACCCAATTTCATCCTTTAGGTTCTCCCTCTTTTACTCTTTCTTGATATGGTTACTACATAAAAATATTTTGATCATAATTTTATTTCCTTTTCTGGGATATACATGTTTTTCCTTGGTATTTATGTCAAACCAAATGTTTTCGAAAAGAACTCTTCTTTTAAGAACACACCTTTTACTTCTCATTCAACATTGACGGTTCTTGTATTATGTATGTTATTCCCTCTTTCTTTTTGGGAACCTAATGTTTATGAATATGTTCTTTTGAGATGAAACTAATTTCTTTTCATGGGTTAGTTATGTTCAATTTTTTTATATTTAATTCATGATAAATGATAATTTTATGATGTGAGGGGTGGGCCTAGAATTATATAGCCCAATATGAATGTTTAAATGTAATGGGTGCACCCGGAATTATACAGTGCTCCAATTCATTGGGTAAAGTTATGAATCTCATGAGTAAATTTTAAATGATGTGTGAACAAGATTCTGCATTTTTTCACAAGTATGTGTGGTATTTAACCACTAAGACATGATGTTTCATTTTTATGCATTTCCACATTTCAAGCCTTATATGTGTGCTTCCTCTTATGTTCATGATCCTTTTCCTATGTTATGGATATGATCCCCCATGCTATATTGTTCTTATATGTCCCCTTACTGGGATTCTATATCACCCCTTTTTATGTATATCCTCAAGTGACTACATGTACTAAGGAAAGATCAAGTGCCAGTAAAAATCAAGGGAAGAATAAATTTAATAAATGTTTATGCTCGATGTTGTAATTGTTATGTATGGTCCTAGTTTGCCCAAGACACTAAACTGTTGGATCCTCTATGTGTAATAATATTATGTTATTTATCTTTAAAATGATTTAATAGTAATGTAAGAAAAGTATGGGTTTCTACATTTGGTATCAGAGAAAAGGTTTAGTTAATTTTGGAATTAGGATTAGTGAACCCAGGAGAAAACCTCTAGTATGAGACTGAGTAAAAATACGGACACAAGAAGATTTACATAGGGATCCCATATGTTATGATTTTAGTATAAATTGTACAAATTAATAAGTTATTTATTCATGACTTTTTGACTTATGTTTTTTTCTAACATTTTCTATTTTAGAAAATGGTGGGATCCAAGAGAAACCAGGACAACAACTCGTGCGACGGTCAATTCAACTATTGCTCAAACGACATCCCCAATGATATGGGAGGTAGAGTTCAAAACTTCATGGAGATTCTTACCCAAATATATTAGGTTATAAACAATAACCATAATAATGGGGAACATCCTCCTTCACTAAAGAGGGAGCAACTATATATCGAATATTTTATGAGGCAACAACCACCGACGTTTAGTGGATCTTTTGATACACTAATTGCGGAACAGTTGGTCAACTCCCTGGAGAAGATCTTTTCTGTGCTTCACTGTTTTGAGAAAGAGAAGGTGACTCTAGCAGTTTATCATCTAGATGTAGAGGCCAATCAATGGTGGGATTTTATTAAGAACACCATGCCAAGGGATGTAATTGAAAAGGTGGAATGTTAAGACTTTAAGATAATGTTTCTTAACACGTATTTCTCAAGAAATCTACACATGAAGATGGATAGAGAATTCATAGAGCTCAAGAAAAAATAAGAAGAATCTTTTAAAACCTAAGATGAAAATTTCACAAGGCTTGCAATGTATGCTTCGGGTTTTGTTATCAACAATGATAGAAAAATTGATATATTCATTAGTTGATTAAAACCACATGCACCATCAAAAGGATCTTGCAATAAGAGACTTTTAGAGTTATGATGAAGTTTTTTGGTGTGCTCTCAAAGTGGAGATGGAGTTTGGAGAATGGTCCCATGGCTATGGTGATAAGAAACTAAATATGGAGTTTCAAACCAGAGGATATAATGAAAAAGGTAGGAAGAAAACTCAATGACCCACATGCCAAAAATGTGGGAAGTTTCACTATGGGAACTTCCTTAAAAGGATGGGGAAATGCTTCAAGTGTGGGAAAGAAGTACACCATGCTCAAGAGTGTCAAAAAGACATAAAAAATAAGGAGAATGTGGTGGGATAAAGGAGAGAACCACCCATGGTTAAATGATACAACTGTTGGGAGCTAGGGAACTATGCAAGCCAGTTAACTAAACCTCAAGTTCTCGAGGGTCCTCAGTGTCAGCAACCACCAAATCCAAAGGAACAAGGGAAGTCTTATGCCATCACTAATGCGAAAGTGGAGTAAGATAATGAAGTCATACACGGTACACTTCCTGTTCACTCAATAATGGAAAAAGTCTTATTTGAGTCTTGTTCTATGCCTTCCTTTATATCTTGAAAGTTTTCGAGAACCATAGAGCACATATCAACACATAGAGCACATAATGGGAATGGATTGGCTCTCGTTATATAGAGCACATATCAACTGTTAGGAAAAGGAAATATCTTTTCATATTCCGAACCATCCCATGCTCCTCTAAAAATACAAGGAAGATCATGAATCTCCTTTGAAAAAACCTTCATATGTGTGGGTGTCGATTCCCTATGAAGAAGCATACCTCTCCAAAATGGTTGGGTCGAATGATAGTTCCAACCTTGCAGAAATGCCCATCGTGAGGGAATATGGTGATGTATTTCCTAAAGAGTTACCAATAATTCCCCCAGATCATGCAGTAGAGTTCTCAATTGAACTCATACCAGAAGCTAAAACTATCTCAAAGTGTCCCTATAGGATGGCTCCTATCGAACTAGAGGAGTTAAATAGGAAGCTGCAAGAGCATATGGACAAATGTTTCATACACCCTAGTGCATCACCATGGGGTGCGCCAGTTCTCTTTGTGAATAAGAATGATGGAACAATGCGGATGTGTATCAATTATTGGGAATTCAACAATATCACCATAAACTTAAGATCATGTATCCTATTCCAAGGATTGAAGACTTGTTCGACCGGTTAATATGAGATCAATACTTCTCAAATGTGGATCATTGATCTGGATACCATCAGCTAAAGATGAATAACAATAATATTCAGAAGACTGACTTCCGTACAAGGTATGGTCACTATGAGTTTCTGTTGACTCCCTTCGGACTTACTAATTCCCCTAAAATCTTCATGGATTTGATGAATATAGTCCTTATAAATTACCTCGACAAATTTGTGGTAGTTTTTATTGATGATATTTTCATCTACTCTAAGAGAAAGGAGTAACATTAAGATTATCTAAGACTTGTATTGGCGATGTTGATAAATTAGAATTTGTACGCCAAGTTCAGAAAATATGACTTTTGGATAAAGCAAGTCACGTTCTTGTGACATGTGATCATAAGTGAGGGAATTTCTGTGGATCCTTCAAAACAAAGGCAATTGATGAATGGCCCAGGCCCTCTGGTGTCACATAAATCTGTAGTCTTCTTGGATTAGCTAGGTACTACGGACGTTTTGTGAGAAATTTCTCATGATTTTCAAGCCTGATAACTAAGCTAACAAGGAAAGGGGTAAAGTATATCTAGACGAAAGAATGTGAGGGAAGCTTCAAGGAGCTAAAGAGAAGGCTAATCATTGCACCTATACTCACACTACCTAAAAGTGGATAAAGTTTTGTGATATAAAGTGATGCGTCAAAGAATGTTTTGGGTTGTGTACTCATGAAAAATGATAATGTGATAGCCTACGCATCACGGAAGATGAAGATCCATGAGCAAAACTACCCGACGCATGATCTAAAGCTGGCAGCCCTGATTTTTGCCTTTTAAATCTAGTGGAACTACCTTTATGGTGAGAAGTGTGACATATACAGTGACCACAAGATCCTAAAGTATATATTCACACAAAAGAAGCTCAACAAGAATCAAAAGATATGGTTAGATCTAATCAAGGATTACACTATCATCATGGAAAGGAGAAGAAGGTAGCTGATGATCTAAGTAGAAAATAACTTGCTAATCTATCCATGTTGTGGATTGAAAAAGACCCTATCTTCTTGGATATGAAAAGGATAGATTTAGAAATCACAAGGGTAAGGGATACATCCTACCTTACCCAAATTATTTCACTACCATCCATACAAGAGAAGATTAAGGAATCATAAAGGGATGATGTCGAGATACAAAAGAGGGTGAATGCAGTAAAAGAAGGGAAGCTGAAAGAGTTCCATATAGATGATGATGGTGTGATTCAGTTTGGAACATGGCTTTGTATTCCTTCATAAACCGGGATAAAGAAGGAGCTATTAGCCAATGCACAAAGCTCAACATTCTTTATCCATCCTGGTAGCACCAAGATAAATGGTGATCTCCTAGAACACTTTTGGTTGGATAACATGAAGAAGGAGATTGCAGAATATATATCAAGGTGGTTGGTATGTTAGCAAGTTAATGAAAATTGACAAAAGTACAAAGGTTTGATGCATCTATTGCTTATACCTATGTGGAAATGGGAGAATGTTACTATGAACTTTTTCATGGGTATCCCAAATATGTCGAAGGGAAATAATGTGATATGGGTTTTGGTTTACCGACTCACCAAGACTTCCCATTTTATCGCTATTCCAGAAGACCTCTCACTTGAACAACATGAAAAGTTATATGTGAAGGAAGTGGTGAGACTGTATGGTGTTCAACTCTCAATACTCTCTGATCGTGATCCAAGGTTCACATATAAATTCTGGAGGATCCTTCAACATGATTTGAGTACTAAATTAAATTTATGCATGGCCAATAACCCCCAAACTGATGTCCAATAAGAAAGGACTATTCAGACACTTGAAGATATGCTAAGAGCCTTCTCTCTAGAATTTAAAGGTGGATGGGATCAACATCTCCCATTGGTTGAGTTCTCAACCACTAATATATTCCACTTGAGTATTCAGATGGCTCCAAATGAATCTTTGTATGGAAAGAAACGTAGAACTCCAACCTGTTGGGATGAAGTTGGAGAAAGAAAGCTACTTGGACTCGATTTTGTGGAAGAGATGTCAGAGAAGGTTCAAGTCATCCAGAAACACATCAATGCTGCTCAGAGTTGGAAAAAGAGCTATGCTAACAGCCATCAAAGGTACTTGGAGTTCAATGTTGGGGATAAAGTATTCCATTAAATATCTCCATGGAATAGGTTCATGTGATTTGGGAAGAAAGGGAAGCAAATACCAAGGTACATTGGCCCCTTTTAAATCCTTGACCGTATAGGATCTGTGTCCTATCAGCTTGTACTTACACCAAATATGGCTCATGTTCATGATGTTTTTCACGTATCACTCTTGAGAAAGTACATACCTGATCCCTCACATGTACTAAACTCAAAGTTGGTACAGCTGGAAGATGATATCTCTTTTGAGAAGCAGCCTATAAAGATTTTGGACCAGAGAGATAAGGTTCTACAAAACAAGACAACCCACCTTGTCAAAGTGTTTTGGAGGAACCATAAGTTTGAAGAAGATACTTGGGAACCAGAGGTGGCGATGAAGGACAAGTAACCTCACATTTTTTTTGAAAAGTGAAATTCCGAGGGTGAAATTTCATAAGGTGGGAAGAATATAAGGACACAAAGTTTTTCAATAGAAATTCCTTTCTTAAAAATATTTCATAAAATCACATGAAAACACAACATAATGAACTAATAAGTGCTGAGTGACCTTTAAACATATGTTTTTCACCCCTCTGTTTGGAATTTTGAAAATCTGACATACACGGTTGTGTTCAAGATAAAATTTAGAGTATAATATAACAAACATATTTTTTAGTGAATAGTAAACTACCCTTATGAATAGTAACATACCCTTATGAATAGTTATATACCCTAATGAATAGTAACCTTACCAATGATAGTATAAAAATAATATTCAATTGAATGTATGATGTACCTATATTTTAGAATAAGTAAATGATTGTTTTAAAACTGGTTTTTTAATAAAAAAACTCAGATTTTAATTAAATATTAAATTAATCATATTTAGAAAACTATTTTTAAAACATGGACTCCATTTTTTGATTCTACATGTTGAGAAATTTTTGGGGGGGAAATTTTGGGATTTTTTTGAAATACTAGAATTTTTTATGAATAGTGAAATACCATAATTTAAAAAAATAAGCTAAATAAGATAATTATAGAGTCATGTATGATGTTCTGCTGATGTAAGCCCACTTGGTTCGGGATCACATGATAAAATTACTATTCTTGGTCAAGGAAGACTCACTATTTCTTGTCTTGTGAAGAAATAATAAATTAATGAATTTTATATTAAGAAAACCCCTCTCCCCTTCACTATAAAAACCAACCTTCACACCCTCATTTCCTCACACCTCTCAAGATTCAAGCCTTGTATAAACTCTACCCAAGAATCTTCCCTAGCCCCTCCCGCACATCCAAAGTCTTATGGTATCATCATAATACCATGCTTATTCTCCTTAAGGTAGATCTCAAGAGGAGGATTCAAGAGGTAATTTCGCTCCTTCTTTTCCTTTAAATTCCATTCAATTTCTAGTTATTTTCTTATTCTCTCCCAACCTAAATTTTTCCAAATGGTTTGGTAACTCTAGTATTATACATATAATTGAATTTTATGATACTAATGGGATATTATACCATCAAACCCCCTTTATCTCTTCCTTTTATTTTATAAAATAAAATGTTGTTCGTGAGGTGTTAATCTATCACCTTCAAGAATGACATGTTTTCTTTTTCCATTTCAAACTTCAGATCTGGTCATGATACCATTTTTATGGTTGAACCAGAATATGTTATATGTATCATGTCCTATTTAAATTTCTGGAACTAACTTATGTACATATAACAAAATGATTAAAAAAACAAGATCGTTGTGTTCGAAAACCCGCCCAAATTAACCCAAATAGTCATCATTTAATTATTATCTAATGATTAATCCACATGGTATACAATGTAATTAATTATAAGATCATTTTAACTTAATAAATATCATTAATAACATGTAATATCAGTTCTGGATGTTTACCCATGTTCTACCTAAACTTCAATTTATGAAATACAAGTGAACCGCTCAAGAAAAACCATAAAAATGAACACTCCCGAACAATGTTTTTAAACTCTATAACTCATCCAAAAGAATATAAAATAATTTAATGAACCCATAATAAACAATATTAATGTAAAAAAAGTTTTTTAATTGTTAATTAATGAATCTAATGTGGTTATACAGGACATTAAAGCGAAGTAAGTGTTTGGATATAAGGTAAGGGGAAATTCTCAAACCCAATTTCATCCTTTAGGTTCTCCCTCTTTCACTCCTTTTTGATATGGTTACTCCTTAAAAATATTTTTATCATCATTTTCTTTTTTTCTGGGATAAACATGTTTGTCACTGGTATTTATTTCCAACCAAATGTTTCCCAAAAGAACACTTCTTTTAAGAACACACCTTTTACTTCTCATTCAAGATTGATGGTTCTTGTAATATGTATGTTATTCCCCCTTTCTTTTGGGAACCCAATGTTTATGAAAGTGTTATTATGAGAATAAAACCAAGAATTTTCATGGGTTAGTTATTTTTATTTTTGTTATATGTCATGAATGATAAATGATAATGTTATTATGTGACAGGTGCGCCTGGAATTATATAGCGTAATATGAATTTTAAATGTGATGGGTGCGCTCGGAATTATACAGCACTCCAATGCATTGGGTAAAGTGATGAATCTCATGAGTAAATGTGAAATGATGTGGGAACAAGATTCTAGCTTTTTTCACAAGTATGTGTGGTATTTAACCACTAAGACATGATGTTTCGTTTTTATGCATTTCCACATTTCAAGTCTTATATTTATGCTTCCTCTTATGTTCATGATCCTTTTCCTATGTTATGATTATGCTCACCCCATGCTATATTGTTCTTATATGTCCCCTTACTGGGCGTCTATATAACCCCTTTTGATGTATATCTTCACGTTACTACATGTACTAATGATAGGTCAAGTGCCAGTAAGAAGCTAGAGATGAAGAAATTGAATAAATGTTTATGCTTGATGTTGTAATTGTTATGTATGGTCCTAGCTTTCCCAAGACACTAAACCATTGGATCCTCTATGTGTAATACTATTATGTTATTTATCTTTAAAATTATGTAATAGTAATGTAAAAAATTGGGTTGTTATAATGAGATTAGACATTTTCACTCCGTGAGATCAGTTCAGGAATTCATGCTCACTCTTCATGCCTCAATTGACAACCATCCTTCATCAACAGCCTCAAACATTGTTGAATACACAATCAAACTAAAAGAACCAGCTAGAGGGATATTTTCAATAATATCTCCCTTTGGGTTTGTTTAAAACACTTATAATCATCATGAACCAACTTGTTGACATGTCATGTTCATGAAAAAGCATTTTCCTTCTTCAACACTAGATAGTGATCAAGGAATTACTTTACATGTACCCTAATCCCACATGAGTCAAGATCAGTGTGAGAAACAATAGTATCATGAAAATTACATCAATGAATCACTTCATTCTCAAACCAACCTTTGGAAACCATATCAATTCAAAAAGATATAACAAGATCATCCTTCAAGATCACTTCTTAACCAAAACATGTCTGCTTCTTTCATCATGAAATCAAAGGCCACATATTTTCATGTTTCTTTTTCATTGATAGAAATGTTTTATCATCTTTAGATTTAATACTCCTCCTATTTCACAAATCAATCTATCAATTTCTCCCCCAATCATGATTAATAAAATTTCTCCCCCTTTGTTAATGAACCCAAAGGTCTCTCATTTTTTGTCTACAACACGGTAAATAACATATATCAGTATATGGGAAAAAACACACCATACATCAAGTAGAGGGGGTCCCACATCCATATTGTTTATATGTGGGGATTTGACTAAAATCCAATATCTAGTTGAATCCATCTAAATGCCTCTTTGGGTAATTCCTTTATCAGAATGTCTACAACCCCTAGTTCAATAGGTACATAATCCACATTCACATGACCATTATCAACTTGTCATTTATGTGGTATTTTATTTAAATGTTCTTTTTCCATGAAATATGGACTGTATTTTTTCTAAGATTTATAGCACTTGAATTATCACAATGGATACCAATCAAAGACTTGACTTTAATCTCCCCATTTCCATAAAATTAAATAGGGGATTCCATTATTTATGGAATTACTCCTCCTTAGTTAATGATATTTCTGCATCATATTTTCTATAATCTAAAAAATAATTAGGGGACACGCATTATTCTTTGATCTAGTAAAATCCAGATAAAGAGAAATTTGTACTTCTTTTTATCCCATGAGACACCATAGGTTGACATCCTAAGACCCCTAGGATGTTTCACCTATTTTCAATTTCACCATTGACATAATTTATCAAACATTAAATTGTGACATTGATTGTTTTATCACTTTTTAAAATAAGATTCATATTCATTTTATAGATGCACAATACTAAATGATTTTTAGCAAGTAAAATTACCACTCTGAATTGAATCATTGAAAGCTTCACGAAGTATAATAATTAAAAACTATTTGTAGGAAATATGAGTGTAATTAAATAAATTCCAATGTTGTCAATGTCACTTACTTACTTCCATGGATTCAAGAATCATGATGTTCACTAATTCTTCATAGAATCTCTTTTCAAATGAGACTATATAACATAGATTACTTGTCACCATATTCTAAAGATGATATCCTAAAAATAGAAATATGATATTACATTGATAGAAAAAACTAGATAATCATGAAATGGATGAATATTTCAGCTTCTCCCCCAATATATCTTCTCTTAGTGTAAAAATAATACTTGAACTGAGGCATGATATCAATGGTTGAAAATTCAATGTGATATGGAACCACTAGATCATTCAAGTATAGATTTGATAACTCTTGAGTTTCACATTAGGCTCTTCATCATATAATCTTTATTTTTCAAATCATTCAACTTCTAGATATATATTTAAAGATAAATATGTTGTTTAATTTCACTTGTTGAATCTGATACCATATGTGAATTTCAAGATTCCATATTCTTTTTATCACATGTATCTCCATTCAATTTTTTTAGTCATTCCCTTTTATCAAAAACACACCATAAATTGTATCTACCCCTCTAGTATATACTAATTTACACACATGTTATAAAAAAATAATGCATGGGGATAGTGGTCCCTTTGGATTCTTCAAGGATTATATTTCGTTCAATCTTGAAGGACCAATCCTTTAATAATTTCCTACAAATAATTGTACTATTTTTGTGCTTTTTTCAACTTCCCAGAAAATGTAAACTATTATTTCCATATAACTAGATAGTATTTACCCACATAGTCATCCTTGTTTTTATATATATATTCTATATTCCTGATCTTTTTCAAAATTTGGTTTTTAAACTCACTAGTACAAATTTATTTCTTTTATGCTCCACTAACATTCCATTTTTCACGATTCTTTTCTATATAGGAATATTTCCACTAGTCGTCTACTTTTTCTTATCTCTTCATTGGAGGCCACTTTCTCTTGAAATCACTTCTCGCCTTATGGCATAAAATTTTAATTTTTCAAGGAAATTTATATTTTATTTCTTTGTATTAGTCATCTAATTCACCTCACCCTTTCTTACAGAGACTTTCATTATACATACACAATATGTTTACATAAAACCAGTGTAGATCCTCTCTTTTTTTTCTATGTTTGATCAAATTCATTTCAACATATTTGATGTGAGTGTAACATAGAAGGTTATTAATATTCCTTTAATTGAGCTCTATGTGTTTCCTTCGAGGAAACAAACTCATTTTTCATTATAGTAGGTTGTATTATAGTATAGGATTTCTCATTATACACCCCCAAAGTTGGGTATCTCTTTTGGTGTTACTTTTACTTCTGTTATTTCTTCCAGTAGTAATATCTTCTCAAATTACCATGATTATAACATATAAAATATCTCTTGTTAAAAACATACCTAACATCACCATTTCTTGATTGAGATGTTGATGTAGCTAGAGTTCTTATTCTAACATTGAGCCCCTTGGATTCTTGAAACATACTCATGGTGTGTCCCAGACTTCCACAATAGTATTATTTCATGGATACATTCTTTTCAAAGACACTTATTTTCTAATTCTCAAGAATATTCTACTTTTTCCCTAATTTATATATAGTTTTGTATTTACAGAATGAAATATATTTCAAATCCTTAAATAACATGAAATATTAATATGCATCCCATATAAATAAAACATGTTTTCATCAATTTTTATATAAATATTTTTAGGCTTTTTTCAGCACCTACAGGACTTTTCCTAGTTTTGGAACTATTCACTACTCTCTTCCTATCATGCATGGGAGAGGGTTCAGTACATCCAATACCAGATTTTCCCCAACTACATGGCCTCTGGGATGAGACAATCATTTATGTTTTTTCTTTGAAGTATCATGTTTTATTTTTGTTTCATTATTACCTATACAAGGATAATCAAATAATTAATTTTAATGATCCATCAATTTGGGCTTTCCTTTGGAATTATATTTTTCCAATTATTTCTTGACCGATTTAATCATTTCCCACAATTGTTCAGTCTTATTATCCATTTATTCAAGTTGATATTTAATTTCTCTCCTGAATTTTTTCTCAAAACTCATATAATCTTCCAATGAATGTGATATATTGTCCACCATGTCACTTTTCTCCTTTATTTTAAAATCCATCTAAGAAAAAATTTCCTTAAAGAACCCACTCTCCAGTTGTAGCCTTCGACACTCATGTACTAGTTCTAAAATGTGTGTAGCAAGATAATCTTTTCTGGCTTCCAAATTCTTAATTTCTTCAAAGTTTATATTTTTTACCTTGTAATCAACTTTTTTGTTTTTGTAGTTCTTCCACATGAGAATAATTCTTTTCTCTTGGATTAGTGGCCACTTCAACAAGTATTTTATTTAAACCTTTTAATTGGTTGAAATAAATTTTCTATAACTAGATATAGATATATTTTTAATTAATAAATTATTTCAATTTCTAATCCAATTACCTTATTATATTTAAAAATTACACTTTTTCCCTTCTTGGAATTTGTTCATCATCAGTAGTTATTCCATCCCTTTGAATATCAATTTCTTCACTCATTTCTACAGCATCATTAAATGGGTAAATATTTTCACTGTCTGATTCATACAAACCTTTCTTTAGTACATTATTGGTTTCATTTAATTGAATCACATTCTTTCTATATACACACACTAAGGAATACCACTATACTTATGATTCTTCTTTGAAGTTATTCCATTTTCCATGGAACACTTAGATAAGATAAAACCGAAACTTCAATTTCAATAGATGAATAAACAAGTCAAAGACAATAAATCCAAAAAAAATAAACATATTCTATGATACCAATTGTTATGAATAAAATTTTTTTAGATAACCTAAGAGGGGGTGAATCTGGGTATGGATATTCTTTTCACACTTTTTCCTACCCCATTAGATCTTGACCTCTTTATTATGTGGGTTAATTTTTTTACCTTTAGTGTTTATATTAATCTTAACTTTCTAACTTTATCTGATGATGATACATAGAAAATAAATCAAGAAAAAAAACAAGGACACCGAGATTTTTACTTGGTTCACCCCTATTGGGCTATGTCCAATGTGTATAAAAAGGCAATGTTTCAATGTACCAAAACACTAAAGAGTATTATTGTTGGTTTAGGGTAAATTACTCATTCGTGGGGTAAGTTCCCTTATAATGTTTGGGGTAGATCCACTATCTCATCAGGATCACTTCCCTCACACTTCCCTATTATTATCACTACATTATAAGGAAAAACAATTAGCTTGCAGGCCAAAGAAAAATATCTTCTATTGTGGAGAGATGAACCAAAGTTATGATAAGTTCCTTTTAACTTCATGTGATCTTTAATAGTCTTGATGTGAACATCACCCCAAGCACAAATTTCCCATGATATATCATGGAAACTCATCTCCACTTTGGTAATACATTCATGATATGTATAGTCTTCCTTTCACTACCTTGGATGCACTAGTAAATAAACTCATTATGAAAGTATTGTAGAAGGGTGAATATCCTCTATCCAAATATTCTTTTGAATTAATATATGAATATGATATTTATAAGAGGATAATTCTTCCAAGTATCTCCTTTTGTAAGATCTTAGTGTGTTACCCATGTGTGAGACCCTAGCATGTAACCCATTAAATGAGATCCTGTTGTGAGACATGTTATGTGTGATCATGGAATATAACTCTTTTCACATGATCCTATCATGATACCCATACATAGGATCCAAGTGTGTAACCCATTTCATGAAATCCTGGTATGAGACCCTTATATGAAATACTGGCATGTTACCCCTTGCGTGAGATACTACCATGTAACCCCTTGTGTGAATTCCTAGAATGTAACCCCTTTCATGAGATCTTGGAGCATAACCCTTTAACAGGATCCTATTTAGATCATGAACATAGAGATACATTGTTCAGATAATGAAAATTTCTAGAACATGTTTAGTTCTTATGGATCCTGACATCTTGTTTAGTTCATGTGGATCGCGATATCATATTCAATTCATGCAGATCATGAGATATAAATTGGTATTCTTATGTGTTCAACCACCTAGTGCATACTTCTCTTCGTGATACTCATTCTTTGGATCCTTTCTCAATACCTTATAAGGATTATGTGAATTGAAAGATTCTATCAAAATTCTTCATTATACTCATGTGAAACACTTACACAATGTGAATCATGTATTCTACTTCTCATAAAAAAAACACCTTCTATGGAATTGTATTCAAATAAATCATTTAAGAAAATATTTGGAACCTCTTTTGGATAGGACATTAGGTATTTATAGGAAAGTTTCCACCGCATTAAATCCACAAATCATGGACAATAAACTATTCTACTACCTTAGTAATCGTCATCATGGGCTTCGCGTGATCACCTACCGCATGTCACAAGTGATTTTCATGATCATTAACATTGTCTTTGAGTGTGTTGTATGATACCATCATGAGATCCCATGAAAATAATGTGGCTAGTAATTTTGACTTTTAGCACTTTGTGAATTCCCATCAAGAGATCCACTAACAAACATGTGCTTAGAATAATCCCATCACAATACCCAAATACAATCATGTGTCTAGTGAAATTGTCATCTAGTGCTTTGTGTAACTCCGTAGTTATATCCAAAGTCAATAATGCAATCATGTGATTTATAATTTCCATGATATAACTTTTCCCTTTCCATATTCCTTGTCTTACTAAGCTTCGCATGATCTATTTTTGAAATACTCCATTAATAAAATGATGTCTCCAAGTACTTCACTTGATCTCTCGGTGAGATCCTCAGAAAATAATGTGTCATATTTAAGTGCTTCACATGATCTCTTCATGAGATCCTCTGACAATCATTCAATGTATTCAGGTTCTTTTCATGATCTTAATGTGAGATCATCTGAAAATCATGTGGTGCTTCACAAGAACTCATGGAAAGATCATCTTAAAATCTTGTGTGCATTGAGTGCACTCATAGTGAGATCTTCTGACAATAATTCAGTGCTTTTTGATGTCATACATTCTCACTATGTGGTATTATACATTCCTACTACCTGAAATCATACATCTCGTACTCTATGAGATCAGACATCTTGTGCTCCCCAATATCAGACATCTCACACTCCATAAGATTAGACATCATTCCCTCTGTGATATCAAAAATCTATCTCTCCTTGAGATGATACATATCGTGCTTTGAAAGATTGAACATATACCCTCCATGAGATCATACATATCACCCTCCACATTATCATATATCTCATGCTCCATGAGATCATAAATCTCATTCTTCGTGATATCGGTCATCTCATGCTATGTGAGATCGGACATTTTCTCTCTGTAAGAAACGTTCGGGCATTCATGCTCACTCTTCATTCCTCCTTTTACAACCAGCAATCGTCAACAACCTCAAACCTTGTCAATATATACAATCAAACCATAAGCATCACCATGATGGATTTTTTCCAATTTCATTTAATTAAGAAAACATGTAATCAAGTACTAAATAAGTTAGTTCTAGGAATCCAACTCTAAAAAAATCATAGAAAAAAACTATTTTAGAAACTATACATTTATAACAACATATAAAATTATATATCTCTATACCAATGAATAAAATATATTACTAGTGAATGAAAACACATGTGTAGCATGAAAATTGCATAAAGTAGATTGAGGGAATAATTATTTGAATTTTTTATGGAGTAAATTTTGATGGAAACACATATAGAAAATGAAATAAATATATATTTTAAAAGGAAAAATGAAATTATTTTTTGAGGGACGACATTTTTCAGGGAATAAAGTAGATAAAAATTTTAAATGAATATGCATCTATGAATTAAAGAAATTTTGTTAGGAAAAACAGTGAAAGGGATTTTCTGAAAATTCAATGTGAATGCTAAAGTATAAATACATAAATTAATTTTAAATCAATAACATAATTTTATTATTTAAATGAAATAAATGATATTAAATAAAGAGTAAATGAATATTAATTCATGCCAATAAAAATTTATATAATCAAAACATTGAAGGGGTTGTGCTAAAATAATAATATGAATGTTATTGAATAAATGAGTAAATTAAGTTTAAAGTAATATTATAGGTCAATTATCTATATGAGAGAGTTATTCAAAAAAAATCATAGAAATATATAATTATTAGAAAATTTGAGGACTAAAATTCTTAAAATTAATAATTTAAAGAGGTTCATAATAGTTTACATGGAATGAATATTAAAACCACTATAAGAAAAAGTGGTTATTAGATTTTTTTTAAAAGAACACTTATTTGTAAGTTTCATAGGAAAAAAGTATTACGATAATAGAAAATTTGGAATAAGTGGTGAGGAAAAGGAAGATTTGAATACATCACCTTAACTAAATCTAATATCATTAAAATCATGTAGCGTGATTGGTCAGAAAATCCAATGAGAATAAACATATTATTACTATGCCTTCTGCCACTTCTTTTATTCTAATCATGAGTAGAAAAATCCTTCTTCCTATCTTCAATTATGAAAATAGAAATTTTGGGAACATCTGTCCATGTATCTGACACAAAATCCACAATATTAAAGTATTGGTAAAAATAAATAAAAAAATTAAAACTTATCATTTTTTAATCGACTAGATAAATTGAAAGGAAATAATTTATAAACAAGTAATTTTAATCATTGAAAAATGTATTCAAGAGATAAAAGTTAATAAAATAAAATAATATTATGTATCTTTAGTCATTTATTTAAATAATATGTATAGAAAAAAATCAAGAACATATATTTTATTTAAAATTTCAATGGTTTTTTAGTTTAAATTAACCCAAAACATTATATTTTATTTATAAGAACCATTATTGACCGTACATAGTTTTAGAAGTTAAGAATTGTATCTCATTATTTGAAAAAATGAAGTTGTTGTCATGGTGATCCTGATGGGATTCCTCTGTAAGACATTGATTTTGTCAAAAAATATTCATGAAGGAGGTTATTTTAGCATTGCTACATGGAGGAATTATCACTAATCACTGGCCTTTGGGAGTGTATGGTACCACAACTGATTCTTGATGGAAGTATGAATGTTGAAGGATATTGGGGAAATCCATTTCCACATGAATTAAGATGTCTCACAAACATGCATGGGAAATGTTAGAAGGACATGTTTTTTATGTGAGAAAGTGATGTATCTGTAAAGTTTATATCTCCCAAAAGTGAAGCTGTTAATGAAATGATAGGTAAGAAAACAATATTTTTATGGAAGAAACCTCATGGAAACATATCAATAATTAATAAAAAAACTAATAAGAAAAAAGAATAGGATTATATGTAAGTTATAATTTTTAAATTTAATGAATTACTTGGTTTTCAAAAAATCAAACCCCTTAAAAGAAAATTGGAAGTAGTAGAAGAAAACTTTCTTGAAATAGAAAATAGTATATCTGAACTACATGTACATACATTAATAATCAAACCCATATGCCTCTATATCAAAATCAACCACTTCTTAATCACCAAGATCCTCAAATTCATCTAATTATGATCTTATTTATTCTCTAATAGCAATAATGTTTATTCACATGATGATACATATAGTAATCCACCAGTTCACATGAAACACCATCTGTGTCACTAAAAATGTATTGAATGTGTGGAATAATAATGTTTAATAGGCCTAAAACATCTCTAAATAACCACATAGATCCTAACATGTGATTATTATAAACCAAAATTGAAAAAATATTATACATGGTATGGTCGATGATGTGGTAAAGAATCTAATGCGCCTAACTAAAGTAACTTTAATCCCTGGATACTTGAAGACTTTTTCATATTCAAGAAATAACTTACTTTGGGAAACTTGATATGAATACAGTATGTAAATTGTATTAAATAATGTGTGTATATATTTTAAAACAATTTTTTGACAACATACTTACTTATAGATGGAACATTTTCTAACATCATGATATGTATTGAGGTCATTACATAAGATGTTTTCATAAAAATTATTCTATTGTAAAATTTAAAAGTTGATTATTATCTAAAAACATTATTTAAATCAAGTAATATAATCTTAAATAAATAAAATTAGAATAAAATAGAAGTATTTTGAAGAAGAATTGATAGTAAACATAACATTTAACAATATTATTAATAAAGGCAAGTGAATTGAGATTTGAATCTTAGTTTTCTTGTATGAAATTGTATCCATTTAAATGATATGTGGGAGTTCAATAATTCAATGTAATGAACTTTAAGGAATATATATACCTAAAACAATAATAATAATGGTAGTTATTTGAACATGAAGGTCATGTGTTTTTGAAGGGGATTTTTGAATTGTAGGCAAAAACCTCTATGATCAGAATAATTCATTTAAAGTTTCGGTAATATTTTATAAAATCTAACTTCTTTTGAAGTATCTGGGGAATTTAAATTCATGTTCTATATCTTGTTAATGATTTTAAAAGTATCACAGTGTAAATATGATATTCAATAATGTTAACATATAACATATTATAAAATAATAAAACATGGAAATATCTACAATATTGATTGTTTATAGTAAAGTAAACACCTAATTCACTTATGTTTGTTTCAAAAAAATTCCCATGGTATATTAGCATATAAATATGAGTATTTTTCTACACACAATTAGTGGTTTTTAATAAATGAATAATAAATATACACATAATATAAAACATATGATAGTATAATTAAATGGTATTATTAAACTCAATATACATAATACACATATGAAATCTATATATGAATGTATAACATGAAAATATGTGGATATAAAAAATTATTATGGACATGAATCAAAACTAATTGAAAACACTCAATGAATTCTAACACATTGCTATTATTTTTCTACAACATGCCCTGTTGACATCAATTAGGGATATTATTAAAATTTCAAACATGTATTATAATAAAAAAAATAGAAGAAAAAAATGAGAGTAGAGGAAAAAAATTGATATTACAATGTTTTTGTATCTTTCCTATAAAAATTCAAAATATTTAAAACATAAAATTCAATCAAATCATGGGAAAGTAGGAAAGTGAAAATAAGTTTTGAGGAAGGGATCAATAAGGAACTTCTATATCTAAAATATTATAACTCAAAATAGATAATATATTATAAAAGATAATGACTAGAAGAGGAATTCCCAATATATGTATAAGAACACCCAACAGATGCATTTGAGAGATGATTGAAGCCTATTAGTTACAAATGTGAGAACCAATGTAAGGAATATGTAGGTGGATATCGGGAGATGTAAGAGGAATTGAAAATTGGGATATTTGATGCTAAATGTTGATAAATAGCTCTGATTAGGTTGGGGGAACTCACTAAGGGAAATGTTGGGATTCGGAGGACTAAAAAATTAGAGATCAAAATACTAGAATAGAGGTTGGGGAATAGAGGAGGGGGTTGGGAAGTAGAGGTGGGGGAATAGAGGCAGAGTGGGGAGGTTGGGAGGTGAGAAGGTAGGAACAATGGTGTGGAGGTTGGGGATGAGATAGGAGAGAGATAAATATAGGAGATTATGATACATAATATTACGAGATATGAGGAATGAAGTAAAGAAATGTGAGGAAAAAATAAAGTGTATTTAAAAGAGAAATAAATAGAATGATGTTATAGTGACACGTGTGTAGTAAAATAAAAGAATTGGTATAATTATAGATTTTGAATCTCCTATTTTATTTGGATAAATTTCATGACTAGTGAATTGAGTATTTATGGAAGGCAAAATTAGGTGACTGCCATTTGGATGTCACTAAATTATTTCCAAAAGTGTCCAAGTCCCCCCCCCATTATTCCCTTCCCTAGTAACCTTATACAACTATGAACATGCTCCCTCCCCTTCATAAACTTATGATCTATATATTTTATCATTTATCATGTTATTTTATTTTACATTAGTAATTTCCAAAAAAAAATACAAATTAGATTTCAAAATAAATCACATTTTCATCTATCATAAGATATTACTTAGTGATTTGATGGTAGACATGACATAACTAATAAATGTTTCAAGAACAATGGAAACATCTTTTGATGGTATAAAAACTCATATTTTAGTCTTAATTTATTTTTAATCATTGTTTCACATGATCAAAATGACATGTACAATGAAAATAGTATATTACTTGACTAAATTAAAACACCAGAACCAGAAGAGGAGTATCTTCACAAATAATTTATTATAAATTTATAAAAATATGTATAATTATCACAACTTGGTATTCTCTCTTCATTGATGATCTGGTTTCTAGGTTTCATTGTATCATTTTTGTGTCATCAGATCCAAATTAAGAATCCCAATATCATTTATCAGCACATGCACCGTAATATCTTAACATTGACGTAGAATAGTTTGGTTCTAGCACGACCAATCTTGATTGCTTGTGTTGTTCAAGGTTGATCACAATAGTATTCTTCTCAAAGAAGGAATAAATATTGATGATATATTTAATTATTGAGAGGATATGAAGAAAGATCTCATTATATATCTCTGTATCACTCTCAATCTATAATGATCATAAAAAATTGATTTATGGAAACTGATATAATTAAATATTTACTATAAAATGTTTCTGGTTGGAAAACCGCACATAAGACCCTTCCCATTTTTAATATTCATAGTTGATCCTATTTCTATTAATAATAATATTATTATTGTTATTAATTTCTTGATATTTTTAATTCATTAAGAATATAAATAAATATCATTCACACCATAACTAATTGAACCATTAAGCTTGGTCTCCTTTCTCTCATTTACATTTACCAACACTCAAATAATTACTATTTATAAAATAAATGTAACTATATTATTCTATGACAAATATAATAAATTTTCTATTCACCAAAATTGAAAATATTTATTATTATTATTTAACATTATTTTTATTTTGAATAAATTTTGATTAAATTATGATGATCAACCCAACTCAAATAAATATTATTTATTCAAACTTGTTAAATTCATTACTTGAATTTAACTGGTATTGTTGATTCACAAAGTATGTGCCCCTCTAGATATCTATCTCATTGTCATTATGCATAACTTCTTAAATTCAAAATTTATCATTTATCAACATGTCATGGAACTAATAGGGAAATAAGTTAATGTCACAATGAAATCTAATCTTCTATAAACATTTTTCATTTAATATAATCCATTTCCCATGATATCTCGAATCAATTAGGTTGCATACTAGTTACATCAACCAATATGATCAATGTCTATTTATTTGAATTTCTAGAAATGAACATACCCATAGATGTCTTTTTGTGAGTGTAAATAAATGTCCCTTATTTTAAGTGTTTTTTCCTATTGATGATAAAGGTCAACACTGATAAATCATAATTTATGGTAGTGAGGATCATCCATTTAGTATAAGAGATGATCGTGGTTGTTAACCTCATCTTCAGGCTTGTTCCCCTCACTGGCCACATCATCTCCACACGTGATCTCTCCAAGCTTCTCATCCATCACAACCCCCACCTAATTTTCACCATATTCCTCATCGACCTCTATGAAGACCCCATCACGGCCGCACATGCCAATGTTGTATACTCCTCGCATCCATCTCCCAACTCTGTATATTCTTCACCCACCTCCCCCCATATATACCAATAGTGTATATTACACCATAACTTCCTCCTTAACCACATTCCTTATCAAGTTTCTCAAAAGGAACAATTTGATAATCTAGGATATAATTGTCGATAAAGTTTCTTAGTCAAAGTCACCAAGAATACCCTGACTCTCTGGCTTCATCATTGGCATGTTCACCATCTTTGTGGTAGACATCATCGAATAATTTGATTCCCCCACCTATGTATTTTATGTCATAAAATTAGACTTATTTTTTCTATGGATGGGACCAACTATCTAAAGTGGTAATGGAGGCTTGATGATATCATTCTTGGATTCTTGATGTGTGTGGATCAGTAGGACTAAGTGACACCTACTAAAACCAATATGTGGACTTTTTATTTATCCATTTTTTCAAAAACATTTGTTGTGTGATTGGATCCCTATAAATATAGAGTGTCGTGTGTGTTTTATTGCAATTCCAGTTCAAGAAATAAATACCAATATGCTTCTACTTTTTGTTTTTGTGATCACCACCAGTGATATGTTTCTATGTGGTTGTGTTTACCTCTTCCAAAGAACACCTTCATACCGTTTTTTAAGGTGATTTTGATTAATGATATAGAGATCCATGATATCTACTTCCAATTTTTTTGTAGCACTGATAGGAAGAAGAAGGTGAATATTTTATATTCCTTCAAATATTAAATTATTAATGTGTAATTTCTTTATTTTTTATTCCCAAGTACTTTTTTTCTCATTTTTTCAAAAAAAAGATGATTTAATTTTTCAAAAGGTTGTTATGACTATCCATCCATTCCATGCCACTTTTATGGATTTATTCAAAAGTTGATTATACCATCCTTTTTTGTTCTCTCCACACATATCACCTCCTATTTACAAAAAAACAAAAACATTTACACATAATATTGATTTCTTCCATTCCATCACACTATTAAAAAAAATCTCCATTATTTTATGTTGTGAAAAAAAATTGGAAGCCATCAATTCAACAAAAAAAATGCAGTCCACTTATCCTAAAAAACCATTGTCTGTAGTTATGGAAGAAATTTTGATATTCAATAATAAAAAAAGATGGTAATTTTGAGAAAATAATTGCAATCTTCACTATCAGAATAAATGAATTTATTGGGGATAAAATTCTATTTTTGTGGTGATATCTTTGACTTCTCTCTAGACATTAACAATGATGATGTAAATCCCTTGCCATCATCATTCTCTTCCTTTTATCTTCTCCAGATGTTGAATAAATCATCTAAACCTGAAGATAATGAAGAAATGGAGTTGATATCCAATGTAGAAACCTTACCCAAAGTTGACAACCCCTTTGGTAGTCTATCTGGTGAACCATCCTCCAGTTTGGAAAAGAAGAATTAGAACCCCAAGTTAGCTCCCCTAGAGAAGAATAGTGGCACCTCTTTCTAGTGTGTCTATGTCCTGTTGAAGGCCTATAGAAAGGGGGGAAATTTTTCATAACCTGATACAGGGGATTCTATAAAAACGAATCTGATCCTTGAATAGGAGTACAAGTTGGAAGAATTCCAAATTTAAGTAAATGAATATTGTTTTTAACTTTTTGGTTTTATTTTATTCTTGCGACCACCTCTAGTGATCTACATATCTTCTTCTTCATGCATTCTTGAATTTACTAAAACTAATGGATATGGTGAAGCCATTACACCAGTTAGTCAGCCATCGAAATATGATGAAAATTCATGGGTCATGAGAAAAATGAGTTTAAGGGGGGATGTTGGAAAATTAAACGTGGTTTTTCTCTAGATGAAACCAACTATCTACAGCACCAATAGAGTCTTGATGGATTCAATCATGGCTTCTTGACATGTTTGGATCTAAAGATTGGGTGGTACCTACTAAAACCAATATGTGTACTTCTTATTTATCTATGTTTTCCATAATTTATTTAGTGTGTGATTTGATCCCTATAAATAGGGAGTTTTGTGTGTATTGTATTCCAATTTTTGTTTAAGAAATAAATACCATTTTTCTAGTTCTTTGTGTGTGTTGTTATAATCACCACCAATGATCTATGTCTGGGTTGACACTACCAAAAACACCTTTATTTTAAACCTCCCAAATTGTCTTCCTCTATCTTTTCTTTCAATTACAATCCCTTGGGGATGAACACTATTAGGCCCTGAACAACTTCATTCAGCCTGACATAGAGATAGTGTTTCTTACCTTCCCCAACCTGGTTCCACTTGTTAAGCATATTCTAGCCTTGTTAATGGAGGAATAAGAATCCATCCATGTAATAAACCTCTTAAAAAGATTTAGGAACATGAAATATATGCTGATCAAAACCTTTTAAAAGAATCAGTCTAATGAAATGAAATCCCTTTCCAATAGTGGTGTTGGGGTCCCAATGATATATCTAGGAGGTCACATCCTCAATCTGGCTACTAAAGATCTCACTAGTAAGGAAGAAAAGGCCTTGCATTGGATGGACTGGAAGCCACCTACTTCATTGGTATTTCTTTGCATCAGGATCATGAGATAGTTCGATGCATAGAAGATGATGGAAATCGCTTGTGTGTTAGAGTGAAGTGGTCACTGTTTATTATGGTATATATGTTGTCCTCCATCTAATGGAAGAATCCATACCATATATTGTTCAAATCTCGAGGAAGTGGAGCCATTAGCCACATGGCCCATGTATGTGGAACAGCTGGTTGAACCCCTTTCAGTATAAAGGGAGGTGGGGTGGTAATAGAGATGAGGGTGGAGTACAAAAAAGACCTGAAGGAGGAAGCATGTAACATGGTGGTGAGTGGGGGGAAGGTGAATCATGGGGTGATGTGATTTATGGAACTCATAGGTGAGGTGAGGAGGAAGGTGAAGGAGATTCAGGTGCTAAGTTGGAAAGTAGTCAAGGATGGTGGATCCTCTTATACCTTTCTAGGTCATTTCATTGATGATGTAATCCCGATAACCATATCTTAATTAATTTCAACTTCTTCTTATAGAAAATATTTGAATTTTTATTTATAAGATGGCAATTAATACTATTTTATTAATATTGATGTGAATTTATATGTACAGTTTTTGGAAAATTAAAACAATGTATGCATAGTGTAAGCATACAAGTGTACATGATTTCAAACATTGTATTCATATTGTATGCACACATCATGAAATTAATGAATATTGTATGCAATTTTTTAATCTCTAAATGGAATGAAAGGAATATTTAACATCATATAGAGGGTATTCATATGGTAATTGAAAATATCCTACAATGTATACATACTGTTAATAAAGTTGTAACTACAGGTCTATTCATTATAAATGTTTTTGGTGTTGTTTCTAGAAAGAGTGAGAATGTGTTGAAGAACAATATGTAATTTTTCAATTTAAATATTTATTTAAATATTAGTATAGTTCACCTTTGTCAAATTATAATAGGAATCATTGAAATTACTCATAGGAATTTCCTATAAGAGACAAAAATCATATAGATGTTTTCAATGATAATTTTCCAACAGCTAATGATAAGTTACTATATGATATGTAGCATCACAAAACTCTTCTGAATCATGTTAAGAAGTATTGAAAGTGCTCATAAATATTTTTTATTAATTAAAAATTTAATCAGGAGATAAAAGGAAATAAAATAGAAAAAATAGTATGTATAGTGAGTCATTTATTTAAAGAATATGTTTTCAACATTCATTCAAGGAAATTTATGTAATTAAAAACATGCATTGATTTTTTATTTAAAATTAACTCAAAGATATTATTATTCATTGTTAATAACCCTTATTGGTCATCCATACTTTTATCGGTAAAGCATTTTAGTTTCCTGGTTGATAAAGTGAAGATGTCACCATGGAGAGCCCGATGGGATACCGATTGAAGGAATTGATATTTTCACTAGATATTCTTGAAGGAGGTGATGCCAATGTTTATACATAGAGGGATTGTCACTAATTTCCTAACTCTTAGAGGGGATCTGATTCTTGAAATAAATATCACTTCTTAAGGATGTTATGGAATACCATTTTTTTCTTTAAGTAAAATGTGTCACCCACGTGCATGGGAAAAATGGAAGGACTTGTTGTGTACTTGAAAGGTGATGCTCATGTGAATGTTAAGTTTCCCACAAGTCAAACCACTACTGAAATTATGGGTAGGGAAATAATATTTTTAGGGATGTAATCTCATGGAAACTTATTAATCCTCCATAAAAACTAATAATACATAATAATATTGTAACAAACCAACCTAGGTCAATTAGACAAGTCACTTAAGATGGTATGCCATAGGGTGATGTGCAACGAAACAACACAAGTGTCTTGTATAACCAAAATAAGCTAGAACATTAGAGAAAAACATAGAGGAAAAAGAAACAACCATGAGACATACAACGTCTTTCCAAGTAGTTGAACTTAAAATCATCCAAGACTAGACTAAAATGAGTCTTTATGTGACCATCTATAACCACCAAGCCATCACACAATGAAGGCGATGAAAATTAAGATAAGGTGACATACTACATGATTCCATTCACTTTAACAATGTCCTGTAAAACCAAATATACAAATTTTCAAAAGAAAAAAGTAATATATGATCACAAAATCTAGTAAGAGTTCACGAAAGAATCTATAAAACGTCTAATACCCTAAAAACGTTGGTTCTATCTTTAAAAAAATCAGTTTATAAATCAGTTTTGAAAGGGAATCCATTTTATATTTAATTTTTAAGAAATATAATATTTTGAAAAAGAATCCCTTATTTTTTCATAAAATCCTTTCATATTCACACAAACAAGTAATATGAAAAGTACATGTAATTAATCATGATGGAATAGACAAACCCATCCATGGATACATAATAAGATAATAAAGTGATCAAAACCAACCATGGAATATACCATCATGTATAAAAACAAGCATAAATGAAAAATAACAATATTTTGGATCTATCTTACGGAAATATGTACTCTCACATAAAAGAAGACACTAATTCATAAATCATGTGAATCAAACCAATATTGAGTCATGTCACAGTCTGTCAATATCAAAACTCTAGTAGTGTTATGCTCACTAAAGTGGGATCCTAATGTGATATGCTTGTCAAAACCATTATAAAACCATGATCACATTTTAAAAAAGTATTTTTATAGAAAATGTTTATTGATTTTTTTCTTAAAAATCCTTTTTAGAACTAATACCAACATTAATTCATTTCTAAAAAACACATAGTGTGCACAAAACCATTTTTAAAGAAATCCCCATTTTAAAAACACATATATCTTTACACAAGACACTTTGATATCAAATTCATAAATATCATAAAATATAGAAATGTAATTTAAAATAACTTTGATTAATTCATGAGTTAGAACCTTTTTATAGAGACACCTACCACAAGAACAAAGAGAAACCCCCAAGAATTTCTCTCCCAAAGCCTCAGGTTGAACCCAATCAAAAAGGGGATTCAAGGAATTAGAAAACCTCTCTTGGGAACCTAATTTTTGAGAGATAAATTTGTATGAATAATTGATTTGAAGGTAATTATAAATATTTATAGGGATTTTGAAAAATAGAAGACCACGACGTGGCCTCCCAGACCACGCGGAAAACTAGCTGACACACGGAGGACTATGACACATCATAAAATACTACACTGAATATTGCATAGTATACTCATGCCTGAGGAACATAGTGGATTCGAAAATGAAGATCCCATATATGAGGGAGGGGTTACGAGATAGGTAAAAGGACCACGTTGTAGAACCCATAAACCCCAAATGGATACTATGAAATATTCGAGCTCTATCCCATAGGGGTTCTGAATTTTGAAGTACTAACTAAGTTTGTCCCTGAGGAATTTACACCATATCCATCCTCTTCACATTGTGGATCTCATACAGCCTATGACATAGCCAAAATCCACACCATTGTGATGAAAAATATAAAAGTATCTCCAAAATTACTCCTCTTGTAACCCTACACAACAACCTTCATGCCCACACCACAGTGATAATATCCACACCATAGTGGCTCCCTTTCATGGTGCAGTCCCAATATTATTTCAGGTTGAATCCACATATGACAAGTACAAATAATATAACTAGGGATGATCAAAATAAGGGGTGAAAAGTACCTTAAAGCTGGTGATGGGATGTTACAAATATTCTTAAATATAATTTAAAATTTTTTATTTAATGGAATTACTTTCTTTATAGAAAGTCAACACCCTATAAAGAAAAATAGAATCAGTAGAAGAAATCTTACTTGAAAAAGAAACCAGTATATATAAAATAAAATTCCATGAAGTTATAATCAAATATGCATTCCTCTGTATCCAAATTAGCCTCCTAATAATCATCAATCTCCTCATCCTCATCTAATTTTGATCTTATTTATTTCCCAATGACATTGGTGTTTATCCACCTGATGATACATATAATAATATATGGTATCTCTCCTTTTTATTATATAAACCTTTACTTACATGGAAAAAAACCCCAGAACATTTGAAGATTACTTTTTCATAAATTAGGAACATAATACAAGAAAATATACAACATTCTTATAATCCTTGTGATAGGATTATTCATGGGTTCACCCTAAGTTGCTTTTACTACATCTCATATGCAGTACCCCTAGTTTCTAGTATGTAACACTTTCTTTGTATTTTTATGGATATAAATTATATGGGGTAATGTTGGGAGAGTTTGGTGTGATTTCAGTATGTTTTTGGAGAAAAAGGAGAGGCGCATGGGTTGTGCACGGTTTATCCAAACCGTACAGACATCCTAGTAGAAACCGTGAAAAATGGAAGGTTTCAGGCAGAGAGCTTTAGCATGGTGTCTTCACGATTAGGGAGAGAATGTGAGGAGGTTGTAAAAGGGTCTTCCTAGTCAGTATATAATGTATAGTAAGTGTACAGTTTGTCAAACCATGCGAACTAACTGTACGCATGGTTTAAATGAGATCCTAAAAAGGTGGATCTCAAACGTTTTTGCCTCTATGTGGCTCGTTTTTTCTCCTAAGTGGAACTAACTCAGGATTTCTATTCTTTAAAGGTATAATAACCTATCCCAATAAATTTTGAGTCAATATGAAGGATTCCCTTGGTGTTTCAAACCCGAATTATTGAGGTATGTGATCGTTCTTCATCGTTCTTGATCAGTTTATTAGATCTGCATAAATCTTCTTTTACCCTCCTCTTTTTTTCTCAGATATAAACCCATTATGGGTATATCTATGATTGTGGATTCCAAATAATTTAATTTTTGGTCTTCATATTGCAAGGAGATGATATCTAAGTAGATTATGTGAAGAATCAACCCAGTTTTCTTAAGCATTCTTCATTCGTTGTCAAGTTTCATCAAAAACATTGAGTTAGGGGCCTTCCCTCTTGACCCCACTTAGTAGAACATATGGGAATGATTTCAAATTGAATATATTGTGTTTAATTGGTTGTGATTTGTCTATTTATAAATCATTGGAAAGACTTATTTTGATGGTTTGTCAAATTGGGGAAATCTGGAAAACTGGGTATTTGAATAAAGTGATTGTGTTCTAAATTTAAAAATGGGGATTTTAAAATGGGGACTTTTTGGAGTAGTGGAAAATGAATTTGATTTTATGATTTCAATAAAAGGGTTTTTTTTAAAATTAAATGGGTTTTTGAAATTGTTTTACCCTTTGGTTTTCAATAAAAGTACAGTTTTATTGAAATGGTTTGAGGTGGTTTATTTGAATGGTTTGGGAATATATGTGTGGTGTGTGTTCATCTTTTATGTGCTTGGAATAAGGGACATGTACCATTTTGGTATAAGGTGTGTGAACCTAGATCGGGGGCGTGTGTCATTGGGACGCAAGGTAATTGGATGAGAGACCGCTCGTGAGTATGGAACTATCGGATAAAGCATGCATGTGTGGTGTGTTGTGAACTATAGAATGGGTATTCCAAAATGATAATTAGAATTGGTTTTTAAGCTGTGATTGGTTATTTTTGGAAAAATATCTTGCTAGAAATTGGTTTCATTTAGTTTTTTTCACTTGGTTGTAAATGGTTTTTTGAACTTGTTTATATTTCATTATAAATTGTTCTGCAAAATTACTTTATATAAACGGTTTTATATAAATGTTTCTAACCTTTCCATCCTAGTGGAATGAGAAGGTAAGCCATTCTGAAAGCTTTCTGAATTATATACTCACCCCTGCATTGGCACATTGGGTCTTTGGCCGATGATACCTTTTGGGACTTGGGGAAAGGTAAAGTATCACACATATTTAGCACAACATCGTGATACTTTGGATTACTTGGGGATGTTAAACATGGATCTTGTGGCTCATAGAGTCTTATTGTAATCTTGGAGTTTATTCATTGTCTTTCCACTATTTACATTGATGTTGGATTGTCTTCCACTATAGCATATTTTGGTTGGTTATTATAAATAGAATGATTAAAATAACTTAGTTTATTTCATGCATCATATATTGAGTTGTTGTTTGTTTTTTTGGTTTTAGTTATTGAAGGGTAAATCATCCCCCACATACTTTGAAACCCTTCGTCATTTATTTATAGCCTTTGGTGCCTTGGGGATGTCTCTTGAGGCCCAATAATGACTCGTTGTACTCTCAATACAATAGGAATTTTTGGATCATTACAAATGGTATCACCTTGTTGGGTCCTTTCCTAACAAGTATTCATCAGTGCTCTTGGTATTGGAGTTGAAATTCCTTCTTGACTATTCTTTAGGATGGAATCTTAGAAAGAAGTTTTATTGTTGGATCATGAAATGTATAGCATAAAAGGATGTAGCTAACCCATTTATTTTGAACTACAAGTTACTAGGGATTTGGGTACAAATGTGTTTGGAGACACTTCTAGAATGTTGGAAATCTCATTGTTATTGGTTTAGCCAATGAGACGAGCATGACATGAATTATAGAGAAATTAATTCCCACTAGGAGTGCATAAATCATTTTGAGGAATGATTCATGTTGTGAAAAAAGAGTTGATTTTTGAAAAATTATGAAATTGTTTTTCAAATGAATGATTTTGAAAAAGGAAAATTATTATGGTACTTTGAAAATGGTTTAATTTTATAAAATAAAGTTGAAAGTTTCAAAAATGGTTGAAAATAAAAAAGTGATATTTTTGGAAAATAATGTTGTGATAGTTTATTTCATAGAATTTGAAATTCTAATCCATGAGTTGCTAGAGAGTGAGATTGAAAGATTTTGTTATTGGTTTAAAACATGGAACCCAGTAGGCAACATTGAAACCAACTCGAAGAATCTACAGAGAATGTGGTTTCACCTAAACCATGGGTGAACCGATAGCTAGTTCAGAATATTGTCCAAGAATTTCATGTTGTGGATACGGGGAACTAAAGGAATGATCCAAGGCATGTGGATAATACCGTTATGTTCATGAAGCAGAATCCGCCCATCCTTAAGGTTCATTCTGAACCTAAAAAGTTGGAGGTGTAGCTAAGTATGATGAATCATATATTTTATTTTGTTGACACACCATCAAAGCTCAAAGTCCAGCTGTCTACTTATATGCTAGAGGATTTTTCACGCTAGTGGTGGGATTTAACGGTGGAGAAAAAATTGGATGAAGGCTTTACATTAGAGTATTTTGAGTAATTTTTCAATAAATGATTCTATCCTCATACATTCAAAGCCCAGAAAATGATCGAATTTTTTAGCCTGAAGTAGGATAATTTCTCTATCACGAAATATGCAACTAAATTCTTGAATTTAGTGCGCTTTTCACTGGGACTTATGGAAAGTGAACCCCTGAAGGCACACATCTTTGAATCAGGGATAAGGTAGAAGATTAGATCGAAGATTGTGGTTCTCTGCATTACGGATTATACAGAGATAGTGAATAGTGAAACTATGGATGAATGTGATATCTCAGGATCTATAGCAGGAGGTATGATGATACCTACATGGAATGGTGGGAAGTATATTGCTGGGAGAATTCAGAAAAGGGGCACCTATTTTGAAGGTGGAAGTAGAAATCACAATCAGGTGGATGGATCATTGAGCCTTCCTCCACTACCCTAGATCAAAGCTGGTTGTTTTTAGTGTAGTTCGTTTGACCACATAAAGCAAGAGTTTATGGCACAACCTAGAGCATGTCATAACTGTAAGAAAATGGGGAATATTTAGTGTCATTGTCATAGTTCTCCATTTTTAGGTGCTCGAGACACTTCTTAGGTGTTGCAAGCATCGTATGATTCAACTGGTCAAGGACAGCCGAATCAATCTTGTCAATAGAGAAGAGCTAGACATGGTGATTCTAAAAATACCATCACTCTTAAAACAGGGAAATCTCAACAATTCAACAAGGAGAATAGTGCCACGATGAAGTAATTGTATAGAACTGAGCATATGATTGTTGATGATAAGGCTGGACTATCTAAGGTGACAGGTATGATTCTTTGTAATTATACCCTTGTTAAAGTGCTCTTCGATACCGGTGAATCGCATTCTTTCATTTCTTATCATTCTATTTATTTTCTATATTTAAAGTTTGAAATGATGCCTTCTGTTTTAAAATTGAAAACTCCTCTCATGGAAAGAGCATGTCAAGTCTTTTTGTGTAGAGCATGTGCTATAACTGTTGACGGAGATGACATTAAATGGTACTTCTCAGTCATGGACATGGATTTATATGATTTAATCCTTGGTATGTATTGGTTAAAAATGTCTAAGGATTATATCGAATAATATAGGATAATAATTAGTTTCAAGACTGAGTATGACATCAAGCATATCTTCAGAGGAGAGAGGATGGTAAAGAAAGGTGAAAATATCTTGTTGGAATCAATGGTTGGAACAATATCTTATCAGTTGGCAGTGTTTTCTTTGACATCAATGGAATAGATTAAGGAAAATGGTTTTTCAGTAGTTTTGAATCAATTTTCAGATGTTTTTTCCATGAACTTCTCAGAGTTACCACCTATAAGGGAAGTAGAGTTTACAATTGACCTCCTTCTGGGGACCAGTCATATTTCCCTTTCATCTTATAGGATAGAACCAAAATGGTTATGGGAATTGAAATTGTAGTTGGAGGATATGGAAAGTAAGGGTTTTATTTGGACAAGTACATCTCTTTGGTTAGTACCGGTCTTGTTCATGAAGAAAGCAGATGGAACTCTTCAGTGGTGTGTTGATTATCGTAATCTTAACTATGTTATGATAAATAACGTGTACCCACTACCATGCATTGATGATCTATTCGATCAATTAAGGGGAGCTCAATGGTTCTCAAAAATATACTTGTAATTAGGATATCATCAATTGTGATTTCAGAAGGAATATATTACGAAGATAGCTTTCAAAAGTAGATATGGCCACTATGAATATTTAGTCATGAATTTCGGTCTAATGAATGAACTAGTGGTATTCATGGCTTTGTGAATTAGATATTTAAGAGATATCTAGACTCTTTTTTGGAGGTGTTTTTGGACAACATCTTGGTGTATTCAAAGACAATGGATGACCCTGAGGAACACCAGGAAAGAGTGTAACAAATCACGAGATATCACCATTTTTATGCCAAATTATCAAGTTTGATTTTTGGATATTGGAAGTACGTTTTTTTGGGCATGTAATTTCTAAGAAAGGCATTTATTTTGATCCTCAAAAAGATAGAATTTGTTATCTTGTGAAAACCACCAAATATTTTCTTTGAGATAAGAAGTTTTCTTGGTCTAGATAGTTACTACTGACATATTGTACATGAATTCTTATGAATATCTTCACCAATGACAACTCTGAAAAATAATAATTCTTCATTCCAATAGACAGAATAATGCCAAAAGTCTTTCTAGGAACTAAAATTTTGTCTTACATCAGCACCAATCTCAATTTTTCCAGAATCAGGAGAGGGGTATGTGATGTACTATGATGCTTCAGGGTCAGGGTTGGGATGTGTTATCATGAAAAGAGACCATGTGGTTGCTTATGCTATAAGGAAGTTGAGAGTGCATGGGAAGAATTACCCAACAGACGATTTGGAGTTATCAAAAGTCTTCTATGCCTTGAAGACATGCCTTCATTATCTCTTTGGTGAAGAATTTACTGTGTTAATGGACCACAAAAGCTTGAAACACATTTTATCACAGCGAAATTTCAGTCTAAGGCAAAGGAGATGGATGGAGTATCTCTATATGTTTGAGTTTATCTTGTTGTATTCAACAATAAAATGGAATTCATGGGAAAATTCATATGCACAGTTGGAGAAAGAAGCTTCAGATGAATGGCAGTTGATGTCGTTCCTAGCCGACATGCATTTAGAATATGAATACTGAGTTGATGTTGTGGTTCTCTTTTCAGCTATACTTGTTATTGATTCGGTAAATGTGGTCAAAGTGGCATAAACATATGATGTATAATGTCTGGTTTGGAGTTTAAAACTCAATTATGGGGAAACCATTGAGGTCTGGAAACTTTATGGGAGATTAGTTTTTTGTTTTAGAGATCAGATGGTCATACATATGGCTTGTCAAGAACAACTCCTTCATTCTTACGACCATTCGATATGGTTTGTATATCCAGGAACATAGAATATGTATAAGGTGTTGAACGAACTGTTTTGGTGGATAGGGATTAAAAGGATGGTGGTCGAGTTCATTTCTAAGTACTTAACTTATCAGCAAGTTAAGGCAGAGCATCAGAGACCAGAAGGTATGTTTCAGTCTTTACCTATCCTAGTGTGGAAATGGGAGTAGATAGCGATGGATTTTGTTAGAGGTCTTCCAAAAATGGTCCATGGACACGATTTCATATGGGTGATAGTGGATCTTATTTCCATGTTGGCCCATTTTATTCAAATTTGTAAAACTCATACTCTGTAAGATCTGTCTAAAATCGATATCCAAGAAGTGGTAAAGAAATATGGAATACCAGTGTAAATAGTTTTAGATAGATATCCAAGGTTCATATATCGTTTCTGTAAATCCTTACAGAAATCCCTTGGTAGTCATTGGAATATAATCATGGCGTATCATCCTCAGATAGATGGGTAAACTGAGCGGATGATACAAATGTTGGAAGACATGTTACAGGCTTGTGTAATGTATTTTGGTGGCTCATGAAAGGATAAATTATACATATTGGAGTTCTCATATAATAACATCTATAATGAATTGATACATATGTATTCATTTGAAGTATTTTATGGGCATCATTATCATTCTCCATAATGCTGTGTGGAAATAGGTGAAACTTCACTAGTTGGGCTGATCCTTGTCTAGGAAACAAAAGAGAAGATTCAGTTAATTAGAAAGAGGATGGAGAAGTATCAAAGTTGTTATAAATATCATGTAGATCACCATTGAAGTTTTTTTCATTTTCTATGAGTGATCATGGGTTCTTGAGAATCTCTCCAATAATTGGAAATTGTAATTTTAGGAAGCAGGGAAAGTTATCTCCTAGATACATTAGCCCTTTTGAGATAGTGGAATAGGTCGGAGAGGTGGAATATAAGTTGGCATTACTAACATAATTCATTTAGTTTCATAATGTGTTAAACATATCTCAGTTGAGAAAGTAATAGCCTGATCTTGACCATGTCATCAAATGGGATCACTTTGACCTAGAGCCAGATGTCTCATTGATACAAATCCTGGTACATATTTTGGATAGGCAAGAGAATGTATTGCATGTAAAAAACATTGGTTTGATGTGGGTTTCAAGTCATCAAGGTCAAATTTAGGAAGATACTTGGGAACGTGAGATGGAAATGAAAGAGCGATGGCCAGAACTCTTCTACAGTAGTATAGTTTTCTACTTTTTGAGGATGGAAATACAGATGGTGGGGAGAATGTAGTACCCCTGGTTTATAGTATGTAACCTTATCTTTGTGTTTTTATGGATATAAATTATATTGGTAAATGTTGGGAGAGTGTTTTTAGCTTTCATTAAGTTTTGGGGGCTAAAGAAGAGGCGCACGGGCTATGCATGGTTGTTCCATGTCGTGTGGACATCCTAGTAGAAACCATGCGAAATGGTAGGTTTGAGGTAGAGAGCTTCGGCATGATGTGTGAATGTTTAGGGATACCATGCAAGGAGGTCATGCGAGGGTCTTCCTAGGTATTATCTAATGCACGGTTAGCGCACGGTTTTTCTAACAGTGCGAACTAACTATTCACATGATTTAAATGAGATCCTAAAAAAGTGGATCTCACACATTTTTTCCTCTAAGTGGCTTGTTATTTCTCATAAACAGCCATAACTTAGGATTTCTCTTTCTCGAAGGTATAATAACCTCTTAAAAGTTATTTTGAGTCAATTTGAAGGCTTCCCTTGGTGTTTCTAACCAGAATTCATGAGGTATGTGATCGTTCTTCATCATTCTTGATCGGTTTCTTAGATATACTTATCATATCCTATTGTTTTCAAATATATACACCTATTATGGGTTGATAAGTGAGTTTGGATTCCAAATAAGTTGATTTTTGGTCTTGATCTTTCTAGGAGAATAGATCTAAGGAGGTTCTGTGAAGAATCAACCTGGTTTTCTTAAGCGTTCTTTTTCCATTGTCATGTTTCCTCAAAACCTTTATAGTAGGTGGATTCTCTCTCGACTCCACTTAGTAGAACTGATGGGAATGTTTTCAAATTGAATATCTTTTGTTGAATTGGATGTGATTTGGCTGTTTTGCAATTTTTATAAACACTTCTTTGTGGTGGTTTGGAAAATTGGGGAAATCAAGAAAACTGGATATTTGAATAAAGTGCTTGTGTTCTAAATTTTAAAATAGAGTTTTTAAAATGGGGATTTTTTAGAGTGGTGGAACATGAATTTAATTTTAAGTCTTCAATAAAGGTGTTGTTTTATTGAGAAGAAATGGTTTTTTGAAATTGGTTTGCCCTTTGGTTTTCAATAAAAGAATAGTTTTATTGAATTGGTTTGAAGTGGATTATTTTAATGGTTTTGGAATATATGTGTGGTGTGTATTCATGTTTGATGTACCCTAGAATAAGTTACATATACCATTGGGTTAAAAAGGTGTGTGACCCTGGAATGGGGGTGTCTTCCTTTGGGACACATGGTAATTGGAAGAGAGACACCTCATGAATATGGATCTGTCAGATGAAGCTTACATGTGTTGGTATGTTATGAACTATGGAATGGGTATGCCAAAATGATAATAAGAATTGGTTTTTAATCCTTGATTAGTTATTTCTTGAAAAATAACTTGCTAAAAATTGGTTTCATTTAGTTTTGTTTTCACTTGGTTGTAAATTTGTTTTTGGAACATGATTATATTTTGTTATAAATTGTTCTTCTGAATTCTTTTATAAAAATGTTTTATATAAATTTTTATAACCTTTTTATCCTAGTGGCGTGAGAAGGGAAGTCATTGGAAAAAACCAAATGAGTTATATACTCACCCCTACTTTGGAATATTGGTGCTGTTGAAAATTATTCCTTCTGAGACTTGGTAAAATGTAAAGTATCACACATCTTTAGCACCAAATCATGATACTTTGGACTACTTGGGGATGTTGGAGAATAGATCTTGTGAAGCATGGAGTCTTGTTGTTATCCTGGATTTTTTCATTGTCTTTCTACTATTTACTTTGATGTTGGATTATCTTCTGCTATACCATGCTTTGGTTGGTTGTTATAAATAAAATGAATAAATAGTCTTAGTTTATTCCATGCATCATATAGAGAGATGTTGGTTGTTGGTCTGTTTGGTTTTTTGTTTTAGTCATCAAATTGGTAAATCATCCCCCACTTACTTTGAAACCTTTCGGCATTTATTTTCGGCCTTTGGAACCTTGGGGATGTCTCTTAAGGCCCAGTAATGACTCTTTGCACTCTCAATTCAATGGGAATTTTCAGGTCATTACATCATATCCTAGGGACATACATCAAAGCAAAATGGTGAGCATGATCCCAGTAAGGGAATAACAAAGGGATATATTTTGCAAATGATCATGAGGCATATCAATAAGAACATGAGGTATAATAATATAATAATATCAATATAACATGATGCATGTCATAATTAAAATACAATATCATAACATGGAAATATGGATAAAGTATTTAAATGTGACATTTATATTCATATCATCATGGTTTCCCCCAAGGTGTCATAAATCAAAATTACCCTAGTTATTCACCAAGGTATCGTAAAACATGTCATCTCTACAGACTAATTCTTTTCCAAATGCATTTAGGCGCTATCATGGTGCACCCTTCATATTTATTAACATTATGTGAGCCACAATAATCATAATAAATCATTTTTTTAATAATCCATGGAGAATAAATTATGGGTTTCATATAAAATCATTATGTGCGTAACATACCCTTTAAAAACATAGGTTTAGAAAAGTATACAATGAGATAGAATGAAGTTCTCCCATTGATAAAACATTATTTTATAATTATGGGTATGATAAAAATAATAATAAAATAAAGTATAACACCCTTTATAAGACGTACACAAAAATAATTACTTGAAATGAATAGAAGATAACGAGAATCCCCTTAACTTGAAGAGTTTCTCATAAATAATTAGGATGGAACCATGGGTGATTAAGTAAATCTTATGGGAATATGTGGGAGGAAAAAGGACCATAAATTCAGGGATTATGTATTGGGGATCAGAGGGAAGGTGAAATGGGTGGGTATTTATAGCAAAAGTGGAGGAATTGTTTAATAATTTCCAAATATAGGTCTTAAAAATCTAGGTTGGGTAAAATTACAAACCATTGTCTTAACCATAGTTTTTTTCATTTTTTTTAATTTGAGTCATGTTTTATTAAATTTTAATCAATTATAATTAAACACCATTTTTTATATTTCTTTGGACATTGAAAAGTAGATTTTCCACTAAATAATGTTTTTAAAAAAAATTACATTTTAGACTTTGGAAAGTCACCTATAGGTTTAGAAATTGATTAAAATATATTTAGATACATAATATTAATAAAATAACACATTTTAGTTTTTGGTTCGTGGTTAATTAATTATTATATCATCCTGACATAAATATGAAGTCAGAATTATTCAATGAAAAATAAATTATTTTATAAAATTATAAAAAATTCACCCGAACATAATTTCGATGTGATGATTTAAAATATAATATTTATTTTCTCAAAAAAATATATTAATATCATAATTTTAACTTTTAAATATAAACAACGTTATTTATTGAAAAATTATAGTTTTTAAGACACATTCAAATTTCCAACACTTAAAAAATTTCCCTCGACATTGTAAAATTATTTTATCATTTCTATTTAAATTAGTATGTTTTAAAATAATATTTAATTGAAACCAATATTTTCTAGAATACATGGTATTATTATAAAAGTGTTTATATTTTCTAATAATACAATTATGTTTTATTTATGTCTGACATAAAATTATCAAATTAGTCTTACCAAAACATATATTTTATTAAATGAAATTATTCACAAAATGGGATTTATAGAATAACCATTTTATTTATGTAATGGAAATTATAATTTATGTAATTGAGGCCTAGAAACATAACCCCTTATTACACCCATTTATTCCCTAAGGATAAGGTGTGTAATGGTAGTAGTTTCATTGGGTGGATCAGCTAACATTGACAGAGTGGTAATCTTCACTAACTTGAACTTATCTCGTAGGATATTTCATTCAAGACTCACTTGTTGAAGCTTGGTTTGGTATTGGTTAATAAAAACCCTCAATGACGCCACTTCCCTCCCAATTTCTGATAAATGGGCTTCAAATGGAATGACTCTACTCATTGAGGCCTCCATTTCTCTTTTTGGCATCAATTATCCTTTTTCATTACTACTTATAAACCCAGATTATAATGGTAAAATTATTACCGATGGTTATAGTTTCCAATGGTCAAATTGAAAAATAGTTATATTGACCAACGATCATATTACTATTCCAACAGTCACATTTCTCCCTATAAATACCACTTAATTCTTTCAATAAATATTAACTAAATTATTTATAATGTTATATTTTCATTTTCTAAGATATTGATTGGTTTACTAATATTTTGTTTGATTTCTATAGTGTTGGTCATGGGGGTGATGATTCTCAAAGATTGGGGCTATCCATATTTTCCCAATTTAGCTTTTCTATTTTATATTTTTTGTCTAATTATAATATTTATCATTTTCATTGTTTTCATAGGTAATTGAGTAATGATATTCATTCATGAGATAAGGTTTTGTATAATATTATATAATATAACACAAATTTTCTTAGGAAAAAATCATTTTAAAATCTTGGTTTGCTACATTCTTCCCCCCTTTATAAATTTCATCCCTGAAATTTTAACTCATATTCTAAATCGATGTTAGGTAAAGGTACTTTTGCTTCACTATTTTATTTAGTTCCCATGTCACCTCTTCATACTTATGGTTCCTCTACAACACTTTTATGAGGTGAGTTTTCTTAATGGATAGTGATTTTTCTCTATAGTCCAAGATCTCCACCTACTGCTCCACATAAGAGAGGTCATGTTTTAGTTTCACCACCTTTGGATTTAGTACATGTGAGGGATAAATTATGTACTTCTCTAAGGTAGATATGTGGAATACATCATGAACTTGAACCAGGTTTGGGGGAATTTCTTGTCGATGGGCCTCTTATCCTATGTGATCAAAGATTTCAAAGGTGCCAATATACCAAGGGATATGCTTCCCATTCATTTAAAATAATAGAACTCTATTCCATGGTGATATATAAAGGGAAAAAACTATCTAACATGAAACTCTAATCCCTTCAACGGTTGTCTTCATGGCTATTTTTCTGACTCTGAGTTTCTTTTATAGGTTTTTGGATGACAGGAACCTTTTTTGTGATCTCTTATACAAGATCAGACCCAAGTATCTTTATCTCACCAAATTAATCCCAAAAAGTAGGAGTTCTATATCACTTCCCATATAGAGCATCATAGGGTACAATTTGAATACTCTAGTTGAAGTTATTGTTGTATGAGAACTCAACTAATGGTAGGTGTTTATCCCATAAAACTTTAAATTAAATTAATAATGTTCTTAGTATTTTATCAAGTGTATGAATATTACTTTTATATTGGTCTTCAATTTAGGGGTGATAGGTCATATAGATTTTCAATTCAGTGTTCATAGAATGTTGAATACTTCTCTAGAATTTACATGTGAACCTTGGATCATGATCATAAATGATTGAAAGTGCCACCCGATGCAACCTCACCACTTCTTTTATATATATCATAGAATGTTTTTAGGAGATAAATATTCCTAGATAGTGATGAAATGGGAAGTCTTGGTAAGTAAATCCACTATAACCCATATCACATTTTTTCCTTCGGATCTTCTTGGGAGACTAGTGAAGAATCCCATAGTGATATTGTACCACTTCCACGTTGGTATGGGTTGAGATTGAAATACCCCTTTAGGAGTTTTTTACTCTACCTTTACTTTTTGAAATGCTATGAACCATTCAGTATAGTAAAAAATATCCCTTTTCATATTATCCCACCAATAATTATCATGAATGTCCTTATGAATTTGAGTTCCTCTAAGTTATATATTGAATATTAAGTTATGAACTTCATCCTTAATATCCTTATTTATCTTTGAGATATATTAGAAACAAAACCCTATATGAAATTTCAAAACATATTCTTGATCAATATTAAACTTATAAAACTTCTCATTATTAATTGCCTTTATCTTCTATTTTATCAAAGGATCTTCTCTTTGATATCTCTTGATCTACTCTAGTAATAATGATTAATAAATCATTAGGGATAGGATTAATAATTTTCCTTCTCTAATTATTCCTATGTAAAACCTTACTAGGTCCTTGATCAATGGATCTCCTAGAATTCTAATCATTTCTAGAAGAACATGGTCTTTTCTACTTAATTCATCAGTGACTTTTTTTCTTCCAAGGTGATAATGAATTGAGCATTCATATTATTTAAGAAGTTCCAACCATATCCTTTATCTCAAGTTTAATTCTTTTTTTAGGAACTTCAAACTATAATGGTCTGTGTATATATATCATTCCTCCCCAGAAATATTGTCCCTTAATATCTTTAGAGAAATAAATAATTGCAACTAACAAAAATTCATGCGTAGGATAAATCTGCTCATGAGTCTTTAACTATTGATATGAATTAGTTACCACTCTATCTTTTTTCATGAGGACACACCCAATACATTTTAAATAGGCATCAGTGTAGATAAAAAATCCTTCTCTAATAGAAGGTATAGTTAACATAGGTACAATAACCAATATCTTATTCAATTCTTGGAAACTTTATTCACACTCTTTTGTTCATAGGAACTTATCACCTTTTTTAGTTTACTTGGTTAGTATATTAGAATGTTTTGAAAAAAAATATCGGGCTCATATAATATCTTATTAATCCAATGAAACTAAAAATATCAATTACTATTGTAGGATAAGGCCACTCCTATATATTCATTGTCTTGTTAGGGTCAAATGAGATTCCTTCATTGGTTACAATGTTCCCTAAGAATGAAACTTATTATAACCAGAATTAAAATTCAATGAATTTTCCAAATAGATCCTCATTCCCAATAGTTTTCAATATATACCTTAGATGATACTAATCTTCCAAATAAATTTTGGAATATATCATAATATTGTCAATAAATATCACCATGAATTTATAAAGGTAGTCCTTAAACACTCTAGTCACCAAATCTATAACTAAAGTTTAGGAATTAATCATGTTTAAGGGCATAAGAATCATAATGAAGATATATTTTTTAAAAGGTAGTCTTCGTGATATATCATTTGTGTACCTTAAATTGATAATACTCGTATTAGAGGTTAATCTCATATAATAATTTATCCCTAGAAAGATGGTCAAATAAATCATCAATCCTTGTGATAGGGTACTTGTTCTTCACTTTAATCTCATAAAGTTCTCTATAATCGATGCATATCCACATTTATCCATCCTTCTTTTTTACAAAGATAATAGGTTATACCCAAGTAATACACTTGGTTCGATAAATCCCTTCTCCAAAATATCTTGAAGTTATTTCTTTAATTCCTCTAACTCTACATTTTCCATTCTATACTGGGAATTCGATATCGGATTGGATCCAAGTATGAGTTTAGTGGGGAACTCTACCTCTCTTTTCACGGGAGGTTCAAGTAACTCTTTAGTAAATATGTTTATATATTCTTGAATGGTGGGGGGATTTTTTATCCTTATACATTCATTCAGTTCTCCCTCTCCATCCATAATTTTCCTAAAGAAGGCTATGAGAGGTTATTGTAAACAAAGCTTAGGCTGAGATATCTCTCATTTGAAAATAACTATTGGTTTTCCGTTATATAATAATGAAATTATCTTTCACTTTCAATTGATCTTATCATTATACTTTGAGATCCAGTCCACCCTTATTATAGGGTAGAATTCCACCATGGGAATGACTGCTATATTTGTGATGATATTGTATTGACAAAAGTTAATACTTTATTTTATATTCATTTTTGATTCTAAGATAATACCTTTTGGAATCTGGACTGATAACTCCACTTCTAGAATCTCATGGATTGATTCTATATTTTTTTAAAACTTGGATGCAATAAAGTAATGTATAGAACCATAATCAAAAAAATTACTTGAATGATTTGAGATCAAAATGAGTGTACCTACCACCGCATAATTTGGATCCCTACTCTATCTATCATGATATAAAATTCTTGACCTTTATCCCTTGAACTATACTAAGGTTGATGATGGTTTCCCTCCATTATCTTCTTATTTGGACATTTATTGGAAACGTTCTCAATCCTTTTATACTTGAATCATTGAACTTCAGGATATTCTTACACCATCTTTCCTTTATCATTAGTGTTGAGAAGTTGAGTCTTCACATCACCACTAAAGTTCCAAGATATATATAAATCTCTTCCTCACTTTTAGAACTTTCCACTCCCATGAAATTAGTTCCCCAAATTATTTTTCACCCATTTTTTCACATGGAAATTTTCACTTTATTTCCTCCACTTCTGTTATCAAAATTCTTCCATAAGTTTGGATCCATTAATCTATTCTTTTTATTCAAGTTATGTAACCACTACATCTCTCCAATATTCAATTCAACCATCATAGAACACTTCACTATCTCCTCATAGCTTTCATATTATTGATTTACTAAATTTCTCCACATATGGGGTCTCAGTCCATCAAGGAATCTATCAACCTTTCCATTAGGGTTCATAAAAAAGTTATAGGTGTTTCGAGAAAGTCTTTTAAATTTCATTTCATAGATTCATACTAATTAATTTTATTTATTCTTCAAATTTTTTAATTCTTTATCATTCTTATTTTCATAAAATTAGGAAAATATTTATCAGAAAATATTCTCTTGAACTCTTCCCACTCTATAACATCAATATCCCTTCTCGGCTTTATGTTTTTAATCAGTATACACCATTAATGAGTTTTTCCTTATAAGAGGTATACTTATAGTGTGAATATCTCAAGCTCTGAAAAAGTGGAGTAAAAAAATATCTTTTTTATATAGGTAATCTATTGTTAAAAAATTAATGGGTCAGTAAATCCTCTAAAAGAAGGTTTGTATTGATTCATAAAGGACTTAATGATAATTTTTCCCCTTTAGGGTGAATCTGGTCACTCAAAATTATTCATTTTATTATTCAAAACTTGATATAGTCAATTCATCATCCTTGTTAAGTTTTGTATTCTATCTTCCATCTTTTTAATGATATCTTTAGTACATTTCTTGTTTCACTCATCATATATATTGTTCCTCTTAGTTCTCACTGTATTTCTAAAATAAGAAAACCATAGTGATAAATGTGTTACTTTTAGGAATATTATAATTCTAAAGGGAGTTTAAGTCTTAAAAAATCACTATTAAATGTGTTATTATTTAATAACAATTAAATTTTCTATATATCCTTTATAATGGATCCTAAAAATCTTGTGATTAAAAAAACATTTCCCCCATGAGTGTAAAACTAGGTGTGCATTAAGGCATATTATCATGCACCAGTTCCCAACTGATTCTAGCTCAATGCGGTGTTTTTTGGTTTTTAATCCCTTTTTACATCTATTTGAGAGCCACACCCACTTGTAGTATCCAGATATGGATTTTATTTCTAGGAAACCACTCACTTAATACTTCACCAAAATTATAGTATGTTATATTATATGTAGAATTATCCTTAGGGTTCTTATTAAGTTTTTCAATTCATAATTTCCCCAAGTAAATAAATTTTTATCTAATACCAACTATGGAATATTTTCTTTTTGTTACATAAATTTTCATTCCATTTAACAATATAAAGGATCTTTTAAAGTTTATATTCTTTGAAATTAGGAATATAATAAAAGAAAACATAAAAAACTATTTTAATCCATTTGAAATTATTTATCATGGGTTCACCCAAAGTTACATTTACGGGATCTCATTTCCTGGTGATATATGAAAAAGGAAAGGGGTAAGCATGATCCTAGCAGGGAATAAACAATGGAGACATTTAACATTTGATCTTGAGGCATATCAATAAGAACATGAGGCCTAAAAATATAATATGATCAAGAGAATATTATGTATATCATAAAAAAATAACATGAATCATAACATGAAAATGTGTATATAACAATTAAATGAGACATTCATAATCATATCACCAACGCTTATCGCCAAGGTGTCATAAATCAAAATTACCAAATTTATTCACCAAGGATTCATAAAATTTGTCATCTATAGAGATTAATTATTTATACAATGAATTTCATCACTCTAAAGGAACAAACTTCATATGTATTAATTTCATGTCAACTTTATTGATCGTAATCAGTCATTTTTTCAATAACCCACAGATAATAATGTATGGGTTTTATATAAAATCATTGAGTATGTAAATGTTTAAAGGATTAACTATAAAACAATTTTTAACCCATGTAAATGGAATGTGGGTTTTGAATATGAAAATAATATAATCAATAAATTATATGAACATCTTTTGGAATATACATGGATAAGGAAATGGGTTTGGTTATTCACAATATAAGAATCTTTTATGTAAAAGAAATAAATTGAGAAGTAAATTCAACATCATGACAGGTACAAAAAAATTGATTTAGAAAAGTATAAAATGAGGGATAATGAATTTATCCCACTGATAAGACATTATTTAGAAGTATGGTTACTATTAAAATAAATATAAAATAATGTAACATACCCTTTAAAATATGTACACAAAAATAATTACTTGAATAGAAAAGAATATGATGATAATTCCCTTACCTTGAAGAGTGGGTCCTAAATATTGAGGATGGAGACTTACGGGATTAAGGAAACATTATTATGAAATATTAGGAGAAAAATGGCCCTAAATTAAGGTAGGATGGATTGGGAGTGAAGGGGAAAGGTTAAATTGGGGGTATTTATAGAAAATGTGGAGGAATTATTTAATAATTTCCAAATATAGGTTTTCAAAATATAGGTTTTTGAAAATGAAAAAACATTAGCCAAACCATGGTTTTTTCTCATGTTTTTTTACATTAGTGTCAAAATTAATGATATTTTAATCAATTATAACCAAAATAAATTTCTAATACGTCTTTGGACATCAACAAGTAGATTTTCTACAAAATAAGGTTTTTAAAATAAAATTTTCCATTTTAGACTTTGGAAAGTGACTTATAGGTTCTCAAATTGATTAAAATATATTAAAATACTTAATATTAATAAGATTAAATATTTTATGTCTTTTATTTTCATTAATTAATTATTACATTATTATTACATAAACATGAATTCATAAAACATACCAAAAACCCAAAACTATATATTTAATATTCACTGAAAAAATAAAGTATTCTAGAAAATTCTACAAATTTCACCCTAACATAATTTTGATGTACTGATTTAAAATATAATATTTATTTTCTCAAAATAGTTATCTAAATATAGTAATTTTAACTTTTAAATAAAAACATCCTTATTTATCGAAAAATTTCCATTTTTAAGGAAATCAAATTTCTGACACATATAAAATTTTCCTATGATGTTATAAAATTATTTTTTCATTTAAATTTAAATGGGAGTTTTTAAAAAATATATTTCATTAAAAAAATATTATTAATAATACTTGATTTTATTATAAAACTGTATATATTTTCTAAAAATACAATTATGTTTTATTTTCATCCAATAATCAATTTATCAGGTTGTTCATACTTGAACATATATTTTATCAAACAAAAATATTCTCAAAATAGGATTGGTGGAATCCCCATTTTATTTATACAATGGATCCCCATTTTATATATAAAATGGATATTTCACTTTATGTAACTAATTCTTAGACACATAACCCCTTATTACACCCATGTATGCCATAATGGTAAGGTGGGTGAGGGTGGTAATTTAATGAGGTAGCTCAGATTACATTGATCAAGTGATAATCTACACTAACTTGAACACCTAACATAGGTGATTTCATTCAAGCCTCACTTCATGAAACTCATATTGGGCTTTCCCGATGCAGAATCATAGTGATTCCACCTATAAGGCCTCAACCGTAAACATTAAAAAAAATTAAGTAAAGTTAAGAATTCACAGTGAGGATCTTTTCAGGTTTAGTGTTTTAGAGAATTAGGCCATGACTATTAAATAACAACTCAAATATTACAAAGTATACACTTCTACTCACTATCTATTTTTTCACAAAATATAACTCTTTAATATAAAACATTATTTATTTTTCTTGAAAAAAATCTTCATAACATTCATCTTGACTTATTCCACTCTCTTACCCATTCTTATAATCTAGGAAAATCAATTCAAAAAATAGGAAGGAGCACAAAAATCTTAGTATGGGAATATAAAATAAGGAAAGAAAACATTATTCCGTGAATAATTAAAAATCCATGAAATCATACATTTCACCTAAAAAACATGACCTCTTTAACATAACTCATTAAATGATAAGATTAATTAAAAACTCGTACAAATAATAAATCATAAAGGTAACATATTTCATCTATATCATACTTATATTGTATCTTTCATAGCAATATATGGGGTAACCTTCATGGCTATGTTTGGAATACCCATCACAGTATATTACCTAAATCCCTTAGGCGAAACCTTATCATTTAACTTTGTCTCCTTACCCAATGCATTGGAGAGCTATTGCAGGCTGATCTATCCTCGTTTTATCCAAAAACCACCCATATACATAAGAAATTCCAAAAACCATAAAATAATCATAACACAATAAAAAGTATAAAAGAAAAAATAACATTTCCACATTGAAATAACAAGATTTAATTTCAATATATTTACATAATAAATCCCTTCAAAAAACCATTTTCAATAAAAAAATACATGAAAATGGAATATGGTATTTATTTCTATTTTAAAAACATTACATCTTGTAGAGGAAGCCAAATATCAAATAATGGTCATGACGACAGAAAAGTCATTGTCACCATAAACATTAAAAAACATTTCTTTTTTTTAATTTAGTAAAACACATTGTATAAAAGGAATCCTTGTGAAAACTATTTAATGAAATTAAATTTCAAATGGGTTGATTATACACTGTATAAAACAAAGGCAGTGTATAACATCAAAATATGCTTCAACCAAAGGAGATTGTGAAGAAATCCCTTACCATGAGTCTGACCCATCGCACACAATATTTATATTACTGAAAGATAAATTTAGGTTAATTTATACTTTCTTGAGAAAAAATTTCAAGTTTATTATTTTATTTATATCACTTATTACCATGTCATAAAAATTCCATAATTATTTAAGTTCAAATCAGATGTTTTGTCGATATTCGGTACTTGAGTCAAAAATGAACTTGTTATGATGTCAATAGTACATATTTTCATTAAACCCATCATATCTAGAATAATATTCATGACATAATAATAAATTTTATACATCAATTATACTTTTAAATCAAACCATTTATTTAGGGTATGAAAAATGAACAATGTTATATTCTTGGAGACATTGGGTCATATGTATGCATGAGTAACGTCTTCCATTTTTTCATTGATCATTATATAAATAAACTTATTCTTATTTTATATTTACAAAATTATTATAATATTATTAAATAATAATAATAATTACATATAATTACATATATCATACTTGTGATTTTGTTAATAGAAATTATTCACATCACTTCGTGGAGGTGATAGTTCACATGTACGTACGAACGATGTTATCATTTTTTATGTATAAAAAGTTAGAAAATAATTGAAATATTTTTTTTAAATTATAATATTGTTATTAATATAATATATAGAAATTTATTTCACCATTATTAATATTCTTGATAAATGGTAATGAAAAACAAACAATATCGGTTTGCGAGGAGGTAGTCCTCCGTACACACAAACAAAATGTTCATTTCCCATTTGATGAAATTATAGATGGATCTAGGTGATGATATTAACATAATAACATATAAATGTATTTAGGATACTGTAGTAATCATTTCATTATGGATTAAGGATATTTAAAGGGAATGGTAGAAGAAATAAAATAGAAACACTTAGAAACGATACCTCTTTTAAGTTGATCATCTTTGAAGAACACCTTAACACCTCTAAGAAGGGTGTTATGCATAAAATAAGGCCTCCAGAATATGTGAGGGGATTATAGGAAGGGATTTTGAAATAAATTTGATGAAACAAATGGTTCTTGAAGTGTGATTATGAGAGAATAATGGGTACCTTTTTATAGGAGAGGGGAGTGGCACCCTTGGAAACTTTTAAAATATTAAATTAATATAAATTATTTTTTTAATTAAAACAAATATAACAAGATTTATTTATAAGATAATATGATTATAGTTCTAAATACTCTTATACAATAATTTTTATACATTTACAGAGTTTATTTTAAACCTTATCATTTTGGTTTACCCTTAAATTTTCTCTTTTAATTTTAATTGTGGTAACAACATTTTAAATATTAAGAGGATATAATTTTTAATTATATGGAGTAAATTATCCATAATTGAAAAATTTATGAAATTTTAAACCATATTATATCCAGTTTATATTTTTAAATTATTTTTAGTATTTTTAAATAATTTAATAAATTATTATTTTTAAAAAATATCAATTATGTCAATTTTGACGCTATTCATTTTATTAAATTTAAATAAAAATGAGATAAATTCTAAAAAACAATTTAATAGATTTATAAAATGTCATATTAACCTATAAAATTCATGTATGGACTCAAATATTTCAAATCATATTTATTTTAATATTATTAGTATCATTTATTTAATTCTTCCTTTAATAAATCTATTATTGCGTCATCATTGTGTCATAATTAAATTTAATTATTTATTTCCTAAAAATTATAAATAAATTATCATGATTACGAAATATTTTTATATTTATAATGACTATTTATAGTCAAATAGATCACTTATAAAAACCATATTAGAATTGTTTTAGTTTTATGAGGCTTGTTTATGATATTTTATTTTTACTTTAAATAAAATGTTTTTAATGTCATAATCACACCCACGTGGTTTCCAAAGGCCAAAATTTCAGCCTCAGTATTGTATAGGTCAGCCATAACACATCCAATAAGATTATGACAAGTGTTAGGTTATTTTTATAATATTATAATATTATTTTTACCCTTATTTACCAGATTTACCCTTTAAGTATAGTAAATAAAATACTTAATTTATTGTTTACCAAAAAAAAATTTGATCCTATTGGACCAAATTTTTCATAAATATTACAAACATGTATTTAATTTATTGAAAATAAAATTCACATAAGTGGAAAAATTAAATTTAAAATTAATCCCATCGTTATAATGAGAAAATTAGTTTTTTAAGTAAAATGTTCAAAAGTTCACATAGTTTTTATTTTCAATATCAATAAGAAATTGTCTCAAATGAACTAAATTGTCTTAAAGGATTATAAATTAATATAATTACATTTTAAAACCAGTCAAAAGTAAAATATAACTATATAAATAAATTATGAAAAGCAATTTTGAATTAAAATGCATGGTTTTTCACTATTCATTAAAAAATGAATTTGATCAAAAAAATTCCAAAATTCAACCAAAGTAAATTTTATGTCCCACTTAAAAATAAGAATTTTATTTTTTCAAATATAACCAACAAAATTTCCAAAAAATATTTAAAATGGGTTCCCCATCAAAATGTGTTAAAACTACATTTTTAGAAAAACATTCATTTTACCCTTAAAATTTGTACTTATTCTTATATAATGTATATAAAACACATAATATAAATTATAAATATTATATTGAATTAATATTTAATTAATATAATACAACAAGATTGATTTTATTATTTTATAAACATAATTTTTCATACTTAAATAGTTTTCCTTAAAAACACATCCTTTAAATTCAATCGGTTTTTATTTACATTTCTAATTAATTTTCTAACCAATGAATGATTATATAGACATGTGTAAACCATATTTCCATAATTTAGTTAATATAATTCATTAATTCCATTATAATGGCTATACTATAACTACAACTTAAAATAATAATACTAATAATATATTATTCTTCAGTATAACTCAGTCTAGTTTGCAACATAAGATTTTAGAGAAATACATTATTGCGTGTTGGGTACACTATCAGAAATAGAATCCCTTTTAAAGTATAATTACTATCTAATTAAAAAATATTAATTAATATGAAAACTTATTATTCTATAATTACCTGGTATGTTACATCATTCACCCTTTTGGAAATTGTGTCCTCACAATTTTAAATTTGGGCTCAGTAACTAAGGTTTCTCTTTTCAAAATTACTTCACTGAAATCCCAAAATGATTCAATAAAAGTTACACTTAAAAATAAATAAATTGATGTACAAAGGTCAACCAATACAACACATAATAGGATTCCATGTAGTAAAACATGGATTGGGAAGAAAAACAAACCATCGTGTTCTAATAGGGAGAACATGATTAGGAGAAAGTTAACAATCAGAAAACCACAAACTTGTGATGTGTTAAACGGTCTTTGATTTCATATTTGGAAAAGTAAACATAAAACGTTTTTGTTTTAAGATACTTTTCATAAAGTTATGGAATTCATTTAATACCTAGATTAAGATCATAAGGAAATGTACTAACTTGACAAGTTGTGTTTAATCCTTTAATCAAATTCCACCACAAACTCATATTTTTTCCCAAATTATGGGTATTTAAAATGATTTTTTGCATGCTTTAAACATTAGAATAAAATTCTATTGAATCACATAATCCACAATAGATTAAATATGTATTAATAATGTATTGAAACATGAACCAAAATTAAAAAATTGGGATAAAAATAATATAATTCCCCAAATATAATAAAATTTAAAAGAATAATGGATACTTTTAATCTCAAAAATTAAAAAGTAATACACAATGCCTGATATAGACCATTAAAAAATAAATATCCTTAAAATTCTTAAAAAATATTGTGTTTAAGATTAAATTCAAAAAATTAGAAGGAGTTAATCAAACAATCTTACAAGATAAGTTCTAATATTTAACTCTAAATAACATCAACCACTCTTAATGTCTCATACCAAAAATGTAATTTCCCAAATCACATATTCTCTAAAATAGGTTAATCATTTCCATAAATAACCCGAATTTCCATAATTCCACAATAAAAACATATATTCTTCCAAAATAAAATTCGACCATTACTCCTCAAATAAAATCCAATGGTATTCTATTTTCCTTAGGCGTATAGGGATTTCAAAATAGTGAACATCTTCCAAAATAAAATTTATCACTTAATCCACAAATCATTTTCCAATACCAATGATATCCATTTTATAAAACATAAGTTCCCAAAATTAACTTATTCTTATTCCATCAACTCATTTAAATAAAAATAAAATGACATATTATCTAGGGACATCCTGTAGTCCAGTGGTAGGTGATAAAGCCTCGTCGCACTTCAATTGTGGGTTTAATTTCCCCATCATTTTGCTAAATGATGGGTTTTCACCATTCCTACGGGTTTTTCATTTTCCTAAATTTATATAATTTTATAATATTCTAAAAATGAGATAAAATTATCAAAAAATAACCATAACAAGTTTTATCTTGTGATTTTATCTCATAACTTTCATTTTGAATCCCAAAATGTAATTACACATAATTTTCTCAAAATCAATGATCATATTAACCCTAATAGTTATCTATACCTTTGTAAATATTTCCACACAAGAAAAGATAATTATTCATAAAATAAAAGTTTCACATGACGAACTTTAGGGTTACAAATACAAGAAAAAAAATTCTCCCAATGTAATCCCACCATCATAAGAGCATTAATACATTTTAAACATTTCATCTTCATAGAGTGTAACATAACTCTTGAATCCTTTATATATAGAATTTTTAATAATTCAGTGTTCTTTTTTATCCTTTAACTATGATTTTTCATATTATTCCTTAATAATTCTTTCCTACAAACAAAAACATGAATCAAGTCCTAAGATTCAATAATTTCAAAACATGAGATAAGAAATAATCTGTAACTTTTATAGGTCATTTTTAATTACATCATATTTAATTGGAAATTAATTATTTATTGATAAGCACATATTTTTGCAGTCCTCTTGATCTCATTCATGAACCAACTTCATAGTACTTTGATTTTCATAATGACCATACTCTCCACATAATAAGCATTCAATTGATAACTTAGAAATAACTTCTTTCCCTTTCCTGGACTCTACTGAAGCTTCCTTTTTCATTAGAAGGCTATTGATCTGTAAACATCATTACCACATCTATAATATCTTCTTGTCCCTTTAAAACATTTTCCTAGGTTTTTCTTTCCATGTCCTTGACATATATGTCATTAAATATACTTACCTATATGATTATTATCTAAATATTCACAGAGATTCATCTCTCCTATATATGATGAATTATAAAACTGACCAAGGTTCCAATGGTTAATCATGACTCTTAATGGTTGGTTTATAATAATTGTGATTTTTCTCATTACAGCTTCTATTCTATACAATTTCTTATTCAGAAAACCACCACATTTTCCTTCACATCCATTATTACTTTGGTGCCAACTGGATCTATCCATTTACTAAAACCAAAGAGGTTATGGAGATTATATCAATAAAATCATCATATACTATATTGTGAGGATATAAACACTAAGATATACTTAGTCATGTAATCTCAAAATCATTAAATTTATCTAAAATAATTATGAATCTTTTTATTATGGTTGTATATAACTTGTAACTTATGCTTAAATAACACTCTAATGTCTAAAATTATCTAAATCATCCTCTGATTCCAACTATAAGGCCCTATTATTAAAAATTATGTAATTTTGAGTTAATTCAATAATTCATATTGAGGATCTTTTTAGGTTTAGAGTTATAGATAATTATGTTGTAACTATTACATAATAACTCAAATATTAAAAATTATACACTTCTACTCACTATCAATTTTTTTCACAAAATATAACTCTTTAACATAAAACATAATTTCTTTTTCTTGATAAAAAACTTCGTAACCTTAATCTTGAATTATTTATTTCTCTTACCCATCCTTATTCCATGGGAAAATCATTTAAAAAACTAGGGATGAGAAGAAAAATCTCAGTAAGGGAATATAAAATTAATAAATAAAATGTTATTCCATGAATACTTATAGACTCATGAAATCATACATTCCACTCATCAAAAATAATCTATTTAACATGCCACAAGAAAGAATAATATTCCTGAAAAAACTCATAAAAATAATAAATCATAAATGTAACATGTGGCATCCATATCATACTTACATTTGTAGCTTTCACAATTATATAGGGGGTACCCTTCATAGCTACATTTGGAATACACATCATAGGATATTCTTTAAATATATTAGGAGAAACCTTATCATTTAACTTTTTATCTTTACCCAATTCATTGGATAGATTTCACAGTCTCACCCTCCCTCAATTTATCATGGAACCACCCACATACATAATCAATTCCTAAGAACCGCAATATAATCATAACACATTAACAAGCATAAAAGAAAAATAAAATTTCCACATTGCAACCATGATATATCATTTCAAGATATTGACATAATAAACCCTTTCTAAAAACCATTTTCCATATCAAAATACATGAAAAATAAAATATGGTGTTTATTTTCATTTTAAAAACATTACAGCTTTTAGAGGAAGTCAAATATTAATTAATGGTCACGACGGTAGAAAATTCGTTATCACCGTAAATGTTAAAAAATATTTATTTTATAATTTGGTAAAAATATTTTTATAAAATTATTAATTTTGAAAACCATTTATTGAAATTATAATTAAAATTTTTTATTATACACCATATAAAATGAAGGTGGTGTATAACATAAAAATATGCCTTAATGAAAGGAGATTGAGATAAAGTCCCTTACCGTGAGTCCGAATCTTTATAATAAATATTTATATTCCTGAATAATAAAATTAGTTTAATTTATACATTATTTGTAACCTTTTAAAATTATATTATTTCTATTATATCACTTATTACCATGTTATAAAAATAACATAATTATTTAAGTTCATATCAGATGTTTTTTCGATATTCAGTACTTGAGTAAAAAATGAACTTCTTATGAAATCCATAGTCCATGTGTTCATTAAGTACATAATCTCAATAATAACATTCATGAAATAAAAATAAATTTTATAAATAAATTATACTTTTAAATAAAACCATATATTTATGGTATGAAAAATTAACAATGTTATAATCATAGAGATGGTAGGTCGTACGTACGCATTATTAAAATTTTCCATTTTTCATTTATCATTATAGAAATAATTTAATTATTATTTTAGCTTAATATAATAATTAAAATATCATTAAAATCATAATAATAATTTAAATAAACTTATATATATCATACAAGTGATGTGGTGAATAGAAATGACTTATATTGCTTCGTGGAGGTGACAATTCACTGGTACGCACAAACAACATTATCATTTTTCTATATGTATAAAGTAAGAACATAATTGTAAAATTATTCATTTAAAATTATAAATATGTCATGAATATCATATATAAACATTTATTTCATCATTGTAACTAGTCTTGATAGACGGTAATGAAAAATGAACCATATCAGTTCGTGAGGTGGTAGTCTTCCATACACACGAATGAAATGTTCATTTCCAATTTGATAAAATTGGATATGGATTTAAGTGATGATATTAACATAATAAAATCTCAGTATATTTTTGATACAGTAGATATTATTTCATCATGTATAAAGTAGATTTAAATTAAATGGAAGAATAAATAAAATATAAAAACATAAAAAACGATACCTCTTCTTCGGTTAATCACCTTTGAAGAACTCTTTAACACCTCTAAGAAAGATGTTCTAACTAAAATAATGCCTCAAGAATGTGGGTATTTATTATCATAAGTGTTTTGGGTATATATTTTCCTAACCAAGTTTTTTTTTGATGTTTGAATTCTAGAGGACAGTGGGTACCTTTTTATAGAATAGGGGAGCGGCACCCTTAGAAACTCCTAAAATATTAAATTAATATAAATTAATTTTTAATCCAAATGACTCCATATTGAGTTATGTTTAAGATAATATTAGTATTGTTCTAAATCCTATCTTACAATAATTTTTAGACATGTATTTATTTTATTTTGAACCTTCTCTTTTTGGTTTACCATTAAATTTTCTCTCTTAATTTTAATTGTGGTAACAACATTTTAAATATTAAAAGGCTATAAATTTTAATTATATGGGGTCAATTCCCAATAATGGGAAACATTAAGAACTTTCAGACCTTATTATATCCATTTTTTATTTTCAAATATTTTTGTATTTTTAAATATTTTAATAAATTATTATTTTTATAAATTATCAATTATGTCAATTTTGACACTATTCATTTTATGGAATTTAAATAAAATACAAATAGAGTGATAAATTAGAAAAAAACTATCTAATAGACTTATAAAATGTCATAGTCACCTATAATATTCATGTATGGCGTAAAATATTTCAAATTATATTTATGTTAATATTATTTGTATCATTTATTTGATTATTCCTTTAATACATCTATTATTCCATCATCATTGGGTCATAATTAAACTTAATTATTTATTTATTGAAAATTATAAATAAATTACCATGATTTCGGTAATATTTTTTATTTATAATGACTATTTATAGTCAAATATATCACTTATATAACACCATATTAACATTGTTTTAGTAATAAAAGATATGTTTATGAAATTTTTATTTTTAAATTAAATAAAATGTTATTAATGTCATAATCTAACGACCCGAATTCGGAGTCCCTCTACTGGTGCCCCATAACCGGTTCGCCGCATGACCACAAGTGGATTTCCCCAAACGCCAGAGGCTACCAACTAGCAGCGAGGGCCTTGTTGAGTCGGTGGGGAAACTTTTCCTTCATTCGGTAAAGTATACAGCGGAAAAACAACCAAACACAATAGCAGAAACAATCAACAGCATACAAAAAGTGAATTGAATAGCAGAAGCAATGGATATATAACAATGATGAAACATGGTACATATGTCTATGGAAAGCAGTAAACAAACCAACGTGCTGAAGTACAACTGGAAACAAAGTGCAAAAGAAAAACAAAGTAAACTCTTCAGCATCGCAAGCCTCGGCTCGGTCCCATGCTTTCCAGCTCCGGTGAATCAAGAACCCAAAGTAGAAGGGTGCTTTCCCTTATCTATACCTACAGCAACATAGACTTCTTGGGCCCAAAATCACGGCCCAAATAGGGTGTGAGATACAATCCCAGTAGGAAATCACCCGAAGATTTTTTCTTAACAGTCAATGAATACATGGAAGTAATAAAACAAGAAGTAGTAAACAGGAAAGCACAAGTAGGTACAATCCACAATTCTAACAAATGAGGTACACAAGTAAACAGCCCGCACAATAAGGAAAAAAAGGTAACCCTCTTGGTAGCTCTCACAGCCTAACCCCAATGGTTCAACCTATAGGTACTAACAACCCTCTATGAGGTACACACAGTCTCACCCCTTATGGTTCAGCTATGAAATTAATAATAGACTCTCTGAGGAAGCACTCACCTTCAATTCCCCCTATAGTCTCGTATCGTACTAAAGGCTCTCTGTGGAAGCACTCAACGTCTCATTCCCCATGTGGCCCGCATCGAGGAACTACAGACACTCTGAGGAAGCACTCATCGTCAATTCCCCCTGTGGTCTCACATCGTATTTAATGACACTCTAGAGAAGCCCTTACGTCAATTCTCCCTTTGGTCTACTACTCTAGGTTCTCACAGTCCTGAGTGAAAATAAACATGCATAGAGTGCGTGTATCATCCAAGTAAACCTCAAGAACTACATGGCTATCATTATAAATCTCAACAACATAAAAAACTAGCAGTTCCACTATCCTATGACAAGGCATGGAAATTGAAAAAATGCCAAATAGGCAGAACAAACATGGAAATGAAACCTGAGCACAAAATAAATTACTCTACTTACAAGCATAAACCTCTACTATGACAATCAAGAAAAGCAGGAAAATAGCAGGGGAAAAATAGGAAACCCACAATTTCCCACCTAAGGGAATTTGTGGAATTTTCACAAAATACTCATCGACTTTCAACAGAAAGGCAAAAACCACCTACCTCGATCCTAGGAGATTGATGTACGTGAACCACGACGATTGATTCCCCTTAGAACATTGTAGATCTGATAAAATGCACAAAACGCAAAACCCATGATAACTCAGAAACAATGATGAATCAGAAAACGAAGCTCAAGCAGAAGGAAGATCTTACCACTGTGATTCCAATGCAATCGACCATGCTCGAATCGAAGAACGAACGAGGAGACGGGAGCTCGTTGAAGATTCGGCCGTACGGGTTGCTCTCGGAAAAATGGGACCTAGAAGAAGGTATTTCTGTGCATCAGGCGCGACCTTGGTCCATTTAGTGAAAAAAAAGTACATGGCGTGTACTTTTAGATTACACGGTGTGTACTGGGTCCTTTCTGTACTCTGCCAAAATTGGCCTCCACATCATCCCTGCACATCGTGTGTGTGGCCCGGGCATGGCCAGCACATGACTTCGAGCTGGAGAAGAGTACATGATGTGTACTCAAAAAGTACACGGCGTGTACTTCAAAAATTTCTTGAAATTTCATTTTTCTTAAAAACTCCATAAAAAGGAAAAACATACCTAAAACGAAGATCAGGGTTCTTACAAACTACCCCCCTTAATGAAATTTGTCCCCAAATTTCCTTAGCGAGGCATAGAAGAAGAAACCCCGAACAGCTCCAGCCACTGCGATCGTACGTCGGCCTCCCTCTCCCAGGTCTCGTCCTGTACTCGCCCGTGCTGGCAAAGCACCCGTACCAGAGGAACAGACTGCCCGTGGAGAACCTTCGTACTGCGATTGACAATCTGGATAGGATTTTCCTAGAACGACGCATCAGCTTCAATTTCAACCTCCTCAGGCTGAAAGACATGAGATGGGTCTTAAAAGTAGTGTCGAAGCTGAGAGACGTGGAAGACGTCATGCATGGCCCAGTACCGCTAAGGTAACTGCAGCCGATAAGCAACTGGCCCCACCCTCTCCAAGACCTCAAACGGCCCGACGTACCGTGGTGAAAGCTTACCCTCTCTCTGAATCCTCTTGTATCCCAAACTCAGTGCGATACACAGGAAGACTGGATCCCCGACCTCGAACTCTAGAGGTCATCTCTACTGATCAGCATAAGACTTCTGTCGAGACTATTCTATAGACATCTGCTTTCGAATCAGCTCTATCTACTTTGAGGTCTCCTGAACAAGACGAGGTCCCAACAAAGCTGCCTCTACTGCCTCCAGCCAGCATAAGGGTGATCAGCATGGCCTACCATACAAAGCCTCGTATGGTTCCATCTGAACGGTCGCCTGGAAACTGTTCTTGTAGGCGAACTCCACCAGAGTGATATGCTTCTCCCAAGAACTGCAAAAGTCTAGAATGCAGGCTCGGAGTATATCCTCAAGCACCTGGATCGTGCGCTCGGACTGGCCATCAGTATGGGGATGGTATGCTGTACTCAAAAGTACCTATATACCCAAGGCCTTCTGAAGTCCCTGCCAGAACTGAGAGGTAAAGCATGCATCCCTATCTGAAATAATAGAGTGTGGAACTCCATGCAGACGAACAATATCTTAGATTTAAAGTCGTCCCAGATCATCAACACTGAAGGTCTCCTTGATTGGCAGGAAGTGATCAACCTTCGTGAGCATGTCACGAAGTCCATCGCAACATCATTCCACTTCCACTCCTGAATGGGTAACTGCTGTAAAAGTCCTTCTGGTCGCTGATGCTCTGCTTTCACCTACTGATAAGTAGAACATCTCATGACAAAACCAGCAACATCCTTCTTCATACCTGGCCACCAATACTGGCGATAAAGATCCTGATACATCTTGGTGATGCCAGGATGAACTGCCCAAATAGATGAATGAAAATCCCACATCAGCTCCTCACGTATGTCTGCTGGCACCCATACGCGTCCCTGGAAATGCAAGATCTCATCCTCTCCCATTGTCCATCCAGGAAGAGGGTCCTCTCTTGACACACTCTCCCACAGAACCAAGACTTCAGAGTCTGATAGATGCCTCATCCGTACATGATCATATAGTGTAGAGGTAACAGCTACAGAGGATAGGAAAGTCTATACCTGTATGTCGTGCACCTCTAGATGCATCTCACAGAACAGAGCCATAAGCTGCCACTCACTGTTGTCCTCCTGGACTGCCTGAATCTGAGTTCTCCTTCTCAACGCATCTGCCACTGCGTTTCCCTTTCCTGGCGTATAGGAAATCTCGAAATCAAAAGACTGAAGATACTTGACCCACCTGCGCTACCTCAAATTCAGATCATGCAAAGTGAAGATGTACTTGAGACTCTTGTGGTCGGTGAAGACCACAAAGTGATCTCCCAGCATATAATGTCTCCAACAGCGTAATGCATGAACAACAGATGCCAACTTCAGATCATGCATAGGGTAGTTCCTCTCATGTGGCCTCAACTTCCGAGATCTGTATGCAACGACACCATCTCCCTACATAAGCATAGCTCCTAGCTCGATACCCGAAGCATCACAGTAAACAGTGTAGCTCTTTCCTAGATCTGGAAAGACTAGTATCGGCGCTGATGTCAACCTCCCTTTCAGCTCCTAAAAGGAAGACTCGCAAGAATTTGACCATAAGGACTTTGACCCCTTCTTGGTCTGAACTGTCAAAGGTGATGCTAGATGAGAAAAGTCCTGAATGAATCATCTGTAGTATCCAGCCAGCCCTAGGAAGCTTCGTACCTCAAAGACGTTCTTCGGCTGCTCCCAGGAAACTATAGCTCTCACTTTCTCTGGGTCCACATATACTCTTGCCTCAGAGATGACGTGACCCAAGAAGTGAATCTGATCCATCTAGAAGTGGCACTTCAAGATTTTAGCATAAATCCAATGCTCTCTCAGTGTACTCAAAATGATCTCAAGATCAGTAGCATGGTCGTGTCGAGTGTGAGAGTACACCAAGATATCGTCCATTAAGACCACGACGAAAGAGTCCAAGTAAGGATGGAACACTTGGTTCATCAGTGCCATGAAAACTGATAGTGCATTCATGAGACCGAACGGCATACATGTATACTCGTATAGACCATACCTGCTCCTGAAGGCTGTCAGAGGTATATCTGATGGTCTAACGTGCAACTGATGATAACCGGACCTCAAATCGATCTTTGAGAACACCTAGGATCCTCGAAGCCAGTCAAAGAGGTCATCGATCCTTGGCAAGGGATATCGGTTCTTGACAGTCAACTGGTTAAGCTTCCGATAATCCACACAAATCCAAAGGGTACCGTCTGCATTCTTTGAAAACAGGATAGGAGAACCCCAAGGAGAAGTACTGGGTCGAATGAATCCCTTATCCTGCATCTCCTCCAACTGCTTCTTGAGCTCATGCAACTCAGGTGTGGCCATCCTATAAGGAGGAATGGACACCGGTGCCGCTCTTGGTATGAGATCAATAGAAAATTCTACCTCATGCTCCGGAGGAAAACCTGAAAAGTCCTCTGTAAAGACATCCTTGAAATGATCCACCACTAGAGGAAGGTCCAACTGTGAAGTCCCATGATCATCCAGATAAAGACTAGCAATCTGGGTTGTCACCCTTCCTAGCCCATGAAGCCCGAGTCCTTCTCTACTCACCTAAACGTCCCATTCGACTCTATGAAGAAAAGATTCACCCTGTGGTGAAACTAAACTCAATCTACGGTGATAACAGTCAATGAAGGCCTGGAAGGGAACCAACCAGTCCATCCTGAGGATGACATCATAGCCTGTCATCTCTAGGACATAGAGGTCCCATAAGAAATGATACCCTGAAACCTCGAGAGGGAACTCTCTACACTGGCGTACACTAGATGTCATCGTCCCCAAAGGTGTGTCTAGTGTTAACGAGTCTTCGGAAGAAATGATGCAGAGCCCAAGGCTCTCCATGATAGCAACAGAGATAAAGCTATGTGTAGCACCAATATCAAAAAGGGCTGAAGATAAAACTGAGGCTACTAAAATCGTACCTCTAACTGTAGAAGGGTTGAGATCCTTCTCTTGATAGATCTGCTCCATGGCGAAAGACTGGCCTGCACCACGGCCTTGCGCCCCTGGATGACCACTCTGAGCTAATCCACCCTGCTAATGCTGAGGGACCGGTGGCTGACCGCCACAGCCTCGACCTCCACCACGGCCCGAATGGCCGGAAGAACTCCAGTTCCCCGACTGGTGAGAAACTGGTGGTGCTACTCCTGAATGAGGAGTCATGGAATAACCCCGGTCACCAGCTGTTGGTGGGAAAACCTGGAAGAAATGCTGAAGGTGGCTCATCTTGCTACAAGATCGGCACTCCATGGGGTTCCTTTGGCATTGCGGCCTCGTGTGCCCTGGACGGACACTCTGGTAGGATGTCACCTGGCTGCCTGATGATGCATCATGCTTCTTTCGGTCACCACACGTAGACTCTTTACGGCACTTCTTACTGTCATCTAGAGGAAGACTAGCTCTGGAAGCAGAACCGCCCTGGTTCACAGCTCCAGAGTCTCTCAGATTGCGCTCTGCAATCAAAGCCTGGTTGACGATGGAAGTGATGGAAGTCAGCTGGAAGATGTACACTTGTGAGCGGATCTCCCTCCTAAGGCCATCCTCAAACTTCCTTGCTAATAACACCCCACTTACATCCCAGAGGGGTGTGAAACACTGCAGCTCAGTGAAGCGAGAGGAATACTTCATGACAGAAAGAGTACCCTACTCTAATCTCATGAACTCCTGGGCTCAATCGGCCCTCAGGGTCTCTGGGTAGAAGTAGTCATAGAACACGCACTGGAACTCCTCCCAAGCCATAGCCTGCTACTGACCCGCCTATAAGATCACGTCCCACCACCTCTTGGCAGAGTCTCGGAGCATGTAGGTGGTGAGCTTGACCCACCTCTCTGGAGGTGTCTCTAGATGCTTGAAGATAGTCAGTATGGATTGCAGCCATTACTCTGCAGCCTGAGGTCCTACTTCCCCCAAGAACGTGGGAGGATGTTGTTGCTGAAAATATCATGTCAAGTCCACCATAGTCATGGCAGGAGTCGGCGCTCCCTGGAAAGCCAGCATCATCCTCATGAAACCTTCCCTGAACTGCGCATCAGCACCTGCAACTGGTATAACAGCCGGTGCCAAGGCTGTCCTGACTGGCGGATCGGCAGGAAGTCCCTAATCAGCCCTGTCTAGTGTCTGATCAATACCTGACAACAGACGTATGACCGGAGGATGTCTCAGAGGCATAGCTCTAAAAGATCAAAAGTACACCATAGATCATGAAAACAAGGATATAGAACACAAGAGTAAAAAATAGAAACAGGGGAAAGAAAACACACAAGTTTAAAAAACTCGACTACACGGCATGTATAAAAACTACACAGTGTGTCTTCTTAAACCACTGACATCGGCATGTACTCCTGACCAACAAGTCGTGTACACCTCAAACTACACGGCATGTTGACCCAACACACGGCATGTAGTTGAGAACTATTCCCCTGCCCGAGCCCCTTAAACGGCTAACCCACACGGTTTTCTTAACCTGAGACTACATGGCATGTTCTTGATACACACGGCATGTACTAGACAAGGCTTTGGCGTCATGTGTTTGTTAAACACACGGTCGTCTACATGGCTGAACCTTACACGGCATGTTCCGAACAAACACGGCGTGTATATGTGAAGGTGACACAGTCCTGTGTTGTTCGCCACACAGCCAGGTACCTGAACAAGACTACAAGGTGTGTGCCCGAAAACACATGGCGTGTCTAAGAGAAGGTCACGCCAACCCGTGTTGTTCGTGACATGGCCGGGTGCCTGGAAGGGACTACACGACATGTTCTGTTACAACACGGTGTGTGCTACTCGAGCTTCCTCGACCCGTGTTGTTAGTGACATAGTCGGGTACACGGCTCCTTACTACACGGCGTGTACCTACCATACACAGTGTGTTCCTAAGGTTACTTTCATGACATCGTGTTCTGGTCACACGGTCAGTAACACGGCCTGAAAACTACACGGCATGTATCCAAAAGTACAGGCCGTGTATTCTGGGTTTTTCCGGGCAGTAGCACAGAAACTGCACAGAACCCCAGAAACACTAAAAACAAGGCAAATAGGTGCCAAATTCCGATTCGTGAGGGCCCATAATCCCCGCGAATCAAAGCTTGGAATCTCCTAAAGTCACATACAAGGGAAAAAAATAGCTCTTTAACATAACAGTAGGGATTCTATCAAGCATCTATAACAACCCCATGCATAATCTACACAAAGTCTATCACAACAGCATGAAATCGCTAATGCACCCTAGATGGCATGGCAAGAATGCATGGCATGTGATTCTATAAATGTCTATATGATGCATGAGATGGAATACCCTTATCTCATCGGATTGTGATAGAAATAGAACCGAAATATCAAAATAATAATAGCACAAGTCCTGTGAATCACTCTAGGTGAAGTCATATCAACCGTAAAATCTCAAACCAGAATTGCAATTAATGAGGTAGTATGGCTTTTCCATGTACACGGGTTAGCTACTCCCGAGAACAGCTTAATACAAAGTTCCAAATCCGTCCTATCCCTGGCTAAAGTCTCCAAACAGTAATGAAAGTAAAAATAACTCCTTTGATACCACTTTGTAACGACCTGGATCCGGAGCCCCTCCACTGGTGCCCCATACCCGGTTTGTCACATGACCTCAAGCGCATTTCCCCAAAAGCCAGAGGCCGCCGACTAGCAGAGAGGCCCTTGGTGAGTTGGTGGGGAAACTATGCCCTCATTCGGTAAAGTATACAGTGGAAAAACAACCAGACACAATAGGAGAAACAATCAACTGTATAAAACAAGTGAAGTGAACAGTGGAAGCAATGGATACATAACAATGATGAAACACGGTACATATGTCTATGGAAAGCAGTAAACAAACCAATTTTCTGAATTACAACTGGAAAAAATGTGCAAAAGAAAAACAAAGTAAACTCCTCAGCATCACAGGACTCGGCTTGGTCCCATGCTCTCCAGCTCCGGTGAATCAAGAACCCGAATTAGAAGGGTGCTTGCCCTTATCTATACCTTCAGCAACATAGTCTTCTTGGGACCAAAAGCATTGCCCAAACAGGGTGTGAGATACAATCCCATTAGGAAATCACCCGAAGATTTGTGCCTAACAGGCAATGAATACATGGCAGTAATAAAACAAGAAGCCGTAAACAGGAAATCACAAGCAGCTACAATCCACAGTTCTAACAAACGAGGTACGCAAGTAAACAGCCAGCACAATAAGGGAAAAAAGGTAACCCTATGGGTATCTCTCACAGCCTAACCCCTATAGTTCAACCTATAGGTACTAGCAACCCTCTAGGAGGCACACACAGTCTCACCCCTTCTGGTTCAACTATGAAATTAATAATAGACTCTCTGAGGAATCACTCACCGTTAATTCCCCCTATAGTCTCGTATCATACTAAAGGCTCTCTAGGGAAGCACTCAACGTCTCATTCCCCCTATGGCCTGCATCGAGGAACTACAGACTCTCTGAGAAATCACTCATCGTCAATTCCCCCTTGTGGTCTCACATCGTATTTAAAGACACTCTAGAGAAGCCCTTACGTCAATTCTCCCTTTGGTCTACTACTCTAGGTTCTCACAGTCCTAAGTGAAAATAAACATGAATAGCGTGCATGTATCATCTAAGTAAACCTCAAGAACTACTTGGATATCATTTTAAGGATCAACAGCATAAAAAGGTATTAGTTCCACTATCCTACGACTAGGCATGGAAAATGGAAAAACGCCAAACAGGCAGAACAAACATGGAAATGAAACCTGAGCACAAAATAAATTACTCTACTTACAAGCATAAACCTATACTACGACAATCAAGCAAAGTAGGAAAACAGCAGGGCCAAAACAGGAAACCCACAATTTCCCACCCAAGGGAATTTGTGGATTTTTCCCAAAATACTCATCGACTTTCAACAGAAAGGCACAAACCACCTACCTCAATCCTAGGAGATCGATATACGTGAACCATGATGATTGATTCCCCTTAAAACGTCATAGATCTAAGAAAACACACAAAATTCTCAACCCAAGATAACTGGGAAATGAAGAGGAATCAGAAAATGAAGCTCAAGCAGAAGGAAGATCTTACCGCTGTGATTCCAACGCAATCAACTGTGCTCAAATCAGAGAATGGACGAGGAGACGGGAGCTCATTGAATATTCGGCCGTCTGGGTCGCTCTCAGACGAACAGGACCTAGAAGGAGGTATTTCTATGCATCAAGCATGACCATGGTCTATTTAGTGAAAAAAAAAAAGTGCACGGCGTGTACTTTTAGAGTACACAACATGTACTGGGTCCTTTTCGTACTTTGCCAAAATCGGCATCCACGTCATCCCTACACACCGTTTGTGTGGCCCGGGCATGGACATCACACGGCTTCGAGCCGAAGAAGAGTACACGGCATGTACTCTGGAAGTACATGACGTGTACTTCGAAAATTTCCATAAATTTCATTTTTCTTAAAAACTCCATAAAAAGGAAAAACATACCTGAAACGAAGATCTAGGTCCTTACACATAATCACACCCATGTGGCTTCCAATGGCCAAAAAATTCTGCCTAAGTATTTTACTGGTCATCCGTAACTCATTCAGTAATATTATTATAAGTTTTAGGGTAGTTTTATATTATTATAATATTCTTTTTAAATTTATTTACCAGATTTGACCATTAACCGTGGTAAATAAAATACTTAAGTTATTATTCAATAAAAATTATTTTGATCTTATGTGACCAAATTTTTCATAATTATTACAAACATGTATGTTAGTTTTTGGAAATTCAATTCAAAGAAGTGGAAAAATTAAATTTAATATTAATACCATTTTCGGAATGAGGAAACAAGTTTTTTAAGTAAAACGTTCAAAAAATCACATAGTTTTTCTATTAAATTTTGAATATGAAATTTCTTTAAATAAACTAAATTATATTAAATTATAAAAAAATAATCTAATTACACTTTAAAACCAACTAAAATTACAATCTTACTGTATAAATAAATTATACAAAAAACACTTTTGAATTAAAATGCAATGCTTTTCACTATTTATTAAAAAATGAATTTTGTTAGAAAAATAACAAAATTCATACAAAGTAAATTTTGATTTTTTTATTACAAATAAAAAGTTTATTTTGTCAAATATAACTAATAAAAGTTTCAAAACCGGATTTAAAATGGGTTCACCATCAAAAGGTGGAAAAAATGTATTTTTAGAAAAACAATCACTTTTTCAATAAAATTGTATTTTTTCTTATATAATGTCTAGAAAACACATAAAATTATTTTTAAATAATATATTGAATTAATATTTCGTTAATATAATCCAAAAATAGTTATTTTTTAATTTTTTATACACAATTATTATCACTTAAATAGTTTTCCATAAAAACACATCCTTTGTATTCAATTGGTTTTTATTTGCATTTCTAATTAATTTTCTAACCAATGAATCATTATATAAATATTTGTACACACTATTTCAATAATTTAGTTAATATAATTCATTCCTACAATTATAATATCTATGTGATAACTACAACTTAAAATAATAATATTAATAACAGATTATATTTTGGTATAACTCAGTCTTGTGTGCAATGTAAGATTTCCTAGAAACTCATTGTTGTGTTTCGGGTATGATATCAGACATAGAATCTATTTTAAAGTAAAATTACTATCTAATTCATAAATATAAATAAATATGAAAAGGTTTTGTTTTATAATTACTTGGGATGTTACACCACCTCTCTCCCAAGATTTGAAAAATGGGCTTCAAACGACATGGCTCTACTGGTTCTATCCATTGTTTCTCCTTCTTCATCAATTATACATTATCATTACTACTTGTAAAAAATAATTATAATGGTAAAATTACTACCAATGTTCAAATATACCAATTATTATATTTACCAATGATCATATTTTACCAATAGTTATATTACTATTCCAACTATCACATTTATCCTTATAAATACCACTTTATTCTTTCACTAAATATTTTCTACAATTACTCCAAAGGTTATATTTTCAATTTATAAGATTTTCATTGGTTTACTAATATTTTGTTTCAAATTTATATTGTTTTCTATGCGGTATAGGATTATATAATATTAGGGTTATCTGTATTTTCCCTTTTTTATTTTTTATTTCTTATTTTTTTCTAATTTTAACGTTTAGAATTTTCATTGGATTCATAGCTGAATAAAGTAATTATATGTTTTAATTAGATAAATTTTTGTATAAAATTAATGATATAAGATTTTTAGTCTTAAATCTCATGTAATAATTTTTTTATATGATCATGAGACCATATCCAATGAAAAGATTAGATTAATTATACTACATTAATACAATGGAACCGTAGGGAGATAATCATTACATGTAATTTGTAATTAATTTATGAGAATATATAGAATTACTTCAGCTTTTAATTCCCCTTTTCTTTATGATCTTATAGAATGGAATTTGTTACACTGTCATTGTGCTATATGATTCAAGTGTAGAATCTCTCTAGTGGTGATCCACTATGTAACACAATCTCTGATCAAAATCATCAAATTGTTGGGTACTAACATGGATGATCCTGATTTCTTGTGTTGTTCAAGGTAGGTCACAATAGTTCTCTTCTCAAAGGAAGAAGAACCATTAGTTTTCTATCGAATACTTAACAGAGGAGGAAGGAGGATAGATCTCTAGGTAATTACCCAATCTCAACTTATCTTTTGTATAGATCATGTGAATAAGGAATGTGATAAAACTATATATTTATTATATTTGGTTTAGGGTTAGAAAATCACACAAATTATCCCAACCATGTTTAATATTCTTAAATGATTCCATGTCCAATAATAATAATAATAATTATTATTATTATAAGAATAATAATAATAGTTTCTTGACATGATAACCCCATTAAGAATATAAATAAAAATCATTTATATTATTTGGACTTTTAAGCTCAACCTACTATCCTTCATAAACATTTACCGATCCTAAAATAATTTCTATTTTATTAAATAAATGTAACTGCAAGATTCTATTATAAATATAATAAACATTATATTTTCTAATTTTTCAAAAAAAAATTTATTACTATCATTTAACACAAATTATTCTTTCTAATAACTTGTGATTAAATTATGGAGATCAAAAAAACCTGAATAAATATTATTTATTCTAAACTATTAAATTATTACTTAAATTTACCAAAGATTGTGGATACACTTAGAATATGACCCTCTAGGCCTCTTTCTCAGTGGAATTCTAAATAACGATCTAAATTCTATGGTTAGTGTCTATAAATACATCAAGGCAGACATATAGAAAAAGTTGATGTTGAAATGACATCAAACCTCATACAAATGTTTACTGTGTAATATAATCCTTTTATCATGATATCTCTAATCAATAAGATTGCATTTTTATGCAATCAATTTATACACTTGATGTCTCTTTCTTTGACTTTTTGAAATTGAACTCACCACTAGTACAAAACTAGCTTTATCTAGTGTTATGGCTTTAACAGTGCTTGAAGAAAAAACAATGTTAAAAACTCCCTTGGTTGTTGCTAGAAAAATAATCATTAAAGGGGGTTGTTAACAATTCTTTTTTAGCACTGTTAAAGGGGGACCTTTATCAGTGATCATAAAAAAGTTCTGATAAAGGGAATATTTCAAAAAAACATTTCATTAAATATAATATATTAATATATAAATATATTTATATTGATATAAATATAATATATTTTTTCTCAATATGTTTTAGACAAGGATAAATAGGAATTTACACATAATATATAAGATATTTAGTGAAAATAGATTATAAAATATTTTTAAAAATATTTTTAATTAAAAATTTTCTAATTATTATAGTGTAATAGTCATTTAAAGATAATTTGAAGATAAAAAATCAATTAATGAATAAAATATCTAAAATAATTTGACAAGGTAACATGAACTTCAAATAATCGTAACCATTGATCTGGGTGTCCTTTTTGGCTCTAGCACATATCGAATCAATGCTTACAATGGTATCTTCATGCTAGTGACCTAGGGAGACCCTGGTCATGTTTTTTGAGGTCAAGAATTCACATAAGGTATCCAAAACAAAATTTTTAGTCGGTGTACCCCAATTTTTTAACATTTGATGGATTTTAGGCCTCATTTGAGGGAGTAATTTTTCCATTTTCAGTGGGAACTGAGTTTATTCACTGGGCTTACGTTCATATTGATATTATGGATTTGAAATTTTATCATTTTTTACAATGTGATATTATTTATAATCAAATATATAATAATATATTCCTATTTTTATATAATCACACATAAAATTTTGATTTTATAAATAAATATTTAACCATATTTAATATATATTATATGTAAATAAATATAAATTTGTATAATTATATTTATAGATGAACATAAATATATAAATATTCCAGTATGTATGTATTTATAAACACACACATACACACAAAAAAACATATTTTATATATATTTATTTAAATATATATATAAACATATATATATATATGTATAAAAAATTTAATGAAATATATATAGATATATAGATATATAATAAAATGGAAGACAAAACAATATAGGTGAGTGGAAAAGGCACTGGAGTATGAGATGTAGGTATCATGTTTGAAACTCGCTGGAAATAGGGGTGTGCATGGGAGGGTGGAATTATCATAAGCGCCGATAAAGGGCGAAGCACTAATAAAGGTCCCCATTATCAGCACTTTTTTAGCACTGCTAGGCCCCCTTTATTAGATCTTTTTTATACTTGTTAAAGGGGTCATTTATCAGTTCTTTTATGATAATTTTTTAATACAACCCTTTAACATCACTCATGTTATCAGCACTTCTATAGTGCTCATAAATATGTTTTACTAGTGTTGTTAAAGGCCCAATTTGTAGTAGTGTGTTCATCGAACACCATGGACATTATTTTTTTTCAGAAATTTATATTCAATTAATTTTCCTTATATATATACTTCTTGAAGGGTATAAAAGGTATAAATCATTTATTTAAATATCTATTAATGAAATATCACTTGTGACGCACTCAATTTACCCAACTAGCCATGAATATATTTCATCATATTTTTCATCAATCCATCAAAGTGTGTGATTCATAATATCCATTATTGATAATATTAAATTCTAAGGATATATACACACGTCTGTATATTGGAATATCCAATGAAACAAGGAAATGTGGTTTCTTATTTGATGGGTATGTTCTCATAACCACCTATCTTGGATATTAACAAAGGTGAATACCATGTGACGGTGTCTCAATGTCTTGGTATCCTTATAACTATGATATATTGTATTGTTTGTGTCCTATCACACAATATTATCCTAATATAGAATATTTTATTAATAATAATGCATTTCACCTCTAGGTTCTCAATATATAAGGGAACTTATATGACCTATAAGCACAACACATATTCTAAGGACATTATCACATAAAAATATCATGCATAAGAATAATCAAGTTGTTATAAGAAACCTTATTTAGTTATTAAAACATGTAATCAATTACTAAACAAGTTAGTTATAAGGAACCAACTCTAACAATGTTTTCATAGAAAAGAACTATTGTAAAAAATATACATTCATGAAAACATATACACATATAAAACATTCTATCAATGAATAAAATATATTAATAGTGAATGGAAACACATATGAAGCATGAAAATTTCATAAATTAGATTGAGTTAAAAATGATATGAATTTTATAGGGAAGAAAATTTTATGGAAACATGCATGGTAAATAACTAAATATATTTATTTGAAAATGAATAATGATGTGAATGTTTGAGTGATGAAATTTGTGAGGGAATAAATTAGATTGTAAATTTAAATGAATATGATTCTAAGAAATAAATAACTGTAGATAGAAAAAACATTGAAAGGGATGTTACAAAAATATAATATGAATGTCATAGAATAAATTCATAAATTTAGTTTAAATCAATAACATATGTTAATTATTTAAATGATAGAAATATCAGTAAAAAATTTTAAAATAAGATGAATTTATGTCAATCAAAATGTAGATAAAGAAAACATTAAAGGAGGTTTGCATAAATAATAATATGAATTTTATCGAAAAAATGTGGAAATTATGTTTAAAGTAATATAATAGGTCAATTATCTATATGAGATATTTATGCTAAAAAATAGGAATATACAATAGATAGAAAATTTGAGGATATAAATTCCTAAAATTAAGAATTTAAAGGGTTTCACTATAGTTTACAAGGAATGAAAATTAAACCCTCTAGAAGAAAAAGTGGTAATTAGAATTTTTTGAAAATAAAACTTGTGTGTAAGTTTCATAAGAAAAAGAATATTACTATAATATAAAATTAAGAATAAGTGGTGATGGAATGGAATATTTTAAAACATCATCTTCATTAAATATTTCATCATTACAATCATGTTTCATGATTTTTTAATGAATCCAAAGAGAATAATCATATTGATGCTTTTTCTTCTACCACTTCATATATGCTAAACTCGAGCAGGAAAAACATTCTTCCCATCATTAATGATGAAAATTAAAATTTCTAGAACATGAGTTCATATATCTGACACAAACTCCATAGTATTAAAATATTAGTATAAATCAAATAAATAAATTAAAATTTATCTTTTTGCAATCAACTAATGAAATGTAAATGAAATAATGTATATAAAAAGTATTTTTTATTAATAAAAAACGTATTAAAAAGATAATAGGTAATAAAATAGAAGAAATATTATGTATCTTCTATCGTTTATTTAAATAATACATATTGTACCAATAATTAAATAACATATATTTTATTAAAAACAAGAACTGGTTTTAAATTTAAATTATCACAAATACCTTATATTTCATTGCTAAAAACCATTAGTGACTATACATACTTTCATGAGTGAAGAATTGTAGTTTCCTATTTGAAAAAGTGAAGACATTATCATTGAGAGCCTAATGGGATTCTTCTTGAAGGAATTGATGTTGTAACTAGGTAATCTTGAAGGATGTGATGTCAGTGTTTCTATATAGATGAATTGTCACCAATGGTCTACCTCTTAGAGGGGATGGTTTCACAGCTGATTCTTGAAGGAACTATTACTGTTGAAGGAAATTGTGGCCATCCATTTCTACTTGATGTAAGATATGTCATCAAAATGCATGGTAAATAGTATAAGGATGTGTCATGCATGTGAGAAATTGACACATTCATGCGGGTTGTGTTTCCCAAAAGTGAAACTGCTAATGAAAGTTGTAATTTTGAATTTTCAATATTAATACATAATAATATTCTTAAATATAAGTTGTAATTTTGAATTTAAAAGAATTACTTGGTTTATAGGAAGTAAAAAACTCTACAAAGTAAAATTTAAGTATTAGAAGAAGAATTCCTTGCAAGAGAAACCGATATATATAAACTACAACTTCATATTGTAATAATCAAAGTCACATGCCTCTATATTCAAAGAGACCAATTCTGAATCATCCATCTCCTCATCCTTATCTAATTCTAAAACTACCATAGTAATGATTTTTCATAGCACCACCCTTTATCATTACTAAAAAAAGTACTAATAAGAGGTACTTTTAACATTGCTAAAAAAGAACCATTAAAAGTACCCATTTATCAATCAATGATAAAGCTATACCCTTAATTAGTGTTTTTAGCACTGTTAAAGTACCCCCTATATCAGTTATTTTTTAGAAGCGCTGATTCATTACCCCCTTTATTAGTGCTTTTTTATTAGCGGTGATAAAGGGTATATTTCAAAAAATATATTTCATTAAAAACAATATATTAATAAATAAATATATTTATATTAATATAAATATAATATATATTTTTTAAATATGTTTTAGATAAGGCTAAGTAGGTATTTACACAATATATAAGATATTTAGTGAAAATGTATTATAAAATAATTAAAAAAATATTTTTAATTAATAATTTTCTAATTATAATTGACAAATAGTCAATAAATAAGAATTTGAAGATAAAAAAATAAAAAAAAAAGTAATAAAAAATCCAAAATAAGTTGAAAACATAACTCAAAATTCAAAAAGAAGTAACTTTTTATCTGTGTGTCTGTTTGGATTCTACCATATTTCAAATCGATGTTTGCGACATGCTCTATGCCCTAGTGACCTTGGAGGACCTTGGTCTCATTTTTTCAAGGCCAAAAAAGTCCTAGAAGGCCTCTAAAAACATAGTTTTTAGTTAAGATACCCTAATTTTTTAACATTCGATGAAATTTCCGCCTTGATTAAGTGGGTCTTCTTATCTTTTTTTGATAGATACTCGATTTATTTTCAATGATTACAATCATAAGGATATTATGATCAAATTTTATCATTTTTCAAAATATACAGTTATTTATAATTAATTATATACACATATATACATAGTTGTATATATTTACACATAAAATTTTAACTTTATAAATAAATATTTAAACATATTTATATATAATATATCTTTATAAATATATAAACCATATCTAAATATAAAATAATATCCATTTCATTTAAAATAAAAATATATGAATATTTATGTACCTATATAATGTATGTATGTATCTGCATGTTTATGTATTAACAAATTGAAATATATTATCTATATATTATAATATATGTATATAAATATTAATATATAATATATTTAAATAAATATATTTATGGATAAATATATTTAGAGATACACTTATATATAATATATATGTATGTTGTATATTTTTATGTATTTATTTATTTATTTATTTATAAACACACACACACACAAAACATATTTTATAAATAAACTTAAAAATTATAGTATAAATATATATTAATATAAAAATAATTATATGGATAAAAATATATATATATATATATTATAAAATGAAGAGCAATACAACATGGAGGATTGGTAAGAGTCCAAGTGCACAGTGGAGAGGTCTCCGGTTTGAATCCATGGGTAGGTAGGGATGCACGGGTGGGTGATAGGGGCTTCCTAGCACTATTAAATGGGGGTTATAATAAATAGGGAGGTCCTTTAACTATTAAATGGTGGTTTGAGTGCAGATAAAAGAGTGTTTACCTCATATATTTTTTTAAAAAATCAGATTTTAAAAAACATTTTTTTAACTTTTATCAGTACTTTTATTTTATCACTTATAAAAAGGGACTTTTATCAGTGCTTATAAAATCCCCATTTATCAGCACTTTTTTTAGTTCTGATAAAATGTGCCTTTATCATCAATTTTGTTAGTGCTGATAAAAAGTACCCCCTTTTAACCATGCTTAGATTAACAGCACTTTTTTATCATTGTTGATGTTTTTTTCTAGCACTCTTAAAGGGGTTGATGTTGTAGTGTGGTTTTTTCCCCATGACACTGATGTTCATCCACCCTTTAATACATATAATAATCCACCAATTCACATGAGACACCACTTGTGTCACTAATAATGTATTAAACGTGTGGAATAATAATGTGGAATAGGCCTCAAGCAAATCTAAATAACCACAAAGATCATAACTTAGGGATATTATAAACCAAAAGTAAAAAAACATTATAGATGGTACGGGACATGAGGTGAAAAATAATCTAATGCACCCAACTAAAGTAAACCCAATCCAAGAATAAATCAAAACATTGGAAGATTTTAGAAATAACATAGGAAAAGATGATATGAATAATTTATGTAAATAGTAATAAATAATGTATTTATATGTTAGAAAACATTTTTTAAACAACATACTTACATTTAGATAGAATATTTTCTAAAATAATAATATGTATTCAGGTCATTCAATTAGATGATGTCATAATAAATATTATATTGTAAAAAATTTAATTTTATGATTATCTAAAGAAACATTGTTGAAATCAAATAAGTTAATATTCAATAGAAAAAATTTAGAATAAAGTAAAAAGATTTTGAATAAAAATTTATAGTAAAAATTATAATTAACAATATTGTTAAAAATGTAAAGTGACTTGATCATTGTGGTCAGATGTTGTTATATGAAATCGTATTCATTTAATTGATACGTGGGATTTCACTACATCAATTTAATGAAATTTAGGAATATATATACCTAAAATTATAATAATTGTAGTAAGTTGACCATGAAGTTCATGTGTAGTTGAAGTGAATTATAGAATTATAGTAAAAATCCACTATGAACTACATAATTCTTTTGTAGCAATAGTAATATTTTATGAAATGTTACTTCTTTAGAAGTAGATTCGTAATTTAAATTCATGTGTGATATCGTTGAAATGATTTGAAATGGATAATGGTGAAATTATGATATTCAATAATGTAAACATTTAACATATTATGAAATAAGAAAATAGGTAAATATTTGTAATATAAATTATGTATAGTAAAGTAAACATCCAATGACTTAAGTTTGTTTCAAAAAAATGCCCATGGTACAAGAACATAAAAATATGAGTATTTTTTCACACAATAAGTATTTTTCATTGAATGAATAAGAAATATACACATAAAATTAAACAAATAATAGTATGATTACATAGTAATATTAAACTAAATATATAAAATACATGAATAGAATCTATATATGACTGTATAACATGATAATAAGTGGATAATCCAAATGATTATGGACATGAATCCAACCTAATCGAAAACACTCAATGAATTATAACCTACTGCTTCTATTTCTCTACAATATGTCTCATTGGAATCAATAATGTAAATTATTAAAATTTTAAAAATGTATTAAATTAAAAAATGGATAAAAAAACAATTTAGGGAGGAACAAAATTGATATTATAATATGATGGTATATGTACCATATAAAATAAAAATATTTGAAACATTCAATTTAATCAAATCTGGGGAAAGTAAGAAACCAAAAATAAGTGTAGTGGGAGAGATCAATAAGGAAGTGCTATATTGAAAATATTATAACTCAAAATCAAAAAAATATCAGGAAAGTTAATTACTGGTAGAGGGATGCTCGATAGATATAGAGGTACACTTGGTAGATTCATCTGAGAGATGACCAATTACCAGTAGTTACAAAGTTTAGAACCAATGTAGGGATGATTTGAGAGGATATCAGGAGATGTAAGAGGAGGTGAAAATTGGGAGATTTGATTTCTGATGTCCCCCTGGTTCCCTTCCCTGTGCACCTCCTTACAAGTGAATCCTCCCCATTGCGAGTCCTTTGTTAACACTATTCCCTACACTAATTTTTTTCCACCTCAGAGAAACTTCATTTTTGATACTGTTGAGGAATATTTTTTGTATAAATTATTAATGAATTTTAGGTATAAACTTGAATCACCTATTGAATCTATCTTTTTGTTAAGTAACTGATTAATTTACGAAATTTAGGGTTTTTTTGGGTAACTAGAGATGTAGGGTGTTTAAAATATTGAAATTTCTTATTCCTACTCATCTCTATGGAATGTATAGAAGATTTAGGTTATTTAAAATAGTGAAATTTCATATTGTACCACATATTTGGGTTTGAAATTCCATGAGACTTTGTTTGAGATTGGACCTGAAATGCCTAAACTAATATATTTGTGAGTTTATAGTTTTGAATTTTATTATTTGGAATGGGTTGAAACGGATTATTCATTATTTTATTTCACTACCACAAATAGCATAATACGCGGTGCCTGCTTTTAGCAATGCTAAAGAGAAAGCATTGATAAAGGTGTACTATTTATCAACATTTCTTTAGTGCTGATAAAGGTTGATCTTTATCAGTACTATTCATAGTGCTGAAAAAAACATTTTAAAAAATATTGTTAATATATAAAAAATTATCATATTTATATTCAAAATATAATGTTTATTAATATACATTAATTAAAAATGCATGTATATAATTAATATAAATATGATATATTAATATATATGTTTTGATAATTCAAATATATATATAATGTTTTAAATAAAGTATTTCTAAAATTATAAATTAATATATATTTATTTATTTATTTATTTAAATAATTATAAAATTATAATAAATATATTTAAATAATAAATATATTTAATCAAATATATATATATATATTTAAATATTTATAAAATTATAATAAATAAATTTAAGTCATAAATATTTTATTATATTTATAATTATATTTATTTATCTATTAGTAAATGTCTATACAATTATATAAATTTATGCCTAGAAAGATGGGGCATGGGTTGGGACCCCATGACTAAAAATTTATTAAGACAATGAAAGGTACAATAGGGGACAAAGACAAACATGGAACTAGATTCCAAAATAATAAAAACAAAAAATCATTTCTAACTACTTTTCATGTTTCCCATATTTCTAGGAAATATGACCCTCCCTTTTGGTGTCGACCACACCGCTATATATTTGGTAAATCATGCTCAACAGATGATGAATCATATGATGACTCAGAATAATCCTCCAAAATTCTAAATTTCCAAGATAGGTCTCCGAAATTCATCTCTGAATTCAATAGAAATTCATCCTCAAAATTAATTGCAAGAAGTTTCTATATAGTTAAATACTCATTATAACTAAATACTGTTGGCTCTATTATAGAAAAAGAGGCCTCCAGCTACAAATATAACCAATAGGATGCTTCTTTATCAATTCCTCTAAGTGGTTGCTCACCCTTCTAGCCTTTTGGGAAAGTGAAAGTCATATTCTACTGATGTGCATGAAGAAAATTGTCATCAAAAGATTTTCCAAAAGATGCATAGAAATTTTTTATAAGGTAAGAGAAAAAAGGAGGGTAAGTCCATTCTGAAAGCTAAGATGGGTCCCCATCCATGGTTGGTGGTGATACCTGATCCATGCTAGAGGATAGGTCCTTCTAAGGACCAATATCCCTTTCATCCACCTAAACATCCATCTTGGGCTTCTCCGTTCCAATATCAGTGCAACCATCCACAGTAACCACCATGGAGATGTGGGTCAAAGGAACTTGTTCAGAGAGTGGGGCATGAGAAACATACCTTGGATTTTGAGGCAATACCATCTGAAATGCATCTGGTACTATCATTGTTTTCTTACCCCTGTGACTCACCACCGCCAGTTGTTCTTGCTGTATGTCCTAGTTAATAGATTCTTGAATAGCCTCCTTATCAAGAGACTAATTGTCCAGTGAAGTTTCCTGAATTTCACTAGATTCATTACCAACGGAAATCCAAATATCACAGGAATTATATTCTAAAATTCATCTAGAGGAAATTCCAAATTATCCCCAGAAACAAGCTCAGCCTCCTGACCTTCCACAATTTCATCCCAGGTTCGCAAACACTTCCCAATACCATAATCAACATTAGTGGCTAATCTCTATGTGACTGTGGAAACTCCATGTGCATCAGAAGACACATCACCATGTTGATATATACCACCTCTGCGTAGAGAACTTCCATCACCCCTAATTACATCTAGCAGACTAGCCTCCATATATCTTTCTTTGGGTCCACTAGTCCCCCCCATCTTCCTATAACTCATTACCTCATGACCAATAGTCTTGAAATTCACAAAGAAGCATGTTTTTTTTAATATTAAATATTCAATTCAATTTCCTCATCCATAGTAGAGAGTAATACATGGTCAGCTAAGACTAAATCTAGGTCCACTTCAACCAGAAATCTTGAATAATGAAAAAAATTGGCAATTTTAATTTCTTTATCCAATTTAATTGGCACCCTAATGGACATTTCAATGTCATAGAGGATCCTGGTGTACCATAGGATCTAATTTAGACCAAAAAAATTAACCCACTCCTATATTAAAGAATGTAAAACCTTTAAAGGGTTGAATTAATGGTCGCAGTCATGGATATGAAAAAATCCCGGCTTTAGCGAAGGTGAATCATAACTCCATGCTTTCATCTTTGAGTCCACCGAAGCAAATATAAAATAGAAAAATCCATGACCCAATGAGATAAATCTCAACCCTTCAGACCCCCAAATACTTGAGATTTTGGAAAAGAGATCATTCATTTTCCATGGTGAAGAGCCCTTTGGCAAGACAATCCGTCCAATAATGAAAACTTCTCCAATCCTCATTCACTTTGTAACATCATTGGGATCATCTCTAACATGATAAATGTTACCTTTCTATTGAATATCACATTTCGATCCCTTGAAACTAGAGAAATTGTTTAGATGAACATCAGCAGGGACCGATTCCTCATCTATACCAGCTCCCATGGAAGTAGCCATGGGTTTCCAATCCACCATTGCATTCCTGTTCGCAAGATCAAATATAGCACCCATAGGTGCAGAGACTTTCGGTCATTGATCCACCATTAAAGGACCCTCACCGGTATTACCAGGGACCACCACCTTCAAGACGATGTCCTCACCGCCAACCCAAAAAAACCCAAAAAAAATGGGAAATCTTCATAAGATCGCATCTTGCAATCTGCTACTGGAAACACAAACTCAACGCCAAACAAACACTTCTCCAGTCATCTAAAAGCTAAGCACTCATCACATAGGAAGAACATCATCCAGTAATCCACCATTTGAAACACAATATTGATGCCAAACGAATTCCTCACCAGTCATCCAAAATCCAAACAATCGTCACACAGAACAAAATACCATCATCCATCCACCTGTCACTAGAAGACAACAAAATATAGATCAGCACCAAAGGAGAATTTAGCCACCTCAAAATCTAGAGATCCGCCATAGAGAATTTAGGAAGTAGTAGAAGGCCAACACAAAGTACCAACAGAAACCGTAGGGGCCATTGGAGTCACCGAAGAAGCATCGCCTCCCCAATCTCGCCCTCCACACCCCCATTATATAAAAATATAAATTATATAATCATATATAATAATATACATATATACAATTATATAAATATATATAATTATATAAATATATATAATTATATAAATATATTTATATTTTTATACAAATAATTATATATATTTTTATTTATAATTAGAATTATAAATATTTTTATTTATAATTAAAATTATAAATAAATATTTTCATATTTAATTAATTATGAAATTATTATAAATATTTTTAAATTATACATATTTATTATATATATAATTATATATTTGTATATATTAATAAATATATATAATTATATATATAAATATATAAATATATATAATTATATAATTATATTTATAATTATATAAAAATATTTATAAATATAATTATTTATAATTTTAATTATAATGAAATATTAATTTATATATTTTTAAATAATATTTTTATTACAATAATTATATATATATATATATTAATTTAATATATAAATATAATTTATATATCTTTTAATAAAAAATTAATCTTATTTTCATAATTTTATGTTTATAAAATTATCAAAGTTATATTAGTCAAAATATTTAATAGTTTATTTGTATACATAATTAAAAAATGTGTATATAATTTAAATTAATATAATATATTAATATTTTATCTAAACAATTATATAATAAATAAATGAATATATTTAGTTAGATATATATTTATATTGATATTAAATAATTTAAAATATATGTACATGTATAATTGTGTGTGTGTGTGTCTATACATGTGTGTGTATAGATGTGTATTTGTATATATATGAATGTTTGTAATTCATGTAAATGTTAAGAATTAACTTTTTAATATTTTGGTAATTTATTTAATTTAATTTATTCATTTATTATTATATATTCATTTATAATGTTAAAAATATATTTAATCATTTTGTAATATTTATTTATACATACTTTTATTTACTATACATGTAATATTTTCATTATATTTGTAATTTATATGAATAATATTTATTTTTTTTATTTATTACATTTTAACATTTAAAATATGTTTGAAGTTTATATAATTAATCTATTTAAATTATTTTTTAATAATTTTGTTATTTAAGTATTTAATAAAAAAATTATAAAAAAAATTAAAGTATATATGTAATTATAAATAATTGTATATATAAATAATTATGAAATTATAATAAATATTTTAAATAATAAATATATATATATTATATTAATAATTATATATATTTATATAAATATATTTATATAAATATATTTTCTATTTTATATAAATACTTTTAAAATATATGTAATTATAATTATAATTATATATAAATTAATACATATTTAATGTCATTGGGCATGACAGTTTGCACTGCAGAAGGGATGTCACCTGCTTATTTTGTTCTCAGTAAGGGCATGATGAAAGCATGTTCCATAAAAAAAGAAGAGTTTGGGAATTATAGATGCTGGTAGGTCATATATAGGGACTTCCAAAGATGGATCGGTCCAGGGGTGAGGTAGGATGCTAGGATAGAAATGGGGAAAGGCATTGGGGAGGATCTCTAGAAGTAGAAGCATGAAAATGGGAAGTATGGTCCTTTCATGGGAAATGAATGGTCTCAGAAGGGCTTCAATTCTAGGGGGATGGAGTTGGTGAACACCCAGATGGCTAGCAAAGCAAGGGAAGACCATGTTTTCCCACTAGCGGGGGTGGATGAAGAGAAGCAGACCTCATGCAAATAGGAATCGTGGATGGACATTGTAGCTGAAGCTGAGCAGATGAAGACACAAATTGACAATTCTACCAAGGATGCTAAATTAGTTTTTGAAAAAATTTCTGATAATTATAATGATTTTAAAATTTTAGTTCTTGAGGAAGTGGATAAATAATTTCAGTAGTAGTGATCCTTGTTCATTTCCAAAATAAAAGGAAAAGAAATGGTGTACGTAGATGCCTCTAACAAGCTCATGAAGGTGGGTTCTAACCGGTCGCAAGAATCTTTGACTAAAGGGAATAAAATATTGGTGTATGAAGAAAGATTCCAATTTTTCATCCCTCATACATCTAATTTTTATGAATGATCTCAATCTATATAGATTTATCCTCCCAGATCCCAGTGCAGACTAATCCTCTTGGTGGAAAGTCTCTGCATAACCCCCTCATGTAGGAGTGCTGATGGTGTTGAGAATGTGGAGTGTTCATTTCCTTCCCGCTTTACTAATCTGATGAAAAATTCATATATGTCTTTTGACAATGCATCTGATGGGGATTTTGATACTTCATAGGCTAAGAACTCTAGTATCATACCTCTAGGGGACCAGGAAGGTGAAATACCCACTGAAGGTCTTAGTCAAAAAGCAACACACTGGTACTTCTCCCAACATGAAGCCACTTTCTCTATGATACAGCCTGATATATTTGGTTCCACTAACTATTTAATAGTCAATAGGTTGTTTTCAATTAACATTGAATATGGATTTTAATCCAATATAATGAAGTAATTTTGGGATATGTCTTGGAAATTTAGGATCTACTACATTACGGATGTCTCCTCCAAATCGTCAGCCGATGAAGAATATGATCCCCCAAAAAGGGATAATACATGGCAAAGAGGCCTTCATCTAAAGGTTAGAGGGAAATATACTAGGATTTTTCTAACTATGACCAAACTTACTAGGTTTGGAATATTTCTTTTGATATGGGTATTTTTGACTTTCTTGTCACTTCTCCATCCTTGTATGTTTTATTTTTTTTAATAAATTTGGGACCATGGATTTGTTTTCCAAATCTATAGCTAAGCCATTTTGTTATACATTTATAATTATATATATATATATATATATATATTAAAAATTATAATTATAAATACATAAATATATAAAAAAATTATAAAACTATAATAAATATATTAATTATATTTTTATAAATAAAAATATTTATATACTAATAAATATGAATAATTATATAAATATATATATAATATTAATAATTATATACAAATAATTATAAATATATTTATTTATAATTATAAATATATATATAATTATAAAATTATAATAAATATATTTATAATTTCATAAATATATATAATTATATAAATATATACAAATATTTATAAATACATAAATTTTTTTTAAATATATTTATTTATAATTATAATTATAGATTAAAAATTATGTTATTAAAAGTAGATATTAACCAACCCTTTTTTAGTGCTGATAAAGATATCACTTTATCAGTGCTAAAAATAGTGATAAAACTACTCTTTATCAATGATAGAATTTTAATGATGATAAGGAATCATTTTATCGTCACATTTTTAGCACTGATAAAGGGGTGCCATTATCAGTACTAAAAAAGAAATCATAAAGAGTAGTTTTATTATCCTTGATAAAACTATTATTTATCAGTTTATTTTTGAAATCACTGATAAAAGTATGATGCATTCTTATAAAATAACACTAACAGGTTTTTCTCCTCTTCATGCCTTCAAGATCTCATGGAAACAAACCTCTGCCATCACTATCACTGAATCATAACAATGTCGCTAATCGACCTTATTGATGAATCAATCCTCCTGAAATCTAATGTATGTGTTGTTATATTTTGTTAGAACCTCCCACCACACTCATTTCTTTAATTTTTTCTCCTCGTGAATTTCATGTCTTCTTCATGCTCGACCTTGTTTCTATAGCCCCAATCATCTCAATAGAACACTTTGGGACAGATGTATGTAGCGTACACCCCCTTTTACTTTCTAGATCCATCATCATATTCCATTTTTTAAACACTTATGATCTATTAAATACCAGTCTTTCATATCCAACCTTATCCCTTCACATCACCTTGTTGATAGGATTCCTAAAACCCCAAAAGTATCTCTTTCTATCCGTACCCCCATCACTCATCCAATGCACTTCACACACATCACCATTACAAAAGAAAACTTCCATTTCTTATTGCCTTCTGTTATGAGGAAAATATCACAGGAAATGGAATTTAAGAGTCAATTATATTTTTTTCATTCTAATTTAGGTAAATAATAAAAATAAATAAATTATTTTTGAATATATTGTTTTTCTCAAACTATTTTTAGGAATTTCATCAAGGTTGACTGCTTTTTAATACACTCTATTCTTCTTCGTATATGTTTAAAATAATTCATTGCCTAAAACACCCCTTTCATATTAAAAAAATATTAAATAATTAAATTTATAAAAAAAATACTCTTCTTCAAAATATTTTTAAGGAAGACACTTTACTACAAAGAGTCTTCTAATAAAATTTTTTAAATAATCTATTTTTTAGAAAATAAAAATTAAGTGTAACAAAATAATAATAATAAATTTAGTTTATTTAAAATTTTACGTTTTTAATAAAATTTTATGTAATTAATGACATTAAAAAATTGTAAATTTTTAAAATAATTTATATGTTTTAATAACATAAATAAAATTGAATGATTATTTAGTTAGTTTGTTACTTTATAATTTTGTTTTGTATTTTTTTTAAAATATTCAAAGTTAGAAATACATTTTTTTCAATGATATGATATTTGATTATATATTTATTTATATTATTTATTTTTTTATTTAAATAAAAAAATTAATAGTGCATTATTTTTTATTTATTCAAAATTACAAATTTAGTTTTTAACATTATAATTCATATTAATGTAATCTATGTTAATAATAGTTGGGAAATAATTTCAAAATACCTTTATACATAATAAGTAGAAAAAATTAATATTGAATAATATATAATATGATACATAATTGTAATGTTTAATTAATTGAAATAGAAAAGTAATACATATTCAATTTTGATGCATACATAAGTGTCTGATAATCTCAAACCTCTAGTCTATGATAATACATCCATAGTGAAAGATGTGTTCGGTTGGTTCTTGAGTGTGCTCTGGTATAGGTCTAGAAGATATGTTCTCAACAATTAGTTTAATATTAGTACTTGAAATATCCTCTCATATGCTCAAGTATACAAGAAAAGGAAAATAACTGGATTGGGGATAGGAAAATCATTGTGTGAGACCCTATAATCAGTTGCCCAATCTGAGTAATTTGACACTACATGAGTTTTAGATGACACAGGGGATGAAATATCAAACATAGTGCCTAAATTAAAGGGTAAAACATGATACACAATTCCCCAATTTGTGTCTTGATTAGTGTCGTAAATGGTTCCCCACACTAATATTCCATATTTTTGGTTTTTTTCTATTTTTTTGACTTCTCCCAATTCCATCGAAACTGGGTGTAAATGAGTGGGCTTCATTAGTCATGAAGAACATGGTCCCATTGAATTAACCCATAGTCCCACTTATTTGTTAAAGTTATTGAGAATTATGGTCATGTCGGCTTGTTATTACTTGACCTAATTAAAATTAAATGATTTATGTTGTTATCTTCTATCATTAAAGGACCCTTTTTACATGCATTAAGCCGTAGAAAGATATCCCCTATTACAGCTCTTTGGAAAAGAGTTTAACATTGGAGATAGATAATTAAATGGTATATTTTTCTATGGATAAGTAATTTGAATATGTAAAAGGGATACTTATGTTAAAATGGTTAAAAGGGAATTTTGGAATAATTTAATGGCATTGAAATAGATTTTCAAAACCATCGATGTGTAAATGAACAGGAACATAATATGGATAAATGTGTCGATAAACTGATTTGTATTTTATGAAATGAGGAATGAGTTTTAAAAGTGGCTTTACCTATGGTTGTAGGTTTTATTTTTTTTAAAATGGTAGATGATAAAAAAAATTATAATTGGATGGGGTCTATTTAATGGATTGTTTTCTTGTTGATAAAAATAAATAACATAATTAAATAAAAATTATTTTAAAAAATTATATTCAATTAAAATCAATTCATCCAAAATAATTTTATTTTTTCTAAAAATATAAACCTTACTCATTAAAATTGAATCATTATTCTATTTCCAATAAGCTATGAATGATGCTAAATAAATTAGGTTTCTGTTCATGATACAGATTCAAAATAAGTTTTATTCATAAATATTGAGAATTAAACATCCATGACTCTTTCCATTTTCTTTATCATGATTTAATAGTATTTTCTAGATCTTTATTATACATCCCTATAAATTTTTAATTTTTAGAATTTCATTCCACATACTTTCTATATATTATATATTTATTACATTTTTTATTTGTGTTAAAAAAATTCTACTCAAATATAATTTTAATTTATATAATAAAATGTTACAAATAAAATTATTGAGCTACACTTTGATACATATAAGATTATTTTTTTTAAAATTCCTTGGAGTGAATACACTAATTTATAATGTATTGAAAATTGTTATGTTACATAGTTATTATTAAAAGAGATGAAATTTAAAATAACTTTTTATATTTAAATAAATGGAATGTGTTTATGTCTCCATAAAATTCCATGAAACATATAACATGGATTCCTAATTGACTCATTTTTTAATAAATATTGAATTATCTCTATGTGTTATGTTTTCATGAAATTGTTATGTATCCTTTAAAAGTACACATTTTAAAATTTTAAACATCATATAAATATATTTTTTAATGAATCATATCCATCTATTATTATTTATTTAATTTTAAAACTCTAAAATTATTATTTAGCAATGATTGAAGCTTTAATAAGTAATAAAAAATTGTTAACTACTAACAAGTGATCGAAACCCTCTAGTCATTTCTATATAGATTATTTTCCATTGGAAGGAATACCAAATATCATTGTTTATAACACACTCATATATCATTTATAGTAATATCATCAATAATTTCATATGAAAATTTAATTTCATCATGTTCCTTTTGTGCACTATTATTTTAAAAACTATCTTAGTGCATTTTAAATAAAAACATCAATTTATAACTTTTAAACCAAAGTAAAATCATGATATTACTATCAACATTTCATTATATAACAAAAAAAATTAATCTCTATGAAAAATAAAATAAAATAAATATATTTATTCGGGGTTATGGAAACCAAAGGAGGTATGTAAAATAACATACCATAAATTAAGAATATAATAATTCGTAGTGTTATTGGGTAGATTATATCCTTAAATTATTCTGATAAGAGTTAAAAATATTTAACTTTATATATTTGGAGAAAATCATATTCCTTTTTCTTTTTAGTATTGGTAGGTCACAATCATCATTGCCTTAAGTTATCCTACTTATGTTTTTTGAGCTAAGATGATCAATCTATCTATTCCTAATTGGGTTCCTACCTAAATAAAAAAGTTGAATGAATTTCCTTGCATCACCCAATTGAATTATATTTTCACATTTTTCATTGAAATATTGTCAAAATAAATCCATAAAATTAAGGATTGGTGTGTTTTTTATATGAATTATGAAACTAGAAAAGGGAAATAATGTGTTACCTTGGTATCATCTAAAAAACCCATCTACTCCAACCAAGCCTAAGGAACATTGAAGATTATCAGGTAGTGGAAATTTATCATTGAATGGTAATAACACCATGGAAAGGAAATGTAACTAAATAAATCCAAACCATATGATATCCATCATGTCCCAACTCCTGCAACCTTGGCCTCATAGGAAGCTAAGAACTATTGAAATTCAGTCCACAGACCAAAAAACTTTTTATTTTCATGGCGTAATTGAAGAATTTATTTTTATATTTAAACTACAATGGTTTTCTCTACATGAGTGCATGTAATACCATCTAGCTGATCCCTCTCAATATCACACCAATCAAGGAGCCCCTTATATGGATTAGACTACTACTGTTAATTTTTTTACCTTTAGACAGCAAACTAAGAAATGTTTTCCAACACTTCACCAACTCCCCTACATTATGAAATTTCGATTTAAGGATACAACTGTCATTCTCATCATCTTAATCTCACAAAATATTATTATTTATTTTGTTCTCCTAAGACTCATCCCCCGTATCTTCTGTACATGTACCTATGTTGCTTAAAAATCCCTAAGCATTAGTCATCCCATACTATGTATCAGTGATCATTGTGTATGAATTCATAGGATAATAATACCACCAGTAGAGTAATTATTTTCATAAATTCAATCACCCAGTTCCTTTAAAGCATGATGAATTCATTTGTAAGATTAAAATTTTGGGTTCCCCTTATTTGAATGTCCCCTTTTAGTGTATTTATTTATTTGTTTAAATATCAATATTACTAAATCAAATATGATCTATATAGATCAAAATTGGATGTATTCTAATCTTATGAAAAAAGAGTATGCGGATGGGGTGATTGAGTTCATGAATTTTTCAAAAGATCATGCATATGACCCTTCTCAAATAATTTTTCTATGTTTATGATATTGTAATTCAAGAAAAATGCATCCATCTGAGTTGGAAGAACACTTTATTTTTCATATAATAGATCTAAGTTATAAATGTTTGACTAAACATGGGGAAAATTGAATGTATCTAGTGATTGGGATAACATTACGAGGGTATCCCCCCCCACACACCCACCAGCTTTGAGGTTAGACATTCCCCTTAAAGAGTTATCTTAGATTAGGTAATCAATATTTTCATAATTTTTTTTTTGTGAAATGAGAATTAGGAAGAAACTTATACCTTTTTTACTGATATTCTTCTGGGTGAAAATGATTGTGATGTATATATATCTACACCCACACATCGTCTTGTTGTGAGGGATATCGTGTTCAATATACAATAAGAAACTCTACACAATGGAAGACTTCCAATAAGTCATGTGAGAGTGGGGATTAGCATAAGTCATGAGCTGAGCACTAAGATACATGTTCAACTTGATGACACATATATTCATATGGTTGATAAAACTATTAGAACATTCATAGCATGGTTTTTAGATATTTAAAAAAAATCAATAAAGAGGTATTAAATTACAATTTATTTTTCATGAAAAAATTTTAACAATTAATGAAAAAACATATGAAATAATGAATGTTATTTAAAATTGAAAAATGGAAGGGGGTGAAACGAAAGGTTAAATAAAAAAGATCTAAATGATTAACTGACCAATCAAAAATATATTCACAAAGAACCTTTACCCCACCCATTAAATATCTTTATTTACAAACATTAAAGGTTCATATAGATAAAAGGTTACAAAGTGGTTGTAATTTTATAGTTTATTTTGAAGAAAAAATGTCTGGAAAATCCATCACAGACTACATTGATCTTGAGAATTTAAATTAAATCCCCCAGTATGACGGGCTAAGAGTGTTTTTTGTAAATGTATACATGAGGTTTGTTTTTATTTTTTGTTCTTCTAATAGCCGGTATACTATGCTAATTATAAATAAATACATTTCATTTTTTCAGTTGTCTATATCAATATTATTTGAATGGATTACCATGTAAACATAAATATGGACTCATTATCCCTCCCATAACTTATATAGAATTGACCTCATTTGATTTAGTTCAAATTGATGCTAGAGTAGAAAAATTGGATGTAACATTTGAATGAAAACTTACAGACGATAGAAAATTATTATTACCAATGATTCATGGGTAAACAATACAATTTATTCATATAAAATATATTTTAATTACATTCATTACTTATTCATTTTTGTTTTTTTGGTAACATTGGATACTCATTGAAGTCAATTTTAATAATATAAATATTTATTTTCTGAATTCACTACGTGGATATCCAATAAACCAACCACACATTATGATGTTTGTCAATTTTTAATACACTGTATCCAATTTTATAAAACTAAACATTGAGTTATATATTTTTTATCATTTTTTAAGGATAATTATTTTATAATAGGGTGATATTTAAAATTTGTAAAAATCATGGCATGAGGAAAGTATGTGTGTACAAGGATCCTGTTGACATCTACAAGTAGATAAGTATTAAGGTATATATAATAATATTTCCTTATCAAAACACATATAAAAACAAATTACTTATATTTATCAATGTTTCTATAGTGTTCAAAAAAATCAATGGAATGTAATATGGTTATTATGTTTGAAATTTTATGAGAGATATCATGCACCATCAACAAACTAGAATCCCCAAAGTGGTATTTTCAAAGATAATTACTATTTAATTTAAATATTTTTTAATACATTGTGTATTTATATTTTTCAAGTACTACCATGAATTCTAAAAGACCTTGTATTCATAAGATGAAATATATTTTTTTATAAATGATTGATCATTATACCTGGTGTCAGAATGTACACATATATCATGAATTTTTGACTTACTATTACTTATTTAGTTGATTTTCTCATCATTTTATCTACTTTTTTTAGTTAATTTCCTCATTATTTTTATATGATACATATTTTGTTAGTTATCATATAGATCGTGATGAAATTCCATCATGAATAAGGATAATTCACTCATGTACTATGATCATGCACTTTAGGATAAAAAGACATGGTGGAATCAAACATACCTTAATTAGATACATGTTGTACATGGTCTAAATCAAATTTTGTGGTTTTAGTTTAAAAATTAACATTTTCTTAATGTATTGTTTTTTATTTATGTTTACTTTATTTCAATAATTTATTATTAAAACAAGTGATATACTCAAAACTAAGAAAAAGAATATTGTTTCAATACTTTATGAAAATGAATCATAATTCATTTTTGACATGTAGGAATTAGAAGTACCTCAATCTGATGCATGGTGTGACCAGTAAGAATCCAAGTGTGTCTTTTTGTTTAAAACTAAAATTAATTTTATTAAAAATGACAACTGACATACTCAACACCAATAAAATGCATTCATATTGTTTTTATATTTTATTAAAATGATTCATAATTCATTTGTGAGTTGTATGAATCATCCACACCTCAATCTGATACACGGTGTGCCTGATATGACTTCAAGTGTTCTTTTCATTGATATTCAAATTAATTTTACTAAAAAAGAAAAGTTACACTTTAATATCAAGAAAACGTATTCATATTTTTTATTATAATTTAAGAAAATAATATATAAGTAATTTTTGGCATGTAAGTATCATCCACACCTCAATATGATACATAGTGTTCCCAGTATAACTCAAAGTTTCAGTTATCAGTTTAAAATTAAAATTTTTGTTCAAAAAGTTATTTACTCAATAAAAAATGATAATATTCACTAATATTGTATTTATAATTTAGTAAAATAGTTCTTAAGTAATTTTTGATGTGTAGGAATCAGTCTCACATCAAACAAACACACTATGTGATTGGTATAACTCAAAGTGTGTGTTTCCAATTTGAAATGATATTTTAGTAAAAAATGAAAATGACATACTTGAACTAGTAAAATGCATTAATATTGTTTTTATACTTTATTAAAATGATCTATAAGTCATTTTTGACATGTATTAATCAACCAAACATCAATCTGATGCACGGTGTAACTGGTATGACTCCATGTTTGCTTTTTTTATTTAAAATTGACATTAATTTTAGTAAAAAGGAAAAGTGACATAATAAAAAATAATCAAAATCATTCAAATTATTTTGACACTTTATTAAAATGATCTATAAGTCATTATTGATGTATAGGAGTCAACCACACCTCAATCCGACACACAGTGTGATTAGTATGACTCCCAGTGTGTCTTTTTATTTTAAATTGACATTAATTTTAGTAGAAAAGAAAATTGACATATTCAAGACGGATAAAACACATTCATATTATTTTTATACTTTATTAAAATGATCTATATGTCATTTTTGAACTATAAGAACCATCCTTACCTCAATCTGATACACCATGTGCCCGATATGACTCCAAGTGTGTCTTTTTATTTAAAATTAACTTTAATTTTCATAAAAAAGACAAGTGACATACTCAGAACTAAGAAAAAGCATTAATATTATTTTTATACTTTATTAAAATGATCCATAAGTCATTTTGGACATGTAAGAATCAATCTCACCTCAATTTGATACACAACGTGCTCGGTATAACTCAATGTGTCCGTTATTTGTTTAAAATTGACATTTTAGTTCAAAAAGTGTGTTACTCATTGAAAAATAAGAATAAAAAGATCTAATCATCCTGATAATTTATTAAAGTGATTCATAATCCATATTTTACATGTATGAATTAGTATCACATAAAACCGATGCACGATGTGACTGGTATGACTCAAAGGGTGTGTTCTAATTTGAAATGACATTTTAGTAAAAAAACCCAAGTGGCATACTCAAAACTTAGAAAATGAATTCATATTATTTTTATATTTTATGAAAATTATCCATAAGTTATTTTGGACATGTAGTAATCAACCATACCTCAATCCAATGTACATTGTGAACATTATGACTCCAAGTGTTTCTTTTTATTTAAAATAAACATTAATTTTAGAAAAAATGACAAGTGACAAACTCAACAATGAGAAAACGCATTCATATTATTTTGATACTTTAGTAAAATGATCCATAAGTCATTTTATGATGTTTAGGAATAAATCACCCCTAAATATGACACAAAGATTGACCATTATGACTCTAAGTGTGTCTTTATTTAAAATTTACATTAATTTTAGTAAAAAGGACAAGTGACGTACTCAATACCATGAAAACACAATCAGATTGTTTTATACAATCTAAAAATAATCAATAAGTAATTTTTAATTTTTATGAATCAAACACATATTAATCTGATATATAGTGTGTCTGGTATGACTCAAAGTGTCTGTTACTAGTTTAAAATAGAAATTTTAGTTCAAAACATGGGTCACCCACTAAAAACTAAGTAAACACACTTGGACTGTCTTGATACTTTTGAAAAAAATAAGTCATTTTTGATGTGTATGATGTAGTATCACATCAAACTGACACATGATGTGACCAGTATGACTCAAAGTGTGTGTTTGTAGTTTAAAATGACATTTTAGTAAAAAGTACAAGTGACATACTCAAGACCAAGAAATCATATTCATATTGTTTCAATACTTTAATAAAAAAATTAATAAGTCATTTTTTACATGTAAGAATAAATATCACCACAATCTGATGCACAATGTGATGTATAGGACTCCAAGTGTGTCTTTTTATTTAAAATTGACATTTTAGTAAAAAAAACAAGTGATATACTCAAAATTGAGAAAAACAGGTTTGGATTGTTTTGATACTTTGAGAAAATGATCCAAATTTTATTTTTGAAGGGTGAGAATTAATTTCACCTAAATCTGATACACGATGTTCCTGGTATGACTCAATGTGTCTGTTATCATTCTCAAATTGACATTTTAGTTCAAAACCTCTGTCACTCACTGAAAAACGAGAAAATTCATTTGTATTGTCTTGATACTTTAGTAAAAAAGTTAATAAGTCATTTTCTATTTGAATTAATTATTCCCATGTCAAACTGAAACATGATGGGAGTGGTATGACTCAAAGTGCGTGTTTTCAGTTTAGAATCTCATTTTAGTAAAAAAGATAAGTGTCATACTCAAAATTCAGAAAATTTATTCAGATTATTTCTATTGGAAAAACATCCCTCAATATGTCATCTTAGTTTTTTTGGTGTGATTGTGTTTTTTGAAAAAGCTATATTACTGTGAATCGGTATGGTTGGTGTTGCTGAAGTAGATGTTTAAGGTTGAACAGTTTCCTAGTGTTTTCCAAATTTTTGGGCCTCAAAATCTGGAGTTTGTTTTTTGGAAAAATAAGGTTTTCTAAAAAGGAGTGTATAGACAATAGTTCGCACACCATGAAGTGAAGTTCATGAACTGCAAAGGATGTATGTGTAATGGAGAAGGAAAGTCAGTAAAGGAAGATATATTAATAGTAGTGCTATGCAGACTGCGAAGCATGCTATACAGACTACATAGTGAAATCAATTTGTGGTAGGCTCGCAGTTCACGGGAATATTTTTGTTCATGGGAGAATCATCATATTCAGTTAAGAGGTAGTGATTTAAGTAGCCATAAAAGGTTTTTCTTTTTCATAATACATCAACTACCACAAATTAGAAAAGCAAACAGCAGACTCTATAGCAATTCACAGTGAATGATTTATCGAATTTTAATTTTCATTAAATATGATTAGTTGGTTTTTTGGAACTATTTGAATATATAAATACCTCTAATAATATCATTATATAATTATTATTTCATTATATATATCATCGCAGGAATAAATTTAGAGAAGTCTGAAGACGTCTGTAAGGGATGATTTCATGAAGGAGGAAGTAAATCATGGGTAATTTATTCTACGAAGGAGATAGTTCATAGGAATAGTTCATGAAAGGTTTGTGAGAATCATTGGATCCCAGAGGAAAAGGGTCTACCTAGTATATGAATCCCATGAAGCATCAGTCATCCGTGAAGAAGAGGTGGTGTATGAAGCACTCATGACACGCGGTGAAAAATAGTTTGCAGAAGATGTAGGATAGTTCACAGTGGATTTGAGGAGGTTTTTGGAGAGAATAAAATAGTTTATGAAAGAATTTTCCACAAAAAAAAAGTACACAAAAAATTGAGATTTCAACATATCATCTACCTACTATTGAGGATTCATTCATTATTGATAATGAAGGGACCTAAATGTCCATAAACTATGTGTGTATCCTTTCTAAAGAAGTGAGAAAAGGAAGAGGAAGAAGGTGATCCTTTCTATGAGAAGTAATCAAAAGAAATAGGCATAGAGAGTGACCCTTGGGAAGGAATTGAGTTGTCCCTATACATTGTAAAGGCAATGAGCTTGGGAATATAAGTGATCTAGTATAAAACTTGTATTTTGGCATTTATCTTTAATGGATTTGGTATTTTGTCACATTATTGTTGTATGCTCCTTTGATGTAGCCCAGTGAGGGTGAACCAAGTAATATTTATATGTTTATTTCATGATTTCATTTTTGTTCATATATTGTTATGGGAAAGAGAGATAGGAGTGTTTGTTTAGTGACAAAACAATATTTAAAGGAGAAGAAGTTTTAATATGTCATACCAGGATTCACCCCCTCCCCCCAAGGTATTTAACCTAGTTGGGATAACTATTTCAATAATTTTTAAAAATGATACATAAGTCATATGTAATATATAGTAATCATCCCCACTTAAATATAACACCTGGTGTGACTGATATGACTCTAAGTGTGACCTTTTATTTAAAATTGACAATTTATTAATTTATTCTTTCATATTTGTGTTTAATTTATTTTTTTATAGTATTACTAATATAATAATTTTTTTATTTTATATGTTTATTTTTTTTTGTCGAGTTGGGGTGGTTTATTCGGAAACTGACACCATGATCCATCTTTTTTGAGAGGGGGTCACGTGGGTTCCAATGATAATGAAAAATTAATGTTTTTAAATGTTTTTGGATAGTAATTGAAAATGTAATTATAAAAAATATTGCTTCAAATGTTTATAATATAGTGTTTTTTTGTATTTGTGGCATAAATTTTATTTTAATTGAATTGTGAATTTTCCTATAGGTGTATTTGAATATAGGCGTATACAGGTGCATTTTCTGTAATGTGTTGTTATTCAAATAGAAAATTGCAGTAGTAGGACCATTATTAGTGTTATTTCTAGTGTTGATAAAGGCCGCCTTTTAATAACTCTATAGACAACAACACTTTTTTATCCCTATTAAATCTCCTTTTGTGTTATGTTAAAGGGATTAATTATGGTTGTGTTTTCAAAAAATGAATTATTATCAATGGTCTAATTCTTAACCTTGTTATTAGAATTATAATTAATAATTACATTTCTCCTTGTTATAGAGGGGGGGTTTATTGGTAAAAATTAGGCCAAACGGATCCCCCCTCCCACCACCAATGTGGTATAGTGATCTTGATGAAACAACAATATGGAATGAAATGGTAATGAAATAAAAACATTTCGAGAAACACATAGTCTCTTCTTGTTTACTTATTTTACATTAGTTTTTTTATTCCATTTTTGTGTTTTTTCATCATCATCATGTCATCAATCAATATTTTTCTTGTGATTTTGAAATACTTTTTTTTTTTTGAAATGGTGTTGTAACTATAATTTAATGGGATTATTATTATTTATAGATATCAAAAATTATCATTATTGATGATTCTCATTTAATACAATTCAAAAATTAACATATTTATTATTATATATTCACTATATGATATTATCGAAGTTATTGATGTAATTTTTAGTATCTAAATTGAACTGGATCCTTCTTATTTTTTTCATGTTTTTTAATCTCGTAACCAAATAGAAACTTATGATCTACACATTTATCTTTTTCCTTTATTTTATATTAGTAATTTTCAACAACATTATATTTTCAACCATGATTGAAAATTATTTGGTGATTTGATGGTAGACTATACATAACTAATAATCATTTAAAATTAGAAATAAATACACACATAATAATTTTATAGTAATTTTCCTAGATCTATATCCTTCATTTAGAATAAAATAGTTTTGATCCATCTCATCATAAATTGGGGAAGAAGAAATTAACTTGACAGGATGAGGATGAAAACAAATTAGATAGGGAGTTGGGGTAGAGGATTTTCAAATCTAGGAGGTTACTCTATCCCCCCCCCCCACTCCACTCTCTTGTCCATAAAAATCACTACACCTTCCCATTATTCGACAATCATGGATTTTATTTCCTCTTTCCCTCAAAACCCATTGCTTTTCATTGAACTCATCTTTGTGCCAACACCCCTCACTAGCCACATCATCTCCACACTTGACCGGGCCAGGCTTATCATCCATCCCCACTCCCGCCTCACCATCATCATCTTCCTCATCAACCTACCCAAAAACCCCATCTCAAACAGACACACCAATGTTGTCTCCTCCTATGCATCCCTCATCCAGCACTACATCTACTTTATCTAACTACCCCATCCATCCTGACGGTGCATACACTGCCATAACTTACTTCTTAACCATGTTCCCTACCAAGTTACTCGAAAGGAATAATCCGAGTATCTAGGACAGTGTCGCTGATATAGTTTCCCCGTCTGAGTCTCCAAGTATGCCCTAACTCACCAAGAACACAACATTGTTTGTTGTATGTAAGAGGTGGATTCATGCACACCACTTTTTTAGGATGTTGAGGCACAAATTGGGTGCATATAATCTCATTATGGACATTCTAGTACTCAATAATATCAGTATATACAGTCTTCCCTTGAATAATAAATTTCATAATATTATATTTTTTGGTTTTTAGTATTATGTTTTTTTAACAAATATCACATGTAATTTCAAATTTCATGGCTTCCATATTGGGATTCATTATACCAGCCACTCACAAACTACATTGATGGGATTCATGGAAATATCCAGATATAGACTTGTTCTAGTTTGGTTTTTTTCAGCATATTACCTTTCCAATGAGACAGTTAGCAGCACTTCATTCTATGAAGCTGACATGGCGGTAGGATGTCAATTGGTGTCGACGACATGCATTGTATCTAGACCTTCAGCCCATACAAGCATCATTTTATATTGAGGGTATGCATACTATGTGGTTCCCTCTAGAAGAGTATCTTGAGTATGATCCATAGTATAGACTGAAGTATATAATGTATCTTACTCCACATGGAATAGGGATCCGGTATATGGTAAGTTAATAGTTTTCCATTAGTTTTCCTATTGTACTTTTTTTATTCATTTTTGAATCTCTTTAAATCATACTCGAATACAAAATTTTATACACATGTCCAATACAAAGGATGAAGAGGTTTTTTTCAAGACAGCATACCATGTTACATCATAGTGGATGATTTCAGCATATCGTATTTTATATGATATTATCTTTGATCTTCCACTCCAAGGAGATATCGCTCATTCTTAGGGATTGATGGTTCCTATTCAAGAACCTCCTCCAGCAGCAGTTGATGTTGATGATCCATGATGATGCTGATGTAGACTGATTCATGTTTCATGTGAGGCCCCATCTATTCCACTAGTATAGGTCATCCCTCTAGCAATCCATCCTCATCTGATTGGGTAGGTACATCAGGATGCATGAGATCCTTTTTTTTGTTAGGATATCCATAGTTTTATCTAGGTATAGATGATCTGAGCTGCTATCATGGGTCATTTCTCATACCTCCACATTTTGTGACCGAGCCTTCACAGGTTGTATAGTTCCCCCAGGAAATGATTGTCGATCCTTCTACTCACGCAGTGGGAGAAGGATCAGGTGCATATGACGACATCTGGCCAACACCTCCACCTGATTATTTATAGGTATAGAATCATATATTCGAGGTTCCAATTCCCAATTAAGAGTCCTCTCTAGCTTATCGTACTCCTCTCTATCCTAGAAGTCAGTGATATCAAAATGATCATCCAATTCACACACCATCGTGTGGTATGGGACCTCAAAATAGATAGTGATTGTACTCATTTGTTTATATATTTTTTATTCACATAAATAATTTTAAACAACAATTTAGTTTATCCTCTATATTATTTTTTTTCAGTTAAATTGATGAAATTATTTTTACTTTCAACAAATTTTTATATATTTATCTAGTTTTTTATTTTTCATTTATATATTACTTATAGTTTAAATTTTTTAATAATTCAAATTCGGCTACTTGAAACATAATAAAACTTATTGAATTTCAAGTAGTTAACTTTAAAATCATATAAAATTTAATTCATAAAAATAATCTAAATAAAACTTAAAACATATCCAAAACATATAAAAAAATTTGAAAGTTAAAAAACATCAAATAAATAATAAATAATTGAAAATAAAAGGAATGTAAAAAAATTATAAATACAAATTTAATTATTTAAAACAAAAATATATTGTTCCACTAAAATTATTTTTCATTATTTTTTTTATTACATTTTTTTTATTTTCAATTATTTTTTATATGTTCTATAAGTGTGTAAAATTTCATTTAGATTTTATTTATTCTTTATTATTTATAGAATTCAAAATCCACAAACTTTAAACATAATTATGTTTCATGTATGTGACTTTGAAAGCATATAACTTATAAAATATAAATACAATCTAAATGATATTTGAAAAACTGAATCAAATTATAAAACATAATTGAAAATAAAACAAATCATAAATATTATAAGTAAAAGATAATTTACATGTCACAAAATTTATTCCTAGAAAACAAAACATCTTAACTTCAAAATATTAATCTAAATAAATTTAAAAAAATAAAATAAACACTATATATATATATATATCAAAATATACAAACATATTTATTTTTAAATATAAAAACATGTATATTTAAAATTGGTTTTTTTATTGCTAAAAGGTATCAGTGTGGATATACCAAATCTAGTAAAGTGCACTACTAATGGTTTAGTCAAAGTCACACATTCTTGAGATCACTACCCTTATAATGTTTGTGGTAGATTCACTAACTCCCTAAGATCACTTCCTTTACACTTCCATATTTTTCTCACAAATTCAGAAGGAAAAACAAGTAGAATGCAGGACAAAGAACAACATCTTCTATTGTTTATAGTTTCACAAAATTTATGATAGGTTCCTTTGAACATCATATGCCCTTTCACTATTTTTATGTTAAAAACACCTCAAGTATCTCATTTCCATGAGAGATCATGTAAAATCCTCTTCACTTTGGAAATACCACCAATATATGTCAATTCTTCCTTTCACTACCTTGGATGTAGCATTAAATAAACTCCTTTTGTAAGTATTGTAAAAGGGTATGGATCCTCTATCTACTTCATATACTAAATTCAGATATGATAATGATATTTATCATAGGGTAATGTTGGATCATATCTCTTTGTAAAAGACCATAGCATGTTACCCATGTGCGAGACCCTAGCACGTAACCGCTTATACAAAATCCTAGTGTGTAACCCCTTTCCTGAAATCTTGTAATTTAACCCTTTTTTCATGATCCTAGCATGGGAACCTTGCATGAGATCATGGTGTGAAACCCTTTGTGTGAGATCCTAGGGTGACACACTTGCGTGAGATCCTGGCATGAGACACCTTGCGCAAGATCTTGGCGCGTAAACCCTTGTGTGAGATCCTAACGTGTAACCCCTTGCATGATATTCTAGTGTATAACCCTTGTGTGAGATACTGTTTATATCATGCAGATCATGTGACCTTGTTCAGATCATGCGGATCAGAAGACCTTATTCAGTTTACATGGATCATGAGATTTTGTTCGGTACATGTATATTGCAAGACATTGTTCATTTCATATAGATCGCAAGATATCAATTTTTCTGCATATGTGTTCAACTAATGAGTGTATACTTCACTTACTAATACTCCTTCATGAGATCCTTTCAAAATACCTTTTATGGATTATGTGAATCACAATATTCCATCACAATACTTCAATCAGCTCATACAAAACACTTAAGAAAATTTAATCGCGTATTCTCCTTCGCATCACATGAAACCTCTTATATGTAATTTTCTTTAGATAAATATTTTTGATAAAAACATCATCACCTATTATAGATGGGTCACTGGTTATTTATAGGAAAATTTCCATCACCTTAACTCCACAAATCACAGATATCCATTCATTCCACTACTTCAGTAAACAGCATCATGCACTTTGCATGATCACTTGGTTTATAACCTTCCACGTGTCACAAGTACATAATGTGATCATTATCATTATCATTGAGTATGTAATGTGATCTCATAGTGATATCTAATGATAATCATGTAGTTAGTGACATTATCTTCCAACACTTCATGAGATCCTATCTCGAGATCCACTGATAATAATGTCCTTTACAGGATCCCATAATGAGATCCAAATACAATCATGTGGCCAACACCATTTTTGTGTAGTCCTTCACATGAACCCAACACAAGATCCAATGAAAATCATATAGTTGGGTAATTTTGAAGGACCGCGATATACACCCGTCATTTCCTACTTCCTTGTATTCATGTGCTTCATGTGATCTCTCCATGATATACTCTATCAATAATTAAATGTATTCAAGTGATTTACATTTTATCTCTGTGAGACCTCCTAAAATAATGATTAATCATCAAGTTCTTATCATGATATCTTTGTGATATCCTCTAACAATCATGCAATGTCTTTAGGTTCTTTTCATGATATAAATGTGATATCATCTAATGATCATGTGGTGCTTTGTATGAAATCTTTGTGAGATCTTATGACAATAATGTGTGATTCACATGAAATAATCAAAATATCTTATAAAAATAATATATTTATTCATTATATTATACATTTTCACTTTATGTGATTATATATTCACACTCCATGAGACCAGACATTACATGCTTACTGAGATCAGACATCTTTCACTCTGCGAGATCTGACATCTCGCACTCTATGAGATCATACATCTTTCCCTCTATGAGATCATACATCTCTCCCTTTTGATATTAGACATCTCAGGCTCTATGATATTAGACATGTCTCTCACCCCAATATCAGACATCTCACCCACTGTGAGATCAAATATCTTGTGCTCTGTGAGATCATACATCTTGTTCTCTGTGTGATCAGACATCTTGTGTGTTGTGAGATCATACATTTACACTCCATGAGATCAGTTCAAGAATTAATTCTCACTCTTTATACCTCCTTTAATAACCATCCTTCTTCAATAGCATCAAACCATGTTAACAAACACAATCAAACCAAAATCACCACTAGGTTGGATTTTTTCGAACCACATCCCCCTTTGGGTTTGTTGAAAACACTTATAATCTTTATGAACCAAATTTTTGACAAGTCATGTGCTTACAAAACCATTTTCCTTTTACAACCCCAGATAGTGGTCAAGGACTTATTTAACAAATACTCTAAGACAAAATTAGTCAATATTGGCATGAGAAATAAGAGTATCATGAAAATTTCATGGATGAATCACTTCATTCTCAAACCAGACTTTGGAAACCTTCTCGATACAAAATGATAGAATAACCATAGACTTAAAGATTAATTATTAACCCAAACATGTCCACTTATTTCATTATGAACACAAATGTTGTGCCTTTTAATTTTTCTTTTTCATTGATAGAAAAGTTTTAGCATCATGAGATTTAAAACTCCTCCAATTTCACTTCTCCCTCTATAAGTATCTCCCTCTATCTTGATTAAGACATTTTCTACCCCTTTATCAATGAACCAAAAGTTAACTCATTTTTTGTAATACAACATGGTAAAGAACATATATCATTATATAGGGAAAAATAATCCATAGATCAAGGAGATGGGGTCCCACATCCACACTTTTCATGCATGAAGAGTCGACTAAAATCCAAGAGCCAGTTGAATGAATTCAAGGTAAGGCCTTCATTTGTATGTATGAAACCCGAAGTTCAATAGAAACATACTCCAGCATCACATACCCATGATTTAATTCTCTATTAAGTGATATTTTATTTCAATGTACTTTGTCCTAGAAATATGGACTCGATTTTTTCTATGATTTATAGTACTTGAATTATCACAATGGATACCAATTAGAGACTTCACTTCAATCTCCCACATTATCATAAAATTATATATGGGATTCCTTCATTTATGAATTTAATACCCATTAGTTAATGATATCTAGGCATAATATTTTAGTTAATCTATAAAATAATAAGGGGTCACATTATTCTTTTATCTCTTGTAATCCAGATAAAGAGAAATTTTTCTCCCCCTTTGATCGTGAACATCTATTTAGACCATGAGACACCATAGGTTTACATCTAAAGAACAAAAAGACATGTCATCTATTTAAAATTTAACCTTTGAATACATTTATCTACTTTATATTGAAACTTGGATAATTTCATAACTTTTCAAAATGTGTCATATTATTCTTTATAATTGCACACTACTGAAAGATTTTCAGAAATGGAAATTACCACTTTTAATTAAATCATTAACAGATCATCTAAGCCTACAGAGTCATAAATATTTGTAGGAAATATTAATTAATTAAAATAAATTCTAATTATGTCTATGTCACTTACCTAATTACATGGATTCAAGCAGCATGAATTTCCTTAATTCTTCATAGGAATGTCTTGTCAAATGAGGCTATATTACCTAAAGTTCTAATCACCATATCTCCCTAATGATATCTCAAAAATAGTCATCTGGTGTCTCATTGTTAGAAAAAACTACATTATCATGAAATACATGAATATTTCTAATTCTCCCACAATTGGTATTATCTCAGTGTAAAAAATAAGTCTTAAATCGAGGCATGAAACAAATGGTTGAATATTCAATGTGACATGGAACCACTGGATCATTCAAGTTTAGCTTTGACAGATATTTATTTTTACATCTGGTTCTTCAACATATAATATATCTTTTCCAAAGAAAGAAACTTCTAGATACACATTTGAAAAATAATGTGGTTGTGTAACACAGCCTTTTGAATATGATACCATATGTGAATTTCCAGAGTCTATATTCTTCTTCTCTCATGTATCTCCATTCAATTTATGCACATATTCCTTTTCAACACGCACACACACCATAGATTGTATCTCCACATTAATCCTATACCAATTCACACACATATTATAAATAATTAATGCATGGGGAGAGGGGTACCTCTATAATCCTCATGGATAGAATTTTTTTGATCCCGATGGACCAATCCTTTCAAATTTTCTTGAAATTTTTTTACTACTTTTGTGCTTTTTCAAACTACCCATCCAACTTCAATTATTCTAATCAAATAATGAGACATTATTTACCCACATTCTTAGTATTATTAGAAAATGTAGATTATACGTGCTTGGTCCTTTCCGCAATTTGTCATTTAAACCCACCAGTACAAATTTCTTTCCTTGAGGTTCCAACAATATGCTATTTTCATGATTCTTTCTCTGAGTAGGAATTTTTCCACTGGTCATCTACTCTTTCTTCTATATTCATTGGAGGACATTTTCTCTTGCCTTAACTTCTAACCTTGGTTCATGACATGTCAATTGGTCAGGGCATTCTCAATTTGATTTATTCGTATTAGTTATCTGGATCACATCACTGTTTCTTACTGGGAGTGTGTATTTCACTATACGTACATTTTTTTACTTACAACTAGAGAAACTACACCTTTTTTTGTTCCATGTGTGTTCACATTATTTACAACAAAGTTGATGTGAGTGGAACAGAGTAGGTTCTTGGTACACCTTTCATTGATCCCGATATGTTTCTTTCAAGGTTTTAAACTCGTTTTTCAACATAAAAGGTTGTCTTCTAGTCTAGGATTTCTCATTATACACAGGTGGATTTGGGGATCTCATTTTGAGTTCCTTTTCCTTACCTTATTTCTTCTAACTACAATATCATGCCAAATTATTGTGATTATAACATATAAAACATCTCCCAATAATAATATACTTCACGTCATCATTTCTTGGATGATATTTTGATGAAGATATAGTTCTTCTTCTAACATTGATCCCTTGGGATTCTTGAAACATACTCATGGTGTGTCCTAGTCTTCCACAATAGTATTATTTCATGGATACTTTCCTATGACAGACTCTTCTTTTATATTTCTCAAGAATATTATGCTTAATCTTTGATTTTGAAATATTTTTATATTAACATCATTAAATATATTTCAAGTATTCTAAAAAACATGAAATATGAATATTCATCCCATATAAATAGAACATTTTTTTATCAATTTTGGTATAAAAATTTTTATTTCTTTTTCCAACACCTACAAGATTTTTCCTATTTTAGAACTGTTCACTACTCTCTTCCTCTCATGCATGGGAGAGGGTTCACCATATCCAATTCAATTTTTCCCAAACTTCATGGAATTTGGGATGATACAATCATTTATTTATTTTTTCCTTTGAATTATCATATTTTCTTTTCATTTCATTATTACCTATCAATGAATAATCAAATAATAAGTGTAAAGAATCCTTCAATTTATTCTTTCCTTTCACATTCAGTTGTTCCACCTATTTCTTGGCTGATATTATATCCTCTCACAATTGTTTAATATTTTTATCCCATGATTTAAATTTCTCTTTATATTATCTCATGAGATTCTTCCCTCTACTCATCTCATATTCCAATTCATGTAAGAGATCATCCAAAATGTCACTTTTTTATTTTATTTTAAGATTAATCAAAGAAATTGACTATTTATAGAATATATTCTCTTTTTATGGTCTTTGAATCTCATGTACCAATTTTGATAGGTTTGTAGTAAGAAATGTATTTCTGGATTCCAAATTATGAATTTATTTTGAGTTCAAATTATTTCCCTTGTCATTGTCTTTGAGTTTTTTTAGTTCTTCATCTATTGAATCATTTATTTCTCTTAGATTAATGGACACTTAATCAAGTATTTAATTTAAACCATTTAACTTTTTGATTTCAATTTCCTACAATTGGATCTAGATATATATCGACTTATTATCTTCTTTCAATTTCTGATCCAATTCCATTATTACGTGGACAACTTCCACTTTTGGAATTCTTGGAATTTATTTATCATCAGTAGTTCCAGCATCATTTGGAATATCAAGTTCTTTATTCATTCATGCAAAATCATTGAATCTATAAATATTTTCATTGTCAGATTCAACCAAACCTGTATCCTGTACATTTTTTGTTTCCTTTAACTGAATCACACTCTTTCCATAAACACTTCCACACTGAGGAATACCACTAGACTTCTACTTATTCTTTTATTTTTTTCCCTTACCCATGGTGCACCAAGATAATAGAAAACTAAAAAATCAATTTCAATAGATGAATAAACTATTCAAATAAAAAAACAAAATAAACATATACTCTGATACCAGTTTTTAGGAACAAAAGGGCCTCACATACCCTGAGCAGGGGTTGAATGAAGGTATGAATATTCTTTTCTAAATTCTTCTTACCCCACTGGATCTTGACCTCTTTAATATAAGGGTCGCTACTTTTTCCCATAAATGTTTATATTAATATTATCCTTTCCAAATTTATCTAATTTATATTCAAAAAAAATAAAGAAATCAATAAGTCACAAGGACATACATATTTTTACATGGTTAACCATTACTAGGCTATTTACAAGGATCATAAAAAAGGAAATGTTCCAATATACAAAACCACTAAATGGAATTTTTTGTTGGTTTAGTCTAGGTTACTCTTTCCTAGAATCAGTTACCTTAAAATATTTGGGGTAGATACACTATCTCCTATGGATCAATTTTATCACATTTCCCTATTATTCCAACTACTTTAGAAGGAAAATAAATTGTCACACATGCCAAAGAACAATATCTTCTATTGTTTAGAGTTGAACCAAATGTATGATAGGTGACTCTGAACTTCATGGGCCTTTTCATGGTCTTGATGTGAACATCGCCTCAAAAACCACCTTCCCCTAATAAACCTTGGAAACTCCTCCTCACTTTGGAAAGACCTTTATGTGATGCCAATTCTTCATTTCACTGCCTTGGATGTAGTAGTTAAAAAACTCATTCTATAAGTATTGATGAATAGTGAAGATCCTCTATCTACTTCATCATTTTTATTAAGATATGAAAATGATATTTCTCATATGGTAATGTTGGAATGTATCTCCTTATGAAAGACCCTATCATGTTACCCATGTGTGAGACCCTGGAATGTAAAACATTGCACAAGAACCTAGTGCCTAAGCTCTTGCACAAGATCCTATAATGTAACCCTTTACATGTGATCTTGGCATGATACCCTTGAATGAGATATTAGTGTGTAACCATTTTAGTGAGATTCTAGCACGATACCCTTTCATGATATCCTGACATGATACCCCTTACATGAGAACTTAGCATGTAACCCCTTGCACGAGTTCCTAGTATGCAACCCCTGGCAGGAGATCCTAGAATGTGACCCTTGCAAGAGATCTTGTTCAAATCATGCTGATCAAGAGACCTTGATTAGATTATGTGGATCAAAATACCTTGTTTAGCTCATATGGATCACAATATATAGTTATGCTCATGCTAATTGTGATGTATTGTTCAATTCGTGCAAATCATGATATATCAATTGATTTGCCTAAGCATTTAACCACCCTGTGCATACTTTAATTTGTGAGAATCCTTCATGAGATCCTTTCACAATACCTTCCATGGATTACATGAATCACAATATTCCAATTCAAGACTTCATTCTTCTAAGTAGAAACATTTACATGATATCAATCGCATTTTCTTCTTTGCATCACGTGATGCCCCTTCTCTAGACATTGATTTAGATGAATCTTTTGAGAAAAAAATTTTCACCTATTATGGGCTAGTCAATGGGAATTTATAAGAAAATATCCACCACCTTAAATCTAAAAATCGTGTAAAGTCATCCACTCCACTGCCTCGGTAATCGACATCACGTGCTTCATGTGATCGCTTAATGTAATCACCTTCCACATGTCACAAGTGATTTGAGAGATTATCTTTATTGTCTTTGAGTGTGTTATATGATACCATCATGATATCCAATGATAATCATGTGATTAGTGAAATTTTATTTCGGCACTTCATGAGATCCCATCGTGAGATCCCTTAAAAATAATGTGTTTTTCATAATCCCATCACAAGATCTAAAGACAGTCATGTGGCCAGTTCCATTGTCATCCACTACTTCATGTGAACTCATCAAAATATCCAAATAAAATCATATAGTCATGTGATTTAAAATGACTTTGATATACCTCTTTCATTTCCAACATTATTTTCTTCATGTGATTCTCATAATCTCTCTACAATATTCTATGTCAACCATATGAATTCTTCAATTACATCACATAATCACTCTATGAGATCCTATGACAATCATGTGGCATCTTTAATTTCTTCACATGATCTCTCTATGATATCCTTTGAAAATAAGGTAATATATTTAGGTTCTTCACATAATCCCAATGTGAGATCATCTGACAATCATGTAGTTCTTTGAATGAACTCATGGGGAGATTATCTAACAATCATGTGTTCTTCGCGTGAATTCATCGCGACATCTTCTAGAAAAATTGTGGTGATTCACATGATCATACATTTACACTACATGAAATTAGAAATTCTTATTCTATGAAATCATACACCTCATGATATGTGAGATCATAAATATTTTTATCCACAAGATTAAACATCTCACGCTCCATAATATTATACATCTCTCCCTCTATGATATCATACATCTCTTCCTCCGTGAGATCATAAATCTCTTTCCACGGGATATCATATGTCTCTCCCTCTGTGAGATCATACATCTCACACTCCACAAGATCAAAAATCTCATGTTCCATGAGATCATACATCTCGCACTCCGGGAGATTAGACATCTCGAACTCCGTGAGATCAAAAAATTTCACTCCACGAGATCAGTTCAGACATTTATGCTCACTCTTCATTCCTCCTTTCACAACCCACCTTCATCAAAAATCTCAAATCTTTTCAATAAACAAAATCAAACCAAAATCACCACCATGATTTATTTTTTCCAACATTCTTTAATTAATAAAAAAATTGATCATGTACTAAACAGGTTAGTTCTAGGTAACTAACTCCAAAAATGTTTTCATAAGAAAAATTTTGTAGAGAAGATATATTTATGACAACATATACAATTATACAACATCCTACCAGTGAATAAAATATATTAACACTAATTGGAAACTCATATGTAAAATGAAAATTGTATAAATTATTTATAGGTAATAATGATATGAATGTTTGGGGGAAGAAATTTTTATGGAAATACATATGAAAAATAACTAAATATATATTTGATAACGAATAGTGATATGAATTCTTGAGGTAAGAAATTTTTTAGGGAATAAAATAGATTGTTAATTTAAATGAATATGATTCTATGAAATAAATAAATTTGTATAGAAAAAACATTGAAATGGATGTGATGAAAATATAATATGAATGTTATAGAATAAATATATTAATTAATTTTAAATCGACAACATATTTCAAATATTTAAATGAAAGTAATAATTGTAAAAAATGATGATGAATTCATGCCAATAAAATGTATATAAAAACATTTAAGGGGGTGTCCTGAAATAATAATATGAATTACATCAAGTAAGAAAAATTAAGTATAAATTAATATAATAGGTAAATTATCTATAAGATGGATTTATACCAATAAAAAATCCTAGAAACATATACCAAATAGAAAATTTGGGCACAAAATTTACTAAAATTAGGAAGTTAAAGATGTTCAAAATAGTTTACATGGAATGATTATTAAAACCACTTGAATAAAAAGTGGTCATTGGAATTTTTTTGAAAAGAACACTTGTGTGTAGGTTTCATAAGAAATGGGTGACTATTGCAATAGAAAATTAGGAATAAGTGGTGAAGGAAAAGAAGATTTGAAAACACCACCTTCATTAAATCTTATAGAATTACATTCATGTTACTTGATTAGTCAAAAAACCAAATAGAATAAACATATTCTTTCTCTATCTTCTAAAACCTCTTATATTCTAAACTCCAATAGTAGAAACCTTCTTCCCATATTCCATGACGAAATTCCAATTTATGACACATTAATCCAGGCATTTCACACAAACTCCACAATATTCAAGGATTAGTATAAATGAACTAAATATATTAAAATTTATCATTTCGTAATCAACTAAATAAATGGAAATTAAATAATGTATATACAAGTAATTTTTATTAATGAAAAATGTATTCAAGAGATAAAATCTAATAAAATAGAAAAAATATTATGTATCGTTAATCATTTATTTAAAGAATATGCATTTCACTAATAATTTAAGAGCATATATTTTATTAAATACATGCAATGTTTTTTTATTTTAAATTATTCCAAAGTCCTTATATTTCATTACTAAGAACCATTAGTGACAATATATACTTTTAGTAGTGAATCATTGTAATTGCATGTTTAAAAAAGTGATGATGTTATCATGGTGAGACCAATGGGAATCCACTTGAAGACGCTAATGTTGGCACTGGATATTAATTAATGAGTTTATGTTATCATTTATATATAGAAGAATTATCATTAATGGCCTACCTATTAGAGGGGATGATGTCACAGCTGATGCTTAAAGGAACTATTGTTTCTAAAGAATGTTATGGCCATCAATTTCCACATGAAGTGAGATTTTTCACCCACATTAATGGGAAATGATAGAATAATGAGTCATGTATGTGACAAATTGATGGTTGTTTGAAGGTTAAATTTCCCACGACTTTTTCTTATAATGAAATGATAGGTAAAAAAACAATATTGTTAGGGAAGTAACCTCATGGGAATATATCAATGCTCAAGAAAAACCTAATATATATAATAATATTATTAAATATAAGTTATAATTTTTAATTTAATTTAATTACTTGGTTATCATAAATTCAAAACTCTACAAAGGAAATTAGAAGTAGTATAAGAAAATTTCATTGCAAGAGAAACCAGTATATATGATATATAAGTCCATATAGTAATAATAAAAGTCACATGTCTCTGTATCCAAATCAACCTCACCCTAATCATTAATCTCCTCATCCTCATCTTATTCTGATATTATTTATTCCAAAATGACACTTATTTTCCCCGCCTAATTATACATATAAGAATCCACCAATTCACATGAAATACCACATGTGTCGCTAACAATGTATTGACTGTGTGGAATAATAATCTATGATAAGCCTCAAACATATCTAAATAACCACATAGATTTTAACTTTTGGATACTATAAACCAAAAGTGAAAAAACATTAGACAAGGTATGGGATAAGAGGTGGAAAATAATCTAACCAAACTAAAGTAACTTTAACCCCTAAATACTTGAAGACTTTGGAATATTATAGAAATAACATACTTGGAAAAACCTTATATAAATACATTATGTAAATAGTAATAAATAATTTATATATATATTTGAAAAATATTTTTTTAACAACATGCGTATATGTAGATGGACATTTTTCTAACATCATGCTATGTATTCAGGTCATTCCCTTAGATGTTTTCATAACTATTTTATTGGATAATTTTTAAAGTTGATGATTATCTGAAGAAACATTGTTGAAATAAAGTACTTTAATCGTAAATAAAAAATATAACAAACTAAAATGAATTTGAAGAAAAATTTATCGTAAACATAACATTTAACAGTATTGTTAATAAAGGCATGTGACTTGAGCATTAGGGCCTAATATTCTTATATGAAATTGTATCCATTTAAATGATATGTGAGAGTTCACTAATTAAATTAAATTAACTTAACTTAAAATAATATATATACCTAAAATAATAATAATGGTAGTTATTCAGCCATGAAGGTCACATGTATTTGAAGTGCATAGTTGAATTGTAGTCAAGAACCTCTATGAGCATCATAATTATTTTATAGCATTGGTAATATTTTATGAAATATAACTTCATTAGAATATCTTGGGAATAAAAATTCATGTGTGATACCTTTTTATTGATTTGAAATGAATAAAAATACAATTATGGTATTCAATAATTTGAACATATAGAATATTATGAAATAATAAAATAGGGAAATATCTGTAATATTGATTGTGTGCAATAAAGTAAACATCCAATTCACTTAAGTTTGTTTCCAAAAACATCCCATGGTACAAGAACGTGAAAATATGAGTATTTTTCTATGCACAATAAGTAGTTTTCATTGAATGAATAAGAAATATACATGTAAAATTAAACAAATGATAGTATGATTACATGGTATTATTAAACTGAATATACATAGTACACATATTGAATATATTTGTGACTGTACAACATGATAATAAGTGGATATAAAAAATTATTATGGACATGAATCCAACCCAATCGAAAACACTCGATGTATTCTAACCCACAACTACTATTTCTCCACAATATGACAAGTTGACCTCGATAGGGGAAATTATTAAAATTTCAAACATGTATTAGAATAAAAAAATAAAAATGAAACAATTGAAAGGTGAGGAATAAAATTGATACTAAAATTTGTTGGTATATTTCCCATATAAAAGAAAAAAGATTTAAAACATACAATTTAATAAAATCTAGGAAAATTAACCAAGTGAAAAAATGTGTAGAGGAAGATATAAATAATGAATTTATATATCTAAAATATTATAACTTGAAACTGATAATAGATTAGGAAATTTAAGGACATATATGGGAATTCCTGGTAGATGCAAAGGGACATCCAGTAGATACATCCGAGAGATGATTAATGTACAATAGTTACAAAGGTGAGAACCAATGTGGGGAAGATGTGGGTGGATATAGAGAGATGTAAGAGGAGGTAAGAATTGAGAGATTTGGTTATCATTGCTGAGATGTAGATATTAATAGGATTAAGGAACCAACTAATGGAAATTAATGGATAAGGAGGACTAAGAAAAAATGTTAGGGATTAAAAGAGTGGAATATAGGTAGGGGAAAAGAGGTTGGGGTTGGGAAGAAGAGGCAGAAACATGGTGGTGGAGTGGGGAGGTTGGGTGGTGTGGAGGTAAGAACAATGGTAGGGGTTAGGGGAAAGTTAGTAGAGAGAATATTTAGATGATATTGGGATATAAATTGATAGAAGATACGTGTAATGAAGTGGGTAAAGATGAGGAAAAAATAAAATGTATTTAAAAGAGAATGAAATTGATTGATAGTATAGTAACACATGTATAGTAAAATAAAAAAAATTGGTATAATTATAGATGTTTTAATCACCTATTATATTTGTAGAAATTTAAACACTAGATAAATGAGTATTATGGAAGGAGTAATTGAGTGGATACCATTTGGATGTCACCGAATTATTCCAAAAAGTATTCAAATCCCCCCCCCCCTTGATTCCATTCCCCAGTAACCTGGTGCACCCCTTAAAGCACTCCCTCCCCATCATAAAATTATGATCTATAAATTTTCTCATTTATCTTGTTCCTTTATTTTACATTTGTAATTTTCAAAAACATTATGAATTGTATTTAAGAATAATTCACGTTTTCAACAATCATAATATATTGTTTAGTGATTTGATGGTATACTAGACATAGATAGTGAATGTTCTAAGAGCAGTGAAAGTGTACTTTGATGGTATGATAAACTCAGATTTTAGTCTTAATTTAAGTGTAATAATTATTGTACATGATCAAAACTTCATGTCCAATGAAAATAACATATTACTTGACTAGATTAAAATTCCAGAATTTAAAGAGGTGGATCCTCACATATAACTTGTAATTAATTTATAAGTAGATATATAATTATATCAACTTGAAATTCTTTCTTCATTGATGATCTGGTTTACTATGTCTCTTTGTATAATTTTTGTGCTACAAGATCCAAGTGTATAATCCCTCTAGAAATGATTCACACATGCATCTTAATCGCTGAATGTTGTTAAAGAAAGATGTATGCTAGTATGGAAGATCTCGATCGCTTGTGTTGTTCAAGGTTGATCACAACAGTATTCTTCTCAAATATGGAACAACTCTTGATTATATCTAAAAGGCTTGATAGAGGAGGAATATAGAGCTCAATATAGATTTCTATATCTCTCTCTATTAATTATTCACACCAAAAAATGAGTTATGGAAAGTGATATAATTACATATTTATTATAGAAGGTTTCTGGTTGTCAAATCACACATAATACCCTTAACTTTTTTTAATATTCATATTTCACCATATTTCCATTAATAATGTTATTACTTTTAGTAATCACTTGAAATGTATAATGAATTAATAATATAAATAAATATCATTCACAACATTTCAAATTGGACTATTAAGCTTGGTTTACTTTCTCCCATCAATATTTACCGATCCTCAAATAATGACAATATAAAAAAAATAATGTCACTTAATTATTATATAATAAATATGATAAATTTTTATTCATTAATCTTGAAAATATTTATTATTATTATTTAACACACTTATTCTTTTGAATGTATTGGGATTAAATTATGGTGATAAACCAAACTTGAATAAATCTTATTTATTCAAACTTGTTAAATTCATTAGTTGAATTTAACTTGGATTATAGATTCACAAAGTGTGTAGCCCTCTAGGACTATTTATAATTTTAATTAGGCATTACCACTTAAATTACAAGGTTAGTATCTATCAACATGCCAAGGCACTAATATAGAAACAAGTTAATGTTGAAATGAAATCCAACCTCCTATGAACACTAACCGTGTAATATAATCTCTTTATCATGATATTTAAAATCAATTAGGTGGAATACCGGTGTCATAAAATTATATGATTGATGTATATTTATTTAAATTTCAATAAATAAAATCACTGATAGATCTATTTTTGTGATTGCTGGTAAAGTTTCCCTCTTTATTAGTGTTTTTGTGCAACATTGTTAAAGGTAAACACTGGATAATGCATGATCTGTGGTGGTGATTATTATCCATTTAGTATAGGAGATGGTCTTGGTTGTTGATATAAATTAGAGACTCTAAATGGAAAAAAAACTTTACTGTATTCTATTCAATTATTTTAATTTGGTAACCAAATATTAACATATGATCTACACATTTATCTTATTACTTTATTTTACATTAGGAATTTTCAAAATAATTAGAGTTGGATTTCAAAATATGTAATGTTTTAAACCATCATAATACATTATTTAGTGATTTGATGGTATAATATACATAAATAATAATCATTCTAAATTATAAATAATCAAATGTAATCATTATGTAGTTATTTTCCAAGATCCAGATCCTTCATTTAAAATAAATAAGTTTTGATCCACCAGTCATTTTGGAACCAAACATTGACTTGATAGGATGTAGATGAAAACAATGTGGTTAGGTAGTTTAGGGAGGAGTATTATCATATCTAGGAGTTTACTCCATTGAATGTCAAAAAAATTGGGATACCCCGACTAAAAACATAGTTTTAGAGGAATTATGGTCCTTTTTTCCCTTGAAAAATGTGTTTGTGTCATGAACCAAGCTAGGATTCTATCCAATATGACATCCTACCAAGTCTGAGACATGTCCTAAATGGAGTTCCTGATCCTAGAAGGTTTTAAAATAGTTTCATGCATCAAAATAAATAATTAGGAATTATTTAGTCCAAATAAACCAGGATAAATATAAACAAAATAAGCACATAACATTAATAACAAAAACTGAATCTAAATAAATGTTCAAACTGATACAATTACAATAAATTATGAACAATAAAAAATGAATACAAAATTAAAACTAGAAAACACCAACAAGATCTATATGTAACCTCTTGGTCATCATCATCTAAAAAATCAACCATCTTTAAGAGCAACCGAACTAGAAACATGTACCTTCAAGACAGCTCAGGTCTATAGATGTCGAGTGGAACAAATAGGGTGTAAGCATAATAGAACAGTAGTTAATATCCAGAGATTCCATTCATTTCCTTTCCTAAAACATTCCAAAAAAATAATTTTAAATACATTTAGAAAATAGGATTTTAAAAAATTTCCAACAAGTAAAAAAATATTTCCACAAGTTCCCATATTTTTTTATTTTAAACAACACACAAAGCTTTTCTTTTCAAAAACGGGTTCACTTTCCACAAACCATTCCAAAACCAAAACCCAAATTCAAATCCAAAATAGATAATCAAAAATTGGTTGTGTAGAAATTAAATGAAACCAAAAATTAGGTACAACTATAAATATAATATTCAACATGCAACAAAAACTAAACATAACATACATATAGTGATTCAGGATCATTTCCTAAACATCCTTAAAGAGATCCCTAGAAATACTTAGATTGGACTCACCTACTGATGTATGGTTCATCTGTACATTCAATAACCATTTGTATTCTCTAAAATAGACAATCTAGTGGCAAATCCCACCAAGCCATATAATTTCAAGGGGGTACCAACCAGCCTAATCAAGTTCGATAAGCAACTATCACTCAACCCTCTAAAAGGCACCCATGAATCCCATAATAATTATTATTATTATTATTATTATTATTATTGTTGTTGTTGTTGTTGTTGTTGTTATTACTATTATTATTATAAAACTTGGAGAAACATGGTATGACAACCACAACCAACATTTTTCTCATGCATGATCCATAATAGTGGATCTCATCCAAAGTTCCAATGGTCTCAATACAAAAATGCTCTTGTACCCAAGCCACTAGAGGGGATCTTATCCAAAGTTCCAGTGGTCTCAAGATATAATCCAAAAATTACAGCTCGCATGAAAATAAATTTTATTCACAAGTTATAATCGGGCCATCACCTTATTTGAGTTTCAAATAAAAACTACAATAATATCTCAAGTGCCAACCCGGAAACACATTTCCAAATTAACCACATTTTAAAGTCTCTGTCAAATCATTTTCACAAAGTTCACATAAAAACCACTTCTATATACATAATACCAAATTTTCCATTACCCCAATCATTTTCTAAAATGTATCTCATGTTTCAAATTGACCTCAACCAACCTTTATAAAAACACATATGAAAATCAACCATTCTTATGGTCAAATCCCATTTTTAAATCCATACGCGCACCAAAACCATTTTTGAGACGCATTTACACCACAAATTTCTTTGACAACACATTTCACACAGTCCATTGAATTCATTTATAATTCACAACAAAGAGGAATAATTGAAAAATAATCAATTTTTTTAGAAAATCATCTCCCAACACATGCGCACTTCAAATCACATTTAAAACACTTTTTTAAATAAACATCACTTTCTTTTAAAACAAAATAATAATCCACACATAAGAATCACACCATAAAAGTCACCAATATCCACATACAACACCCAACTCACAACCAAACCACATTTAAAAAACATAACCAAGGGAAAACACTACCAAAATCACCTGATTACACTTTAAAAGATCAATTGGCATTTTATCGAACACTTTATGTGCATATAAATGTAATCACAGTTAAATAAGCCCTTTTAAAATAGTTTCTCACAAATTTACCATTCTGAAAGAAGTAAATAAATTTATTATAACACATCATATTCAAGGGAAAAACATTTAGAACCCATTTAGGAAAGCTCAAGAATAAAATCGAATGTGTCAAAAAGGAAATGGATGGAAACACCTACCATAATGATGTGAAAATGCAGCCAAACTTTGAGAGGTGGAATTTCCAATCCCAAGAGACAATATACACCCCCTAACATCCAATAAAACAACTAAAAAATCATTCCTTGCCTCTATTTTTAGGTCAAAAGATACACTACAAAAAAAGTTACCTTTACCAATAGAAAATTATCGACATATAATATATTTGGTGGTCAAAATTATTAATTATAATAGATATTAAATTCTGCTGATATTAACTAAAGGTGCCAATAATTATTTTTAAAAATAGATATATATGTTTATATTAGTAGTTTAATACCAAAAAATCATTTACTAATATTTAAAATTTTCACCTTATTATAATAAATTCAATAACTTATTTACCGATATAAGTGCACTGTAAAAATTGGGAATATGACCTTAGATGTGAAAGTGGATACACATTCTAATGTAAGAAAAAATTGTTCTTGTTACAACCATATTTTATTGGGTTAAAATATTTTTATATTTTTGCGCATCCTCCCACATATCTAAATATAATTTATTCACCCACACAAAAATTATATTTAGATTCATAATACCTAATCTCAGGTTTGTAAAGTTTAGTCTTTGGGAAATTTATTTTAACATTGTTGGCATAAAAAATTTATTTAGAAATTTTAATATTTTGAATATGGTGTAACCACTCATTGATGCTTCAATAATAAATGTTATAGTAAAATAGAATCTTAAATTATATTTATTTATGTATGAGTATTTATTTTTTTCATCAGTCAATAAAAATATAATTTTTGAATCGTATTATCCTGAATGACCAGTGAATGGTAAAAGGATAAGGTCACCGAATAATTTTTTGTTTTCTCAATTTACTTATTTAAGGAACCTAACATTTTATATTTCAATTTTATATTAATATAAATATATGATTTTGAGGCCTTGTTTTTTTATAAGAAAATAATAATCATTTTAAATGTCAGTTCCAACCATAAGACCCATCAACAACATGAGTTTATAGGGGTCTGAGTAAGTGATTTGTTTTATATTTATTCAATGATGTCAAGTACACATTATTTCATGTTATTTTTATTTTTATTTGATTACAGGATAATCATTAGTAGTATATACATTTCTACAAATACCACGAATTACCAATGTTTGAAACTTTTATTAATTTGGAACATAAATTATTACTGAGAAAAAATACTATCATGTTTTGTTTTAGTTTTTGTTTCACATACCCTATTAAAATGATGTTTATTTATCAATTTTATGATTTATGAATGATTATTAATATTATCTTTGGGTGATTTTTTATGGAAGTCTAGGGTACCATTAATGTTGGTGATGAAATGTTTTTTAAAACTAGAGGTGGTATTACTACTTCACTGCATGATGGTGGGAGCTCAATGAGGGTCACGCTTTTTTCATGGTTGGTCTAGATCAGGGCTATTCAAAGGTGGGTTGTGGTGTTATAGATTGCATGGGATCCTTGATTTTAATTACTATATGGATATTATATTCACTAAAGTTTCCTTCAAAGATGGTGGATTTATATTGGTGTTTCTTTGGTTTATCATGTTAGTTGTTACACACATGTTTAATGTAATTCCAAGGAGGTCGGTTGAGTCTACCAAGGGTGTCAATGAAAACCAGGTTGGTTCACTACAATTGAAGTGGTATAGGGAACTATTTTCTTGTAAGTAAGTCTGTTTTTTTGTTCATATTACTTTCCATTTTATATGGTTGAGATGTTGTCGTGGGTCCAATGATCATCTATTCAAGCAAGGGATAGGTACGTGCATTCATTACTACTTGAGGGCAACCTGAGATTTGATCATGTCATGAAGGTAGGCAGTATAGTTTCCCATGCCATTAGTGAATATGAAAAAAATTCCAACTCACAATTACAACATAATTATTCCAAAGTTGTATTTATAACAAATAATGTGTAAAAAATCATATATTTTGGGAAAACTGCAAATGAATTCAAGGAATTCCCTTGATACCACTTTCACATAACATATACAGTTATTTATCAATCAAAATTATTTATTGTTCATTTCCATGCAGGATGTGTCTTATGATGCAAAATGTTATTGAACTATATCAAGTTCTACAGCAATACCAATTTCACACCCAATGGTATGTAACAATTTATTTCTTGTATGTTTAACTTCTATATTTACCAGAATCCTGGGATGAATGTTCTGAGTCCAATGATGGGTATCGGTGGGTTGTTTCCTCTAACAGCGATGTCACCATATATTCTAGGAAGAATTTCGCAACATGTTAGCAGAGGTATCAATAATCCTAGTGGATTAAGTTCAGGATTTAGTTCAAAAATTGGGATTAATAGTTTTATTCCTAGCATGATTGTTAATTATGCTTCCTAGGATAATTTTCAAGGTTTAGGTTCATAGAAGGGGTCTTAGATGGGTCATTATTCTATATATTCTCTTCATACAGTGACTAGGGATGGTCTTGGATCTGCTGGAGGCTTGCCATCATATATCAGGCATTAGGTTATTGATTCATCAAAACTGGGCTAGAGTAGATTTTTGTTTTTCCCGAGGGATAGAAAGGTAAGATTGTTGGATGTTTGCTTCATTTTCACACTCGTACTCTGTTTTATGATGTTGGGTCACTATTTTGAAACTTTTTATGAGATTTTTTTAAACTTTCACTCATTTATATTTTTGTTCCAATTTATGATGCTATTTTCATTGAATTGTGGGTATTATCTTTAGTTGTGTGGTGTATATATTTGTGTCGAAGGGTGTGGCATAGTAGTGACTTGTGGTATTTAATTGATGCCTAGATGTCATTCATTTGGACTTCAATTTCTTGTGATGTCAATAACGACATTTAAAAATTATAATTCTATGAAAATATTTTTTTACAATTTCATTTGTTTCTATTTTTTAAAAAATTCATGCAATTATTTTGCACATATTTGTAGGTATGCTCTTTGGTTGTGTGTAGTTTAGATCTTGTGGTGGAAGGGTGTGGATAGAAGTACTTTAGATGATGTGGTTTCTTTCTAATAGTGGACTACATAGGGGTGATGAAAGATTTTTTGTGGGATTAAATTCAAGTATACCATGGTGGTTTCTAGAGGAGTTAAGAAGACATACTATTTTTAATTTGGGGGGTTTTAGTCAAGTGATGACATGCCCTTTTCCATGGGGTGGGGGCGAGATAGATGGATCTTGGGTTTTTTTGTTTCTTATGATCTTTTTAGTTATTGAACAACTTCAACTATGTATTGATTCATTTTTTATCAAATATAATTAATATTTCTTCCAAGTTTTAGCATGTGTGAAAAGTGTCTTTGGTATGATAATTAAAATAGGTGTATTATATATAATAAATTAATAAATAGAACATGAAATTTTTATATAATTTCATTATAATTTTTATTTAAATGTGATTTATAAATATATATTATATATTTGTAAAATTATTACCAATAAAAAATCATGAATTTTTTTATAAACACTTTGACCAACATATATATTATCTATTGGTTTTATTATAATTTCAACGAAACTATTTTATTTGTCGCAATAACATTTAGTGGTATATTTTTTACCAAAATTTTAGTGACACAAACATATATGTTGGTAAAACATTTTACCAAACAAATGACCTTTACCATAATATATGTCCCTACTGGAAAATTTTAAATATTTTGTAGTGAGAACCCCTCCATGAGAGACCAATAACTCAAGAGGTGAAATGTAAGAGATGAGAAAATCAGCCAAAAATCACAAGTCTCGCCACATGAACCTTCAAGAAGCTCCAATGGGGGTTAGGGAGCAAGGACGGAGGGCTTGCTAGAGCCCCCTGGTTCACTTTGGTCGAGAAAGGGGAGGAAAAATAAAAATAGGGTTAAAATAACAGAGGTTAAAACTTGTACTTTTTCATTTTTAATGAACTAGGAATCTTGCACAGTTCAGTTGTATGGTTTTCCAAACCATGCTCCAATCATGTTAAACGCCTCTATCCAGTAATAGAACCACACCACAAGCTTTCAACATGGTTTCCATAATCGTGCATAGGTTGTGTTCCATGGCCTAGACCCCAAACCAAGAGCCACACGGTTACCTTGGCTATGGCACATTGCTTCCCTTAACCCTGTGACACCTCCTATCAAGACTAAAAACTTCACTTTCAATAAAAAATCAGAAATTTAATCTAGGACTCAACCCGATCCTCCACTATAATATCCAATTCCAAGAAAATAAAAGGATAAAAAGATTTCCAAGGTTGGGGTTTGATAATTCTCTCCACCACAAAACACTTTCTTCCCCCACAAAGTAACCAGGTCAAATGATAAACAAAACTTGATTCCAAAACTAATTAAATCTGAAAATAACTACAAACCTTAGAGTGACCTTTTGCTTCACAAGTCACACCTGAAAATTTCTAGAGGAAAATATAGTTCTAATAACAATGAGAGAACATAAGAGGGTTCTCCCCACCAAAATAACCTAACTAACACCATGGCACGACCTCAGATCGGCCCAATGAGGGAAGACCTCTATAAGGAAACCTAAAAAATCAGGAACTCCCAACCCAAAATAGAAACCTTTACACAAGTGTGAAACCATGGGAAGATGTCAAACCAAAATAGGTAACCAAAACACAAACCATTACTTCCACAAAACTCAAGCATCTATAAACAAGAACAACCCAAAACCATAATCCACCCTCAAAAAGGATAAGAACACACAAGATAGAATAACTAATTAAAGGCTCACATTTAAAAAGACACTACCACTATAATTAAAAAATAAAAAAAACCCACCAAACTTCTCCCAGCAAAGGGAACTCACCAAATGAAAGATGATTATAGTAGGAAACTTAAATCACCTCCACCCCAACACTGGAGTCAAAAACTGAGCCAAGGTTCCCCGCACCCCTGAAAATTTTTGACTACATGAAAAGCTTCACTCTTGGGTCTATGGATATATCCCATATGTCTGAGGCATCTATTGTCTTGTTTTCAAGAGTTAACATCCTCCGATAAAGAAATATACTTCAAACAATGCTTCTTACAAAACATCTTTAGGTGACCCAAATGTCCACAACAATGACATGTATTTTGAGGATTGCGACAAGAGGGATTAGAATTCCCAAACCGACCACACTAGAAACTTAAAAGTGATTGGTCAGAAAAAATGGAATTTGGAACTAATGAAGGAGGCTTTTCAGAAATAGGTTCATCTAGAACACACCTATCAAAAAATGGGGAACCTTCACAAGCACCACCTACCACATATTGCACCACAATAACTAACTCAGTTAAAAACACTTCATCCACCAACATCTCGAACTCAAATTTTCCAAATGAAAGGAATTTCTCCTTGATCTATGGGTGAAGACATCAAACTAAAGGAGGAGATTTTAATTGATCCTACAATTCTATCTATGAAGAGAAAGAAACCAACTCCTTAAAATGCTCAACATAGGTCATCACTATCCATTGGCCTTGCTAAATAGTCATGAGCTATTCTAATTTTATCATCTTCACCTACTCAGGTAAGAACCATTAGGCAATTATGTAATTAAACACTTCCCATTTCATCTCAATATTCATTGATGATAGAGAAATCTCCTTCCACTGATCTAAATATGGACCCTCAAAGAAACTCAGAACAGCATGAACCCTCGCAACATTGGGAGTTCCCAATGATTTTAAGACACTCTCAACTCTACCAATATATTCCACAACATCTAATAGACCTAGATCACCATGAAATATGGGAAAAAACTAAGAAGAACCAGAAATAAGATGAAACCCACTATAAATTTCAGGGACCTTTGTGGGTGGTATATTCTGAACAACATAAGGAACATAAAACCAAAATCATCAACAACTCTAAATACATTCAAAGAGAACATCTCAAGCCAAAACAGCAGGCTCACAAGACAAACAATACAAGCACAACAAAAAAACACCTTTTTGAAAACCAACATTTCATTTAAATTCCAAAGCCACCTTCTTCCAAGGAAACATTCCAATCATCAAAATACATTTTTTTAAACAAAAACAAACTATTTAATGCTGTACATATTCCCAAAATGTTTTTCATTTTCAAAACCTTTTTTGGAAAAACCAAACCAGGACTTTTATTTTATATACTCACCCATGTAATCCTATGAACTGTTTCATATGCATTCACCCCACTTCCATTCACATTACCCATACACACATGCCAACATTCACTTTCCATACATACCCACACATATGTGAACATTCATAAGGAATACCAAGTCCATGCATACCATTTTATCATCAAATTAAATAATTTACCAATTCTCAATTCACTTTCCCTATACAACATCCCAGAACTTTTTCAAAATTCAAATCCAACTCAAACATAAAATTCCACTTTCATAATAAGAACCCATGCCAAAAATTATTTTCCCATTTGAAAATTTCTTTTCCCAAAACAATTTTCTTCTTGAAAAAAATTTTGACAAACCAAAACCACCTGAATGAAATCATTTCCTTCCCAAAATATTTTTTCATTTTAAATTCCCACTCACACCAAACTACTAGAATGAGGAACTAGGGGCCATGCATAACCCAACAACATAATTAGTAGACTATGAACTAGGTAAGAATCAAAAACTAAGAGTACCATGAACTGTGAACTTGGACTCTACATTGGTCACTACTCCATGTGATATCATGACATGGAACTCGCTTGGCTCTATTTTCATTCCTCGTCCAATGCATAGACCAAAGACCCAAATCCAGAACATCCCCCCGAAACTTGGGGACCATAACAAGAAAGGTTTCATGATGTCCTTCATGTACTTACCTCTCGATCCCCAATAGTCATAATCTCTAGTCTACCTGACATCCCAAAATAAAAAGGTTCAACTCTGATTCCATTTTGTTTCAAACCAAGCTGGGATTCCATCCAAACCGACATCTGGCCCAGTTCGATACATGGACTAAAGGGTGTTCTGATCCCCATGGGTTGGAAATTAGTGTAGGGCATCAAAATAAACAAGGGGTAATGATTTATCACAAACAAATGAGGATTAAAATAAACAAACTAAGCATGAAACATTAATAACAACAACAAATAAATCTAAATAAATGTACAAACTAATCCAAATACAACAATAACAGAACAAAACAAACTGAATACAAAAATAAAACTGGATCATGCTAATAAGATATCCATGTGACCTCTTGGTCACCATCATCCACAAAACTAACCATTTCCAAGAGAAAATGAACCAGAAATATATACCTATAAGACAGCTCGGGTCTATCAATGCTAAGTGGAATAAGTAGGATGTGGGCATAATAGATCAATAGGTAATCACTATAGAGTCCAAGAATTTCCTTTTGCTGAATATTCCACAAAAACTGATTTGAAATACATTTAGAGAATAGGATTTTAAAGCATTTACAACAAGTATACATATCTTTCCAAATGCTCCTTTATTTTTTTCTTTAAAACAACACACACAACTTTTATTTTCCAAAAAAGCTTCACTTTTCACAACCCATTCAAAAAATAAAACCCAAATATAAATCCAAAAACAGATAACCAAAAGTGATTGTGCATAACGTAAATGAAACCAAACAAGAAGGTACAATTGGGAATCTAATATTCATCTTGAAATAGAAAATAAACAGAATATACAAATAGTGATTTGTGATAATTTCTTGAACATCCCTAGAGATATTCCTAGACATATACAGATTGGACTCACATACCTCCATATAGTGAAGCTCTATAGTCAATAACCAACTAGCCTCTCTAAAATTGAAAATTCAGTGGTGCATCCTACCTAGCCCTATAATGTAAAAGGGGTACCGACTTGTCTAATCAGGTTCGACAAACAACCACTAGTTGAACCTATAAAAGATGCCCAATAATCCCAAAATAATTATAATAATAATAATGAAACTTGGAAAAATGGGGTATAGCGACCATAACCAACAAAGTTTTCATGCACGATCCATTAGAGAGTATATCATCCAAAGTTTTAATGGTATCAATACTACAAAATTATCTTGCATGAGACACTAGAGAGAATCTCATCCAAATTTCCATTGGTATCAAGATATAATCCAAGCATCACAACTTACATGAAAAGTCATTTCTTTCACAAGTTCCAATTAGGTTGCCACCTCATTTGAGTTTTAAATTAAAAATCCCATAATATTTCAAGTGCCAACTGGGAAACACATTTCCAAATTAACCGCATTTTTAAGGTCTCTTTCAAATCATTTTCCCAAAGTTAACATAAAAACCACTTTCATATACATAATTTCAAATGGGCCTATACACAAATCATTTTCCAAAACATATCTCAAGTGCCAAATAGGAATCAACCAACCTTTAGAAAAACACATATGAAAACCAACCATTCCCATGTGAAAATCCCCTTTTAAAATCCATACGCACACAAAATCCATTTTTGAGACACATTCGCACCTCAAATTACTTTGAAAACACATTTCGAGCCTTTCACACAATCTATTGAACGCATTTATGAAAAAAAAATATATATATACTTTAAACACAGTCAATATATTTTATAAAACCATCTCCAAACACATGTGAACTTTAAATAATTTTGAAAACACATTTTTAAATAAGCATCACTTGATTTAAAAACAACACAAAAATCCACACATAAGAATCACATTATAAAAGTCACCAATATCCACATACAACACCCAACTCACAAACTAACCACATTTCAAAAACATAACCATGGTAAAACACTACCCAAATCACCTGATTACACTTTAAAAGATTAATTGTAATTTTATCTAACACATTATGTACATATAAATATAATTATAGTTAAAGAATCCCTTTTAAAACCATTTCACACCAATTTACCATTATGAAAACACTAAATCGATTTATGATAACACATTATAAAAAAGGGTAACACATTTAGAAACCATTAAAGAAAGATCAAGAATCAAATGGGATGTGTTGTAAAGGAAATGGATAGAAAAACCTACCTCAATGATGTGATAATGCACCCAAACATAGGGAGGAGTGATATCAAAGACCGAGAGAGAATCCACACACTCGAACATCCTAGAAAACAACCCACACATCACCCCTTGTCTCTAGGGTTCATTCAAGAGATAACCCTACCAAAAGAGACTAATAACTTGAGAGGGGAAAATTATGAAAAGAAATAATCGGCTAAAAATCACAAGAATCTCATCTTAGGAACCTTCAAGAAACTTTAATGGAGGTTTGGGAGCAAGGGAGGAGGGTTTGTTGGAGCCCCCTGGTGTGCCTAGGCCGAGAAAGAGGAGGAAAACCCAAAATATGGTTAAAATAATAGAGGGTAAAACTTTTAATTTCGCATTTCTAATGAACTAGGCAACTCATACAGTTTAGCTATATGGTTTTCCAAACTGTGCACCAACCATGCAAAATGCCTCTATCCAGTTATAGAACCACATTTCATGTTTGTCACATGATTTCCCTAACTATGCCTAGGTCATGAACCATGCCACAAACCACAAACCAATAGATGCATGGTTACTTGGGTGAGGTCACACGGTTTCCCTCAACTGTGGTCTAACTGTGCACCACCAACTTCCAAGCCCAAAAACATCACTTTCAAGAAAAACTCAAAAATTTAAGTTGGGATTCAACCTGAGCCTCCACAAGAATATCTAAGGCCAAGAATAGAAAAATATAAAAATGATTTGTAATTTAGGGGTGTGAAAATCTAGGGGTTTCTTTTAGTCACTATCACATAGAGGTCTTCTTGTGCTTCAATTTGATATGTGGTAGAGCCCAATCAGACACCTTGATCAAAATTTATGGTCGTTTGAAGTTCAAGTCTTGTTTTCATCCTATCTTAAACCATTAATTAATTCATTTAATTTTTATGTCATCCAAAAATTATTAAATGACTATTAATCAATAATAATTATAAAATTATTAATTAATAATATTTTTTAATTATTTTATAAAGAATTTTCACTAAATATCTTATATATAATGTGTAAATGCCTATTTAACCTTATCTAAAATATATGTAAAAAATGTATATTATATTTATATCAATATAAGTATATTTATATATTAATATGTTATTTTTAGTAAAATATTATTTTTAAAAATATACCATTTATCAGTTCTTTTTTAGTAGTGTTGATAAAGGCCGCACTTTAGAAACTCTTTTTTATTAGCACTCACAAATAGATTTATCAATGCAAATAAAAAGCACTGATATAGGGTGCCTTTATTGGTTCTTTTTTAGCATTGATAAAGACCACCCCCCCCCCCCCCCCATCAGTGATTTTATCTAGTTCTGATAGATCCCAGAACTATTAAATACTGAATCTATAGTAGAACGACAACAATCGTAGAGTGAATTATGATATCATTGAGCAGACGGTACATCAATTGGAGGAGTTGTTTTCCTGAGATGATGAAAAATGCACTTTAAGTTTCAAAAAACACCAAAACAAGCATTTAATGGTCTGATATATAACAAATGACCTCATAATGACTTCAAATCAAAGGAAATTGTCTTAAGGTTATTTTTTATGTGTACACATAGATGAAACTTCAATTAGACATGTGGTCTGTCCAAAATAACTGAATATGCAGTTTTTAAAGGTTAACCCTTTAAAAAGATTCATCTAGGATTCAAAACCATCTGAACAAATTTTAAATTTTATGAAATTTGAAACAAAACTATAGATTGATTGTGAAATGTTCAAGCTAACGGAACATTAATCAGAGGTTTTGTTTGCCCGATATGATGTAAAATACACTTCAAATGTCATAAAACTATAAAATGTGCATTTAATAATCAAATATATAGAAAATTATCTTAGAATAACTTGAAATTATAGGATGATTGTATTATTAGTATTTTTGATTTAGTCGAGTGGGTGAAACATCAATCAAACATGTGGTCTTCCTATAACGACAGAATATGCAGCTTTTAAAGGTTTAGTTCCTTTTAAAAAGTTCTATATGCTGGTTAGGATCAATTGAATGACCTCTGAATGCTATTAAATTAGATGATAGAAACTGTATTGTGAATTTTTATACGATTGGGCAAACGATAAATCAATCACATGTGTTGTTTTCCCAATATTATGGAAAATTCACTTTTAGTGTCACAAAACACTGAGATATGAGTTTAACGATTAGATCTATGAAAAAACGACCTCAGAGTGACTTGAAATAAAATAAAAATTGTCTTATTATTTTTAATGTGTATAAGAAAAAAACATCAATTAGGTGTGTAGTCTGCCCAGAACGATTGAATATGTGGTTTTTAAAAGGTTTGACACCCTTTAAAAAGGTGTGTCCCGGGGTAAAAACCAACCAAATAGAATCTGAATGCCATGAAATCTAAAAAAACAACCATAGAGTGATTTGTGAGATTTTCGAGCTGACTGAACATCAATCAGTGGTGTTATTTTCCCAAGATAATGGGAAACACATTTTAGTGTCCTAAAACACCAAAATGTGTGTTTAACAGACAGATCTATATCAAATGATCCCACAATGACTTTAAATTATAGTATAACTGCCTTATTATTATTTTTTACATGTAAAAGAAAGAGGTACATTAATCATCCAGGCAATCTTCTCAGAATGATTGAATATGTGGTTTTTAAAGGTTTGATTCCCTTTAAAAAGGTGCATTTAAGGTTGAAAACAAACTAAAAGGCCTTTTAATGTCATGAAATCAGAAGAAAATATCCATTATGTGAATTGTAAAATGGTCAATCACACAATACATCAATCAGAGTTTTTTTTCCCAGGATGATGGAAAATGCACTTTTCATGTTATAAAAAACCAAAATGTGTGTTTAACTATCACATCTATATCAAACAACCTCATAATGACTTGAAATTATAGTAAAAACATATTATTATTTTTTATGTGTACAAGCAGACGAAACGTCAATCGGGTATGTGGTATGCCCTGAACGACCAAATATATATTTATTAAAGGTTTGACGCCCTTGAAAAGGGTGCATCTGGGGGGTCAAAATCAATTGAACGACTTCCAAAAACCGGGAAATCAAATTAAAGGATTTGTAGAGTGAGTTGTGAAATGGTTGAGTAGATAGTATGTCAATCGGAGGTGGCATTTTTCTGGAGGACCAAAAATTCACTTTTAGTGTCATAAAACACCAAAAAGGGAATTTAACGATCAGATCCATAAAAAACGTTAAAATGACTTTAAATACTATAAAACTCATCTTATTATTATTTATAATGTGTACGAGTAGACAACACATCAATTGGACGTGTGCTCTTCCGGGAATGAACGAATATGGGGTTTTTAATTGTTTAACACCCATTAAAAACATGTGGGGATTCAAAACCAACCGAATAGCCTTAGAATGTTATGAATTAACATGACAACAACCGTAGAGTGAATATTAAAATTTTCAAGTAGATGGTACATCAATCGGAGGTTTTGTTTTCTTAGGATGACGGAAAATACACTTTTAGTGACATAAAACAACAAAGCATGTGTTTAATAGTCAGATTGATAGAAAATGACTTTATAATGACTTGAAATCATAGGATAATCATATTATTATTATTTTTGACGTGTGATAGTAGATGAGACATCAATCGAATGTGTGATCTGCCCAGAATAACCGAATATGTGGTTGTTTAAGGTTTGACGCCATTCAAAAATGTGCATTTGGGGGGGGAAACCAAACAAATAGCCACTGAATGCTATGAAATCAAAAGACAATGATTTTATAGATGATTATGAAGTTTTCAAGCAGACAGATTGTTAAACCAAGACATTATTTTCTTGGGAGGACCGAAAATGTACGTTTAGTGTCATAAAACACCAAAATGCGTGTTTAACGATTAGATCCATAACAAACATTCCAAGAATTACTTGAAATCATAGGACAACTGCCTTATTATTATTATTTGTAGCATGTACGAGCATAAACTACCACAAAATGGGGCAAGGGAAGTGCCTCATTTTATCAGTGCTAAGAAGAAAGCGTTGAAAAAGGGGGGCCTTTATCAACACTGATAAAGGTGTACCCTTTATCAGCACTTTTCTTAGTACTGATAAAAGGTACATTTATCAGTGCTTTTTTAGCGCTGATAAAAGTTTTTAATAATAATTTTTTAAAATTATTATATTTATATTAAAAAATAATGTTTACTTGTATGCATTAAATAAAAAACACATGTTTATAATTAATATATTTTTTTAATAATTCAAAAATATATATATAAAGTTTTTAACAAAGTATTTCTAAGATTATAATTATATATATATTTATTTAAATAATTATAATATTTTAATAAATTTCAATAAATAATAAATATATTTATTAGATTTATTAGATTTATTATATTTATTAGATTTATTTTATTTATTTGATTTACTAGATTTATTGTAGATTTATTAGATTTATATTTATTAGATTTATTATTTAAATTAATTAGATTTATTTTATTTGTTAGATTTATTAGATTTATTAGATTTATTAGATTTATTTGATTTATTTGATATATTTGATTTATTTGATCTATTTGATTTATTTGATTTATTAAATTCATTGTATTTATTATATTTTTTATATTTTTTCTATTTTTTATATTTTTTATATTTACTATATTTACTATATTTATTTTATTTATAATTAATATATATAAATACATTTTAAATATATATATTTATATTATAATTGTTAAATATATATGTGTGTTTCCAATGAATTTGGTTAATGAATATATTGATCATCCAGGCATATATGTTATGTATCATCATGAATGTTCATGTATACATTACACCCTTCTTATTATTCATGTTGTTCATTAATGGGTCGTTTTTTATTATGTGGATTTTACCAGGCATATGATTAATTCATGTTACCCAAATATACTATTTTTTCTCAAAAATACTTATAAAATTACATTAAATATATTTAAATAATAAATATATTTATCATATTTATAATTATTAAATTTTAATTATATATAAATAATTTTTAAATATATTTATTTGTAATTATAATTATAACTATATATATATTTAAATAATTATAAAATTACAATAAATACATATATTATAATTCTATAAATATATATATATATAATTATATACAAATATTTATAAATATATTAATTTATAGTTATAATTATAACTATAAATAAATATATAAATGTAAATAATTATAAAATTATAATAAATATATTTATTATTCTACTTATATAGTTATAAATATATAATTAAATAAATATATATATAAATATTTATAAATAAATACAAATATTTATAATTATAATTTCTAATAAATATAGATATATTTAAATAATTAAAAAATTATAATATATATATTAATTATATATATTTATATACAAATATTTATAAATAAATAAATAAATTTATACATATAATTCTAAATAAATGAAGATATATTTAACTAATTAAAAAATTATAATTAATATATTAATTATATATATTTATAAAATTATAAATATATTTGTTATAATTTTATAATTATTTAGATATATATATATATAATAACAACTATAAATAAATATTTATGTATTATAATTTTTAATTACAAATAAATAAATAAATATTTATTATTTATAAATACAAATAAATATATATTCATTTAAATAATTATTAATTTATAAAATATATATATTTATTATTTTAATATATAATGTTATATATAATTAAATAAATATATAGAAATATTGATAAATAAATAAAAATATTTATATTTGTAGTTATAAATAAATACATATATATTTAAATAATTATAAAATTATAATAAATATATTAATAAAATTATAAATATTAGAAATATAATTTTTTTATAATTTTATAACTATTTAAATAAATAAATATATATTCTTTTATAATTATAAATATAAATAATTATTCATATAAATAATTATAAAATTAGAAGAAATATAGTTATATGTATCTATAATCTTATAAATATATATAATTAATATATTTATTATACATATTTCTAAGATTATAAATATAATAAGTATATTTCTTATAATTTTGTAATTATTTAAATTATAATTTTATAAATATAAATATATTATTTTATTGATACTTATAATTATATATATATATATATTTATCATATATAGTTTAATAAATATATATAATAATATAAATAAATTATTAATATTATACCTTTATCAGCACTAAAAAAGTGCTCATAAAGGTTTTTTTTATTAGTGCTTTCTATTTTAGCGCTGATAAAACATACCTTTATCAGCAATTTTTATTTAGCGCTGATAAAAATTTTACCAGGTTTTATAAATAAACCCCAACTTTCTCCTCCATCCTTGCACCCCTCAAGCTCTCACAGAAGCCAATCCTCGCTACCGTTGCCGCCTCCTCCTCCTCCTCCTCCACTCTCGTCGACTCCTTCGTCGCTGCAAATCCCTGTGTTGTGAACCCACCTTTGCCACGCACCTCTTTTTTGTCATCCACCTCTCCTCCAACGCGCGCTTCTCCTCCATCGGAGGACTCCACCACTGCACACCTCTCCTCCACAGCGAACACACCTCCGTTGTGCACTAAACCACACCTCTGCGGTGAGTTTTCTCCTCTTTCTCATCCGTTCATTCTTGTTCTTTCCCCAGAATTTGCTACTGTATTGCAGTTTCGCTTGAGTTTCATGTTTAGACTATTTTTTGATAATCCTATAGTGTAGAATAGGTTGATCTATGTTTCTAGAGGTGTATTTTTCATGTGTGGGCATCCTAATTTTCCATACGGTACACAGACATGTTGAAAAAGTTCTTTGAGGTAAGTATTCTCCTTAGTTTCTCTTTGTTTGTGTATCATGTGGGAGGGATCTACTCTTTCTTTCATACGGTTTATATTTGTGCCACACTAATCAAATATAAATGATTGATAATTAAATATGAAGGTTAAATGGGGTTTATTCGCATGTTATTACAGTTTCATATTGATGGTGATGTTGTGAATTCTATGGGCTAAATGCCCCTCTAAAAATCATTGTTGGTGGTGGTCCTTGTTTGCGCACTAAATGAATTGCATGTTTTTTTGTTCCCGTTGAACATTTGAATATAGAAATTAGTAATTTACATATAATTTTATAATGAATGAATTCCTTGGGATGATACATCTTCTATGATAACACCTGAATTAACCTACTGAATTGAAGAAGGGATGATTTGTAAAATCTGAAATTGTATTTGTTTGGTTTTTATGGTGTAGCGGTTGTGGGAACCATTGTGTGTCATGGAATTTAGGTTTATGCATCTATCAAAGTAACCTAACCAAGATTTTATTTATAATATTTTCATTAAAAGGTTCTAGACTATTTTGGGACTTGATTTTGTAAACTTCATGAATGAGTTTTGAAGAGGTAAGAATTCTCTTCAGACTTATAATTATTCTCTCATCACTTTGATTCTAGAGGTTAATGATATGATTTTAGTTAAGGATTTTAGAGTGACTGGTCTTTATAATGTCATTTAAAAAGTCTTTTTGAATATTTTAGTAAATAGACTATGGAAAATAATATCATCTATTAGTTTAGTACTGTAGTTCTTTTCTTGTGTTGAGGACTTATATGATATTGTAGTCTCCATGAAATAGTCTTCAAGCATGAAAAATATTTTTATTGTGAATCTTTACTCATTTTTTTATTAATTCAACCAAAAGGAGAGGTTCCAGAACATAGCCTCATTTTTTATATTGGAAGCATATATTGAAATATCCTATAGATGTGGTAATTTTGAAAGATATTATTTTTAAAAGTGGATGGTGTAATGGTAAGTAGTCCAAAAATTATGAATAGAATTTGTGGTTTTTTAAATATTGGTTTTTAATGGTGATATGTTAAGGTCTTCTCCTTATTGTATTGAGAAATTTTTTTTGGAATGTAAGATTCATTCATTGAAAAGTAAGAGTGAAATTAATTATTCATAAAAAGTGAATGGTTTTAGTTGGACATGATACAGGTGTTAGAAAGTCCACATGTTCAATGGGGAGACTTCCTTGAGATTTTGGATGTCCATGAAACTGGATGAACAACTGATACTTACTATAAGAAAGTGGGAAAACATGAACAAGAAACATGTGATCTAGGTGTTTTTGGAATACTCATTGAGAAGAAAAATAATTACACAAGAGTATTTGGAACATGAAATGAGAATTTTATTACGGTGATTTTTTTAGGGGTTCACTTTTATTACCAGATGGTCAACCAAGATTCTTCCTAATTGGAAGTGCTAAGAAGGCCTTAACCAAGAATGTGGTATGGTTGCTTTTCTTAGATGTTCATGAAATATCCTTGTAATATCTTAATGATAGATTGATGGAAACTCCAATATTATCCATAAATGAGATAGATAATGAGTATAACTTATATTGTGATGTATCAGGAGTCACGATTTGAATAGTTCTAATCCATGATGGTCGTTTTTATGGCATCCCACCTTTTTATTACATAACATTTCATTACATTTTACATACAGATGATCTTTAAAGTCTAGTGTCTTGAAAATCAGGAATATAATACATGAAAACAACATAAAACACATTATAATACACTTGTAAGGCTACATAATAGGTTAATCCTAAGTAAAATTTATATATCTCATAACCTGGAGACATACATCAAAGGAAAGGGTGAGCAGAAGGCCCAGTAAGGAAAACAAGGGAATCAATTTACTTGTGAAATCAATAAGAACTTGATAAAAACTTAAAGACATGAGAAATGGAAGTTGAGGAATTTAATAATGAAAATAACTTTAACCATAACATGAATAAGTGTCTAAAACATTTAATTTGGACATTCATGAACATATCATCAAGCTTCATCCCCCTGGTGTCATAAAAATTACCAAGGTTATTCACCAAGGTATCGTGAAACTTGTCATCTCTAGAGATTAAATTCTTTACCCAATGCATTGGAGAACTATCAGGGCCCACCCTTAATATGTATTTAAATTCATGTGATCCACATATATAATAATAAAACATTTCATAAATAACCCAAATAGAATAAAAGAAATGGGTTTCATTTCAAAATCGTGACGTTTTAAAAGTGCTTAAAAATAAGATCATTATGACATTTATAACCCATGGAAAGAGAGTGAGGGTTATTTGTATGTCAATTCCAGAATCAAATATATAATTTTTTGTGTATTTATTAACACCCATATAAATTAAAAAGTTCATATTATTCACATAAATAAAAAAGATAATTTCAAGAGAGAAAAAGAGAGAAATTTTGAGATGAAAATTCTGCAACATAACGGCTACATAACATCCTTTTAGAAAACATTAAAAAGAGAGGGTACAAGGGTAAACCACTCATAAATAATTCATAATACAGTATAAATGAAGAATAACATGGAGATAATAACGTGGTATGGATATTTTAATGTCAGACCACATGAAAAGGAAACTTGAAAGGAAAGAGAAGATGTGATTTCTTTTACAAAAAAATGAGCAACCTAACAGCGTCACGTAAAGATTCATAACATAAATTGATGAGAGAGGAAAGGGTCTCTCATCCATTGTACATGAAATAGACATTAGTGAAGATATATAATAACAATCCCCCATATAATAAAATGGAACTACAATACATAACATAAAGAAATTCATGACTTAAAAGAGGAGGGTGAAAGGTTCCCTTACCTTGAAGAGTATCTTCTAAATCTTGAAGGATGGGACCTTGGGAGGCTTTAGGGCACCTTGGGAGGACTAATTGGGAGGTATAAATACCATATCTTAGTTGAGGAGGATTTTGGAATGAAAATAATGAGTGAATGGCTTGGTTTTTATAGGAAAAGTGAGCGAATAAATTATTAATTTCCAAGGGACACCTCATCGGTGGTAATTGCAAAACCATGGGCTTGACCATGGATTTTTCCAATCGTATTGGCCACTTGGGACACCTCATAACATATATTACTATTCACAAGTCTAAAAGATTATTTACATCATTATTACCTAATTAATGATGTCATTAAACACCCGAAACTAAAAACTGTATTTTTACTATTCAACGAAAAATCAACTGTTTCAGAAAAATCCCAAAAATTCACTCTAACATAATATTGATTCTCTGAATTCAAAAATTAACACCATTTTATGAAATAAAAAAATTCTAAATATCTTTAATTTAATTTTTAAATAAAATCAATATTTATTCCAAAAATTCAACTTTAAAACTATAACTAATTTTGTAACACTTTAAGAAAGTAATCAAGGTCCCGTAAAATTATCGTATAACCATAATATAATAAAGTAAAAATTTATGATTAAATTTTATAAAAATAAATTTCCATTTTAAATTAATAAATTAATTATAAAATTTTAAATAAAATATTAATGACAAACAAAAATACCCAAACTTAAACTATGATCATTTTTTCACTTTTAAGATGTCTAAAATGTATTTATACATTCTTGGGTGAAGTTTCTATTTTTTGATAGATTTAATATTCATTACTATCCATTACTATTCATAATTTACTATTCACTAAAAATTAAGTTAATCTTATTAGACTCTAAATTTCCTACATAACACAACTGTAGAAGACCATTTTTTGAAAATCAATTCACATTATTAATTATTTAAAGAATTCAAAAATATTTTAAAATATCCCCTTTTTCCAAAAATTCATGAATAATATGGAACTTTTATAAATTCATCCTATATTTATCCGGACATTTGAAATTCACAAATTTTACCATAATAAGAAGTAAAACTATTATTTATACAAAAGGATTACAAAAAGTAACTAAGGCTTCATTACATAGCCCCTTTTAACACCTGTATAGGACCTAAGTTTAAGGTGTGCTATGGTGATAGAATCTTGGGGTGGCTTAGAAAACATTGCCCGAGTGGTGATTTATATCAGCTTGAACTTCTCCCTTAGGCGATTTTTTTCATGATTCACATGTTGATGTCCGGCTTGGGCTTGGTCCAGAGAAAATCCCAGTGATGATACCTCCTTCCCAAACTCTGACAAATGGGTTTCATATGGCCCAAGTCTATTGGATGATGTCATCAACTCTTCTTTCTATATTAATTAACCAAGATCATTTGAATTTATAAACAATAATTGCAACGTTAAAAATTTAGTTTCCAATTTTCATATTGACCAATGGCCATATAATAGTCGAAACCCAACAGTATCATTTAATTATACTCACTTCATTAATTAAAGGATATAGTTTTGTTGAGTATAAAATAAAATAACACACGAATTTAGGAAATAAATATTATTAAAAAGTTCAGGCTGTTAAATTCTTCCCCCCTTAAGAAATTTCATCCCCGAAATTTTAACTCGTACCCTAAGAAGAGAAAAGGTGTGGGTACTTCTGCCTCATAGACTCCTCTAGTTACCACGTGTCTTCCTCAAATTTGTGGTTCCTCCACAACACATTAACAAGTTGAGTAGTATTATTATGTAGAATCTTGTCTCTACGATCCAAGATCTCCATCGGCTGCTCCTCATAAGAGAGGTCATGTTCCAATTGTACCACCTCTGGATTTAGTACATATGAAGGGTCAAGTATGTACATCTTCAAGAGGGATGTGTGGAAGACATCATGAACTCAGGCTAGATTTGGAGGAAGTGAAATCCAATAGGCCACTGCTCCTACGCGATCAAGGATTTCATAGGGGCCAATATACCTAGGGTTGAGCTTCCCTTTCTTCCAAAACCTCATGACTCTCTTCCAAGGGGAAATTCAAAGAAAGACTTTGTCACCAACATCAAACTCCAAGTCCCTTCGATAGTTATCGGCATAGCTCTTCTATCGACTCTGAGCAGCCTTAATGTTTTGTTGGATGGAATGGAATTTTTGTGTCATATATTGCACAAGATCAGGCCCAAGAATCTTTATCTCACCAAATTTATCCCAACAAGTAGGAGTTCTACATCTCTTCCCATATAGAGCTTCATAGGGTTCCATTTGAATGCTCGAGTGAAAGTTGTTATTGTAAGAGAACTCAACTAAAGAGAGATGTTGATCCCATCAACCTTTAAATTCCATTGAGTATGTTCTTAGCATATCCTCAAGTGTTTGAATAGTTATTTTAGATTGGACATCATTTTGGGGGTTATAGGTCGTACTGAAATTCAATTCAGTACTTTGAGCAAGTTGAAGACTTCTCTAGAATTTTTATGTGAACCTTAGATCACAATCAGATAAAATAGAAAGTGGAACTCCATGCAGACTTACCACTAAATTTATGTAAATCCTAGCAAGTTGATCAATAGAGAAATCTTCCAAGAATAGAGATAAAATGGGCAGTCTTGGTGAGATATTCCACAATAACCCATATCACATTATTTCCTTTGGAAGTTATCAGGAGACCAGTGACGAAGTCCATAGTGATATTGTTCCACTTCCATGCTGGTATGGGTAGTGGTTGCAGTACCCCTTTAAGAAGTTGTCGCTCCACATTCACTTGATGACATACCAGGCACCTTGAAGTGTACTCAGCAATATCTCTTTTCATATTATCCCACCAATAATGACAATGAAGGTCCCTATACATTTTTTTCTTCCAGGATGTATAGAGAAAGTAGAGCTATGAGATTCATCCATTTGCTCCTTATTTATTTCTAGATTAGATGGAACACAATAGTCTTGTATGAAATTTCAGTACACCTTCTTGATCAATATTGAACTCAGGAAACTTCCCATCCTTCACAGCCTCAAACTTATTCTGTAACAAAGGATCTTCTTTTTGAGCTTTCTTGATCTTTTCTAATAATGATGGTTGAGAAATAATTTGGGTTAGGGTTGATGATGTCTCTTCCCTTATAATTTCTATGTCCATTTTTACTAGGTCATTGATCAAAGGATCTATTTAAATCCTCATCATGGACAGAACAACTGGGTCTTTCCTGCTTAATTCATCAGCAACTTTGTTTGCTCTTCCGAGATGATAATGAATTGAACAATAATAGTCATTGAGAAGTTCCAACCATCTCTTTTGTCTCATATTAAATTCCTTTTTTGTAAAAATATACTTCAAAATTTGATGGTCTGTGTATATATCACATTTCTCCCCATACAGATAGTGCCTCCATATCTTTAGATCAAAAACAACCAAATCCAGCTTCAGATCATGTGTAGGATAGTCCTGCTCATGAGTCTTCAACTGTTGATATGCATAAGCAATTACTTTTTCATTTTTCATGAGGACGCACCCAAGCCCTTTCATAGATGCATCGCTAAAAATAATGAATCCTTCTCTACTTGAGGGAAGAGTTTATATGGGTGTAGTAACCAATCTAGTATTCATCTCTTGGAAACTTTCCTCACACTCCTTTGTCTATATGAACTTGACCCCTTTTCAAGTTAACTTCGTTAATGGATTATAAAGTTGTAAAAAAAATTCAAAATCCTCCTATAATAGCCCGCTAGTCCAAGGAAATGACGAATCTCGGTTATTTTTGTAGGCTGAGGCCACTCCTCTAAAACTTTTGTCTTTGTAGGGTCAACTTTGATTCCTTCATTGGTAACAATGTTCCCCAAGAAAGAAACTTGTTGTAACCAAAATTCAAATTTTCTGAACATCCCAAAAATCCTCTCCTTCCACAGATTTTTCCAAATAACACTTAGATGATCCTCATGTTCCTCTCGACTTTTGGAATATATCATAATATCATTAATAAAAACTACCAAAAAGTTATCAAGGTAGTCCTTAAAGACTCTATTCATCAAATCCATAAAAATAGAAGGTGAATTAGTCAGTCCAAAAGGCATAACAACAAACTTATAATGCCCATATCTTGATCGGAAGGCATTTTTTGGAATATCTTCTTTCTTCACCCTCAATGGATGATAACCATATTGAAGATCAATCTTAGAGAAGAATTGAGCCCCACAAAGTTGTTCAAATAATTCATCAATTCTTGGAAGAGGATATTTGTTCTTTACTGTGATCCCATTCTGTTCTCTATAATCAATGCATAGCCATATCGATCCATCCTTCTTCTTTACAAAGAGAACAGGTTATCCCCAAGGAGACACACTTGGTTGGATAAACCCCTTCTCCAAAAGATCTTGTATTTGTTTCTTCAATTCCTCTAGCTCCACATTTCCCATCCTATATGGGTTCTTTGATATTAGATGAGATCCAGGTATGAGTTCAATAGATAACTCTACCTCTCTTTCTTAGGGAGGTCCAGGAAACTCCTCAGGAAATACGTCAGCATATTCCTAGATGATGGGGACATTTTCTATCCTCAAACTCTCATTTCTGTCTTCTTCTTCACCGATCATCTCCATAAATAAGGATATAAGGGGTTCTTTTAGACAAATATCAATTTGAGATATCTATCCTTTGAATATAACTATAGGTTTTCCATTCAAGACTTCTGATATTTCCTTACTTCTGCATTTTATCTTAGCATTATACTTTGAGAGCTAGTCCATCCCTAGTATAATGTAGAATTCCAGCAAGGGAATGACTATTATATTTGTGATAAGATTGATCTCACCAAATTAAATACTAGAGTTTCTAAACACTTATGATTCTTGGATAATCCCACTAAGAGTCTTGACTTATAACTCTACTTTTATCAAGTCGGGGGTTGATTCTAAATTCTTTGCAAACTTGGAGGTAATAAAGGAATGCATATAACCAGAATCAAACGAAGTACTTGTTAGCTTTGAGAGGACAACAAGAGTACCTGCTACCACATCATTCAAAGCTTCAACTTCAGCTGTCATGATAGAAAAAGCAAGACCTAGCTCCCTTAGCCTTTGCTAAGGCTGGTGGTGGTTCCCCTCTACTACCCTCGGATTTGTACAGTGATTGGGAAAGTGCCCAATTTTTCCACACTTAAAGCATTGGACATCAGGTAGGGTATGCACCATATTCCCCTTGTCTTTATTGTTTGGAAGTTGAGTTTTCACCTCACTAAGACAATTCCTCACAATATGGTCATCTCTTCTACACTTTTAGCATTTCCCGCTCCAGAGCAAGAAGTTCCCAGAATGCTTCTTCCCACATTTATTACACGTGGTACATAGCACTTTCTTGCCTCATCTTCCCTGATTAATGTTCATCCCTAAGCTGGGCTCCATCGTTCTCTTCTTATCGTTTGATTTATGAGACCACTATGTCTCACCAAACACCATCTATACATTCATCGCACTCTAAACGATCTCCTCATATCTATCATAGTCTTGGTTGGCTAGATTCTTCCACAGATGAGGTCTCAGTCCACTGAAGAATCTATCAACCTTACCATTTAGATTCATGAAAAGGCTAGATGTGTAACGTGAAATCCTTGTGAAGTTCATCTGGTAGCTTCCCATATATTCATTCTCCTTCTTCTTCAGCTCAAGAAACTCCTTCTCCATTATTTTTCTCATCGATCAAGGGAAATACTTGTTGAAGAATATCCCTCTGAACTCTTCCCACTCTATAGCTTCAACTTCCACTCTTAGCCTTGTGTTTTTAATTAGTTCCCACCACTGATCAGTTTGTCCCTCTAAGTGATAGATAGCTAGGGTAACCTTATTTTGTTCAGAACATTGGAGCACATAAAAGAACTTCTCGATATAGCTAATCCACTATTCAGCAATCAATGGGTTGGTAGATCCACTGATGGTTGGTGGTCGTTGAAACATAAAGGATTCAATAGAAATTTTCTCCCTTCGTGGTGATATCAGTCTCTCAGCTTGATTGAAGTTATTTCCTATAACTTGAGTTAGTTGGTTCATCATTCACATGAAAGTTTCCATTATGGCTTCCATTAGAGGGTCGTCCGCGCATGGTCTATTGCGGTCACCATTTTCAATGTTCCTTCTATTTCCCACCATTTTCTAAAATAATAAAACCTTAGTGAGAAACTTATTTCATTTACGAATCTTTTAACTATAAAGTATTTTATGTCTTAAAACTTCTTTAAACAATTACATTTCTCTATAAATCCTTCATAATGATTCATAAAAAAGCGTATGATTAACCAAACATATCTCCCAGGAGTTTTGTAATCAAGATTGTAGTAAGGCCCATTGTAGTGTACTAGGATACACCGGGTCAAGCCCAAAACTCCTTTTCAGAGTTTTCACTCCTAGGTACCTCTGTGCCAGAGCTGCCTCTACCTGCTCGTATCCAGACAGGGATGTATTTTCTTGATAAACCACTTACTCAATACTCACCAAAATACCAGGAAGTTTTCCTGTATTTAATCATTTATATATGATTATTCCTAAAGTTTTCATATCCTAATTTCCATAAATAATTAAACTATCCTTTGATGCCAACTATGGCATCCCACCTTTTTATTACATAACTTTTCATTACATTTTACATACATAGGATCTCTAAAGTCTAGTGTCTTGGAAATCAGGAACATAATACATGAAAAAAACATAAAAAATCCTTCTAATACACTTTTAAGGATTCATAATAGGTTCATCCTAAGTACAATTACTTCATATCCTAACATGGAGACATACATCAAAGGAAAGGGTGAGCAGCAGGCCCAGTAAGGAAAACAAGGGAATCGGTTTACTTGTGAAATCAATAAGAACTTGATAAAAACATAAAGACATGAGAAATGGAAGTGGAGGAATTTCATAATGGATATAACTTGAACCATAACATGAATATGTGGCTACAAAATTTAATTTATACAATCATGAACATATCACCAAGTTTCATCCCCATGGTTTCATAGAAATTACCAAGGTTATTCACCAAGGTATCATGAAACTTGCCATATCTAGAGATTAAATTATTTATCCAATGCATTGGAGTGATATCAAGGTGCACCATTAATATGTCTTTAATTTCATGTGATCCCCATATATAATAATCAAACATTTCATAAATAACCCAAATAGAATAAAATAAATGTGTTTCATTTCAAAATTGTGACGTTTTAAAAGTGCTTAAAAATAAGATCATTATGACATTTATAACCCATGGAAAGGGAGTGAGGTTTATATGTATGTGAATTCCAGAATAAAATATATCATTTTTTTAGTTATGAAAACCCATATAAATCAAAAAGGTCTGAGTTTTCACATAAATAAACAAGATAATTTCAAGAGAGAAAGAGATAGAAAATTTGAGATGAAAATTCTGCAGCATAACAGCTACATAACATCCTTTTAGAAAACATTAAAAAGAGAGGGTAGAAGGGTAAACCACTCATAAATAATTAATAATATAGTATAAAGGAATAATAACATGTAGATATGAACATGGTATGGATATTTTAATGTCATACCACATGAAATGGAAACTTGAAAGGAAAGAGAAGATGCGATTTCTTTTACAAAAAATTCAACAGCCTAACGGCATCACTTAAAAATTCATAAAATCAATTGATGAGAGCATAAAGGGACTATCATCCTTTGGAAATGAAATATATAGTACTAAATATATATAATAACAATCCCCCACATAATAAAATGGAACTATAATACATAACATAAAGGAAGTCATGACTTAAAAGAGGAGGGTGAAAGGTTCTCTTACCTTGAAGAGTAACATTGAAAGCTTGAAGGTCGGGGCCTTGGGAGGCTTGAGGGAACCTTGGGATGACTTCTTGGGAGGTAGAAAGACAAGATCTTCGTTGATAAGGATTTTTTAATAAAAATAAGGAGGGAATGGCTTGGTATTTATAGGAAAATTGAGTGAATAGATTATTACTTTCCAAGGGACACCTCATCGGTGATAATTGAAAAACCATGGGCTTGCCCTTGGTATTTTCCCATGGTATTGGCCACTTGGGAAAACTCATGAAATATATTAATATTCACAAGTCGACCAGATTATTTACATCATGATTACATCATCAATGATGTCATTAAACACCCGAAACTCAAAACTGTATTTTTACTATTCACCAAAAAATCCACTGTTTCAGAAAAATCCCAAAAATTCACTCTAACCTAATATCAATGATATGAATTCAAAAATGAACTCCATTTTGTGAAAATAATTTTCTGAATATTTTTAATTTAATTTTTAAATGAAATCATTATTTATTCTAAAAATACAACGTTAAAACTATAACTGATTTTTAACACCTTAAGAAAGTAATCAAGGTCACATAAAATTATCGTATAACAATAAGATAATAAAGTAACAATTTATGATAAAATTTTATGAAAATAAATTTCCATTTTAAATTATTAAATTAATTGTAAAATTATAAATAAAATATTTATGACATACAAAAATACCAAAAACATAATCTATGATCATTTTTTCAGTTTTAAGATGTCTAAAATGTATTTATACATTCATACGGGTATGTTACTATTCATACTTTAATATTCACAAAAAATTAAGTTGATCTTATTAGACTCTAAATTTCCTACAGAACACAACTGTAGAAGACCATTTTTTGAAAATCAATTTACATTATTAATTATTTAAAGAATACAAAAATATTTTAAAATACCCCATTTTTCAAAAATTCATCAATAATATGAAACTTATATAAATTAATCATATATTTATCTAGAAATTTTATTACCATAATAAGAAGTAAAAAAATTTATTTATACAAAGGGATTACAGAAAGTAACTAACGCTTCGTTACATAGCCCCTTATAACACCTACATCGGAACTAAGTGTAAGGTGTGCTATGGTGATAGAATCTTGGGGTGGCTCAGAAAATATTTCCTGAGTGGTGATTTATATCAGCTTGAACTTCTCCCTTAGGGGATTCCGTTCAAGATTCACATGTTGAAGTTCAACTTGGGCTTGGTCCAGAGAAAAGCCCGGTGATGCTACCTCCTTCCCAAGCTCTGACAGATGAGATTCATATGGTCCAAGTCTACTGGATGATGCCATCGAATCTTCTTTATATATTAATTAAACAATATCGTTTGAGTTTATAAACATAATTGTAACGTTAAGAATTTAGTTTCCAATGGTCATATAATAGTCGAAACCCAACAGTCTCGTTTAATTATACTCACATAATTAATTAAAGGATATAGTTTTTGTTGAGTATAAAATAAAATAACACACAAATTTTGGAAATAAATATTATTAAAAAGTTCTGGTCATTACAGTGTGGTTTCTTATGGGTCAAGAAAATTAATAACACATAATTGAAACTTCCAAAATCCATTCTTAGATTTGGAAATAGTGGTGTTTTCCATTAGTTGTTATTGGAATACACTAAAAAAAATTTGAAATATATTTAATCACAAATTGAAATGAACCATTAATATCGAAGAAGGTATGATTACATATAGTCCTTTCACTTTGACTTAATGTATACCCTAAAGAAGGGCACTTAACATTTTTTCTAATGTACCATATTGGAAGGATCAAACATAGGTAGTACATGATTCAAGCATCAAGTGGAATATGGTTACCCACTATGAAGAGATGTGACTTTATGTTCAAAAGTATCATTGTCAAGTGACCCTTATGTTTGTATCTATCACTTATTCACTCCTCAGTAGTATTACAGGAGTAAACTATAGGATTCATACTATTTATTCAAGAGATATCTGATAAACCTTTTATTGCTTTATATTTTATAAAATGTTGGTTGTTTTTTATCCATGTATCCTTTGTAAAGTGCATCTCTTGGTATTTATGTCTTTGGGAAATGCCTAATGGATCTTCTAAAATGATTCAAGTTTTTTGAAATGTTTCTTAAAAAATTATATGTGTTCAACATAATTTTTTTGGGTTTTAAATACCTTGAAAATGATTTAAACACTTGGCATGGACATAGGTTTCATGCCAAGTGTTTGTTAACTTATTTGATTAGCTTTTAGAATGGGATGTGAATGTTTTGAAAGCGTATGTAATGTTCATTTAATTTTAACAAGGGTTGTGTGAAGCTTTAAATGAAAATTTGTAAAATATAAAGGGTTTTCGTTTATTTTAAAAGATTATGATTGTTGGGTCATGAAGTTTCCTTGACAGGTTTAAAAAATGAATTGGGGTTTTGAGAAATAGTGTTTGAAACTAATTGGTTTATTTTAAAAAGGGTGTGTTATTTTAATGAGGAATTTGTGTAAATGGTTGGTTTTTTAATAGTATTTAAATTGTGATTTTATAAATAGTTTTCAGAGGATACTTAAATTCTATATCTTTTTTAATCTTTGGTTAATTTTTATATCATTTTTTTGTGTATTTATTTTGTTAAATACTAATATCACCAAATCAAATAGGATGGATATGAATAAAAAATGGATGGATTCCAATCGTTTGAAAAAAGAGTATGAAAATAGAGTGAAAGATTTCATCAAGTTCACAAAAGATCATGCATATGACTCTTCTAAAATCCCTTTTCCATGTTTATGTTGTTTTTATTTGAGACAGGTTAGACAAGAGGAGTTGGAAGAACACTTGATCTGTCATGGAATAGATCAATGTTATAAATATTATAATAAACATGGTGAAAAAGATAATTTAGCTAGTCAGTGGGATAACACTGCATTTTATGGATCATCTGATATGATTACAAGCGTGGACAATGAAGAAGACTTTATCAAGGACATGATTATAGATATGAATGATGATGCAGATCGTATTGAGGAAATGAAAAGGATAGTTGAAGATAAACTTTGTGATTTCCCAAAACTATTTGAGTAGTTAAAAAAATTTCAAAGATGAAATTGAATGGTGGTTGCACTAAATATAGAGCATTGTCAGCCATACTAAATCGGTATAATTTAAAAGCAGGCAATGAATGGAGTGATGAATTTTTTATGGAATTACTTGCACTCTTGAATAACATGTTTCCAGAAGATAATGAGCTCATGAGATGAACATACGGCATGAAATGAATGCTATTATAGATGGGTATGATCTCTAAAAGAATACAGGCTTACTTGAATGACTGTATAATGTTTAACAAGGACCACAAATCACTTAGATAATGCCCAAAGTGTGGTTCTTCTTGATAAAAGAAAGATGAATCTGGTCATATGAAATTTTTATGGTACTTTCCAAACATTCCATGGTTTTGGCGCCTATATGGAAGTGAGAAGATTGTAGGTCAAGTGACATGGCACACAAAAATAAGAAATAAAGATGGGAAAATACCTCACCTACCAGACTCCCATTAGTTGAAGAAAATTGATCATGAGTATCCATATTTTAGAAACGATCCAAAAAACCTTCGTCTTGCATTATCTTCAGATGTAGTGAATCCTTTTGGTTTTCAAAGTAGCACTCATAGTGCATGGAAGGTTTTGTTGGTAAATTATAACTTACCATCATGGTTATGCATGAAATGAAAAAACATCATGTTGTCTTTGATTATATTAGGACCAAAACAACTAGTTAATGATATTGATGTTTATTTGTCTCCATTGATTGAGGATTTGAAATTATTATGGGATTCAGTTGTAAGGTTGTGTGATGCTTACAGAAATGAAGATTTCACATTTAGATCCATGTTGTATGAGATGATAAATGAATTTTCTGCTTATGGAAATTTTTCATGATATTACATTAAATTAACTCATGGGTGTCCCATGTATAAACAAGGTACACAATCAATTAGGTTGAAACATTCATCAAAAATCATGTTTCTAGTACATCATAGATTTCTACCTTGATGAAATAAGTACCGATCTTAGACAACATCATTTTATGGGTGTTTAGAAGAACATAAAGTTCTATCTCCACTAACAGGTGATCAACTGTTTGAGAAAGTAAAAAATGTAGACACTACTTTTGGTAAACTGTTTTCAAAAAACCTTACAAAAACCAGTTGGAAGAAGAGATCATTTTTTTTAATTACCATACTAGAATTTTCTATACATCAGACACTTTATTATTTTTATTCATGTGGAAAAAAATGTATGTGATAGTGTCTTCATCATGTTGCTAAATGCACTTTGTAAAATAAAGGATATAATTAAGGCTAGGTTGGACATGGTTGACATGGGAATACAAAAAGAGTTAGCTCCAATGAAGGGTGAAAAGGAACTTTTATTTCTATGGCTATTTACACTCTTTCTAGGAAGGAGAGATATCATTTTTACAACTTCTTGAATGACATAATGGTTCCAAAATGGTATTAATCAAATATCAATAACATCATTTCATTGACTGATTTAAAGTTAAAGGGTATGAAATCACATGAATTCCATGTTTTGATGCAAGATCTAATGCCTATAGATTTAGGTTGCATTTTTTCCTAGATTTTCCATCATACATTAACCAAATTAATTTTCTTCTTCAAATCCATATCCAGTAAATTTATAGACCCAGAAAAATTGCTGAGTATGGAAAGAATTTTTTTTTCATATTATGTGAATTAGAAATGTTCTTCCTACCAACATTCTTTGATATGATGGTTCACTTTGTTAGAGAGATTCGACTATGTTGTCATGTACACTATAGATGGATGTACCCCATTGAATGATATATGAATATTTTTAAAGGGTATGTCAAAAATTGAAGTTGGTTGTAGAGTTTTATTGTGGAGTGATATATTGTTGAGGAAGTCGTTGAATTTGGCACCGAGTACCTATCTGGTGTGGAAAGGATTGGACTTCTGAAATCTCATCACATTGGGATGCTTGTGGGTGATGGAATTTATGGAAGAGATGTTTTCACAATTAATATTACAGATCAGGAGTAGGCTCGCCTTTACATTTTTCATAATTTTTTAGAGGTTTCCCCATATGTCGAAACCCACTAATAAATTATTAGTCATTTGAATTCATTAAGGGAAGAAATATTGATATCAAATACAAATAATCAAAAGATTATAGGACGGTTTTGGGAAGATATTTTAAAAGAGTCAGATAAAAATCCAGATTAAATTTTAGAATGACTTCAATGGCTAGCCATAGGACCAAGTTTGTATATATTATCTTAAAAATTTTATGTAATTAATTATTATACATTCTATAAAAATGAGATTGATGAATAAAGTACCACGAAAAATAATGGAGTTACACTCGTGGATGAAATGATGCATGTTTCAGGTACTAATGGAAGAAATATAATTTATGTGAATATTTCATACTTTGGCATCATCAAAAAATATGGGAGCTAGATTATATAACATTCTAAGTGCCAATTTGTCAATGCAAGGGGGTTAATAACAGTAGTGCCATTATAATAGATGAATTTGGAGTTATGAAAGTTGATTTGAGTAAGGAAGGGTACAAAGACGAACCATTTATAATGGAATCATAGGCAGAACAAGTATTTTATATTAAAGATCCCACAATCCAAAAGTGGTCAATTATTCTGTTATCGACCAAAACCATTGAAGGGTTGGATGAAAATTCAACCGAGGATGAACCTTTCATTGGGACATCACAATCATTTCACAGCGGGCTTAATATAGAAAACATTTTATATGTCAGAGGAGACCACAATAAAGGGATTTGGATCATCGATAGAGGGTTCAAATCCCTTCAACCTTTAAAAAATAAAAATAGAGTTCAATAATCAGGATAAATTTTTTCATAATATATATCATGTTATATCATGTTATTATTTATTTATTACAGCATTTATGTACTCTAAATTAAATGTTAAACCACTTTTAAAGATAATGACTTATACATGTGCTGGTGCTCCCAATCCCAACGAACAACCGACCTCTCACCCTATTGCAAATCGCAGTGTAGAGGAGTGACCTTCTGCACATTTTGGTGCTCCCATTCCTGAGAAATAGTAGTTCTCTCAACCTTATGTTGTTCGTAGTGTAGAAGAGTGACCTTCTTCATGTGTCGGTGCTTCCAATCCCGAGGAACAATGCATCACTCAACCTGCTACTGGTCACACTATAGAGGTACAACAACCATCTGTATGTGTCTATGCCACTACTCCATAGGAACATATTGACAATGTTGATTCTGGGGAAATGGTAGGTGATGAAGGAATGACATTGCAGAAAAAAAGGTGTGTCGTAGTTTAACAGTGATGGAAAAAATATTTTTGGTGAAATCCAAAGGCATCAAATACGAGTTCTGATGGAATGTGCGGGGTTAGAATGTTAACCCCAACAAGGCCATGTTCATCAGTTATATTGGAATCTTTACTCAAAAACGTGTGCCAATTGACATAGATTCGTGGCACCATGTTGTGATCGGGATTAAGGCACTGATTTGGGAAGAGATTATGATAATATTATGATATTATTTCTTTATTTTAGAAAAAAATAATATAATAAAACATTGACTTACTCTTCAGGATCCCTTGTATTGTGCGTTTATAGTTGATGACTCCCACAAGAAGCATGTATTAATGTTTTTTGGCAGGATTCACAGAGTATATCTTACAATCCAAAAAAGAAACCATCTTAAAGATGTTTAAGGGAAAATAAACCTATTACCACCGCTTATCTATGCACACCTAATAACCCAAGAAGCCTGGGATGCGTTTACTAGTCATTGTGCGAATGTTTCTTTTCAGGTACATTGTGTCTAGTAATATGTTGTTTGATGATATGTGTATTCATCACTTTTATTGAAAATATTTTATTTATGAAACAACAATAGAGTATTTAAAATAAGGAATGAGCAGTAAAACTAGTGTACCCCTACCATAAAGCAAGGATAGGGTATGCTTCACTTGAAGAAAAATTGGTACGTATTTTAAATATACCTTAATAATTTTATGTGATATGAAACAACACCATCATTATGTTCCTCTATTTATATGAATATTGATGAATCGGAATAAAAAGACACTTCCATCCCATGCCATGCTTTATGGAAGGAGGCACATGTAAATAAATATGAGATACTGATAGATGAGAACACACAAAAAGTGTGAGAATCATGTGTAAGTATTACATAATAATTTTTTTTCTTTAAATCACTATTGCATAACAATGATCACTTCTTTTCCTATATTTTCTATCCGACATAGTAACAAGAATCAACAACACCTATTCTGAATGAACAAAAACTATCAGTGGCCTTGAAGTGGCCAGAATAGTATATATGTGTGAGAGGTGTAGGTTTTGGGGTGACACCCCGAAAATATTTTGAGAAAAAAACAAGAGGAAGATAAAAGTGAATTAATAGAATAGATGATAGAAAAAATATCTACCGTTGAAGGATAATTCTAATGGCATAGGAAGATGATGAAAATTTTAATGAGGGATAGAAAAAGAGAAGAAGAAAATCAAGAACAGCCATCACGTAAAGATCCCACCCACCCCCACCAGCTATCGAGCTAGCCATTACCCTCAAAGAGGTTTCTTAGTAGACGTAATAAATGTTCTAAAAAATGTTCTTATGAAATGTGAATCAGAAATACACTAATATATTTCCTATATTTCTATTATACAGGTTGATAATGAGTGTGATTTATATCTGGCAACACTCACTCATCGCCTTGTGGTGAGGGCTACGGTGTTCAATATTCAAAAGGACACAGTACATAATAAACCACTTCCAACAGGTCATGTGTGAGTGTTGATCAACGTATCCCATGATTCGAGTGCAGATCTACCTATGCCAATTCAAGAGGATGATATTAATATAGTCTAAAAATATGATGGAACATTCATTGTATAGCCATCACATCTTGTAAAAAATAATATCGATAAGGAGGTATTCATTTCCAATTTACTTTTCAAGATAATCCTTTAGTAGTTAGTGAAAAATTCCTGAACTGATGAGTGTTATTATAGATAGAAAAAGATAAGGGGGTGAAATGAGAGACCATCTCAAAACCATCTAAAGGATCGACCAACTGATCAAAATGATCTACCGAAAGAACAATTACCCCACCCATCTATATCCACATTTATTATCATTCAAGGATCATGTGGATACAAAGATAAAAGATAGTGGAAACCACCTTGTTGAATTTAAAGAAAATATATAAGGAGATAAAGATCAAGACTTCATTGGTCTTGAGGGTGAAACTAAAATCCTCGAATATGATTGGATATGCGGCTCAGTTTTAAATGTATACATGAGGTATTTTCTCAAGATTTCATTTTCTAAAAGCTAATATACTGTGTTAATTGTGAATAAATACATTTCATATTTTTGGAAAATGTATATATGAAAAACAATTGAAGGTATATTTTTTCATGAGAAAAATTTCAGACTCTTTGGTCCTCAGGTCACCATAACAGTAGAATATAAAATAAAACCCCACAAAATGGATGAAATAGTGGCAGGTCTGATCAAATCATTTGGAAGAAAAAATTTGGATGAGAGACTCAATTTAATACTAATAATGAAGGGGTAAGACTCTACAATTTAATCATATCAAATTTATTTTCATTTCTTTCATTACTTATTCCTTTTTGTGTTTTTAGGCATCATTGGATGCTCATTGCAGTAAATTTGGATACTCCAAAGATTTATTACCAAGATTAATTGCATGGATATCCAATAAACTGACCACACATGATGGCATTTGTTAATTTTTAATACACTACATCCAGTGTTTTAGAACTAAACATCATGTTATACAAATTATATTATCTTTTAACGAGTATTTTGTTATGATAGGGCGGTGCATCACTATCATCTGAAAAAAGGAATGAGACCAGGGGATAAGGACAAGGAAGAACATAAGTACTATGACTAGATAAGTATCAGTGTATATATAATAAGATTTTACTATCTAAACACATATCGAAACAAATTAAATATTCTCCTCAACATTTCTGTAGTGTCCAAAACAAACCAATGGAAAATATTGTGGTTATTATGTTTGTAAATTTAAGAGATAGATCATATTCCACAAAGAATCCAACATCCCTAAAGAGGTATTTTCGAAGATAATCATTATTTCACTTAAAATATTTATTAATCCCGTGTGTGTTTATATTTTTTCAGTACAACTATGACTATTTAAAAGACTCATATTCACAAGACGATATAGATGTGCTCAGAAATAAAATGGAAGCATAACTTATTAAAGAATGTACACAAATAACATGAAGATGTGACTTCTATATGTAGGGTATGAATTTCTAATGTTAGTATCACCTTCCAACATATGTATGCTCATGTTAACCTTATATAATCATTGATATCTCCATTGTTTACACTAATTTAACATCTATGATCACCCTTTATTACGTTTCATATCCTCAGGTTTTTAAGAATGGTTTTGAAAATGATGTCTAAGAAGGCCGATATAACTCAATGTGTCTCTTTTTATTTAAAATTCACATTAATTTAAGTAAAAACAACAAGTAACAAACTGAAAACCGAGAAAACATATTTGTATTATTTTTATATTATAGTAAAATGATCTATTAGTCATTTTTAACATGTAGGGATCAAATGAACCTAAATACGATGCATGGTGTGACTGATATAACTCAAAGTGTCTCATTTTATTTAAAATTGACATTAATTTAAGTAAAAACAACAAGTGACGTACTAAAAACCATGAAAATGCATTCTGATTGTTTTTATATATTAGGAAAACGACCCATGAGTTATTTTTGACATGTAGGAGTCAACAAAACCTTAATCCAATGCACGGTGTGGCTGTTACAACTCAATGTGTCTTTTTTTATTTAAAATTGACAATAATTTAAGTAAATACAATAAATGACATACTGAAAACCGAGAATACACATTCATATTGTTTTGATATTTTAGTAAAATGATCTATTAGTCATTTTTTACATGTATGTATTATCCTCACCTAAACACAATGCACGGTGTGGCTGGTATAACTCAAAGTGTCTTCTTTTATTTAAAATTGACATTAATTTAAGTAAAAACAACAAGTGATTTACTTAAAACTGAGAAAATTCATTTGTATTGTTTTGATATTTTTGTAAAATGATCCACGAGATATTTGTGACATTTAAGTATCAATTAAACCTCAATATGATGCACGGTGTGTCCGTTACAACTCAAAATGTCTCTTTTTATTTAAAATTGACATTAATTTAAGTAAAAACAACAATTGGCATACTGAAAACCAAGAAAACACATTCCGATTGTTATTATATTTTATGAAAATGATATATTAGTCCTTGGTGATGTGTAGGGATTAGTCGTACCTCAATACGACGTATGGTGTGGTCGGTACAACTCAAAGTGTCTCCTTTTATTTAAAATTGACATTACTTTATGTAAAAACAACAAGTGACATACTTAAAACAGAGAAAATTCATTATGATTGCTTTGATATTTTCAAAAAAAAAGATTTATGCGTAATTTATGACATGTAGGATTCAACCTCACCCCAGTATGATGCATGGTGTGGCCATTACAACTCAAAGTATATCTTTTTATTTAAAATTGACATTAATTTAAGTAAAAACAACAAGTGGCATGCTGAAAACTAAGAAAACATATTCGGGTTGTTTTTATATTTTAGGAAAATGATATATTAGCCATTTTTTATGTGTAGGGATTAGACATGCCTCAATACGACGCACGATGTGGCCGGTACAACTCAAATTGTCTTTTTTTATTTAAAATTGACATTAAATTAAGTAAAAACAACAAGTGACAAATTGAAAACTGAGAAAACACATTCGGGTTATTTTGATACTTTAAAAAAATGATCCATGAGTTATTTGTGACATTTTGGAGTCACCTACACCTCAATCTAACGCATAGTGTGACTAGTATAACTAAAAAGTGTTTGTTGTCATTTTAAAATTGACATTTTAGTTCAAAATGGGTCACTCACTCAAAACCAACCAAATGTGCTCCAATTGCCTGGATAATTTAGCGCAGTGATTCATAAGTCATTTATGACATATATGAATCAGTCTCACATCAAATCGATGCACGATGCGACCGATATGACTCAAAATGCGTATTTTCGGTTTGAAATAACAATTAGTACAAACACAACTGACAAACTGAAAACTGAGCAAACACATTCAGATTGTTTTTTAAATTAGTACAATAATCCATCAAAAATTTGTGACAGGTATAAATCAGCTATACCTCAATACGATGCACGATGTGGCTTGTATAACTCCAAATGTGTCATTATTTAAAATTGACATTAATCTCAGTAAAAGAACAAGTGACATACTCAAAACTGTGAAAACACATTCGGATTGTTTTGATATTTTGGACAAAGATCCATAACTCATTTGTAATGTGTAGGAATCAACCCCACCTCAATAGGATGCACATTGTGACCGGTATAACTCCAAATGTTTCATTCTTATTAAATATTGTCATTTTATTAATGTGTTCTTTCATATTAATGTTTAATTTATTTATTTATAGTATTACTAACATAATATTTGTTTACTTATATCGATGGAATATTTTCCTCGGGTTGAGATGATTTGTTTGGCAACTGATACCAAGAGCAGTGATTTTTGAGAGGGGATCACGAGTGTCAAAAGATGAAATATCCATGCTTAAGAATGTATGTTGGACAATTGTAAATGAAATTAAATAAAAAATTTTGTTTGAAGTGTAAATAATAGTGTTTATTTTTGTATATACCATGGGTGGATAGTTTTGTATTCATGGTGTTAATTAAATATATATATATAGTAGGTTTACTTCTGGTGTGTTGTTTAAATTGATGTTTTCTTTTGGGTGTGTTGTGCTTAAATTGCAGGTTGGGTGTGTTGTGTTTAAATAGTAGGTTGGGTGTGCTGTTATATGTGTTTAAGTTGCAGATTGGGTGTGCTGTTATATAAACATCACATTGCAGGCGGGTCGCTCTTTATCAACGTTCTAAAAGAAACCTTTTATTAGGGCTAAAAAAGTTCTCACAAAGGGATCTTTTATCAGTGCTAAAAATAATGTTGATAAAGGGGGCCTTTATTATCACTTTTTTTAGCACGGATAAAGGACCCCCTCTATCAGCGCTGTGATTAATGATGCTTTTTTAGCGTTGTTAAAGGATATTTTGCATGCTGTTAAAGTCCATATTTTTAGTAGTGAGATTACACGCCAATCATTCATGCGGTCTGCCTGGAATGACCGATTAAACAGTTTTAAATTTAAAAAAATGATTGGTTTATAATAATATATACTCAGAATCACATAACTTCGTCATGTTGAACAAAGTTTTAATTGAAACATTTTATTTCATTTCAATTATTAGTTTTTCATTTGCAGTTTTATTTGATGATGAGCATGGAGCTTGGAAGTTGATTAGGCAAAGAGATTTATGGGCTTGTGATTTTACATATTTTGAAAATATTTATAGTGTTTTTTAAATATGATGTTTTTTGTAACTATGGTGTGAGTTTAAAAAAATACCAAAAAATAGTGGTCGACATATGGTGGTCGCTATATGCTAGTCCAAGAGACCCTATTGCAATCGTCATTTGGTAGTCGCTAAAGGTTACCCCGACATGGTCTATAGCGGCCACCAATTGGCGGACGCTATAGGCAAGAGTGATGGCTATTGGTGGTCGATATATGCATTTTTTATACTAGCAATTTCTTTCTTTTTCTTTTTACGTCTCTTACTGAGTTTTTTGTGTTCATCGCACATTTTAAAATGTTTTTCATAGGTTTAAAGGACGGGTAAAGGATAATAAGAATTTACGTTGAAAATAAAGAAGATTTGTCATGAAAAAAATCACGTTTAACTTTAAAAAGTTTTATACTGTGGGAAAAATGGATATTGGGTATAAGTGTTGAATTTGTAATATATGAAATTGTTATGAAAATTTTATGATCTAATTTTCTAAAACTACAAACCTAAAAGATCTTTGAGAATGAAAGAAATGAATTCTAGTCTAAAAATACTAGATTATGTAGAGTTTAAGGATGAGTCATTACACAAAGATAAGCTTATGACCTACACATTTTTATCATTTATCTTGTTGTTTTATTTTACATTAGTAATTTTCAACTACATTACGAATTGGATTTCAAAATAATTCACGTTTTAAGCGTTGATAAGATGTTATTTATTGATTTGATGGTAGACTAGACATAACTAATACTCGTACTAAATTAGAAATAATCACATAATCATTATAAATAAATTTTGATCATTGGATTAAATAAGTTTTAATCCATGTTTTATCTTCAAATTATATCGGTCTTATAGTTTTTATTTTATAGGCTTTCAAAGGCACATACTGGAAACATTTTTATGTTTCAAGTAGGTGGTTTTGTAAGCGTATAAATTTTTTTTCATGAACATTTTTTACGAAATTATTTTTATTTTCAACTATTTGTTATATGTTTAATCCATGTTTTAAGATTCATTTATATCGGTCTAATAGTTTATATTTTATAGGCTTTCAAAGTCACGTGTTTGAAACACTTTTAAGTTTGATGTAGGTGTCTTTGAAAACTTATAAATTATTTTCGGTCAACATTTTTTACCAAATTATTTTTATTTTCAACTATTTGTTATATGTTTAATCCATGTATTATGTTTCATTTATATTGGTCTTATAGTTTATATTTTATAGACTTTCAAAGTCAAGTACTTGAAACATTTTTAAGTTTCAAGTAGGTGGTTTTGAAAGCTTATAAATCATTTTTTATCATCATTTTTTTTACGAAATTCTTTTTGTTTTCAACTATTTTTTATATGTTTAATACATGTTCTAAGTTTCATTTATATTGCTTTTATAGTTTATATTTTATAGTCTTTCAAAGTCACGTACTTGAAACAGAATCTCACATCGGAAATACAGAATGTTCTGCACAGGAAAAGAAGAACCAGAATCCCACATTGGAAATGCAGAATGATTTCCAGGGTAATCTCTCTTATAAAAGGAAGCTCTAGCTGAGAACTTCTGTCAGAATCCTGACTGCTGTAATGGCCGTACTGCTGGATTTTAAATAGTGGATATATTTTGCTGAAAATTTTATTTTTGTTTATATATATATATATATATATAAACAAAACAAATCAAAATAAAAAAACATGTTTTTTTTAAAACATATATATTTTTATAAGGGAAAGGCGGAATCGCGGATGATGACTTTGTGAGGTATTTTTTAAAAAACTTTTAACCTAGTATGTTTTTAAAAAAAAATAAAAAAAAAATTATTTTAAAAAAAAAAAACTCCGCCTGGGGAGTCTCCTATCATTTTATTTCATTATAAACTAGGCAGCAAACATTTACTTGACAGGCTGAGGACCAAAACAATGTGGATAGGGAGTTTGGGGCGGAGGATTGGCGGAGGATTATCATAGCTAGGAGGCCTCTCTATCGCCCCCCACTCCACTCCCCCGTCCTCACCAATCACTCCACCCGTCCATCCTTTGCCGATCATGGATTCTGTTTCCTCCTCCCCTCAAAACCCACCGCCAGCCGCTCACCTGGTCTTCGTGCCTGCGCCCCTCACCGGCCACATCATCTCCACACTTGAGCTCGCCAAGCTTCTCCTCCGTCGCCACCCCCACCTCACCGTCACCATCTTCCTCATTAACCTCCCCCAAGACCCCATCGCCGCCGCACACGCCCACGCCGTCTCCTCCTCCGCCTCCCTCGACCAACGCCGCATCCGCTTCATCCACCTCCCCCCCATCCGACCCGAAGGTGCAGACGCCGCCATAACTTCCTCCTTAACCGCGTTCCTCGTGGAGTTACTCGAACGGAACAAGCCGAGTATCCGGGACGGCGTCGCCGATATAGTTTCCCGGTCAGAGTCTCCAGGCATGCCCCGACTCGCCGGCTTCGTCGTCGACATGTTCACCGTCTCCGTGGTTGACATCGCCGACGAATTCGGCGCCCCCACCTACGTGTTTTTCACCTCCGGCGCTGCCGTCCTCGGTCTCGTCCTGCACCTGCAAGCCCTCCGGGACGAGTGCAGCCAGCCCCTGGCCGACTTCATTCACCCCGACACGGAGATGGCGCTGCCTACGTTCGCCCACCCGGTTCCACTTGGCAAGGTGGTTCCGGCCTCGTTAATGGAGGAAGAAGAATCCATCCACGTCATAAACCTCTTCAGAAGATTCAGGAACACCAAGGGTATATTGCTCAACACCTTCGAAGAGCTTGAAACTCATGCAGTGAAATCCCTTTCCAATGGCCGTACTGGGATCCCGCCTATCTATCCAGTAGGTCCCATCCTCAATCTAGCGGCCGAAGCTCGCGCCAGCAAGGAAGAAGAGGCCCTGCGTTGGCTGGACCGGCAGCCGCCTTCGTCGGTGGTGTTTCTTAGCTTCGGGAGCATGGGATGGTTCGATGGGGAGCAGATGAGGGAGATCGCTTGTGGGTTGGAGCGAAGTGGTCACCGTTTTTTGTGGTCCGTACGCTGGCCTCCGGCTACCGGCGGCATCCATCCCGTAGAGTGGTCGAATCCCGAGGAAGTGGTGCCCGAGGGATTCCTAAAACGGACGGCGGAGGTGGGGAGGGTAATTGGGTGGGCGCCGCAGGTGGCGGTGTTGTCTCACCCGGCGGTGGGGGGCTTCGTGTCACACTGCGGGTGGAACTCTGTGCTGGAAAGCCTGTGGCTGGGAGTGCCTGTGGCCACGTGGCCCATGTATGCGGAACAGCAGGCGAACGCCTTTTTACTGGGAAGGGAGCTGGGGGTGGCCACGGAGATGACGGCGGAGTACAGAAAAGATCCGAAGCAGGCGGCGGGTAACATGGTGGTGAGTGGGGAAGAGGTGGAGCGAGGGATGATGCGCCTAATGGAACAGAACGGTGAGGTGAGGAGGAAGGTGAAGGCGATCCGGGAGCTGAGTTGGAAAGCGGTCGGGGAAGGTGGATCCTCATACACGTGGCTAGGGCGTTTCATTGATGATGTGATCCCGGTCACCCTGACTTAATTAATTTTGATTTCTTCTTATGGACACTATGAAATTTTTATTTATACGATGACAATTAATAATAGATTGGCATTTATGTGTGCATGTGTAGTCAAATTAAAACAATGTATGCATAGTGTATGCATACAAGTGTACATCGCTATAACAAATCGGTGAAAAATTAGCGTATGCTTTTATGAGCGCTAAACCGAAAATGCTGATAAAAAAGTCATCTTTATCAACGCCAGCTAAAAACGCAACACTAAAATAGAAAAATGAGTACATATAGTCCGTCATTTATTTAAAGAACATGTTTTGCACCAATCACTACCATAAAACAAGTTTTCGCAGCGTCACTCTTTAACAATGTTAATAAAAGCATAGATATAGGCTCTCTATCATCGCCTTTTTTACTAGCATAAAGTGTATATTTCAAAAAAAATATTACATTAAAAATAATATATTAATATACAAATATATAAATAATTTTATATTGATATAAATATAATATATATATTTTAAATGTCTTTTAGATAAATATAAATAGACATTCACACTTAATATATAAGATATTTAGTGAAAATGGCTTATAAAATAATTTTAAAAACTATTATTAATTATTAATTTACACTTAATAACGCCTCGATTATCAATGCTTTTTAGCACTGATAAAACCCTGTTTTATAATAGCGAATCATTCAAGAACATTTATGTGAATAAAAACATGCACATGTTATTTAATTTAAATTAGCTCAAAGACCATATTATACATTCTTAAGAACCATTAGTGAGCATACATAAGTGAAGCAATCACTACTACCAATTTCACTATATGCGACCTCAAAAAACGATCGTTAATGGGCTTTAGTGACTTTTTAATGTTTTGTGGGGAAACCACTTGACTGGTTTATGTTTTTTTGGTGAAACCACATGGATTGGGAGGCAATCTATCTTTGAGGATCATCGTACTGTTTGAGATCATGTAGAGGGTTGGCAAGGTTGCTTACCACCTCGCCCTACCCCCACAGCTGGAGCGGGTGCACGATGTCTTCCATGTGTCGCAGCTAAGGGGATATGTGCATGACCACATGCACGTCATCGACTGGGGCAAACAGGACATCGAGGATAAAGCCACCTTTGCAGAGCACTAGGTGGAAATCGAGGATCGACAGGAGAGGACCCTGTGTAGATGGACCAACCCCTTTGTTTTCATGTTGTGGCAGCACGGAAACGTAGAGGAGAGTTCCTCAGAGTGGGAGATCCAAATAATGGCTCAGTATCCCAAGTTTTTTTTTTTAATTTTGATTTTTGGGGATGAAAATCTTGAAGGGGGAAATAATGTAGAGACCATTTTTTTCCTTCTAAACATTGAAATGTTTCTATTTTGGTTTCTAGAGCTAAGCGCTAAGACGACGTGCGATTTAGTGGCCCGGTGTGTCCAGAATTAATTTTATAAAAATATTAAATATATTTTATATTGCGGACAAACAACTTCTAAAAGAAAACAAGACAAATCTTAAACAAAAGCTCGAATCAGAAATTCAAGACAACGGTTGAGTCCGGAACATGGTGTTTACCGTATGCTCGAGATAAAATGGGTTGGCGTGAGGCGTTCAGACTCCTCGCTCATTAGAGGTACGTTTAGTGGATTAATTAATTATTAAATTCACTCATTCATTCATTTTAACCTAAATGAAAAACCCATAAGAATACAGCCATGACGAATCCTCCAGCGTTAACCGTATAAACCCCAAAAGATTTCCAAAGCTTCCCTTCCTCCTTTGTTAGAGAATCACAAGGGGCGATGATGAAACTCTGGATAGGAGCAGATCGAGATTCAACGAACGCAACGACGTCCTTAAATCATTGGAGAGCACTTTCTTTGACGATGAATGATCCAATCTCTAGGTTGGACTCATCAATTTGTGGTTTACATCATCTTTGATTAAATTGATTGAGCAGATCGATCTCTTCTATCAATGTGCGCCAATTGTGGCCTAAGTATGCACCTACATACCAGTTTAAATTGAGTTATTTCATTGGTTTCTAACCTCAGTATCACCATTCTTCAACGTTGGCCAAGAACGCCTGGCCAATGATGATTAAACCTTTATTGTGGTTCTTTTCTCCCACTTTTTCCCCACATTTTGACATTTTCAGGCAGTACAAACCCCTATCGAACCCCCGAAATCATGACGGATCGATGAATGAGGCTTGGATTGATGTAATAAGGTTAGATCGGGGATTGTTATAAGGCACAGATGAGCATTTTGATAATTGGGGATCTAGAAATCAAAGACGGGAGGAGCCCGAGCTAGTGCGGTGTGATACGACACGAACGAGGCTTCAGGATGTTGAGTTTCCGGCCACCGGAGGACTATAATCCACTAGAAGATGATAAATCCACAAATTTTGATCAGAGATAGGTCTGAAATTGAAGGCGAATGCCAGATTGAAGGCGTGGATTGTGGATATGAAGAACTATGAAAAACCTGACTACATGCTGTGAACAAGGATGATCACATGCCGTGTAGCCCCTTTAAGTGCGGTGACTAGGGTTTCATAAAATCTTAAGGATGGAATGACGTGTAGCCCTCCTACACGCCATGTACCTCATCCCTGGGTGGATGAGCTGTGTGATGGATCACATGGTCAGGAATCCGTATAGGAGTACACAACTAAGCACACACCCATGTATGTACACGAACACAGCCAGAGGACACGGGTGACACCCCATGTGAAGCAACATGCCATGTACTAAAGCACAGATACACATCCGAAGGACATGGCCGAGTCTCAGTTAGCTTGGACATTCCATGTATTCCACCCACATGGCGTGTACTACGACACGAGTTAGGAGCCTTGTACTGTATAGGGACACGACCTGGCAGTGGAGCGGGTCCACACGCCGTGTGAGTCCCCTCATAGGTAGAGAATCCCTTGGTTTATTTTTTAATAAATTTCAAGCTTCTGTATATCTTTCATTTGAACTTGTATTTTGGCCTGCGAGTAACCTTCTTGAGTGTTTTTCTACGTAGAACATGATGGTGCCATTGGTTGTGGCTTTTGAGATATGGTGTGGATTGTTAAGGGCATGATACATGGCTAGGCTACACTCGATGATGGAAATGATCACACAGGATCACCAGAGACTATCGAGTAGTACCCTCCAATAGAGCTGGACAGTGGAGTCCTCAATGACTACAAAGTAGTGCCCTCCAGTATATCTGGTAAGTGGAGTACTCAATGAAAACCGAGTAGTACCCTCTAGTAGAGATGGGAAGTGGAGTCCTCAACGACTACAGAGTGGGACCCTCTAGTAGAGCTGGTTAGTGGAGTCCTCGATGAGTACTGAGTGGAACCCACTAGTAGAGCTGGCTAGTGGAGTCCTCAATGAATACCGAGTGGCACCCTCCAGTAGAGATAGGTAGTGGAGTCCTCAGTAACTAGTATTTTGTACCCTCCAGTAGAGATTGGAAATGGGTCCTCAAAGGCTATCATAGTGGACCCCTCTAATTGTACTGGGACATGAGTCCTCTACATAGAGATTGTAGCCCCTCTAATGTGCAGTAGAGTGATGAGGCATAGTTTGAATTGGATAGTTACTTTTGGGTAGACGTGTGAGATGTTGATCATCATTGATGGACTTTTGGAACTATTAGCTACTCTTCTTATTGGGCCGAGCTGTGAGATGGAGATCCCATTACTCTCTCATTTGTGCTTCTTTGAATAAGCATAAATATATATTCTTCTGCATCCATACCTTTGGATTTGGTTACTTCCTTTCCATGAGATGCGAAGACGTGCGAGATATGCCACATGCTTTCTATTTTTAGCTTTTCATGGTTAGATGAGTCTACTCTCCAACTATGGGTGGATAAGACTCTATGTGTAGCTCATATACTCACCATGTCGAGCCACCTGTTCTTGGAAGAGGTTACTCTCTCTTGGTTGGGTTGAAATGTTCTCTTTGACTATATCTTGCATCTATTATCTTTTTATTTAGGTTGTTTCTCTTACTGCGCCCCTTCATCTTTCTAGATGTCCTACTGGGTATGTATATACTCACCCCTACATGGGCTTTTCCCGCGCATGTCATGTCTTATGCAAACGATGGATAGGTCATCAGTGACTTCATAGGATCTTAGGGATACTTGGTACTTTGGACCATGTACGGTGGTCGCATATCAATATTTTGGAGTTGGAATCTCTTAGTAGATTACTTTTACAATTTTTTTAGGTTGGGACAAATTTTTGGTTGGGCATGTATTTTTCCCCTTTACTTTTTAGTTTACACTATCATACTCTTGTACACCCTATAGATTATGCATGTTTAGTTTACTTTCTAGCTGTATTACATATTTTACTCTTTCAATCAACACTTCTGCATCAAGATGGATGTGTGTGTGTACATGTACTTAGTAAAAGGCCTCCCCATGTTATATATTCCTTCGACATTGGTCTCTACCCCGAGTCTATTGAGGTGGTCTTGGGGTAGTTGTGGCTTGAGGCCTATCTTGGATTGGGTGGTGACATATTAGTATAAGAGAAAGTTCATTCATTGGGATTTTATTTAGACTAGTCCCCTTTCGCGGATTTGGTTGGGATTTAGGAAAAAAATGTCAAAGTGACTCAAGTGTGGCTCTCAGGCCAGGGAATCCAGTGATGATGTGGGCAGCCGATGTATCCATTCAACAAGACCTTGACTACTTTCTTGTTGATTAAGAATACCGAGACATTGGTTGAAGTGATTAATGGTACATGCATAAGATATGATCGAGCATTTGACTGTCCTTCTAGATTTAGCTCCCCATTTTTGTTATATATATATATATATTTTCATTTTATCATTTTACATATTAATAAATCTGGGGATGCCTCTGTGATGACAACCAACCAGGATAACAGTTATGAATCATGAGGATGATCCAGAGAGAGATGAAGCCTTAGTTTAGGGTCCATCCCATGAGAGTCTTCCTCCAGGTGGTTAGGGAGTATAACCTACACCTGTTGAGTAGCTAATTGTCCCAGTAGAGCAAGCTAAGGATGCCCGAAGGCTTAGCACACTCCATGAGTTCCAGCACTAGAGGCTGCTGAGGTTCTACATAGAGCTAGATCCTCAGGAATCATAGGATTGGCTAGAGTCAGTGGACCATATATTAAGGATTATTTAAACCCAAAAGGATCATTTGGTTTCATTGGCATCTAGACTTTTCCATGGAGCATCTGGCCATTGTTGGTGCCTTGTTACGTAGATGCATGATGACCTGACACTCTCATCATCCAACTTCTAGCAGTTGTTCTATGAGGAGTACTACCCCTCCTACTTGTACTCAGTCCAAATTCAGGAGCTTATGGAGCTTCAATAGGTATGGATGATAGTGGATGAGTATGGAAAGAGGTTCACAAACCTTACATGATACTCCCTTGACATGATCCTCAATGGATACTTCCGATCATAGATGTTTGAGTAGGGAATCCATAGAGAGATTCAAGCCAGCGTGGTTCCATTGTGCATACCCACCTATGATGAGGTGCTGGAGAAGGAACTAGTGAAAGATAGATTTTTTTCAGAGGGATTCTAGACAACTGGATCTAGTAGAGGGTGTCATAGAGCTGCATCATCTGTAGCAGCTAGTAGGCACCATTTAGTGATATATCAACATTGGAAATACATTCATAATTAAGATCTGGTGAGAAGTCATGTGGTGTAGTAAAAATTCAAAAAACTGGGAATCCCAGAGAGGGATGATGCTATGATTGTGATGGATGAGGTCATATAGAGCATGATTTCCCAATCGGACATGCTGAGGAGTGCATACATGTTGATGATATACAACCACAGTAGAGAAATCACCATGATTAGGGATCTCCCATGTGAGGATAGGGTGGTCCCTAGGGAGGAAGAGATGGGATAGGATGAGGAGGAGCTACGAGTGGTCAATGATGCTATGAGATCCCCCCCCCACTGGGTGGCTCACATTAGGCTCATGGAGCTGGAAATTGGGGAAACAAACATATTTATGATTTGGAGGATTATGACATCACAACTTATGAGATGATCATAGGTATGATATGTGTTTATTATAATCTTTGTTTTGTATTAATAGGAACATATTCTAGTAATTACATTATCTCTATACTCCTGGTTTGAGTGTTGGGGATCCCAGTTGAGGCACTATCCCAAAATATTAGTTTTGAGGTTCTTGTAGGGAACACTTCTTAGGCATCTTTTATCTGTTAGCAGTGAGTGCTATCACTTGGTGAAGAGAGGTTCATGTGGGACCTTTTTTTCATCATGATGGAACCCTATGATGTTATCTTGGGTATGGATTGGTTGTCTATGTTTTGATCCCAGATTGACTATCACCACAGACATGTCAGAGGCCTACACACTGACGGGATGAGATTCTTTTTTTTGGTGACTGAGATCTCATAGAGAGACAAGTGGGTTCTATGAGAAGGAGGATGAAAACCACCACCCATCAGTTGGTGATTATATCCATTGTTGTATCAAGCTCTTTAGGCATCAAGATTCCTTTAGTTGTGGAGGATCATATGGAAATATTCCTCAATAACATTCTTGGACTACCTCTGAGGTGAGAGATGAGGTTTTTCATTGAATTACATCCTTAGAGAGCTCTGATATCTTCTACGACATATCTGATGGCTCCTACCAAGATCCTGGAGCTACGGTTGTATTTGAAGGACCTTTGAGAGAAAGGTTTCATTAGGCCCAGTGTGTCCCCTAGGTCATCCCCAGTGTTTTTCTTGAAAGAGGAGGATGAGAGTTTGTGTCTTTTCTTGGATTATCATCACCTAAACCAGGATCTAATAATGAAAAAGTACCCCTTTCAAGGATTTAAGACCTTTTGACCAGTTTCATGGAGAAAGATGGTTCTCGATGATCAATCACATATCTGGATACCACCAGTTGAGGGTTTTCGAGGCCGATATTCCAATGTTGGCATTCCTATGTTTCTATAGACACTATGACTTCCTAGTGATGTGCTTTAGTGTGATGAATGACCCTATTGTGATTATGGATTTGATGGACTAGGTATTACATCTGTACATGGACCAGTTTTTGGTCATCTTCATTAATGACATAATCATATACACTACATTAGAGGAGGAACATGCCAAGCACTTGAGGATGGTTCTATATTTTCTTTGGGAGAAATAGATTTATGGAAAACTCTCAAAGTGTCAGTTCTGGATTCATGAGGTACACTTTTTAAGACAATTCATTTCTGAGCATGGTTTAGTTGTGGACCCAATGAAGACTAATGCAGTGATTTATTGGGATCCATCCATGAGCATATCAGAGGTGAATAGGTTTCATGGTTTGAAAAGGTACTACATGAGGTTTGTGGAAGAATTATCCAGAATTGCATCCTTTTTGACCACCTAACATAGAATGGGAACCCATTTACCTAGTCTGAGTCATACTAGAGGGCCTTTGAAGAGTTGAGGCTGAGGCTAATAAGTTCTCCAATGATGAGAATATAGGAGGAAGGCATTGAGTTTGTAGTGATTTGTGATTCCTCTAGAGCTGGTCTTGGTAGTGTGTTGATGCACTGATGGGCGGTTATCACATACATGTCAAATAAATTGAGACCCCATGAGAATAACTATACAACTCATGAACTATAGATGATAACAGTAGCCTTTTCCCTAAGGATGTGGAGGCACTATCATCTGGGAGAACACTTTGTGGTTTACTCATAACATCAGAGTTTGAGGCATGTCTTCACATAGAGATACTTGAACCTGAGATAGCGATGTTGGTTGGAGTTCCTACAGGAACATGACTTCGAGATAGTATATACTATTGGGAAGGGAAATTTTGTAGTAAATTCCCTTAGTAGGAAGTCCCAAGCTCGTTAGGTGTAGGAGGTTTCAGAGTAGTTGGCCTCCCTGTAGCTAACCCTGGTGGAGTAGGCGGGTAAAACATTTCTAAATTTAATGGCATTTTATCATTCACTTATTGAGTGTGAGAGAGATTCCAAGCTGGGAAACATTGAATGAGAGGTATTTCATGACTAGATATCCATAGGGGATTCAAATGATGGATATTTTGAAGGAAATAATCACATCATCCTATTCCATGGGCGAACATTGGCCCCAGTCACGATGTAGGAGGAGGTGATATGAGAATTCAACACTTATCCCTTGGATGTACATAATAGAATGGGAATGATGTAAAGATACCATCATTTGTAGTTTTGGTGCTCTGAAATGAGACGAATTATAGTTGAGTTCACCTCTTGGTGCCTCACCTGTCAGTAGGTGAAGGCTAAGCACCAAGTTCTAAAAGGTTTGTTGCATCCCCTTGTTATCTCGGAGTGGAATTTGGATGAAATATCCATGGACAGTGTGATAGGGCATCCATACATAGTGAAGGTCCATGAATCTATATTGGTGATAGTTAAATGAATCATGAAGTTTTCACACTTTCTTTTTTATCAAGGAGCATAGTTTGGTGAATATTTTGGGGTAGTTGTATGTATGGGAGATCATTCTACTTCATGGGGTGCCCTCAACAATTGTCTTTGATCATGACATGTGGTTTATTTCGTAATTGTGGAGAGGAATTTAGGAGAAATTTGGGACCCAAATGAGGATGAGTACAACCTTTCACCTCTATAACGATGGGTAGACATAGCGCACTATCTAGGTGTTGGAGAATATGATGAGGGATTGTGTGTTAGAATTCAATCAGAGTTGAGAGAATCATTTTACATTGGTAGAGTTTGCGTACAACAATAAATACCACTCTACTATTGGTATGACACATTTTTAGTCCCTGTATGGGAGAACCTTATGGTCACCCTTGTGCTGGACAAAGATCGATGAGATATATCATGTGGGCCCATAGATGGTGCAAGTGATGAAAGAGAAGGACTAGATCATCCATGAGAAGATGAGAATTTCCCAAAGCAGGTCTAAATATTACGTAGATCACCGTTGTAGGCCTTGGGTGTTTGAGTAGGGAGACCACGTTTTCCTGAGAGTCTCCCCACGATGAGGATCGCATATGTTTGGTCAGGGAAACAAGCTATACCCTAGGTTCATTGGGTCATTTGAGAACGTTCATATGTTTGGTGAGGTTACATACTGACTCAACCTACCCCACAGCTATATCAAGTGCACAACATCTTCCATGTGTCATAGCTAAGGAGATACGTGCATGAACCAATACAGGTCATCAATTGGGGAGAACTGAACATAGAGGATAGATCCACCTTTGTGGGGCACTCGGTGGTGATCAAGGATAAATATGAGAGGACCTTTCATGGATGGACCATCCCCTAGGTTCATGTGTTGTGGAAACACAAAAACATATAAAAGAGTACCTGGGAGAAAGAGAGCCAGATGTGGGATCAGTATCATAAGTTTGTTTTTTTGATGTTTGGGCATGAAAATATCAAAGGAGAGAATGATTTAGAGAACTATTTTTACCTTTTAAGACTTTGAAATATTATATATATATTTCTAGATATAGGTGCTAATATGGTGTTCAATTTTGAGGCTCTGTGTGCCCAGAATTAATTTTATAAAAAGATTAAATATATTTTATATTGCGCACATTTATATTCTTAAAGGAAATGGGATAACTCTTAAAATGAAACTCAAATTAGAAATATGAGGCCATGGTTGAGTCTAAACATGGTGTTTACCCCAGGCACGATATAAAATTGGTCGGTGTAGGGAATTTGGACTCCACACTCATTGGTAGTATGTCTAGTGTATTAATTAGTATTTAAATTAATCAATTAATTAATTTTCACCTAAATAAAAAAAACATATAAGAATAATTCCTTGGATAATTCTCCAGGATTATCCGCATAAACCCTAAGAAAATTCCCTAGATTCACTTCCTCCTTCGTTGGTGAATCATATTAGACGATGATGAAACTTCAGATTGAAGAAGACTGAGACACAATGAATGCAACAACACCCCTCAGTCATTGGTGAGAACATTATTTAACGAAGAATGATCCAATATTCATTTAGGAATCTTAAATTTGTGGTTTACACTGACTTTTATTACATTGATTGATAAGATGGATCCATTCTATCGATTTTCACTAATTATGGTCTAAGAATGCGCCTACGTACCTATTTAAATTGAGTTATTTCAATGGTTTCTAACCCTAGTATCAGTGGTGTTAATATTTTGCCAAGATATCTTGGAAAAATATGGTTAAACCATTTTTTTAGTGCCTTTATCCCAATTTTTCATTACATTCATCACTGGCAGGACCCCACGGTCCTGGTTCAATATTGTTGAGCGGTACCGAGTCCGATTGGACCACCAGAATCATGAAATATTGATGAATAATGTTTGGATTAATGAAATATGGTTATATATGAGATATTTTAAAGAAAAAGATTATTTTTTCGACAATTATAGATCAAAAAATCAAATAAAAAGGATCCTGGGTGTGCTTGGTGTGATGAGACGTGAACAGGGCTTCAAGATGTTGATTTTACGGCCCCTAGAGGGCTGGAATCCACTAGCTGATAATTAATACAAAAATTTTGGCCATATATTGGGCCAAAATCGAAGGAGAAGTCTATATTCAAGGTGCATATCACAGATCCTAATAATTATAAAAAACCCAACTACATGCCTTATACAATGATGAACACATGGCAAGTGAACCCTTAAGTGTAGTAGACATGGATTTGGGAAATCTTATGGATGGAATGACGTGTATCCCCCTTACACACCGTGTACCTCATCCAAGGGTGGATGAGCTGTTTGATGGATCACAAGGGTAGGAATTCATGTAAGAGTACATTAACATGAAAACACCCATGTAACAGAGTACACAAACATGTCTAGAGTACATGGGCATCACCCCATGCAAAGCAACAAGCCATGTACTAAAGTACATGGACATGGCCAAAAGGACATGGCCCAGTCACAGTTTGTTTGGGCAGTCTGTGTAGTACACCAACAAGACATGTACTACTACATGGTGTGGGATCCATGTAATGGCCAGGGACATGACCTGGAGGTAGAGTAGGACCACACACCATGTGGGTCCCCTTGCGCACCGTGTATCCCCTAGTTCATTTTTAGGAAACTTCAAGATTCCATATATCCTTTGTTTGAACTAAAATTTTGGACCAAGAGTATCCCATCCTGAGTGTTTTTCCATGAAAAACATAATGGTTCCTCTGATTTTGGCTTTATAGTAATGATGTGTAATGTTTTGGGCATGATGCATGGTTAGGTGATACTCAATAACTATAATGATCACATAGGACCGCTAGAGACTATCCAGTAATTTTAAAGACCCGGATTTTTTCTATGTATTTTTTTTTAATTATATGGAATTATTTCGAGACTAAAAAATCTGACAGCACATGATTCCGAGGCCCAGAGTGTCCGGAATGATCCATCGAAGTTTTGTTAAACTTTAAATAGTGTGTGTAAGTAGTTTTCTTGAAAAAGTGGAATAACTCTTAAATGGTTCCCTAGATTAGAAATCAGAGGGCATTGTTGCACTCAGGATGGCGAGTTTACCATATGCATGACTTAAGTTTAGTCAGTGCGGGCCTCCTATGAGAAAACCCGAAAATGGCATAATCGTTAATAAAATAAGTAAATAAAATTATTTTATTTTTCAAATGCTTATAACTAAAAAACGGTAACTCGGATTGAAAATCCAAGACCACCGCTGAACATGTGAGGGTATGCTTTACTTAGGCTGATACAAACATTGGCCGACACGAGCCACCAGTTAAACTTAGTTTCTAGCCCTAAGTGACAATTATTTTATTGTAAAATCCATAACTTATAAATGGAAACTCGGATTGAAAATCCAAGGGTACCATTGGGTTCTTTGGGGCGTTTTCTTTTTTAGGTGGAGCCTAACATCAACTGGTGCGGGTCGAGGCTGAAAGCTAAAAATTTATTTAACTTTTTTTAGGTAAGTTCAGTAAATGCGCGAGTGGTGTTTTATAACTTTTGAACCATTACTCGAATTAAAAATATGAGGGCATTGTTGAATCCACAACATTGGGATTCACTTAAGGGAGGATTTACTTTGATAGTAGTAGGTCTGGAGAAAAATTTATGTTTTGCGGCTTTTTAAAAGAAATGAAATAAAATAAATTTATTATTTTATTTCATATCCTCCAACGGACATGTAAATGGGTGGGGCCAGTGACGTATCAAGCCAATAAATGGCTTGACCTTCCAACCCTAAGAAACAACATCATTGGGGAATTAGGAAGCTTATAATTGATGAGACCTATTAAATTCTAACATCATTATTTACCCTCCCCCTCTCCTATATATATGGAGCTTGGGGAGGGGTATCGGCACAACATCCCCAAGCAACGAAGTACTGAAAGAGCACCGCAATGCTGGACCCTTAGAAGATGGTAAAGATCTCAGTAGGAGGTGATGGGTGACACTGAACCACTAACCGGATGATGACGTGCGAGCGGTATCGTTAGAATCCTGTTGTGGGAACGAAGAACACCGACCCACCTTCAAGTGCAGTAATTTCTCTGATGATTCGAGGTAGGGGGTTTATTCGTTTATGTTTCCTTAAAAGATTCCCTCTTCCCTGTTCTTGAAAATTATATGAAGAACACGGGTCAATCGACTACCAGGTTGATCCGCAAATCATTCGTTTTGTGGGGAGGTTGTTACGGGGTATCCTTTTGGGGTTTTGTTTGTTGTTTTATACAAGAAATTGCTAAACCCATTTTATCCTCCCTTTGATCATGAGCTAACGCAAAGGGCACAGATCTAATGAACCCATCCCAAACCCTCCACAACTTTTTTACCCTTTCACCTTCCGTGGAAGACTGCTGGTGCGATGACACCAACCGGCTATGAAGGAGGTGACACGCCAACACACACCACTAGAGGAGACCATGTCATGAAGCCAAAACAAACATCAGAGTGGCCAGAACTGGCTGACCGCAGAGAAGTTGGGGCGCACCGTCGCGTGTCGCCGGTGTGCAAAGGGGCCGCGACTCGTTAGCCACGGCAGAAGGAGAAGGAAACCGGCTTGTCTGTCGGCCATGGAAGGGAAGGGCGGTGCGCCATTGCGTGCTGTCAGTGAGCAGGAGACCATGACTAAATCCATGACGGAGGAGGAAGAACCTGCGCCTCTGGCGGGTTCCACATCGACCATGGGGTGCCCACGTGGCACTGCCGCTTTAAAGGCCGAACGACCTTTGTCCGTTCGGGATCTCGGGGGAGAGGCTCCCTCGAGCCGCATGGCAGAAGCACCGTGGGATGCACCCTTCATGGCTAGACCGCCCTCTAGCTGGCTGCCGCCCATGGGCCAGGCTGCCGCCTATGGGTCAGGCTGCCGCCCATGGGCCGGGCTGTGCCCCACCGACCGAGCGGTGCCCCACCACAGGCTGGGCCGCCCCTTTGTGGGCCCCTCCCTACACGGTCCGGGCCTACCTTGTGGGCCAACCCTTTTTGTGGGCTAGGACGGAACTCGTCCCAATGGGCCGAGTCCGCCGTGGCCCAGACCAGACCAGGTCGGGCTGGGTTGGTCTGATCGGGTCGGACCAGATCCGGGCCGATAAACACCTAAAGGGCCTTATCTCGAGAACCGGACGTCCGTTTGACAAACTGTCTACAACATTGGGATCCTTGGAGTGAGAAAGTCCTTTTCAATTAATCCATGAGAATTTTGGAGAATCATGGATTATGACCGGGTTGGATCTCACCCGAATCCAACCGGGCCCTTGACACTGAAATGCTAATAACACACAGACCGAGCGTCCAGTTGACGCACCGTCTGTTGCATTGGAACCCTTGTGACATGATGAATCATCAGGTTACTTATTTGTGAGACTTCGTGCTATTTGAAATACGACCGATGGCTTGGGGAGTGGTTCTCCCAAGCGTACTACGTACGGAACCCTGCGACTATCTTAGACCTAACATCTACTAACTTGTCGACTCAGGGGGACTCGACAGCCACGATACGCGATGGATAGGAGTACCTCAACAAGCCACAGTGGGGAGCGGCCACGATATGTGATGGGGAGGAGTACCTCAACAGGCCACGATGACGGAGTAGCTCTGTGTGACTCGGTAGACCCACAGTACACGATGGGGAGGAATACCTCAACAGTTCAAGATTAGTGTGAAACACCTCTGTGTGACGAGGCATGCCCACTGTACTCAATAGAGGAAGAGTTCTCTATAAGATGAGGTGTTCGACATAGTGACTAGGAATTTTACTTGTTCCTAGGCTTAGAGAATCTGTGGATGGCTATCATCATTCATAGTGATCCTATGTGGGTCAGAATCATATCTTGTTTCTTTGAGTTGTATACCTGGTTTGAGCTGAGACTCTAATTGAGCTGTGTATATTTCTTTGTGATTTATGATTGAGATCAAACATTGTGGTTTTCCTTGTGGAATTCTGAGAGACCTTCAGTGGGTCTTGGGGTCCCTACTGAATATTGTTATTCTCACCCCTGAATGGGCTATACCCACACCTTTTTGTGTTTTGTGCAGATGAAGAGCAGCTGGGATGAGGCTTGAGGGAGCCAGGACTAGGCGGTACGCGGAGGAGACTGGTGGATGTAGAGTTCTGAGGAGGTGATATGTACCTAACCTTCAGGTAGGATCTTTAGAGGAAACTCGGTAGATGTTTTTACTTTTTTAGTTATATTATTATTTTCAGTTGTATTTTTACTTTTATTTTTACTCATACTTTCAGTTGGGCTTGTATTCTAGCCCCTTTTACTTTCAGCACTCCTTTTTTACTACAACAGTTTACTTCACAGCTGCTTATTTTTGTGTTCTCAGACCATGTGTTTGTACAAGTTTAAAGGAAATGCCTTCCCATTTTAGGGAATACATCTTTCAGTGCTTGTCTCTAGCCCCTGACCTATAGAAGGCGAGCTTGGGGTAGTCCCGGAACAGGCCCCAGGGGACGGGTCATGACAAAGTGATATCAGAGGAGTTAGGCTCTACTGAAGAACTAGGACTCTAATATTTTCTATGAAGCAATAGTGTTAAGTTTTATGAGTGTGGTTTTCAGTTCAGGGAGTCTAGTGTTGGTGTAGCGGTTGACGTATCCATACACCAGAACCCTAAATTCTGATTTCCAACTTAGAGCACGAAAACACTGATTGCGTGTGTTTTGAAAAGTTTCCTTTTTGATCTCTTGAGTCATCTCACCAGGTATAAATTATTGAACATGGAACAACTATATTCTTTAAGGATTCCAGAACATAGATATCCAGCCAGTATTCCCAAGAGAGTATATGCTGACGGCCCACCGAGCGATGAGGCCTTGGTGCAGAGTCTTCTTATGGAATTTTCACCTTCGGATGGTGTTCCATTAACACCACTACCCATTGGACAGTTGTTACCACCAGCTCCACCAGTAGAGGATGCATGCCAACTGAGCATGTTTCATGAGTTCTAGTGATAGAGACCTCTGAGGTTCCTAGGTGAGACAGACCCACAGACAGCTTAGGACTGGCTGGAGGTTGTGGCCAGAGTTTTCCGCTTGGTTGGGACACCATCTAATTTTATGGTGATCCTAGAAGCCAACCTTTTTCAGGCAGCAACATGGAGATTTTGGAGCTTGATACTACAGATACATGATGAGGTGAACCTCATCTGGGTATACTTTGAGGTCCTTTTCAGGGAAGAGTTCATCCCAACAACCTCACACTCTATGTGTATAAAGGAGCTGCCACACTTACAGTAGGGAAGCATGACAATAGCCCAGTACTCTATGAGGTTCACTGATCTCTCCCACTACTCCATCGACATGGTACGATACCCCTTCTTTAGGGCCTGAACCTTTGATCAGGGTCTTCGATGGGAGATCATAGCATCGATGGTATCGCTCAGCATACCGACTCAAGATAGGGTGCTAGAGTGAGCGCCATTGGTGGAGATCTTCCTAGCTGAGCAGTGAACCACAACGAGAGCCACCACCAGACGTTAGGTAGTAGAGTCATCTGCAATAGGCAGCAGGCATATGGAGTAGAGGTCCAAGAGAACCAGACCTTCTGGTGGATGACCCCGGGACGCAGGGTCAGAGGTACGAGGTTCGCAAGGAAGAGGAACACAAGCGAGGGACATGCAATGTTACACGTGTGGCGGGCATGGTCACATGGCTTGCCACTGCCCGAACCGCTGTACGGAGGACTAGTTGATAGTCGAGGGACCGCAGATGCAGAGGCAGAGGTTCGAGAGAGGAGGTCCGTAGGGTGGTAGACGTGGTAGAGGAGCTGGCCGTGCAACAGGCAGTGGGTGGCGTTTCGAGGTTCTACCACCACCACCGACAGGTGGTCCACCCCGACTACCGGGAGCAAGAGGATAGGGATAAGCACAGCTCCAGGCAGCTGAGGCCTATGACCATGACACTCTAGAGATGATTAGAGGTATGATCTGTGTCTACTCCATCTTACTTGCAGTAGTTATAGACCCAGGTGCCAATCACTCTTTTATTTCCATGAATCTAGTTCGGAGCTTGGAGATTCTGGTGGAGCCGTTGGCTAGATCCTTACAAATAGAGACTCTTATGAGAGTAGATTAAATGATTACACACTGGTGCTGGTAGTGTGAACTTACTCTATGAGGCGATAGCTTCAACTGAGATCTCCTAATAGCGACGTCAAGGCCTTACGACGTCATCTTGGGTATGGACTGGTTATCCATAGTCCATGCTCAGATTGACTGTATTAGGCACAAAGTGTGGTGTGTATGCATGTATGGGACCAGGTTTTACTTCACCAGTGATAAGGGAACCTTTTCATCACAGGATTGACTTACCCAGAAGAGGGTGCAGCCAATTACTCATCAGTTAGCTAGCCTTACCCTTGGAGCAGCTGATGTTGGGAGTCCGAGCTATCCTGTAGTGGTGGAACAGTATGCCTATGTCTTTCTTGATGATGTTCTGGGACTACCTCCATATAGAGAGTTAGAATTTTATATAGACCTATACCCCGGGACGACATCGATATCTAAACCATAATATCGGATGGCTCCCATGGAGCTTCGTGAGTTAAAGGTACAGTTGGAGGACTTGTAGGGAAAGGGGTTCAAAAGACCTAGTGTTTCTCCATGGGTAGCCCCAATTCTGTTCACTAAGAAGGCAGATGGGAGTTTGAGACTTTGTGTGGAATATCGGAGATTGAACCAGGTGACTATTAAGAACAAGTATCCACTTCTGAGGATTGATGATCTTTTTGATCAGATGAAGGGAGCTCATTGGTTTTCGAAGATTGACCTTAGATCATGCTATCATCTTCTTAGGATACAAGATGAGGATTTGTAGAAGACTTCCTTCAGATGTCGGTATGAACATTGTGAGTTCTTGGTTATGAATTTTGGTATGAACAACACCCCAACATTGTTCATGGGACTCATGAACATGATCTTTAATCCATACCTCAATTGCTTTATGGTGGTGTTCATCAATGACATCTTGGAATACTCGGTGACGGAGGAGGAGCATGCCTATCATCTTCCAGTAGTTCTGGATACACTCTGAGAGCACCAGCTTTATGGTAAACTCTCGAAGCGTAAGTTCTGGATATGAGATGTCCACTTTATATGACACGTTTTCTCAGAGGCTAGAGTTGCAGTGGATCCAATGAAGATAGAGGCTGTGCTTTCTTGGGAGCCACCTAGGAGCGTGATGAAGGTGAGGAGTTTCTTGGGGTTGGCTGGGTACTACTGGAGGTTCGTGCCTACTTTTCCAGAGTTTTGGAACCCTTGTCCGCATTTACAAAGGAGTAGCCCTTCATATAGATAGAGGGATGCCAGCAGAGTTTCCAAGAGCTGAGGCAGAGACTAACGAGTGACCCCATCTGGAGGATACCAGAAGAGGGTGTTGGGTATGTAGTCTTCTACGACACATTAGGGATAGGGATTGAGTGTGTCTTAATACAGGAGTGATTAGTGATCGCTTATGGCTTGTAACAGCCGAGGAAGCATGAGAAGAACTACGCCACCCACGACCTGGAGATAGTAATAGTGGTCTTCTCCTTGAAGATGTGGCGACATTACTTGATGGGAGAACATTTTATAGCCTACTCTAATAACAAGTGTCTCAGGTATATCTTCTTTCATAAGGACTTAAACCTGAGACAGTGGAGATGGGTAGAGTTCCTCCAGGACTATGACTTTGAGATAGTCTATTCTCTTGGGAAGGGGAACGAGGTAGCAGACGCACTCAGCAGGAGGTCTAGTCTACAGTTGCTGAGTGAGGCGACAAAGCAGCTAGCCGTGTTGTAGATATCCTTTATGGATAGAGATGGAGCATCATACCTCTTGTCTATGACATTCACCCCCACTCCTTTATTGAGTCAGGGAGATTCATCTTGGGGACAAAAACTATGAGGCTTGACGTGCTCAAATATCCTCAAGGTAGGCACATGATGGATTTTTTAAAGGTGGGGAGCATGACATCCTCCTCAGAAGACGTACCATGGTACCAGTGGTGCTACGGGAGGATGTGTTGAGGTAGTTCCAAACATCCCCTCTAGTGGTACATCCTGGTGTGGCGAAGATGTACCAGGACCTCCGGCGTCAGCACTGGTGGCTAGGTATAAAGAAGGAAGTAGCAAAGTTTGTTACACGATGCCTCACTTGTCAGCAAGTGAAGGTCAAGAATCAGGTTCTAGCAGGCTTAGCTCAGCCACTAGAGGTGCCAGAGTGAAAGTGGGATGGGATATCCGTGGACATTGGGAAAAGGTTTCCACGAACATCTAGGGGACATGATTCTATCTGGGTGATTGTTGACAGACTCACCAAGTCGACCCACTTCCTACCTATCCAAGAGAAGGGATCAGTAGAGGGATTGGGACACCTCTACATGCAGGATATTGTGTGAATTCATGGGGTTCCATCAACAATAATCTCTAACCATGATGCACGTTTCACATCCTGGTTATGGAAGGGATTGCAGGAGGCATTTAGGACTCAACTACATTTAAGCATCGCCTTTCATCATTAGATGGATGGTCAGACAGAGCTAACCATTCAGACACTGGAGGACATGCTACGTGCATGTGTCCTAGATTTTGGCCATATTTTGGAGGATCACTTTCCATAGGTGGAGTTTTCATAAAACAACAATTATCACTCCACCATTAGTATGACACTATTCGAGGCCCTATACGGTCGACCTTGTATATCACCTATATTCTAGACAGACCCAGGGGAGTAAGCACTTATGGGTCCAGAGTTGGTACGAGATACCACTGAGAAGGTGCAGACCATCCAGGAGCGGATGAAGACTGTACAGAGAAAACAGAAGTCGTATCCCGATAGGAAGTGAAGACCTTTAGAGTTCCAGGAGGGGTACCACATTTTCTGGCGAGTCTCTCTTCGATGGGGACTATGGAGATTTGGCCGAGGCATCAAGTTATCACTGAGATTTATTAGGCCATTTCTAATACTTAGGAGGATAGGAGAGGTGGAATAACTCTAGGTACCTCCACCGCAGTTGGAGAAGGTTCACGACGTCTTCCATGTATCCCAACTGAGGAGATACATGTACGACCCATCTCATGACATCGACCATAGTGAGATGAACTTAGATGATGGGGTGACATTTACGGAGGTTCTAGTAGAGATTGAGGATCAATAGGATCGGGCCCTTTGTGGGTGGTCGATACCTCTGGTTCACGTTCGCTGGCAGCATAGGAACCTCCAGGAGAGCACATGGTAGCGGGAGGTTCAGATTCGTGCTCAGTACCCCCATTTGTTTTCTTAGTCTATGTTCTGGCTTTCGGGGATGAAAATCCCTATGGTGGGGAGAATGTAAAGACCCATATTTTTTCCATGTAATTTTTTAATTATATATTATTATTTTTAAACCACAAAATCTGATGGCACATGATTCCAAGGCCCGAGCTACTTGGAATGATCCATCAAAGTTTTGTTAAACTTTTAATAGCATGCGTAAGCAGTTTTCATAAAAAAGTGGAATAACTCTTAAATGGTTTCCCGAATCAGAAACATGAGGGCACCATTGCGCTCATTATGGTGGGTTTACCCTAGGCGCGACTTAATTTTAGTTAGCACGGGCCTCCTGTGAGAAAACCTGAAAATGACATAACTGTAAATAAAATAATTAAATAAAATTATTTTATTTTTCAAATTCTTATAACTCACGAATGGTATATAGGATTGAAAATCCGAGACCACTTCTGAACTCATGAGGATATCCTTTACTTAGGCTGATACTAACATTGGCCTGCGTAGACCCCCAATGAATGTTAGTTTTTGGCCGTAAATAAAATAATTAAGTGGCCATTATTTTATTGTAAAATACATAACTTCCAAACAGTAACTCATATTGAAAATTCAAGATTATTGTTTGGTTCATTGGGGTGTTTTTTTCCTTAGGCGGAGCTTAACCTCGACTGGTGCTGGTCAAGGGTGAACACTAATAATTTATTGAACTTTTTTTTTAGTTATGTTCAGTAAACGCGTGAGAGACATTTTATAACTTCTGAACCATTGCTCGGATTAAAATTTTGAGGGCACTGTTGAATCCGCAGCATCAGGATTCTCTTAAGGGAGGTTTTACTTTGACTGCAGTAGGTCCGGAGAAAAAGTTAAGTTTTGATACTTTTTAAAAGAAATGAAATAAAACAATTTTATTATGTTATTTCATATCCTCCAACAGACAAGTAAATGGGTGGGGCTAGTGATGTGTCAAGCCAATAAATGGCTTGACCTACCAACCCTAAGTAACAACGTCGTGGGGGAATTAGGAAGATTCCTAATTGATGAGCCCCATTAAATTCTAACATCATTACTTACCCTCCCTCTATCCTATATATATGGAGCTTGGGGAGGGGTATCCACAGAGCTTTGCTAAGAAATGAAGTGTTGAAGGAGCACTGTGACACCAGACCCTTAGAAGATAGAGCTGATCCTAGTGGGAGGTGGGGGGTGACACCGAACCACAAACCGGAGGATGATGTGGAAGCATCGTCTTTAGAAGCCTATTGTGAGAATGAAGAACACTAACCCACCTTTCCGAAAATTCGAGGTAGGGGTTTTATTCATTTCATTTCCTTAAAAGATTCCCTCTTCCCTGTTCTTGAAAATTATACGAAGAACACGAGTCAACCGACTAACGGGTTGATCCACGAATCTTTCATTTTGTGGGAGGTTATTACGGGGTATCCTTGTGGGGTTTGGTTTGTTGTTTAATACAAGAAATTGTTAAACCCATTTTATCCTCCCTTTGATCATGAGCTAACATGGAGGTCATAGGCCTAACGTACCCAGCCCAAACCCTATGCAACTTTGTTACCCATATGCCTTCGGTGGAAGAACGTCAACGTGGAGACACCAACCAGATACGAAAGAGGCGACGCGCCAACACATGACTCTAGAGGAGGATACAACACGAAGCCACGACGGACATCAGAGCAGCTGACACCGTCCGACCACAGAGGAGGTGCAGCATGCCGTCATGCACCACCAGTGTGCAAAGGGGCCACGACTCGTCAGTCGTGGCAGAAGGAGAAGGAGACCGACTTGTCAGCCGGCCACAGAAGGGAAGGGCGGCGCGCCTTCACGCACCGCTGGTGAGCAGGAGACCATGACCAAAGATATGGTGGAGGAGGTAGAACCCATGCCTCCGGTGGGTTCCGCGATGACCGGGCGACACCCATGTGGCGCCACCGCTTTAAAGGCCGAACGACCTTTGGCCGTTCAGGATCTCGGGGGAGCGGCTCCCCCAAGATGTCAGGCAGAAGCACTGCGGACCGCACCCTTCGAGGCCAAACTGCCCTATAGTGGGCTGCTTCCCAGTGGTCTGGGCCGCACCCCACCGACCGGGTCATGCCCCACCATGGGCTGGGCCGCCCCTTTGTGGGCCCCTCCCTACACGGGCCAGGCCGCCATTGTGTGCCACCACCTTTTGAGTGCCAGGCCGCCCTTGTGTGCCATCACTTTTTGAGTGCCAGGCCGGACCTCAGCCCAGTGGGCTGAGTCCACCATGGCCCAACCGAGACCGGGTCGGGATAGGTCCGTCCGACCGGGTCAGACTGGACCCAAGACCCACCTAGCCCATAAACACTTAAAGGGCCTTATCTCGAGAACCGGACGTCCGTTTGACAAACTGTCTATGGTGTTGGGATTCTTGGAGTGATACTGTCCTTTTGACTTACTCTATGAGAGTTTTGGAGAAACTTGGAGTACAACTAGGTCAGATCGCATCCAAATCCAATTGAGCCCTCGGCACTGAAATGCCAATAACACATAGACTAGGTGTCAGGTTGATGCGCCATCTATTGCATTGGAACCATTGTGACACGATGGATCATCGAGTTACTTTTTGTGAGACTATGTGATGGTTGAAATATGACTGATGGCTTAGGGAGCGGTTCTCCCAAGAGGGCTACATACGGAACCCTGCGACTGGCTGAGACCTGACGATTTCTAACCTTTCAAATCGAAGTGACTCAACAACCATGGTACATGATGGGGAGGAGTACCTCAAAAGGCCACAGTGGTGAGCATCCATGGTACACGATGGGGAAGAGTACCTCAGTAGTTCAAGGTTACTGGGAAGCATCTCTATGTGACGCAGTAGGCCCACTGTAATTAATAGAGGAGGAGTTCTCCAGAAGTCGAGGTGTTCGATGTTCTGACTAGGAATGTTACTTGTTCCTAGTCCTAGAGAATCTGTGGCTGGATATCAGCATTCATAGAGATCCTATGTGGGTTAGCATCATATCCTGTTTTTCTGAGTTGTATACCTGGTTTGTGTTGAGACACTAATTGAGTTGTGTTTATTGCTTTGTACTTTGTGATTGAGATCAAGCCATGTGGTTTTACTTTTGGAATTCTGAGTGACCTTCAGGGGTCTCGGGGTCCCTACTGAGTATCATTATACTCACCTCTGCACGGACTTCACTCGCACCTTGTTATGTCTTGTGCAGACGACGAACAGCTGTGTTGAGGCTTGAGGGAGCCAGGACTAGGCAGTACATGGAGGAGACAAGTGGACGTAGAGTGCTGAGGAGGTGATCTGTACCTACCCTTCAGGTAGGATCCTCAGAGGATGACTCAGTAGCTATTTTCCATTTCTCAGTTGTATTGTTCCTTTCAGTTGTGTTTTTTACTTTCAATTGTACTCGTACATTTAGTTGGGCTAGTATTTCATCCCCTTTTACTTTCAGCACTCCTTTTTTACTACAATAGTTTACTTCACAATTTCTTCTTGTTGTGTTCTCAGACCGTGTGTTTGTATAGGTTTAAAGGCAACGCCTTCCCGTTTTAGGGAATACGCCATTCGATGATAGTCACTATCCCCTGGCCTATGGAAGGTGGGCTTGGGTTAGTCACGACACGGGCCCCAGGGGACGGGTCATGATAGTAATACCCTCTAGTAGAGATGGGCAGGGGATTCCTCAATGACTACTGAGTGTTAACTTCCATTAGAGATTGGAAGTGTAGTCCTCAACGACTACTGAGTTGTACCCCCTGTAAGGATAGGTAGTGGAGTCCTCAATGACTATTGATTAGTACCCTACAATAGAGCTGGGTAGTAGATTCCTCAATGATTACTAAGTGGTACCCTCTAGTAGAGCCAGGTAGTGGAGTCCTTGACAATTATAGAGTGCTTCCTTCTAGTAGAGCTGGTCTATATATTCCTCAATTATTTCTGAGTAGTACCCTCTAGTATATCTAGTCAGTGGAATACCTTGATGATTATTGAGCAGTACCCTCTAGTAGTGTAGGGAAGTGGAGTCCTCGACGACTAATGAGTGGTACCCACCAGTAGAGTCATGCAATGGGTCCTTTCTGGTTATTAGAGTGGATCCCTCCTATTGTACTTGGACATGGGTCCTCTACCGAGAGATTTTGGCCCCTCAAATATTCATTATAGTGATTATGTGGGGTTTTAATTGGATAGTTACTTATGGGAAGACAAATGATATGGTAGGAATCATTGATAGAAGTTTGAAACTATTGGATACACTTCTTCTTAGGATGATTTGTGAGATAGAGATCCCCTAACTCTCTTGTTTGGGATTTTTTGACTCATCACATATATATATATATATATATATATATATTTGTATCCATACCTTTGGATTTAGTTAATCTCTTTCCATGAGTTGCGAAGACACACATGGTATGCCATGTGCTTTCTGTTTTTAGCTTATCATGGTTGGATGATTCTACTATCTAGCTATGGGTGGTGAAGAATCATTGTGTAGTTCATATACTCAATGCATTGATCCCCCAATGTTTGGATGATGTTACTCTCTCTTGGATGGGTTGAGCTATTCTATTTGATTGTATCTTGCATCTACTATCTTTCTATTCTTGTTCTATCTCTTACTACACCACTTTAGTTTTTAGGGAATCCTACAGGGTATGTATATACTCACCCCTTCTTGGTATTTTTCCAATTGTGTCATGTCTTTTGAAAATGATGGACAAGTTAGTAGTGACTTCATATGAGCTTAGGGATAACTTCAATGCTGGGCTGCGTATGGTGGTAACTGCATGGGATTCAAGAGCTAGGCTATCTCAAAAATTTAATTTTATATATTTTTTCAATTTGAGACATATTTATGGTTGGGAATGCATTTTTACCCTTTAATTTTTAGTTTTCATTGTCATACTCTTGTACTCCCTAGAGGTTATGCATGATTGGTTTACTTTCTAGATGTGTTGCATCTTTTACTCTTTCCCTCTACACTTCTGCATCAAGATGGATGTGTGTGAAAATAAAAGAACTTAGGAAAATGACTCCATATTTTATATATTCCTTCGACATTGGTCACCACCCCCTGGCCTATGAAGGTGGGCTTGGGTTAGTTGCGGGTCGAGCCACATTTTGGGCTGGGTCGTGACAATGTAACATTATTAAAATATTATATTTACATTATAACCAAGATGATAAACTGGAATAAATGAATAATATTAAATAAATTATAAAATAAATATAAAGGTTTAACTAAATATGAATGTATTGTTATGTTCATAGAAAATAGTCAAACAATTTTTAGTAAAGTCTATTTATATATCAAAAATACATTTTATTCAAAAATGAGTTTTTCTTCTTTCCATGAGTGAATAATTAATTATAGAAGTTATATAAAATATATTTTAATAATTTAATTGAATTTTTAAAATCAACATGTCAAAATTATCTTAAAATGATTTTATTATAATTTTATAAAAACATTTATTTTTTAAGTAATAGTGAAAAATATTAATTTTTATTGAAAAATGTATTTTCTTTTAATGTTTCTACACGGTAAAATTATGTTTTGGACTAGTTTTAAAATTTTGTTAGTTAATTTTGATTTAAAATAAAATAATTAGGTTTTTTATGTGGATGTTATACTTGAATTAATATAGAAATATTTTATATTTTAAATGGGATTTTTTCTAAAAAGCTGTTTTTTGTTTTGTTTTTCTGATTTTATTTTAAAATAAATTCTAAAACATCTGTGTTTTTATAGAATTCTTCCCCAGAATACCTTTAAAGGTGCTCTGATATAGTCATCCACATGACCTTAAGTGCTCCTCCCCATATTCCAGAGGCTACCAACCAGCATTGAGGGCGTATGGTGTGTCCTGGGGAGATTATGACCACATAGATTAGATTACAGCACAAAAAATATAAGATTTAGGGAATAGTGGAAGTATTAATAACAAGAAGAAAAAAATAGAAAAAAACCAACCTAAAAATATAAATAATTAAGTAAAAGCTGAATAAATAATAGATACAAAATGATGATGATTATCATGTAGCTATACAAAATGTGTATATGGGATAATAGGGGATACATGCATATAACACATGCTAAAAAAATTCAAAGACCAAAAGAAGATACTACATGCATCACGAGAATATTATCATTCCTCTGCCCCTATACTTCACTATAATACTAGTAATCAAAAATTAGAAGTCGGATGCTTCCCTTTTATCTATATCTGAAATCCTGAAGTCTGTTTGGTTACCAAAGGCAGCCCAAGTAGGGTGTGAGATATACTCATAAGGCCACCAAAAATGATTTTTAGATAAAATCTGTTCATGAAATATAGAATTATTTGTGTTCTAAAAAATTATGAATGAAATGATAACATAAATAAATTAATATATCAATCATGTTCCTTTTGGGATTCCCACCCGACTCTACTTGCTTCAACCTAAGCGGGATTTATATGAACAAAGGTAAGCTACACATGAAATAAATATGGTAATAACTACTATAAATAAAGTATTAAGGTATGTACCATTCCCAAAAATGTGATTTTGCATGGCTGATGCATACCAGGAATTTCAGTTACCCTTTCTTATTCATTAATGTAATTGATATCCTTATAAATCACCAAGAGGAACCCTTAGCCTATCTAAGGTGATCCAAATGGAATACCTACTATCAAACTGGGGGATATTCAAATTTATATCCACTTATGTGGGTGTCCATCAAAGGATACCCATGAATGAGACCCCAAATATCACTCCCAACATGGTGAGGGAAACAACATAGACCTCCGAGTTCGTCCCTGGTATCTCACATAGGGGTTCGAGTCTCTCTAATGGGGTGGTAAAACCATATTTCAATTGATTTTATCCATGGGTCTCCCCTATGGAACTGGTATCACTCATCTAGAGGTAAAGGATAACACACAATGAGCCCATCCAAAGCCTAGCTAGTATCTCCCCCAACATACTTACAATTCATAACAAAAACTAACTATAAGGCATGATGAACCTGTCCAAGGCGTCCTTAAATATGGAAACATGTATCTCCCTCAGCATGAGGTGAGGTTATGGTTTTGAAACCAAGATCATACCACTTAGAAACTAATTATTTATAACAAAAATATAAATTGGTTGATTCAGATAATTCATTTATAGTGAAAGGAATAAAGCATAAGGAATAAGGGCCTAGCGACTTGTCCTCTCAATTCCATTATCTCATTTCAAGGTATCTAATTATTCAAAAACACACATAAAGGGGTGATTATACATTTAAAGTTTAGTTTCAATAGACATCTAAGGTAAAATACACCCATTTGGGTGGATCTAGTCAAGGTGATAAACCAAAGGGTTGATTGTCCACTCTCCATGTAATAACAGGCATGGGAAACAACTCAATTGAATTTTTTTAACATATTAGAGATGATGTTGGATGGTTTCAGTGTGTGGAACAAATTTTTTTTATTAAAGTGATGAAAATTGAGGTAAATATTCTTGACCACCTACCTTAGGTTTTTATAATACCACTCATTCGTTTTTGGCCCTCGAAATGATCTTGAACGAGAGATATCCGACGAATCATCAAATGGCCTAAAAATGGGGCAATGAAGGCACACCTAAATAACACAAGATAATAGAAGAGAAACAAGAAAATGAGGAAAGAGGAGTGTATATATTACCTCATGATTTACAAAACATCTGATGGTGAACGATTTAGATGGAGGATGAGGGAGATATCAAGGAGCCTAGAAGAGGAGGAGAGGAGGAAGCTCACATGGTTGCTGGAGGATAAAATGAGAGAGGAGAAGGAAAATAGGGGTTTTAAAAAATTTAAGGGAAATGGTTCATTTACCCTTTAATTATTGGGAAAATCATGCACCCAGTTTTACTTGAGGGACCCCACATGGTCTAGGTGCATGGTTTTGATAACCATGTGCAATCCATGTAGAATCCACTACCAAAAATGAAAACACCCATCACAAAAGCGTTCAACTTGGATCACATGGTTGTAGAGAACAATGTGGCCCCTTCTCCCCTTTTTCAAACTCCCCCACAATTTGAGAAATGGTGTGGGCCGCACAATTTATCAAAACCACATAGCCCAGTCATATTCTTCAAAAAGTAGGGCTTTGGGCTAAATTCAATGATACATATCAGATGCTCTTCAAAGAACACATCCAACTCTAGATCTATACCCTCTGGTTCAAATGAATGAGATGGGTCAACATGATACTAAAGAAGATATGGTATGTGGGAGATTCCATGCATGGAATGGTGCATCTAATTTAACTACAACCAATAGGATACTGGCCCAACTCTCTCCACTATCTTGAAAGGCCCGACATAATTAGGGGATAACTTTCTCGATATCCAAATTCATCTATGACCCAATCTAGGAAACACCTGTAGAAAGACCCAATGTCCCACCTTGAACTCTAGAGTTCGAAGACAATGATCAGAGTAAGACTTATACTTGGACTGAGATGTATTCATACATTTATGAATCATTTATACATTCTCTAATGTATCCTAAAAGTAACGAATACCTAGTAGTTCTACCTAATCAACCTATAACTAGCATTGAGGTGAACAAAACGAACTACTATAAAGGGACTCATATAGAGCCATATGAGTTTTTTACTTCCCTTGTACTCCATACTAGTACTGGTAATAAAGCATTAGAAGCTAGACACTTACCTTTATCTACACTTGCAATCATGAAGCCTGCTTGGGTTCCAAAGGAGACCAAAGTAGGGTGTGAGATATACTCAATAGAACACCACTAATGGTGTCTAGATAAAACCAATTTATGCAATATATAATGAGAAGTGTGTCAATAAATTATAAATGCCATGCTGACATAAATAAATAAAGGTATCAGTTGGGTTCATTTTGGGATAACCACCCGACTCTACCAGATTAGGCCTTAGTCGGATGACTTTGAACAAAGTTAAGATGCACATGTATGAAATACATTAAGAACTATTTTAAATAAAGTATTAAGGGATATACTGTTCCCAAAAATTTTATTTGGATTGGTGGATGCATCCCATGAATTTTAGTTACCCCTTTTACTCTTTAATGTACATGATATCCTTATAAATCAATAAGATTCACCCTAATCCCATCCAAGGTGATCCAAAAGGATTCCCTGGTATTTCCCTAGGGGGTCTTCAAATGTATATCTAGTACTGTGGTAGTTCTTCCAAGGTGGACCATGAATGAGACCTCGAGTATCACTACCATAATGGTGAGGGAAACAACACATACCTCCAAAACCATCTATGGTATCTCACATAGGGGTATGAGTCTCTCTTATGGCATGGTACAACCGTATCACCACCAGACCCATCCATAGGGGTATCCCCTAGGGAACTAGTGTCACACATCTGGAGGTAAAGGATAATGCATGGAGAGCCTATCACATACAAAGCTAGCATCACCCCTGACGTACTTACAATTCTTAATAAAAACTAACTATAAGTCATGATGAGACCATCCAATGTGTCCTTAAATTAGGAACCCTGTATATCTATCAGCATTATGTGAGGGTATAATTCGGTTACCAAGATCATAACACATAGAAAAGCATTATTTATAACACAAACACAACTTGTCCAATTCAGGTAATTCAATTATAGCGCATGGAATAAGGAAAAAGGTATAAGGGCCTTGACCCTTGTACTACTATATCCATTATCTCATTTCAAGGTATATAATTAGCAAGAAACACACCTCAAGGGGTGCATAGACAATTCATGTTGGGGGAAAAATAGACATATAAGGTAAAACACATCATTTTGGGTGGCTCGAGTCAAGGAGATCAGCCAAAAGGTTGATTCACCACTCACCAATGTCGTAATGAGCATGGGAAACAACTCAATTGTTTTTTTATCAAATTAGAGGTGTTTCCAGTAGGGTTCGATTTGTGAAAAAATTATGCATGTTATAAAAGTGACCAAACTTTAGGGAAAGAAGTTATACCAACTAAATTAGGTTTGTAGAAGATCACTCATCCATTTTTGTCCCTCAAATCAATCTATAATTATAGATATCAAAAGAATCATCAAATTCACTCAAAATGGGGAAATTAAGTTAAAAATAAATAGCACAATAGAGGAAAAGAGGAACAAGAAAAGGGGAAAGAGGAGTGTAGATCATACCTTAAGATTTGAAATGTATCTGATGGGGAACGATTTGTATAGAAGATGAGGGAGATATCATGAATCCTATAAGAGGATGAGAGGATGGAACTCACATGGATTCTAGACAATAAAATGAGGGAGGATAAGGAGATTAGGGCCTTTAAAACATTTAAGGGAAAAGGGTAATTTCCAATTTAATTAAAAGGATGCACCATTTGTCTGCACAGTGGGACAAACTGTGCACTAACTATGCACCTAGTTCTGCTAAATTATGGACCCATAATGGGCTAGGCACACAGTTTGGCTAACCATGCACAATCCATGTGGAATCCACCGTAAAAAATGACAGCACCCCTCACAAGTGCGTGTACCTTGGCTCGCATGATAGCAGACAACTGTGAAACCCCATGCTCCTTTCTATCACACTCTCGAACGGTTTGGGAAACCATGTAGGCTGGGTCTCATGGTTTCTCCTAACCCTATAGCCCATAATGATTCTTCAAAAACTGTGGATTTGTAATCCGAACAATCCCCAGACACCCTCATGACCTCCATGACTCCATTAGGTAATGTTATAAAGGACAAACTAAGGAATTAATGTATAAAAAAGTGTTACATACCTTTGAGAAAATACAGGACATTATAGTTTTGATTTTGAAAAATTGATTTCATATTTGGAATCAGTGGGTCAAAATTTAGTAAACAGATCACTATTATTTATGATCAATATGAACAGTAACTTTAGTAATTTTTTTAACATGGTAAAACATAAAATGGATAATTAAGGGTAAAAATAATATGATAATGACTATAGAATTACCCCAACACATGCCTTATTTTATAGGATGAATAATTTTTGACCATACTCATCCAAAAGTTGAATTTATGACCTTTTGGGTCCACTTGGAAGAGATCATGACCATTAAAATATTTTATTTAAAGAAAAATAAAATATGTCACATACATATATTTAATAACTATAATAGATTTTGTCATGAACCCATCCTTCCAAAGATACTGCAATGAGGGGGGAGAGATAAGGACCCTAGAGTCCTACCTTCAGTAGGCCCCGGGTTGGCGACTTGCACTGAGGGTATAAAAATATCACGTATGGAAGGCATTACCCTTCATAATATAAATAGAATTAGGGATAATATGAATAATCCATAATAAAATCCATGGAACAATATAAAATGAACCAAAACCATCCCAAAATCCAAGTATAAATGAAACATATATAATAAATGTCTTCAAATTAAATACCCAAAACTAAACCTAAAGCAGCGACACAACAACTATACAAGGTCTGAGCTAGTGATATTCATAATGGTCCATGTAAAACTCATAGAATCTTGAATTGTTTTTTATATATGTAGGGTGAGAATACAAGTATACTTAGTAGGAAAACCATAGTCTTTTATGCACATGAGAAAGAAGTATACTAATTCACCTGTGAGAAAACAACAGAACCAAACACCACCTATACATGTATACTAACCAAACCCAACCTCATCTAGAAATTATCACCAATAACAAAAGTCAAGTAATATAATATAACAAGAATCATGTCTTTAAGGGTACCCTGAACCACTTTCCCACTGGTATGACACACTCACACACCAACTTCAAATGTCCTGGAAGTCCCACCCCTTCTATATTACACATTTCCTCACAAGTACAGTCAAAACACACCTCTCTAATGAATACATAGTCCATAACACAACCACTACCAAAACCAGAGTAGTAGGGTATCATGAACATGCAATAAATCAACCTCAATCCCTCCTACTACCATGAAAAAACCCACCAGAAGATACCCCACAAGTATGATTACATCTCACCTAAAAACACCTGGGCCACCTCCCCACAAGAAAAGTCACATATCACCCAAAAACACCTGGTCCACCACCCCACATGCACAATAACATCTCACTTGAAAACATATAGGATATCAAAACCACTATCTAATGGAAAAATATACCTCCTTCTATCGCATCATGTGAAATACCTACCTCACATAGAAGAGTGAGAGGGAATGAGTGGGTACCCATCCATCTATACTCCTGACCAGATTTCGGGAAAACACCCCCACATGAATATGTGGGTGTCAACATATAGTGATCGATGAGGGTGGGGTGGGTAGAGAAATCAAAAGAATATACATGTATATATATATATATATATCATATCAAACACTAAATCCCAACCTATGGGTTCAAAAAAAAACCAACCACTCACAACACGATCACTTTTGCTACCACCTATAAATGCATAACACCACACATTAGGCCACAAACCTCATTTCAAATTTACAACCAATTTAATTTAATGATCTCATTATTTTCATTATTTAGTATCAAACACATTTATCCACACAACCCACTATTTAATTATTCTTTACCCATTTTATCACATTGACAAAACCAACCCAAGTCATTTCAATCATTATTAATAATTTATTCCTTCACTACACATGCATCTAGAATAAACAAACCACCACCTCAATTCCCCAAAAGAACAAACCAAAAACCATTAACCCAACATGCCCCAACCATACATTTACATCCTACAAATAAAAAAACATGTCACAACACATAAAAATCATTTTATAGATTTAAAAATGGGATTATATAATGTTCCACTTTATTTTATAGACTCTATCACACAAGTCATTATCGTGGATAAAATATTTTATTATCCAAATATAAGTGGTTAGAAAATTTCTATTTTAGGGTGATATCAACACAATCACAACCAATTAATCAATATAAACACATATATCCAGCACAAAAAAATCCCCCAACGGCTAGAATTTTCGGCAGGTCATCAAGCCTGTACAATTTACAATATCACAATAACAATAAAAATATAAAAAAATGAAATTCAAACCTCATTTACCCATTTAAATTTTAAATTAACTAATTATTCATCTTTAATTAAGACATCACAACCATAAACCATATGGAAAAAAAGAAAACCCCTCCCACATGATACATAATAAAGAGAAATGAGGGATTCCCTACCTCAAAGAATCATTTCAACTCACTATGCACTGTAGGGTGAAGAAAAATTCCAGTAAAACACAACCTCACTATGATAATTGTGGATCAACCTACACCTCACCCAAATACCGTCAAAACACAACCGAACACACACCCCAAACCTTAACAACATTGTCACAGTGAATCCTTTGGAGAAGAATGGGAGAAAACATACCATGAAGAATGAAGGGATTACCATAGATTTCCAACAAAAAAACACAGATACCTTTATATCAAATAGAGAGGAATAAGCCTTGATGAAATATTTAGGACACCTAGGGTTCACCCAAAAATTATAGGAAGAAGGATCTACATTTGAATGAATGAAAATTCAGACATAAAAAACTTTTAAAACCGTACTACATCGGGGATTTACATGATGTTTAATCTCCTTTAATGTTGTGTAATCCCCAGGGTTCGGTTTCACCAAAAAACGCACCAACTTTTTATTATTTAACCCTAAAAATCTATAGGTCCTGAATTGGACTCTCACAATTCATGAATCACCATTAAAAATCGTGTAATATACTTACATGATGTGTATTTCCTACAGTAGTTCTGCTGCACCTCATGCTTCCACTAAAAACTCCCAGAACCTCCCTTGAACATGTCCAATAACAAAAAATGGAAAAGTAATAGACCGGGAGGGCATGGAATGTTACATAATATACCTCTCAAATGATTCTATCCTTGAAGAATCCAAAACCATTCCCAAAAGAAAAGGTTTCTAAACAAATACCTTGTGAGATACCTCTCAAGTGTCTCGTCATACCTAAAATGCTACCAGCAACCAAACACACCAACCCAAATGACCAAAAAACACACTGCACAACCAAAATATGCATCCTCTCACACAACCACACTACTAAAAAACCAATGCACAACCATATCAACCTCCATGTAGCCCAAACCAACAACCTCTAAAACCAATGAACTACCCCGTATTGAACACACAAATCAGGGAGTTCCATCTTCCATGTCAAGATATGATCCACTCTAGGTGGCAATGAATGACCCACACAAGTTTAATCACATCATAATTAATGAATATAGATTAGGAATTAGGTCCTCCAATTTTCATTTAACTTGAATTTATCACACATCACACTACACACATAAAAAAAGGAAAACAACTCATATCATAAAACAAAAGGATCCAAACATCACAATACAAAGTAACACAGTGAAATGAAAAGATCAAAATAAATCTAGTTACTATGTATGAATATATGTATCTTTCTCCTAAGTACTCTCCTATAGGACACCATTCCTCCACAAAACAAAAACCAAAGAAATGGTCTATCCACACAATGCCTTTTCTTAATGATCCTAAATCTCTACTGGCTATTCCAAAAACATTATGTAATCCTTGATATCCAACTCTCCCCAGTCAATGAAAAGGGATTCATTATGAAGGTATCGATGAAGTTGAGATATGTGGAAGACATCATGTATCCATTATAATCACATTGGAAATGCCAACCGATATGAAACTTCACTAACTCGCCTCAACACCTCAAAGGTCCCAAAAAACCTCAGAGAAATATTATTCTCTCCACCAAACCTCCACTTCCCACGTTGAGGGAAATCCTTAAAGAACATGCGCTCCCCAAACCCGAATACCAAGGGCCTCCTTATATGATCAACATAAGACTTAATCATGTCCTACACAACTTTACTCCTCTCACGAACAATATGAAAATTCTCTATCGTGCTTTGCACCACATCGGGACCAAGAAGAGTTGTCTCCCCAACCTTCATCCAACATAATGGTGAATGACACAATCTCGTATGAAAATCCTCAAATGGGGTCATGCCATTGGAAGAGTGATATATATTATTATAAGAAAACTCTACCAAAGGTAGGTGCTTTATGAAAGATCCAACAAAGTTCAAGACGCACACCCACAACATATCCTCCAACATAGGAATAGTCTGCTTCATCTGCCCATCTGTCAGAGGGTTGAAAGAATTGTTGAGGAATAATTGATTGTCAAAATAATACTATAATCCCCTCCAGACTTGTGAGGTAAAATGTGCATCATGATATGAGACAATGGACATAGTAACTCTAGGAAACAACACAACCTCATCCATATACCTATTAGCCAAAACCTTTAATCTACATGACTCATTGATCGCAAATAAGTGAGATGGTTTTACCAAACAATCCACAAACACCCAGATAACATCACAAACTCCCTAATATCTTTGTAACCCTATGAAGAAATCCACTTATATGTCATCCCATATCCACTTGGGAACATCCAAAGGCTTCAAAAAACCATCTGGAACACGATGCTCGGTATTTACCTACTGGAATACCATGAAATTTTCCAAAAACTTGGCCACTTCCCGAGCCACCAAAACTGCATCTTCAAGCCACAGTACATCATAGAAAATCCTAGGTGTACCGAAAAAGGTGAGTTATGAAACTCATAGAGGACTTCCCCAACATCGCCACCAGAACAAACAACCTCCCAAAAACAACATCCAATTCCAACCTTCCTCTATCCATACCTCTGGAGAATCACCATGGAAAAAAAGATCATGCATCACCTCTACCTATGAGTCTCCCCACTTAGAATCATAAAATTTCAACATTTAGGAATACTATACCATCATTTGAAACAAAAATCCTCTACCGCCAACCACCTTTGAATCTAAGAATAAGCGTTCTAACTCCTCCATTTACCTCTAAGAATCCCGATATTCTAGAACAAAACTCTTCCCCAACTTCCTAATCAAATCATAGGCCACAAAAATACTTTTTCCTGAGGTTTATGATATCTCAAAATCATAATATTGAAGAAACTTCATCCACATCCACTGTCACAAGTTCAAATCATGCTGGAAATAGATATACCTAAAACTCTTGTGATACATGAAGACAAAAAATGGATCCCCAATAAGGTAATGCCACAAAAACTTTAGAAAAAACACAACTTTTGTAATCTCCAGACCATGAGTGTAATAGTTACACTCATAGGGATGTAACTACCTAGACCCATAATATATCACCACAAACTACTGCATCAATATGCATCCCAAGACCAAATGGGAAGCATCACAAAACACCTCAAACATTACCCCTTCTTCAGGCAACTAAAGGACTAGAGCACTAACCAACATCCCATTCAGTTAATAGAATGATACCTAGAACTGATCACTCCACAAAAAATCATGGTCCTTACTAGTCAAATCATTCAACGAGGATGAAACTCAATAGAAATTGGGTATAAAACTCTAATAATAGACCAAAATACCAAGAGAACAATGAACCTATGCCACATTATTAGGTGCTTCCCAAGATACAACTAATTCGACCTTTGATAGTTCTACTTACACACCCTGCTACGACACCACATGCCCAAGGAAATGAACCTCTCATGTCCAAAACTTACACTTGGAAAACATTCTATAGAGATGGTGGTGTAGAATAACCCACAATACTGTTATGAGATGATCGACGTGATCCTCCTCTAACTTTGAGTATATCAATATATCATCAATGAATATGTTGAAGAAATAACCAAGTAACTCACAAAAAATAGAGTTCACAACCCCCATGAACACAACTGGAGCACTCATAACAACGAACAACATGACTGCAAACTCAAAGTTCCCATACATACATCTGAAAGGGGTCTTCAAGATATCTCCCTCCTTCACCCTCAACGGGTGATATCTAGACTGTAGATCGATCTTACAAAACTAACTCACCCCTATCAGCTGGTTGAAAAGACTTTCTATCCCTGTAAGAGGGTAATGGTTTCTAATTATCACATAATTAAACCTTCGATAGTCTATGAATATCCTCATACTACCATTTTCTTTCTCTGCAAACAACACTGGATCACCCCACAATGACACACTCTAGGCTGGATAAAACCCTTCTATATTAGATCATCTATCTAAATCCTCAACTCCCACAACTTAGAAGATTCTATCTGATAAGGATCCATCGAAATCAGAGAATCATTAGGCTATAAGTCTATCCTGAACTCAACACCACATCAAGGGGGTAGTGTCACAACCTCATTGGGAAAAAAATATAGGAACTCCCCAACGAACCTCAGAACCTTTATCATATCAGTGTCCACTGATTTCACCAAAAATGTATCCAATAAGGAATTAAGGGGCTCCACATTCTAACTACCCACCTGACAAATACAATCTCCAACAAAAGCCACACATTTTCCATCAACATAAGAAAATGAATCTCATCTAAAAGCAGTCGATATCCACATGAATATAATCAAAAGATTTAATGTCAAGTATTCCATCACATGGATACATCTACAACAAGAAAATATACCAACGAGACTGATGTGGACCCATCATCAGTATACACCTCCAGCACACTTCATACATGCTGGTCTGGCCTTTGACTGGCATAATCAACACCTAGGGCATGGGAAGCCTCTCTACATCTAGTTCGAGAGAATGGGATAGAGAAGGTTTAACAAAGGAGTGCGATGCTCTTGAACTAAACAAGGCATAAACAAGGTTACTAAACAAAAGGATAGTACCTATGATGATCTATGGTCCCTCTGGAAATGCTTCCTCCACTACCTGTAATTGACCATGCCTAGATTCTCTACCTATATGATGAAGACCACCTCCACAACCATGTTCGAGTCACTGTCCCTGAACATGAGGAATATCCTGAGGTCAACCTCAACCAGATCCATATCCCCTAGGAGGAGAAAAAAATTGCTACCCCTACTGCTAAAACAGTCTCACTAGAAACTTCTACTAAGGATGGAAGCGAACCTATCCACCTCCACTAAAATAAGATCAGCGAACTACTGTGCACTAGTTCTAGTGATGGCCATGAACCCCATAATAAAAACACACTCATAAAAATATCCTTGGAAAATCATAGAAACCACTGGCCTTAGAAGGTCAGAAAGAAAGCTGCTGAAGTCAACTTTCTACCGGTCTAAACCTTTACGGTCCTAATTACCGAGACCTTCCACTGAAAACTCCTCCCCTTGAGGAACCCTGCTAGTTCCCCTCCCACGGTGAACCTCCTTATGAGCGAATCTGATTGATCACCTCTTCCTTCTTCTAAACCTCCAGATACATCAATAACATAAAAGGAGTAACTATATACTAGATAGAAAAACGGAGTGCCTCCTCTATGAATCTCTCATGAGACTCCTCATATGGGGAAATATCTAAGGAAGAACAAAGAAAGTCATAGAACCTGATTCCTAGATCCTTCACTGATATACTCCCCTACTTAAGAGAAAGAATCTCCTTCATATTTAATTCCTTCATGGTAAATGAAAAGAAATATTCCCAGAAATACTTTTGGAAGTTGACCCACAAAACATCTACCTCCTTCCACTCTCCTAGATACAAAGTAGACCAATAATGCACAACCCCCTTATCTAACTGACTGCCAAAGGGAACCAATACACTGTCAGGGACCAAATCAAACTAAAAGATATCTCAATATACTCCATCCATATCTCTTTCTACACATCCAAAAAACTTCCCTTTTATTACCCCTAATCATGTATTTTGAAAGTAAAATATTCCCTCAACCAAGCCTCATCCTCCTATGTCGGATCAACCCTATGGTGATCCACCAGATATGCCTGCTAAACCTCAACTTCTTGAACCACACATAGACAAAGAATATGAGCCATATCTATAAGGAAAAAAAATACTTTCTAATCTTGGTAGTATGGAATTTTTGTTTAGATTCATTTTAATTCACATTATTAATTTTAAACTTCCCAAAAAAACCCAATTGAAACAATAGCACATGTCATCATGATGCATGTACGTTTCCTTGGTCTCTACCTAATAAGAAGGTCCATCTAACTTGGACATTAATAAGCTCAAAGTCCATGAATTGGATCATGGGGAAACCTAAAATCCCATGTCATATCCATTCTACTTGGCATATATCCCGTACCAAGTTCAACTAACATTGTTACCATACCACCCCATGTAATCCACATTTTTGCAAACTCCAAAATCCATCATATCTCTCAACCACTGCCTTTGATTTGACTATATCATTACCCCCTCCCTCAAAAGATACCATAATGAGGGGAGAGAGATAATGAACCCCTGAGTCCCACCTCAAATAGGCCATGTGTTGGAAACTAGAACTGATGGTGTAAAAATCTCATGTATGGGAGGCATTACCCTCTATAATATAAATTAGATCGGAAGATAAGATGAATCATCCATAATAAAATCTATGTCAGAATATAAAAGGAACCCAAACCATCCCACATTCCATGTATAAATGAAATAGTTATAATAAAACTATCCAAAGTAAATACTCAAAAGTTAAGCTAAAACAGTGACACAACATCTATCCAAAGGTCTGAGCTAGTAATGTCTAGTATGGTCCACATAAACATAATAGAATCCTAAAAATAGTTTTATATACATCGGGTGAGAATACAAGTATACTCAGTAGGATAACCAAAGTCTCTCATGAATATGGGAAATAAGCATACTAATGAACCTATGAGAAAATAGTAGAACCAAACAGAACCAATTCAGGTATACTAACCAAACCCAACCTCACCAAGGCATGATCCCTAATAATGAAAGTCATGTAATATAATATAAGAAGAATCATAGAGATAAGGGTACACCACACCACATTCCAACTGGTATTCCACTCTCAAACAGAAATTTCATACATCATAATTCTCCCACCCCTTCTGTATAACACACCACCCCACAACCATGGTCACAACACACCTCACCCAAAAACACCTGGGCCACTACACAACCACTGCCAAAAATAATATAGTAGAGTATCATGAACATGTATAACATCAATATTGTGACCTTCTCCTACCATGAATGACCCCCACCAGAAGTTTCCCCACAAGAATAGTCACATCTCACCCAAAAACACATGGGCCACTACCCCACAAGCATGGTCACATATTGTCTGAAAATACCTGGGCCACTACCCCACAATCATGATCACATTTTTCCTAAAAACACCTGGGATAACAAAACCATGATCTAATGCACTAATAAACCTCTAACCATCACAACCTATAAAATACCTACCTCACCTAGAATAGAGTGTGGTAAAGAGTGGGTACCCATCCATCCATACTTCTCACCAGATGTTAGAAAAAACACACCCATTATGATTATGCGGGTGTTGGCACATAGTTCTTGATGAAGATGAGTGATTATAGGAATCATAAGAATATAAAAGTATATATATATATATATATTTAATATCAAAAACTTGAGCCCAAACTATTGGTTCTTAAATAAAACAACCAACTAAAACCATCTCCACTTTTGCTGCCACCACTAAATGTATGAAACCACACATCATAACAAAAACCTCATTTCAAATTTTGAACCAATTTCATTTAATCATCTCATTATTTTAATTATTTAGAATCAATCACCTTTAGCCACACAACCCACCATTTAATTATTCATTAACCATTTTTATCCCATTAACCAAACGAACCCAATTCATTTCAATCATTATGAAAAATTTATTCCATCACTACTTGGGAATCTACCACAAAGTAACCACCACCTCACCGACCCAAGATCATGACCCAAAAACAACCTCACCACCCCAAAATTATAGCCTAAAAACCACCCCACCACCCCAAAAGAACATCCCAAAACCATATTGCCATGCCAAAAGCATGACTCAAAAACCATCATCCCCACATTCCCCAACCACACATCACCATCCTAGAAGTACAACCACACATCACGACACATCAAGATCATTTTACAGATTTACAAAGGGATTTTTAACACATTCCACTTTATTTTAGGAATGTTTTCACACAAGTTATTATCTTGGGGAAACCATTTTATTTTCCAAATATGAGTGGTTAGATAATTTCTATTTTAGGGTGATATCACAACAATCACAACCAAAGAATAAATCACAACACATATATATGGAACAAAAAAAATCCCTCAACGACCATAATTTTTAGTGGGGCATCAAGCTTGTACAATTTAAAATATCATAATAATAATAACTCTATAAAAACATGCAAGTAAAACCTACTTTACCCATTTAAATTTGATATTAACCATTCATATTTAATTAAGCTAGAAAAAGCATATCCCAAAGGAAAAAAAAACCTTTTCGTATGATAAAAAATAAATAGAAATGATGTATTCACTACCTCAAAGAAGATTTAGAACTCACTATGAACTTTAGGGTGAAGAAGAACGCCCGTGAACCACAACCAAACCATGAAAACCATAGATCAACCTAAACCAAACCCAAATACCATAAAAATGCAACCCAAAAAACACTACAAACCATAAAATAATTTCCACAACAAATCCCTAGGAGAAGAATAGAAGAAAACGTACCGATAATAAGTAAGGGCCTTCCAAGGATTGCCAACTAACAACCACCGAGACCAACATTTCAAATAGGAAGGAATAGGTATTGAAGAACTCCTCATGGAACCTTGGGTTTTCTCAAAATGAGATAAAAAAGAATACAGAGTTAAATGAATGAAAATTTGTCCAGAAATAACTTTTAAAACTACACTACATCAGGGATTTACGTGATTTGTAATACCCTTTCACATTGTGTAATCCTTAGGGTTCTATTTAGATGAAAAACACATTTCATTTTTATTATTTAACCCTAAAAATAATGAGCTGTACATGTAAAAGTTATGAATCACCAGTACATGTAATGTAATACACTTACACGATGTATATTTCCTACAGTAGTTCTGCTGCACCTCTAGATTCCATTGAAAACTCCTAGAACCTCCCCCGAACAACTCCAACAACCAAAACTAGCAAAGTAACAGATAAAGAGGGAATATACTATTACATTTTTAATATGAAATTATTTATAGTATATGTGTAATTATAAATAGTATTTTTAAATCTAAAATATTTATATTCATCATAATAATTTATTTTTTATTTAAACAAATTAAATAATTACCCTAAATTCATATATAATGTTGATTCATTAATTATTCAATTACAAGAAAAATTAAATAAATTGTATTGAAAATATTAAAAATAATATAATTTAAGATATTTAAGGTGATACATGAATTATATAGAAGAAATTAACATGTTTGGGGTATAATAAAATATTTTTTTTCTAATTTTACATGTTTTATTGATAGTTTTTAAAAGTCAAAGTAGCGGATAGTATAAAAATTTCCAATAATGTTATTTTATGTGTTTAATTTTTATTAAATAACATAAAAATCATAAAAATATTTAGAAAATATAAAGTTTTTATGACATTTTCTAAAATTTCACAAACTATCCATTTATGGTACAATTTAAAACATATAAGTAAAAATAAAAACCTTTTAATTTTGAATTTTTTTTGCTGTAATTAAAATTAAAATAGTTTATTTATGGGTTCATAAAATGATAAGGATAAAAATAGAACCAAAACTTGTCTAAAATATTTTGGTTGATGAGATTACAACATTATGTTATCTTATCTTCGAATCCATGTCCATTTAGTGGTATTTTTATAGAATCAAAATCAATTATAATTTAATATTTTGAGAAATTTCAAAAGTTCCCCTCACCTCAATTATAAAAGGGAACATCCTACCTCACTTATTCACACCACTTTGAGACTTCTAGATTGACCATTCCCTACCAGTTTCACTTATAAACTTTCATATCTACATTCTATAGGTTCTTTTATTCTCAAAATACAAACCCTAAAGCTCTTTAAAAAGATCCAAAGGATACGTTTCAAAAAAGAGGAAATCTCTCTAACTGATCACTATCTTTTTCTACTCTATCATACCTCCTCTAATTATATGTTTTTTATCATAAAATAATAACTTAATTATAGTAAATATACTGAAATATTATTATTATTATTATAAAACCATTATAAACCATCTTTTCTATCAAATAATATGTGAAAGTATATCTCATGCGTACGTATGGCTTACCGTCTCCATAGAGAGATACAATTCATTTTTCATCACTATTTTTGTGGATTATTATCATGATGGGTTTAATAAATTTATATTATATATATGATAAAATAATGTCTATGTATATATGAATTATTATTTATCTTTTTTTAATTCCACCAATCAAAAAATGTAAACAACATTTATACGTTCATGCGACCTACCGTCTCCATGAATGGTGTAATTAATTTTTATATATCTACTTTATATTAATGATTATAAATATGTATATAATTATTATATATGATTTCTATAAAATTATTAAAATTGTTGAAATTTTTAGACCAAGATCAAAGTATAAGGACCAATACATCCAAACTGAAACATGCTTGGAAAACGAAGCAGTTACCACCCAGAACAGTGATCGTAATAAAAAATTATTAATAAATGGGAAATAAGATGTTATAAATAAATAATATATTTTATTATATAATTATGTTTATGGAATAAATTTATAATAAATAGATATTTATTATACCTAACGTTTTAATGTGAAAGAAGAAAGATATGACTTATGGTAAGGGTTAATTTCACAATCTCATCGTTATTCAGGATTTCTTATGTTTAAGTATCCATTGAAGAATATTTATCTTCCATGACCATGTTTTATAAAATATTTTAATTTTTTTAAAATATTATCCAATTAATTTTTGAATTTATTTTTACCCATGTTTTAATTTTTAAAAAATGGTTTGAAAGGAAGATTTTTATCATTTTTCAAAACAAGGTACTTTGGGAATTTTCTGACAAAAATTTGGAAGGAATGTTATTTTAACTTATATATATTGAGTGAATTTTCCCATATTCATGTGTCCTTAATGATTTTAGGCTTCATATATAATATTACAAGGGTCTTTTAAAGGGATTTTTTTCCTTTTTAATTGCGCATATTTTGTTTTTAAAAAGTTCTCATAATGGAATGGATATTTTCTTCTAGAATTATTTCAAGTGATCATTCTAAATTAGTTTTCCTCTAAGACACCATTATTTTATTTTACTTATTATTTAATAAGGATATTATCTATTTATATTATCCTTATTCTTTCTCTAGATGGATTATGTTTATGATGACACGATGTTTATGAATCTCGTTACTTTTCCATGGGTTATAAAATGATGAAATGTTTATGAAACCCATTTATTTTCATGGGTTTTGATATGAGGAATGATTTATGTTATTTTAGAAAAAATTTATATTGTTTTCATTAAGTGATTAGTGGTAACTATATATATTTCCAAAAAATTAGTTAAATATTTATATCTTATGAGATAACAATAGGAAAAAAGATAATGGACTTGATCCACTATGGAAAATAGGTGCATCCTAATCCAGTATGGGAAATATGTGTGTCATAATACACTATATTGATGGTTTTGGTAGTTAAACTTTACATATTAAATGTTTTTCTATATTTATTATGGTTACACACTTTTATGAAATGAGATTATGGTTCATGATTGATTTATGATGATTTCTCACTCTTATAATCTATGCTTTTTGAAATGATAATGTTTATGCCATGAATAATGTTTAAAATCTATGAAAGGGTGGTTATGAACTTCATAAGTTATATTAATGTTCACATAACCTTATTCTAATCTTATTATTTCATATGATCATGTATTAATATCTCTTATTTTTACCCTTACTAAGCATATGAACTCACCATTTCTTATGTTTCCATCCCCAAGTGATGAAGAAAGGTTTAGGTAGGGTATTCCTAAGAGGAGTACTATGTGATAAGATCTTAGTTAGAGATGTTGAAGATCATTCATAAAAAAAGAAGATTGTATTTCTATTCTACAAAGTCTATAAACCTTTACAGTTTTTCATGGATAATATTTCTATTTATTGAATATTCATCTAAATTGATTTAATATTTGTGTATGAAATGCCTAGCCCATTATAACTACTCCTACTACATTGATATGGCTAGATTCGTATCCCTTAGATACAACCTGATTGAATTGAGTAGGGTTTCCCTGTTAGAACTATACATCTGAATCCTAGCTACCTTTTCCTTAACCACATTTACTTATTTAATGAACAATAGTACTCTATCTACCTACCTAGAGTGGTGATAACAATCTTACTTCTAAAGGCGGAGCTGATATGGATCCCCTCCCACTTGAAATAGATGGAGAGATCCTAAAAAAATGTTGAAGATGCCCCATAATTCCAAAACCTCAACACTCAACGAGGTATATAGGACACTGGGACTTATTATGCTCTCGATTTATACACTTTTGAAAAACCATGTAACCATTAATGGGTGTCATTTGGCTGCCAGTGCTCTCACATGCAGTCTCAAAGAGATGTTTCCATCCGATAGTTGAACCACTTCTTTGTCTCGGTTCTAAACCACCTTGGCCCACACCATCACCTTCCCTCAGTTTTTTGTCAGTTCTAAAGGCCTAATTTTCTAATTCTGAAATAGTGTTCAAACTGAAGACATTTACCTATGATTGGATGGAATATACAAGCCCATCCTCAAAACATCTTGATGTCACCAACGCATCACCAACAAGAGCTGGTGTAAAGAGTTGGATCTTTGTGAACCAATCAGAATAGTAAATCATGGACATATTACCCTAATTTAGATGTATAAACTCTATATCCTTACTTTAACTTAGTATATGAGGAAATAAATAGGTGTATAAGATTGTATGAAAATCATCCCAGGCCATACCCTAACGACTATCCACTTGGGTAATAATATCCCACCATCACTTGGAAGAATCTCAAAGAATATATGTTAATATATTCACTATCCTCATAGTATCTGTATAAAGATAATATAAGATAGTTTGTATAGCCTCTGGCCATGACTCTACAGCCTAAGGGCCTCCATCCCCCAAAAACATGGGCGGATTCTACTGTTGAAATTATCATTTCAACTCTTCCATAATAGAGGAAGGTCATGAGGATCCTTACATAGTCTGTATAAGATATATGAATCAATCTCAAAACTGGGAATCAACTCCCAATTAGAGTATAACAAAAGTTTTTATGGGAATTACTCCTATAGGAAATACTGGTGGCACATGTCTGACCACATCTAGAGTGTGGTCTTTAACACCCTCCTAATGCATGACTCAAGGACATCATGGTTTAATAACTCAAAAAATATATAAAAAAATGCCTTATATAGGATTTGATAATATCATAAGACATGGGTATAAGAAAAAAATAGTTATAAAGAGTTTATATACAAAATTCATAGCCGTATTCCTGTTCCTAAAGCTAGGTCTGGGTGATGTACAGATCATAAGAAACATAAGAGACACTACCTACTTTCCACCACTAATGTCGGTTCAGGTTCAAGTTCTCTTCTACAAGTAAGGGGTCTCAGTGTACAGAGTGTAAATTTCATGTTATATAGGAAAACACCATTTAAATCACAATTTTAATCCCCATTTAATGGTAACTACTCTATTTCATAATTTAAATTCATTTACGTTCACACTTATTTATATAGCAATCTTTTCAAAATGTTGAATTATATAGATCAAAATTTCCAATTTATAAAGGCCCATGCACTTCATAAATTGAAATATGGAATATATTTAACTACATCCATAAACATGTTCCATCCCATGAAACCAATGGTATAAGAATAAATTTTTCATAATTGACTACTTAAGGTGTTAACATAAAGCTATGGAGAAAATCATTGTGAGGTTAATGCATGAACTTTAAGTAACCTATTATGTTTCTCATTTTACAAGAAGAATATTAGAAAAATTCCTTGTATTTATATATATTTATAGTATTTAAGTAACTCATAAAAATAAAAAAATAGAAGAAATGAGATGTACCTATATGGAATGACATAATGCATGACATGTGAATCCCTACAAGCCAATAATTATGCATAATTCAACACTTCATTTTCATAGCATCGAAGGGAAAAATGGAATCTTAAATTATAATGATTAAAATCACACATCATGTGTGTCACCTAATGGTGAAATCAAAACAACAGTAATAAGAAGAATCCAAAACATTAGTTCCCATCCCTAGTAATATTTATTTTCTCTGTACATGGGTCAATGACTCCCATGTATAGTCTCACTACTAAATTCAGACATGTACTAGTCTCCTTTCAACCATATAAAAATAATAAGGCAAATAAAAGAAACCTATGATACCAATTTGTAACATCTTGAACCTAGTTCAATCATAAGTAACTGAACATGGTCGATCATAGGGCCTTAAGTGCACCTCCTTGTACGCCATAGGCTTTTGAATAGCAGAGAGGGTGTTTCCTAAAAAATTTGGGAATATTATTTCACCCAGATCTTGGTTGTGAGTGGGGTTGAATGTTCTACACAACACTTCACATTTTGTTTTACCATGTTTTTATTTAATTGAAGCTCCCAATGGTTCCCACATCCATAACTAGCTATGGAACTTCTTTATAAAGTAACTTGTTCCTTTAGGGTTTCAAAACTAATGATAATTATTAAATCACATTGGTAGATAGGATGTGAGGTCTAGATCATCACACCCTTTTGGGGGGAAATTGTTTCCTACTTCGAGGAACTATTATAGATTTAAGATATGTTCGTGAATCTTTTCCTAATCTCGATACGTAACCAGTTACCCTAAAAAAGTTACAATAGTTTAAATCTTATTTATATCTGGTGTGGAATCTTTTTTGTGAGTTTATTTATATATATCTAAGGTTATCTATCCATTTACCCTAATGGGTATCTACTTTTATGTTGAAGCCACATCGCCAATTATATATGAATATGCTTTTATATAGGGAAGCGATCAATATTCTAAGGATGGGATTGAGCCATTATGAGGGGTCCTACATATCTTGATTATAATAGGAATAAACACCCACCTAGTTTATTAAAACTGCATAGTTTAACTTCATTTGGAAATGAAATATGCATGAGGAAACTTAGGTGCTGAGTATTTGAGATCGATCTTCAATGTGGCATTATACGTATCCTGGTTATAGAAGGAATCAGAATCATCATAGTCCAGTCATTCCCTTGGGACTGGACCCAAGGTGGATTCCCTTGTATGAAGTAAGTAATATCATGTAACTCATTGGGGATTATACACTAAGGTGACCATGGATGGAAGAGATTCATGATAAAAATGACCTGACCATTGCAATTCCATAAGTCTACATGGTCCATGCTCATTGTGAGAAATAAGGAACTTCAAGTAATAAATCTAATTTTATGTGGATGTGGGATTTATGTAATAGGAAATCCCTTGAAGATTATTTAATATGGATATAGGTCCTTATAAATGCATCCTATGTATCCTGGATATGCAGGGAATCAAAGCTCTCATAGTTCAGTTTTCTTCTCAATATTCCAATAGGTAAAGAAGAATGATCATCCCATGGGAACGATTGGGTCCCAATGGTTGGAATTTTGGAGACATGGGGGATTTAATCATGGGCCTTATGGAGGATTACAATGTATCCTTTTTATAACAGGAATATTATTTCTCATAGTTCAATTCAATTGAAGCTTCAATATAAGGGTTTAACTTCTATAGAGGATAGAAAATGTTTTCACGTCTTGGGATGCCTGCTTGACCTGGAATGCATGTTTTCCTAACATGTTCTGATTTTCTGATTGACATGTCAAAGGATGTATGAACATGACTGGTTGTATTGCAGTCAAGTCCAAATACAATCTCATAATCAAGTTTTCTTATCCATGGGACATCATATAATCTGAATGGAATTCCTGATGGCTATCACATTATCTTAGCTAACTTGTCCAGAGGACATTGCAATACCTATCAATATTTTCCTGGAATCCATGGTGTGATATCAGATGATATGCTTAGAAGGAATTGCATGATCTAGATGACTTTCCATGACTTCATCATGAAATCTAGATGACATGCTAGGAGGGTGTCACATGAGTTAGTTTGATATGTTTTGAGAGTGCTTCATGGCCAAGCTGGATTGTCTGGAGGACATAGCATGATTTGAATGGCACGTCTGAAGTCCATCATATGATCAAGTATGATTTGTCCGAAGGACATCAAGAAAGTCAGTTTAAACTCTCTTGTGTCATCATGAGATTTAGATGATATACATTGGTGTCACCATATGATTTTGGCGACATGTCTGGAGGACATAACTTGCTATGGATGGTGATCCAATAAGATTTCTTGAGACTCAGGTGTCATTCTCAGGGGGGGGGGGGGTCATGTGACCTATTATGACATGTCTAGGGTACTTTTCATGATCCAAATAGTATACCAAAGGAGTATCCCATAATATAGTTAACAAGTACAGGGGTTTTCACATGACTTGGGTTATTTATGAGAAGTGTATGAGGATTATCATATATGTTCTACAAATAAGTATACCATCTTTTTGTCCTTGTCCTATCCTTTTATTTCATAGGTGCTTTATATTTGTTTAGTGTTAGCTATTTAAGTGTTTTATGATTTAGTATATATATGGGATGTCCCTCCCATAACCCACAAGAAGTCCTTCACATGATCTATGAGTGATAATTCAAAGTACCTATGATTTTTTCATGATTTATTAGGTTTTTTCCTAGATATTACCTGATAGAAAACCTTTCTGATCGCAACATTCGATGCTCTGAGAAATCCAATCTGATTCATGAGTGTTCCAGTGAAAGGATCCAAGGATTAATTTTTTCATTCTATGGTGGGGGATTTATAGGCCTAACCACCCTAATTATATGACTCTTTTCATGGAACTTATCACACAAATCTATCTTGGAGACAGTATAGGGATTTTATATCATGTGTTTTCTCTTAGTCTCATTGTGGGTTATTCTAGAGACATCGTATGATTTTCAGTGACCATGATACTATCCCATAAACACATCATTTATTAGATTATATCCAATTAATTGGATATTTCATAGTCATGTGGACATGACTATGGGATCTAACTATGTTAGGATGATATGTTTAAAGACCATAGAGATACCAGGATTCATGTTGAAAGGCTTTCTCATGATCTAATATGCTTTTTATGGGACCATCCATGAGACCAAGGTGAATTATCTTCAGGACTTCATGATATCAAGCTAACATGTCATGATGGATTTTGAAGGATCATGATGACATTTTGAAGAGGGTTCTGTGGGATCATTGGTGATCATCCAGGATGAACAATCCCTACCACATGATATTAACGTATAATCCCTTTGTAAGAATCTCACATAATTACCCTTTTTTTATTTCCTTTGTTTATTTTGCAATGGTTGGGGATCTCATGAGGCCGTATGAGTGTTGTCAAAGAAAATTACTCAACCCATTGGTGATGCATCATGTGACCAATACAGGGTTCTGTGATGATGTATGAGCATCAATATGGGAAAACATTTATTTTTGTCTTTGGAGATGGAGGGATAGCACAAGACCTCCTGGTTATGTCTGAAACCCTTCACATGATGAGGGAGACATGACTATAGACACTTATTAGACAATTAAAACATGTTTCTAGGGCTTTAATGGTATCCCGAGGGTTGTCAAAGACAATCACTTTCCCTATCAGTGATATGTCACATGACCAAAAAATGTTCTTAGAGTAATGTGTGATAATTTCATGGAAAAACCCATATTTTTTTCATATAGAGCTAAATGGAGAGTGTAAGAACACATGAAAATGTCTGAAGGCCTTGTCATGATGAGGGTTACATGTCAGAGGGCTTTCACATAGTGAGGAAGCCACGCCGTTAGGGGATTATAGTGTCTTTCAAAAAATCTGGGTGCATCATGTGATATTTATGATCATAATAGGTTCCCACCTTTTAGATATTTTCTCCATATTTTCCAAGGATTTTTGGATGATTTTTCAGGTGTACTCTAATTTATAAGTCACCTGACTTGGGGTAGCACATTTGGAAACCACTTCATGATTAGCGTACATTTGGGGCTCCTCATGAGTTGAAGGACTTGTTAAAGGGGATTTGTGAGATATTATCTAGGTTATATGTGGTGCATGCATCATTCATGTGACCTTATGAAGGTATCGTGATCACATGTCTCTTGGATTCTTATGTGATCCGCAAGTTCTGGACACGTTCTTCATCCTTTGATTTTCAAGGAAAATAATATCCATATTTAGTTATTTTTAACATCCTTGACTTGGATTCCACTAAACTATGCACTGATACCAGTCGGATAAATGGCTTCAAGTGCATTTTATCAAATTCCAGAGGATGCCAACTATCATCCAGGGCCCAGGGTGTGTCGGAAGTAATACTATTCCCTCATTAATAGAGTGTAATACAATAGTATAGCAATAATAGTTGATAGGGGAAGTAGATATAACGAAATTATAAAATATAATTAACAAATAAAAAAATATATCAACTATGATAGAAGGAATCTCATATAAAAAAGATGACGATACATGTATTATTTCTGCAAATCAGCTAAAATAAGTATATAGATATCCAGTACAAATATTTTAGAAAAATACCATAAAGAAAAAAATTGCTATCTCCAAATAGAATCACGATCCTCAGCTTGGTCTCATTACCTTCAGATCCTAAGCATAGTATAAGGTCAAGCATCGAACAATGGGTGCTTTCCCTAGTCCTTACCTGCATCCATATAGTATTCTCGGGTACCCGACGGTGGCATGAACAGGATGTGAGATTCAATCCCAGTAGGCTACCAACCAATGGTCTATAAAAATTCCTAGATGTACAATAAAACAAGCTAAATTATAGTGAAATACATATCAAAATTAAGAAATAATAAAAAGTAAAGTTCCCATGGAATGTATACTAAAAAACAAGTTATCTTTTATAGCCCAATAAGGCTCTCTAAAAACATGGGTCAAAATCCAATAACAAGGAAACTACAAAAATATAGAAATAACTAACATGGTATCAATGTACATCCATAAATATCATGTTAACCATGTATTTTCCATATTATCTGTAAATAAAACAACCAAAGAAACTCCGTATAACTAAATTTTCAAAAACAACCATGGTCAAGATGTATAATCAATCATATCAGATTTACCATGGCCGTGCTGTATAATCATAGTGTCACCTTTACCATGGCTATGCCAGATAAAAAGAAATGTCATAACCCTCAGGGATGAATCCATCGTGTAGTTAACCAAGGAATCCTTATCGAGTCCCATGGGCTTCTCAAGGGAAACCTGATTGGGGTTAAATTGGGGTCTATGGTTCATGTCTACTGACCATGTCAACTATGAGCCCAAAAAACTGGATCCAAGGGATAACAATTCCCAAGTAAACCAATAGTATCATAATCTAAGGAGAATACAAGTCTAAGGCATTCTATACCATTTCCTTGACCTATTGTGTAGCACACACATCGAATTTTATGTATCCATTCATCAATTCACATTAAAGTTCCATGAGTATACCAACTCATAACATAATTCAAATTAAATCACATTCAATGATTTTGTCCACTAATATAGAAAATCAAAATACAATAATTAAACAATTCAACTTCATGTATCAAATGGAAATGGAGGCATAAAATCTTCTAATCAAGCAATTCGATTAAATTAATTTATTAATAAAATTCATCTTACTAGGAAAGAACAAAAACTCACCCCATGGGGGGTTTAACACAGGTTATCCCGAAGGTATACCTCATGGGTGAAAATGGTTGGGAAATAGCCTACCACTGGTCTCAAGGTAACTAAATTAAATCCCTAACTTGTTCCATTTCATTTTATTAAATTAATCAATTAATTTTTGGGGTCACACTGAAAATTATGGAGGGAAGCATAATAGAAACTAACATAGAAAATCCCCAAACCACTCGGGAAAAGTATAGACCACCTACCATATATAAATCATGTTCTATTTTCACCTATAGACCATTCAAAGTTCTATTTCTCTACTAATGTGTATAGAGTCACTTAGGTCAAATCCTCACCGATGGTACAAATTTTAGAGTTAATTTTTTTGGTTTGGATTTTTAATTTGGGGGGGGGGTGTCTGAAGATATTAATTAAATTTATTTATGGATTATGTTTGATTTCAAAATTTTATAAATATTAGAGAGAGTTCATTATTGGGGATTTAATCTTATGATATCCTTGATATTTCCTTTATATTGCATCAAATTAACCCATACTTTACCAAATGATTTTGATCAGAATTCCCAAGTGTTGAGGATTTAAACCAAGTACTAAATTGAATAGTGTTCTAATCTCAAAATTTTTTTGTTTTTGGTAGTGTAATTATGTTCCCAATAATCCATGTGATCTACACATTAAACAAAAAATTTCATTAGTCCATGACGTTTTATGTTTGACATGCACAATGTTAACCTAATGAATATTCAATGAGAAAAAGCTCTCAAACAGTTAATATACCAAAATTATGACTCACCCGAATGATAGATTTAATTATCCATTTATTTGTTTAGTAATTTGTTAATATGTGATTATGGTGATGAATTATAAAGAGAACCAAAATAACAGGATAAGAAAAGAGCTGTGCACCGAACACACACCCGAACGATAAAGAGAATTAAAACTCACTTTTCATTGAATAATAAAGAAAAAGAGGGGAATAGTTTTTGTTACAACCCATGCTTCCAAGTTACATTTCCCTTTTAATAATGCAATATCTTGCATTGTATGCAACTTCGAGATTCTAACACACCACGACCAATCAAAGTAGCCGTTATGAATAGTAATACCCACTTTTTTGGAATTTTATAAATTTTATCTTTAAAAATGGACTTCATTTTTGGATTCGGAATATCTAAATTAGCCTAGGGTGAATTCTAGGTATTTTTAGAAAACATTCAAATTTTGATGAATAGAGAATAATAGTAAACATTAATTAAAAAAAATTTTTTTAATCCAAATAATTTACAGTGATAAATTATACTATTGAGGGGTTTTAAAGTATAATTAGAATATATTTTTACCATTTAATCCAATATTGGTAATTAGATGTAATTTCACATTTAAACTAGACATAAACAAGTGTCAATCTTTCGATAGTTATCATTTCTTAAAAAACACGCTCTTTGTTTTGACAACGAGAATTAATTTTAAATTAATTTCCACCACTTTTGTGTTTTGAATTTAGAAAAATGTATTCCATATTTATAATCAGGAGGTCCAAATTGTGTAAATAGGTAACTTTTATTTTTATAAATTTTGAATAATTACTTCGGTAAATATTTTATTTACCATGGTTAAAGGGTAAATCCGGTAAATAAGGGTAAAAAAATATATTATAATAATATTAAATTACCCTAAACTGTGTCCTAACCATATTCGATGATAAATTTCCGACCATGGGAATCTTTGGGTCGATTTTGGGACCCCATGGAGGCACTTGTAAATGATAATGACACTTTATATTAATTAAGTTAAAGTAAATACAAAAATGACATAAGCATATATCTTTTAGTGAAACAATTTTTACACAGGGTTATAGATGTTATATCTTTGACTATAAATATTCATTAGAAATATAAAAATATTTCCTACATAATGGTATTTTATTTATAATTTTTATACATTTAATAATTAAATTTATTTATGACACAATAATTATGCATTATTTTCCTTATTAATGAAAGAATCAAGAAAATGGTATTATAAATGTTAAAATAAATAAAATTTGAAAGTTTTTATGACATACCATAATTTTATAGGTTAATATGACATGTTATTATTTCTTAAATAAATTTATTTTTAAATAATAAAGTATTTAGGAATTTAACAAAAATCAATTATTAAATAGTGTCAAAATTGACATAAAAGAGTTTTTAAAACAAATATTATATTATTAATTGATATTCTATTCCTAAAAATCTAAGGCTTGGCCAAAGGACTTATATAATTATAGGTACATCATTAATGAACCACTTGGGGTTCTCTTGGAAGTATATAGCAAGTTTATTAACTATATAATATAAAAATACAAAGAGACATGGTAAATGTCAAACTATTTAACTAAGAGTTAAATCTAAATGTCAAGGTTAATATAGTGACCCAAACCTGTCTAAAACATATTTTTTAAGTGTTTTTAGACCCATACCCACCTTATCCTTTAAATAATACACTTTTTATCCATTATAAACCTAAAATTTGTTTATTATAAAATAATATTTCAAGCTTTTCCTAAGGTGCCCTTCACCCCTCTTATAAAAGGGCACTCCCCCTTCTCTCTAATTCACACCTTCAAATCCTTTTGGCTCGGCCAAACCCTGACCACATTTCCTATCAACTTCCCTAAATTCATCCTAGATTCCCTCCTTTGGTCAGAAAGCCAACTTAAGGATCCCTTTTGATCAAATCAAAAGGAAGAACCTGAAGAAGAGGTAATAATTTCACCACCCTCTTTCAAGTTCTTTTCTTCTTCCACTTCTCCTTTATTTTTTATTTCTATTATAAAATAATAACTCCATTATATTCTATATACTGTGATGTTATTATAAATATGGTACAACCATCTTCATTATTCTATCCATCCTTTGAATGACATGTCACCATACGTGCGTACGTACGGATTACCGTCTCCACGTCGTGGTGTAATTGTTATTCAATACATTATTATTTTGATGGGTATAATAATGATTTGTAATTTATGTAAATAATAAATATAATATGATAATTTTTCTTTATATATTATATACCATCCAATTATATATTATTTTAATATCAAAAGAATGATATTGGCGCTCGTGCATACGTACGGATTACCGTCTCCACGAACGCGATGAGATTCATTCCCCATCGTATCCATTCAAGAATAGATTTCATTTTATGATTAAAAATAATATTTAGAGACATTATATCATTCTGGATATGAATAAGATACATCCCATCCATAACAAATATGGCTCACATAACAAATAATATAAAGGAAAACAAATCCATTAACATCCGAAACGACGATAATACTAAGATATTATTAACAAATAAATGTTAAAATATCATATATGATATCATATTAATATATATGATTCTTTTATAAATCAATAACAATTATTTAACCATTATAAAGGAGGTTAACCTACCCTCGACCAAAGAAAAATTACATAGTAATGGGTTTCTTATCTCACTTTTAATTCCGTGAGATTTCCATTGTTCACCACTTATTTATTACATGTGGTGTGTGTACTGCCCATGATTGTATTCATAATATACTTTTACTTATGGATATTTAAATCATCATTTTATGATCCTTCTTTAATGGGTGTTTGTTTCATAAGTTACCAAATTGATAAGGGAATTTGAAATTTAAATTTCCACTCATTCGGCTTTACACATACTTCATTGATTATTTTACTACAATATTATGTGTGGAATAACTATTCATTTTCTTATGTCATAATTTCCACTCCCCTTTCTATGGATATACTTTTAATACACATAATCACTCCATTGATAAATTCTCAAGTCATCGATATGAACTTTATAAGAGTAATTTTAACTCAATCTCCATTTGTTGAGTTAAATATCCAATTCATTGGTGTTGTTTTTACAAGAATATGTGTGAATGTCCTCTGATTGATTTACACTGAATATCCAATAATATTGAGTGTATTTATATTTTTCACACATAATTATTTCATTGATTTATCCTTAACCTAAGGATACGGTCTTTATAAGAGATTTCATCTCAATTTACATTCCATTGAGACTTCTTTGTTGTTATACACCAAATCTCTTTTATATGGTGTATATACTGTACTTTGACATCGTATATCATGAATCCATTTATTCTCATGATCTTACAAAGTTTTTATTACCTCAATTATTAGTATTCAAGTGTCTCTCTTTTGGTTAGTAACTCTAACTAAAATATCATTTTAAATGTTTTACAGATTTATTATTCTAAATAGTTCTCATTAATGTCCATGTTTTTGAAAATGGTTTTAAGAATTTATTTATATGGAAATTAATGTTTTAAAATTAAAATTCATTTTAAAAGTTTCAAAGTGGTATGGGACACTTTGATTCAAAAATATATTTTTAAATGTCTTCTTGACAAATAGTGTGACTTTTAAATGATTTCAAGAAAAAAGGGGGATATTTCTCTCTAATAATTTTGATTCTTATTTTCATCTATGTCAACATCCTTCATTATTCTTGATTGAGGTTAATATGATACAATACAATCTTTAATATTGTATCGAATGAGTTATGCTTGACTGTGGATGTGCTATTTTTATACCATTCATGATTTGTGGTTAAAGTATAGAAATTTAGTATGATAGTTTTAATACGAATGTTTATGTTATGTTTCAAAATTTTCACATGAGTAATGCATTGGACTTAGTAAGTGACGAGTGGAGACCGCTATAGCTGCTCGATGCATCGTTAGGTCTCATGAGACAAACAAGTGTCTTGGCACAAGGCCTTGACAAAATCTTATTTGTAGTGTTGGCACAAGGCCTTGACTATGTGGTTATTATAGTCTGGAATTATGCATTCCATCATTATGAAAGTGGTTATTGATATTGCATGTGATTATTAAACTAGTAGAATATTAATGTGAATAAGTAAATGGAATTATTTGATTTTATCTTTTCCATATTATGCTGAAGTTCAAGTTTAAAAGGCTTTTCTTCTAGTCTTATACACTGCCTTAAATGTTTATGCTTATTTATGAAAGCTTCTGCTATAATGTTATCCTTACTGAGCATCGGAGCTCACCCCTTTCTATCTTTTATTTTTCCCAGGATGCAAAGAAGTATATTATAACTAACCTCCAGTGATAGTCTATGGGATCTCAGTGTTGTCTATTGAAACAATGTTGTTGTAGTTTTACATTTTATGATGTAATGTAAACCTTATGAATGTATCTAGTACTTCCAAGGCTACTAAACTAATCAGTATTTCGAGAAATGATATTTTACGATCATGCCAATGATACATAATAATGCACCGACTTTGGGCTTCTGGGGTCGGGGAGTTACAGTTGGTATCAGAGGAAGTTTAGTACAAACATTGGAAACTAGATTTAGATAAAATCTGATTAGAGCACATAGCCCTAAGATAGACTTTGAGGATTAGTATATAAGAACTTCCTAGAATTTTTGAATTATATATATTTTGTGAGTTTTCCAAGAAATATATCCCTGTCTGGATATGAGCAGGTAGAGGCAGCTCTGGCATAGATGTACCTAGGGGTAAAACCCGAAAACACCTCTTTGAGATAGACTCGAACGAGAACTGGTGAACGACAACGAGCCTTGCTACAATCTTGGTTACGACACTCCCGGGGGATATGCTTAGGATAATTTACATTTTCTTTACAAACCGATTTGAAGTATTTTAATATAATATGAGAATAAATGACCTTGGTTAATCCTAAGGTGTTTCAAATTGAGAATATGGTGTCATGATATTCTCTAAATGATTTTATGAATACTGTTACTCACACAATGCTTTTTGGTTTTAGTCAATGGATGGATTCCAAGGAAGTCATAATAACTTTGATAATGATGTAAAATTTGGGAATGGTGGTGGAAATGAAAAACAAAATGGAATGTTGATAGGCGTAAAAGATATCATGTTCATGCCAAATCAGTTTTCCAAAAATATGATCAACACCATATATATTAACCAACTCCCAGACTCAACAAAGAAGAGAAATGTAATGAATGATAAGAGCTCCAGCAGTGGAGACCATGGAGAAAAGAATCCTAAATTTCCATTATGCAGGAAATGTGGAAGGAGACACCCAGGAAAGCATCTCAATAGAACAAAGAAATTCTTTACGTGTAGAAAAGAAGGACATAATGTGATGAATTGCTGAGGAAAAATGAAGAGTACTATGGAAGAAAATAAAAATGGTCCCAAGAATCCATTTACATTCATTTTCCATAAATGTAGGGGACCTGGCCATTACCCGAGTGAATGCCCTATTCTATAGGATATTTTCTTGGTCAAAGAAGAAGCTATGTGGAAATAAATGGTTGGAGAAATGTTTAAAATTATTAGTGCTCCTTGTTGATGGGATTAATTTGGAATAATTTTCTCTTGTATTTGTAACCCTGCAGTTTTCCATGTGAGAATGTTATTTTAGGAAGACTTATCTTTTCTCTTATGGATATAGTTATAAATAACCATTTAGTTTTATATGATCATTAGGTTTGAGTCAATTACAAGTTATTATATTTTGGGATGAAAATGCAAGGTATGAGATAACATTTGTGGTTAAATTATGTTATGGTTATTTTGAAGAATTTATCTCATTTTGGTAGTGTTATAAAATATAGTTTTTGAAAAAGGACAACACACAGACAATGTGACAACCCATCGCGTCAGGAAAAGATGTGGGAAGAGAACCCACAACCAAAGTGCGATTGAGATTTATAGCCTACCACTGGACTACGTGAAGTCCCTGGTTAGTGTGACTAATTATTTTGTTTAAATGATTTTGTTGATCAATAAGAAGTTGATTTGGGACCTTATGTCTTATCAAATGAACACCCTTAGTATATGAAAATGATTTGGTGATTAAGTGATAAATGTTATTTTGGAAGATGTTCGCTTTTTTGGGAACACTATATGCCCAAGGAAAATAGAATACCATGGTATTTCATTTGAGGAGTAATGGTGGATTCATATCTATGTGGGCTTATAGTTATTTGGATTATTTAAGGAAATGATTAACCTATAATAGAGAATATGTGATTAGGTTAATTACTTTTAAGTATGTGACTTTAAGAGTAGTTATAACACCCTGAGATTTTATGAGAAATATTTTTTTTGTCTTATGTTAAACGCAACACCAAAGGAATCTTTCATACCACACAATACGGACTTGGCTTGCATTACACGCAATCACGACCTTCCTCGATAGCGTGTGTAGTACGCAATACCGGGTTTCACTAAACAACGATATATTATTATGAACTAGCCGTTATGAATAGTATTAACTACATTTTGAATTTTATTATTCATCTTACACATTTTCTAGAACATGGTAAGAGAACAAAATAAAATTTTCGGGTAAAATAAGTATTTTACAAAAAAATGCAGTTTTGCCGCCTTTTGATGGCGCACCCAAATTAAATCTAGTTTTTGACATGTTTATAAGTCCAATTTGACAAAATAAAATTCTTATTTTGAATCAGGATATATAAATTTAATTTGGATAATTTTTTAATATTTTTCTGATAACTTTCATATTTTGATGAATAGTAAAAATACGCTAATTTTTAATTAAAAAATCTTTTTTCATTGAGATAATTTATATGGTTAAATTATAATATTGAATGGTTTTAAAGTATAAATAGAATATATTTTTACCATTTAATATAATGTATGTCATTAGAATTAATTTCACATTGAATTCATAGGTAAAAACATTTCAATCTTTGACAATGTTTTAACTTCTAAAACCCATTTTCTTAACAACGAGATTTATTTTAAATTAATTACTGCAACTTATTTGTTTTGAATTTTTAAAAATGGATTCCATATTTGGAATCAGTGGGTCCAAATTATGTTAATAGGCTAATTTTTATTTTTTGGGCATTATGAATAGTAACTACGGTAAATTTTATTTACCCTAGTTAAAGGTAAATCGGGTAATTAAGGGTAAATATAAGATTATAAAATTACCCTAACACCTTCCAAAATCCTATTGGATGACTAAAAGTTGACACATATCACCTAAGGGTCAGATTATATTCATTTAATGTACTTGTGTCCATGAAAATAATTTAATTATTATTAAAACCAAAGAATGTGACAACATGTCACTTTCTTAAATCTTATAAGTATAATAATTTTAATTTAGTGATAAACTTAATGAAACTTCGAACATGAATAGTCAACAGAAAGATACTATAATTATGTAAATCATAGTAATTTATTTATAATTTTTAGGGATTAAATAATTATCATTAATTATGACACAATAGTGATGTTGAAATTATTTTATTAATTAAAATATCAAATAAATGATTTTAACAATATTAAAATAAATATTATATGAACTATTTAATGTTCTACAATAATTTTATAGATACATATGACATTTTATGAATCTATTAAAGCTTTTATTTCGAACATTTCTTCTGTATATATTTTATTTAAATTCAAATAAATGAATAGTGTCAAAATTGACACTATTGTTATTTTATAAAAATAACATATTATAAAATTGTTTAAAAATTAAAAAAATATTTAAAAATTATAAATTAAAATTTATATGGTCTAAAATGTCATAAAGTGTAAAATTATGGAAAATTCACAACACATATGTAATTATTTATAATAATTTAAAATTTAGAATATTATTACCACAAATAAATTTAAATTGATAAATAAGGATACATCAAGTTGATAATGTTTAAAATAAACTCCTAACATGTCTAAATTTTATTTGTTGATGAGATTACAACCCTATCTCATCTAATATTCGGATATGAGTCATTTTGGAAGTTTTTATGTGTGGCTGGGATTTAATATAAACTAATATTTCTTATATTTCCAAAGGTGCCCCTCTCCTCCCTTATAAAAGGGTACCTCCTCCCTCTCCTCCTCACAGCAATTTGAGCCTTCAAGGTCTGCCAATCCCTGACCATTTCACTTACCCACTTCCCTAGAAACACCCTAGAGGTCCTGGTATTCTTGAAAGACCCATTGTAGTGCCCTAAGAGGAGGTCTCAAAGAGGCGCTTCAAAGAAGAGGTAATGTCCGTTACCAATTCTTTCAACTTTATTTCTTCTTAAAATTATTATTCTTTAGTTGTTTCATTATGAATTAATAACATCAGTATCACTCATATAATGATATGTTATTATAAGTATGAAACATTCCTATTTCACCATCTATCCATCCTACGGAAAACGAAATCACTGCGCGTGCGTACGTACGGAATACCGTCTCCACACCGTGGTGTAATCTATTTTCCATCACCCCCTTACTTGGATGGGTATAATGGTGCAAATAAATAACTATATATGATTATTGTAAAGTGTTATTGATTCTGAAATAGTATACATACACTCCAATACAATTCCATGATCATGGGAATGATATCATCACTCGTGCGTATGTACGGAATACCGTCTCCACGATGTGATGCGACTCGTTCTACATGATCTTCATTGAATAATGATTATATAAATGAATTTAATGAATTAGTATGATATATATTACACTAATACTATTCTGGAAATGAGTTATCTATAACCTAAAGAGAAGAATAAGAATTTATTCGACAAAACACGCATAAGAACAAAAAGTAATAAACACCCGAATAACAAGTTGCAATGAAATATTACTAATAAGAAGCTAAGAATATGGCCATATATGATATCATAACAATGAGTATGATTCTGGAATAAGTCAATGACATTATTTAAATCATTATACAAGAGTTTCGGACACTTACGAAGCAAATCGGACCGAAGGTAAGGGAAAATCTCGCAATCTCATTTTTATCCGAGATTATTTATACTTCAGAATTTACTGGAGAATATTTATCATCCACATCCATGTTTCCTAAATATGTAATATTTATATCCTTCTACAATAGTTTATCTCCAATTTTACCCTTCGGTGAGTTTTTAGTAAAAGATATGAAAGGAAGCTTTTGTCGTTTTTCGTACGAGGCACTTTTTGACTTTTCCGACAAAAGTACGAGAAGAATGTTTTTTAAATTATAAGGAATGAATGGATTTTTAAAACATTATTTCCAAGAATCTTCCTTTAAAAGTTTTAAAGTTTATTTTTAATCAACTTCTTTTAGTTTAAAATTGTATGACACGTTAAGAAAGGAAAAATGTTTTTGAAGTAGAAAGGATATTTTCCTCAAGAATGGAGTTCAAGTGTTTTATCAAAATTATTTTCCATATAAGATAATATAGGTTTCTGTTTCTATCCCTATAATTAAATTGATTTTATTATGTTGTGATAGAATTATTTTTATGAATTCCTTTATCTTATATGAATTGTTTTACGATGTCATGATGTTTAAGAATCCCATTTTTATTACATGGGTTATGCAATGATGTATGATTTATGATTTTGTGGCACACATAAGAATGGTATCATTATGAGATGGGTAGGACCTATATCTACCTCAAATTCATTGGGTAAAGATTTATATCTCATGAGATAGGCATGACTGGAATGGCAGGTTAAACTGGTTCAGTGAAACAGGACTGAAATGAGGAGTGAACTCGGTTCAGAAATGGACTTTTTCCACTAAGATAGTCTTGGCAACGAGTCTTGACTAATAAGAAATGATTCTATATGATTATGTGTGTATGACACAAAGTTTCATGTTTTAAGTTATGATTATTGGGATTACATTTCACTACTATGATTTATCCCATTTTATGAAATTATGATCTCTTTTGCAGGTTAAGATTTCCAAAATGTTATGTTCTTATGAATATGATGTGATTGATATTTATTTTGTTTACCCTTACTGAGAATTTGAGCTCAAAATTTTGTATGTTTTATTTCCCCAGGCCAGGAAGAAGGTTATTAAGTAAGATATTCTAAAAAGGGACTATAGATATGATGAAATAAATGGGAGACAGTGTAGATGCTTTATGAACCAGTTGTTTATGTTTCCCAGTTTCTAAAGACACTATACCTATACGGTCCTTTCATGGTTTTGTTATATGTTGTAATAATTATGATTCAATTTTGAAGTACTAAAAATTTATGTAAAGTATGGGTCGTTATAGTTGGTATCAGAGGAAAGGTATAGTCAACCTTTGGAAACTAGGATGTGAAAGCCTTAATAAGAACCCTAAGGATAATTTTAAGCATAGAAAACAATCTTAGTGTTTTAAAAATGGCCATGAACAACCTATGATAAGACCTTAAGTGTGAAATTTTATTCTTGATTATGTGTTTTTCCTATTATAATTAGTGTTGCTCACACTATTCTTCTTGGTTTTATTCAATGGCTGGAACCCGAAGGAATCGTGTTAATGCGGAATGTAACAGGCAATGCAATGATTGTACCCTTGAGAAACCAAACGTTATAGTAGATGGAATGCAAAATATTGTAGCCATGCTCACACAAATTTCTCAAGCTATGAATCATGCAGGACTTCCAAATGAACAAAGGAAGGAGCAACATTCCGTTGAATCCTTCATGAGGCAGCGCCCACCTTCATTCAGCGGGTCTTCTGATCCATTAGTGGCTGAACAATGGATCAGTACCACTGAAAAGATATTTTCAGTTCTTCAATGTTCTGAACATGATAAATTCATCTTAGCAGTGTATCGTTTGGAAGGTGATGCTAATCAATGGTGGAATCTTATTAAGAATACGAGGCAAAGGGATGAAATTGAGTCCATGGAATGGGACGAGTTCAAGAACTTATTTTTGAATAAGAATTTCCCTCGTATTCTTCGAACAAATATAGAGAAGGAATTTCTTGAACTAAAGTAAAAGGATGATGAATCTGTTGGTACCTATGAAGCAAATTTTATAAGACTTTCAAGGTACGCTTCTGGTATTATTATCCAACCTGAGAGTAAGATCGATCGATTCTTTAGTGGCTTAAAACCAAGTCTTAGAAGGGCATTATCCATAAGGGACTTCAATAGCTATGAGGAAATCGTTCGATGTGCTCTCAAGGTTGAGATAAAGATTGGAGTAACCCATCAGTCATATGGGTTTGATAAGAAGAGGAAAATGGAATTCAAAGGAAAATATAAAGAGCACACTGAAAAGAAGATGATCTTTCCCTTATGCTCAAAGTGTGGAAAGAAACATGGAGGAAATTGTCTTAAGGGGACAAGAAAATGTTATAAGTGTGGAAAAGAAGGTCATCGAGCAATTCAATGTCGAAATAATGGGAAGAAGATGTCTAATGATGAAAAAAAGGAAGGGATACACATAATGAACCTACTATACTTCAATGTTTCAAGTTAAAGGAGATAGGGCATTATGCTAATCAATGCCCAAATCCATGGGTTGATGATGATGATCGATGTCAACAAACTCTTAAGGCCAAAGAAAAAGGAAAGTCACATGCAATTACTACCAGCGATGTGGAGTACGACAACAAAGTGGTGAGAGGTACACTTACCATCCACTCTAAAGTAGAAAATGTTTTATTTGATTCTGGATCAACCCACTCTTTTATTTATGAAGAATTTTCTAAGGGTATCACCATATTACCCCAACAATTAGATGTTGAGTTAGCTTTGACAACCCCTAATGGCACAACAGTCGCATCAAAAGTTTATAATTCTTCTCCGATTGAAGTTTGTGGGAAAGTGCTTCCTACAAATCTTGTGATCCTTCCTATAGTGGAATTTGATGTGATTCTTGGCATGGATTGGCTTTCTTTATATGGAGCTGATATCAATTTCCAAATAAGGGAAGTCACATTTTATATTCCAAATCAATCTATGATCGTCTATCGATGCAAGGATGAACATAACCTTCGAGTGGAAATTTCTTCTATCTTGTGGGTCTTGATTCCACTAAATGAAGGTTATTTATCTCAAATGGTTGGAGAGATACTCATGATTAATAATATTCCCATTGTACAGGAATTTGATGATGTCTTTCCTGAGGAATTTCCAGGTCTTTCACCAAATCGTGAAGTTGAGTTTTTAATAGAACTCGTACCGGGTGCTTTGCCTATTTCAAAGATACCTTATAGAATGGCCCCAATTGAGTTACAGGAATTGAAGAAGAAAATCCAAGAGAATCTTGATAAAGGATTCATACGCCCTAGTGCGTCACCTTGGGGAGCACCTGTTCTGTTTGTTAAGAAGAAAGATGGATCAATGCGACTCTGCATTGATTATCGAGAACTTAACAAGATCACTATCAAGAACAAATATCCTCTCCCACACATTGATGACCTATTTGACCAACTATGCGGAGCTCAATAATTTTCCAAGATTGATCTTCGTTTAGGGTATCATCAATTAAGAGTCAAAAGGGAGGATATACCAAAGAAGACTTTTCGGACAAGGTATGGACACTATGAATTTATAGTGATGCCATTTGGTCTTACTAATGCCCCTGTTATCTTCATGGATCTAATGAATAGAGTCTTTAGAGACTATCTTGATCATTTTGTGGTAGTATTTATAGAAGATATTCTTGTCTATTCAAAGAGAAAGGAAGAACATGAATATCACTTGAGAATTATATTGAAGACCCTGAGAAAGGAGAAGTTTTATGCCAAATTTACCAAGTGTGAATTTTGGCTTCAAAAAGTTTCATTTTTGGGTCACATAATCTCAAAAGAGGGGATATCTGTGGATCCAGCAAAAACAGAGGTTATCGAAAGATGGTCGAGACCAACAACAGTAACTGAGATCCGAATTTTTCTTGGTTTGGCTGGATATTATCAACGTTTTGTGAAATATTTTTCACGATTATCTAATCCACTCACCAAGTTGACTTGGAAAGGAGTTAAGTTTGTTTGGACGGATGAATGTGAAGAGAATTTCAAGGAGTTGAAAAGGAGGTTATCCAGTGCACCTGTACTCACAATTCCTTGTAGTGGAGAAAGGTTTGTGATCTACAGTGATGCATCCAAGAAGGGGCTAGGGTGTGTTCTTATGCAAAATGATATGGTGATAGGTTATGCCTCACGACAGTTGAAAATCCATGAGTAAAATTACCCAACTCATGATTTGGAGTTAGCTGTGGTAATCTTTTCATTAAAGATTTGGAGGCATTATTTTTGTGGAGAAAGGTGTGATATTTATACTGATCATAAAAGTTTAAAGTATATTTTCACACAAAAGGATCTGAATATGCGCCAAAGAAGATGGTTGGAGTTGATTAAGGATTACGACTGCTCAATTCATTACCACCCCGGGAAAGCAAACAAGGTAGCAGACGCATTAAGTCGACAAGACCATGCTAGCTTATCCATGATGAGGATCATAAAAGATCCAATATTTATGGATTTACAAAGGATGGATCTTGGAATTTTATTGAAAGGGGATAAATCTTATCTTTCTCAAATGAATGTTCAACCATCTATACATGTGAAGATTAAAGAGGCACAGAAAGAAGATGTAGAGTTACAAAATAAGGTGATAAAAGTTCTTGAATTCAACCTTGATTGTGATGGGATAATAAAGTTCAGGAATCTGGTTTATGTTCCTCCCATCCCCAAATTAAATAAGGAGCTGCTGGATGAGGCTCATAGTTCTTCATTATCTATTCATCATGGAATCACGAAGATGTATAGGGACCTGAAAGAGTACTTATGGTGGGATGGCATGAAAAGAGATATTGCTAAATATGTCTCTCGATGCTTGGTTTGTTAGAAAGTTAAAGCTGAGAGACAGAAGTCTAAGAGGATGTTACAACCATTACCCATACTAGAATGGAAATGGGAAAACATCACTATGGACTTTGTCATTGGACTTCCTAAAACATCCAAAGGAAATAATGTAATCTGGGTCATAGTTGATCGTCTTACAAAGTCTGCACACTTCATTGCTATTAGAGAGGATTTCTCTCTATATCATCTTGCCAGGATATATGTAAAGGAAGTGGTAAGATTGCATGGAGTACCACTTTCTATTATATCTGATCGGGATATGAGGTTTACCTCAAAGTTCTGGTGAAGTCTTCAGCATACTCTAGATACAGAGTTGAGTTTCAGCACTGCTTATCATCCTCAGACAGACGGTCAGTCCGAGAGGACAATTCAAACTCTAGAATATATGTTGAGAGCTTGATCTATGGATTTCAAAGGTGGTTGGGATCAACACCTACCTTTGGTGGAATTTTTTTATAATAATAGCTTTCACTCCAGTATTTAGATGGCTCCTTATGAAGCTCTCTATGGAAAGAAATGCAGGACTCCAACTTACTGGGATAAAGTTGGGGAAAGAAAGCTATTAGGACCTGATCTTGTTGATGAGATGGTAGAAAAGGTCAGATCTATTCAACAACACATAAGAGCAGCTCAGAGTCGACAAAAAAGTTATGCCGACAACCGAAGAAAAGACCTAGAGTTTGAAGTGGGTGATAAAGTGTTCTTACGGATATCTCCCAGGAAGAGGGTCATGAGATTTGGAAAGAAGGGAAAGTTGAGCCCTAGATATATCGGTCGTTTTAAAATTCTGGATCGTGTTGGAAAGGTATATTACCGATTGGCGCTTCCACCGAATCTCTCTCAAGTTCACGATGTGTTCCATGTATCTCTCCTGAGAAAGTACATACCTGATCCTTCACATGTACTCAGCTCAGAAGTTATACCGCTGGAGCAAGATCTTTCTTATGAAGAACAACCGATAGAGATTCTGGATCGTAGCAAAAAAGTCCTACGGAACAAGACCACTCTCTTGGTGAAAGTTTTATGGAGGAACCACCAATTAGAAGAAGCTACATGGGAACTTGAGGATATGATGAGGGAGAGGTATCCTCATCTATTTGTAATGAAGTGACAAATTTCAAGGGCGAAATTCATTTTAAGGGGGGTAGAATGTAACACCCTGAGATTTTATGAGAAATATTTTTTTTGTCTTATGTTAAACTCAACACCAAAGGAATCTTTCATAGCACACAATACAGACTTGATTTGCATTACACGCAATCGCGACCTTCCTCGATAGCGTGTGTAGTACGCAATACTGGGTTTCACTAAACAACGATATATTATTAAGAACTAGCCTTTATGAATAGTATTAACTACATTTTTAATTTTATTATTCATCTTAAACATTTTCTAGAACATGGTAAGAGAACAAAATAAATTTTTCGGGTAAAATTAGTATTTTTCAAAAAATGCAATTTTGCCGCCTTTTGATGGCACACCCAAATTAAATATAGTTTTTGACATGTTTATAATTTCAATTTGAAAAAATAAAATTCTTCTTTTGAATCAGGATATAAAAATTTACTTTGGATAATTTTTTGATATTTTTCTGATAACTTTCATATTTTGATGAATAGTAAAAATACGCTAATTTTTAATTAAAAACAACTTTTTTCATTGAGATAATTTATATGGTAAAATTATAATATTGAATGGTTTTAAAGTATAAATATAATATATTTTTACCATTTAATATAATGTATGTCATTAGCATTAATTTCACAATGAATTCATAGGTAAAAACATTTCAATCTTTGACAATGTTTTAACTTCTAAAACCCATTTTCTTAACAATGGGATTTATTTTAAATTAATTACTGAAACTTATGTGTTTTTAATATTGAAAAATGGATTCCATATTTGGAATCAGTGGGTCCAAATTATGTTAATAGGCTACTTTTTATTTTTTGGGCATTATGAATAGTAACTACGGTAAATTTTATTTACCATAGTTAAAGGTAAATCAGGTAATTAAGGGAAAATATAAGATTATAAAATTACCCTAACACCTTCCAAAATCCTATTGGATGACTAAAAGTAGACCCATATCACCTAAGGGTCGGATTAGATTCATTTAATGGACTTTTTTCCACGAAAATAATTTAATTATTATTAAAACCAAAGAATGTGACAACATGTCACTTTCTTAAATCTTATAAGTATAATAATTTTAATTTAGTGATAAACTTAATTAAACTTAGAACATGAATAGTCTCCAGAAATCTAATACAGTTATCTAAATCATAGTAATTTATTTAGAATTTTTAGGTATTAAATAATTATCATTAATTATGACACAATAGTGATGTTGAAATTATTTTATTAATTAAAATATCAAATAAATGGTTTTAAAAATATTAAAATAAATATTATATGAACTATTTAATGTGCTCCACTAATTTTCTAGATACATATGACATTTTATGAATCTATTAAAGCTTTTAGTTCGAACATATATTCTGTATATATTTTATTTAAATTCAAATAAATGAATAGTGTCAAAATTGACACTATTGTTATTTTCTAAAAATAACATATTATAAAATTGTTTAAAAATTACAAATTTTTTTAAAAATTATAAATTAAAATTTATATGGTCTAAAATGTCATAAAGTGTCAAATTATGGAAAATTCACAACACATACGTAATTATTTATAATAATTTAAAATTTAGAATATTATTACCACAAATAAAATTAAATTGATAAATAAGAATAAATCAGGTTGATAATGTGTAAAATAAATTCCTAAAATGTCTAAATTTTATTGGTTGATGATATTACAACCCTATCTCATCTAATCTTCAGATATTAGTCATTTTGGAAGTTTTTAAGTGGGGTTGGTATTTAATATAAACTAATATTTGTTATATTTCCAAAGGTGCCCCTCTCCTCCCTTATAAAAGGGAACCTCCTCCCTCTCCTCCTCACACCAATTTGAGCCTTAAATATCAGCCAATCCCTGCCCATTTCACTTTCCCACTTCCCTAGATACATCCTATAGGTCCTGGTCTTCTTCAAAGACCAATTGTAGTGCCCTAAGAGGAGGTCTGAAAGAGGCGCTTCAAAGAAGAGGTAATGTCCATTACCGATTCTTTCAACTTTATTTCTTCTTCCACTTATTCTTATTTAGTTTTTCATTATGAATTAATAACATCAGTATCACTCATATACTGATATGTTATTACAAGTATAAAACAACCCTATTTCACCATCTATCCATCCTACGGAAAACGAAATCATCGCGTGTGCGTACGTACAGAATACCGTCTCCACGCCGTGGTGTAATATATTTTCCATCACCACCTTACTTGGATGGGTATAATGGTGAAAATAAATAACTATATATTATTATTGTAAAGTGGTATTGATTCTGAAATAGTATACATACACTCTAATACAATTCTATGATCATGGGAACGATATCATCGCTCGTGCGTACGTACGGAATACCGTCTCCACGATGTGATGCGACTCGTTCTACATGATATTGATTGCATAATGATTATATAAATGAATTTAATGAATGAATATGATATATATTACACTAATACAATTCTGTAAATGAGGTATCTATAACCTAAAGATAAGAATAAGAATTTATTCGACAAAACACGCATAAGAACAAAAAGTAATAAATACCCGAATAACAAGTAGTAATGAAATATTATTAATAAGAATCTAAAAATATGGCCATATATGATATCATAACAGTGAGTATGATTCTGGAATAAGTCAATGACATTATTTAAATGATTATACAGGAGGTTCAGACACTTAAGAAGCAAATCAGACCTAAGGTAAGGGAAAATCTCGCAATCTCATTTTTATCCGAGATTGTTTATACTTCAGAATTTACTGGGGAATATTTATCATCCACATCCATGTTTCCTCAATATGTAATATTTATATCCTTCTACAATAGTTTATGTCCAATTTTACCCTTCGGTGATTTTTTAGTAAAAGATATGAAAGGGATCTTTTGTCGTTTTTCATATGATGTACTTTTTGACTTTTCCAAAAAAATTACGAGAAGAATGTTTTTTTAACTTATACGGCATGAATGGATTTTTAAAAAATTATTTCCAAGAAGCTTCCTTTAAAAGTTTTCAAGTTTATTTTTAATCAACTTCTTTTAGTTTAAAATTGTGTGACATGTTAAGAAAGGAAAAATGTTTTTGAAGTAGAAAGGATATTTTCCTCAATAATGGAGTTCAAGTGTTTTATCAAAATTATTTTCTATCTAAGATAATATAGGGTACTGTTTATATCCCTATAATTACATTGATTTGATTATATTATGATGGAATTATTTTTATGAATTCCTTTATCTTATATGAATTGTTTTATGATGTCATGATGTTTAAGAATCCCATTTTTATTACATGGGTTATGCAATGATGTATGATTTATGATTTTGTGGCACACATAAGAATGGCATCATTATGAGATGGGTGAGACCTATATCTGCCTCAAATGAATTGGGTAAAGTTTTATATCTCATGAGATAGACATGGCTGGAACGACAGGTTAAACCGGTTCAGTGAAACAGGACTGAAACGAGGAGTGAACTCGGTTCAGAAATGGGATTTGTCCACTAAGATAGTCTTGGCAATGAGTCTTGAATAATAATAAATGATTCTCTATGATTATGTGTGTATGCCACAAAATTTCATGTTTTAAGTTATGATTATTGGGATTACATTTCACTACTATGATTTATCCCATGTTATGAAATTATGATCTCTTTTGGAGGTTAATATTTCTGAAATGTTATGTTCTTATGAATATGATGTGATTGATATTTCTTTTGTTTACCCTTACTGATCATTTGAGCTCACCCTTTTATATGTTTTCTTTCCCTAGGTCAGGAAGAGGGTTATTAAGTAAGATATGACAGAAAGGGACTATAGATATGATGAAATAAATGGGAGACAGTGTAAATGCTTTATGAACCAGTTGTTTATGTTTACCAGTTTCTAAAGAAACTATACCTATATGGTCCTTTCATGGTTTTGTTATATGTTGTAATAATTATGCTTCAATTTTGAAGTACTAACAATGTATTTAAAGTATGGGTCGTTATAGTAGTTGATGTCATTTGGAGATACAATTTAACGTGGAAGACTACATAACCAAATTCATCTAAGTTTTGGGTTTCAATATTATTTTGGATTATATTAAAGGATTTTGAGGACAATTGTTTATTGAATGGTATTTTTTTAACTTTGGGGTATTGTTGGTTTAATTTTAGAAATTAATATTAGTGTTTATTTCTCTAATCTAATATCCTTTTGGGGGATCATCAGATCTTATACTAACCGTTTTGGTTTTGATTAATCTCAAAAGACAAGGTAAATATATATTTTATCCTTTGTGGATCATGTGATTATATAGAAGTTTATTCTAGATCTTCTAGTGTGACCAAGTCTTCTTGAATACTCATCGTTTAAAAAAATGATTTAGTGGTAGAAATTTATTAAAGAATGAAACTCTACTTAAAAAGTAAGTATATATCTTTATGTTCTTAGTCAATCTCACAAATTAATTCCTCATCTTTATGTAATGCAACTTAAAACAAAAAAATGTTGTTTGTTTACTTTTCCTACTAGGAGACTAATGACCGTTTGTCCCATCACAAGTTTTTGGTTTTCTTGTTGTTAACTGTCTCCTAATCATGTTTTCTATCCCTCTCTATCAGAACTTGACACTTATCTTATCTTCCATACCCATGTTTTCCTACATGTAATCCTAGCATGGGTTATCTTGGGTGACCTTTTTTACTTCTCCTTCTTTCTTTTAAAATGATAGTTTTATTGACTATTTTTCTGATGTGAGAATTTCCATTATATTCCCAAGCCCAATTTTAAAAATTGAAAGGACGCAATTTATTTAAGTAGGGTAGAATGTAACACCCCAAGATTCCATGGTACGTTTCCCTTTAAATAATGCAATAGATTGCATTGTACGCGACTTCGAGATTCTAACACACCACGACCAATAAAAGTATCCGTTATGAATAGTAATACCCACTTTTTAAAATTTTATAAATTTTATCTTTCAAAATGGACTTCATTTTTGGATTCGGAATATCGAAATTATCCTAGGGTGAATTTTTGGTATTTTTAGAAAACATTAAAATTTTGATGAATAGTGAAAAATACTAAACATTAATTAAAAACAACTTTTTTAATCCAAATAATTTATAGTGATAAATTATACTATTGAGAGGTTTTAAATTATAATTAGAATAAATTTTTACCATTTAATCCAATATTGGAAATTGGATGTAATTTCACATTTAAACTAGACATAAACAAGTGTCAATCTTTTGATAATTATTATTTCTTAAAAAACACGCTCTTCGTTTTGAAAACGGGAATTAATTTTAAATTATTTTCTGCCACTTATGTGTTTTGAATTTATAAAAATGGATTCCATATTTAGAATCAGGAGTTCCAAATTGTGTAAATAGGTAACTTTTATTTTTAGAAATTTTGAATAATTACTTCGGTAAATATTTTATTTACCATGGTTAAATGGTAAATCCGGTAAATAAGGGTAAAGAAAATAATATTATAATAATATTAAATTACCCTAAAACATGTCCTAACCATATTTTATGATACATTTCCGACCATGGGAATCTTTGGATCGATTTTGGGACCCCATGGAGCCAGTTGTAAATGATAATGACAGTTTATATTAATTAAGTTAAAGTAAATACAAAAATGACATAAGCATATATCTTTTAGTAAAACAATTTTTACATAGGGTTATTCATGTTATATATTTGACTATAAATATTAATTATAAATCTAAAAATATTTCCTAAATAATGGTATTTTATTTATAATTTTTAGACATTGAATAATTAAATTTATTTATGACACAATGATGATGCAATATTTTCTTTATTAATTAAAGAATCAAGTAAATGGTATTATAAATGTTAAAATAAATATAATTTGAAAGTTTTTATGACATACAATAATTTTAAAGGTTAATAAGAAAATTTATTATTTCTTAAATGAATTTAGTTTTAATTAATAAAGTTTTTAGGACTTTAACAAAAATCAATTATTAAATAGTGTCAAAATAGACATAAAAGAGTTTTTTAAAAAAATATTATATTATTAATTTATATTATATTCCTAAAAATCTAAGGTTCAAGAAAATGACTTATATAATGACAGGTTCATCATTAATGAACCACTTGGTGTTCTCTTGGAAGTATATAGTAAGTTTATTAACTATATAATATAAAAATACAAAGAGACATGGTAAATGTCAAACTATTTAACTAAGAGTTAAATATAAATGTCATGGTTAATATAGTGACCCAAACCTCTATAAAACCTATTGGTTGAGTGTTTTTCAACCCATACCCACCTTATAATTTAAATAATCCCCTTTAGAGCCATCATAAACCGAAAATGAGTTTATTATAAAATAATATTTCAAGATTTTCCTAAGGTGCCCCTCACCCCTCTTATAAAAGGGAACTCCCCCTTCTCTCTAATTCACACCTTCAAAGCCTTTTGGATCGGCCAAAACCTGCCCAAATATCCTCTAAACTTCCTTAAATTCATCCTAGAGGCCCTACTTTGTTCAGAAAGCCAACTTAAGGATCCCTTTTGATCAAATCAAAAGGAAGAACCCGAAGAAGAGGTAATATTTTCACCACCCTCTTTCAAGTTCTTTTCTTCTTCCACTTCTCCTTTCTTTGTTATTTCCAATATAAAATAATAAATCCAGTATCTTATATATAATTTGATGTTATTATAAATATGGTACAACCATCTTCATTGTTCTATCCATCCTTTGCATGACATGTCACCATATGTGCGTACGTACGGATTACCGTCTCCACGTCGTGGTGTAATTGTTATTCAATACATTATTATTTTGATGGGTATAATAATGATGTGTAATTCATGTAAATAATAAATATAACTTGATAATTATTCTTTATATATGATATAATATCCAATTATATATTATTTTAATATCAAAAGTATGATATTTTCGCTCGTGCGTACGTACGGATTACCGTCTCCACGAACGCGATGAGATTCATTCCCCATCGTATCCATTCAAGACTAAATTTCATTTTATGATTAAAAATAATGTTTATAGACATTATATAATTCTGGATATGAATAATATACATCCCATCCATAACAAATATGGCTCCCATAACAAATATGGCTCACATAACAAATAATATTAAGGAAAACGAATCCGTTAACACCCGAAACGACGATAATACAAAGATATTATTAACAAATCAATGTTAAAAGAGAATATATGATATCATATTAATGTATATGATTATTGTATAATTAAATAAAAATTATTTCACCATTATAAAGGAGGTTAAACTTCCCTCGACCAAGGAAAAAGTACAAAGTAAGGGGTTTCTTATCTCACTTTTAATTCTGTGAGATTTCCATTGTTCACCACTTATTTATTGCATGTGGTGTGTGTACTGCCCATGATTGTATTAATTTTGTAATATAATTTAATTTATGTATATTTATATCATCATTGTATGATCCTTATCTCATGGGTGTATGTTTCTTAATTTACCAAATCGATAAGGGAATTTGAAATTTCAATTTCCACTCATTCGACTTTAAGCATACTTCATTGATTATTTTACTCCAAGATTATGTGTGGAATCACTATTAATTTTCTTATGTCATAATTTCCACTCCCTTTTCTGTGGATATACTTTTGATACACATAATCACTTGATTGATAAATTCTCAAGTCATCGATATGAACTTGATAAGAGTAATTTTAACTCAATCTCCATTTGTTGAGTTAAATATCCAATTCATTGGTGTTGTTTTTACAAGAATATGTGTGAATGTCCTCTGATTGATTTAAACTGAATATCCAATCATATTTATTGTATTTATATTTTTCACACATAATTATGTCTTTGATTTATCCTTAACCTAAGGATACGTTCTTTATAAGATATTTCATCTCAATTTACATTCCATTGAGACTTCTTTGTTGTTATACACCAAATCACTTTTATATGGTGTATAATGTACTTTGACATAGTATATCATGAATACCTTTATTCTCATGATATTACAAAGTTTTTTTTACCTCAATTATTTGTATTCAAGTGTCTCTCTTTTGGTTAGGAACTCTAACTAAAATATCATTATAAATGTTATAAAGATTTATTATTCTAAATATTTCTCATTAATGTTTGTGTTTCAAAAATGTTTTTAAGAATTTATTTATATGGACATTAATGTTTTTAAATTAAAATTCATTTTAAGAGTTTCAAAGTGGTATGATATACTTTGATTCAAAAATCTATTTTTAAATTGCTTCTGGACAAATAATGTTACTTCTAAATGATTTCAAGAAAAAGGTGGATATTTCTCTATAATAGTTTTGATGATTATTTTCATCTTTGTCAACATACTTCATTATTCTCTATTGAGGTTAATCTGATACAATAAAATCTTCCATATTGTATCAAATGAGTTATGTTTGACTGTGGATGTGTTATTTTTATACCATTCATGGTTTGTGGTTAAAGTATTGACATTTCGTATGCTAGTTTTAATACGGATGTTTATGTTATGTTTCAAAAATTTCACATGAGGAATGCATTGGACTTAGTAAGTGATGGGTGGAGCCCACTATAGCTCCTCGATGCATCGTTAGGTCTCATGAGACAAACTAGTGTCTTGGCATAAGGCCTTGACAAAATCTTATTTGTAGTTTTGGCACAAGGCCTTGACTATGTGGTTATGATAGTCTGGAATTGTGAATTCCATCATTATGAAAGTGGTTATTTATATTTCATGTGATTATTATACTAGTATAATATCCATGTGAATAATTAAATGGAATTATTTGATTTTATCTATTCCATATTATGCTGAAGTTCAAGTTTAAAAGGCTTTTTTTCTAGTCTTATACAATGCCTTAAATGTTTATGATTATTTATGAAAGCTTCTGCTATAATGTTATCCTTACTGAGCATCTGAGCTCTCCCCTTTATATGTTTTATTTTTCCCAGGATGTGAAGAAGTATATTATGACTGACCTTCAAGGATAGTCTATGGGATCTCAATGTTGTCTATGTAAACAATGTTGTTATAGTTTTCCATTTTATGATGTAATTTAAACCTTATGAATGTATCTAGTACTTCCAAGGCTACTAAACTAATCAGTCGTTCAAGACTTGATCTTTTATCATCATGCCAATGATACGTAATAATGCACCGACTTTGGGATTCTAGGGTCAGGGCGTTATAGTTTTCAAATTTATTTAAATAATTTTTAGAACATTAATATTAAAATACATAATTTTGATGATAATAATAGATTATGAATATGATTTCATTATTATTAAAAAAATTTACAAAAAAAATACTTACGAGATTACAAATGAAAGAAAATAGAAAGGAGCATGAAAAAAAGAGTAGAGGAAAGGTATATCAAGTAGAAACATGAGTTTTTCAGGTCCTAACATGCCTTTGTAAAGGATATGGTCATTCTAATGTATCCTCTTATGATATGAAATTCCCACCCCATTCAATGTGAGAATGAGTATCTATTTATAGCCAAAGGGAGTGGACTATTTCCGTTTCAAACCCATCCCACATTTTTTATCACAGATTTAAAAATTCATATAGAATAATATAGATAAATAATATTCTTTAAAGTTATATATATGTATTTGGAAAATTTATCCTATAAATGTTTTATCCATTGGAATTTTGTACCCAAATATATGGTTGTTCTACTAAAAAATGTGTTGCAATCCATTTTTGTGTTGAGTTTTTCCTTGGTCTAAATATGAATGAATTTTATGATAGGAATATTCTATAAAATACAAACCATTTATTCTAAAAACATGGGATCCTAAATATTTTATTTCACATCACAAAATCTCAGCTCGATTTGATGTCTATATTGGGAGAAAAGTCAAGGATTGTGTGCTGCTTTTAAATCCCAGACAGAATTGTGGTCTGTACATAAAATCATCAGTTGGGCGCCTTTTTTGTGGATTTGAGTATTTATATTTTTATCCAATATGGTTTTGGATATTCAAAAACATATTCTAAAGTTTCAGCAAATTTGGGCTTCCGGATTGAGCCTAGAAATTCAATCATCATGGATGGTCCAATTTTCACAACATATTTGGTGGGCCTTCATGTGTGGTCCATATAGAAATTTAAAAAGTTGAAGTATTAAAAGATATACTATGATGATATGTTGTAATTTTAATCAAGAAAACTATAGAAGAAGAATACTATAATTTTTCAGATTATTTTAAAAGATATGATCAAAAAATTAAACATCATTTTAATTAAATGAATTTGAAAAATTATATTTATATATGTTTATGATAAATACATGAATATTGAAGAGAAATTAATTAAATTTATGTGAAAATTATCTGATGGGAGTAATGAAAAATCATGAATTAATATGTAATATCAACTCCCCCACACTTATGATTTTTCATTTCCACATGTACATCAAATATAAAAAAACAACGAAATCATTTTTACTCACCAATAAATATTTTTTTTCTTGAATCAGGGGGTCTAGAATTGTTCACCCATCCAAAAAAATTTCAACCAAATTGTTTTACAACAATAATGTTCCAAAAAAATTCATTTTTTATGCTTGAAATTTGAAATGAAAAATGTGGGTAGAATAAACTCAATCCTCTCAAGATGATAAAAATTTATTTATGGAGGTTTTCTAATTCACATAACAAAAGTGAAATCATAATGTTTGAAAGTGATCTCAGATTTCATTTCCTATTATAAAGTGGAAAATAATCAAGAGTCTTTTTTACGGGTTTTTAGTGGATATGGGATGGATGGAATATAATTTCCAAATAGATAAGAAAAGAGGGGGTAAAAAATAACATGGAAAAATCAATGAATAATTGTTTTGAAATAAGACATGTAAAGAAATAAGAAAATATATTAATAAGGGAATTCATTTTTAAAGGAAGATAAGATATGGATAAAATTGGAAGTATATGAAATGATGAAACATGTACAAGACACAAAAATTCTCCCAACTACATAAGAAAACATTATTGAAGTGTTCTTTTTTTTAAAAGTTGAACTTGAAACAAATCTCACACTCATCTACTAGACCTTATTTGATGTCATCATGACACTAATTTTTGTTGGAAATAAGGCTGTTCTATGATATAAATAGAACATGGTTTATGTTTTTTATTAATACACAATGGAAGATCATGTAGTTTACAAGGAAAGGGAACTTACAGTTCAAGAAGACAACAATATTCATGGTGGCGTTCTTTCCCAATGTTTGCCAAACTTTTGGGTCCAATATATTGGATAATGGAGAAAAGTGTTTTTGTAAAAGGGAGTTATGTGTAATATTGATGGGTTCTAGGAAACATGTGTGCAAGTTTTGATTTAAAATCATTGCATCAAAATATGTAAAAGGAAACAAGTGTGCAAAAAATTTAAATGTGTACGAAAGATGAGTATGTGCGAAAGAATCTTACATGACCAATGAATATTTAAAAGGTATTTCGTGTGATCAGAAAGATTATTATGTGCACCAAAGAAGATGCGTTAGAAACATGGACTCAGGGTCATCGAGGCCTATAAATAGGAAGCTACCCCCATGAAAGACATAAGAATTTTCCAATGAATATCTGGTTTCTCTGCCGCACGAAATATTTCCATGTGAAAGATTTGAAGAGAGTTATTCTTGTACACAAGCTCTTATTTTAGTCTAAAAAGACCAATTGAAACTTGTGTTATATTTGTGCGAAGGATCAGTGTTAGGAGAAAGTCACTTTGCATGAAAAATCACAAATCTTGTGCACAAAAAGAAGATCTTGTGCACAGAAGGCAGATGTTGCATGAAAATGTAGTGTTGAGTTTCTAACTGTATTTTGATATCTGGTTTATTTGATTAGTGCTTCCAAGTGCATCATTTTAGGACTTCGATGAAAGAAGCGTCTCGTGATGGATAAAGACATATACTAAAATGATAATCTTTTAAAGATACCTTAATGTTGATAAACTAAAGAATACTTCACCCAACATAATGAGCTAGGGGGAGTTGACATAAGTGATCTGAGGGACATAGTGAGCTATCCCTGAATATTTATAAAGGTAGTGTGATTGGAACAATGTGAATGTGTTTGAAACTTTTTTAATCCACAACCAGTGAAGAATAGTGGACTTTGGTATGAACGACTTCCTATTGTAATATTCTTCTTGGACTAGCCCTTTGTGGTGAACCAAGTAAAAATTGCAGTGTCATCTCTTTGCATGTGATAGTTTTTTTCTTTCTTCTTTGAATCAGATAAGTTTAATAGTTTCCTACCAATGTGGGAACAATATCCATCAGTTTAGAAGAAAAATTTTACACCCTAAATCACCGTTCCTCTCTATGGGTATTTTGGGATCCATCTAGGGATATCCGAGGGATAGGTTGCTGGTGTTAAATCTTCCCCTTATCTACTGTCATGTATAATTTAGTAAATGTTAGGGGAGTGCACCTATTTGATGGAAGAAAATTTCAGATATGGAAGAATAGGATGAGATATCATCTAAGATATCTTGTAATGGAAGTTATTTTTTATACAACTCAAGGAATACAAGTAACCAATCCAACAATTTTGTCTGTGACTAATACATACAATAAGATGCTTGATACAGATGCTAAAGTGCATAATTCACTCACTGCATCACTTTCTGATTAGATCTATCTAAAGGTGATGATCTGTACTTAAGAAAGGTCTATGTGGGATAAATTATAGAATATATATTATGGATAAAAAAATTGAAGGAGGAAAAAATACAAGTCCTCCACAATAGGTTTGATGATCTGAAGATATATCCTAATGAGAATATAAATTACTTCTTCAATCGTATTACTAAAGTAGTAGGAGAAATTCTAGGGCTTGGGGAGGAAATCAAAGACATTGATATTGTGAAGAAAAGTTTGAGAAGGATTCCACCTCTTTACAACCCAAAAGTTTCATCCATTGAGAAAATGGATTTATCTAAACTTTCTCTGGATGATTTGTTGAGCAGTCTAGGGAATACAAAATGAGAGTAAAGCCATAAGATGCGAAAATATGTTTCAGTAAGGAAATGGAATTCAAAGACATGGAAAAACTAGAAACTTTAGTATATAATGTTAATGAATATAACGAGTAAGGTGTTCACTCATTTCCAAGAAATTCAAGAAGGAAAAAGGGAAATTATAAGGTAAGTTACCTCCGGCTTGTTTTCATTGTGACAGAGTTGGGAACATTGCTTCTCAGTGTACATCAAAGTTTGATGATGAATAAAATGAACATGGAGACATGAAAAATCCTTGGAAAAGGTTTTTAAAAAAGGGGGACTTAATTTCTAGTAATAAATTATGGATTAATAGTTTTTCCCACGAAGAAGAAGATTATGATAGTGAATACTTTGAGGATGAAGAACCAGAATTTAAATCTGGAGCCCATGAATCAATAATGGATACTGTAGAAAATATAGAAACTTCAGGAGATAAAGATAGATATATTTTGTTGACCACTGATGTCAATATCAATTTTCATCTTAATTATTCTTTTATTAAACTTGAGAATAAATGTATGAAATGAAAAATTTGGAAAGCAATTTTGGATGAATTGTCAAAATATGTTGATTAGTTTGAAGCTGAAATTGAACAACTGGAAGAAGTAGTGAAAGTACAGTAAAAAACCACTGGAATCAAATAATATGTAGTGTAACTGAAGATGAGAATTGAATAATAGAAATAGTTCATCAATGAATACACCTCCAAAATAGAATAGAATTCCAAGACTATCGAGGGCCTTGAAGAAGAAGTTTTTACTCTTAAGAGTAAACTTGAAAGTGAATCAATATCCAAAGAAAAAAAGAAGAAAATATAGTTTGGAATATTCTTAGATGATGAATTTTTAGAGAGAGCTAATCATGGTTCTGATAGAGTTGAAAATATTTTGAATGATCAAAGACCCGCATTCATGGAAAATAGTAGAATCAGTTGTGATGTTGAAACATCAAATGATGAAAATAATGTTAGCCAGAATATAGGAAAGATAAAAGTTGGTCATTTAGAAAAGGTAGCTAATGTACTAAAAATTAAACCCTCAATTAAATTTGATAGAATAACTGAAAAAATCCTCAGGTATCTAGAAATGATAGACATACAAAAAAAATTTATAAGGAAGGAGACATGAGGAGGAATCGAAATGATAAGACATTTCCACTCATGAAATATCAATTCTTTGGCTATCTGGTCCATACCATGTCATATTTCATATAGGCAAGGAGCTATTTGAATGGGGAATAGATAGGATATCAACAAATAAGAACATATTCATATCCTACTTCTTATATATGAAATAATTTATATGGATATTTTTTTCATTGTCATAATTTTGGCCATAAATCTATGTATTGTAAGAAGAGGAATGATAGGATAAATTCATACAATTCTCAAAGATAGGATAATACTGAACAACCAGACAGTGTGGAAATTTCAAACATGGTACATTCTTTGGAATAAGAGTATGAATATGAATAACCTGTGCATGTGGAAAAGGGATTTTAATAGCCATACCTATCCTCCACTCATTCAAATATTTCATGGAAAGAAAATAGGGAAAATGAAAAATCTGACCTTAAATAAGAAGCTGTCAAAGCTAAAAAGAACCAAAAAACATGGATTATTGAGAGTGGGTGATCATCCTATATGATAGGAAATGAAGAACTATTAATGAATGCTATGAAAAAGGTTGATAGAACAGTAAGGTTTGGTAATGATGGTTCTTTGAAGATCAAAGGCAGTGTAAGTACAGAACTAGCCAATGGAGAGCTAAAGAAAACTGAAGTTCATTATGTGGGTGGGTTATGTCACAATATCATAAGTTTAAGTCAAATATGTGACATGATAATTATAGTGACTTTAAATAAAAAAGGCTTCAAAATAAAAGGAAATATAGGGAATTTTCTCATGAAAGGAAGTAGAATAGATGGAAACTTATATCAGGTTGATAGTAAATAAAAAATTTGCTACATGACAGGTGAAGAAGGAAACAACCAGTGGAATTGGATATTGGGGCACATTAATCAACAATATATGGTAAAGATATATAAACTGAATATTATCATGGATATTCCAAATCTGAAGTGTGAATGAGAGATGAATTTGTGATTCTTGCATGCGGGGAAAGTTGGTGTGTAGTTCATATCATCCAAAGAAGAAAAGGGAATTAAATCCTCTTGATCTCATCTATACAGATGTTTGTGTCCCAATAAATGTTTCCATAACTTAGGGAGAAAGGTAATTTTTCCTCTTCATAGATGATTATAGTATAATGGCATGCATAATGGTTATAAATAGAAAATAAAAAGTACTTGAGTGCATGGAAATGTATTGAAAAATTTATGATAATGATACTAAACAGATAATAAATGTTTTGTGATATGAAAATGGAGGAGAATATATATACATTGAGTTTGAAAATTACCTGGACAAACATGGAATTCAACATAAGGTGGCTACTGTGAGAACCCCACAATAAAATGGAGTTATTGACCACCAAAATTGACAGGTGAATATTATGGCCAGAACTATGTTGATTGAGAGTCATGTCTCTCTCCATTATTGGAAAGATCCCATTCAAGCTATGGAATATATTCAAAATCAAATGGGGATTTATATGGGTGAAATTAAGACACCATAGGTGTTGTGGAATGAAAGGAAGCCCTCTTTGAATTATTTACATGTTTTTAGAAGTAAGTGTTTTATCAGAAAAAAATGAAACCACGGAAAGTATGGTGATGCAGCAGATGAAGGAATATTCCTTTAATATTCAATGAATAGAAATTACTACAAGTGTTTCAATAATCATCTTGGGAAATTTTTGGAAAGTAGTGATGTTAATATAGTTGAAAATAAGATCACAAATACCACAAAGGGATCTTATGCTGATTTGATTGAAGATGCATAAGACAGGGGAAATGGAATATATTCAGATGAATAAGTAGAAGAAGGTGCGAAAATTTAGAGGCCACACAATTTCATGGATTCAGATGAAGAATCAGAAGAGGAAACCATGGATGAAGAGAATTCTACTGAACCTCAAATGAGAAGTCAAAGAATATAAATTGATCAATCCAACATCATCAGGGATTGGACTACTCCCACACAAATAAGGAGAATGAAGAATAATTCACAATATGAATTCCTTTAATTTGTATAACAATCCTCATTTGAAGAATCTTCAAAGGATGAATCATAGTTTAAAGCCATTAATGAATAGTTGGACTAGATCGATAAGAACCAAACATGTGATCTAGTCAAGTGACATAAAAATCATAATGTGATTGGTACGAAGTGTATTTTCATGAATAAATTTGATGAGCATTGTAATGTGATCCAAATAACGGTGTGACTGGTGTTTAAGGGATATTCACATATTAAATGTGTTGATGTTGAAGAAAAATTTTCTCTGGTGGTGAGACTGGAGTCAATCAGAATTTTTCTTGTCATGGAAATTCCAAGGGGATACAAAGTGTATCAAATGGATGTCAAAACTACTTTCTTAAATGGTGTTCTTAAAAAAGAAGATTACATAGAACAACCAGTGGGTTTTATTCTTGTAAACGATGAAATGAAGGTATGAAAACTCAAGAAATATCTCTATGGATTGAAGTAGGAACCACAAGCATGGTACTCTAGGGTGGAATATCATCTGAAAAAGATTTAATTCAAAAGAGGAGGAGTGGATCACAACTCTATGTGAATAATTATAGAAAATATCATTTCATTGTACCTATGTATGTTGTTGATATTATCTTCGATGGTTCCATCCATGGATCAGTGGATGAATTTTCCAATCACATGAAATCAGAATTTGAAATGTCTATGATTAGCGATCTCACGTACTTATTGGGGTTTCAAGTGATTTAGAGGAAATAATTCAATTTCATTTCTCAGAAAAAATATGCTAGAGAGTTTTTGATGAAGTTCATTATATATCACTCCAAATCAATGTCAAATCTAATTGTAGTTGGAAATAAACTGAGAAATCATGAGTATGAGACATCTTAAGATCCCACAATGTATATGAGAATAATTGGAATCTTATTGTACTTAACAACGACAAGAATATATATTGTCTTTACAACATGCTTTACAACCCATTTTTAGAGTAATACAAAGAAAGAACATATGGAGAAAATGAAAATAATCATTTTGTACATTCAAGGAACTCAAAATTATGGTTTATACTTTTTTTCTGGAAGAGATAGTGAAATATCAATGTTTTCTAATGCTGACTAGGTTGGAGATGTGGTGGACAGAAAGTCCACAAGTGGTGGAGCATTTTTTATTCGAAATAAGTGTGTGGGTTGGTTAAGTAAGAAAGAGAAAAGCACTTCCCTCAGTACTACTGAAGCTGAGTATATCTCTACTACAAAGGCTTGTACTCATCTATTGTGGATAAAGCAACAACTTTCTAATATTGGTGATGAGGTGAAACAACTGATGGTGATTCAATGTTTTAACAAGAGCACAATTGATCTTATGAATAATCTTGTTCATAATTTTCATATGAAACACATTGAAATTAGATATCACATCCTCAAGGAAAAAGTTGAACAAGGCATGATTAAAATGGATCATGAGGGAACTGATGACCAAGTGGATGATATTTTGACCAATCCCCTCGTAGTGGCTGTGTTCGTGAAGCATCAGTTGAACCTTAGTGTTCATCCACTTACAATGCATGAGGAGGTAATGAGATTACCCTATCCCCATTTCAATTAACATTTTAATCTGTTTTTTGAAGTGATGTAGGTTTATGGGGGAGATACGATCTAGGGTGAGTGTGTTTTGAGATCTACAATGTATAAATACTGGTCTTTGGGATTATTTCCACTGGGCGTGAAGGAATAAATTCAATGGTACAAAAGAGGAGGATAAAATTTTATTCTGGTTATTGGAGAATAAAGAATGGATAATGATGATCATTCGATGTTATGATGAAATATTTCAGGACATGCAGTGCTTTTGGGTCACGATGAAAATTTGGTATTAGGAGGAAACCATTTTAGGGCATGTAATGCTTCTATGTCATAGTGAGAGATAAAATTGGAAATTTTTAAGCATTCCAAAAAACAGGAACCCAATTCAAGCTTTCTCTCTTGTTTTATACCCCAAGTATTGATCATGTAGACTTAGAGTGTTGTCTGCGTTGATTCTTGTGTATCATGTTTTAATAGTGGTCGGTGCTCTATTGAATTTATCTGAAAATTTAAAACAAACCCGAAGGGAGATATTTTTGGAGCACATGCTATTCTATGATGGAAATAGAATATAGTTTGTGTTTTTTGTCAATCATCAATGGAAGATCAAGAATTTTACAAGGAAAGTTATCTTAAAGTTCAAGCAGACAACAATATTGAAGGTGTAATTATTTCCTAGTGTTTTCCAAATTTTTGGGTCCAAAAATTGGAATATGGTGAAAAGTGTTTTTGGAAATGGGATTTGTACGCAAGATTTAAGGGTTCTAGGAAAATTCTACTCAAGGCTTGATTTGGGATCATTGCATCAAAATATATAAAAGGAAAAAGTGCTCACATGATTTAAATGTGAAAGAAAGATGAGGTTCTGCAGAAGAATATTATGTGCCCAATGTGACATTAAAAGGGGTTTTACACACTTGGAAATAATCTTATGTGCACCGATGAAGATGAGTTAGAAACTTGCATGTAAGGTCGTTGATGCCTATAAATAGGTGACTACCCCCATGGAATATTTAATAATTTTCCAAAGAAGATCTGGTTTCTCTTCCACATAAAATATTTCCATGTGAAATATTTACGGAGAGTTATTCTTTCACGCAAGATTTCCTTTAATCTAAAAAGACAATGTGAAACTTATGGTATAGTTGCGAAAAAGATCGGGGTTGCATGGAAGTCTCTTTGCACGAAAAATCTCAAATATTTTTTTTAAAAAAAGTAGATCTTGTGTGAAAAAGTTATATTTTGCGCATAAATGTAGTGTTGAGCTTCTAACTGTCATTTGATATCCGGTTTTTTGATCAGTGCTTCCAAGGGAATCCATTCAGGACTTCGATACTACAAGTGTCTCGTGCTGGATAGAGACAAAGACATCAATTCCATTCTTTTGAAGATACCTTTAATTCTATAAACTAAGTAAGACTTTACCCAATGCAGTGATCTAGGGGGAGTTGATAGAATTGATTTGAGGTACATAGTGAGAAATCCCTTAACCCTTGTAAAGGAAGTGTTCCTGGCACATATTGACTGTGTTTGAAACTTTTGTTATCCAAAACTAGTGAAGAATAGTGGACTTTGGTACAATCGAAAACCTGTTGGTGTATGCTCCTTAGACTATCCATTTGTGGTGAACCATGTAAAAATAGATATGTCATTTCTTTTCATGTGATACTTTGTTTTATTATCCTTTGCATCAGGCATGTTTAATAGTTTCCAACCAACAGGGGAACAAGATCTATTAGGTCAGAAGAAAATGTTAACCCCTGATTAACCCCTCCCCTCTAAGGGTGTTTTGGGGTCCTCCAATTTTAATAGTTATAACTAGGTCAAAGGTTTAGGAAGAGTTATTTTTTACCCACCCAAGATACAACCCATTTGTTTTTTCATTTTTTTTTGTTTTTTTCAATTTTTTTGAAATTTTTTCAATATCATATGTAAAATATGTCATAAACATAAATACATTCCAGAAAAACCACTAAATTAAAACCTCTCCCCCACATTTAAATAGATTCATTCCCTCAAAAATATAATGACACATTGAAAATGAAGGAAGGAATACCCAAAATTAAGTCCATTCCCCCCACAATTAAATTTAAATAAATTAGGAATTGAAAGTCCATGTAGATATTGGGTGGGAAAAGGTTTTGGGATTTTGATACTTATATCAAGAATTTTTTTTCATTTGCTCGATGGGGCTTTCAAAAGGAGGATCAATGTAAGGGTAATGGGAGTATATTTGGCTATTTGGATTCTCACGTGGTTCAGAAAATGTCTCTATCATATTAATGTATGCTAAATCAGAAAATTCATCTTGAAGGTCCTAAAACTCAAGACACACACTTGGGGGTGAAAAACACATAATATAAAAAGATGTCCACATGTGACCTTGGCATGAATTTAATTTTGTTCTTCTTGGTCGGGGAAGAATAATTTTCTAAATCAAAAATTAATCATTCAGAAGTTATTTTTGTTGACAAAAAATTGTTTATCCAAATTTATGATGGAATTACAAAATGTTTGAGAAGAAAAAAGTCATTGGACCACCAATAAGTTTGGATTTTTTTAACTTTAATGGTGAGTAATTATGACTCATTTTTAGGTTTTTACAATTTTAGTTTTTTTAGTTTTTTATTAAAATACACACCCACATCAAAAGAGAAATTGAAAAAAGTGTTTGTAGTGGAAAGTGGTTAAAAAATTGATAATGAGAGGAAGAGGAAGAAATTGAGAGAGAGAGAGAGAGAAAAGAGTAGGAAGAAGAGAGAGAGAGAGATTGGAAAAGGGAAATAGGTACCCTGTGGTTTGTATTTGGTGGGTCATCGTCTCCATAAAGTGGTAGGTTGGTAGAGGTTGATGTGGTTATTAGGGTATGTGTCCTTTCTGGTGATGCTTTGTAAAATTTCCATTGCCTAAAAGATAATACAAAAAAATTCATTATTCATTTAATGAAAAACTAAAAAAATTAAAATTTAATAAAATTATAAGAAAACTAGGGTTTCCTCCCACAAAGTGATACATTTATTTTTTCTACAACTGAAAAGTTTGAGTAGACTACTCATAGTTTGATGGTGGCCATCATATTTTTTTAACTCCAATGTTCGTCATGAAAACAATTCTCCTTTGGGATGCATGTTTTTTAATTAGAAAATATATTCCTTTCATTGTTTTTGTTCTTTCAATTCAATGGGGGGTATAAAGATAATGTAAGAATTGTCCCTTTGGTCATGAACTTGAGGAATTATGTAGTCCACTGAGGGTTGGTTTTCTACACATGAAAGTTCATGAAGATGCTTCAATTCTAATGGTGCATTTATGTGTCGTTCAGACAATATGAAACCGGAGTACGAGATCTCATTTGTTTTTAACTCATTTATTTCATCACTTTCCATTGTGGAGTAATGAGTATCAATGGGGAAATGAGAGTCAATATATTTTTCATGATCCTCAATATCTATGTGGTTTTCTAAAGAATGGTCAATCTCAACCACACCAGTGATCTCTATATTAATTAGGGAACAAATCTCACAAACCTCACTATAATTGGGATAAGATAAAAATATTGGTTCAGGGTTCACTTGACTTATAAGTGTATTTTTAGGATTATGGATAGAAAATAATGAATTTTGGATAATCTGATTTGAATAAAAAAATGATCATGCTGGTTCATTTTCCTCATTAACATAATTGTTAGAGAAATGGAGACCAGAGGTGATATTGGATTCTAAAGATTATTCAAGATCCTTTAGATCAATGTATTTTACACATGAAATTTCAATATCAACTTCTCCATTTATGACTTGGTTAATGAGGATAAAAAATTTACAAACTCCTCAATCATTAAAACATTACTAACATGATGGATTAGGGTTCAACACAATCTTTGAGAGAATTTCAGAAGCATGGATAGAGAATACAAAGTGATTCTCTAATGGCTATCTCATGGATTGAAAAATATTGAACTTGGACAATTGGTGACCAAATTCCATGGATAATATGCCAGCATGGACATAAATTTTGGTTCTAGATGTCTTGAAGAAAGGTCTTCCAAGAATTAGAGGAGATTGGAAAGAAGTTTCCTCACATTCCATGTCAAGGAAATAAAAATTAGTTGGGAATATTATATGATTGAACCAAACAAGGACATCCTTTATTATTTCTTTTGGACTGATAGTGATTCAAATAGATAACTATATGAAAACACTCTTTGAGTGTAAGGGAACTAGACTAGGGTTGGAGAAGATGAATTTGGTCATTAAATTTATTGAGGGTCATAGATCTATGAGTGCATTATCGAAGTTATAACTCCCTATTTGGCATAGAACCATAAAGGAACCTATAAATTTGTACTTCATAGGAATGGTTTTTTGGGTTAAAACATTCTTAGTGGTCCTAAGATGTCTATTTTGGGAACAAATTCCCATTAAAAAAAATTCATACTTAGTGATTTTTTGGATGGAATCCTAGAGGGGAATCCTAAATTCAACACTTCTAAACAAGTCGAGCATTTTATAATCCAGATGAATGGGATTCTTTTTCTTAGAGACAACTTGAGGAAACTAATTGGGTTTTTAGAGGAATAGAATGAGGTGAGTGATTGGATTAAGGTTTTTTTTATGATTTTTTGGTCTTTTATTTTTCTATATCAACATTTAAAGGGTATTTTGGGGATTAATCAAGAAGAATATCAATTTTCATTCCCTATGTAATTTAAATTTCACTAAATTACTCTTGAGGTTGGAAAATGGTTGAGCTAGGAGCTAGGAAGAATGGGTTTTTTACTATTGCATGAGGTGGGACGAAAGTTAACCGATTAGGATTTCAATGATTTAATGTTATAACTGGTTAAGGAGGAAAGATCTTCCATGAAAATTTACCATTATTTCTTGGAAGAATAGGCTTATCAAAAATTGGGATTTACTTGATTTTGGTTCTTGGGGAATCAATTGTATTAGGTTGGGAATTGGGAAGGCTCAATAGGATAGTGGAATCCATGGGGAGTAGAAGAAGGATTTCTCATTTGATGTTGAGGAACAAAAGGATAAGGTTGTAGGATGTTACCACTAGCTTGACCATATTAGAATTGGTCTAGATTTTGAGGAGGGAACTGAGGGGGATAATAAAAGGGATTACCATACCTCAAGCTATGGTTATAGGTATAAGAGAAGGGATAAGAGTGGGGCTAGGTGGAGTTTTTAATGAACTGAATTGATTGTTAAGGCATATTGTTCCACTGAACATATACTATATTTTTCTCCATTGGACCATAAGAATTTGAGGTATCATCTTGTAGGTGTGGACATGTGTCATTCGGATGAGCTGGTGAGCTGAAGATACAACAATTTTTGATAGTTCCTTGGAATATAGATTGTAGAGAATATGAGGTTGGGGATTTAGTGGTGTGGGAATGTTTCCACAAGCTATTTTAACCTTTTTCTAGTATTTTTGGAGTTATTCATTGGGGAATTGATGGATACAACTTATTAACTTTTGGATAGATGAAATTTGAGAATTATGGAAGAATTCCTCTAAGAAGAGTTACTCTATGTCGTTCTATGTGGTTATAAAACCAGGTGGGGGGTAATAGAGCCATTACTTAAAAGTGTTAGTTAGGGAGAAAGGTATTGATTGAAGTTTGATTTTTCTTCAAAAACCCCTTGAAGTTTCATGGTAGAGCAGGACACTTGGAACTCTTTGAGGTGAATATGTGGATCCTCACCATCTAGCCCTTATAAATGAGGTAGAAGATGAATCAAACAGGATATGAGTTCAAAATCATCCTCGATGTGTGTATATTGAATATCAAGGGGTTAGTAATTCATATTAATGGGAAAAAGTTTTTTTAAGGAGTTTTCACTAGGATTTTATATATTTAGAATAGTTGGATGGGAAATGAATGCTTTTAGAGTGATTTGATTATCCCTAATGTTACTCCCAAGTCAGAAAAGTGTTCTCTCAATTTCAGGGTTAAGAAAATCTGATGGATTTTTTGGGAAGATACAAGGAATTTAGATAAATTTTGAAAGGACAAAGAATGTGGGGGTTTTTTGTTTATAATATTTATGGGAAGGTGGGGTTTTCTTTTGTTTTTTTTCCAGCTTTTTTTGGTTTATATATTTTTTTTGTATTTTAAAAAAATAAAAAACTACATAAAACTAGTTGCACCATCCCCAGAAATGGTTCCATAAGTATGGATGATTATCACCTATCGATAGTTCAAAGGTTCAGTACTATATAAATGTGTATAGTGACACTCGGGTTGAATCCTCAGAGATTGTAGAAATTTTAGAATCAATTGTTTCTATTTTATCTTTTTAATGGGGTGGGGGGGGGGTGAAGAGATTAATTAAATTTATTGATGGATTAATTTTGATTTAAAAATTTGATAAATATTGGAGTGAGTTCATTATTTGGGAATTAATCTTAAGATAACTTTGTGCTTTGATTTATATTGAATTAAATCAACAAAATCTTCACAAGATGATTTTGATCATAATTCTTAAGTGTTGAGGATTTATCCAAGACTTAACTTAGATAGGGTTCAAATATCAATCAAATATTGTTTCTGTTAGTGTATTTATTTTTCCAATAATCCATTGAATCCACATGTTAAACAAACCATGTCATTATTTCAAGAAATTTAAAGTTTAACACACACAATGTAAACCTAAAGAATATTCTATAAGAAAAATCTCTCAATAAATTAACATCCCCAAGTTATGACACACCCTAATGGTATATTAAATCATCCATTGATATGGTTATTAATATATTAATATGTGATTATGGTGATTAATTTTAAACAAAATGAAAAGAACAGGATAAGAAAAGAGTTGTACACCAATCACACACACACGATCCGTAAAGGCAATTAAAATAAACTTTTGATTGAATGATAAAGATAAAGAAGGTGATAGTTTTCAACTTGATTTAAACAACTTTAGGAACATTAATATTATACTATAGAACGTGGATGAGAATAATAGACACTTGTGCAGAAAACCTTTTTTACATTTGTTATTTTTTATTTTTTACATTGTTTTTTGGCTGATGTTATTATAGGAGACGTTATAAATATTGTTTTTATGTCGGTTATTTTAAAACCAACATAACAAACAAGAATCCGAAGCATTTTTCACATCGGTTCCTAAAAAAATTAATGTGGAAAATGCTTCAGAGTTGAGATTTATTATGTCAGTTTTTAGATAACCGACGTGTTATATAGTTTATTAAGTTAGTTATTATATAACCGACATAATAAACTGATCCATCGAAGAATTTATCGCATCAGTTATTAAAAAGTCAACGTGAAAAACAATTTTATCATGTTGGTTATTTTCATAACTGACATGATAAACCAGTCTGCGAACCATTTTTTCACATTGATTATTGTTTAACCAATGTGAAAACATATATAATACGTCAGTTATTAAATAAGTGACATGATAAACCATTCCCATGTATTTATTATGTTGGTTATAAAATAACCAACTTAAAAACCATTTTTTTTCTAAAAAACCATTCAACCATTACTATACCCTACCAAAGAAGACCTGAAACAAGAAAAAAAACCAAAAGCAGACCAAAACTAGACCAGAATACATACCAGAAAAACATCAGAACTAGACCAAAATAAGAAGAACCAAAAAAAAATTAAACATTCACATACATAACATTCAAAAATTTTACTGTCAACTAAAAAAAACCTAAAACCCCTTATATATACCCTACCCCCATGGATAGTCCCCACCCAACTAGACAGCCCCCACCCCCAGGACACCCTCCAACCCCAAGAAACCACCCCACCCCCTACAAAACCCCCACCCCTGGACACCCCATACCCCCTTAGACATCCCCCACCCCCTGGACACCCTCTACCCCATGCACACCCTCCCACCCCCCGTACAACCCCCCACCCCACCCTACTGGAAAACCCCCCACCTCCTAGACACCCGCCCCCCATGGACACCCCCACCCCATGGATACCCCCTACACCCTTGGACAACCCACCCACCCCTGGACACCCCCTACCCCCTAGAAACCCTCCCACCCCTAGACATCGCCATCCCTAGACACCACCCCACCCCACTGGATAACCCCCACACCCTCGGCACCCACCACCCCCCTTGGACACCCCCACCCCCATAGACACCCCTACCCTCTTACACTGCCCCCACCCCCTAGACACCCCTACCCGTTGGACACCCTCCCACCCCCTGGATAGCCCCCACCCCCCTGGACACCACCCCACCCCACTGAACAACCCCCCACGCCCTATACACCCACAAACCCCCTGGACACACCCCCACCCCTGGACAACCCCCACCCCCTGTACACCCGCCCACCCCTGGAAACCCTCCCAACCCCTTGACACCCCCACCCCCTGGACACTCCCACCCTCTGGACAACCCCCACCCCCTGGATAGCCCCCACCCCCCTGGACACCTGCCAACCCCCTGGACACCCCCCACCCCCTGGACACCCCCACCCCCTAGACAGCCCCCACCCCCTGGACAGCCCCCACCCCTGGACAGCCCACCCCCTAGACACCATCCCACCCACTGCACACCCCCACCCATGGAAATCCCCCAACCCCGGGATAAAATTCAACCCCTTGACACCCCCACCCACTGGACAACCCCCCACACCCTAGACACCCTCCCACCCCCTGGACACCCCCACCCCTTGGACACCCACCCACCCCTGGACACCCCCACCCCCTGAACACCATCCCACCCCTTGACACCCCTACCCCATGGACAGCCCCCACCCCTGGACACCCCCACCCCCACTGGACATCCCCTCTACCCCCTAGACAGACCCCAACCCCTTGGACACCCTCCCTCCCCCTGGACACCCCACCCCCTTGGAGACTCCCAACACCCCTGGACCTCCCTCCCAACCCTTCTAGACAACCCCCGCCCCTATACACCACCCCAACCCCCATGGATAGCCCCCCACCATTGGGAAACCCCCACCCCTAGACACCCCACCCCTTAGACAACACCTCACCCCCTAGACAGCCCCCACCCCTAGACACCACCACACCCCACTAGATAGCCCCCCACCCCTGGACACCCTCCCACCCCCTACACCATTGGACACCCTCCCATACCCTAGAAACCACCCCACCCCCATTGAATTCCCCCACCCCCTAGACACCCCCACCCATAGACACCCCCAACCCATTGGACACCCCCACCCCCCATGAAACCATTACTATGCTCTGCCAAATTATGAAACAAGCCGAAACCAGACCAAACGAAGACCAAAACTAGACCAAAATCCATACCAGAAAAACATCAGAACTAGGCCAAAAAAGAAGAACCAAATAAAAATTAAACATTCACAAATATAACATTCAAAGTTTACAATGTCAACTAAAAAAACCTAAATCCAACCAAAACAACTACCAAATACACAATTATAATTACAATATTTAAAATTATATTTTACACTACAACAAACTAAAATCCAATCAAACCTGTAAAATAATTTGACCATTCCACATGTAAGTGTTTGGATTATTGGGCACTATAGGGTTTAGTTTCATCAAATAGCGAAAAATTAAATGGATATTAGTTAACATGTATAATGAATAAATCAAATGAAATATTATGGAAATGTTTATAAGGAAATATTACCATGTCAAACTTCACAAGTGTTATGGTTGTAATTATTTCATACATAAATCTTAACATATAATATCCGAATTTGATGACACCTTTTTGTTCATGAAAATTATTTTTAAATGAGTGTTAATTCAAAATATCATTTTTATGTAATACATCAAAATTTAAAAATTATAAATGGATATTTACCTTTACTTTTACATATTTGATCTTTGAACTCTTTTTCATTATGTTTTTTCAAAAGTAGACCCATACCATATTAGAAAATAATATGAATGGGTTAGATTTAAAATTCATTATAATATAAAAATCTATTAAGAAATTTAAACATACTTTTCCAACATATTTTTAAAACTTCCCTACACATCTCCATGGACAGTTCATATCCAATAAAGTGTTTTCTCCCTTGGAAAAAAACACCTAACATCCAATGATCACTAATATAAAAGAAAATTTAAGGTTAGTTGTTTTTTATGTTAAAATATAATGAACACTTTTCCATATATATGTTTTATACCTCTCACAAAGAGGCATCATCCAACACTGTGTGATTATATTCTATTCAAATCGTTTAGTAATATAAAGTGTTCTTTGTTCCTCATCCAATGAACGTTCCTTAGGTGAAATCAAATGTAGGTCCATAAATCCATATAAACCTGTACTATCATTCTTCTAAAACATGTTATAAAATACCTAATACAAAATATACATAAGTAGATATTTTTAATAAATATAATGTAGGGAAAGGTGTTAAGACTTACATGGAAAAAATTTGCACCATGTTGATTCCCAAATTATCTCCAGTAACAAGCTCCATGATATCATTTTTCACAATCCCCACATTTTTTTCACATCCAAAAACATGAACTTCCAATGGAAAATCATAATTATCCACCAATAAATTTGGATATCTTGACAATCTGTCAAGACTACTAGAATCTGTATCTGATGTCATAGCCATTTTCCTTTGCTGTTTTCTATACAATATTTCTTTACCATTGAATTATTCAAGTAAAAATAAATAGAAAAATATATTAGTTTTAAAATTTTAAAACAAATTTAATAAAAAATAAAATAAATGATATATCATACATAACTTTATGGTAATGAGTCGCATAAGTCTGGATGGCCAAACTAAAAATTTGTCAATACTATGTCTAACCATCATCACCTCATTTGTAGGTAATGGTACTTGAGATGATATATCTATAATATCCTATATAGTGACCCTATGATTCTCTACCTCTAACTATTGATGATGAACTATATCTACTATACAATATACCATCCCATATGAAACTATATGATGGTGAGGATCATCAACATAAAACTCACAATAAGTAGAAAGCTGTGGAGGAGGAGTAGGATAAAAAATGGAGTCCACAGGATGAGGTGTGGGAGTGGGAGCTATTGGATGAGGTGGAGGATAAATAATGGGGTTTTTAGGGGTACGTGGAAGAGTGGGAGCTGTAGTCTGAAATTTTCATTGCATGTCTACAAACATAGACTGTATCAACTCTCTAATATTTTCCTCCATCGTCGCATGAATATTACGAACTTTAGCCTACAAGGATTCTTTTTTTTTAATAAAAACCCTCAATGGAAGAATTTTAAGAACATGGAAACACTTTTCTTACTGATACACTCATCGAATATCCTCATACAAGACCATAGTGTTCGGGTTTTCCATTGTTGCTGATAAAATATCTTGCCTCCCAGTAGCTGTAAATACCCACTATGAGCTCATCTCCTCAAGAGAATCCTGTATTAATTAATTGGACATTTCTGTAATGATTCAAATTATATAAAGAATATAATTAACTTAATTAAATAAAATAAATATCTTACAATCCTCTCAACTACGATTCTCGATTCTTCTAAAATATATTTCCCCATTTCCCCCATATGAGATATCTTCCATTTTTCATGTCTAGATGGACAGGATAGAGGGGAAACCTCTCCTGATCTTGGAGACTCGGCTCTCAGTTTTTTCAATTTTTCTATCGTCATTTGTTCTTCCAATAATGTAAACCCTCTAGAATATAAACTATGAGGGTATACATTTTTAGATTGTATCTTATAATGATATTTCCTTGTTTGATGTAAATTAAGAATACGAAATCATTAACAAAACATTAATAATATCATTTATAAAAGAATTCTTATAAAAGATTACTTTTCCCTTACCAAAAAGTAATATTTTCTTCTAGTTTCAAAAAATTGTCTCCATGTGTCTTCATATATAAAAGGATATATATAACATGTATTATCATTATTCCTATGACCAAAAATGAAATCATATGTGAGGGTTGATTTGAAATCCCTCCATCTCCTAGGAGCCATCGATAAACATTTCATCCTAACTCCTCCAATGTTAGGAATATCAAATGTCATCTGAGAAAGAAGAGGTAAAAAATATTATAATAGAAACATTTAATGATTAATCAAACAATAGAAAAATATCTTACCAAAATCATCTCCCTCAACTGAGATATTATCGCTATGTGAAAACTTCTATAATCATCATACAAAACGCATAATTTTCTTTTACCCTGAGTTGATACAAAACTCTTAAAATATTTTTCATTTAGACCTCTTGGAATATCATTCTAATAAAACTCAATGAGTATCCTCTGGTCCTGGCTATGGGCAAGTGATAATTTTGTTAAATGTGTACAACCATGTTTACCAACTCTTGAACTCTTCTTTATCCTTATGGGATCACATGAGGAAGACTGGGGAACATCAAGAGGAGCATGTGAATGTTTCTCCCTAGAGGTATGATCATGATGCTCATCTACATAATCATGTGGTTGGTCAACTGATTGATCTATCATTATCCTTCAAATAAAAAAAGAAAACATTAGTTCACAAATATTCAAATTCAAATATTACAATACTAATGTAAAAAAAATCTAAAACTAAACTAAGTTACATAATAGTAAACTTTTTAAATATGGTAAGCATGTTAAACAATGGTAAAGATTTTAAACATGGTAGTGTAATTTTCATTCAACAAAATCAATAAATATATAAGTTACAGAAAGGTAAACTATGGAAAACATAGTAAACATGGTAAACATGGAAAACATGGAAAACTTGGTAAACATGGTAAACATGGTAAACATGGTAAACATGGAAAACATGGTAAACAAGGTAAAAAAGGTAAACATGGTAAATAGAGTAAAATGGTAAACATGGTAAACATGGTAAACATGGTAAACATGGTAAACATGGTAAACATCGTAAACATGGTAAACATGGTAAACATGGTAAAAATGATAAACATGGTAAACATGGTAAATATGGTAAACATGGTAAAGTAATTTTCATTCATCAAAATAAATAGATATATAAGTTACATAATGGTAAACATGCTAAACTAAACTAAACAAAATTAAAATATACAAAAATTTCTAACATTTTAGAAAAATAATAAATGTAAAAAAGAAATAAACATATGTTACCTAAAATTTTAGGATTGTACAAAAGGATTATTTTCCCAAATTCCTTTTTTGCGATCATTCCATATGGAAGAAACCATGTCTTCAACATGATCATCATTATTTTCTGCTAATCTTTCCATGGAGGTAGGGATCTCACATAAATCAACATCTTCATCAAGTTAATCCTCACCAATATATTGTTTTTCCCTTGTAAAACAACAGAAAACTACATATCTGATTGATAAACTACATATATAATCTATTTTTCATGTTCTTCCATTATAAAAGAATCTATTATATCTTCCAATCTATTCATATTAACAACTATCATTCCAAGTTCATCGTGTCTGACACTGTTGTTATCGATAAACCATTTACAGTTAAAAACATGAACTTTAATTTTAATGTAATCAACCTCCCATATTTCTTCAATGACTCTATAATATTCACTTGATGATGAAATTGTGTTTTTGTCTTTAGAACTTAAAAAATGCATTGCTTCTAAAAATTTATGCCTATTTGAAAAAGATATTCAGGAAAATGACAATATGAAGTCTGTTGTTCTCAAATTGGACATGCTTTATGACCTTTAACACTGTATCCAATTTTTTTTCCCATATATTGGGAATTCATTTATAGTGAACATAAACACTGCATGCAGTTGAAAATATTCCTTTTTATAAGAATCATACACCCTAATACAATCCTCCCATAAAAGTTTTAAATCATCAATCAATGGTGACAAGAAAACATCAATATCATTTTCGAGTTTCTTCAGACCAGAGATCATTATACACAATATGAAATATTTACACATCATAAAAACTTTAGGAGAGAGGTTGGAAATTACCAATAAAATAGGACATGAACTATGTGTGCTACTGAGGGTTCGGTATGGATTTATTCCATCTGTGCACTACATAAGTCTGAGATTTCTAATTTCATTTCCAAATGTAGGATACTACTCATCAATTTTCTTCCATTATGGTCAATCAGTTGGATGATGTATTTTTCCATCACATATCTGCTCATCAGAATTCCATCTTAACCTTTTTGCATCATGTGAATTAGCAAATAAACGTTTCAAACAATGAATTATAAGAATATACCAAAATACCTTGGTAGTGATATCTATAATCTCTACATCAACTTGTGAATTTCCTTTAAAATTATACCATGATGCCCCACATTTAGGAAACTCTAATAGAAATTCATATTCCTTCCTATATATCATATAGTCATTCAGAAAAGCATGTATTTTCTTGTATCCCAATCCCATCAGGAATAATATTTTCTTAGCCTTATAATGTGAATATGGAAGATCATTTTCTTTTGGAAGAATGTCTTTCAACAATTGTAGTAGCTCTATAAAACTTCTGTCACTCTATCCATGTTTTTCCTTCAGATTAATTAATCTTAACACCGCCGACAAAATCGTAAAATCCGTACAACCAGGATACAATGGTTTTTCAGCATCACCATATTGACGCGCAACTGTTGGTTCTATCTCTATTTGTTCTGATACAATATCATGAATTATTTATTCAATTCCATCGGAGTTATCATATTTTAAATCATCATCATTAGTAGATCTGACATTCTGTCCAGTTTCACCATGAAAAATCCAAGGGCTAAAACTTGGATTAAAACCATGACAAATTATATGATCTTTGAACTCTCTACTTTTCAACTTCTTCATATTCAAACATTTCAGGCATGTAAAAAAAATGTCGCTGCTTGGAACATTTTATTTAGAAAATTCTAAAAAGGCTTCAACACATTCCTCATATTCATTACTCATTCGATGTGCTGTAATCTAACTTCTACTCATTATTAACTATAACAAATATCAAAATTATACATCTTGTTAAGATAATCCAATTTTATCTTTATATGAAAAATATCATAATTTGAATGTAAAACAATTTTGAAATATAAAACAAATATATTTGTATTTGAAAAAGATATGCATGAAAATGATTTTAAAAATAAAATATAGTTAGATATAAAAGTTTTATATTTATATGAAAATCATTTTAGGATTACATATCTCTCATATTAATCATGATATAATAGTATAAATTCATCCTGGATCCTTTCTTCTTAAGGTACTCAAAGAATACATCCTGGTGAAACTAGATACTAAAATCATCCTTCAATAAACAAGAATTATGAAGTATAAATATTAAAATATGTATACATTCACTAAGGAAAATTACACCTATCCCAATTATTTGAAACCATTGGGATAGAATATCCCAACAGTTTCACACATCATTGGCATGATGGCCTTTGCAAATAGCCCTATACCAACAGTTCTACAGGGTGGTGAGGGGGCTATCCCAGAAGGTAGCAGTGTACATGGGGATGGTTTCCAAGGGGGTGAGGGGGCTGTCCAACCCCTAACCACTTGGAAAGCCCCAAACACCTAGACACCCCCACCCCCTGGACACCCCCACCACTATGGATAACTCCCCTAACCCCCTAAACAACCCCACCCCCCAGACACACCACCCCCCTAGACTCACCCTACACCCTTCGAAAACCTCCTCACCCCCTGGACACCACCCTCACCCCCTGGACATACCTACCCCCTAGATATCCCCCCTCACATCCCTGTACACCACCTCGCACCCCCTTGGATACCCCTGGACACCCCCACCCCCTTGGACAACCCCCACTCCCTGAACACCCCCACCCCCATGGAGAGACCCCTAACCCCCTGGACAGCCCCCACCCCTGGACACCCCAACACCTTGGACACCCCTACCCCCTTGGACAACCCCCTCACACCCATAGAAACCACCCCAAACCCCTGGGATATCACCCTTAACCCCCTAGACACCATCCCCACACCCTGGACACCCCCTACCCCATTAGACAACCCCTCACCCCCTGAAAACCACCCCCATCCCCTAGACACCCCTACCCCTATGGACAACCCACCCACCCCCTGTACACCACCCCCATACCCTTGGACACCCCTAGATACCACCACCCCCATGGACAACCCCCCACCCCCAGATAGCCACCCCACCCCTAGAAAATCCCTCACCCCCTGGACACCACATCCCCCTGGACACCCCTACCCCCTTGGATAACACCCTCACCCTGGACACCACCCCCACCCCTAGATACCCTACCCCCTTGGAAAACCCCCTCACCCTATGGACACCACACCCCCACCCTGTTGGACACCCCCTGGACACCACAAACCCCTTGGATATCCCCCCACCCCCAAACACCCCCACCCCTGGAAACCCCCACCCCCTAGATACCCCCACCCCCTTGGACAACCCCCTCACCCCCTGGACACTACCCCCACCCCCTGGACACCCTCCCACCCGCTGGACACCCCCACCCCCTGGACACCCCCACCCCCTGGACACCCCCACCCCCTAGACACCCCTACCCCCTTGGAAACCCCCTAACCCCCTAGACACCACCCCGCCCCTTGGACACCCTCTAGACACCACCACCCCCTTGGAAAACCCCCACCCCCTGGACAACCCCACCCCCTGGACACCCTAACCCCCTAGACAACCCCACCCCTGGACACCCCCTACCCCCTTGGACAACCCCCTCACCCCACTGGATACCACCCCCACCCCCTTGGACACCCCCTAGACACCACCACCCCCATTGACAGTCCCCCACCCCTTGGACAACCCCCACCCCATGGACACCCCCACCCCCTGGACACCCCCACCCCCTAGAATCCCCCTACCCCCTTGGACAACCCTCTCACCCCATTGGACACCACCCCACCCCCTAGACACCCCTACCCCCCTTGGACAACCCCATAACCCTCTGGACACCACCCCCACCCCCTTGGACACCCCTAAACACCACCACTTCCTTGGACAACCCCTCACCCCCTGGACAACCCCTACCCCCTAGACACCCCCACCCCCTAGACACCCCCACCCCCTGGACACCCCCTTCCCCCTTGGAAAACCCTCCACCCCCTGGAAAACCCACCCTCACCCCATAGACAACCCCCACCCCCTATACACCCTCACCCACCCACTCACATGAAAGTACACACACACTCACATGATAAAACACACATGGTAGCAAAAAAAATCATAGAACATGCATGATATCACTCCCATAGTTTATTTTACTAGAAAATAATATAGATTCTTATAAAAGAACACTATGACACTTACCATGATATCAAGAACAAATATAGAAAAATAACATCTCAAAACATAGGTTTAGGTCATCAGAAAAAATAAAAAATGAAACCGAGGTGTGTGAGGATTACTTGAGTGTTGCGAGTCGACCTGATAGACCTGTTGATAATAAAGATGATGAATGATGTTGAAAAAATGAGGTTCGAGGGAACGAATTCGAAGAATAATTTCTAGATTTTCCACATGAGAGAGATGAGTCGCAGATCACCCGATCGAAGAAAACAGAATGACAGAATACGAGGCATGATAAATCATTTAAAAGATTTATCATGTCAGTTATTTAATAACCAACCTGATAAACAGTTTTTTTATGTTTATAACGTCATTTATAAAATAACTGACGTAGAAAATACTGTATCACGTCGGTTATTTTATAACGGATGTGATAGATGGAGTTTTATCACGTCAGTTATTTAATAACTGATGTGATAAATTTCCAAGATTTGATTTATCAGGTTGGTTATTTTATAACCGACGTGATAAAGTTCCTAGAATCGATCTATCACGTCGATTATAAAATAACTGACGTGATAAATCCAATCTTGGAATGTTTTACATCGGTTATAAAATAATATATGTAAAAAAGAGATTCTCATTGATTTATCATGTCGGTTATTTTTTAACCGACATAATAAACCAATTTTTCCAGCTTTGCACATCGGTTATATAGAACCAATGTTAAAAACACCGACATGTAAAACGTTTTTTTTCACTAGTGAGATGATGAAGATACTTGAATTAATATTTTAAAAAAACTACAAAACAACCACTTATGAGATTACAAATGAAAGAGAATGAAAGAGAACATGAAAAAAGAGAGCAGAGGAATGTTATATCAAGTAGAAACATGTGTTTCTTAGATACTCCTAGGACATTGGAAAAGATATGGTCATGAAAATTTATCCACTTTAGCTCTAAAATTCTAAACCATTTTAAGGTGAGAATGAGTATATATTTATAACCAAAGGGAGTGGAATGTTTGCATTCCAAAACTATCTCTAATGTTTCATATCAAAATTTAAAATTCATATATCTGAATATAGAGAAATAATCTACTTAAAAGTTTTAGATATGGATGATTAAAGTTAACCCTCCAAATTTGGAGGCCATTGGAAATTTTTATCCAATGTTATGTATTTTTTTACTAAAAAATGTGTTGTTGTCTATTTTTGTGTTGAGTTTTTCCTTGGTCTAAATGTGAATGAATTTTAGGCCATGAATATGCTCTGAAATCTAAACCATTTCTTTTGAAAACATTGGAACCTAAATCCTGGATTTCAAACCATAAAATATCTTCTCTATTTGAAGTCCATATTAGGAGAAAAATTCAAGGAGAGTGTGTTGCTTTTAAATCTATGATAGAATTGTGGGATGGACTTCAAAGAATAAGTTAAACCCATTTTTGGACTATTTGGGTCTTAAATTTTTTATCCAAGTTGTATTAGGATATTCAAGAAAATAATATGGAGTTTTATAAAATTTTGGCTTTTAGATTGATCCCAAAAATTTAATCAACATGGAGGGTCCAATTTTCTCAACAGATTTGGTGAGGCTTATTGGGTGGTCCATATGGACCTTTAAATGACATTATTGAAAAAATATCAAGTATAATGATATGTTTTAATGTTAATTAGGAATGGTAAAAAACAAGAATCACATAATTTAGATTATTATTTTGAAATATATGATCAGAAAATTAAACTGTACTTTAATTAAACGAATGTAGACAATGACCTTCATATATGTTTATGATCAATACACGAACATTAAATGGAAATTAATCATTTTTAAGGGAAAATTATTTGATGGTTATAATGAAAAATCATGAATGAATATGTAATATCAACTTCCCCACACTTAGTCTTTTTCATGTCTGTTCCACCTCTGAGGTGGCACATTTCGGGCGATGAAGAAATGGTTTGATGAGAATCATCACTCACCTCTTTCTATAGAGATGAGTTCTCATCAAGTTCTCCATTTCTTTTGTTTCAACTTGTTTTGCATAATTATCCTTTTAAGGAGGGTTGGATTAACCCCACAGGGACTGGGTAGCTTATTTTTTCTATATTTTGAATGAAATTCCACTATCAGATGGTCTCAGTGGGATATTTCTTTGGGTCATGTACTAGTGCAATCGGTCCTCCTCAGATATAACTTTCTTAGATGGTCTCAAACGTGTTTATTTGTGGAGCCAGAAACACCCAAATATCCAGGTATCCATGATTCATGGACCTAATTTCCAAAGGCATGCATTTTTTGGATAACGATTTGGCCAATGACAATTAAGGATTCCATTGGTTGAGAGGATGGGAAGTCAAGCTCACCATTTATTTCATTTCGACCCATTCAACATCATTACCCTTTAATGGAGGGTTGAATTAACCCCACAGGGACTGTGTAGGTTCTCCTTTCTGTATTGTGAATGATATTTCACCGTCAGATGGTCCCAAAGGGCGAATGTATTTGGTCAAGTATTTCTTCAATCGGTCCTACTCATATATAACTTCCTCAGATAGTCTCTAATAGGTTTATTAATGGAGCTAGAAAAACCCAACGACCCTGGTATCCATGATTCATGGACCTACATTCAAAAGGTAGGTGTTCGTTGGATGATGATTTGGCTAGAAAAACATAAGGACTCCATTGGTCGAGAGGATAGGAATTCATGCTCACCGCACTATTATGGGGGAGGATTATCACATGTTCTGGGACTCTCTTATAGATTTAAGTTGTGTTCATTTGTTCATGAATCCTTGGTTCATTCCCAAAGAGTGTGTTCACGAGAAACCCTTGGTTTGTAGGATCGTATTAGGCATGCATATATTTAATGCTATGGAGGTAATACTAACTTGATCCATACAATAAAGTGCTCACGAGTTTATCATCATCCTGGGGGGAAATATTATGACTTGATGTTGGGATCGGACCCACAATATGGGTTTCCTACGTATCTTCAGGGGAGGAATCAGAACCCATATAGTTCATATTTATGTAGGGATTATGCATAGAATCTTCCCATGTGAGGAGACATTATTGGGTGGATCCTTTATGGGAGAGAACCTTTTTGAGCTCTGGACTTTAGGTAGGCATCCTACGTATCCTAGTTTGATCAGGAATCAGAGTTCTCATAGTTCAGATGTTATGGGGATTACACATGAGATGTTCCCTTTTATGGAGATATTACTGGGTGGTCCCTTTATGGGAGGGCACCCTTTTGAGCTCTGGCCTACAGGTAGGCATACTACGTATCCTAGTTTGATCAGGAATCTTATTCATAATAGTTCAGATGTGCTGGGGCATATTCATGGGATCTACCAATTTATGGAGACATGATGGGGTGGTCCCTTTATAGGAGGACATCCTTTTGAGCTCAGACCTTCATGTAGGCGTCCTATGTATCCTAGTTTGATCATAAATCAGAGTTCTCATAGTTCAGATGTTTTGGTGGATGTTGTAATCATCACAAACCTCTAAGACCACATGAGTCATGCTCAGTGAGATAAATAAGAGGATGTGATAGATCCAACCAACCACATGCTTCCTCTCCTATTGGTGAGGAGGGATAGCCCATGACGAAAGAGGCCAGGGTGACTGTGGGAGTGGGTGTAGAGCGATGAACCCTTAAATATAGAATGAAATTGAAAGTCATGTGGATTAGCCTTAGAATATTGGGGAGTTACCTCAATGGGAGGTCCCCAAAACACATTCTGGGAAGGGGAGTAGTTTTTTCCTCATCAAAAGAGGGAGCGAACACAACCCATTTGATTGATCACCATTCCTCATTGAATGGAAAAGCAGGTGATCACCCTTAACTCCTAGAACTTGGAAGTTCATGTTAGAATCCCAAGGTTAGAATTCAGATTAACATGGGAATGTAGACCCACGAAAATTCCCGAAGCCTGAACCATTGTTGGGAGAGCCTTGATGACTACACTTACCATGGGCATTTATACTCAAAGGGGCACAATGATGCACCCAATGGTATGATCATACGGGTCTAGTGGATTTGGTGGAGGATTTGGACTGATGTTGGGGGACTGGTTTGTGGAGGGATTATGGAGGACTAGACGATAGTGGAGGGGTGAGGTTGGAACTGGAGGAAATAATACCCCAAAACACCCCATTACACATATTGTTTTCTTATGCGGGATGGGGGAAGCTCCGCATACCGTAGTGGTATATCGGCAGAGGGGCCGTCCGCGTACCGATGTGGTACACTGGCATGGGTATAGTCCACCACATACCATATTAGTATGCGGCTCATCACAAAAATTTGGGTTCCATCCACGTACTGATGTAGTATGTGGCACCGGGTTCAGTCCGCATAGCGGTACACTATGTAGAGCACCATATTGATGGAGGGTTCATGGGATCATAATTTTCCGGAGGACGTCCATGAGAATTATATGGTTTGCGATTCACCAATTAGGTTCACAATTATGTTATTATTACTCAATTTCCCCATTTTATGGTTCGCACGTGGTTGTACTTACGGAGGGTGTGGTTCGTAATTCGGGCTTCTCCTATGAATCAAGACTAAAGCTGAAATCTTCACTAAACTCTTTCTTCCATCCTCTAAATCCCATTCAAGATTTCATCGTATGTCTCTTTTTTTCCTCGTATGTACCTTCTTTCTCAATTCAATATGTGATCCTTTTATAGAGCATTTGGGAAATCGTATATATGGGAGTGCAACACCATTTGTAGAGGCCCATGAGGAGATATTATTACCCATAGAAGACTCGGTCAACTAAGTGTTTTTAGAGGTGATGTTCATGATCATGGTTCACAGAACCCTACCCGTTCGCTTCGTCCGTGAACTGATGAGTGTGCGAGATAGTACACAGATTTCCCTTACATGCATGAGTCCTTTAGCAACACAGTTCAATTTCTATTGGGTTCTCTAGCCATCGCTCAATGGGACAGTGCCTCATAGATCGTTTCATGTACCTAGTGGTTCTCGATCCAAGTGGTCTATAAACCCATCCCATAGACCATTTGAAACCATTTAAAAACTTGAATTACTTTATGTTTCTTATGAAATTGTCTACTCAACTTGAGTCTAATCACCTTTCTAGACTTGTAGGAGTGATTTCTTCCTTATACAATGTAATTGTGGGGTATTTTCTTCCCTTGATTGAATTTTTAGGACCCTAAAAATTCCCCCCATTAGAATGGGGTCCGTTTGGAATGAAAAGAGGACTATTTCGATAAAGAAGCGGTCCTGAACTGGAATGGTTTGTGGTATAATAGATAGGCCTGGTAGGAGGGGAACACACCTATATATAGGGGTCCTTATCATTTATCTTTTACCATTTCTCATGGTGAAATGTGCTATCTCCAATGTTGGAATAAGAATCATCTTTTTTCTTTTTTGGGTAAGGTCGGGGAAGTTTGGGATCCTGAGGATAGGTCAGGAGTATTAATTTTAGGGATTTTCCTTACATCGTGGGAGTCATCCCACTCTTCCGCATCTTTGTACTTGGTGTCCATAACAGAGACCATGAAAACAATTGAGTTGGAATCCAGACTTGTTCTTATGCATTCAACTTGGTTAATGGTTAATACATACTCTTCCCCATGTCACTGGAGGGTGTCAGTAGAAGCCATCTATAATCCATTTAGGGTAGTAATCCAATCAATGTCATTGGTCAAAATATGTTTTTCTTTCGACTCATATAACCTTTCATCGATATAATGTGACTCACAGAACTCAAATGGGTATTTATCAGCATGCACTATCCCATTTTTTCTATTAGCGCAATATTTGATGCACTGATGGTATGATTATAGAATTGCAGCATGCTAATGTAGCCAAGGAATCCCTAACAAGACATTGAATGCCATACTTTTCTATACTACTATGAACTCAAAATCTGACATGAGGTCTCTAAGATTAGTTTTAAGAATGATTCATCCAAATGAATTCTATTCACTTTTTTCCTATCCCGGTAGAGTTGTGGTGCAGGGTGTCAATATGTCTTCATCATAGCTTAGACAACAAAGTGTTCATAGTGGGAGGAGGTGGAATCTATAGTCTTTGTCGATGGAGATTCTCCAGAAATCAATTCCATTTATCCTGTAGACAAATATAAGGGTTTGATGTGCCTTGCATGATGGAACCTTCATCCCTATCTATGAAGGAGATGAAAGCGTGACATTCTTCTAGACTGGTCTCTATCCAATATACTTTAGATGCTAATAATTTGGCCTCAATCTTTTGGGGGCATTATAAGGATTCGATGAGTTACTCCCTAAGATATGTAGATATGCTTAACACATCCAGGATTGACAGTTTTGTGGGTACTAAAGCCAACTGCTTAAGAATATCATACTTCTACTCTAAAGGTCGGCACTTCCGGACTCGAGGTTGATCTTTCACAGACACTTTTGGGGTTTGGGATTTGGATGTAGATGGTTCATCTTCTGTGAGGGGATTTGGTGGCGCTATGACCTTTTACATTTTTTCCCTAAACTAGTCCACCAATATTCCTTGGGTGATTTGGCATTTTATCTTCCCCTGATGAACATTCCACGATAATTGGGCTTGAATTTATTCTGATGTGGGAAGAGGAGAATTTTGGTTCTTGTTGTGTCTGCCGGAGGGTCCTTCCATGAGTTTTTGTGATGTTAACAATTGGACTTATGACATGTCTGGGAATTTGACTCCATCCATGATCCTACCTTTTAGAAAACCTCCATCCTCTGCGGCCACTTCCTCCAGCTCCTCGGTTGGGCATAGAGAACTTGGGTTCGTGGCCATAGTCTCCAATAAAGAAGGGGTCTATTAAGGGAATGAAATTAATGGAGCCAAAGAACAGTTCTTGATCTGACAATGTTTCTGTATGACCATATCCTTTTGATGGTGCCATTTGGAAGGAAGTGCATGTTGTACCATTTGGAGGGGCAGTGCTCATTTTTCCATGTCTATTATCATGATATCTGAAAGCGTCAACACTAACTTAAACATTGGTGTTAGCTCATATTATGGTTCCTGATTTCTACCCTTTCGACCTTTAGAGTGATGTGGGGCTGAGGAGGATGAATTTGTTGTATTAAGATCTTTTAGAGGAATAATTGACTGTTTAAACTACGCCTGGAGGATTCCATGAACACGGTTGAATGTTTTCTGGGTCATCCAATTGTCAATTTTTTTCTCCTTCTTACTGGAGACTATCTTTCATTCCTCTTAATCTCTCAAATTTGAGGTGGAATCATACCCTACTTGTGCTGGTGGAAGGCCCAAATTGACTTTCCCATAATCCAAAATCATTTATAGGAGATCCTTGAAAATTAAACCTTCCCAGATTGTGTGTCCCATTATCTGGTAATAGGGAAAATAATTTGAATGGTCATTGAAACCTACTTCATCGACTCGATTTAGCTCTGGTAGCTAGAGAAAGTTGCTATTCATGGTGGCTATGAAATAGCCGTAGACCTGGTCATCTTAGAATGAATAAAATTTATTTCATAGTTCTTTTAACTTATTTCTTTTAGCACCCCTTCACTCATATTGTCGAGGTGGGAGTGGTTTTTGGAATCCAGGGGGTCCTGCATGGTTTAGTGGGGGCCTCGAAACTAGATCTGGTGTTGGGGGTGGCTTAAGCGTGATAGAAGCCACTTCAACTTTTCCCACTCTTTTTCCTGGGGCTGATGGGGCTACTCCGGACTTGAGGATGGTCCATTGCAATTTGTCTTCTATCCTTTAAGAAATGGAAGAGAAATCTCTGAACCTATTGTGTACTTCACTAGGATGAGTGACATTTTCATTTCATCATGAAGGTTATCGATGCACATGACGAGCATCTCATCCTGGGGGAGTGACTAGTTTAGGGAATAAGTCAAGCCTTTACATCTGGAAATGATGTCCAAGACTCTACCGTTCTCTCACTTATTATAGTTCATGAGATCACAGAACATTGTCTTAGGCAGTGTTGAACTGAATTGGAAGAGAATCTATCGCTGGAGGTCCTCCCAGGCTGTGATTGAATTTGTTGACAAGATAGTATACCATATGAAGGCTGATCCCTACATTGTTCATATGATGCACCTAAGTTTTACTACTTCTTACTGCTCTGGAGTTCCCATCATGGGGTCATAATAAGAATCATAGTTAATTAAATGCTATTATGTGTCCTCAGAGCCATTGAATACTGTAAATATGGGGTTTTTAAAATTTGGCAGTGGTGGAACGTTGCTTACCCAATCAGGGTAGGGTATGTACTCAGGTTGCATCGGATCACAACACCCCTCCATAGATTCTAGTCGACCCGTTAGTTTCTCAACGATATTCATAATCCCTTGATGCATATCATTTTGGGCTTGATCTTGGGTTGGTGCAACAGTGGCCAAAATTGGGAAGGCCAATGCGGCTGGAATTTGAGGTTGATACCCAGCCAGTGGTATCATTTGTAGGTTTACCAGAATATATCCTGGATGTCATCCCAATAGGGGGAAGTCTTGATGACCTTTTAGGGACGGGCTTAAGTAGGTTGAAAATCCCAATGCTGTATTGGGAGGGCCTTTGAGTTTGTCGTCAATCCCCCAGATGAGTTCTTGTAGCAAGGTAACCTCTTCTGGGAGCACCTACTAAAGTTCCATGGGGGGAACACATCCGGTAAGGTAAGTCCCTCGACGCTGCTCAACATTTATTATTCTGAGATCTTTCATTTCTTCCTCCTTCTTGGAGATCCTTTCCTCGAAAGTGAGGGACACATTTCCCTGGGGAGGATGATGTGGGTCATAGACAAATTTAGATTTATTCTTCTCCTTGTTGAGATTTCGTACGAGAGGTAATGATAGATTAATTGAGGGTCACCCAAATTTAGGGATTCTCTCTGGTTTCGGCTATTCACACTATCAGGCTCAGTGTGGGATGCATCCGGAAGGGAACCATCTTCCATTGCTTCCTCTCCATCATATCCTTCCTCCCTGCCATTTCCTATGAGATCCGTGGAGTTTATATTTACCACAATCATTGATACATACCATGTTGGGGGCGGTGTACCTTGTTTCGAATGGTAGAAAGGATTTCTGTGTCCTTTTTTGGATTTACTCCTTCCATTCTACACTATTCTTCAGGTTTGTTGAAAATGATTGACTTGAAGGGATCCCTGATCTGACCTCTTAATATGTCTTTGTCTCGGAGGGTAAAAACTGCGTGAAGGGGTGGAACAGATGACCCCTCTATCCATCGTTATTCCGAGACGGGAGAAGACTGACGTCCACTGTGTGGGGACTTGAGGTAAAAATGCCCCCAGCCCTGCGGGCTGGGGTTGTTCCCATTATTCCATCGATGTTCTACAAACTGGATTTGTTGGTCTTACTGGGGCATTTTGATTTAAAAATTCCCCCAGCCCTGTGGGTTGGGGTTTTTCCTGCATTGCGGCAGAAGGCGCTGCAATTTCCACCTCTTCGATTTCACGCACTCTTTTGTAGGTGTGATCTGAGTGTGGCATTGGGACTGCATGGAATCTATGCTATTTTGATGAAATGATCATTTCTTGCAAGTTGTCTCCCCTTAGGCTAGAATCCTGCATGATGTTTCTTGTTTCTTGACTCAGAATCTTTTAGATGGCTTGATCCCTTCGGCCCTAATGCTTTTGAGACTTACTCTGGGATAATTGCTGGTGAGTATCCCATATTTTATGGGTAGGAGTTTTATTTGATTGCTACCTTTGGGTGATGACGTTGCAGGATGTCATTTACCATGACATTTTCAGGATGGGATGTGGAGTGAAGTGTAGAGATCCATGTTCTCCCTATCCTCAATTGTGAACTCTAGTCAGGGCATCTTCAATGAGGAAGCGCAACTTATACAGTTCATGTAGGCAATCCAGTTCAAGGTTTTTCTTCCACCTTTCTGATTGTGGCTACTATGCAGACAGGAGGGCTTATAGGTTGATTAGATGGAGAAGCTCCCCTAACGTGTTGACATGGTCCACATACCCTTCATAGGGCATGAAATTTTCTTTCAACTGGCAAAGAGTCATCCCTATATTGCAGAGAATGTCATGCATACATTATCCAGACAACTCTCCTGGTATATCGAATTGATAAGTGGACATAGGCCAATAAATCACCGGTATATCATCCTTATCTAGTTGTCTTCTCATAAGCAACATATCCTTCTATTGTTCTTCTGAGGGCTCCTCTACTTGATATGCCCATTTCAACTGCTTCTTAATTATTTCTTTCTAGGAAACAAGGCTGGTGGGAGCCTCATTGATATGAGAACGGTGAAGGGGTGGCTCAGAAGATGAGTGTGGCCCTGGTCCATATTCTGGGTGAGAAATAATATCACTCATTATAGACGGAGTTCTTGATGTGTTTAAATCCATCTTTTCGAGTGCCTCAACATAGGAGGGCTTTGTCATATTTGTTCCGGAAAGGGGGGGGGATTTTTTTCCAGTATGAATTTTTTTTGTGGGGAGGACCTTAGAAATTGGTGTTTCAATGGCATGGGATACTATTTCAACTTGATGCCCAACCATGGGAATTGTCTTTGTGGTGTATTCCCTAGGGAGGATCTTCAGGGCGGGCTATAACGAAGGGAGGTGTTTCTTGCTTCTTGATGTCACCAAGGGGAGGATCTCCTCGATGACTTCTATGATGACGAGGACTAATATCATGGATTAATACCTGGATGCAAGAAGAATTTATGCAATGCACATACCAGGGAGGGCCTTCAAGATGTACTACAAGAGGGGAGGACCTTCTCACTAATTGACGTCACTGAGGGGAGGACCTCCTCGATGACAGTTGTGATGGGGAGGACTAATATCATGACTTGATACTTGGCTGTAGGGAGAATTTCTATAGTTCACATCCTGGGGAGGGCCTTTAGGATGTACTACAATGGGGGGAGGACCTTCTCGCTACTTGATTTCAGTGTGGGGAGGTCCTTCACAACAACTGCCATTGTAGGGAGGGCCTTCACAATGACTATCATCAGGGTGAGGACTACCATCATGACTTGATGTTTGACTACAGGGAGAAGTATATCTGTAGTGTATACCCTAGGGAGGACCATCAGGGTAGACAACAGAATGGGGAGGACCTTCTTACTTTATGATCTTGAGGTCGAGGGGAGGGATACCCCGATTCGCATTACGAGATAGGCTCTTGTGATCGATCATTCCTGGCCTACAAAGTAATCCCCCATGGGTGATTTGGGGAGGATATTCTGAGCTTCTAATAGCGATATTGCGGGTAGGACTTTTGAAAATACTACTACTACTTCCATAATTTGGTAATGTACCGATAGGGCCTTGATTCTTTATTGATATATGTTTGAGGGAATTAAGAACCCTAGCTTCCACCAGTGTAGGATCATGTATGTGCTCTTCATTTTCCGGTTGCCTATGTCATGTTTCATTTTTGAGTGCTCCCATATGAGTAACCAGGGCTGTCTACTATCAGCAAAGACCCTCATATACGATTCCCTATCTTATTGGGTCTCATGATGCCGTCAGGATATGCCGATGTACATCTTGAATTTTGGTAGGGATATATGTCTGCCCTGGAGTGGCCACCATATTGGAACGACGTCCCCCCAGTTGGAATGAGTATTTGTTCCCAATCCAGTTGTTCTTGTATCATGGGATATTGCCTTTGACCCTCTTGGAATGGAGTAAGAATGCATAACTGCTCCAAATTAACTGACTCATTTTGTGAGTGAGTCATTCCATTCGAGGAAATCGGGTCGTGGGACCGATTTCTCTCCTTTTCTACTGATGTAATAATGTCTTGGAATGTTTGGATGATATGGTATAGGATTGAAATTTGATCTTCCATGATTCCTAGGATGTTATGAGATACATCTTTGGCTGGGATGGGTAAGAAAACCCATTCCGATATCATGAAGGAGTTTTTTTCCAACTCTGGTCCTCCATTGGTTTACAGTAGATACTTTATGTTCTCTAGTTCAGGGATACAGGAATGAGTCTGGCACCGGCTATCTTCTCCGATTGCCACCATATTTGATAGGTGGTATTTATATTAACGAGTAGAGATTTTCATCTGCTCACTTGCTGCTGTATTTATCTCACGGGCTTTGTATGCATCCACAGGAATTGGACTCTACTCATATTAACTTACCGCACTATTTAGATGACAGGCTTGATACACATTAGTAGGTATTTGCGCTTGCGTATAGATGGTTACCCTATTTGGTTGGAGAGCTTATTGTGTCTCGACAGATATCTACATCTTCCTATAGTTTTCCACTTTATCTACATAGTGGGACCGAAAAGCACTGGTAGGAACATGCATGTGCTCATATTGTTCCACCCAATTTCAATGGTGGGATTGATTGGAGGGGGAAGAGTTGTATGTCTGCCCATTGAATGTCACCACGTTAGTACGATGGAGTTGTTCCTTAGTAACCACGGTGATAACATGTTCCTAATTATATATTCACCGCCCATGGTGGGAAGCCCAAGGGGCCCAGGTATCTTGGAATTTAGTAGGTGCCCTCAGCATAAGGTCCTCTTCAGTTGGAGGAGGTCAGGTCGTTCAATGTCGGCAGCGACACTCTCTGGAAGGGGCCCGTGAGTAGGACCCCTGTGCAGTTGAGATGATGTTGTCAGCATCTAATTCATCTAAATCCCTAATATAAGGGAGGTACTCATTTGTCACGTTCCGGGTATAGGATCCCGAAATGATTTGAAATGTCTACTGGGGCTACCTTGTGCTGGGATGCCAGCTATAGCCGAAGTGGTGGCTGGTGAGTCTTCATAGACTAGAGGTCCTATCTTGCAGCCTCCACCATTGGGAGAGTACCATTTCGGTGGTAGACCTTGATCAGCGTGTTAGATACCTAGTGTTTAAGTCAACAGGTAGGTGATGGGGTCCTTCTCTTCATTGGGGCCTCGGCTGCCTGCGAGATTGCTGATGTGCATGTCTATATTGGTCATTGGGATTTCATTTGGATCGAAGTTTTCTCTGAAGGAACCTATGACATACATATATGACACACACACCACAAAACCTCCTGAAAGTAGAATTATTTTAAGCATATTCAAATGTTGTGATTCAGATTGGCCCTCCCTCCCCCTTTTTTTTGTTGTGGGTAGAAGGATCTTGAGTGGGGTAGAACAACCACTTTGGTTAAGGATTCATGCTGGGTTAACCATTTTTGTTCCACCTCCGAGGTGGCGCATTTCAGGCGCACCGGGTCAAACAAAATGGGCCGACGTGCAATATCCTTTTGTCTACTATTTTTGGGGTAGAAACGCCACCTTGGTTAAGGATTCACACCAGGTTCACCATTTTTGTTCCACCTACGAGGTGGTTCATTTCGGGCAATGATGAAATGGTCCGACAAGAATCATCACACGCCTCTTCTCTATAGAGACGGGTTCTCATCAGGCTCATTATTTCTATCATTTTGACCCATTCTGAATCATTATCATTTAATGGATTGTTGTATTAACCCCACGAGGATTGGTTGGATCATCCTTTCTATATTATGAAATAAATCCCACTGCCAGATGGTCCCAATGGGCGATTGTATTAGGCCAAGTACTTGTGCAATCAATCCTCCTTGGTTATAACATCCTCGGATGGTCTCCAAAGATTTTATTTGTGGAGATAGAAACACCCAATTTCCCTAGTATCCATGAATCATGGGCCTTCTTTCCAAAGGCAGGCATTCGTTAAAAGATGATTTGGCTAATGACACTTAAGGACTCCATTGGTCGAGAGAATGGAAATTCGGTATCACCGCACCCTTATGGGGGAGGATTATGGCCTGTTTTGAGACTCTATTATAGACTTAAGTCATGTTCATATGTTCATGAATCCTTCATTCATTCATGAAGAGTGTTTCCATAGGCTACTGATCACATTGTTGAGCGTGTCAAATTAGATGTTTATTTTTAACTAGAATTTCTGCAGTATAGCAACAACCCTAAGTTTTATCCCGATGGAGCCTTAGATCATTAATTTAAAAATAGGGGTTTGATTATGAAAGTATAAGGGGAATTATGTTTTTAAAAACATTGGGGTTTGATGATTTAATATGAAAATAGAAAATGAAATCGATAAAACAAAATAGAAATTAATAGAATTAATTAAGCGTGATTAACCCGGGGTACTCCCATATTGTTCAACCTTCATCACTTCATGATATAGGGTTATGATATTTTAATACCTGGTTTTTAACACCTAGAACCAAAATGTTACTGAGTTTATACTAGGATACCTCCTAGGGTTTAGTCGAAAACACACAATGATTCACCAGACACAGCTGATGATTGGGTGATTTGTGTTTGACTTCATAACCGAAACTCACCAAGGTAACACATGAAGAAATCAATGTGCTATCAAGGTTTGTATGCTATTTATTTGTGATACCATGAAATAAATGTATATGGAATTGATAGTTCTTATGTAAGTTCAATTGACCAATATTAACCACACAAACACCACAATTGAATGAGGGAATAAAAAGGGATGAACGATGTGTGAAACATAACATGAATGGGTACCCCCAAACAAGATCATTTGAGTTTGAGTATAACATACAAGTATATAACTCAATTAAATTAAAATAGAGGATAAATAAAAACAAAATAAAACCTATAATTAAAAATATTATTCAAAATAATACAAACATGATGCTCAGGATTACATCACGTTCCTCCTCGGGTGATCACAAGGGGTTTAAGAAATCCATGGGAGTGGAGGAAGAGAAAGATGTTGTGGTAGAACTTACCATAGCCTCCAGAACCTCAGATATCAGTGGGAGGACTCCTTTGGGACTCCAAAATTGCATTACATTGCCTCTGTTTAGAATTCCCAAATGGAGAGCCTAAGGTTCCATTTTATAGGAAAATTGGAAGGTGGTTTTGGGAACACTGATTTCTTCAAACCACTTGTACCATGTGTTTTGGCCATTATACAATCAAATATTCCTTTTGAAAAAATTGGATTGTTGTATCCCAAATTCTTGAATAGCTCCACTAAATGTTTCGTATCAATTGGACAAGTGAATCTAGAGATATAGACAGATTACAGAATGCCACTTTTGACATCACACAAATTCGGTGTTCTAGATAGATCTGGTTGGTTTGGCCCCTTTCTGGAAGAATTGGGCTTGTGTTTCTTAATAATAGTTGTAGAAAAATATATTTTAGACCAGAATAAAAAATATGATCCCATTTTGATTCATTTAATTTTCTAAATAGGCAAAACAGTGGACATGTCTTCATGGATCCATCCAATTTTGGCCTATTTTTCTTCCTCTTCATCACGGGACCTCCAAATAACCTCCACCTACAATATAGTTATCAAATAAAGTAACATGTCCCTTTTAACAGTGTTAAAAAAATTATTGAATAAAAAAAGGAGTTAAATTTGTTTTTATAGTTGTAGTTTTCAATACAAAACTAGTTTAATTCATTGGTATAAGGGTGAAATAAAACAGTGAATTGTGGTACGATCACACCCCCACACATAAACATTTTCACTCTTGTGAAAAGTATAATATCCTAATCATGTACCATTCCTAAATCAAAGGTGTTAAAACATAAAATATTATTTTGAAATGAAATTCACCATGTCTCGTTTATGGAATCAATTTTCCTATCATTTTTTTTCTCACATTCAAAAGTTTTCAACTGCATTAATTCACCCATGCAACATGTCGCAACCTACCTCAGATAATTTTTTTCAATATTTACTCAAGGAACATATGAAAGTGGATTTATACTCTTTTCCCAGAGTTCATGTGATCTTACCATATACTTTCCAAGATTCTCAGTTCTCTACCGGTAGGAACTAGCGTGCTACTCAAGAGGACTTCCAACAGGTTGTTCTGAGGTTCAGGGGTTGGTAGGATTTAATGTTTAAAAATATGAGGTAGAAGAGGAGTGTCTGATATCTTATGAAAAAAACATGTCAAAATTCAGTAAGTGTCCACAATAAATTTACACACTCAACCCCTTAAAAGTGTATCACTTCCAACTCACTCTCCCCATTGTCTAACTTTGTGGGTCACAACCAAGTAGTGAATAATAATGAGTAAACATACTCTTTTCACCATTTTGTTTCTTTTGTTCTATTTTTTTCAATGTACAAAACTATTTTTTTAATGAATAGTTTTTTTGGAGATAAATAGGGAAACATGTGTAAAAAAATGATGTAATATGTCTTGTGAGCCCATTTCCCAAGGAAAATGTATCCACCCTATATATGAACCCATAACAATGATTCTCTCCCCTGAATTTCCATGGAAACACCCTATCTCCCACACTTGATGAACATAAAACAAGAACATACATAGGAGATGGGTAGGTAGGGATATATTAGCTTGTAATGTGGCTACTTAATAGGAATTTCATGGTCTTTAAGGTTTAATAAGGATAAAATGTCAAGGTGGACAAAAATAGAGGTTAATTGTACAAAGGGATTTTCAATGAACGATTACCTCTATCATGAATGTTGAATACTTGAATTTTATGGCTTCAAATAGAATCAAGGAAAGTTCTAGTTTCTAAACATGACATGAGACTCTCAATAAAGTGATTAAAAGGAAGAATATGAAATAAAGGGATTAGAATGTCTCTCGGGTATGGGATTAAAATATTGGTCAGTGCTAATGAGGCATGGGATTCAAAAATCCATTAAACACCTAAGAATTATTTGAAAATAAAAAATCTAGAAAAATATTCCATATCAACATTCATTTGAATTTTTTTTCAAAAATAATGGAATTTTCCACACAATCGACTCAAGCATGAAAAATGATTTTGGATATTCTTTTTAAGATCAATTTTTATCTAAAAACACACAATGAAGAAATAAAAAATGAAAACAATTTTTTTAATTAAATTTTTTTGTTTTGTTTAATCCTAACTATGACATGTCACCCTCCCCCCACCTAAAAGTTACATTGTCCTCAATGAATGTATTTTAAATAAATAGACAATAAATAAAGGTAGAGAGAAGGGGCAACCTGTTAAATGGTGTCATATGCGGAATCTATCAGTTGGATTTCCATCATGATATGCTTTGGAAAATCCTCATAGAAGTGTTTGAGACTCTTCCCATTGACACTAATCATTTTTCCACTCTTCTCATGCAAAACCTATATTGCACCAAAAGGGTAAACATCAGTAACAATATACGAACCGAGCCATTGAGAACAAAGATTACATGGGTAGAGATTTATCCTGGAATTATACAGGAGAAACTTCTCACCAATATGAATATTTCTCTGAATAATTATGCTATCATGGATAGACTTTGGATTATCTTTATAGATACAGGAGTTCTCATATGAATCACATCGAATTTCTTCCAACTCTTGATTTTTCAGCTTCCTATGCACACCTGCATCTGAAAGATTCATTTATCATTGTTTAACATCCCAATATTCACGGTGTTGTACCTCCACTAGGAGGTGACAAGAATTTCCAAATACAATATTGTATGGTGACATTTCTATTGGGGGTTTAAAAGCTGTACGGTATGCCCAAAGTTTATCATCCAAGTGAAAATTCCAATATTTCCTATTGGGTTGTACCATTTTCCAAGATTCTCTTAACTTCTAGATTTGAGATTTCTTCTTTTCTGTTAGTTTGGGGGTGATATTAAGTAAAGACTTTATGATAAACACCATATTTATGAATCAAAATTTTCATGTTGTGATTGAAAAATTGGTATCCCTGGTCACTAATGATGAATCTCAGCACACTGAATTGACTTAAAATTTGGGACCTCACAAAATCAATGACAACTCAAGAGTTGTCGGTCCTAGTAGCCTTTTATTACACCCATTTAGACATGTAGTCCACATCTAACAAGAGGTACATGAATCCAAATGAATTTGGAAAAGGCCCCATGAAGTCAATTCCCCATGAATCAAAGATTTCAGAGAATAACATGGGTTGTTGGGGAATTTCATTCCTCTTGGAGATATTCCTTGTGAATTGAAAATGAATACATGAATTAAAAAATTGAGGGGAAACCCTTAAAATGTTGGCCAATAAAGTCCTAATTCAAGGACCTTTTGAGAAGTACGTTGAGAGATAAAGTGCCCCCCACAGGCCAAAGTGTGATAGAAGGTCAAAAAAGAGGTGAACTCATGGTCAGGGACACACCGATGAACTACTTAATCACCACAAATTATCTAAAAATATGGGTCATCCCAAATGTACCACTGAGAATCATGATTAATTATTTGGGATTGTGAAATTCTAAAATCAGTGGGGACCCTAGATGTTACTGGAAATTTCACAATGTCTGCATACCATGGGGTAAGGACCACAATATCACAAATGTTCTCATGAGGGAAGAATTTCCAATGGGGAGGGGTGAGTCAACATTATGGTCCAATGGTGGGGAAATCATACTAATGTGGTCATCTATCAAATTTTTCACTCCCCTCTTATCTCTAATCTCAAGGTCAAAATCCAGAAGGAGGAGCATTCACTGAATGAGGCGGGGCTTAGCTCTAGGTTTCCTTAAGAGGAATCGAAGGGCAGCATGGTCAAAAAACACAATCGCTTTTGACCCGAGAAGATTTGAACGAAATTTTTACAAGGAAAACACAATATAAATGAGTTCTTTTTCAGTGGTTGTGTAGTTTTCCTGGGAATGGTCAAGGGTACGTGAGGCATACACAATGACACGAGGAGCCTTCTCAACCTTTTGTGATAAAACTGCCCCAAATACAAAGTTAGAGGCATCACACATAAGCTCAAAGGGGAGATCCCACCTTGGTGGTTGGATTATGGGAGGTGATGTGAGACTTATTTTTAGTGAATTTAATTCATCCACACAATTTTTATCTAACAAAAAACTCAGAATATTTTTTCAATAATCAGGACAATGGAAGTGCAATCTTACTAAAGTCTTTAATGAATCGATGGTAAAAACTAGCATGAACCAAGAAAGATCTCACCTATAAAACACATTTTGGATATGGAAGGGTTGAAATTAATTCAATTTTAGATTTATCCACTTGAATTACCTCTTTTGAAATAACATTCCTAAGAACTATCACCCATTCAACCCAGAAATGGCATTTCATGTAATTTAATACAATCTCTTTCTATATGAAATGATAGAGGATAAAACCTAGGTGAGAAAAACAATTATCAAAGGAAGTTCCATAAACTATGAAATAATCCATAAAAACTTCCATGTAATTCTCTTGGTACTCATAAAAAATACTCAAAATACAATGCTGAAAAGTACCAGGAGCATTACAAAGACCAAAAGGCATCCTTCTGTATACAAATGTGGTGAATGAATAAGTAGAGGTTGTCTTTTCTTGATCTTCAGGGGATATATGGATTTGGAAATAAACTGAATAACCATCAAGGAAACAATAATGGTACATACCAGCCAATCATTCTACCATTTGGTTAATGAAAGGTAGAGGAAAGTGGTCCTTCCAGGTGGCTTGATTCAGTCGACGATAGTCAATACAGACTCGCCAACTATTTTTCACATGTTTTGGAACTAATTCATTCCTTTCATTTGACTCAAATATTATTCCTATTTTTTAGGCATAATTTTCACTAGGCTAACCAATTTACTATCAGATATAGGATAAATGATCCCCACAACAAGCAATTTATTGACTTCCAATTTTACCACTTCAAGGAGAGTGGGATTCAACCAACATTCAGATTGTCTTATGGTCTTAGCCTCATCATCCAAAAGTATATGGTGCATAAAAATAGACAGGATAATCCCAGGAATATTGTCCAATGTCCATCCTATTACATTCTTACAATCTCTCAAAAGATGAAGCGATTTTGATTCTTGCTGTTGAGAGGGGTTATTGGAAATAATGATAGAAAATTGGTCAATACCCTCAAGATAGGCATATTTTAAATTAAAAGGAAGTGGATTAAGTTCCAACACTGGGTGTTTTTGTATAGAGGGAGGGGATTTAGGGGGAGTGAGGTCCATTAAACTATCTATATGCTCATCTTTATTCCTTAAAGATAGATAATCTATCGAAATGAGATTAGAATAATCAGCAACAGTCATGGGTACCTCAAAATGAACAAACTCGTCAATTAAATCACAAAATTTACACTTTTCAGAACCCACACAACACTCAAAACATGTATCAAAATGTAAATTATCCAAGGGTGAATAATAGGAAAATTAATCTGAGTATGTGTTTAGGAGAGAAGTGTGTGTGTTTTCATCATTTGAGATCACTTCCATCGAATATACAGGAAGAGTGGAGTGCTCTTCAATGGGTTGTTTCGTAGCCTCAAGGATGTTAAAACTTACCTTTTCTCAACAAAACTCCATCAATAACATACCATTGTAAACATTGATGATTGTATTTGCTATTTTAAGGAATGGCCTCCCAAGTATGATAGGGAAATGTCCTTGGGTTCAGGTATCTTCCATCTCATGAATGTAGAAATCAATGGGAAATATGATATTCTTCACTCTAATAAGGACATCCTCAATCACTCCTATTGGATGCATTGTACTTTGATTAAAAAGTTACATGACAATGCCTATTGGTTTAAGCTCTCCAACCTGTAGAGAAGTATACATGGAGTGTGGAATAACATTAATGGAAGCACCTAAATCTAACATAACATCTGAAAAGAATGTCTCCCCTATGGTACACAGTATTGTGAATGAGCCTGGATCCTTGCATTTGGTTGGAATTGCTGGTTGAATCAAAGACGAGACATTCATTCCCAAGTTGACTATCTTATTCCATTTCAACCTCCTTTTATGGGTGAAAATCTCTTTGAGACATTTGGAACAATGGGTAATTTTCTTGACTACATCCAGTAATGGAATATTAACATGAATTTTTTTAAATGTATCCATTATTTCAGTATCAATCACATTACTAGAATTTTTCTTAGATTTAGAGAGTCTTTGGGGAAAAGGAAGAGGAATGGATTGTTCATTTTAATCATTAATGATAATTTGATTACTCTTTTTTTCCTTGGGATCTTTTATGGTTGGAGAAAGAGTGTTTTCAAGGGGGGACATACCTCTTGCATAGAATCAGTAGAAGGAGAAACTTATTTACCACTACGAAGTGTAACTGCACATACGTTACCTTTTTTCCTTCTAATTGGTAATGGGTTGAGATGGTATTTTTCCCGAACCATTCATCTTAAGATCACTGATGGTGTTCTCCAATTGTACCACTTGAGTTCATAGGTCTTGAATTACCGATTTTTTGGTATGTTGGAACTAGAGGTTCTGGGATTCCATTTGTTTCACCATGTCCTCGAGTCTTGGTTCAGATTTTGGAGGATGATGATGATTTTTTTGAGAAGTTGAAGGATAAAAAGGTTGCATACATTGGCCTTGTTGATTCCAATTCTGCTTAGGGTAGCTTGAGTTTCTTTCTTGTAGGAACTGAGGTTGTGCTTTCCACCCAAGGTTTGGATTTGGCCTGAATGGTTCTTGCTTGAAGGGAGGTACTTTTTGGAATGGATTCCCTAGGAACACGACTGCAAAAGACTCAAGTGAATCTTGATGTTGTGGGCACTAGTCAGAAAAATAAGTATTTTCAAAACAAATACCAAAATTTAATGGAACTGGAGGAGATTTTGATTTACCTAGTGCTTGAGCTAATGGCCTTAGAAAGGTATTCATCTCCTTAAGCTTGTTATATACCATTTTTTCTAGAGATTAATGAGTTACATCATTAACTCCTTGGGTTGGTGAAAAATCTTGTGTACCAAATTGTTGTGCATTTTGAGCCATGTTGGCTATTAGTTCCTAAGCAGTGGAAAGAGTTTTATCAACTAGGGAACCACCAGCTATAGCATCAATCATTCCATGATCAATGGGGATAAGTACCTCATATAAGTATTGGATTAATAGTTGTTCACTAATCTGGTGGTGGGGGTAGCTTGAGCAAAGTCTTTTGAATCTCTCCTAGTATTCATGAAGGGTCTCTCCTTGTTATTTCCTAATTCCACACATTTCTTTTATAATTGATGTAGTTTGGGAGTTAGGGAATAAATTATCTAAAAAGAGTCATTTAAGGTCATTCCAGCCCCCAATTTTGGTAGGCAGATAGTATATCCAGTCTTTGGATACACCATCAAGGGAAAAAGGGAAGGCCCTAAACATAATTAGGTCCTTAGACACATTTTGTGGTTTCATGGAGGAGCACACTATATGAAACTCTTGAAGATATTTATGAGGGTAATCACTAGGATGAACATGGAATTTAGGAATTAGGTGGATGGGGCCTGATCTCCTCTCAATGTTGGCTGCTTTCTCAAGATATTGGATGTATGCAGGTTGGTACTTCACATCCGGGGTGGTCAGTTCTTTTAAGGTTAGATTATTTGCAGCCATGTTTTCTTGGGTTTGATTGGGTTAAATTTTGGATAGGTTTAGTAACATTTGAGGTTACACAAGGGGTTCCTCAATGTTACTCGATTGACCTTATTAGGATGCCTTGATTTGTGTGTGAATTGTCTTCTCAATTTTAGGGTCAAATTCAAGTAGTTTTTCTTTTTCTGACCGGGTCATGAAAATAAGTTGTGAAGTTCTTTTATTTGTTTTTTATTAGTGAATATGGATTAAATAACTTAATAAGAGTTAAAGGAGAATATAATGTTATAATAAATAATTATAGAGAGATATATGGAGAATAATAGAGAGAGAGAGAGAAGAAGAATACACAAAATCAAACAAAAATAGAAAAAACACAAAAAAAAAACAATAAAATGGGGTTGGGGTGTTGAAAGGAATACTAATTAAGAAGTAAAATAAATAAATAAAAGGAAATAAAGAAGAAAAAAAAGTGATCTTTGATCCCTGTAAATGATGCGAAAATTTGATCGTGTTGTCGAGCGCATAAATTAGATGTTTATTTTTAACTAGAATTTCTATAGTATAGCAGCAACCCTAGGTCGTCTCTCGACGGATACTTAGATAATTAATTTTAAAATAGGTGTTTTATTATGAAAGTATAAGGGGAATGAGGTTTTGTAAAACCTGGTGGTTTTATGATTGAATATGAAAATAGAAAATGAAATTGATAAAACAAAATAGAAATCAACATAATTAATTAAGAATGATCAACCCAGGGTACTCTCATGATGTTCATCCTTTATCACTTCAAGATATAGGGTTATAATATTTTAATAACTAGTTTTTAACACTTAGAACCAGAATTTTACATAGTTTATACTATGATTCCTCCTAGGGTTTAGTTGAAAACACACAATGATTCACTGGACACCACCTATGATTGGGTGATTTGTGTTCGACTTCATAACAGAAACCCACCAAGGAAACACACGCAAAACTCGATGTACAATCAAGGATTGTATGTTATTTCTCTGTGACACAATTAAATAAATGTATATGGCCTTTACAGTGCTTATTTGAGTTCAATTGACCAATATTAACCACACAAACACCACAATTGAATGATGGAAGAAAAAGGGATGAATGGTATGTGAAACATCACATGAAAGGGTACCCCCAAACATGATCATTTGAGTTTGAGTATAACATAACATTATATAATGCAATTAAATTAAAATAGTGGATGAATAATAACAATATACAACCTATAATTAAAACAATTATTCAAAATAATACAAACATGATTCTCAGGATTCCATCATGTTGCTCCCCGGGTGATCACAAGGGGTTTAGAAACCCATGGGAGAGGAGGAAGAGAAATATGTTGAGGTAGAACTTCACAAATCCTCCAAAACATAAAATATTGGTGGGAAGACTCCTTTGGGACTCCAAAATGGTAACACCATTCCTATAGTTCGAACTCCCAAATGGGGAGACCAAGGTTCCATTTTATAGGAAAATTGGAAGGCGGTTTTGGGCACACAGATTTATTCAAACCACTTGTACCACGAATTTAGGCGATTAGAAAATCTAATATCCCTTTGAAAAAAACTGGAAATTTGTATCCCCACTTCCTTAATATCTCCACCAAATGTTTGGAATCAATTGGACAAGTGGATCCAGAGATATGGATAGATTACAGAATGCCACTTTTGACTTCTCACAAATTTAGTGTTCTAGATAGATCTGGTCTATTGAGACCATTTCTGAAATAATTGGGATTAGTATTCTTCATAAGAGTTGTGAAAAATTAAAGTCTGGTCCAGAATAAAAGAAATGAACATATTTGGATCCATCTAATTTTTTAAACAGGAAATACAGTGGATAGGTCTTCATGGATCCATGAAATTTTGGGGCATTTTTATTCCTCTTCATCATGGGCCCTCCAAATCACCTCCACCTACAATATAATTATCAAATAAAGAGAAATTTACCATTTTAACAGTGTTAAACCAAAAATAATTGAATCCAAAATGGAGTGAAATTTGTTATTATACTTGTAATTTTCAATAAAAAACCAGTTTAATACATTTGTATTAGGGTGAAATAAAACAGTGAATCATGGTACAATCAGCTACCCTTGATTTATATGATCGTCGTAGGGATGAATATATTTGATGCTACAGAGGTAATGCTGACTTGAGCCATACAATAAGGCACTCTGGAGTTTATCATCATCCAGGAGTAATATAAGATGACATGATGTTGGGATCAGACCCACAATATGGGTTTCCTATGTATCCTTGGGGGAGGAATTAGAACCCACATAGTTCTTATTTGTGTGGGGCTTACTCATGGAAGCTACTAATATGAAGATACATTATTGGGTGGATCTTTTATAAGAGGGAACCCTTTTGAGCTTGGTCCTTCAGGTAGGTATCCTACATATCCTGGTTTGATCAGGAATCCGAGTTCTCATAGTTTAGATGTGCTGGGGATTATGCATGGGAGATTCCAATTTATGGATTAATGATTGGATATACCTTTAGGGGAGGGTACCCTTTTGATCTTGGAACTTTAGGTAGGAATCATATGTATTCTGGTTTGATTAGGAATTTTATTTTTTAGTTCAGATGTTCTTTTTCTTACACATGGGAGCTACCCATTTATGGAGACATGACTGGGCGGTCCCTTTATCAGAGGGCACCCTTCTGAGGTCTAGCCTTCAGGTAGGTGTCCTAAGTATCCTGGTTTAATTCCGAATCAGAGTTCTCATAGTTCAGATGTTTGGGTGGATGTTGTAATCTTCACAAACCTCTAAGCCCATGTGAGTCATTCTCAGAATGAGAAATAATAGGATGTGAGAGATCCAACCAACCACATGCTACCTCTCCTATTGGTGGGAGAGGGAGAGCCCACAACAGAAGAGGCAGGGAATCTGTGGGTGAGGGAGTGGAGTGATGAACCCTTCAATGTGGAATGAAATTGAATGACATGTGGCTTGGCCTCATAATATTTGGGACTTACCTTAGTGGGAGGGCCCCAAAACACATTCTGGGAAGGGGAGGAGTTTATTCCTCATCAAAAGGGAGAGAAAACACAACCCTTTTGACTGATAGCCATTCCTCATTGAATAGAAAAGAAGGTGATCGACCTTAACCCCTAGAATGGGGAGGTTCACATTGGCATCCCTAGGATGGACTCCATGTTACCATGGGAATGTTGACCCACATAAATTCTTGAATCCTGAACCATTATGGGGATAGACTTCATGAATATGTTTACCATGGGTATGTAGACTCAAAGGGGCGTTCTTATGCACCTGATGGTCTGATCATATGGGTCCGGTGGATTTGGTGGAGGCTTTGGACAGATGCTAGGGGGAATATTTCATAGAGGGATTATGGAGGACTGGATGGTAGTTGAGGGGTGTGGTTGGAAGCGGAGGAAATAATACCCAAAACACCCCATTATGCATACTGTTTTCTTATGCGGGATGGGGGAAGCTCCGCATACCATAGTGGTATGTAGGAAGGGGCCATCCACATACCGATGTGGTACGTGGGCATGGGTATATTCCACAACATATCATAGTGGTATGTGGCTCATCACACCACTTTGGGTTCCATCCACATACTGATGCAGTACATGGTGCTGGGCTCAGTCTGCATAGCGGTACACTATGCGGAGAACCATATTGATGGAGGGTTTTGGGGATCATCATTTGTGGAGAGTTCATTAGTGAGAAATATGTGGTTTTCTATTCACCAATTAGGTTTGAGTTTCTGTTATTATTACTCAATTCCACTGTTTTATGGTTCACGACCGACTGTACCTGTAGAGGGTGTGGTTTGCAATTCGTGATTCACCGATGAATCAAGATTGAAGACATAATCTTCTCCAAACTCTTTCTTCCAACCTATGAATCCCCTTCAAGATTTCTTCATCTGTCTCTCATTTTCCCCGTCCATACCTTCTTTCATAATTCATTTTAGGATCCTTCTATAGAGAATCGGGGTAATCATATCTATGGGCATGTAGCACCATTTGCGAAGGCCAATGAGAAGATATTCTTACCCTCAGAAGACTTGGTCAGCCCGATGCTTGCAGAGGCTATGGTTCAAAATCATAGTTTGTGGAAACCTGCTTGTTCACTTCACCCGTGAACTGATGAGTTCGCGGGATGGTACGCAGATGGACCTTACGTGCATGAGTTTTTTAGAGATGTAGTTCGCGGTCCGCTGGGTTCACTGGCCATCGCTCCACGGGCCAGTTCCACATGGATCATTCGATATACCTGGTGGTTCATGATCCAAGCGGTCCACAAACCTTTCCCACAAACCATTTAAATCCCTTTGAAAACATGAATTCCTTCATGTTTATTCTGAAATTTTCACCTCAATTTGAGTCCATTAACCTTTCTAGACTTGTAGGATTTATTAATTCCTTATGAAAAGTTATTGTGGGGTATTTTCTTCCCTTGGAGGAATTTTCAGGACCCTACAATGTCTTCATGTACATAAAATATAAAAAAACATAACTAAATCATTTTTACTCAATATAAAATATTAAAATTTTGTTTTCCCCAATCCGGGAATCTAGTATGGTTCACTCATCAGAAAATAATTCAACCAAAAATTGTTATAGCAACAATGTTCCTAGAAAAATTCATTTCTTATGTTCTAAATTTGAAATGGAAAATGTGGGCACTCAAAATTCACCCCTCTCAAGATGATAAAAATATAATAATGGAGGTTCAATCATTCACCAAAAAAAGTGAAATCATAATATTTTTAAGATCTCTTCGCTTCCATCCCTATTATAAAGTGAAAAATAATCAATATGACTTTTTAGGGGTTTTCAGTGGTTAAGGTATAATAGTAATATAATGTCAAAAAAGATAAGAAAAGATGGAGTAAAACATGAATGTGGAAAAAGAAATGTACAATTGTTTTAAAATGAGACATGGAAGGAAATTTCAAAACATATTTCAAAGGTAATGAATTTTTTAAGGAAGATAATATATGGATAAAATTGGAAGGGGACGAAATGAAGAAATATACACAAAATACAAAACTACTCCCAAAAACATAAGAAAATATGATTCAAGTGTTTATTTTTTTATTTTATTTTATTTCTAAATTTGAACTTGAAAAAATGTCAAACTCATCTCTCAACCCTTGTTTGATCTCATCACAACACTAATTGCAATATATATAACAAGATCAAAGGTTGAGGAAGAGTGATTTTTTACCTTCCTAAGACACAACCCATTTGTTTTTTATTTATTTTTGTTTTTTTAAATTTTTTTGAACAATTTTCAATATCATTTATACAATATGTCATAACCCTAAATATATTCCCAAAACTCAATGAATTACAAGCTCTCCCCCACACTAAAATGGATTCTTTCCCTTAATCATATGATGACATGTTTAAAATCAAGGAAATAATACTCAAAATGAAATCCATTCCCCTGAAATTAAATTGAATTAAATTATGGAATGAAAATCCATATAGATATTGGGTGGGATAAGGTTTTGGGATTTTAATACGGCTATCAAGAAAAAGGTTTTCATAGGCTCAAAGGGGATTTCAGAAGTAGGATTAATGTAAGGGTAATGGAAGGATATTTTTCTAGTTTTATTCTCATGTGGATTAAAAAATGTCACTATCATATTAATGTATGCTAAATTTGGAAATTCAGATCTAAGGTCCAAAAAATCAAGACACTAAATCCGGAGTGAAAAACACAGAATATGAAAATTTCTATAGGTGAACTTGGCATGAAATCTAATGTTGTTCCTAAAGGCAGGGGAAAAATCAGTTTCCAAAAAAAAATTTATCATTCAAAATTTATTGGTCTTTACACAAAATTCATTATCCAAGTTTATGATGGAAGTACAAAATTTTTGAGATGAAAACAAGTCATTGGAATCTCAAAAAATATTGAAATGTTTTTTAAAATTTAGGGGAGTTTAATTATGACTCTTTTTTGGTTTTTTAATTTTTTTTAGTTTTTTAGATTTTTATTAAAATAAACAACCACAAAAAAAGTGAAAGTGGAAATAAAATTGTTTTGATGAAGAAAGTGGTACAAAAAAGTGATAATTAGGGTGTAATAATAAGAGAGATATAAATAGAGAGAGTGAGAAAAATAGGAGGAGGAAGAAGAGAGGGAGAGAGAGGAAAAGGTAAAAAGGTGCCCCCTGAATTGGAATTGGTTGGTTGCTGTCTCCATCCAATAGTAGGTTTGTGGAAGTCAATGGAGTTATTGGGGAATTTCTCATCTCTTTTTATGCTTTGTGAAATTTCAATTACCTAAAATATAATCAAAAACAAAAATAATTATTCATTTGATAAAAAACTAAAAAAAATAAAATTTGATAAAAGTAAAAGAAAAATCGGGTTGCCTCCCATGAAGAACTGCATTTATTTTTTCTACAGATGGAAAGTTACAGTAACAACCCATTTTTTGATGGTGGCCACCACAGTTTCAAAACTCAATTGTTATTCTAAAAAACTTATCCTTTGTGAGTCCTGATTGTTCATTGGATAATTTAATCCATCGTTTTTTTGTTCTTGAAATTCAATAGGGGTGGAAAGAGAATGTAGGAATCGTCCCTTTGGTATTGAACTTGAGGAGTGATAGAGTCCACCGAGGGTTGGTTTTATATACATGGAAGTTCATGAAGATGATTCAATTCTGGTGGTTCAATTATCTGGGGTTCAAAAAATATAAAATTAGAGTATGAGATCCTAGCTGTTTTGGACTCACTTATTTCATCATTTTTTGTTATGGAGTAATGATGATCAAAGGGGACATGATACTCAATAGATTTTTCACAATCCTCTATATCAATGTTGTTATCCAAAGAATGTTCAATTTCAACCTCACCAGTGATCACTTTATTAACGAGGGAAAAAATCACACAAACTTCACTATAATTGGGACAAGATAAGAATATTGGTTCAAGGTTCCCTTTACTTATAAAAATATTTTTAAAATCATGGATAAGAAATGAAGAATTTTGGATAATATTATTTGAATCAACAAATGGGAAAGATAGTTCATTTTCCTTATCAAAATCATTTTTGGAGTAGTGGATATCATAGGTGATATGGGATTCCAAAGAGTATTCAAGATCCTTTAGATTGATGGAGTTTACACGTGAAATTTCAACATAAATTTCTCCATTTAGGACATGGTTAATGAGGTTACAAAATCTACAAACATCTTTATCATTAGAATAGGATGAACAAGATGGGTCAAGGTTCAAAAAACACTTATAGATAATCTATGAATCATGTATAGAGAATATAGAGTGATTATTTGATGGGAATTGTATGTATTGAAAAATAATGAAATTGACTAGTTGGACACCAAATTACATGGATAAGATGACATAATGGACATCAATTTTGGTTTGAGATGTCATAAAGAAAGGTATTACTAGAATTATTGAACTTTGGTATTAATTTATATCACCTTCCATGCCATGGACATAAAAATCAGTTGGTAATATTAGATCATTGACCCGGAAAAGGATATCCTTGATAATTCCTTCAGGATTGGCAGTGATTTGACTTGATAACTGGATTAAAAAACTTGTTGGGTGAAAGGGACCTAGAACAAGGTTGGATAATATGTATTTGATCATGATATTTATCAAGGATCTGAGGTTTATGAGTGCATCATTGAAGTTGGAACTCACTATTTGTTAGGGAACTGTAAAGGTACCTAGATCTTTTCACTTCACAGTAATGGATTGTTGGGTTGAAACATTCTCAATGGTCATAAGATGTATCTTATGGGTGAAAAATTCCTTAAGTAATTTTTCATACTTACAGATTTTTTTTGATGGAATCCAAGAGAGTAATATTTACTTCAACACATATAAACATGTTGAAGAATTCATAAATAGGTTGAAAGGTATTCTTTTTCCTAGAGATGGTTCGAGGAAAATGAAATGGGGTTTTTAGAGGAATGGAAGGAGGTGTGGGAGTGGATTTAGGTTCCTTTTCAAGTTTTTTGGTATTTTATTTTTCTATCTCAAAATTAAAAGGGTAATTTTTGGATTCATCAAGAGGAAAATCAATTTTCTTTCCCAATCATAGTAAAATTTCACTTACATTACACTTGGGGTTGGAAAATGATTGAGTTGGGAGCTAGGAAGAATTGGTTGGCTTCTACTAGATGATGCGTGGATGCAAGTTGAACCATTTGGGTTTCAATGTTTTTAAGTATACAATAGGTGAAATAGGAATGAAATTCCATGATATATTATCATGCTTTCTTGGAAGAATAGGATTTTCCCAAATTGGGGTTTCCTTGATTTTGGTTCTTGGGAAATTGGTTATGTTGGGTTGGGAATTGGGAAGGATCACTAGAATTGTGGAAGCCATAAGGAGAAGGAGGAGGATTTATCCTTTTATGTTGAGGAAAGAATAGATAAGGTTGTTATAATTTACCACCACCTTGACCATATTGTAATTAGTTTGGATTTTTATGAGGGAATTGAGGGGGATGAGAGACAAGATTACCCTACCTCAAGCCAAGGTTATAGGTAGAAGAGAAGGGATTAAAGTGGTGTTGGGTGGTGTTTCTAACTATTTGAAATAATTTTTAGGGATGGTATTATAATTAACAAATTATATTTTTATCTTAATTAGACCATAATAATTTTATGTATCATATTATAGGTGTGGGAATCTATCATTTTGATGAGCTGGTGAGCTACAGATTCCACAATTTTTGATAGGTCCAAGGAATATAGATTGTTGAGAAGATTAGGTTGGGGATTTAGTGGTGTGGGAAAGTTTACACAAGACTTTTGAACCTATACCAGTACTCATGGAGTTATTCATTGAGTAATTTATGTATATAAATTTTTTCCTTTCGGATAGAAACAATTCGAGAAGGAGGGAATAATTTCTCTAAGAAGAGCCAGTTCATGTCATTCCATGTCAATATGGAACCAGGAGGGAGGTAAGGAAGTGATTACTTTATAAAGTAATTTAGGGAGAAAGGTAATGATCAATGATTTATTTGTTCTTTAGAAAAACCTTGAGGATTCATAGGCACACTACTTGTAAATCTTTGAGGTGAAGAAGTGGATCCTCACTGGCTAGCATGTGGAATTGAGGTAGAAGATAAATTAAACCTGATTTGATTTTGAAATCAGCCCTGATATTTGAATATTGAAGACCAAGGGGTTGGTAAATCATATTAGGGGTGGCTATTTATTTTAATGTTTTTTCCCTAGTATTGGCCATGTCTAGAAAAATTGGATGGGAAAAGAATGGTACTAGAGTGATTAGATTATCCATAATGTTCCTCCAAAGTCAGTGAATTTTTCACTCAATTTTAGGGTCAAACTAATCTAATGGGTTGTTTGTTAGGATATGGGGAATTAATAATTTTTTAAAAGGATGATAAAGGAGGGTTTTATTTGTGTTTTTTTTATTATTTTTATGGTAAGGCATGTTTTTATTTACCCTTTTCCTAGATTTTTTTGGTTTATGTTTTTTGATATTTTTTTGGTATTTTTTTACAAAAAAAAACTATAAATAAATAGTTGCACCATCCCTAGAAAAAATGCCATTTGAATTTGGGATAATTGTCTCCTATAGACTGTTCAAAGTTCTAGTTATCTTCTATTGTGTTTAGTGGCACTCGAGTCAAATCGTCGATGATGGAATAAATTTTAGAGACGATTATTTTTTGTTTTTATTTTTAATACAGTGGTTTGTTTTAATATCTTAATTAAATTGATTGATGGATGATGTATGATTTAAAATTTTGAAAAATATTGGGTTGAGTTCATTATTTGGGATTTAATCTTATGATATCCTTTCTCTTTGATTTATATTGATTTAATTTAACACCCATTTCATAAGATGATTCTGATCGTAATTCCCGAGTGATGAGGATTTAATTCAAGTATTAAGTTAACTAGGTTTCTAATATCAATAAAAAATTATTTTTGGTAGTGTATTTATGTTTCCAATAATACATGGAATCCACACTTTAAAAAAACATTTCATTAATCCATGAAATTTTACTTCTAAAATACCCAATTTTCACCTAAAGAATATCCAATGAGAAAAAGTTATCAATCACTTAACGCCCATAAATTATGTCTAACACCAATGGTATATTTACCCATCCATTGAGTTTGTTAATTATTTGGTAATATGTTATTATGGAAACGAATTATAAATATAATGAATAATAAAAGATTATTGTGCCCATCACACACATGAATGATGAAGATAATTAAAATATAGTTCTGATTGAATGTGAAAGCGAAATAGGGGAATAATTTTAAACTTGATTTATTTTTTTATGTAAATTAGTATTACACAAAATAATTTTTGTGAGAATAATATATGATGAAGATAATTTCATTATTATTTAAAAAAAATTACAAAACAAACACTTAAAAGATTAAAAATGAATGAAAATAGAAAAGAACATGAAAAAAGAGTGGAAGAAAGGTATATCAAGTAGAAAATTGAGCTTGGATGGTACTACAAAGCCTTTGGAGTGGATGTTGACATTCCAATATATCCTTTTCTGCTCTAAAATTCCAACCTATTTCATGGGGATAATGTGTATCTATTTGTAGCCAAAGGGAGGGACTGTTTTCATTCTAAAACTATCCCTCATGTTGGATCACAAATTTAAAAATTAATACAGCCAAATATAGAGAAATATTATTCTTCATAATTTTAGATATGTATGTAAAAATTTCAACCTCCAAATTTATAATCCATTTTTCTTTTTCATCCAAATTTATGAATGTTTTACTAAAAAATGTATTGTTGTTAATTTTTGTGTTGAATTTTTACTTGGTCTAAATGTGAATGTAATTTAGGTCAGGAAGATGATCTCAAATACACAACAAAAGTATTTTAAAAACATTGGATCCTAAATGTAGTCTTTCACACCATAAAATCTCTGATCAATTTGATTTATATATTGAGAGAATGGTCAAGGATTGTTTGCTACTTTTAAATCCCTGACGGAATCATGGGCTAGATTTAAAAGCATCAATTGGCCCCTTTTTGGGGGATTTGGGTTTTTAAATTTTTACCCAAGATGGGTTTGGATATTCAAGAAAATATTTTGGAGTTTTATCAATTTTAGGATTCCAGATTAATCCCAAAAATTCAATCATAATTTATGGTCTAGTTTTCTCAACATATTTGGTGGGACTTCTTGTGTGGTCTATATGACCCTTTAAATGGTAGAATTGGATAGTGATACAGTCTAATGATACGTTGGAATTTTAATTATGATCACAAAAAAATAATAATTACATAATTTGGATTTTTATTTTGAAATATATTATTAAAACATTAAATTTTTGTTTAATAAAAAAAATTCGAACAATGCTCTTTATATATGTTTATGATCAATACATGAACATTGAATAGAAATTAATAATTATTAAGGGAAAATTCTATAACAAGATTATTGAAAAATAATGAATGAATATTTAATATATGTATATCCATATTAAATTTCTCATCTAGTTTCAGTATCTAATTCGACTTATATGAGAATAAAAATGAAGAACATATGAAGAACTAACGTAGATCCAAAGAGACCAACGATGCTTGATTCTGAGTTTGGATAGATTATTAAAAGAAAAATCTATCCTTCGATATTAAAAGGAGATCTCATAACCTCATGGATATACAAAAGGAGATAAATAGAAAAATAGTTATTATTTATAAGATTAATTAAGGATTTTTTTTAATTTTACCCAAAATATTGGGCCACACAGTTAGCCAAATCGTACGCCAACCAAGTACCCACTACTTTAAGGAGGGGAACCTCACCATGTGTTTATGATTGGTTTAACTAAAATTTCAAAAACCATATAATTCAGGCCACTATCATAAACTATAGAGGCCACCACATGGGAATGCACCTCCATCCTCATGGTTTGACAAACCATGGGGCCTATAAATCCCCACTATCTAGCCTCACACGATTAGTAGTAACGATGAAACCTACCCTGCATGGATTATACTAACTATGTGACCATCCATTTTTTTATAAAAACCTAGGATATGAGCTTTTAACGATCCCCAAACACAATTGCTACACTAATGACCACAAAGGGTATTCACATTAGGCCATAATTAAGCATTTAAACAAAAAATAAAAAGATATATACCTCATATGAAAACCCAAGATCTTAAAATATTTCCCCCATTAAGGAAATTGGTCCCCAAATTTACCTCTTAAGGGTGGTCAAGATTCTTTTGAGAATATATCCAGCCATTTAGCATGTACATCACCCTCCTGTTCCCAAGTCTTGTCCTATAAACAGTTGTCCTGCCATAACACCAATACTAGAGGAACTGGCCGACAATAGAGAACCTTCACGCTCTTGTCAGAAATATGAATAAGAAGATCCTCAAAGGAAACATCATACCATAAATCAGCCTCATCAATATGAAAATCATGAGATAGTTCCGAATGATAGTGGTACAACTGAGATACGTGGAATACATCATGCGTGGCCCAGTACCTTTGAGGTAACTGCAACCGATAAGCTACCAGCCCAAGACTATCCAAAATATTTAATGGCCCGACATATCACGGTGAAAGCTTACCCTATCTCCCAATCCTTATGTGTCCCATCCTCAGTGAGAAACTTAAAAATACCCAATTCCCATCTTCAAACTCTAAAGGTCATATCCGACAATCGATGTAAGATTTCTATCAATACTGTGATATTTCCATATGCTTTTTGATCAATTAGACCTCATTATAATTCTCATGCATGAGACATGGTCCAAGTAAATCTATCTCACCTACCTCTTTCCAACACATGGAAAATCAACATGGCCTAATATACAAATCCCCTTAAGGTTCTATATGTATAGTCACTTGATATCTATTTTTATAGGAGAACTAAACAAGGGGCATGTGCCTCTCTAAAGAGGCCCTAAAATCTAAAACACATGCTCACAATATGTCCTCAAGAACATGTATCATACGCTTTGACTATCCATCATCCAGAGGGTGGTATTTCATGATATGAAGCAACTGTGTACCCAAAACCCTCTGTAAAATATTCTAGAAATGAGATATGAACCAGGCATCCCTATCTGAAATAATACCGCACAGGACCCCATGAAGTCATACTATCTCATAGATATAAAACCTCCCAATATCATCTATATTGAAGGTTTCCATGATCTACAAGAAATGAGAAAACATTTTGAGCCTATCAAAACAAACCCACACAACATTGATACATCATGGTGACCTCAAAAAACCAATCACTAAATCTATTACAACCATTTCCACTCAAGAACAAGTAACTGTTATAAAAGTCTGACTGGTTGCTGATGTTCCTCCTTCACTAGCTGATAGGTGGAACATCTCATAAAAAAACTAACTACCTCATGTTTTGTACTCATCCACTAGTACTAAAAATGTAATCCACAGTATATCTTGGTAATAATGGGATGCACTGTCTATGTCGAGGCATGAAAGTTCCCAATCATCTCCCTGCGTATGTCCACTTGAACCTAAATGTGACCATGGATACACAGAATCTCATCATCTCCTATATTCTAAATAGAAGGTGGGTCCTCACCCACCACAGTCTCCCATTTTACTAGGCCCTCTGGATCTGATAGATACCTCATCCCCACTCTATCTAGTAGGGTAGAGGTACAAGTAATGATGAAAGATAAGGCTGTCCCTGACTGTCCTGCACCTCCAAGTGCATCTTAGATAACAAATGTATATGATTCCACCCACTACTATACTTAAGAACTACCTATTTATGAATCCCCATACTCAATGAATTGTACACTATATTTTCCCTTCTAGGCATGTAGGCAAGATATAAGTCAAAAATAATCTATGTACTCAACCCACCTTCGCTGCCTCAGATTCAGACCATGCTATGTAAAAATATACTTGAGGATTTTGTGGTCCGTTTACACCAAAAAAATACTCTTAACATAATAAGTTTCTCAAATAGTGAAAATCATTAACAACTACAACTAAATCATTACCATGAGCTAGGTAATTCCCCTCATGTGGCCTTAGCTACCAGACCCGTATGCCCCAACTCTATCTCCCCGCATTGGAAATTCTCTAAGCCCAATACTTGATGCCTCACAATACACAGTGTAGTTTTTTCCCTTCTCTAGAAGAATGATAAAAGGTGATAAAGTTAATCTACCTAGTTTTTCCTAAAAGGCTGTCTCATAGGTATCTAAATATAAAAACTTCACACCCTACTTAGTCAATCCCATCAATGGCATTTTTAATCATGAGAAGTCCTATATAAAATGCATGTAATATCTTGCAAGCCCCAAGAAACTCAGCATGTCAAAGATGTTCTTAGGTTTCCCCAAGAAAATACACCTCTCATATTCTCTGGGTCTAGTGATACGGTAACACCCTAAGATTTTATGGTATGTATCTTCTTAAATAAATTCAATTTCTTTGATAGTATACGTTGCACACAAAACTAAACTTAAATGAACTATGATATAGTATTAAATAATATTATTTTAAAATAGTCCACTATGATGAAAATTGAGAATAGGATTAAATAAATTATAAAAATACAGTTTACGCATGTTTATAAAATTAATTGTTTGGAAATGAAAACCAAATGAATAAAGTATGCATTTTTATTAAAAAACCATTTTTTCCCACAATGGTATTTTATCATAAAAAAATAAATTAATCACAATTAGTGAATTGTATTAATGAAATATATATTTTATATATTAAAACAAATGTTTTTAAATTCATATAATAATTTTGATAGGAATAAGATAAGAATAAAACCAATTTTATGCATTAAAGACAATAATTTTCTAAAGGTAGTTTTTTTTTCATTTTGATGAAGCACTTGTTTTCAATCCATATTTTGAAATTTTATAAATTATATTTGAAAAAATAAACTTCTTATTTTAATTAGGAATACAAAAATTTACTTTGGTTTAATTTTTTATATTTTTCTGATAAATTTCTTGTTTTGATGTATAGTGAAAAAATATTACATTTTAATTGAAACCAAATTTTTTCATCTAAATAATTTATGGTGATAAGATATATTATTTATTTGTTTTAAATTATAATTAGATAAATTTTTATCAGTTAACCTAATTTAGTTTACTGTAATAAATTTCACATTGAATTTTTATATAAAAACATTTTAATATTTTGAATGTTTTTACCTTAAAAAACTATTTTCTCGTTCGGTTAATGAGAATAATTGTAAATTAATTGTATCCAATTCTATGATTCAAATTTTGAAAAATGGAATCCATATTTAGAATAAAAATTTCCAAATTTTTTAAATAGGTCCCATTTATTTTTTAGACAATATGAATAGTAAAATTAGTTTTTTTAATTTCCATGATGATGGGTAAATCGGGTAATTAAGGGTAAAAATAATATTATAAGTATTATAGAATTACTCTAACACTTGTCCTAATTTTATCTGATAATTTATTTTCAACCAAAATAATCCTTGGGCCAATTTTATGGCTTCTTGAATCTACTTGTATGACTTTAAGCCATTTTTTGTATTTAATAATAAGGAAAGTCCAATATGTCACACTCATGTTTTTAGTAAGTATAAAATTTATTATATGGTGTTATTAAGAAGTTATATTCTATTATAAATATTATTTGGATAATAAAATATTTATCTTAATCATTTTATATACTTTTTAATTTTAAATAAATAAATAATTAATACAATGGCTTGCATAATGATGATGCTGTAATTGTTTAGTTAATGGAAATATAAAATAATTGATATTAAAAATATTAAAATAAATATACGTTGACATAATAAATGTAATATACAAATTTTAAGTATTAAATTTACATATTATGTATGCAATAAAGGTTTTTAAATTATCTAGCATATTGAAATTTTTTAAAAGTCAAACTAATGAATAGTGTCAAAATTGTCATTAATGATATTTTAAAATAAATAATATTTTATTAAATGATAAAAAATTCATAAAAATAAAAAATTCATCCAACTAATTTATATAATTTTAAAACATTAAAAAATTATCCATTTATTGTTCATTTGTAATTTTATAGTAACTATATTAACCCTTAATGTGTACAAAAACATGTTGTCACAGTTAGAGTAAAATAGATTAAATAAGGGTTAACGCCAAAATATAAGGGTAATAATGTGACATAAACATGTCTAAAAATTATTGGTTGGGATTATTTTGACCCATAATCATCTTATCTTTGAAATAAATCACTTTTTATCCATTTAAACTTGATAATTAATTTATATTAATTTAATATTTTAAGAGTTTCCTTAAGTACCCATCACCTAAATTATAAAAGCGCACATCCTCGCTCACTTATTAACATTACTTTGAGACTTCTAGATTGTTAAAAACCTACACATTTATACTACCAACATCATTATCCATGTTCTGGAGGTCCTTTTCTTCCAAAAGACCAACCCTAGTTCCCTTAATTAGAGATCGAAACAAAATCTACCGAAGATGAGGTAACCGTTTTTACAAACACATTCAAGTTCATTTCTTCTTATACTTCCTCTTCATGTTTTTCCCATACTGAATTAAAAAATCTTGTATCATCTATATTATGATATGTTATTATGATTATGGGACAACCATATTCCATGATTTATACATCCTATGAAAAATGAAAACACTGCGCATGCGTACGTACGACTTACTATCTCCATGCCATGATATAATATATTTATCATCACCACTTTACTTGGATGGGTATAAATATGGAAATAATGTATATATATGATAATTATAAAATTATATTTATTCTATAAAATTTAATATACCATCCACTTCCTCACTCTTTGACCATTCAGGAAATGATATCGTCGCTCGTGCGTACGTATGGCATACCATCTCCATGATGCGATGTGATTCATTTTACCTATTAAGAATTAAAAAATTATTAAAAAATGTATATAATTAATAAATATTATGTATATAAAAATAATATCATTCTGAATATGAATTAAATATATCATATGCATAATAAACATGACTTACATGAAAAAATATGCATCGGAAAATTAAGTAGTTAACACCCGAAACAAGGGTAATAATGAAATATTAATAAAAAACTGGTGATAAGATAATATAATAGGATCATATATGATATAATAAATATGAATATGGATCTGTTATAAATTAATAACATGATTTAAACCATTATAAAGGAGGTGAAATCATGCTGGACTAATGGAAGAATATGGTAAGGGACTCCATCTCAATATCCTTTCATTGAGGCATAGTTTGATGTTATAGACCAACCTTCTTTTATGAGGTGTATTTAAAGAACCTTTTACTTATAATATCATTAATTAATTTATTATAATTTTATTTAAGGTTTTATAAAATTTTATAATTTCATGGGGCTTATGATTTAAAAATTCAAAGTGGTATGTGACACCCTGAATGTTTAAACCATTAATTATCACATATCTTTCTCCATGTCCATGTTTTCTAAAAATGTTTTAAAAAGTGTTTTTACAATTATAAAATGAATATTTAATTTCATTTTAACCCTTTTATACTTTTTATAGATTCTTTAAAATATTTATTTTTCCATTTTTTAAATAGGTTTCTTTGAGAATTTCCCAAAAAAAATACCGAAGGAATGTTTTTTTAAATATATATGGCATGATCGATTTTTTCTACCATCATGACAACTTAATTTTTTAAATAATTACATAAAACTTTACAAGGTTATTTTCAAATATTTTTTTTTCATTTATAATTTCATTAATTTTTAAATAAATGATTTCAAAATAAAAAGGTTATTTATCTAAAAAAATCAATAATTTAATTAGAGTATTTTAATCTATATCAACACACTCTATTGAATCTTATGCTTAATTTAGGTTGATATATTATGATATAATTTACCACATTTAATTGAATGGTTTATGATTCAGTTGGACTATGGATGTGCTATTTTTAGACCATTTATAGTTTATGGTTCAAGTATTTTTTATTCTAGTTTTTAATATGAATGTTTATATTGATTATGTCTTACCCCTTTATAAGAGGAATTAATTGGACTTTTTAATTTTTGGTAGGGTCCCACTATAACCCCTCAATGTGTTGGTAGGTCTTATAAGACAAACTATTTTAGGTTTCGACAAATGTCTTACCTGATTATCATTGGTGTCTTGGACGAAGCCTTGATGGCATATTTATGATGTCCTGCATTATGAATTACATCATTATGATATTATTTATTGATATTCCATATGATTATTCAACTATTAGAATATACATGGTTATGTTTCATTCTCATTTGTTTATTCTTATGGAATTATTTGACCATCCTAAATTTCTTCCATATTGTTTTAAATTTATTGATTAGATGGAATGTGTTTCAGTTAATTACCTTTCAATAATTGTTTATGATTTTTTATGATAGCTTCCACTATATTTATACCCTTACTAAGAATTTTATATCACCCATTTTTTATGTTTCATTTTCCCAATGTATATTAATAAGTGTTTTAAGTTTTACACGTAGGGTTACAGTAAGGGTATTAATGGAATGCTCAAACAAAATTCTTTGTGTATTTTATGTTTTGACTGTAATGTGAATTTCAAGTATATATCTATTTTACCAAGACTACTAAAATATTTTATTTTTTGGGAAGTGATCACTAGTATCTTTTTCCAATGTAATAAATTAAGGCACTGGCTCCAAGCTACTAGGGTCGGGGTTGTTACAGTTGGTATTGGAGAAAGTTCAATAGAAACCTTAAGAACTAGATTTAAGAAATCATGGATTATAAATCATAACCCTATTCCTAACTATGAGGAAAATTCTATGTATATCAAATCATCCTATTTATTTGGTAATACCATGAATAACCTAGGTTAAACCTATGGATTGTTATAAATAGAAAAATATGTCATGTTTTAAACATCCTATAAATTATTCTTCATTAATATATAACTATGAATAGTGTTTCTCACATTGTTCTTTGGGTTTTGGTCAATAGAATCAATGAGATTATACAAGTAATGGTTAAAATACTGATGATGAAGAGACTATAAAGGTCAAATGAAAGGAAGGAGGTATTAAGGAATAATTTGTTGAAACATAGTTAATGGTTTAAGAATGAAGTAGAATGATTAAAGTTCTTGTGTTTTTGTATTCAAGAATTATTTCATCAATGGTTCCTTGGTTATAAGAACGATGAGATATATAAGGATTGTACTATAGTACTTATTTATTAAAGATTTAGAATAATGAAAGTTTTCATTAAGGTTTTTAAGGTGATAAAATATTTGGTAGGAGACAATAAGAGATACATTATGTTATTTTGGGAATCTAATGTTATGTTGATTTTGGAAATTTAGTGACCTTACTTCTAAATTTTTGGACATTGAATTTGGGTAGAAGTATTTCACATGAGTCTTAAGGTAACTACATATAAAATTGAATAAGTTGAACTTTGGATATTATTATTTGATGTTAAGGTATGATTTATCATATTGGAAATTATTTTCTAACCATTTTGGTTTGGATAAATAATTAGAGGAGGAATAAATGACATGAGGACCTTATGATTCATTTAAAGTTCTTCAGGTGTGAAAAATTCATGGTGAACATTTCCTGGTGTACGGGTTGAAGTGAAAATAGATAAAAGAACAAAAAAAGTAAGAAATTATGCTTATGACATGAAAAGTAATCAAGTAAGTTTATTTTCTTAATTCCTTATCTCAATATTAATGAGTCCATCAACTATAGGTAAAGGATTTTGGAATAAAAATGTTTTATGTTTACTTTTCATTCTCAGAAATCAATGGTCTTTTAACCGATCATAAGATTTGCAGTTTTGTGATGGTTAATTTTCTAATGACCATGTTTTCTATCAATATCAATTAGAATTTTATAGTTATATTTCTCAACTATGTACATGTTTTCACTTTCCAATAATGTTATCATATTATAAAGGATAATTCTTTGGTGACCTTCTCATTTCCCTCTCCCTCTTATTTAGAGGACATTTTATTTACCCTATTTCTGACATTGGTTTCCCAAAAAATAATTTTAATGTAGAAACCTTTTATTTTTGAAGTTCAATTTAAAATTTTGAGAATAAAATTTATTGAAGGAGGGGATAATGTAACACACCAAGATTTTATAGCATGTCTCTTCTTAAATAAATTCAAATTATTTGATAGTATACATTGCACGCAAAACTGAACATAAATGAACAAAGATATAGTATTAAATATTATTATTTTAACATTAGATGTTAAGTTGGATACTAAAAATAGTATTAAATTAAATATTAATGTATATTTTTTTCATTTTTATGGAATTAATTCACTGTAAATGAAAACCAATTGAATACAAAGTATGCATTTTTATTAAAAAAACTATTTTTTCCAACAATGGTACTTTATAATAATAAACTTAATTAATAAATATTAGTGAAAGATATAATGAAATATATATATTATATATTCAAATAATTTTTTTTAAAATTCATCTAATAATTTTGATAGACTTAATATAAGAAAAAAACTAATTTTAAGCACAACGACAATTTTTCTAAAGGCAATTTTTCCGCCTTTCGATATAACACTTGTTTTAAATCAAGATTTTGAAAATTTTATAAATTATATTTGAAATAATAAACTTCTTATTTTAATTAAGAATAAAAAAATTACATTGTTTTAATTTTTGGTATTTTTATGATAAATTTCATGTTTTTATGAATAGTGAAAAAATATTTCATTTTAATTAAAAACAACTTTTTCTTCTAAATAATTTTTAATTAAAAGTTATATTATTTATTGGTTTTATAGTTTAATTAGATAAATTTTTTATCATTTAATATAATTTATTTCATTGGATTCAATTTACCATTTAATTTTGACATAGACATATTTTAATCTTGTGAATATTTTTTACTTTAAAAACTGGTTTTCTCGTTCCATCAACGAGATTAATTTTAAATTAATTTTATCCAGTTATGTGTTTTGAATTTTAAAAAATGATTTCAATATTTTTAATCATAAATTCACAATTTAGTAAATTGGTCCCTTTTCTTTTGGGATAATATGAATATTAACTTTAGTTTTTTTAATCACCATGGTTAATGGTAAATCAAGAAATTAAGGGTAAAAATATTTTATAAGTATTATAAAATTACCCTAAAACCTGTCATAATTTTATTTTATGAGTTATTATAGACTAAAACCATCATTGGGATGATTTTATGTCTTTTTGGAGATACTTGTATGATTTTAATAATTTTTTAATATTTTGATATAAGGAAAGTCCAATATGACACAATCATGTTTTTAATAAGTATAACATTTATTATATGGTGATATCATGAAGGTATATTTAAATATATTTGTTATTTAGAAATATAAAATGGTTATATTAGTCAAAGTGTTTTTTCTAATTTTTTGAAATTAAATAATTAATATAATGGCTTGCACAATGATGATGCAACATTTGTTTAATTAATATAAATATCAAATAAATGATATTTAAAATATAAAAATAAATATAGATTTAAATAATTAATTAAATAAAATAATTTTATTTATTCCCTTTACATAATAGGGATTAATTAATTATCGTTTAGAAGTTATCTTGTGTATTTATATTTATTAAAAGTCAAACTAATGAATAATATCAAAATTGACACATTAATGATATTTTAAAACAATAAATATTTTATTAAATGATATAAAATTCATAAAAATATTAAATTTGGCCAAATTATTGGGATAATGTTTCAAATATCATCAATTATCCATTTATGGTTCTTTTGATATTTTATAGTAACTGTATTAACCCTTAATGAGTAAAAACACATGTCATTATAGTAAGTGTTAAAGAGATTAAATAAGAGTTGAAGCCAAAAGGTAAGGGTATTAATTTGTACTAAACATGTCTAAAAATTATATTTTTTGATTATTTAGAACCATAATAACCATATATTTTAAATAAATCACTTTTGACCCATATTTAATTTAATGTTAATTTATATTAATTTAATATTTTAATGGTTTCCTAGAGTACCCCACACCTTAATTATAAAAGGGAACCTATTACATCACTTATTCACATCACATTGAGCCTTCTATATTGACCAAAACCTACCCATTTCTCCTCATAACATCCTTATTCAAGTTATTGAGTTTTGGGTTCTCTGAAAAGACCAACCTTATATCCCTTAAGAATATATCTAAAGGAAGTCCACCGAAGAAGAATAAATCATTTTTACTAAATCATTCAAGTTCATTTCATCCTCTACTTACTTTTCATGTGTTTTTTACATAATAAATAAATAAATATATTATCATATATATTATTAGATATTATTATGATTATGGTAAATCCACATTCCATGATTTATCCATCCTAGGAAAAACAAAAACACGGTGTATGCGTATATATGGGTCGCCATCTCCACATTGTGGTGTAATATATTTTTCAACACCAATTTACATAGATGGGTATAATGATGTAAATAATTGAAATATATGATAATTATTACATGTTTTTTATTCTTTAAATAATTAATATACCATCTAATTCCTTACACTTTCACCATTAAGGGAATGATATCGTCGCTTGTGTGTACGTAGGACCCACCATCTCCACAACATGACGTGATTCATTTTCTATGTTAATAATTCTAGAATGATTATAAAAATTTATATAATGAATAAATATGATATCTATAATGTTAATATCATTATTTCGATGAATTAAATATAACCTATTCATAATAAATAGGACTTACATAAAAAAATGTGCAAAGGAAAATGAATCTCTTAACCCCCAAAATAGGGGTAATATTATTAACAAACAAGTGATAAGATAATATAATAGGATCATATATGATATAATAAAAATGAATATGGTTCTGAGGCTTCTACATGATCTTGATGGATGTTGGCTTTCTTTGATCTTACAACCCCATTTTGACCTTTTTCTTTATTGTTTCCTTTGGAATTTTTCCCTTCTTTGTAATAGGTTCCCTCTTACCTAGTCATAAAAGAGGTTCTTTTGGTTTTTTGTTCAATAAAGAGGGCTTGACATACAAACGTTTCAAAAAAACTATATAGGAGGTTAAAACCCATTCGACTAAAAGAAGTGTAAGGTTAGGGACTCCATATCAATCTCCTTTCATTGAGGTGTAGTTTGATGTTACAAAATCACCTTCTTTTGTGAGGATTATATACAACCCCATTGAATTATCATGTAATTAATTTATTTATTATAATGTTATTTAATGTTTTGTAAAATGTTATTCTTTCATGGGGATTATGATTTAAATATTCAAAGTGGTATGTGACACCTTGAATGTTTAAATATTTAATTATCACATCTTTTTTTCCCATGTAAATGTTTTCAAAAAATGTTTTCAAAAATGTTTTTAATATTCTCTAATTATTGTTTAATGTATTTTTAACCCTTTTTTACTTTTTAAAAATTATTTAATTTTTTTTTTCATTTTATAAACATGGTTCTTTGAGACTTTCCCAACAAAAATATGAAAGAAATGTTTTTTAACTTATATGGAATGATTATATTTTTCTGAAGTTATGAAAACTTAATGTGTTAAAGCTTACCCTATAAGTTTATATGGTTATTTTCAAATTATTTGTTTTTCATTTATAATTTTATGTATTTTTAAATAAATTATTTCAAAATAAAAAGGTTATTTCTCTCAAAAAATTTCAATGATTTTATTAGAGTATTTTCATCTATGAAAACATCCTATAATGAATGTTATGATTAATTGAGGTTGATATCATATGATATAATTTATCAAATTTCATTGAATGGTTTATTATTCAGTTTGACTGTAGATGTTCAATTTTGATACCATTAATATTTTATGGTTAAAGTTTTTTATATGCTAGTTTTTAATACGAATGTTTATGTTGATTATGTTTTACCCCTTTCGTAAGAGGAATTCATTGAACAAATTAAGTGTTTGGTGAGACCCTCTATAACCCCTTGATTTTTCAATTGGTCTAATGAGAAAAACTATTTTGGGTTTTTGGTAATGTCTTACCTGATTACATATGGTGTCTTGTCCGATGCCTTGATAGTATTTTTATGATTCACTTTATTACAAATTCCCTCATTATGAGATTATTTATTGATAGTCCATGAGATTAATCAATTAGAAGAAAATCAATGGTTAAATTTCATTTTCATGTAATTATTTATATGGAATTATTTGATCATTTTCCATTCCTTCAATATTATTCCCAAGTTATTGATTAAATGAAATTTGTTTCAGTTAATCACCTTTTATTAATCATTTATATTTGTTTATGATATCTTTTCCTCAATTTACACCCTTACTGAGCATTTGAGATCACCCCTTTCTTATGTTTTATTTCTCATAGGATATAAATAAGTGTTTCATGTTTTACATGAAGGGTTACACTAAAGGGATTAGTGGTATGCTTGAAGAAAATTATTTTTGTATTTTATGTTTTAGATTGTAATGTGAATTTAATGTATATATCTAGTTTTCCAAGACTAATAAAAAATTCAGTACTTTGGGACGTGATCACTAGTATATTATCCCAATTTAATAAATTATGTCACCAAATCTAGGCTACTCGGGTTAGGGTAATTATAGATACTCTTTTATCTAAGATAATATGTCCTAGGATGTGAATTTTATCATTCTAGAAGTTTCACTTTATAAGATTAGAATATAACAAATGATCTCTCACTATATTCAGAAATATCTCAAGATTTTTTGTATGTTCATGTTGATTTTAAGAATACACTAAGATATCATCCATGAAAACAAAGACAAATGAATCTAGATAAGGATGGAAAAATTGGTTTATCAGCACCATGAAAACGTCACGCACATTCGTGAGACCGAACTACATGAGCAGATACTTGTATAGACCACAACTATTATAAAAGGCTACATGATAAATGTATGTTGGTAAAACATTCACCTTATGGTATCTAGATATCAAATCAAATTTTGAGAACACTCGATCTCCTCGAAGCTGATCAAATAGGGCATTTATCCAAGGAATGGGATACTGGTTCTTAACTGTTAGCAGGTTCAATTTATGATAATTCACAAATATCCTTAGGGAACCATATAAAAGTTTCAAAAAAGGACTGAAGAATACCACCGAGAAGTACCGGGTCTTATAAACACATTTACCTCCAAATCCTCTATCTTCCACTTAAGCTCCTATAACTCTGTTGTATCCATCCAATATGGTGGAATGGATACTGGTGCTGCTCTTAAAAATAGATCTATAGAGAAATAAACCTATATATCAGGAGGTAAACTAGAAAAGTAATTTTTGAAAACTCCCCTAAAATGATCAACCACAAGAGGAATGTTTGACTAACATGCTCCATGATCTTCCAGATACAAACCAGCAATCGGGGGCTATCATCCCATCTAACCCATGATGCTTTGGTCCATCTAGGATCTCTTGGACATCCCATCAGACCCTTATGAGTATACAATATTCCTTATGGTGATGTGAAGTGAAAATATAGTTATATCAATGAACTTAGGCTCGATAAGAAAATAGACAGTCCATCCTGAGTATGACATCAAACCCGGTCATCTCAAGGAAAACAACTTCCAAACAAAGTGACACCCACCAACCACAAGGGGTAACTCTATACACTAATTTACATCTTCCATTTTGATCCCTAATGAAGATTATAGCATCATAAATCCATCAAAAAACTGAATCACATTCCCAAGGATCCCCAAAATTGGTAAAAATATGAAACTATGTGATGCACCTATGTCAAAAATGGATGATACAAGAGTTCAGGGTAATTTGACCATACCTCTCACCATAGAAGGTCTTAAAACTTTCCCTTTCAGGTTAGTATGGATAGAATAGATATTACCTAAAATGCAGCCCTATGACATAACCTCACTATCCAGAGTAAACCCTCACTACTATCTCGGTAAAACTGGTTTCTGTTTACCTCATCCATGACCAACACCACCTAGTCCTGATCGACCGATACTACTACATCTCCTTGCCTGAAACAAAATTGTGAAATACACTTCTAAAACTGGTGTAAGATCTGAGCCCCCACCACTTACTGATGGAGGGAAGGTCATGTAGAAACATTACATGTGTCCCATAATACCACAAGCACATCACCCGACTGAGTCACGATCATACTGATTCCTCAATGTACCCATATGACACACTAGTTATAGAAAACTAAGCTACTTGAATTCACATATTGGCTGTTACTCATCACATGGGAAGCCTCAAAATAGCATTTACTACCTAAATAAAGTGAACCACTAGGTTGATAGACCATACTACTATGATCTGTGCCCCCCCAACATCACTCAGGTTCTTTTCGATAATTATCACATGATTTACAATCACAGAAATAGAGGTTAATCTGAACCCCTTGACCTGTGATCAAATGGAATGTAAGATAACTTCATTGAAGTGTCTCACACTTGATAGCTCATCATTAAGGTATGTCGGCAGAAAACACTATAGACCTATAAAGTTTACCGAGTACTCCATGACCATCATATGTCCTTTCTCCAGAGGCAGGAACTCACTAGACCACACTAACCTCAAAGTCTCGGGTAAAATTTTTAGGGAACCTAGTTTGGAAGGCATCCCAAAACATATCTCATAGCCTATTATCCTAGTTCAGAAAATCCCACCAGTACATTGTTTATCCTTAAAGAAAATAATTCACGAGCTTCAATTTCTTATCAGGAGGTGTATCTTGATTCATGAGATTGATAGCATAGTCTAAATCCACAAATCAACAACCTATGGGCATCCATCCCCCAAAATCATGGGTGGGTGATTTTAGTAGAACAGAAGTTTCATCTCATCCATAGAAAAGGAAGACTGAGGTGCTCTCTAAAAAGCATACATAATGTGGAAAAACCCCTTACAGAACCATGCCTCGACACCTGTGTCTAATACAATAGCTGGTTCTATAGATTCCACTAAAGTAGGATCCACTTGTAGCCTATGACCTACCAACACTAAAGTGTGGTCGCCACCACCCTCTTAGTGTATGACTAGATCAAAATCATAGTACATATAAAAAAGTTATTATAACTAGGTCATACCACACATCCTACTCCCAAAGGTAGGATTGGGAAAAAATAAACAGTTACAAAATTCACTAGATACACTACCTCTTTCCAACTTAAAAGTTGGGTCTATGTTGAGTTCTCTATCAATAATTTCAATTTTCCATTTGAATTTCATATTCGTTTCACATTTTATTTCAAATGGTTTAACCAAATGGTCCACTATTCCCAATCCATAATTTTCCATACTCCTTATGAACCAAAATACAGTGTCTACTAAATCCCCACCATAACAAATTCTTGTCCATGGAACTCATGGTCCATGAATCAATGTTCCACAATTAGTTTATCAGGGTGTCTTTTGTATCCTAATTTGGAAATCACTACATAGTTTACTGTAGTAAATCTAATTTCCAACCATGTTTCTCAATTACCTACACATAAGGCTATCAAAAAAGCTGGTATATCTATCACAACAACTATCACAACATCATGAAAATGATCAATTCATCATATATAGATTGGCATAATGCATGGAATGTGATTCCTTTAAAGTTAATAAAATTATGCATGAGATTTAATACCCCCATATCATTAGGTTGCAACAAAATATAACCCTAAATCATATCAATGATAATAGAACAATTCAAGTGCAACACCCAATAGAGGAATCAAATCAAATGTAATAGTCAAAATCTTTAAAAAAGAAAATTCCATATGTGTAAATTGGGTTTTTTCCTATACATGTGTTAGCCATACCCAAACATATCTCATTACTAAATTAAAATACCTTCCAATCCCTACCTATTTTCACCAAATAATAAAAAAGAAAAATAAATGCTATGATTTAACATTGTAATGTCCCAGACTTAGATTCTACTCAACAGTGCCCTGATCTCAGTTGGATTAATGGCCTAAAGTGAATCTTCCTAAATTCCATAGGATTCCAACTAGCAACAAGGGCCTAGGGTGTTTTTGTGGGACGACTACTCCCCCATTACCATATTGTAATATAGTGTAATAGAAATAATAGTCAATAGTGTAAGTAGATATAAAAATAGTAAGAATATAAGTAAATAGGATAAGAATATATAAAATATGTATGAAGGAATATCATATACAAAATATGATGAGGCACATCATGATTATATAAAAAATCCAAAGTAGGTATACATATAGACAGTAAAAAACATGTAGAAAAGTACCAAAACAATGATTAAATTTTATCTTTGAATAGCATGATGAGCCTTAGCTCGATCCCATTCTCTCTTACTTATAAGCACAGAACAAGGTCAGGGATCAGACTATGGTAACATTCCCTGGTCCTTACCTACATCCATATAGTCTGTCTGGGTACCCAACAATGGCCTAAATAGGGTTTCATATAAAATATCTATAGGTAACCACAAAAGGAATATAAAAATTCCTATCTATTCAATATAGAAAGTTAAAGAAGAGTGAAATACATATCATAGGTAATCACTAATAAATGTAAAGTTCCCATGGCGTGTAGACTAAAAAAATGAACCTATATCGCCCATCAAGTCTCCATTCAAAACAAAGGTCAAGCTCCTATAACAATGAATCTATAAAAAATATCGAAATAATTAACACATATCCATACATATCCTATAAACTATGGACTTGCCTTATAATCTACAAATAAAACAACCATGAGCACACCATATAACCAGATATTTTAGAACAACAATGAACGAGCTATATAATCAAGCATATCACATTTACCATGGTCGTACCATATAATCATAATGTCACATTTAACCCATCTATTTTGTATAAATAGAAATTTCATAGCCCTAAAGGCCGGATCCAAGGTTTAGTGAATGAAGACATCCTCACTGAGTCCTTGGATAATATCATTGGAAACTCAGTTAGTCTTGAATTTTGGTCCAAGAATAATGTCCACCGACCATGTCCATGCTGAGCCCAAAATATCAAATACAAGGGTTTGTAAGGCCCAAGTCATCCCATATAATCAGAATCTAAGGAGCATATAGTTCCATAGAATTATCTACCATTTCCATGACCCATGGAATAACACACACATGACGTCCTATGAATCTATTCATCAATTCACATTCATATTCCATGAGTGTACCCACTCATTACACTATTCAAATTAAATAACATTCAATGAGTTTACCCACTCATATAACGAATCAAAATTCAATAATTAAAAAATTAAATATCATGTATCACATGGAAAAGGATGAAAACCATATCTTAATCAAGAAACTAAATTAAATTCATTGATTAACAATCTTTCTATAACTAGGAAAGAAAAAAAACTCACCCCATGGGTGGTTTAACATAGGTGATCTAAAAGGCACACCCCAGGGGTGACCTTCATTGAGAGACAACCTCAAACTAGTCTCAAGGGAACTAAATGGAATCCCTAACATGTTATATTTCATTTAATTCAATTAATCAATTAATTTTTGGGGCCACACATGAAGTTACGGTGGGAGAAACAATGGAAAATAGCTTAATAAAGCAAAAAAACACTAGGTAAAAGTATATACCACCTACCATAGGTTTTTAGCAGAGTTCTCACCTAGTTTCAGCTTCTAATTCGACTCATATTAGAATAAAAATGAAGAACAATCATAGAACTGATGCATATCCAATAAGACTGAAAATGCTCGATCATGAATTTGGATGGAGTATCGGTGGAAAAAATAAATACTTTGATCTTAAAAGGATATCTAAAACCCTCATGTATAACAACTAGAGAGAAATAGAAAAAATATATTTGATTTATAATATTAATTAAGGGAAAATTGGTAATTTTACCTAAAATACTGGGTTTCATGGTTTGGCCATAGGTTTGGCCAAACCATGTGATAAAAAAGAAACTAATGATGTATGTAGGAGATCCTCACATGGTTTTCATGAATGGTTTGAATAACCATGTACAAACCATGTCTCATCCCATTGTCAAAATCTATAGAGGTCATCACATGGGTGTGAGACTCTATCTTCATGGTTTGAGAAATTGTGTGTCTTGTAGCTCCCCAATGTCTAGAATCACAAGGTTAGTAGTAAACATGTATCCTACCCTACATGGATTCTTATATCTATGCAAACTGATAATTTCTTCCAAAATTCTAGGCTATGGGATCGAAATAGGTTTCAAACACCCCTAATACACCCATGACCTCAAAGGAAATTCATATTAGTCTGTAATGGTTAATTTCAAAAAGGATACATACATCTTAAGAAAACCCTATATCATACATATTTATTAATTTTTTTATTTTATAATGCTCATTTGGTGGGTGTCAACAAATTCCCCTTTAGGAGTGATGTCTGTGGGGTTAAGAGATCGGTTATGAGGAAAGTAAATTCCCACATGAGGCTTTTGTGATATTTCTAATTAGCATCTTGGATGAAAATTGGTCTTCCTAGAGAAGTTTGGTATTCGGATGAAGTCCTTGTAAATACAGGAATGGGGGGAAGATCATCCACCAGCTACCCAACCTCTAGAGCTCTTGTTCCCTTCCTTCATCATGTGATGCTATCACATGACTCTTATTTACTTGAACAACTCATCTGATCGAATCTTATTATATTTCAATCATTAATATGTGTTCAATTTTTTTCTTGGAGAGACCTCAGAATGCGGGGATTCTTGTTTTTGAATGCTATCAATGAATAGACCTCTTAAACAATATATATTGTTTGTCTAGTTTTCATTTATTCATGACGTGAATTAAATTCCATTGATCTGTTGTTACATGGTTTATCAATGATACCCATCCTTTGAATAAAATTAATTAAACCTAAATTCCTATATTTTAATATTTAAATCATAATATATTCTTCTCGAGAAATTCTCATTAATTCCCACCAATCATGATATTATTCACTGATGCATCTTCTCTATATATCTTGAGATCATGTGATCCATGAAAGGATAATTTGGGTAGGATATATGTCTCAGAGGGAGATCACTCTGTCTTTTTCCAAATTCAATGGAATTAGAAATCATATATTTATTTTTATTAATGACATATTATAGTCCCCAAAATATTTTATTTCTTTTTATGCACATTTACCCTATTCTGCCTAAGCTTCTTATAGGGGAAGACTTAATCAGAATTTGATATTATTTTGGGTAGTTTATCTTGGACTTTATATTGCTGTAGTTTAATGTCTTTTATCTCAAACCTTCTATCACTATAGTTTAAGGTATTTTATCTTGTACCTTCTATCACTTTATTTTAAGGTCATTTAGATCGAACCTTTTATTGTTGTCGTTTAGGGAGTTTTATCTTAGACCCTCTATCTCTGTAGTTTAGGGTCATCTTTCTTAGACGTTCTGATTCTATGTTTTTTTAATGTATTTCCACTAGGACTTGAATATGGAATATGGGACATACATAATAGGTATGAGACAAAATACACTAGGGTGATGAGTTCCACCATGGTGTTGTCGAGGATCATAAAGATTAGAGTTCCTTTCCAACAATTAGGATAATCCTCTGATTGGTAGGTCAAAGCCTTTATGTGTTGGTAGCATGGTAAAACAAGTGTGTATCCATTCCTTTTCTAAAGGTTAAGAAATATTTTTAGGTGTATTATTATTGGAGGACTAAATACTATGGAATCCGATACCACCTGGATAGTTGGAATGTGGGTGATGTAATTCAAAACCCAAAATTCCATGTCAATGAATATGAGATGGGGAAGATGTGGAGGGATGAACCATAACACCTTGAGGTGTTGGGTTCCACCACAGTGTTACTAGGGATCAAAAGGATTCAGGTTACATTCATTTAAGGAAGAGACACCTCTGTTTAGTAGGTCAAAGCCCCTATGTGTTGGTATAATGGTCAAATAGATATGTACCCACCATTTTCCAAGAATCATGAAAGATTTGTGAAGAATCAAACATATTAATGACAAAGTTGGGCATGGAGATAGATCAATCCTAGAAGGGTATTTTCACCATAAGGTAGTTTTTCTCTTTAATTGTGAGGCACATGCCATTCACCATGTGATTTTTATCCATGAGGTGTGGGCCCTCAAAAGGTTCTGGAATAGAGTGTCAGATTCATACTTTGAGAAAGGGTACAAAACATAGTGATGCAATGTCAAGAATGTTGAATCTTCTTGAAGTTTATGCTTACAGGGATTGTAATTCATGGTCTAAAGTGATCACGTTAGGAGGGTGGTATTATAAAATCATGTCAAGGATGTCCTAGAATGCCTTCATGTGTTGGGTTCCTCCACATCAACAAAAGAATCAGAAAGCTCTTTATATAGGTCCAAGATGCCTTTGGTTGATTAGTATGAGCCTTTGTGCTTCGATATCATGGTCAAATAGAGAGGTCCATTTTCTTTTAAAAGGGCTATAAGAAGTTTATGGTGACTCAGGATACTTAGATCATAAAGTGTGATTTGAAGAAAATGTAATATTCTAGATTTCTTTGAGCACCCAAAAGTTGTATCGCTGCATAGTGAAGATGTTATTACATCTAGGGTATGTAAAAAACTATTACAATAACTTTCTATAAGAATGGGGGGGGGGGGGTACAGTGACCATGAATCTAATTTTACTATGGCCAGAAAGTGGACACTATGAGATTTATTCCTCATTTATTTATGCCATAATTTTATCATAATCATTGAAGATGACTGCTTTAGAAAGTGAGGAATTGATTTTTTATCTGGACACCCATGGTAGATTTTCAACCAATTTCTTTTACATATTTCACTATAATTTTAATGTCTTTAAATTTGTACCATCAAAGGATAGAGTTTTCAGTCATACATTTTTGACCTAAATGAAGGCAATTTAATGTTATGATATACATGGAACCGTCTTAAGGGGAATGTTACAAAAGAGTCTCATTAGGATACCCTGGGTCACTATTATTCCAAAATCCTTTTGATAGGGATATGTGAATGTTTTAAATAAAGGATCCAAGTTCTGAGTTCATGAGTATTGATATGGGAAATTCATTTTGGGGATGGCCCAGAACGCTGTCAGGTGTTGGGTTCTGCCATAGTGACATTAGGCACACAAGAATCAGAAATATATTAATAAAGGGCCAAGATATCTCTAATTGATTGGTATGATCCTTTATACATAGATAAAATTTTCATACACAGATATATATTTTCCTTTCCCACAACCCTGGAATGTTTGTGGCAACCCAAGGCACTCAATATATGAAGTGTGATTTATGAATTGAGGTTCTTAAAAGATGGTGGAAGTACCTCGTACTCTGGTTGATCAGGGTAAGGATCTTGTGGTCCTTTAATAAGAGATGATAAGGGGTGATGGAATTTATATTTTAACATCATGTAGTGGGGATGTATCCATCATGTAGTTTTAATGTCATGAAACCAAGACATTTTCCATATAGTATAATGTCACATGGCAAAGATGTATTTGTTTTATTACTGTTTAATTTCATGTATTAAGGACACATTTCCTTATAGTTTTTCATCATATGGTAGTGACATGTTTCCTTGTATTTTAATATCAAACGGTAAGTATGTGGGAGATGACATGAAAAACTATGAATGATGTATTACATGCAAAATAAATCCATATGCGTATCTAACTTATACATAGGGAACATGAGATGGTATGACTTTTCCCCTATACAATTTGTAGTGTTTTTTTTCATTGGATATGGTAGATGGACCTAGGATTGGGGATTCAAGTGTTACTGTGCATCCTGTGATGGTAGAAATCAAGCCACGCATATTTCATGAATGGGAAACTCTTTAAGTAGGTAAGACCCCTACATAGAGGTGGGCATTGTTTCTATTGATTATTTTATCTAATACCAAGATTGGAGATCTAGGTGTCACTACATAACCAATGATGATAGGAATAAATCCACAAGTAGTTCCTAATAAAACATGCAATTTAACTTCACATGAAAATGATGTGAGCTCCCCTATGTGAAAAGGGAATGTTGTGATTGGGCCTGATAATGGAGTTTTGGGAATCACTATATATCTTATTATGGATGGAGTTAATTCATACGTAATTCTTGAATGAACTCCCTCTATATAGGTATGACTCCTATGAAGGGAGGGGGGATTTTTATGTTCATTTTTTGTATATGGGCCGAGTATTGGAGGTATAACATCACTATGTATCCTGTGATGATAGGAATAAAGCCACATGTAGTTCTGTAAATCCATACAGTTTAGTGTCATATGACAAGGAAATCAACAATTTATTTTAATGTCATGAGAAGAGGACTCATGGTGTGATTTTTAAGGTATTATATTCAAGGCCATGGTCACCTAATAGTGAATTGAAATGTCTTGGTTATATAGGGATAACCCATATCAGAATTCCTAATCTCACATGAGATAATATTGATTCAAGAAACAAGAAATGTAAAAGGTTCCCCATATAATGGGGAAAATTTGATAGTAGATAGGTTTATTTTATACCATTTGGTGGTTGGATGGGGATATATAATCCATTCATCCCAACATTTCTCATTAAAATTAGAATCAATCCATATGTAGTTATAGACACCTATAAAGTTTAGTGTTGCATGGAAAGGAAATTAGGCCATGTAGTTTGACATGATGTAGTGAGAATGTGGGTGAGTTGATGTTATATAAGAATAATGTTGAGACTAGGCCTAAGAATGGAGGTCTGGGCATCACTGCATATCCTGTGATAGTAGGAATCAAGACACACATAGTTTTTAGAAACCATGCAGTTTAGTTTCATTTGGTAAGGACATCAACCGTGAAGTTTAATGTCTTGTGATAAAGATGTGGGTCAGCCTACATAGAAGGAGAGAAATACTTAGTCCTAGCCTTGTAATGGAGGTCTGGGTGTCACTACATATCCCGTGATGATAGGAACCAATTCACACACAGTTCTTGGATGAAGAGATTCCCAATGTGGATCCAAATATCACACATGGAAATGTGATTTTCATCTTTATTTTACATATATCTACCTCATGTGCGATGAATCATCAGTGAGATGATAACTACCATGCAGTTTGATTTCATGTAGTGAAAAAATATTCAATTCATATTTTAAGTCATGTGGTCAGGATGAGAGAAAATATATAGTTTAGTGTCTTTCTTCTAGAAATAGTTCAATATAGATTAATGTCAACTGATCAGGATGAATTTGTGCAGTTTAACATCTTGAAACTAGTATGAGAGGTTCTGGGTAGTTTAACATCTTTCTACTATGATGATATGAACTTTTTGTGAGGTATGAAATGTATTTCATAAGAAACGTCACATTGGTGGGGGGTGTGACATTCTCCTAGTCCATCATGGCCAGTGAGTAATATCTATTAGGATAGAATTTATGTATGATATAAATCCCTTCCTATCCTGGTTCTATTATTAGAGGATTCTTGGTTGGTATCATTGTGGTTATGAGATATAACACCAGTTCTCATTGTAGAAGCAAATAGATGTGATACTTTTTGTTAAAGGCACAAGAAATCCAATTTTGATGAACTTCAAGGTTGTGCAGTATGCATTACCCATTTTCATCGAGCCTCTCCAATACATCCTGCCTCTGTTTTGATTTCTCATCCTCAGAGAGTTCTTTTCACAAATTCCTATTCAGAGGGAAGGTATTTGGAATTTTATATGTAACACTACCTCTGTTCCATACACCAATGAGTATGTCATTTATTTTATAGTAGTACACATGGTGGTTTTGTAGGCCCATTAATCATAGAGGATCTTCTTTGGACAAGATTTATTGTATTTATTCCTGATATTATGGATAATATTTTAAATAGTTTTGTCAAAGGCCTATATCTATCCATTTTTCTCTTCATGATAGTGGGATGAGTGGTTAGAATCAATATTGAACTCATGGTATAGTTTCTTCAACTCTGTAGAATAGAGGATGGTACTGTTTTCCATCAATATTGTGTGAAGGATGTTGAACCTTGTGATGATATGGGACCTTATAAAGTTGATGATTTTATTCATCCTGAATTAATTGAGGGTTATTTCCTCATACCATTTGGAGAAGAAGTTAGTTGCAGTAATAATATGCTTGAACTAATTATCTTTGGATTTGGGATATGCACCAACAATATCCATTCACTATATGGAAAATGGATTGGAATATTTAGTTGTATGTAGTAAATCAAGGGGATTATGGATGAATTTTTCATTAATCTATACTTTATGAAAGTTTTTTGGTGAATTCCTTATAGTTATATATCATGGGTTTCTAGTAGTAACCCATCCTCCTCAATTGGTGGGAGAGTTCGGTCCTAGAATGATGATCACCATGGGATCCTGCATGGAATTCTTCCATGCTGGTAGAAAATATCTCTATCTATAATATATCTAAGGGTGATTCCATCAAATCCTCACTTTTAGGGGTCTTTTTGTTCATTTGGACCAACCCATAGGGAACAGTTCACCACTCTCCATTGAATATATTCCCTTTCAAATCGATCAGGAGGACTCCATTATGAAGATTTTCAATTGTGGGATCCATCCATCTAGGGGTTAATATTGGTTCATCATGCTTTGGGGAAGTGCTGAACTGGTTTATTTATCCCATATCACTGATAGTGATCGATAAGACCATCCTTTGGTGTGTGATACAGAAGTTATATTCCTTCTAATCAGGGTCATTTGAGACTTTGGTTGCATTATCCAATGCATTATAATGAGAATTTTTATGATTGGGGAACATGAATCAATGTGGAATAAAAAGGGATCTCTTCTAATAACCCCCCAAATTATACAATAAGAGGGGATTGTTATTAATTTTTGATGGAATATTCTCCATTTATTTTCTTTATCACTAGGTCCAAATCCCCATTGATGTTCATATAGGCTACTTGAAGATGTAAGGATAGTTCCAATCTAGCGATGAGGGCCTCATACCTAGCCTCATTATTTTTTAGCCTCCAAAAAGTGATAAAGAGTGGGTAAAATTGAATTTTTTAGAGAAAAAAATACAATCCTTAATCTAACCCAATTAATTCTTGGGTTTTCCAATCTATTACTGATTGGACTTCTGTAGGCACAATCAAAATACATCTCCCATGTTTGGGGAGTGTCATGGGAATAGAAAACCTATTCATCTGGAATATTGGTGCGCTCTAGTGTACTTTTTGGGGTCAGATGTTCCATAAGGAAATAATCTAGGGATTTCCCTTTGAATGAATTCAGTGATAAAAATTGGATTTCATATTGTTGTAGAATGACATACCATCAGTCAAAATTCCCAATCAGTATGTGATGACCAAGGAAGTACTTGAGAGGATTAATAAAAGATACAAGAGGGACTCTATGGTGCTATAATTAATGCCTCATATTTACACTGAAATGATGAGAACAAGGTAGTTCTTCTTGAAATTTGAGTATCGAGACTTAGTACCTATCATTTTTCGACCGAGGTAGTCAAGACTGTTCTCACACCCCACATATTTATTTTATGTGAGGTGGGATCCTAGTGAGAATTCCATGGTGGATACATATAAGATGAGTGTCCCCCATTCCACTAGTGGTATTAGGACTAGTGGGTGTAGCAAATACTACCTGACACTATCGAAGTTATTTTGGTAGTCATCATCGCATTGATAGAAAATTACCTAAATTATTATCACAGTGAAGGGGAAATATTTTTTGGCCAGGTTAGATATGAAATGATGAACGTAGGAGAGGTTCCCCTAGATCCCCCTCAGATCATTATAATTCCATTGGGGTTTAATTTTTAAAATAAATATATTATTTTCAAGTTCAACCTTGATGCCATGATGGTGTACCACAATTCCAAGGAACATTCCTAATGTTACCCTGAAAGCTCATTTTAGTGGATTCATCTTCTAGCTATGTTGTCACATATTTTCAAAGAGTATTTTAAGATCCTTGAAGTGATCACATTTTTTTTGGGATTTTATCACCAGGTCATCAAAATAACATTTATCTATCCTTCCGAAGAAGGTTTTAAAGATGATGCATTGTGTGTTGATAGGTGGAACTAATATTATTCAAGACAAAGGGAATGAACTGATAGAAAAATATCCCCTGAGGGGATATAAAGGTATTGGATTCCAAATTTTAATGGGATTTCTTTATCTGATTGTACCCTATGAACCATCCATGAATGAGAGGAACTAGAATCTAGTGGTTTCCTCAATCAAGAGTTCTGTGATTTGAAATGGGAATTTATACTTTGGGAAATGTCGATTAAATTTTCTAAAATTGATGCAAACCCTAATCTTCCCATTCTTATTCTTGACAAGGATGATGTTGGAATGTCATATTGGGTAATTCACTTCTCATAAAAAGTTTACTTTTATCAATTTTTCAAATTCCACCTCTACATTGGTAGCATGAGAAGGGTGCATCCTCCTGGATTCCTGATTGAAGCCTCAATGATTATCAGGTAAACCAAGGTGGTGTGCATCCACATTTGGATTTAGTTTAGGAATTTCTATATAATTCCAAGAGAACACATATTAGTGTTTATTAAGAAATCCAATTCACATCTCTTTCTCCTTGAGAGGTATGAAGGATCTAATCAATGTAGGCCATGAGTATTCTTCTATCCCTAGATTTATCTACCCGATCTCATCAGTGGAGGCATAATAACCTTCCTTAAATGTGGGTTGGTTGTTCATGAGGTTATACAAATCTTCATTCACCTATGATCCAATATAGGTATGATCCAATGAAGTCAGAAATCTTTGATAATTTTCATCACTATCGAGGTGAGAGAGTCTATAATAAAAGACATTATCATCACATACTTACTGAGTCGTTGTAGAGAGATCCTAGAACTTATTTTATTTTACACTACCATAAGGGAAAAACATAGATCGTAAATATAGGATTATGTCTGTTGTCTCAACTAGATTTATGGGTATCACATAGTCATTGTTGAGAATATTCCAAGGATTTACAGGTGTGGTTTCCAAGCCATTAGGGGCTATAACCTGTATACTTCCATCCATTATTGGTTGTTTTCCTTCCCTTTTATAGAAACTTTCTTATGCATATGTGGTTTCTTAATACTAAAAGGGGGAATTTTCACTATGTAATATGTCGAACCTTCCATCAATGGGGTACTTCAAACACTGATGAAATGTTTAAGGTATCGTCACATGGATGTGAAGCTAGGGACTTTGGAGAAGAAAATTATGTGCAGTGTCTTGAGGGATAACCATAAACTCATCTTTAGATGTAAGGGCCCCAAAATAATCTTTTATTTTGATATTTTTTAGAGGTATTTGTTTTCATTTATCAAACCCTTTAATGGTTATCTTTTAGGGGGATAAGTCTCTTTTGATGTATCCCAAATGTCGAAGGGCTTGAATTGGGATGGGGTTGATCCTTGAACCATTTACAATTATAACCCTTAAAAAATAAACATTATTTAAGTCTTCTTGAAACATATATGGTCTTGATGTGTCCCTGTATGACTTCTTCCTGATCCTGCTCTGTGAATGAGATGGGGACATTGTATTCTACTAGATGGGTTTCCACTTGATATACCTCAGCTGCAATAAATTCTTTCTCAAATATTTGTGGGATCTAGAGGGCTTCAACAAGTGCCTCCCTAAGTCTTTTGAAAGATAAAGCACATGGAGGATTGAGATCTTGGCTAGGACAACCAACAATAATTTCATAATGTTTTTCTTTTATTCTAGAGGTCATTGCTTCCTAAGGTGGGTTTTCTCCATATCATGAAGCTCAAAGGTTGAGGTATTTGAGGAATAAGGGCCTATTGCTTTTGTAGAGGTTAGGGTAGAATCTTCTTCCAGTGGCACATGTTGCACTGACTTTCCCCATTGTTTGGGATGATCAGATAATTGCACCCCCTCTAGGAGGTCATGCAGGACAACTAGGAATATATGGATATTGGAGGATTATGGGACACCTCCAGGTTTCTGTTTATCTTTCTATAGTTCATTCCAACTATTCTCAAGTTCATATATTTACCATGTGGTGAGAAGAACAAAATATTTTGTCTGACGATGCTTGGGTTATCCACTATATCCTCGATTCCTGCACATGTGGAATCCCATTCCTTGGTTAGGTGTGGGGAACTCATAATTAGAGGAATATTCATCATCAGATAAGGGGTATTACAACTATATAACATTAAGAGAGACAAAAATGAGATCTTAATCTGATTAGGGTGCCATTTGGTGCGATAATTCCCATGCTTCAAATGTTGTGGTGAAGAAATCCACAAGAGTGAGAGATTGAGTTAGAGAAGAAAATGACTATTCCTTTTTTGTGTCTTCCTATATCCAATGTTAGTATTCACCTTTGGGTTACATATCTAATTTCACCTTCCAGAGTGGTGGAGATTTTATGGGTCTATGGAGCTATGTTCTCAGGGTGGCATGATCTCGATCAGCAATCTTTCGATTCATCCAGTTGTTGAACTTCTATCCATGCCTGGATGTAACTTTTTTCCAATCAACTTATTATTATAATTATGTGACCATTATGCAGGTCACCTACTCGGGTAGTTATCCAACATCACCTATCCAAAATAAACAATTCCTTGGTGGACACCTTTGAAGACAAATAAATCAGGGGTGTTGTGACCCAACCTTCTATGGAAAGGGAAGTAATTAGGAAAATCGGTGAGGTTAAACTCATTAGGCCTCCTAGGTTGTGAAAGATTGAGCATGTTATTTTCCATGGATACCATGAAATAATTTTTTATTTATTAATTTAATAAAATGTATGTTTTATTCATCATTTCTTCAAATCATGACCAACCCAGGTCTTTTTTTTACTTCCGGATGGGGGTGATTTTGATGTTGTTGGAACTCGATTGGAGGTGTTGGGTGGTTCAGGACCTTCCTGGGTGTTTGTATGGGATCTTCTATTGGTTTGAGGGTAATAATGACAATTTCTCCCTTGTCAATCCTTTCCCCCTCTATCAATGGCATGAATCAAGACTTATCTTGAGTCAGCTAAATGGATCTTCTAAATGTTGTTCCATTTATATGAACTCACAAAACCCACCCAGATACTTCATTGGGACCAATTTTTTTTCAAATAATCTTGATGATTATTATCATAGAGTTCCTAAAATTTATCACAAAATATAGGGATGCTAAGTGAATAGTTTAAAAACTTTCTATCTGGTTATGAAGTCATACCCCCTATCATTTTCATGTTTCTTGCAGTTCTTCCAGTTGATAATTGTCATTTTCCTCAAAATAGGGATTAAATAGTAAATAAATTGATGATTAATGTATTCCCATCTGGAAATGGATATTACTATAAGTATTCTATACCAAATGAAGGTTGGAATTACTTGAGTTTATATAAAACACCTCAACTTGGTTTCCCATTATTGATCTCTAGGGCCCATCATCAGACCACATCAGGACACGAAGTGTGTGAGATGCTGTTCGGAGTAACCCATGTTGTCAATGGTGGTGAAGGTATGATTTCTGATATTGGGTAGAGGCAGAGTGTCATCCACCCATTCTGGATATGTATTTTTCTCAGGCTTCACATGTGTGCATCTCCCTTACAGGGATTCCATTTGAGTTGCCAGGGGATTGATGGTGCTGAGTAGTTCCAGTGGTACTACTGTATGTTCCACCTATTAACTATAGGGAGAGGGTGGGGTCTAGTGACATGTCCCCATTTTTATTTCATATTGATTTTCTATTCATTCAATGGCTGGATGAATACCATGGTGAAGAAGAGGCTGTTATTGTAATGGGGGAAAGTCATGATCATTTTCAACTTCATAATTTATATAGACCGAATGCCTAGATCCAGAGTTTGAATAACACTCATATGCTTCTATTGCAAGGTGGATTAGCTATGGGAGGGAAAATATTCATCTCTATCTAAAAACTATACACAAAGGGGATATTTCCCTTGAGTATATTCTCATTGATTTTTTTTGGAATTTTTATCTCATTCTTATATTGTGACAATTGTTCCTCCATTGAATGTTTTTTTGGTTCTCCTAGGCGTTGATTGGGACGTGTCCACAACTTTTCCTTTATATTTGGTAGTGTTCTTCCAAATAGGTAGAAACTTGATATTCAAAGGTTCCAGGATTTGAAGCCTCCTTTGGTTTTGGGTGCATGTAGCCTCGATTGGTGCATCTGGATAACACTCTTATCAGGGTAGGGTTTTCGTGTTACGAGCCTATGTATCGTCACTTTGACACACATTATAAAGCGTGTATATGGTGATGATATTTACAGAGGTGTAGAGGTAATTGGTAGTTATCCCATTACATTCAACAAAACAACATTATTCAGCACTACCAACTTTATGGTTTTTATGAACCCTTTAATAAAAAGTGTTTCTTGGTCTGAACCCCTAGTGGGGTTTGATTTCCTTCCCTATAAATTCATCCTATAATAGTTTGTTAATAGTGAACTTGAGGGAGTATCTGGCCTCGTTTTATTAATGGGATCCATATAGAAGATGTTTGTCATGTGGTGGGTGGAATGGGTAGGATGCCGACCGTCGATATTTACCTACTAACCTAGAAAAGACTGATTCTATTTGCGGTGATGATGATGATAAAAATTACACCAGCCTTGCAGGATGGGGACTATTTGGAGCCACAATTGACTTTGATTGATCTTTCTATTAAGGATTAAATGATTCTGGTTGACGATTTGATGATTCATGGGATATAATTTGAGATATAATTTCCACCAGCCTAGTGGGATGCGGTTGATCTGGAAGTACCGTTGATTTCCCCATGACCCTCTCGAGGGATGAGGAACCCATGTTGATTGGGATAAAAATACATCTATCCCATTTGGATGGGGTTTTTTCATCTTCTGCTAAAATGTCCTATATCCTCTCTAGAATTGATGATCTGAGTGGTGGAGGTGGTGGTAGATATTCCACCTGTCCAGTGGTCTAGGTTTTCTCTTAGATGGATTCTATGGAAGATGATATTAATACCTATTAGATATGTCATTGTTGTGATCATGTGGGAGATGAATCCATTAGAAACCCATGATAAGAGTCATTATTTATAGGAAGTTTTCTAGTTGATGGAAACTTTGGATTCTGTGATTTAAATGTGTTCTTATTGTTTATAGGGGCCTATTTCAAAGTAATGAGGTATGTCCTCTTAATCTATTCATGATGACTTGGCACCATTGAAATGAGGTAATTCTGTTGTAGTGACCAACATGATCATGCATTAACTGGTCCCCTAATTTTTCTGAATTCTATAACATTCCCAAATGACATGTACGAGGGGTTCTGTTGTTCAATGTGTGAGGTGAAGTGTAACTCTCCATACTTACCCCATCCTTGAATATGGATTCATGATTATTAATTGAATATTAGTTTCCAAATATTTGGGATGAAATAGAAGAAAACGTATTGTGGATTTTCATTTTTCTTTTGGGGTTTTGGATCCTGAGCCATAGAGATAAAAACCAGGTCTAGATGATGATAGATTATCTTGTTGTTCTAAAGGCCTCCCTCATATCCTAAATCAGGTAGGTTTATATACTTTGATTTCAGATGATTAGACCACATATTTTGGTATAGGTAAGGTATGAAATACATTTCTATCTCATTTGATCTCTCATAGTTTGAAGTGGTGAGGGCCAGAATAGGGTGGGGTGGTTTTTTCCAGATAACACTATCCATATGTCAATGTTGGACTCATCCTTAAATGCCTCCATCTATCCAGAACATAGAAGATTCTTCTTGGGGTCGCCTGCTGATGAGAGTTGAGTGTTCCTGGATGTTCACGAGGAACTATATATGGTTGACCCTGGTGTTTCAAGCACCTCTATATATGTAGGTTTATATGTTTTGAGAACCTATTTATATTTAGATTCTTGGGTAAGTAGAGGATTTCCTTGTACGTGGGAGATATCACTATTGGGAGTTTAGCCATAGAGGATGTCAGGAGTAGAGTCCGTACGATCCATATCTAAACTACCATGAAGAGGACTATCAAGGTAATGATATCCCTCTACTTTAATTAAAGAGTCTAAGATCCCTTGGGGTGTTGAGAATGTTTCTTCAAAAACTTTAAAGGTATTTTCCTTGATCAGATTAGGGATATGAGCCTCATTTTTCATCAGGACTAGAATATGCTAACCTAAATTTTGAAATTGTATAGGGATATGATCCTATTGTATGATGGTTAACAAAACTTATTGATAACCATCTTGTGATTTAGGAATATGAGACCACTACTGAGGATCTATTAGAATATTCTAATGAGATTCTTCATTATTGGAAAGAATATTAGCCAACCCCAAGGCGTGTCCCACTCTCACTTAGTGAGCCTTGGTCTGAACGGGGATATGAGCCCGATCCTAAGCCTTAGGAGTATGCCTCTAGTCATTCTTGATAGGAATATTATCTTGTACCAAGGCATGTGTAGCTCTCAATTGGTGACCTCCGGTTGGTGATGAAATATGAGCCTAGTACAGATATGAATTCCTCATTGAAATACACCGATAAACCTCTAAAATAGGATAAGGGATATGAGCCTCCTCCCATATTGATTTAGAAGGATGCTGATGTGGTAATTTATTGGAATAAGTAGGGATATGATAATGGCTTATGTGATCTAATGGAATACACTAAGCATATTAATTGATAGAAATATGATTCTATCTCGAGGCATGTTCCACTCTCACTTGGTGATCCCCGACTAGAGCGGGAATATTAACCTGATACTAGAACATTTGGAGTTTGTTTCTGATCTTCATCAATAGGAACATGTGCATATATCGAGGCATGTGCTACTATCACTTGGTGATTTCCATACAGAATGTGAATATGGTACCGATTATGGGCCTTTTAAATATGCCTCCAGTCTTTTTCTATAGGAATGTTCCGCTCTGACTTGGTGAGCCCCAGTGGGAATGAGGATATGAGCCTGATACAATACCTTTCCCTTTACAAGAATATCGCTGGCAATCCTCCTCTATAGAAGAATGAATTTTCACTTTATCTATAGAAATCAATTTTTTATTTTTATTAGAGTGTTGTGCTTTCATGGATGTAGGGATACAAATATGTAGTTGTCCCTATATCTATACTAGTTCTAGAATATACTGATGAAGATGTAATGACACATTAGAAAATTGTGTGCAGGAATATAAGCCTACAAATTTTTTATCTCCACTATATACTAGAAGATATATTCAATATAAGTGGTAATATGATCCCCTTATCTCCTACTTGTGACATCAAAATATGATGATAGAATCCATGCATGGGGGGTAGGGATATGTGCCTCTCCCATGTCTACTGTAGGAATATACCTGCAGACTTGTTTCGAGTGATCTTGGATATGAGCATGTTCATTGGATACTTCTATAATATGCTAGCAGACATCATCTATAGAAGTGGCTATATAAGACCAATCCAAGTTATGTAGATCCTTTCATGGCCTATATGTCTTCCTTGTTTCATGTGAATGGGTTTCACAGTTGGTAGTGTGTTGGGTGGCACCATCAGCATGCGACTGAAGGGTACTAGTGGGATGGCACTAGTGATTGTGGTTGATACGATCACTCCATAGTAGCCCCTAAATTGGATAGGATCCATAGTTTACTCCATTTACCACCTTTATTAGATACTAAAGGTGGTTATTGTTATTCTCTGGGGATAATCTCTTGAAGCAGTTGGCTATGATAACAAGGTCCACTAGATTTTCTGCTTCTTTCATTGGATGGTGTGATCCCATCGATTTCATCACTTAGAGGCCCTCATGGGAAGCCTTAAGGGTTGGGATTGAACTATGATTGTGGTATTCCTAGACCATTACATTCACCACCATATACTAAAGATGTTAGGTAGGTGAGATCATTCTAAGACCTGTGGGGGTTTTCATCGTGGTTGATTTTCTAAGATGGTCACTAGATGAAGACATTATCTCAGATCATGGTGTTGTTGATTAGAGAATTATCTGAAGTCAGGCAGACAATAAGGAACATGGTTTCCTATCAGTTAACTATCCTAGGCATGATACATGCTCAATCATAGATGCAAGTGTTACACAATTTTCCTTTTATTCCAGACCCAACCATTCTTCCCACGTGAACTTGTCAAAGTGATGATGGACTTGTTTCATAAGAAACCCAGTTAAAGAGGATCAATTGTTTGATTAATGACAGGTTTTCCATACTCACATAGGATATGAAAAAATGGATTTACATATGGTAGACCGATCACCCTATTATTTGGATGATTCACTTTGGGTTAAACATTTTTGATTTCATGTAAATATGCAATCAAAATGCACCAACGTATAGTCAACAAATATTATTTTTATTTGAGAGATTCATGTCGTGTTCACAATTTTTTCATAGGAATATGAAAACAAAATGTTTTAATGTATTTTCAACCAATCATTTTTTTATTTGTTAGATTCACATAGATTTCATCATTTTTGTTTATGTAGGAATATGAAAACAAAATGGTCCAATGTATGGTTGTCTGATCATTTTTTTTATTTGAGAGATTCACATTGGGAACACCATTTTTATTTCCCAAAAAATATGGGAATAATCTTTCTCCCTACACTTGGTTGTGAGTGGGGAATGTGTTGTACAACTCTTCATGTTTATTTTTACCATGTTTTTTCTTTAATAGAAACTCCCAATAGTTCCTAAATCCATAACTAGGTATGGACCCACATTCCAAAGGCTAGTTGTCCTTCGGGGTTTTGAGACCCAATGATGCTTAGGAACTCACATTTTAAAGAGGATTTGAGGTCAATATCATCACACCCTTTTGGGGGGGGGGGAACTGTTTCATACTCTAGGACTCTCTAAAAGATTTAAGATATGTTCATGAATCTCTTCCTAATCCCAATATGAAACTGATTACCCTAAAAAAGTTACGAAAGGTTGTTTAATGACCGAAAGTTTTATAAATAAAATTCTTTTTTGGTTCAATTAAATGTATTATTATATTTTATGGATATAGAAAAAACATTCAGTTATTTGGTTTCATTATATACTATTTAATATATCTTTAAATATCATTACTATTGATAATATATCCATTTATTAGAGAAAGAATGATTAGTATAAATATTGGGTTTTAAAATATGCAATTGACTCTGATAAAGGACATGATGGCCTCAAACAATTGGATCATATCCAATGAAGTCCATTTATCAGATCTTCCAAGGGATATAACATCACTGCGATTTTCCATTGAATAATATGAATATTTTATCCAATAACTATATCATGAGTGATTCCATATATAAGATAAGTTCATGCTTATCAAGATGACGGGCCAAATCATGTACGCTGATCCACCCCATGAAAGTCTCACCGTCGCGGACCATACTATTAGGGAGCTTGATGGTGTATTAAATGGACATGTATCAATACCCTAATAATATGAATATTCATATTGTATTGAATAATGAATATATTTTAATATTATTGTTTTTACTTTATAAATGATTTTTTATTTTTATAAAACAAAACAAAAATTATATTTTTGGTAATATTAAAATTAAATTAAGGAATTTATGAATTAATGGATTTTTGAAATAGATAATATTTTATTGAAATATTTTTATTAAATTATTTTTATTAAATTTTAATTTTCATATAATTTTTATGAATATGCATATAATTTTTATAATGATTTAAAAATTGTTATTGTCAAAAAAACCAAACATTTCTCAATAAATGTCAAGTATTGTTTGAATAGTTAAAATTTATATAATTAAAAATTATTTGGATAAAATTAATATTATTTTTGGAATCATAAGTTCTAAATTATCCAACAGTGAATTTTTCATAATTTTCTTAGACATTCAATTTTTGAGTAAAAATTAAATACAGTATATATATATATACAGTGTGTATTATGACATCATGAGGACCCAAAAATGATGTAAAAAATAATAAAAGGGTATCCATGACTAAATATATGTTTCCTATTTAAAATAATTTTATTTTAGGTTTATTTGATTAAAATTTTAAAGCCTTGATGAATCCTCCAAAACCTATTATATATTTTAATGGTTTAAAAAAATTTCTTTAAAGACGTGACTCACTTCCACATCATCAAGGGTAATATATTAATATTTTCATCCCTTGGAATTATAATATAATTAATTCTAACCCTATTTGGTAGAAAACATTGTAAAAACCATGTGAATAATTTTTAGTTTTGGTTATATTATTATATAGAGTCCAAAACCTAAGTTTAAGAAATAATAAATAACCCCCACACTTTTACTAAATAAAACAACCCAATTTCTCATTTATCCTAACTAAAAAATATTAGATAACGTCCTTACTCTTCCATACCCTCTCTATAGTCCTTAAAAGGTTCCCCATTCTCTCAAGAAGCTCCTCCCATGCATTTTGAATCACCCTCTCAAGGTAAGGGATCCTCTCCTTCTCCTCATTCAAGTTTCTTCATTATCTCATGTCTTCTTTATCCAATTAATAATTATGGGAAGTGTTATTCCATAACCTCTTATTGTAAATTTTATGTTTAAATGGTGAGATACCCTTTCACTCTAATTAATACCTTCCATGAACATTTATATTCCCTTGTTATGCTGTTGAAATTTCACCATGATTTTTCATGCCAAACAATTGTGTAGTGAATACCAATACCCATTTCCAATAAATTTTGGTCACCTTAATGCACTTATAATTATTTTATTATGGATATAAATGTTTTTATTCCACACTTATTGATCATGTAATAAAATTTTATGATAAATGGTCCAATGTTTTCTGATCTATGTTGTACACTTAAGTCTGAGAATGAAATGAAAGTGATGGGTTCAACCAGAATTAAATTGTGTTGCAATACATTAGGTAATTCATTAGTCTCATGAGATTCATGAAAGAGATGATTGAGGGAAGATAATCCCTCATGGTACTTTTTCCATCATGATTTCTTGTTAGTTATCCTTGAACTATGTTGATATTTCTGTGTTTTATTTTGTTTCCACATTTTCTATATTTCATTTATGTTATCAAGCTATATCATGCATCATGGTCCATGTTTATGATTCTCACCCCTTTTATACCCCATTGATATTACTATTTTCTAAAATGTATTAATTTCTTCATGCTATTCCATATTTATTCCCTTACTCAGCCTAGGTCACCCATTTCGTATGTATTCCCCCAGGTTATCCCATAAAATTTCATGTATGAAGGGATAATATGAGTATGCTAACGAATTTTTCAAAAAATATGATGTATTTCATGTTTTAAGTTGATATGTAATTTACCTACATCCCAAAGACACTAGAATTATATATCATTTTGGATGTATTATGTGTAATCTTATGTAATACATCAGGAATTAATTGTAATAAAGATTAGGGTTTCATAGATTCTATCAATGGAAATGTTTAGTTATTTTTGTATTAGGACTATAAAAATCTAGAAAAATATTTATGGATAATACTAAACATACTGAAACATACCTAAATTACGGTAAAGTATAGAATAATTGGTTTATAAAGAAAAAAAATCCTTTTCTGGATACTATAAGTGGATGTGTCTCTAGCACAGATGTACATAGGGGTAAAACCAGAAAATACCATGTTTATTAAGACTCGGCCAAGAAGTAGTGCATAAAAAGGGCCTTTATACACACCTAGTTTGAGACTCCTAGGGTAAATTATTTTTTAAATTAAAAATCTCATTAGGAACCTTATTAAAGGAATAAAAATGCCCATAAGTGTTTATATTAGAAAATATATCATGGATAACATTGATTAAATCCTATAACCTCATATGTTAAAGAAATTAATGTAATATATAAGTTATCACTTTAATGTCATTGGATTCTCATTCATGTGTTTAATAGTTTTAAAGTACTCATTTCTAATTTTCCCTTTATTCTTGGCAATGGCTGAAAATAGGAGGAATCACGTAAACAACCAATGTACAGGGAAATGTGATGACTTACCAAATGATATTCCCAACCCAATGGGAGAAGGAATAGTGAAATTTAAGATGATACTCTCCTAGTTGACATAGGTTATAAATAAAAACCAAGATCAAGAGGAGTTCCCAAATACCCCTAAGAAAGAACAAGATGTAATTAAGTCATTTATACAACAAAGTCCTCTGAATTTCAATGGATCATCCGACCCCTTAATCACAGAACAATGGATTAACTCCATTGAGAAGATATTCTCCTTCCTTAAATGTTCTGAGAAAGAGAACTTTATACTAGTTGTTTATCCTATTGAGAGAGAATCTGATAATTTTTGACATTGATCTAGAATATGAAGACCGAGGAAGGGATCAAAGTGATGGGGTTGATGGAATTTTGGAAAATGGTTTTTGACAAATATTTTCCTCACACTCTCCATATTAAAATGGAAAGTGATTTCCTTAACCTAAGGAAAAGAGAAAATGAACACATTTGGGCGTGCGAGGAAAACATCAAATGACTTGAATGACACACCTTTTAATTTTTTGTTACCTCTGAATTCAAGGTTTACCACTTATTTGGTGGGATAAAACCTAGTCTATGAAAATCCATACCGATCCAAGAAATTGATAGATATGAGGAAATTGTCTGATGTTCCCTTAAAGTTGAAATGGAGATAGACAGATCTCAAGGGTATCACGAGGAAAAGAAGAGGAAAGTGAAGTTTAATTCTAGTTTTCCGATAGAGAAATATAAAATTCCTAATAAATTTCAACATCCCACCTGTCAAAAGTGGATAAAGAATCACCCTATAATTTCACTAAGGGGATGAAGAGATTATTCAGGTGTGGGAAGGTAGGACTCCTAACTAGTGACTACAAATGGGAGAATTTAAATAATGCGATAGAGTAAAGGAATGATATATTTAAACTTCAAGGCATTATTAATTGTTTAAACTAAAAGGAAGAAAGAAAATTTTTAATCCAATGCACTAAGCCCATGAATTTTTTGAGAAAACAAACAACCTCCAAGGCTGTTAGGGAAATATTTTTCCATCACAACCACTGAGGTTGATCCCAATGACAAAGTGGTGATAGGTATGTGCGTTATTCATTAAAGAATAGAGAACCTACTTTTTGATTCTAGTTATACAAATTACTTTATATCACACAAGTTTAATAGAACTATTCAAACACCACCCCAAAGTAGGGATGCATATCTGTCAGTGAAAATGAAAAATGGGGAACTAATTGCATTTGAAGTTTATAACTTATCCTCCATCACAATTTGTGGGATGAGCTTCCTAGAGATCATTATAATACTACATTTAATTGAATTTTATTCAATTATTTGAATGAATTTGATTTACCTATATAGATCCAACATAAATTTATACGATAAGTAAATCACTCTCCATATTATGAATCATCCTCTAATTCAGTAAAAGTGTACAAAGGAGGAATAATCTTCTTTATAAAAAACATGTCAATTAGAAATCATATATAGAAAAAATTATTGAGTCTAAGGAAATGATCATCCTTAAATACATTACCATTGGGAGGGAATACACAATGTGACTCCCGAAGAATTTACTGGTCATCCTTCTAGATGAGAGGTTGAATTTTCAATAAAACTTGTACCTAGGGTGTTACCATTATCCAATATTTTTTATGAAATAAATGAGGTTGAACTTGAGGATATAAAGAAATAATAATAGGAGAATCTGGATAAAGGGTTCATATGAACAAATGCTTCACCTGGGTGTGCACTAGTCCTCTTTGTCAAGATTTTGGATGGGTCAGATCACCTTTGCATCGATTACTATAAGATAAACATGATCATGATAAAGAACAAGTATCCTATTACCCAGATTTATGACTTGTTTGATCAGATATGTGATGGTCCATACCCTCATGGTCCATCCCTTTTCCAAAATCCGGATCCCAGGGTGTCGTCTCGGTGGTATTATGCTCTATCGGCATGCGATTGATCAGCGTGCGACCGATCAGCATGTGACTGATCAGCATGCCATGATCGGTGCGACCGATCGGTGACTCACTGATCGGTGAGACCAATCTGTGTGTGGCACAATCGATGCGACATGATCAGTTTCACCCAGCCTTGTTAGGTTTTTCTCCTACAGTTCTCCTGTAACACCACTTTTAACCCCTTTTAACCTTTTTGAAGTGGTTCAATGCTGTTTTATTTTGTGCCCATAATCATTTTTCAAATTCCTAAGAGTGGGGAGACCCTCAACGGACCCAGCTGTCTGTCCGCGTAACGTGCCCATCTGTTTTTATAAAAACCCTTAAATGTCACAGAGTTTACCACCTTTTCCAATGGGAATCATTAAATAAAAATTAATTCAGTCGTGTGTAACCACCCAACCATGTGGTGAAACCACGATCCGACCTTATAGCTGTTCAAAATTCCATATCCCATGACAACTGTATATCATCCTTATATCGCACGAGAATCTCTTCTTCTTCTTTCCTCTTTTCCTCTCCTTTCTTCCTGGTGTGTTTTGATTCCCCCTTCTTGAGGCAAGTGGTGCGATTGTGCTGAAGCTTTTCTACTCACCCTTGGAGTCCCCAATGTTCCTCCCCTGAAAGTTGCGCATCCCCCATTCTTGGTTCATGGAGAAGAAATTCGATCCTTGATCATCCAGGTAGGGTTTTCCTTCATCTCTCCTTACTGTGTATCATGCTGGGAGGGTGCCCTATTGTTTCTATGAGATGGATGAAACCAAATGTTAATGAAGATAACAAAAATAATTTCAAAGAATGAAGGGGGGGAGTGTGATCGATGTTTTTCTTCTTTTCCTTACCCTTTATTATTTATGTTGTGAACTGTATGGGCTTATGCTCACTGAAAATCATGGCCGTTGGTGGTCTTTCCTTGCGAACTAATGAACCCTTGTCTTCTGTGATAATTGAATGAATCCAACATGGGAATTTGGTTAATTACGTAAACTCGGATGATTAAGTGAATTTCCAGTGAATAAAAATCATTGCGTGATCACCCCGTTTAACCAAACAAAAAGAAGAAAAATTAGTGAATGAAGAACTTGAGTCTAGAGACTTCCTTGTTTTGTCCTGGTAACATGTCTGTTTGTTCTGATTGATGCTTATAGGGTGATGTGGATGGGGATGGGATCCTCGGTTGTGGTATCATTGTTGGTTGTGAATATGAAACTATGTGGGGCTGCATCTCGAGGCTTGGTTTGGTTCCTGTACTTTGAGGGATCTCACTGATCCCTTTGTTGTTGCGACTTTACAAGAGAACTGGGTGTGAATGCTTAAATTGATTTTTGTGTGTTTCTCTTTCTCTGGCTTGTGGTTATGCCTATTAGTTGCCCAGTAGTGTAGAATTCACCTAAATTGGATCAATTGAACATGAAAACAATAATGGTTGAAATGAGGAATTGGTTTTGGGAATGAGTTGTGATTTGGACGTGAGTGTTGTGCTATTCCTTTATGAATGAATAGTAACAAGGGTGTTTGTGATTAGGTTGGCTTTGGAAACCCTAGGTTAGGATGAGTTCTTGTTACCTATACATATATCTGTAGTTTTTATGTTTCTTATTCGCGCCCCACCCAAGTTGAGTACTTAGTGCCGAACACCCCCATTTCATGGGGGAGGGTGTTTTTCCCAACACTCCTATGAGTGGCGGGTTATTAGCTCCTTTTCTGCTCCCATTCTCGAATAGCCCAAGACTCTTCGGGCAGGCTGTGATGGCCTGAGGTCCATTATATCCCAATATTCTTTGGGCATAGTAGTTGTGGTGGTTGGCCCAGGTGTGTGCGGACAGGTTGTTCCCAAGAATGTTTGGGATGAGGCTCTGGTGTCTTCGGGCGTGACAGTAGTTGTTCTGGCCCAGGTGTTTGTGGGTGTGGTTTAGTGTGGTGGTTGTGGACCATGTGTTTGCGGGAAGGATGCGTGGTTGTGGCCCAGGTGTGTGCGGGCGGGGTGTGGCAGTGGGACTGCGGTGAGAATGGCGGGATTGGTTCGATGCGTATGATTTCTTCAATAAGCAGTGGGAAAGTGGCGTGGGGTACCCAAAAGTTGATTTTCTATTACTATACATTACTTGACTTGAATTATTTGGGGAGTGTGCCTTGGTGAGGCTCGAGTGGATAGTTTTCCTTTCTAGGTTCTTTGGTTGTATCTTTCTCACAGGGTATTAGAATGCCTCCTCACTTGTGCACGAGCGTCTTTGGTTTTCTCTACTGAATATACTTGTATGCTCACCCTACATATATAAAACTGCTTTCAGGTTTCCAGGAGGACTTCAGGGATCGTGCGGGGCCATACTAGCTCAGATGTTGGGATGGTTTCAGTTGTTGTTTTTATTTTCCTTGGTATTTTACCTTTGTATCCTCCTTGTAATTTGTGGTATTTACTTTTGTAACATGCATATGGGATTGGTTTTCTTTTGGCTTTACTTTTACCCCCAGTTTTGGTATTAATGGGTTTTACTATCTTATCTCCATATCCTAATAAAGAAAAAGGGTAATGCCTTCCATATTTTGTGTAATTCCATACCCTTGGTGCTAGTCTTCACTCTGGGGCCTATTGAAGGCGGGTCTCGGGGGTCATTATCTCTCCTTCAACTTGAAGAAGGAAGGGTCTGGAAATCTGTTGTCCCTTCCCTCATCTTGGTGAAGGCGGTTCATGACAAAATGGTTTCAGTGGAGAGTTTGAGAGATAGGATGGAGTCCGGAGTTAGGCATAGTGAGGATTTCATGGGATGGTAGGGAAATAGTGTTGGGTGATCTTGGCGTGTGAAATAGGCCAGGGAAGACTGGCTAGGACATGACATTTTAGGGCCCCCCATGATCCGATGCAAGGACTCTGGGCCTACCGAATGACCAAGTGAGGCTGCACTGATTGCAGGGTAGAGACCCTAGGGAAGGTACATGCATCAAAATGACTTTTGTTCTTGTGTTTTATGGGTATTTTTTGGATTTAAAATGAAAAATAAGTCTATGAAAAATTTAAGAACAATATTCTACACTACTCGGGCTTAGGCATTCCTTATTTACCTTACAGCTATGGCACCTGGGAGACGACCACGAGTAGTGCGGGCGATCGAGGACCATGAGGTTGACTTGGCTGATCGACAGAGGTCTGACTGAGAAGAGGAAGAAAATCAGTGGTAGAGGACGCTTCATGCCTTTCAGCGGCAGACCCTCGGGAAGTACGAGGGAAGCATATCAGATATGGAGACAGAGAGTTGTCTAGAGGAGCTGGTGATAGCTTTCAGCTTGATCCAGGTTCCGACGGAGTATTGGGTTCCTCTAGCTGTAATCCAGATGCGTGTAGTGGCGCGTCAGTGGTGGAAACTTTATCATGGGTAGAAGAGGGAGACTAAGGTTACATGGGCTGACTTCGAGAAGGAGTTTCAGGCAGAATTCCTCTCTTCCACGATGAAAGCTGAGAATAGGCAGGAGCTACTCTCCCTTCAGTAGGGGAGAATGTTAGTGAGGGAATTGGGGATCAAGGTCAAGGATCTCCTCCACTTTGCTCCGGACCTCTTTCAAGATGAGGAGTCTCGGGCGAGACGTTTGGAGGAGGCACTTCGACCATATCTTCAGTATTCTGTTACTCCCTTCACCCTACTGACATACTTAGAGGTCTAGAAGAAAGATGAAGTGGTGGAGATGATGCACACACTGGGAGTTGTATCATGAGAGGGAATCCAGTTGGGCTCGTCGAAGGGGAAAGCCGTCAGCAGTAGGCCTCCAGCGTCAGGTCCCTCTAGGTTTTAGCCAACAAGAAGCAGGCCTCAGCAATTCCAGTTATGATCTCCTGGCCCTATCCCTTTCTTTTCAGGCCCAGGGCCGAGATGCTTCATCTGTGGAAGCTATGGGAACCTTCGGAATCAGTGCCCGGACAGAGTACCATACAAAGAGGGTGGGTAGGTTCAGCACCCACCTCAGCAGTAGCAGTTTCCAGCTAGACTCTTTCAACTGTTGCAGCAGTGGCAGCAAGTTCCCGCTCCTCTGAGGGCAGGCATTGCAGGAGGAGGCCGACCTCAGGATGCCCCTCAGAGACCTCGACCAGGGTGTGGTTGGGGAGGCGGTTGAGAGTCGGGAGGCAGGGTAGCTGGGCGTGGACAGTTGCACATCATAGAGGCAGCGGTTCTAGCAGGGCCCGAACTCATTCAAGGTACGATCAGCTTTTTTAGTACTCTTGACTATGCCTTGTTCGATATAGGAGCTTCACACTCCCTTGTTGCACCCATTGTGGCCCATGCTCAGGGTTTCAATGCTGAGAGACTTCCAGTGCCCCTGGTGATGAGAACACCAGTCGAAGGCCAGACTGACTTTTCTTATGTTTTCCAAGGGTGTAAACTGATGATATGTCCACATCATTCTATCAGAGATCTTCTAATGTTGCAGATGCATCCTTACGATTTCATCCTAGGCATTGACTGGATGTTCTCTATATATACCATCATTGACTGCTTCTGAGGAAGGGTTGTGTTTTCAGACTTGGGCGACCGACGTGTAACTTTCATCAGCGAGTGGGGTTTCCAGAAAAGTAGTAGGCGAGAAGATCCCCTCCTTTCCTTGTTAGCTGAACTATCAGTGGAGTCGGTGGATGCAGAGATGGTGGAAGTCCCAGGGATCGTTAGTGAGTTTATAGATGTCTTCTCTGATGAGGTGGCGACTCTACCCCCTCGACATGATGTTGGGTTCGAAATAGACTTGCAACCTGGTGCCCATTTGATTTCGATGGATCCCTACCAAATGGCACCTTCCGAATTGTGGGAGTTGCGGATTCAGATTGATGACCTAATGAAGAAGGGTTTTGTTCAACCAAGTGCGTCACCCTGGGGTGCTCCAGTCTTATTCTCAAAGAAGGAAAATGGTGGTCTCAGGATGTGTATAGACTACCGGAGGCTGAATCAGGTAACAGTCAAGAACCGTTACCCTCTCCTGAGGATAGATGACCTTGTAGAACAGTTAAAAGGGGTAGGGTGGTTCTCCATAATTGACCTGCAGTCGGGATATCACCAGCTGAGGGTGAAGGAGGGTGACATCTCACAGACCGCCTTCAGATGCATATTTGGGAACGTTGAGTTTGTGGTCATGTCGTTCGGCATTATAAACACTCCAGCTGTGTTTATGGGGATCATAAACTCCATCTTCTGGAAATACCTGGATCGGTTCGTAATCGTTTTTATTAACGACATCCTGATCTACTCAAGGTCAGAGGAGGATCATGCTGAGCACCTGACAATGGTTTTAGAAGTCCTCTAAAAACACCAACTCTATGGGAAGTTGTCCAAGTGAATGTTCTGGACTTGATAAGTGCACCTCCATGGGCACATGGTGTCCGAGTAGGGAATAGCGGTGGACCCATCGAAGGTCGAGGCAGTTGTTTCTTGGGCAACACCCAAGAACATGGTATAGGTTCATAGTTTCCTTGGACTGGCAGGTTACTATCGGAGGTTCATGCCCAACTTCTCTCGAGTTGTGGCACATTTAACAACTTTGACCAAGAAGGACCATGCTTTCGTGTGGAATGGGGAGTGTCAGACATCCTTTAGCTATCTGAAGGAGAAGTTGGTAAGTGCTCCAGTGCTGAGGTTGCCAGAAGAAGGGGCGGCGTATGAGGTGTTCTATGATGCTTCAGGACAAGGCCTCAGGTGTGTGATGATGCAACGAAAAGGGGTGATCTCTTATGGGTCCAGGAAGTTACATCCTCATGAGTGTAATTATGCCACCCATGATATGGATCTTGTGGCGGTCGTATTTGTGCTGAAGTTTTGGCGGCACTACCTCATCAGGGGGTGCTTCGTGATTTTCATGAATCACAAAAGCATGAAGTATATCTTCTCTCAGCGGGATCTGAACTTACAACAGTGAAGGTGGATGGAGTTCCTTCAGGACTAAGACTTCAATATTTCCTACACCTCAGGAAAAGGGAATGTGGTGGCCGATTACTTGAGCATGAGGTCGTAGAAGGATGCGGTTCAATAGTTGGCAGATGCTTGGAAGGCGATGGAGGAGTTGGCCGCCCTGCACCTAGATGCGAGGGAGGATGGTGGTAGAGGTTTTATATTTTAGATAATGGTGAAATCCTCTCTACTATGGTAGGTGGAGGAGTCTTAGTGGGGAGACATAGAGAGTGAAGTGATGCGTGACTGGGTTAACCAAGGCGATGCTCCGGAAGGGTGGATAGAGGATGGTCAGAATCAGATTCTTTTCCGAGGAAAGATGTTTTTCCCAGAGGTGATGCATGGAAGGGTTCTTGGTGAGTTCCAAAACTCACCCCTAGCAGTGCACCCGAGAGTTTCCAAAATGTACCAGGGCTTGAGGGGTCAATTCTGGTGGCCCGGGGTAAAACGGGCGGTGGCAGAGTTCGTGGCCAGGTGCCTAGTGTGTTAGCAGGTGAAAGCTGAACACTGTGTTCCAGGCGGATTGTTGTATCCTTTGGATTTCCCCGAGTGGAAGTGGGATGGCATCTTGACGGATTTCATCACAGGGATACCCAAGGTTCAAGGAGGCTGCGATGCTATCTGGGTAGTAGTGGACCAGTTGAAGAAATCGGCTCACTTTCTGGCGATCAAGGAGTCGGGAGTAGTGGATGCCTTAGCGCGGAGGTACATGGATGAGGTGGTGCGGCTGCATGAAGTTCTGAGGTCCATAGTCTCGGATAGGGATTCAAGATTTACCTCATGAATCTGGAGAGGATTGTAGCATGCTTTTGGCACCTAGCTACATCTTAGCACTGCTTTCCATCCCCAGACAGATGGACAGACAGAGCGCACCATCCAGACGTTGGAGGAAATGCTACGACCATTCATTCTAGACTCTGGGGGATTGTGGGTGTGACACTTGCCTCTGTTATAGTTTTCCTACAATAATAGCTATCACTATACCATTGGCATGGCTCCATTCAAAGCCTTGTATGGAAGGCCATGTCACTCACCCATGTGCTGGACCGAGGTTGGGGAGATAAGTGTTCTTGGCCCGGAGGTGGTGCAGAGCACATCGGAGAAGATTCAGATCATACGGGAGAGGATGAAGGTGGCTTAGGACAGAAAAAAGTCATATGCCGATAATAGGAGGAGACCCTTCGAGTTTTGGGTCGGGGACAATGTATTCTTGAAGGTCTCCCCTCGGCGTGGGCAATAGAGGTTTGGCATGGGGAGTAAGCTCTCTCCAAGGTTCATCGGACCATTCGAAGTGCTGTAGTGGGTATGAGAAGTGGCTTATCAGCTAGTGTTACCACCGCCTCTATTGAGAATACATGACGTCTTCCATGTGTCACAACTCCGACGGTATCTACACGACGATTCACTCGTCCTCAACTGGGGAAAGATGGACATTGAGGATGACATGAATCTTGAGGAAAGGCCAGTGAGGATCGAGGAACGTGAGGAGAGGGTACTCTGTGGATGGACCATTCCTTTAGTTCGTGTGTTTTGGAGACATGGTGGGATGGAAGAGAGTACCTGGGAACGGGAAGTACAAATGCGCGCCCAATAACCAGAGCTATTTTGAGTTTTGTTTTGTTATACTTGTTTGTGATGGAACACTTTACCTTATAAACTATGGAACGTGTGGTTTTCCCATTTTCTCTAGATTCATATGAAAAGTCCTGTCTATGGGGAGGGGAGGACCCGATCCCTAATCAAGACGCATTAAGGTGGATGCGATTAAACCCGTGCGGGCGATTCAGTTCCACCAAAAGCAAATAGTATCTTGACATGGAGGAAGAAACTCCCTAACCCATATGAATGGACAGCTTGGCCCTTTAATGTTGCATGGTTTGTTGAGGGAGAGGTGTTTCTGGATGTCGATGAGGTTCACTCCTGAGTGGTTTCTTTTGAGGTGGTTGTTCGGACCCTCTCTTTTTCTTATGGTTTGGTTTTAATTCTCGAGGGCAAGAATAGTTTGAGAAGTATCTGATTTGATGGCCCAGATCCTCATGGTCCATCCATTTTCCAAAATCTAGATCCTAGGGTGGAATCTCAGTGGTAGGATGCTCTATCGGCGTGCGACTGATCGGTGTGCGACCGATCGACGTGCGACCGATCGGCGTGCCACGATCGGTACGACCGATCGGTGTGTGGCACCATCGATGTCACCCAGCCCTGTTGGGTTTTTCTCCTACATTTCTCCTGTAACACCACTTTTATCCCCTTTTAACCTTTTTTAAGTGGTTCAAGGATGTTTTCTTTTGATCCCATAATCAATGTTCAAATTCCTAAGAGTGGGGAGACCCTCAACGGACCCAGCTGTGTGCCTGCGTAAAGTGCCCCTCTATTTTTATAAAAACCCTTAAATGTCACAGATATTACCACCTTTTCCGATGGGAATCATTAAATAACAATTAATTCAGTCATGTGTAACCACCCAACTGCGTGGTGAAACCACGATTCGACCTTATAGCCATTCAAAATTCCATATCCCGTGATAACCGGATCTCATCCTTATATCGCATTGGAATCTCTTCTTCTTCTTTCCACTTTTCCTCTCCTTTCTTCCTAGTGTGTTTTTATCCCCCCCTTCTCGAGGCAAGTGGTGCCCCTATGCTGAAGCTTTTTTGCTCACCCTTGGAGTCCCCGACGTTCCTCCCCTGCAAGTCACGCATCCCCTGTTCTTGGTGCGTGGAGAAGAACTTCGATCCTTGATCATCCAGGTAGGGTTTTCCTTCATCTCCCTTTACTATGTATCATGCTGGGAGGGTATCCTATTGCTTCTGTGGGATGGATGAAACCAAACGTTAATGAAAATAACAAACAAAATTTTAAAGAATGAAGGGGGGGGGGGGGGTGGTGTGTGATCGATGTTCTACTGCTTTTCCTTACCCTTAATTATTTACGTCGTGAGCTGTATGGGCTTATGCTCACTGAAAATCTTGGTTGTTGGTGGTATTTCCTTGCGCACTAATGAACCATGGTCTTCTATGATAATTGAATGACTCCAACATGGGAATTTGGTTAATTACGTAAACTCAACCGATTAAATAAATGTGCAGTGAATAACAATCCTTGTGTGATCACCCCGGGTAACGAAACAGAAAGAAGAAAACTTAGTGAATGAAGAACTTGAGTCTGGAAACTTCGTTTTTCTGTCTTGGTGGCATTTATATTTATTCTGCTCGATGATTATGGGGTGATGTGGATGGGGATGAGATCATCTATTGTGGTACAATTTTTAGTTGTGAATCTAAAACTATGTGGGGATGCATCTCGAGGATTGGTTTGGTTCCAGTACTTTGAGGTATCTCACTGATCCCTTTATTGTTGTGACTTTACAAGAGAACCATGTGTGGATGATTAAATTGATGTTTGGGTGTTTCTCATTCTCTGGATTGTGGTTATGCCTGTTAGTTTCCTAGTAGTGTAGAATTCACCTAAATTAGATCACTTGAACATGAAAAAAAGACTGGTTGAAATAGGGAATTGGTTTTGGAAATGAGTTGTGATTTGGCCATGAGTGCTGTGCTGTTCCTTTATAAATGAATAGTAATGAGGGTGTTTGTGCTTAGGTTGGATTTGGAAACCCTAGGTTGTGATGAGTTCTTATTACCTATACATATATCTGTAGTTTTAATGTTTCTTATTTGCGCCCCACCCAAGTTGATTACTTAGTGTCGAACACCTCCATTTCATGGGGGAGGGTGTTTTTCCCAACACTCCTATGAGTGGCTGGTTATTAGCTCCTTTTCTGCTCTCTTTCCTGAATAGCCCAAGTCTCTTCGGGCAGGCTGTGATGTCCTGAGGTCCATTATATCCCAAGAATCTTCGGGCAGGGTAGTTGTGGTGGTTGGCCCAGGTGTGTGCGGGCAGGTTGTTCCCAAGAATATTCAGGATGAGGCCCAGGTGTCTTCGAGCGTGGCAGTAGTTGTTCTGGCCTAGGTGTTTGCGAGCGTGGTTTTGTGTGGTGGTTGCGGGCGGGATGCGTGGTTGTGGCCCAGGTGTGTGTGGGCGGGGTGTGGCAGTGGGACTGCTTTGAGAATGGTGGGATTGGTTCGATGCGTAGGATGTCTTCAATAACCAGTGGGAAAGTGGCGCGGGGTACCCAAAAGTTGATGTGCTATTACTATAAATTACTTGACTTGCGTTATTTGGGGAGTGTGATTTGGTGAGGCTCGGGTGGATAGTTTTCCTTGCTAGGTTCTTTGGTTGTCTCTTTCTCACAGGGAATTAGAATGCCTTCTCACTTGTGCATGAGAGTCTTTGGTTTTCCCTACTGAGTATACTTGTATGCTCACCGTACGTATATAAAACTTCTTTCAGGTTTCCAGGAGGACTTCAGGGATCATGCGAGGCTATACTAGCTCAGATGTTGGGATGGTTGTAGTTGATGTTTTTCTTTTCCTTGGTATTTTACCTATGTAGTCACCTTTTACTTTTTTGTATTTATTTTTGTAACATGCATATGGGATTGGTTTTCTTTTGGCTTTACTTTTACCCCCAGTTTTGGTGTTGTTGGGTTTTACTATCTTATCTCCCGATCCTAATAAAGAAAAAGGGTAATTCCTTCCATCTTGTGTGTAATTCCATACCCTTGGTGCTAGTCACCACTCCGGGGCCCATTGAAGGTGGGTCTTCAGGGTCATTATCTCTCCTTCAAATTAAAGAAGGACGGGTCTGGAAATATGTTGTCCCTTCCCACATCTTGGTGAAGGCAGGTCGTGACAAGATACATGGATAAAAATTTATCTCCATGGTGGAACTTCAGTTGGGGTATTTCTAAGTAAGGTTGAAGAAGGATAATATTCCCAAGTCTGTTTTCTGAACAAGGTACAGGCACTATGAGTTCATAGTAATTCTATTCATACTTACTACTTATACAATAATCTTATTGGACTTGATAACTAGGTTATTGAGATATTACCTTGAAAAATTTATTTTAGTATTTATAGATTATATTCAAATATACTTCAAATGTAATGAGGACCATTAGGATAATCTGAGAAATTTTCAAATGTACTTAATAAAATAGAATCTTTATGTAAATTATCCCAAATGTGAGTTTTGGTTGAAAAAAGTCTCATTATTGGGGAATAATATCATAATTAAATAGATATATATGGACCCTTAAATTATATAAGTAATTATAGGATGGATGAGACCAACATCTATGATATAAATCCATAGTTTAATTGGATTAGTTGAGTACAATAGTTGATTTTTGATAAATTTCTGATGAATTTCAAACCCTACAACTTTGATAACTCAGAAGGGAGTGAAGTTGGTTTGGAATGATTACTTCAAAAAGACATTCAAGAGTTTAAAAGGATTCTTATCACTATAGCAGTACTTACACTACCCATGGGTGGAGAAATTTTCATGGTATTCGGTAATGCTTTGAAGAAGGGACTTTGCTGTGTATTAATGAAAAATCACAAAGTGATAGCCTATTCCTCAAGGAAATTGAAAGTTAATGAGAAGAACTACCCAACACAAGGCCTTTAGTTGGATTTAGTGATCTTAGAATTGAAAATATAGTAGCATTATATCTTTTGTGTGATGTGTGAAATATATACGGATCACAAGAGCCGTAAGTATACATTCACATTGAAAGAGATGAATATTTTCCAAAGAAAATGGTTAGAGATGATCAAGGACTATGATTGGTCAATCAACTACCATCTTGGATAATAAAATAATGTGTAATATTCTCTATGTTGACAGGACCCCACAATTTTATCATTGATGGTAATTGAGGGGGATCCGATATTCTTATACTTGAGAAGGATGGACATTGGAATCATAAAGGAAGGAACATCATGAATCCTTTAAAAATTTATTTCTCAACCACCCATTATAGATAAGATAAAGGATTATCAATGAAATTATGCAGGAATTCATTAGAATGTGGAAGCTATACTAATTGGGAAATCCTAAGAGTGAAATTTCAATGATGGAATTGTGATATTTTCATCATGACTATGTGTTCGATCAAATTATGAGTTAATGAAGGAGTTGTTAGATGATGCACATAGCTCGAACTTCTCTATCCATCTGGGAAGCATGAATATGTATCAAGATCTTCATGTTCACTATTTGTGGGAAATATGAAGAAGGGTATCATAGAATATAAATCAAGATTCCTTGTGTGACTGTAAGTGAAGACAGAAAGAAAAAATACAAGGGTATGATGTAACCATTACCCATACCTACATGGAAATAAGAAAACATAAAAATGGATTTTTTTCATTGGTATTACGAAAAAATAAATAAGAAATAATTATTTATGGCTTGTGTTGGATCATCTTACAAAGACTACAAACCTCATTACAATTTGAGAGGACTTATCTCTTGACCAACTTGCAGGGATATACATTAGTGAAGCGGTGAGGTTTCCTAGATCACCAATATCGATTATATTTGTTCAAGATTGATGATTTTATTCCAGGTTTTGGAAGAGTCCTCAACATTATATAAATAACGAGTTGAACATAATCATGTATTATCATCCTCAAATTGATGGCCAATCTGAGTGGACTATCCTGAAACTCAAGGACATGTTGAGATCACACTCAATCGACTTTAAAGGAGGATGAGATCAACATATTCCAATGGTCAATTTATCATATAATAATAGTTTCCAATAAATAATTATAATGGATCCAAATGAATACCTTTATGGGAGGATATATATAACACCTACATTCATAGGTGAATTTGGGGAACACAAATGGCTAGGTCTTAAAATATTTGAGGAAATGGTGGAAAAGTTTAAGACCATTCATCATCACATTAAGGATGATCAGAGTCGACAAAAAAGTTATGATGAAAATCATCAATGAGACCTATATTTTAGTTTTGGATATATGATATTCCTATATATATATATCCATGGATGAAATTCATGGGATTTGGGAAGAATGTAAATGTTATTCTAGGATACATCAGTACCTCTAAGATCCTTGATCACATCAGAGAAGTTGTCTATCGACTTGCACTCCCACCTAACTTATCTAAAGTACATGATGTATTACATTTATACCTCTTTAGTAAACACATACCATACCCTCACATGTACTAAATCTAGTGGTGGTACTATTGGATAATGATCTATCATTTGAGGAGCATCCAATGAAGATCTTAGATCATAGATAAAAAATTTCAATGGAAAATGACAATGTACCTGGTCAAAATGTTGTAGATAATCCAAAAGTTTTAATAAGAAACATTGTAACCATATGAAGTGATGAAAAAAAATCATCTTCATCTATTTTAGTGTAAATTTCTAGGGTAAAATTTCTGAAGGGAGGAAGATTATAATGACCCAAAATTATATATATAAAATCCCCTATATTGTTTAATTAAATGCATTATTATTTATTATGGATATAAAATAAATTCACTAATTTGGTTTCATTACATTAGATATGATTTAAATGACTATTAAGAATCATTATCATTGCAAATATAGTAATTGAACAATGATTGTTTGATTAGTACAAATATAGGGTTTTAACAAATCCAAATGACATAGAAAAAAGATGTGATGGCCTCAACGAGTAGGATTGTACCCTATGAAGACAATTTATCAGAGATTACAAGGGAGATAGAATCATTGATATTTTACTCTGACCAAGCCCATGTTGATAACCAACAATTATTTCACCAGCGAAACCATTTATGGAAGAAGATCAAACTCATCAAGATCACGACCCAAATCATGTATGTGAAAGAACCCCATGATAGTCTCACCATTGCACACCTTACTCATAGGGTGCTTTCTAGTGTATTAAAGTGATATGTATCAATACCCTAAAAATATGAATTTGTATATTTTATAGAATAATGAATATATTTTTATTTTTTTATTTTCACTTTATAAATGATTTTTTATTTTTATACAATAAAACATAAATTATATTTTTGGTTAATATTCAAACTCAATTAAAAAATTTATGAATTAATATATTTTTGAGATAGATAACATTTTATTGAAATATTATTATTAAATAATGTATATTAAATATAAATTATCAAATAATTTTTATGAATACCTATTTAATTTTTATAAGGGTTCAAAAACTATTACTTCCAAATAAAACATCATTTTTGAATAAATATTGATTTTTATTTTAAAATTTAAAATTGAAATATTTAGAAAATTTTTTGTGCAAAATATTATTATTTTTTGAATCATAATGTCAAAATTATCCAATAGTTATTTTCTTATAATTCTTTGAGATAGTCATTGTTTGGGTAATAATTAAATACGATATAAATATACAGTGAGTATTATGACATCATGATGACCCAAAAATGATGTAATAAATAATATAAGTTTATCCAATTTCAAATATATGTTTCCCATTTAATATAATTCAATTTTAATTTTAATTTATTAATTTTTTAATGCCTTTATGAATCCTCCTAAACCTTTAATATATTTTATCATTTTAAAATCATTTCTTTAAGGACATGACTCACTTCCTCATCAGAAAGGGCAATATTTAAAAAATTTCGGCCCTTGGACTTATACAATAATGAAATACACCCCTATTTGGTCTAAATCATTGTAAAAATAATGGGAATGTTTTTGGTTTTGGTTTTTTTATTATATAGAGTCCAAAACCTAATTATAAAAAATAATAAATAATTCCTAAATATTTTCCTATATAAACCTACACAAAATCCCATTTTTCATCACTAAAAATCCTTGAAGATAATACATACTCTTCTATCACCTCTCAAGAGTCCTCCCATGGTTCCCCTAATATCTAAAGAAGTTCCTCCCAAGCATTTAGAATTACCCTCTCCTGATAAGGGATCCTCTCCTTCTCCCCTTTATTCAAGTTACATAATTATCTTATGTATCGTATATTTAATTCCTAATGTTTTTGTGAGTTATTAAATACCCCATACTATAAATTTTATGTTTAAATTATTATATACCCATTTAAATCTCATTAGTCCCTTCCATGAACATTTATACATCCTCATTATGCTGCAGAAATTTCACTATGATTTTTCATGCCAAACAATTTTATAGTGAATACCCATACCCATTTACTATCAAGGGTGTTCACCTTAATTCACTTGTAAATATTTTATTTTGTAATTAAATTTATGTATTCCACACTTCTTTATCATGTAATAAAATATGATGATAAATGATTCCATGTTTTATGATCTATGTCGCACACTTAAGCATGAGAATGAAATTAAAGTGATGGGTGAAACTTGAATTATAAAGTTATCCAATGCATTGGATAATTTTTTAGTCTCATGAGACATTATTCAAGGGGATTGGATAGTGAAAATAATCCACAATAATACTTTTTCCATCCTGATGTCTTTGAATTTATACTTGGCCTATGCTTATGATGCAATGTTTTAAGTTTTTGCCACATTTTCTATGTTGCATGTATGCTATCATCCTATATCATGTCTCATCGTTCATATTTATGATTATCACAAATTTTATTCCACATTTATATTCCTATTATCTAACATGTATTACTTTATTCATGTCATGTGATATTTATTCTCTTAGTAGGATTTATAGCTCACACCTTTCTTATGTATGTCTCCCGGTTATCCCTTACATTTTTAAGTATGATGGAATAATATGAGCATGTTAAGGATGTTTTAAATAAATATGATGTATTTATTGTTTTAAGTTTTTATGGAATGTTACTATTTCCAAATACAATAGAATTACCAATCTTATAGGTTTTTTTACATGTACTCTTATATAATAAATCCCGAATTAATGTGTAATAAAGAACAAGGTTGTCGTTGGATAAATATCTTTTATATGTGAAGGGGGATCTTTTTGGTGATTTTATCTATATTTATTTAGTTTATCCATCCATTTCCCATGACGGGTAGCTGCTTTTATGTTGAAGTTGCATCACAAATCACTTAGGAATATACTGCATTTTAGGGTGGAGTTCAATATGCTGAGGATGAGATTGAGCCATTATGAGATGTCCTATATATCCTAAAAATTTTTGGAATAAAAAACCATATAGTTCCTTAAACCTATATAGTTTAATGTCATGTGGAAATGAAATATGTATGAGAGGACTTAGGGAATGGGTATTTGAGCTTGATATTTAGGGAGGCATCCTACATATCCAGGTTATTAAAGGAATCTGACTCATAATAGTCCATTCATGCCCTTGGGACAAGACCCATGGTGGATAGATTTGTATAAATGTAATCATATCATGTCACTCATCAGGGATTACATGATGAGGTTACCATATATGGTGTAGATTCACGATTCAAATGACATGACCAAGGAAACTCCCTAATCCCACGTGATCCATGCTCGGTGTGATAAACAAGGCACAAAAAGTTATAAATATCATTTCATGTGGATGAGGGACATATGTAATGGTAAAACCATTTTAGAGTATTTAATATGAAGATCAGGTCTTAAAAAGGCATACCATGTATCTTGGATATGGTAGGAATCAGAGTTCTCATAGTTCAATTGCCTCCCCAATCTGCTAATGGATAAAGAAAAATGATTAACCCATTGGAATGATTGGGTCCGGATGGTTAGAATGTCGGGGACATAGGGTATATGAGCTCAAACATTAGGGAGACATCATATTTATCTTGGTTATAATAGGAAATAGAGTTTTCATATTTTCGCTCAATCAGGTATTACACAATTGGGATGCCCTTTTTGGAAGGATGTACAATGTTGTTATGTCCTAGGATGGCTGCTTGACCTGGACTGCTTTTATCCCTTATTGAAATGTTGAATGATGTGTGGAAATGACTGGTTGTATTGAAGACATGTCCAAATACAATCATATGATCTTGTTTAATTGTCTAAGGGACATCACATAATCTAAATAGCATTTATGAAGGCCATTATATTATCATGGCTAAATTGTCCTAAGTACATCACAAGACTTGGATGGCTTGTCTTGGAAGACATCACATGATCTCAACTGAAATTTTTAGAGGGAGTTTAATGATCTAGATAACTTTCCCTAGTGTCATCGTGAATGTATGATAACATGATTGGAGTTTATCATGTGATTTAGTTAATAATGTTTGGATGGTGCTACATGGACATGATAGCTTGTCCGGAGGAAATAAAATTATCTAAATGGCATGTATTAAGGACATCACATGACCAAGGATGACTTTTCATGAGGATGACATGAAGTCCATTTGACATGATTTGGTGTAATCATGAGATCCAGTTGATATGAACTAGTTCTATCGTATGATTTGGGAAACATGTCTAGAGGATATCACAAGGTTTGGATGGTGTGCCTGAAGGGTTTCATGAGACTTTGGTGGAATACCCAGGGACACAATGTGACTTGATCTAACATGTCCAGGGGACTTCACTTGAATCAAATTGGACACCAATGGAGCGTCACATGATATGGGAGGCAAGTCCTGGTGCTGTCACATGACCTGGGAGGCTCATGCAAAGCAGATGGGGTTCAACATACATATTCATTACATAAGTATTCCATATTTTGGTACTTTCTATATCCTTTTATTTCATATGTTCCTTAGATTTATTCAATGTTATCTTGTTTAAATATTGAATAATTAAGTAGATAAGTGGGAATCCCCTCAAATAACCTTCCAAAAGTCCTTCGTATGATCTATGAGTGATCACATGAAGTTCTTATGAATTCGGAATCACTGATTAGGTTAACCCCCAAATGTTACCTGATGAAAAAACTTTATGATTGCAATATTGGATGCTCTGAGAAATATACTATGATGCTTGGGTGCACCGGTGTGATGATCCAAGGATACATTTTTTCATGCTTGGGTGGGGGATTTATAGTCCATTCCACCCCAGTTATATACCTCTTTGCAAGGAACATATTGAAAATATCTAGGCTATAGTTGGTTGATGGATTTTTTGTCACATGTTTTCACTAGGTCTCATCATAGGATATTCCATGGTAATCACATGATTTTCAGCAACAATGAGTCTATCCCATCAACGCCTCATTTATTGGATTATATAAAATTATTGGGATCTTTCCATGTAACATGTACATGTATAGAGGCTCTTAAAATGTCAGGATGATATGTATCAGGACCATCGCTGGATCAGGATTCCCATTGAAATGATTTCTCATGATCTAAGATTCTTTTCCTGGGGCCTTCCTTGAGACCAAGGTGGCTTGTCTAGGGTTTTTTTTGAGATCAAGAATACATGTCAAGAGGTATTTTGTGGGATCATTCTGAAACATCATGGGGGGTTATTTGGGATCAATGGTGATCATTTGGGATGAAAAACCCCTTCACATGATATCAAAATATATTATCATTGAAAAAATATCCTACCATACACCATTTTATTTCAATTATTTTATTTAGAAAAGGTTGGGAATCTTTAATGGATGTTTGAGTATTGTTGAAGACAATTAATATACCCATTGGTGAAATTTCACGTGGCCAATAGAGATTCCTGTGATGTTTCACAAGAATCAATATGGAAAAAACTATCTATTTATCTTTGGATCTAGATGGAGAGCACAAGACTGCTGGTAAAAAATTTTAAGTTTAAAAAATAATAATATAGAAATGATTTCACCAAAACACCACTATATATTTTTTATTTTAATAATTGGAAGTGGTTTCCATTAAACTATTTTGAAATGTTAAAAAAACCTATTTAATCCCCTCCCCTCTCCCTCTGTGTGAGCTAACCCTGGACACTTTTCTCCCTTACTACCCATGCGACCCTGGCCCTGCGACACCTCACACTTCGACCTCTCTCTCCCCAGTGATAATGAGACCTCCCTGACCTCCCTACTCTATCCTTAGCAATGAAACTAAACACCATGAATCCTATTCGACCACCCTCTTCTTGGGGGTGACGCAGACCCCCCCTCTCCGACCCCCACTCTCTAGTGGATATCCTCCCTAGTGGTGACACAAACCCCCTTCGACCTCCCTCTTCCAGGATTGGTTCCTCTCATACTAGCCTATTAAGGATTATTTGGCCTTGTTGTGGTGATTTTATACCCCACTTTTTCAATGTGGTAGAACATAGGTTTGTTTTCTCTATTTCATAGCTCATTAAATTAATAAACATAGATATCTTGCCTCTTTAGCTAGGTTTTAGATTCCTAATGAAATTATTATATGTGTATACAAATATATTTTAATGGTAAACCATGTTTATCTTGTTTTCCATTTAATGAGAAGGTTTTCTATATAAAAAAATTTATTTTAAATTTATTTTTCAACTACCATGAACACCTATCATTTGATAAAATAGTAGAATGTATTTTATTACATGATTTCATGACTTTAAAAGTTGTTTTGGTTCTTAAAATTAATATTAATGGAAACTTGTGACTTCTAAGGGTGTGCATTGATTTTTAAGAATAAATGTTGGGTTACCTTGAATATAGTGAATTTATTATTATTGAGTATTTGAACATTTGAATTAAATTTTATAAATTAGTTTATCAAATTTTATTCTCTTGTGGCCTCCATCCCTAAAAATTATTTTTTGGTTATAAATTACATCATTGGAATCTATTGATTTATCTAGAGTTTTTTCATAATAATTAGTGGCATAATGAAACATGGTTATACCCATATACCTTAATGTAAATAGTACACCATGAGTTTTATTTTCCTCAGTTTCATATTTTCAATACTTATTCTACTCTATGAGATTGATTAAATCTATTCATTTATACTACCTTCATTTTTCTTCCATAATAAATTCTGAATCTTGGGATTATAGAAGAAATTTTATTCTTTGATTTAATAACTTTATTCTGAGTAGAGTATTCATGGATCAAAATTGAATAATAATAAATCCCCAATATGAAAACACCAATACTAATCAGTAAAAATGACAAATATAAATGGGGTGAGAAAAGAGAAGTATTAATCTATCAAAAATAATCTTCCACTACATTCACTAGTTACCTGATAATAATTCATCAAAAATTACTATGATTTAGGAATTATTACTTATCAGAGTAGATAAATTTTATAATAATAAATATTTTTATTTGAAATAAATAACTAATAAGGTGTATTAATTTTATTGTAAATGGTTTCCCTCCCCAAATAGTTTGGTATGAAATTTAGGCGCACTTATAAAATGAACATAAATTGTATAATGAAGTATAAGAACATATAACAACATAAAACATATATGTTTATCAGTTTTAGCCATCCAATAGTGTGTGATATCTAAATAAAGTATAATTTTCATTCATATTTTTAAAGAGGTGGTCTTGGTCATAGTTAGACCATGGGAAATGGTTCATAAATTGATAAATGTAGCTAAGTTTTCAATGTAATGAACCCTCTTTAGTAACAACACTAAGGTAGAATACACCATTATCTTTTTCTCCCATAAAAATGATATTGTATACATATAAAATATAAAAAACTAATACATATTTATCATATTTAATGTAGAGGTTGTTTTCAAAAATTCTATAATTACATATTAATTGTTTCAAGCATGTATCTAACTTCATATTCCATGTTGTTGACTCTAATTCTAACATGTATATATTCTTCTTTAATTTTGATTGTATCTGTTTGATTTAACATTTATAACTTTATATTTGAATATATAGGGAGAATACATTCCAGTACCTATGGATAAAATTTGGATTAATTTACCTCAAAACACACCTCAGTATGTCTAGGGATTGGAAGAGTTTTTAGTTTATGCAACTAAAAACTGATCAGTAGATGGTAGAATAAAATCAATACTAAAATTCCCCCTTATTCCCACACCCCTATCCAAATTTTTTTACAGAAAATAATTTTGAAAGTGTAAATTATGTTATGTTTTCCCAAATTTTCTTCAAAACCATTGGGAAAGTGTATATAGGGTAATGTTTTACGAATGAGTTTTTGAAACAATTGGAAAAAATATGTATATACCAATGGTTTTTGTTTACTATTGGTATAAAGACTATATCCCAAGCATTTTCAAAATATATTAGGAATTATTTCCCGCAAATATAGATGATATCCCCTCCCCATTCCATTCTAGATTTGATATTTTTTTCCCTAGCACATGGTGCTCTCTCCCAGCTTGCGACCACTGTCATCCAACACCCAATCCATCGTGGTTCTAAATCCTTTTATTCTAATTAAAATCAGTTTCATAAATTTCTTCCTATATTAATATTAAAATTTTTGAGTTTTTTTATTCAATTTATGATTTTTGTACATGATATATGCTAATATATTTCTGTTTAATTCATTACACACCTGTCTTTAATTTCTAAAATGCATTTATCTTTTTTTATGGTTTCTTTTACTAAAATTTTTATTTATAGGGAGTTTAAAAAAGATGGTTCTTACAATTACATATCTTTTAAAAGTGGATAAATGATTCGATTAAAGGGGATTATACTTTATTGTCTTACATTTTTTTATCTGTTAACAATTTATATCCATTTAATTAATATAATTTACTTTTCTATCTTTCTTTTTACATTGTTTTTTAAATCATGTTATCCACTGTTTACCATTTTCAAAATATTATAAATTATTTTATATAGGAAAAAAATTTATTTGTGTTATTCACATTCTCTATCTATTTAATTTTATATTACCTTAATTTAAAATGAATTGTTATTATTGGTTTTATATATTGATTATTTTTATGGGGGGGAGGATTTGTTACACCCTCAGTTGTGTTTTGAAATAATCCAAAAGGGGGAGGTTGTTTGGGGGATTTTGATTTCTTAGTTTTGATGTATTTCCAACCACTCATTTTATGTGTTATTATATTACTATGTAAATCTATGTTCTTGTTATATTATATTATATTATATTAATTATAATATAATATTCTATTACATATGTTATACTTATTGATCTCTGTTATTGAAATAATGTCTTCAGTTTTTTTCTTTTTTTATTAAGGATATTGATTTTCCGTATAATGAAAATTAATATACTTTGTTTTAATATATTCTCCAATAACCAAAATTTAATATTATATTCTATTTATTTTATATTTTATATTAGTATTATTCCATTTATATATAGAAATATTTTATTTTGATCTCTTTTTCCTCATTGTTAAAACTTCAGTTAGAATATAATTATTCTATCATTTCATATATGTGCATAAATTAGTATAAGACTGGATGGAATTTTGGTTTTAGTGGTTTCAATCATGATAGTCTATACAATTCAAGGTATGTGTCTTATTTAACACATGATAGATCACATGGGTGAAGCATGTTGGGTATGAGGGATGGTGTACGTGCCAGGGGATTGATTTAAAGAACTACCTTACCTATAGGACACTACTTGTTAAATGATCTTACATTATGTCAAAAATAAAATAGATTTCACAAAAAAATACAAAAATAACTTCATTAAAATGATGATAATAATGAAGGACCATCATACCTTGTTATAATGAGAACAATTACCATGAATTGTTTTAAGACAACATCTCAAAACTAATGCACTCCATTAGCTCAACACACAATGTGAAGTAAACCAACACAATGATGGTTAGTCTATGCACAAAACATAGATACTGTAGTTATTATAACTTCTGAAACACATGTACCAAAGTAGTTTTTGAGGAGGATATATCTTTAAGCCAAAAAAAATCATGTGATTTTTTTTTGGCGATTTCATAATGAATAAATGTGTGTGTCACAGGGTATGATATACATGAATCTAATGAATATAATATTCCTTTTAAATAATTTATGTCATAAGTCATGATATATTGGTATCGTATTACATTAATATTTGTTTTCAATTCAATGAAATGAACCCATATGATGTGTAACGAAGAAAAAAGATGACAGACAATAATCGTCAGATGGTTAAGATTTTCATTCCCCTGTTAGTTCCAGTTGTGAGTATTTTATTTCAAATATATATATATTTAAATAACATATAATGTCATTAGATTAATTTTGATTTAAAATTTTATGAAAGATACACCACTTAGGTGTCAATTATTTGAAGTGCTGCCTAGTGGTTGTCCCAGTACTCAAGTTGGTGGTACGAGAGGGGATCATACGAGAGATAGGCGCTTGGGTCAGCGTACCCATTTAAACCCTACCAATCCCACTGATATACCATATTCCACACATTTTGATCCCTCTGTTTCGTTTGGGACACACATGATATTTATGCCTCCCATGTTTTCCTTACACTTCATATGTGATCCTCCTCAACCATCTTTACTGTATCCCATGATGATTCCAACTCCTCAACCATATTATGCTATTGGTCAGTCATTAATGCCATCTTCTCTTCCATATACTTCTTTTTTATTTAGGATTATACATTCCTTATTCAAATCCTGATCTGGCACAATTTGTGGCTAATAAGCATACACGGAGACCCACTCCATTGGTATAGGGTGATGTTCCTTCAATGATAATGGATCCAAAGGCACCCATTGACCAGACTGTCATAGGTATATTTTAGAACCCTATCAATTTTATAGCATAATTTATTTTTATTATAATATGGATTGATATAATATTTGATTTTATATCATAAAAGATACATCTAATGACAGGCAGTGGGGGAGGGGTGTACATGTATGTTTTCAGTGTGAAACTACCGCACACAGTTGATGGTCGACTACAATGAAGACAATAAAATTACCGAAAAAATAGGGCAACGATGTCAGTTTTTTTTTGTGACACTTTCCAAATACTCCGACATCATTCCCGTCATCCCGATATCATGAAGACAATTTCCCAATGAAGTCAAGGATAATTCTTGGGAATAGATATGGGTAAAAAAGTTAGTTTTATTTAATGTAATATTTTTTTTTGTATTTATATGAATTAATATTTTGTTTTCAAATTTTGTTTAATTTTCTTGATGGTGAGGGTGCACGACCATCACGTCTAAAAGAGTTAGGTGAGATTTGGAGAGCCTATAAGCATTATTTTTATATTGGCTAGCAATATTGAGTTAGAACAGAGTTAGATGCAGTAACTATTATGGATGATTGTTCGATATAACAGTATTGACAAATGATTACTCATTGGACAACTATCATGTTTAAGGTATTAATAACATTTTAGGTATATAAATTAAAATTTTCACATTTTTTATTAAAACTATCTTTTTTATTATTTAATTTTATTTATAAATCATTTGGAAAAAATAAAAAAAAACAATGATGCTCAAAAAATACCTCCACACATTGATATGTACTATTATGTCATATCATGAGAGGAAGTTTGTACAATTTTTTTTTATAAATTTTCATTAGGACTTTCACTTTCTATTGTTCCCTATATAAATTATTCTATTTATAATATTTTTTTTTATAATTTTAGTTATGAAATTAATTATGGGTAACCTATTCTTAATTATGGTTTCCTACATTCAATTTCATTCCAGAGGAAGTTATTTAATATTTAAGGATATGTGTCTTGAGAAAAACTATTTTGGTCGAGTATAAGGAAAAAATATGGAAGTGCGGTTAATGAACCGACACAATAGAAAATTTTAAGTTTTACATTGTTGATTTCAAAATTTTATATCTATTTTTAAAAATAATATTATATTTATATTTGTAATAGGATTCTTTATAGGCCCTTGGTTCCCAAGAACCAGACAATTTTGGTCCAAATGATCACTTACATCAAGTGTTGGGAGATGAGCACCCTGGCAGAGTACTCTGCCAATCTAGGAAGAGTTTATTCACAAAAATCTATTTGAAATATTTAGGTACTAGTTATAGTGACACCGAGTTCTAACAAGTTAAGGCATGGGAAAAACATGTTGAATAATGTACCACACAAGTGGAAGAATGGTTTGATTGGTAAAACACTGAATTTATGAAACTGATTAATGTTTTATGTTAATTACTTAAAAAAGTGGTTAGGATAACTTTTGATGAATATATTTCATTTATGAATTAAATATATATTTTACTAGGTAGAATTTATAGTGTTGGTAGAGAATATTTCATTCTTGGAAATGATGATGGCGAGGAAGAGGTCGAGGATGAGGACGAGGCCGAGGGAGAGGTAGAGGCAGAGGCCATAGATAAGGGAGAGGATGAGGCTGCAGATAAGGATGAGGATACAGAGGGGGATGAGGATGGGGGTAGGGATGAGGATGTGGATATGGGTGATTATAATGATGGTGATAGTGATGATGATGGTGATGAGGGACAAATTGATTTGTTACATTTTTTAATGATATTACTAACATTTGATGTTTGCTGATTTTCTATGACTGAATATATTCATAATTAGGTAGGTAATATTATGAATTTATATTTACTTTTTATCTATAATTTTATTCTATTAATTATCCTTTTACATGGTATCAAATATATTTCCCAAGCCTACCCATCCTTATCCATGAAACCCTCCCAAACGAAGCACCCTCCCTTCCAAAACCACCATTGTCCATGGCCCCTCCTAGTATCCCATTCCATGTTATCTCCTTACCACCCTCTCATAGTTACATGACATCTTTTCGAGGACATGGTGGTGTGAACTATTCCACTACTAATTTACTTACATGTGGAAGTGGCCATAGTTTCATTTTGAATTATGTATTGTATATTGTATTGTTTTCAATTTAATTGCAATTGGAGGTCATTTTGTTTTTAACTGGAAGTCATTTTGTATATTTTTTTGTTTGAAGAAAACAATTGTATTGTATATTGTATTTTATATTTTATATTGTATTATTTTCATTTTGAATTCCGCATTAGTGTCATTTTGAATTTTGTATTGTCTCCATTATTGTCATTTGGTTTTTAATTTCAGGTAATTGGAGAGGGGATGCAGCTGTGGGATGATGTCTGAAATTGAAAAGAAAACTATCCCAATGGTTTAGAAACCATTGGTATAGATATAAAAACCATATATATGCCAAAAACATCATTAAAACATTGGTATAAAGTTAATTTTTAATATATACCAATGGTATTAAACTGTTTTTAAAGATCTCTTCCAACTGTTTTAAAAAACCATTGGAAAAGAGTAATAAATAGTGTCATATGCCAACAGTTACTAAAGAATCGTTAGTATTGATATATTCCCACTTATTATTAATATTTATCTAATTAACTTTATTTTTATTATTTATATTATGGGACACCATTTTTATTCTAGTATCATTCATATATCATGTTGTACTTGATACTTTGTGTTATTTTATTTGTTACCAATAATATTTTGATTTGATAAAAAATTATGAATCTTCTTGATGTGGTTTGTATGGATACATCATGGTATAATGTTTCACAATCCTAGAAGGTGTTTTGTGGTCAGCTAGAAGTCATCTTGAGAGGTAATGAGTAAATTTGAGTGAAATCTGAAATTTTCTAGATTCATGTAAGAATTTCCGATACATAGGGATTTCATGTTTCCAAATATATCACATCACTAAAAAACATGCCCAAATATTATATGTATGCATTTTTGATATATTCATATGGATGAGCACATACCCAAATTCTACTAACATATCCATTTTAGTGATGAATCTCAGACCACATAGCCAAATTCTACTACATATCAAAATATGGGCTACCATGTATCTAAATTAAGTCACAAAGAAAAATTATTGTGATCCATAGAGGGTTTTTTGAAACACATAATGTATTGTATCCTTATGTTCAAGGATAAAGAATCCGAATATGAATTTCCAATAGTCGATGGTCCAATGGAAGAGTTTCTTGAGGCAGTACACTTGGAATCACCCATAAATCACCATAGATCTCATGTAATCCTTTGAGAATCTAATAGGATTATTATGTGAACCTAAATGATACACCATCAAACACCTCTTCCTAAACTCACCACTAAAATATCTGAATATTCATTGCACAAAATTTCTTAGAGTTGTTCCACCAAGGTATTACCCATTAGATACATTTCCAAATAACGATTGATGTTCTAAGAGAATATTCTTAATGAAATTTCTCATTAACGCCAAGCTACTTAGCTAATCGTCATTCTTAGAATACTCATCCATTTCTCCTCAAAACATAATGTATTTAAAATTTCTTGGTTTCTCAATACCCTAGAAACCAGAACCTAGGAAATTATAAAACATGCCACTCTATGAACATCATATCTCATTAATTAACATACCATACCCCACATGGATTTCATCACCAAATCTATAATGATAGGCCAAAACATAAACCAAGAAAAAAAATTAATTTCCAACAAAAATTTCAAGACATCTGTAATCTACCCAATTTTATAAGGACAAACTACCTGTCATAAAGAAAATATGTTTCCCTCATTCACAGGACACCCAAGTAAATTCCTAAGTAAATAGAGAAATCAATCTTTCACCTATCAAGAATTTCTCTAACAACCTAACCATATACACATGCTCCTCTCATTAGAGTATGTTTCCATTCATGTAGCTAGCTCAATAATAAACCCAATTTACTCATTATTAAAATAATTTCACACTAGAAGGAGTAAAAAAATAAATAATAGCACACCCAAAAATCATTCTTGAATCAAAATATCAACTAGAACACTAAAAATATATAAAAAACAATATCATCACTTTGTATATTTCACTTTCCTTATACATGGGTTAGTTATATACCAGTACAAGGTCAATTCCAAGTTCTAACAACACATACTACCTCCAACTACCATGATCAAATATTTAAACAACGAAAAACAATTATTTATAACCACTTTGTACTGACTGAACTAAAATATCTCATATAAAATTGTTAAAAAATCACCACACGATCTCAGGAACACCTACCCTTATACTAGATGCTTTAGACTAGTGGTGAGAGTCTATATGTATCATGGGGATATTATACTGTATATACCTTCTAAATAAAATATATAAATAACATAATCAAAATAAAGCATTATATTAAGAAAAAGAAATTATAGCTAAGATACTACCAATAATAACATATAACATCACCACGATATAACATAAATGAAACTCATGATAAACATACACTAATAAAACAATGTCTACCCACCATGATAAAAATTTAAAATAATAATATAAGGGTTAATTGACTATAAAACATTGGTTTCTCCATGATTTAATCTCCAAATATCATTATAAATGATTTAATATGATTTTCCATACAACATTTCACCTGAATGTGAAACATAAGGTCTCAACATGAAACAGTGTGCTCATGCAAGGTGTGAGCATATAACTTGGTAGGGTGTCCCAAATTTCCCCCAATATACATCATTATATACAATGTATACATGTATGGGAAAATAAAACAAGTACCAATATACAATATGAAACAATTATGAATGGTTAGTGGGTGATACCAAGGGAGGCCCAACACCTGACCTCACTTGATTTAGAGAATGATGAAATAGAAGTAATCTCAAAACACAACCCAAACTCATAACCTGCCACTTAGGGAAGGTTTATGCATCTTAATCTCGACCACCACCCTATTATTCAGGTTAGAGCCTTACACCATGTCTAGAACTCATATTTTTCATCATACTTCCCCGCTATTTCTCAAAGTGAGGTCTGGTATCACATCCTTACTATTAACCAATCACTCGAGGTAGGATCCTATAACATATACTAATTACTACCCTCTTACTTGAGGTTAGGTTCTATATAATATCTTAATCATTACCCTCTCACTCATGGTAAGGTCTTATATCATATCACGAGAACTAAAATATAAATTAAGTTAAGTTCATGTATCACATCATGTTCATTGTCTTCCAATCAAGATAAGGTCTGATATCTCATCTTGAATACTAGCCACTCAGTTATATTAAGGTCCCTTATCACATCTAGGATACTTCCCTCCCACTCAGGAAAAGTCCTATATCATATCCTGAACACTACCCTCTTACTCAGCATAAGATCATATTATATTTCTCATGCCATGTCGCATACCTCTAATCTCTCACTTAGAGTAGATCTCATCACTACTATACTAAATTGTAAGGTCATAAATAATGAGAAAACAAAACAATAGTAATAGCTCATATAATACCCCTAAGCTATACACACAACCATCCCCAAATAGCTCTATGTTATAAAGTATATTATATATCTCAACAACACCTACCCTAACCAGCATCACCATCATAATTCAAACCTTATATCATACCCACATATCATTGTATTTTATGTGCTATATATTTTTAGGTGCATTTACTGTGGTGCTTTATAAGGTGTTTTAATAGTTTTTTTCAAGAGTGTATTAATCACTATTAAATATTGTTTTTATAGATGTTTTTAAGGTGTTTTAAGGTGTTGTGTTTTTAGTGTGATTCTATATATTATCACAATGAGTGTTTTTTTGAATTCTTTACATTATATTGTGGGAATGACTGTTTTCTTGAATTTTGTATTTTCAGGTGCTGTATTCATCATTTTATATTGTCTTTGTTTATTGTCTTTGTTGTATTTTCAGGTTATGAATTCTATATATTTTATTTTTACTATAATTTTAGATGAAAGGCATGAGGGGTGGAAGGCTTCTGTGTTGTTCTGGAGTACTATATACCAATGGTTCCCAAACTGTTGGTATAGAGTTGAAAAAAATCATCTATACCAATTGTTTAAAGAAAACTATTGGTAAAAAACTATACCAATGGTTCATAAACCATTGGTATAGATTTAAAACATCAAGTATACCAAAATTTATTGCAAAACCATTGGAAAAAATCAATACCAGTAGTTTATAAATCACTAGTATAGCTTTTAGAATTAATATTTATGAACGGATTTTCCACCATTGGTAAATTTCTATTCCATCAGTTTTCTAAAAACTATAGGGATATCATAATTTTTATTGTCCTATACCAATGGTTATTCTATAAACATTGTTATAGGTATATCCCCATGCCTCAACAACCAACCATTTGGGAAACTGTTGGTATAGCCTATAAAAATAGGTTCCCAGCCTCTCCCAATGGTTTATAACTATTGGGATATCGTTCGTTTCTAGTAGTGAATGTTCATGTCCTACTTTTAAATTCAAGCTATGGTTGAATAGAAAGGATGTATATGAGTATTTTATATTGAAATAGTTTCCTACTCAATATTTATATTTTATTTTTAATATTGAATCAAATTTCATGAAAATTTAAAACAATGACAATACTGTCAATGAAATACAAGGTGACTGGGAAGAGGATAATGTAGTTCGAAATTTTTTAAATGAAGAATTTGTTTTTTATAATAAAATGTCTAATATTTCAATATATTAATATAAAATTCAGTTGATCCAGATCATGTTAATCTTTATCTGTTACCTAAAAAATGATTTTTATGAATTAGTTGAATACAGATAATAAGAAATTTATGAAATTATATTAAAAGTTCTCATCGATAAGTGTTTCAAACATATATAAATTGTTCTACTTTTTTTTATATTTTTTTTATTTCATTATTTATATTTAAAATATTCCTTAACCATTTGAAATGAATGAATACATAGAACAAAAAAATTTCAGTATTCTAGCTGATCAACATCTCAGAGCATGCCACAACTACCATCATCTTCTATGGATCCAAGGGATTCCATTATACCCGAGGCTGCTAGTGAGACATCCATTTTTCTAGATTTCATTGGTATCCCCCTAGATGATTCACCTCTATTGATATAGTAGTTGGTCACCCCTCCATCTAGGGGATATTGGCGAGTTACCATTTCTGGAATGTATATCATTTAAAAAAATATTATATTTTATTAATTGTTAAATTAATTTTTCAAATAGATAACGAAAATAATAGAAGGGAAACGAATATAAACATAGTATATGTATGGGACCTGAAGGAATTCATTATTATCATTCCATTTATAGAGTTTAGGGTGCCTACCAGTGACACTGCCAGAATATATGGAAAGATTTATGGGAAGGTTGCTTGTAAGACATTGAGATTTCCCATTAGTTATAATGATTGGAGTCATATTCCTACAGTTTGGGAATATTAGGTATTTTTTACTCAAGTAAGGGTAATATTAATTTGATATTCCTTGATAACTAATTTAAAATACATGAGTAATTCTTTTAATACACTTTTAAAGTGTTTTGTTTTTTATTTCTTGATGTTTTTTCATTTTGATTTCCCTAACTCCGTTTCATGCCAAGGGACTTTTTGAAGAACACAAAAAATATCCATAAAAAAATAAAATGACACTTTTATATATAAAATAGGAATTTCAAGTTATATCGACCACATATCATTCTATATTGATGTGTGGTTTATTCCTACGTGTCAAAAATAAATTATAGATCATTATTCATAAGTTTGAAAATAATATAATCTTTTTTTCTCAGTTTTGACTTGATAAAAACTTATGAAAGGTAAAAAATCCATTGAAAACAAGTGTTGGGGGGGGGGCAGGGGGTAAAAAATATGGATAAGACATCATATCTTCCTAAAATCAGTGGACAAAGACCAAAAATTTAATTGTGAAATATATTAACCAACGACACATCATTCGGAATGATGGTTCCGCCATTTTGACTGTAAATACATTTTTAGTGTTTTAAATCACTAAAACGTGAATGGAATAGTCAAAAACAGAAAAAAAAAATTATGTATTTTCATGAAATTAAGGGATAAATACCATAAATTAATTGTCAAATGTTGAAAACAGAGTCTTGTCATTTGGAATTACGGTTTTCCCACTATGGCAGTAAATGTGTTTTTAGTGTTTTAAAACACTAAAACATGTGTGAAATGGTCAAAACCAAGAAAAAATTAGGATTATACCAAAATAAATGGAAAAAAAAATCATATTTGTTTTACATTTATGTGGATACAACACATCAATTTGACGTGTGATGTGATCATAATTACTCGGTAAACACTTATGAAATTTACAAAAGACTTTAAAAATAAGTTTCGGGGTGTAAAAACGAGGAAAATAGTTTCAAAATTGTCCAGAAATTAGGGGAAAATGATTTTATATTTAATTGTGAAATGTAGGAAGAGACAAAACATCATCTTGAATGATTTTTTCCATTAATGGCCATAAATTATTTTTTAGGGTTTTAAAACACTAAAATGTGCATGGAACAGTCAATAATAGGGAAACACCATAAAATATTCTATAAATCATAGGAAAATACCATATATTTATCTTTGAAATGTAGGAATAGATGACACGTTATTCCAAATTATGGTTTACTTGTTATGTCCATAAAGGCATTTTTAGTTTTTTGAAACACTAAAATGTGTGTACAATAGTCAAAACCATAAAAACAATGTTTTATTATCCTAAAATCACCAGAAAACATCTATATATTTAATTTTGAAATGTGGGAATGAAAAAAACATCATTCCAAGTGATGGTTTTCCTATTATGGTTGTAAACGAGTTTTTAGTATTTTAAAACACTAAATCGTGCATGGAATAGTCAAAACCAAGAAAATGATTTCAGATTGTCTTGAAATCAGAGGAAAACACTATTGATTTAATTTTGTAATATAGGAACTGAAAAAACATTATTCTGGGCGACGATTTTCTTGTTATAGTTACAAACACATTTTTAGTGTTTTAGACACTAAAATGTGTGTGGAATGGTCAAAACCAGAAAAATGATGTCATATTGTCCTAACATCAGAGGAAAATGATATTAGATTTAATTTTGAAAATTAGGAACTTAAATAATTTCATTTTAAATGTTGGTTTTCAGATTATTACTATGAATGCGTTTTTAGTTTTTTAAAACACTAAAACGTGTGTAGAATGGTCAAAACTATAGAAAAATAACTCAGATTGATGTAAAATCATGGGTATACCACTGATTAGTTGTTATTTAATTATAGGACATGCTTTGATATCAAAGTCATTAATTTTTTTATTAAATGAAATTCAAGAACACCGAATGTCACTTTAAAATAAATTAGAATATTTACTTATCCCTTTTCAGTTTCTAGCATTGAATCTTATATTAAATATGTTTGTTTCTATTTTGAAAGGTTTATGTATTATATATTATTTGTTTTATATTAATATTTATTCTTTTTATTAATAGAATAATATATTTTATTTCCATAATTTTGAATATATTCTGTGTCTTTTCACTTTCATATTTATTTTCCTAAATGTTTTGGTTTTCATTATAGGTGGAATATATTGGCAGTAAGGACAAGGATGACCATTTCGATCCACAAAATTATTTATATGGGAGTCATGACAGTTCTTAGTTTCTGTAATTTGTTAAAAATTTATCAATTATTCTACTGTAATTATGATTTATTATGTTTAGTTTTAAGTTTTGTTTCATTTTTGATTACACCTGATAAGATTCCATAGTTTCTTTTAGTTTATGAGATGATGTAGAGGAAGACAAATGTAGTGGAGGTCATTATATGGATGCATATTGGGCATTAGTTAGTTTTTGACATATTTTATATGTATTTATTGATGACTAAGGTATTAGTTGATGTATGAGGTGATTGAGACTTAGGTTATGATGAGCTTGGTTGTTTTTATGACTATGTATGTGTGGTGGATGAATGCTATGTTTATAATATATTTATGTATGAATTTATAGAATTTTATTTTTTATATATTTAATGTTATTTACTAAATAATTTTTTAGAAATCAAAACAGGTTTTGCAGTGGTTTTTGGTAACCACTGCTAAACATATATTATTTTATGTATTTATCAGTGGTTAAAATTAGCTTCTAATAAGAATAACCATTTATAAATTATTTATGGTGGTTAATTTAATTTTATTTATATTCCCAACACATTTTTTTAATAATAACTAACACTAATTAAATAATAAACAACTGCTAAATTGTCTAAAAAAGAAACTTAAAAAAACTATGAACTAAAATAAACTACAATTAATTTTCTAGAGATAGTGCAAAAAGTTTAAGATTTTCCACTATAAAATTAGGTGAAATTTTAAACCTCTACTAGACCAATAAATTACCACTGCTAATAATTTCTTTTTTTGTAGTGTTTCCTTTTTTCATCAAAGTTAGGGGAATCTCATGAACTTTCATGAGTGTTGTTGAAGACAATCACTCTACCCATCGGTGATGTGTTTCATGAACAATGTAGGGTAACATAGTAATACATGTGAATTTTAATGAAAAATCCTTATGTTTTTCTTATGGAGTTGATGGGGAAACATATGACCACCTAGAAATGTCTGAAACCCTTCACGTGACAAGGGTGACATGCCATCAGGCTTTCACATGGCCTGACAGACATGTCTCTATGGGGTTGTGGTTTTATGAAAACCACCTTGGAGTGTCATGTTATATTTACAACCAAAACAGGTTCCCACCTATCCGATAAATTTATTTTTATTGTCCAAGGATTTTTGGATGGTTTTTCAGGCGTCTTTCAACTGATAAGTCACGTGACACGGGGGAGATCATTTAGTAACCACCATGTGATCAACGAGTTTCTGGGACACCTTTATTATGATTTAAGGACTTGTTAAAAAGTCTTTGTGTGATCTTTCACAGGTTATATGATATGCATGGATCCTTTACATGACCTTCCGAAGGTCTTACAATTGCATGACTCATGGAGGCTTATGCGATCCCCAAGTTCTGGCCACCTTTTTCTTCCTTTTATTTGCATCGAAAATAATACCCATATTCAGATATTTCTTCTTTTGAATTTGACAAATCTCATTTTGTGGGTATCAATAGAGGGTCCAAGGTGGTAGTGTGGGGAAACTATACCCTCATGATTAGAGTAACACAAGGGTGTAAAAAATGGATAAATAGAGTGATCATAATATCCAATAATAGAAGAATATTAATCATCCATATAAAATTAATAGTCATCAATAACAATATCAATTACGATATAAAAATATATTTAATTTAATTTCTCTAAACCAAAAAATGAACAAGAAAACATGGTAGCAGAAGCACATAAAAACAGATATATCAAAAGAACCAAAAGACCAAAATAATATATATATTTTTCATCACTATCCATAGATAGGTCATGTCCTACCCCTCTCTCATGCTACAATTAAATTAAGAATTGAAATATGGGATATTTCCCATGTCCCTATTGGACCCATGAATTCTTTCTAGAAACCAAATGGATGCCCAAATAGGGTGTGATATATACTTAGTAGGACTTCACCAATGGTTCCATGAACTATCCATCCTTTTCATATAATAAAATCAGTGTGAAAGTATAATAATGGTAATTAAGTAATGTAAACTATAAAGGGTAAACTATGGTTCTTGATGAAAACCAGGTTGATACTACTTTCGTCAACCCATGATGGGAAAACTCTGAATAGGTAACAAAATAAACATATAAACATAATTGTATATTCATGTATGTTCATATATTTACTATATACACAATAACTTTTATAGCCATATGTTCATATACGTTGTGCTATCCAGGAATCGAGGTGTAACTAAGACATCAATGTCTAGTTAGTAGAGTCTTATAAAGTAGTATGGGACACCATGCCCAAATATCATGAATCAAATTGGTCACCCTGCCCAAGTATCACATGTATACAAGATTCCATGCCTGAGTATCATATTAATAGGGACACCATTCATAAGTATCACAAGTATAACATATTCCACATTTGAGTATCATATCAATAGGGGTTCCATTACCTAGTATCACATGTATAGGGGATGCCATGCCCATGTATCACAACTATAGGGGACTCTATTACCTATTATCACAAGTGTTGGGGACACCATAAACAAGAATCATAAGGATAAGATGTCAGATATGAATTATATTTTATTAATGTTCTAATTAAACAAGGGAATAACCATTGTTTATGTAAAATCACATGATGTGGTCATACCACTCACTTTACATTTAATTCACTCCCATAGTTACATTTAGGTGTCGAGACAAAACCACATAAGAGATAGTTTGGTCACGTATGTGTTTATAATATCAATGGAAATTCCATAGGCACACCTCAAAGGGAGAAACAAGTTGATAGGGACCCATTCCAACAAGAATAAGAAGGTATGGGGTTATTATTATCTATACTAACAAATTAAACATGGGATAAGTGTAATTTTATAGAAATTCATTGAAGACCTGATGTGTAGAAACCTGATGCATAATATAAAGAACCATTTCCCGAAGGATAATTACTAAACCACCTACCTTAAGCCTAGAGTATAGTAATCGTCTAGTATTGGCTTCTAATTCTTCTTTAAATGAGAGGAAACAGAGAAATAAGTAAATTCCTTGAAAATTGGGCACATTATATCACAAAAAAATAATACCAAATATGGAGAGATAAATTGAGAAAATAAGGAAGAGGATCAAATCTATTACTAACGTGCTTCAAATGTGATGAATGGTGGTCCAATCAGAGTTTGTATAAAAAAGTTACCTTAAATCCAAGGATGAGGACAAAGGGATGCTTCATGGGAGGGGGGCACTTTTCACATGAGAAGATAAATAAAATAAGGGTTATAGACTTTTTTTAACAGACACAAAATATTCATGATGGTAATATTTTTCACATATTTTAAATATTTTTCCCCCTCCCCCAAGGAAAAACAATGCACATCATGAATGGATTCTTTCCTGACTGACTCACATTATGAATTTATTTCTTATTGTGAATCAAATTCACATCATGGATTTGGTTCTATGACCAACTCTATCCCTATTCTCCCTTATTCCCACAAAAAAACTTATTATCCTAGAGGTACATATTCATGTTATAAGATAGAAAGAAAAACGTTCGAAGGGTTTAACCAAAATTGAAAGATCCACACCTGATAAAGAAACCCAGGTTGTTACATCTAGAAATAGCCATCACACCCATTGGGAAAAAATTAACGTTGCAAGGACATATAACCTCCTAAGAACACATACCACATAACACAATCCTTTTATCATGGTATCTCAAATCAAGTAGGTTGCATATCGATGACATCAACCTATATTCTCGATGTATCTTTATTTTAATTTCTATAAATGTACTCATCAGATGACCACCTTGGCCATGGATTTATTTAGGCAGTTTAATTCCCATCAAAGGGAATGAGATATCAACTTTCTTCAAGGGATAGAAGAAATTAATCCTTTCCTGTGTTATCCATCAAATTAATATCACTCAAGAGGAGGCCAATGTATCCTTCCTCTCTATGAGAATATTTCATTATGGTTTTTATCAATAAATTGATGTTTATGAGTCATGATATCTATTAATGATAATATTTATGTCTAAGGATCAATACACACATCCACATATAGGAAAATTCAATGAAACATAAAAATGTAGATTTCCTTTTGACAGGCCTATTATCATAACCTTATTTCTTAGAAATTACCAAAGGAGAACACCATGAAAAGGTGTCTCAATGTCTTATTATCCTCATACCCCTGATATCGTGAATCATTTTTGTTCAATTAGAATATCTTATCCTACTATAGAACAATTTTCAAGAATAATGTCATTGAACCTCTAGGTTATCATCAATGAAGGGAAATATTATGACCTTTCACTATGAAATATTTTCTTTTGACATTATCACATACAAATTTCATGCATTGGCTTAAAAATAATTTTGTAATAAAAAGTAATTTATAAAAAAAATATGCAATCAATTACTAAACAAGTTGGTTCTAGGGAACTAACTCTAATAAAATCCCACTTGCACTAGTTTCAAATAAAAATAACTTTTATTACACTAGATCTCACATGATACTCATGAATATGATTATATAAATACTTGGTAAGGGGGTATTCTATATTATCCTATGTAGATACTCTTCTCATTTAAAATTCACCTCATTGAGAAAAATTCCTCAACAGATGAATGTTTTGAAGTATGTGATATTTCCTTTGGTGTGACCTTGTCTCCTTAGAGAGATCCATTTCTATTGTGTTATCATAGTAAACTATGATAGGTTCTTTAATTCTAGGAACCACATCAATATCATGGACAAATTTCAGAATCCTTACTACTTCTTTGGATTCATCAAAAGATTCAATATAATCGGACTCCATTGTAGAATGAGTGACAAATAGAAACTTTGAAATATTAATCTAACATATCCTTTATTGAGACAAAATATATATCCATACTGTAACATCAGATCATTATAATATATCTAAAATTGACAATTTTTATAACCCATAATGACTAGATCATCATCTCCTCCAAACACCAGAAACATATCCTTAGTTCACCTCAGATACTTAAGGATAACCTTGAAAACACTCTAATGTTGTTCTCCTGGATTTTCTTGATATCTTCCAAAAATTCCCAAAAACTTTGAAACATCAAGCCTCATACATTACATGGAATAAATTATATATACTATTGTATAGTTTTATCAGATCTTACTCATTCTCTCTCTTTCATCTCGTGTCTATGAAAACATTTTAATGAAAAAATGTATACCATGTGACAATGGAACCAATCCCCACATGGATTATTCAATACCAAACCTCTTTGTTATATGGTCAATGTAGGTACCTAGACATAGTCCAAAAAGACTCTTGGATCAATATAAAACATGATCTTGATCACTAGAATGTGGGATTATTCACCCCATTCCTTCATAGAGAAGCAAATTCTTTATCATTCCTTAACCACTTGTAAAGTTGGTATATCATTTCCAATTAGTAATATTTCATCAATATATACTAATATGTAAATAACCATACTCCCAATAAACTTCTTTTAAATACATGCCTCACATTAATTTTTAATGAAACTAAATTCTTGTATGGCTTCATCAAATCAATTGTTCCATGATCTAGGTGGTTGGTTTAATATATAGAATTATATCAATAACTTTAATACCTTTTTGGAATTGGTTGGGGTGAAAACCCATTTTTGTTGTGTCATGTACACATCCTCTTGATGGTTCCCCTTAAGGAAAGTAGTTTTGGCATCCATTTTCCAAATCTCATAGTCATGGTAAGATGCTATTATAATAAAAATTATGATGGATTAAAATATATAAACTAGAGAAAAGGTTTTATCAAAGTCAACGAATTTAAACTTTATGAAAAATCTATCCCCTATTCATTCTTTATAGGTATTTACTTTACCTTCTATGAATATATTTCTCTTAAATACCCATTTACACCCATGAAGTTTTACATCAACTCTAGGATTGATCTGACCCCAAACATATTTTTGATACATTGATTTCATCTCATAATTCATGGATTATTTCCATTTCATAGCTTATGAGATCTATACTAACTCTTTTTATGAGAATGTTTAATTATGTCACACTAATTATCATTAACCATCATAGGTGACTAGAAAACCAAATCTCTATGGTTCTCTTACCTCTCTAGAATGCTTATATAGTACTTGTGTTTTAGGAACAAGTTCTTATATGGGGACTTATGGAATTTGTTCTTATACCAACTCTTGTATATCATTATCATCAACTTAATCAAAGTCAATATTTCTCCCACTATCCTCTGTGAGGACTTTCTCCCTCTCAAAAATGATAACCTACCTTTTAAAAATAACTTTCTTTTCAGAAGGGTTTTATAGATATCATCCCTCTGTTTTCTTGGGATACCCTATAAAGATACCCTCTATGCATTGGGGTGACAGTTTAGTGTTTGATATATTCTTAACAAATGAATCAAAGCCCCATGAATGAACATATGACAAAAGAGGTTTCTTTCCACTCTATTACTCAAAGGGAATACTATTTTTCACTTAATTTGGTACACAATTTTGTATGTATGGTGATGTATGTAACTCATATCACTAAAATGATAAAGGAAGTATTTATTGACTCATCATCAACCTTAATATTTAAAAAATTTATAGTTCATCCTTTTACTAACACTATTCTACTATGGTGTAAAAAGTGGACTGAGATGAGTAAAAATACTATTCTCTGATAGAATGTTAATAAAGTCTTGGATAAGATATTAACAACCTCAATCTGATCAAAGATTATTTATATTCTTACCAAGATTATTCTCAACATAATTATTGAAATATTTTTTCTCCTCAAAGTATTCAAACTTATTACTGCTTAAGTAGATATAACCATACTTGATAAACTCAGTAATAAAATTAATAAAGTATGAGAATCTACCTAAAAAATTTACTTTAAAAGGTCCTTATACATCGATGTGTACTGAATCTAGAATTTTTTCCCCTTTCACCTTGAACACCAAATATTTTTTTGGTCAAATTACCCTGTAAATAAGTGTGACATATTTCCAGAGACTTAAGCTCAAAATATTCTAAGTGACCATCTTGATAAAGATTTGTTAAATGATTTTCATTTATATAAACAAGATAGTGATTCCATAACTAGTGTTATATGAGTCACACATATTTATTTTATTATCAATATACAATATTTAGATTTCATAATTTAATACATAAATACTATTATTCAATTGTTTTATACCATAACATATGATATCTTTATAAAAGTAGAAACCTTTATTCCCAAAGCTAAAAAATATCCATCCATGTTTAAAAAATAAATGAAAATAATGTTTTTGGTAATGAGGGAACATAATAAAAATTATTCAAAACAAAAATTAATCTTGTAAAAAATGTGATTTGGCAGTTTCCAATGGATAAAGCATCCATCCTCACTCCAATGGAAACTAGTTGATCCAAATAATCTCTAGTAATCTTCTAAAATGTACTTGGTTCTTCTATTTGGATAAAAATTTGGGCACCATAGGTAGTATATAATACACAACTTATAGATATAAAAAGACAACACTCAACAATGAACCCACCTTAAACTCCCCCTTTCTATTTGAGATCAGAAAAATTTCTATTCCAATAGCCTTTCTTACCATATGAAAAACATACTACATCAGGTTCCTTTTCTTTCCATTGGATATTTTTTTCTTGGAAGGATGGTGCTCTAGATATATAGAAAAATAATGATTATTTTACCCATTTACATTATTCTTCCCCTTCTAATTCACTATAAGGATAGTGGGTTTGTCACCCCCATATATTTATCAACTTATAGAATAATTTTAATAGGTTATGAATGTGTCTTTTCAATATTGTTCATATTATAATTCATAATAAAACTAGAGAAGTTTTTTGGTAGTGAGTAAAGAATGAGACCCGTGCATAGATCATTTGGTATCTTAAAACCCAAGATTTCTAGGTTCTCAATATATTCAATCATCTTGGAAACATGTTCCATATTTCTCATTAGTTCTCAATTATTTCACGTGAACAATGCATTACTGATCTCATATCTCTCTGATCTCTCCTGCTCTTGATAAAGATATTTAAGGTGAGAAACAATTTATATTTATCTACATCATCATATTGATTTATTAGATTATTGTAAATTCAGGATAACATGAAAAATTGGACATATATTATTTCATCAATATGTTTTAAATTAATAGATACTTCTTTATCATCAACCTCTTTGGAAATAAACTCATGAAGAGGGGTTTCTAGCATGTATGATTTCTGTTCTTGGAATAGTATAATACGCAATTGCCCATAACATTATTGGAAATTCATTCTAGTGAGAAGGTTTTCCATATCTATTATGGATCACAACGATATTAATGAATTCATTTGATATTCCATTTTCTACAAATTAATAGAATATTAATAGTTCCCATTTGGATTTCAAAACTGATTAATAAATTTAAAATTAAATTATTATTAATCTCCAAATATTTTTGAAAACCTAATATACCTCACCATAAATATCAGAATATCATATTGATTAGATATTATAGTGGAAATGATCCATATTCCCCATCTCATAACCCATACTTGGACCTAACAATCTATTTGAAGGGTTTTAGTTATGAGTAAATTACCAACTACATTAAATCAAAGTTCCTTGATTCATTGAGTTGAATCCCCAATATATATATATATATATACTTTTTTAAATATTTCATTAACACATGACACTCAGTTACACCATGTCCTACATGGGAAGTATACCCTTAATGTAAACCAAGCTAATTCAACCCAAAACTTCTAGATAATATTTCCATGATATTTTAAAGAAACCTAACTTGGGTTGGTTAAGAACATTGAACTTTGAGGTCATTAGTAATTTAAGTACTGGAAGGCTATACCGAATTAATATTTTTATGAGGTATTTTTATCCTTATGTCTAAATCCAATTTTTATTCCACATTCCCTGTTAATATTTAGTAGATTTTACATAATTGAATTACCATGTAAGATTAGATATTAATGTATAAACCAATAATATTTTATTCAAAATTGAATGTTTTTAATTCATTTATTATGTTATCACATAAAATTCATAACAAAAATAATTAACATTGTAAATAACAAAAATAAAATATAAATGGAATTATCTTGATATTATCTTGTCTCTAGTTTATCTAGTGGATGATAAACTAACTCTCAAGCCTAGGGGAAATCACTTTGAACCATAACTTGGTTCATGTTTTAGTATTCCAAATTGGCTCCTCTGTATCACCGTGATTGGTTTATCCTTGGATCCTTGACTCATAACACCCCCTCACGCATAGGATCTATATCCTTACATAAGATTTTAATTCATTCACAGGTGAGGGGATCCAATGAATTGGATAAATGGGGGTTATATAAAAGAAACTATGGGCATACAAGACCTTATATAATATAGTGAAGGGGGTTAATTGTAGGCCATCAATTTTAATTTAATAACAATAAATTTTAATGGAACCAATCAATTACAAATGGATGGTCTAATCTCATGATCATCCACACATTCAACAATAATCACAAATTTGGAATATTGTTATCAATTACTTAAATTCATTATTTAATTAAGACAATGATCCAAGAATTAATCCAATGAATCCAATTTATATTAATTCCATCCAAGAATCCTTAAACCACTGTCATATCTAATTTTAAACAAAATTAATATCATTTATAATTAATATATTACACAAGTTCACTTGGTGGAAACTTCATGTGCTTATCCAAAATTTTAAAACGAAATAAATTTTATATATAATTATCAATCATATGAAATGGTGTTTACTATTTAAAATTAATGACACATGGAACACATGTGAATAATTTCGATTATATATTTCATTTTTATCCATGAAAAACTTGGCACTCTGTCTTTAGCAGACTGCACAACAAGTAATATTGTATATGACATGTACTATGTTATTCCCACGTCCACAACATATTCCTTAGGTTTGGCCATGTTTTCTACCACATATGTGTTTTAGTTACATGTTATGTAGACCAAATTAAAATTTATGAAACCTCATTATATCACAACATGTATGTACCCATATTATGTTTCTGATACATGACATTCTGGGACACCCCCTGTTATTTTCCATGAGAAAAAATGGACTATATGTCATGTGATGTAGTTACAAAACATTTAGTTCTTTAATCCATGTACCAATATATTCAAACCCACATGCCAGTCCAATTTTTCTGGACCTTAGATCCAATTTCATCAAATTTATATGGATTTATCATGGGATTCAGATGTGAAATCAAAAATTACACGATGTTTATATAGGATTCACACACATTGCACTCTGGTTTTTTTCTAGGAAGATCCTTTGAAACCTCTAAATGTAATTCTTATAATGCTTGTTTTTTAAACCCTAATTTATTTTTGGTTATGTTATCAATAAAAAATAAAGGAAGAAATAATGATTTTTAGATATTAAAATAATTCGATATATGTAAAATAAAATGAAAAAAACAACCATTAAATGAATAACAAAAAAATATAAATTAATCCTATGACCACTATAATGCCACTTGATGGTTCTCAACACAGTCGAAGAATCCTTTGATGGTGTGTAAATTTCATATTTTAGTTTTAATTTACATTTAATAGTTTCCACACAAGATCAAAAAGACATAAAGAATCAAATCCATAGATTACTTGACTAAATTAAAACATTATATCCCGAAGAGGATGATCTTCTTGTGTTTTATAATTAATTTATGACCATTTGTAGAATTTTCTCAACTTTTAATTCTATATTAAATGATGATATGGTTAACTTGATCTCATTGTAACATTTTTTCATTATAGGATCCATGAGTAAAATCCCTCTAGCGGCGATTCACACATGTACCAAAATCTTGGAACATCATTGTAGAATTGTTAGGTGCTAGAATAGTTGATCCTAATTGCTCGTGTTATTCATGATTGATCACCAAAATATTCTTATCAAAGAAGGAAGAACTCTTGATGCTATCTCAAAGGCTTGAGATAGGAGGAATAGAGATCTCATTCTAGATCTCTAGATCTCAATATCTCTCTCTATCAGTTTTTCATAACAAAAAACCGTGTTTCGGAATGTGATATAATTAGATATTTATTATGGAAGGTTTAGGGTTGGAAAATCACACACAATCCCCATTACTTATTTAATATTATTTTTTGAACTCATATCCATTAATAATAATAATAATATTACCAATCTCTTGACATGTGCAATGCATTAAGAATATAGATAAGTATCATTTACACCATTTATAATCTTACAATTAAGCTATGTCTTAATTACCTCATCAAAATTTACCAATACTCAAATAATGCCTATTTTAAAATAAAAATGTCACTGCATTATTATATGAAAAATATAATAAATACTATATTCTAAAAACATGAAAATAATTACTATTTTTTAAATTACTTATTTTTTTCAAATAACATATGATTAAATTATGAAGACTAACGAAACCAAAATAAATATCATTTATTTAACTTATTAAATTCATTACTTGAATTTAAATGATATTGAAGATGAATTAAGTTTGTGAAACTCTACGACTCTTTCTCATGGGCATTAAAAATAATCGAGTAAAGTCTAAGGTTATAAACTAGAAACATTCCAATGCTCCCATAGAGAAAGAATTTAATGTTGCAAAGAAATAAAAAAATATATTAATGCTTACCATGTAATATAATCCCTTTATCATGATATCTCAAATCAAGAAGTTTTCATTCTGGTGCCTCCACCTTTATGATCGATGTATATTTCTTGGACTTTCTAGAAATGAACATTCCCATTGAACACCATGGACATGGATTTATGTAGGTATTTTTTCTCATAAAAGGGCCTAAGATATAAAATTATATCAAGAGAAATAATGGATAAATACCAACTCTTATAATCCATTAATGAAATATCACTCAAGATGCACCTAATGTATTCTACCTCACCACGAGCATTTTTTATCACTGCTTTTGTTAATAAATCAAGGTGAAAAATTCAATATATCCATTAATTATAATCTTAAAGTGTAAGGATCAATACACACATCCTCATATAGGAACATCCAATAAAATATGGAAATGGGGATTTCCTATTTATGGATATGTTCCCATAACCTCATATATTAGAGATTATAATAGGAAATCATCATTAGAGTGTGTCTCAATGTCTTATTATCCACCTACCACTGATAGCATGTATCATCTTTGTCCTATAAGACAATATCATCTTTCCATATAAAAAGGTTCACGAATAATATCATGGAACCTCTAGATTCTCATCATAGTAGGGAACTGCTATGATCATATAACATGACATATATTCTTTAGACCTTATCACATAAAAATGTCATGAAAGGGAATAATAATAATTTGATGGGAAAATTTCATTTATAATGGAAACATAAAATCAAGTACCAAATAATTTAGTTCTAGGGCACCAACTCAAATAACAAATAATCCTTATAAATTAGAAATAATAACACACAATCATTATATTATTATATTTATATATCTAGATACTCTATTTTAATAAATATGTTGTTATCCTCCAGTCATTTTATATCATCATAAACTGATAAAGAAAACATTAACTTGATAGCCTGAGGATGAAAACAAAGTAGATATAGAGTTTGGGGAAGATAATTATTATAAGATATTACTCCATTTACCCCAACTCAACTATACTATCTTAACAACAATAATCACACCACCCACCCTTCCTTCACTAACCATGGATTATGTTTCCTCTTCCCCTCAAAACCCACTGCTCACTGCTAAGATTTTCTTGTTACAGGTGCCCCTCACTAGCCACATAATCAATGCACTTGATCTTGAAATGATTATCACTCATCACCACACCTACCTCTCCATCTCCATATTCCTCATAAACCTCCCCAAATATTCCATTACCATAGTAAAAGTCAACACTATATCCTCTTCCTCCCTCTCCCAATGATACATCTGCTGGATCCACTTTACCCCTCCCCCATCCACCATAAGGGTGCATATGCCACCAAAACATAATGATAAAATATTTAATAAATGATTAAAAATAAAGATCTATTATGAAATACCCTTCAGAAAGTAATTATAGGTCAGTATCATATTTTCGATTGATTATGGATTGCTCTGTTATTTGAATTCAACCCTCTTGTTTTCTACACCGAGAATGGATCATATAATCATAGAGTGGAATAATTGATGAAACAATTTTTTAAGTTAATTGATATATTTTTATCACAATATTATATGAATTTATTTTAAATAAAGGGGTGATAGAGATAAATGGAATAGAACATATTGTACTACATTTTCTTGATGACTATTGACAAAAAATCCAAAGGGGGAGATTGTTAAAGTCACTTGGTGCTGAGTTGTATATATTTTCAATAAGAATGATGTAAATATGTGTTAATAAGATATGTTTGAAAGGATTTTGGTGTACCCAAAAATGTTTATAAGTAAAAAACTATATACTCATGCCAAGTTATCTACAAGAACCGAGTTGAGTAGATTGGATAACACCTTTTAACCAAGAGTTATAATTCCTCTTATGTTCGATCCATGGTAACAGTGTCTATCAATAAGGGTAATTTTGAAAATGAGTTAATGTAATTAGATATTGTAATGGAGATTAATTAACATATATAAAATGGATTGAGAAACATTATACATTTCATGAATACTTCCATTTTGTTAGAGATTAGAAAATTTAAAAAGATTTTGTGTGTGTGAGGATGTATAGTTCAGTAGACTATTGGGATTACAAGATATAATTTATGTTTTCAATAAGTTTATAAAGATAGATTTGATGTTTTATCCTAAATATTATCATATAGTGAGTAATGATTTTAAGTGATTAAGATACTTGGATATTATTTTAAGGAAGAGCTAAAGTTGTTTTGAGGTAGAGGAATGAAATTAAAATACTCTATGTGGTGTTTATGTAACTGAGATTTGGGATACATATGATTTAGATAAAGAATTTTGAAAGATATCCATACGAAATTTGGAATGATTGGATGTGGATCATGATTCCATGAGAAGGATTGAAGAATTTTTTATTTGAGTTGAGGAATGTAGATATGTTTTATGTAAATTATGGAGTTACATATTACAAAAAATTTAATAATGAACTCCATACATAAGAGTTACTCCAAAATGTTAAAGGATACATAAGTTTATTTATATGTTGTAGATTTTTAGAAAAATTACAAAGGAATTAATATGTAAGGTCTATCCAATTCATATTTCAGGGTTCTCTAATGATTTTTTAAAGGTTGATACATAATGGTACTTATAAGGCATGTTGAGAATTTTAAAACGTATGGTGTTACCCTGTGGTATGTTAAAGTCAAAATCCAATATATAAGAGTTTATATATCATACATAAGGGATGATTTAATTTTATAGTTGAGAGTTTCACAAATTTCCGAGTCACTATATGATATTTATGGTTACTTGAGACAAAATTAAGGGTTGATTTGGTTGAGAATTTAGAAAATAATTGAGTTTTACTAAAATACATAAGGTCCCATTTGAGGAAAACAAAGGAGTTTCTTAGAGTATACCTAAGAGTCATCTTATGATATATAATAGTCCTACCAAGTTACAAGTTTAGAATTTAGAAAAGGGTGATATATAAGATTCACTAGAGTGATTTGTAAGAGTTAAATGGATTTTAAGGTATTTATATAGGAGTTGTTCTTAATGAAAATATGGAGTTTTAGGAGTTTAATTTTCATAAGGATAATTTTTAAGAAGAAATAATTTTGATGATGCTATGTTGATATTAATGTTTGAACATTTTGGTGCTTTGAATAAGCATGATTTTATATGAGAATAATATAGATAATAATTATGAAAGAAGGCTATGTCATGATGGGGGTTTTCATACTTCAAGGGTTTCTAAAGATTCTCATGCAGACATACAGGAGTGAGAAGGTGGATTCTATAAATGTAAGAAGGTGATGAAACACAGAGATTTGGGGACAATATTTTGATGACATATGTGTGATTTACTTGGGATGAATACTATATATCCTCCATTTAAAAAAAATAAAACATGTTTTATCAGCTTTAAAAAAGTGATGTGGTTGGAAGAACCTTTAAAATATGATCTCTTTTATCAGTTCTAGAAAAAGAATTAATAAAGGAACATTTTATGGGTGCTAAAAAAAGAATTGATAAAGGGGGATTTATGAATGGTTTTTAGTTCTAATAAAGGTTTCCTTTATTAGTGCCTTTTTATTAGTGTTTTTATTGCGAACAAACACTCCCATTATTATCACTAAAAAATGCTGATAAAAGTAGGGTTTATTAGTGATAATAGTTTTTTTAGCACTCAACACCCAATTTAGCACCTTTATAAGTGTTCTCCATCACTCCTTTATCAGCACTTCCTCTCCCTCAAATGCCTTTATGAATGATCATATTCACCCATTTTCAAAACTCCCCCGCCATTCTGTCACCCCACCCATGAAATTAATAATTCTCGCCAACCCTACCACCTACACATGCTTGAATTGATTTGAACCTGATACCTCCACCTACACGCCCTTGTTCCATTACCACTGATCCATATATTTTGTTCCATATTATATGATATATCTATTTATTTATATATATTTAGATACAAATATTTTTTATCCGTATATTTAATCATATATTTATATATAATTATTTTGAATACATTTATAAAATATGTTTGTTCATTTTTGTATTTATATTGATATATATATTCATGTGTGTCTATATATATATAAATATAAATTTTTATATTTATTTACATATATTATATGTTAATATTTATTTTCATGTATTATGATATATACAAGAATATATATCTTTTTGTCAATAAACATATATTTTTATAGTTATATACATATTCATATAATTTTATATCATAATTAAAATTGACAATTTTTTAATATAAATAAATTGAAAAAATAATTTTTTATTTGAAATAGTGTTTATATATTTAAGAATACATTTTATATTTAAATATATATATAAATATTTATTTATAAAATTTATTTTTTATATGTATATATATAAAAATAAGAATATATTTATTTATAAATAACTCTACAATATGAAAATATTAATATTTCAACACAATAATTTCTATATGAGTGTAATAAGTTTGAAAAAAATTAGTCTTTACTAAAAAAGGAAAGAATAATCTCTTAAATGAAATAAAAAACCCATCAAATCTTAAAAAATTAGGGTATCCCAACTAAAAAAGTCACTTTTAGATGTTTTACTAATATTTTTTACCTAAAATAAACAATGAACATAATCCCTTGATCAATAGCTCATGGATATTTCTGTAATATTTGATTTGAAATGTGATATGGCCCAAATGGACACCTAAATCAAGATATATGACCGTTTGAAGTTAAAATCCCATCTTCAAATTTTCTTAATTTTTTTATTAATTTTTTTAATTTTTCCTATAACCAAAATCTTATTAAATGTCTATTATTCAATACTAACTAGAAAATTATTAATTATTAATAATTTTTTATTATTTTTCAATAATTTTCCTTAAATATATTATATGTTAATTGTAAATACATATTTAGTATATATAAATCATATTTATAAAAATATAATATATATATATATATCAATATCAATACATTTATATATTAAAATATGATTTTTAATTATATATATATATATATATATCAAAGGTCCCATTTTATCAGTTCTAAGAAAAATTGTTGATAAATGGGTACTTTTATAATCAATTTTTTGATGATGATATAATAAACCTTTATCCGGAGTTATAAAAGATATTTTTTGGTCGATCTGGATTCTATTTCCTCCTCCCCTCAAAACCCACAGCCCTCCGCTGAGCTCATCTTTGTACGAGTTCCACACAATAGAATCATCATCTCTATACTTGAGCAGGCCAATATTACCATCTATCTCTATCCCCACCTCTCTATAAACATATAACTCCTCAACCTCCCTAAAGACCCCATCACCGCCGCACATGCCAAACTTCATCTCCCCATCCACATCCCTTTCCCAATGCTAAATCCACATCATCCTCCCCGTTCACCCAAGGGTGTAGACACCAATATAATATCCTACTTCATTGATTTTTTCTGAGAGTTACATTAATTGAAAAATAAGTGTATCTGGGATGGATTCACTGATATAGTTTGCTAGTTAGTATCCCCAAGCATTCCTCATCTCACCAGCTTCAATGTGGGAATGTTCACCATATCTGTGGTAGACCTAGCCAAGGAATTTGGAACCCATCCTATGTGTTTTAAACCTCCGACAATTCCATACCTGGTCTTGTCTTGCACTTGAAATCCCTCTAGGGTTAGAGAAACTAGGCCCTAGTTGAATTTTTTCAGCCTGACACGGAGATGTTTTTTATAGAGAAGAAAGGGAATAGTGTAGCTTTCTAGGATAGAAGTTGGAAACTTGAATAATAAATAAAGCACGGGGGATGTTGGTGACATGTGGAAATGAATTTAAGTTTAGTGATTATACATGTACTCATCAGAATAGTTCCTTATATAATTATAGATGTAAATTTAAGTGTATAGGTGTTGGGAATTTAAAAAAAATGTATTCATAGTGTAGGCATACAAGTGTATATGATTTCAAACAATGTATAGGTATTATAAGAATATAGAATGAAATTAATGAAATTTTTTAATCTATAACATACATGGGAGGAATATTTAATTACATATTGAATGTACGCACATGGTAATTTCATATAGTATATATTGTATGCATATTGTTGAAAATGTGGTAATTTCTGGTCCATTCATTATAAATGTTTTTGGAGTTCTTTCTAGAAAAGTGAAAAATAATGTTGAAGTAATATCTATAATTATCTATTTTATTATTTATCTCAATCACAACAACATATAAATGATTATTCCCTGCTAGAAATATCCTTCATTAGTGTTTAAAAAGAATTAATTTTTTAAGTGCCTTTAAAATACTATGGAATTTATCAGTGCTAAAAATAGAATTGAAAAAATTCCCCTTAATTAGTGATAAAAAAGAACTAATCAGGGTGTCCTTTATCAATACTAGCTTAGTGGTGATAAATTGAGTATTTATTAGCGTTATTCCAAGAACTGATAAAAGTTAGGCTGTAGAAATATGCTTCTAAAATAACTTCTCATTACAAAAAATAAGCTATTAAAATTCAATTAAATTTACATCATAAATTCAATAAAAATTTAATATATTACAAAAAATTAATATATAGGATTATATAATTTCATTGGCACATACAATTTCCATAGAAAACAACAAATTTGAAAACATTAGTGCTTTTTTATCTTTGGACCCTGACCCCCTCTCAAAAGAGCCTGATCATGCTATCATTTGATAAAAAAACCACCCCAACCTGAGTAAAAGAGTGAAAATATAAAAAAAACTAGTTTTTATGTTATCAATACTATAAATAATAAAATTATATATAAATATGAAAATATGTAACAATAAAATGTCATTTTTATACAGAAAACATGAACATCAAGTCATACCAACCACAATATGTGTTAGATTAATGTGTAGTTAATTTCTGCATTTTATAAATGATTTAAGGATCATTTTCTTAAATTGTCTATAAAATATGAGTGCATTTTCTTAGATTTAAGTATGTGATGTATGTTTTGAACTAAATTAGGAATTTTAAACTTAAAACCCACACTTCGTGTCATTCTGGGAACTAATTATTTCATAATAATGTGTGTTTAATTCCTACATGTCACAAATTATTTATGGATTATTTTACTAATGTTTCAAGACAACCTGAGTTCATTTTCTCAGTATTAAGTATATGACATTTTTTGTACAAAAATTGTAATTTTAAATAAAAAACACAATTTGAGCCATACTGATCAAACCACATGTTAGATTGACATGCATTTGATTCTTACTTGTGAAAAATGACTTAAGGAATGTTTACCTAATGTATCAAGATAATAAAAGTGTTTTTGGTAGGTTTTTAATGATTAACTAGAGTTTTCAACTAAAATATCATTTTTAAATTGAAAGCATGCACTTTGAGTCTTATCAGTCACACCTTATGTCAAATTAATGTAAAGAATATTCTTACATGTTACAAATAACTTATATATTATTTTTCTAAATTATCTAGAAAATTCACGCATGATTATTTTATTTTAAGTGGGTGACACAAGCTTTAAATAAAATGTAAATTTTAATCATAAAACATACATTTCAAGTCATTCAAGCCACAAAATGTATCAGATTGAGGTCTGTTTGGTTCCATCATGTCAAAAATGAATTATAGATCATTATCATAAAATATCAAAACAATATAAATGAGTTTGATCTATTTTTAATTTTCCACACATTTTTTGATCTAAAATGAAAATTTTAAATAAAAAACTATCAGTTTGAGTCATACCATTCACACCTTGTGTCAAATTAATATGCAGTTGATTCCTACACATCAAAAATGAAATAAGGATTATTTTAATAAAAAATTAATAATATTTGATTTTGTTTTCTAGGTCATCAGTGAGTGAATTAATTTTTTAACTAAAATGTCATTTATATATTGAAAACATGTACTTCATTTATACCAACCGCATCATGTGTTGGATTGGAATGTCTCTAATTCCTACACATCAAAAATGAATTATGGATTGTTTTCATAATGTATCAATATAATCCAAGAAAAATTTCTTTGTTTTCAGTGAGTGGCACACATTTTTAACATAAATATCTATTTTATATTGAAAACAAACATTTTCAGTCATACCAGTCACACTGTGTATCAGATTGAGGTACGACTGATTCCTACACATGAAAAATGACTTATTGATCATTTTCATAAAGTATCAAAACAGTATGAATGTGTTTTCCTAATTTTGAGTTTGTCAAACATCTTTGTTTACTAAAAAATAATTTAAATTGGAAACACATACTTTCAGTCATACCGGTCACACTATCCATCATATTGACATTTAGTTGATTCTAACATATTAAAAATGACGTAAGGATCATTTTCCTAAAGTATCAAGAAAATTAATGAATATTTTCTTGGTTTTTAGTGAGTGACACATATTTTTAACTAAAATGTAATTTTTAAACCGAAAAAACACATTTTGAGTTATACCGGTCACACCATGTATCAGATTGACATGTGACTGATTTTTTCACATAAAAAATAACATATATATCATTTAAATAAAGTATAAAATTAATATGAATGTGTTTTCTTAGTTTTTATTTCTCCAAGAATAATTTTAACTAAGATTTCATTTTTAAACTAAGAACACACATTTTGAGTCATACCAGTTAAACCATGTATAAGACTGTCTTTATTTTAATTATGACATGTTAAAAATGACTTATGGATATTTATCATAATTTATCAAAACAATATGAGTTATTTTCCACAATTTTGATCATTACATGCATATTTTGATCTAGAATGTTAACATTATATTAAAACACACACTTTGAGTCATACCGGTCACACTATATATCATATTAACATGAATTTGATTCCTACATGTCAAAAATTAATGAAGGATAATTATACTAAATATTAAGAAAATTAATTTTTTTATTGATTTCTAGTGGTTAAAAAAAATTTAACAAAAATTTCATTTTTAAATTGAAAACATGTACTTTGAGTCATACTAAACATATCCTATATTAGATTAACTTGGGAATAATTCTTACATGAAAAAAGTACTTATTTATAATTATTTTAAGTAATAAATAAAATCTTAGTGTGTTTTATTTATTTTTAATGAGTGACCCCAATTTTACTAAAATGTAAATTTAAAATTGAAACCACACTTTTTGAATAATATCGGTTACAACAGGTATCAGATTGAGGTCTGGATAATTCCTATACCAAAAAGATTACATATATATAATTTTAATAAAATATAAAAATAGTCTGAATATGTTTTCTAATTTTTCAGTATTCCATGATTATTTTTAAATAAAATGTCATTTTAAACTAGAAACATGCACATTGACTCATACCGATCCCACTATGTCATGGATTGATGAAAAATTTATTCCTATATGTGAAAAAATGTCCTAATGATCATTTTACAAAAGCATTAAGACAATTCAAGAACATTTTATTTCCTTTAAGCGAGCAAGACATGTTTTTAACTAAAATGCCATTTTTATATTCAAAACACACATTTTTAGTCACATTGGTCACATTGTGAATCAAATTAATCTGTATTTAATTACTATATGTCATAAATGACTCATGAATCATTTATATAAATTGTCAAAACAATATGAACACATTTTATCAATTTTGAAAATTTCATGTGTCTTTTTAAAAAAAATGTCATTTCTAAACTGAAAGAAACAATTTCAAGTCTCACCAAGTACACTATATATCTGATTGATGTGAGGCTGATTCTTACACTTCAAAAAATGACATATAGATCACTTTAATAAATTATAAAAATTATCAGAATGCATTTTCTCTATTTTGATTATGTCTTGTGTCTTTTGAAATCAAATGTTAATATTAGATAAAAACACACTTTTCATCATACTGGTCACACTATGGGTAAAATTATAATTTGGTTTATTTAAAAAAAACCAAAAAATATTATGGACATTTTCCTAAAATATCAATGGACATTTTCCTAAAATATCAAGAAAATTCACATGTCTTTGCTAGTTTTTCAATGAGTGACAAATATCATTAATTAAAATGTCATTTTTAAATTGAAAACAAGAACTATGGGTCATATCAGTCACATCACGATCTAAATTGATCTTCAAATGATTCCTAGACCACATAAATGACTTATAGATCACTTTCCTAAAGTTTTAATAAAATTTAGATAATTTTTCTGGGTTTTTAGTGAGTGACACACATTTTTATCATAAATGCCCATTTTAAACTGATAAAATGCACTTTGATTAATTTTTAAACTAAAAACACATATTAATAAACATAAAAAGATCAGATAAATATTATATATATATATTAGTATAATAAATAGTACCTGAGTTTATCATGATGTCTGTATACATTTTGACACCATGTATTCAACCCATTCATTTCAAAGAAAAAATATTTCTTCTTTTGAATATAAGGACCATCGACAGTTCTGGTAGTATGGAAAAAATATAAATAAAAAAGTGTTAATAACTTTTTAAAATTAAATTATTTTTACCATCATAAATACCTCTTTAGGTATACTATTTTTTTTATGAAATTGGATATTTTCATATGTTTTCAAATGTAATAACTATAATCTATTTCATATGTTTGTTTCTAACAATGAAAAAACATTAAGATAAATAATTAAATTTTTTCATATATATTTTTCAAGTGAAGTATTATTATATATACCCGAATACTTCTCTATTTATAGAAGTTGATATTCTTCTTTTTCTCATTGATTGAATTCATTCCATGGTTTTGATGATATTTAATCACTGGCCTATAAGAATCTACTTCCATTAAAACATAATATAAAATGTATAAATTGAGGTTTATTTGTAAAATATTACATGTAGTTTATTATAAATTGATAAATTTCATCATGTGTTTCCTATTTGTGGTGTATCCATGTATCGAATACAAAAACAATCTTTGGAGTATCCAAAATTGAATGCAATGATTAACCAATGCTACCTAGAAAACCCAAAGTAATGAGTAAGGAAAGGAATGAAAATATATTTTATATGATTAAATTGTATATTTTTACCCCTATATCATGGGTATTAAGACTAGTCTATTATCTGTAAGTGTTTTTACAAACATTTTATCTAGTTTTAGACTATTAATGAATATTACTTTTATTCAAATGAGATGTTTTTATATATATGTGATGTGAGGACTAATGAGTCTAAATTTTTGTTTACATAGGTTTCAATTAAAATAGTATTTATGTATACACATGTAAAAATTATAAATAGTATTTAACTAAAATTGACATAGAATATCAGTTGTTAGTCAGAAAAATCATGGAAGCACACCTCATGTATACATTTAAAACTGATATACCTAACCATATATGATTGAGGATTTCATATACATTATCAAAAAAAATAAATTATATAATGGACTCTCATTAAAATTTGTTCTTAAAATTAAATTATGGTTATATCACTATCTTTGAATGTTGTATCTTCAGGAAATTAAAATATTAGTAAATGTGAAAGTTGAACTGGTGGAGAAAAGTTACTTTTTAAGGTCTTTTAATGGCTGTTTAATCCTTTATATTATTTTATTCTACCTTCCATTTCCCCCCTTCCTTTATCCATCTACAATAACATTCATAGATTCAAGCATTTCCATTAAATTTTTAATGGTTTTTAAAAAAAACTAAATTTCAAAGGAATACATCCATATCAAAATTTATATTTACAATATCAAATGGTCATTCTATGAAAGTTTCAATAAACAGTTTTACTATGTGAACATCCATACCATGATAGGGAATAGGTTGTTTGGTTATTATCTTATGAGCTACATGAATTCCCACTCTTATATAAAGTTTTTAATATTTTTGTGTGTGTTGAACATATCTTTCGATACCATGCACTTTACTCCTTGAGACACAGTTTTGGGTGGGTGGTGATAGACATAAATCATAATCATTTTCATCCTATATAATATTAGTAAAAGACTGTTATCAATGTCTACATGATTAAAAATTCAAAAAAATTATAAAATTGATTACCTATGGTAAGAAAAACATTTGAGGGTATTGACTTTACTCAATGTTGGGGGGTGGGATCTACATGTAGTGGTTATTGTTATGTGGTTTTTTCTTATGATTTATTCCCATAATATGCTCTAACAACTCATAATAAGAATTAATTTTCATTTCTAGAGAATAAATTCATTTCTTAATGTCATCAATTTTCTTATCTTTAACCCCATGTGATTTTTTTTCTCAAAATATGATTGGTGTGGCACTCTAAAACCCACACCTTTGATGCGACTATAATATTCTCACCACTTAAAGGCCACTAAATGTAGTCATTTATTGGGTAGAATTGATGATGATTCATGTTCTGAAACTAGATAAAAAATATAGTAAAATAAGATATCATTTTTATGTAATACTAATTTAATTAATATTTGTTTTTATTATGTCATACTTACACATTATCCCCATACTTTTCTATGTTTTCATATATTTTTATTTCATATTTATTTACACAAACCTCATTCCATTACTCATGATGTGGGATGAAATTAGATTCAGAATTTGATTCATCAATCTATATAATAAAGGAATGTAATTATGTTATTGTTTCATTCCACATAAAATTTTTACTAAAAATTTAAAATACATACCATTTTTTTCAAGTGAATCATACCCCATCCTTGATTTATGGTAGTGGTATATTTTTTTTACTGCATTATTCTTATTTTTATCACTCAGTTATATTTTCATAAATTAACGATTCTTAAACAAAGTGATTAATACACATATTTTCAAAAAATGTATTACAAAAAAAATATTCCTGAAAATATGTCCCCTCATGAAAACTAATACAAACATTCTACATTTTTATGTTTATCTTGTTTGAATATTTTTGTGATGTGTATATGTTTACATTACCTTCAGAATCTTTGAGAGGATTCTTTGTAATAATTATCTGAAATCCTCTATAAACCTTTCCTATGACCATTAAAAAAAATTAATTTGGAATTCAACTAGTTTAAATGAACTATTCATATAAATTAACTATTAAATGGATAATGAAGAGTAAATCAACATTTCATTGTTTTTTAGTAATATAATAAAATTTTATCATAATTTCACCCAAATATCTGCCCAAATTAGTGCCTTAACTATGTCAATAACATTATTCTAAATATATAAATCAAATGAATTGTTAATTTGTGTGGTGATTCCATTGTATCTAATGTAAATGAACTTCATGGGGCTATAAATATGGATTCTTGTGTTCCATCTAACTTTGAATTTGATGGCTCTACTTCTCACCTTAATAATTTTTGTTGATTCCATCATTCTATTTGAATCCTTTTTTGGGATATAGGTTATTCAAATTATACCATTTCCTCAGCCCATGGGGATTAGTATAATCAAAATGTGGTGAAACATGTTATTACTCTATACTTGGAGTATTATCTTATTGAGAAACTTTTTATTCATCTATATTGGGAGCATCATCATGTTGAGAAACTTGTTGTTCCCTAGGATTGGGATAACCAACTTGTGTATAAGAAATTATTTTCATAAGTGTTTGAAAATATAATTTAGATTATATAAATTAAGTAGTAAACTTATAATAATATGAGGTAAAAAAATGTATATTACAAAAAATAACACCTGATTATTGAACACACTTTTTTTATTTAAATTTTTAATGGATATGGCCCCTCTATTGAGTATCCAAATCCCCTCATTATAGTATCCTATAACATACAAAACCTCATCTATATTGGGAGCATTGTGAAATGATTATAATGTAGAAATGAAAGGGTGAACCTCAGTTGAATTTAAATATGACCCTTCAGTGGTTTTGGTTGATAATATAACAATTAACCACTTTCTAGTTGTAGGATATTGAACATAGAATATCTACACTTCCTGTGATTCCATTATGAACGGTTTGTATTTGTAAAATTCCTTACTAAAATCTAGTTTCATGAATCCCAATTCATCAATTTTAACTTCACTCTTGTTATCAAACCACTTGAATTGAAAAATAGATACTTTCATTGTTGTAGAATAAAAATCCCATATTACATAAATGATGCCAAAGTATGACATATTTGTGTGAATTAGATTTATATCCTTGGTACCAGATATGTGTATCTCTTCAACCATAAGTATAAATCCTATAATTTTCATGGTAATTCATTAATCCTGATATATTCAATGGAAATTATAACCATTAAATATATAACCAATATAACATAACACATGAAAACTTGGTACTCTATGTAGCCATCGAATTTATTCTGATTTTTTTGGATTTGTATTTGACTCTTTAAAAATATGGTCTTGAACCCATCTTATAAACATTCAATTATGTGTATTTCATATCAATATTGTATCCCTAGATGGAATAAAATGCCTAATATTTAATTTATGGGTTTGAACATATGGTGAAACCTATAAACTATTATGAAATACATAATCGTGATACTTACCCATTTTTTAATTGTAATTGAGGGAAAATCTATTCAAGAAATTATTTCAAAAAAAAGTCACCTTGTTTTATGAGATTTTGGTAACCAATGCTACCCACATCAGAAAGGTGTTCAATATATAACTCAATGGATTCCAAAAATATATATCGCTCTACAATACAAACTTTGGGTCTACTTTGATTTTTGGCATACCATTTCAAAATCTTCATATACCATTAAATGGGGTAAATCCATCTATAATGTACAAGAACACATAGATGGATGTCTATCATTAATTAAAACATAAAGTTAACTATCATATCAGAAAAATTATAGAGGGAATGAAATATCTAATTCAAAAATATGATAGTAATTTAATTTTCCATAGTTGGAAAAGTCACTAAGCCTATAAGTTTAAAACATATATCATTGAAAAATAAACATATCTTCGTTTATATATGAGAATCATTCTTAATAAAAACGAAACATAATGCTACGAGCACTATATCATTCATCAAAACATGTCAATTATGTGATTTCATTCCCTTTAACTTTTAATTTATTATTTAAATAATATTTTTGATATTTGATTAATACGCCTATAAAACCTTTACATCATTCATGAAGTTACAAAACTGATATATCACTTTCATAAAAATATTGTTTGTATCTTAAAGAGGAAAATTATGTCTTTCACCTTTTGCTGGAACCAAAAATTCCCATATAACCATTACAATTATGTCTAACCTAGTCTTAATTTCATCCTTCATTTTTCTAGGTAAATTTTGTAACATGCCAATGAAATAATCACATACATGTTTTATACATTCATTTTTCATCAAAATGTAAGATGTAAAAAAAATTAAAGAATGTTAATTCAAATAGAACCGATCCATTTTTCAAAGAAGTCTTCATATGGTTTTTAGAAGAAGGTTCACTAAAAGCAGTGTCTATATCTTTTAATTTTCTAAACTATTGATCACTTGTTAATGTATATAGTACTATTATTTCTTTATAATTCCCACTGAATGATGTATCCAAATATCAATATTTATCTTTTTGGGTTAGAAATTTTTGATGACCTAGAAACATAATATTTGTTGAATGTTTCAACACAATCAAGTGTGTACCATGTTCAAAAATGGGGAACCCTTAAAGTTAATTTAATGTTATATCTTGAAAAATCATACATAAGTAAGATATTCATTTGTCATCCCATAAAAAATATCAATAATTGTGAAATATTAATTTATGAAAGAATCATACAACATTACACCTAAATCCCACATTAATTTGAAATCTTTGATCACTAGAGACAAATAAACATCAATATAATTACCCATTTTTTTTAGTCCTAATGTAAGAGGAGAAAACCTAATTTATTTTCATATCAGATATAATCATGGGGTAAAGTTATAATTTACCAACATAACTAGTCATTTATTGGGAGTTCTTATTTGTAAACCAAAATGATTCAGTCCTTCTATAGATATCACAAGATGAAAGTTTCTCAACTCATTTATAAATTCAAGATACTCATAATCAATTTTCATCAACTGAGGAGAGTCTGCTGGGTGAAAAAGTTTCCTATCATGATTTATTGTATGTATATACCTCTTCAATTTCTTTACAGTCTCCTTGATTCCATATAGGAAACTAAACCTAGGAATGAATCGGAGGAACCATACAATTTTCTAATGAATTGATTCATCTTTCTTTTAATGAGACACACCAAAATTGGGAATTTTAATGTGATTCAAGTACCTTGTGAAACAGTATACATTCATTTGGGTATCCATGTATTCTTTGAAAGATCATACCCATTGAACATAGAATTTTTTTTGTGCCATATGTTTGTAAAGGAAGCTCATTATATTATGGTTTCATAGCATTCAAGAGATCAAGTAGTTTAGTAAAGAAGGTGTTACTCCATATGTTTCCAGATTTTACATTATATAGATTCATTATAGATAAAAATGTTGTATATTTAGTACAACCAACATACAATATAATTTTTACAACCCTTTAAATTTTTAACAATTTTGGAAATTCATGAAGTTCATCCTAAAATGTCATTGTAATTTCCCCCATTTGATCTTCTTTATAGTTCAAACCTCTAATCATATCCTCAAAATGGTATTAATAATTATTCACAATTATAATCATACGATATGATCAATAAATTGTTGTGTTATAACTACTAAAAAAATGATATATACCCATGATTCAAACCCATGGGTAACCGAGGCGTCGACATAAGCCCACAACGTATACCCACAATTTTTTTAAACAGTTGGCATAAATTTGTACACCATGTCATAAATTTTACAATGGTATACCGAGGCATTGACATAGGTCCATAGAGTATAACCATGGTTTTTCAAACAATGGTCATAGATTTGAACACCATTTCAAGACTTTTTTTCCACCGTGTAACTTACTTTTACCCATGGTTTTAAACTGTGGGCATAAATGTATTACAAATTAAAAGTGAAGGCACTGGGTATTGACCCTGCAACCCGAACTTCATTCACATACCACCTTACGGTCTAACCTGCCAATTTTTATTATATATATATACATAAATTTACATAAATATATTAATAATTGTCTTCCGTTTTAGAAAAAAACATTCTGTAGGAAGGGAACCCGCGACCTATTCTTCAAAAAGATGAAGCCTCACCACTCATCCTATGTAGGTTACACTATATTTGATATAAATTTTTATAATTATATCATTTTTAAATGTCTCATAAATATACAACCCATGGGATTTGATACTAGACTTTTTGTTCAAACTTCAAATTCATAACCAAACCAGCTAATGCAATTACATTTAAATATATCAATATTATCTATTATATATTAATATCTCTCCCAGTATTAGAAAAAAAAAGGTCGATGAGATTCGAAATAGAGGCCATTCATTAAATACCCAACAACAATGCACCAACAGACCTATGAGATTTATATGCTTTTAAATTTCTATCTACATAAATATATTAATCAAAACTGTGGGTATAAAATAAAAAACTGTTGATATAGGTTTTCCCACAAAATATTATTTTGTGTCCTCTGAAATTTTTTCCCGCCATAAGAGGAAAAAATATACCCACATTTTTGTAAAACCATGGGTATAGGTCTTCAAAAAAAATCCTATACCCACGGTTTTATCAAAACCATGGGTATATGGCTTGGAAAAAAACACATATACCCACATTTTTGACCAAAACTGTGGGTATAAGAATTTTTCCCCACGGTTTTCCAACACCATGGGAATTGGTCTTTAAAAAAATATTATACCCATGGTTTTTCCCAAAACCCTAGGTATAAGTGAACTATACCCACAGTTTTCTAAAACAATGGGTATAGGTTCCCATACTACCCATATATCCATGGTTCTAAAAAATCGTGGGTATACAGCTATTTTCTAGCAGTGTATCCAACTCACTTTATATATTTAGTTTTCACCCAATTTTAGTCGAAAATTTATATCATTGATATATTCCATTATAGAAAAAGTGTTCTTTCAACTCATATATAGTAATTTTTCTTGAATTAAAGAATAGTAAACACAAATAAAGGATTTGAGAAGGTTCATATGTATTATCTTCTGAAAACATGATAAACTATTTTACCCCATCCTTATAATTGTTTTCATATGATTGTAATCCATCAATTTTTCATTTTTATCCAACCTATTTGATTTATTAATATTAATATTTAATAAAATAAATAAATAAAAATAAATTATGAGATTATAACCCTAAAATTATATTATTAAATAATCATTTAAGCTATATGAATCCATTGTTACAAGACAATAATAGTCAAATGATGTGTATTGAGTTTGTTTTGTAGTGGTGGAAATCTTTGAAGGAAGGGAATGTGTGTTATATATAAATTTTCAAATAATCCAACAAAGTTTTTATTTATTGAAAAATAAAGAGATCTAAGAATATTTCTCTAACTTTTCTAAGTGTGATTAAAACACATGGGAGGAGTTGGTATTTATTATTTTCGTCACTTAGTACATGGTAGGATATGCGGTGCTTCAGTGATGGGATTATTAAGTTCCAAAGTTAATTATCATTTTTAAGATGATTTTTTTTGATAAGGTCTAATCACATGGTCTTGAGAATTGAAAATTTGTAGAAATTATTGAATTCAATTATTTGAACAATAATTCTTAGTTCCGGGTCCTCTAGCTATTTGAAAAATTGAAGAACAATCTAATTGGGGTTCACTGAATGCATTAAATTTATATAATTCACATGGATAGGATGAAAACTCAATGAAAAACAATATAAATTCTTATCAGAGAGAAAAGGGAGAATCAAATTCAATATAAGTTGAGGAAGTTTCCCAATGGGATAAAATGAAATTCTTATCTCAAACTATGGATTGGAGTATAATCCTAACTACCTAGGATCACTTAAAAACAAAAATCTGCCTTAGTGGAAACAACATTGTAATGCCCAGACACCAGTTACACAGAGTCGGTTCCTTATTACATAACATTGGCATGATCACAAAAGATCAAGTCTCGAAAGACTGATTAGTTTAGTAGACTTGGAATAACTAGATACATTCATAAAGTTTATATTACATCATAAAGTGAAAAACTACAACAAAATCTTCTCTCCATAGACCACACTCATATCCTCATACTATCCCTGTAGTTCATTCATAAAATAATTCTTCACATCCTGGAAAAAATAAAACATAGAAAGGGGTGAGCTCAGATGCTCAGTAAGGATAACAATATAGCAGAAACTTTCATAAATACGCCTAAACATTTAAGGCAATGTATAACTAAAACAAAAGCCTTTTAAACATGAACTTAAACATAATATGGAAAAGATAAAATTAAATAATTCCATTTACTTACTCACATGGATATTCTACTAGTCGAATAATCAAATGCAATATCAATAACCACTTTCATAATAATGTAATGCATAATGCTAGACTATCATAACCACATAGTCAAGGACTTATGCCAAGACTACAAATAAGATTTTATCAAGGCCTTGTTCCAAGATACTAGTTTGTCTCATGAGACCTACCGATGCATCGAGGAACTAGGGCGGGCTCCACCTGTCACTTATTAAGTCAAATTCATTCCTTATATGAAAAGTTTTAAACATAACATAAATATTAATATTAAAACTAGCATACGAAATGTCAATACTTTATCCAAAAACTATGAATCGTATAAAAATAGCACATCCATAGTCAGAAATAACTCATTCCATAAAATATGGAAGATTTTATTGTAACATATGAACCTCAATCGTGAATAATGAAGGATATTGACATAGATGAAAATAATCATCAAAACTATTTGAGAGGAATACCCCCTTTTTTCTTGAAAACATTTAAAAGTCACACTACTTGTCAAGAAGCCATTTTAAAAATAGATTTTTGAATCAAAGTTCCCCATACCACTTTGAAACATTTAAAAGGAATTTTAATTTTAAAAATTTAATGTCCATATGAATAAATCCTTAAAAATATTTTTAAAACATGGACATTGATGAGAAAGATTTAGAATAATAAATCATTAAAACCTTTTTAAATGATATTTTAGTTAGAGTTCCTAACCAAAAGAGAGAAACTTGAATACAGATAATTGAGGTAATAAAAACTTTTTAATATCATGAGAATAATGGGATTCATGATATACTATGTCAAACTACATTATATACACCATATAATAGTGATTTGGTGTATAACAACAAAGGAGTCTCAATGGAATGTAAATTGAGATGAAATCTCTCATAAAGACCATATCATTAGGTTAAGGATAAATCAACGACATAATTATGTGTGACAAATAAAAATACACTCAATATGATTGAATTTTAAATTTAAAACAATCAAATGACATTCACACATATTCTTGTAAAAACAACACCAATTAATTAGATGTTTAACTCTATAAATAGAGATTGAGTTAAAATTACTCTTATCAAGTACATATCGATGACTTGAGAATTTATCAATGTAGTTATTATGTGTATAAAAATTATATCCAAATAAAGGGGAGTGAAAATTATGACATAAGCAAAGAAATAGTGATTCCACACATAATCTTGGAGTAAAATAATCAATGAAGTATGTGTAAAGCCGAATGAGTGGAAATTGAAAATTCAAATTCCCTTATTGATTTTGTAACTTACGAAACATACAACCATGAATGAAGGATCATGAAATGATGATTTAAATATCCATAAATTAAAGTATATTACACAATTAATACAATAATGGGCAGTACACACACCACGTGCAATAAATAAGTGGTAAACAATGGAAATCTCACGGAATTAAAAGTGAGATAAGAAACCCCTTAATTTGTATTTTTCCTTGGTTGAGGGTAGTTTAACCTCATGTATAATGGTGAAATAATTGTTATTAAATTATACAAGAATCATATAAATTAATATTATAACATATATGATTTTTAACATTGATTTGTTGATAATATCTTAGTATTATCGTCGTTTCGGGTGTTAACAGATTCATTTTACTTTATATTCTTTGTTATGTGATCCATATTTGTTATGGATGTGATGTATATTATTCATATCCAGAATTATATCATGTCTATAAACATTATTTTGAACCATCAAATGAAATTTAGTTTTGAATGGATATGATGAGGAATGAAGCTCATCACGTTAGTGGTGACGGTAATCCGTACGTACGCACGAGCGACAATATTATTCTTTTGATATTAAAATAATATATAATTGGATGGTATATCATATATATAGAATAATTATCATGTTATATTTATTATTTACATGAATTAAACATCATTATTATACCCATCCAAATAATAATATATTGAATAACAATTACCCCACAACGTGGAGACGATAGGTTGTTTGTACGCACGTATGGTGACATGTCATTCAAAGGATGGATAGAATACTGAATATGATTGTACCATATTTATAATAACATCACAGTATATAGAAGATACTGGAGTTATTATTTTAGAATGGAAATAACAAAGAAAGAAGAAGTGGAAGTAGAAAGGAACTTGAAAGAGGGTGGTGAAATCGTTACCTCTTCTTCGGGTTCTTCCTTTTGATTTGATCAAAAGGGCTCCTTAAGTTGGCTTTCTGACCAATGGAGGGCCTCTAGGATGAAGTGACAGAATTTTAGAGGTTATTTGGGTAGGGTTTGGCAGAACCAAAAGGCTTTGAATGTATGAAGTTGTGATAAGGGGGAGTTCCCTTTTATAAGAGGGGTGAGGGGCACCTTTGAAAAAGCTAGAAATATTATTTTATAATAAATTCAATTTTGGTTTCTAATGGATCCAAAGTGGATTATTTAAATGTTAAGGTGGTTATGGGTCTAAATAATTTCATCCAATATATTTTATATAGGTTTGTGTCACTATATTAACCTTATCATTTATATTTAACTCTTAGTTAAATAGTTTGACATTTACCATGTCTCTTTGTATTTATATATTATATAGTTAATAAGCTTACTATATAATTCCATGAAAACCCAAAGTGGTTCATTAATGATACACCTATCATTATATAAGTCCTTTGGCCTAACCTTAGATTTTTAGGAATAAAATATGAATTAATAATATAATATTTGTCTTTAAAAACTCTTTTATGTCAATTTTGACACTATTTGGTATTTTGTTTTTTCTAAATTCATAAAATCATTATTACTTATAACCTAATTCATTTAATCAAATATAACATGTCATAGTAACCTATAAAATTCTTTTAATTCATTAAAAGTATCAAATTATATTTATTTGGGTATTTATAATATCAATTATTTTAATATTTCACTAATAAGGTAATTACTGCATCATCATTGTGTCATAAATAAATTAAATTATTTAATGTATAAAAATTATAAATAAAAAACCATTATGTGGGAAATCTTTTTATATTTCTAATGAATATTTATAATCGAATTTATCTTATGTATAATATTATATTAAAAATGTTTTAGTTATTAAAATTTTATTTTAACTCTTTTAACTCTTCTTTGAATTAAATAATAATAAATGTCCTAATCTAATCCAAGTGGACCAAAGAGGTTCATATTTTATTCCTAAGGTTTTTTTGGTCGAATTATACTTATCCAATAGAATTAGGACATGTGTGAGGGTAATAGTAATATCATTTTTACCCTTAATTACCCTATTTACATTTAACTATGGTAAATAAAAGTAAAAAAGTTACTATTCAAAAAAATTATTTTTATCTCATTGAACCACATTTTACTCCTTGATATTAACCATGTATCTCGGATTTTCAAAATTCCACTCAAAAAAGCGGTAAAATTATGTTTTACATGAATTTTCAAATTCTCCTAGGAGGTGGGTAAAAGACGGTGAAAAGTTCAATAAATTTTTTATATATCTAAAATTATTCTAAAATAACTCCAATGAATTACATTGAACTTATATAGGTATTATGTATCTATTTTGACCTTAATTAAATTTAAATAAAATAAATAATTATTTAAATAAAAATTCGGTTTTAAACTATAATTGAGTGTTTTTTAACTATTCATCAAAAAATGAATGTTTTCAAAAAAATACCAAAAATTCACCTTAAGCTAATTTCAATATTCCAAATCCAAAAATGAAGTCCATTTTGAAAGATAAAATTTATAAAATTTTAAAAAGTGGGTATTACTAATCGTAACAGCTAGTTTGATTGGTTGTGGTGTGTGTTAGAACTCAAAGTTGCCTACAACACACACTACTTCATTATTCAAAGGGAAATGTACCATGGAAGCTTGGGGTGTTACATTCTCCCCTCCTTCATTAAATTCCATCCTCGTAATTTTTAAAATTGGGCTTGAGAATATAATTAAAAGTCCCACTTCGGAAAAAGAGTCAATAAAACTATCACATTAAAAGAAAGAAAGATAAGTAAAAAGGTCACCCGAGATAACCTATACTAGGATTCCATGTAGAAAAACATGGATATGGATTATAAACTAAGTGTCATGTTCGGATGGAGAGGGATTGAAAACATGATCAGGAGAAAGTTAACAACAATAAAACCACAAACTTGTGATGAGACAAATAGTCATTAGTTTCCTAGTAGGAAAAGTAAACAGACAACATTTTTTTTGTTTTAAGTTACATTACATAAAGATGAGGAATTAATTTCTGAGATTGAATAAGAACATAAAGAGATATATATTCTTTTTACGTAAAGTTTCATTCTTTAATAAATTCCTACTACTAACTCATTTTTAAACGATGAGTATTCAAGAAGACTTGGTCACACTGGAAGAGCTAGAATAAACTTATTATAGAATCACATGATCCACGAAGGATAAACTATATACTTTCCTTGTCTTTAGATATTAATCAAAACCAAAATGATTAGTATAAGATCTGATGATCCCCCAAAAGGATATTCCATTAGAGAAAGAAACACTAATCTTAATTTCTAAAATTAAACCTAGAATACCCCAAAGATAAATAAATAACATTAAATAAACAATTGTCCTTAAAATACTTCAATATAATCCAAACTAATATTGAAACCCAAAACTTAGATGAATTTGGTTATGTAGTCTCCCACATTAAATTGTATCTCCAAAAGACATCAACTTCTCTTAAAGTCACATACTTAAAATTAATTAACATAATCACATGCTCTATATTATAGGATAATCATTTCCATAAATAAAAAAAATCACTATAAATCCACAATAAAAAAATATATAAAAATCCACCATTACTCCTCAAAAGAAATCCCATAGTATTCTATTTTCCATGGGCATATAGTGTTCCCAACGAAGCGAACATCTTCCAAAATAACATTTATCACTTAATCACCAAATCATTTTCCTATACTAAGGGTATTCACTTAATAAGACATAAGATCCCAAATCAACTTATTATTGACCAATAAAATCATTTAACTAAAAATAATTAGTCACACTAACTGGGGACTTCACGTAGTCTAGTGGTAGACGATAAATCCCAATCGCACTTTGGTTGTGGGTTCGATTCCCACAGCTTTGTCCGACGCGACGGGTTGTTACACGGTCTGCGTGTTTTACTTTTTCAAAAACTATATTTTATAACATTACCAAAATGAGATAAATTCCTCAAAATAACCATAACATAATTTAACAAAAATGTTATCTTACACCTTTCATTTTCGTCCCAAAATATAATAAATTGTAATTTCCTCAAACCCAATGATCATATAAAACCAAATTTTTATTTATAACTATATCCACAAGTGAAAAGATGAGTCTTCCTCAAATATCATTCTCACATGGCAAACTGCAGGGTTACAAATACAAGACAAAATTAATCCAAAGTAATACCATAAAGAAGGATCACTAATACTTTTAAACATTTCTACAACCATTTATTTCCACATATCATCTTCTTTGTCATGAAAATATTCTATAGAATAGGAAATTCACTCAGGTAATGGCTAGGTCCCCTAAATTTATGGAAAATTACTGTAAATGGATTCTAGGGACCATTTTTATTTTCTTCCATAGTACTCTTCATTTTTCCTCGGCAATTCTTCACTTTATGTCCTTATTTCCCACACGGAAAGAATTTCTTTGTTCCATTGAGACACTTTCCTGGGTGTCTCCTTCCACATTTCCTGCATGATGGAAATTAAGGATTTGTTTCTCCATGGTCTCCACTGCTGGAGCTCTTATCATTCATCACCTTTCTCTTCTTTGTTGAGTCTGGGAGTTGGTTAATATATATGTTGTTGATCATATTTTTGGAAAATTGATTTGGCATGAAAACAATATCTTTTACGCCTATCAACATTCCATTTTGTTGCTCATTTCCACCACCGTTCCCACCTTGTACATCATTCTCAATGTTATTATGACTTCCTTGGAATCCAGCTATTGACTAAAACCAGAAAGCATTGTGTGAGTAACAATAGTCATAAAATCATTTAGAGAATATCATGACACCATATTATTTATTTAAAACACCTTAGGATTTACCAAGGTCATTTATTATCATCTTATATTAAAATAATTCAAATCGGTTTGTAAAGAAAATGTAAATTATCCTAAGCATATCCCCCGGGAGTGTCATAACCAAGAGTACAACAAGGCCCGTTGTCGTGCACCGGTTCCCATTCAAGCCTAGCTCAATGTAGTGTTTTCAGGTTTTAACCCTAGGTACATCTATGCTAGAGCTGCCTCTACCTGCTCGTATCCAGACAGAGATTTATTTCTTGGAAAACTCAAAAAATCACTACAATACCAAAATTCTAGGAAGTTATTCTATACTAATCCTCAAAGTCTATCTTAGGGCTATGTGCTCTAATCAAAGTAGATCTAAATCTAGTTTCCAAGGTTTTTACTAAACTTCCTATGATACCAACTGTAACGCCCTGACCCCAGTTACACAGAGTCGGTGCATTATTACATAACATTGGCATGATCACAAAAGATTAAGTCTCGAAAGACCAATTAGTTTAGTAGCCTTATAATCACTAGATACATTCATAAAGTTTATGTTACATCATAAAGTGAAAAACTACAACAACATATTGTCTCCATATACCACACTCATATCCTCATACTATCCCTATAGGTCATTCATAAAATACTTCTTCACATCCTGGGAAAAATAAAACATAGAAAGGGGTGAGCTCAGATGCTCAGTAAGGATAACAATATAGCAGAAACTTTCATAAATAAGCATAAAAATTTAAGGAAATGTATAACTAAAACAAAATCCTTTTATACTTGAAATTCAACATAATATGGAAAAGATAAAGTGAAATAATTCCATTTAATTATTCACATGGATATTCTACTTGTCGAATAATAACATGCAATATCAATATCCACTTTTATAATAATGGAATGAAAAATGTCAGACTATCATAACCACATAATCAAGGCCTTGTGCCAAGACTACAAATATGATTTTGTCAAGGCCTTTTTCCAAGACACTAGTTTGTCTCATGAGACCTACCAATGAATCGAGGAGCTATAGCAGGCTCCACCCTTCACTTATTAATTCCAATTCATTCCTCATATGAAAAGTTTGAAAAATAACATAAACATTCGTATTAAAACTAGCATACGAAATGTCAATACTTTATCCACAAACCATGAATGGTATAAAAATAGCACATCCACAGTCAAAAATAACTCATTCAATACAATATGGAAGATTGTATTGTAACATATTAACCTCAATAGAGAATAGTGAAGGATATTGACATAGATGAAAATAATCATCAAAACTATTTGAGAGGAATGCCCCCTTTTTTTGAAAACATTTAAAAGCCACACTACTTGTCAAGAAGATGTTTTAAAAATAGATTTTTGAATCAAAGTGTCTCATACAACTTTGAAACTTTTTAAATGAATTTTAATTTTAAAACTTTAATTTCCATATGAATAAATCCTTAAAACCATTTTTAAAACATGGACATTGATGAGAAATATTTAGAATAATAAATCTTTAAAACATTTTAAAATGATATTTTAGTTAGAGTTCCTAACCAAAAGGGAGACACTTGAATAAAAATAATTGAGGTAACAAAAACATTGTAATATCATGAGAATAAAGGGATTCATGATATTCTATGTCCAATTACATTATATAAAACATATAAAAGTGATTTGGTGTATAACAACAAAGGAGTCTCAATGGAATGTAAATTGAGATGAAATATCTCATAAAGACCGTATCCTTAGGTTAAGGATAAATCAATGACATAATTATGTGTGAAAAATATAAATACACTCAATATGATTGGATATTCACTGTAAAACAATCAAAGGACATTCACACATATTCTTGTAAAAACAACACCAATTAATTAGATGTTTAACTCAATAAATGGAGATTGAGTTAAATTTACTCTTATCAAGTACATATTGATGACTTGAGAATTTATCAATGGAGTGATTATATGTATCAAAATTATATCCACAAAAAGGGGAGTGTAAATTATGACATAATCAAATAAATAGTGATTCCACACATAATCTTGGATTAAAATAATCAATGAAGTATGTGTAAAGCCGAATGAGTGGAAATTGAAATTTCAAATCCCCTTATTGGTTTAGTAACTTAAAAAACATACACCCATGAAAGAAGGATCATAAAATGATGATGTAAATATCCATAAATTAAATTATATTACCCAATTAATACAATCATGGACAATACACACACCACATGCAATAAATAAGTGGTGAACAATGGAAATCACACAGAATTAAAAGTGAGATACGAAACCCGTTATTTTGTACCTTTTCCTTGGTAGAGGGTAGTTTAAACTCATGTATAATGGTGAAATAATTGTTATTAAATTATACAATAATCATATAAATTAATATTATAACATATATGATCTTTTAACATTGATTGGTTGAAAATATCTTAGTATTATCGTCATTTCAGGTGTTAACAGATTCATTTTCCTTTATATTCTTTGTTATGTGAGCCATATTTTTTATGGATGGGATGTATATTATTAATATACAGAATGATATCATTTCTCTAAACATTATTTTTAATCATAAAATGAAATTTAGTTTTGAAAGGATATGATTGGGAATGAACCTCATCGCGTTCATGGAGACAGTAATCTGTACGTACGCACGAGCAACAATATCATTCTTTTGATATTAAAATAATTTATAATTGGATTTTATATCATATATAAATAATCATTATCATGTTATATTTATTATTTACATGAATTAAACATCATTATTATACCCATCCAAATAATAATATATTCAATAACAATTACCCCACTACGTGGAGACGGTAGGCCGTACGTACGCACGTATGGTGACATGTCATTCAAAGGATGGATAGAATACTGAATATTGTTGTAACATATTTATAATAAAATCACAGTATATATAATATACTGGAGTTATTATTTTTTAATGGAAATAAAAAATAAAGAAGAAGTGGAAGAAGAAAGGAACTTGGAAGAGGGTGGTGAAATCATTACCTCTTCTTCGGGTTCTTCCTTTTGATTTGATCAAAAGGGCTCCTTAAGTTGGATTTCTGAACAAAGGAGGGCCTCTAGGATGAAGTAATGGAATTTGAGAGGATATTTGGGCCGGGGTTGGCCGAACCAAAAGGCTTTGATGGTATGAAGTTGAGATAAGGGGGAGTTCCCTTTTATAAGAGGGGTGAGGGGCACCTTTGGAAAAGCTGGAAATATTATTTTATAATAAATTCATATTCGGTTTCTAATGGCTCCAAAGTGGATTATTTAAAGGTTAATGTGGGGATGGGTCTCAATCCTTTAAAAAAATGTATTTTAGATAGGTTTGAGTCACTATATCAACCTTATCATTTATATTTAACTCTTAGTTAAATAGTTTGACTTTTACCATGTCTCTTTGTATTTTTATATTATATGGTTAATAAACATACTATATTCTTTCCAGGGAACCCCAAGTGGTTCATTAATGACACACCTATAATTATATAAGTCTTTTGGACAATCATTAGATTTTTAGGAATATAATATGAATTAATATTATAATATTTGTTTTTAAAAACTCTTTTATGTCAATTTTGACACTATTTGGTATTTTGTTTTTTCTAAATTCATAACAGCATCATTACTTCGAAACTAATTCATTTAATCAACCCTAACATGTAATATTAAGCTATAAAATTTTTGTAATTAATTAAAAGTCTCAAATTATATTTATTTTGGTATTTATAATATCAATTATTTTAATATTTCACTAATAAGGTAATTACTGCATCATCATTGTGTCATAAATAAATTAAATTATTTAATGTCTAAAAATTATAAATAAAATACCATTATGTAGGAAATTTTTCTATATTTATAATGAATATTTATAATCTAATTTATATTATGTACAAACCTATATTAAAAATGATTTATTCATTAAACTTTGATTTTAACTCTTTTAACTCTTCTTTGAATTAAATAATAATAAATGTGCTAATCTAATCCAAGTGGACCAAAGAGGTTCATATTTTATTCCTAATGTTGTTTTTGGTCGAACTATACTTATCCAATAGAATTAGGACATGTGGTAGGGTAAGAATAATATCATTTTTACCCTTAATTACCCTATTTACATTTAACCGCGATAAAGAAAAGTAAAAAGTTACTATTCACCAAAAAATATTTTTATCTCATTGAACCACATTTTACTCCTTGATATTAATGATTTTTCTCAGATTTTCAAAATTCCACTCACAGAAGCGCTAAAATTAAGTTTTATGTGAATTTGAAAATTCTCCTAGGAGGTGGGTAAAAGGCGGTGAAAAGTTCAATAAATTTTTTATATATATAAAATTATTCTAAAATAACTCCAATGAATTACATTGAACTTATATAGGTATTATGTACCTATTTGGCCCTTAATTAAATTTCAATAAAATAAATAATTATTTAAACAAAAATTCGGTTTCAAACTACAACTCAGTGTTTTTTCACTATTCATAAAAAATTGAATGTTTTCAGAAAAATACCAAAAATTCAACCTAAGCTAATTTATATATTCCGAATCAAAAAATGAAGTCCTTTTTGAAAGATAAAATTTATAAAATTTAAAAAAGTGGGTATTACTATTCATAACGGCTAGTTTGATTTGTTGTGGTGTGTGTTAGAACTCGAAGTAGCGTACCACACACGCTACTGCATTATTCAAAGGGAAACTTACCATAGAAGCTAGGGGTGTTACAAAAATAAAGGAAAAGCTCTAGAATAATGTTAGAGTGGAAAAAAAGGATCATAGTTTAAATAATATAGAATCAGATATGGATTCTTTGAATACTAGTCAATATTCTAATTTTAGGAGTGAAAGGTAGTCTGAGTGGAGATTTAAAGAGTGTTTTGGGAGTCCCCGTAATGAGGACCAGAGTTTAAATAAAACCATGGGTCTATCTCAATGGGATGAACCGATAATTTCAACTAAAAAAATATCAAAATGAAGACTTAAAGAAATCCAATGGTGGTTGGAGTGAATGCAAGTGTGGATGAGAGAAAGAATAAATTAACAAAAAAGAGCCACTTATAATTAGAACTGAGGATGGAATGAGAGTGAAAGAATCCTCAATGGGGTATGAAGGGGGGAAGAAACTACTATGTGTAAAAATTTTCAGAACCGAGGAACTTGGAATGAAAACTGATGGTTAATTGATTCAACTTAAAAATTTGATTTCTTCTAGTTCTCTAGATTCATGTGGTAGAAATGAAAACCAACCCATATCTCAATGGGGGCACCAAATGGGATTACCTTTCTGGAAGGGTCATGCGAATGATTCATGTGGTTGGGGTGCTTCATCTAATGAAGATGAATGAAAAAAGAGGCCCCATCTAATGAAGGAAAGAATCTATGTGATGATAATCCTATAATTATCATGCTCATTGTAACTTGACAATGTTTTAATGCATTGATTTTAGAGGAATAAGAAATTATTTTTGATGTTGAACCAGTGATGTAAGATCAACTAAAGAAGAGTAGAAATAATAAAATACATCATGTTTTGAGAGGGTAGATTCATCTATAATGTTCTGGGGGGGGGGGGGGCGACGAAAGAGACCAACTTTTGTGAGAGCTTGACAACATGAAGAAGTGAGTTCCATTTATAAGATTAGGAAGGATTTTACCATCTTCTTCCAAAAATATTTGATAAAGATGAGTTTTATAAGTGCTAAATTAATAAGCGTGGATAAAACATATCTTTATTAGCATTGATTTAGCACTGATAAAGAGACACCTTTATCAGCACTAATTTAGCACTCAAAAAGATTGGTATCATAAGTGATTATTATTTTATCACATATAAAATTGATATTTATCAGTGCTTTTTTAAGCATTGATAAAAACTGTTTCAAATAAAATACAAAAAAAATTAAATGAGTTTATATTAAAATGAATAAATAATAAAAAATGTACAAAAATAGCATTATTAATGAATATATAATCTTAAATGCATAAATTCTAAAAAATGAGTGAAATTGAATATTTAACACTAAATAGATTCCAAAAATATTAAAATAATAGATTAATTTTGTTAATTATATAAATAATTTTAAAAAATTATATATGAATACACATTAAAATGAAGTTGAATACATATAAAAAATATTTAGACATGGTAAATAAATATGTGTAAATAACTATTAGAATATGAAGAAATTCCATAAAATAAAAAAATAATAAATATCAAAAAAATAATAAATAATATTTATGAAAATAATATAAAAATTAATAAATAAAAGTTAAGTGATAAGAAAAATATTTTAAAAAATAAATTCATACGATTAATTAAAAGAATTAAAAAATATATAAGAAATGGAGAGAATAATAGAAAATACATTTAAATAAATTAATTATATTTATTTGAAACATTTTAAAAATATTACAACTTAATAAATAAAATTGAATAAATATTAATTATATAAATTAAAAACATAATATGAATATTAAAACATGGTAAATTGTTATGAATAATTTATAAGATTAATTGCATATTAGAAAATGCCTAAAAAATAATGAAAATATGAAAAAAATGCATTCATATAAATAAATTATATAAATTTCAAACATTTTAAAAATATTACAACTTAATAAATGAAATTGAATAAATATTAATCATATAAATTTAGAACATATTAATAATATTTAGAAAATAGTAAATAACTATGTACAAATAAATATTAAAAAATGAATAAATTCTAAAAATATTAAAAATTAATAAAAATTACAAATGAATAAATAATATTAAATGAAAGAATATTAAAAATGAAAAAATGAGAAAATTTCCAAAAATATTTAAAAATGCGAGTTCGTGACATTAATCACATGATTACATGCACCTAAAAATGAATAAAAATGAATAAATTGATAATATTAATAATAAAAACAACAAAATTATTAAAAATGAATTTTATTAACTATAAAAAAATTTTAATCATCAAATCAAAACAAATTAAATTAAATTAACTTATATTCACACACATATATTAAAAATTAATAAATTAAAAAAAATATGATTACATACACATACACATACACATCCACATACATATCCACATAAACATACACATACACATACACATACACATACTCATACTCATACAGATACACATACACAAATGTAATGTCCTCAATTTTTATTGATTATAAAACCCACTTTGATATCAATTTATGAGTATTATTACATGAAAATTTAATTTTTCCATAAAAATCACTTAATCAATGTTTTAAATTCTTTATATAAGGGTAATAGCCTAATTAACATGATGGAATATTCTATAGAATATTTTTGGAGTTTTCCCCTTAGTTAGTGCTGGATTCCTGAGCCCATAGAGCCTCAATATTGATATAATAACAATATTAAATATATTATATCACACACATGTAATTTTTCAAAACAATGGAATATATTTCAAACAATTTTTCTAATGGGATTTATGAGTTTTCCATTAAATTTGAAACATGGGTTTTTCCATAGGTGTGATATAACCATTGAGATTGTTAGGTATTTGGTAAGATCACACATAATGGTAAATATATTATATTACACATGTTTGATTTTTTCCCATAAGATTGGAATATCGCTCAAATGGTATCTCGGATGGAAAATATCAGGCTGAAATTAGTTCCATAATATGGTTATCTAAATATCACATAAGGGTAATCTGTTTATCCTTAAATCTTTTTTTATTATCATTATTTATTTTCATATTCAATTTCCCCTTCCTATTTTTGGAAAAAGTAGTTGAATTTAAATTATATAATGAAAACTAAATTATTAAAGGGTAATTATAATATAGATTTGTGGAAGGGTAATTTATTGAGTTATTGGAAGATAGGTAATGAATTATAAAAAGATAACTATATAAAATTATGAAGGATAATTTATAAAATATCATCAAAAGATAATTTCATGAATTCATCAAAGATAATTGTAAAGAATTATCAATTGATGGTTATGTAATTTTATCAAAAGATAATCCTATAAAATTATCAAAAGATATTTATTGAATTATAATTGATAATTTATGAAAAATTTTCATAAGATAATTATGAAATGATAATTTATAAGAAATTATCAAAAAATTATCATACTAATTTTCCAAGGATAATTATAACGGAATTATAATGTATGAAATATAACAAATTATCAGTGGATAAATTTGAAAATTATAATGGATACATATATAGTTTCATCAAATAATAATTAAAAGAATAACTAAGTATGGTATCATACTAGTATAAAGAGAGAGTAATATAATCCTGTGGAGTTTTATAAATATTCTCGAGGAGAAAACCTCTAGTGCATGCGTTGGCATAAAATAATAATTTTTAATTATATAAGAGAGATGAAGTATAATCTCTTTTGATATTTTTTTTTCAAATAAAGTAGAGGATTTTGGTACTATGAACCCTTGAAAACTCATGAGTATTGAAAGGTTTATGGGTCCAATAAAAAGGACCAGAAGAACCTGTTCTTAATAGTCAAGGTGTCTAATATAGATTTTGAACAAGATTGGGTGGTTAATCCTTACCGTTGCCATAGATGAATTTAAGGTAAGAAGTTCCATACCTCTTAGAGATTTGTTACAAATGTTTCCATATTTTAATTTATATTTTGGAATATTTTATAACTATTATTTGTTGTTGTTGAATGTGTGTGTGTGTGTGTAACCCATGAGAACCCTTGAAATATTATTTTACATGAATAATACTAGAGTAGTTGTTTCCATGTTTGATTATGATCACATGATGTTATGTGTTTTTTCTATATTTCCCAATCTGACATGCTTTCCATGTATTCTCAACCTTGTATATATGTTACCTTTATTTGTAGGTACCATTATTAGTTCCAAAAAGGGGGAAGGTAATGAAATATTTATCCCTTAGAGGGGGAGTGTGCTGGACTTGAGATGATAGTGATGATGGACCAGAGAACAAAGCAGATATATGATGATATCAAGGAACATTGTGTTTTGGGAACCCTGTTTGAGTTTAATTCCATATTCCAAGTACTCATTTGAATGAATTTATATTACCGGCACTCATTCGATTTGTATATCATATATCAGGAACTCTTTTGAGTTTCATGATGCATATCACAAACTCCTATGAGTTTCATTGCATACATTTTGCACTCGTATGAGATTCTTATCAAACACTAGTCCTGATTCCTTTATGTTTTCAAATGACATTTACACTAGAGATATTGATAAATTGATTACTACCAGCATAATCTCAGAAACATTTAATCATCGAGTCAATGAAGGTACGATTGGGGGTTTTAGAGGATAGGTTAGTGCACGACCAATAGATTTTGAATTGATTGTTTATTCCAACATTCATTTATTATCATTATGTAAAACACATTTTACGCTTGAGAAAAATAGGCAAGGATGAATTTATGGTGTCCTACCGAGTCATGTACTCAGACCCATCTTGGGAATTTTGATGTGCTTGTAGATTTCATGAGGGACCCGGTGAAGGGAAAGAGACCTATGATGGGTGGATGAGTAGAAGAACATAGAGTAGGTGGTGGACCAAGATAGACTTTATAGGACCCAAGTTTTTTATTTTATTATTTATTTATATACATTATACTTATTACCCTAGATAAGATTGAAAAATTTGGATCCACTATAATTTATATGACATGTAATCCATTTATTTTTTTTGATGAATACTATAATTATTTATTATATTGTTAATTTTTTTGTAGAGGCCATGATATGATAATGAATATATAGTATCCTCACCAAAAGACTTATTACAAGTCAAAAACCTCTTGTGTACGGGGAGGCATGATTGATGTCATGTGGTAGTCCAGCTCAGACATGGTGGTTCAAGTAAGGTCATTATAAAAATGGTATTAGATCATTGGTATTAACTAACATTTATTCTCTTGTCTTTTTTTGTTAAGGGTATATAGAAGATTAAATTTATGAACTTTTTTAAGGGTAAATATGGTAGTTCCTCATGAACACTATATAATGGACCTTAGAGTTTCCATAAATAAGTAGAAATTATTTTTTTTCTATTATGATATATCTTTATTGGAATTTATTACATTAAATGAACATGCGACTATGTTAGTGTATTCATATGATGAATATGAAAAATTTGATGGGATAGAGACTAGGGTTTGTTCCACATAGGTTATTCCTTGGTTAAAGGTAGACTCCTAGGATGAACTTTTGTGATCCCATAGACCTATTAGGGTTTATCCTAAGGATTGTGTTTTTTTGGAAATTTTTCCTTAAAAATAGAGAATATGGAATATCGATGTAGTTTTAAGGGAATAATTTGGAATTAGGTTAGAATACTCTAGAAAGTTAGGGTGTTTCTACTTTACCATTCGATGTGTAGTAGAATATAGTTGTGCATGATTCCATACTAAATTTTTAGTTTATGTACTAGGTCCTTTTCAACTAGAAGTCATTATATTAGTTCATGTTATAGGAATTAGACTCTATAACTATGGTCAGATATTCCATTATTTAAAATCCATCATTATTTATCCTTATTGGGATTCATAGGCTCTTGGGTTGCCGAATAATGTGTCAAAATATTTTTAGGAGTCTTTGACCTAGTACATACTCTGATGTATCAAAAAGTAAAGATGAGGTTGATCTCATTCTATGTATACAACCCATTTAGATATGCCGAATTGTATGTCACCAACCAAGAAGAAGAAGATTAAGGTGAAAATTGATGAATTAGAGTAAACTTGATGAATTAGAATAAAATTGATGAATTAGAGTAGAATGGATTTCCACCTCGGTGGATCAATAGGTGTGTAATGTTATTGATTGTGATATGTAACCCTTGAACCAGTGCGGTAAGGGAGAATTGAACTTTGGCCCAGTATGGAAAGGCTTATCAGGTTGGATTTTTATAGGCACATTTTTAGGGTATTTCAATTTTATAACTGCATGTATTCTTTGTGAAGTGATAATACCATTTGAAAAAAAATCAAATGCCATTCTATGTATTCTCTTAAATGTGAATAGGTGAAATTCATGATAGAATTTCTTGTTATTTCAATGTGTATTCCATTATTTATATATTTGTAGAATTACATGTGACAGGGTATTTGGGTCTGGCTCTTGTATGAGTAGGCATGTACTATTGGTTGAGGTGATTTTGATCACCAGGATTGGGTGACTCAGTCATTGGTTTGAGGTAACGTGGTTTGTCGGGACGGGCATGGACCGAGGTACTTTTGATACCTGTCGATATTAGGGGTGGGTAAGGAGGCCATGAGGCTGGGATGCCGTGGGGCATGGTTGCGGTGGGGGAGAGTAAGGGTAGTAGTTATGCACTGCCTTTTAATGATTTCTTATTTTCATTGAATATATATTTATATATATATATGCGATGTCTAACCATTTATGGTATTCCGTGGGTTCTTTTGTTTTGGGAGAATCAGATTGAGCGTCAGACAGGAGATGGTACATGGCCACATGTGCAGGATCAGGTTCAGGATCTGGTTCAGGGAGAGCAGGAGCTGCAGGTACAGGCTCAGGGACATGATCAGGTTCAGGATCCAGTGCAGGAAGGATAGCAGCTAGGTTTGGCAGCTTTCGGACGATGGCTCGACGAGCTGCTCCGATCTAGCCTAGTGTGTGTCTTGCAGGGGATCAACATAGGTGTTCAGGGTATGGAGCCATATATGGGATATCTGATGTGGGAGTTCCAGTCACAACACCTGCTGCTTTTTCAGGGTGAGGGTCATCCATAAGCGGCTGAGAACTAGATAGAGAGCATGTAGATGATTTTCAAGAAGCTAGAGACACCTCTAGGGTGGAGGTTCAAGCTGTCGATATACATGCTGCGAGAACCAGCAAAGCATTGGTGGGATGTGCAGGTTCAGGATCGCAGGCACAAGGGAATAGAATGGAAGGACTTCAAGGACAAGTTCTTTGAGCACTTTTACCCAGCAACATTGAGAGCAGAGAGATATCGAGAGTTCCTAAGTCTTCATCAGGGAGACATGTCCTTCATGGACTATGTATCTACTTTCAATGAGCTGTATCGCTTTGCACCATGTATGGTAAGAAATGATGCAGCTAGGGTGAGGCCCTTTGAGGATGGATTATGACACTCCATTCGGGTCAGGAGAATATCTTTATGCTGGGTTCTTTCTCAAAGGTGGTAAATCAGGCGCTCATAGAAGAGGGAAACCAGAGTGATAGGCCTCAGGTTGGCTAGATGACGGCTTCAGGTGACGATTTGGACAACAAGAAGTGAGGAAAAGATGAGTTCCAACAGGGCAGTCAGGCCAAGGACTCAGCTATACAACCTAGTAGTAACTCTTCAGGGGTTTGTTTTCAGTGTGGACAACCATGACATGTTCGGACTCATTGCGATAGACCTCCAAAGGATTGCCGAGCATGTGGACAGGTCGGGCACCTTGAGAGGTTTTGCAGGCATCCTTCTCAGACAACTGGCAGGTAGGGACCATGACAGATAGTGGAATATGGAGTTGGATCAGGTTCGGTACTTGGATAGGGGAGCCAAGGTTCAGCTACATGGGGAGGATGTGATAGGGAGAGTGGGATCTAGCTGAGGGGTCAGTGCCCGGTGGCTGGAGCAGCACTACAGGGAGGTAATGCATCAGGTAGCTGTACTTCAGGACAAGTGCACATTGTGGAGCTGCTAGAGGCTGAGCAGGCTGGTGATCCGACAATGGTTAGAGGTACACCATGGGTGTGGCCGTGATTTCGATGTATCCTTTTTGGCATGACCTATATAGGCATGTCCGTTTTGAGTGCACATGATGCACATGATCAATGTGGACTGACTAGATTTTAGTCAGTGGGATTTGCACCATATCGGGTGCATGATATATATATAAATGTATGTATTCATGGCATGCGTAGCTTGAGGGTCATCGAGGATGCAGGTTACTTGAGGTGTCATGGGAATAGGGGCATCAAGGATGCATTTTACTTGAGGTTCCAGGGGTATTAGGGCATCGAGGATGCAAGTTACATGAGGTGTTAGGCACTAGGACCTCATGGAGGCGGACACCGATGTGGTGCGAGATACATTGGGTGTCAGGAACGACTTAGAAACACCAATGAGGTGGGCGGGTGATGATGCATCATGGAAGGACTATAAGTCTGAAAAATAGGTTAGTGAACCTTGTTTACTTTGAGTTTTGTCATGTTGAGACTAAGTTAGGTGATTCCTAAGGTGGGGAGCCACCTTGAGGAATTTAGCTAGGACCTTTGAGACCGGGGAAGTCTGGGTTACTTTGATAGGGGTGGTATGTTAGGTGCCATCTCCAGGTTTCATTTGATAGCTTGGGGACGATCTATGTTAAGGTGGGGAGATTATAAGAACCTGGGTTTTTATAACAGGTTAAAATCCCGACCCTGTTTGAAATTTTGACTTGTCCTTGAGAAAATTGGAGAAAATCGGTAGTTTCTGGAAATTTACAGACTACACGCCATGTACTTTAAGTACATTCCATGTATATGTTAGGTGAGTGACTGGCCATGTGCTCACCGAGTACATGCCATGTGATTACCGTGTAGAAATTTCTTACTACACATCGTGTAGTTTTTGACTGTCGTGTACCCGTGACCATGTGGAGTCCATACATGGCATGTAGGCCTGATGGCCGGGTAGAATTGTTGAAACGAAGTACATGTCGTGTCCCTCCTTGACACACCTTGTAGTATGACTATGTATGATAGAAATACATGGAGTGTGGGTAAGTCGACGAGTAAGAGATGAAAAACGATGTACACGCCGTGTACTCCTCAGTACAAGATGTTTACTCATGTCGGTAGGTTCTGGAAAGTAAGTTGGAAGAATTACAGCCGTCAAATGAACAGTTAAATGATATACACGACATGTAGTCCTAAAGAACACATTGTGTACTTTTTTTTGCGTTAAAGTGGGAAGTAGGCTCATATTGAGAAAGAACCTCAATATTTTGGTGGGATGGAGAAGGGAGAGCCAACTGGAACTTAATTACTCCCCCAAATCTTCGTCCGAAATCCATTTCGATCACGGTTAGGTCCGTTGGAACCCCCTCGGTAAGGCCTCAATTCATCTTGAGCCATTATTTTTGATTTCTATTCTAGAACGAGATATAGGGGTTTGAGCAGTTTTGATTCTTTTAAAGATATACCGTGTTTTTGACCCAATTGGAGGCTGTTACCGGAGTAGCATCGTACGAGTATCAGGTAGGTGGTGCATACCTCTTTTTGTGTTTTTGTGGTCATCTGGGTGACATGGCCTTCGACGCGTTTTCAGGTATTTTGAGCGGGACCCATTTTTATCAGATATTGCATAGTATATTGTTCATTGACCTATGGGATACATTTAGATATGCCATGTTACCAGCTTTACAGGAGCGGGGATGGGTGAGGGTCCGTTGCTCATCGGGGTATTTTGGCCGGTGGATGTGAAAATGGTTATATTTGAATTATAATGTTTTAAACTGTTTAGTTTAGTGTATTGAGCTTGATATAAATTTGTTAGAGGCATTCAAGACCTCAATGCTGGTATGGGACAACACCTTGCATAGTGCAATTCGACTGTTTAGATTGTTTTGCTTGTTTATGAGTTCTGTTTAAATATGTTATATATGCAATTGATAAATTCCATATGCTAGAACCTTTGGGTTGTGTTGGGAATGAACCAAATACTTTAGAGTGATGCTGATCACCGGTTGGGCTTGGCCCGAGTTACGTTGGGTGGTTCTAACCATGAGATTGGGTGTCATGGGCATCAGTATGAGGAAGGATGACTGTCAGGTTGGGCATGAACTGGGTTACTGGGATGGCAAGGGAATTAGACTTGAGAGGCATGGCCACAGGGACACAAGTTTTCAGAGGTGTTGTGTCCTGGGTAATATTTTGGTGATTACTGCTCACCCAGAAACTTTGAGTAGTGTGCACATAGAGATACTCCATGATGAGGTGGTTTTGACCACTCATGTGGGCAGAGGACCCCGTTAGTTTCAGTTTAGGTACTATTTGTTGGGGGTTCTTGCTTTAGGAATCCACGTGGGAGGTAAGAAGCCTTTAGGTGATAGCATTGAGGCTATCAGGTTGGGGGCAGAGGCTCTCCGTTATTTAAGGGCAGATATTGTTGTTCCTATGGATACTCTATTTGAGGGTAGACATTGTGGTCCCTCCAGGTACTTTATTTAAGGGAAGACATCGATGTCCCTCAGGTTATGTTATTTGAGGGAAAACATCGTTGTCCCTCCAGTTACTTATTTGAGGATAGACATAGTTGTTCCTTTGGGTTACTGTTATTGGCCATGCCTTCGGGACTTCGGTACTTGAGACACGTAGTGTCAGGGGCACATGGTTCCGAGTTACATGACAGAGATTCTAGCATTGGCCGAATTAGGTGACACTCCATGGTGGTTTCTGAGTACTAGTGGAGTTTGTGTTTATTTTTTCATCATTATTTTTACTGCTTTTTGTATAAATGCAAGCCTTATTAAACACTTTTATTAGGTATACACATACTCATACTCATACAGATACACATACACAAATGTAATTTCCTCAATTTTTATTGATTATAAAACCCACTTTGATATCAATTTATGAGTATTATTACATGAAAATTTAATTTTTCCATAAAAATCACTTAATCAATGTTTTAAATTCTTTATATAAGGGTAATAGCCAGATTAACATGATGGAATATTCTATAGAATATTTTTGGAATTTTCCCTTAGTTAGTGCTGGATTCCTGAGCCCATAGAGCCTCGATATTGATATAATAACAATATTAAATATATTATATCACACACATGTAATTTTTCAAAACAATGGAATATATTTCAAACAATTTTTCTAATGGGATATCTGAGTTTTCCATTAAATTTGAAACATGGGGTTTTCCATAGGTGTGATATAACCATTGAGATTGTTAGGTATTTGGTAAGATCACACATAATGGTAAATATATTATATTACACATGTGTGATTTTTTCCCATAAGATTGGAATATCGCTCAAATGGTATCTCGGATGGAAAATATCAGGCTGAAATTAGTTCCATAATATGGTTATCTAAATATCACATAAGGGAAATCTGTTTATCCTTAAATCTTTTTTTATTATCATTATTTATTTTCTTATTCAATTTCCCCTTCCTATTTTTGGAAAAAGTAGTTGAATTTAAATTATATAATGAAAACTAAATTATTAAAGGGTAATTATTAAATAGATTTGTTGAAGGGTAATTTATTGAGTTATTGGAAGATAGGTAATGAATTATCAGAAGATAACTATATAATATTATGAAGGATAATTTATAAAATATCATCAAAAGATAATTTCATGAATTCATCAAAGATAATTGTAAAGAATTATCAATTGATGGTTATGTAATTTTATCAAAAGATAATCCTATAAAATTATCAAAAGATATTTATTGAATTATAATTGATAATTTATGAAAAAATTTCATAAGATAATTATGAAATGATAATTTATAAGAAATTATCAAAATATTATCATACTAATTTTCCAAGGATAATTATAAGGGAATTATAATGTAAGAAATATATCAAATTATCAGTGGATAAATTTGAAAATTATAAAGGATACATATATAGTTTCATAAAATAATAATTAAAAGAATAACTAAGTATGGTATCATACTAGTATAAAGAGAGATTAATATAATCATGTGGAGTTTTATAAATATTCTCGAGGAGAAAACCTCTAGTGCATGCGTTGGCATAAAATAATAATTTTGAATTATATAAGAGAGATGAAGTATAATCTCTTTTGATATTTTTTTTGAAATAAAGTAGAGGGTTTTGGTACTATGAACCCTTGAAAACTCAAGAGTATTGAAAGGTTTATGGGTCCAATAAAAAGGACCAGAAGAACCTGTTCTTAATAGTCAAGGTGTCTAATATAGATTTTGAACTAGATTGGGTGGTTAATCCTTACCGTTGACGTAGATGAATTTAAGGTAAGAAGTTCCATACCTCTTAGATATTTTTTACAAATGTTTCCATATTTTAATTTATATTTTGGAATATTTTATAATTATTATTTGTTGTTGTTGAATGTGTGTGTGTGTGTGTAACCCATGAGAACCCTTGAAATATTATTTTACATGAATAATACTAGAGTAGTTGTTTCCATGTTTGATTATGATCACATGATGTTATGTTTTTTTCTATATTTCCCAATCTGACATGCTTTCCATGTATTCTCAACCTTGTATATATGTTACCTTTATTTGTAGGTACCATTATTAGTTCCATAAAGGGGGAAGGTAATGAAATATTTATCCCTTAGAGGGGGAGTGTGCTGGACTTGAGATGATAGTGATGATGTCCCAGAGAACAAAGCAGATATATGATGATTTCAAGGAACATTGTGTTTTGGGAACCCTGTTTGAGTTTAATTCCTTATTCCAAGTACTCATTTGAATGAATTTATATTACCGGCACTCATTCGATTTGTATATCATATATTAGGAACTCTTTTGAGTTTCATGATGCATATCACAAACTCCTATGAGTTTCATTGCATACATTTTGAACTCCTATGAGATTCTTGTCAAACACTAGTCCTGATTCCTTTATGTTTTCAAATGACATTTACACTAGAGATATTGATAAATTGATTACTACCTGCATAATCTCATAAACATTTAATCATGGAGTCAATGAAGGTACTATTGGGGGTTTTAGAGGATAGGTTAGTGCACGACCAATAGATTTTGAATTGATTGTTTATTCCAACATTCATTTATTATCATTATGGAATACAAATTTTACGCTTGACAAAAATAGGAAAGGATGAATTTATGGTGTCCTACCGAGTCATGTACTCAGACCCATCTTGGGAATTTTGATGTGCTTGTAGATTTCATGAGGGACCCGGTGAAGGGAAAGAGACCTATGATGGGTGGATGAGTAGAAGAACATAGAGTAGGTGGTGGACCAAGATAGACTTTATAGGACCCAAGTTTTTTATTTTATTATTTATTTATATACATTATACTTATTACCCTAGATAAGATTGAAACATTTGGATCCACTATAATTTATATAACATGTAATCCATTTTTTTGTTTTTTGATGAATACTATAATTATTTATTATATTGTTAATTTTTTTGTAGAGGCGATGATATGATAATGAATATATAGTATCCTCACCAAAAGACTTATTATAATTCAACAACCTCTTGTGTACGGGGAGGCATGATTGATGTCATGTGGTAGTCCAGCTCAGACATGGTGGTTCAAGTAAGGTCATTATAAAAATGGTATTAGATCATTGGTATTAACTAACATTTATTCTCTATTTTTTGTTAAGGGTATATAGAAGATTAAATTTATGAACTTTTTTATGGGTAAATATGGTAGTTCCTCATGAACACTATATAATGGACCTTAGAGTTTCCATAAATAAGTAGAAATTATTATTTTTTCTATTATGATATATCTTTATTGGAATTTATTACATTAAATGAACATGTGACTATGTTAGTGTATTCATATGATGAATATGAAAAATTTGATGGGATAGAGACTAGGGTTTGTGCCACGTAGGTTATTACATGGTTAAAGGTAGACTCCTAGGATGAACTTTTGTGATCCCATTGACCTATTAGGGTTTATCCTAAGGATTGTGTTTTTTTAAAAAAATTTCCTTAAAAATAGAGAATATGAAATATCGATGCAGTTTTAAGGGAATAATTTGGGATTAGGTTAGAATACTCTAGAAAGTTAGGGTGTTTCTACTTTACCATTGGATGTGTAGTAGAATATAGTTGTGCATGATTCCATACTAAATTTTTAGTTTATGTACCATGTCCTTTTCAACTAGAAGTCATTATATTAGTTCATATTCTAGGAATTAGACTCTATAACTATGGTCAGATATTCCATTATTTAAAATCCATCATTATTTATCCTTATTGGGATTCAGAGGCCCTTGGGTTGCCGAATAATGTGTCAAAATATTTTTAGGAGTCTTTGACCTAGTACATACTCTGATGTATCAAAATGTAAAGATGAGGTTGATCTCATTCTATGTATACAACCCATTTAGATATGCCGAATTTTATGTCACCAAACAAGAAGAAGAAGATTAAGGTGAAAATTGATGAATTTGAGTAAAATTGATGAATTAGAGTAAATTTGATGAATTAGAGTATAATGGATTTCCACCTCGGTGGCTCAATAGGTGTGTAATGTTATTGATTGTGATATGTAACCCTTGAACCAGTGCGGTAAGGGAGAATTGAACTTTGGCCCAGTATGGAAAGGATTGTCAGTTTGGATTTTTATAGGCACATTTTTAGGGTATTTCAATTTTATAACTGCACGTATTCTTTGTGAAGTGATAATACCATTTGAAAAAAAAATCAAATTCCATGCTATGTATTCTCTTAAATGTGAATAGGTGAAATTCATGATAGAATTTTCTGTTATTTCAATGTGAATTCCATTCTTTATATATTTGTAGAATTACATGTGACAGGGTATTTAGGTCTGGCTCTTGTATGAGTAGGCATGTACTATTGGTTGAGGTGATTTTGATCACCAGGATTGGGTGACTCAGTCATCGGTTTGAGGCAACGTGGGTTGTTGGGACGGGCATGGACCGAGGTACTTTTGATACCTGGCGATATTAGGGGCGGGTAAGGAGGCCATGAGGCTGGGATGCCGTGGGGCATGGTTGCGGTGGGGGAGAGTAAGGGTAGTAGTTATGCACTGCCTTTTAATGATTTCTTATTTTCATTGAATATATATATTTATATATATATATATGAGATTTCTAACCATTTATGGTATTCCGTGGGTTCTTTTGTTTTGGGAGAATCAGATTGAGCGTCAGACAGGAGATGGTACAGGGCCACATGTGCAGGATCAGGTTCAGGATCTGGTTCAGGGAGAGCAGGAGCTGCAGGTACAGGCTCAGGGGCATGATCAGGTTCAGGATCCAGTGCAGGAAGGATAGCATCCAGGTTTGGCAGCTTTCGGACGATGGCTCGACGAGCTGCTCCGATCTAGCCTAGTGCGTGTCTTGCAGGGGATCAACATAGGTGTTCAGGGTATGGAGCCATATATGGGATATCTGATGCGGGAGTTCCAGTCACAACACCTGCTGCTTTTTTAGGGTGAGGGTCATCCATAAGCGGCTGAGAACTAGATAGAGAGCATGTAGATGATTTTCAAGCAGCTAGAGACACCTCTGGGGTGGAGGTTCAAGCTGTCGATATACATGCTGCGAGAACCAGCAAAGCATTGGTGGGATGTGCAGGTTCAGGATCACAGGCACAAGGGAATAGAATGGAAGGACTTCAAGGACATGTTCTTTGAGCAGTTTTACCCAGCAACATTGAGAGCAGAGAGAGCTCGGGAGTTCCTAAGTCTTCCGCAGGGAGACATGTCTTTCATGGACTATGTAGCTACTTTCACTGAGCTGTATCGCTTTGAACCAGGTATGGTAAGAAATGATGCATCTAGGGTGAGGCCCTTTGAGGATGGATTATGACACTCCATTCGGGTCAGGCGAATATCTTTATGCTGGGTTCTTTCTCAAAGGTGGTAAATCAGGCGCTCATAGAAGAGGGAAACCAGAGTGATAGGCCTCAGGTTGGCTAGATGACGGCTTCAGGTGACGATTTGGACAACAAGAAGTGAGGAAAAGATGAGTTCCAACAGGGAAGTCGGGCCAAGGACTCAGCTATACCACCTCGTAGTAGTTCTTCAGGGTTTTTTTTCAATGTGGGCAACCATGACATGTTCAGACTCATTGCGATAGACCTCCAAAGGATTGCCGAGCATGTGGACAGGTCGGGCACCTTTATAGGTTTTGCAGGCATCCTTCTCAGACAACTGGCAGGTAGGGACCAGGACAGATAGTGGCATATGGAGTTGGATCAGGTTCGGTACTTGGATAGGGGAGCCAAGGTTTAGCTACATGGGGAGGATGTGATAGGGAGAGTGGGATCTAGCTGTGGGGTCAGTGGCCAGTGGCTGGAGCAGCACTGCAGGGAGGTCATGCATCAGGTAGCTGTACTTCAGGACAGGTGCACATTGTGGAGCTGCTAGAGGCTGAGCAGGCTGGTGAGCCGACAATGGTTAGAGGTACACCATGGGTGTGGCCGTGATTTCGATGTTTCCTTTTTGGAATGACCTATAGAGGCATGTCCGTTTTGAGTGCACATGATGCACATGATCTATGTGGACTGACTAGATTTTAGTCAGTGGGATTTTCACCATATCAGGTGCATGATATATATATATAAATGTATGTATGCATGGCATGCGTAGCTTGAGGGTCATCGAGGATGCAGGTTACTTGAGGTGTCATGGGAATAGGGGCATCAAGGATGCATGTTACTTGAGGTTCCAGGGGTATTAGGGCATCGAGGATGCAAGTTACATGAGGTGTTAGGCACTAGGACCTCATGGAGGCGGACACCGATTTGGTGCGAGATACATTGGGTGTCAGGAACGACTTAGAAACACCAATGAGGTGGGCGGGTGATGATGCATCATGGAAAGACTATAAGTCTGAAAAATAGGTTAGTGAACCTTATTTACTTTGAGTTTTGTCATGTTGAGACTAAGTTAGGTGATTCCTAAGGTGGGGAGCCCCCTTGAGGAATTTAGCAAGGACCTTTGAGACCGGGGAAGTCTGGGTTACTTTGATAGGGGTGGTATGTTAGGTGCCATCTCCAGGTTTCATTTGATAGTTTGGGGACGAGCTATGTTAAGGTGGGGAGATTGTAAGAACCTGTGTTTTTATAACATGTTAAAATCCCGACCCTGTTTGAATTTTTGACTTGTCCTTGAGAAAATTGGAGAAAATGGGTAGTTTCTGGAAATTTACAGACTACACGCCATGTACTTTAAGTACATTCCATGTATATGTTAGGTGAGTGACTGGCCATGTGCTCACCGAGTACATGCCATGTGATTACCGTGTAGAAATTTCTTACTACACATCATGTAGTTTTTGACATGTCATGTACCCGTGACCATGTGGAGTCCATACATGGAATGTAGGCCTGATGGCCGGGTAGAATTGCTGAAACAAATTACATGTCGTGTCCCTCCTTGACACACCTTGTAGTATGGATATGTATGATAGAAATACATGGCGTGTGGGTAAGTCGACGAGTAAGAGATGAAAAACGATGTACACGCCGTGTACTCCTCAGTACAAGATGTTTACTCATGTCGGTAGGTTCTGGAAAGTAAGTTGGAAGAATTACAGCCGTCAAATGAACAGTTAAATGATATACACGACATGTAGTCCTAAAGTACACATTGTGTACTTTTTTTTTGCGTTAAAATGGGAAGTAGGCTCATATTGAGGCAGAACCTCAATATTTTGGTGGGATGGAGCAGGGAGAGCCAACTGGAACTTAATTACTCCCCCAAATCTTCGTCCGAAATCCATTTCGATCACGGTTTGGTCCGTTGGAACCCCCTTGGTAAGGCCTCAATTCATCTTGAGCCGTTTTTTCTTGATTTCTTTTCTAGAATGAGATATAGGGGTTTGAGAGGTTTTGATTCTTTTAAAGATCTACCGTGTTTTTGACCTAATTGGAGGCTGTTACCGGAGGAGTAGCATCGTACGAGTATCAGGTAGGTGGTGCATACCTCTTTTTGTGTTTTTGTGGTCATCTGGGTGACATGGCGTTCGACGCGTTTTCAGGTATTTTGAGCGGGACCCATTTTTATCAGATATTGCATAGTATATTGTTCATTGACCTATGGGATACATTTAGATATGCCATGTTACCAGCTTTATAGGAACGGGGATGGGTGAGGGTCTGTTGCTCATCGGGGCATTTTGGCCAGTGGATGCGAAAATGGTTATATTTGAATTATAATGTTTTAAACTGTTTAGTTTAGTGTATTGAGCTTGATATAAATTTGTTAGAGGAATTAAAGACCTCAATGCTGGTATGGGACAACACCTTTCATAGTGCAATTCGACTCTTTAGATTGTTTTTCCTGTTTATGAGTTCTGTTTAAATATGTTATATATGCAATTGATAAATTCCATTTGCTAGAACCTTTGGGTTGTGTTGGGAATGGACCAAATACTATTGAGTGATGCTGATCACAGGTTGGGCTTGGCCCGAGTTACGTTGGGTGGTTCTAACCATGGGATTGGGTGTCATGGGCATCGGTTTGAGGCAGGATGACTGTCAGGTTGGGCATGACCTGGGTTACTGGGATGGCAAGGGCATTAGACTTGAGAGGCATGGCCACAGGGACACAAGTTGTCAGAGGTGTTGTGTCCTGGGTAATATTTTGGTGATTACTGCTCACCCAGAAACTTTGAGTAGTGTGCACATAGAGATACTCCATGATGAGGTGGTTTTGACCAATCATGTGGGCAGAGGACCCCGTTAGTTGCAGTTTAGGTACTATTTGTTGGGGGTTCCTGCTTTAGGAATCCACGTGGGAGGTGAGAAGCCTTTAGGTGATAGCATTGAGGCTATCAGGTTGGGGGAAGAGGCTCTCCATTATTTGAGGGCAGATATCGTTGTTCCTCTGGATACTCTATTTGAGGGTAGACATTGTGGTCCCTCCAGGTACTTTATTTAAGGGAAGACATCGATGTCCCTCAGGTTATGTTATTTGAGGGAAAACATCGTTGTCCCTCCAGTTACTTATTTGAGGATAGACATAGTTGTTCCTTTGGGTTACTGCTATTGGCCATGCCTTCGGGACTTCGGTACTTGAGACACATAGTGTCAGGGGCACATGGTTCCGAGTTACATGACAGAGATGCTAGCATTGGCTGAATTAGGTGACACTCCATGGTGGTTTCTGAGCACCAGTGGAGTTTGTGTTTATTTTTTCATCATTATTTTTACTGCTTTTTGTATAAATGCAAGACTTATTAAACACTTTTATTAGGTATGCACCATGGGGTGGTATCCTACTGAGCTTCTTCTCACACCCTAATGGGCCCTTCAGGAAACGTGCAGACTTTATAGATTTGCATGCAGGAAAGAGGCCAACATCAGAAGCTAGGCTGCGTTAGTTGTTGCATGGAGATGGTATGGATCGTGAGGTCTTACCTAGCTAGAATTACTCTGTTTTATTTTTCTTTATTCTGGTATCAGCATGCTTACCTATTTTGTAGGTATAGTGGGTTAGCCATTGGCACCTTTCTATATGTGGATATGTATGACCTGATTTGGATGCATGTTTTGTTGCTCAGTACTAATTACATGTGATCAGCATGTTTTTGTGTTTAGTTCTGATGCTATTGTTTATATTTATTGCTTCCCCTGTTTGTTGATATTGAATGTGCTTCTGCTCTGCGGGTCTGGTTCGAGTCTGTTGGGTCTTTTATTTCGCTGCATCTTTCTTGTTATACTTGGACCAATACCATTATTATTATCCTTTGAGAGGGTATAGAATCCCCACTATACCTATAAGACCCTCGTTGCTAGTCAGCAGCCTTTGGTGTTTGGGGAGGTACGCCTAAGGTAGTAGCACCCAACCTGTTTTTCACTGTTCGGGTGGCTGTTTGGGTCTGGGTCGTTACACTTACCCTATATACCAAGCCTGGTATTCCTTGGTAAACTAGATTAGAAAACATAATATCACAAACACGAGAAGCATCTCATGAAATGATATCTTGAATGATTGAACAACATATATAGAGATCCATGCCTTGTTTTTTATGTCAATTAACCTTCATCCTTACCCTAATACATTAAACTGCATGGTTTCACAGAACTACATACGGATTTATTCTCATTCTAATGAGATATATAGAGATTCCTGGATCTTATAACTTGGAACAACCAACACATGATAGTAAATTATCATTCCATTTGTTTTAATATATATTGTGTGGTGACATAAAATTTTTCATTCCTTATTTCTCACACTGATCATAACAGTACTCACATGGTCTTTGAAAATTTTTATGGGATTTCCCACAAGATAAAGACCTACCAGTTCACTTTAGGTTTAGAATGTTTATGGATGTAATATCTTAAAATGAAAAAATTATTTCCTTACTTCATGATGTTAAAATAAATCATTTATATCTATTCAATGACATAATTGTTTTCATTTATATGGAGCTAGTATAAGATGAATACTATCTCTCATGTTGGTCTCCCACCACACCTCCATTAAAAAACTACATGTGGATTGAATCCTACCAATATAGGATATATAGTGATGATTTTATCTTCCATCATGGGTACAACCATAATATTAAATGGAAAAAATGACCCCTCTATGTTTTCATAGACCTATGTGTAGAGTTTTGATTGCACCATGATTTACTATTCATTTTTACCCTTACATCAGTTTGTTAAACTGATTTTTTATCATAAATTTCAATTATTATAATAAATTTTAATTAATTATTGATCCAATAATTTAATATTTTTAAATTTTAAAAAGTTATATTTTAATTTATTTGATATTTTCATTATAGGTGGTGGTGATTTGGAGGATCCACAATGAAGTTCAAGAAATGTGGCCCAAAATACGCATGAATGCAAGCATACTAGTGGACTCAACCGCACACTAATACTAATTAGTGAATCCATTTGGGTTGAAATTTTTTTATATGATCCAAAATTTAGTTTTATACATCATTAAAAATGGAAAAAAATTCCAATTCATCTATTAAGAGGCCCAGACAAACCAATAAGTCTTATAAAATAAATCTGCACAGAGTCAAACGTTTTCCATTGTATTTTGGAAATATATTTTATAATATACATTATCTTTCCACATAAATTTTAAATTTATATATAAAGGAGGTATTTAAACCTATTTTTAGTTTTTTTTAAATGTTATATATGATTTTATAATTGAAAAAAACCATTTCCCAAGTGGTTTCTTTAAGTTAGGTTGCCCAAAACCACCTCCCATTTTGGTTGTAAAAGAACACCTTGGACACCACATTTAATAGTTCAACCAGGAGGTAAGGTGATGCCATTTTGGAGCCCCAATGAAGTCCTATAATCAATAATAGATGTTTTTTAGGCCATGGAATGTGATACATCATCATCATTGACTTTCTATCCTCCCATGGGGTTCTAAACACCTCATGATGACCCCAGGAGGAACGTGATGTAATCTTGAGCTTCATGTTTTTGATATTTGAATGATATTTTAAATTATAGGTTTTTATGTTTTTTTTCTTCATATAATATTCTTATTTTATTGATTTATGTGCTGGTATGTCATGGTCAACTCATATGATCAACTTTGGGGGTACCCTTTCATGTGACGTTTCATACACCATTCACCATTTCTTTTTCCCTCTTTTAATTACAATGTTTATGTGGTCCATAGTGGTCAATTGAACTATCATAAAACTAAAATGGAAATTTAATTTAATTTCATTATAAAAAATTTGAATAACATACAAACATGGAATGTTCATCGAGTTCTTTATGTGTTTCCATAGCGTGTTTCAGTTATGAATTCAAACACCTATCGCCAATTCATTGGTGGAATCCAGTGAATCATTGTGTGTTTTTGACTAAACCCTAGGAGGTACCCAAGTGTAAACTAAGTAATAACATAGTTATATGTGTTACAATATAGGGATTAAAATATCATAATCAAATATTTTGAAGCAATAATGGATGAACATCACAATATTTCCCCCGGATGATCATACTTAATCAATAATGTTAATTTTTATTTTGTTTTATCACTTTAAATTTTTTATTGACTTATTAAATATTAATCACCCATGTTTTCCAAAATTCCATTCAACTATAATTTTAATAATCAAAACCATATTTTTTAATTAATAATTTACAGATCCATTGAGAGATTTCCTAGGGTTCTAGTTATACTGTACAAATTATAATAAAACTAAACATAAAATTTGACGTGTTTGACAACATTATCAAATTTTGGAACCATTTATGGGGATCCAATATAATATTTTTCTTTATTTACTTTTAATTAATTATTTTATTTCTCAAACAAAACTCATTTCAATATCCCCTATCCCATTTTATTATTATTTTTTTCATTTTTATTTTTATTTATTTGTGTTTGTTTCTTTTAATCTCTATATATCTTATTCTTATTATCTATATATATAATTATATATTATAACATTATCTTCTATTTTATACTTTAATTAAAATCAAGTGATTTTATTTTAACCCTATTCCATTATAAAAAAATTATTTCAAAAAAACATCACAAATTAATTGCATGACCTATCAGAAAAAGAAAAACTACTTGAATTCAACCCAAAAATTGAAAAGAAAATTCACTCACAAATCCATTAATCTAGTGTAGGAAAATCTAGTAACACTGAGGAACCAATTTTGGAACCTCATGTATTCATAAACCAATCAAAAATCGAACCACATCAAACCTAATAAAATATGGATGAAAATAACCGGACCTTAAATGAACTGACCACCCCGAATGTGAAGTACCAACATGCATACATCCAATATCCTAAAGAAGTAGCCATCATTGAGTTGTGATTGGGCCTCATCCACATTATTCCAAAATTCCATGGTCTTACCAAAGAGGACCCTCACAAACTCCTCATGTATTTTCACATAGTGTTCTCCACCATGAAACCCCAAAATGTGTCTATGTATCTCATTAAGTTTATGGCCTTCCCTTTCTGCATTTATGGTGTAGCCCAAGACTAAAAATACTATCTACATACCAAAATTGGGGGATGAAATGACCTTAAATTAATCATTATAGATATTTTTCCCTGCCTTATCAACTACATCAATTAAAAAAGAAATATGTGGAATTAGGAAATCATAAAGAGAGACCCTTCATTAATATTGGGAAAGATTCAAAAGACTTTGTTCATGTTTCACCCACAACCATATTACTGAACAAATACTAATTCAATACTTATATGAGGTACTAGACCATATAGATCATGGAATGATAGATTCTGTATTTGGTGGTGCTCTTTTTGATAGAAAATCCACCACCACTCATGACGTTATATCCAACATGGCTCAAAATTCACAATCATTCGATTCATGAACAATTATACCAACTTGAGGAATTCCTGAGGTAAGTCATTCGTACCTAGAAAAAACATGGATAATAAAATTTATGAGATTCAAACCATTATAAGGAAATTATCTCCATCACAAGGAAATTAACACCATTATTCTATTACATTTCATTTTGTTATTTGTTCTGATAACACTCATTTTTTTGACCAGTGCCCACAGATTTAGGATTAATCTGAGTCTTGTGCAGTAGTAGTCCATGGGGTGTCTAATCCAATAAGAAACTCCCTTCAAGAAAGAACCATTCAACCAAAATCCAAACCCTGGGTGGAAAGCACAAAAATAGTAATGATAAGGAGGATACTCAAGCAACCCCCAATATAATTGGTATCAATAAGGCCAAGGTATGAAACCTTATTTTCCTTTAACTTTTCAGAACAATCCTACCCTCCTAAAAAATTAGAAACAATCCTAATGGAATAGGTAATGAAAATGGAAACCCATAACATTTGTTTCCAACAAAAAAACATTCATCTATTCAATACCTACAAACTCAAGTGAGACAATTGGAAAACACCATCAGTGAGACAAAGATGCAAGGTTCTGGAAAACTGTAGTTACAACCTATTTCTAATACAAATTAAAAAGTAAATTTATGTGAAATAACACTTCATAGTGGTAAATAAGTTTCTTCTTCCTATGATTATACAAAAACATTATGTCCCCATCTTGAAAACTATCCTTCCCTACCTTTAAAATATTCTAATGATGAAAAAAATAAAAAATTATAAACAAATGGTCATTGAGGATTGCACTAAACAATCTATTCCTCTCCATATTCCCCAAATACCCTCTAGATCTACAAAAAAATTGATAATGATATTTTGAATGAGATAATTAATACATTTATAAAGGAACAAGTAAACATTACATTATTGGATGTAGTTAAACAAATCCCATGATGTGACAAATTTCATAAAGATATTTTCTCCCATAGAATGATACTGAAGGGGAATGAGAAAGTCAACCTAGGAAGGAATGTTTCAATCTTAATAAAGAAATCAATTCCAACCAAATTAAAGGTTATCAGAACCATCATGATACCTTGTACCATAGGGGAGACCTTCTTTTCTGATGCAATGATTGATTTTTGTGTTTCAATTAATTCAATGCCTCACATTGTGTAAAATTCTATATAGGTTTGATAGATTCAACTAATGGGAATAATCATTCAACTTTCCAACTAAAGCACAACACACCCATCATTAGTGATTGAGGATGTCCTTGTAAGAGTGAAGAGTCTCATCTTACCCAATGATTTATACATTATTGAGATGAAAGATACTCAAACTTGAGGACATTCTCCACTCATACAGGGGATAAAATTCCTTAAAAAAGTAAGGATTGTCATCAACATTCAAATTTTTATTCTTTACATGGATTTAGATGGAGAAATGGTAAGTTTTAATATCCTTGAATATTTGAATCACTCCATTTAATAGCACCCAACTCTTCCTATTTATTCCATGGTAGTGATATCTAATGAAACACACACAAAACTTTCTCCTCAACCCATACTCTGATTCATTTTTCTTCTTCTTCACTATTGTATGAGTTAGGTTTTGATTCATGTTTTGAGTGTTTTTTGGGTTCAAAATACTTTAAATTTTGTTCTTTAATTGAAGAGTGTGTTAATATTGAGGTAAACATGAATGTAAATTATTACATATATCTCATTTCTATTGATTCACATTCCTTAGAGAATAAACATGACCAAAAAATAGTTTAATGGACCTAAATCCCACTAAATCCCTTACCTAAATCCAAAAAAAATAATATTTTGGAACTAAAATAACTTCCATATAATTTTAAATATTTCTATCTTGAGGGTATTTACTAATTTCCAATCATTATATAGAATAACCTCACTCTACAGTAGGAATCCGAACTAGCTGACCATTTGAGTGAGTGTAAAAAAGCAATTGGTTGGGCATTGGCTGATATCCCTAGGATTATACCACATATGTTTATGAACCATATACATTTAGATGATGAGGCTAATCCCATTATTAAAGATCAATGCCCGTTGAATCCCACTCTCCTTAAAGTGGTAAAATTGGAAGTTAGTAAATTACTTGCTGCTTGGATCATTTATCATATATAAAATAGTAAATTGGTTAGCCAAGTGAAAATTGTGCCTAATTTTTTTTAATAACAATAGTATCAAATGAAAGTAATGTATTTTTTCCAACATGTGTGAAAAATAGTTGGCGAGTGTGTATTGACTTCCATCGATGCAATCAAGAAATGCGAAAGGACCAGTTTTCTCTTCCTTTCATTCAACAAATGTTAGAAATGAAGGATGGTAATTCCAATTATTGTTTCCTTGATGGATATTTGATTTAGTTTAAAATCCATATATACTAAAAGGATCAAGAAAAGAAAACATTTACCTATCCATTTGACAAATTTTCATATAGAAAGATACCTTTTGGTATCTGTAATTCTCTTGGTAGTTTTCAACGATGTATATTGAGTATTTTTTCTGAGTACCATTAGAATTTTATTGGATTTTTTATAGATGATATCATGGTTTATGGAACTTACTTTGATGACAATTTGACACACCTAGGTTCTATCCTCCACCATTTCATTAAAAAATAACTCATATTAAATTATGAGAAATTCCATTTCATGGATGAGTGGGGGATAGTTCTTGGGCATGTGATAAGAATAATTCATATATTTACTTTTCTGTTTTTTTTCTATTTCATTTCCTTAAAATATGTGATACTTCACGTGGTATGTGTCTAATTTTTTAGGAATAAAGGATTCATAGGTTTTGAAGAAAGAAAAGACAAAAAAGTTTCAAATCAACCGAGCATACGTTGTGATTCCCCCCAACACGTCGTGTACCCGAATCTCACATCCTGATCCAAATTCGTGAAGCCAGTCGTGACCAAGACACACAACTTGTATGAAAATTCCACTACAGCTCAGGACCTACTTGTAAATGATGTGATGATCAATCAATTCCTCAGGTGAGAAATCCATGAGGAATCTGCACAAAAATAGAATGAATGCAGGGTACACATCGTTAATAATGGGTACATGTCATGTAACTAGTCAATCTTCTTAATGCATGATACCCACATGCCACATTGTAGATATCTAGGAAAATGATGTGAATCAAGGGTACACATCATATACCATAGGTACACATCATGAACAAAATCACCTATATAAGTAGGATAGCGACAAAGAATTGTAGACACTTCCAGAAGATCTTCTCTTCTCCCTCTTGATCCGTTGGGAACTCTTTCACCGTTTTCCCTCTAAAACTCTCAATTCATTCATCTTCTGTGCATTTTGTTTAATCCAAGAGTCGTGGAACTTTTTTATTCAACACATTCAATTTGCACCATCACATTTAGATTTGGGTTCTATTCCTCTTTCTCAAGTATGTTCTTTTTTGAATTGTGAATTGCTTCATGCATGTTTATTTAAATTATAATTCCCAAAATATCCAACATGATACCGATTCCATTAATATATTCAATCCATAAAATATGTTATCCCTCATTTATTTAACTGCATTTTACTCCACCACGAGTAGCTAAATCTTTAGAGGTAGGGATTATGCGACCAGTTTGAATAATTTATACAAACCTTTAAATATAAACATTGAAATTCTAATTGAGGTAGTAATTAGGATATTAATTCAATGTCTATCCCATTTGTGTGAACATACCTAGCCACGAGAAAATCAAACAAATGACCTGATCTTAATTGGTGTAGACAGAGCTATAACCACTTTCTCAGGAATATTTATTTCTAAGAAGACAAACATAATACACTTAAGATGTTGCTATTTCCTAACCACAAAATATCTAATTACAAGTTAGAGATTTTATACTAAGACCAAAGTCCACTAGTGACCCCTTTTTTCTTCACAGACTAAGTCTTATGATCTTTCCTTGAATAGACTTACATGGCTTCCTTCACCCAGATACACAACATGATCACAATCCTTCATTTATTAATTTATTTCATCCTAATTATTACTCATACAAAAAATCCCAAAAAAAGGACTTCTATAAAAGACTCCTTTTCAGATGTGGAAACCATAATTATTCAAAACAAATGGAAGTCTCCGTGTGGATTCTACCCCACACTACAACTATACAACACCCTTGTAGTTTGTGAAATTTTGGAAAAAAAATATATTTTCAAAATATGATCCACATCGAAAGAAGTAATGACACCACCACATAATATGCCATCAAATTTCTGGCATCGTTTCCCAAGGGGAAATTTCTTTTTTAAAGAACACTGGTTTTTTTGACCAAAGATTACCTTTCTCGTATCCTCTTTATTCTTTCCAAACACTTCTTTTCATCTTCTTCATTCATTTAGTGAATGTACCAAGGTCCCTTGACCTTATCAAGGAACCTTGAATCACAATAACCATTGGCCCTTGATCCCATGATTGAAAGGCATCTTATTTCACTTCACCAGCCAACAATGACCAATCAACATCACAACGCGGGACACAACCCACCAAATCATCATGTTATAGGATGAACAATGTAACCAGAGAAGACCATCCTAGATTATGGTTTAACATAAATCCATGGGGATATAAAAATCATCATTCACCCACCAATTCAATCCCAAACATTTTAAATTAGTCTTTGACTTATCCATATAATCGAGCACACATGGAAATTCTACGGTCTTCAAAGCGAAGATCCCTATGAACATACATCCAACTACCTGGAAGTCTGTGATAACTTTAGAAACTAGAGAGTATCATCTGATTCTATAAGACTTAGTGTATCCCCCTTTTCACTTAGAGACCAAGAAAAATATTGGCTCAAAATCCAAGTTCTCAAGTATATAATTACATTGGATGGGATCGCGAAAAAGTATCTGGATAAATACTTTACACCAATTCACACATGAAAATTTTAGGACATTCATAATTTTGTACAAAAATATGTAGAGTCTTCATGGGAGGCATGGGATCGATTCAAAGAACTCATGAGGAAATGTCAACATCACGGACATGACACCTGGATTCAAATGAAATCATTTTATCAAGGACTCCAACCTGCATCATGAACAGTGTTTGATGATGCCGCTGATGGAGGTCTAATGTTTAAAACCACAGAAGTAGGAAGAAATATTCTAGATGAAGTTTACCCCAATCCCAATCTATGGAAACGTTACCAAGGACCACCACAACGTGGAATCCACCATGTTGATGAGACCATAAGGTAAGCAATGCAAGTTGAGCCACTAACCAAAAAGTTCAAATCAATTCAAATACCTACCACACAACCCCCATGCCCCAGTCATGGAGATCTAGTCATGTAATATGTGTTATGGAAAAAACTAGTATCAAGACTACAAATATAGATACTAGGAACTGCAATATTTTAATTACGTTAATTACAATCAATAGAATATACCATTTCAGAAAAAATAAAAACTTCCATTTTATTAGTAGAGGCCTACTTAACATCATCCTCAGAACAATCAATGATATTATTAGTAGTGTAGTGGTCAAGATCAGTTTCTCAATTAGGGACTACCAGGTTATCCACCAAAAAACCTTTTTCTGAGACCACAACAACAAATAAATCCACCACAAACCTTTCTGAAGCCCCAACCACAACAATTTCCGCCCACCCAACCAAGACCACAACATGCACCTCCACCAATCAAAATAAACTTGGAAAATATCTTAACATATTTTTTTTCAGAAATTCGATCATCAAATTACTATATAGGAAATAGAGATGAAAAATTATCAAGCATCTCTAATGAATTTTGAGATTCAAATTGGTCAAATCTCAATGACCTTATTTGAGAGATTACATGAACCCTACCAGGTAACACTAATACATACCCACAAGAGGATTCTAAGGCTGTATAACTAAGGAGAGAGAATTTGTTGATCTTCCAACAACCAATGGAAGAAAGGTAATAAGAAGAACCCAAGAAATCATTATAAAATGTAGAAGAAGTCATCCCTACATCATCACTAAAAGTAGTTCCAGCTGAGAAGGAACAAGCCCTGGAAAAACACAAGGAACCTGTTTATGTAGCCCCTCCTCCATATAATCCACCTCTCCCCTTTCCTGAAATAGAAAATCAAGTTAGGTAGTAGGATCAGTACAAAAAGTTCTTCAAAATATTCAATCAATTTCATATGAATATTCTGTTTGTTGAGGGAATCGTCTAAATTCCAGTGTATACAAAATTTCTCAAGAATTTTCTATCAAACAAGAGAAAGATAGAAGATCTATGAGTCATATCATTAAATGAATTATTCTCTCCTGTGGTACAATAGAAAATCCACCAAAAGATTATAGATCCTATAAGCTTTTCAATTCCTTCTACAATAGGGGAGTGGAAATAAAGAAGAGTGCTCTATGATCTTGGAGATAGCATTAACCTAATGATGATGAGGTTTTACAAAAAAATGGACTATAATAGCTCAAGAAAAAATATTAGAATTGTAGTTCACTGATCATTTAGTAAAATAACCACATAGTATTCTTGAATATGTTCTAGTTAATCTCGGAAAATTCATTTTTCCAGAAGACATTATAGTTTTTGACATGGTAGTGGATGGAGATGTCCGGATCATTCTCAGATGACCCTTCCTAGTAGTAGGGAATGACTTGATTGATGTTAATCAAGGTTGCCTCATCTTAAAAGTTAGAGAAGAACAGGTGGTGTTTAATTTGATAAAACCTACACAACATCTTGATGACCAAGTGGAAAATCACACCATCTCTCTCGCTCAAGAAGGGGATTACATGGATATTGAGGAAGATACTGATGATTCAGGATCAGAAAATGAAGAAGACTATGAATTTGAGGAATTAAGATTTGTTAAACCACATACTAGAGATACTGTATCGCCATTTATCCTATCCATAATCCATCTACCCAGGTTGGATTTAAAACCATTACCCAGTATGTTGATGTACTCATACTTAGCCGATCCATTATCTTTAACCATCATTTTCAATGCCGAACTATCTCAGGCACATAAAAAAAGCTATTTAATTTCCTAAAAATATATAAGCAATAAATTTCTTAGGGGGTCACAGATATTAAGGAAATCAACCACTCAAATGCACCCAACTAATTTTTCTCAAGGAAAATGCAAAACCAAAAAGACAACCTCAGAGGCGGTTCACACCACCAATGAAAGAGGTTTTCAATAAGGTAGTTTTGAAGCTTATGGATGATGGAATAATACATCCTATCTTAGATAGAGAATGGGTGAGTCCCCTCCATTTCATTCCCAAAAAGGAGGACTCATAGTAACAAGAAATGAGGACAATGAACTCAATTCTTCACACACCACCACTGGATTGAGAGTTCGCATGGATTACAGATGTTTTAATAAATCAACAAGGATCGATCATTTTTCATTACCTTTAATGGATAAAATTATTTAGAGGCCAGAGGGACGAGATTTATAATCATTCTTGGATGACTATCTAGGATACAATCCAATTGAATAAGACCCCATTGACTGGCCGAAAACCACGTTCACATGCCCCTTCAGAAGTTTTTCATATAGAGGCATGTCATTTAGTATGTTCAAAGAATGATCAACATTCCAATAATTTATAACACACATATTTCATGATATGGATTAATAATTTCTCAAAATATTCATAGATGATTTCTATATCTATGGGAGATCATTTGATGCAGACTAAGAAATCCAGAAATGGTTCTCCAACGCTGTGTGGAGAAATTCATAGTGCTAAATTTGAAAAAATGTCACTACATGGTTCTAGGAAGAATTGGTTATGGGAAAAAATATCTAAAGAAGGCATTTAGGTTGATCTCTCTGAGATCAAGGTAATCAAGGATTTGTAGAAACAGGCAACCGTAAAAGGGATAATATGTTTCCTCGAGCATGCTGGATTCTATAGACACTTCATAAAAGATTTTTCAAAAGTCACACATCCATTGATGAACTTTTAGTAAAAGTACATTCCTTTGGAATTTAATGAGAATTGTTGACATGCTTTTGAAACACTGAAAAATAGTCTGATTGTGTCACCAGTTATCATTGCACCAAACTGTGAAAAAAAATTTGAGCTTATGTGTGACGCCCTCAACCTTACTATAGGAGCTGTGATCGAACAACGTATAGACACCATCTTCTGCCCAATCCATTATGCCAACCATACATTGAATGATTCCCAACTCAATTATATGACTATGGAGAAGGTTCTCCTAGATATCGTATATTCCTTTGAAATGTTCCATTCATACCTCGTTCTATCCAATGTCATTTTTCATACAGATCATTCCATGCTTTGATACTTGATGAGTAAGAAAGACAAAAAAACAAGATGGATATGCTGGATTATATTGCTGTAAGAATTCGATATCAAAATCAAGGACACCCAAGGAACAAAAAATTTCATTGCTAACCTCCCCTCATGGTTACACCTGACCAGCCTTAAAGAAGATAGTGAGACTGATATTGAAGTATATTTTTCAGATGAGAGATTATTTAGTGTCAAAACCCAGCCTTGGTTTTCATACATGGATAAATATATTTCCACAAGGTATCTCCATCAAGATCTCTCATACCAATAATAGAAGAAGTTTTTGTACGATTCCAAACACTACTTTTTGGATGAACTATTTCATTTTAATAATTGTGTCGATGACCTATTACGACACTGCATCCCAGAGGAAGAGATAAAAAATGTGATTGAAATGTTCAAAATATCACCAATTGGAGGCCGTCATGGACCAGAGCACATAGTGGAAAAAATCCTACAAATAAAATTTTTCTGGCCCTCATTGCATCATGATGCTAAGAGATTCTGCTATCAATGTGACATATGTCAAAGAATGAGGAACATCACTAAAATAAATGAGATTATACAAAACCCCATTCTGGAAGTTGATGTTTTGGACCTCTAGGGTATTGAATTTATAGGAACATTCCCTTTATCACTTGGTAGGAATTACATTCTCGTGGCAGTAGACTATGTTTCCAAGTGGGTTGAAGCTGAATCGACAACACATGATATATCAAAAGTTGTCATGAATTTTTTTGAAAAGAATGTGTTCATATGATTTTGATTTCTATGGTTACTCATCTTTTATCATGAAAATCATTTATCAAATCATCCAATGTGAAAATTTCATGAAAAGTATGGAATTATCTTCAACACTGGAACTCTCTATCACCCATAAACAAGTGGAAAAGTTGAATTATCAAATAGGAAGGTGAAATAAATTTTTGAGAAGACAGTCAAAACAAGAAGAACTGATTGGATCCTGAAACTGGATGATGTAATATAGGCATATAAAACTATGTATAAAACACCAATAGAAACCACCCTATTTAGACAAGTTTATGGTAAAACCATGTCATCTTTTGGTGGAATTGGAACATCATTTTTTCTAGGAAATTATGAAAATGAATCTAGATATAGAAATTTATAGAGAGGAATGATTATTACAATTAACCACATTGAAAGAAAACATGAAAGATTTGTATGAAAACTCAAGGATTTACAAGGAAAAAAAAGAAAAAGTGGGACGACCAATGAATTTCACGACATACTTTCATGCTAGGGATCAAGGTTTTTCTATTTAATTCATGATTAAAACCTTTCCCATGAATGTTGAAGTAATTATGGTCTGGTCCTTTTGTGTTCTTCCAAGTTTTTCATTATGTAACAATTGAAATTAAATGATAAAGAGAACCACCATTCAATGTCAATGGTCAAAGATTGAAGATATTTCAACAACCATTACATGAAGGCTATCTCCTCATCCTCAGGTTCAACATAAACTTATAGGACTCAAGCTCCCGATATTAAAGGAAGCGTTGACTGGGAGGAAAACTAGGGTAGGAATGTTTTTAGGTAAGTTATATTATTAGGATCTTTGTCCAAAAATATCATGAATAATGAGTGATGATATGCGAAAGGATCAACAAATTGGGCTAAGCACAACATAGTACACGTCGTGTACCACCGGTACACATCATGACCTATTTTATCCCCAAAAACCCATTTTCCTACCCATACGTGACACGACTCATCTGTACACATCATGTACATAGGTGGGTTAGTTCTTTTACAAACTATAGGTCATGACCCAAATAGTCATGACCCACAACACAAGAAACCCCGAGCTCCTCATCTTCCCAGATCCCCCTTCCTATTGAACACATCAACACCTCCCGCACCCCCTCTCCACTCTCTCCCTAACCATCAAACCACCTATATTATTCCATGGTACACACCAAGCACCCACAACCCTATCCCTACTCCTTGAATTCCACCTCCTCATCTTCACCATAAGAGGAAAAACCTACCTACAAGCATCTGCAGACTACCAGAGATGCACTGTCTGCACTTTCCACTACACGCACATCACCATTTCCTTAGGCACAGTTCTACACCACCACAACATCCAGAGATGCTGACCTACACATATACCCCATATTATGTTTTTCAAACCCAATGCATAGGGATAATTTTGGCAAGATACAGGTGAAGCCCATGGGTACAAAAATTACCTTGGACATGTGGAAAGTCTCCCCCCCAACTATTATTGTTTCCATCACTGAACTCATGGACAATCTTCACATTGGAATGATTATCAAATTACACAAGGATACATTCTGAGTGTTAATTTTTTGGTTTTTTTCATCCTTCAAAATGGGCATGGAAAATCTTCATTTTTTCCTTAGTGGCTTCTCGCACAAGTTTTATCTTGCGGATTTTGGGGTCGGGCTTGGAGTATATACCAAGGAGTTTTTCTTTTTTGACATTTATCTGATGATTTAGATACATCAACATCTTGATATATCTATGCAGTTAAGTCCATTGATAGTCCGTGACCCCCAGTCACATCATCATCCTCAACTCCCAAATCCTACATAGCTCTGGGGACCCACTTTGCATATCATATATTGAGCCATGTCACATGGTTGGTTAACATGTGGAGAGACCCATGACATCGTCATCCTGAAGGACGTGATGATTTTAGTAGCTTCCAAGGGTCGTCCACCCATAAATATGGTTTCCCAGTTCACTTCTTACCTCAGAGCCCTAACTTAGAGAAATTGGGGCACACTTCTGGGTGGATCTTTTATTAGCAGGTTGGCCTGATATATTGGAAACATCGATTCCTCTCTTTCCCTCACCACTTTTAGACCAGTGGTGCAGATAAATCTTGTGCTATTATAAAAGATTAAGATGTTGGTAAAGGAGGATGATCATTATTTCTGGGCACCAGGTGTATAAACACCTCCACCTCATGAGCAGACAGACGAAGTAGCAACACCAACCCCACCTTCATAGCAACCTACCTCCACCACACCACCTCTACCCAGGATATCCTCAATCCCATCTACCACCCCTCAAACAATCCATCTTACCCCTATAGAGTTATGGAGTCTTCATAAATGTATTCTGGTTAATCTTCACCAGATCAATTCCCATATGCATCTATCATTCATTAAACATCCCTCTTTTACCCCATCACCCTCACCCACCCTGACCAACCCTTCTTCATCCACCATTCCCCCAACCCTTTCCACCCAGATGGACCTCCCTTTCGATTTCATAGACCCTTCCATCCAGTAGGAGTTTTTGGCAGTGCAAGCCCAATGGAGCAAGGGGGTCGCCACTAAGCCTACACCTCCAAAGGCACCATCCATTGATCCTGCTTCCAAATCCATTGGCCTTATACTGATCGAAGCATCCCCACCACCCACCCTATCCCATCAACCTGAATTTGTTATCATACCCTCCACCATACCTACCACCCCACCATCGGCAAATGGTGACAATGCTTCAATGAACCAGTGGGCCGAGACACTCAACGTTGTACTAATGCTGAAGAAGATCTTCCCTGAGGACCCCTGATCTGACTTTTGTCAATATTTGGGGAATTTCAAACACTTTCATATTTTTTAAAGGTTGTTGACTATGTCATGTTGTATTCCATTTTTTATGCTCTATATAAAATTTTATTTATAAATAATTTCTTTTTTCACTTCTTGTTGTGTTTTGTGTTCTATGTCTTAACTTTCTATCTATTGCATGTCAAGCTCCTCTGAATCCTCTATTGTCCTCAGTGATCCAGTTTCCCCACATGTATTAAAATAAAGAGTTCTCAAGCATGTCATATATACCCAGTAACATCATCTGCCACGACCTTTGATTTATTTCTTACCACATCTCATCCATAGTAACACGACTGCACATGAAGGGATCAGCCCACCCAAAAATCCATGCATGCTTGAGGACTGAACCTCTAGAATTTGTAAGAATAAACATAGCCACTAAGTTGGTGGGTCCCATGAGGATAGTCCATGTACACCTTTTGCAATATTCTATTTTATTGAGTCATCATTTCCATGCCCTTTTTGTGTTTTTTATTTTTCATTTCGTGTCTTTCTTGGAATAGTTATGTATACCTTCCATAAATTGAATAAAATACATATCTTAGTTTCTCATTTATCGTGTTTTCCATTATTCAGCTATTCAAACTGCTTTTACATGTGAACTAATGTTTTCTATCTAGTACAGGAATTTCCTTTTCTAATAATTTGTAGGTACATTTTCATGCTATGACAGCTTCAATCATCCCCATGGCAAACCACATACTCCAGGGAGATCTCTATTTACTTTTTTTAATTCTATCCACAAAAATTCCATTTCTAATTATTTTCAAACTAAAATGGAAAACCACTCCCACTTGTATTTCAATGACTGTATAGACACTGTCTCATTCTATGTGCATGTGTGTGTTGGGGGGGGGGTTCTCATGTTTCACTCTTGTCTAGACATATTTGGAATGATTTCTAAGTTTATTGGATTAATTAAAATGTAAAACATTGAAATTTTGATTAATTAACCCACTACTTAGTGTTTATGCCCTTCGTGATTTCATGTTTGGCTTTGAATCCCATTACCCCTAAGGACTCCTAGCCTATAAATGAATTTTCTTGTCTGAGCATATTTATTGAGAGATACCTGGGGCACATAAACCTACAAGAACATGAACATAGATCTTTTCAATGCAATGAATGAACAAGCATAGAATTAAAATGATTGAGGTACTCATTGATTTCCAATTCCATGAGTCTCATCAGATATCTATACTTTTTTTCATCCCATAGTTTCCATGAATGACTAGTTAGAATGAAGCTATTTCAAGCTTATTTCCCTTCATAACCTTCTCATTGTACAATGCTTAATGATTATATTTTCATATGTGTGGGGGTGTTATTTATATATCATGGGATGATTCCACTTCTAGAGATGTATGGTGCGCTCACCTGAATGCGAGGTTGTGATACATATACCATCTGTTGTATTCTATTATAATCATGTTCTTTTTCCAAATACCAAATGAAAATAAAAAAACAAAATTGATATGGGTTGCATACTTGGAAGTTCAAAAATCACCATTTTCTAGACCGATGAATCCCTTGAATGATCATATGTGGTTAGGTGGTGGCTTTGAGATCTATCAAAGGAACAAATTTCGAAAAATGAAATAAAAAATAAAATGAAAAAGCAAAATAGTGAAAAGGAAGGGGATTTTTTTTTCATTTACATACTTTATATATATATGGATACAACATGAGCGGATAGAGTACCAATTTGACCTACCAGAAGGAGGAATGATATTACACTTGTTCAGACACCTTTTTTCATGGTACTATAGAGATTAACATCCAATTTGAGCCTAATTTTCACATTTACCTACCTACCCACAACAGCAGAGCCATCAGAACCCAAATTTATTAATCCCTCATGATTTATTTTACACTTGCCTTTACACAGTGTATATGATAGAACCTGTGTAAGCATATGGTTAGGAACATGTACTCAAGATATGAACATAACTCTACTTACATTTCCACTCTGATTAATGAGATAAATAGTGAGGTAAATTACTATTGGGCATATAACTTAGGGAATAGTGAAAATATTGCAATTAAATAAACCAAATTTGATTTAGTAATCTGAACTAGGAGGCTTGATTGACTTTCTCTGCAGGATTGATTTTGGAACATGGCCCTTTCTCATCTAGAACCTAATTTAATTGCATGGAAATAATGAATATATCTTGGTATATAAATTGCTTATCCTTTATGAAATCTTTACCGAGACATTGTTGCTTGAGGAAAAGAAACCGTTTATGTATTGGGGGAATTGATAAGCATAATTCATATATTTACTTTGCCATAATCTTTTCATTTATTTTCATTAAAATATGTGATAATGGATGTGGTATGTGTCTAATTTTGAAGAAATAAAGGCTTCATAGGTTTCCAAGAAAGAAAAGGAAGAAAAATTTAAAAACCTACCGAGTACACATCGTGATTCCAGCCTATACATCGTGTACCTGAAGCTCACATACTGATCCCAAGTTGTGAAGCCATTCATGACCAAGCCACATATCCAGCGAGAAAAAGATGCTACTCATCAGGACCTACTCATACATGATGTGATGTCCAGTCAAATCCTCGAGTGAGAAATCCACAAGGAATCCACACAGAAACATAATAAACACATGGTACACGTCATTAACAATGGGTACACATCTTTTACATGATCAAAATTCATAATGCGCAAGACCCGCACACCACACTAGATATCTGGTAGAAATTGACATATATCAAGGGTACACATACTATACCATAGGTACACATCATAATCAAAATTGCCAATATAATAAGAGAAGCAACAGAACATTTCAGACACTTCCGAACGAGCTTCTCTTCTCCCTCTAGATCCCTTGTGAACTCTTTTGCCCTTTTTCCTATAAAATTTTCAATTCCTACATATTCTATTCATTTTTATTATTCCAATAGATGTACAGTTTCTATTCTTCAATGCATTCAATATATGGCATCACATTTAGATTTGGGTTCCATTCCTCTTTCTCAAGTATGTTCTTCTTATAATTTTGAATTGCTTCATGCATGTTTATTTTAGTTATCATTTCCAAATCTCTTACAAGATCCTGATTCCATTAATTTTTATCGATCCATAAAATATGCTATCTATCATTTCTTTAACTACATTTTACCCCACCATGAGTAACTAAATCTTTAGTGGTAGGGATCAAGAACTACTAGAATTCAAGTTATTTGCCATGGGATCCCGTCGCAAATAAGCTTTAGCGATGGGGCCCCGTCGTAAATAGCCCATTGTAGAAAACGTCGTCGTAAAAAATATTATTTGTGATGGGCCCATCAAAAATAATATTTTTTTGCGATGGGAAACTTCACCATCGCAAAGAAATCTCCGATTATATACTTTATATATATAATCTCTTTGTGATGACACTGCCGCAAATACTTTTTTGCAACGGGCCCGTAATCCCATTGCAAATAGTATTTGTGATGGGCCCGTAATCCCGTCACAGATACCTTTTTTAAGAAAAAATTATTTAGACTATTTGTGACGGGATCTTGTCGCAACAGATCCCGTCGCAAATAATAAATAAATTTAAAAAAAAAATTAATAACATTATGATTATTGAAAAATTAATTTTAATACTATTAAAATAATACAAAAAAAATAAAAATATTAAAATCCTCAATATTCACAAAAAAATAAAAAAAAATCATAAATTATTATTATGATTATTGAAAAATTAATTTTAATATTATTAAAATAAAAAAAATAAAATAAAATTCTCTATATTCATAAAAAAATATAAAAAAAATCACAAAATATTATCATGATTTTTGAAAAATTAATTTTAATATTATTAAAATAATAAAAAATAAAAAATACTAAAATTCTCAATATTCACTAAAAAATTTAAAACAATCATAAAATTTCTTTATTATTATTATTATTATTAGTAAAATACACGAATATTAAAAAATATAATACTGAAAAAATATATTTAATAAAACTATGATTAATGAAACAATAATATTGATATTATTAAAATAATAAAGAAATATTAAAATTCTCGTTATTCACAAAAACAAATCATAAAAAACTAAAAATTAAATTATATAATAATCACACCGATATAAAAGACAGAAATTGTAAATAGTTTATATTACAACAGATTTAAATTAAAATGTTTTTGACATAAAAAAAATCACTGGGGGGTCGCCTTCTGGAGAAGGTGGAGGAGCTGAAGGAGTTGGTGGAGGAAAGTACATTCCTAAACTATGAGTCAGATGGAACATGTAATCCATCTGCTCGTGATGCTACTACTTCCATCGATGCATCTACTCCTCGTGCTGCTGCTGCTGCCATCAACACATCTCCTCCTCGTGCTGCTGCTGCTGATGTATCTCTTCTTGCTGCATCTGCAAACTCTCTATAAGGTCATTATGAGATCGAAACTACTCCTGATACTATGAGCCAGAAGATGATTCCTCTCCACGAGCTCCTCTCAAGCTATACGACGACATCACAGAAGTACCATAATAAGTACCAGGAGTCACATGAGAGCTGATACCAACTACTCATCCCTTCTCAAAGCCATAATGACTGTCCTGTATCCATGCCGCCTTGTCAAAATGGTGGGAACTGGTATGACCAGTCACCTCATCCTGAACCTCATCCTGTGTCTGAGAAGTCGCAGCCTCATATGACTCCTTCAATTCAAATTTGAAATTAAAATTGTGAAAATATTATATGCAGTTAATTTTCAAACTGAAAAAAATAAGACTAACCAAAATCTGATGCTGGAGATCACCTCTAATCTCTCCGGTGGCTGGATCACTATACATCCTTTGATAAACATCATACTCTGTAATATCAGGATGCTCAACTGGCTATATGAATATAAAATAAATTGTTTATATTTGAATTTATATAAAATATTTTAAAAAAATACTTAGCAGATGCTCTATATGTGTACTGAACGTATGACTACTAGCTCGATGCGTCACCTCCTGTCTCCCCCGGTTCAGCCGACCCAATGAGGAACTCCTCTGAAATCCACCACCCAACCAGTGTGCACATAATCCATCCCAAACCTGAGATGAAATGTACTCTGGTCGGTGGGCTCTACACGAATCATCAAATACTGTCTCTCCTACTTTCTTAATGGTTGTCTTTCTCAAATTGTGCAAAGATTGACGCAAACGCTCATGCATAGCCACCTCCCATGCTGCATGGATATCATCACACATGATATCATCAATGGGATACCATAAAATCTACAAATAATTTATAATATCCAGTTATTAATAAAATAAATTTCAAAATACATATTATTTATTTACGTACCGGCCAATGATTGTACATTCTGAGATGCACATCAACGGGAATCTATTCCCATGAGGTCCATGGCTGAGAAAAATAATTGTTCAAGATAGCACTCTCCTATCCAAAAACAACATGCAAAAAATTGTGAAGAAAGAATAAATAATCAAACAATTAGTATATATATAAATAAATTAATGAAATCTAACTAAAATATACAGGTTACCATACCTCCATGTGTGTGGATCGAAGCTACGATGTGGACGTCGCTCGGGGATAGGGTCAGGAATCATCAGTCGTGCAAGACCGCGCCACCTCCACATACCTCCTGAACCACCAGTAGGTTGAGGGTCAGATGATCCCACATCCCCCTCATCCAAAGGTAGCTCAACCTCCTCTAACTCACGCAATAGATTAGAGTCCATCTGAAACACAAAATGATTGTTGTTAGCAGATAGTTGAAAATAACTATTATATATATATATATATTAGTTATGATCATAACCAGCATTTAACTATGCCAATGTTCACCTTCATCATCATCTTCATATCTAATTATATCAATGTCTTCATATTCCTCCTCGGCATCATAAATATCTATATGAGTTTCACTTTCATCATCACTTATCATTTCAATTTTATTTGTAACATCATTAACATCTTCATCACCATGGACCCTTAATTGTGGGGTGTCCTCATTGATATTCACATTTCTTTGTGAAAAAGATGGATTTTGAGTAGTATGTTGAAAAATTTCAATTTCTTCCACTTCAGTGGAACCACATTCAGTTCGAGTAAATTGATTTTTGTCAAGATTTCATTTTTATTATTCTCCACCAATCACCCTAGTCTCTTGAAGTAGCACAGTACTTTGTGTAATAAAATTGATGTGCCTGTTGAGCCAGTAAAAATGGTTTATTTACTGCAAGAGGACTGTTATATTTAATATCGACGATTCCATGAGTCAGATGAACATGCAAGCCTCTCTCAGTATCCACCCATCAACATTTAAACATCGTTATGTAATTTTGTACAAGATAACGTAGCTCAATAATTTCATCCAGAATTCCATAAAAGTCAAATTCAGTTTCTCTATGATGTGATCCTCTCAAAAAAATCCACTGTTCATTATTTTTTAATTCCCCATATGCACGTGTATGAAATCGAAAACCATTCACCACATATGAATTATAAGATTTAACCATTTTGGATGGTGGGTTACTCAATATACACTGTCGTTTATCAATTTTATCAGCATGTTGGGACACCTAAAAATTTGTAAAACAATTATCAATATAATAAATAGTAAACTGAATTGATATTAAACAATCAATAATATATGTTTCTAGCTTTTGAAACCATTGAGAAATTTTTTTTTGTCTGCGTTCTTCAAGAGCAGCTGCTGTAATTTGAGGAACATGTTTCTTGATATGATTATCATATAACCTACATATAAAATAAGTTTACATACTGTAAAAGAAATTATAGAATATGTGATAGAAGCACTCAAAGTACAAATGCTTTCATTAATTCACAGTTGAGCATAACATATGTATGAGCTATGTGATGTTCATCATCTAAAATCCATCATTCTTGAACTCCACTGAAGCCAAGATTTAGCTGATTAAAAACTGATAAATTATTGTCCATTTCATCATTAACATTTCCCTCATTCCATCCCATGTAGTTTTTTAGGGATATTAAGATTCAAAATAGTGAGAGAAGAAAAAAGAAATTTCCTCTTGAAAATAAGCTTCCGCAATTGAGCCTTCCCCTGATGCTTTGTTACGTACTTTTTTCTTCAATTTCTGCTTGCATCTATCAAATGGGTACATCCATTAAAACTGTACTAGACCTCCAAATTTAGCTTCAGGTGGAAAATGTAATATCAGATGTTCCATTGAGTCAAAGAAAGCATGTGGGAATATTCTTTCTAGTTTACATATAATTACAACAACATCTGCTTCCAATTTTCTTAGCACATCATAGTCAATTTTCATTGCACAAATGTCTCGAAAAAAATATGATATGTCTGTTATCGAATACCAAATCATAGAATTCAACAAACCTCTGAATCCAATTAGTATAATTCTTTCCATTATAACATGACAATCATGACTTTTTAATCCAGTAACATGACCATTTTTAACACATCTTCCCAAATTATCAGAATAGCCATCTGGAAGTATCAAATATGCAATCCACTGACAAAATAATAAACGACTCTCTTTGGACTCTGTATAAGTTTCTTTTGGCTTCATTAACCTATCTGATCTGACATATTCAAATAGTTCAATTTCGGGTCGCCTACAAATTTGGGCACGATATAATCATTCTTTTATAGTATCTTTGGTCTTACCTGGTGTATCCAAAACTGTATGAAATAAATTATCAAAACAATTCTTCTCAATGTGCATGACATCCAACATGCGGCAGACTAAAAAATCAGACCAATATGGGAGATCCTAAAAAATGCTTCGTTTTATCCAATTATGTTCTTTTCCAAAGCCATGAATTTTTTGTTGGTTTACTCTTGGCCCAAATGTGATGGGAGGTAATGAAAATACAACTGATTTTAACTCTATACCCGAGATCATTTTTGGAGGTTTATCCCTTTCAATTGTGCCTTTTCTGAAATGAGATTTGTTCATTCGAAAAGGATGATCGGTTGGAAGAAATCTGCGATGACAGTCAAAATAGAAAGGTTTTTTTTCCATTGACGAGCATAAAATATTTGTTGTCTTTCATACACTAAGGACATGATTTCGGACAATGTGTACTTCAGACAGATAACATGCCATACGCTAGAATGTCACTAATCATCCACATCAATGCAGGTTTTAATGTGAAATTATGTTTCATAGAAACATCATATGTACTAACACCATTACTCCACAATGCATTTAACTCATCAATCAATGGTTTCAAATAATCATCAATATTCTTTTTCGGATGTCCTGGGATTAATAAGGTCAAAAAGATATAGGGATCCTTAATCAACATCCATGGAGGTAGATTGTACGGAGTTATAAAGACATTCCAACATGAATACTGACTACCATAAGAACCAAACAGACATAAACTGTCAGCAGAAAGATGCAATCACACGTTTCGAGCTTCTAAAGTAAAAGACAGATGCAGATGATCAAAATGTGTCCATGAATCACCATCAGATTGATGATTCAAGATTTTACCAGTTGAAATATTGGTTTTGTGCCACGAAATCATTGAAATTGTTTTATGAAACATAAATAAACGTAGCATCCTAGGTGTAAGGGGAAATATCTCAACTACTTTATAGGAATAAATCTAGAATTCCCTGGTTGAGCTTCTTTATACCTTGATTTTCCACATGTTGGAAAACTATCCAACAACTCATTTTCAACAGAATATATGATGCAATAATTTTCACATGAATGAATCTTCCGATAAATAAGGCCTAGATTATGAACCAACCTCTTTCTCTCATAGTAATTTATAAGAAACACATTTACTTCAGGTAACAGTGTTTTAACCAAAGAAAATATCTGATCAAAACAGTTTTTTGACATTGCATTATCTGATTCAATAGCCATTAATTTTGCAACAACTTATAATTTTCTTATATTGCAACCAGGATATAATTAATCCTCAGTAGACCTCAACAACTCATAAAATTTAGATGGTGCCAACTCAGGAGTTAAATCAATATCATTGTGAGTTTCTGTTTATTGAACAGATGGACTTGCAACATCATGTACCAAATTTTGGAACTGTGATGGATCCGGAATCAAGTTATTAGTATCTTATTTGGAACTGCATTCACCATGTTAATACCAAAAAACATAATCTGGTTGAAAACCAAACCGCAATAGATGTCCCCCAACATTGTCAAATGTGTTAAACGTTCTCAGAGAACATTTTTTACAAGGACACTTAATTGTGACTTCTGAAACATATTCTTGTTTTGATGATGAAAATGATAAGAAAGCTTCAACACCCTCAATATATACAAGATTTAAAATTGAACTATTTCGATTTCTGTGCTGATTTATCCAAGCACGATCATCTAATAATGACTGGTGTCAACTTCCTTGTTCTATATTCTTCTACAAAATATTAAATCATCACTGTTTTTTGAATAATTTGAAATTATAAAAATACTATCTAAAAAAAGAAGATAGATAATTACTACTACTTCTTAATAATTACCATTAATTAAAGGTGACACAATTTCCAGTGGATTGATAGCTACTCTTTTGTCCGACGACTCATTTACTTTCATCTTTCTCACACTGAAATCACAATGAAGAATCTGGTCGGAGGTACGCATATTCATTCTCGTATGAGTAGTCGGACAAAAGAGCCCCCTTTTTGTCGATGAATCATCTTCTTCCAACTGTCACCGCCTAAAAACATTATAAAAAATATGATCCTACAAATGCATATCCAATATCATGTATACGAGATTGAGTATGCCTATGTAGCAGCACATTTTTTCATATTGTTTTGAGTCGGTGAGAGTTGAAAGGAGAAGAGTCATCGAGCCAAAGGAGTGCCGTCAATCCACTAGAAATTGTGCCAGGTTCTTGAAAATTATTAAAATTTATTTAAATTTATTTCTAAGTGTTCCTAACTAATTATTACTATTTATTACTATTTATTTCTAATTATTACTAATTTAGCAATACTTAGAAATACTTATCAAAATGAAAACTACTTGAATAATGAAAGGAAATTTGGTAATCATCGCTGTGGAGATGATTACAAATCTTCCCTTCATTATCCAAGCTGTTTTTGTTTATTAATTATAATTATATCTAATTATTACTAAAAAAATTATATTATCAATATTTATGAAAAAATAGTATTAATGTTATTAAAATAATAAAAAATTTATAAAATATCAAAATTATGAATATTCGCAATAGGCTTTGCTCTATTGTTAACATGTTCAAATCTCAAAGGGTCGCCAATTGTCAGGTCATGAGCAATAAAAAGTTTGTGTCAGCCATGTCCAATGTAAACTCTATAATTGTCCTTACAAGGTTGATCACCTTGCAAGTAGTGTTGTAATAGGACGACCAAAGTAATGTCGTTCTCATCTCTTAGAATCATCTCACTCCCTTTATATAGACAATTCTTCCTTAAAAATTTGAGGGGACATCAGTATATTTCCCTTAAAATTTCAAGGAAGAATGGTCTATATAAAGAGTCATGTGAGATAATTCTTATAGATGATAAGGGCATGACTTGGGTTGTCCTATTGCAATGATACTTTCCAGGTGATCGACCAAGCAAGGAAAATTATATCTAATTATATCTAATTATTACTAATTATGACTAATTATGACTAATTATGACTAATTATAAATAATTATGACTAATTATTACTAATTATTACTAATTATATCTAATTATACATAATTATATCTAATTATATCTAATTATATCTAATTATTACTAATTATATCTAATTATTACTAATTATATCTAATTATATCTAATTATTACTAATTATTACTAATTATTCCTAATTATTACTAATTATTCCTATTTATTAATATTAATTTCTATTTATTACTATTTATTTCTATTTATTGTTAATTATTTCTATTTACTGCTAATTATTTCTAATTATTCAAAATTATTGCTATTTATTTCTATTTATTGCTAATTATGTCTAATTATTCCTGATTATTGCTAATTATTGCTAATTATTAGTATTTATTAGTATTTATTAGTAACTATTAGTAATTATTACTAATTATTACAATTTATTTCTAATTATTACAATTTATTACTAAGTATTAATAATTATTACAACTAATTACTAATTATTATTAATTATTGCTAATTATTTCTAATTATTAATAATTATTGCTAATTATTACTAATTATTTCTAATTATTGCTAATTATTTCTAATTATACCTAATTATTACTAATTATTGCTAATTATTAGTAAGTATTACTAATTATTCGTAATTATTCCAAATTATTACTAATTATTCCTAATTATTACAAATTATTCCTATCTATAAATATTTATTTCTATTTATTACTAATTATTTCTATTTATTGCTAATTATTACTATTTATTTCTATTTATTTCTATTTATTTCTAATTATTCCTAATTATTGCTAATTATTTCTATTTATTGATAATTATTGGAAAATATTTTTAATAATTGCTAATTATTGTTAATTATTGGTAATTATTAGTAATTATTAGTAATTATTAGTATTTATTACTAATTATTACAATTTATTACTAATTATTACAATTTATTACTAATTATTACGATTTATTACTTATTATTACAATTTAATACTAATTATTATTACTTATTGCTAATTATTGCTAATTATTACTAATTATTGCTAATTATTACTAATTACAACTAATTATTCCTAATTTTTTCTAATTGTTCCTAATTTTTGCTAATTATTACTAATTACTAGTAAGTACTACTAATTATAAGTATTTATTCCTAATTTTCGTAATTATTCCTAATTATTTCTAATTATTCCTAATTATTACTAATTATTCCAATTTATTAATATTTATTTCTACTTATTACTAATTATTGCTATTTATTTCTAATTATTTCTAATTATTTCTATTTATTTCTAATTATTCCTAATTATTGCTAATTATTTCTATTTATTTCTATTTATTGCTAATTATTTCTAATTATTTCTAATTATTCCTAATTATTGCTAATTATTAGTATTTATCAGTATTTATTAGTAATTATTAGTAATTATTAGTAATTATTACAATTTATTTCTAATTATTACAATTTATTTCTAATTATTACAATTTATTACTAATTATTACAATTGATTCCTAGTTATTATTAATTATTGATAATTATTTCTAATTATTACTAATTATTGCTAATTATTACTAATTATTGTTAATTATTGCTAATTATTCCTAATTATTGCTAATTATTCCTAATTATTGCTAATTGTTACTGATTATTAGTAAGTATTACTAATTATAAGTATTTATTCCAAATTATTTGTAATTATTCTTAATTATTACTAATTATTCCTATTTATTAATATTTATCTCTATTTATTACTAATTATTTCTATTTATTGCTAATTATTGCAATTTATTTCTATTTATTGCTAATTATTTTTAATTATTCCTAATTATTGCTAATTATTAGAATTTATTAGTAATTATTAGGAATTATTAGTATTTATTACTAATTATTACAATTTATTACTAATTATTACAATTTATTACTAACTATTACAATTTATTAGTAATTATTATTAATTATTCCTATTTATTCCTATTTATTACTAATTATTCCTATTTATTAATAATTATTCCTATTTTTACTAATTATTTCTATTTTTACTATTTATTTCTATTTATTAATTATTATTTCTATTTATTGCTAATTATGCTAATTATTACTAATTATATCAAATTACTTCTAATTATTGCTAATTATTGCTAATTATTCCTAATTATTGCTAATTATTGCTATTTATTTCTAATTATTGCTAATGATTTCTAATTATTGCTAATTATTCCTAATTATTAGTATTTATTGCTAATTATTAGTATTTATTAGTAATTATTAGTAACTATTAGTATTTATTACTAATTATTACAATTTATTACTAATTATTATTAATTATTGCTATTTATTGCTATTTATTACTAAGTATTTCTAATTATTACTAATTATTACTAATTATTCCTAATTATTGCTAATTATTCTTAATTATTACTAATCATTAATATTTATTCCTAATTATTTCTAATTATTCCTAATTATTTCTAATTATTACTAATTATTCCTATTTATTACTATTTATTGATATTTATTACCAATTATTATTAATTACTACAAATTAATTTTATACGTTACTAATTATCGTTGATAATTAATAATTACTACTAATTATTAAAAATTAAAACTAAAAATTTCAATTTACTATTACAAATAAATACTAATGACAAAACAATTTAAATTTAATTTAATTACAACTAATCAACAATAAAAAATATTAACATAAAAATGAAATAAATAATAAATTAAAAAAACATAAATACCTTTAAGACTGATTTTCTATTGATGGAGACGGCTTCACAACTTCTTCGTGAACAAAACAATTAACTTAGAAAAATTATCTCTCTAAAATCCGAGTTTAGAGAGAAACATGATCTAAAATTTGAGAGGAATGAGAGGAAAAACGGATGGGGGTATATATAGGTTAGATTATTTGCGACGGGATACCCGTCGCAAATAGTATCATTTGTGACGGGACCTGTCGCAAATACCTACGCCCGCATTAATTACTGTCGACGGTTAAAAAATTATTTGCGACGGGACCCGTCGCAAATAGTCCCTGTCGACACATCTTTTGTGAGGGGACGACATCCCGTCGCAAATGGCTATAAACCGCCGTCAGTTATTTGCGATGGGGCCCGTCGCAAAAGGTGTCTCGTCGCAAAAAGCTATAAACCCCCGCCAATTATTTGTGACGGGACCAGTCGCAAATACTTAACGATTTGCGACGGTGCGGCGTCGCAAATAACCTTTGCTGGGTTTGGCGTGCTATCCGCGCCAAACTATTTGTGCCGGGAGACGAAATCCCGTCGCAAATCGTTGGTTATTTGCGGTGGGTCATTACCCCCGTCGCAAAAGGCCCGTCGCAAAAAGCCCTTTTTCCCATAGTGAAGAGACGTATCTGAATAATTTAAATACCACATTAAATGTAAACAAGGAATGTATAATTGAATTAGTAGTTAGAATATTAATTCAAGGTCTGTCCCATTTGTGCGAACACCCCTAACCATGGTAAAATCAAACAAATAACCTGATTCTAATTGGAGTAGACCGATCTACGACCACTAGCTCTGGAATATTTCTATCTAAGAAACCGTACTTAATGTACTTAGGCTATTGATATTTATTGACCACAAAATAGCTACTTCCTAAGTAGAGCTAGGAGACTAAGACAAAAGTCAACTAGTGACCCCTATTTTCTTTGTAGAATAAGTTATAGGATCCTTCCAAGGTCAGTCACACAAGAAATCCTTCATCTATATACTTTACGTGATCCCAATCCCTCATTTATTAATTTAAGTCATCCCAATTAGAACTCATACAAAAATTCCAAAACAAATGACTTTTAGAAAGGACTCCTTTTCAGAAACATAGACCATAATTCTTAAAGACAAACAAAAGTATCCATATGCATTCAACTCCACACTACCACTATACTACTCCCTTGTAATTAGTGAAAGGTTGGGACAAGATATAATTTTTAAATTTGATCCACACCAGAGGATGTAACGACACCACCTCACAAGAGGCCATCAGTATGCTATTTAAAAAGGAAAAATTCAGTTTGATAAATCAAAAACTAAATTAATTTCCTCCCTTCTATATCCAGAATGTGTACATGAGGTGATATCTTTCTTGTTCCATACTTGTTTTTACCACTTATTCACTAAATAATTTAGTAAGATCACACTTCTCTTATCTCAATGGTTGCAAAAGGATTATGAATTTGTTTTTGATAAGAATTATGAGGATGATTTCAATTCACTATAACAGATTCTAACATCACCTCCTATAATCCAACCAATAATGTGGGATCTCCCCTTTGAACATATGCGTGACACTTCTAACATTGTAATTAGGGTAGTTTTATCACAAATGGTTGAGAACTGTCTTCATGTCATTGTGTATGCCTTGCGTACCCCTCACCCTTCCTAGGAATACATCCTGAACACTGAAAAATAACTTCTTTATATTATTTTTGAATTTGAAAATTCCATCCATATCTTATTGTATCTAAAATCATGTATTTTCTAATCATATTTCCCTTTGTTTTCTCCTTAAGAAACCTGAAGGTAAGCCCCACCTCATTCAATGGATGATCCTCATCCAGGAGTTTGACCTTGAGATTAATTATAAGAGAGGAGTGGAAAATATGGTAGCTGACAACAATAGTAGGATTTTACCACCACTATACCATCATATTTACTCACCCCTCACAATTGGAGAATTCTTCCCTCATGAGAACCTTTGGGATGTTGTAAACCTTACCCCTAGTACACAGACATTGTGAATTTTCAAGCAACATATAGGGTCTCCAATGATTTCAGCACTTCACAATCCTAGAGAATTAATCATGATTCTTGATCGTAAATTTTGGATGACCCAAATTATTGGAGAATTTATAGTGACCAAGTAGTTCATATGTGTTTTCTTGATCATGAGTTGACCTTTGTTTTGAGATTTTTATACACTTTCTCTTATGAGGGCCACTTTGGCACTCAATATATAGATTGAAAGGTCCTTGAATCAAGAAATTATTAACCAACATTGTATAGATATTCCCATGGGTTTTTTATGTTATTTACTCAATGTCAATTCACTGATGATATCTCCAAGAGGAATCAAATTCCCCAATAACCAATGTTATTTTGTGGGATCATAGATGCATGGAGAAATGAAATCCTAGAGCTTTTTCCAAATTCAATTGGATTTCTATACATATTATTGTATTGATAATATTTCTCCAAATGGATTGAAGAAAAGGATACCAGGACTGACGACTATTGTGTGGTTGTTGATTTTGTGAGGTCCCAAATTTTCAGTAGGTTTGGTTTTCTAAGATTCGTCATTAGTGACGAGGGTTAAATTTTTTTCAATCATAACATAAAAAACATTCTTTATAAATATGGGGTTGTTTATAAAGTCTCCACATCATATCACCCCCAAAACATTGGACAAAAAAAATTATCAAATCATGATGTTAAGATAATCTTGGAAAAATGGTATAACTCAAAAAAGAAAGATTGGATTTTACTTCGATGTTGCAATTTGGACGTAATGTAAAACTTTTAAAACCCTGATTAGAATGTCACCATAAAATATTGTGTTTGTAAAGTCTTTTAACCTCTTGGTGGAGGTAGGGAACCCTGAATTTTTTTGATGTTAACAAGTATAATATGAATCTATCAGATGCAGGTGAGCCTAAGAAGTTGCAGATTTAGGAGTTGGAAGAAATTCAACATGATGCATATGAGAAATCCCAAATCTATAAAGAGAAGAAAAATGATATATATGAAAAAATAATTCATAATAATAAGTTTAATATTATTGATAAGGTCATTATGGAAAATTATAGGATGAAGCTCCACCTAGGTAAGGTTCATTCCTAATGGATCAGTCCTTATACTGTTACTAATGTTTACCCTTTTTGGTGCAATATAAGTTTTTAATGAGCGGAGTTGCAAAAGTATTACCGTCAATGGAAAGATACTTAAACACTTTTATGAGGAATTTTCAATGCTCCTGGTGGAGGAAATCCACCTTCAAAAAGAAATATTCTTGTAAAGTCCACTGGGTTTTATCCTTCCTTCCCAAATTCTCTTTTATTATAGAGAGGACTGTAGACAATTTAGGTGTGGTGGGATGGGTATATTTCTGGGTTAGTTAGTAATTCTCATTGTATTTCATTATTTTTCTCTTTTTTCTCTTACTGAATGTTATTGTCAATTTCCCCCCATTTTCCCTCCCTTTTTTTCAATGGAATGTTAATTTTTTATTCCCACATTATCATGTAAAATTATGTCCACTTAATCATAGAAGTGATTGAAAATGCCTCATGAATTTCCCTATTTCTTGTTGTTTTAATGTTAATAATTTTTTTTATTAATGAAATATGTGTTTTAGCATGAAAATTAACATTTAGGTGTGAATTTCATTAAAATTGGTTTTATTCCAATGATATAAATAGTTGTATCACTTTGAAACCCTTGAGAAGAATGCTACCCTTTGTGTAAGTATTTTTTGGGAATATTTTGTCAGTTAATATCTCCACACATCATTGCAACCAACTATGGAGTTTGATTTTCACTCACTTAATAGAAGGTAAGTATATGTTAGGTTAATATTTATTATCTAAACAATTATTTTTCCATACATTCTTTCCTTACCGATCTTTTTCATCACTATACCGGATTGACCTATCCATGTGCACCTATTATCTGACTATTATACTCCCTAAAAAAACAAAAAATATAAATAAATAAGAAAAAAAATCATGGGTTTTGAATTGGGAAGGTCAAAATAATTCTACCTTGACCATTGATCTTATTATAACTATTAAAATTAGTGTTGTGATAATATAAAACAAGGATTGAGAGATGAGTGTGAGATTTTTTCTATGTGAAACTTTTGAAAAAAAACAATAATAATAATAATTAAATGAGTGGAGTGATTAAATGTACAAAAAATGATATCTAGGTCAGGATATAATGGTTTTACTTCTAATAATTCTTTTGTGATTGGGTCTTGAAATATTATTAAAATGAATGTAGGGTAGTTTTGTTGGATAGAATAATTTAAGATTTTTTTTAAAATAACCTATTTTTACTAGATAAAAATTGGATAGAGTAGTATGAAATGGTTGTAACACACACAATAAGAGAATTAGTGAAATATTTTATTTTGAATTATTTTCTTAGATTAGTATCATGAATCTCTTAAAATTTTGTTCTAATACATTTTTTGAGATATCTTTTCCCATTATCACAAAGAATAAATCCTTAGGGTGATTTTTTCTTTAATCACATTGCCATCACAGATTCAATTTCCATTTAATTTTATTGATTCAAAAGTTTCCTTATGATTTTTTTCTCATTCCTTTATGTTTTGGAAATAAAAAACACATTTTATTATAATTTTTTAAATCTATAATGAAATCTATATGAATTTTATTTAACTTTTTGATAGGTATGTATTAAATTATTTTACTTAAGTGAAAAGAATATGTCAGATCCTTAATAAAACACAGAATCCCTTAATTTATTAATTCTAGTTCTCTCTGAATTGTGATTCTGATTTTATATTAAACAATTCATATTTCTTCAGATTTATGAATCTGATTCTCATAAAATCATGATTCGTATTCCTATTTCTTAAATCCATATCACCGAGAAAATCGAATCTGATTCACAACCTCAATTATGAATTGTCTAGAATTGTGATACTGATTCATTCAATTTTGTGATTTCAATTCTCTCTATTTTGTGAATTTGATTAAATTTCTCAATTCTAAATTTTCCAAAATTTTGATTCTAATTTAGACTTCATAAAATTCCATTTCACTCAAAAATGAAAATCCGATTCATGATTTCATAATTAAAAACATCATGTTTTTTAATCCGATTCAAATTTCCTTGATACTAACTCTCAAATTATTTCTAGATTCAAATTTTAGTTAATATATTTTCTTAACATAATGTTTTATATAAATAGATTCATATATAATTAATGTTTATCATGATATTATATTATTTTAAATGGTGTCATCTAATCAGTTATTATATGGCTATTCTAAGTGCCTGTTGTATAGGTCCCTCATAAATTTTTGGGAAAATATGAACTTTGGAGGAAATTTAGACCATTATAGATCTCACCTATAAATACCCACTCATTTGAATGAATTCAGTGATATGAAATTTTGGGAGAATTTACACTCTTGGAGAGCTCTGCCAAAATTGATTTGTTAGAAGTCCTTGAAGAGTTTAAGTTGTGAACAACTTGTTCCACATACTTAAATATCCAACAAGATTTGTTTTTCATTGTGAGATTCTGATTATTTCTTTATAAAATCAAGGGAATCCATGATGAAGGAAGACAAAATATTAAATTACCTTCTTAATCTAGGGATTCTAGTTAAAGGAATACTAAGGTGTGGATCACCTTATAGATCAAGTGCTTTCAGGGATTGCAAGATAGATACAGATCTTTGTTTCAAGGTATTACCCTGGTGTGGGTATGAAAGACTTTCTCGAATATATAAATCAAGGGACATTTCGCCATGGTGTTTTGTATACCCTACTCTTCAGGTTAAATTTTTTTTACTCTTTTATATGGAATTTAAATTTCTACTACAATTTTTAATATTAAGAAAGTGTTTCTTATACTTTTTCTTTTTTTACCATTAATATAAGATTCTATATGCTTTAAGATAGAATATTAATTATGTATACCTATGTGATTATTTAACTTTGATAATAATCTTTATCGAGCACAAATTATTTTTCATTAATCTTACAAAAAAGGTTTTTAGTGAATATAATATTTTTTAAACTTTTTAAAAAATGATTCCATAAGGTTAAAAATGAAGGTTTTTAAACTTATAATTCAGCTCCTCTTGTAACTGACTATCTACACCTACTTTTCAATCCTATAATTAGTATCATAGTAGTTATTTGAAATATTGGTACATACACTTAGTATCAAAATCATATTTTCACTACTTAGAAAACTTTATCTTTGTGGACTTCTGCAAGTTGTTAATAATTCCTTTTATAAAATATTTATAATTAAATACATACTACTCTAACATGGGTGGTGGAAAAATAATTCTTGTATTACTTTATAGATGACACGAATGAATGTAGGATCCTTAGATAATATAAACCCTACATGACCTTCTATATTTGATAAGAATGATTACGAATAATGGAGAGACAGAATGAAGACTTCTGTTATCTACACTGGTGTGGACATATTAGTTATGCTTGTTGGAGATTATAAGATACCTGATAAGGAAGTTAGAAACATTACTAATAAAGAAAAACAGAATATCATCTAAACTATAAGGTATGAAATACATCTATTTGTTCTATGAACAATAATATATATATATCTAGATATCTTCTTTTGAATCAGCTAATAACATTTAGAAGAAACTAGAAGTCACACATTTTGGTATTTCTAATTTTATAAAAATAAGAAGAGTCATGATTAGAAATGATTATCATGGTTTTGGTTTTTCCAAATGGAGAACCTATAGTTAATGTTCAACAACGATTCATAAATATTGAAAATAGTCTACAATGAATTGAATAAAAAGAGCTAGATGATGAGATACTTGTTGATAATATTATTGACATCTTTATTAATGAATGGGAATCCAAGAGAACTACTATTGATAAATCATTGAAAGTTACAAATTTTACTCATGATGAATTATTTATAACTCTATTACAACCTGAGAATATATTAAAGAGAGAAACTGATAATATAAAAAAGAAGAATGGGAATGTTTTGTTAACAACTACTTCAAATAAGATGAAAGATAAGACTCATGAGAGAGTTGTTTAGTAAAAAAAGTCTAAGAAAGTTGTTATTCAGTTATATTCAAGAGATACTAATCATTCAAGGATTTGTATATCTAATCTTTCTCAGATGATGAACAATATTTTTGAAAAAATAGACTTTCAATATAGATATAAGAATAAGGATAGGAAGGATAATAATGATTTGGAAGTCACATGTTATGAATACAAGAAATATGGACATATCAGACCTGATTTTTATAATATTAAAAGAAATGATAGGAAATATAGAACTTATGAGAATAATCAAAAAGGATATTACAAGCCTTAGGGAAATTTTTTTTGAAGGAAAATGATTCTTGGAGTGAAAGTGGTGGAGACTCATCTGATGAATCTTCAGATAATGAATATTCTAGACAAAATAATATTGGTCTTATTGCTATAATACCTATTGAAAACCAATGTTTAATGGATAAGGTACACACTACTAAATTTTTAAGCAATATATCATTATGTGCTAATTATCCCGATGACGAAAATTATGAATATTGGGATGAAGAATATTCTTCATCCGAAGATAATTCTTTCCCTTGTTTTGATAAAGTTTACATATTTTCCATGTTTCTTGAAAATGAAAATAGTAATATCATAACTAAACATGATATGGAAAATTATAGAATCAATTTCCTAAAAAAAAGATATATTATATATTTCTTAATATATGGATGAAAAATACATTTAAATTGATTTTATTTAAAAAAACCATGAAGATGTTAATTCTGAAATGGATAAACATTCTAAGGATTAGAAAAATTTATTTCTAAGAAAAATATTTAGATATAATCTCAAACTATATGAATAATGAATATGAGGATAAGAATTTATTAATTAAACTAAAATCTAAGATATTTTCCTTAAAGAAATTTTTTTCAAACATTACTTCTGGTAAGGAAGGTTTTGATAAAATGTTTTCACAACATCTTCCTCTTAAGAATAGTTCTGGAATGGGTTTACTCACTCAAAACCAGTTTTTAGTCACAACTATTTTGTACCTAAAAGTTCCCCTTTTTTTACTAAGTGTCAATGATGTGACCATTGGCAGAAATATTGTTCTTTAAAAAACTCCAATCCTTATGTTTTCATAAATATATCTTTCTATGAAAATTTGGATTCCAATTATTTTACTTTCTAAAATTTCTAGATCCATGAATGTTTGGATTCCGAGAAAAAAATTGTTTTTTTTTTCAGGAAAACAAAGGAAGTACCAACAAAATTACATGGTACATGGATAGTGTATTTTCTCAACACATTACCAGTAACCAAAAATTATTTGATAATATTATTAATATGAAAGTTGGAAGAGTCAAATTCAAAGATAATTCTCAAGGGGAAGTTTTTGGTATAGGTAACATCATTTTTCTTGGAAAAGAATTAATTTCAAATGTTTTATTTGTTATAGGTCTTAAGAACAACCTTATAAGAATATGTCAATTATGTGATGAAGGTTACCTTTTGAATTTTAGGAATGATAAATTCCTAGTACAAAATTCGAAGGACTAGTTCATTCTTTATGATAATTGGCATGAGAATATTCACAAACATAACTTATAAGACCTTAGGAGATAGTACTTAACCCAACATAGTGAAATGGAAGACCAAAAATGGTTATGGAATAGAATACTATGGCACGGTAATCTAAGGAACTTATGTAATCATTCTAAGAATGGGCTTGTTAAGGATCTATTGAATATTATATTTGATTCTTCAAAAGTTTGTGATCCTTGTCAATATGTAAAGAAGCATTATTCAGGCTTTAATTCTATTAGTGAAGTCTCAACATCTAATGCATTACTGCTAGTGTACATGTACTTGTTCGGTCTTACCAAAACTATAAGTATTGGAGAAAAATACTATATATTGGTTTTAGTTGATGATTACCCTAGATTTAATGGGCTTATTTTCTATCAAATAAATTTGAAGAATTTTCTTATTTGAAATATTTTTCTTCGATAGATAAAAATGAGAAAAACCTTCCATTGATAACTATTTATAGTGATCATGGAGGATAATTTGAAAATTATTAGTTTTAAACTTTTTTTAGTAAGAATGGCATTACACATAAGTTCTCATCTCATAGAACCCCTCAGAAAAATGGTGTTGTGGAGAGGATAAATCATTTTTTTCAAGAGATAAAAAGAACAATGTTGTGTGAATACTCAATTGCTATTTTTTTGGGATGAAGGTATAAGTACTTATTATTATTATATAAATTGTGTTTTAATTAGTAAATTTCTTAAAAAATCACCATATGAGTTATGGAAAAGATAAAAACCTAAATATTCATACTTCAGATTACTTTGAGGAAAAGTATTAATTTTGAATACAAAAGATATCTTACAAAAATTCACACCCAAATCCAATGAAGGAATATTTTTATGCTATTACACTACCATTAAGGCTTATAGAGTCTCTAATAAAACTTGTTGTACTGTTGAAGAAACAATATAGGTTAAATTTGATGAAATTGATCCTTTGTATTTTAAACAACCTCTACCAACATCTTCAGATGTATTTTAAAAAACTTATTATCAACCTTTGATGGAAGATTCTTCCAATCAGAAGCATACTCAACAAAATGTTTCTAAAGTATTCACTCTAGAATATTTTCTAACCTATTTGTATGAACATGTTTTACAAAACCCATGTAATTTGTTTCTAATGAATCATACTAGTTATAGTATAAGTGATGATGTAAATCAACCCATAATGACTAGAATTACTATAAGGAATGAAGTAAAAAATCTAGAATTTCATTTCCAATTAGAACATAAAAGTATGAATGAAGCTTTAGGTGATGAAGATTGGATTAAATCCACAAAAGGTGAACTAAATGAATTTTAAAGGAACAAAGTCCAAACCATGGTTGAGAGACCTAAAGAAACTTATATAATTGGAGTAATGTGGGTATTAGAAAATGAATGTGATGAAAATGGAAGTGTATTAAGAAATAAAGAAATATTATTTGATAAATTCTATAATAAATTAGAAGTAATAGACTATGAAGTAACCTATTCTCTGGTAGCAAGACTTGCATCTATTAGAATTCTCTTAGCCTTTGTAGCACTATTTAACTTCAAACTTTTTCAAATGGATATGATGTGTCATTTCCATAACGGATTTTTTCAAGAGGAATTTTATGTTGAACAACGTTCATGTTTTGGAGACACAAAACTTACTTAACATGTTTTTAAACATACCAAATATTTATATGGTCTTAAACAATCCCTTAGAGCCTGATATTATAGAATTATAGGATTTTCCTTAAAAAAAATTATGTTAAGGGAACTACTGATCCAACCATTTTTATAAAGAAAAAAAACAATTTTGTTTAATTGTTCAGATTTATGTTGATAACATTATATTCAGATCAAGTTAGTAATCCTTAAATGATTCATTTTAAAATATTATGAATTCTAAGATAGAAATGAGTATGATGGGAGAGTTAACATTTTTACATGGAATTCAAATTTCTCAAAAACTAGAAGGAACATATATATATCAATATAAGTATATTAAAGATATTGTTAAAAGGTATGGATATGACAACAAAAAAGTATAAGCACTCTAATCGGTACCTCAAATACCCCTGATCATGATGATGCTGGGAAACTAGTTGATCAAACATCTTTTATAGTTATTATAAGAAGTTTATTATACATAACTACTGGTCATGTATACATAGTGTTTTTAGTATTCTTATGTTCAAGATGAAAATCTAGTCCAATAGAATCCCATTTAAAAGTAGTAAAATGAATATTTTCTATTTTATGGGAACTAGGGACATATGACTTTTCAATTCATATCGAAATGATTTTATTTTTAAAATATTTTCAAATGACGACTTTGGTGGTTGTAGAATGGATATGAAAAGTACATTTGGAACTTTTAAAATTTAATGAGATTCATTAGTTATTTGGTTATTTGAGAAACAACACAGTATATCACTTTCCACTACTGATGATTAATATGTGTCTGTTGGAAGTTTTTGTGCTCAAGTGTAGTGGATGAAATAAACAATCACATATTATGGCATGAGATTTACTAAAACTCAGATACAATGTGATAACACTAGTTCCACAGCCTTAAGAAAAAACATGACATATCAGTCTCATGAAAAGAACATAGATATTAGGAATCACTTCCTTAGGTATCACACAATTAAATGATATATTATTTTACAATTCATCAATATGATATAACAACTTGTGGATATTTTTTCAAAATCATTACCTTCTGATATATTTTAATTACAATAAAAAAAGATAGGAATGATAATTTTGGGGTAATAATTCATAGATAATTTTTGTTAAAACAATCTACTAACTTTAAGATACTCCATTTTATAGGGGGTGTAAATTTTATTTCCTCTAATAAAAAGATCCCATAATCTAATAAATAGTCATTAGATCCTAATAAAAAGTCTTCAGAACCTAATAAATTGGCTCTAGTACCTAATAAAAAGATTAATGAACCTAATAATAACTTTTTGGAACCTAATAAAAAGTTTTTTGGACATAATAAAAAGTTTTGGAAACTAATATTTTTTTGAGACTCTAATAAATCTTTTTAGTATCTTATATTTCTATGAATAATCTTATCAAACCCTAAAAAACCTTATGATAACTTAAAAAGTTATATATTATTACATATTATATCTTTATTTTTTTCTTCTGTATTTTATTATTTTTTAAGAAAATCATCCATGTATTTATCTTTCCTTAAATCCATTTTAATTCATTAAAACCTCAAAATATCATAACCATTTGACCTTTTTTGGAAGTTGAACTTTCATCTCAATGCTTCTACAATGGAGGGGACCCCATGTCCCACATTGAATTATAGTTTTTTTCCCTGAGTTTCTTACTCCCTTTAAAGTTACCACTCTAGTTTATAGATCTATTTATTAAGATCCAAATTCATTTATCTATCTCCTCTCGTTCTTCAATGCTTGTGATTAAGTAACTTTAAGATTGGTCAATCTTTAGAGAATGTATAGTTGATCAGGATTTCATTCTTAAGTATAACTCTTTGATAAGAAATATAATAAAGATACATGGTTGGGAAAATATTTTCATTGTGAAAAACAAGGGAGAACAATATCCCGTTTTAAAGACTTGCTAATTGGATTCTATCAATTAGTTGAGTTTTTGAATGATGGAGGAAAGGATAAGTTCCAGTTTAAGAGTTACGGTAAAACTTATTTTTTATCTTATAAGAAATTCCCAAATTTCTTCGAGATACCTTATAATGGTAAATATTAATATTTCTCTCATATGTTTCTAGATTCAAAAATATCTTTTGATAGAGTTAAGGATATTTATCTCTTAGGTCATAAGGGAATAATGTAGCCCAAGCTTTCTAACCTTTCATAAAAGGAGAAAAGGATACAAAGAAAATAATAGAAATTTTGTGATGGAATTTATTGTTATTATAATGAATATTAACCTATTTAAGTATATATTTCTCATCATAATAAAGATAAAGGATGAGTCATTAAAATATTAGATCTTGATGTATCAAAATACCTTGTCCAATCTTATCGTAAGTTGTTTGAACATATACAAAGTTCATTTCATTTCAAATCCAATGATGTTCAAGATCATTCTTTTAAGTGAAGAAACACTAAAAATTATGGAATATTCTTTTATTGATAAGAAAAATGAGTTTGTTGAATTATCTTTAAAGTCAAAGGAAATTGGAAAAAGATCAATGAAACAGTATTTTGAGCCTAATAAAAGAAAAACTAAAGCATCGAATCCACCAAAATTTATGAAATAGAAATCTAACCTAGACGAAGTTATAGAAAGTGAAGGAAAGAAAATGAACTAAGGAAATAAGAAGATGTTGTGATTGGGTTAGATCCAGAAGAAGATAAAGTATGGAAAATCAAAGAAGTTGAAGAACCTGAGAAACATGAAAAGGAGAAGAAGCTAAGGAAGAAGTTAACTAAAGATGATATTATTCAAGATCTTTTAAAAGATATAGATTGTACCTTAGAACAAATTGATGTTCTAGAATCCTTTATTCATGAATCTAAAATTACTCAACAATCTCAACCATTGGTAGTAGAGGATATTCAATCAGAAAATAGAAATAAATTTGTTCCAAGATCAGTTCAGAATATTCATGAAAAATTCCAAGAAGAAGAAGAAGAAGAATAATAAGTTAATAGACAATAGAAAGAAAGTGATGATGATATTAAACAAACCAAAGAAACATTGTGGCATAGCCAATCTGGCAGGTTATCTTTTGGAACTTCTCAATCCTCTTCATCAATACTTTCTTCATAAGGAAAATCATCCCACAAATATATAACTCAAAATGATAATTTTTTTGAAAGTGATGTTCAACAAATACCTTCTGATGTTGAAGTTTATGAAGATGATAATATTTATGATGGAAATGATAAAAATCAAGATGATGATGGTGATGATGAGGATGATAAAATCATTTATGGTTCCTCTGATAGGAAAGAAATTCATAGGTCATGAAAATATAATATAAGAAAGAAAAATACAAGAAATTAGATGTTGGAACATCTAAGAAATATGATTCAAAATAAAAAAGGTATTCCCCATATATAGAACTGTATTTTTTTGTTCAATTATTAATTAAGCTGGTGAAATATATTATTTATTTCCCAAGTCATGTGTAAATATGTCAGCTTATTCAAGCTTCCTTAAATCAGAAATTGGAATCAACAAATATTTTAATGGAAAAGCTGATAAATCTCGAATTTGAATTCAAAAACATTGTGTAGAATTTTTATCATGATAAGAACTATCTAAGATATGTAATATATCTATCAAATCATATTAATAATTCTCTTAATGCTTTTGATGATTTTATTGAGATAGTAATGGGTGACTTCAATGAATCAGAATCCAAAATCAAAACTCTTTCAAAAAACTTATTATAATGGATAAAGGAAGAAAAAGCTATTTGTTTTAAAGAATACATGGATTTATATGGGAAACCAAATTATCTTACTAAATATGTGAAATTAGTCAAATCATAAAAAGATTAGGTGGATGTGAGGTTTAAGTCCTAGAAAAATATAATTAATATCCAACAAGAAAAGATTCAAATCCTTGAGAAGAAGAGTCAAGATCAATAAATTCTTCTAGAAAAATTTCAAGATGATCCAAATGAGTTCATGAAGTTAAAGGATTTTATTAGGCCCTTAATACTAAAGAAATATTGATTTTTATTCTATTTTTTATCTTTTTTTGGAATTTTTGTTAACATCAATGTATTATTATTCCTTGTTTTGTACAATTTGTTTCCTAACATTTTAGGTAGATTATACAGTTTCATGTTCCTTTTTGAAAATCAAAAAGGGGTATAAGAATGTTCAAAAAAGAATATTAGTGTAATGAGGAAAATATAAGGTGGATAATATTTAATGAAAATATCTTTAATGTAAAGGGGATATATTTTATTAAGAAATATTGAAAAATATATAAAGTCACATAATGATCCTTATGGGGATTTTGTAAACTTAGTGGGAGTTAGTCATATTCATCCTAAGTCATAAACTAAGGGGGATATAAGTTTTTGTTTTAAGTTTAAATAAGAACTCTTTTGATTTTAATATTATTTTCTTAAATATATTTTTTGTGCTTTCTAAAAAGGGGGAGATTATTGAGACAAAAGTTTCCGTATGATTTGTTCTCATTTCTTTATGTTTTGGAAATCAAAAACACATTTTATTATAATTATATATATCTATAATTACATCTATATGAATATTCATTAACCATTTTATAGCTTAGTTGGACATTATTTTCCTTAATCCAAAAGAATATGTTGGATCCTTAATGAAACACAAAACCAATTTATTTCTTAATTCCGATTCTCTCAGAATTGTGTTTTTTATTTTTTTTGTTTCTCAATTTAAATTTCATTATATTTATGAAAACTATTATCTTTAAATCTTGTTTTATCTTCCAATTTCTCAAATCTTAATCACACAGAAAATCAAATCCAATTCACTTCCTCAATTATGAATCATCCATAATTGAGATACCGATTCTCTCAATTTTGTAATTATGATTCTCTGAATTTTTTGAATCTAATTCACTTTCCCAATTAAGAATTGTCTAAAATTTTGAATCTAATTTACACATCCTTAAATTATTATTCACTAAAAAATTCAAATCTTATTCATGGTTTCTCTATTACAAAATGCCAAATTTTTTTAATTCGATTCTCATTTCATTAATACCGATTCTCAAATTATTTCCAGATCCAATTTTATATTTTTTCTAAAAGTTACTATTTTTCTTTAAAATATTTTTTATATAAATAAATTAATATATTGTTAATATGTTTCATGATATTTTTTATGAAAAATTATATTGTATAATCTGTTATTATATGCCCATTGCAACTTCCAGCCTTAAAAGTCACTCAAAAAGTTTAGAAAAAATTTTATTGTTGGAGGAAATATCATCTATTGGAGATCTCACCTTTTAATACCCAATAATTTGAGAATTTATAGTGCTAAAAACTTTTGGGAGAGTTGATAATATGTGATAGATCTTCCAAAATTAATTCATGTGAAAGTCTTGAAGAGTTTAAGTTGGGAACAACTTTTTACACATACTTAAATCTTCAACAAGATTTTTTTTCCTTTGTGTGATTATGATTGTTTTACACAATGAAGGGATTTCAAGATAGAGGAATACATATGTTTTGATTAACTTATTAATCAAGGGCTTACAGATGAAGGAAGAAAGAGGTGTCGATCACCTTATAGATCATGGTCTTGTAGGGATAGGAAGACATATACAGATCTTCGTATTGAGGGATTACCCTAGTGTGGGTAAGACATAATTTCATAAATTTATACATCAAGGGAAATTTATCCAAGGTGTTTTGGATAACCTACTCTTTGGGTTAATATATTTTTACTTTTTTATATGATCTTTAAATTTTCGGTGCAATTTGTAACAATAATAAATTGTTTCTTATACTTTCTCTTTTGTTGCAACTCTAATATAATATTCTATACGATTTAAGGTTGAATATTTTTTTAGTATACCTTTGTGCATATTTCACTTCGATAATAACTTTTTTTAGGCCCAAATTATTCTTCCTTAATCTAGCAGAAGAGGTTTTTAGTGAATCTAATTCTTTTAACCAAGTTAAAAAGGCTTCCTTAGGTTAAAAATGAATGTTTTTAAACATACAATTCACCCCTCTTGTAATTGAGTATCTACATCTACTTTTCAATCATACAAATGTTAAATCTTCATGAATTTGGAAATATATCCATACATTTTTTTGGAAATGTGACCTTTCCTTTTAGTGATTTTTTAGGTGTGGGGGTGTTATCACACCATGATTTCATATTCATTTCTACCCTTAGATCACTATGTTAAACTAATTTTGTATTGTAAATTTAAATTATTATAAAAAATTTAACTTTATGATTGACTGAATTTATAACTTTTAAAAGGTCTATTTCATATGATTTTATTTTTTTATTATAGGTAGAGTTGATATTGAGGATCCACAATGAAGTTTAAGAAATGCAGCCCAGACTGTGCAAGAATCCAAGCATACTAGTGTGCAGAACCACACACTTCTAAGAATACATGCATCAGTTTGGGATTCTATTTTGGGATCTGATCCAAATTTTATTATGATACAACTTTCCTAAAGGAACCAAATTCCAAATTTTCAATTAGGAGGCCTAATCGAACCGATTCGTCCATTAAAATGAATCTCCAAAAATTCAAAATTCCCCTCTATATTTTAAAAATATCTCTTATTATATACATTATTTAGAGCCAAATTTTACATGGAGATAGATATGGGGTCATTCAACAAGATTTCAGTTTTGTGAAAAGCTATATATGATTTTATATTGGCTGAAACCATGGTCCAAGTGGTTCCTCTAAAACAGGGTTTCCAAAACCACCTCCCATTTTAGATATAAAGGAACACATTGGCTACCAAATTTAGGAGTTTGACCAGGAGGAAAGGAACTTCCATTTTGGAGTCCCAAATGGGTCCTCTACTAAATAATAGAAGTTCATAAGGCCATGGTAAGTGATAATTCATCAACGTTGTCTTTATCCCCTCCCATAGAGTGCTAAATTCCTTTTGATCACCAGGGGAGGAACACGATGTAATCTCAAGCTTTATGTTTTTAATATTTGAATGATCTTTTAAATAATAGGTTTTTATGTTATTTATTCATACTCAATTACTCTTTCATTGAGTTATCTATTGTTATGTCATCATCATCTCATATGATCATGTTTGGGGGTACCCTTTCCTGTGATGTTTCAGACATCATTCACCATTTCTTATTCCCTCTTTTAATTGAGGTGTTTGTGTGTTCATATTGGTCAATTGAACTCTCATAAACACTAACATGGCCATTTAATTTAATTTCATAGTAACAAATTGAGATAACAAAAATACATGGGAAATTCATCTTTTTCTTTGGGTGTTGGCTTGGTGATTTTTGGTAATGAAGTCGAACAAAAATCACCCAATCATTGATGTCATCTAGAGAATCATTGTGTGTTTATAACTGAACCCCAGAAGGTATGCTTGTGTAAAATCAGTAATGAACTATTTATAGGAGTAAAAACTAGGGATTAAAAGGTCATAATCTTATCTTTTGATGTGATAAAGGATAAGCATCATCATATTTCCCTGAGTTGATCACACTTAATCAATTCTGTTAATTTCTACTTTGTTTTATCACTTTCATTATTATGTTGAATTATTAAATTATATAACCAAATGCTTTAAAAAATCCAATAATTTTTTAATTTTAATTATCAAAACCATATTTTTTAATTAATGATATAAGGCTCCATCAATAGATGACTTAGGGTTGCTGCTATAATATTGAAATTCTAATAAAACTAAACATCTAATTTGGCATGCTCGAAAACACGATCAAGTTTCTCATTCAATAAATATTCTTAGCTTGATTCGTACCATCACAGGATACATAGTGATGCCCAAATCTCCCATCTCGGGTCCAACTGCAATAATCAAGGATAAAAATGCCCCCTCAATATATGGGTCAGACCTGAGTGGAGAGTTATCCATTCAAGAACTACATGTGTCTTGATTCCAATTATTGTAGGATACATATTGACACCCATATCACCAATTCGGGGTCCAACTGAAATAATCAATGGGAACATTTCCCCCTCTATATATGGTTTATACTTGCATGGAGTGTTTTCTGTTCATGAACTACATGTTACTTGATTCCTAATACTATAGGATACATAGTGATTGTCAGATCTATAATCCTAGGTCCCACCACAATAATCTATAGGAACAATAACCCCATTTCATATGGGACAGAATTGTGTAGAGAGTTTCCCATTCAAGAGAATTGTGTGGACTAATTCCTATTACTTTAGGATATGTAGTGATGTCAGAATCTCCAATCATGGGCCCTTCCATAATAGTCAATAGGAACAATTCCCCCATCTACATATGGGTCAGTCCTACATGGAGAGTTTATCAATCAAGAACTTTGTGTGGCTTGATTCCTTCCATAATGGGATATCTAGTGATACCCAGATCTCTAATCCTAGGTCTAGCTACAATAATAAACAAGAAAAATTCTTCCTCCATGTATGGGTTAGATTTACATGGAGAATTTACCATCCAATAACTATTTCTGGCTTGATTCCATCCATTATAGGGTATGTAGTGACACTTGGACCACTAATCCTTGGTCATTCCATACTCATCAACAGGAAAAACTACCCTCTAATTGTATGGGTCAAACATGAATGAAGATATTCCCATTCAATAACTATGTGTGGATTTATTCTTATAATCATAGGATATATAGTGACACTCAGACTATTAATCATGGTTCAATCCGCAAGATAAGAATATATCCCCACCCTATACATGGGTTAGAATTTCATAGGGAACTTTCATATAAAAACTATGTGCGACTTGGTTCCTTCCCTAACATGATTTAGTGATGTTCAGATTCTTCATTTTGTTCACATCCCCATGTTTCCATCACACCTAATCATATTCCTCCACGAGAGTTAGATACGTGTAATGGTATGAGTCTTTAATAATTTGTGGACCCACTTATGTATTCCCCATCAATTACTCATACCCAACTTCATCAAATTCCCTATTATATCTTGATTATCATGCCAAGAATTGCTCTTGTGTTGTTAAGAAACATGGAAGGCTACCTTGGCCAGTGTGATCAAGACATGTCTTGGATGGGGAACCACATCTTAGTCACATGATGTTAAACTGCATGAGAACGTCCTAATTTGATTACATTAAACTGCATGGAATATGATCCATCCCACAATACATACACTTTCATAAAGTGAGATATACACCTAAGAATATACTATAGGGTTTAATTTTTCACAAATTTTCCTAAAGGAAGTATATAAATTCCTTATCCATATGTATATGACCAATATACACAGAGGACCCCTTAACCAACCATGATATCGGGACTCACTAAGGGGAAAAGATATCATGACTCTATCCCCTACATACACATCATATATTTATAGTGCGATCTCATAAAAGGATCTTATTCTAGAATTATTCCTACCCTTAAAATATGTATAGTTAAACCCATTGAAGCATAGCTATAAATGTTGTATACACCTACGTTTATAGATTCCCAAGTCATATAGACTAATTATACTAATTTATAAGTTAGATCTACCAAAAAAATGAATTCACATGAGATAAATCTATATAGGTGGGTATCCAACATATGGATGTCCATCAATAAGCCTGTTAATGGAAAAAAGGTGTTTTCCACATCTAAATCCCTCTAACCATTGAAAAATATTCTTAGGATATCTTGCACAATTTCATGATAGTTCCCAAATCCTAACCATATGATGTTAAACTATAAGAAAAACATCATTACCGAATGACATTAAATTTATAGGAAAATATCCTTTCTACATGATATTAAAATTCCTGAAAAAAATACATCACAACTATGTGAATATAATGTATGCATCCCATCACCTCGTCATCATTCTATAAAAAAGTACCGCAAGATCCTGACCCAGGTCAACAAGAGTATGGGGTTTTAATATCTCCATTTAATCACCTCATACCATATATCAAAATTCATACATTTATGGCCTTATATATCCATAAACCTTTGATGGACCTTGGAAAAGTACAATTGGCTTTAAGGGACCCTTTTTTTGACTATGCATGTTTTCCCTAGTTCTTGCCTATGATATCCCAACCATCAATTAAATGTGTCAATACCTTGAAAAAAGGTATTTCTAATCATTTTGATCTTGGACATCACCATAGAGGAACTCATGACCTTATTGTTTTTTGGGTCATCCCGGAAAAATTGTCTAATATCATTACTCATTACCTAAGAACCATGTTCCATGATTTAAAATAATTTAATATCCCACTCAAAATGAAATTGGATTAATCTTGACCCTAGGTATCATAATTAGGCTATTGGGTTACATCCACCTTGTACCAGACCCATGTGAATCATGACCATTAACTTCATGAAATTTGGTAAAACCTGTACAAACATAAACATTATCCTTTGCTGGTCAAAATCACAATACCTTAAACTACTAGTGTAAGAGACATAACACCTTTCATGCTAAAATCATAAAAATTTAATACTAGGAAAAATTCAATTCATTTATCACTAAACACTTCTAGAGTTTAGGAGAAAGTTAGAGCATAACAAAATAGGGCATAAATCTCATTGGGTTCAATTTTTTCCCTAGTAAAATCAAATCCATGATCAATGGACCACTTAGTATAAGAAAAAGTTAGAGTAATGATTTGTCACATATCCTCACCATGATAACATGTTCTCTAGGTGTAGAAAAAACTTTTAGGGTAATTTAATCATTATTGAATCTTAAATTTTCCATAAACCACCTTTATATTTTTGATGTTAGTGATGAAAACCCCAGTTTGTCAAGTCGATACCCTTCCCTTGGAACCCCATGGACCTTGGGATTCCATGTTCTTGGATCTTTTATTTATAAAATGGTAATCGGGACTAGCCATCAAAATGGACCCTTTGTTCCCATTAAAGCCCCCTAAATCCAGGAGTTATTTTCCCAACCTTGTGGAACATTATAGGATTACTCAATTACCAATGGTTGACCAATAACCACTGGCTCCAACCTATAGTTAACTCAGATATTCCTGGACTATGATTTACAATCCTCACAAACAGACTATTCAAGTGGAATTCACATCCTCAATGTTAAGTCACCATTTACTATACCAATTGAAAAAGTAAGAATCATACACTCTATTACCAAACCATTTGATGGACCACACCACATGAATCAAAACCCCACAACCCAAGGCCTGAGCCTCAAAACTAAATCTAAACTACCCTAGGGTTCCATAAACCTCCTTGGATAGATTTCACTCCATACCCTAATTCAACATCTAGAAATTTGAGTCTCTATAAATGATTCATGGACCTTGTAAAAGGGTGGGTACAACTATACTTTACCTTCCATGTACGACATAAGGATCTATGAATAAGGGATTCTAACATACCAACAAGAGTCATCTCCTACTTGCAGGTGAGGAACTCTAATCCTTGAGATCCCCTGTGAAATTGTAGTGTAACCAGCACCCTATAGTGATTTGGGTCATCCATAGAACATTTACCCTATTTCACTCATGAGCTACAACAACAACATGGGGAAAATCATCACCTTAGGATTATTTTAGTAATGTTTGATATTTTTCCCTATTTCATATTCATCGGTTCATACTCTTTGACACATGATTCACATGAACCATATTACAACTATCAGAGTGGGCTTGATATCCCTCTCATTCTTTCAAGCTTCAGAAGCATGAATTTAAACTTCATGTCACCCTACATCATAGCATCAAGAATTTAAATGTAATTTACCCATAATTCTTGGAGGCAATACTCTAAACTAAATGACATCTCAACTCATGGTAGTAATTCTCTTGACTACAAAACATCTCAAGTACTTGAATCCAAACTCTAAACTATATAGAATCTAAACTCATATTAGTAGGAATTTAAACTGCATAGAATATTTCACCCTTACCTCATGATGTTAAACTACATGGAAGATGTCCTTACCACATGATGCTAAAACTTCATGGAATATGTTCTTAATTCATGATGTTAAAAAATATATACAGTGTTACTTCATGAATGGTATATTACCTGAAGTAGATTGTAGGATCTAGAATATCCTATAATACATCACAATAATGGTCATGTTTGCAACACCATAAAACAACCAATTGAAATAGATATAATGCTCACTTGGTTGAAAACCCAAAAAGGGAACAGGAAGAAAATGTTGAGTATTTTTTCATTGGATATGCACATTGTATGATTAAGTAAATATTGAGAATTTGTCAAAACAAAAATGAATAAAACCTATTAGGTCAAAAAAACATATATGAGGGAGTCCTACGAAAAATTCATGTCCACACATACTATTTTAAGAAGCCGCCCCTCTGAAAATATAGATTTCATCACCACCATGCCCACTCGAATTCCCAATCATGCATCCTTGATCAGAAAAATCCATACACTCAAAGACATGGCTAAAAAATACACTATCTAAATGCTTGGGGATACCTTTAGTATCATCAGGTATCCCTACGAGGATCACTCTCCTTCCACAAGGATAGACCAATAAGATACCACATTGTTGAGAACCTATCAGAAAGGGAAACAAAGTGGGTGTATTGAGGTTGGATGAGTCCCAGTGTAAATGTGAAATATTTTGATTTATAACATAAAGAAATCATGAAAAAATTGGTACAAATCTTTTCTCAACTTCTCCTTAAAGATGGTGAGCATGTCCCTTGCTATGGTCAATGTTTTTAAATGTCATACCAAACATACATAGTAGAAATAAATGCATAATACATCTCCCAAATAAGGGGTATTCCTCTCATATGGTAAATATACCAAAGGATGCTCCATAATTCTCCATGAGATAGATATACGATATTAGTTTGAAGAAACCAATGGATAATTAGTTCTTTGATAATTTCCAACAGGAGGTACACAACAAACTAAAAATTCCACATTCCCTCATATATATTAATAAAAAGTAGCTGACTAGAGAATTCTGAGTGTCTTTACCTGCCTCAAAATGACCATTCCCATTCATCAGAGAGATTACCGCCAAGTCGCAATTAACATTAGGTGTGCCAACCACTTCTCAAATTATTCAAGGAGGAGATGAGTATTCTCGATTAACTTTGATAAATTAGATGATATCAAAGTTGTTAACCATCTGGACCTCGATGAGAGTTATCTAACATATAAGAAAACCTATGGAGTAGTGGTGTGACCAAATTAATATCACCATAAATAATCCTTGATGTACAATTATTGGAGGATGATAACTAGCTAGATGGAAGGTTGTAATGATGAAAGGGAATTACAACATCGTCTAGTAGACCAAAACTATATAAAGGATGTTGGTGTGATAGGGGAGAGATATGAAGTCTAGGTGGTATAATCCTCTTATAAGTATCTTTTTTAGATAAAATGTGATATCGAGGGTCCAATTGTTTATTCCCAGCAATCTTGGCTATCTGGATGGTTGAATTATAAGATGTCTAAGAACTGGAATTATTATATAAAAAATAAGGGGAACATACCATATGAGTGTAGAACCCTACCAAAATAGGTGACTGAGTTGGAAAACACCATGAAAATAACATGAACTATAATGGTTTTTGTGATCACATGAACTGATATAGTTCTTGTGAATAGAAATCCCATGGAACATATCTTGACCACATGACATGTCATAAGACTTGCGATCACATGGACCTAATATTGTAATGATAAATTCATGATGATCAAGTGAGCATGTGGGATGTCCAAAATATTAGGTGATTTTTGCAAGATAGCCACACAGATGAGAGTGTGAGTCAATAATCAATCACATTACGAGAGTTTATTCGAATTTTTTTTGATCAATTAATTTAGATAAGAGAATTAATCTGACAAGATCATGTGATTTTGTCTTGAAAAGAGGTCTTAAAAATAATATTCTGAAAAGGTCTTGCAAAATGGAGATTTTGGAGAGGTATTTTGAAAAAGTTTCATAATGAAATAAATAATGTGATCTATCAAATACAATTCACTAGTTGAATGAGTCTCCCATCAATCCCATATTTATAGGACATACTATTGATTATAAAATTACACTTTGAAGTCTAAACAACACTCAGGACACCAACCAATAGAAGTATCAACAATAAAGGTGGGAGTTTTCTCTCCATAGAACCAATTTCTTTTCCCTAAATAGCTCCCTCATGAGGTGGGGGACATTTCTTGGTGCCCACCAAAAAATCATAAAAAATTATATAAATGAATAAAAACTAAATAATGGCTATGTTTCTATATACTAGACTAATGAAGGAAAAATATATAAACATAATGATTAGATAACCAAATCACATGATCACATGACCCTAGGAAGGATATGAAGATGAATCATGCACTTCGCATGATCTGTGGATGATCAAACAAAACCTCTTTAGCAAGTACCCATGATCAATAAATAATCCAATAACAAGCCCCTATATTCTTGAAAGTACATCTAGAAAAGAACTGCTTATCACACAATGACTCCCAGACAAGTCTACTTGATCATTTGACAACCTCCTCAACATGCAACTTGATATTGTGAAGACTCCTAAACATGTCCACTTGTTATATCAGAATTCCTTTAACATGTTAATTTGATCATGATGAAGATCATAGACATATATAGAGATAGTCCCTAGTAATGATCACACATTGTCACAAGATCCTCTAGTGATCATGTGATTCCCTAGTGGACAACCAATGGGAAACATCTAAAATCCATGTAAACTAAGGAATAAAAAACTCGAAAAGTAAAAATCCTATCACGATTGGAATATACACTGATTTTAATAAAAATTGAGTAATGTGCTCCAAGTGATCACCATTGATCATAGGAAGTCCCTTTTATATTTCATCATGAACTCATAGAGGACACCCCTAACAAGACAACTAGATCTTATGGAGGCCTCCATTGCAAGACAACTTGGTTTTGTGAATGTCCTTCCAAAAGACAACAAGATCTCTTGAAAGGACCTAAACCAATATCCATTGATAAGGAAAAATACTTTCAACCAGTGACCTGATCTAGATAATAATCCCAGTCATATCAACATGGTCTTATGAGGTTCATTTGAAATTTTTAAATGATCATACGAAATCCCTTTAATAATCCATAGTTACAATAAATATGGCGATTATGGAGTATTCTTGCAGTTTTTGTTTATCATATGACACCTTGAGTGACTCGATGTGGAATAATGTGAAGAACATGACGTGATGGTCCCTCTATCAACTCAAGACCACATCTATGAGATACGAACCATGAAAGGTGGTGTGGAACCAAGGTGGAGTTTCCTATAAATTTCTCCCCCTCAGCATAAGAAAAATAACTATGCACCATGACTACACAACCATGGCAATGTAGAAGAGTAGACTTATCGAATTGGAAATCCATATGATCACAAGGGTCTTATAATAGGTGAAATATTATAATTGACCTAAGGGATTATGCGGCATGAATATTAAATTCTTGTGATAATTATTTTGAAAACATGAAGGACCTCTAGAATTATGGCTAGATTATGTGAAAGAGTTTCTGTATATTGACTAGGTCATGAAAAACCTCAACAAACTAATGCTTGAAAATCACTTAGGAATATATAAAGTAAAGGCTGAGAAATACCAAAGACTTATGTAAATATGGATACAATGATTTTCATGTGAAAGAATCATAGTCTTCACATGACCTATCCAGATCATGTGACAACACCTGAACATGTCATCATAGTCTTGCAAATCCCTATAGAAATGTTATCCAAGTCATGAAATGTATTTTAGACATAATAGAAAAGTTATGTGAATCCCTGCATACATGATAGCTAGATATTGTGGAAGTCATCTAACATGAATGATTTAATCACGTTAAGCACCCTATGGTATTTCAACCTTATCGGATAAACACTCCAGATATGATAGATAGACTATCAGGACATGCCTGCATGACACTTGGGACACATTAGGCATAGAACCTTCGACATGCCATGAATTTAAAGAAGACACCCCAAAATATGATAACCTAATATATTAGATATATTCAAACATACCTTGAAGTAAACTACGAGGACACTGATTCCTATCCAAACAAGATATGTAGGATACCTTCCTAAGGCTCGAGATCCAAACAAGTATCCACCTTTGTGTAGGTCCCTCTATATCATAAACACTATAACCCCATGGGACCCAAAATATCCTATAGGTTTTTCATTTTTCTTGACCACAAGTGGATTGGGAAGTAAGTGGAATAAAGTAAAATTTGATTCCTTCTCCAAATAGGATGCATAAGATGCCTTCAAAAGGCCCAAGCTCCATATCAAACACCCCATTAGGGTTTACATAGTGATTAGCCCTGTATCCATTTATAGTGGGAATGATCATTTTCTATCCCTTGTTTCTCACAATGACAATATATCACATGGGCATAGTGATTTTAAATCCTCATTTTATTCTCATCATAAATCTCTCTCATCCAGGGAAACCTCAGGGTGATGGACCTATTTAGTGACATGATACGATTTAACCAATAAAAGAGAATCCACATTAGTGTATTTTCAGAAGTCATTACCCTATTAATAATCCTTTTGGAAATGAACCTATTGAGTATTAATATTCTATAAAATACCATTATTAGTTTGAGGGTGGATTAAATTATGATGAATTGGATTCTTATTAAAAATAAATGTATGCATGAAACTTTCTTAAGACATGATCTCTATAACTGATGCAAAAGTTCCCTCATATATGTCATTTCTGCACGACAATAAACAACATGGATTAAACAAATATATGTGTTTTGATTCCTATTATATAATGGATGTGTAAAAATCCTTGAAAAGGATCAATCTCATCCTCAAAATAGTAATCACCTCTATGGATATCAATAATATTCAGGGTACCTGGTTATATGAATTCAAAATATAAGCAGCTATCCAATACTAAGGAATAAATGGAATCAAATTAAAAAAATGGGCACATGCCGATGGTATCGTTAATAGGACCCCTAATTACATATAAAAGGATTTGAAACCTATTCATTTTGTTAGGGTAACCAGTCCTGTATCTAGATTTGGAAGAGAATCATAGACATATCTTAAATATATAAGAGAGTATAGTAATACAAAATAATTCCCCCAAAAGGTTTTGATGAGAACATCCTCATATCCACTCAACCAATGTGATTTCTTAGGGACCATTAGGTCTGAAACCACCAATGATCACCTACCTTTGGAATGCTTGTCGATACCCATTTATGAATGTGGGAACCATTGAGAGTTTCTATGAAATATAGAAATGGTAATCCTAATGTGAATGATTTTTCAAAAATGAACCCCCCACAATAAATTCTAATTTTGGGAAAAAATATGTTTAATTGAGTGTAAAATCATGTAATGAAAGAATAACTGAATCATTATAAAAATTTTGCATCATGCCACCTAAACCGCGGGGAAACCACATTCCCACCATATTAAAAGAAAAAAAATTCATATAACATGAATGTATCATGATATTTACTGGCTATATATATGACAGAGTTAGTGGTTCCCTACTGAGTTATGTACACACATCTTCCTGAGTGTCTATTTCACTTGGGTACCTTATAATACCTCACTTATTACTGGTTTAGGTAGGCTAAGGCCGATATCTCATGATCAAGATGTAGCAGATCGAGTGGGATAAGATACTAGGATGTGGTAGGGATTAGTGATGTAGTAGGGCCATATTTTGTATTTATTTATTTATTTATTTGGTTTATGTGATTAACTCAGCAGATGATTTGTCTTGTATACTTGTATTAAGAGATTAAATTCCTTTATAAAAAGGTTTTTTATTACCTTGCATACCATGATGTGTTGGATGTGATTTATTTTTTATGATATAATTAATACTATAATACAAGAGGTATAGTTTTGTCATAGTACTACCCTAGACCACCCCTACTAGTTAGCATAAACTCAAGTATGAAGAGAGGAATTTGAGATCACATAGACCCACCTATAAGGTTAGTGTTTGTAGTTTGACAAGTTAGGAAATTACAATGTGGTGTGAGAGGTTTTTTATTTTTCCTCACGAATTATGGCATGGTATCCTAGAGTTTTATTAATGTTTCAAATCATGTGGTGTAACTTGAACTAGTGTGTTCTAGACACCACTTCTAATGGAAAATCTATGTTAATAAAGGCCAAATTTATGTTTTATTTTTTTATGTTACAGTTGACTGATTTCACCTCATGCGACAAACATGGTTTTTATGATTGATGATGATTTTTTGAATTTTTAGCTCTTGGGCTGTGGGTAAGAGTCTATTAATTTGATTTTGTCTCTTTTTCATAGAGACAAGAGGTGTCTCATGCATCATGATTAAGAATATAAGATTCACATGGAATATAGGGGAATGTTAGTGTGAGTATTATTAATGATGATAGAGGGTAAACTATAAAAACTATCACTAATATATCATATAGTGTTTTCGAATATAATTAATTAGTGGCATTTTAATCAGCTGGACCACCTTATATTTGTATTATTTTCATTGATGGAATGTTCTGTGGATCTATAGTTAGATTCTTGATGATGAGAGAAATGATAGTGTGATGTACTATAGTAGGCTAGAATAGGAACTAGGTTCATTGGCGATGGATCTAATAAATAAGGTGGGATAAATTATTTAACATTTTAGTAACAACCTAGATAGTGTTCTCCCATAAGAATTTGAATTATATTTTACTTAACCAAACCGTGTGACTATGATTGGTTGGATACAAATCATTATAGGTAAATTCAGGTTGAATATGTATACATGTGTAATGTGAGATCAAACCCAACAAGTAGTAGTATACGTTTATATATTATTAGAGAGGGTGGGTTCCAAAGGATTGGTTTTTGATTTTGGAATTTGATTCCTATTATATGTGTATGAGAGACCCTAGAGTGGAAATAGTCTTATTAGATTTCATGATATCTAGGATGAGAATATGGGGCATTGATTGTGAGTTTTATGTTTTGAGGAATGGAAGGATTTATATGGGTGAAATAACCTACATACTTTTGATATGCGACTTTGGATTTTAGTTGGTTAGTTATAAGTGATTTATGAGGGTTACCAATGAGAGGGGACAGTCTTGGCTTATTAGTGCCTTCAAGGTGGAAAGTGTGGTTAGGTGATTGCATTGGGGATCAATGCATGGGATGTTCCATAAAGGATGTATTATAGGAATGGAAATTATTTAGTTCCTTTTTTTTGAAAATAACATTGAGTACTAGTGCTGGGAACATGGGGCACATAGAGTGCCTTGGTATCATGTTTAGATTTTGATGACTGGACTAGTAAATTACATGGCCCTATTGATTCTAGATATACATTTGAATCATGGTACATGAATGGTTGGATGATATTGGTTTAAATATAGTGGTTTTTAGTGGAGAATAATGTATTTATACTTATAATAGAAGTTATTACTGATTTTAAAGGGAGTTCCAAAGGTGTTATGGTTATATAAGACTAACATGCCTTGGCGCATTGTATGTAGTTTAGATGTTTGAGCCTTGGTTTGATGATGTGATAATCATGAAGATGAAAATAATGTTTTTTAATAGATCACAGAGTGAGTGTCTAGACCCTAGGTTTATATTATATTGAGGAATTATATGCGGTAACATGCAGTTCTAGGTGAGTTATGGATTGGATAAGGGTCCTGTGTGGCCTGAGAATAGATAAATGTTTACATGACATTAGCTGGATTGCATGATCAAGGTTTAATGATGGGGATAGATGTCCCATAAAGATATATGAGACCTCGAAAATTGACTCTATATGGTGGAAAAATTTATCTAGGACTTCATTGAAGGCAATGGATGCATGTGATGAAATTATTTTGGCTCATAAGGAGTGACACACGAGTTTGATGATAAACCAAAGGTGGTTATGATTAAGGAGTAGTATAAGGAAATACAGATGGTGGGGAGTGAGACATCATACATTATGAGGTGTGACCTTCATTTTTGATGGGTTTTCAATTATTTTAAAATAATTAAAATTCCATGAGATAGTAATGATGGTTAAACTGTGTTTCATGTTGGTCGTCAAGTATGAGTGGGTTAGTCCATATCTAGTCATCGTGTGTGGGGATGTATAGAGTGTGAGATGAAATGATTAGGGTTTTTTTAATTATACGATTAAAAAGACACTCCAATAGTATGGATTGGGATTTTAGTAATGGTGATATGACCCTCATGTTGTACGAAACATCTACAAAGGGAATCACTCATTGAACCATTATTTTGGAATTTTAGCACTAGTGAGTAAATGGATATGAAGATTTCCAAATTTCTTAGATATCTCCAATTATGAGTTTTGATGAAATAATGGGCGAATTATAGGTGAATTAATTGGGATAATAATGGTTTAATTTGGAATTAATGTATTAGATTAGAGATTCAATAGTGATCGAGTGGGAGAAACATGGTAGTTTTGGATAGGTTGTGTTTCATCTTAGGAATTTTATCGAGAGTTAGGAATTGGATTAGGCGAGTGTTTTCAAATTATCATGGGATGACTTCAAGATTTAAGGATTCCTATTTAGGTTATTTGGTGACTTGTTCACATGGTTAGCTTCAAATTTTTACATAAGTCATATATGAGAGGTTTGTCAATTGTTTCTTGTGTAATTTGATGTGGTGAATTTAGAACCACATCAAGCACATCAAATGGGTTTAAATTATAGAATTTTAGATATTATATGGGAATTTCAATGAAAATAAAACTCGTTTGGGCCTTATTCTTAGTTGATTGGGACCCAAATAATTTAATTGTAAATCAAGAACAAAAAATGGTGCATGTATTGGGATAGTGATTTCAACTATGTTTTGGTGTAGGGGTTTCAAAACACATGTAATGGAGTCATTAGAATATTGGGATCTTGTTTTGATAGAAAATTTCTATAATGGAGGGTATTGAAGATTGAAATTTGCCTCTTTTAACTTGGTCTTATAGTTGAGAGAACCATGGGAAAAAAGATTAATTGTAAAACACATTTGTGTATCGAGATAAGATAGGATTGGGTAAGTTCTATATCAATGTTTCAGTAAGCTTGATGTGCATTGCCTCAGTATATATAGACCGAACACCATGTGATTGGATGTGGGTCATGGTAGTTGTTTAGAAGTTAGAGATAGAACACCACCAGTCGATCATGAGTTGACAACTGAGGTGGGATGAGATGAATAGTTAGATAACAACTAAGGTTCTCAAGGATGAAAAGTGTTATGGTGGGGAGTTTTTATGAACCTGTGTCTGTACAGGTCAAGAATTTTAGTGAAAATTTTAATTATAGATTGATATTGGGGAACTTTTTTACTTAGAGTTGGGAATGAATTTATGTTTATTTGAACACCTCGAATAGATGGTTTTGGTCATAAAATGGGGATTTGAGGCTAGACTAGAGATTTATGAGGGAAGAAGAGGGTTTTTGGGGATAGAGTTGTATCCACATCCTAATGGTGAGTTATCTAGAAAATAGATGGTGGGATATACAGTAGCCTAGCCAGATATAATAGGCCATTGTATGGATCAATGGGTGTTATGTGAGAAATTACATTTTCTTCTTTGAATATTTATTGGATGACATCCACTCTTTCCTCCTCCTTTAAACTTCAAGACCCTGCCTCCCATTACTCCTCTCCTTCATTCAAAACCCCATATATTTAGGGTGTTCTCATGGAATTTTTCTTAAATTAAAGGTAACATCTAATCGATGATGATCCCCTTCCTCTCTTCCTTTAAAAAATCATAATTTCAGTTCCTATGATTATGGATTTGAGTGATGATTCCACCATAGAAGTGAAAAATCATCCTGATATAATGGGGTTTCCATTAATTCTAGCTATAGGATGTCCCAAAATAACATCTTCACAAGCTCAACAATTTTTTATATAGGTATGTATCAATATGAGTATTTTATACTTTTGAGTAAAATTTATAGAAATTACTTATGGAATTGGTTGGAGTGATAGTGATTTATCATAGGTCATTTTTAGGAGAATGTAAAAAACCTTTCAAGTATTTTTTGTTCATGGTTTGGATGTTTTGAGAGAACCCAGTGAAAAATTAGGCATATATTCCTAAGTGGAATTAATTGATTAAATATGTAGAACTTATTAATAAATTAAACCATGATTGTAATTATTTGAATTGTTAATTGTATGTTGCTATGGAAACAATTGATTATATGGTGATTAGTTGGTATTAGATGAGTCTTATTGAGAGCAATTAGGATACCTTAATAAAGAAAATGTCTTGAAATTGAGGTAGTTTGTTCAGGTACTAGCCCATGGGTATATGATTTTGGTTACATGAATGTGCTATATTCTCTATCCAACTTCAAGTGAATAACCTTTACAATAAATAAAATTATTTATAAAATGAATAGGGTGTCTTGATAATAATAAAAAATTATTTAACTAATGTCTTAGAGGATTGGAGAAGTGTCATGTGTCACGTTGGGACCTTGGGAACATGCTTGTTTATTCAACCGTTGATGGTCTAGGTCGTGATTATTCTTGCATGACATTGATAGAAGTACCATCCATGAGATGCAGAATAATTAATAATTAAATGTAATAAATGTATTTTCCTTTGGTATTGGCCTTGAGTGACCTCCTTATAGGGATACATAATGTCTTGAAATGGACAACCATCTAGTTGGCCATATGCGAACCTTGTTATTCCCTACATATCATAGATGTGTAGAGATAAAAATGGTGTGAGTGACCCTTACCCTCTATAATGTGTTTATATTGAGTGGATATAAATTCAGTAGGATATAGATGGGTTGGGTGAGTGGACCAAGTTATTGAGAGTGAGTGAATGTAGATGGACCTTTCATTATCCACTAGGAGTGATACCTATAAGGATTAACCCATGAGGCCCAAAAGGGCCATGAAATGATTTTTTTCTATAAAGGGAAACAATATCTCTAAGTTGGGAGAATTAGGTTTAGGTTAATGAATTAATATTAAGGGATTGATATGAGGTGGTGTGGGGACCCATGTTGGGTTCCCATGTTATATGGTGATCTAGAGAACCCATGTATGGTGTCTTTTAATAGGATTCGACCTAGGAGACACTTGTGGGTTGTTAATGATATGATAACCTAAGTATGGGTAGTGATGATTATGAGTGTCACCTTAGAAGCTAGTTTATTTTTTGAGCCTTTTTGGTTATAGTGCATTGGGTTACACTCTTATGATTCTAACCATGGTTTCCTGAGTGGTTAATATTATGGCCTCATATCTTTGAGTGTTGTTTTTAGACATATATTGATACTTGTTATTGTACACACCATAAGGGATGTTTTTATATGAAATGAAAAATTACCATGGATTTGTGTTTATATTGATTTAAAATAAAACAACCAAATGAGTATTCATGAAAAATCTATATTGGGAGGCACTACTACAAACTGGAACTTTAACCATGACATTAAAAATTCTTTATCAGCACTCTAGAGTCACTGATAATGTAAGCAATTCTAAATGGTTAGATTTAACAGTGCTTGTAAAAAGTGAAAACAATGGTACCCTTTAACAAAGATAGTTTTTATACATGACAAATGGGTCCTTTATCACCATTTGTAGTAGTGTTGTTAAAGGACACCTTTAACAATGATAAAAAAGAATTGATAAAAGCCCTTCTAATAAAAGGTATATTTTTTTCAAACCGCCCATTATCAGTGCTTCCCCCTACCCATTTATCAGCTCTTCCCCCACCCCTTTATAATCACCATATATAATACTAGCCCCATCATGTACCCTTTCTCCTATAGGGTTTCAAATATGATACCTCCAGCTTATACACCACCGCCTATTCTACTAGACTACACTCTTTTGTTTTTTATTTTCTGATATATCTATATTTTAATATATATTTAAATATATATTTTTATCCATATATTTATATATATTTATATATATTTTTAGATATATAGTTATAAATATTTTTAAATACACACACACACACCCATATTTAAATGGATATTAACTCCAAAACCCCTTAAAACACATAAACACATCAATAAACTCGGAAAACCTAAACCCATAAATACCAGGAAACAACCAAAACATCTGATCTAGGAGTCTATTTGATATCCACAAATAGTTAAATTGAAGATCATGAAGTGATCTTTGATATGATATGTGGTACAGGGTGAATGGACACTAGGATCAAAAGTTATATCTATTACAATTTTAAGAAACTTGGGTCGATGATAAAAACTCAGTTTTAAAGGCCTTATAGACCATTCAATGGTTTAAAAACTAGACATATATTTTATATGTCAGTCTAAGACCATCTATGTCACAGAGCTCAACAGAATCTTCAATTTGATATATGGTAGGGTCCAAATGAACACCTAGATCAAAATTTATGACCTTTTGAAGTTTGAGTTACATTTTCAACTTATTTTAAATATTTTATTAATTTTTTTTATTTTTTATCTCTAAATTGATATTAAATAACTACTACATGGTAATGATAAGAAAATTATTATTATTATTTAATTATTTAACAATTGTTTCTACTAAATATCTTATATATTAAGTGTAAATTCCAATTTATCATATCTAAAACATATTTTGAAAAACATATATTAAATTTATATCTATATAAATATATTTATATATTAATATATTTTTTAGTTATTTTTTGGATGTATACATTTATCAGTGCTTCTAAAAAGGGCTGATAGGGGGGTGGGTCTTTTTCAGTGCTTCTAAAAAAGCACTGATAAAAGACCACATTTATCAGGGATTTTTTAAAAGCCTTGATAAAGGGTGAAAATTTATCAGTTCTTGTAAAAAATCACTGATAATGGCCCCTTATTAAAAACTCTTTTTGTAGACCTTCTAAATACCCCCTTCAACAATGCTTTTTTAGCATTGAAAAAAGGGACCTTTAACGTCATTTTTAGCTAGTGCTATTAAAACCCTAGCACAGGATAAACCAAGTTTTGTTGTAGCGAGGTCATAAAGACTCCATATGGGGAGGTCATCATACTAAATAAAAAAACCTATATTGTGTAAAACCACTATATTTTGTGAATTTTTTTACTTTGAGTTAATTTATACTTTTCAATAAATTATATTTTACACAAAACTGAATATAACTTGTGTTATATGAAAGAAGAAAGTTATTATTGATATATATGCAACACCATGTCAATATTTATCTATAAAAAACACATATATTTGTTTTTTGTGCACACAACTCTATGTTTGGATTATGTTACACAAAATTCAGAGTCCCTTCATTAGCTTGTGCTACATACAATACCTATTATTAACAAAAAACAATGTAATGTTGATATTATTATTAAAATATTACTATTAAAATTTTATTATAGTTATAATCTAGAAATTTGAATGGAAGTTATGAATAATGTTAACTAAAATTTGAAAATATGATTTAAACATTTATATAAAATGATTCATTTTTTACTCTATTAGTTATAAATGAAATTAAGAAATATTTAAAAATAAAGAAATTCCTTTTCTAAGAAAACTATTTCTATACATAAAAACACAATTTTATATAAATAAATTAAACAAAAAAATTATGATGAGTTTTTAATGAAATTTAGTCTTTATATATTCAACAAAATTTATAAGTACTTATCCAATATATTTTATTGGTATAAGATTCAAATAAATCCAACTTTATGAATCAAAAGATTTATTTTTTAGAAAAGAAAATTTACCCCATTTCAATTTCACACCAATCTTAAATACAATTTGGGATAATTTTATAATTTTTATTTATCAAAATAAAAATAATTTTTTAATTTTGTTTTACATTGGGATATTTTTTGGTATTTTTTGAGAAGTATCATTTTTAATGAATAGTGAAAAAAACTGAATTTTAATTGAATTTTTTTTAATATAATTTATTTATGTAGTTAAATAATATTTTAGATTGGTTTTAAAGTATATTTAGATAAATTTTACATTAATTAATCCAATTTAGGTCATTGGAATCTATTTTTGGTTGAAATTGGGTATAATTACTATTAGAACATTTGGATAGTTTCACGTTAAAAACTTTTTGTTTCGTCTCATCTACGATTTTTTTTTAATTTTTTTTCTTCTAATTAAATGATTATAATTTTAAAAAATATATTAAAAATTTTGGAATCATAATAATTTATAATATATAATAAGTTAAAAATTGTTTTTTTAGAAACAATACTATTGAAAGTAATTAAAATTAATTACAATGATTAATGGAAAACAAATTTAATTAGTGGTTAAACATTAATTTAAGGGAAAAAATTCCCTATACACATGTACAAAATAAATTTTCAGCCCATATTTAGACCATATTTTTCCCATAATTCAATGATGTAAAATTATTGGAGGTAGACAATGTAAGGGATACCACTAAATAATGTTTAACTTTTTATATTTACAAGAATGTCCTTTATCCTCCACTACAAAAGGTCACTCAACCCCATCACATATTCATACAAATAAAGTCATTTTTATTATCCGAATACTTCCAAAAAGTTCTCCCAAAATGTCTACTATCTTCCTATAATAAGTTTTTGGGCATAAAGACAACCAAGGAAGCCTACTGGTGCAATGCAAAAGGAGTTACCCGAAAAAGAGGCAATGTTCAACTTTTATTTTTGTTTTCTTTTTTCACCACCCATCCTATTATTATTACTCCATGAATATATAATAAAATCATAATACTAAATATTATATTATTTTTTTATTCTATGTGTTCTAACTATACCAATACATAATTCCATCAAATGGGTAAGAAACATAATATTTGTGTGTGTGACAGAGTACCGCCTCACAAAATGATGTTGTTTGTTTTCCCTTTACCACCAATAATGGTTGGTAATTATAGTGAAAATAATATTTATATATATGATATTTATCATTTATTTATTCTTTTGTAATTATTATATAAAACATACATGCATTCTTTCTATTTTGTGTAAATATGATAACATCGTTTGTGGAAGTTTGGACTACCACCTTCTCAAAGCAATGTGATTTATTCAAAAATTACATATAATGTATTAAGGATGGGTCCGGTAAAATTATATCATATATATGAAATAATAATTATAATGTAATATATATATATATATGTATGTATGTATTTTACTTTTTTTCAATATGATAAAAAATGGAAACCACATTCACGCATACGTAAGCCCCACCATCTCCCAGAACGGTGTATTTCATTTCATATTTATATATTTTATAGATTATTTTAAATATTTATATAATGAATATATATGATATTTATGTCATTTTTTACATTCAAGAAATAATTAAATAATTATCTAAATTTAAGGATCAATAATAACAAGTGAAAACATATATGAAAAACAAAGCAGATATTACCCGAAACGTAACATTAACATGAAATCATTAATATATGGGAAATATAATATCATAATAAAATAATATACAGTATTATATATAAGAATATTGTTTCTTGGATTATTTATAAAAACATATACTTATTTCATAGGAGGTTTTAATGTGTATGATGGAAGTCAAGACTTATGGTAAAACTTTTCTAGTATCACATTTATTTCTATGAGGCTTAGGCCTTATTCACCAATAATTTATTTTATGTGGTGTATATAAATACCATGATTATATTATATTCTTATTATAATTTAATTTTTGGGTATTTAAATATAAATTATATGATATATATTTCATGGGTTTTATGGTTTAAAAGTTACCAAATAAGTAATGTAATTTTGTCTCAATTTTCCACCTTTCAGATACTTCTCATGTTATGCACTTATATTTTCATATGAGGTGTATATACCTCCATTTGACATGTTATATCATGAATATAATTATTTTCATGAAATTTATTTCTCTATTTAATGTTATTATTTCTTAGCGACTATGATTTAATTTTACCAAAGAAGTAACCATTTCATGTTATAATCTCATCAATTTTCAGGATTAATTATTATTGTTCTTACAATGATGAAATATTATGATCCAAATAGCAATAAATCTCTTAAATTATATTCTCTTATAATTAATCAGGATATCTTCAATTAATGGTACTATTTTACCCCTCTTTGGTACTTAATATAATTAAGAAAGTGTTTTAAATAAAATATATCTTATTCTCTCTCTTCCGTCAAAAATCATTGTTCCTTCATAATGATGTTTTATAAAAAACGTTTTTCAAAACATTTTTATGTTTAAGAATTGTTATAAATGGTTTTAAAATCTTAAATTATATTTTTTCAAAATTTAATTTTCAAATAAATGTACTTCAATTATTTTAAATCTTCTTTTTTATTTTTCCAAAGTTATTTTTAAAGAAAAAGGTTTTGAAAAATGATTTAGGTTTAAGAAGGGTTTTCAATGATGTTAAAATCTTAATTTATATATTTTCATTGATATTTTAAAATAAATGGATTTAATTTTTTTTTTCATTATTCCTTTATATGTTTTCATTATTATTTTAAATGATATGGTTTTCAAAAAAAATTTAAGATTCCTTTATACGTTATAAACATTATTTTCAATGAAAATAGTTTTAAAAATTTACTTTGTTTTAAAAATATTCTTCTAATGAAGAAAGGTTATTTCATTCATGAAATTATTTATAGTTTTTAAAAGATTCTATTATATTTTTCTATGTGGTTTTCAAAGAATTTTATTTCACAAATGTTTCAAGTTTTAAAAAGTGATTTTCAAAGAATTATTATTTTTCTCAAGAAATGTCCCATGTGATCTTTTAAAATACTTATAAATCTAAGGTTTAATCCTTTTATATATATTACGATATATTTGTGATATTAGTCAAGTTTACCATTCATATTCTTTCTCTGAATGGTTTATGATTTTTTGGCATGATGTCTATGACACCCTTTTCTCTTCCAAAAGTTATATTATTACGAATCCTAATTCTTCTCAAGGGTTCTGCACTGATGAAATGATTATAAAACCCATACTATTTTTGTTGGTTATTATTTGAAGAAATTTTTATTATACCCATTTCATTTCATGGGTTATGATATAATGTTTATGAATCCCATATGTTTTTATGGTCATGATATGATGATTTCTTTACTATCTTGTGGAAGATATATATATTATTTCATTATGTGACTGGTGGAACCTATATCACCCAACAATTCATTGGGAAATGAGAAATGGTATATGAGATAAATTGGAAAATTATTTTAATCCCAATACTAAAAATTAGAGGGTACATGGGTTGTATCCTAAGCCAGAAAACATGAGGGTACACTGGTTGTAGCCCAATCCCGACAACATGAGGGTACATGGGTTTTATCCCAACACTAAAAATAATAGGGTACATGGGTTATAGTCCTTGTAAAAAAATAAAAGGGAACATGAGCTTTAGATGAATCCTAAAAGTAATATGGTACATGGGTTTTAGCCTACGCCCGAAAATAAGAGGGTACATATTTTGTTAGCCCAAGCCCGTAGTACGTACATGGGTGATTAGCCCAAGCCAACATATTTTGGAGGTCTTGGTAGGTATTATTGAAATAATATTTTCTATTATTATGTGCATGCCATAAAATCTATGTCTTATTCCTATGTTATCCTTTCATGTATTATGATCTAGATTTCTTTATGATTCATGTCTTATGAACTGTTATTCTTTATTCCATGACTAATGTAAATGATCTTCGATATGCAGGGTATGGCCTTAAAATGTTAATTTCCTATCATCATACACTTATTCTCATTTTATTCTTATTTATCTCCTTTATTTACCTTTAAATAGAATCTTATCTTCTCCTTTGTTATGATTCCTTTCCCTAGGTTATGAAGAAATGCATTTCATAGAAGTACTAAATGGGAAGATATTTGTGGGAAACATTGAAGATCTTTCACCAAGTTATAATATTATGTTGAAAGTTTCCAAAGTAACTAAAATATTATAGTCCCCGGTAATGTACTTTTTTAACATGAAAAAAATTTATATAAAATGATATAATATCCATGTATGTAAATCCTGGGGCACTATAGTTGGTATAAAAGGAAAGGTTTAGTCATCCTTTGGAAACTAGGATGATAAAACATTAGTGAGATCCAAAAGAATAATTTTTAAGGATATTTATAGGGATGTATATAATGATAAGACTAAGAATTCCTATATTTAAAATAATGTTACATGAATTAGGTATCCTATAATTAATTGTTCATGATTTTGCAGTTTTTTGGCTATGATATAGGTTACTTACACTACGGTTTGTAATATTATTCAAACACAAGAACTAGATGGAGTTGGTTTAACATTTAATGTTTTAGATTTGGAACTTATGGGAATTATTAAAATATATGACCTAATTGGAAATTCCATGAAGAGAATTAAGAATTTGGTACGAGTATTGGTTACCCTACTGAAGATAAAGGGACCAAAAATGACATGTGAAGGGTACGAGATGTTGTAAATGTATTTTTTACATTAAACATGAAAGGCGTGATTATATTGAGGTTATGTAACCTTAGGGAATGATTTATATTTTATATTATAGTAATGTGGTTTTAAAGAATAAGATGATTGAATTTGTTTAATGGTTTGGGAATAATATTGGATGATTGAAGTGTATATGTTTTGGAATTTAATGATTATTATATATAAATCATGAAATATATATGTTATTTTAGTATATGATTTCATTATGAACTGAAAAGGATATGCTTAATGGTGCTTAAGAATTAGATAAGTGATTTAATGGAAAGGTTATATTTTGATTAAGGGAAGGTAACCCTTAATGTGTTCTTGGTACTGATACAATTTAATTTATCCAGGAAAAATAGATGATTGATATGGATAAAGAATGTTGGAAGATACTGATTACCTTTGAAATGATTAAGGAATCATTTATAATTTGTTTTAGGAAATCATTGATTAGGTTTACACCATTTTTATATTTAAGGATTATATCAAAAAAACATTGGATTAAAGAAACATTAATGTTTTCAATAAGGATTTAGGGAAATTTAGGTTATTACCATTTTTCAAGAGAACACTTGATGAATATATTCACATGTTTCTTATGAAAAAAATATGAGATAGTTTACGATATATGTGGGATCAATGTTATGATGATTTTAAATATAGTAATTTTTTTTCTAAAGTTATGGACTTTCATTTTTAAAAGGATTATATAGTTAATCTTTGGTGGAATGGTTTATGTTAAATGTCGGATGAGGTTTTAAGGATTAATGTATAATATCACCATATGAGGATTTATTCATATTGGATATATTTTTATAACCATTTTACTATGAGGCTAACTGATGATAGATGTAATGAATTATCATTATAACTCATGATATGTTAGTACTTTAGGAATGAAAAATACACCTTCATTTTTTAGATTAAGAGATGAAGTGGAAATCGAGCAAGGTGAAACCAAAGGGTGAGATTGTGTGTATGGAAATAAGTAATATCATGTAATTACATTTCCAAATGTTATTAGACCAAAAAAAATACCTAAAATCTAGAAAAAAAATATTTAAAAAGATTAATCCTAATACCAATGATTCTATTTAACAGATGGTCATATAAATCCTAACAGATTTATCGGTTTTAGGACCTTTACATTCCATTGATCAATCACATGATAATGATCAATGTTTTTAATCACTCTCTATAATTATTTAGTTTTTTATTCCATGAACAATCATCACTCCTAACCTATGTTATCCTATGTGGAAACCTAGTTTTGGGTAACTTTGCGTAACCGTTATGGGTCCAACTTTACCTTTTTAAAATAAATTTTAGAATTTATTTTTATTATGTGGGATTCTATGAAAGAAAATTTCAATTATTAAACCATTAATCAACTAGATGAATTTTTATCAAAAAATTCAATTTAAGGGGGTACAATGTAACACCCGAATATTTTGTGATTTTTTTGAATTAATTAAAACTGTTCGATATTTTACATTTCACACTACACTGAATATATCTTATTTTATATGGAACAACCAAGTTATTCATTATTTCTACGCAACACCATATCAATATTATGCTACTAACAAGACATATATTATCTTTTGGTACACACAACAATATGTTTGTCTTGTGAAACACAAAATGCTATGTTCCATTGATATCTTTCACTACACGTAAAGACATGATTTACCAAACTACAATGTACTCTTGATATTATTATTAAAATATTATTATAGTTACCACATAGCCATTGGAATGGATTTTACGAATAATATGAAATAAATTGTGAAAATATGATTTAATAATGTATATAAAATAAATCCATTAGAAATAAATTTGTTAGAAATTAAATCAATAAATATTTAAAAATAATGAAATTCCTTTTCCTTGAATAATATATTTCTATGTACAAACACAATTTCTCTCAATAAATTAAAGAAAAAAATTTTGGTGAATATTTTTTAAAAAATTTATATATTATATATTATATATAATTTATTGACACTTACCAAATAGATTTGATAGGTATTAGATAACCTTAATTCCAATTTTATGAATAAAACGATGTATTTCTCAAAATAGTAATTTTAAAGCCTTTTAATGGAGTACCTATTTTAAAAATAATTTTAAATAAATTAATAATTAATATTTTAAAAAATAAACTTCATTTTTGAAATATAAATATTAAAATTTACATTTTGTGAATTTTTGTTATTTTTCAGGGAAGTTTCATTTTCAATGAATAGTAAAAAACCCTGAATTTTAATACGAAACTACATTATAGTATAACATATTTATATTTTTAAATATTATTTTGAATTAGTTTTAAAGTAATTTTAGATAAGTTTTTAATAAATTAATCAAATTTATCTCATTGTAATCAATTTAACACATAAACTGGGTAAAATAACAATTCAATATCTTGAACATTTTCACTTTAAAAACCCATTATTTCATCTCATCTGGAGGATTTTTTTTAAATTTGTTTCCAACACTTATGTTATTAGAATTTGAAAATATGGATTTCATATTCGGAATAAGAATAGTTTATAATTTCTAATACATTAATCATAGTTTTTTACCAATAATATTAGTGAAATAAATTAAAATTAATTAGATTGATTAAGGTAAAAACAAGTTCACATAGTGGTTAAACATTAACATAAGGGTCCAATTACCATATAATCATGTAAAAAATCAATTTTATAGAAATATTTGGACCATATCCTCCCATTTTAAAAAAATATTAAATTTTTAGAGGCTCGTGATTTAAGATATACCTCTCAATAATATTCACCTTTTTATATTTACAAGAATGCTACTCCTCCACCACTATAAAAGGGAACTCACCCCTCACTTTAGAACACCTCTTAAGACCTATTTATCATCAATAAAAATCCCAATTAATACCTAAAATCCCTCCTCTCATCCTATAATCCTCATTTTTCGCAAAAATAAAACCAAGGAATCCCTTTTGTTCAAACCAAAAGTAGTTACCCAAAAAAGAGTTAATGTTCATCAACGTTCATTTATGTTTTATTTGTTTCTCCCCCATTAATTTCTTCTTATTACTTGGTTATATAATAACATAAATATCCTAAATATACTAAGATTTTTTTTTATTTTTTGTTTTGTACCTACAACAACATAAAATTCCATAAAAATGGGTAACTAACTTACCGTTCATGTGTACGGTGGACTACCGCCTCTTGAAATAACACCGTTTGTATTTCCTTAACCACCAATAATGGTAGGTAATTATGATGAAAATAATGTTTTTATATGATATATATTACTTTTATGATGTATTTATTCTTATATAATTTTTATATAAAACATATCTTCATGATTTTCATTTTTGTTAAATACGATAACTTCATTTATGGACAAGTGGACTTCCACATCCTCAAAGCGATGTGATTAATTCAAAAATTATATGGAATGAAATAAGTATTTTTTAGAAAATCTATATGATATATATATGAAATAATAATTATACATTAATTATATTATATATATACACACACATATTTCATTTAGTTTATTTATTTTTAAAATGATAGTAGAACGAAAACATCATTCATACGTACGTACGACCTGTCATCTCCATTAACAATGTAATCCATTTAATATTTATGTATTTTATATATTATTATAAATATTTATATACATAATATATATTATATTTATATAATTTCATAAAATGTTTAAATATATAAATTATGATCATCGTAATAGGACAAATAATAACAAGTCCATACATATACGAATAAAAAACAGATATTACCCAAAACATAACATTAACATGAAATTGTTAAAAATAGGTAATATAAAGTCATAATAAATTCATATATGGTATGATATATTATAATATGGGTATGTGGTATATTTATAAAAAACATAGACTTATTATACAAGAGTTTTTAATGTGTACAAAGAAATTCAAGACATAGTGTAAGGATTTTTTAGTATCGCTTTTATTTCTATGCTACTTATGTCTTATTCACCACTCATTTTTTTGTTTGGTGTATATAATTCACATGAATTTATTATATTATAATTATAATTATATTTATTTGTATTTACATGTCCATTTTATTATCATCCTTTCATTGGGTCTATGGTTCAAAATTTACCAAATCTGTAAAGTAATTTTGTCTCAATTACCCTTATTTGAGAAACATGTCCTTTTATGAACTTCTATTTTTCTATGATGTGTATATACTTACCTATGAAATTTTATATAATCAATATAATTTTTTTAATTCCATTCTTAGATTCATTTTATTTTTTTCTTTCACGGGGATTACGATTCAATGTTACCGAAGGGCTAACTGTTTATTGTTACAATCTAATCTTTTGGTAGGATTGTTTATGATGACGCTTCCATTGATGAAATATTATGATTAATATCTCAAGTATAATCATGAATTTTATTATAATCTGCTTATTAATGATATCTTCATGAAATGGTACTATTTTTCTACTATTTGGTACTAAATATAATTAATATTGTGTTTTAAATATAATACAACTTTATCTCTCTTCGGTTAGATATCCATGTTATTTGAAAACCATGTTTTCTAAAAATAAAATTTTTTCTAAAAAATGTTTCACATTTAATAAGTGTTTTAAATTATTTTAAAATATTTAATTTTATTTTTTAAATTGATTGTTTTCAAAGAAAATAATTTAATGATGTCAATCTTTATTTTATAAATTTTAATGTAGTTTTCAGTGAAAAAGGTTTTCAAAAATGTTTTATGTTTTAAAAGTGTTTTAAATTATTTTAAATGATTCATTTATATTTTTAAAAATCCATTTCCAAAAAAATGGTTATCAATAAATTTTCATGATTCATTTAAATGGTTTTAGTGGTATATTCAATGATATGGTTTTCAAAATGTTTAAAAGTTTATTTTAGAATTTTTCAAGGTTATTTAAAAAAAATGTTTTCAAAATGTTTTATGTTTTGTTTTCAAATAATATTTTTATTTTCATCAATAAATATTTTAGGGGTTTCTAAAATCATCCATTATATGTTTTTCAAAATTTATCAAAGAAATTGATTTTGAAAATGTTTCTTGTTTGAAAAAGTGATTTTCAATGAAAGATCGGTTTCCTTAAGAAATGATCCAAGTGTTCTTTCAAAATCCTTCTCTATCAAAGGTTTCATACTTTGATATTGTTTATGACATAACGATGATATGATCTAAGGGTAACATTCATATTCTTTTTGTAAATGGTTTATGTTTTGATTGAATGATGTCTACGGAACCTGTTTCTCTTCCACATGTTATATGCATATGAAACCCGCTTCTTTTATAAGGATTTTATTTGATGAAATGATTAGGAAACCAATCTATTTTACATGGGTTATGATATGATGGAATATTTATGAAACCCATTTCAATTCAGGGGTTATGATAAGATATTTATGAAACCCATATATTTTTATGGGTAATGATATGAAGATTGTTTTACTATCTTGCGGCACACAAATGTTTTATTTCATTATGTGACGGGTGACACCTATATCTTTATCAAATGAATTGGTTAATGAAAAATGATATATGATCTCAAAGAGTACAAGGGTTATATCTAGAGCCTGAAGGAAATAGGGTACATGTCTTGTATCCTAAGCCCAAAAACAAGAGTTTACATAGGTAGTAGCCCATGCTCGGAAACAAGTGGGTATGTGGGTTGTATCCCAATCCTTAAAATAAGAATCGAAATTAGCTATAGACTATTCATGAAAATTATAGGGAACACATGTTTGATTCTAAGAATGAAAATAAAAGGGTATGCGGGTTATATCCTAATCCCCAAAATAAAAGGGTACTGATAGAGTTAATATTTTCATTATTATTTATATCTTTTTCAATAATTTAATCCCTCCCTATTATTCAATGTGAGTGTATTTTCATCATTTATGTGTTTTTGGTGTATTTTGGGCTTAAATGTGAAAATGGGGTAATTCTGTAAAATTTTCAGTTTTATATAGCTTCTGTTTTTCGGGAATAACTTTTATAATATGTGTCCAATTGAAGTGAATCATTTATTTTAGGATTCCTATACTTGTGGGCTTAAAATGTTCCTTCTGGACCAATACCCAATTCGAAACCCAATGGTGCAGAAAATTCAATCAAGTGGAGAAATCAGTTTGGAAGGCAGAATGGACCCCACTTCATTAAATATGAAATATCTCCTTCATCCGACCTTATAATTAGGTTATTCCAGATGGTGTCGACATAGGACTTCAATATTACGGCTCACATTAAATTTCATAAATTATTGAGCTCATTAATGAATCCTTTTGGCGCATCCAAGTGGAGTGGGTGAAACAATGTTTGGCGTCCAGAAACGTAATGGTCATTTATTCGGACATATCTTTATTTAAACCTATCCAATGACTCTCAAATTTTGAGGGTCGATAGAAAACTTCATTTCCAACATTCTATAAGAAGGGACCTCAGTGAGTTTCGGCTAGCTAGTTGGAATAAGAGAGGAAAACTTCTGGAGGACAGATTCTGGAGGACCAAATTTCTGTTCTTTCTTTTCTTTGTTTTACACTTCTTAGTCTTGTAATGTGTTATTCTTTCCCCTTAGTCATAATTACCCTTACCATGGTGGGGTAAAATTCTGTGTTATTGGGAAAGTAGAGTTTTTCCATATTGTATTTCATGAGTTCCTTCTATAAATGTTTTAAAATCCTCTTTTCTCTTTTGCGAATCTGTTTCAATTTCTTATAACAGTTTTTATTATCATGTACGATTGTATCTGATTTTAGATTCCGTTGTTCAGTTATATTTGGTCAATGATCAATATCTCCCTCCACTATGTTCTGGTTTATAAACAGTGTAATAGACCTGGATTTAGTGGTGTAGTACTCGGTGATCACCGGTACGTGTATGAGGAGTAGTGAATGTTCTTGATTACTTGGGATAAACAAGACCCGATTGGGAATTGCCTAAGATAATTGGGGGTATTTTGTACAACTCTATTACACATTGGAATGAGAGTATACCAACCTATGATTTTAGTAAGGTTTATTCTCACATTTTTAATTGACCAAGGGAGTGAGAAGAAACGATTGTGGATTCTCACTCTTAACGATTTAGGAGAGGAGAATTGGGTAAAATGAACAATGATAGAATTACAATTGGAAAACTGACCCTAACCTGATCACCATTTCATATCACTGATTTATATAACATCATTTTTCAATTTGTTTCAAAACATTCACTTAATTACTTTACTTTATTTATTTTCTTTCTTGTATTTTCTAAATCAAACAATTTCTAAAAACAACCTCACTTCTTTCTATTTTAAGGGGACACCTTAATTGTTGTGCACTCCTCTCTGGAGACAACCTAGGTAATCCACTATAATACATTTTAACATAGGTTATATTTGTTTTTTCCACACCCCAAGACAGACACGTGTCAAAACATGGCGCCGTTTCCAGGGAGGTAGCGCCAACATTTCTTTTCTTTTCTTTTCTCTCTTTTCATCTTTTCTCTTCAAAATTGCATGACTCGATCCTAAAAAACTGAACCTTTACCCATAGATCTTGAAATTTAAAGAACCTTGTTGAATAGACTTAGAAACATTAATTTGGAATCTGAATTTGAGGAAGTTCCCCTTGCAGACTCAAGTGAAACTTCAAGTGTTCACTCTGAGCCTGTCATCATGGCTGAAAATCAAAACCAAACACTTAGAGACCTCTGTGCACCACAATTCCTTAATCAAAAAAAATCAACTTGCCATTCCAGTGTTACAAAATGATTTTTAAATGAAACCTAACATGATTCCTTTGCTTCCAAAGTTTCATGGTTTGGAAGGTGAATATCCAAACAAACTCATTAAAGAGTTCACACATGTTTTCTCAACTTTCAGACCCCGTGGAATTACCAAGGAGCAGGTAAAGTGGAAGGCATTTCCATTTTCATTGGATGGAGCTGCTAAATAATGGTTGTACGGCCTACAACCAGGAGAATTACATTACTGGAATGACCCGGTAAGATGTTTTATGCAAAGATTCTTCCCCACCTCTAGAAGCACATCCATTCGGAAGGATATCTACGCCATACGACAATCATCTGGAGAAACCCTTTACGAGTACTGGGAGAGATTTAAGAAGCTATGTGCCAGCTGTCCACATCAAGAAATTGAGGAAATCCACTTTCTTGTCTTCTTCTATCAAGGACTACTGGACAATGATAGAAACCTTCTTGATGCATCATCTGGAGGTGCCTTGATTGACAAGTCACCAGAAGAAGCCAAGGTCTTGATTGAGAAGATTTCCCAAAACTCACAGCAATTTGGAACAAGAGGTATTGGAACAATAGGTATTCATGAGGTACGCACTTCTCATCCATCACCCTTATTAGAAACTAAGATTGAAGAGTTTACTAGTTTGATGAGACAGGTGGCCTTGAAGCAAGTTAGTGACCAACAAGCACCAGCTAAGGTATGTGGTTTACGCTTATCACCTGATCATTTTAATGACCAATGTTCTGAAATACAGGGAATGGAAACATGTGCAGTAGCCATTCATCCAAGGCAGTTCCAGCAAAATCAAGGATGGAGAGAGCCTAACCAAGTCCAATATGGATTTAGAAATCAACAGAATCAAGCTAGGACCCTGTACCAAAATCAGTTTTAAAACCAACCCCCATTACAGAATCAATTCCACCACACTCCACCATTTCAACAAAAACCATCTTATAACCATCCTTCTTACCAAAAACCAACCAATATCCAAATACCCTATGAGAAACCATCCACCAGTTCACAACCTCCAATTCAAAACCAACAAAAATCTGAGTTTGAAGGACTTAAAGACACTGTTAATGATTTGTCCAATAAGTTTGAAAGTCTCATGGAATTTCTGACCAAAAAACCTGGTAAACTCCCTTCCCAAACAGTCCCAAACCGAAAAGAGAATGTTAGTATTATAACTACAAGAAGTGGAAAAGAACTCCAACCACCATCCACCACTGAACCTGAAAAAAGAAAAACTAATCTGGGTGAGAATGAAGTTAAAAATGATGAAAATTCTATGAAAATGCATCAGGAAGAAGATAAGAAAGAGGAGGATGATAATGATAGGACAAGAAGGAAGAAACAAGAAACACCATTTCAGAGGCAAAAAATGGAGAAGAAAGATATACCACCACCATTTCCATCAAGGATGATTGAATTAAAGAGGTTACAAGAAGAAGCACTGCAAAAAGAAATTCTGGACACCTTTCAGAAAGTGGAAATCAACATACCACTGCTTGAAGCACTCAAACAAATTCCAAAGTATGCTATGTTTTTGAAGGATCTTTGCACCAAGAAAAGAAGACTTCAAGGGAATGAGAGGATCAATTTGGGAAGAAGTGTCTCAGCCCTTATCACACCACAATTGCCAACCAAATTTCAAGATCCAGGGACGTTTTCTATTCCATGCACCATTGGTTCATTAAATTTCTCTAATGCTTTGTGCGATTTAGGTGCATCAATTAATGTATTGCCTCACTCAGTATATACTTCTTTGCAGATGGGAGACTTGAAGCCCACAAGAGTGGTGGTCCAGCTTGCAAATAGATCCACAGTATTCCCAGCAGGAGTTCTGGAGGATGTCCTGGTAAAAGTCAAAGATCTTTTATTCCCCGCTGACTTTTATGTGTTGAATATGGAAGATGATAGGATCCAATCAAACTCACCCATCATTTTGGGGAGACCATTCTTAAAGATGGCCAAAACCATCATCAATGTCCATGAAGGGACACTTACCATGGAGTTTGGAGATAGCACTATCCACTTCAATATTTTTGAATCCATGAGGCACACATCAGATGATCATTCACTCTTCGCACTCTCCCATGAAGATGACATAGAGCCAATTGAAGAATCAGGTATGTTTCATGACTTTCTATCATTAGGAGAGAATTTTTCCATTAAATATATCACTGAACATATGGGTTCCCAAAATCTTGGAGGTTCTAATTTCCTGTTGGAAGAAGAGGTAAAATATGATTTCTTTGATAATTTTTTAAATGATGATGAAGATGATATGATTTTTTCTGTGCATGATGTCAAACCATTGGATGTGGAGAACCTCAATTTAGTTTCATCTCTTGAGCATCCTCCTGATCTAGAATTAAAACCACTCCCCACTGATTTAAAATATGTTTACCTTATGGAGGGGGAGAAATTACCAGTAATAATTGCTAATAATCTATCTAAAACTCAATAAAAATCATTGATTGAGCTTTCGAGAGAGAATTTCCATGCAATAGGGTGGAGCTTAGGTGATATCCCAGGAATAAACCCAAAAATTTGGTCACATAGAATTTTTCTTGAGGGAGATTCCAAACCTGTCAGACAACCCCAAAGGAGGATGAACCCTACCCTGATGGAGGTTGTGAAAAAAGAGATTGAGAAGTTATTAGAAGCCAAGATCATCTATCCCATATCATATTCACAATGGGTTAGCCCCATCCATGTAGTCCCAAAGAAAACTGTCCTAACCATTGTGAGGAATGAAATGAATGAATTAGTCCCTGTGAGAATTCAGAATAGCTGGAGAGTATGCATCGATTTTAGGAAGCTGAATCAGGTCACTCGAAAAGATCATTTCCCTATTCCGTTCATTGACCAGATGTTAGAGAGATTGGCAGGGAGAACTCATTATTGCTTTTTGGATGGATTTCAGGTTATTTTCAGGTACCCATTGCCCCCGAGGATCAAGAGAAGACTACATTTACTTGTGCTTTCGGTACTTTTGCATACAAAAGAATTCCATTTGGATTGTTTAATGCTACAGGTACATTTCAGAGGTGTATGGTAAGTATATTTTCTAATCACATTGAATATTTCTTGGTGGTTTTCTTGGATTAATTCACAGTTTTTGGAAATTCGTTTGACCATTGTTTGAAAAATCTGGAAAATGTTTTGAAAACTTGCATTGAAAAGAACCTTGTTTTGAATTTTGAAAAGTGTCATTTTATGGTTGAGAGAGGAATGGTCCTTGGGCATGTCATTTAACAGAAAGGCATTGAGGTTGATAAATCAAAAATTGAAGTGATAAATTCTTTGCCTTGCCCAACTTGTGTGAAACATGTTAGATCATTTTTAGGACATGCAGGATTCTACAGGAGGTTTATAAAAGATTTCAGTAAGATTTCTCTCCCTCTATCTAGATTACTTTTGAAATATGCTGATTTTGATTTCAACAGTTCATGTAGGGAAGCATTTGAGGAGTGGAAGAAGAAATTGATTACACCACCAGTGATGCATCCACCAAATTGGTAAGAACCATTTGAGCTACTTTGTGATGCTTCAAACCAAGAAGTTGGAGCTGTCCTTTCTCAGCAAAATGAGGGCAGGCCACAAGTCATTGCATATGCCTCGAAAACCTTAGATGCAACACAATTCAACTACACAACAACAGAAAAAGTGTTTTTAGTAGTTGTTTTTTCTTTAAAAAGATTTAGATCGTATCTGCTTGGAAATAAAGTCATTATTTTTTCTAATCATGCATCTCTTAGGTACTTGATGAAGAAGGCTGAAGCAAAAACGAGGCTAGTGAGATGGATGCTACTAATATAGGAGTTCAACATAGAAATCAAAGATAAGAAGGGATCTAATAACCAAGTGGCTGATCACTTAAGTAGACTACCCAACACCGCTGAAGTTGAAATTCCAGACACTGAACCACTAAATGATCACCTTCTAGGGGAGCAGTTGTACTTGATTGAAGGAGAAGTACCTTGGTATGATGACATGGTCAATTATCTGGTAACATCTCAGGTCCCATCTCATTTAAATTCTCACCAAATTCACAAATTTAAATCTGAATCTAAATATTACATCTGGGATGATCCATTTCTTTAAAAGTTTTGTAATGAACAAATTATCAGAAGATATTTGCCTAAAAATGAAATTGAATCAGTCTTTATGTTTTGTCACACATTAGATTGTGGTGGCCACTTTGGACCTTAAAGGACAGCGAGGAAGGTTTTAGAATCTGGACTTTATTGGCCAAAACTTTTCAAATATTCTCATGAATTTTTTAAACGGTGTGAAAAATGTCAGTTTACAGGAAATATTTCAAAGAGACAAGAAATTCCCCAAAAGACACTTAATTTTTGTGAAATATTTGAAGTTTGGTGGATAGATTTTATGGGACCTTTCCCAATGTCATTTGGAAATTCTTATATTCTTCTTACTGTTGATTATGTTTCCAAATGGGTGGAAGCAAAATCCACCAGAACTGACGATGCTAATGTTGTTTGTGATTTTGTCAGGGACAACATATTTTGTAGGTTTTGAGTTCCTAGAGCCATCATTAGTGATCAATGGACTCACTTTTGTAATTGGAGAATGGCGGATTTGTTGAAAACGTATGGGGTGCATCATAAAACATCAACTCCCTATCATCCACAGACTAATGGGCAAGTTGAAGTGTCTAATAGGGAAATCAAAGGAATTTTTGAAAAGACTGTTAATCCAAATAGGAAGGATTGGAGCCAAAGGTTAGAAGACACATTATGGGATTACAGGACAGCCTACAAAACTCCAATTGGAATGAGTCCATATAGGCTGATTTATGGGAAAAGTTGTCACCTACCTATGCAATTGGAACATAAGGCATACTGGGCCGTGAGGAAGATGAATCTGGATCTTGAAAGTGCTGGGAAAGAGAGAAGATTGCAATTACAGGAGTTGGAAGAAATTAGAAGGGAAGCATTTAAAAAATCTAGGATTTACAAAGAGAGAACAAGAGTGGCTCATGACAAACTGATCCAACCAAAGGACTTCCATCTAGGAGACAAAGTGTTGTTATTCAATTAAAGACTCAAGCTGATGCCAGGTAAACTTCGTTCCAGGTGGGAAGGTCCATTTATAGTTACTCATGTATATCCTTTTGGTGCTGTGGAGATTGTGAAGGATGGAGTGAAGGATCCATTCACTGTTAATGGGAACAGATTGAAGAAATTTTTTGGGACCATGCCATCAGAGCCAATGGAGGAGATCATACTCCTCCAACCTGTTTATCAATAAACTCCATCAGGTCGTACCTCTCCTTTATATTTTCATGATTTTTTTGATTCAATTTCCAATATTCTTACATGTTAAATACATTTGAATGCATTGTGGACATTGCATCATTTATGTGTGGGGGAGGGAACCTTGGTAGTGTAGGATTTTTATGCGTTGTTTGTTTTCCTATTTGGTTTTAAAAAAACATGTGAGTGTTTAAAATTTTGTGTGTTTATTTTTCAATTTTTGTGTGTTTTTGAAAATTTTCAGCTAAAATGATTATCATTGATATTTTTGAAACCCATATCCATGAGTGAAATAATTTATTCCTTGAAACTGAGCTTAAATGAATGCTGAAAATGACATTGTTTCAAGTTCAATTATTTTAGAATTTTATGAAAAATACTATGTTTTTTGAATCCCATGCCACATATCACTGTCTTTATATTTGAAATCACATTTATGTGAGGCTTCTAAACCTATTATTTTTATATTCTTTACATTCACCTCACTTCTTTAAAGAACCAAATCGTTCTTGATTTAACCAGAATTTGATTTATTCCTGTCAAAACTTGAGGGTTTGAGGTACTTGTGTTTTAAATTATTGAGTCATTTCTTTGGTTTGAAAGCCCCATTTTCAAGATAATCCCTTTCATAATGGCCGACCTTGAACATTTAATCCTTGTATCCCATAGAATCCATGAACATCCTGTTAGGTTAGCCACATTACAAGCCAATATTCCCTATCCAACCTACTCTTGAAGTGAAATTGCATGATCTATTTGAACATAAGTGTGGGGGGAATATGTATTGTATTATACTACTTTTTTTGGGGATAATTTGGGTGAAAAAAAATGTTGAAGAGATGTTATTTCTGCAAAAAAAAAATCATTCTGCTGAAAGCTGTGCCTTTTCTGGAGCTTTCATGATGAGAGAAGCTGTGCCTTTCTGGAGCTTCTAATGTAAAAAGGAAGCTGTGCCTTTTATGGAGCTTTCAAGAAATATTATATTTGAGAAGATTGAAATGTTTGCTGCTGAAATGATGAAATATGAGAACATTCCTTGATATTCCATGGAGAAATAGTTTATTTTCTTCTATGGGGAGTGAAGAGAAGACCATACTTTTGTGAAAATTAGAGTAATGCAATTTTGCTTCAAAAAGAGCCAAGCCCTCTTCATTCAGCCTTAGAATTTTCACATATAAATCCTACCAAACTAAAGCCAAAGAACAACCTTAACAAGTCCTCATGATAAACATATTTCCTTGACTCACATCATGGGGAGATGTAGGAATTTATCAAGCCTATGGTGACCCTTGTATGAGTTTGGATGAGAAAGACATTGCTAAAAAATTGAGATTTGTGTAATGAGAGATAATGAAAGTTAGGCAAGTGTTTTGTGTGTATGGGAGGAGAAATGAAGAGTAAATTTATTGAATTATCCTAAATTAATAACATAAAATAATAGAGTTTGAGGAGGCATGATATATTTTGATTCTTGTTTTCAAATTAGTGGATCTCATGGATATGTGTTTTGAATTTACTTTGAATTTATTTTGATTTTGACTTGTCTAGGAGTCCAAGTGATAAGTGTGGGGGAATTGATAGAGTTAATATTTTCATTATTATTTATATGTTTTCAATGATTTAATCCCTCCCAATTATTCAATGTGAGTGAATTTGCATCATTTATGTGTTTTTGGTGTATTTTGGGCTTAAATGTGAAAATGGGGTAATTCTGTAAAATTGTCACTTTTATATAGCTTCTGTTTTTCGAGCATAACTTTTATAATATGGGTCCAATTAAAGTGAATATTTTTTTAGGATTCCTATACTTGTGGGCTTAAAATGTTCCTTCTGGACCAATACCCAATTCGAAACCCAATGGTGTAGAAAATTCAATCAAGTGGAGATATCAGTTTGGAAGGCAGAATGGACCCCACTTCATTAAATATGAAATATCTCCTTCAGCAGACCTTAGAATGAGGTGATTCCAGCTGGTTCCAACATCGTACTTCAAAAGGACATCTCAAATTAAATTTCATAAATTATTGAGATCATTAATGAATCCTTTTGGCGCATCCAAGTGGAGTGGGTGAAACAATGTTTGGCATCCAGAAAAGTAATGGTCATTGATTCGGCCATATCTTTCTTTACACCTGTCCAATGACTCTCAAATGTTGAGGGTCGATATAAACCTTCATTTCCAAAATTATATAAGAAGGGAACTCAGTGCGTTTCGGCCGGATGGTGGGAAGAATAGAGGAAAACTTCTGGAGGACAAATTCTGGAGGACCAAATTTATGTTCTTTCTTTTCTTTGTTTTACACTTCTTAGTCTTGTAATGTGTTCTTCTTTCCCATTAGTCATAATTACCCTTACCATGGTGGGGTAAACTTCTGTGTGATTGAGGAAGGAGAGGTTTTCCATATTGTATTTCATGAGTTCCTTCTATTAATGTTTTAAAATCCTCTTTTCTCTTCTGCGAATCTGTTTCAATTTCGTATAACGGTTTTTATTATCTTGTACGATTGTATCTGATTTTAGATTCTGTTGTTCAGTTATATTTGGTCAATGATCAATATCTCCCTCTACTAGGTTCTGGTTTATAAATAGTGGAATAGACTGGGATTTAGTGGTGTAGTACTCGGTGATCACTGGTACGTGTGTGAGGAGTAGTGAATGTTCTTGATTACTTGGGATAAACAAGACCCGATTGGGAATTGCGTATGATAATTGGGGGTATTTTCTACAACTCTATTACACATTGGAAGGAGATTAGACCAAACTAAAATTTTAGTAAGGTTTATTCTCACATTTTTAATTGACCAAGGGAGTGAGAAGAAACGATTGTGGATTCTCACTCTTAACGATTTAGCAGAGGAGAATTGGGTAAAATGAACAATGATAGAATTAAAATTGGAAAACTGACCCTAACCTAATCACCATTTCATATCACTGATTTATATCACATCATTTGTCAATTTGTTTCAAAACTTTCACTTAATTACTTTACTTTATTTAGTTTCTTTCTTGTATTTTCTAAATCAAACAATTTCTAAAAACAACCTCACTTATTTCTATTTTAAGGTGACAGCTTAATTGTTGTGAACTCCTCTCTGGAGACAACCTAGGTAATCCTATATAATACATTTTAACATAGGTTATATTTGTTTTTGACACACCCGACGACAGGCACGTGTCTGGTACACAGGTTGTTATCCCATTCCTGATGTAGGTAAATGGGCGATTATCCTAAGCCTAACATGTTATGGAGGTCTTGGTAGGTATCTTTGACATAATATTTTCTATGCTTATGTGTATTCTATAAAATATATATCTTATTTATATATTATCCTCTCATGGATTACGCTCTTGATTCCCTTATGATTCATGTATTATGAATTATCAATATTTAATACATGACTCATGTATATGATCTCTGATATGATGGGTATGCTCTTGAAATGTTATTTTCATGTTATCATAACCTTATTCTCATGTTATACATATGTATCTCATTTATTTAACCTTAATGATAATTTGAGATCACCCATTATTATTTTTTCCTTTCCCCACGTTTTGAAAAAAGGTTTTAAGTGGAAGTACAAAAGGGTAAGATATTTGTGGAAACATTGAATATCTTACACAATGTTAGAATATTGTGTTCCATGTTTCCAAATGCCCTAAAATATTATTGTCCTTGGGAATTTACATTTGTTATGTACTGAATATTCATCTGAAATAATGTAATATATATGTATTTTAAGCATGGGTAGCTATATGTAGGGTGGTATAGACATTACTGGTGTGGTTTCCATAGATTTAGTGTTGGGATTTTTGCTTCCAAGTACAAGAGAGAGTTCCTGCTACATACTATCTACTGAGAGATTATGGGGACTTATATGGTCATGTTCAAGTATCTTACCCCATTGGGGATTTTCTTAGAGGAAAAATTGATTACTAGAAAAGATAATTCCTCAGGTTGTTATTTTAAGATAGAGTATTACCCAAGTCATTATATTGGATTTCAAGGTGGATGAGATTCTATATTGTTATATGTACACCAATGTAAAAGACCCCAAGTAATTATTATGATTTTCATGATTATATTTATGTGCTTAGAGATACTATAGTTCTAGCTGAAGATGGTATGGTCGATTGAGTTTGGGAACCATTGGATTGAAATTAGTTTAGTAATTTATTAATTTATAATAGTTGCCTATTTTTTTAGAGCGTGTCACATCCACATATCATGACATTTAATTTTTAGGTACATGTAAGAGTTGGTGGTACCCTACTGAATTATATACACGTAACCATCTCTAGTGTCCATTGCACATGGGTACCTGAGAAACCCTAATTTATTATTGGTTCATGTTTGTTTGAGGTTGATATTTCATAATTGATCTAGAGCAGCTTGAATGGGATTGGAGAATAGTGTGTTCTTGAAATCATAAATTTAGTAGTGACATATTTTATTTATTTATTTTTATACTATATATGTGATTTATCCAATGGAAAATCGGTCTTTTATGCTTGTATAGCTTCATTACAATATGTTATATCATATTTCTATTTTTTTTATTTTTTTGTGTACAATAAAGTAACAGATTTAATCGATATTTTATTTCTTTCTTTTGTGATTTATACTTTGATGCAGTGGGTATAGTATTTTCATAGAATCACCCTAGACTAACACTTCAAATTATAATTCTCTAGTGTTTGAGGCCGTTTTCTTTAGATCACATAGAACCATCAGTGTAGTTACTATTCATAGTGATCATGGTTGGGAAGTTATATGTACACAACCCAAGACTTATATTTCTAATTTCATTTCCAAATTTTGGAAATTTTTCATTAATTTTATTTTACTTTTGGCAATAATATAGATGATGTGAATTTCTACTTCCATTTTGTATTATATCTAAACCTTTTTCAACATTTTAGTTTTCAAGTCAATGTTCCAGATGAGGAATTATAGGAAGATACCATATTTTATTAGAAAGTGTCTCAGTACATGGAATATTAAATGAATAAATTTTTTATTTTTACTTCAACATGAACCCTGATGTGCCACATTTATGATACTCTAAAATACCATCCAATTCCTTCTTGTATCATACATTGTAATTGGGGAAAACAGGTATATTATTTTATCCCAATCCCATCTAGAATAATATTTTATCACATTATAATTTTAATCCATAAGATCATTTTTTTCACGAATTATGTATTTTAAAAACTATAGAAATTATATACAAATCTTTTCGCTAATTCATTCCTTGATTTCAAGATCATTTATCCTAGAACTGTTGATAAAACTATGAATTTCATACAACCTAGAAATAGTGGGTTTTCAAAATTACCATATCATTTCTTAACCGATGGTATTTTATAAATTTATTCAAAATAAATATCATGAATCATTTTTTCAATTGTTTAAAAAAATTCATTTTCAGAATCTCAATAATCAATAGATTTTGAATTCTACCCTATTTTACCATTAAAAATCCAAGGATTGTAACTCAATTTAAAACCATTGAAAATTAATTGATCCTTTACTAATATAATTTACTTATTTAAATTATTTAAACATTCCAATAATATAGGGGAAAATTAGTCATTGTTTGGAGCATTTCATTAGGAAAATTCAAAAAAAAATCAACAACACCTTCTCTATATTCATCAATTATTCATCATGCCGTAATCTAATTATGATTCAATATCTCCAATAAATAATATAAAGAATCAAATATATGTTATTGTATTTAAAAATTTAAATTTAAATTTACTTTTATAAGTATCAATATAAAAATAAATTTTGATAAAATGATATTTATAAAAACAAAAATTTCAAATTATATTATAAATAATGAATATATTTTATTTATTTAATGATACACATTTATTATTTGAAAATTTTAATGAAAACATGTTAATAAAAAAGAAAATTATTTTTTAGAATTGTTTATAAATGGATAAAAATTAATTTTTTAAACAAAAATATAAATGTGATGTAGAAAAAAATTAATTTTTACATTAAAAGTGTTATTTTTATTAGATACTCATGGAGAAAATATCTGTAACAAATTCTTGATAATTTAAGAGAAAATTTTTGTTATACAGATATTACATATTATGAAACACAAATTGTAAAAAAAATTATAATATGTGTACACATAATAAAACATTTTCTATTTAGAATGGTAGATTATAGAACACCTATTATGAAAATTTAATCCACTTTTTATAAACACATTTTGACATGAATATTCATTCTTAATATCAAGTTGTTCAAAAAATGGTAATCTTAAACATAAAAACTAAAAATTATAATACATTCATAGATTATAGTAAAAATTGAAAAAAATATTTCAAAAGTAGATAAAAAATAAAAATTTTGTAAAAAAAATATAAATAATTATAAAAATATCAAATTTAAAAAAATAAATAGGAAATAAAAAAATTTAACAATTTAGTACATTAATTCAAAATAAAATACATGAGTTCTTTATTTTACAAAAATATATATCATTTTTACTTGATAAAAGCTGATTATAATAAAAATATAAATTAATACTATTTCATATTTGAATATATAAATAAAAAATTTATAAATAATATATAATAATTGAAAACCTGGTTATCAAGTCATTGAAAAATAGATTTTAATACATCTAAAGATTAATACAAAACAATAATACAAATTAAAAAAGAAATTAAACTACTAGATATGAGGTGTATAAAAAAACTGGGGTCAAATAATGTCATAGAGAAACCAAAGGAGGAAGAAGAAGACAAAAGATTGTCATTCAGGGTCACTGAGGGTGGTAGATATGGGGTTTGAACATAATAAATATATCTTGAAGGAAGCATTGGATGATATAAAATGGTGTTTGAAAGTGGTGATGAATATTGGAGGCTCATAGATCAAAAAATAAAGGATCATGGTTCAGTTCATGAGAGAAAACCCTATGGAGTCATGTGATTGACAGAAAACAAAATAGATGGGTTCTTATTATTTTCACCATTTTAAAATGTTTTTAAAAATCGATTATTAAATAAATGATATAGAATAATATCCATTGAGGTCAATTATTTAATAACCAATGTGAAAGGCTTCAGATTTTAGTTTATCATCTCAATTTTAAAATAACTAATGTGATGAACCATTTATAATGTCATATTTAAATAAACAACATTTTAAATTAATCTTTTTAAATAACATTTGTAAGTGTGCCAAATGGAAATAGGTAGGTACATATAAAGAAGTAAAATTTTAGGAGAGGTTGTCTAAAAATGGTGTCCCAATAATTTTTGAGGACCTATGATGATTGTATATGCTAGATGGTATCACTTCGAATAATTGATTGATTATATTACAATCCAAAGATGTTTTGTTAAAAAAATTATAGTTAACACCCAAATAGTCATGTGCTTTGATAGCTAACGTAAAGAATATAATTACACTCAAGGATTCTGTTAAAATAAGTAATAAGTTTATGCTACCCAATATTTCTACTTGTATGGCTATGGGTGCAAGCATGAAGAGTTCTTTCCGAGATATAGAAGAAAGTAAAAGAGTATCTTGGTTGAGAAAAAACTCTAAATCTTTTTACTCTCTTTAAAGAGTTATTGATATTAAAAATTATTCTTATAAATATTGTGTATGTTCCTTCTATAAATGGAATTGGAGGTTATTCTTTTATTCAGGGAAAATTTGGGGGTTTTATAGTTTCCAAATCCGAATAGAAGATAAATAAACATCTACTAATCCTTTTCAGTTTTCTTTTCTTTTGATTTTTAGACATTGATTACCATATTGGTGTGAAGATGTTTCACCTAATGATTTAAAGTCATATTCCACATTCTTTTAATACTTTTTCTGGTGTGTAACTAGAAATTCACAATATTTGATGTGATCCCATGTTTAATATGTGGAATCATATTTGAATAAGAGGATCATCCTTTATGAAGAAATTTTTGGAGTGTACACATTGAGGGAGAGTTTCATAACACTTTCCAAATATATCATTACAATAAAGTATGGTATAATGTAAAATGTTTTTAGGGAGTTTCATTGAATATTTATTATTACATATTTTATCATAATTTTTTTGAAAGATTAAATTTTATTCAAGGGATGAAATTGAATTTATAAAAGGAACGAAAGAAATGGATAACTTGGAACATTAGTAGTTGATTTCGAAAACTAACCACATTAGTTATTTTTGAATGTCTTAATATATTATTGTGACGATTATAGAAATTTATGTTGAAAAAATTATGATAATATATTCAATAATTAGATGATTCTACAAATATATTTATAATATCCCTTTATAAAAGAATTACTTTTTGGTACCATTTTTATTATTATTTAAATCTTTTTTGTCTAAATTCATCCCTCTTGTTTTCTACACCAAGCATGGATCACATAAACATATATAAGAATAATTGAAGACATTATTAATTATGTGAATTTATATTAGTATCTCTCATGATTATATATATTTATTTCTAATAAGGGGTTATAGATAAAAATGGAAGAGAACATATTGACATGCATTTTCTAGACGAGTATTGACAGAAAATACAAAGTGGGAGATTGTTGAAATTAATTTGTGTTGAGTTGTATCTTTTTTTTAATAAGATTGATGTAAATATCTTTTGAGAAGAGAATATATGAATTAATTTTCAGTACCCCATCATGTTGATGAGAATAATAGTTATGTATCAACGCCAGGTTGTCTACATGCATTGAGTTGAGTTGATTGGAGAACACCATTTAACCTAGAGTAAGAAGATCCCTCATGTTTGATCCATGAAAAATAAATCTATCAATAAGGGTAAGAAGAATGTTTGGAACTAATATTTGATATTTTATTTCATATCCATTCTAATATAGAAAATTTATTAATAAGATACCAAAATTTCCAAAATATTCCAATTTTGTTAATGGTTAGAAAATTTTAACAGATTTATTAACGGTGGTGATGTATAGATATGTAGAGTATAGTAATTGCTAGATGTTATTTATCTGTGAATAATATGATAATTCTGGATATGAATCTCCATCTTAAATATTATATTATGATGAATAATAAATTTATGTGAGAAAGATACTTGGATAATATTTCAATGAAGATATGAAGTTGGTTTGAGGGAGTTGAATTATATTAAATTGCTCTATGGGTTGACTATATGTTGTCAGATCTTTAGGAAAATTTTGAAATATATAAAGAATATTTGAAGATATAATAAGGTGATTTGGAATTAATTTAAGTGGTTTGAGATGACTTGATATGAATTGAGGATGTTTTGAGTTGATTTGAATAATATGATGATGAGTTTTGGAAATTATGGAGTTATATATTAATTAAAAATTAATAAATTACTCCATAGATAAGAGTTACTATGAAATACTGAAGGATACATAAGATCTTTTATATGTTTTATATTTCTATAAAAATTAAAATGGATATAATACATAAGGGTTATCTAGTAAATATGCAAGGGTTCTCTAGTTCCCGTGTAAAGGTTGATGTGTAATGGTGTATATAGGGAAGATAGCGAATTTAACAAATTATGGAATTTCCCTATGATATATAAGGGTCATAATCCAATATTTAAGTGTTTCTAGAACATAAGTAATGGTCGATTTAATTTTCTTGTTGAGAATTTGACAATTTAATGATATACCAAGCGACATATATGGGTACATAATACTTGTGTAAGGGTTGATTTGGTTTAGAAATTGGAAAACTATTTAGCTGCAATAAAATACATAAGGGTCCATTTGAGGAATATATAGAAGTATCATACAATATATGTTGGTGTGGTATGATCATGTGTAAAATTATTTCAAAGTTACAGATTGATATTCTAGGAAAGGTAGATAATTAGAGTTTTTAGTGTCCTATATAAGTGTTAAATAGATTTTCTAGTACTTTTATAAGAGTTGTTATGTAAGCTAACAAAGAGTTTTAAAAGATTAATTTATAGAAGAAGAATTTGGAGGAATAAACAATTCAAATGATTCTATATTGATATCAAAATTTTAAAATCATAATGCATTGAATTATTATGATTCTAGCTAAGAATAACTGAGATAATAATTTTGGAAGAATGTTCTATTGTGATGAGGGCTTCAAGACTGCAAGGGTTTTTGCGTATGCTTTTGAAGACATACAGTAGTGATAAGGGGGATTTTATGAATGTAAGAAGGTAAATAAATATCAATATTTGATAAGAATATTTTTAGGATCTTTGTGAGATAGATCTAGGCTTTCAAATATGAATATTTTGGAATCATTTATGATGATAGAAACTGGGCGAATTTCAGAGAATATTGTCAACAATTTTAAATGATAAGTTGAGTATTTGTAGCATACCAATAGAGATATGAAGTGAAATATTTTTGATATTGTGGAGAAGAACTAAAAAAAATCTATGGACACGTATTCATATCTATGTGTGGGATGCTTTTGGCTATTTGTGGGCTTATAACCATGATCTCAATTTCTTGTGTTCCTAGGGGTTATAATTCCTTGATCATCCTACTTAGGGGTATATATTGACACATGAAATACATTTTAGTGTAGGAATGTATTTATAATAATTAATAGAGTCCCTATCACTATAGACTATGCCTCCCACGAACATAGGTGAGTGAGGAAATATAAATCAGTGAATGAAGTGTGGAGGAAGACAATATCACCATAGATAATTTTTCCTGTGATGGTAAACTCAATCAATGACCAACTTAAATATATACATATAAATATATATTAATTTTTATATGTATATGAATATAAATATAAACAAATAATTATATATATCTATAAATATAAATAAATTTACATAAATATATATTAATATATACATTTATATGTATATAAATATAAAAACTATCTGCTAAATTATTTTTTGATAGTGGGAAGAAGATAAGAAAAATATTATCAAGGGGAGACTTGTTATTACCTACTAATAACAATCTAATGAGGATCCATAAGAATCTAGTATTTGTAGGGAGATATGTGGTTGGTGTTAAGGTTTAAAAAACAATTAATTGGGGCTTGCATGTGACATCCTCCTCTCTACAAAGGTACCCCTCCCAGACCAACAATGCGAAAAGGGAGCTAGTGACCACTAAAATCCCACCTCCAATAGTCCATGGGTTGGTGACAAGAACCTAGTGTATAATAAGAATACAAATGTGAGTCATTTCCATCAAAAAGAATATGTATAATAGAGAGATAATACATATACCCCAATGAACTTCTGATCATAAATATTAAAAGAGATCTGAAGTGGATACATGTAATTTCATACCAAAATGATACAACTAAAAATGAAAATACAAGAGAAAAAAAAGGTAGACATGGAAGCAACCATGAATCCCAAACAACACCTACAATACTACAAGATAGTAATATATGTCCTGATCTCCAACTTCTTCTTGTAGACCAAAAAATAGTTTATATATACATGGGGTGATCATAACAAATATAAATTGTAGGAACATCCCTAGTGCCTCTCTTGAAAATGATAAATAAAGAAAAATAATGCCTAATGAACAAAAATTGAAACTAACTCATCACCTATATAGGTTTACAAAGTTCACAATCTCACCATGGCTATCTCTCACTAATTTTAACATAAAATAGATAATATGTAATAGAAATAAAACAAAAATTGTACCCTAATACTGCTTCCCCACTAGGTTTCCACTCTTCTCCAACGTTTCAGGTCTCGATCCATATATCCCAAATAGATTCTTTCCCATAGACCCATGGACTTTGTATCAAAACATGTATATCATACATCAAATCATGTCATCATCCAATTCCACATCACCATATAGTAACAATGTATTTATTGAGATCCCCCACAGCTAGTATGATGCGTATCATAAATCAAGTGTTATACCTCAAGACATAACAACCCACACACCAAGTAAGGTACCTCAATCCATTACAACATATATCCATCAAACCTATAATAACCATTTAGATACTATACAAGAAGAAAAATTTGTGTGAAATAACCACAATACATTAAATATCACGACACATATATTTGGGGAAAACTAACCACCTATAATACCATTATATAATACTCTCAAGTGAAGAGTGGGGGCCAGTGGGGGTAGTTAGTCATCCATCATCCACAAAACGATATTAGAGAAAAACCCCACCCAGATTGAAATTGGTTTTAATCTCCCTAACTGACATGGGTAGGTTATCACAAGAATTCACCAAACATACGTGATATTATATAGATCACAAACAAACTATGGTCCTAGCCTAGTCCTAGGATAAACCACAGATATCCACTATTGGTCACCCGAATGACACTACTAAGAACTAGATATCTTATATGCACAAAAATATCTAATAAAGATACATTAAATCACTTATTTCCATTTTTCATTATAGTTAATATTAATTTATTCAGTAACCATTGATTAAAATTATTACAAATCACATTCTTTTAATCATAAAATTAAAGTCCATTCCCTCCAACTATAATCCAATAAAATCCATAGTTTTTAAGTATTACCTCTTACATTTTCATTTCAGTAAGAACCAACCTCATTGGTTATAATATTTATTAAAAATTAACACTATTCCATAATTCAAGGTACTCTGGGAAATGTAATAATATACCATCAGATGGAGATGAAAGCAAGAACATCCAAATACCTCAAGCAGTGGTGAAAAGGAATGTATATAAAAAATACCCCAACTATCTGACATTCAAATAGATTTCTCAAAAAGAAAGCATCCATATTTCCCCAAAAAGACCGTGTAATCCTAGATTCAACCTTTTCCATCCCCAACACCACCATGCATATCACCGGGCATCTTACCTTCACATACATAAACTGCAACCACAACCTCTACCATCCCCACCCATATATCATTAGCCATTCTAGGATCACATCAAATAGCATAGAAAGTCTCATGTATAGATAACATAAATGTATGAATCAAACAAAAAATAGAATAAAAAAGGAGATTTGGGCCCAATAAACAAGTAATTTATCCTTTACATGAAAATGGGATCAGTAGACCCTAAAAATAAATAATTCACACTTCCCAAAAATATGCTCTCACTTATCCCCAAACATATATTATTGTCAAACAACTAGTTTTTAATCCACATTGAATTAACCAATTAATTATCAGATGTTCTAATTATGGTAAAACTAAGGCATTATATATGACTATATTTAAATAATTAAACATGATTCTTAGAATTTTCTTATTTTAACAAAATTTAAGGAATAAAAATTATCATTTATGATTCATTTTTTTCATTTCAACATTAAAAAGTATTCTAGAGTAATTTTGTTTAAATAATTACAAAAATTCTTGGAATAAATTATTTAATTAAACACGCACTAAGAATCAATTTGAATTCCATCTAATTACAAGATTGAATTCACTAAACATGGATCTTTAGATTCTTATCTAAATAAAAAATTTAATGGATTTAAATTATTTAACTATTTTATAAAATTTTGTATTCTATCCCAAGAAGAAAAAATACTCTAACAATAATAATATAGATAAAACAATATCTATTAAAAAAAGAGGAAAAGCATTAAAATGGTGGAAACTTCAACATCTTGTGATTGCTAACCACAAACCATGTTCATTATTTAATTCAATTTAATATTTATTAGATCAATTCCTTCATAATCCAAAGGGATAAACCATCATCAATTTATAATTTCATGTAAATATATAGGAATTTAAATGAATCCCCTACCTCAAACATCTAAATTTTAGGAAATAGAAATAGAATTCCAATGCAGATATCTGATCAACTCTCCTATAATGAAACTATTTTCTAATATGGACGGAATGCAAAAAAATGGAAAATAAAAATTTAAATTCCATTAGAAATGTAGAGATCAAACTCTACAAAATGATAAGAATATAATGAGGAAAATGAGATCAAATGAAGGATAAACTACAAGAAATAGAGGAGAAACTGCCTTAGATCACCATAGATTGATCTCTAGAAGACACGGATTAAACTTGATCAAAAGGGAGATCAAAGACCTATGAAAAAACATCGTGTTGTCTGTGGGTTTAGTGGATAAAATGGGATAAAAGTGGGATTGGATAGCCTAGGGGTATTTATATGATTTATAAAATTTATAAGACCATGAAATGTCCCCTAGGACCATTCCAAAGATCTACCTCACAAAGGTTATAATAAAACGTATCACAAGTAACCATTCCACAAACGCCTTAGTCAAAGAATATATATGTGGACCATAGTGACGAATTTTCTAGATCATATTTTCCCATGGGGAGGGGATATGATGTACTATAAATCCATGGTGCATCCACCCCTGATTTGGCATAATGTACTAAAAACCCCAAACCATAGCATCCTCAAACCGCACTGCAGTGCTCGACACTATGGAAGGGAATACAATACAACCATCCACCACTACACAGCAACCCCCCAAAAGATAGTTGTCTAAAATCACCTCCCTGATCTCCCCTACACCAATGATAGATATCCATTACTACAAAATCCAACCATAATACACAACAACCATAACCACTATTCCATTTTGGTCTATCTTACAACACAACCTAGGTTTCTCTGGCACAAAATTGGATCTACCCCCCCATTTTTCATCAAAAAACTCTCAAACCACCTTGGAACCTCATTAAGGTGCTTCTAAATAAGAAAAACACAATTTAAGTACTACCATGATTTGGGACTTTACATTAGATACCACTTAAAATATTCTCAACCATGATTGTTTAAAACCACACCTAGAGTAAAATAAGGAAAAGGGTTGTCTGAAAAACTACCCTGTGAGATATCTCTCGCTAATCTCACCATTATAAGGGATCAACAACCATTCTTAGTGAAACTATGTGCAAACCCACAAAAGAATAACAACCAAATTTTAAGCATCTCAATAGAGAGATACGTCTAAAACAAGAGCAACGACACAATAAAAAACAAGTGGAAACCATGCCATAAAATAGAAAAGTACAACATCCAAAAAATGAGTAACTCAAAAAGAGAATAACTGAAAAAAAAATCAGGGTACTAATCATGTATATATGACTTAAGTTCCCATGTGTTCCCCCTAGGCCACTGTATTTCCACAAGACATGAACCAAGGGTTTAGAACACCCATAAAACACCTTCTCCTGGTAGTATTTGATCTCCGACATCCACTCCGTAAAGGTTTCATCATCTTCAACATCAATATCTCCCCAATTTATGATGTGAGAGTGATCATGAAGATAATTAATAAGATATGATACATGGAGTATTTCTTGTATCATGATCATATAAGGGGTAAATGTTATCTGATACGCCATGACTCCAACACGATCAAACACCATGAAAGGTCCCATAAACTAGGGTGAAATCTTACTCCCATGAGCAAACCTTCTCTACCCATGATGGTTATTCACCTTCAAGAACACATGATATCCAATGTCGAACTCCATAGGTATCCTTGTATGAATAGTATATTACTTCAAATGATCGTGTGATGATTTTATCTTCTTATGAATTACCTAAACCTTATATATCATGCTATATTTTAGTTTTTTTGAGAGAATTACTAACTCTCCAACCCCGATCTAGAAAATGGAGAATATAAATTTTGGTTATAAAAAGCCTAAATTTTTTTCATAAAAATGTAGGATTAAAACAATTGATGTAAGAAAACTCAACCAAGGGTAGGTGCCCCATATACGAACCTCTAAAATCTAGGAAAGAAGGATGAAAATGCCTTCAAGAGTCTCGATGGTCTATTCTGTATGTACATACTTATAAGGATGAAAATAAGTGTTATGTAACAGCTAAGATCCAAAATATTGTTGAATACCACTACATAACCTGGAGGTAAAATAAGGATCACAATTAGAGATTGTCATCCTCGGGAGTCCGAAGAGTCTCACCACCTTCTCCAGATTCAACCTTGAAAAAACCTCCAATGAAGTAATCTCTTTAAAAATTATAAATGTGTCTGATTTCATCAAATGATCCATTTTTACCCATATAAAATTAAAACCTCCAGAAGATCTATGTAAATAAGTAACGAAGCCCATAAAAATTCTATCTCACTTCCTTTGGGAAACATCCAATGGGAGGAGAAAACTACTAGGAACACAGTGCTCAGAATTCACCTTCTGGAAGACCAAACATTGGACATAAATTATCAAATTCCACACCTCTACCCATTCCACAAAACTGTTCTCTCATATCTCAATAGATATATTTCATTCTAGTATAAACCACTAAGGGAGAGCATTGGAACTCGTAGAGAACCATTCCATGCATCGATAAAGGGATGGAAATCTTACCCTAGTGCAACACTTAGTATTGTTTAGCCTCATATAAACCATTAGGGTAATTAGAAAGTATGACATGGTCTCTTAAAATCTCCATCTTAGAATCCCCTATCTTGGAATCCACCACCTCTTTCTCCAAAGATGACATAACTGTCATATAAAAAATACAACATCAACCTCTATCCTCTCCCATATAGATATGAAATAATGAGAGATCTTCCATCACTCTCTTGGAATATCCATTTTCATGTATGAAATCACTATTTGAATTTCTGATTAGTGAATCAGCTACAAAATTACCCTTTCCCGGTGTATATGAAATATCAAATTCATAATCCTGTAATAATTCCATCCATTGATACTACCATAATTTAAAATAATGTCCTTAAAACATCAAGGAAAAAATGGATGCCAATAATATGAGATCATGGGTGGGATAGTTATTCTCATAGTGATGTAACATGAGAAACCCAAAAGAAACACCCAATGTTTGTTACATTATAACACAACCTAAACCAAGATGTGAAGCATCACAGGAAACCCAAAACTGATCACCCTATACAGAAAAATACTGGAATGAAATGCTAACCAACCCCTACTTTAGGTACTCTAATGTTAATTGGAACTAGTTATTCGATAAGAATACATGATAATTTCTAGTAAAAACTACAAGAGGAGTTTTAAGCTGAGATAAATTGGATACAAAACTCATATAATATCCTACAAGAAAAAGGAAACTCTGCACCATTATAATTGTCCTGGTGGATACCCCTGAAATAAATTCCTATATCATGGAATGGTCTAAAACTAATCCTTGTTGGGACATTACATAACGTAGGAAAAGAACTTCATGAGCATAGAAATCACAATATGATAACTTCTTTAAAAAATATCAACGATTAAGAACCTCTAAAATGGAATGGAGATGCTCAGAATTCTCCTGCTTAGATGAAGAGTACACAAAAATTTCATTTATTAAAATGACTATGAACGTATCCATGAACTATCTTGAAACTGAATTAATTAAACCCATGAACATAGATGTAGAATTCATTACACAAAAAAAAAATCATAAAAAACATGTAATTCCTATAATGATATTAGAAAGTGGTCTTTGAAACAACCTCTTATTCCATCCACATTTGATGATATCCTAATTTTTTATCAATCTGTGAGAACCAACTTGCTACTTTGAGCTGATAAATTAAGTTATAAATCTTTGTAATTTGAAATAGGCTATCCATTATCACAAGATTTAAGTGGAAATAATTGATACAGATATGTAGACTACCATCATCCTTCTTCACATACAAAAATGGTTCACCCCATGGCATCACACTCAACTGAATTTTTTTTATAATTGAACATAAATATGTACCTACATCACTCAAAACTCAAATGTCTCTATTCTATATGAAGACATCAAGGTCAAGGAAGTGCATGGATATATCTACATCCCAAATATGATATCCTATATAGGGGGTCACACTGTAAAAATCCTCAGGAAAAATATTTGGGTACACTTCCCTAACCTAGGGAAACACCATCATCTAAACTTCCAATGAAGTCAACATCATCTTGGCTAACAAGGAAGATAAGGAAAAAAAACTCCAACCCATATGAGGGACTCTATCACCAAATAACATAGATGATTTTTTATAATCATCAAAGAGCACAATTTGTCTCTTGAAGTAATTGAAAATATCCTGCACTGATTAAAGCAACTCCATGCTAAGGATGATGTTATAGTGTCACAACTTGTACCCCGGGGCCCATGCTGTGACTACCCCAAGTCCGCCTCCTAATAGATAGGGGATGGATACTAGCACTGAAGGCATTATCCCATTAGTGGTAAGAATTTTATTGAATATCTATATGCATGAAGACACACACATCCAAACCCTCTATGCTGAAAGGTAAACAAGCATGCCACTAAGAAATCCACTGATAGTAAAAGTATAAGTTGTAAGAAGAAATGTGCTAGAATAAAAACCCACCAAAAGAAAATCCATAGAATAGAGAGTAAAAGGTATCTGATAATCTATTTGTAGAAAACCCTACCTAAAGGGTAGGTGAATAGTTGGTGCTAGAAGCCATATGAGTATGCCTCGCCTGTCCAATCTCACTAGGCACTACCTAGTCCGGGACCACCAAGGTCTCTATCAAAACATTAGTCATCTTAAAAAGACTCAACATGTGTGGGAAAAGCCCGTGTAGGGGTGAGTAACATAATACTCAATAGGGGCCCAAAAACACAATGAAATGACCCTAAAGAATATTACACACGAATTAATGGACAAATCACACATGAATAACATAATGTATAAGAAGAAAGAATATTATGCGTAAGGCTAAAAATCATGTAAAACTATGGGTGTTATCCCCAATGAGTCTCTAAGGTCTATTAGACAACTAGTTCTCCCTCGTCTGTAGGGACACTGAGGTCGGCTTTTCATCAAAGACAACTAGTGAGTCCCTGAGGTCCCCCCATCTACTGGTCCACTGCGGTCCGTTCGTCTGCTGGGCCACTGTGGTCCACTCTTCATCCGGGCCACTAATGTTCTCTTTTATATTATTCCACTAAGGTATTATCTTATACTGGGCCACTATGGTCTGCTCATCTATCAGGCCATTGAGGTGTGGTCGCCACTTCCTTCTCATCACTGACAACCATAGGATTTCCACTCGTCATGTGCTTGATTCTTGGGGAATATAATTCTCAATCCATCAATCATATTTAAACATTTTTGGAAGATCACTTATATAATTACCAAAGGAACATATAGTCACAAGGATCCCAGTGCAACAAATAGCTTGCCTATCATATGCTTTGTTTGAATGTTTTGAGCAATTTTCTGAAAAGGGGATCCACTGGCCCATGGAACGATCAGGTGGTCAGTCTACCAACTGTGGCAGTCAAACCCCCCATTGAATCTCGAGAATCCATGTTGATCTACTATGGACTTGTTGCTGTGGTCGCATGGCCGCTCTACTGACTGTGGATCACAGTCGACCGTCGCGGTTGACCATTGCCTGGTCCAGCTATCCAAGTCTTACCTGACCCATTGGGCCCGACCTTCTTGGATGCGGGCTAGTTCGTCTGCCCTATACGTGGAAACGCACCACATCTATCCCATGTCACATGGATGAATCGATAGACTACCATTCCACACATGGGGAACTACTTGAGTTGTGGGTCCATGTCACTGCCACAACTGAAGATGCATCCCCTACAAGGCATATAGCTGTGTTTACGCCACCGCAATGTGCCCTCTCGGCCATCCGTCACGCTGCCAACACTACCTACCATAGACGCCAATGCCAGAACGCTGACAGGATTTTCCCCGGGCCACTTTACGTGCTCCAGTGATCCGTTCTTCGAACCGGAAGGGGTTCCAGGATCCCTGGGAAGTGTTCTTCATTGCACAGGGTTCAAATCCTCATTGCAGACCCTTTACAGTATAAATAAATTCACATGTGGTATCTCCCACACTGCCTCGTTTTGATCACCATAATCATCATCACACCTTCATCGTGACATCTGCATCCTCGATCCACCATGTCGGATCATTGCACCAAGAAACAGTTGCACAACGATTGACCATTCATCTACCAATGAAGGACGCGAAGAATCCATAGGTCGAAGGGGAGAGAAAAAATAAAACAAAAATTCAAGGAAATAACCTACACTGTCATTCATCATAGAATTAATTATTTCTCATTAGAAAGATGAAGAATGAAATCAAAACTGAAACTCAGTCCCCCCAAAATCACCCAGCAGTCAAGAACCTCCCACAAGAACGTTAGAACCGCAGGTCAACCTATTTGTGGGTTGATCCACATTTATAATTTAAATCCAATAAAGGGGAATGAAAAGATTAAATAACAACCCCTACCTCAAAGTATGATCATTCGTTGGAAAATATCACACCTATGTCATTTTTTGTTCCTTGATACGCAAACCACTGTTATTTATGGTGATCCTTGGAAGGATGGAAGAATAGAGGGAGAATGGTGCTTGTCATCCTAGGTGATTTTTCGATTGTTTCTCACCAATACCAAATCTCCATGTTTTGATCAACTCGATTGTTCTAATGATCCCATATTTGATAAACCCTTTAAATGCAGAGAACACGTTTTAGTGTTTCTGTTATGCTGTGTTGTAATGTCATTACGCTGTTTCATTTATGAAACCACATTTAAATTATGCTGTAATTAAATTCAAAATTAGAATAAAAATAACCAAAATTTTATTTTATTCTTCCTCAAGAAAATCATTTTATTAAATTTTCTTAAAAAATCTAAAAATAATATTTTTCCCTTGACTTTCACTGGTTGAGGATAGGTCCTTTCTTAGCTAATGTCATCATCCCGAATGCAATGACTCCCTCATATTTTTTAATCTGGTAACCTGTTTAAATGTTTTCGAAACATCTCAAGTAATCTAATTTAAATTAACTAAAAAAAATGTTAAACTTTAATTCCAGTATCCCTAGGCATTCAAATCAATTTCCATCTGAGCTCCTGATCTTGAAACAATCCCATATAATTAAAAAAGTTTACATGGAATTTTTAGGGACAATAAATTACCACTATATTTAGGGTTTTACATCCTTGTAAGCTAAAATAAGGAAAAAATGGGGGTACTGAACTCGGATATGAGCCTCCCGATCCTAAGTGTTCTCCTAGAGATTTATATGCTACCACCAAACACACACTAAAGGAATTGACCATTCACGAAGGACCCGCTCCTTTCAATTCTCAATCCCAAGGGGAAATGAATAAATGTTTCCCCATCATAAATATCTGACTCTCCCTAGTCACTATTTTGAGATGGATCATGCATGTACCCCCGTTGTTGTGATACATGGAACATATTATACACAAAGTGCATCTATGTAGGGAGAGCTATGTGCTACACCACCTCACCAACTCTACTCAGAATCTGAAAAGGTTTGATGATCATCTGAGATAGATTGCTTCTCACCCAAATCTCCACAATCCTCATCGACATGAGACCTAAATGAACACATGGTCTCCATCCTCGAACTGAAAGGGCCTCTGTCACCTATCATCATAAATCTTCTTGCCTACACTGTGTAGTCCTCATCCACTCCTAGATGACATGCACCTTCTCAGTGGTATCCCGTACCATTTCTAGACCCATAAGTGCTAACTCCCATGGGTTTTTCTAGCATAGTAGTGACATACATGGTTTCCCATACAACACCTCAAATAGGGCCATACCAATGGTGGAGTGGTGTCTATTTTTATTTGAAAACTTCAATAGTGGTAGGTGATTATCCCAACTACACCTGAGGTACAAGATACATGCACAAAGCTTTTCCTCTAAACACACTAGATAGTCCCCTCTGTCTGACCATAGTTTTGGGGGTGGAAATCTATGCTAAAGTGTTTCTGAGTCCCAAACGAATCCTATAATCCCTGGCACAACTGAGAAATAAAGCATCTGTCTTGATCTAATACTATTTTATATGGGACTCTGTTGAGTCGAACTATCTTTTGTACATAGAGGCATCCCAATATCTCTACTGAACCCTGGTCCGATATGGTTAGGATGTAGGACAAATTGGTGAGTCAGTCAACAACCACTTAGATGGTATTATTCCCCCAGGATGTGAAGTTTAAATGTTTCATGAAGCCCAATGAGATACGATACCACTTCCCCTCCAACACCTCAAGTGGCTGAGTAAAGCCTACTAGAACCTGATTCTCTTCCTTCTCTTTCTGAAAAGTGAGGCACCATTAAATGATCCCCTCTACTCCCTTCTTCACCCATGATCGACAGTACTGGCATTGGAGGTCCTGGTACATCTTTTCCACTCCTCGATGTACTGCCAAATGGGAGGTGTGGAAATCCATTAGATCAACCTCACGCAATTCCACTGGCACAACGATGCACCATTTGAAAAGGATGATGTGATGCCCACCTATCGAATATTGGTCAGGAGCATGTCCTGAGGATAATCGAGTATGTCCGGACTTGCAGTCATCATCCACAATCTATGTCTCCCTAACTCAATTTAAGAGTGATGGAATGATATATATCGATAGAAGATGAGATGCTCCATCATGATCCATTAAGGATATATACATCAAAAATAACTTCTCTGATGCCCCACTCAATAACTGCAAACAAGATATCCTGTTGAGCACATATGCTACCACATACCTCTTCCCAAGAGTATATACTATCTCAAAGTCTTAGTCCTGAGGGAACTCTAGCCACTACTTCTACCTCAATTTCAGGTCCTTTTGGGAGAATATGTACCTTTGACTTTTGTGGTTAGACTAGACCATAAACCACTCACCCATCAAGTAATGCTTCCACATATTCAAAGTAAATACGACTGCTTCTAGCTCCAGGTCATGGGTTGGAAAATTTTGAACATGATCCCTCAACTACCGTGAACTATAGGTGATCACTTCCTTATCCTACATCAGGACACAACCTAGTCTGGTTCCTGATGTGTTGTATAATACTACATACCCAATGCCATCCTTTGTTATTCTCAATATCAGGGAACTCATCAGTCTCTACCTCAGCTCCTAAAAACTCTACTAGAACTTCCCCATCCATATGAAGGGTTTTCCCTGACGTGTCAAAGATGATAAGGGTGATACCACCCTAGAAATGTCAGGCATAAACCATTATTAGTATCCATCAAAACCCAAGAAACTCCATACCTTAGTTACTCTCTTGTGTGGATCCCAAGCAAGCACCCATCTATCTTTTCTAGATCCACTACAACTCCATCCTCCGAAATGACATTTCCTAGAATGTGGACCTCCCGAATCCAAAACTATAACTTCAAGAGATTCCTATAATGATGGTTCTCTCTATGTATATCCAATACTATCCGTAGTTGTGTCACATGCTCCTCCTTGAACGTAGAGTGCACTAGGATGTCATCAATGTAGACCATGATGAACCAGTCTAAGTAAGGCTATAAGATCCTGTTCATGAGTCCCATGAACCTTACTGGGGTATTGGTCATGTCAAAAGACATCAATAAGAACTCATAGTGTCCATAAAAAAACATGAAGGCTGTCTTTTGTACATCACCATCCCATACTTGAAGCCGATGATACCTTGATCTAAGAGATATATTCGAGAACCATCTCACCCCCTTCATCTGATTTAAGAGATCATCAATCCTTGTTAGTGGATACATGTTCATCATGGTCACCTAATTAAAGTTCTGAAAGTCTACACACAACCTCAAAATCCCTCCTACCTTTATGGTAAAAAATACTGGGGCTTCCCATGGTGAAACACTAGGTCTCACAAAGACCTTCTTATATAAATCCTCCAGCTGTACTCTCAACTCACGAAGCTCCATGGGACTCATCCGATATGATGGTGTGGATATCGGTGCCATATCGGGGTACATATCAATGTACATGTGATCTTATCTATGTGGGGGGTAATCTAAGAACATCCTCACGAAATATGTATTCATAATCTTCCACCACTATAGGAATGTGAGAACTCTTCTCGTCCACTACACCATGGGTGATGCTAGCTAACTGGTGAGTGAGAGGATGCACCCTCCTCTAATAAAGTCTATCCTGTATTTCAAGATATACTTTTTCAATAGTGAAGGAAAACCTGGTCCCATCTCCATATACACATCACACTCTGCATCTAAAATGGTTAGTCTGAGAATGGACTGTGGATAACCACTTCATACCTAAAATGACATCGCAATGCCTCGACACCGCTATTAGGAGATCCCAACTGAATATTTTACACCCATGTGTAAGATCTCACTACCAACACGAATGTTTGATTTTCAAATCCCCTCCTCTAGGAGTATCTTATCATTAGGATCGAGCCAACGTCTCCACCAGAATCTCCGAGCCCCGATAATGGTCTGTGGAAAGGAAAGAGTGACTGGAACCAGTGTCAATTATAATTTCCACTAAGGTGGAGAAGTCACGGGTCATAACTCTAATCATATTTGGATTTTCATAGTTGTAGGCCTCCATTAATTGAAGCTAGCCTCTTCACTTTCCACCGGCTCCCAAAGCTCTTGGAGGACCACTAGGTGGTGGTGGTTGGTGCACCTCAAACCTCCACCCACCACCTGCTGCTGTTTTGGCTCCCCTACCACAACTTCCACTATATGGGACAACCTGATCGAACATATACATATACCTAGATAGTCCCTCAACCATATTCTAGTTGTCTTCATGGTGAGCCATACAATCACGAGTGATGTAACCATGACCACCACATTAGTAGCACACCCTACTCCTATGATGACTCCCTTAACCCTGAGGGTCTCGTACCACCGATCCTACTTCCTGAGGTCGTCCCCTAAAATTCCTAGTCTGCATAGGTGACCATGTTTTCTTCTGGATACTGACAGCTATAGACTTCACCATTCAATGTCTATAGGTAGATTCGGTTGTTGGCTCCTGCTCCGTCAGGAAGCTCTCCAGGAGAAGGGCTTGCTCCAGCACCCCAGCCTGAGTGGGGATGATAAGAGATACCATTGAAAAGCTAGAATCATGGTGATTTCCCTACTTAATGGATCGATCTTGGAAGAAAGGGTCTCACACCATGTCTGTGGAGTAGTGTGGAAGCTCGGTGAATCTTGATAAGTACTCTGCTACTGTCATGCTACCCGGCTATAGGTGCAATTTCTCTCGTATGAACACTGAGCACCAAATTTTTAGAATCAAATCCTATTTGAATAGGAATACACTATCTATCTAGGTGAGGGTTGGATCATCATGTGTCTAGATCTTCAAGATCCACTGTCTCACTATCGAGCCCTGAAGAAGGCTCGCGACTAAGATCTCCCTCTAGTCAATAGGTGTCCTCACTAGGTGAAAGACTTGTGTAACCACCTAGAGCCAATCCTCAGACACATGAGGGACTGTATCACCCTTGAAACTAGAAGGTCTTTGTTTATGGAACTCATGTATGGCACTGAGCCTATGTGAATACTCTACTAGTAGTGCCAGTAGCAACTGCTTATCAGTGGGTGGTGGAAACATTGGTGCACCTACCTATGGGGCCATCTCTAGTACCGATCCACGTACATATTCTTCATCACTGGTTATACCATCCTAATGGTCATGCACTAGAATCCTTGCTGGATATCTTGGTGGAGGAATCCATAAATAGGTTAATATGAACCAAAGTTAATTGGTCATACCCGGTGAGATGACTCTAACTCAGGTAGAATATAAAGAAACACCCAATTACTATATGATTCATGCAACCAATGTTTTTATGAATCGAGTCAAAAAGTAGAATTTAGGGTTATAGTGTATGGATATGTCGGTCACCGCACCAACACTAGACTCACTAAGCCTGAATGTCGAGCTCAAAACATTCTACACTATTACCCAAAAAAATCCATAGAATGTTGGTCCTTAAGGTTGAATCGACATCCTCTGATACCAATTTGTCATGTCCTGTCCTCCCGAGCTGATGTCGTGACTACCCTAATCCTACCTCCCAATGGCCAAGGGATAGAAAATAGTGTCAAAGGAATTATCCTATAAGTGGGAGGGACTTTATTGAGTACCTATACACACCCACCCACACACACACACATCCAAACCCCCAATGCTGAAAAGTAAAGAATCATGCCATTAAGACAACCACTAAAAGTAAAAGTACAAGTTTTATGTAAATATGTTCCATAATAAAAACCTGATAAAATACAAATTGTAAAAATTGGAGAAAAATTTCTTTCATAATATGTCATTAAAAAACTCTACATGAAGGGTAGGTGAAGAGTAGCTACTGAAATCCATAGAAGTATGCCTCACCTATCTGATCTCACTTGGCACCACCTGGTTAGGGACCACCAAGGTATTTGTAAAAATTTCAATCATCTGAACAAGAAACGACCCATGTGGGTGAAGCCCATGTAGGGGTGAGTAACATAATACTTAGTAAGGACCCCAAACCACAAAAAAATACCACAAAGATAATTACACATGACGTAATGGAAAAATTACATTGGTATAACCTAATTTATAGAAAGAAAGATTATGAATTGTAAGGCTGGAAATCTTGTAACGCTGAGGAACTTATCTCCAATGAGTCCCTGAGGCTTTCTGGGCCACTATGGTTTGCTCTTCTGTCAAACCACTAAGGTCCACTTGTCTTTACTGAGGTCTGTCGGGCCACTTAGGTCCGCTCATCATCCGATCCACTAAGGTCCACTCATCTGCTAGGCCACTACGGTACACTCATATCTTGGGCTTTTGAGTTTCTATCACCTACTAGTCCACTTAGTTCTACTAATTTAATGGGACACTGAGTTCCACTCACCACTTCCTTCTCATCATCACCAGCCGCAAGATTTCCATTCATAGCGTTCTTGATTCTTGGGGAATATAATCCTTAAGACATTAGTTGTATCTCAAAATTAATGGACTCCAATTTGGATAATTCCAAAAGAAAATTATCATAAAAAGGGTTCCAAAGACACAAAAATATCTTCAATTAGATGCTCTATTTGAAAGTCATGAAAATTTTTGTGAAAAGGGGGTCCACTGGCCTATTGACGAATCGGGCAGTCGAGTTCCCCGTGACATATCGAGATTATGTGGTGGTCGATCATGGTTGAGATGTCAGGGATTCATAGTAGATCGACCGAACATAGATCACAGTTGACCATCACATTCGACCATGGCCTGGTCTGGTTGCTCAGGTCTGACCTGATCCACCGAGTCTGACCCAGCCTACTGGGCCCGACCCTCCCCGATTGGGCTCGGGTTTTCAATTCAAGACTGAACCACATGGACGTGGGACAATACATCCTTCATAAGCATGAAAAAATGCCACATACTTTTCATGTAACATGACTGGTATGGTTGGAGGATGTTTTTCACGTGGGTCATGGCATGAGCCACAAGTCCAGGTCACCATCGTGGCTGAAGCTACAGCCTCTTCCACACATACAACTACCTTCATGTGGTTGTTGTCAGTGCTACAAAATGCCACCGTGGTGGGCTGCCATGGGGGGCTCGTAGGCATTTCTTTGGGACACCAGATGTGCATCAGTGGTATGTTCTTTGATACCGAAGGGGTTCTATGATCCTTGGGCCACATTATTCATCGCATGGGTTTGAATCCTCATTGCGACCCCTTTACAGTGCAGATCCATTCATGTGTGATATCTCCTGCACCTCTTGGATATGATCACCACCATAGTCATCACACCTCCATTATTCCATGTCCATCCAAGATCCATGACATCAGATCATTTTTCCAAGAAATAGTTGCACAAGGATTGACCGTTCGTTAACCAATGAAGAATGTGAAGAATGTGCGGGTTGAAGGGGAGAGAAAAAATGAAAAAAAATTCAAGGAATGAAACTCCTCCGTCTTTATTCACTAAATTAATCCACTCATTAAAATATCAAAAAAATCCAAATAGAGACTCAATTCCCCTAAAATCATCTCACAGTCATGAACCTCCTACAAGAACAATCGAACTGTGGGTCAACCTATTCATCTGTTGATCTACATTCATTATTTAAATTAATGAATTGGGAAAGGAAACACTAAGCAACAAATCCAACCTCAATGTTGGATCATTCATTGGAAAAGATCACACCACTGTCGATCATTTTTACATTATCCACAACCCACCATTATTGTTGGAGATCCTTTAAGGGATGAAATAACAGAGGTAGAATGGTGCTTGTCATCATGGGAGATTTATCGATCTTCAATCATCAACACCAAATCTCCATATTCAGAGAAAATTAACTATTCCAATGATCTCGTATTCAATGTACACATTAAATGGGTAAAATTTGTTTCATCATTTCTGTTATGCTACAATGAAATTAAAAATTAAAATAAACTTAAAAAATATTATTTTATTTATCCTCAATAACTTTTTTTATTAAATTTTCTTAAAAATTCTGAAAATAATCTTTTTTTCTCGACCTTTAACAGTCTTTGTTTTTACATTTCTTTGTTAATTTTTAAATTTTGGACATAATGGTGCACTCATATTTTTAATTCTAGAACTCGATTAGAAGTTTGAAAAACCACTCATGTGAGATAATTTAAATAAACAAAAAAAAATGTTCAAACACTTATTCTGGGCTCACCAGGCCTCAAAATCAAGTTCTGTCTAAGTTACTGATCTCAAAATAATCCCATATAATTAAAAACATTTAAATGTAATTTTTCGAGACCCTAATCATATGGATATATTCATAAACATAGGTTGTCACCCAAAGATCGGTTTTTCCGAAACCCATGGTCATTGTATTTATATACGTCAGAAATGTATGATCAACCTCTAACTATCATATTAAATTATAAGGGAAGTGGAAGTATATCTAACTCATGTCCCAAAGCATCGAATAAGGAATGTGATATGATGGAGTGTATCCCTTGAATCAAAAAAGTATACACCAAATTAGAAAATAAGAAAAGGGTGCATTTAATGACTTCAAGCTCTCCTATCATTGGAAATACCAGGGAATGAAGATGTCCAAAAACCTCTCCATAGACTGTCTGACCCATGTGATAACCAGATTCATGGAAACACTCTACTCTTTAAGGATGAGAAGCATCATAGGGTTTCCCTCTTAATAACTTGTCTCCTATTGCAGATACCAATTTGAAGCATATTGTTAATGTTTCCAAGGAAAAACTACCAAAATGGTGGAACCTGAAGCGGAACACCTGGGGCATGATGCTTGATCATAATGGTGGGGAACTCTCTCTACTGATAAACTCATCCTACATAATGAAAACATTCTTATAATACCTTGGAAAAGGCTGTAGATCTGAATCCCTTAGTGAAATGAGATGAAGAGGGATTGGACGTACCCAGACAATCCAAGAACTATTATTTCTATAAAAATAGGGACTCCAAAACCCAACTCAAATTCTAGTAGAATTGTGGAGAATCCTCTATTATGATGATATCATTTTATAAATAATCTTCTCAACAACCTCTACCTGTTACAACACCTTGACATATGTCAACAACATGAATGGGGTGAACAGATTTTGGATCTCTAGAGACAAGTCCTCCTCAAAATGAATTTCCTTGGCCTCCACATCTAAGAAAAAGTTTGATTCATATCAGATAATGGTCATGAAATGGATCTAGACTCTCACATTCTAGAAATCACATTTCAAAGGGGAACTATATCCAAGCGACTTGATTCCTTTTGGTCGAAGAAATAAACCCTACTTGAAATCGGTCTCTAAAATTATCCCATGAGACCTCCAACATCTCACTATACTTGAGGAAAAAGTTTCAACACTGCCTCACTACTCCATGAAACATCATCAAAACCAATGAAACTTAGTGTTCCTTATGATCGTGGATTAAATAGAAATCTATATAAACCTCCTCTAACCAATCCTTTTTGATTTTTTTTGAAATGGAGACCACATAATTCATCATACTCTAGAACTAAAAATCTAAAAGCATCCTCCTCCAATGATTTTTCATCATTGAACTCTATTTTATAGAGATATAATGACACATACTACTATTTTTTTTGACATGAAGCAGAAAAGGAAGTCAACCTTGATACATACCTATAAAAGAACAAACTGTTAGAGACTCATGAACCTAGAATATGGAATACTTAAGAATAATTAATTAACCATTTTATTTATTTTATGTTTTGACATGTCTCAAGGCCTATCCATTTCCAAAATAGGTTCGAATAATAATGATCCATGATACTTTCTTTGGTATCTTCACCATAACTCTTATCAATTTTCTAAGTAGGTAGGATAAACTGAAAGGTATTTTCATGAGATAATGTGCGCCCCTAAATACCCATGATTCAATCGGTCTCCCATATTTCCATGTCTTACTAATCATAACTTACATTGTTTCCCTACCAAAATATTCAGTAATAAAATATGATTTACTCTATATATTATCTTATCCCTCAACATGAATCTTTGAAAAAAATCTATCAGGACCCCCTCCACCCAAAGGTACACCTCTTAGGTCGAAAATGAGAGAAGGTAGATGGTGACCTCCCAAAGCCTACCTAAAATTGGTTATGGGTTAATGAAAATCACAAATGGTGTAATAAACATTCATATGAGAGGAACAAACCTATAAAAGAACATAAGAAAGGGAGAGATAAGATATATGCACCAATAAACACCTACTCATAAAGAAAAAAGAGATCCAATGTGCATACATTTAATGACATATAGATCAAATATAACAAAAATGGAAACTAAAAGTAACCATAGAGTAATCTCAATAGTGACCACGAAGCCAAAACATCTCCTACAAAAATAAGAGCTAGTAATATCCATCTCAATCTCCAACCTCCTCCTATAGAAATAAAAAATTGTTTATATATACATGGGGTGAGTATAATTGTATACTCACAAGGATCTTCCCCATATATTTTCATGACTAAGAAAAAGTAAAAAAAATCATAGTGAACAATAACTGAAACTAACTACCACCTAAACCAGTATAATATAATACCAATATAACTATATATCTACCACCAAGTATCAAAATCAAAAGATAATATATTATTTGAATGAAAAAAACATGTACCTAGATATTTCTTCTCCTTTGTTTTTCCTCTTTTCCGCAATATCACATGTGTTGAGCCATCTCACTTCAACAGAAGTGAGCATGAAGACATATAGGATAAGTATCACAACATGAATATTTTGTGTCACATCATCTCCTCATCTCATGTCACACCATTATATAGTAACCAAGTAGGTTCCGAGATCCACCATATCTAGTAATATGTGAATCATAAATAAATTATTATACCTCAATCCATCACAACACATACATTGACTAAGGTATCTCAAACCATTATAGCCTATACCCATCATATGTATAATAAAATTTTGGACACTATATATGAAGATAATTTTTTGTGAAATAAAAAAAACCATTATAGATATATATAAACAAATATGGGGTAAACTAACAATCGTTTGTACCAACACAGAATACTACTATGATAAGAGAGTGAGGCCAATAGGGGAACTTAGACATCCATTCTCACCACCAAAATATTAGGGAAAACAACAACCTAGAGTCCACTATGTGTCAACCACCCAAATTGACAGGGGTGGGGTAGCGTAAGAAATCAAAAAACACACATGATATAATATATCTCCCAACCACACTATGGGAATAACATATTCATAGTCCTAACTACAACTATCATATCTTAGACACCCAAACACCATTAATAAGGGATAGATATCCTATAAGAGCACAAGCATTTTACAGAGTAATATTAAATTACTTCTTTCCCAACAATTATAGTTCACGATAATTATTTGATGAACCATTAATTAACAATATTAAAAATAAAATTCCATTAACCATCAATGTGAAGTATATACCCTCTATGCGTAATCCAACCAAATACATAGTTTCTCAAGATTTACACTAATATTTTCAAAATATTATGAACTAACTCATGGGTTAAAATATTTATTAAACATTATTATCATTCCATAATTTCATTTACTATAGGAAACATTCTATGTTACAATAAAACGTAGGTGAAACCAACCATATCCAGCAATCTCAAGAAGTGGTGAAAGGAAACAAATAAGGAAGAAACTCAAACATCAAGCCTTTAAATAAAATTTTCAAGAATAAAAAGAGTTCCATAAAAATAATGGGTAAATACATATTTAACATATTCCATCAACTCTGGTACCATCATCGAAACCACTCTCCATCTCTCCATCATAGGCATCAACTACTTCTACAACATTAGAACATCCCACCCATATCACATCTTCCTTCCCTGGATCACATCACATCAGATGGAATGTATCATATCTGGAGCACATAACATAAGTCATCAATGATAAAAAAGCGTCAATAGGGATTTCATGGACCAATAAACAGGTAATTTGGCCTTCACATGAAAATGGGATCACTTGGCCCTAAATACAATGTATTTATCCTTCACAAGAAAATGGGACCTCTCAGCCTTAAACAATTATTATTTTTATGAAACAACCAAGTTTATTTCCATCTTGAATTAACAAACTCATTATAACAAGCTCTAAATATAATAATATTAAGGCATTAGTTCTAATAAGATATTAAATTGTTAAACATGTTTCATAGAATTTTTGGATTTAACGATATTTAAATATTAAAAATTCTCAGTTAATATAAATTTTTACCTTTTCAACATTAAAAATCATTCCATATTCATGTTCTTTAACCTATTCCAACAATGGATGGAATAACATATTTAATTAAAAATGAAGTAATCATCAATTTTAATTCCTTAAAACTGAAAAAATGAATTTATTAAACATGCCTCTTTATATTCTTATCCAAACAAACAATTTACTAGATTTATGTTCGTTAAAAATTTCATCAAATTATTCATGCTAACCAAAATATAATAAATAGACAAATAAGAATAAAAACAAATTGAACAATTACTCATAAATCATGAGGTAAACTATTATCATGATTGAAACTTCAACATCATTCTATTTCTAAACATAAAAAAGTCATTTATTTAAACCCATTTAATTTTTATTAGGTCAATTAAACCTTAATATAAATGGATGAACCATGATCAATTTACCATTTCATATAAACAATAATGAGAAGAAAAAAAAATCCCTTACCTCAAACATCTTACATTCTTGAAATGGAAATTAAATTCCAACATAGAACTATGATCATCTCTCCCATAAGTAAAATATGATCTCTAATGTACATTGTACCATTAAAACTGAAAAAAATGAAAGGAAACTCCATTATAATGATGCAAATCATACTATATATCATGATAAGAATAATGGGATAAAAAAATATCTAATAATGTTGAATCTACTAGAAAGATAGAAGAACCTACCTAGGATCACCATTGATTGATATCTAGATTTAGGGGCTTAATAATCACAAAAATGGGATTCAAAGGCCTTAGAAAAGAACTATTCGTGCCTTGGGTTTGAGTGGAAGATATGGGTGAAATGTGGGTTTGGAGTGATTACGAGTATTTATAATAATTATGAAATTTATAAGACTATGACGCAACCCCTTAGACTATAACACATATCTACCTAACACAATGTATACTATGAAACAAACCCTTGGTCCATGATATAGCCCCATTCGTCATATAGGGTCTTTAAAGAACGTGGTGAAGATCCATATAGATCTTTTTTCTTAATGGGAGGGACTATAGAACAACCTACAACCTTGGTGAAGAAATATTATGGGTGTCATTATTGAGGGAGAGTTTGAAAAAGTTGTCAGAATGTATCCTTAGAAAAAAAATGGTATTATGGAAAATATTCTTTGGATGTTTCATTGAAAATGTGTGATTACATATTATCTCATATTTACATTGATATATTAAATCTTATTATATAAGGGGACATTTTAAGTTGATTAATGGAATTAGATAAAATAAAACATAATAAGTTCAAGGGTAGATTTCTATAATTAAAATTGTTAGCTATTTTTGAATGTTTTCAATATATTATTATGGTGTGTTTAGGAATTCAGGTTGAAAACTTAATTATAATATAATAAAAAATTGGGTAATCCTAAAATTCTATTTTAAAAATCCCTTAATACTATAATTATGAGTATGTATCATAATCTTGTTTGATTATGGATAACATTATTGTTTAAATTCATCTCCCTTATTTGCTACACAGATCATATATCACATATACATAGAGTATAATAATTGATTTAATGATGATTTTTTAATTAATATCATTCTATATTAATATTATATTTATTTATCTCCAATAAGTTTTGGGGGAGGAGTGAACATATTGATATGAATTTTGTAGATGAATATGGATAAAATATAAATGGGGTGATTATTGAGATCATGTGGTGTTGAGTTATATATGTTTTAAATAAGAATTAGCTAAATATGTTTTTAGGGGATAATAATGAAAGGATTTTAGAGTACCCAATAATGTTAATATTAATAAGAGTTATATACCCATTCCAGGTTATATACATGCACTGAGTTGAGTAGATTGGAGAACAACTTTTAGCCTATAGGCAGAAGTCCCCTCATGATTTATCCCTACTAAAATTTTATTTTAGAATGGGTAAAGAATAGAATGAGGTACTAACGTTGGATATTTTATTTTATATTCATTAAAATATATAAGAGTAATTTGGAAAATCCAATATTTAATGAATATTCCACTTTGTTAATGATTACAAAATTAAAGTTATTTGTTATGTGTGAGGATGAAGTGGAGTAATGTAATTTCTATATTTTATTTCTCTATGAATAATTTGTGAAATAAAAATATTAAGATCCATCCTAAATATTATCTTATGGTGAGTATTTATTTTAATTTAGGAATACTCTGGAATAATATTTTAAGGATGAGTTGACATTGGTATATTTTAGGGAAATGATATCAAAGTTATCTAAGGGTTGCATATATGTTGAAATATTTTTGGGATAATTTTTTAAAAAATTGAATAAGATTTGAATATATAATATGGTGATTTTGAATGATTTTAATTTGATCATTAAACCCTATTTATGTTTGATGATGTTTTGTATTAATTGATGAATTTTGATACGAGTTTTCAAAATTCTGGAGTTACATATTTCTAAAAAATTACCAAAGGACTCCATACATATAAGTTCTTCTAAAATGTTGAAGAATAAATAGGATTCTTTATATGATGTATATTTCTTAAAAAATGATAATGAAATTAATATATAATGGTTCTACAGTACATGCATAAGGGGTCTCCAGTGCATGTGTAAAGGTAAATAATGGGAAGATTGAGAATTTGGAAAAGTATTGAATTTACCTTTGACAAGTAAGGTTTATAAAAAAATATGTAAGAGTTACTAGACAATATGTAATCATTGATTTAATTTTCTATTTGTGAAATTGACAATGTATATAACCACCCTAAGATATGTAAGGGTACATAAGACATACAAAATGGTTGATTTGGTCGATGATTAGGAAAATTATTGAGATACACTGAAATACATATTGTTCCATTCAAGGAATAAATATGAGTTTCCTATGGTATATGTTAGAGTCATATTATCATACAAAATAATCCTTCTTAGTTATATATTGAGAAAATTTTAAATGGATTTATTTAAGAGTCGCATGGGTGATACAAAAGAGTTAAATAGATTTTATATTACATATGTTATAGATGATCTTAATGTTGACAAGATGTTTTATAAGTTTAATTTATAGAAGGATAATTTATAAGAATAAATAACTTTTATGATTTTATTTTTATGTTAATTCTTAAATGTATTGATTAATTTAATAACCATGATGAATAATTGATAAAATAATTTTGGAAGAAGGTTATTCCATGATGAGGGTTTTCAAACTGCAGGGGTTTCTATATATGTCCATGTAGACATGTAAGGGTGAGAAGGAATATTTTATGAAGGTAAGAAGGAAAATATAGTTGGTATTTGTAGAAGGCAGATTGGATGGTTCTAAATCTTAAAAATTAGTAAATTAGGGATTTTTTGTAACATAGTTGTTATTGGGAAAACAAGTTCAATGATATACCACTATATTAACTTCTTCAAGATAATAAAAGTTGTCTGGGAGTATAATAATGAGAAAACACAAGGAATTTCCTATCACCACCAATATGCTGCAGTGATCTTGTTGTAATGAAAATAAATAAATAATATTATTATTTATAGATGTCACAAATTCTCATAGGGGACTATTCTCATTGACTCCAATTAAGAGAAGATCCTAATTTTTGATCCAATTTGGATAATCTAGATGAAAAAATATCCTTTACCATATTTTGTTCATGTATATTAATAAGGTAAATAAATAGAATATTATGATCTAAAACATTTCCCATTTATGTAGTTCCTTAATTTTAACTTAGTAATTTTCAACAAAATTGGGAATTAAATTTCAAAATAATAAATGTTTTCAACCATAACAAGACATTATTTATTAATTTTATTGTAGAATATACATCAATAATAATCATTAAAAGTTATAAATAATAACACATAATCATTGTAAAGTTATTTTCTTAGATCCAGATCCTTTATATGGAATAAATAAGTTTTGATCCACCAATCATTTCATCTCTTCATAATCAGAGGAAGAAAACATTTACATGAAAGGAAGGGGAATAAATGAAAGTTGATATGGGGTTTGTGGTAGAGGATTATCTTTTCCAGAAGGTGACTCCATCTCTCCCTACTATAGTCCCCAATCTATAGAAATCACTCCACCAACCCATCATTCCTTGATCATGGATTCTGTCTCCTCTTCCCCTTGAAACCACCACCTCCGATGAGCTCATATTCATTCCCTATGCATTTGTATAAGATGTAATACATTGTGGGAAAATTTGTTTTTTAGAAAAAATAAAAAAAATTTATAAATATCATACATTGTATAAATACTATTTAAAAATTGGTAATTACATGTCCATTCATTATGTATATTTTTAGTGTTTATCTTGAAAAGGGGGAAAATGTTAAATAATTATATGTAATATTCTAGTTTAAATTATAGTTCAATATATGAAAGGAACACATTTTTTCAAATCATAATATGAATAATTGAAATCACTCATTGTAATTTCCAATAAAATATTTAGTTACTTTAATGTACTAAAAATATCACTAATAAAAATTCAAAGACAAATGATAATTGGTATATAAAGAAGAATCTATGGACTAAACCAGTAGAGTCATGTCATTCGAGTCCCATTTATTAGATCTTGGGAAGGTGGTATCATCACAGGGGTTTTCCTTTGACCAATACCATGTCAATATTCAACAAGTAATTCATGAAATAAATCTATTATGGGATAAGTTAAAGTTAGTATATATTACAACTTAGTCATTATTAGAAAATGAACCCCACACAACTATCCCCATCATTCACTATATTCTTAGGGAATATTGTTTTTGTAATAAAGGGTTATATTTCTAGAACATAGTTACATAATGTGTAAATTAATTTTTATAAATGTAATATTTATTCTATAAATTCACTTTAAGAAATATTTTTTCGTAACAAAATATACATTTAATCGAGTCAAATTTGATAATTTGATTTTTGGATGAAAATAAAACATAATTGTAATCTTTGATAAAATATATACATTTTTTATATATGAAAAGGTATATTGAATAGAATTTTTTTTAATTAAATAGTTATTTAAAACACTTTTATTTAAATAAAAATTGATGAGATAATTTTATAACATCCTAAGATTTTTTTATAAGTGTCAAAAATTTGAATATTCCTCAAAAACTATTCTTTTTAAGTAATTATTGATTATTATATTTAAAAAATTAATTTCTAATATTTATATATTTTTTTGATAAAATAATAATAATTTTTTGAATAACCATATCAAAATTAGGTTAATATTAATTTAAGATAATTGTCTAAAATACTTTATTTTTTCAAGAACAATGAAAATTATAGTTTTTGGATTTCAATATATTTTATGACATCATATTCATGTCATAAATATGTAATAATTAATTGAAAAAAATCCACAACCAAAAATATTTTATTTTCAGAATATCATGTATTTTAATATATTTATTCAATTTTTAAAACTATAATTTACTTTCCATGTTCTAAAAAGGAAATTTTTATTTTTTAAACAATAGTTTATATAATGATAATTTTTTTCTTGAAAAAAGATGAATTAAATAATTTTTCTAGTTTATGGAAGATTAAATTATCATATAATGTGTTCCAAATATCCCAAACCATGAGAAAAAAACCATTTGTAAGCCAATGGTTTTTCATTCACAACAAATTCTTTTTCTAAGATCTATATTTGGAAATTATTAAAAAAATCCTCCATTTATTCTATAAATACCCACCCATTTCACCTCCCTCCTTCGATAAAAATCCATATTACGTTATTTATTGGTGTTTTTTCATACCAATAAGTCTCCCAATGCTATTATGAAGCCCCTAAGGTTTCATCCTCATGTTTTAGGAACAACTCTTCAAGGTAAGGGAAATAACCACTTCTCTTTTCTGTTAAAGTTAAATTATCATGTGGTATGTAATATAAATTCATATACTATGCTCTTAAATCAACATTATATTATCTCATTACTGTATTAATATAATTTTATGAATGTTAAACACTTTTCACCTATCATTTTGTCCTTTTCTGAAACCACGTTTTATACCGGTAATGCTGCCAAAATTTATTTTAAAATTTTCTTCTTTTGAATGAGTAATTCACTTTTCCTTTTTATTTGAATACCCAAAAATATTTTATTTCCAATGGGTATTAAAATATATTTATAAATGAATTTTTTATTTAGGCATTTACATATATGAAACCCACATTTCCTTTTATGGGCTAATAATGATGTCATGATCATGTCGTTAAGATCTTTTGTATTCAAAGATTTTTTATAAGACACCCATTATTCATTATCCTTAGGGTATTAATGAAATGGATTATTATAATATATGTATATCATATGAAATTAATACCTATGAATGGTGCTACCAGATAGTACTCTAATGCCTTGGGTAATGAATTTTACCCCTAGAGATGACATGTTTTAAGATACCTTGGTGAATAAATATGGTGATTTTCATTTATGACACCTTGGTGAAAAACCTTTTAATGTGATTATGAATGTATCATTTAAATATTGTATATATATTTCCTTATTATAATTCATATTCTTATTGTAATGATATACCTCTTTGTCATGCCATAATTTTTTGACTCATGTTCTTTTCGATATGTCTTAAGATCACATGATATATCTCTCTATTTTTTATTCCCTTACTGGGATTCATCCTCACCCATTAGATGTATATCCCCAAGTGATGAGATATAGTAAATGTGACTTATGGTGAACCGATGAAGATGTATTTGAAGTGTATTTAGAGGAATGTTTTATGTTTCATGTATTATGTACTTTATTTCCAAGAAACTAAACCTAAAAGATCCTCGATTTGTACACTGTAAGGAAATGTTACGTAATAAAAAGTCGGTGTAAGAACATAGATATTATTTTTTTTTATTGATCTTGTTTTTGGTCATTTTTGAGAGAATGGGAGATTTTTTTAATTTTAGAAGTTCACGCCGTGTACTTGAGAGTACACGCTGTGTACTAGGTTGCCACTGGTAGCCGTGTGTTGGCCATGTAACGGCCGAGACATGGCCTTGTGGGGTGACCTGGAGACTGCATAAAGTGGGGCTTAGTTGAAGCATGCACACAACATTTACATAAAATGAACTAGACATGTAATTTTTATTTTTTATTAAATAGACTAGGGTTGTGTCTAATCATAAGATTCATCTTCTTCGGGACATGGTTCGTCCAGAAGTAACTGAGAGTGAAAAATCTTCTCCAAGGAATCGTTTCACCATCTAAGGTCCGATTTGATCTCTAGTGGGTGCGTTGGAATCCCACTGGTGAGTCCTTCATTCCTCTTGAATCACTCCTGATTTCTTCTCTCTCTTGAGTTATCCACGGTTGAACAATTTTGACCTTTTTGTAGATCTACGAAGTTCTAGGAATATTCATGGGTCAGTGTTTGAGAGTGTTCTTTGTAAAACATCTAGGTAGGGGGTTTTTTGCCTTTCATTGGTTGTATTTGAGTATTATATTCTAAATTGCTGATTACCCATGTTTCAGGTATTTTAGGTTAATGAAATTGTACCATGTTTTATCTTCCTTAGACTGATTGTTGGATTAAGGGTTTGTTGATGTGATATTATGTGAAATTGAATTCTTCAAAAACACCACAAGGGTTCTTTTTATTATTTTTGTGTTTAGGGAAGTTTGGTCTAGGTTTCTTATGAGGCATGCCTTGTTTCCTTTCCTTTCTTGATAGGATAGAACTGTTTGACTTTTACTTCTTATTAAATGGCTGTGATATGAAATTTAATTGTTCAACCATGTAGTAGTTGAGATTAATTTGGGCTTCTTGAAATTGTTTACACATGATTGAATTACACAGGGTTATGAGAACCCAGTGTAGTTAGGCCACATGGAGAATTGATGTTGAGTGCTTCCCTAGAGTTTCTGTTATATTTCACGCTATGAGACCACAAGGGGGATTAATGGTGAGTGATCCATCAGAGTGTCTATATTTCACGTTACAAGACTGCAGATGTAATTAATGTTGAGTGATTCCTCATAGAGCCTCTTGTTATTTTGGAAAAACCATAGGGGGAATTGACTATGAGTGCTTCCTCAGAGTGACTTTTCCTTTTTTATTTCTTTATTTGTCGAGAGGGTTAGACAATGTCATCTTACCCCAGGGTCAATGTAAATATTGAATGTTTGTGACGCGTCTACGATGCCAAAGAAAAATATTGGATTCAGTATCATTAGGTAGTATTATGAGATACTTGTTCGGGGTGATTGATTAAATTATGAACTTTAAATGTAGGTGAATGTAAATGGAAATTGTTGGATTTGGTTACTTTTGTGTACTACTTGTTTCTTTGCTGAAATTACATTATTTCCTACTATATATAATCTCTGATAGTGAGAAATAGTTCTTGTGGTGTTTGCCAAATGTGATTCATCTCACACCCCGTTTGGGACATGATTTTGGACACAAACAGATTATATGGTTAAAGGTATTGATAATGGAAAGCACCCTTCATCATCAGGTAATTGATTGTTGTGGAGCTGGAGAGAATGGGGAAAAGTTGAGTCTTGCGATACTGATGGAGTTTATTTTTTTTCTTTAAAATTTTTATTTAGTACAATATTTACAACATTGTGACCTGTTTGGCCATTTTTCTAGACATATGTCACATGCATAATTTATATATGTGCTCCAATTATTTATTTACTTTCAATCTTCCGCTATTTACTTATTGTATGGATTTTTCTTCTGCTATTGTTAATTATTTCTTATTCGGCATTGTATTCTATAACAATGATGGAATAATTTTCCCACTATCACACCCAAGGCCTTTACTGCTTGTCGGCAGCCTTTGGTATTCACGGAAATGTGCATGAGTCCATGTGACCATCTGGGTACGGGGTAGCATTGCGCTGTACCTGAAACCAACACTTTACAAAGTGGTATCAGAGGCAGTTTTTATTTTCTGCCTTGTCTTACTATTTCGAGCCTATAGATATGGATGGGAAGGGAGGGTTAGTTGGTAAAATGTTAAGCCTTGGAGTACCTAACATGTGTTCAGGGAAAAGCAACGTAACCTTGAATATTTCATTTTTTTGGTTTTTTAAGTGTTGTAGTTGATTTGATTTTAGCATTGGATGATTAGAATGTTTTTTGATGTTATCATTGATATTATTGAGGTTCTATTTCTTTTGAAACCCGATGAGATGGGGGTATTACATCTCATTCATCATATAGGAACTTGATAGGGATCACATGTCTTGCATTCTTGTCATTCCATTCAGGGTGCATTACTGATTGCATACTATTGTGATAGATGTTTTTCTAGATATGCATGTTGTTTTTATATATTCCATGATAGAATACCTATTACATCGATAAGGTATTGGAAAATTTTAAATTTTATTTGAATGGGTACCAAACTTTGGTCCCTAAGGTGTTAGGGGCCATCATGGATCAGAATATTGTGGATCATGTGATTTATTGCACTGTTATAGCTTGTGATATAAATGAATACATAGCCAAGATTTGATTATCGTGGTGTGTGGAGCCCCAAGTATAGGAATTTGGAAATTTAATGATTGTTTCAGTATTTTTATGGGGTTCTTGAGTAGTTTCTGAGGCTTACTATACATAAAAACCAAGATTATCTGGTGTGTGATGATAAATACACCCCATGTATCCTTGTATTCTGGAATAAAATGTTTTTTAAGTACACACCGTGTTCTGTATGTAAGCACTGTGTAGTGATTATTCGTGTGACTGGCCATTTGAGTAGAGACACAGGGTTGGGAATTGTTGGGTGACAAACTCCATGTATTTGGAGTACACACCGTTTTGTAAGAGCCATGTATCTAGCCGTGTAAACAATGACTGGGTGGGTGAAACATAGGTTTTACACACTGTGTTCCATTATTTCACGCAGTGAAGTGTCTATCATGTCACCGAACATGTGACTAATGACACGGGTGGTTATAACATAAGGGGTATATGCCATGTTTAGGGTGAACAAACAATGTAGTGTTACCTAGGGAGGAACCGTGTGTTTAGCCATGTATAGGAACTCGGGTTGGGGGAATTGATTCAAGTACACACAATGTATCAATAAGAACATTCCATGTGTATGGGTGTTACATGAAAAGGTTTCAAAGAGGTACATGCCATGTTAAAAGTCTAAGGGGACACGTTGTGTATGGGTTATACACATCTTGTACTTCAGTTTTTTAAAACATGATTGTTTTCTTCTCCTGATATTTTTTTCACTTCTAAGTTTTAGTCCTTGATAATATTGAACTAAGGTGTGAGCCTAAACTTTCAGAGTCCTAACACCAAGACGTCCTTCGATTGTATGCCAGATATAGGTCAACGATCAGACATTGAAAACAGTAGATCAGAGACTACCAGCTGATCCCCCCATCATGCCCATCTTGGCACCAGAGGTTATACCAGACACCAGTGCTGCTGCATAGTTGCAAGAAAGATTCATGAGGATGATGTAGACATTCTCAGGTGCACTGCATCCTACCCCATCTATGGAAGGGTTGACGCAGGTTTTTAGCAGCAACATCCTCCCACCTTCTTAGGGGATATAGGACGTTAGGATGTAGAGTCGTGGTTGGAATCCGTGTTGTCTATCTTTGATCATCTTGAGACTCCTCTAGAGAAGTGTTTGAATATAACTACATATATGATACCTGATTCTGCCAAGAGATGGTCGAATGTGATATCACTAGCAAGAATCCAGCGAGTTACGGCTTTGGATGAGTTCCAGTGGACCATCCATGACTAAATCTACCCGAATAACTTGAGGGTTGACCAAGCTCAAGAGTTCATGAGTTTGGAGCTTGTTACTTATTCAGTCTTGGTGCATTCTTCTCGTTTCATAGATCTACAATGCTTTACACCCATTCTGGGGTGGGGGTGATGAGTTTATTCCTGCGAGGAAGTTTAAGGATGGTGTCAGGCATGACATCCGATCCCAGGTGAACATATTTTGGTTGACTTCCATATATTATATAGTCACTCAAGATATGATCACCTAGAATAACCTAAGGGATTCTAGAGATGTGGGCTAGGTAGGTTTAGAATCCAAAGTTTGTACTCTTCAAATAGAGAGTAGGGGGCTCTTCATGGAGTCTACCTATGGAGATCTGAGTAGGAAAGATTTTCCTTTAGTTATCCAGGTAGTGTGCAACAAGTGTGGTAAGGGAAGACATAATAAACCTCAGTGCTCTAGAGACCTAGTGGAGTGCCGATCTTGCAGAAGGATGGGATATCTTCATAATTTATAAAACTCCCTCCTTCCAGCAGCAAGTGAGGGGATCTATATCGACTCCTCATACTAGAGCTGGACCACCATTTCCACATTAGATTGGGGGATGGAGTTCATAAGGCCATTTGGCCCGAGGTAGTGGTCATGGCCATAGTGGTGAGACATAAGGATTTCGACAGCCACATAGTGGATCAGCTCAGGGATCTCTAATTTCTTCACAAGGATGCGAAACAAGTCAGGCTTTTGTAGTGATGTAGAGCCCACAGTAACAACATCCTGGACCCTCTTCGATTAGAGGTATGATTTTGGTTGCCTCATTTTTAGATTCTGCTCTTTTTGATGTAGGGGCTTCCCATAACATTATATCTATGCCTATTGTGGAGATCCTTGGGCTTTGTATCATTAACTTTGATCATATAATGACCTTGGACACTCTTTTGGGGATTCGAATGGCTAGAGTACATCCGTGAAAGGAGTTCCCTCTTAAGGTTGGTGGGTTTCACTTCTTTTGGGACCAATTTGTCTTAGAGGTGATGAGCTATGACTTTATTCAATGAATGGATAGGTTAGTTACATTCCTAGAATGTCTCAATTTCTATAGTCTTAGGGTGAGTTTCACATCACCAGAGGGAGGATTGTTTCTATATAAGGGTAAATGGGATGTTCAGGTGAGAAAAACTAGACCCAACCATCATGGGTTGAGAGATGTTACAGATGAGAACAATTGTCTTTATCTTGATGACCAGGGGACTTCATAGATGGAATTTTATACAGTGGTCAAGCATTTCAGGGTTGTTTTTCCAAAAAATATTTCAGGTTTGTCTCTGGAATGAGATGTAGACTATTACATTGAGCTTGTGCCCGAGGTAGCACCAATGTCCATTAATCCTTATATAAAGGATATACCAGAGTTATAGGAGCTCTAGAAGTAGATAGAGGATTACAAGAAATGGGTTTCATCTGAACCATTACTTCTCCTTGGGGTTCGCCTTTCCTGGTTGCGAAGAAGGAATACGATACCTATAGAATTTGTGTGGATTATCGGATGTTGGACTAGTTCACAGCTAGGAACTAATATCCCTTACTAAGAATTGATGGTCTCTTTGTTTAGATTCAGGGAACCTAGGTGTTCTCAAATGTTGAAATGAGATCTGATTATCAATAGTTGAGCATTAGACCATCATATTTACCTATTAGAGTCTTTAAGATAAGATATGGTTTATACGAGTATGTGGTTATGACATTTAAGCTCACGAACACAGCAACAATTTTCATGGAACTGATGAACCGAGTGTTCTATCCATACATGGATTATTTGGTGGTAGTCTTTGTGGATGATATCTTAGTGTACTCTCACACTCGACACATCCATTTCACCCATATTGAGATCATTTTGAGTACACCTAGGGAGAATCAATTGTATATTGATCTCTCAAAATACGACTTTTGGATGAACTAGATTCACTTCTTCGGTAACGTCATCTTAGAGATAAGAGTTTCAATACACCCAGATAAAGTGAGAGTATTAGTTTCTTGGGATAATCCAAAGAACCTCTTTGAGGGGCAAAGTTTTTTGGGGCTGGATAGTTACTACAGGAAATTTATTTAAGACTTTTCTTGCATATCAGTGCCACTTACAGGCTTGACTAAGAAGGGTTCAAAGTACTCATGGAAAAATTCTTGTGAGATAGAATTTTAAGAGCTAAATGGGAGGTTCACATCAACACCGATTCTAGTTCTATATGAGCTGGGAAAGATTTACACTATTTACTAAGATGTATTAGTAAATGAGATGGGAGCAATGCATATGAAAGGGGAAAGAGTCATTGTATATAGGTTTCTGCAGTTGAGGCCACATGAGAGGAATTACGTGATGCATGATATCGAGTTAGATATATTTGTTCATGCCTTGTGATTTTGAAGAAATTACCTTCTGGGAGAGAATTCTTTGGTGTTCACTGACCACATAAGTCTCAAGAATATCTTTACTCAACCTGATCTGAATTTGATATAGAAAAGGTGGGTTGAGTACCATCTATACTTTGAATTTAATCATGCCTACATACCAGGGAAAGGAAACACAGTGGATAATGTGTTGATTAGGATAACCTAGATACATGAAATTTAGGAGGCCAGTAGTGAGTAGACACTTATGGCTCTGTTCTCTGAGATGCATTTGGAGGTGCATGATAGACACTGTTAGACGTTTCTTTCTTTTGTAGTAGTTATATCTACTCTTCTAGATCAAGTGAGAATGAAGAAGCTATCAGATTCTAAAGGGCTAGATCTACAAGAGAGTGTGTCAGGAGAGGAACCTACTCCTGGGTGAACCATATGAGAGGATGAGGTCTTGTGTTTTCATGGGTGCATATGGGTGTCATCAGATATACATGAAGAGATGTTGCGGGATTTTTGTTCCTCATTTTGGGAAGATCATCTAGGTGTTACCAAGATGTTTCGAGATCTACACCATCAGTATTGGTGGCCAGGTATGAAGAGGGATGTTGTTGGTTTTGTTATGAGAAGTTACACTTGTCAGCAGGTGAAGGTTGAGAATTGGTGACCAGTGGGGATTTCACACCAGTTACCCATTCCTATGTGGAAGTGGAATGATGTCGTGATGGATTTAGTGATAGGGTTACTGAGATATCCTTGAGGAAATGATGCAGTTTTGGTTGTTATTGACAGACTCACGAAAGTTGAACACATTTTACCAATCAAGGAGACCTTCAATGTTGATGAGCTTAGAAGGTTGTACATTTGAGAGATTTTATATTTTCATGGGGTAACACACTCTATAATATTAGACAGAGATTCCCGTTTTACTTCTCATGTCTGGTAGGGACTATTGATGGATTTGGGTATGTAAATACTTCTGAGTACATATTACCATCCCCAGACTGATGGCCCGTCTAAGCACATGATTCAGGTGCTGGGGAAAATTCTTCGAGCATGTGTCCTATATTTTGGAGGTTCTTGGGAGAAGAACAAACCTCTATTGGAGTTTTCCTAAAATAATTGCGTACTAAAAAATATTTATATGGAACCTTATAGGGATTCAAACAGTAGGCCATGCCGATCACTGCTATGTTGGATGGAGGTAGGAGAGGAAGCTATTCTGGGATGTCGTCTTATCCAGGAGACCACTAAGTAGGTGGTGTTGATTCAAAAGAGGATGGATATTGAACTGTATTGAAAAAAACCATACGCTAATTGACAAAGATGACCTATGGAGTTCGAGGTCCGATATTGGTTTTTTATGTGTGACATTGAGGTTGGGACATAGGAGGATTATTAGACAGGGGAAGCTTTCACCGTGATACATCAGGCCATTTGAGGTTTTGGAGAGAGTCAGGATGGTTGACTATCGGTTTCAGTTACCTTAGAGGTACTTGTCTATGCACAACATCTTCTACATTTCTTAGCCACGACGTTACTTCTCAAAGTCGTCTCATGTTCAACAAATTGAGGAGGATGAGTTAGTGGTGGAATCATTGTTCGAGAAATATCTTATCTATATTATTGATCGAAACACAAAGGTTCTCTATGGATGGTCTATTTCTCTGGTACGAGGGTTGTGGTAGCATGACTGAGTGCTGAATGAGACTTGGGATAGGGATACCGACATGCGATTGTAGTGGTCAGAGTTGTTTGAGGATTCTTCTTCACCACCCTATTAGGGAAATTATGGGATTAATTAATTTAAGGGGGAAGTTTGTAAGAACTAGGATCTTCTTTTCAGGTATGAATCTTCTTTTCAGGTTTTTTTTGTGAAATGGGGAGTTTTTGAAAATTTTATAAGTACACGCCCTGTACTTGAGAGTCCACATAGTGTACTTGAGAGTACAAACCATGTACAAAGTTGTCATGGGTAGTTGTGTGCTGACCGTGTAACAGCTGAGACATGGCTATGTGGGGTGACCTAGAGACCACCTAAAGTGGGTTCTGGTTGAGGCATGTACATGTAATGTACATTAAATGAACACACATTTTTTTATTAAATAGACCAGGGTCCTGTTTAATCGCTATATTCATATTCTTCTGGCCTTTGTTCGTCCAGGATTGACTGAGAGTGATGGATCTTTTTTGAGACACTATTTCTCCATCCCATGTCCGATTCTATCTCTTGTGGGTGCATTGGAATGCTAACGATGAGTCCATAAATCTTCTTGAATCTCTCTTACTGATTTCACCTCTCTATTGAGTTATCCATGTGTGAATGATTTTTACCTTTTTGTAGATATATGAAATTTTAGTCCGATTCAACGACTGACATTTGAGAGTGTTCTTTGTAAAATTTCAAGGTAGGTGGTTTGTTGCCTTTCATTGGTTGTCTTTTTGTATTATATTTCAAAGTTCCAATTACCCATGTTTTAGGTATTTCAGGTTAAGGAAATTGAACCCTGTTTTATATGCCTTAGATTGAATTTTAGAATTAGGGTTTGTTTATGTGATGTTATGTGAAATTTCCAGCTTCAGGAACACACCATGGGTGCTTTTCCTTGTTTGAATGTTTAGGGCAATTTGGTCCAGGTTTCCAATGAGGCAGACCTTGTTTCCTTTCCTTTCTTGATATGATGGAACTGTTTGAATTTTTCTTCTTGTTAAATGATTGCGATATGCAATGAGATTGTTTATCCATGTAATAGTTGATATTACTTTGGGTTTCTCTATATCGTTTATGCATGATTGAATTAAAAAGGGTTGGGAGATCCTGGTATAGTTATACCACAAGGGGAATTTATTTTTAGTGCTTCCCTAGTGTGTCTATTATATTTAACGGTGCAAGACCACATGGGGGATTGATGGTGAGTGCTCCCTCAGATTGAATATATTTCATTTTACGAGACCACATGGGGAATGTATTTTGTGTTCTTCCTTAGAGAGACTATAGTTATTCAAGAAAGAAAATACATGGAATTGATGGTGAGTTCTTACGCAGAGTGTCTTTTCCTTTTTATTACTTTATTCAGACAGTGGGGTTAGACTATGTGAGCTACCTCGAGGGTTAATGTAAATATTGAATGTTTGTGATGTGTCTTCCTAGACAATGCACATGATTAGATTCAGTCCTATAAGGTATTATTATGAGATATATGTTTGTGATACTTGACTAAATTATGAATATTAAATACTAGTGAATGAAAATGGAAACTATATGATTTGGTTACTTTTATGTAGTCCTAGTTTCTATACTACATTTCCATTATTACTTACAATATATACTCACTGACAATTAGGAACATATCTTATAGTGGTAGCCTAAGAGGATACGTCTCACACCCTGGTTGGGTAATTATTTTCGACCCAAAAATATTTTACAGTTTCAAGTATATATAAAGGAAAGCATCCTTCATCATCAGGTACTTGATTTCTATGGAGCTAGAGAGCATGGGACCAAGCTGAGGCTTGGGATGCTTCTAGAGTTTATTTATTTTTTAATCTGGTTTAGTATTTTATTTCTAGAATTGTGACTTGTTTGGATTTTTTACTAGAAATATGTTACATGAATCATTTATATATGTACTCTAGTTATTTATTAACCTTCAGTATTCCACTATTTACTTGTTTTATGGTTTTCGCTTCTGCTACTATTTATTATTTCTTATTCTGTTGTGTATACTTTTCCAATGAGGGCACAATTTCCCCACTATTACACCCAAGGCACTCACTGCATGTCGATAGCCTATGGAGTTTGAGGATATGTTCTTGAAGCCATGTGACCAACCGAGTACGAGGAAACTTTGGGCGACACCTGAAACTAGGACGTTACGTCAGTGATTTCATAGTTGGTATCAAAATATGGTTTAGTTGTTTTTTGAAATTAGGACATGAAAAATTTAGAAAGAACCCAAGGTAAAATTCTAGATATATAAAAACATCATGGTATTTTGGTATGTATTAATCAGGTGGTTTCCATGAAAATAAATACCTATCCAGATACATACAAGTGGATGAAGCTCTGAAAATTATATATCTAGGGGTATAAATGAAAAGCATTACTTTGAGCTAGACTTGAATGAGAATTGGTACATGACAATGGGCCATTCTACACTTTTTGTTTGACACTCCCATGGGATATCTTTGATTAATCACAATATTCTTATAAATAATTATAAAGGATATTTAGAAATTATAATTATTATTAGATTTGAATAATAACATATTTAAGTATCATGTTTTACGACATGAAATCCATTTAAAATTATAAAATTTACAAAAGTAACACATTTCCCCCTATGTTTTTATTCTTTTAGAAAAATGGTCTAAAATAAGAAGTATCACATAAATGATGAGTGTAATGGATGATGCACCGATGATGTTTTGATGGAAGCTAGATTGGAAAACATCATCAGTATTAGGAATCAACTATCTTAATTTATGAAAAATAACTTTTATCCAGTTGAGTAACCAAATTCACTTCGAATGGGTCAATATTCCTTTTTGTCTGTTTGGATTAAATGAACAACTTATTTTAGTGAATATACTGACCCACTTATTGATGAATAGTGGATAATCTCTTTATAAATGATCTTTTATATACTCCATTATTCATTGAATGAGAAATTAACCTTGGTAGTATACCTCTTAGGAGGAGAATCCAATCTCTGGTGTACACTGATTAGATACATGAATCCAAGAAGGGAGATTGATGCTATGAAGTAGGAATAGTTCAGGGGAATATTTTTCAATAAGTATTTCTCCTGTTTGATGCAAACGGAAGTGGAAGTGGAATTACTAGAACCAAATCAGAAGGAAAATTAATTGGTGGAATTCTATGAAATTAAATTTAAAATACATGATCGATACACCTGTAGCTTTATTATGGATCCTAATTTTTTTTGGTAGATTATTTGGTTGTTTAAGACCCCATTTGGAGAGGAATATAGAAAATTGCGACTCTGAATGCTATGAGAAGATAGTGCAGAGTGCTATGAAGGTTGAATTGGAGTTTAGAGAGATGTATTTTTCACATTTATTGAATGAAAAGAAGAGATCAATGGATCCAAACTCAAAGACAAACTTTTATAATGGAATAGGAGGAAAGAAAATGAAAATTCCCATATGATACAATTACTAGAAGAAGAAATTGGGGAACTTACTTCATGGGAGTGGAAATTGATAAAAATATGGAAGACATGGGCATATATATTAGAACTGTCAAAGTGTGGTGAAGCCTTAACTTCTTAGTACTAATGACAAGGGGAAGATAATGCAGGACAAGTCAGAAGATCAATGCTTAATGTGTATAAAAGATGGGTACTTTGACAATGAATGTCTAAATTAGATTATTCTAAAGGGGAACCACCATCAATATTAACATAGGACAAGGGAGAAAAGTTGGATATTTTATATCATGAGGGCTGAATTATTGGCTCTGAATGATGTAGTGGTCGGTACAATCATTGTTCCATCAAAGACTACAAGTACTTTGTTTGATTCTAGTTCTACATATTCATTTATTTAATCCCTATTTGAAAAGAATATAGATTCAAACCTTGAACTTATATAAGTATAGTTATCAATCAGGAATATTGGAGGAATTATCCAATCATCAATATTGTATATAAACTCTAGTATTATCTTTGGAGAGTACAATCTCATTGAAAATATAGTAGTTATTCCAATGGAGGAATTTAACACTATAATAGGGATGGACTATCTCAGAAATTATAATTCTATGATCAAATATAAAAGAATGGAAATTTCAGTAGTCTTAAATGTAAAACATAAAATCATTATCATATGAGAGATATCCTAGCCCATGCTTTGTTTAGAAGAACATACCATAACCTTATTTATAGAGATGATCAATGAAGAGGGAGAAGGAGTTGAATATATAAATATATAGAACATTCCTATCATTCAAGAATAAATTTGCATATTTCATAAAGATTTAACTAGACCTCCCATAGAAAGAGAGTTTGAGTTCCCCGTTGAACTCATACTTGAATCCATGATGATATGAAAGACCTCATTGAGAATGAAAAATATGGAGTTATAGGAGTTAAAGAAATAACTTCAATATCTTTTAGAGAGGGAAATTATCTGACAAATTGTGTCTTATTTGGGATGACCTATTCTTTTTGTGATGAAGAAGGATGGATGAATGTGGATACACCATGATTATAGTGAACATTACAGTATCATAGTGAATAAGAAGTACTATCTCCCAAGGATTGTCGATTTAGTTTACCATCTTCATGGGGCATAGTTCTTCCCCAGGATTGACCTTAGATCTCGGTATCACCAATTCTAGGAGAATACTAAATATATTCCAATGTTTATCTTCCGAAAAATAAATGTTCATTAAGAGTTTGTTTTTATTACCTTCAATTTGATAAATTATCCTGATAAATTTATGGATTTGACGAATTGATTATTCAAATAATACCTTGATAAATTTTTGGTAGTTTTTATTGATGATATTATAATATATTTCAAAATTCATGAGGAGAATTAGGAACCCCTAAGGGTTATTTTGTGAACTATAAGGAAGGAGAAACTTTTTGGAATGTTCAGAAAATATTAAGTTTTTTACAACATGTTTCATTCTTGGGGAACATTGTAACCAATAATAGAATCTTAGTTGACCCTATGAAGATAAATGTTGTAGAGGAGTGGCCACATCATACAATGGTAATTGAGATTAGTAGTTTCCTTGGTTTTGCAGTATATTATTAGATGTTTGTGAAAAACATTTCATGAATTCCTAATACACTAGCCATGTTAACTGTGAATGGGGACAAGTTTATCTGGGGGATGAAGTGTGAATAATTTTTCCAAGAACTAAAGATGAAATTGGTTACTGCACTAGTGTTAACATTACCCTTTGTTAAAGAACGATTTGTTATTTGTAGCGACACATATCTGAAAGTTCATCGGTGGTTCCTCATGAAAAATGGAAAGGTGATTGCTTATTCATCTCAATAGTTAAAGCCTCATGAGTAAAATTATCTTATGAATGAATTAGAGCAAGGTGTAGTTATTTAGATCTGAAAATATGGAGACACTATATTTATGGGGAGAAATGTGATAAATACACAAACCACCAATGTTTTGAATATATTTTAATGAAAAAGGAATTGAAAATGAGAAAAAGGAGATTGCTGGATCTTATTAAAGATGTTGATGGTTCAATTCATTGCCACCCTATACGAGTATAGAATTGCAATGATACATTTTTATAAAAACCCTATTTTGCTGGCTATGATGGGGATTCAAAGAGATATTTTTATAAAGGACCTAGTAAAATTAGGTAAGGGAATTATAAGGAATGAGACATCATAAAACCTATCCCAAATGTTTTCTCGACCATCATTACTAGAGAATATCATGAAAGATAAAAACTAAGATTCTTTTTTACAAAATAAAATAGATGAAATGAAGAATGGGAAGTTTCTTGAGCTTAACATCGATCCATCCCATGGCCCAATGTCCTTCAATTTTTTTTAAAAAAAGACCACCCTTTAAGGGAATAAGGGGGGGATCCCAAACAGACATCATTGAATTAGGAAAAATCACAACCCAAAGGTTTAGTGAGACAAACCAAACTGATAACATGGAGCTACCACTCCCCAACAAATGATTGTGAAAAAGATCTCCACCAGTGCTGAGCTGAATGGAAAGAAAGTATCCTATGTCAAAGCACTTGCCTGATATGATGAATAACTCCATACCCTCTCAACATCCAAATCCATAATGCTATAAAATGATGAATATCATGCTCTGAAGCCTCTTCTAGGGCCTGATACGCGTGGTCGGGTCTAGTTGCATCACCATAGCAACAGACCCCATAAACCCATTCACCATTCCGAGAATACAAAATTAGAAAAACCTCCAAAAATTGATCATCCTGGGCCAACCTCATCAATCTCCACCACACCACTACAACCACAAAATCTCAGAATACAATCCAAAGAACATGAGTTCAAGCTATTGTCACCTAGGACTGGATGACCCAACCCCGCACCTAGGGATTGCCACCAATGAGGGAAACTAGGTATTCCAAAAACAGAAATGCCACTATGGGAAATGATCTGCTCCAATTAGAACCTTCGATACACCATCATCAGGTTCCAACAGAAGCCTCATGATTATAAGAATGAGAAAGACCAGTGACGTCGAACCAGGACAACCAAAACTAGATCCACAGAACAAATTCACAACTGTAACCAATTAAAATGACAATAATAAATCACATAATCCGAGTCTGAAGGCCTCCCACCATCGAAGCACTGAGATCTAGCCTTGAGCCGCACCGAAAAAAAACGGGAAGCATGGTCGGATGCAGCCAATAAACCCACCAACTCAAACGCCTGGAATTCCGGACAAGCCGAGAAACCCGAACCAGGATCAGGGCCACCCCAAGCCTCATCTCCGTTGGATAGAGGAAAACATTTCAGACTGACCACCCAAACTCAGATTTGAAGACATGCCATCATCAGAAATCGATCCATGCCAAGCAGACTTCCGAACATCCACCTAGAATCTATGATGCCACACAAGCAATGATGCCAATGCTACAAGACCTCCACCGAGAAGCGACACCACTGCACAAGAAAAGACACCAACGCCGAGACAAAACCACAATATCCACAAGAAGATCCCATCCCGAAGTGGGAAGGAAGAAATAATTCTAAAAAATAACATAGGTTTTGTGAGGGAGATGGAAAACTCCACTCCGAGGCTTTTTTCCTGACCTGATATTAACATTTATCAATAAGGTGTATTAAGATTTCATAAAAGGCTATGTGTCCCATATATCCTAGAGATAAAAGATAAGATGATGGATGAAGCTCATATCTCTACATTCTCTATACATCATGGAATCACTAAAATGTATGGGGACCATTATGATCAATATTGGTGGGATAATATGAAATGGAATATTTATAACTACATTTCAAGCTATTTGTTGTGTCAGTAAGTGAAGGAAGAGTGAAAAGTTCCTAAAGGGGTATTGGAACCACCACCCATACTAACATGGAATTGGAATAATATCACCATATACATCATCACTGGTCTCCCAAGAACAACCAAGGGATATAATATGATATGGGTTATAGTGGATCGACCCACCATGAATACTCATTCCATTGTTATTTGGGAATATTTATCTCTTGACCATGTTTCCATGATATATGTAAAGGATGTGGTGAGGTTTCATAGGGTACCAATTTTTATCATTATTGATCATGATAAAAGGTTCACATATAAATTTTGGATAATTATTCAACATTATTTAAATAGTGAATTGAATTTTAGTATAGCCTATACCCACAAACTGATGGTAAATCTGAGAGGATTTTTCAGACACTTGAGTAACGACTAAGAACATGCTCAATGGAATTTAATGGTGGATGGGATCGACAAATTCAATTAGTTTATTTCTAATATAGTAATAGATTCCAATAATATATTTAAATAGAGACATATAAAGCTCTATATGGATAGATATGTAACACTCCTACTTGTTGGGATAATGTTGGTGAGAGGAAATTTCTTAGGGTTGATCTTGAGAAAGAGATGACAGAAATGGTTCATGAAATCAAACAACATGTTAAGGATGCTCCGAATCGGTAGGATCACTATACAGTCAATCATTTGAGGTAAATGTAGTTTTATGTTTAAGAAAATGGTTTTCTTTGGATGTCACCCAAGAAGAGAGTCGTGAAATTTGGAAGGAAATGAAAGTTTATCCCAAGGTTCATTAGCCCCTTTGAAATCCTTGATCACATAGGAGTAGTGGCCCATCAGCTAGAAATTCCACCAAATCATTCTCAATTTCATGATTTATTCCACATATATCTCTTGAGTAATTTCGTACTTGATACATCACAAGTACTGAATCTGTAGGCAGTACCATTAGAATATGACCTCTCTTATGAGGAGCAGCTAGTGGAGATCTTGGACCCTAGAGACAAGGTTCTATGCAACAAGACTAACGACTTAGTAAAAGTATTATAGAGGAACCATAAATATGAATAAGAAACATATAAACTAGAGGAGAGAATGAGAGAAAAGTTCCCTCACATTTTCTCAACTGATATAATGAATTGAGATTTTGGGGACCAAATTTCTTAAGGGGGAAGAATGTAATGACCCATAATTTAGAAATTATATTTGTTTCCTGAATAAATTTTGTTACATATTATATAATATTACACACATACAAAAAAAGATAATTTTTTATATCATTAATAATGATGATTACATTAGTCAGTTATGAAACCAATTAAAATGCAAAAAATTATAATTGAAAAAAATAGAATAGCTAAAATGGGAAAGTATGGACCATCCCAATCTATCAGAATCATCTCCCCCACTATAAATTCTATAGAAATAAAAAGTACTAGTAAAATAATCATTATATTATAAAATTATAATATAACCTTAAGAGAAATTTTTGTGAATTTTGAGTGAATGAACGAAGTGGTATTTATAGAGTATAAGGAGAAATGTGATAGTTTGGATTCAACCATTATATGATCATTAATAAATATTATCATCAGTTAATATGACCATTGGAAACTATAACCTTGTTTCATAATTTTTCTATTATTATTATTGTTTATAAGTTGTAATGAAAAACAATAATTGTTATAGAAAGAAGAATCAATGGCCTGAACTAGTAGAGTCATGTCATTTGAAGCCCATTTTCAGAACATTGGAAGGAGGTATCATCATAGGGGTTTATCCTTGACCAAACCAAGACAAGATTCAAAAATTTATTTTTCAATGATATCAAATATGGTAGAAGTTCAAGTTAGTAGTGATTACCACTAAGTCGATGTTAGCCATGGCACCCCATGAAACTACCATTATCGCACATCATACTCTTAAAGATTATACAGGGGGTAATAAAGGGTTTCATGTCTAAAAAATTGTTACATAATGATTGAATTCCTTTTTAAAAATAAAATATTTATTTTATCTATTCCTTTTGATAGAAGTTATTATTAATAAAATATATTTTTAATTGAGTGGAATTTAAAATTTTTATTTTTGGATGCAAATAAAACATAATTTTACTTTGTATAAAATATAAACAATTTTTATATATAACCAAGGTATTATAAGTTATATTTGTTTTAATAAAATATTATTTTATGAAAATTTTATTTAAATAATAAATTATAACATAATTTTATAATGGCATGGGATTTTTTTTATAATTGCCAAAAATTTGACTCGGCCTTAAAATCTATAATTTTTAATTATATAAGAATTATTATATTTAAATGTTAGAATTCTCATATTTTTATAATTTTTATGATTAAATAAAAATAGTTTTTTTAACTATCATGTTAAAATTATGTTAGGGTGTATTTGTGAGAATTCTATAAAATAATTAATTTGTTTGTGACAAATTAAAAATATAGTTTTAGGGTTTTGAAATATTTTATGACATCATACTTATTTCAAAATTATTTAGTAATTGACTAAAAACAATCCACAACCTAAAATACGTTATTGTATTAATTTTATGTATTTTAATATATTTTAATCCAATTTTAAAACTATATGTTACCTTTAATCAATAAAAAGAAAAATATTATTTTTTTAAAACATTAAATTGTGGAATTGTAACTTTTCTTTGACAAAAGAAGAATTAAAGAATGTTTTTAGTTCTATAGGATTAAATATCATAAAATTTGAACCAAATGTTAGAAACCTGGACCAAAACCATGGGTATGGCAATGGTTTTCCATTTTCCACAACCTAGTTTTTAAAGATCTATATTTGGAAATTATTAAACAAATACTCCCCTTATCCTCTAAATACCCACCCATTTTATCTCTCGCCTCCACTACCAATAAATAATCCATAGAGTTATTGCGTTTCATACCCCCATGTAGTCCCCCCATGGTGTCATGATACCCCTATGTTTCAATCTTCATGTTTTATGAACAACTCTTCTAGGTAACGAAAATCTCAATATCTCATTTTTCCATTCAAGTTCCCTTTTCATGTCGTATTTCTTATAATTCCAAAAAATAATTTCTTATATCAAGTTTCTATTATCCCATTATTGTAATATGATTATTTTATTAATGGAGTACCCTGGTCCCCTATCCTTTTTTTAAAACCTTTCTTTATACCTATTATGCTTTTCAATCTTCTTCTAAAAATTTCCCCTTTTACATGGGTAATTCTCTTTTACTTTTTATTTGAATACCCAAACATCATTTCTTTTTAATGGTAATTATAATATTTTTAAAAATTATATTTCTATTTGGATATTTACATATATGAAACCCAAATTTCTTTCTATGGGTTAAAAATGACTGAGTGATCATATGTTTAACTCGTCATTATAACATGATTTTTGATAAGTGACATGTTATTTATTCTCAATGGGTTGTTAATGAAATGATTGTTTCTGATCTATGTGGATCACATTAAATTAATACATATTAAGGGTGTTCCCTGATAGCTATCCATTTCATTAGGTAATGAATTTAATCTTTGGAGAGGACATGTTTTACAACACCTTAGTGAATAACTTTGGTAATTTTCATTTATGAAACCTTGGAGAAGAACCATTATGAAATGATTATGAATGTCTCATTTAAATTTTATACCCAAATTTACCTATTATTATTACTGATCTTATTATTTTATATGCCTCTTCACTTCAAAAAATAACTGCTTAGTGGTGGTTTATTAGAAGTTATTATAGTAACTTCCACGAAATAAATTCGGTTAAAAAATAATAACAGAGAGGTGGTTAAATAAAACAACCTCTATGTTTTATTAATTTAAAAATTAGTGGTGTTTTCAATTAAAATACCAAATAATGTTTAAAAAAACCCATTTACATCTCCTCACACACTCCCTTTGCATGACCATGACCCCTATCCCCCCTCCCTGATCTCCCACTCTACCCCCCAGGTGCGACCTCGACCCCACCACCTCATTAGAGACCCCCATACCCCCACACCTCCAACCTACTTCATCCTTCCTTTGAAAATACCATGACCCCTGCAACCCAACCTCTAACCTCCATCTCCTGGGTAGCGATGTAGACCCCCTCTGATCTCCCACTCTCGGGAGGTTCCCCTCCAATGTGGTGATGTAGACCCCCTTTAACCTCCCTCTCCCTGGCTCGGTTCTAATCGTGGGGGGTCAGATCCCCTCATAAATAGTATGTCGGGTCTGTTTAACGGTTGTATCATCCTCCCCACACTAAATCTAATATTTAGTCACATAATATTTACAATCATGGGTGATAAAAAGAGTATATAATTTTTTTATTCATACCACCTTAATTTATATATGTATTTTTGTTTTATAATGTGTTATAGGGATTTTGAAGTTATTTGTTTGGATATATAATAATCATTAATTTTGGATATGATGTATTAAATTAAAAAAATATATTCATTTATTATATAAGTCATATATAGATTATACATTGTTCATAATTTCATGATTTTAATTTGATATTAATGAATTCCATTGTGTTCTATATATTTTACCAATTCTATTTTTTGACAAACAGATAATTGAGACTATTTTTAAACTCATGACCAGTTGGTGGTCGTGTTTCTGGTTAAACACCCTTTCATCACTAACACTAGAGAGGTCTATAAGGAAAACATCCTTAAAAATGAGATATTAGAACGTATTTAAATTTATTATAATTCTTCAAGTTTTAGGAATATGTGAGGAATCATTTAGTTTAATTAAATATATTGAAAAGTGATAGAGTAGTCATGGTTAAGATTTACATGCATGATAATCAATTATTGGTGATGGTTAATGGGAAATCCACCATAGTTTCATTGATTTTATTTTAACTAACATGAATTTTTAGACAACTAATTATAGTGTATTGTTTGTTCTTAGTTGATTCAAATGAATTATTTTATCATTTGAAATGAATTAGACACCCAAATGTTTTTTTTCTAGATACGTGATAATGTTTCCCCTCATCATAAAACATTTGATTTTTGGGATCCCCTCAAAGTAAAAAAAATGATTCAAATTATTAAATGGTGGACCTAAAATTGTATAATGAAGTATAAACACATAAAAAAATAAAACATCTGTTCTAATCGATTTTAGCTATCCAATACTCTATGATACCCAAATAAATTTTACTTTCTAATAATATTTTTAATTTAGCGATCTTGGTATTAGTTAAACCATGGGAAATAGTTCATAAATTAATCATTTTAGCTAATTGTTTAATGGAATGAACACTTTTTAGTTACTACACTAGGATAGAATACACAATAATATTTTTCTCCCATAAAAATAATATCATATACATATAAAATAGAAAAAAATGATATATCATAATCATATTTAATGTAGAGGATATTTTCCACACTTACACCATTTAATTTTAAGTATTTAAAGAATATATATATATCTTCAAATACCATGCCCTTGATTCTTATTATAACCTGTATCAATCCTTATTTAACCTAAAAAAATTAATTTTATCTTTACTAAGAAAAACACCCCCTCTTCAAACATTCAATTTAGAATGACATATTTGATATGATTTAGAATATTTATGGGTTTCTGTTGTGCTGAAATGTTGCGGTCGTCTAATTTATATTAGTAATAATCAATGTTTTTGAGATATAGTAATTTATTTGATTCTTGTTTTAATGTTAGAAGTTTATTAAGAAAATTTCATCGTTTGATTCATCCCATTTTTATTTATTATTGTTATTAAAGATTTAATGGCGAAGTTAAGTGCTATTTAATTTTTATTGTACCTATTTGATTAAAAATTTATATCTTTATATGTGAATGTAAATTGAGAATACAATACAATAACTATGGAAAAATGATGTATTAATTTACCTCTAAATGAACCTTAAAATTCCAAGTTTTGGATGAATTTTTAAATTATGAAATTACAATACGATCATGGGATGATAGAATAAAATTTCCATGTCCTGATTGTAAATTAAATTGATGGTTTAATATTATTAATGTATATGTGCATTTGTTATGAAAATAGAATCTTTCTAGATATTAATGTTGGATTTGGAATGGTGAATCCAATGTTATGTGAAGTCAAATATTACAATGTGATCTGACAGAGGAGTATTCAGTTTTTAATTTTATAAATGACTAATTTCGTTTTAAAAAATAAAATTTCCCAGAATTTAATAGATCACCAAAACCTTCACTTGATCCTAATTAGGTTAATCTTTACTAGAACTTTAGTGATGAAAAAATAAATTTTATGAATTAGTTGAATACTGACAACAAGAATGGTATCAATGGTGTGGAATGTATTTGAAGTTTCCTTTTTTAGAATGTTTTATCAAATAACATGTCTCTGTGAAATTAATGTCAAAAAATATCCATGATTTTAGAGTTTCTTCATGATTCAATCGGTGAATCTAAGATCCCCACATCATTCAATGAGATGAAAAAATTCATAAAAAAATTAACCTAATTATACAAAGATACATGCAGTCCATAATGATTTCATGCTTCACAAGAGATAAGATTATGATAAAGAAGAACTTACCCGATTTAATACAAGAAGATCGATGTCAATGAACATCAATGGGAGTATAAATCAATACAACCCCAAGAAGAAACATAAGAAGAAATCTCCTGCAAATGTATTGAATTAATTTCGTTAGACACCATGATAACAAAGATTAGTCTTGTTCTCTAAGACTATATATGATATGATGTGGAATTTTTGTATTGTAACCATAGAGTTATGAGAAATCCAAAATATTAAACATCATGTAAGATGATTGATTTTATCTATATATATTTTTCTTTAGTATCTTGTAATGTATGTTTGGGATTATCTTATGGTGGTTTAAACCCTTTTGGTACTTTAAGTACAAATTATAGAATTTGTCTATTTGTTTTGATTCCATATAATATACCTCTGAAGATGTGTATGAAGAAGATATATTTCTTAATTTTGGTGATTATTCTTTGAAATAAAATGTTTTTAAATGAAATTTATGCATACATTCAACCTATAATCAATGATTTGCGAGAAATATGGGATGATGTCATGAAATCATATGATGCTTTAACGAGACAACTATCAAAATGAGTGCTACTTTAGTGTAAAAAATTAGTGTCCTTCCAATAGAAAAAAATTTATCTTGTTGGAACACTAAAATTGGTATCAATTTTCCAGTTTGTATTTTTTTGAACTAAAATGATTATATCATAGTAAAAAATGGTGTTTTATATTTCATCATCGATTTATTGATGCTTATTATAAATTCATGTTTAACAAGACATGATTGAATTGATAAATTTGAATGAGAAAGTCACCAAAGGTGTTATCTAGTTCTGAAATCATGGGACAATTAATGAATGTCACTAAAGAATTTGGAAAATGAAATTTGTTTAAAGAAGAGAGGAAAGGGTATGATTTATAGTATCCAAACAATATGGAACAAAAAATAGAAGAAAAATAGTATATTTTCTAATCATTCTAAATGAGAGTTTAATTTGATATGTCATAGTATTTACAGAATCCATATTGAGAAAAATGTTTGTGATAATGTAATTTTTACACTACTTAATGATCAAGGTAAATGGAAGGATCACTGTAATGATTGTAAGTAGTTTGAGTCAATGTATATAAAACATGGTTTGTGGGAAAATGAAAATAGAAAGATTCCTTCAGATATTTTTAAAAAAAGAAATCATGATAAAGACATATTCTTTTAAACATTAAGGAATATAAAAGATGTCACATGGATATTCAAGTAACATATCATGGTTCATTGACTCAAATCATCAAATTCTACATGGATTAAAAATTCATGACTAATATATTTTTATGGATAAGTTGTTGTCGTTGGATTTTTATAATACATCACCTAAAAAATTAACTACAATTCTAGTTCAATTTTTCTTTTATTAAAGCTATTTGTGGAAAAAAATTATATTCAAATGATCTTTCTAAACATTAAGAAATATTTTTTTGAAACTATGTCATTTGGAGATGTTATTTTCCCCAACATTCTTCACAGTCATGATTTATTTGACTATTCATTTGATTGTAGATGCAATAATGGTGGACTGGTACACTATTAGTGGATGTGTCCAATTAATAGGTTCATAGATATTATTTTTATTTTTATTCATGAATTTTATTTTATCAAATAATTGTGATTTTTTAATATGTTTATTTTATTCTTTTGGATATTAGGTCATTTGAAATGATATGTAAGGAATAAATTTCAACCAAAATGCTCTATTTCTAAAGGTTATAAAGCTGAAGAGTGGTTGAAATTTTATTCTAGGTATTCGGTGGGATTGATACTTGAGTCAACTGTGCTGGAAATGCTGGTGAAATCTACACTAATTATTGTTATCAAAATTATTCATTAGTATTTCAAACTATTGGACACCCAATTGGAAAGGGGTCAAATTTAACACTTACTAAATTGGATTTGATATAATAACATAGTATGTACTACTTAATTGTGTTATTACAGAACCATTTATTGAAGAATTGTGACTGAAAACAATGAAGAGACTAAAGGGTCGATATTAAAATGAGTTGGAATTAACAAAAGATTATTATAAAAAAAATTTGAATCATTTTCGTACTATGTATGTATATAATCAAATTCATATTATTGTCATGTAGTTATTTTTATTTGTAAAAATTAACACATTATTTTTTATGTATATATAATTAATGTTGAAAATTGAGTTGAAATATTGAATGATTTAATGTTTTTGGATTGAGGTCCTCTAAGAAGGATAAGAGATTAGATGACTACTATATAAATGGCTCTAGGTTTCGTAAAATTTATTGTAAAGTAGAAATGAAAACTAAAAACAGTGGTGTATTTACACTTGCATAGTTGGGTTACAATTGGAAGATGAATTCTATAATTGAATTAAACTATCATCCCTAGTTTTCAATTGTATTATTCAAATGAATTTGGGTCAACATTGATAGGGGTATCATGATAGATTCATTACAATTTACTTTTATCAACATCTCTCGTATGATGGATAATGGTGAGTATGTGGAGTATGATGTGTTTACCTTGGATTCACGATCAAATATGGTTATTTTGAGGATGATGAAATAAATGAAAGTTGGAGTGTTTTTGAACACATAATATAGAGAGACTTATATGATATGGGTGATGAAGATCAATTTATACTTTGTGATAGTGAACCTCATTAACCACATGACACTGAATATTTTTTACTGACAATATCAAAACAATAGAACATGAAAGAGAGGGTTAAAATGAAGGATTCATCATAATAGAGGTTGATAATAATAAAGATAATGAATTTGTTGATAATTGAATGTATAAATTTGCAATGAAAACATTTGAAAATTTCTCATTGATAAATGATTCTCACATATAAAAATTAATGTAGTTTTTATTTGGTTTTTTTGTAAAAATATTTATTTTTTCATTTTTTATACATTTCATATATTTTAACCATTTTAAATGAAGGAATTATGAGAACAAAAATATTTTTGGATTCTAGCTGATCGGGATCTCAGAGAATTCCACCACTACCATCATCTTATATGGATCTTAGTGATTCCATTTTACCTAATAATACTAGTGATCCACTTATTTCCCCAAATTTTATTGGTATCCCACCGCCTATATACCTCCAATGACGGAGCAGTTGGTCACCCTTCCATCTAGGGGATATTGGTAAATTACCATTACTGGTATGCATATCATTTTCAAAAAAATTGAAAATATATTAATTGTTTAATGAATTTGTCAAACAGATAAGGAAAACCATATATGGGATAAAAACTGAACACAAAAAATGTATGGGACCAGAAATACTTCAATATTATTGTTCCATTTGATGAGTTTGGGGGGCCTACCGGTGACCCTTCCAAAATCTATGGACAGATTCTTGGGAAGATATCTTACAAGATGGTGATATTTCCCATTAATTATAAATATTAGAGGCATATTCTTACATCTTGGAAACATGAGGCCTTTGATAACAAATTAATGATAATTTTAATTTAATATTCCTTGATAAATAATTTAAAATACATGTGTAAATTTTTTTAATATACTTATAAAGTGACATGTTTTTTATTTCAATATTTTTTTTCATTTTGATGTCCCTGACTCCATTTCATTCCCATGAACTTTAAAAATTTTGGGCATGATTGGAGAGATTTTAAATAAAGATTGTGGCATGAGTTTAATGATAATTCCCTGAGATCAAGTCATATGTATGAGAATGTGGCTGAAGTAATTTATCATGAGAAATGGAAGGTCTTTGTTGATAACAAAAGATATAAATCTATTATGGTAATTAAATATTTTATAGTATCTTAATAACACAAACAAAATAAAATTATAATTTTTATTAATGTTGCAATTTTTTATAGGAATTATAAAAAACACTGTGAATTATTAGATCCAAGTAATTCTTTACATAACTAGCTGTCAATGTTTTTTGAGGAAAAGAATAATTTTGGTTTTTATTTTATTCTTTATTGTTTATATTATTTAATTATAACTCAATGTTTTTTATTAGTTTTTTATATTTTTTTATAAAAGATAATTAATTTATTTACTTTTTTTTCGAACAGAGATGTGCTTTAATGTGCATTGAAAACCCAATGGAAGTTTTCTAAATTACCCTACCAAATACATTAGAGTATGTGATTTTATTTAAAATTTCATATTATTTTATTACCATAAAAACATAATAATGAATAATATATTATATCAAATAACAATACTTAAACCTAATTAAATTAAGCCATCTACATGGATAAAATGATGCCAATTTGGTGTCATTTGATACATCTAGTTATCCCGAATTAATTTGGTTGAAATATAGTTTGTTGTTATAATATAATTTCCGTTATTATGTTCTTATAGTTTTGAAGAAAAAATAAATAGTAATGAAAAATTTATTAATTAGATAATATTATGAGGTTCATATATTTTAAAAAATCATTGTTAAAATTTTTGTATTAACATGTTAAAATTTAAGAAGTATTGGATGTAAACCATTCACAATCATCATATGTTTCACTAAACGATGAAATTAAAATAATTTTAGGGAATAATAATGTTAGTAGTGTATGGGGGATTGGATTTGGGAATACTCTATCAAATTTATTTTGTAGAGAGGCATCATCTATTACTACTACACCTGGTGGGGGTTCGAGTAGTGCCGTTGATCAGGAATCAACAATAAAAATCACAAGATTGAAAGAAAAAGTGGAAGAAAAATACTACTACAGGAAAATATACAATCTATGGTAATTGAAAATGGAAAGTTATTTCATTAATACATTTAAAAGGATATCCAACACAATCCCAAAAAAACGTTTTGTCCTTATATCACATCCTACTGAGGTAATTTTAAAATCCCATAGATAATTTACAAATATTCAAAGAACACATTCAACATCCATAAATAAAACTAAAATGATACTTTTACCTAGAAAACATGTATATCAATTCATGATGACCACATATTATTTCAGATTGACATGTTCTTGATTCATACACATAAAAATTAATTATAGATCATTATTCCTCTATTTAAAAATGATATGAGATTGTTTTCTCACATTTGACATAGTAAACACTTCTTAAAGGTACAAAATACTTTAAAAAAGGTGTCACATGGTCAAAACCGGGAAAAAATGTCATATTTCCCTAAAATTAGTGGAAATAAATCTTAGATATATTTTTGAATTGTAAGAACTGATGGGAAATAATTTTGAATGATGGTTTTCCCGTTATGGATGTTAACGTATTTTTATTGGTTTAAAACACTAAAACATTTGTGGAATTGTAAAAACCATACAAAAGCCTTATATTTATGTACAGTCATGGTAAAACTACCATTGATTTATTATTGATGTATAGGTATAGATGACACATTAATCCGACCTAAAATGTGGCTGAAATTACTTGGTAAACACGTGTTAATGGTTCAAAAGCCTTTAAAAACAAGTGTTGGGGGGGGGGGGGGGGTAAAACCAAATATTTTTTTATATTTACCTAAATTAAGGGGAAAATGATAATAGATTGAACTATGAATTGTAGTAACTGACAACACATCATTCCGAAGTATGGTTTCCCTGTTATGTCTGTAAATGCGTTTTTAGTGTTCTGAAAACTAAATGAGTGTAAAATGTTTAAAAGAATTGAAAATGACCTCATATTAAGTTGAAATCATGAGAAAACCACTTATTAATTATTTTTAATGTGTATACACTAAAAACACATTAATTTGACCTACCGTGTTGTCAAAATTACACGTTATAAACTTATTAAAGGTATAAAAACCATTAAAAACAAGTGTTGGGGGATTAAAACAAGGAAAAAAGGTCAGATTTCCTGAAATTATGGGATAATCACCTTATATTGAATTCTGAAATTTAGGATCCAACGAGACATCATTCCAAATTATGTTTTACCTATTCTATCTGTAAACCTATTTTTAGTGTTTTAAAACACTAAAATGCGCATGGAATGGTTAAAAGCATAGAATATGACTGAAAATTGATGTTAAATCTTTGAAAAACCATGGTGAATTATTTTATTCATGTATTCATATAAAAAACATCAATTAGACATGCATTGTTGTCAGAATTACTTGGTAAACACTTCTTGAAGGTACAAAATCCTTTAAAAACATGTGTCAGGGGTAAAACCAAGGAAAAAGTACTATATTCTCCTAAAATAAATGTACAATGATAGTAAATTTAATTGTGAAATGTAGTAACTGAAAAAACATCATTCCAAATTATTATTTTACTGTTATGGTCGTAAATGCATTTTAGGTGTTTTAGAACACTAAAACGTGGGTGTAATAGTTAAAATAAAAAAAATTGTCAGATTGACCTGAAATAATGTGACAAACACCATTGGGTTATTTTTTACGTGTATCCACATAAAACACATCATTCTGACATGCATTGGAGTTAGATTTACTAAGTAATCAGTTTATAAAGGTACAAGAAATTTAAAAACAAGTTTTGGGGGAAAAATCTAGGAAAATGAAATTATATTTCCCCAAAATCAAGAGGAAAATGACATATGATTGAATTATGAAATTTAGATACTGATGAAATTTCATTCCAAATTATGGTTTTCTCACTATGTTAATAATCAATTTTTTAGTGTTTTAAAACCCTAAAACATGCATTGAATGGTCAAAAGTATATAAAAGACCTCATATTGATTTTAAATTGAGGTATAACCATTGTTGATTTATTTTTTACATGTACGCATAGAAAAAAAATCATTCCGACATGTATTGTGCTCAAAATTACAATGTAATGAATTCATAAAGGTATAAAATCATCTTAAGACAAGTGTCATGGGGTTAAAACTAGGAAAAATAGAAAATTGACGTGAAATCAGGAGATGATAACTATTGATTGAATTTTGAAATTTAGGGACCAGTGCAACATCATTCTGAATTATGGTTTTCATGTTATGTATATAATCATTTTTTGTTGTTTTAAATCACAAAATCATGCATGGAATGAACAAAACCATAGAAAAATTCATCAAATTGATGATAAATAATTGGAAAACCACCGTTGAGTTATTTTTGACGTGTACACACATAAAAAATGTCAATCTAAAATGTTACATGGTTGGAATTACTCAGTGAACATTTTTAAAGGTATAAAATCCATTAAAAACATGTGTCTGGTGTAAAAACGTGGAAAATTTAGTCCGATTGCCATGAAATATGGGGAAACTATCCATAGATTGAATTTTTTAATGTTCAAACTGATGAAATGTCATTACAAATTATGGTTTTCCTGTTACGTCCGCAGACATATTTTTTGTGTTTTAAAACACTAAAATGTGAATTGAATGGTCCAAAACATAACAAAAGACCTCAGATTGATGTGAAATCATGGGAAAATAATAAATGAGTTATTTTTGAAGTATTGGACATGCTGCGATATCTATGTTTTGAAAATTTTATTATTATATAAATCTCAAGAACACCGCACATCACATTAAAAATAAATTATAATATTTAATCATCCATTTTTAGTTTTAAGTGTTGAACCTTATCTTAAATAGGTAAGTTCTTGATTTCAAATTGTTTTAAAATATATATCATTCATTTTATGTTAAAACATATTCTATTAGATTAAAAAAATATTATGTGCTTTATTCTAAATATATTATTTATCTTTTCTATTTTGAATTTATTTCTTTAAATGTTATGGTTTTCATTGATAGTGGAACATGTTGAAAGTGGGATGGAGGTTGGATATTTTGATCTATAAAATTCATTAGATTGTAGTCCGAATGGTGCCTAGTTCTTGTGGCATGTCTATATTTTATCAATTATTCTTTTGTGATTCTGATTTATTATGTTTAGTTTTAATTTTCATTTTTCTTTTTGGTACAATTGATGAGATGACATGGTCGGTTCCAATATTGGGATGATGTAGAGGTATAAAAAGGCAGTGCAGGTCATGACATTGATTCAGATAGATGCAATGAACGTCCAGAAGTGGATTTATATTGGAAATGGGTGGTTATTGTTCATATTTTTTAGATTTATATAGGTGACCGAGGTATTGGTTTATAAATTTCTGGGTCGATTGAGATAGAGGTTATAATGAATGTGGATGTATTACCTATGAACGGTTGGTCTATCATATATTTATGTTTTAGTTTATTAAATGTCTATTTTTTATATTTATTTTTTTTAATAAATATATTAAAAAAACATATTTACAGGAGGTTCTTAGTAACTTCTTCTATTTTTTTTAAATATATGTTTAGTAGTAGTAAAAATGAATTACTGGTAAAACAAAATACTGCTGATAAATTTATTGGCTACTTATTTCATTTTATTTATATTTTCCATGGGTATTGTTTTATAAAAGAACCAGTAGTAAATAAAAAAATAACCACCACTAAAAGATCCAAAATGACTCATAATTTTTTTTGAAATAAAAGAATCTTTTTAGAAATGGCTAATGGCTATGAAACACAAGTATGTTTTATTAAATGCCTCTATTAAATTAGGCATTAGTTTAAACCACCACTAGTTCATGTAAAAACTGTAGCTAAGGATCCGTTTTTTGTAGTGATTTCCCATGCAGTTTCTCAATGACTCATGTTCTTATTGAAATGTCTCAAGATCACATGTTATATGTATCTCATGTTTATTACCCTACAAGGATTCATGCACACCCATTTCCTCCAATGTATGTCCCTAGGTTATAATATATAGTAAATATAACTTAGTGTTTACCCATCAAGATGTATTTCAATTGTATTTAGAATAATAATTTTTGTATTCATGTTTTATGTACCTCATTTCCATGTAACTAAACAAAAAATATCATTTGTTCGTACCATGTAATGGAATGTTATGTAATAAAAATGCATGATTTCATATTTGTGTGAAAAATATGTAAATGGAAACATGTGATTAAATCATGATGAATGTTATGTGAGATATGAAAATTCCTCAGGATAGGAAAATGAAGAATTGTTAAATAAAATAATATATTATGATTAATTAATATATGTTTGATTCAACAAATCAATCATGCTTCATTTACCATTTATTGGTGGAAGTTAAATGGGACAAATTACTAAAGATCACAAATTAGAATTATAAAAAATGGGGATTTTACCTTGTCAAAACCTATATAAAATATAAGAATAATCTTTATAATTTTTTTGAATGTCCACAGATCTGATTCTATTAATCTACTAGATTCCACTCAAAAAGATAAAAATTAACATAAATTAGTGGAATCATATTTGGAGTTCCAAGTTTTTTTTATATAATTTTAGGAAAAAATATCTAATATTAATTTATCTTCATAAGGCTGGGCACTAGTGAAATGATGAAAATGATAATTGAGGTTTATATTGAATATATTATAAAAAATAAGTGTAGAGGAAGTACATGTCTTGTATTTTTTATATGGAAATATTTGATATGACCTTGTATATCAAACTCAAAGATACAATATCACATGGAAATCATTGAGTTTCCTATTCTCAGTGCAAGAAGATTAAATATAGTTGAATATAATTTAAGTGAATCAATTTTTCTTTTAGAGGAACTAGATTAAGAAAATAAAACTACAGTTACTTGGGTGTTGTTCACAAGTATCAATTCAATGATTCATTCTAAAAACCAATTATATAAAGTGATCTTAATTGGAGTTAAAGGATCATTTTTAACATAATATTATTTTCATGGAGAAATCAAGGTCTGGTGGGTGTGAACAACTAAATCCATAAATAAGTGTTAAGAGAAATTTAAGACCTGGTTATCATGTATTGCTTCCATATCCTAGTTACCTCAATTAACCTCTAGGGATGTTTTATATTTGGAATGATTTAGTTTTAAATTTTTATATAATCATTACATAAATACTTTTTATTCATAATAAGTAGATCAATAAAAATAAATATATGCATGTTGGAAGTGTTTCTTATTATTAAAGGAAATGTTACTGATGGGGAATACTAAACTTTAATATCTAAAAAGATAATTAATGTATCTAGTTAGTTGTGTAGTGATGAATAATTTATTGGGTTAAATTGAGTAGTAGGTTGAGTAGCTTGAATTAGAAGAAATTGAAAATGTGCTATTATATTAACATTAGGATTCAAATTATTATATTTCTTTAACATTTGAGGACCCAATAATGATACATTTGATGAAATGAATTATTAGTGAAACTTTTGGTTATAAGAAATTACATTAAGGGAATTACCCTATTAATCAATGGGGGATACATTTGAAAAACTATTTTTATTATTTTAGTTATCATATTTTTTATACATTTTAGGGTTTTCTGTTTTTTATATAAATATTTGAGGAATTTCTATTTTCATATTTAAAAAAAAAAGTCCATTTTGTTATTTTCACTTTAATTCATTCCATTTTTCATGTATATATATATATATCAAATATAGAGACAATAAATACAAAAAAATGTAAAATTGTTAAAAAACAATGAAACCATTTTAAAATGGGTTTAAACCAAATATCGAGAAACAGTCATACCTTTCCTTAAACATGAAAATAAACCATTTATCCTTCAATGATATCTCTAACCCAAAAAATATCTTTTTCACATTGATATTTGGTGTGTTGATCAATCTATTATGCATCAAAATAAAAATTATTAGGTTCATATCATTTAATTAAAACAATCCTCACATGAAACTTTCATAGAAACATTCCAATTTAGATTAGATGGAAGGGTAACTAAGAAAACATGTTCTTCTTGTGATTCCAAAATGAAAGGCTCATTACTAACTTTTTCATCTCGATATAACATACTATTAAAGTTCACCGATGTAAAATGGAATTGTTCAACTTTAATAACATGAACTGGATCATCCTAATTAAACAATAACAATATTTATTTCAACAAATGATCATATACAACTTTAATGATGTATTTTAACTGATCATATTAATAACTATAATCGTTAGATGGACAACCGCTTCCATTATTATGTATTTCACATTTTTCATCGATATATTTAAGGAAAAAATCCATTACCATCGAAATCATTATAATAACGATATGTTATTTATGGAAGATTATCTAGTTGGTTAAATTCTTCAGTTATTTTTGGGTCACCAAACTGATACAATTTATAGACTTATATATTTCACAAAATTCAAAGAAAATCTTCTATAAATAAATTAGTACTATACTTTAATCAAATAAAAATCTATTTATATGTAAAAAATCAATAAAACAATCGTGAAATGATGCATTATGTGACTAATGATGTTGATAATCACTGACGTGGGAGATATTTACATTTAGATCATTAATAGGTTTCCTACAAATTATAATGCCATGTTTAAATGATCAACTTATAAATGAAAAAAACATGTAAAAATAAAACAATAATATTTATAAGACACTAAATCCGTTAATGGTGAAACTAATGGAGTATTGAATAAGATACATTTATGATCTTATACCAACACTATTTTGTACATATGAAATATTCTTCCTTCTGTAACGGGACCATCATGAATCTGACATGGCTTATCTAATTCTGTTTCAAAATCTAGAAGATATTCTGCACAAATACAAGTAATTCATCCATCAAAAAACCAATGGATATTGATGCATCCAGAAAATATCTATTATGTATGAATAATTTAAATGAATTATGACACCTCTCAATAGGATACTACCACCTAAATTTAACTAGACCAACATCCATTGCATAATTAGTTAGATACACTATCAAGTGAATCATAACATCAAAAAATGATTCTTAAAATAGTTTCTCAACATGAAAAAGTGGAAGTATAATTTTTTTGTGATTTTTTTAAATTAGCCATTGATTGTTTTTTAAACCACACTATCTAAAAAAATTAACCATTTTTATCAATTTTTCAATAACATTTTCTAATAAGAAATTATTAATTGCAATTTTAATTAACTTCTAATGTAAAATATGATTGTCCTGAATTCTCAACCCATGAAATTTACTTCTCATCACATCTACACACTTAGAAATATTAAAAGGGTAACCGTCAGGGACCTTGGGCATTATAAAAATGAAAACTAATATCTATTTCTGTTTTTTACTCATAATATATTGTGCATCAGGCATGTATTCATTTTTCCATAACCAAACAATAAATGAAACTATTTTATTAAACAAATTTCATCTAAATCACATTTTTCATTGACATGGTCCTTTTATTTTCCACTAACACCTACACTGGTAAAACATATATTATCAAAAGAATTATTTTTTCAATTGGGATGACATCGAGATCATGCCTTATCATGCTAGTTCTCTATTAACTAAGATTAGAAAAACTTCTCTTATTACAATTGTGACTACACTGTCTAACTTCACCCAGAATATTGGGTAATGGATGAGGCACCAAATCCTAAAATATAATATGTGGATGTTTTATTTCTCAATTTGGGATAATATTTATACTATTGTCAATATATTTGGTGCTAGGATGAATTATCTATAACATTCAAAGGCCACTCTGTCCTTTCTGAACCTGTACTGAGGGAATGAAGATATATACGAACCATGTATGGCCATATTTTACATTGTTTAATCCATGTATAATTTTTTACATTTATTGAATAAATAGTAAAAAAATTACCCTTTTATACTCAAACCAATAAAATTTTCATGAGGCGGGAAGTCATTTATTTTTCACAATAAAGAAGCCTATACTTTGAAAACTTTATCTAATTTATAGCCATAATTCATCACACCATCACCAAAAAAATATTCAACTCATCAATAAATGGTTAAAGGTAAACATCAACACTATCCCTGGACTACTCGGTACATTAATAAGAAAGGAAAATAAATCAATTTATTTTGATACAAATCCAAAGAGGAATATTATATAGAACCAATGTCACGTGTCATGTGCTATGAGTTTCAAAAGAAATAGAAACTCATTCATTGAAACCATCTATGACTAACCCCAATCAAACATTATGATCATCATTATCAAATTTAGGGTGTTCATAATCAAAATCCTTCTATGCAAGCGAGTTTTATAAGTGGAACAAAATATAAAATTTATTATTTATTTCCAAATTCCATATCAATAATTTATAACCTTTATAGGAAATAAATAATGTTTTTAGCCACATCTTCAGTTAAAAGTAACATATTTTATTTACAGAATTCAGTTTCCCCCATTTCATAGTATCACTTTGATGAGTCTTATTTCCCACATTATCTTTCCACATTGAATAGTCAGAGATTGTAAAATTATCCAACTGGATAGTTTCCTTTATAAACAACATACTATTGTTTTCACATGCATATATGGTCTCATATGTGAATCCTATATTCTCTGTGAACTTATGAGCATGGTAATATGAATCATGAATCTTAGTGTCAACTAGAAGTAATTGTCTAAATAACACCAATAACATGTAGAATGATGTATAAAACCAATGATTAAATGTCGTAAAGTGAAAAAAAACAATGATAGATGATAATTTATAGTAATCAGTATACCCAGAATATAATTTAGTTTGTTTATCATCAAATATTTGATAAAATATCAATGAATCATGATCTACATTAGACCATAGATTTAACTCATTGGTATCAACATTCTGGAAGTTAATGACTTTCCGATCCAATCTAGGTACCATTTTAATAATCATTTCATGCACCTAATCATTATTCATCATATAAACATCCACCTTAACTATTTCTATATGATGACAAAAAATATATTCTTCCACATGATGAGTCCAAAACTTATAATTTTTTAAAAACCCATTCAATAATAGGATCTCCCTTATGGTATCTTGTATGAATTGATATTTATTTTCACATTTTCAATATAGAAAACTAATATAGTCATATTTAAATCCTATAGTGAAAACAATAAACTGCATAATTTCCCCAAAATATTTCGTAGTGGTATTATTTGGAAGATCAATCCAACTCTTATCAGTATACATATCAGTACAACATGTTGTAAAATTTATACAAGACATCATATTACATGAATTTTTAGAAGTTCGTATCAAAAAAGAAATTTAAAATAACAACTTTCCCAATTTCATGTAGACTTCAATTCACACTCTTCCAAAACAAAAAAAACCATTCAAAAATGACATGGTCATTTCATTTTATGTTGTATTTAATTATTTGTTACATTTAATTTTTAAATCCTTATATTTATCATGAAGAAATATTTTATAGAGATGTTCTTATAAAGAGATGCATGATAAGAAAATATTAAATTTTTTAAAAAAATTATATATATATATATATTAATATATAACTTAGGGTTATTTTATAAATTTAGTTATCAAAACAGAAGACTACATTAAATTATTTCATTTGACTGTCGTTGACATGTTAGTGTGTAAATAAATAAAATTTATTATAGTTAAGTATATATATATTATTTATAATAAATTATCTTTTTTAATACACATTTTATATGTTAAGTTACCTTTCTATAGGTTGTTTGACAGAATTCATTTTTTCTATTGCGGAAAAATAATGAAGTATATGATATAAAATTTGGAAGGTTATATTTCATGAATAATGTAGAATAAATATCAGGGATAGTTTATTTAGTGAATTAATTAATTTAAACGGGTTAAAGATGAAAAATTTATATCATTGCTATAATTTTCAATATAATTATAGTTATAACACGAAAATATAATAATACATGGGTAGATTAAACCCGTCAAGTTGAATGAGACAATATATTGAGTAAATCAATGCGAATGAAGATTTATCATATAATACCTATAGAGAGATTCCATAAAGAAAAATAAAATAAAAAGAAGAGTAAATAATATTTAATTCATAGAAATAAATATAATTATATCCTTAAATATAAATCCATTAATGTTTATGGAATCATTTTGACAGATCATTTGGTATTAGATTGTTTTATTCTGGATAGCGAGTAAATCAATTTATTCAACTGTTTTTGAATCTTTTGTATTACGAAGTGCCATGTTTGAAATCACTTATGACTAATACTCAATAAAAAATTTCCATTATGAAAATCATGATATAAATCTCTCTACAAATTAATAATTTGTAACTCAAATTCTAGAAGTGATGAAAAGAAACAAACATTTTACTTTAATTGAAGTATATAGTCCTTAATAATTCATGTACATTTAAGTAAATTTTCTAATGTATTTTTTATGTAAATGAAATATATAAAGTGGAATAGTAGTGAAAGAATCATTTTATTGATATAGTACTTGTAATTTTAAAACTAATGAGGTCATAAATAATAATTTTATTGGACATTGGAAAACCAATATCCTAAATAGTAAACAAACAGAATGAGAAAAACCATTAGATGCTAAAAACATTAAATATATCAGTTTGGGAGAATGTTGTGGTGTATTATTTTTTTGATATACATAACCAAAAACATATATTATCATAAAACTTATAGTGACACCTTACTAATCATATATGAATTCTCCCTTACATGGAAGTGTATAAGAATTTGATATTCATGTGTGGGATATTTTTAATGATTTGATAAGGATTACAACACAATTATGATATCCAATGTGAATATATAAAAAATTATGTAATAAAAAATAGAAAATCATTATAATATTTATTGTGAATACTAAATTCAACATCAGATGTATTTAAATAGGTTCAAACAAACTTACCTAGGTTAATGAACATATAAACATGAGTATAATTATATAAACAATATGTAGTTCATACTAGAGTAATGCAAAATAAATGTTTGGGGTTAACCTAAATTGTGTGATGAATATATGATGTTAGTGAGATCACTAGAAGTGGAAGAAAAAGATAGTTGACATAAAAAATGATCAAAGGAAGTGGTGGAAGAAGCTCCAGTATGGCTGTAGTAAGGGTAAGGAAGAGTATGGGGAGGGTATATTGGTGGAAGAGGTGGACTAGCTGAGGGTGAGGCGAGGGTTAGGGGAGTATGGGTGATGTGGGAGGATAGAGAAAAGTGGAATTGGGTGCATAGATGATACCTGTAGGTGAGAGGTAGTGGTTTTATATGGTATATATGAATTGGTGGTGGTCGCAACTCTTGTTCAGGAAAGGGAGGGGTGTACACAAGGGGGAGAGATTCACTTGAGTGGGTAGAGGGTAGATGGGATAAGGAAATTATGTGCGCAACGACAGTGGTGAGTGAAAGGGTTTGTTTACAATGACTATGGTTGCAAGGGGTAGGGGTGTTCAAGAGGTGATGGAAGTGGTGTGATAGACAGGAAACAAATTTGGATGAGTGAAGAGCTTTATAGGAAGCTATTGGTGACCAATAATGACCAGTAATGGTAGTAAACCAATTCTAGGAGAATGATTTTCGATGCTTCTAGTTGTGATTATAGATTAGTTCTTGTGAAATTGAATACATCATCATGGATCGTTAGATTTCTAGCTTCATGATGGATAAAATGTCATCACTGAATATGCTTGAAGGAGTTGATGCCAATGCTTCTACATGGAGGCATAGTTGCTATTGGACTACCACTTAGATGGGATGATTTCATGTCCGATTCTTAAAATAAGTATTGAGGATAAAGTATGTTGTGTCTAAAAATTTTCACTTCAAGTAAGACGTACCACCCAAATTCATGGTAAATAGTGGAAGAACATGTTGTGTATTTGATAAATTGATTCTCATGTGAAGGTTACATTTCCCTCAAGTGGAAATGATGATGAGATGATAAGTATGGAAACAATAGTTTCTGGTATGTAATCTCCTCGGTACATATCAATACTCTAGAAAAAATAATAATACATAAGATTATTTTGATAAAGAAGCTCAGGTAAACTATAAATGTCACCTAAGAGGGTATTCTATGAGGTGTGGTGAAACAAAACCAAAAAATTTACACGTATAAGAAAAATAAGTAAAAACATTAGATTTATATGTAAAATAAAAATATAAAACCATGATACATAAAATATTAATACAAATGGTTAAACCTAAAAACAACCAATAAAATACTAAAACGATTGTTTTTGTGACCATATATTACCACTAAGCTATCCAACAATTTAGAAAAAAAACCAAGAGGTGTTTCCATACTACATGTCACCCTTCCCATACATGAGTATTTAAAAATTACTTTTACAAATTCCAAAAGGAAAACTTTTGGTGTGAACACAATGTATAGTAGTATTTCACAAAATAATCTAATCAAATTACAATACAATGAAAACACTAGTTCTAACTTTAATGAAAAATATAGTTTATAAATGCTTTTTGAAATGGACACCATTTTATAAAACATTTCAAGAAATAAATAATTTTTTTAAAATACCTTTGTTTTTTATAAATTTCTTTCTTATTCACAAAAACAAGGAATATGTAAAGTATGTGTAAGAAAAATGAGAGTATAAATAGAACCATCCATAGATACACCATAAGATAAGAAAGTGAGAAAAAACCACAATAAAATATACTGTCATGTGTAAAATCAAGTATAAAAACAAGCACAAAATTTGGGATCTAGAATATGAGAATACATACTAAGATATAAATGAAAATTCTATGTTCGGAATCACATGAATCTAGCCAATATTGAATCCTATCATAGTATATCGATATCAAAACATTTAGTAGTGTTACAAAAAGTAATGTAACATGTTCATTTCTGGACACATCGAAGGTTCACAATGTGATATTCTTTACAAAACCATTATAAAACTCCTCTCACATTTGATAAAAAAATTCAAAGTGAATACAAAACAATTTCAATATTGAAAATAAATTTTAGAACAAAGATCACCTTTAATTCATTTCATCGAAACATATAATGTGATAAAAACAAATTTTAAATATTTTTTTAAAAAAAACATGTAACTCTATACAAAATACACTTTGATATCAAATATATAAATTAAATAAAACATACCAAAAGAATTTAAAATAAATTAAAGTAATTATTGGGTTAGAAACTTTTTATAGAGACACCTACCTCAAGAATAGAGAGAAACCAGCATAAATTGATCTCAAAAATATTGGGGTTAAACTTGATCGAAAAGGGACTTTGAGTCCTCTGAAAAACCTTCTAGGAAACCTATGGATTGATAGAAAAATATGGAGGAAGAAGTTATTATAAGGGAGTTTTGGTTATTTATAAGAAGTCTTAGTAATATAAGACCACAATGCAACTTCCCAGACCATGCCACAAAACTAGCTGACATAGGGAGGACAATAGCACAACACAAAGGAACACACCATATCCTTCATTGTAAAACCAAATCTTGTAGCATAATTGATAATGTAATATAGATCCTATATACACTAGAGGGTCAATGAAAAAATTCAAAAGAGCATGCTGAAGAATCCAAAAAACTGGAATAGAGAATACACCATAGATGAGCTCCATGCCACAAGGGTTCCAAATTTGGAAGAACCCACAATATTTGTCGCTGGGGAATTTTCATTGTAGCTATCCTCTCCACACTATAGATATAAATCGGCCAACACCATAGCCAATATATATTCCAATGTTATACCAAATATTTCAGTATGTCTAAAATTAATCCTAGAACCCTTTTCTGTAGTCATCTTTCCCACACTATAATGTGCATATCTACACCGTGGTAGCTCCCTTCTTTGGTTCAAACCCCATTATAATTCCAGGTTGGATTCAAAAACTATATAAAACGAGTCTAAACTAATGGATGATACAAAAATATGTAATATGTAATTTAAATATCATTATGGGATGTCATAAATATGCATAAATATAATATAATTTTTTTAATTTAAATGAATTACATAGTTTTTAGCAAGTAAAAACCAAAAAATAGAAAATGTGAGTAGTAAAAGATAAATTCGTTTATAAGAGAAACTGGTATATACAAACTACAACTCATTAATATAATAATCAATGTTTTATACCTCTGTATCCAAACTTACCTCTTCTTAATCATCCATATCCTCATCCACATCTAATACTAATCTTATTTCTCCCCCTATGGAATTTTTGTTTATCCACATAATGATACAAATACAAATCCACTGGTTTATATGAAACAATATTTAGGTTACTAATAATTCATTTAACATTGGTTATAATAATGTTCCCTCCCACATCACTAAATAAAAACATGTTCATACAATGTGGATCTTATAAACCAAAAGTTTAAAAATAACAGACATGGTATGATCTAGGAAGTAAAAAATAATATAAAGAAACCAACTATAGTAACCTTAATTCTTGAATACATGAATTCCTTGATATTTTCAAAAAATAACTTATTCAGGAAATCTTAATATGAATACAATATGTAAAAAGTAATAAATAATATATCTAATTAATTGGGAACCATTTTTTAAATAATATACTTACATTTTGATGGATCATTTTCTAACATCATGCTATGTATTTGTTTTATTCCCATATATGATTTTAAAACCATAATTGTTTTTTGAAAAATATAAAAAATGATGATTATCTAATGAAAAATTGTTTAAATCATGTATGTGTTACATCAAAAATGAAATTTTAGTATAAAGTAAAAAATATTTTTAAGAATAATTTATTGTATATTAACTTTTAACAATATTGTTAATAATATAATGTGTCTTGACCATTGTTACCTGATGTGTTTATATGACATTGTATCCATTAATCTAATATATGAGAGCTCACTAATTAAATGTAAAGAAAATAAAGAAATTTATATACATGAAATAATAATTATTTTAGTTATTCAACATTTAAGGTTACATGTAGTTGATGTGTTTTGTTGAATTTTAGTAAAACCCTCTATAGAAAAACTAATTTCATTTTAGCTTTAGTAATATTTATTGGAATATTGAATCCTCATATTTTTCATGGGAATTAAAATTCATGTGTGACCTCTTTGTAATGATTTGAAAAGGATCACAATGAAATTATGTTATTCAATAATGTAATGTTACAAAAAATTATCAAATAATGAAATATTTTTAATATCGATTATGTAAATTAAATTAAATATCCAATTCCCTATTGATTTATTCACAAAATTGGACATGGTATAGGAACATAAAAATTATTAATATGTTCTTATACTTAATATTAATTTTTCATTGAATGGATGAGAAATATAAAAAAATAAACATATTTTAGTATTATTTCATGGTATTATTGAAATTAATATACATAATACACATATGGAATCTATATATGACTGCACAGTATGATAATAATTAGAATAAAAAATGATTATGAATAGAAATATAACCCAATATAAAACACTCAATGAATTCTAACAAGATCCTACTATTTATCCACAACATTCACTATTGACATAAATAATGAAAATTATTATAATTTCAAAAACATATTAGAAATAAAATGTATTATACAATTAATAGGAGAGTAAGGGAATTGATATTACAATGTTTTAGTATCTTTTCCGTATAAAAGAATAAAGATAGAAAAAATACAATTTGATCATATTTGGGAGAATTTGGAAAGTGAAAATAATTGTAGGGTTAATGACAAATAAGAATGTTTTAGATCTAAAATATTATAACATGAATTCAATAATATATTATGAAAGATAATGACTGGTAGACATATAGGGACTAAAATTAGATTAATTAAAGAAAATGATGGATTCCAAAAATATGTAAAGGGGATAACCAATGTGTGTAATATGTGGGTGGTTATCATGATATGTTAGAGGAGTTGGTAATTGGGATAGTCCATTCATGATGTCAAGAACGCGATATAATTAAGATGAGGGAACTCACTAATGTAAATTTATGGATTGGGGGACTAACAAAGAACAAATTAATGATCAAAATAGTGGAATATAGGTAGTTTTAATAGATATGGGGGTCTGTAAGTGGATGCAATGACATGGAGGTGCAGTGGGGAGGATAAGAGGTGAGGTGGTATGAATGATGGTGGGAAGGTTACTGGTGATTTTGGATAGAGAGGAGTCAGAATATATTATGATATAGAACTTTGGGAGATATGAGGAATTGAGTGGGGGAAGATGAGTAAAAAATAATGTTGACATCAAAGAGTAAGAAATAGATCTATGGTGCTGTGGCACCTGTATTGTAAAATAAAAAATTAGTATAATTATAAACCTTTACATCTCATAATATATTAGGTGAAACATAACTACAAGATAATTGTGTATTTGTGGAAGGTTGAATTTGGGGACTTCCATTTTTCAGTCACTGAATTATTCCCAGCAGTAGAAAAAATAGCCCTATCAATTCCCTTCCACGTTAACCTCACACACCCCCACACGCTCCCTCCCCCCTCCGATACTTACGATATATACATTTTTACATTTATCTTTTTAGATTATTTTAAATTAGTAACATTCAATGAATTTATTATTTGTATTTAAAAATATTTTTTTTCCGCCATGATAATATATTATTTTTTATTTTATGGTTGAATAAACATAACTAATAAAGGTTTCAACTACAACATCACCTTCCTTAGGTGGTATGACCAAATCATCTTTTAGTCTCAATTTTTATGTAATAATTCCTGTACATAATCAAAATACCATGTATAATGAAAAATATTGTTTACCTGACTAGATTAAAACACAAAAAATCTAATAGTAAGATATTCACATGTAATTTATAATTAATATATGACAATATATTTTATTATATAAACTTTTAATTCCCCCTTAATTATTGATATGGTTAACTAAATCTCATTTTACCATCATTTAATTGTAGGACCTAATTGTAGAACCCCTGGAGTGATGATCAACACATGCACCATTATCTCTGAACGTCACCATAGAATTGATGGGTGTTAGCACAACCAATCCTTATCACTTATATTATTCATCTTTGATCATATAAATATTCTTCTCAAAGGAGGAATAAATCTTGATGATATATGGAAGGATTGAGAGAGGAATAACATAGTGGTTTTTCTAGATATCATGATCTCTCTCAATCCATTATGCAAACAAATAAGTGAATTTTGGAATGTGATATAATTAGATATTTTTTATGGAAGGATTATGGTTAGAAAATCTCACACATTCCCCTGACCAACATTAATATTCTTAGTTAACCCAATGTAAATTATTAAAAATATTAACATTATTAATCTATTAAAATATAATATTCTTTAAGAATTAAAAATAGATATCATTTACACAACTTCCATTTAGGACCATAAACTTTGTTCACTTTCCATCATCGACATTTACCAATCCAAAAATAATTACTATTTATAAAATGAATGTCAATAAATTATTCAAAAATATATATAGAAAATATTATTTTAAAAAACATTCAAATATTTATTATTATTTTTAACTCTCTTATTATTTTAAATAACTTTTTATTAAATTACAGAAATTAACCAATCCTAAATAAATCTTATTTATTTAAAGATGTTAAATTCATTACTTAACTTTAACTAAGAACACAATTACATAAATTGTGTGCCCCTCTCGGCCTCTTTATCATTAGCATTATGTATAACTTCCTATATTACAATGTTAACGTCTATTGTAACATCCTACAACCGGTTCAATCATCAGTAACCGAACCCATTTGTTCACATTGAATCAAGCATGCATCCCCTTTTGCTAGAGGACACTGACCAGTAGTAAGGGTACAAGGTGGTATAATGGGGAGACTATACCCACATGATCCGAGTGACATAGTTTTATAATAAATGGTAAAATATAGGATTAATAATATCATCTAACATTAAAATATAAATCATTTATATAAAAAAAGTCATTAATTGAAATATTGAGTACCATATACGAAATGATGCAATACCATGTCTGTAATCATAGAAGATTGGGAAATCATGGGAGTAGGGACACATACATATAGGTATATCAGAAAAACTAAAAAGGCCAAAAGACTATCTCTGGATATATAAGGATAAATAACTCAGTCATGTTCTCCCATTATCCCATGATACAATCAAATCAGGAATACATAACTCGGCGCTTTTCCATGTCCCTGCCTACATGCATGATTTTTTTCAAGGTACCAATTGGTGCCCCAAATAGGGTGTGATAGATTCTCAGAATTCTGCCACCAAAAGTGTCTAGAACTATCCATACCATGTATATAATATGAGATGTGGTCACATAGAAATTTAAACTATATAGGTTTGGCTCTGGTTCCTGATGGACGCTAGGCTGACAGTATATTCATTTTCCTTTTTCTGGAAACCTATGAACAAATATCACCATAAACATATACATATAAGTTTATATGAATGTATTTATATATATGAGATATATATGTAATTATTTTTATAGACATATATTTACATAGTGCTATTAATAACCCAAGGTGTAACTCAAGTATCCATGTCTAGTTGCAAGAGTCTCATAAATCAATAGGGAACACCATGCTTATATATCAGAAGGATAAGCAATTAGACATTCTGTATAATCAATTAACACTCCGCTTAAAAAATGATCTAAATATTTTTTATTTAAAATCATGTTATGTAGTCATACCACTCACATTCCATGTAATTTATTCATATTATTTCATTTAGCTGTCAAGAAAAAAACACATTAGAGATAGTTTCCGTACATATGCTTTTATAATATCAAGGAAAATTACATAGGCCCACCTATAAGGGTGGAATTAGTTTATGGGGACCTATTAAAACATTAATAAGGTTGAATTATGTAATTTATACCATTTATAAGAAAGTAAACAAGGGATAAGTAAATTTTTATGGAAATACATGGAAGATCTGGAATGAGGCATCACCAAACATTGTATAAATTAATAATATTTGAGGGAAAATTACTAGACCAGCTACATTATGCCCATAATAGTGTAATCATTCAGTATTGGATTTAGATTCAACTGAGAATGAGAGAAAATAAAGAAATATAAAATATTATGAAAATATAGAATATTAGCTCATGCCCAAATATCAATGGATATAGAGAGATAAACTGATAAAATTAGGAAGTGAATCCAATCTATTACTGATGTTATTCTATCATGATGAACGATGGTCTGATTGAAGTCTAGATAATGAAGTTAACTCGAACCCTAGGTTAAGGCCAAAGGGAAATTTCATGGGAGGATGTCACATTTTAAGAGAAAAGATGAAAAAAATAAGACATATATAAATTTTTAAAGGGAAATTAGAAATTCATGTCAGGAGTATTTGTCATGTCATGTAAATCACTGGTTCCCCCACTTGTGAAATACCAATGAACATCATGTATGGGGTATGTCCTGACCGATTCACATCATGAATTTAATTTACATCATGAATCAAATTACCATCATGAATTTATTCATGCAGTAAGATCCCTACTAGATAGAAAATATTTGGTTGTTATAGACTCCCCCACTTAGGAAAACTCCTCACCGAGTTAGTCTTTTGAGTGTTTTATGACATCATCTAAGAAAAAATCCACCCACTAAGTAGGAATTTTATTATCTCTTTCCAAATTCACATATGAAACTCTACCATACTACCATAATACTTATACCATATGTACTGAACTACCTCTGATACCCTTTTTTCCCTACTTCACAACATAGACCGGATGTTCCAAAAAGGTCAAATATACCTCCAACTCAATGTCATATGGTCGAAAGGCATGATTCAATTATGAATAGTAAAAACATAAAAAAGTGATTTGGAACATGTTTTTCATAGCTCTGCATCTCTAAGGGAGTTCTATCTGATATGCAAGAGGCTTGAACCTCTTCAAAATCATAAAAAGTCCCACAAAATGAGGTGAAAATTCACCTTTCATACTAAACCCATAGAAAAACTAGTATATTTGATACACATAAAAGTACGAGATCCACATACTCAAACATTATAGTTCATAAATTGTGGTCGATATAAGATTTCTACCTAGACTAGTCCATATACATTTTACTCTTAATCAACTGGACTTACTCTAAAGTATGTTGAACAAGATGAGGTTACAGTAGTGCTTCCTCCCCTACCTATAACCATCATAGATGTGATTATAATCCCCTAACATATAAGACCTCATAATGATAAATCTGTGTCATCCCTTAGAATTTTTTATTATAAGAAAATTAGGATAAATACACATATCTTTCTCCCAAGAAACTCTAAAATTTGGTATGTGTTCTCAATGCAAGTCCTCTAACAATTGTATCTTCTACTCAGACTACCCTTTTTCCTAAGGGTGGTATTATATACTAAAACATTATTGTGTTCCTAACAGCCAATATAACTCTTCATATAAACAACATGTAAATTGATCATACATGTATGATAAAATTGTCTATGGGACTCTATGAACTCAAATAATCTCACAGATATGGAACCATCCAAGCTGATCAATTGAAAATGACTCCTTTATAGGTAAAAAGTGAGAGTCCATCATGAGCCTGTAGAAAATCACCCACACTGTGTTTCCATGAAGGGATCTCAATAATAAACTCAAAAATTCTATGGTGAAATTATCCCATTTTATCCTTTGAATGAGAAACGACTGAAAATACCCACTAGTCCTTGGTGTTTTGCCATCACCTGTTGACAAGTGGTACACCATCTAACTAGATCAACTATCTCCCTTTTCATATTAGAATGCTTGTATTGGAGACATAGATCAGGTGACATATTTGTAATCCTAGGTTGTATCACTAAATAAATATCTTGAGACTCTCTTATATATTCCTACAAGATTTTTGTTGGATCCCAGATGCATCTATAGATGCAGAAGACCTCATCCTTGTCAATGATACAACCTAGTGGTGGGTCCTCTACAGAAACACTATACCTTAGAACCATGCCCTTTGGATCTAATTATTTTTTGTATTATCTCTCTCCAATATTGAATAGGTCACAAATAAATATGTATGGGTAGAATACTCATGATGATCCTATACCACTAAATTCATATAAGAGATCAAAAACATAAGCTTCCACTCACTATAAGACTCCATCACAACATATGTATGACTCTTCCAACTCAAAGAATCTACCACAACATTTACCGTCCCATCCATATAAGCAATATAAAAAATGAAGGAGTTTAACCATTCTACCCACATATATAGATTGAAATTTATTTCATGCTATATGAAGATATATTTGAGGAATTTATGGTTCGTATACATCACAATGTACTCTCGAAGAAAAAAACGTCTCTCGCAACATAAGTCATGGAGAATTGTTTGTAGCTTGACGCTGTGCATTAGGTAATTCTACTCATGAGGCCTCAAATTTCAATACCCACACAACACAAGCCAATATCCTTTCATAAAAAATTATCTTCGACCAATTCCTAATGAATCCAAATAAATTATGAAAACTCTACAATGATCTAGAGGTATCAAGATCGACAATGAATTCAGTCTCCCGTTTAGCTCTTATAAGTTTACCTCATATGCTTCTTACGATATGAATTCTACACCCTTATTATTCAAGCCTATAAGAGGTGCCTCTAGGCATGAAATGTCCTATGTAATGTGCCTATAAAATCCATACAACCCCAAGAAACCTTGTATATTAATGAAATTTGTTGGAAATCATAGGAAACCATGAAACTCACATTCTTTAGGGCAACAGACACTCCTACCTCTAAAATAATTTGACCTAGGATGTGTTCCTTGTTGATATCAAACTATAATTTAGTGAGTATATCATGCATCTAGTTGTCTCTTAGTGCATATATCATGATCTCAGGATTATTGACATGATAATTTGGAGTTAGATAATAAAACAATATTTCATCCAATAATACTACCACCAATGAATCAATATATGGGTGAAAAAAAGACTCATCAAACACATGAAAATAGATGGTGTGTTCATGAGACTAAAAGGTATAAAGAGATACTCATAAAAAAATACCTATTACGAAACCTTAAGAGATTAATACATATATTTATAACTCATACATGATGATAACCTAACCTCAAATAGATCATAGAGAAAACCCTTTCTCCTTAGAGATGGTTTTAGAGGTCATCAATACTAAGTAGTGGATATTGGTTCATAACCATAAGATGGTTCAAGAGATTATAATCCTGGAATATTTTGGGGGTACCATCTTTATTTGTGTGAAAAGGATAGGTGAACCCCATGGTGATGTATTGGATCATATAAAACCCTTATCTTCCAGACCCTCTAGCAACCTCTTGAGTTCCAAAAACTCTATTGTAAACATTCTATAAAGAGTAATGGATACCAGTGATGCTCTTAAAAATATCTAAACAGCCAACTCTACATATCTTTTATGTGGCTATTTAGAAAATTCATCAGGAAAAACATCCATCAAATAAACTATTATAGTAGGGAACTTAGTATGAGGTATTCCTTGACCCTCCTTATAAATACTAGTAGTTTGGGTTGCCACTCCACCCACCCCATGATGCTACGGTCTGTATCTACATTTGTAGACATCACATTCACCATTTTAAAGAAAACTATCAATATCTAGTGGTGTCAAATATACCTTGTGGTGATGTTTTTCAACATAATCATGATAGGGGAGTAACTAGTCTATATTGAGAATGATATCAATTCTCATCATCTTGAGGATGAAGAGGTCCCATAAAATGTAATAACAAGATAAAATAATGAATATTTACTAGAACTAGTTGACACTATTTAATTCTATTACCAAAAGGGTATCAAGTTTCATCATTCCAAATAAATACTAAATATTAAGGCAAAGTATTTACACGATAGTAATTGTGGTAAAATAATTTCAAGCACCTTTTTCAAATAAAACATACATGATAGTATATTATAATAGAATAGTACCTTAAACTATTGATATCACAATGATTTGATGTAAAACCCTAATATTTTTATGAATTATTTACCTTTAAATAATTTTATTTATATGATAGATTATGTTTCATGCAACAGTGAGTTCAAACAAGACACATCACAATATTAAAATATTATAAGTCTCTTATAAACTGGATGATAAATTTGTTTGAATAAATAGGAATAACTAATTTATGAAATAAATATAATGGTTCTACTGAATATTAATTTATTTTTATGTCCTTATAAGATCATAAAAAAACTTCTAGTAATGTCATTTTATTCTTCAAGAATATGTTTTCTTCCGAAATGAGTTTTTTCTACGAGTGAATATTAACTTCCAAAAGTTCAATAAAATTTATTTTGAAAATAATAATTTTATCTATGATGTCATCATGTCAAAATTTTATTAAATTTTTTTATTATAATTCTTTTAAAATATTTTTTTTCATGGAATATTGAAAATTATTATTTTGTATTTAAAAGCATATTTTATTTTTATTTCTTTACAAGTCAAAAGTTTTTTATTTATTAGTTATAAATTTTCATTAGCTCATTATTATTTTTAATAATCCAATTATGGTTTTTAATTTCCTTTTATTTTTGAGTTTAGTATAATCACATTTTATATTTAAAAATGACTTTTTTAAAGGCTTTTTTTGTTTCATTTTTCCAGTTTTATATTAAATTAAAATATAAAAATTATAGGTTATAAATTTAAAAAAATGGTTTTATTAATTTTAATTAGTGGGTACCAATTTAGTAATGATTTGGCATTTAATTTTGGTCAATAAAAATAGTAACCTTAGTAATTTTTTTATAATGATAGCGGTAAATCATCTGATTAACTGTAAAAATAATATGATAAAGACTACAAAATTATCCAAACACATTCAAAAAATTTATTTTATGAATAATTTTTTACAATAATTATAATTTTTTTTATTTATGACCTTTTGGGGCCACTTAAATGAAATTATGATCTTTAAAATATTTTTATTATAGAAACGTCAAATATTTCAAATTCATGTTTTTAATAACTATATCATTATTAATATAGAGTTACAAAGAGGAAAAGTTTGACTACAAATAGTATTTTTAAGATAATATATTTATATTAATCATTATAATTTATCAGTAATTTTTAAAAATTAAATAATTAACCAAAATTCCTACACAATACTGATGTAGTAATTATTCAATTAATAGAAAAATCAAATAAATAATATTATAGATATTAAAATTAATAGACTTTTAGATACCTAATGTGATAAATTAATTCCATAGATGAATGTTTCCTTTTTGGGATCTAATTTTCTATTTTGAATTTTACATGTTGTATCAATATTTTTTAACAGTCAAAGTAGTGGACATTATCAAAATTGACAATAACCATATTATATTGAATTAATATTTAAATATATTATTTTAAAATAAAATAAATGTTTTAAAAATAAAAATATATTATTATATCATCTAAAATTTCATAAAATATAATTTTATGGTTCAACTTACACCATGTCTATAAAAATTAATACCTTTTAATATTGAATATTTGTTATAGTAATTAAAATTAAATAAGTTATTTAAAGGTTGATAAAAATTATATTTTTTTAAAATACACCAAAACATGTGTAATATATAAAGGTTGATTATATTTCAACCTTATATTATACTACCTTATGATACACAGAAATTTCATGCTGTTTGGATTGAAAATTAATAAATTATTATTTAATCTTTTAACAAATTTCAAAATTACTCCTCACATCAATTAAAAAGAGAACATCATCCATCACTCCACTACAACACTTTGAGTCTTATATCTCGACCATCACATTCCATTTTTCCTTATATAATACCAAATAAATATTCTAGATGTTATTTTATTCTCAAAAGATCAACCCTAAATCCCTTTAGTTGTGATCTAAATGAGATGTTTAGAAGAAGAGGTAATCACTCTAACTGACCACTTTCATTTTCAATTCCTTCTAAACACATATAAATAAATTATTTTTAATATTAAATTATATATCTATAATAATAAATAATGTTAAATTTTATTATTATTGTTAATAAAATATTATACACCCTATTTTTCATCAAATAAGTAGTTAAAGTCTCGCTTATATGCATGTACGACTTACCATCTCCATACAACAATACAATTAATTTTCATCACCATATTTTATTTATAATTATTATGATGGATTTAATGAATATATATGATATATATTATATAATAATTATTCTATAAATATTAATTATAATTTATCTTTCTTTCATTCCATCAATAAAAAAATGGAAACAACGTTCTTTTGTATGTATGACCTACCATCTCCAGGAATAGTGCCCTGAATTTTTTCATCTCTACATTATATAAATGATTATAAATATTTATATAATTATTAAATGTGTGGTTTATAAAATCATTAAAAATCATTAAAATATGATACCTAGATCAAAGTAAAAGGACCAAGACTCCCAAATTGAATCATTCTTAGAAAACGAAGTAAGTAACATCATGAAATGTAATTTTAATAATAAACTACTAATAAATTACTGAAAATATGTTATAAATTAATAATACATGGAATTATAGAATTATGTTTATGTAATATATTTATAATAAATCCATATTTATTATATATTAGTTTTTAATGTGAATTTATAATTGAAATACTTGAGGTTAGGTTTTATTTTAGAGTCTCATCATTTTTCGGGATTACATATATTTAAGTCTTTAATGAGGATTATTTATATCCCGTAAACATATTTATTAAACATAAAATGGAAATTGTTTTTTACTATTTTTAATATGAATTTTTAATGTCATTTTTACTCAAGTTCGTTTTTTACAAAACAATTTGAAAGGAATATTTTTTTCATTTTCCAAAACAAGGTACTTTGTGAATTTTCCAACCAAAATATGGAAGGAATATTTTTTTGAACATATATTGAATGAAATGAATTTCCAACCATCAGGAATCTTTATGGATATGAATATTTTTATACAATATTACATGGTTCTTTTCAATGAATTTTTTTTTCATTTTATTTTCATGGATTTTCAAAAAAAAAGTTCTCAAAATAGGGAGGATATTTTCCTCAAGAATTATTTCAAGTGACATTTCACACTAATTTACACTATAAGATGACATTATATGATGTTAATTATGATTTAATAGGGATATTATCTAATTATAATATTCTTATCCTTTCTTTATATGAAATATTATTATGATGGAATGATGTTTATGAATACCTTACATTTCTATTTCTCATGAAATGATGAAATGTTTATGAAAGCCATTTCTTTTCATTGGTTCTGATATGATGAATAATTTATGTTCTTATGGAAAAAGTAGGTATGGTTTTTATTTTGGGAATTGTGGGACCTATATTTCCCTCTAATTAATTTGTTAAAGCTTTATATCACATGTGATAACAATGGAAAATAAGTAGATGGGGTTGATCCAGTATGGGAAACCTGTGAAACTTGATCCACTATTGGAAATAGGTTTGTCCTCATCCACTATATTGATGATATTCATAGTTAACCTAAATATATATAATGGTTTATATATTTAGGATGTATCCATAATTATATGGAATGATATTATAGTTCATTAATGATTTATAATGATTTATCACTCTTGTGATACATATTTTCTTAAAAGATAATGTTTATACTATGAATTGTGTTTATGATCTATGAAAGGTTTGGTATGAAATTCGTAAGTTAGGTTCATGATCATATATCCTTATTATTAGATTATTATTTAATATGATCACAAATTTATATCTTTTATTTTTACCCTTATTGAGCATTTGTGATCACCATTTATTATGTTTCCTTCACTAGGTGATGAATAGTGGTTTAGGTGGGTATGCCTACAAGGAGTACTATATGAGAAGATCTTTGGGGGAGATGTTGAATATCAATCATAAAATAAAAATAATTTATATCTAATATAAAATGACTCTAAACCATTATGGTTCTAGTGTAGATAGTATTCTTATGTATTAAATATTCGTATAAATAAATGTGATATTTTTGAATGAAAATATCCATCCATAATAGTTGGTATTAGAGTAGGGTTTATAAAATATTTTATGATTTGGGTAATAAATATTTAATGAAAACACTGAGGAAAGGAATAACTGTAAGATAAAATCCTAAAATTTTGATAATGATCTTGAATGTTCTAGGTTTAACCTAATGTTTCATAGAAGAATGTGTCATGATTTGAACATTCTAAAAATGATTTGTTAGAATTATGTGGTTATACACTATGATTAGTGTTCATAAGGTTATTTTTTTATGGTTATAGTCAATTTATGGAAATTGAAGGAACAATTTTAATGCTGAGTGCGATGAAAAATTCCATGATTGTTTTCATGAGAAACCAAACATTATAGGAGATGGAATGAAAAATATTGAAGCTATTCTCACACAACATTCGTAGGTTATAAATCATGCATAGTTTCTAAATGATCAAAGGAGGGAAACATACTGTTTAATCATTCATCAAGAAATATACACCTTATTTTTGGGGGTCTTATAATTCATTAGATGCTAAGATATGGATAAACACCATTGATAAAATATTTTTTTTCTTTATTTCTCAAGATAATAAAATGTTTCCCGATCAATATATCAATTATAAGGAAAACCATATAAATGGTGGAATCTTATAACTAATACAAGGCCATTGGGAGAGATTTAATTCATGGAATGTTATGGTTTTAAGGGGATATTATTTAGTAAGTACTTTCCATGTATTCTACATTAAAATATGGAGAGGTATTCTTGAGCTTAATTAAAAGGATGATGAATCCATTTTTCTTTTTGAAAAATATATTACATTGCTTGCTATGTATGTATCTAGTTTAAGAATTATCCACAAAATTAAAAGTGGTCGATTATTTTGTGGCATAAAAACAATTCTACCTAATTAATTTGATATAAGATACTTTAGTAGCAATGAAGAAATTGTTCAATGTGAAATCAAATTATAAAGGGAAATTGGATATTCCCACCACTCCTATTGTTTTTATAAGAAAATACTGATAAATTATCATGAAAAATATAAAAAATAATATGATGAAAATAATTTCCCGTCATCTACATGTCAAAAATGTTGGAATAATCATCAAGGGAAGTATTTTAATGTAATTATTAGGTGATTTAAATGTTGAAAGGTGGAACATAAATATCATGAATGTCAAAATGTGATTTATGTACTGGTTATTTCAATATAGGATAGGATGAAAAATAATGAACCACCCACACTCTAGTGTTCAAAATGAATGAATTTTGGAAATTATGTGAATAAATTCCACTATTAAATGGATAATGTGGATGATAAGCTACAAAAAAATCTGAAGAAAAAGGAAATAGGGAACGATTATGAAATCATAATGGACAACATGAATCATGATAATTAGGTAACTCTTATTATCCCTATAGATACCCAAGCTTGACGTACATGGACTTTACATTACTTTTACGGAATACTTAATACATAAAAAAAACACCCATGGACCATAATAGTTTAGTGTCTTTGGACACATGGAACACAATCTTCTAATCATGGTGAAAGATCTTCAACATCTCCCATACAGATCTTTCACTTTTTTTTACTTACCTAAAACCTTTCTTTATATCCTAGGGAAAAGAAAACATATAAAGGGTGAGCTCAAATGCTCAGTAAGGGTAAGCATGGAGAAAATAAAACAAACCATATACATTTTAACTTTAAAAAAACATCAACATAAAGTTTAAACCTCAAAATCCTGAGTTGTGAAAAAAATATTGGCAGTACATAAGGCATAGATCAAAAAGGATCATTAATCATGATAAAATAGTATGGGAATAACACATGTAATTGTAGAATCTATTAAGCACATGTTATGATTTCCATAGTATCCAAGACATTGCTTCCAAGACCATCATAGTGGAAAAAGTCCATTACTGAACTGGGTTTACTTACCGTTTCATACCTGTATTACTGAACCAGATTCACTTTCCGTTCCATCCATGTTTATCTCATGTGATATAGATCTTTACCCAATGCATTGGGGGGAGATATAGGTCTCACCCATCTCATAATGAAATCATTCTTTAATATTCCACAAAATAAACATAAATCATTCATCATAAACCAATGAATAATATGGGTTTCATAAACATCATCCCATCATACCATAATCCATATAAAATAAATGGATATTATTTCAGAATAAGAAAAATCCAACCATGTAAATAATAGAGACATTATACTTGAAACATAAATATACTAAATAATTTCATCTTATAAGGAAAATAGTTTTGAAAAAACACTTGAAATTAAATCTTGAGGAAAATATCCTTTCTTCTTTAATATCATTTTCCTTTCAAAAAATTCCATGTAATTTTTAAAGAAAAGGATTTTTTTAAAAATAGTCATGAAATCTTGTAGAGGAAGCTTCATGAGAATAAAGCATTATGAAACCATAAAAATACATTCATTCCGTATAATTTAAAAAAAATATCATTCTTTTACTTTAACCCGAAAAGTCAAAAAGTAACTCGTATAGTAAACAAAAGAAATATTCATTCCATACCAAATAGTGAAAGTAAAAAAGAGGTAAACACTACTTTAAACATACATAGAAGAATAATAAAAAAATTATTAAAATATTTTTTTTTATAAAACATGGACATGGATGATAAATGTAACCACAGTAAATAATTATGAATAAACATTCTCAGATAAGAATGAGATTGGAATAATTATCCCTTACCATTTATGATCGGTGAAATCATACGTGTCATAAAATAAAGAATATTACATGCATACGTAAATATTATATCCTCTATAATAAAAATTATAAAACATTCATGGGAAGCTTAAAAACCATACAAATGAAATATATGGTGATTAAGGCATATGTCTCACAGAAATAAAAGTGACATGAAATAATCCCTTGCCTTATGTCCAATTTCTTCCGTATCTGTCCGAGATTCTTCTTCTTTGACGTGCCTCTTCTAAACCTCCTATTAGGTCACTGAAGTTGGACTTTGAAGAAGACCAATACCTCTAGTATGTTTCTAGGGAATTGGAGAAGAAAAATGGACTGGGTTTGACCGAGATTGAAGGCTCAAAATGTTGTGTAGAGGAGAGGGAGGTGGTGCCCTTTTTATAAGAGAGAAGAGGGGTACTTTTGGAAACCTCTAAATTATTAATTTATAATAAACTCAAACCCCACACAAAAACATAAAAAGTGACTCAAATTCATATATGAAGTAATATAGGGTCGTAATCTCAACAACCAATCAAATTTAGACATGTTTTGATTTTATTTTAAACCTTATCATTTTTATTTATCCTTATTTAATCAATTTAATTTTATTTGCGGTAATAATATTCTAATTTTAAAATTGTTATAAATACTTAATTATGTTTTGTGAATTTTACATAATTAGAAAAATTATTACATTTTCGACCATATAATTTTAAATTTTAGATTTTTAAATATTTTTGTGATTTTTATACAATTTAATAATATGTTATTTTTATAAAATATCAATAATGTCAATTTTGACACTATTCAATTATTTGAATTTAAATAAAATCCAGAGAGAAGATATATTCAAAATGAAATATTTAATAGATTCCTAACATGTTATATTCATCAAAATAATTCATGGAGCACATTAATTTTCTCATATAATATTTATTTTAATATTTTTATGACCATTTATTTTATTTTTCAATCAATAAAATAATTTATACATCACTATTGTGTCATCATTAATGATTATTATTTAACCCATTAAAATTATAAATAAATTCACATGATGTAGATAATTGTATCAGCTTTATGGTGACAATTTACGTTCGAAATTTTATAAAGTTTATCACTAAATTTAAATTATTACACTTATAAGATATAAGAGAGTGACATGTTGTCACATTCATTGGTTTTAATAATAATTACACCCTTTTCATGGTCAAAAGTCTAAGAAATTAATCTATTTAGACACTTTGGTGATATGGGTCGACTTTTATTCATCCAATAGAATTTTTTCTGGTGTTAGGGTAATTTTAAAATCTTATTTTTACCATTAATTACCCGATTTACCTTTAACTTTAGTAAATAAAATTTACCATAGTTACTATTCATAATGACCAAAAATAAAAAGTAGCCTATTAACATAATTTGGACCTATTGATTAAAAATATGGAATCCATTTTTCCCAATTCAAGACATATAATTGGTAGTATTTAATTTAAAATTAATTATGCTGTTGAGAAAACATGTTTAAAAAGTTAAAACGTTGCAAAAGATTGAAATGTTTTTACCTATGAATTTAGTGTAAAATTAATGCTAATGACTTAAATTACGTTAAATGTTTAAAATATATTATATTTATACTTTAAAACCATTAAATATTATAATTTAACCATATAATTTATCTCGATGAAAAAGTTGTTTTTAATTAAAATTTAGCATATTTTTACTATTCATCAAAATATAAAAAGGTAACCAAAAAATATTAAAAAAATATCCAAAGTTAATTTTTATATCCTTATTGAAATGATTAAGTTTATTTAGTAAAATTAAACTTATAAACATGTTGAAAACTATATTTAAAGTGGGTGCGCCATCAAAAGGCGACAAAACTGCATTTTTCTAAAAATACTTTTTTTACCCGAAAAATTTATTTTGTTCTCCTAACTTGTTTTATAAAATGTGTAAGATGAATTATAATGTCATAAAATTCAAACTGTAGTTACTAATATTCATAATATCTAGTCCATAATAATATTATAATAATATATCATTGTTTAGTGAAACTCGTTATTGCGTACAACAAATGCTTTTGAGGAAGGTTGTTCTTGCATATAACACAAGCCAAGAATAGTGTTTACGTATAATAAAAGGAAATATGGTGTTTCATAAATCACAGGTTAATTTTTGTTTAGTTTAAAACACAAGACATCAATGAAATTAAAAATAATATTTCTCATAAAATCTCTAGGTGTTACATTCTACCCCCCTTAAAATGAATTTCACCCTCGAAATTCGTCGGGGATATAAATCATTTTCAACCTGAAATTTTCATTCATAGAGTCCCACATCGTAAAAAGGAATACTAAAACTTAACTTTAAAAAGTAATTTTAGAAACATAACTGTCACCCAACGTAACTCAGCACTCAGTTTCCACATTGGAGAATATAGGTGAAAATATGGATATGAAAGAGAAATCTAACCACCATGTTTGGATGAAGAGTGGAAGATAACATTTCCATGAAAAATACAACAATCACAAAGCCATAAATTTGTGATGATCTAAGGTACCATCTGATTCCTCAGATATGAGGGCACTAGGACAACAATTTTGGTTTTCAAGATCATTTCCCTAGTGTTGAAGAATTTTTGAATTAAAAGAAATACTTACTTGATTTTGGTACAATATCAATATTTATCGTGCCTTGAAGAATTTACACTTCATCTCTTAAAGAAATTAAGTTGAGTTTGTCTTTCGTGAAGTGTTAGCAGATCATGTTACATAATGTTAAGTCATTCCATCTGTCTCAAGCATATGGTTTTCAAAAGTTATATACATAAGTCCGTCTTTGGTGAGATTAATCGTATATGGTTCCAACAATGGAAATATACTTCATCTATCATACCGCTTAATAAAATTAAACTAGTTTTTACTAACCAGGGACTTCCTGTAGGCCAGTGGTAGCTGATAAAGTCATGTCGCACTAAGGTTGTGGGTTTGATCCCACAACCTTGTCCAACGCGACGGGTTGTCACCCATCCTGCATGTTGTACTTTTTCTAAAACTATAATATTATAACATTCTAGAAAAAGTGTTAGCCTTAAACAATACTGTCTAATGTCCAACTTAATCCATTCCATCCTTTAGTCTTATTGAAAATACTTCTGTCCAATCTCATAGTATAAAGAAAATAATTACTAGAGAGGTCATCTACCATGCATGTGAATACCTTCATTTATCCACCTTATATCATAAGATATATATTGTTGGTCACATTCAAAACATGTGAATACCTTAATCATGTATTCTTGAAACATGAATTACCATAGAACCTTAGTGAAAACATGAATGCTGTCAAAAGTTAACTCGTTCCACATACCAAAATCCCAAAATTTCGATATACTCAATCCATGATATCACTTTGTCCTCATATCAGTCACGAGATCATTAATACTATCAAAAATTTCATTATCTCGTTATCACTTCATTATGCACATATCATCTGCTTTCTAAAAATATTTCAATCACTTTTCATGGTTACCGGTACCATATAATTATTAAAAACCACAAAAAACCAATACATATATATTCCAATATTCCACGATACTATAAATGTGACTCCACAACACTATTTTGGAATCTCATTACATAAACACTTAATCATCCCACCACTTCGTTGTCATATTCAACATCGCCAACAATGATCACATGTGACATCCCTTTGTCCTTTTCTTTAAGAGGTTTTTGATTTCGATCATCGTTAACCCTTGGATTAGGGAATTGGTTAACATAATGCCCTATTTCCCTGCACTTGTAGCATTGAAGTGTTGGTGGTGCGTTCTCTATAGTCTTTTCTCCATTGACATAATTAGCTACATTTTTCCCATTACAACAGCACTCAGTTGCCCGATGACGTTCTTTTCCACACATAAAACATTTTCTAGTCCCTTTAAGACAATATCCACCATGCTTCTTTCCACACATTGAGCATAACAAAACATTTCTCTTCTTTTCACCATAGTTTTTAGATATTTCCTTGAAATCCATCTTTTGTTTCTTGTAAAAACCATGAGATGGATATGTAACACAAACTTCTAGTTCTACCTTGATAGCACAACGCACGATCTCTTTATAGCTACTAAAGTCTCTTATAGATAATGACTTTCGAAAACTTGGTTTTAAGCCACTAAATAATAAATCAACATTACATTCAGGTTGAATAATAAATCCAGATGCATACCGTGAAAGCCTGATAAAATTATCTTTGTATATACCAACAGATTCATAATCATTTTTCTTAAGCTCAGGGAACTCCTTTTCCATCTTTGCTCAAAGAATACGAGGAAAGTAATTATTGAAAAATAATTTCATGAACTCATCCCATTTAATGGATTCAATTTCATCTTAGGGCCTTGTATTATTAATTAGTGTCCACCACTGGTCTGCTTCACGTTCTAAATGGTAAATTTCCAAAATTAATTTTTCATTTTCTGAACAGAAAAGTATGAAAAATATCTTTACAATGGTACTGATTCATTGTTCGACAACAAGTGGATCATAAGACCCACTGAAAGAAGGTGGGTGTTGCCTCATGAAGGACTCATTAGAATATTGTTCCCTTATCTGGTCATTTGGAAGTCCATAATGATTCATAGCTTGTGTAACTATAGCAATAAGATTTTTCACTCCATTACCCATAACATTTGGTTGTTCTAGAGGACAATCATTGTATTTACCATTACATTGATCAACACGGTTTCTTCAGCTTCCAGCCATTGTCTAAAACGCAAAAAGAATAGTATGAGAGGAAAAAATAATTCTAGGAAAACAACATAATAAAGGGGGAGTACCTTAAATATGTAACATATTTGGTTTAATTCTCAGATCGTTACCGCAATTCTAGGACTTTAACCTACACTTATATTTAACCTTAGGGATATCCCTAGACATAGCTTAGAATTATCTCTAGGGATCTCTCTATATTTTTCACATCCGAGTTTCCAAAGGTTAACTAAACCTTTCCTCTGATACCAACTGTAGAGACCCAAGCTTGATGTACATGGACATTACATTAATTTTGCAGAATACTTAATACATAACCAAAATAAACACCCAAGGACTATAATAGTTTAGTGTCTTTGGAAACATGGAACACAATCTTCTAATCATGGTGAGAGATCTTCAACATCTCCCATAAAGATCTTTCCCTGTTGTTTTCTTACATAAATACTTTCTTTATATCCTGTGGAAAAGAAAACATATAAAGGATGAGATCAAATGATCATTAAGGGTAATAATGGAGAAAATAAAACAAACCATATACATTTTAACTTAAAAAACATGAACGTAATTATTAAAAATCAAAATCATGAGTTGTGAAATAAATCATGGAAGTACGTAAGGAATAGATCATAAAGGGACATTAATCATGATAAAATAACATGGGAATAAAACATGTAATTGTGGAATCCGTTATAAAAATGTTTTGATTTCCATTGTAGCCATGGAATTGCTTCCAAGACCATTATAGTGGACAAAGACCATTACTAAACAGGGATTACTTGTCGTTCCAGCCCTATATTACTGAACCAGATTCACTTTCCATTCTAGCCATGTCTATCTCATGAGATATAAATCTTTTTCCAATGCATTGGGGGGAGATATAGGTCCCACTCATCTCATAATAAAATATTTCTTTCGTGTGCCACAAAATAAACATAAATCATTCATCATAACCCAAAGAATAATATGGGTTTTATAAACATCATCCCATCATAACAGAATCCATAAAAAACAAATGGATATCATTTCATCATAAGAAAAATCAAACCATGTAAATAATATTATAAGGCCTCGGCCTTAAACATTACTTAATCTAGATGTTATTTGAAGAATACACATTGATGATCTTTTCAGGTTTATATTTTTAGAGAATTAGGACATTACTATTACATCTCAAAGATTACAAAGTAGACGCATCTACTCTATTTTAATTTTTTTCACAAAATAAAACACTTAAACAAAAGAGTCATGTCTAGTCACATGTTTTAGACATCATGAAACTTCCTTGATCCCATACTTGACCCTATTCCAGTTTATGTCCTGTGAAAAACATTTCAAAAACATGGGATGAGCATAAAAAGCTCACTAAGGGATATAAAAATACAGAAGGAAAACATTAGTCCTTATATACATAAGAATAAATGAAATAATAATTTACTCATAAAACATAAGCACTTAAACATACATCATGAAATCATAAGATTTATGAATAACTTATAGAAATCATAAGACATAAAGGTAGCTTGAGGCATTCATAACATTCTTACGTAGGGAGTAACCCACATGGTTACATTTGGCATACCCATCACAGTATATTCCCTAAATCTCTTCGAATAAACCTTAGCATTTAACTCCTTCATATTACCCAATGCATTGGAGAGCTATCTCAGGCTCACCCGCCCTTAGTTTATCATGGAACCACCCGATTTCATAAACTATTCCCATGAACCATAATATATTCATAACATATAAAACATTCATAAAGGAAAAATAACATTATCCACACTCCAATAACATGATATCAATACATCACATTGTTATAATAAAAAAAATATCAAAACCATTTTCAATACCAAAATAAATTAAAATTAAAATATGGTATTTATTTTTCACTTAAAAAAAAGTTATTTCTTGGAGAGGAAACTGAAACTCAAATAATGGTCACGACGGCGGAGAAGTCCTTGTCGCCGCATACATAAGAGAAAAACATTCCCTTTTGTCGTTTAGTATAACGCTTCATGTAAAAAGATTCATTTTGAATGAAATTAAAAGTCAAAAGGGTTTATTATACAACTAATAAAATAAGGTCATATATAAATTGAAGTATGCATCAATGAAAAGAGACTCAGATGAAGTCCCTTACAAAGACGCTATCCTTAGATTAAGGATAAATCAATTACATAATTATGTGTGACAAATATAAATACACCCAATATAAGTGGATATTAAGTGTAAAACAATAATAGGTCATCCAAAGATATTCATTGTATGACATAATCAAGAAGTATAGGTTTAACCCAAAGAATTGAAATTGGGTTAAGAAGTTCCCTTATAGAAGATCAACAGCCTAACAACGTCACTTTAAAATATAGAAAATGAGTTGATGAGAGATAAAAAGGGCATCTCATCACATGGAAATAAAATTTACAGCAACAAGGATATATAAGAATATATCCCAACATAGTAATATGTAAATTAAAAGACCTAAAACAAATAAGTCTTCTAAAAAGAAGAGGGTGAAAGGTTCCCTTACCGATTGGGTAACCTACGAAACATACACCCCATGAAAGAAGGACCATACAATATTGATGTAAATACCCATAAATTGATTTATATTATTCAAAGAGTATAATAATTGGAAGTACATACACCACTTAAAATAGATAGTGGAAAATATATCATGAATCTCACGGGAATAAAAAGTGAGATAAAAACCCCTTACCTCGTTGTAATCAATCAAGTCGTATGAGAAAAAGATAATAAGAACCAAATGAATCACATAATAACATTAATATAAATAGAATCATGATAATATATATCAAATGTAAGTACACAATACACCACATGCAATAAATAATTGGCGAACAATGGAACTCTCACGGAATTAAAGGTGAGATAAGAAATCACCTTACCTCAAGTCTGACTTGTATTGTTCATTTACTTATATTCCTGAATAATAAACCTTGGTCAATTTATAATTAATTGAGTAATTACTTTAATGTTTATTATTCAATTAATATCACATATTACCATGTTATAATAATTTGTTAATTATGTGAGTTCATATCATACGTTTTGTCGATGTTTGGTACATGAGTCAAAAATAAACTTGTTTGAAAATAATTGTCCATGTAGTTATAAGTAAATAATCTCCATAAGGGTTTTCATGATTTAAATATCATATATTTTCAGTATATATGTATTTAATAATATTCCATAATTTTTGGAGATAAGAAATGAAATGTACTGTTCATGGAGACAGTAGGTCGTACGTACGCATGAACGCTAATTTCATTTTTTGTCATAACAATGGAATTTAAAACTAAATGATTCATAGATATTTTATAATTAAAGTATATTATATATGTTATATAGGTCACATAAGTTCATTTATTCCATTATTTATATGTTCCATGTATGGCATGAATGAGTCACATCACTTGAGGGGGTGGTTGTCTGGACTTCCTCATATGAAATTACCGCATTTGCTCAACATGAAAAGAATAAAGGTATGTTTTAAATATAAAATAAAGAATAATAGAGGGTAAATAAATATAATATATATAATATATAAATATAGTGTCATCATAATTTTCACCATGAAATATGTTAAAATAATATTGAACAATCAGCGTTTCGTGAGGCAGTAATTTGCCACCCATAGAACAGTATGTTCTTCATCCATTAGATGGAGGTGTGTGTAAGTGTAGCTAAAATAACTCTCATAAAAACATAATAGTATATTTAAGATACTGGTTTTGTTACAAAATAAAGGAATAAAAATAGTTTAGGGGTTTGGAGATGAAAAATAAAACAAAATAACATAAGAGGAGACATTACCTTTAAATCAGATAACTCTTTTTGATTTGAGCCAAAGGCTTCCTTGGAAAGACTTCTGCTCAAAGTGAGGCTTCTAGGAGTAAGAGTGGGATTTTGAGGGATAATATGAGCCATGGTTGGATGATCCAAGGACTTGAGAGGTGTGGGTAAATGGGTAGAGGTGAGATCCTTTTATAAGAGGGAGGATGGTCACTTTTGGAAAGTCTTGAAATGTTACTTTATTATAAAATGGTTTTCGGATTTTAAAGGTCCCAAAATGATACATTTCTAGGATAAGGTGACAAGGGTTATAAATACACCCATACAATAGGTTTTTCACTAGTTTAAGTCTTATATATTACCTTATCTTTTCATTTTATTTAAATCGTTCACCAATGTGGTAACCAATGCATCATCATGGTGTCATAAATTAATTAATTTATTTAATGTTTAAAAATTATAAAAAAGATAACATGATTTTGGAAATATTTTTAGATTTACAATGACTATTTATAGCCTAAGAGATAATTTATGTAAGCAAAATTAAAATTGTTTTACTTAGGTGTCACATAGTTTGGATATATTTTCTTTTCTTTAAAAATAATATGATAAAAGGTCACTATCACAGAAAAGTGATTCCATGGGGTCCCCAAGTTGGAAAAAGGCATCCCATGGTCTGCCATGACACAAAAAAGAGGATTTAGACGCATGATGGGGTCATTTTATTTTATTATGATATTTTTTTATTACCCTTAACTACCCGATTACTAATTAATCATGATAACTAAAGATAATTGTCGTCATTACTATTCATAATGTCCAAAAACAAAAGTGTCTTAATTACATTATTTGGGCCTTATGATTCAAAATATGGAATCCATTTTACCAAATTCTCAACACAGAAATTGCAGTAATTAATTTAAAAATAATTCCCGTTGTCACAACCAAAGACGGGTTTTTAAGAAGTAGAATTTATCAAAAGATTGACTTGTTTTTAAATCCAATTGAAAAGTGAAATTACTTCCAATAAACAAAATTGTATTAAGTGATAAAAACATAATTAAATTAATCTTTAAAACCAATTAAAAGGACAATCTAACTATATAATTAAATTATATGAAAAACAGTTTTGAAGTAAAATGCAGTATTTTTAACCATTCATTACAAATGAACATTTTTCAGAAAAGTTCCAAAATTTTTTCCAAAGTAAATTTGAAATACCAAATTAAAAAAATGATGTACATTTTACCAAATTAAAAACATAGAAGTTGAATTAATTAATTTTATAACTAATTCCCGCTGTCAAAACAAATCACGTGTTTTTAAAAACAATATCTATCAAAAGATTGACACTTGTTTATGTCCAATTTAAATGTGAAATTAATTACAATGACCACCATTGAATTAATTGGTAAAAATATATTTTAACTACACATTAAACCCAATTAAAAAGATAATTTAACCGTATAAATAAATTAGATTAAAATGAGTTTTTGAATTAAAATACAACATTTTCACTATTCATTAAAAAAATGAACTTTATTGAAAAAATAACAAAAAATTACACAGAGTAAATTTTGATATCCTGATTCTAAAGAAAGATTTTATTTTTTCAAATATAACATATAAAATTGTCAAAAAGTGTTTTTAAAAGCACTACTAGAAAAACAGGTATTTGCGACGGGCCATTTGCGACGGGGGCCCGTCGCAAATGGCCCGTCGCGGAAAACGGTGTCGCAACAACAATTATTTGCGACTGGCCCGTCGCTAAAGACATTATTTGCGATGGGGATCCTTCCCGTCGCTAAAGACATTATTTGCGACGGGGATCCTTCCCGTCGCAAATATTACTCCATATATTTGTAAAAAACTTTTAATATAGTAATTGCGACGGGCCCCATTGCAAATACTTGTTGCGACGGGCCCCGTCGCAATTACTATTAAAAAAAAAATAATAATAATACTATTTGCGACGGGCATAGTATCCCGTCGCAAATACTATAAAAAAATAATAAATTGTTAATACATTATTTTAATTAATATAATAATAATCCAATTAAAATTCAAAAATAAAAAATAATAAAATATTAATAAATGATTTTAATTAATATAACAATAGAATTATAATTCACAAATAAAAAAAATAAATTATTAATAAATTATTTTAATTAATATAGTAATAATAGAATTATAATTCAAAAATAAAAAATAATAGAATATTAATAAATGATTTAATTAATATAATAATATTAGAATTATAATTCATAAATAAAAAAATATTAATAATTTATTTTAATTAATATAAAAATAATAGAATTATTTTACATTCAAATATTAAAATTATTCAAATATTACAAAAAAATATAATTAAATTATAATATTATAAAATTTTAATATATATATATATTATTTAATATTATAAAATATAAATAATAATATTATTCATAATAATATTGTTATTTCAAAATATAATATTATTAATATTTTATAATGAGACAGAAACTACGAATAGAAAAAAAAATTCATATTTTGATTTAACAAACTTTATAGCATAAAAACAATCTCTAATCTGAAGGAGGGGGGGAGGGGGGAGGGGGGGATCTGCCGATGCTGGTGGAGGAAACTCCATCCCTAAAGCATGAGTGAGTCGGCGCATGTACTCCATCTACTCCTGCTGCTGCTGCTGCCATCGACTCATCTGCTCCTCGTACAGCTGCTGCTGGCGTCGACGCTCCTCCTCATGCTGCTGCTGCTGCTGACGCATCTGCTCCTGCTCCTGTCGGAGACTCACTATTAGTACAGTCTTAGATCGCAACTGATTCTCATACTGTGTAGCAGAAGAAGATGCACAAGCTCCTCTCGAGCTGGACGCCGACATCGCAGCACTGCCATAATAATCTCCGGGAGTCAGTCGAGAGATGATACCAACTACCCGGCCCTTCTCGAAGGCATACTGGGTGGCCTGCATCCATGACGCCTCATCAAACTGACGACCAGTGGTCTGATCTGATGACTCGGCCTGACTCTCAGGTCGGGTCTGTGACGCTGCAGCCTCATATGACTCATATAGTTGCAATTTAAAATTAAAATTGTGAATATATTATATGCAGTTAATTTTTAAACTAGAAAACAAATAATACTGACCACGATGTGATGCTGACGATCACCTCTGAGCTCCCCAGTAGAAGGATCACTATACATCCTCCAATATACGTCGTAATCCGTAATATCGGGGTGCTCGACAGCCTATAAGAATAAAAAATAATCTGTTAATATTTATAGTCATATAAAATATTTATAAATAATGTACGTACCAGATGCTGTATATGAGTACTAAAAAAACGAATCTCAGCTCGATGAGTCACCTCCTGTCTCCCCCGATTCTGCCTCCCCACCGATGATCTCCTCTGAAAGGCACCAATCAACCAGTGCACACATACTCTATCCCATACATGGGATGAAATGTACTCTGGTCGGTGTTCTCTACATGACTCGTCATAATCTGACACTCCTGCTTTCTTCGTGGCAGCTTTTCTTAAATTGTGAAAAAACTGACAAAAGCGATCACGCATGGCCACCTCCCATGCCTCGTGGATGGCGTCACGCATGGTATCCTCGATCGGATACCATAAACCCTACAAATAAATCAAAATATCAAGTTAGAAATGAAATAATTTTCAAAATAAAAATTATTTATTTATGTACATACCAACCAATGGCCGAACATGGCCTACTGCACATCAATGGGAATCTGCTCCCATGTGGTCCACGGCTGAGAGAAATAGTTGCGCAAAATAGCACTGCCCTGTCCGACTGCTATATGCGGAAAACTGTAAAAATAATAAACATTTATTATGTGAATAGATTAATGAAATCTTGGTCAAATCCATAGGTTATCACACAGGTTATCACACCTCCGTTTGCGTGGATCAAACCCAAGACGTGGACGTCGCTCGGGGACGGGGTCAGGAATCATCAATCGTGCAAGACTGCGCCCCCTCCACGTACTCCCTGGAGCGCCTGCAGGCTGAGGGTCATCTGCCAGCAACTCATCTGTATCGAAAGGCAGGTCAGCATCCGCCAACTCACGAAATGTGTCGTCATCCATCTGAAACAGAAAATGTTAATGTTGTTAGAAAATAATTTATAATTACTATTTTATATACATATATATATATATATATATATTATGATTGTATATAACTACCATGGAATTCTATCAGTGTTCATCTTCATCATCATCTTTATATATGTCAATGTCATCTTCATATTCCTCCTCAACATCATCGATATCCATTTGAGTTCCATTTGCTTCATCTCTTACCATTTCAAATTAATATGTGACATCATTAACATCATCGTCATCACCGACTCTTAAATGTGGGGTGTCGTCATCGATACTCACATCTCTTTGTAAAAAAGATTGATTTTGAGTAATCTCTTGAAAAACTTAAATTCTTTGCACATCAGTGAAAGCACATTCACTTTGACTAAACTGATTGTCTCGAATTTTGATTTTTATTACACTCCACCAATTAGTCAAGTCTCTTGATGTAGCATAGTACTTTGCATAATAAACTTAATGTGCCTGTTGAGCCAATAAGAATGGTTCATTTACTGTGAGAACACTTTTACATTTAATATCGATGATTCCATGAGTCGGATGAACACAAATACCTCTCTCTGTATCCAACCACCGACATTTGAACATGGTTATGTAATTTTGCCCAAGATAACATAGTTCAATGTTTTCATCAAGTATGCCATAAAAGTCAACTTCATTTTCTCGATGATGAGATCCTCTCAAGCTAACTCCACTGTTCATTGTTTTTTTTGATTCCCCATATGCATGTGTGTGAAATAAAAATCCATTCACCACATATGCATTATAAGTTTTAACAAGTTTGGAAGGTGGGTTACTCAATATACACAACCGTTTGTCAATTTTATCAGCATGTCGAGACACCTGAAAATTTGTGAAATAATTATCAATATAGTAAACTATACATTGAATGAGTTGCTAAAAGATAAATAATTTATGTTAACAGTTTTTGAAACCACTGAGAGAAATTTTTCTGTCGGCGTTCTTCGAGAGTAGCTGCTGTAATTTGTGGAATTTGTTTCTTGATATGATTATCATACAATCTATAAAAAACAAAGTTATTTACTGTAACATAAATGATAGAATAAGTGATATAAACACTTACAATACAACTGATGTCATCTTTTCACAGTTGAGAAGAACATACGTATGAGCTCTGTGATGTTCATCATCTGAAAGCCAGCGTTCATAAACTCCACCAAAACCAAGCTCTGGCTGGTTGAAAACAGTTAATTGATTGTCAATTTCATCAATATTCCTCTCGTTCCGTCCCATTCGGTTGTGTTTTGAAGGATACTTAGATTCAATATAATGGGAGCAGAAAAAAGATATTTCCTCTTGCAAATAAGCTTCTGCAATAGATCCTTCAACAGATGCTTTGTTATGTACTTCTCTTTTCAATTTTTGCATGCATCTTTCAAATGGGTACATCCATCGAAACTGTACTGGAACTCCACATTTGGATTCATATGGAAAATGTAACATCAAATGTTCCATTGAGTTGAAGAAAGACGGCGGAAATATTTTTTCCAGTTTACATATAATTACAACAACATCTTCTTCAAGTTTGCATAGAGCATCATAATCTGCTGTAGCTGCACAAATTTCCCGAAAAAAATGAGACATGTCTGTTATGGAATCCCAAATCACAGAATTCAACAGACCTCTTAATCCAATGGGTAGAAGTCTTTCCATTATAACATGACAATCATGACTTTTTAATCCAGTAATATGACAATTCTTTACACAACTACCCAAATTGGAAGCACAACCATCTGGAAGTCTCAAATCTGCAATCCACTGACAAAATAATAAACTGTTTTATTTAGATAGTGTATAAGCTTCTTTTGGTTTCAGTAACCTTTCTGTTCTGACATTCTCAAACAGTTCCAGTTCTGGACGCCTATAAATTTGGGCAAGATCTAAACGTGCATTTACATTGTATTTTCTCTTTCCTGGTGTATCCAAAACTGTATGAAACAAATTATCAAAACATTTCTTCTCAATATGCATGACATCCAACATGTGGCGGACCAACAAATCAGACCAATATAGAAAATCCCAAAATATGCTACATTTAATCCAATTGTTTTCTTTCCCAAAACCATAAATTTTCTGTTGGTTTATTGTGGGACCAAAAGTGATGGGAGGTAATGAAAATACAACTGATTTTAACTCCGATCCTGATAGCATTTTTGGAGGTCCATCCCTTTCAATTGTTCCTTTTCTGAAATGAGATCTGTTTCTGCGAAAAGGATGATTAGCTGGAAGAAATCTGCGATGACAGTCAAAATAACAAAGTTTATTTCCATGAATGATCATAAATGCTTTGTTCTCTCCCATACAGTAAGGACATGATTTCTGACCATGTGTACTCCAGCCAGATAACATCCCATAAGCCGGGAAGTCACTAATTGTCCACATCAATGCTGCTCTCAGTATGAAATTCTGTTTCGTAGCAACATCATATGTACTGACACCAGTACTCCACAATAAACTTAATTCATCAATCAATGGTTTCAAATAAACATCAATATTTTTCTTCGGATGTCCTAGAATTAGTAAAGTCAAAAAGATATATGGCTTCTTCATCAACATCCATGGAGGTAAATTGTACAGAGTTAAAAAAATAGGCAAACATGAATATTGACTACCATAAGATCCGAACGGACAGAAACCATCAGTGGAAAGGCCCAGTCAAACATTTCTAGCTTCTAAAGCAAAGGATGGATGCACTCTATCAAAATGTTTCCATGAATCACCATCGGCAGGATGATTCAAGCTATCAGTTGAAATATTCACTTTATGCCATGACATCATTGTCGCTGTATTCTTAGACATGAATAAACGCTGAAGTCTTGATGTAAGCGGAAAATATCTCAACTGTTTTACAGGAATCAAACCAGACTTCCCATATTGCCCTTATTTATATCTCAATTGCCCACATGTGTGACAACTATCCAACGACTCATTTTCCCCAGATTATAAAATACAGTCACTTGAACATGCATGAATCTTCTGACAGGTAAGTCCCAAATTTTGAACCAGCCTCTTACTCTCATAGTAATTTGTAGGAAAAACATTTCCTTCGGGTAATAGTGTTTTAAGCAAAGAAAATATCTGGTCAAAACAGGTGTTTGACATTCTGTTATCTGATTTGATAGCCATAAATTTTGCAACTGCTTCTAATTTTCTCATCTTGCAGCCAGGATATAATGCATCCTCAGCAGACCTCAACAACTCATAAAATTCAGACGGTTCCAACTCAAGATTTGAATCTATATCAGCCAGAGTTTCTGTATGTTGAACAGATGAACCTGCAACATCATGTACTAAATCTTGAAACCGGGATGGATCCGGAATCAAGTTGGTATCACCTACTCTGGAGCTGCATTCACCGTTTTGATACCAAAAAACATAATCTGGTTGAAAAACAAAACGCAAGAGATGTCCCCCACTTTGTCAAATGTGTCAAACGTTCTCAATGCACATTTTCTACAAGGGCATTTTATTTTGCCTTCTGAAACAAATTATGGATTTGATGCCACAAATGATAAAAAAGTCTCCACACCCTCTATATATACTGGATTTAAACCAGAACCGTTTTGGATTTCTACATTGATTTATCCATATGCGGTCATCTAATAATGACTGTTGACGACCTCGTTGTTCCATATTTTTCTACAAAATATAAAAGCATTACTGGTTTTGAATAATTTGTTAGAAAAAACACTATAGCAAGGATTGAATATGTTGAGAATAAAGCAAAACCTGTTACAAATATTGATAATTTTAATAATATATTGATTTTTTATTTTCTTAATAATACTAATATAATTTTTTCATAAATATTAATTATATAATAATAACATTATTACAATATTAGTATATTTTATTATTAATATTAAAATAATATAATTTTCTATATTATATAAAATTCTCCTTTTATCTGTGTGTTTAACATTCTGTCTCCACATGTAATATTTGCATTCACTTTCACCTCTCCATTGGCGAGTAGGTTGATAATTTTGAAAAAGAATGCAGATATTACATGAGGAGATAGAAAACACACAGATGAAAAGACAATTGTATATAATATAGAAAATTATATTATTTTAATATTAATAATAAAATATAAAAATAATGTAATAATGTTATTATTCCTAATTATTGGTAATTATTACTAATTATTACCAATTATTAATAATTATTACTAATTATTAATAATTATTGGTCATTATTGGTAATTATTACTAATTATTGGTAATTATTACTAATTATTGGTAATTATTACTAATTATTTGAAATTATTACTAATTATTGGTAATTATTACTAAATATTGGTAATTATTTCTAATTATTCATAATTATTACTAATTATTACTAATTATTACTAATTATTGGTATTTATTACTAATGATTAGTATTTATTCTTAATTATTGGTAATTATTAATAATTATTCCTAATTACCATTAACTATGAACAATGAATACTAATAATTTAAATTTATTAAGTAACAAAACAATGTAAACATAATTAAATTACAACTAATTAAGAATAATTGAAACTAATAAAAAATTTAAAATAAATATTAAATTAAAATGAACATAAATACCTTTAAAATTTCTCTGATGTTGATCTCGGATCGTTGTCGAAAACATCAATATCAACTCCGGAAAAAAAATTAAACTCAAGAAACGCTGAACCCTAAAAATAGAGTTTTGAGAGAAGTAGAAGATCGATTTTGAGAATGAATGAAAAAAACGGATGGGGGAGGGGTATTTATAGGTTAGATAATTTGCGACGGGTCTATTTGCGACGGGATACCCGTCGCAAAAAGTAGTATTTGCGATGGTACCCGTCGCAAATATCATAGCCCGCATTGATTACGGTCAACGGTTAAATAGTTATTTGCGACGGGTCCCATTGAAAATAATAACCTGCCGACATACTACTTGTGACTGGAATATACCCCCGTCGCAAATATCTTTTACCACCGCTGGTTATTTGGGACGGGCGGTAACTGCCCGTCGCAAATAACTTTCCCGCGATTTGGCGCGCAAAGCGCGCAAGTCCTTTTGCGACGGGGGAATTCCCCCGTCGCAAATAAGTTTCTAATGGGATTATTTGCGACGGGATTTAGCCCCGTCGCAAATAACCCATCGCAAATGCCCATTTTTCCCGTAGTGAAGGGTTCACCATCAAAAGGCAGTTAATCGATCTTTTAAAGAATATTAGAATATTTATGGTTAAAATTGGATTCATTCGCATTTTAAGCCTCCATCATTTATTGGGTAATTGTTAAAATATTTAACAAACATATGTAATCATTTTGTAGTTTGTTCTGTCCATTCCCGCCATTATAACGGCTAGGGGTCAACTACCATTTAAAATAATATTATTATATTATTAGTGTGCAACACAAGATTTCAAAGAAACTCGTTGTTGCGTATTGGGTACGCCATCGAACATAGAATTCCCTTTAAAGTAATATTAACGTTTTATTCACAAATATTAATAAATATGAAAATTTCATATTCTTTATTTACCTAGGATGTTACATCCTTCTTCCCTTTTAGGAATTACGTCCTCACAAATTTAAAATTGGGCTCATAAACTTTATTGAAAGCCCCACATCAGAAAAGGAGTAAATTAAACTATCACTTTAAAAGAAATAAAGAAAAGTACAAAGGTCACCCGAGACAGAAGATACTAGGATTCTATGAAAACATGGATATGATAGAAAAAACAAAGGGTCAAGTTCTGATGGAGAGTGATAGAAAACATGTTTAGGAGAAATTTAACCACCAAAAAATTACAAACTTGTGATGGGTTAAATGGTATTTGATTCCCCAGTAGGAAAAGTTAATAGACAATGTTTTTTGTTTTAAGTAACTTTTTATTGAGTAATTTATTTATGATCTTAACTAAATCATATGGAAACATACTTACTTGTCATGTAGACTTTCATCTCTTATTATATTTCTTACACAAACTCATATTTTCTCCAAAAGATGAGTATTTAGGATGACTTCTTTGCATTAAGAGTGCTATAATCATCTTCTTGAGAATCACCTAATCCAAAAAATATGAACTATATATTTCCCATGTCTTTAGACTTTAACCAAAACTAAAATTTTTAGTACAAGATCAGATAATCCACAAAAGGATAATCCTTTATAAAAAGAAATACTACTCTTAAACTCCAAAATTTGTCCAACAAAACCCAAAGTTCATCAAAGACCATTCAATAAAATACTGTCCATAAAATTATTCAAAAGTAACCCAAACTAATACAGAAACCCAAATGTCATGTGGATTTAATTTCATTGTCTTCCAATATAAATATTAACATTTATCTCCAAAGAAAATCAGTTACTCACAAAGTCTCATATTGAAAAGTAATAATCACATATTCTCCATTATAGGTTAATCATTTTCATAAATAAACCAAATCATCATATGTCCACAATTAAAACATAGATTCTTAAAAATTAAAATTTCAACCATTTTTCAACTATTGAAATCCCATAGTATTCTATCATCCTTAGGGATATAGTGTTTCCTAAAATGAGAGAACATCTTTCACACCCAAATTTATCACTGAATCATTTTCCCATACTAATTATATCCATTTGATAAAACATAAATTCCCAAAATAAACATATTCTTGTTCAATAAAATCATTTTACTAAAATAATAAGTTATACTAACCAGGGACTTCAAGTAGCCTAATGGTAGGCGATGTGCCCTTGTCTCCCTTCAGTTGTGGGTTCGATTCCTGCAGACTTACCAGATGCGATGGGCTGTCACCCATCATATGGATTTTCCTTTTTATAAAACTCAAAAATAACCCTAACATGTTTCGACCTCAATGGATTCCTTATAACTCTCATTTTCATCCAAATTCATTACGATCTCAACATCTTAATTCTTGAAGCTTTATTTCACCACAATTAGTTAAAATAAAAAGATCCCCAAAATGAAGTACATCATACCTTGATCATGGTGTCCATTTGGTTTCATCATCATCTTGTTAACGTATGTAGATGGACATGCATTGCACAAATGATTTAGAGATCCTTCAAAATCATTTGATTCCTCCATCCAAATACACCTTGTACAATATGGGTTATATGAGTGTTCATGGAAAAATAGTTTTGGAAAATAATCAGGTATGACATATAATTTCAAAACATCTGATAAAACATGATATTTATAAAATAGTCGGACCGAATTTGAGTTGAAACTTTCAATTAATGGTCCTTTTAAAATACCATAGGTATGTGCTGAGAGAATATATTGAAAAGGAAAATATAAATAGGTTGCGCAAGGGTCTCCTTCTTTAGAACCTTTTTTAAAATCATAATAATCATCAAAATCATGTGATAAGGTAAAATATTTGAAAATGCCTTGATAATATTTACCATTCTTGAAAATATGAAAATATTGTGGAAATAGGGTTTTTCTAAATAAAACCCATGATCCACGATTATAACGAGGTATAGTGGAGGTGTTTCATATCTCAAACAACGGCTTTCAAGTGAGTTGTATGATAGAAAAAGTTTCACAATCATCAGAACATTACTTTGTAATAATTATTGCAAGAATGTCCTCAGGAAGAGATAGGAATGTCATCTGAGATCCTCCTCCTTCCATTTGTAACTGACCTTACTTGACCTGAAAAAAGTTATAAAACAAGGATTTAACTGAAATAATAGACATTGGGACTAACCATGTGTCTAATGAAAACTCCTAATCCCTAAAGTTGTCTAAACCGATCTTTGATACCAACTATAAGGCCCCGGCCTTAAAAATTACTTAATCTTGAGTTATTTCAAGAATACACATTGAGGATCTTTTCAGGTTTAGAGTTTTAGAGAATTAGGACATAACTATTACATCTCAATGATTACAAAGTTGATGCATCTACTCAGTTTCCATTTTTTTCACAAAATAAAACTCTTGAAAAAAAGATTCATGTCTAGTTCCATGTTTTATATAGAATGAAACTTCCTTGATCCCATCCTTGACCCTATTCTACTTTATGTCTAGTGAAAAACATTTCAAAAACATGGGATGAGCATAAAAAGTTTAGTAAGGGATATAAAAATACGGAAAGATAACATTAGTCCTTGTATACATAAGAATCAATGATATCATAATTTACTCATTAAACATAAGAAATTTAACATACCTCATGAAATCTAAAGATTTATGAATAACTTATAGAAATCATAAGACTTAAAGTTAACTTGAGGCATTCCTAACATTCTTACATAGGGAGTAACCCACATGGTTACGTTTGGAATACCCATCACATTATATTCCTTAAATCTCTTCGGAGAAACCTCAGAATTTAACTCGTTAGAATTACCTAATGCATTGGAGAGCTATCTCGGGCTAACCCGCCATTAGTTGATCACAGAACAACCGGATTTCATAAGCTACGCCCAAGAACCATAACATATTCATAACACATAAAACATCCATAAAAGAAAAATAACATTTTCCACATTCCAATCACAGGATATCAATACACCATATTATTATAATCAAAACAATATAAAAAACATTTTCAATACCAAAATAAATGAAAATTAAACTATGGTATTTATTTTTCATTTTCAAAAAAGTTATTTCTTGTTGAGGAAGCTGAAACTCAAATAATGGTCACAGTAGCGGAGAAGTCGTTGTCGCCGCATACGTAAGACAAAAACATTCCCTTTTGTCATTTAGTAAAACACTTCATGTAAAAAGATTCATTTTTAATGAAATTAAAAATCAAAAGGGTTTATTATACAAATAATAAAATAAGGTCGTATGTAAATTGAATTATGCCTCAACGAAAAGAGATTGAGACGAAGTCCCATACAAAGACGGTATCCTTTGATTAAGGATAAATCAATTAAATAATTATGTGTGAAAAATATAAATACACCCAATATAAGTGGATATTAAGTTTAAAACAATCATAGGACATCCAGACATATTGATAGTACAACATAATCAAGAAGTTGAGGTTTAACCCAAATAATTAAAATTGGGTTAAGAGGTTCCCATACAGAAATTCGACAGCATAACTGCGTCACTTTAAAATATAGAAAATGAGTTGATGAGAGACAAAAAGGGTATCTCATCACTTGGACATAAAATTTATAGCAATAAGGATATATAAGAACATATCCGAACATAATAATATGTAAATTAAAAGATCTAAAAAAAGAAGTCTTTTAAAAAGAAGAGGGTGAAAGGTTCCCTTACCGATTGGGTAACCTACAAAACATACACCCCATGAATGAAGGATCATAAAATGTTGATGTAAATACCCATAAATGTATGTATATTACTCAAAGAGTATAATAATGTGCAGTACATACACCACTCAAATGATATAGTGGCAAATATAGCATGAATCTCACGTGAATAAAAAGTGAGATATAAACCCCTTACCTCGTTGTAATCAATCAAGTCGTATGACCAAAAGATAATAAGAACCAAATGAATCACAGAATAACATGAATATAAATAGAATCATGATAATATATATCAAATGGAAATACAAAATACACCACATTCAATAAATAATTGGTGAACAATGGAACTCTCACAGAATTAAAGGTGAGATAAAAAATCCCCTTACCTCAAGTCTGACTTGTCCTGTTCGTTTCCTTATATTCCTGAATAATAAACCTTGGTAAATTTGAAATTTCTTGAGGACATAATTTAAAGTTTATTATTCAATTCATATCACATATTACCATGTTATAATAATTAGTTAATTATGTGAGTTCATATCATACGTTTTGTCGATGTTTGGTACATGAGTTAAAAATAAATTGTTTGAATAGAATTGTCCATGTAGATATAAGTATATCATCTCCAGAATGGTGTTCATGATTTAAATAACATATATTTCCTGTATATATCTATTTAATAAATTCCATAATGTTTGGAGATAAGAAATGAAATGTACTGTTCATGGAGACAGTAGGCCGTACGTACGCATGAACGCTACTTTCATTTTTTTCATATTAATGGACTTTAGAACTCAATGATACATAGATATATTATAATTAGAGTATATTACATATGTTATATAGGTCAAATAAGTTTATTTATTCCATTATTTATACGTTCCATGTATGGAATGAACGAGTCACATCACTTGAGGGGGCGGTTGTCCGCGCTTCCTCGTATGAAATTACCGCATTTGCTCAACAAGCAAAGAATAAAGGTATATTTTAAATATAAAATAATGAATCATAGAGGGTACATAAATAAAATATATATCATATATAAATATAGTGTCATCATAATTTCCACCATGAAAGGTGTTAATAGAAGATTGAACAATCATCGTTTCGTGAGGCAGTAATTCGCTACCCACAGAACAGTATGTTCTTCATCAATTAGATGGAGGTGTGTGTAAGTTTAGCTAGAATCCTTATAATAAAAACATCTTAGTATATTGAATATACTGGTGTTGTTACAAAAAAAAAGTAATAAGAATTTTTTAGGGGTTTTGAGAAGCAAAATAATACAAAAGAACATAAGAGAAGACATTACCTTTAAATCAGATAACACTTTTTGATTTGAGCCAAAGGAATCCTTGGAAAGTCTTCTGCCCAGAGTGAGGATTCTAGGAGTAATAGAAGGATGTGGAGGGATAATTGGAGCAGAGGTTGGAAGATCCAAGGGATTGAGAGGTGTGGGTAAGGGGGTAGAGGTGGGGTCTTTTATAAGAGGGAGGAGGGTCACTTTTGGAAAGTCTTGAAATGTTACTTTATTATAAAATGGTTTTTGGATTTTAAAGGTCTCACAATGACATATTTCAAGGATAAGGTGATAAGAGTTCTAAATACACCCATTAAATTGGTTTTCGACAAGTGTAATTCTTAGATTTTACCTTATCATTTCATTTTATTTAAATCGTTCATTAATGAGGTAATCACTGCATCATCATGGTGTCACAAATAATTTTTTTTATTTAATGTATAAAAATTATGAAAAAATACCATGATGTGGGAAATATTTTTAGATTTACAATGAATATTTATAGTCTAATATATCATTTATGAACCAAAATTAAATTGTTTTACTTAGGTGTTACCTAGTTTGGTTATATTTTCCATTCTTTAAAAATAATATGATAAAAGGTCACTATCACAAAAAGTGATTCCATGGGGTCCCCACGTTGGTAGAAGGCATCCCATGGTCTGACATGACACAAAAAAGAGGATTTGGACACATTTTAGATTCATTTTATATTATTATGATATTATTTTATTACCCTTAATAACCCGGTTTCTAATTAATCATGATAATTAAAGATAATTGTCGTCGTTACTATTCATAATGTCCAAAAAAAGAGTATTAATTACATAATTTGGACCTTCTGATTCCAAATATGGAATCCATTTTACCAAATTAAAAACACATAAATTTTATTAATTAATTAAAAAATAATTCTCATTGTCACAACCAATGACGGGGTTTTAAGAAGTAAAATTTATCAAAAGATTGACTTGTTTTCACATCCAATTGAAAAGTGAAATTACGTCCAATGAAAAAAATTGTATTAAGTGATAAAAAATAATTAAATTACACTTTAAAACCAATTTAAAGGAAAATATAACTATACAATTAAATTAGATGAAAAAGCTGTTTTGAAATAAAATGAAATATTTTTCACTATTCATTAAAAATGAACATTTGTCAGAAAAATTTCAAAAATTTATCCAAAGTAAATTTGATATTCCAAATTAAAAAAATGTTTTCCATTTTAACAAATTAAAATCATATAAGTTTCATTAATTAATTTTATAATTAATTCCAACTGAAAAAACAAAAAGCGAGTTTTTAAGAAGCAATATCTATCAAAAGATTGTCACTTGTTTTTGTCCAATTTCAAAGTGAAATTAATTCCAATGGCCACCATTGAATTAAATGGTAAAAATATATTTTAACTAAACTTTTAACCCAATTAAAAATATAACCTAACCATATAACTAAATTATATTAAAATGAGGTTTTGAATTAAAATACATCATTTTCACTATTCATTAAAAAATGAACTTTATCGGAAAAATAACCAAATTTACACAAAGTAAATTTTGAAGTCCTGATTCTAAAGAAGGATTTTATTTTTTTAAATATAACATATAAAATTTTCCCAAATTGCATTTAAATAGGGTTCCCCATCAAAAGGCAATTAATTGACCTTTTAAAGAATATTATAATATTTATGGTTAAAATTGGATTCATTCGCATTTTAAGCCTCTATAATTTATTGGGTAATTGTTAAATTATGTAACAAACATATATAATCTTTTTTTGGTTATTTCTGTTCATTTCCACCATTACAACGTCTAGGGGTCAACTACCATTTAAAATAATATTATTATATTATTATAGTGAAACGTAAGATTTCAAAGAAACTCGTTGTTTCGTATTGGGTATGCCATCGAACATAGAATTCAATTTAAAGTAATATTTACATTTTCTTCAAAAATATTATTAAATATGTAAATTTCATATTCTTTATTTACCTGTGATGTTACAAATAGAGACATTATACTTGAAACATAAACATACTAAATAATTTCATCTTAGATGGAAAATAGTTTTGATAAAACACATGAAATGAATTCTTGAGGAAAATATCCTTTCTTTTTCAAAATCATTTTATTTTCACAAAATTCCACGTAATTATAATGTAAAATGATTTTTGATGAAAATAATCATGAAATCTCATAGAGGAAGCCTCATGAGAACAAGGCGTTGTGAAACTGTAAAAATCAATTCAAGATGTATAATTTTAAAAAAATATTGTCCTTGTACTTTTACCAGAAAAGTCAAAAAGTACCTCATATGGTAAACAAAATAAAGATTCGGTCCATACCACATAGTAAAAGTCAAAAAGAGGTAAAGACGACTTTAAACATACATGGAAGAATAATAAAAACTTTATGAAAACCTTTGTTTATAAAACATATACATGGATGATAAATGTAACCCCAATAAATACTTATGTATAAACAATATCATATAAGAATGAGATTAGAATAATAATCCCTTACCATTTATGATCAGTGAAATCATACGTGTCATAAAATAAATAAAATTACATGCATATGTAAATATCATATCCTTCACAATAAAAATCATAAAACATTCATGGGAAGAATAAAAACCATACAAAAGAAATAGATGGTGATTAAGGAATACGTCTCATAGAAATAAAAGTGAGACGAAATAATCCCTCACGTTAGGTTCAATTTCTTCCGTATGTGTCTGAGACTCCTCTTCTTTGACACACCTCTTCTAAACCTCTTCTTAGGGCACTAAAGTTGGTCATTGAAGAAGACCAAGACCTCTAGTATGTTTCTAGGGAAGTGGAGAAGAGAAATTGAAAGGTTTTGGTAGAGATTGAAGGCTCAAAATGTTGTGTACATGAGAGGGAGTAGGTGCCCTTTTTATAAGAGAGGAGATCGTCACTTTTGGAAACTTCTAAAATATTAGTTTATAATAAACTCAAACGCCACTTAAAAACATCCAAAGTGAGTCAAATTTGGATATGTGTTAATATAGGGTTGTAATCTCAATAACCAATCAAATTTAGAGATGTTTTGATTTTATTTTAAACGTTATCATTTTGATTTATCCTTATTTAATCTATTTAATTTTATTTGCAGTAATAATATTATAATTTTTAAATTGTTATAAATACTTACTTATGTGTTTTGAATTTTCCATAATTAGATAAATTATTACATTTTAGACCATATAATTTTAAATTTATAATTTTTAAATATTTTTGTGATTTTTAAACAATTTAATAAAATATTATTTTTATAAAATATCAATAGTGTCAATTTTGACACTATTCAATTATTTGAATTTAAATAAAATCCACACAGAATATATATTCAAAAATAATATTTAATATATTTCTAAAATTTAATATTCATTAAAAAATTCATGTATCACATTAATTTGTTCATAAAATATTTATTTTAAAATTTTTAAACCATTTATTTGATATTTCAATCAATAAAATAATTTCTACATCACAATTGTGTCATCATAAAGGATAATTATTTAATCCCTAAAAATTATAAATAAACTCACATGATGTAGATAATTGTATTATATTTTTGGTGACTATTTATGTTCGATGACTTATGAAGTTTATCACTAAATTAACAAATTTACACTTTTAAGATATAAGAGAGTGACATGTTGTCACTTTCTTTTGTTTTAATAACAATTACATCCATTTCATGGACAAAAGTCCATCAAATTAATCTATTTCAAACCTTAAAGTGATATAGGTCTACTTTTATTCATCTAATATAATTTTTTCAGGTGTTAGGGTAATTTTATAATCTTATTTTTACCCTTAATTACCCAATTTACCATTAATTGTAGTAAATAAAATTTATCGTAGTTACTATTCATAATGCCCAAAAATAAAATTTAGCCTATTAAAATAATTTGGACCTACTAATTCCAAATATGGAAAACATTTTTCCATATTCTAAACATAGAATTGGGAGTATTTAATTTAAAATTAATCCTGCTGTTGAGAAAATGGGTTTTAAAAGTTAAAACATTGTAAAAGATTGAAATGTTTTTACCTATGAATTCAATGTTAAATTAATGATAATGACTTAAATTATTTTAAATGGAAAAAATATATTCTATTTATACATTAAAACCATTCAATATTATAATTTAACCATATAAATTATCTTGATTAAAAAATTTGTTTTTAATTAAAATTATGTGTATTTTTACTATTCATCAAAATATTAAAGTTAACAGAAAAATATAAAAAAATTATCCAAAGTTAATTTTTATATCCTTATTGAAATAATAAGTTTATTTAGTCAAATCAAACTTATAAACATGTCAAAAACTAGATTTATAGTGGGTGTGCCATAAAAAGGTGACAAAACAACATTATTTGAAAAATACTTATTTTACCCAAAAAATTTATTTTGTTCTCATACCTTGTTCTATAAAATGTGTAAGATGAATTATAATGTCATAAAATTCAAAATTTAGTTATTACTATTTATAACAGCTAGTTCGTAATAATATTATAAAAATACATTGTTGTTTAGTGAAACTCGGCATTAGGTACAACACATGCTATTGAGGAAGGTCGTTCTTGCGTGTAACACAAGCCAAGAATAGGTTTGGCATATAATACAAGCTAATACGATGTTGCATATAGCACAAGTTAATTTTGGTGTAGCGTAAAACACAAGTCATAAAAAAAATTAAAAAGAATATTTCTCATAAAATCTCGAGGTGTTACACTCCCATTATTAGTTGGGAGTTTCATGTTTGATTATGTATGAATGTTCACTATAAAAATCCTATTTTTGATCCACTATATAAATTTCATGTGATTATCTTGTTTTACATGGATTCTGTAATAATAAAATCACATCTAATATTTTACCGGTAAAATAATGAACCTAAACTTCCATGAAACCATTTTTGTATTATATAATGTTTAGTATAAGGAATACAAGGTTATGTTATGTTTATAAGTGTATATATATCCATTTATTATTAACATAAGAGTAATAGATGCCATCATTGGTTTATGTATTTTCACCCATTTTGAGATTTTTATAGAATGGGAGCTTATCCATATTAGGAATATTTTATGATACAATAAAGGAAATAAAACCTTTTTGTTTTGTATATGTGAAAAATATATTCAATGAGAAATTCCATTACACTTTTGGACACATGATTAAAAGTATTTGTAACTTTAAGGTTTGATTTTATTTTTGATATTTAATTAATTATGTGATGTAGGAAATACACTTATGAGGATATTACACTTCATTTTGATAATATTTATCTCTGGATTTGATTACCAAAATATTTATAAAAGAAGTGTTAATGTTTCATGGATTACCATATTAAAATATGCCATATTGGGACCTGAATTTTACCTTGATGTTTAGATTAATTACTCATATATCTCTTGATATTGAGTTTTGTTTCAGAACTGTGTACCATCCTTAGGAATATGTTCATCCTAAAGATTTAATAAAATAATGTTTACTAGATGTCAAATGTGATTAAGATGAAAAATCCCTATAGTTGAGTTTTCATCCAACAATATCATTCACCCCATCATTATGATGTATGATTATGAATCCATTTGTGGAAGGAATTTTAGAACTCCAATTTAATGGAATAAATATGTATGAAGAATGTTTTTGGGAACAGATAAGGATGATGATATGGTAGAGAATATTAGAGTCATTACACGACACGTAAGGAAAAAAAAATTAATGATACGTTATACTGATAACCATCAACATGATATATAATTTAATGTTGGTGAGAAGTTATTTCTATGAATTTATATATAGAATAAAAAAGGGAAAACTAAACCCTAGTTATATTGGTCCCTTTGAAATAATTGACGATATTGTTGTAGTGTGTTATCATTTGGTGCCTTCACTGAATCTTCCTCAAGTTCATGATGTGTTCTATCTATCCCTCATAATGATGTACAAAATTAATACTTCACATGTACAAAAATACTAGGTCATATTGATATAGAAATAGATTTATTTCAATGAATAACCATGATAGATTATTCATTATATAAAAATTCTCTACAAAGACAGACCACTCGAACAGTAAATGTTTTTTTCATGAAACTACCATTTTGAGGAAGCAATGTGGGAACCTAAAGATGTGATGAGGTTGATGTGGAATCATATATTTTTTTTCCAATTGATGAATTTAAATTGATAAATTAATTTTTATGGGGGTATTATGTAAGGTATAATACTTTCTTGAAATATTTCTCAATAAATAATTTTATTTCTTCGATAAATTGAATTGCAGGGAGTAGGTTGTTTATATGAACCGTGTAACATTATTAAAATATTATAGGTATCTTATAACCTAGTGGGTAAATTGGATGTAATTAATATGAATAAATATTTTATTAAATAAATATTATGGTGAAAATCAATATTAATGTATTATTAATTGCATAAAAAAGAGTCACACAATTTATAGTAAAGTCATTTGATTCTTTAAAAAAAATTCCTAAAAAATGTGTTTTGCTTATTTTTATGAGTGAATATTAAATTATAGAAGTTATAGAAAATTTATATGAAAAAAATTAATTTTATTTTTTAAATCATCATGTAAAAATTTTCATAAAATTGCCATATCATATTTTTTTGAAATCATTTATTTTTTAAGGAATTGTGAAAAATATAGGTTTTTATTGAACACTGTATATTATTTTTCAGTTTTTACAAGGTAAAATTATTTTATAGATTAGTTTTAAATTTAAATTAATATGTTTTTATTTCAAATAATACAATTATTTGTTTTTAAGTAGATTTTATACTTTAATTTATTAATTTTTGTTTTATATTTAACAAGGGCATATTTATGAAAAAACTATTTTTCATTAAATTTTGTATGTTTTATTTTAAATTAAATTCTAAAAATTATATGTTTAAAATTTTGAAAAATGGATTGAAAGTTTAGAATTTTTTGGTCCAAATTCATTAAATAGTTCACAATTATTTTTGGTCAATTGGAATAGTAACATTAGTATATTTTGTAATCAAAGGGTAAATCCGGTATAAAAGGGTATAAATAATATGATAAAGACTGTAAAATTACTATAACCCTTTCCTAAATTATATTTTATGTATACATTTAGTCCAAAAAAATATAATTGTAAAATATATGACCTTTAGTGGCCACTTTAATGAAATAATGACCTTTATAATATATTATTTAATGAAAAGTCCAATATGTCACTTTCATGTTTTTAGTAACTACATGAATTTTAATATGAGGTTACATAGAGGATATGTTCGAATATAAATATTTCTTTTAAATCTAAAATATTTATATTCATCATGATGGTTTATTTATAATTTTACAAAATAAAATAATTACCCTAAACGTCTACACAATGTGGATTCAGTAATTATTGAATTAAAACAAAAATGAAATAAAAGATATTAAAAATATTAAAATTGATATAATTTGAGATATTTAATGTGATCCAATAATTATATAGATTATCTTGACATTATTGGGACATAATAAAATATTTCATTCCAATTTTACATGTTTTCATGATTTTTTATAAGTCAAAACTGTGAATAGTATCAATAGTGACATTAATGATATTTTTGTGGAATTATTATTTTTTAAAATTGATTGGAAATCCAACAAAATGCTAAAAATGAGACTTTATTATTATATGGTATAAAATGTAATTAAATGTATATTTATAGGGTAATTTAAACCAAATAATTATAAATTACAACCAATTAATATTGAAAAGTTGTTACCATAATTAAATTTAAAATAAGTTATTTAAGGTAAATTAAAAATGATAAGGTTTAAAAAAGACAAAAAATTGTCTGAAATGTATTTTTTATGATATTAAAAAATTATATTATATTTTTTTTTCTAATATGAGGATATTTTGTTGTATTTTTATAGGAAATGAATTTATTATAATTTAATATCATCAGAAATTCCAAAAAAGTACCCCTCACCTCAATTATAAAAGGGGACCTTCTCTCCATATTCTTTACACCACATCATTCATTATATCTCTATAATAACATACCAAATTCTCTTATCAAAATCAATATAAAAATTATATTGGTTATGGTCTTCTCGGAAGACCAACCCTAGAGACCTTTAGAAGAGATCCATAGGAGACGTTTTGAAGAATAAGTAGTTGTTCTAAATGATCACATTATTTTTATAATATTGTTAACTCATATAAATCTATTATGTTCATCATAAAATAATAATATCAATATAAAAAATATTCTTAAATGTTATTTTGATTATTAAAACATCATTATACACCATATTTTCTATAAAAAAAGAATGCATCGCCTGTACATATGTACGGATTACCATCTCCACGTAGCGATACAATTCATTTTTCATCACCATATTTTATGGATGGGTATTGTTATGGGTTTAATGAATATATATGATATATATTATATAAAAATTAATCTCTAAATATTAATTATTATTTAAATTTATTTCATTCCATTAATCAAAAAATGGAAACACTGTACGGGCACATGTATGGCCTACCATCTCCTTGAACGATGTAATTTATTTTTATATCTCTACTTTTTTATGAATGATAAAAAATATTTATATAATTAATATATCAAATTTTCACACCATGATTAAAATTATTGAAACTATGTGTCCAATATCAAATTATAAGGGCCAAGACTGTTGAACTAATACATGCTTAGAAAACGAATTAGTTACCCCCAAGAATAGTGATTTTAATAAAGAAATATTTAATTATAGGGTAATAAGATGTTATAAATTATGAATAAATGGTACTATATAATTATGGTTATTTAATAAATTTATATAAAATATATATTTATTATAAAGGTGTTTTTTTGTGAATGAATAATGGAATGACTTCAGGTAAGGGTTTATTTCACAATCTTATTAAAATTATGAATTTATTACATTTAAGTCTCATCTAAGGAATATTTCTCTTCTATGTTTATTTTTTAGACAAATGTTTTCAAAAAGTAATTTACTATTACCCTAATAATTTTTAATGTCATTTTTACCCATGTTTGATTTTTTACAAAATGGTTTGAATCGAATATTTTGATCATTTTCCAAAATAAGGTACTTTTTGACTTTTCTGAAAAAATTTCAAAAGGAATGTTTTTTAACATATGTGAAATGAGATTATTTTCCAAAATTCAAAATGAATTAATTATTTTAATCTTTTTATACCACATTAGATGTTTTTTTTTCAAATAAAATTATTTCTTTTTTAATTCTGCTGCTTTTGAAAAAACAATTCTCAAAACAAAAAGTATATTTTTATCAACAATTATTTGAAATGATATTTTGAAATCATTTTCCCAATAAGAAATAATTATTTGATATTAATATTTATTTACTTGTGATATGATCCAATAATACCATTCTTATTATTTCTTTGGATATATTATGTTTATTATGACATGTTTTTTATCAATCCTGTTACTTTTCCACAAGTTATGAAATGATGAATTGTATTTTAAACCAAAATTTTCATGGTTTTTGATATGATGAAAGATTTATGTTTATCTGTTACACACATGTATGGTTTTTATTATGTGATAGGTGGTAACTATATATACCTCCAATTAATTGAGTAAATATTTATATCTTATGAGATAATAATAAGAATAAGTAGTTGGGCTTGATCCTCTCTAGGAAACGGGTGCGTCCTCATCCACTAAGGGAAACATGTGTGTCTTGATCCACTATGTAGATTTTCATTGTAATTGACCTTGATATATTATTTTTCTATATATTTATTATGGTTCAATACTTTTATAACCTGATCTTATGCTTCATGTTTTATTTAGGTTGATTTTCACTCTTATTCTCTCAATTTTATAGAATGATAATGTTTATACCATGAATTTTGATTATGATCTATGAAAGGTTGGTTTTTATCTTCATATGTTATATTCATGATCAAATAACCTTATTCATATATTGTGTTCACATATGATCATGGGTTTATATCTCTAATTATTTTTCTTAATGAGAATCTAATTCCATTATTTCTTATGTTTCCTTTCCTAGGCGGTGATGAATGGTTTAGGTAGGGTATGCCTAATTGGATTAATATTGTAGAATATCATTATCGGATATGTTATAAATATTTCATAAAATACTAATATTTTATATATAATATATAAAGACTCTAAAACATTACATTTTCGACATAGATAATATTATTATTAATGAATATTCATCTAAATTGAAGTAATATATGGGCGAGAAAAGCTCAAACCAGTATATCTACTCCTTCGAAAAAGGATGCATTACATTTATATGGCCAGATCTTCTACACTGAGATACAACCTGACTATATTGATAAGGTTAACCCAATTAGAACTATAAATATGATGTATAACTCCCTCATCCTCAACCAACTCCTCTTCCTAAATGATCAATAATAATCCAACTACCTTGTTGGGTAGTTTCTACAGATCGTACTCCCAAAGGCGAAGATAATATGGATATCCTCCCACATGAAATTTATGGGAAGGTCTTGAAAAATTGATGATGATGTCCCAACATTCCTAAACATGGGTTCTCAAAGTGGTATCTGGAATAATGGGACTTCTTCTACACTATATTAACACACTGGTGGCAAAACTTGTAACCATCAATGGGTGTCATTTGGTTACCACTTATCACTTGTGTAGTCTCAAAGAGTTGTTTTTGGATTCTAGAAGAACCACTTATCTATATTAGTTCTGAAAAACTTTTCCCACACCATCACCTTCCCTCAGATTCTTCTTGGTGATGATGTTTTGGTTTACTATTCATAAAATAGCGGTCAATCAAAACAAATTTACCTAAGATCAGATGGTGTATACGAGCCCATCCTTAAAAAATCTTGATTTCCCTAAAGCCTCACCATCAAGAGATATTGAAAAGTGATTGAGCTCCATAAATTGATCATAATAGTCCATTACATTCATATAAACTTGGTGTTGATGAAAAAACTCTCTAGCCTGATATTATTTCAACACATGAGGAATGAAATATTCATAATAAGTTGTCTGAAATACAGCACAAGCCATACCCTAATAAAAATACATCCGAGTAATAAAATCCAACCATCACATAGAATAATTTTGAATCATATACATATATAGATTCAATATCCTTCTAGTAGGTGTCTAAATATGCTCTATGATAGTCTACATGGCCTCCAACCATGAAACTATAGACTGATATATACCATCCCCTAGAAATGTTGGTGGATTATACAACTGAAATTCATGAGTAAACTCTTCCATAGTATGGGAAGGTGATGGGGATCTTTGAATGGTTTTCACAAGACATAGGGACCCCTATCAAAACTAGGATTCATCGCCTAAGCCATGTATAACATGACGTTATGTGGGTGGTAATACTAGAGGTAACACTGGTGGATCATGGCCCACCACCTTAAAATAATGGTCATCACCATCCTCCTAGTGCATGACTCCTGGATGGTATGGTGGCATAGCCCAAAAAATGAAAGACACATGCCTTAGATAAGATTTTATAATAGCATAAATCTTATTTTTAATAATATAACATGTAAAAAGTAATTGTAAACAAAATTCACACCCCTCTTCCAATTCATAAAGCAAGATTTCGGTGACATACACGTCATAAGAACTTCAAGAGACACTTCCTACTTCCCACTACGGAGGCTGGGTTAGGGTCAAGTTCAATTTTATAAGTTAGGGGCCTCGGTATACAGAGTGTCAATTGAAATTTATTCCTGAAAACCCCTTTAAATTGATATTGGGATCCCCATTTAATGATTAACAAACAATTTTAGAATTTAAACTCAATTATGATTGTAGTTATTTATATAGTTATATAATCAAATGGTTAAATAATATAAATCTCCATTTACAAATTATAAATCCCAATCAATGCATAAATTGCAATATGAAATCTATTTAACCACAATCAGAAACATGTTCCATACTATGAAACTAATAGTCCATGACTCAACATTCCATAACTGAATACATCAGGTGTATGCATCAAGATATATAGGAAAACTCATTTAGGATGATGCAAGAACTTTAGGTAAACAATTTGGTTTCTGATTCCTCTTTTATAATTTTAGAAAAATTTAATATATATATATATATCAGTCAAGGAACTCATAGAAATCATATGAAATACAAGAAATGAGATGAACCTATATAAAAAACATAATTCATGGCAAATGAATCCCAACAATCCAATAATGATGCATGTGTCAACCCTTCAATTTGATACAAGACAAAAATGGAATCCTCAATAATAATATTAAACATCACACATCATGTGCAACAACCAATTATTAAATCAAAATAACTATAATAAATGGAATCCAAAAAAGTAATCCCCATCTTTGATAAATTTTCTTTACTCTATACTTGGGCCAAATACTCCCAAGAGAGTTTTTACTACCAAATTCAGGCTCATCCTAGTCTCCTTTCTACTATAAAAAAATAATAGGGAAAATAAAGAAAACTATGATACCAAATTGTAATTCCTTGACTGGGTTCGCACATAAGAATCAAAAAATGTCCAGCCATAAGGCCTAAATCACACCTCCTTGTATTCCATACTCTTCCAACTAAAAGTGAGGGTCTATGGTGGTATAGTGGGATACTATACCCTCATGTTTAGAGTACTCCGAATGGTGTAATTAGGGGATAAATAGTGGATTAATAATATCAACTAATAGAACAATATAAATCATCCATATAAAATAAATATTCATTAATTAAAATATCGAATAACATATTCAAAATGATTTAATGTCATGACTTTAAAAAAAAGATAGAATAAAACAAGGAATAATTAAGTAATACATACATATATATTGAAAGAAAAAAATCCAAAAATACTATCTCTATATAGAATCATGAGAAATTGATAGGTCATGTCCTCCCCCACTCAGATGCTACAATCTAATTGTTAGGTCTACTAGATTAAATACCCTAATAGGGGGTGTGAATTTTGGTATGTTAGATTATAACTAATTCCCCTTTTGATCAGGATTCTTCATTAAAAAATACTCACTTCTCTCTTTCTCCCATAGAAATATATGAATAGAAATTATATCATGCACGAGACATAGTGATTCTACTTGGTTCACCCTCAATGTGATATATATAAGGAGCATACAATGATAATGTTCTGATGTACCAAATTAACTAAAAGTGCAATTCCATTTACAAGGTTTGTGCTTGATCACTTCTATGCCGAGGCTCACTACCTTTACAAGGTTTTGGGTCTTATCGTCAAATTACTAAGGTTCAATCCCAATGTCTCTTTCCCCAGCTCACTATTGGTGGAAAGGACTAATGTGTTCCTCTTCCTTCACTCACTACTATTAGAAGGGATCTACTCACATTTTATGGAGATATAGGTCCCTTAATTTGAATGAATCCTACATCCTCAACTATAGATGGATCTTCTATTGAAGTTCCACTTTCATCAACTGATGAATACCGCTTTACCACAGGTGTAATAGGAAGCTTCCCACCATTGTGAAACCATGGGTTGAATTAGGTTCTAATTTATACTCAACACACCAGTTTCACCTTTGTCAAGAAAAAACCACCTCACGTGTTGCTCCAAAATTGCACAACATGTACCCATTTACACCCAATTCACTATTGGTGCACATCTATTATATGGCATGTAACTTCTAAATAACTCTCTATTTTCTCTCCCTCACCACTTGTGTGACCATAGCTTTTATTTTTGCTAAGTGTCGAGATTTTCTAGAATGAGGGGGGTATCTGGATATTTATACGAATTTAGATGACCCTTCATGTGAGGCACACAGCATTCCCCCAAATGTACTTTTCCATTTACCCAGTACTTTGTCGCACAACTCACATTTCATGGCACTCCATAACATGATCACCATTTTTTCCTTTTCCATATTTTGATGTTTTGATTTTGAAACATGCATGGCACACAAAAATACAAGGCTACTTAATACTGGATAAAAAATCCATTTTCCAAAAACACTTTTCTCAATTCACAAATATTCGGAGTCAAATTTTTTGAAAACACTAGAAAATGGCACCACCTTATATACATTATTTTTGTACCACCTCCAGATCATCAATTACTTTTTCATGGTTATTTTTCAACATAGATTGTAAAAAATATATCTGGAACATGAAAAATGACCATGTAACAACTTTTTTCAACAAACACAATCAACAAAAATATTCTTTAATATTTCCTTGAGGTATTTTCCCCTGCATAAATCAAGCATCGACAATAGGGCACTCTCCCCTATCCTTCATGCATCCATGATGTTTTTATAGGTACTAAAGGATGGACCAAATCAGGTGTGAAATATACTCAGTAGTCCAGCACCAACTATTCATAGAATAATCGAACTTATGAATATAATATGAGCAGTGTGTAAATATAATAATGGTAAAGTAGTAATGTAAACTGTAATGGGTCGAATCTTGTTCACAAAGGACACTAGGCTGACACTGCCACCATTGGACTATGCCGGGAAACTTCCAAGGATATATTACCTTAAAAATAAACATATAAGTGTATATTCATGCATATATATATATATGTTCAATATATGAAATGAATATTATACCTATATGTTTACATATGAAGTGCTAGCTAGGACCCTAGGAATAAATTAGGAATTCATGTCTAGTAAATTGTGTCACATAATATTACAGGAGAATCCATGCCTAATAATAATGAATAAGAAGGGTCCTGATTCCATAGTATGATTGGAATATGGGATTCCATGCATGAGTATCAAATCAATAGGTATGCGATGCCAAAGTATCAAAAGTGTAGGGGATTCTATGTTTGAGTATCATATCAATAGGGATTTCTTGCCTAATTATCCAATATATATGGAAACCCATGCCCGAGTATCATAATTATAAGGGATTCTATTTCCAAGTATCACAAGTATAGGGTATTTAATCCCTGAGTATCAGAAGGATAAGTAGTCAGATAGTCCTTTTAAATTATTTATTTTCCTCTAAAACATGGTCATAACCATTGTTTATTTAAAATCACGTGATGTAGTCATAAAACTCAACTTCCAGTAAATTAATTCCATTTATTGTATTTATGTGTCAAGAGAAGACCACATAAAATATTATTTGGTCACATATGAATTTATAATATGAAGGGAAATTCCATAGGCACCCATAAAAGGGTGGCATAAGTATATGGGGACCTATTCTAGCTTGAATAAGGAGGCATGGGGTAATTTTTATCACAGATAAATAATTAAAAAGGGTAAAGTTTATTTTTATTGAAATGAAAAGAATAATTGAAATGTGAAAAAATGACGCATAATATAAATCAATAAGGCATGAGTGATAATTACTAAACCACATTATAATGCACAATCTAGTGTACCCATCCAGTATTTCCTTCTGATTCATCCAAGAATGGGAATAAGGGAAATAAATAAATTAAATGAAAATAGGTAAAATTAGCTTGTATAAAATTAAAATGATGATGGCGAGATAAATTGAAAATAGAATGAATGGGATCAATGTTTTTCCAACTCACTTCTAACTTGATGTATGGGTGTCAGATCATATTCTAGATCAGGAAGTTATCTAAAATCCTAGTTAGAGGAAAAAGGGAAAACTCATGGGAGGAGTGGTTTTGTATGGATGATAATATGAATAAATGAAGGGTTGTTTAATTTTTGTAAAACATTCCATGACATGTTCATGATGTGAATATTTTTTCATGTCGTGTAAATCTCAGGTGTTCCCCCTTGGACAAACTAATTCATGTTGTGAATGAGGTTTGGCCTGACCTATTCACATTATGAATTGAATTCAGGTTGTGAATCAAATTCACATCATTGTTTTTGTTATGTGTCCATCTCCAACCCTCTAATCCCTTCTCCCCATAAAAAAAAATGACTAGCCTAAAGTCACGTATTCAACGTACAAGACAAAAATACAAACATACCAAGGCTTGTAACAAAAAATTAAAGATCCGTACTTGATAAAAAAACATCAGGTCTTAAATATAGAAATATACAAGTCACCCTTATTAAAAAAGTTCAATGTCACAATAACATCTAACCTCCTAAGAACACATTCTAAGTAATATGAACCCTTTATCATGATATCTCGAATCAAGATGGTTTCATACCAGTACCATATACCAATATGATTGATATCTATTTCTTTGAATTTATATAAATGAACTCACCCACTGATCACTATGGCTATGGGCTTATGAAGGTACTTCCATTACATTCAAAGGGATTGAGATATCTACTTATGATAAGGGAAATAAGGTATAAATCCTCTATTGTGTTATACACTAATGAAATATCACTCATGACACACCCAATACATTCAACCTATTTATAGAAAATTTCATCATAGTTTTCATCAACACGTTTATTTTAATGAGTCATGATATCCATTAATGGTAATATTAAATTCTATGGATCAATAAAAACTTCCCCATATAGTAATGTCCCATGAGATATTGAAATATAGATATCCTATTAGTGTATCTGTTATCATAAATTCCTATCATGGAGATTACCAAAGAAAAACACCATGTGAAGGTGTATCAATGTATTATCAGCCTCCTACCCTTGATATCCTATTTTATATGTGTCTGGTTAGACAATATCATCCATCCATAAATCAATTTTCAAGAATAATTTCATGGAATCTCTAGGTTTTCATCACATAGTGAACTATTATAACCTTTCAACATGGAATATATTATTAGGAAATTAACACATACATATTTCACTAATAGTAACAATAATAACATGGTAAGAGAACATAATTAGTAATTAAAACTTTTAATCATTTACTTAAAAAGTTGAATCAAGGGAACTAACTCTTAAAAATTCCCATTGGAACTATATCAAACTGAAAATAATATTTAGTCCACTAGATCTCACATTATTCTAATATATCTGGTGAGATAAATCATTTTTCAAGGGGTTTACATGTTTTCCTCAATGGACACTCTTCTATCTAAAAATGCACCTCATTGAGAAAAATAATTCATTATATTAAACATCCGATGTATGTGATTTTTTATTGAGTGTGACCATGGGTCCTTTGAGAGAACTACAAATACGGTGTTATCACATTAAACTATGATTGGGTTTATAATTCAAGGAACCACATCAATCTCTTAGAATTTCTTTTTGAATCCATTATACTTCTTTGGAAACATCAGAAGTCGTAATATACTTGGACTCCACTTTAGAATCGATAAAACCTGCTACATTGAAATATTTCGCATATAACTCCTTCATTGAGATAATATATATCAATAATATTAATTGAAATCATTTTTTATATATGAAAACTAGAATATATATAACCCCTAATTACTAACTCATCATCTCCTCCATATAGCAAAAACATATCCTATGTTTGGATCAAATACTATAGGATAGCCTTGAAAACACTCCAATGTTGATCACTACGATTTTCATGATATCTTATGACCAAGATAAATACATAGGATACATCATGCCTCATACATAGAATTTATAAAATGATAGATACTATTTTTGAAATGTACAAAATATCACTCATTATCTCTCTTTTCTCACATGTCTATGGAAATATTTTCATGGAAATATGTATACCATGAAAAACTAGAACCAATCCCCCATGGATTATTCCATAATAAACCCCTTTAGTATCAGGTCAATTTATGTTGCTTGAAATAGTCCAAGATGCCTCTTGATTCAATATCATTCTTTATCTCGATCCTTATAATGTAGGATTTTTCACCAATGTCCTTCATGGAGAATCACTTTCTCTACCATTCCTTAACCACTTTTAATGTTTGAATACTACTTATAGTTGGTAATATGTCATCAATATATACTACTATGTAAACAACCACACTGTCACTAAAATTCATCTAAATACATGGCTCATATTCATTCTTAATGAAACTAAATTCTTTAATGTTCTCGTCAAATAAATTGATAGATTACATTGATGATTTCCTTAATCCATATATGGATATGAATTACTTGAATACCTTTTAGAATTGTCTTGGGGTCACAAAAATTCTTGTTTGTGTCATCCACACATCCTCTTAACAGTTCATATCAAGGAAATTTGTTTTGAACACTATTTTCCAAATCTCATGTTCATCTTAAGATACTATGAAAAACAAAATTCCGATAGACTAAATCCAAAAAACTAGAGAAAATGATTCATAATTTAAAATTCCTTGAAATTTTCTAAAACATTGTTCCACTATCTATTATTTATAGGTATTTAATGTTCCTTCCACGTCCATATTTCTCTTAAATACCAATTTACACCCAAAAGGTTTTACATCAACTATAGGATCGATTAGACCCCAAGATACATGGAATTCATCTCAAAATTCTTGGATTATTTCCATTGTAATGGTTTTGATCTCTCTGATACCTCTTTATAGGAGAAGGGGTCATTATTTCCAAATAATAATTAGTCACTATTATTAGGGACTAGAAAATCATATCTCAATGGTTCTCTTACATCTCTAATGCTATTAAGATGCACTTGTGTTTCAAGAACACGTCATTCAATGCAGAACTTTGGAATCACTTCTTGTACTAACACTTATGTATCTTAAACATTAACATCATCAATGTCAATCATGGTCCCACTATCCTCCTTTATCATGTTCTCCCTCTCAAGAATGACAACCTTCCTTGTGACAATCAAATTCTTGTATGAAGGGTTGTATAGATTGTGTCCATTTATTTTATTTGTATACACTAGAAATATACACTTTATAACATTGGGGGATAGTTTTTTATCTATCCATTATAAATTAATCACTACCCCATGAAAAAAATGACAAAAATAGTTTCTTTCTACTCCATAACTCGAAGGTAATACCATTTTACTCTTTAGTTAGTAATAAATTATATAATATATAGTGATGTCTATAAATCATATCCTTAAAAGGATAGTGGAAGCACTGTGTGACTCATCATCAATGTTACTTTTTCCAATAAGGTATAGTTCCTTCTTTGATTAACACCATTCCACTATGGTGTACGTTGTGATGTGAGACGAGGTAAAATATCATACTCACATATAATTCAATAAATAATTGTATAAGATATTCAACATCTGGATCCGATCAATGTTTATTTATCTTCTAATCAAAAATATTATCAACCTAGTTAATATAATATTTTTACTTCTCAAGGGATTAATACTTATTAATCATTATGTATAAATAGAAATATGAGATTTAGTAATTAGTAAAGGTAATAAATTTTTATAATCCACATCTATCCTCTAATTCAAAAGGTCATCACTCATCGGTGTGTACTTAATCTAGAATCTATGTGGCCCTTTAACCATGAACACTAAATGTGAGTTTTTCCATCTTACCTTATAAACAAGCATAAAATTATTTAATTTTATTAAGATAAAAATATTCTAAGTTACCTCGTTGATATATAATTATTAGACACTATTCATTTACATGACCAAGATAGTGATGTCCTAATTTGGTATTATACGAGTCATACATATTTATTAAATTATTTATATCCAATATTTGGATTTCATAATTTAATTCATAAATACTGTTATTCAATTATTTCATACCATAACATATGCATTCTTTATTAAAGTTTAAACCATTATTTCCAAAGTTGAAAATAAATCCATCAATGTTTAATCAAGAAATGGAAATAATGTTCTTGGAAATGTTAGGAACATAATAAAAAATCTTCAAAACCAAAATTAATCATGTTGAAAATGTTAGATGGTAGAATCCAATGAGTAGATCGTCCCACCTAACTCTATTGGAAGCCAGTATATCCAAATCATCATTCATTATCTTCTGAAATATACATGTATCATGTATTTTGATTAAAATATATTCACCACAAGTATTATCTAATTAATAACTTGTAAATATGGAAACAAAAAAATAAATAAAAAACAAACATGAAACTTCCTATTTCTTCTTTGGATAGTTGTAATTCCTCTTCCTATAGCCGTGCTTACCATATGAAAAACATACTAAATTCATTTCCTTTATTTTACATTGGACATTTTCTTCTTATAAGTATAGTGATCTAGAGACTTAGAAAATGAATGATTTTTCAGACCCAATTTCTTATTCTTCGTCTTTTTATTCTACATAAGGAGACTAGGTTTTTCTTTCCCCATGTCATTATCAACATGGTGGATAAGTGTAAGTATTTTTGAAAGTGTTTTCTCACTATTTTTGAAATTATAATTCATAATTAAACTAGATAAGATTTTAAGATACGAGGGAATAATAATATCTATGAACATATCATCCAGTTGTTTAAAAACTAATATTTCTTGGTGCTCAATATTTTCATTCATCTTGACTACATGTTCCCTAGATGGAATCTGTAATCAAAGATTTCATGTGAATAGTGAATTAATGATCCTATATCTCTTTGATCTCACCATAGCTTGATATAGATCCTTAAGGTTAGAAATGATGTTATATGTGTCCATATCCTCATATTAATTTAGTATCTTATTGGACATGGGGGATATCATGATAAATTTTACATACATTGTTTCATACATATGTTTTATATAGGTAGATACTTCTTCCTCATCCGCCTCATTGGAAGGAGACTCATGAATTGGGGTTTCTAAAAAGTAGGATTTATGTTTGTGGAATAGTATAATGATAATGTTACTATATCATTCATATAAATTCATTCTGATGACAATTTTATCCGTATCTATCATGTATTGCAGTTATCTTATTGAATTAATTTGGTTTTCCATTTTCTACAAATTAAGATAAGATTGTCCACACTTCTTATGATTACAATACAGGTTAATAAAAATAAAATTAAATTCTTATTAATCTTACACTAGTTTAAAACTCAATAATCCTCACCATTAATTTAAAAATATCATTTTCAAGGATATTCTAGTTGAGTGTATCCATATTCCCTTTATTATAACCTAGATTTGGGCCTAACAAGCTATTTGAAGGGTTTTAGGTATGTGTAACATACCAAATACATTAAGTCAGAGTTCCTTTGTCCATTGAGGGGACTCCCCAATCCATAAATATAGTTTTAACAATTTCCTCAAAATTTTACTCTCAGTTACACCAAGTCAAACTTGGGAAGTAAACATTGATATAAACCATGTCAATTAAATCCAACAGTTCAATCTAAAAGTTCCATGATAATTGAAAGCACCCCAAAATGGGTTGTTCATGTACATTAATCAATGAGGTTTTTTATAGAATAAGTAGTGGAGGGTTATAATGACTTAATATTTTAGTTGAGGGATTTTTATCAATGTGTGCAAATAATTATTTTCTCTTACATGCATTGTTAATTTTTAGTTTATTTTACTTATGTGAATAACCATGTAGAATAAAAAATTATCAGATTATATGGATATATTTTATTCAATATTACATTGTTTTTAATAAATTTACTAGGTAATAACATAGAATTCCAAAACATAAATAATTATGCATGGAAATTAAGTAAAATAAATTTATGTGTCATGATTATTAATTTTTATAATAGTTAGTATATCCAGAGGATGATAAACTGACTCTTGATAAGAACCTTCAATCGTATCTTGGTTCTAGTTGTATTATTCCAACATTGATCCTATATATCACCATGATTATTTTTCCCTTGGATCCGTGAATCAAAAAATCTCCTCTCACATGGGATTTATATCCTTATATAATCATCTAACTCACTTGCTAGTGAGGGATCCAATGGATTGGATAAAATGGGTATATATAAAAGAAAAAAGGGTAGAGATTAACTTATATAAAGGAGGAGGGTATTATTCCTGGGCCAAAAATTTTAATTTAATAACAGTAAATTAAAAGGTAACTAATCAAATTAATGGGATGATATCATTTCCTATCATCTACACATTCAGCAATGAGAATACATATTTAATCTTGTTATCAATTAATTTTTTATAAATATTTGGTTAACATAATGTACCATAAATTAATACAATTAATTCAATTTATATTAATTCCATCCAAGTATCCTTAACACACCTTGAAGTAAAATTTTTACCAAAATTAATTTCAATTAAAATTATTATAGTACAAAAGTTCACATGGTGGAATCATCGTGGGTTTATAAATTTTTGTAACATGGGTTAAATTTAATATATATTTATCAATCATATGAAATGGTGTATATGTTTTCAAATAAATGTCACATAGAACACATGTGAACAGTTTTTTTGATGTATTTAATATTTATCCATGAAACAAACAGCACACTATCTATAGAATAATACATGGTGTTTAATATATTATGTTACATGTAATATAGTACATTAAATGTACTATCTTATAAAAATATCCACAACATATAAGTAATGTTTTCCCACATTACCTACCATAGATGATTTTTGAGGTAGATGTTATATTTTCCAACAAACAAGTTATGAAACCTCATAGTTACAAAATATTTATGTACCCATGTCATGTATCCAATAGACTACATGCTAGAAAACCCTATATTCTCAACCGTGAGAAAATAGGAACAGCATGGGATGTATAGTGGTTACACAATTTTTAGTTCTTTAATCCATGTGCCAGTCTATTCAAGTCTATATAGTAATACACTTTTTAATCGAATCACAAATCTAATTTCATTGGATTTTCTAAAATTATTTTGGGATTAATATGTGAAGACAAAAAGTTCATGATGTGTATATGAGAAGTTCAAACAATGTACTTTGGTTTTGTACATGAAGATCCTTTGGAACCTCCAAAAGGTGTTATAAGAATTCTTCTTTATTTTTAAACTGTAACTGATTACTATATGTATTTTTTAGAATTAGCAAAGGAATGATATTTTTTTCATATATTAAAAACAATTGATATAAGTAAAATAAAACTAAATAAACATGAAACCATTCAGTGATTAATAAATTTTAACAAATTAAACATGTGAAATCTCTTATACCACTTGATGTTTTTGGGAATAGTGGACGAATCCTTTTAGGGTATTAACAATTTGTATTTTAGTTTTAATTTACATGTAATAATTGAAAAACAAGATTAAAAAATCATGTCTAAGGAAAACTATAGATCACATGACTAGATTAAACCACTATAACCAGAAGAGGATGATCTCTGCGTTATATTATTAATTAATTTATGAGAAGACATTGAATTACCTAAACATTTAATTATCTCTTCAATGATAATATAGTTAACCAGATCTTTTTGTAACATTGTTTCACTATAGGATCCTAGTGCAGGATTCCTATATAGGTGATCCACACATTCCCCAAAATAAATGAGCGTTATCTTAGAATCGATGGGTGTTAGCATATATGATCGTAATTTCATGGGTTGTTTGTGGATGATCACTTTAGTATTCATATTTAAGAAGGAAGAACACTTGATTCTCTCTCAAAGGCTTGATAGAGGAGGGAGGGGGATCTCATTATAGATCAATAGATCTCTACCAGTATTCCACACCAAAAATTGAGTTCTGAAAAGTGTTATAAATATATATTTATTATTATAGGTTTGGGGAAGGAAAATCACACACAATCCCCTTAACTTCTTTAAAATTTCAATTTATCCCCATTTCCATAACAAAATATTATTATTATTATTAATCACATTACATTTTCAATGCATTAAGAATCTAAATAAATATCATTTAAAACTTTTCCAATTAGACCATTAAGCATCTTCTTCTTTCCCTCATCAGCATTTATTGATCTTTGAATAATTACTATTTTAAAAAAGAAATGTCACTATATTAGTCTACATTAAATATAATTTATATTATTTTTTCCAAACATGAAAATATTTTTTATTTTTGTTTAAGTCACTTATATTTTAAAACAACTTATGATTAAATTATGATGATCAAAAAAACCCAAATAAATCATATCTATTCTAAAAAATTAAATTCATCACATGAATTTAACTAATATTGTGGATGCTTTAGTGTGTGACCCCTAGGACTCTTTCTCATTGGAATTCAGAATAATCACATAAATTCCATGGTTAGAGACTATAAACATGAAAATTCACCCACAGGTAATGAATATAATTTCACAATTATATACAACCACCAATTTACACTTACTGTGTAATAAAACATCATTATTATGATATCTCAAATCAAGAGGGTTTCATGTTGATTCCATCAACCTGTATGCTCGATGTCTCATTTTTTGAATTCCTAGCAATGAACTCTCCCACCGAACAACATGGAAATGGATTTATGAATGAAATTACATTCCTATAGAAGGCCCTAATATATCAATGTCCATCAAAGGATATAAGGGATAAATCCTTTCTCCCATTATCCATTAATGAAAAGTATTTCCTGACACATTCAATGTTTACTAACTCACCATGAGCACAATTCATTACAATATTTCTCAATAAATCAAAGGGAACAAGACAAGATATCCATTAATTATAATTTTAAAGTCTAAAGGTCAATACACTCTTATTAATATCAGAAAATACAATGACACATTAAAATATGGATTTCCTATTGATGGTTCTATTCTTATAACCTATTATATTAGACACCACTAAGGAAAAAACCATGATATGATGTCTTAATGTATTATAATCTTCCAACCCCAAATATATTGTATCACCTATCTCCCATAAAAAAACATCATCCGGCCATAGAAAAAGGTTCCAGAATACTATCATCGTACCTCTAGGTTCTCATCATATCATGAAACTGCTTTTACCTTTCCACACAAAATATATACTTATCACATTATCACATAAAAATTTCATGTATGGTAATAATAATAATGTTATAAGAAAACCTCATTAATAATTAAAAAATGAAACCAAGTAATAAAAAATTTGGTTCTAGGGACCTAACTCCCAAAAAATAATAAGAATTCTAATTTAGAAAGAATCACACACAATAAATCTAGTGTTATCTTTTTGGATCGAAATCTTCTATTAGAATAAATTATTTTTGATCCCCTTATGATTATATATCATCTTAAAATGAGGAAGAAAACAATAACTTGATTGACTGAGGAAGAAAAAAAGTGGATATCGCATTTTTGGTAGAGTATTATCCAAAGAGGGGACTCCATCCCCCCCCCCACTCAACTCTACTCCCCTGTAGACAATAATCACACCACCCACCTATTCTTCATTGATCACGAATTATGTTTCCTACTCCCCTAAAAACCCGCCACTTTTCATTGATCTCACCTTTATGATGACGCTCCTCACTGAACACATCATCTCCACAGTTGAGATGGAAAAGCTTCTAATCCATCACCACCCCTATTCTCCATAACCATATTCCACATCAACCTCCCCATCAAACCCTTCTCTATAGTACATAACGACACTATCTCATCTACCCCCCTCAACAGTGTAACATTTTATTTATCCCCTTTATGCATCCACCACGCGGGTGAATACACCACCACAATATAAAGATAATATATTTAACAAATTAATCAATCTAAAAATCCATTTTGAAAAACCTTTGATAAAGTTATTATGAGTTTCTATCATATTCTATATTGATCATGTATCACTATTTTTTTGAAGTCATCCATCTTGGTTTGTACATGGAGCATGGATTATATAAACATATAGTGGAATAATTGATGAAACTTTTCATTATGGTAATCAATAACATTATATCTCAATATTAAATGTATTTATTTAAAATAAGGGGTGATAGAGTGAAATGGAAGAGACCATATTGGCATTCATTTTATAGATGAGTATTTATAACAAATCCAATGGGGGAGATTGTTAAAGACACATGGTGTTGTGTTATAAATATTTTTGTTAATAATAATGTCAATATGTGTTGAGATATAATTTTGGAAAGATTTTGTGTTACCGAAGCATGTTATTGTGAAGAAGAGTTAAATACCCATTATGGGTTATCTATAGGGACTGATTTGGTAGATTGGAGAAAACCTTTTATGCTAGAGTTAGAAGTCCCCTTATGTTTGATCCATGATTATAAATTTTGTCAAAATGGGTTAAGAAGGAAATTTGGTACTTCCATTGGATATATTATTGGAGAACCATTCATATATTTAAAATGGATTTCAAAACATCCAACATTTCATGAATAATCCACATTAGTTAGAGGTTGGAAAATTTAAGCATTTTTGATGAGTGTGAGTATGTATAGTTTTGTCAAATATTTTGATTACAAGATATTATCTATTTGTGAATAAGTTAAAAAAGATAGATATGAAGTTCAATCCTAAATATTTTAAGATTGGAAATACATATGTAAAGTTAGTATGATACTTGGATGATATTTTATGAAAGATATTAGGTTGGTTTGAGGGGGAAGAATTCAATTAAAGTTATCTAAATGGTGTTTGTATACTGTAAGAGATTTGGGATAATTCTCATATAGATGAAGAAGATTTGAATATATCATAAGGTGATTTTGAATGAGTTTATGTGGATTAATATTACCTAATAATATTTAAAGAAGCATTGAGTTGAGTTGAGAAATCGGGAGAGGTGTTCTAGAAATTCTGGAGTTACATATTACTAAATATTTGATAATGGACACCATCTATAAGAGTTACTCTGAAATAGTTAATGATACGTATGTATCTTTATATGATGATTATTTTTTGAAAAATTCTTTTTTTATTAACACTTAATGGTTATTCAGTACATATGAGGGTTCTCAAATGCATGTATAATGGTTGATACGTAAAGTTACATAGAGGGAAGATTGATAATTAAGAAAATTATGGAGTTTCCCTATGATATCATAAATTAAAAATACAATATATATGAGTTACTAGACCATACATAAGGGTTGATTTAATTTTACAACAGATAATTTCACAAATCACGGAGCCACCCTATGATATGGGAGGATACTTAAGACAAACTAAAGAGTTGATTTAGTTGTGAATTTGGAAAATTATTGAGAATTACTAAAATTAAAAAGTGCCCATTCTAGGAATACATAGGATTTTCCTATAGTATATGTAAGAATATTATGATCACATGTAATAGTACTTATATGTTAGAGATTAAAAATTTGGAAATGAGAGATATATTAGATTAACTACGAAGATACATAGGAGTTAAATAGATTTTTTTTATATTTATATAATCTTTGTTTTAAATCCAAACTAGGAGTTTTTGAAGTTTAATTTTCATAAGAAGAATTTTGAAGAAGAAATAACTCATATGATGCTATGTTGATATAAAAGTTTGAATGTTTTTATGATTTGAACAACAATGATTTTAGATGAGAAAAATGGAGATAGTAATTATAGAAGAAGTCTATGTCATGATTAGGGTTTTTATACCATAAGGGTTTCTATATATGCACATGTAGATGTATTAGTGACATGGTGGAATTTATGAAAATATGATGGAGAAGAAACAATGATATTTGAGTGAAATATTTTGGGGATATATGTGTGATAGATCTTGGATCACTACTATAGACCTGACTTCAATAGTGCACAAAAATGGTTTTATCATATAAAAAAATTGAGGATGTTGTATGTGCATTTACAATATTGTCACTTTTATTAGCGCTAGAAAAACCACGGATAAATGCATATTTTATAAGCACTAAAAAAAGAACTCATAAATGGGTTCTTTATCAATGATTTTTAGTACTCATAAAGGGTACATTTATCAACACCATTTTATCAGTGTTTTCTTACTATTGATAAAATTTTCCATTATTATAATTCAAAAAATCACTTCATAGAAGTAGTGCTAGCCATTTAAAATAAAACTTTTCTACACTCAACACCCACATATCGACCATTATTAGAATATTTGAGAAATAATTTATCATTACTCCCTCGCATGTGTGTTCCATAATAAGAAATCATTTTCACCCTTTATCAGCACTCCCCTACCAACCTACCATCCCTCCCATGACTTTAATAGTGATTTAATGCCCTGCCACCTACTCATGCTAGGATGAATTTGAACCTGAGACCTCCACATTCATGCCCTTGTGCCCCAACAATTTCCTTATATTATTTTTTTCTATATTATATAATATATGTACATATTTATATATATTTAGAAACAGCTTTTTATCTATATATTTAATCACATATTTATATATTATAATTTTAGATACATTTATAAAATATGTTTGTGTGTGTGGGTTTGTTTTTGGGTGTTTATATTTACATGTATATTTGTGTTCATAATTTTTATTCATTTATTTCAATATATTTAAATATTTTCATACAATTATATTTAAATACATTTATAAAATATGTTTGTGCATGAGTATATATATATATATATGAACATATATGCACGTGGGTCTATATATATTATAAAAATAAAAATAAAAATAAAAATAAAATTTTATATTTATTTGAATATGTTATATGTTAATATTTTTTTACATTTATTTGAGTATATACATGAAGATATATCTTTTTGTTAACAAACATATTTTTTTAGTATATACATATTAATATAATTTTATATCAAAAATAAAATAGATACATATATTATATAAATAAATTTAATAATTATTTCTTATTGATATATGATTTTTATAATAAAGAAGGCATTTTATATGTAAATGTATTTTAATATTTATTTATACAATTAATTTTTTTATATGTAAATATATGAACACACACACACACACATATATAACAGTACCATATGAAAAAAAATAAAAATTTCAATAGAGTAATTTATATATGAGTCAATCCCATTGAATAAATTTAGTTATTAGAAAAAAATAATATAATTACCTCTTAATGGAAACCAAAATCCCCAAAAATATTAAAATATTTGGGTGCACCCACTAAAAAATATGTTTTACAGGCTTTGTAGAAATTTTTATTTCAGATTAACAATGAATATATTCCCCTGATCAATTGTGTGTTGATCTCTTCACAAAATTTACTTTTGTATATGGTAGAGCTAAAATAGACTTTGGAATCAAGATTTATGGTTGTTTGATGTTCAACTCCCATTTTTATCATATCTTAATATTTTAAATAATTTTTAAATTTTTCTTATCACCAAATTGATATTATATATCTATTATTCAGTACTAACTAAAAAATTATTAATTAATAATAATTTTTAATTATTTTTATATCATTTTCTGTAAATATATTATATGTTAATTGGAAATACATATTTAGTATTATATAAATCATATTTCTAAAAAATATATTTTATATATATCCATTTAAATATATTTATATATTAAAATATAATTCTTAAATATATATATATAATACAGAATTTATTAATGTTAAAAACAAGTGATGATAAAGGGATACTTTTATAATTATTTGTAATGATAATAAAACTAGCCTGTATCACGTGAAATATTTTTTTGGCCAATCATGGATTCCATTTCCTCCTATAAAAACCCAATACTCAACATTGAGCTCATCTTCCAATGGGTGCACTCACTAGACACATCATCTTCTCACATGAGGAGGCCAAACATATCGTCCAATGCCATCCTCACTTCTTCATAACCATCTTCAACATCAACCTCATCAAAGACCCCACCATAAACACACACACCAACATCATATCCTCCCCAACCTCCCTTTCCCAATGTTGTATTTATTTCATATACCCCCTTTCCCCCTAGGGTGAAAAAGTTTCCATAACATCATCCATCATTCTGTTTCATAGGGAGATACATGAATGGAATAAGTAGAGTATCCAAGATGTATTTATTGATATTGTTTTTTTGACAGAGTCTCTAAGAATTCCCCTAATATTTGAATTCATTAGGGACATGTTCACTATCACTATGGTAGACATATCTGATGAATTTGTCACCCCACCTATCTATTTTACACCTCTAGAAATGTCATCATTTTTTTGTACAACAAATACATGCTCTTTGAGGGAAGAACAACTATGCCCTTACTAAATTCATTCATCCTCACACAAAGATGGTGTTTCCTATAGAATAAAGGTAACTGGTGTAGCTCATGAAGAGTGTGTTAGGAAATAAGTAGGAAGATGGAGAAGATATATTGGATCACAATACATGAATTTAATTCATATTTGAAAAGGGTTTGATCCACCCCCACATTGATGGTGTAGGGTTATTAGTGAAATTTTCCCATGGGGATTTCATCATGACTTTGGGTAAACTAAACACTAATTTTCAATTACCATGAAGCCCTGTTGCTGGGAAAAAAACCTGGTGAATTTCATGGATTGAAGAACTTACCCATAAGCGATCTCAAAATCACTTATTTATAAATTGAAATCAATATGAATCACAATGATTTGATCTCGCCATTTCATTAAAATAACACCTTAATTTGACTGAGACCGTACAAAACATGATGAGGGGAACCTATTCAGATTTCGAAAAATTTAAATCCAACTATTACAATTAATCACGTTATTAGTCATTTTTATAATTTTTTTTATTTTTATTTTTGTTATTGTTTTTTATATATATAATATATATATATATAATAATTTTACTAAATATCTATTTGTAGAAAAATTTAAAATAATTTTAGAAATATATATATTTTCTATGAAAAATCCAACTTCCAAGGCCCATTTTTATATGAGGGAGAATTTAGGAATTAAACCCTCATTTCCACTGTGGGATTCCAAAAAAATCCAGCTCATCAATCCAAACAAATTTTTTTTTACCCATCAAAAAAATTATTCTATTATTATTATTTATAAATTAATTATAATTAACTCATACATTTATTCATAAATATTAACTCTCTATAACCCATGTGAATCATTATACATATAAAATTTATTATTAGATTTAAACCTTTACATGGTATAAATATCTCAAAGTATTATAAAATTTACAAGTTAATGAATCATTGAACTAGTTAATAATAAATATAAACTAGAGATATAAAATATTTAACGATCCTTCCATCAAAAATTTCATTTTTTGGCAATTTAATAGCCATTTACTTATATCCTATTCATGAAATATTTAAGGGATAAACCGATTAACTATTTGAAAAAGCATCACCACATCTATGTTCACATAGGAAAAATATTACATTGTGATTTTTTTATTAGAACACATAACTCATAAAGATATAATATTTTGTTAAAAGTTTATAAATAATCCTCCATCCATAACATATGATATTAACACAAAATATTTTGACTTTATAATTTAAAATATCAACAATCATATTCATAACATGTTTTTACCCATTAAACACTTTGATTAGGATCTACCAAGAGAGGGTGTTGGGTTTCCATTACAAAAATGATTTATACTTAGGGATTTAACCCAATATCATTATTAGTTTCACGAATGATCTCTCTTAGAAAATAGTCTCAAAATATATCCACAAGGTTTTTACATGATATCACATAAACAATTGTTATGGAACAATCTTGTAACAATTATCTCACAAGATCATTTCTCAAACTTATATATATAGAATTTCTATTATACATGATACTATATTCACTAGATAAAGTTTCTTCACTATCAAAAATGAATGTGATAGGATCACTAGGACCACAAAAAAATATAATATCAAATAATAAATTCCTAATCCATTCTGCTTCCTTTCCCCATTCTGCTAAGGTGATAAATGCTGACTCCATGGTCGACTGTGAATACATATTTGTTTCTTACTCTCCCATGAAACAGAAATACCACTAAGAGTAAAAAAACATCTAAATGATTATTTTTTATCAACAATAATGGTCATACAAATTGCATTAGGGCATACATCTAATAGAGTATTATAATCATTATATTAGAAAATTAATTCCTTTTCCTTTATTAATTTTCCAAAAATTCCCATTACACATATCCAATGATCCATACTAGGATTAATAGAATATATTCTCATTTTACATACCATAAAAGAAATATTAGTTCTAGTACATGCATTTTATACATTAAATAACCAACTGAACTATCATACTGAATTTGTGCTACAACTCTACTTCTAGTTATAAAATGTTTAACACTAGAATAAAATGGTGTATTGGAATCATTGAAAGCATGATCAAAATATTTATTTAAAATTTTACTATGTAATGAGACTAAATTTATTAATAACCCCTACTAAGTTTTCTAACATTAATACGTATAATATTATCAACTATTACAAGATTATTCATTTTTAACATATAAGATAAGTAATTATTTGTCTCAGTTACACCGATCATATTGGTGCCAAAAATTAACATATCATCCACATATAGACAAAAATAAATATATATTATTTTTTAAACATTGGATGAACACATTTATATTCATTATTATGAGTAAAACAATTAGTTAAAATAATAGAATCAAATTTATCATTTCATTACTTCAGATCTTATTTAGGGCTTATAAAGATATTTATATAGTTTACATACATTCTTTTCCATATAGTGTAAAACAAACCATTCTTGTTATTCCATGTAAATATCTTCATTTAAGTCCCTTTTTAAAAAAAATTATCACCCATTTGATAGTAATATAAATTATTAACTAAAGATAAATAAAATAAAATCCTTATTGATGTAATAAGTCCTACATGATAATAGGTATAAAAATAATCAATCCATTATTTTTTTCTAAAACCATTAGAAATAAATTTATTATTAAAATCTTGAATGTTACCATTGGGAAATTATTTTTTCCAAAAAACCCAAATTACGACCAATAGGGTTTAAACTTCTTGGTAGATACATAATGACCCATGTATTATTCCCCATAATGTAATACTTTGCATAATTAAAAGATTATTTCCAAAAATAAACACTTTTAGAAGTTATAGCATCTTTATAAGTATTTTTGTTATATTATAAAGCCATTACTATAGGATACTTATTAATAAGATGACTATTTTGATCTTCTTCAACATGGAAAACTTATGGAATAATGATAAATAAAAGTTGGATATAGATGTTTCTCCTTCCTATGTCTTGTACTCCATTTAGGTTCAACTCTAGAATCAACATTATTACCAATTATTTTATTTGAAAAAGGTGGAATACATGAGATAGAGGCACGAGGAATAACATCATCAAAATCTTGTTTATAAAACTTATTTTCAAAACACAATACATCCCTTGATTTAATAATTATTTTATCTCCCAAATCCATATTTATATATTCTTTTCAAGATTTTTAATATCCATAAAAAACACCATTAATTTATATACGACGGATTTTATTTCTATTAGGATTAAGAAATCCATATTAAGCTAAACATCCTCACACTTTCCAATTAGATATAATAGGTATTTTTCAACTGAAAATTTAAGTTCCCAGGCGTAGCGAAAGCACGTGGGTGGATGTTCCCACATGGATTTTTTTCTTTTGCGATGATCAATCTGGGATCAATATGACGATAAACACCATTCTCCGTGGATCGAATCACATAAATAGACAAAGAAAAGGGTTCTGTAACCATAAAGGAAATATCATCATAGGTTGATTATAATTAATTTAATTAATTGAAAAGAAGTACCATTTATGGCATTGTTTCTTCGATGATGTTTCTGATCATGTTTCGAGTTTATTAGTCATTGCATCGTAGAAGCCAAGTGTCGACTTCCTCTAGTGGTGATCCACACGTGCACCACATATCTCTGGATGTCGCTAAAGTAATCTCCAGGTGCTAGTGTGGATAATATTTTGCTTTCATTTTCTACCATAGATCACCTTGATCTGATGGAGGTGGATCTCTCTCGGTCTTGAGAGTGTTCTTGGAGGGAGGAGTTCATTCAGTCTTGAGAGAATTCTCCAGAATTGTTGTGAACAATGATTCTCTTAGGAAAAGAATTATGGTTGTGAGGATATTTAAAATTGGGTTTGACGTTGTGGAGTTATGAAAATAAATAAATGCGTTACGTGTTTTACTTATTTCATTTCCTCTTTTGAAAACCCATGTCGAGAAATTAATCCCATGACATGCGCCCACATTGATTATAATAAATATCATTTAATAAAAGATATTATTTCATCAAAATACCGAAAGGAAAAACTACACTGCGTGTAATCATAAATACACAGTGTGTACTTGTTTTTCATTGAAAACTACATGGTGTGTACATTCAATATACACGGTGTGTATATCTTGTTTTCATTTATTCATTTATTTTCCAAAATGAAAACTGCAAAGTGTGTACATTCAATCATACATGGTGTGTACTTTTTTTCAAAATAAAAACTACATGACGTGCAATCCTTAATATAGGGCATGCATATCTTGTTTTCATTTTATTCTTCGTGCATCATTAAAATGATTCAGGCTTCCTTGAATAATTATTAAACCACGTATGGGAATAATCTTTATTCTACTTGAGATACTTGGATACACTAAGTGTTTGACCCTCTAGGCCTCTTTCTCGTTGGCATTAAGTGGTCTTGCCTAAAGTCCAAGAATACTGTTTTGCAACGGGTCAAGGAACCGAAGAGAAAGAAGTTGACGCATCATTGACGTTTCACCTTATACGAACACTTAATGTGTAATTTAATCTTTTTGACTCAATATCTCATCAAGAAGGTTTCATGGTAGTGTTATAAACCCAAATTCTTGATCTATCATTCCCTGACTTCTAGAAATAAACTCTTCATGACACCATGGTCATGGAATTTATTCGACAGTTATATTTCAATCAAAGGGCCTGAGGTATTTTCTTCCATAAATATGGAAGGTACAAATCTTGTGTCGACTTATCTGTTAACAACATGCCATTCATGACACACCCAACGTACCCTACTTCCCACAAACTGTCTTCGTGACGGTTTTCATCAGAAAATCTAAGTGCTCGAGTCATGACATGAGTTATTGATAATATTACAGTCTATGGACCATTACACACACTCGTAGATAGCAATGTCCTATGACACCAAAACATGCGGAATTGCTACTGGAGGGTATATTCTCATAATCTCCCTTCATGGAGATTACCAAGTGCGAACTCCATGAGAGGGAGTGTAATCTTGTTATGAGTACTCGCACATAATGGTCTGTATACTATGTGTCCTATCATAGTATGTCATCCAAACATAGAACTTTATTTAAGAATATTGTAATAGAATTTCAAGGTTCTCATTATAGAAGGGATCTTCCATGACCTAATCAATGCAAAAAATATTCCAGGATATTATTATATTATAGTCACATAGAACAATGAACAATATATAATAAGTGTACATTCATGTAATCAAAGTAAAAAACAGTTGGTACTCAGGACACCAACCCTAACAAACTCCCACTTAGACTAGAGCCAACTGCCTATGACTTTTACTCCACTAGACCTCACATGATGATCATGTTTCTGCTAAGTCAAGGATTTAGTCAAGGGGTCTGCCACATTCTCTTCCATGAAAATACCGATCACTACAACTTCACGTCTCTAAGAAAAATCCATCAAGAGATGATACTTCTGAATTATGTGCTTTTTTCGCTGATGTGACCTTGGATCTTTTGCAAGTGCCACAGCTGCAGTATTATCACAATAGAGTGTGATAGGTTCTTTACTGTTAGGTACTACATCCAGATCTTGGAAGAAGATTCGCTTCTGTACTACTTCTTTAGCTACCTGAGAAGCTGCGATATACTCGAAATCTACTGTAGAATCTGCAACCACACCTTGCATTGAGCTCTTCCAGCTCACTGCACCTCCATTCAAACTGAAGATGTATCCAGTCTGCAAGTTTATGTCATCTTGATTAGTCTGGAAACTAGCATCTACATGTCCTCTGATTACTAGTTCATCATCTCCTCCATAAACCAGGAACATATCCATAGTACGCATCAGATAATTAATGATAGTCCTGACTTCCGTCCAATGGCGGTCTCCTAGATCCGCTTGATATCTTCCTACCGTAATAAATGCATAAGAAACATCTAGACTTTTGCATAGCATAGCATACATGACTGATCCAATCAAATATGCATAAGGGATCCTTGCCATTTTCTTTCTTTCCTCATGTGTCCGAGGACACATTTTCATGGAATGATGAATTCCATGTGACACTGGCAACCATCCCCTATTGGACTATTCCATACCGAATCTCTTCAGTATATTGTCAATCTATTTACTTTGACATAGGCCTAATATTCTCTTCGATCCATCATGATGGATCTTGAACCCAAGAATATACGCTGCCTCGCCCAAGTCTTTCATAGAGAATCATTTATCCAACCATTCCTTAATTGACTGTAAGATGGGTACTTCATTTCCAATTAGTAATATGTCATCAACATATACTATTAGGAAAACAACTGCACTTCCACTAAACCTTTTGTAGACACAAGGCTCACATTCGTTCTTAACAAGGCCAAATTATATTACAGCTTCATCAAAATGAATGTTCCATGAACTTGATGCTTTATTTAATCCATAAATGGATTTTTGCAACATGCATACATTATTGGCATCCTTTGTATTCACAAAACCTTCAAGGTTGTGTCATGTAGACATCTTCCTGGAGGTTCCCGTTAAGGAATGTTGTTTTGACATCCATTTTCAAAATTTCATAGTCATGGTAAGAGGCGATGTCCAATAGGATTCTTATGGATTTTAGCATCACAACCGGTGAAAAGGTTTCATCATAGTCAATTCCTTGATGCTGTCCAAAACCTTTTGCAACCAGTCGTGACTTATAGGTGCTGACTTGCCATTCCATGACCAGTTTCTTCTTGAATACCCATTTATTACAAATAGGATTTACATCAACTGGAGGATCTACCAAAATCCAGGCTTTGTTTTGTTACATGGAATCCATTTTAGAATTCATGGATTCTTTCCACTTTGAAGTGTATGTGCCTTCAACTGCTTCCTTTTAGGTAATATGATTATAATTGTCAACCAATAATGAGTCACCATCCTCGGTGACAAGAAAACCATATCATTATGGTTCTCTTACCTCTCTCGTGCTCCTACATAGTTCTTGTGTCACTGGAATAGATTGTTATTCCATAGGGCTTTGTGGAATCTGTTCTTGTACCATTTCTTGTGTATCTTAATCCTCAACTTCATCGAAGTCTGTCTCACTCCCAATATCTATTTTGGAGATGTTATCCCTCTCAAGAAATATGGCATGTCATGCCACTGTAACCTTTTTATCTCAGGGGTTTTATAGGTAATATACCCTTGTTTCCTTGGGACATCCTATAAAGATACACTTTGTGCCTCGGGGTGAATGTTTGTTACCTGAAGAGGACATAACAAATGCTTTGCTACCCCACACATGTAAATTTGATAACATGGATTGGCATCCACTCCATAACTCATATGGAATACCATTTATTGATTTAGTTGGTACTTGGTTTAGTATGTGTGCTGTTGATTGTATTGAATATCCCCAAAAAGATAATGTAAGACCTGCATGACTCATCGTTGATCTCACCATGTCCAATAGGGTGAGGTTCCTCCTTTCACTTGCACCATTCCACTGAGGGGTGTAAGGAAGAGTGTGTTGAGATAGAATCCCAAAATCACATAAGAAATCAATGAAGTCCTGATTAATATATTCTCCTCCTCTGTCTGAGTGGAGTTTTTTAATCTTATTACCAAGCTAGTTCTCATCTTCATTCTTTTATTCTTTAAACCGATCAATAGAATCTGACTTATACCACATTAAGTAAATGTATCCATATCTACTAAAATCATTAGTAAAAGTTATGAAGTATGAGAACCCACCCCCTGCTTCAACTGGAAATGGTCCAGACACATATGTGTGAACTAATTATAGAAGCTCTTTATCCCTTTCACCTTTGCCACTAAATGGGTATTTGGTCATTTTGCCTTGTAGAAACACATGACAAACACCTAGTGGTTTTAGTTCGAAAGAATCTAAATAATCATCTTGATGTAATTTTTTCAAACGTTTCTCATTGACATGACTTAGCTGGTGATGCCAAATTTGGGTGTGGTATGAGTCATGTGAACTAACTTTTTCATCAATTTCCATTACTTGGTTTGTGTAGTCTAACACATAATGGTTGTTATATAAATATTCCCTACTGAAAACATGTTATATTTATAAAACTAGCAACTTTAATTTCCAAACATGAAGATGAATCCATCAATATCTAATCTGGATACTGAAATAATATTTTTAGTAATAGAAGGCTCCTAATATCAACTCTTTAACACCAAGTTCATTCTAGTAGGCAATGTGAGGTGGTAGTATCTGACAGCTATAATAGCATGTCTGGCTTTGTTGGCTGCTTGTAGATCTACCTCCCCTCGATCAATATTCCTAAATCTATAGGGTTCCTATATTTGGAGACATATGTCAGAACCACAAGCTATATCTAATACCCAATTTGTAGAAACATATAGATTTCATTCAATAAAAAACTCACCTGAAGCTTCCCCTTGCTTCCTTGACTGGGTGCAGTTTTTCTTCAAGTGGCCCTTCTTGCCACATGCGAAACAAACAACATCATGTTCTCTTTCCTCCCCTTTGATCGTCCTTTTATTGGAAGGCCTTGAAGAAGCTTTGGGATTAAATCTCTTTTCCTTTCCTCTCCTTTTATTCACCATAAGGATAGACAGATTATCACACTTCATATCATTGTCCACTTGGTGAATAAGGATAAGAAGATCAGATAGAGACTTCTCAATGTTGTTCATGTTGAAATTTACTACAAAGTTAGAGAAGCTCTAGGGAAGTGATGCGAGAATGAGATTGGTACCCTGTTCCTCAGGGAGTTTAAACCCTAGAACCTCCAAGCGCTCAATATAGACAATGATCTTGACTACATGAGGCCCGACTGGGGATCCCTCTCCAAGATTGATCTGAAATAGAGCCTGGGAGATCTCACTCCTTTCCTATATTTACCTCTCCTGGTATAGACCATGGAGGAGCTCGAGCATGCTATAAGAATACATGTATTCATGCAACTTCTTGACCTCACTAGACATTGATGATAACATCAAACATTGATAATCGATTGAATTGTTCAAATGTTGATCATAGATCATAAAATCTTGATCAATCGCCCCTTGGGTAGGAGAATCAGGAAGTGAGGACTCCACCATGTAAAACTTTCGTTCATGGCATAGAATAACCCGAAGGTGCCTAAACCATTCCTGAAAGTTACTGCCTGTGAGGATACTGTCTTTTTCTAGAATTGATAGCAGAGAAAAAGTGGTTTATGATCTTTTCATATTGATTCTACAAATTAAAAGAGCAGATTTATTAGTACATTCTTCATTAAATTTTATGAGAAATAATAAATTTTATTAAGTCTCCCACTATTTTATCAAGTCCTAATGGCCCTCAACATTGAACATGGAATATCCATTTTCTTTGAAATTCTAGTGGCAGGGATCCATATTCCCATTCTCATAACCCCAACAAGGGTTAGTCAAGTTATTAGAAGGTATTTAGGTAGGCAGATCATTGCCAACTGTGAGCCTACGGTTCCTTGATCTGTTGATTGGACTCCCCAATCCTAAAATCCTGACATGGTTTTCCTCAACACTTGCCTCTATTTTACAACAATTATAGCAATGGATACTCCTCTTGATGTAACATGTTTAAGTCAACCCAAAACTTTCATAAGATATTCCTTTATAAAAGTAAGTGTCCCAACAAGGGTTAGTCAAACACATAGTTTTATTGAGTCTTTCCCTTTATCATGTAACAGAAGGCCTGGTCAGACTTAATATGGTATTTGATGGATTTTATTCTTTATGAATAGTTTTTCATTATTACATGCTTGTTAATATTAAGTGATGCTTTCTTAAGTGATTGACCATGTTCTGATAATGTTTACTCATAGTCCTGTTTTTATTTTTTTCCATCTTTGCATGCGTGTTTATTTCATTAATTATGTGATCGTGAAAAGACATACATAATAAATAAACAATGAAATCCGATAGAAATAAAATAAGATTGAATGATCATGAGATTCTATTGGTTTTCTTATCTAGTGGTTTGATAAGCAAACCCTGACCTAGGTAAAAACACCATGAACCGATGGTTTGTGTTTTGCAGCTCCTACGTGTCCACCTTTGTATCTTCTTGGGTTGGTTTTGCCTCAGCTTTCGGTTTTGAACCATCTCCTATGGCTTGGGAGATCCTCCATTATATGGGGTTTACATTAAAAAACCATAGGTACACAAGCCCTATATTATATTGGAAGAAGGCTCACAGGCCAATGAATTTAAATTAAACAAATTTAAATGAAACCATATACACATACCATGGGTCTTTGGCCTAGCTCATGATCATCCATTGCATGAAACAACATTTATGCATATTTATAATCCAAATTCTTTTAATCCTTCTATTATTTAAGATAAGTCATGCTTGAATTCAATTAATTATGATCTTATAATTAATAAATTCTTTATCTTAAATTCCTTTCTGAATTTTATTGAGATTTTTCTCATCCATATTCCTTGTACAGGTCTTTGTACTTTTAGAGGAAACCTGGTGAAATTCTATTTCTGGAAAGTACACAGCGTGTAATATAGCATAAATGCTGTGTATTTTTCACCCTTTATCTAAATTAAACACCAAGGCTTTGGCATGTTTTCTGTACTTAGGAAATTTTGGAGTACATGGTGTGTAGATTAATCTAACACGACATGTACTTCCATATTACGTGGTTACCATCCTAGAAATCCCATGTACGTGGAACACGGATTCTCCTTGTACATGGTTTCACCTAGGCCGGATCGAACTACACGACATGTTGTTCCGATATACACGCCGTGTATTCCTATTCTCACATGCCATTTATTTCTGGTCAACTTGGGGTAATAGATAGTTAGGTACATTCACTTCACAAGGCATGATTTGGTGAACCAGTATCGGTTCATTGAACCTATGTACAGAGAATGTAGTTCTCATTACACGCTGTGTATTCTTGTGTTGTACAGACAGAAAGAGCGGTTCCTCCGGATGAGTTCCTCGTTTTTAATTTAATCAAAATCAAAATTAAAAGTTTGTTTTTGTGATGTGAATCGAGAAAAGAATGACAAAGAATAGATCTTGTTCATTTAGTTTTATAGAACGATTTGTTTTTAATTGAATCAAATATGAATGCATAAATTATCAACAAAAATTAAATAACTATAATCCACATTGTAACTCCGTCTGATACAACTTGAAGGTCCCAGGTGCAGCGGAAGCACATTGGTGGATGTGCCCACTTGGCTTTTTTTTCATTTTCGATTATCAATCCGGGATCAATACGATGATAAATACCAGTCTCCATGGATCGAATGAAAGAAATAGACAAAGAAAAGGGTCCCAGATCAATAAAGGAATGATCATCACAGGTTGATTATAATTGATTTAATTAATTGACAAGAAGTACCATTTATGGTGTTCTTTATTAATTGATGTTTTTGATCACGTTATGAGGTGATTTGTCATTGCGTCATAGAATCCAAGTGTAGACTTCCTCTAGTGGTGATCCACAGGTGCACCACATATCTCTGGACGTCGCCAAAGGAATCTCTGAGTGTTAGCTTGGAGAATCCTTTGCTTGCGTTGTCTGCCTTAGATCGCCTTGATCTGATTGAGGAGGATCTCTCTTGGTCTTAAGAGAGTTCTTGGAGGGAGGAGTTCTTTCTTTCTTGAGATAATTCTCCAGAATTGTTGTGCAAAACGATTCTCTTAGGAAAAGAATTGGGGTAGTGAGGATATTTATAATTGGGTTTGAGGTTGAAGAGTTATGACAATAAATAAACGCGTTACGCATTTTACTTATTACATTAAATCTATTGAAAACCCCATGTCGAGTCATTAATTCCTGGGCATGCACCCACACTGATTATAATAAATATCATTTAATAAAATGATATTATTTCCACAAAATCCCGATTGGAAAAACTACATGGCATGTAATCATAAATACACAGTGTGTACTTGTTTTTCATTGGAAACTACACGGAGTGTGCATTAAATGTACATGGCATGTATATCTTGTTTTCATTTATTTATTTCCTTTCCAAAATTAAAACTAAACGACATGTACATTCAATAATACACAATATATACTTGATTTGAAAATAAAAACTACGCAGCGTGTAATCATTAATACACAACGTGTATATCTTGTTTTCATTTTATTATTCCTCCATAATTAAAACTATTTAAGATTCCTTGAATAATTATCAAACCACATATGGGAATAATCTTTATTCTAGTTTATATACTTGGATACACTTAGTGTGTGACCCTCTAGGCCTCTTTCTCATTGGCATTAAGAAGGCTTTCTTAAAGTCCAAGATTTCTATCTAGCAACAGGTCAAGGAACCCAAGATAAAGAATTTGACACCACATTGACGTGTCACCTCATATGAACTCTTACTGTGTAATTTAATCCCTTTGTCTCAATATGTGATCAAGAAGATTTCATGGCAGTGTCATAAACCCATATGCTTGATCTATCATTCTTTGACTTCCAGAAAAAAACTCGTTGTGACACCATGGCCATGGAATTTATTCTACAGTTCTATTTTAATCAAAGGGCCAGAGATATTTTCTCCTATAAATATGGTAGGGACAAATCCTTCCTCGACTTATCCATTTACAAAATGTCATTAATGATGCACCCAACATACCCTACTTCCCACCAACCGTCTTCGTGATAGTTTTCGTCATCAAATCTAAGTGTGTGAGTCATGACATGAGTTAATGATAATATTCCAGTCTAAGAACCATTACACAAACTCATAGATAGCAATGTACGATGACACCAAAACATGCGGAATTGAAACTGGATGGTCCGTTCACAAAATCTCCCATCTTGGAGATTACCAAGTGCGAACTCTATGAGAGAGAGTCTCGTTATCTTATGAGTACTCGCACATGACGGCCTGTATAATATGTGTCCAATCATAGTATGTAATCCAATCATAGAACTTTATTTAAGAATATTTTTATAGCATTTCAAGGTTCTCATCATAGCGGTGATCTTCCATGACCTTTTCAATGCAACAAATATTCCAGGACATTATTATATTATAGTCATGCAGAACAATGAACAATATATAATAAGTGTAAATTCATGTAATCAATGTAAAAAATAGTTGGTTATCAGGACACTAACTCTAACACTAATTTCATAAGGGGATAAATTATTTTTTATAGAAGAAATATTATTATGAATATAACATTCCTCCAATAAAGATTGACCCCATAAATTTAATTGTTAATTAGATTTATTAATCATGTAATTTACCATTTCTACATAATTATGATATTTAATTTTAGCTAAGCCATTCTTCTAAAGTTTTTAAGGAGAAGTACTTTGGGTAATTATACAATTTTCTTAAAAAACTCATTAAAATCATTCATAATTTATTTACTACATATATATGAATGTAATACATTAATATTTTTGTTTAGTTGGTTTTCAACTTCTTATTTATACTTCATAAATATATTATAAGATTTATCCTTTATTCTAAGAAGATATATATGTAAATGTCTTTTTCATTCATCTACAAAAGTAATAAAATATCTTTTTAGTGCATCTATTAATAAACCATTCAATTAAAAAAATATCACAATGTACAAATTCTAATATATTGTAATTTATTTTGACACTATGAAAATACTTATTAACAATTTTTTATTCAACAAATATTTCACATTTATTAAATTCATTTCCAATGTTAATTAAGTTTAACCTCTTCATTAAATTTAATGAATTATAATTAACATGTGCTAAATGACCATGCCCTAAATTAGAATATTAATTCAAGTAAGAAAACCATTTAATCATATTATTAATGGATAGTTGATAAATTCCATTATTTAAATACCCTATACCGATATACATGCCTCCCTTTAAAAATATGACCAACTTAGATTCAAATGAACCCCAAAATCCCTTATTACACCGAAGACCAACAGAAACAAAATTATTTCCAATTTTGGGTGCATTAAACACATTAAAAATATTAAACATGTGACTAAAAGTAATGTATATCTCAAATCTTCCTTGTTTGATGACATCGATGTAATCATTATATCCATGGTGTACTTCCTTCACAATATTACAATCATCTATTTTTTTTGAACATTGATCGATAATTGAACATATTAACCATTTCAATATAATAAATCTAGAATCACATCTTCATTTAAGTCATATTTACTTCAGATGTCATTGCAATTAGATTCTATTAAAAGAGAATATTTTCAGCCAGTTTATCAAATTTATTTTCATATCGTCATTAGCTTGGAAAATTCCTTGGTTTTCCAATGAAAAAAATTATCCTTTATTCTTAAGAAGGATTGAATTTATAATTTAACTATTTAATGATCTTTTTGACTTATATATAGGAGTTTGGTTGTGTCTTTCCCCCAATAATATTAATCTTTCTATCATATTTTGAGGACATACCCACATATCTCAATATTCATTATTATTCATTGCAAATAATCATTTTAAATTTTTTCATGTAATTGTTGTCATACTTTCTAATAAGAGATTGACCAAAATATTTCCACATAAGTGTAAATTTGGCAATATTTTCACCAAAATTAATAGATTAGTGTATATCAATCATAAGTGAATTATTTTTATTTCCTAATCCTATATCTCATGAACTTGATCCAACACTGTCTTGTTATCAACCATCTTAAAGTTTATATACTTTTCGATAAGGAATTTGTTGGTAAAATATTCCATTGATTTGGAATTGAAAATTGGTGCTTCCCATATCTCTTGATAGGTCTTCAATTTGCAGAAATATTCAAAAACATGATTTTATAATTTGTTGAGAATATTTCCTTTAAATAGAACATTATCATATTCATGTTTCTTCATCACACATTGAATGTCATCGAATTATGTGATGTTCAGGAGTGCACCATCAGGATTTGGAGTAGGATTATTGGGAATGGGAGGAAGATTCTGTTATAGAATGTAAAAAATATTCAACAGCAAAAGGAAAAACTCCATATTTTATTTCCACTGGGGGAAGTTGTTTCCATCAATATAGTCATGTTTGACCAAGTATTGGTTCTCCACATTGAGGGATTTCTGAATCGATCATTCTGGGTTATTCCTTTGGGTTCTAACCCTTTTGATTGGTTGAAAATTGGTAGGAAGAGGGAGAAGATAGATTGAACCTCAATGTAAGACTTTAATTCACCATCCAAAATAGATTGATCTATCCTTAATTTGGTGGTGTGGGGGTTTTAGTGTAAGTTCTATCTTATTATTTTACCATGAAATTGGGAATATATAACAATAATATTTTACTACCCCACAACATTGATGTTGGAAATAATATCTGGAGAATTTCTTAGATTGAATAAGAATCAATCCCTAAGTGATCCCATCATCATTTATTTATAAATCGAAATCGATGTAAATTGAACTAGTTTTATCCCACTATTTTAGTCAAAGAAAAACATAGTTTGACTAAAATGAGAAAACTCTTAACGAGGGGAACACGTTTGGGTTTTGAAAAATTGAAATCCAACTATTAGGACTAATAATGCTATTAATCATATTTAAAAAAATATTTTAGTCTTTTTTAATTTTTTTTCATATATATAATATTTATATATAATAATTTTACAAAAAATATATATCTTTTTAAAAAAATTTAAAATCCTTTTGGAAAACATAATTTTTTTTACGAATATTTCAATTTCCTTGCCCCCTTTTTATAAAAGGGGAGCTATAGGAATTCTTCCCACATTTACAATGTAGGATTCCAAAAAAATGTCACCTTCATCAATCTAAACAAGTTTTGTAGACCAATAAAAATATTTTATTTTATTAATATTATTTATGAATAAATTATAACATGGAGTATGGGGAAATTGAAATAAGAAATGAAGTGTGGGGATGATGGTGACATGTGGAAATAATGTTAATGTCTGTGATAATACATGTTGCTAGAGTAGAAGTTCTTTATATAATATAGAATTTCATTTATATGTACTGGTGTAGAAACTTAAAATATTGTACGGATAGTGTATGCATAAATTTCTACATTATTTCAAACAATGTATACATATTGTAAGCATATAGCATGAAATTAATGAATTTTTTCGATCTAGAATAGACCTAGGAGGAACAAATAACTACATATTTAATGTATTCACTTGGTAAATGCATATAGTATATAATTTATGAAAAATATTGACAAATTGGCCATTGTAGTTCCATTAATTATAAATAATTTATTTCTAGAAAAGGTGTATTTTTTGCATTCCTATATGTAATTATATTGGTTAGTGATTATTTCAAGAACTACTATATATATATAGGCTTCATGAATGATAGAAATATCCTTCATCAGTGAAAAAAAGAATTGATTTTATAATAATTATTAAAAGATGATGGGATTTATCAGAAATAAAAATAGTGTTGATAAGATACCCAATAATGAGTGCTAAAAAAGGAATTTATCAATGTGGCCCTTGATTATGACTATATTAGTGAGGATAAAGTGAGTAATTTTCAGTGTTATTCCTATAATTGATAAAAGCAAGGCTGCTTAAATATGATGTTGAAATCACAACATACTACAAAAAAAAACAAAATTTAATTTTAATGTAATTTATATAAAAATGAGAAAAAAATAATGTATGAACAGATTTAAAAATATTGTTTTATAAAATTTCATCATTATATATAATTTACACAAACATATAAAAATTCATAAAAATTAATTCTTTTTTTCCTTGGCCCACAACCCCTTCTGAAATGAGCCTGATCAAGCTATCAATTATAGAATGAACCACCCTATCTCTAGAATAAGTGTGTGCATGTATAAAAATTAAATTCTTATGTTAGTAATTATATAAATAAAATATAATAAACATAAATATGAGTAAATGAAGTAATAAAATGTCACATTTAAACTAAAAACATGCACTTCAAGTCAAATTGAGCACACCATGTGTCAAAAATTATTTACGGATAATAAAAAAGGTTTCAAGAGAATATGACATAATTTAATGAGTATTAAGTATATAACATGTGTTTTAAACTGAAAAAATTTTAAAATTTAAACACACACTTTAAGTGTTACTGATCACATCATATGTTTAATTAATGTGTGGATTATTAATAAAAGTCATAAATGACTTATGAAATGTTCTCATAATGTATCAATATAATAAAAGTGTTTTTGTAGGTTTTCAATGAGTGACACAGAATTTTAAATAAAATTTCATTTTTGAACTGAAAGCACACACTTTGAGTCATTTTAGTCACACTCTGTGTCAGATTGATGTGAAGTATATTAATACATGTTAAAATTAATTATAGATTTTTTCTTAATGTATAAGGAAAATTGAAACATGTTTAATGGATTTTTTTAGTGATAAATTTTTTACATAAATGTCAATTTTAAAATAAAAAACCCATTTTGAGTCATACCCTTGACACTGTGTATTAGATTGAGTTATAGTTGTTCTGTACACATCACATATAACATATAGAACATTACCCTAAATTATCAAAGCAATGTTAATGTGTTTTCTTTGTTTTGAGTTTATCAAATTTCATTTGAACTAAACTGGAAATTTTAAATAAAAAACAAACAATGTGACTCATACCTTTCACACCAAGTGTTAGATTAACCTGAAATTGATTCCTATACATCAAAATTGTCTAATGTATTATTGTAATAAAGTATCTATAAAATTATATTGTGGTTTCTAGGTCATTAGTGATGGAAAAACGTTTTTTAACTAATATTTTATTTTTAAATTGAAAATATACACTTTGAGTTATACTGATCACATTGTGTGTTATATTGGAATGCAAGTGATTCATACACTTCAAAAATGACATACGGTTTTTTCCCCTAAAGTATAAAGTCAATACAAGGAATTTTTCTTGGGTTTTAGTGGGTGAAACACGTTTTAAACTGAAATATCATTTTTATACTGAAAACACATATTTAAAGTTATACCGGTCACACTATGTATCTAATTGATGTATGAATATTTTCTACACATAGAAAATGACATAATTATTGTTCTCCTAAAGTATCAAAAATAAAATGTGTTTGTTTAGCTTATAGAGTGTCACACTCTTTTTTAACCAAAAAGTCAATTAAACTAGAAACACACACTTTGAGTAATATCGATGACACTATGCATTAGATGGTCTTGAAACAATACAATATACAACATATTATGTGTATTTGATATCTATATTTTCCCCCATTATGGGATCAAATTCCTAAGAATCACCTTTTCGGTTTCATCATGTTGTGAAACCACTAAACTACTGTAGAAAAGAAATTCTTACCTTAATTATATAATATTAATTATGACAACATGAATTTTGGAAATTCCCTAAACCAGAAGTCACCATGTGTGAGGAAATTTTGGTAACTAGTCCATTCTATGTAATAAATTATGTTAGTATCGAATTAAATGGAATCTCCAATAAATTATCACTCTGTAGTACAACCATTTGGTTTACTTTTATTTTTGGAATAACATTTCAAAATATTCATATACCATTCAATTTGGTAAATCGGTCTATAATGTACAAGATAACATATATTAATCTCTACAACCATGTAATCCGTGATGTGATATGTAATATTAAGAAATTATTGAGGGAATAACATATCCAATTAACATAATATAATATAAATTTACTTTTCTATAGAGAGAATATCCACTAGGTTTATCGATTTAATAGATATAGCTTTGAAAAATAGATAAGAATTGGTTAATTTATGATGGAAATTATTAGGAAAAACGAAATTTAAAGCTAAAAGCATTATATATTTCATCCAAACAGGCTAGACACGTGTTTTCATTCCATTTAACTTTAGATATGTAATTTAGATAATATTTTTGATGTTTGATGAATACCCCTCTAAAACCATTTCATCAATCAAGAAGTTAGAAAAAATTTATCTCTCTTACCTAGAAATAGTGTTAGCATCTCATAGATGAAAAGTTTATCATTCACCATTCACTGGAACCACCTCTTCCCATATTCCCATGTCATTAATTTATAACATGAACTTAATTTCATAATTTATTTTGTATGGTGAATTTAGTAACATTCCAATGAAATTATCACACACATTTTTTCCACATTCATGGCATCAAGTAAATGTCCCATGTACACACAATTTTACTATAATAATTCAAAAAATGATCTCTTATTCCTACCAATTTTTGTATGTTTTTTCTGAAGGATTATGAAAATCGGTGCCTATATATTTACATTATTGAACCATTGACCACCTGGTAATGGATACAATATTGTTCCATCTTTATAATTCCCATCGAATGGTGTTTCCCAATATCAATATTTATGTTTTGGGGGAAAAATAGGGATTTACCAGTAATATAAAATTTGATGAATGTTTAATCCTTATAAAGTGTGTACCACATTCAAAAATGTGAAACCTTTGAGCCCCTTTAATGTTATATCCAATAAAAATTAAATAAGTTCGAAATTCATTTATCATCTCATTCAACATTACCCTCAATGTTAAATTTTCAGTTCTATAGTCATAATACAACGTAACTGCAGAATCCCACATTAATTTAAAATCTCTGTTCAATGATTCCAAATAAATATCATTATAATTATCTATTTTTTAGTAATAATATAAATTGATACAAAATAATTTATTTTTAAATCACTAATAATCATGTTGGAAAGTAATAATTTACCAATATAACTGGTCATGTATAGTGAGTGCTGGTTTGTTAACCAAAATGATTCACTCCATCTGTAGATAGTGAATGATAAATCTTTCTTAAAAAAATTCTAAATTCAGGATACTCTAGATCAATTTTCTTCCACATAGGATAATCTTCTAGATGATGAAGTTTCATATCATGGTTTCTTGTATGTATGTGATACATCAAATTTTTTATATTATCCCATATTCTATATGTGCACATAGACCATGGAATTAATCGAAAGAAACATCAAATAGTCAAATGAATTTATTCTTATTTTCGTATATAGATACAACATGTAAGATTTAGCATCCAAGAACCAACGGGTTTTACTTTGATTACATGAATATTTATTATATTATTACATATTGTTCATCATTCTGCATGATTATGATGTAATATTGTCCTAGAGTATTTTTTTTATTGACAAGGTCATGGAAGTTCCCCACTATGATGAGAACCTTGAAATTCTTTAACAATATTTTTAAATATAGTCATGTGGTAGAATGAAAGGCTATGATGGGACACATAACATGCATACCATCAGGTATGAGTACTCATAAGCATATGAGACTTCCTCTCATGAAGTTCACACTTGGTAATCCCCAAGATATGAGACTATGAGAACAGAACCACTAGTATAAATTCCGCATGTTTTGGTGTCCTCAGATATTTCTATCTATGAGCATGTGTAATGATCCTTAGACCTTAAGATTTTCATTAATACGTGTCCTGACTTTTATGATCACTGATTTACTAACTAAAACCATCACCCAAACAGTTGGAGGGAAGTAGGTTACATTGGGTGCGTCATGAGTGGCATGTTATTAATGGAAAAGTCAAGGAAGGATTTGTACCACCCATTTATGGAAGTTGATATCTCAGCCCTTTGATTGAAATAGAACTGTCGCGCAAAATTCCATGGATATGGTGTAATGACTAGTTTATTTTAGTTAGTCAAAGAACAATGTATCAAGCTTAAAATTTGATGACACAATCATGAAACCTGCTAGATGAGATATTGCGGCAAATGGATAATATTACACAGTAAGAATTCAATTGTGGATGTTGTTTTTGTGACTTTACATTATTTCCCTTGGGTGTCTTGATCTGTTTCTAGATAGTATTCTTGGATTTTAGGTAATCCCTCCTAATACCATTGAGAATCAATCCTAGAGGGTCTCACACTATGTATTTTTGGTGGTATCTGTTAAATTCTATTTGAATTTAATTAATGAAATAAATATTATTCTCAAGACCCTGGAAAAATTCTATTCAAGTGAAGATGATCCCATAAAATAAATTAAATATATTTATTTTATTGAACATTTAATAAATATTTACTTATCAGTTTTTAAAGAAAATATTTATTTAAGAGAATAAATTATTTATTTATTTTGTTGGGTGTTCAATAAATGTTTGTAGAGTTCGAGCAGAAAAAAGTCGGTCTGGTAGTAAAATAATTATTTGCAAGACGGTAAATAATTATTTCACTAGTTGGCACAATTTAAAATAATGCTGCTATTTCATTAAGATGAAGAATTTTATTTATAATTCCATTTTGAACAAGTTGGTGCACTATAAATAATGACGCGATATTATTATTAAATGCAAGGTTTTTCTCTAAGTTCATGATTTTATTTAATTGTTGACATGAAATTAAATATTTTAATTGAAATTCCAGGTATATAAATATGAAAGTACCCTTATTGTGACATATAACAAACCACATGCCTGGTGAATTTAGAATTGTCGAGCTAATCAATTTCTCTCTCGAATCATCTTCTCTCCCCTCTCTAGAACAATAGGCGTTCTTCAAGGCCAAAGAAAAAGCGATCAAGAACGATCAATACTAGACACTCGCTTCACTACTCTAGCACTCGGAGAACGACCGGTGTTGATTGGAGGCCATCAGAGCACGTGTGGATCACCGCTAGAGGGATTATATTTTGGATCCTTACAACCATAACGAGATAATCTGTAAGGGTCAATCTAGATGATCAATATCATCAACGAAGAAAAATACCAAAGACACCTGTATTATTTTTCTTTATGAAATTAATTAAGTTAATTATTAACATGATTTGAAAGATCCCCTCTATGGTTTTAGGTATCTTTCTTCATTATATAAATCGTTGATTATATTTCCTGGAGATAGGCCTTCATCGTCATACTAATCACAGAATAATCATTGACCATGGTAAAAATAAAAATTGTGTGCCATCCAAACCGCGCTTCCACTGCGCCCAGAACCTTCAAGTGGTATTAGAGGGGTGACATCATAGTTTATAATTATTTAAATATTTTGTTGATGAATTACGTATTTAATAATTTAGTTGTTTCTATTCAAGTTAATCGTTCTGTAAATCTGTATCTTGAGATCTATTCCTCCTCTTTCATTTCTCATTCACCTTACAGTAACACATATTTTTTTTAATTTTGAATAAAATAAAATATATAATCTCATCTGGAGGTTCCAACTATTCCTGGCCGCACAACACCAGAGTACACAGTGTGTATTCGGAAGTACACGCCGTGTAGTCTAGGTTCAATTCATTGGACTGGTCCACTAAACATAGCCATGTGTTGGAGTCTTTCTAAGTCTTAAATGTCTCTGTGTGTTGACCTGGAACAGGTGGCACATGTTTTCTGGATTACATGCCGTGTGGCCCATGGAACACGGTGTGTAGTCCCTCCAGGTTAGGTTTGGACCATATACCCCATACAAGGCTTTCCCGATTGGAAACCATGTAACACAGATACTACATGGCGTGTTCCCATTGAACATGTCATGTACTCCAAAAATTTCCTAAGTACATCTACATGCCATGTCCCCAGGTGTGAACTTCGGATGGATGGTGAACAAAATTACACGCCTTTTAGTTGGAACTACACACCGTGTACTCATTCAAATTACGAATATTTATTAAAATTTATTATTATATTATACAAACCGTTGAGACCTATACAATAGTGTAGGCATAATGCTGAGGCACAACACACGGTAGGTGTTATATATATATATGTATGTGTGTTTAATTTAACATCTATATAATGTTCATTTATACTCATTGGGAAATTATGAATAGTAATTCACCAGGTTTCCTCTAAGGTACATGTTACATACAAAGAAAATTTTAAAACAAATTATTTGTTTGAAATTACGATGGATGAGAATATCTAGGAAATTCAGAAAAGTGTTTACGATAAAAGGATTGATCAATTAAAGATTATTAATTGACTTGATCATGATTTATCTTAAACAATAATTATTAATGAATTGAATTCCAGTATTATTTATGTGTAAATATCGTTTCATGCATGGATGATCATGACCTAGAGTAAGACCCTTGTATTGGAATGGTTACTTTTAATTAATTTATTTAAATTAAATTTGTTGGCCAGTGAGCCCTCTCCTCATTAATATTTAGGTCCTTCATGCACAAATATTCTTTTATGTAAAACCCCTTTTACACCTCACCTGCATGTCAGATAAAAGCATATGTAATGGATTGAGCTCCTAAGCTAGTGGAGGCGGCTCATGTTAGGATCCAAGGTGAAACCAATCCAAGAATATACAAAGGTGGACAGGTGGAAAGCTATAAACACGAACCCAAAAGGTTCAAGTTGTTTCTCCCCTATGTGAGGGTTTGTTTATCAACTACTAGATAAACTAACCATTAGAAAATCTCATGATCATGCCATTTAAATTCTTTTATTTCTGTCAGTTTCATGATCATTATGGATATGTTGTCATGATCACATTTTTAATGAATTAAAAAAGCATACAAGATGGAACTAAAATAAACCAGACTAATGTGTGTTTATTATCAAGACATGGTTAGTCACTTTAGTATGTTGTACTTAATATTAACAAGCATGGGATAATGGTAATTAGGAATTCACACATAAGAAATAAAAATCACTAAAATAAAATATTAAGTCAGAACAAGCCTTCTATTACTTTATGAAAGGGAAAAACTCAATAAAACAATGTGTTTATCCAACCCTTATTAAGACACATAATTTTATACCGGAAGCCATTATGAAAGGTTTCAGGTTGACTTAACCATATTACATCATTAGGAGTATCACTTGATAGACTTGGTGTAATATTGGAGGCAAGAGTTCAGGAAATCCAAAGTCATGATTTTAGTATTGGGGTGTCCACACAACATATCAAGGAGCTGGAAGCCCATAGATGGTGAAGAACTTTCTACCTAAATACCTTCTAATAGCTTGACCAACCATTTTGGGGTTATGTAAAGGGGAATATGGATCCATGACACTATACTATCATGGAAACTGGACATTCTGAGATAAATGGTGAGGGCCATTGGGACTTGATAAAATAGCGGGAGAGTTAATAAAATTTACTATTTCTCATAAAATGTAATCAAGAATGTACTAATGATAAACTCTTTTAATTATAGAATAAAAATGAAAATCTCATCAACCCCACTATCCCTGTGATCAATTTTGGATAAAGACGACATCCTCACCCGCAATAACTTCTAGGAATGGTTTACATGCCTTCAGGTTAACAACTACATGAACGAAAGTCTTACGTTCTAGAGTCTGCATTACCTGATCCTCCTTCCAAAGAGGTGAGTGATGAGGATTTATTGGTCTATGAGAAACATATGAACGACGTGGTCGACGTTCAATGTTTTATGCTATCATCAATGTCTAGTGAGCTCATGATGTCTCATTAAAACATTGATGCTTATAGCATGCTCGAGCACCTCCATGGTCTTTACTAGGAGAGAGAAATACAATAATGGTTTAACATCTCTAAGACACTCTTTTAGATTAATATTGGAGAAGGTGTCCCATCTGGGCCTCATATAGTCAAGATCATTGGCTACATTGAGCGCCTGTAGGTTCTAAGGATTAAACTCTCTGAAGAACTGGGAACATATCTCATTATTGCATCACTCCCTCATAGATTCTCTAACATTGTTTTCAATTTCAATAATAACAACATTGTGAAGTCTCTATATTATATTCATATCCTCATTCTCAAAGTGGAAAAAGATATGAAGTGCGAAAAGCCTTCTGTCATTATGGAGAATAAGAGGAAAGGGAAGGAAAAAAGCTTTAAGCCCAAAGATTCTTCATGACCTTCTTGGAAAAGGAAGATCAAAGGGGAGGTAAGAGAACATGAGGATATTTGTTTCTCATGTGGCAAGAAGGGCCATTGGAAGAAAAACTGCACCCATCCTTAAGAAGCAAGGGGAAGCTTTAGGTGTATTTGTTATCGAATACAGCCTACCTATTTCTACAAATTGGGTATTATATACAGCTTGTGGTGCACACATATCTATCCAAATATAGGAACCAAGTAGTTTCAGAATGATTTTTCGAGGGGAGGTAAATCTATGAGTAGCCAAAGGAACCAGACTTACTGCTATAGCTGTTGGGGACTACCACCTCACATTTCCAACTGGGATGATCTTGGGGTTAAAGGGTTGTTATTATGTGCCGTTTTTTACTAAACACATTATTTCATTATATAGATTAGATATAGAAGGATTTTTTCCATGTTTTGAAGTGAATGTTTCTCCTTTTACAATGATAGATTTTGTAATGGTAGGGCACATTTATACAACAGACATTACATGTTGGATTACACAAACCTAGTAATGGAAATCGATAACAAAGATATGTCACATGACTCATACCAAACCCAACTTTGGCATCACCAGATTAGTCATATAAACGTGAAATGCTTAAAAAAGTTACATAAAGATGGATATTTAGATTCTTTAAAACTAAAAACACTTGGTGTATGTCATGCATATTTACAAGGAAAAATGACCAAATACCCATTTAGTGGGAAAGGTGAAAGGGCTAAAGAACTTATTTAATTGGTTCATACAGGTGTGTGTGGACCATTTCCAATTGAAGAAAGGGGAGGGTGGTCATACTTCACAATATTTACTGATGATTTTAGTAGATATGGATACATCTACTTGATGAGGTATAAGTCCGATTATTTTGATAATTTTAAATCATACAATAAGGAAGTTAAGAACCAGCACGGTATGAATATTAAGAAACTCTTATTAGACCGAGGGGAGAATATATTAATCAAGACATCATTAATTACATATGGAAGTTTGGGATCCAATCCCAACTCACTCTTATAAACACGCTCTAGTGGAATCGTGTGGGTGAAAGGAGGAACCACACCCTATTGGACATGGTGAGATCAATGATGAGTCATGCGAGTCTTTTATTATCCTTTTTGGGATATTCCTTACAAACAATAGCACACATACTATTCCAAGTACCAACTAAATTGATATATGGTATTCCATATGAGTTATGGAGTGGAAGAAAAGCCATGTTATCAAATTTACATATACGGGATTGCGAAGTATTTGTTATGGCCTCTTTAGGTAACAAACTCACACCCTGAGACACAAAGTGTACCATTATAGGATACCCCAAGGAAACAAGGTGATATTACCTATACAACCCCTTAGAAAAAATGTTATAGTGAAAAGACATTCCATATTACATGAGATGGATCACATCTCCAAAATAGATAGTGGGAGAGAGATATAATTCGATGTAGTCGAGGCTCAAGGTGCACATGAGTTGGTAAAGAAACAGATTCCATAAATCCCCATGGAAGAAGAATCTATTCCAGAGACACAAGTACATCGTAGGAGTACAAGAGAGGATAGAGAACCAAAATACTATGGTTTTGTAGTTACCAATGATTGTGACTCCTTATTAGTTGATAATAATGATCCTATAAACAACAAGTAAGAAGTAAGTATCATAGAAGATGTAAAGTGGCAAGAATCCATGAATTCTGAAATGGATTCCATGAACCAAAACCAAGTCTGGATTTTGGTAGATCCTCCTGTTGATGTAAAGCTGGTTGGATGCAAATGGGTATTCAAGAAAAAACTAGACATGAAATGAAAATTCAGTACCTATAAGGCATGACTGGTTGCAAAAGGTTTTAAATAGTGTCAAGGAATTGACTATTATGAAACCTTATCACCAGTTGAAATGCTGGAATCCATCAGAATTCGAGTTTCTATTATGGCTTACCATTACTATTATATTTGTAAAATGGATCTCAAAAAACATTCCTTAATGGGAACCTTCAAGATATTTTCTACATGACACAACCTGAATGGTTTGTGACTCCAAAAGATTCCAATAAGGTATGAAAGTTGTAGAAATCCATTTATGGATTAAAGCAAGCATCTAAGTCGTGGAACATTCCTTTTGATGAAGACATAATATAGTATGGTTTTATCAAAAATGAATTTGATCCTTGTGTATAAAAATGGTTTAGTGGAAGTGTATTCATTTTCCTAATAGTATATTTTGATGATATATTTCTCATTGGAAACGAGATACCATTATTGAAGTCTGTTAAGGCATGGTTGAATCAATGCTTCTCCATGAAAGACTTGGGAGAGGCAACCTATATTCTTGGGATCACGATACATCATGATAGATCCAAGATATTTCTGGGACTATGTCAAAGTACATATATTGATATGATACTAAAGTGATTCAGTATGGAACAATCCAAGAGGGGATCGTTTCCAGCGTCACTTAGCATTCATCTTTCCAAGAAAATGTGTCTTTAGACACATGATGAAAGAAAGATAATGGAAAGGAATCCATAAGGATCCTCGATTGGGTTATTCATGAATGTCATGCTATGTACTAGGATGGATGTCACCTACGCATCGAGTGCAGTTAGAAGATATCAAGATGACCTAGGTTACCACCATTAGATGGCAGTCAAGATTACCATAAAGTATCTGAGGCATACTAAGGATATGTTCTGGGTTTATGGAGGAGATGAGGAACTAGTCATCATAGGATATGCAGATCCCAGTTTCCAGATTGATCACAGTGACATGAAGTCACAAACAGGATACATCTTCACTTTGAATGGATGTGCAGTGATCTGGAAGAGCTCAAAGAAGACTGTGGTCACAGATTCTATAGAAAATTCTTAGTATATCACAACTTTTGAGGTATCTAAGGAATCAGTTTTGATGAAATGCTTCATCCAAGAGTTAGATGTGATACCTAGCAATAAAGATCCCATGACACTCTACTATGATAATACTACAGTGGTGGATCTTGCAAAAGAGACAAGGTCGCATCATCTGAAGAAGCACATACTTTGGAAGTATCATCTCTTGAAGTATTTTTTTAGAGAGGTGAAGTTGTAGTGATTAGTATTTCCACGAATGATAATGTGGTGGACCCCTTGACTAAATTGTTGACTCAACAGAAACATGATCATCATGTGAGGTCTAGCAGACTGATAGTTGTAGGCAGTTGGCTCTAGTCCAAATGGGAGTTTGTAAGAGTTGGTGTCCTAGAACCTACTATTTTTTACTTTGATTACATGGATATTTAATGTATTATTACACATTGTCCATTGTTCTGAAATATTATGAAGTAATAATGTCCTAGAGTATTTTTTTCATTGATAAGGTCAAGGAACTTCCCCACTATGATGAGAACCTTGAAATGCTATAACAATATTCTTAAATATTGTTCTGTGGTTGTATGACATGCTATGATGGGGTACATAGCATGTATATTGTCAGGTGCGAGTACTCGTAAGTAGATGATACTTCCACTCATGAAGTTCGTACATGGTAATCTCTAAGATAGGAGATTATGAGAACAGAACCGCAAGTGAAAATTCTGAATGTTTTGGTTTCATCAAATATTTCTATCTATGAGTGTGTGTAATGATCCTTAGACTTCATGGTTATCATTAATACGCTTCATAACTAACTCGCTTTGATTTACTGATGAAAACCGTCATGTAGAAAATTGGCGGGAAGTAGGGTACGTTGGGTGTGTCACTAGTGGCATGTTATTAATGGATAAGTTGAGGAAGGATTTGTCCCTTCCATTTATGGAAGTTGATATCTCTATCGTTTTATTTAAATAGAACTATGATGAAAAATTCCAGGGCCATGGTGTAATGATTACTCTATTTAATGTTGTCAATGAATGATGTATCAAGCATAAAAGTTGATAACACAATCATGAAAACTGTTTGATGAGATATTGCGACAAAAGAATTGTATTACATAGTAAGAGTTTGTATGTGGATGTCGTTGTTATGAATTTATGTTCTTTCTCTTGGGTAACTTGACGTATTTCTAGACAGTACTCTTGGACTTTAGGTAATCCTGCCTAATTCCAATGAGAAAGAATCCAAGAGGGTCACACACTAAGTGTTTTTGGTGGTCTTGGTTAAATTCTATTTGAATTAAATTAATGAAATAAATTTTATTCTCAATACTGTGGAATTATTTTATTGAAGTTAATATGATCTCATAAATAAAATGAAATATATTTATTTTATTGAAAAGTTAATAAATATTTATTTAATAGTTTTAAATAAAAAATTTATTTAAGAGAATAAATTATTTATTTATTTATTCGGGTGTTCAATAAATGGATGTGCAGTTCGAGCAGAACAAGGATGGTCTGGTTGTAAAATAACTATTTGAAAGATTGTAAATAATCATTTAACTAGTTGGAACAAATTAAAATAATGTTTCTATTATTTTGTGATTCAAAATTTTATTTATAATTCTTTTTTTCATAAGTTGGCACACTATAAATAATGATGTGGTATTATTATTAAATGTGCGGGTTTTCTCTAAGTTTATGAATGTATTTAATTGTTACTATGAAATTAAATATTTTAACTAAAATTACATGTATATAAATAGGCAAGTACCCCTATTGATCCATATAACACACCACACGCCTCGTGAATTGAGAATTGTTGAGCCAAACAATTTCTCTCTTGAAGCCTCTTCTCTCCCCTCTCATGAACAAGATAAGTTCTTCAAGGCTAAAGAACAAGCGATCAAGAATGATTGACACAAGACACTCACTTCACCGTGCTAGCACCTGGAGAACGAGTGGTGACGATCAAAGGAAATCATAGCACATTTGGATCACCTCTTGAGGGATTCTAGTTTGAATCATAACAACCACAATGAGATAATCCGGAAGGGTCAATCCAGATGATCAACATCATCAACGAAGAAAAATACCAAAGACAGGTATTATTTTTCTTTATGAAATTAATTAAATTAATTATAAACATGATGTGCAAGATCCCCTCTAAGGATTCAAGACTCTTTAATATTTATCTAAATCTTTGATTATATTCTGTGGTGACTCGAGTACATTGTCGTATTGATCCTGAAATAATCATTGATCATGGTAAAAATCAAAATTTGGTGCCATCCACACCACACTTCCACTGTTCCTGGAACCTTCACAACACACTTTGGGAATTTTATATTATTCATGTTCCTTGAGAAATAGAATACAATCATTTGTATAATCATGTACTCATTAAAAAATTATACCCATTGAATATACTAATATTTTTTCATAATATGTTCGGTAAGGAAGCGCATTATCTTATGGTAGGCTATCATTCAAGAGACCATGTAGTTAATTTAAGATGGTGTTACTTCATCAATTTATTGAATTTATATTATATGGATTCATTTTGGCCGAGAAAGTTGTATATTTAGAAAATCCAACATAAAATGGAGTATTTTCACAGCTCTTTTAATTCTAAAACATTTTTATTACAATCTTGAATTTCATCCTCAATTGTTAGTGGAATTTCCTTAATTTGATATTTGTCATCATTCACACCTGTAATCATATCCTTGATAAAATATTCTTCATTTTTATTAAATATCATCATTTTAGGAGAACAATAAAATTTAGTGTTATCCCACCCAATAGTTAAATTTAATTTTACCCCTAATTTTAGTTCAACATTTATAATTTTGATGTATTATATGATAGAAAATGTGTTTTCCCAACTACTGAAGATTAATTATTACAGAGTAACAGTAAAATAAATGTAGAAAAGGGTTTTTAAAAGGACCATATGCATGCTATTTTTCAAACAGTATGAATTATTTCACTCTATACTCATAATATTTTTCTGTGTGATTGGAGTTCATCCATTTTGGATTTATATCCATCATATTTGATTCAATTATATGAATATTTTACAAAATAAATAAATAAATAAAATATTAGAGCTTATAACCCTAAAATTACATTATTAAATAATAATTTTATCAATATGAATCCATTTTTCTAATATAATAACTCTGAAAATATTTTTATTGTTATTGTTTTGTTGTGGTGGAAATCATTGAAAGAAGGGAATGTGTGATATCTATAAACATACATATAATATAGTAATATTTTCATTTATTTAAATAGTAGAGATCAAATATGGTTTCTATAAATTTTCTATGTTTTATTACAATAAGAGAGAGGAGTTGTTGTTCATTATATTCTTCATATGGTATGTAGCGGGAAAGTTGGTGCTTTAGGGATGCGACTCTTAAGAGATAATGTTGATGATTTTTTTATTTATCATGAAAACATTGAAAGGGACTAATCAAATATTATTGAGATCCCAAAATTTGAGGAAATATTTGAATTTAAATCAATAAACTATAAGTCTCAGGATGGGGTTCTGAAGCTACTAGAAAAAATAATGAACAATCTAATTAATTCTTGTTGAATTCCAAAAATTTAAATAATTCACATGGCTAGGATGAATCCTCAACATAAAACAATGAAAATTATTATTTGGGATGGAAGGTTCATGAAATTTTAATACATGTTCAGGATTTTTTTAGTTGTATTGTAAGAAACCCTTATCTAAAACTAATGATTGTAGTATAATCGCAACTACCTAGGTTCACATGATAGAAAAACTCTGCCTCAGTGGAACTAATAAAAAGGATATACTCTTGAAAGATGTTATCGTGGAAACTAGGAGTGAGGATAAAATATGGTATAATTATAAATAAAATATTTGAATACTATTCACAATTCCAATTTAAGGAGTAAAGGGTAGTCTGAGTGTTGATTTAATGAGATTTATGGGAGTCCCCATAACAAGGACCGAGGTTTAAATATAACTGCATGTTTGTCTCAATGGGATGAATAGAAAGTCAAATTAAAAAAGATCAAAATGACGACTTAAATAAATAGAACTGTTGTTGGAATGAATGAAAGTGGGGCCAAGAGTATGAATGCATTGAAAAAAATTCCCATATATAATTAGAACTATGGTTTGACTGAGAGATGAAGGAATCTTCAATGCGGTCAGTAGTGGAATGAAACTACTATCCGTAAAAATTTTCAGAACTACGGAACCCAAAATTAAAAGAATGTGAATTTTGTTAACTTGAAAGTACTCATGCTACGAGTTCTCCAAATTTGTTTGGTTGAAATCAAAACCAACTCATATCTGAGTGGGGACACGAAACTCGATTACCTTTCAAGAAGGGTCATCTGAATGATTCATGTGGTTGGGACAACTTATCTAATGATGGAGACTAGAAAAATTGGCCTTGTCCTATAAAGGTAAGGAATAAATGTGATGATAATCCTATAATTGGCATGAATGTTACAACCTTAAAATGTTTGGAAACATTATTTTAAGGGGAGTAGGTAATTATTTATGATATTTAACTAGTGATGAAAGATCAACAAAAGAGGATTAGAAACAATCATATACCATAAGATTCGATAGGGTTGATTTTTATGAGATGTTTTTGGGGGATTCACAGAAGAGAACAACTTTCACAAGAGCTTAGATGACACAAATAAGTGATTTCTACTATGGTCAAATTTGTATGATCAGATGGGTTTTATCATCTCCTTACAAAAAACTAATTAAGATGAGTTTTATCAGTTCAAAAGTAATAAGTGACGATAAAGCATATATTTGTCAATGTTAATTTAGCGATGATAATGATGTACCTTTATCAGCTATAATTCATCACTGATAAACATAGGTTTTATGAGTGTTTATTATTTTAGAACTGGTAAAACCAATAATTATCAGCGCTTTTTTAAGTGTTGATAGAAATAGGTTAAAAGAAAATGAATATAATATTAGATGGATTTATATCAAAATGAATGAATATTTTTTAAATAAAATTATTAACGAATATATAATATTAAATTCATGAATTTTAGAAATGAGTGAAATTGAATAGCTAAAAATGAATAGACTTCAAAAATATTAAAAAATGGATTAGTTTTATTAATTGTATAAATTATTCCAAAATTAATTAAGAATATATATTAAAATAATGATGAATTCAAATTGAAAATATGAAAACATGGTAAATAAATATGTGTAAATAAATATTAAAAAACTATTAAATTCTATAAAATAATAAATAAATACATAAATAAATAATATTAAAAGTGGTTAAATAAAAGTAAAGTGATATAAATTATATTTTAAAAAACAAATTTATATGATTAATTAAATAATTTTAAAACAGGTAAAAAATAAAGAAAATATCAAAAAAAAAATTAATTAATTATATTGATTTGAAACATTTTAAAAATACTACCACCTAGTAAATAAAATTGAATAAATATTAATCATATAAATTAAAAACGTATTAGGAATCTTAAAACATAGTAAATTATTATATATAATTTATATGATTAATTACATGAATAGTAATCACGTACACAAATGAATAAAATATTAAACAATATGATCAAATAAATAAATTATAAATTTTTTAAACATTATAAAATTTTTACAACATAATAAATGAATTTAATAAATATTATTCATATAAATTAAAAACATATTAAGAGTATTGAAACATTGTAAATAATTATGTGTATATAAATGATAAAAAATTAATAAATTTCAAAAATATTAGAAAATAAGAAAAATTACAGATGAATATAAAATAATAAATAAAATAATATAAAACTTAATAAAAACATATTACTGAAATAATTATAAAAGTGAATTCATAACATTATTTTCCTGAATTATAGACACCTAAAAATAAATAAAATGAATAAATAGATAGTATTAATTATATAAATAACAGAATTAATTAAATTGAATTTTATTGACAATATAAAAATGTTAATAATAAAAAAAATTAAATTAAATTAAATTAATTAAAATATAGAAAAATATATTTCAAATGAATAAATAAAAATAACTACGATTACATGATTTGATTAATTAAGTAAAAAATATAAACAAATAGTAAAATGATATTTAGTTTTGATATTTTTTGAAAGGATGAATTCCCTATATATTTAATGATTTTTAGATAATCCCCATTTAAGGGTTGATGGGGAACCCTTACATGACCTGCAGGACCAAAGGAACAAGGCCCAGTATATGGCCTTTGAGTGACCAAGACCTGACTACACTTTTTTTTGAACTACCGATCTCTAGCATCTAGTAGATTGGAAGGAACCTTTCTCCCCACCTCGCATGGCTGATCAGCTGGCATTGCCCCATGCAGAGCTGCACGATTCCTGGTATCGATGGCAAGTTCCATACCCTCTTGTTAATCCAGTATGGCTTGCACTACAATGGTGGATGCTTATTTATCTGAATCCTCTTCAATGTTATGGTCCTCTGTGGTCTTCCTATGCCCCATCGTGGTCCATTGTGGCCCGGAGTCCAAGTGGCCTAATGGACTATGGTGGCCCAAAGGCCCTATGGCCTGAAGGCCTTAGCGTCCCAGTGGCCCTAAGACCCATTGTCCCAAACCAGTGGCCTGAAGGCCCAAATCAAATGAATAGTTTTGTCTACTATAGTGCAGCATAATACCCATTATAGTACCAACTACAATACTGCTACAGTAACCCAGAGATCACCCGACCCGGATTTTATAATGGGAAGTTTGGATGCCATGTATAAGCCTATACCACTCGGGTATAGGCTTATAGGCTTCATATATTAAAAAATGAAATATATATAGTGACATAATTAACTACATAAACCAAAAAATGGCATTGGAAATGATGTATGTTGGAGTTCAATTTCACGTCAAAATTGTGTTTTCATGTCCAAATGGAGTTTTCATGCCATAATAGCATTTTCACGCTAAAATGTTGCTGGTTTGAGATGGTCATATAAGAATAAATTTTATTAATTTTAAACATATTAAAAATACTAAAACTTAATAAATAAAAATGTATATTTTTTAAAAATATAAATTAAAAAATATTGAATATATTAATACTTAGTAAATAAATATGTATAGATTCTAAAAAATGAATAAATATTGAAAATATTAAATACCAATAAATTATAAAAATGTATAAAATTATATTAAATGAAATGATATTAAAATGAATAAATAAAAGTAAATAAATTAAACAAATATTTCATAAAAGACAATTCAGAACATTAATTTCATCAATTACAAACACATATAAATGAATAATTAAATAAAAATAATATTTATAATTAAGGATGTATGTACTATATTGATTGTATTTAAAAAAATATAACTAATTACCAACAGTAATAATTTATGTTAATAAATTAAAATAATATTATTTAATTAAATACCAACGTATTTAAAAATGTACAAATAACTATTAAAGTTGAATATATTGCATAAAATCCAATGAATATATATATATATATAATTAATGAATATTAGAAAACATTAAATTTCAAAAAATACTAAAAATGGGGAAATATTAAAAATGAATAAATAATATGAAATCAATAAACTGACATACACGTACACACATACATATGAATAGATGTGCATCTACATACATAAACACATACATATACGCACATAAACATGCACATACACTGACACAATCCCATACACATACACATACGCAAAACCATACAAATAACAATAAACATACACATACACATACACATACACAGACACATACACATACACATACACATACACACACACATACACATACACATACACATACACATACACATACACACACACACAAACACATACACATACACATACACATACACATACACATACACATACTCATACACAAACACAGACACTTACACATACACATACACATACACATACACATACACATACACAGACACATACACATACACAAACACATACACATACACATACACATACACATACACATACACATACACACACACATACACATACACATACACATACATATACAAATACACATACACATACCCATACACATAGACATAGACATAGACATAGACATTCACATACACATACACATACGCATACACATACACATACTCATACACATACCCATACACATACACATACACATACACATACACAAACACATACACTTACACATACACATACACATACACCTACACCTACACATACACATACACATACACTTACACAAACACAAACACATACACATACACATACACATACACATACACATACACATACACATACACATACACATACACATACACATACACATACACATACACATACACATACACATACAAATACACATACCGATACCCATACACATAGACATAGACATAGATATAGACATAGACATAGACATAGACATAGACATAGACATAGACATACACATACACATACACATACACATACACATACACATACACATACACATAAACATACACATACACATACACATACACATACACATACACATACACATACACACACACACACATTAACATTCACGTACAAAACACAAACACATACACAAACACATAAAAATACACACAAACATACACATACACATGCACATATGTTTTAGGCTCAATTTTTTTTAATAAAAAAAATCTTATTAAAAATTATTTTTTAATATTTTTATGTAAAAATGTATTTTTTTCAATAAAAATCAGTCAATAAATTTTTTAAAGTATTTACATATTGATAAAATCCCTGTTAACGACATGAAATATTCTATATAATATTTTTGGATTCATCCACTTAGTTAGAGTGGGATTTTGAGTCCCGTAGGGACTCAGTTTTAATATAATAAAAATATATTATATATTATATCATACGCATGCGTTTTTTCCAAAATAATGGAATAACATCTGAACAACTTCTCCAATAGATAATGTGAGACATCCACTAAATATAGAAGTTATATTTTACACTATGGATGATATAAAAATTATATTTGTGAGGCGTTTGGTTAGATCACCCATAAGTGTAGATAATTATATTTCGCAAGCATGTTTTTTTCAAAAATAATTGAATATATCTCAAATGGTGTCTAAAATGGAAAATATCACACTAACATTAGGTTTAGATTGTGATTTTGGTCTATGTCATGGCATTACCTTTGTAAATGATGAATTATTCATTTCATCACATATAAGGGAAATTTTTTTACCCTTGAATCCTTTTATTATTATAATTATTTATTTTCTTCTTCTTTTTACCCTTCTCATATATGGAAAATGATGCTGAATTTGAAATAAATAATAAAACCAAAATTATCAAACGACAATTATTAAATAGATTTATAAATGTAGAATTACGTGAATTATTGGAAGATATGTATTGAATTAGAAAAATATAATTACATAAATTTTTAAAGGATAATTTAATCAAAAAAATTAAAAATTTGATTTCATGAATCTATAAAATATAATTGTAAAGAGCTATCAAGTGATGGTTAATTCATTTTATTGAATGATAATAAATTAAAATTATTAAAAAATATTTATTGAATTATAAAAGAAAATTTATGAAAAATTATCATAGGATAAATATGAAAAGATAATTTATAATAAATTTATCAAAATATTATTATAAAAATTTTCCTAGGATAATTATAAGGTAGTTATCATGTACCAAAGATATCAAATTATTAGAGAATAATTTATCTTTTTTCAAAGGATATTTTTATAGTTTTATCAATAACTATATATGATATAAGACTAGTTTAGAGAGAGATTAATATTATCATGTGTGGTTTTAAAATGACTATTGAGAAGAAAACCCCAAGCACCCGAATTGGAGAGAAATAAAATTTCTAATTATCCATGAGAGAGAAATTATCATCACATGTGATATTTTATTTGTTTTTGAAATAAAATATATTTTTTTGATTCCAATAATTCTTGATGATCCTCAAGAATTTACATGTTGATGAATATGAAAATAAGGACTATGAGTTCATGTTATTGAAAGTTGAGGTTTCCACTCATTATTTCAAACCACACAAGGTGGTTTATCCTTATCATTGACATTTATGACATTAAGGTAAGAAGTTACTTAGGTCCTAGGGAATTTTCAGACAAATTTCCATTTTTTAATTTATGTTATAGCATATTTGATAGAAATTTTATTATTGTGACCTCATTTAGGTGTGTGTGTTTAACTCATGAGAACCGTTGTGATATTAATTTCCATGAATAATATAAGAGTAGACGTTTCCATGTTTGGTTATAATCACATGTTGTCATATATTGAAGCTTTATTTATCATATTAATGTTCCTTCCATGTATTCTCTAACTTTTATATTAATTACCTTACATTGGAGGAATCATTATTGGTGTTCAGAATAGGTGAATATTCCAGATATATTTATCCCTTAGAGGGGGGTGTGCTTGACTTGCGATGATGGCGATAACGGACCTGTGAAAAATATGGAGATATGAAAATTTCTTGTAATGCTATGTATTAGGAAATGATTTTATTTTCATTCCATATTTTAGGAACTCCTTTGAGATAATTCCAATGATAGGAAATCCTATGAGTTGTATGTCATATATCAGGCACTTCTTCGAGTTGCATGTTGCATATCACACACTATTACGAGTTTCATACCCTATATTGGGAACTACAGAATGTTTAATGTTGTAAAATAAGAATGATTATATGAGGTTTTAAAGTTATAGTTATTGTATCCAGATGGATAGATTTTTTACTAGTAACATCCTACTTTTAACCTTTAAGCATAAATATGAAGCAGGTATGATTGAGGTTTTATGTTAGCTTCGTTATCAAATGACCACTTAGTTTTGGACTGATTATTTTTTTCATTACACATTTGTTATCATTTTTAAATACTCTTTTCATACTTGATTAAAATAGGTTGGAATCATTGGTGGTGTCCTATTGGGTCTTGTACTCACAACCAACTTAGGGTTTTCACTGTTCTTTTTGATTTCATGAGGGACCTGACGAAGGGGAAGGTGACTATAGTGGATAGATGAGTAGGGGAACAGAAAGGAGGTGGAGGATCCAGATGGACTCCAAATAACCCCATTTTTTTTATTGTTTATTTATTTACATGCTTCTTATGAAACTAGATCAAATTACTACATTGAGATACACTCTTATTTATATGACATGTATTCTATTTATTAGTTATTTCATTGAAACTCTGAATATTTATCATATTATTAATTTTTTGTCATTGAACCTATTATATGATACTGAGGGTATATTCTACCCAAATACAGACTCAAATGATCAGTACAAGTTGACAACATCATGTGTATTGGTATGCACTCATGAGGTCATGTGGGACACTGGCCCAGACCTTATAGTGCATGCCAGAGAACCAAAAAATGGTATTAGAGCACTGGGATTCACTAAATTATTATATCTATCATATTTAATTTGGTCAGGCTATAAATAAGATTTTATTGTTGGTAATTGGTTAGGGGAACTATGATAGTTCCTAGACAAAACAATATAGTAGACCACCAAGTTACTATAAAGTGGGTAAAATATGTTTTTATTTTATGATATATTATTTATTGGAACTAATTATTCAGACAATGCATTTTGTTGGGTTAGTCTAATTATATGATGAATATGAATAATGATTTGTGATGAAGACAATTATTAGTTCTAGGTTGGTTTTAAATTGTGTTTATGCTAGAATTATATGATGACCAAGTGTGAACCCATAGAATGATTTGGGTTTACCTTAATGACTCTTTTTTCAGAAATGATTCCTTCACATTATAAAAGATTTCAACTCGATGTAGTTTATGAGATAAATTAGGAATCATGTGGGAATTTTCTACTAAGGAAGTATGTTTTTCATGTATCAATGGATGTGTAGGATAATGCAGTTTGGCATGCTTCTACACTAGATTTTTAGTTTAGGCAGTGTGACTCTTCCATCAAAAGTCATTATCTTAGTGCCTATTCAAGGAATATGATTCTAGAACTATTTCCAAATATTCATTGACATGGACTCAAACATTATTTATCAATCTAGGGAACCGGTGGCCCTTAGGATACTGAATAATGGGTTAAAATATTTGTGGGAGTCTTTGAAAAAGTGGAGACTCTAAAGGATCAATTAGTTAATATTAGGTTGATATCATTATATGTGTTAAGGGAATTTAGATACCCCATATCTAATAGAACTAATAATGTTGAAGGAGATAGTCGTGTAGCTTGGTGAATTTGAGTTGAATGGATATATCTAGATGAGAACATAACTATGGGGTGAACATTGTTGGTTTCTAAAAAGGATGATTGAACTTTTTTTGACTCTGTGTCAATTTAAAAATTGAGAACAAGGTCATGATTAAGATTAAATACCCCTTTACTCAGGATAAATGACCTTTTTAACCAGTTATAAGAATATCTGTGGTACTCCAAGGATAATATTTAATTGGGTTACCGTCATTCATGAGTTAGAGAGGTGGAAATTGCGAAGATGACATTTTAGTGTAACTATAATTTCCCTAGATATTGAACTCTCTCATGTGGACAAAAATGTTTTTAATGAGAACTTATGTGAACCTCCTATTATGATAAAGGCTTCCAACTAGTAGCAGATGTTTGAAATGTATACTGGGGAGGTTATACCCCCGGGTAAGAAGTGTCATCACAGTTTAAAATAATCCATGTAACCAAACAAATATATGTATAGACAAAGAGGAAACAAATAATAAAATCCAACTAAAGAACATAATATATAATAATTTTAATAATGTAATGATGTTTTGGAATGAAACTAAATGTCATGCTAGAAACAAAACAACTAAAAGAATAGTAGAATCAATAAAGACTCGATAGTCCTCAGTCCTGAAACCAATGTTAACCCCCCTCCAAACTCGAGCCCAAATTTTAAGAAAACTATCAATTGCAAGGTCTTTTACCACTTCGAAACCTGGACACAAGTAATCTACCCGAGTACCAAACAACGGATCAAATTGGGTGTGAGTATAAATTAGTAGGTCAAAAACACCATTTCAAAAAAAAAATTGTCTGATATAAAGTATATGAAATAAAGTGATAAAAATGGGTATTAATTAATTCAACCATTAATAAAATACAAATATAACATACTTCAACTCTATGTAGTAATATCATTGAGGATGTCCTACAACCATGCCAACCCCAACCGTCTAACCATGGTAAAATATCCTTCTTATGCATTATGAGAGAATATCTCTAACCGTTTATTTCAAACATTCTAACCATAACCATAAACATGGAATAATAATAGTAATCTAGGTTAACGACCTATAAGAATAACAGTATCTGGTTCAAATCCCTGTAAGCATTACAAAATCTGGGTCAAATCTCTATAATCAATACAACATGGGACTGGACAGATCCCACTCACTATAATCATTACTGCATGGGGCTGGCCCAATCCCACCCAATATCATCATTACAAAATATTAATGAGGATGTGAAAGGGACAAGACATATATATATGTATCTCAATATGGATCCAAAAGCCTATCATACAACATGGATATCACAATATCACGTAATCTCCCTCAATTGTTAATTTTTTGGATTATAATTTGTTTTTCAATAACCTATTCCAATTATATCACAGTTTTTAAATTGTAAAAAAAATAATAATTAATCCATGCATGCTAAACAAACATAAAATAATTAGACCATCCAGTTATATTCATGGAACACTCACCCAATATATATCCATAAGTAAGTTCAAAATCTAATTAAAATCAAAGGACTCCAAGGAAAAATCATAGTCATTATTAAATTGTTTTAGGTGTAATTTACATTGGAACAATCAAAATTATCCATATACTATGAAATTATAAAAAATAGGGTAAATATTTACATCTTAATCTTTATATGATGATAAAAAAATTCTTCCAATGGAAAATATCCATGAGGAAGAGGGTAGGAATTATTGGAATGATGTTCCTAACTAAAAACTGATCATTATAAAAACAAAAAATGATCATTGTTAAGATATTTCACCACCAAAATTAGAAGAACAAGGAAGGGAACCAAAAAACATGATAAAATCCACATATTAGGTATTTAAGGTAAAATTGAGATGTCTGGAAGGGAGGTTTTCCCTCCAATGTTTCTTGTATGGTGCCCTTGGGTTGATAGGAGAAGGTTCTAGTGAGTTAGAATAAGAAATAAACAACATAAAAAACGTTAAAATATGAGGTTAGGGAATTTCACAATGTGTAATGTAGTTATTGATAATGAATATATTTTTAATGGAATATGATGAAAAAATCATCACCAAGGATTCTTTTATTAAAAACATTCAAACATTAAAAAATGCATAATCCATTTACATGGAATTTAATTTTTATAAATAGGGGTTTTCAACCGCTTAACCTATTAAATAACCTAGAAAACCTTTAAATTTTTTTAAATTACATGGAACCCATAAAAAACATAAACCATTTAACCCTAATCCATTAATTCAAATAAATACACATCTCTAGAAATTAGGGCTTTTCCCCCCAAAAATGATCTTTATGTGGATCCTCTCTAGTTTTATAAAGTTTTATTGCAACATAAGATGGTTTTTATTTAAATTATAGGTATTCAAAAAGAAACACAACCCCCAAGGTTCAACGATGTGGAAAAAATATCATGAATGGAAAAAAATAAAAACTAAAAGTGATACATACTTGAAAAAAAAGATCTTACAACCTCCACACTATATAATAGATTGTCCTTGAGATACTCTAATCATAATTATGAGGTCTCAGTGAACAAGTCCAACCACTTTTTTAACATATTAGACTCCCTCCCCTAGGTCTCATCCTAAACTCACCCATTCTACAACTACACTCAAACCAACAGTATTGTCATATGCTAATGATATTTCTCAATAAAATTCACAACCCTTATCAGATTCTCCTCAAATTATTCATTATAAAAAATATATAAATCTACAAAGTGTACCACATGAGATGTTTATGGAAAATATCTCTATGTATATGACATGTGGAACCCATTTTTCTTGGAATTTTAGCACTTTGGTAGGAATAAAAGGTGTGCCAATAGACCGGACCTCGACACATTCTCAAACAACGCAAAAAACATGGGTGCTAGCTTTCCCCATTTCCTAATATTTCATTTCACCAATCTATGAGAAAAATGAAGGACAACTTGATGACCAACCACAAATTCTAGAGGTCAACTCTAATAGTCATCATAAATTTTTTTCCAAATTTTCATGCCCACCAACCACTGTGTGATCTACTGAACCTTCTAAAAGGTCTCATTCAAAATACTAGGCCCATCAAGTGTTGACTCACCTGGCTCTAGCCAACAAAGTGGTGAAAAGAAAAACCAACCATACTTGTCCTTGAATGGTTGCATTTGGATAGATTCTTGGAAGATATTATTATATGAATACTCCATGAGTGGAAAACGTATTTCCCAGGAACCACCAAATTAAAAAACATATGATTGTAACATACCCTTTAAAAAATTGAATAGTCATCTCAGATTGACCATAAGTATGGGGATTATAGGGTATTCTCAAAAGAAACCATGATCCTCAGACATTTTAAAGACCCTTTCAGAAATATGATGTGAATCGAGGATCTCTGTCTGAAATGATACTTTATGGAACAACATTCATCCGAACCACCTGTGCATGTAAATACTACCCAGAATACCAATGGTTATTGTCTCCCTAATAGTTTAAAATTTGGATTAATTCTTCATTCGATACACAATAACACCTAAAACTTGTTTCTAATGTGTTTTCCTGGGTAATCATGTCAAAATATCCATAGTGACATTATCCTATTTCTACTCAGGAATTAGAAAAGGCTTCAAAATCCTAGATCACCTCTGATGATCAGCTTTCACATGTTGAAAATTGAAGCATCAAGCCAAAAATATTTCTTCCACTTTCTTCATTCTTGGCCACCAGTATTGTGTATATAAATCATGATACATATTTTTCTAAAATGGATTTACCACCCAACTATAATCGTGAAACACCTTCATTAGCTCCTCACATAATCCCATATGAACCTACACTCATCCATATAAATGAAGAGAATTTACACTACTAAGAGACCATCTTGATGGTGTTCTCCCACCATATAATTTGTGCCCCATAACCAAGATCTCTAAATTAGATAGCTTATTGGCCATAATATTGTCTAGGAGAAAGGGTATAATATATTTAAAAGTTAGATATACTCAATTTTGAGACTCCTCAGCCTATAGATTCATGTATTCAAAGAGGTCCATCAACAATGACTCATTGCATGACTCTGGTAAATATATGTATATTTCCTCCAGCTCAGATAATCAACAATGATGTTTACTTTGTAGGGTGTATAAGAAACATCGATGTTGAAAGACTAAAGATACTCAACCCACATCCTCTGCTGAAGGTATAGGTCATGATGAGTGAATATGTACTTGAGGATCTTGTGGTTCAAGTACACCAAAAACACATAATCTATGAGATAGTGTCACCAACATATGTTGAAATGTGAAACTACCAATAAATCTAGATCACATGTAGGGAAATTACACTCATCTGGTATCAGCTACTTGGAGCCATAAAAAACCACTCGACCATCCTGCATCAGATCTACTCTGAGTGAAACTCCAAACACATCATACTACATGGTATGTTTGTTAACAACAAAATGAATGTGGGTATTGGTTATGAGGTCAACCTAACATATAGTTCCTAAATATATCTCTCTCAAGCATTAGACTAAACAAACTTCACCCCTTTCTTGGTCATCTCTGACATGAGTGCTATCGAATGGGAGAAATCTTGGATAAACATCCAATAATAACCTGCTAAACCCAGAAAGCTATGAATCTCAATGATTTTATTTGTATATAAACTAGATATTGTGGTTCTAACATTTTCTAGGTCCACTAACACTCTTTCCATTGATATGACATAGACCACTATGTTCACATTATTAATATAGAAAATTCATTTGGTTAGATTGGTGTAAAGTTGATGATCTCTTAATGTACTCTAGACAAATAATATATGTTCGGAATGATAATATTCAAATAGGTAGTACACAAAGAAATCATCAAAAAATAAATCCATGAACCAATCACTAAAAGGATGAAATATTAAATTCATCAAGGACAAGAATAAGGATGGTGCATTTGGAAACCCAAATAACATTACTATAAATTCATAAAATCCATACTTTATTCTACAAGAATTATGAAGTCTTTCTGTTGGTATCACCCTTACCTGGAGTTCACCTGATCTCAAAATTGATTTTGGGGATGATATTATCACCCCTTAACTAATTGAAAATATCATCAATGCATATAAGATGATATTGGTTCTTGATGGTCATCGGTTCAACCTCTGATAATCCATACTTAATAAAAAATAAGCATAATACTTCATAGAAAAGTGACATAGAGATCCAAATGATATGTACCTAACCATATGATGCCTTTAGATTATAGGTCATCATAATTAAACCATTAACCCCATAAGCTTTGTTAGTACCAATATATAAGGAAGGACAGAAACTAGATCTTATCCTGGAACCAACATATTCTTGATCTCGATCTCTCTATCTTGTGATAATCTATAAAAATCATTAGAAAAAACATCTTGGAAAATCCATCCACTAGTGGAACGGAATCAACCTGCATTCCACCCTAATATAGAACATGACATGTTATCTGAGCTTTGAGCCAAACTTATTTGAATTGAATTATTGATGCATAACCAGCCTAAAGATCCCACAAACCTTTGTGAAAATAACCACCTACTTTTAATGATCGAAATGTAATTTTCATCCTATAAAAGTCGATATGATCCTAGTATAGAACTATCCAATCCATACTAAGAATCATGTCAAAAACTTTCATTTCAATCACGAATGATTCCCAAAATAAATGGAAACCACTAATATCTAGAGAACAAACATTGGAATGTTCTATATTCTCTGACATCACTCTCAACAGCGTCTTGATGCTCAAAAAAACATCCATGATTTCAATATTGAATCCCAAACCATTTAAAAAAAGTAGATATAAAATAACTTAATTCTCTTATATCATGAAAAAAACACACGATAACGTAGATGATATATTTAGTCATACTTATGATGGTAGAAGATCTATAATCCCATTAGTCGGAGTAGTCTACATAACATGTATATGAATTATCCTTCAACCATAGTCTCTATCATGAATACCTAGAGCTATTTCCCTTTCTTGGAACAGCTGCTCCAACACTAGGGTACCACATCTCCTACCTCAACTTGAACATCTAGTGGAATTATAACTACAAACCTGTAGATGATCAACAGATATTCTTCACATAATAGGTTTCTATCTTGATTTCCTTCCACTATTCATATATAGAAAGTTCAAACCGAACTTGTAGAGATAACCTAGTCTGCCGTAATTGCGGCACTCAGCAGTGGAGAAAGAACACTACCATAATTTTTTTCTGAACATTCTACACTGATTGTAATGAAACAAAATACCATTCTAATATGCTTGTACACTGCCCTAACATCTCTTACAAATACTACCTTTGAATAAACTATCACACCAACACTTCTTGATGCACAAATATAAGCTTCTAGTTCGCTTTGTTGAAATATCCTGACTACCGTTTAGGGCCTCTTTTAGATTCCCTTCCAGGACCTGTATTTGGTTCTTCATGTCCTCAGAAATTTTCAAAATAAAAACGTTCACCAGTGACCAGATCACATAATGAAGACCATAATGAAAATTTCTCACCCAGGATATCTCATCAATAGTCAAAGATGGTGAAAACCATTGTTGGTTAGTGAAACTTCATACATAGACCATCACTAACATTCAACCAAATGTTTGATTAATGAAATCATGCTCTCCTTAATCCCTCAGTGTCTTATGATAGAAATGGATTAGGAACATCATCTCAATGTCCTTTCATGTATCTCATAATTCTTCCAATATTCCACCATAATATCCCACATATTCTTGGTAGGTCTACGTAGAATATATACATAAAGAATCACTTTTCTATCCACGAGTGTCTCAATGTGCTTGAATATTATCCAATCATACTCATTCCAGAACTCAGATTCCTAGGTCCCTCCTTCCCCATTGAACATCGGAGAAGAATGTAGTTGAAGCTCTATTCTCAGTTCATACATTGAAGTAATGGTTCAAATAGTCTCCCTTTCCATGGATTGCATGACTCTAAAAACTCTTTCACAAAGAAGAACATCCATCAGATCCTCAAGAACTACAAGAAGATCTGGTTCCACTATATTAGGATCATGCTGATTATCACTCTCTTAATTATCAAGTCAAAGATAAAGAGTATCAATTTTAAATATAATATAAATTCATACCTTATAGCACATGCTAGAATGAAAGTCAACCTAAATACAAGACTAAAATAGAGAAACACAAACCTTGGGTCTCTATAAACATGTCTTATAAGTGTTTTAGTATGACATGCCACTTAATTTAATTTATCTTGTAAAAAAGATATCTCATTACATAGTTCAACAAGAAAGTATATATCAAATGAGAAATATATATATATCCCTATCATGAGAAATACATTTCATTATATCCCCACATGCCTATTATGATGCATGTATCCTCATATCACACTATACTGGGACATGATTACAAATCGCAAGATACAATAGCCTCATAAAATAATAACCTATTACAACATGTGAATCACCAAAGGTTAAATAACACCAACTATAACAAGAAAACAACCAAAACAACATTCCCATCCAAATAAACTAGGATTTCCACATACATGGGTTTGATAATCCAATTTACAAGTTAATTACCATGTCCCAACACATCCTAGCCTAATTTCTAAGTTTATTAAATAGTTAATTGGAAGAAAGGAAAAAATTTTCCTCTCATACCACTTTGTAACGTCCCCAAATATGGGACTCTCTCATGTTGAAAAAAGGGTTGGTTATGAGACCTCAAGTGAACCTCCCTATATACCAGAGGATATTGACTAACAATAGGGGTATGAAATGTAATGTGGAGAGACAATAAAACCTAAGAAGAAGTGTCATCCTAGTAATAAATAATCCATGTAACAAAATAAATCAAAGTATAGAAAATGTAGAAACCAATAATACAATACAACTAAATAATTCAATAAATAATAATAGGAATAATGTAATGGTTTAACGAAATGAACGTAAATTTCATGCTAGAAACAATTCATGTTAAAGAAAAGAAGACTCAATAATGACTCAATAGTTCCCAATACATAACATGATGTTTTTCCCACCCCCAAAATCTTTCCCATCCAGAAAGAAAAAAATAAACAACCAGGTACATTTACATTATACATAGATTCATTCACGTAATCTTTTAAAGTTCCAAATGGACTGAATAAGGTTTGAGTATAACATTGTATGTAGACACCACCATGTCTAAACAAACTAGTATGATATAAACTATATGAAATATTGTGATAAAATGGTGTATTAATTAATTCAATAGTTAATAAAATACAACAAAAACATACTTTGGATCTATACAGGAATATCTCAAAGCATATGTTACAACCTTGACAACCAATACCATATAACTATGGTAAAATAACCTAAATCAGCATCATTCTAGAATATCTCGGAGAATATCTTAAAATCATGCCAAGAATAAGAAAACATGGAATAATCAAAACAATTCAGTTCAAAGCCCTATATTAATTAAAACATCCAAGTCAAATCCCTATAGGCATTATAACATGAGACTAGGTGAATCTTGATCACTATAATCATTATAGAATGGGACTAAGATAAGCCTAATCAATATCAGTATTGTAGAATATAAATGTGCAAGTGCTAGGTCTAATACCTCTATATAAGAATGTCAGCATAGAACACAAGTCATGTCATAAAACATGGATTTGACAATATCACATCATGAACCTCGATGGTTAATTATGTGAATTATTATTTGACTTTCAATTAACCATTTCAATTATATAACAATTTCTCTATTGTCTAAATAATAAGTAGTAACCCATAACTTAGGGATTATATATCAAGAAAACACCTAAGTTATCAATTCATGATAAACACACATTAAGTAATTATCCGATTCAATTATATTGAAGATTATCTCACACAATAGATAGCCAAAATCCATATCAAAATCCAATTGAAATAAAAGGACTCCAAGGAAAAATCCCGTGCATTATATAATTGAATCAGGCACAACTTACATTGGAGGAGTAAAAATATTGCATTTACATGGAAATTATCCAACCATTGGGTTTTGATTTAGACCCCATACCATTAAATAATGATTAAAGAAAGATTCCAATGGAAAGATATCATGAGGAATAAGGTGAGGAGGATCACAAAGAGGTTCCTAGATCAAAATCAGTCAAGAAAAAAACCAACAACGCACATGATCAAGAGATGACACCACCATGGTCAGAAGAACAAGGAAGAGAAGGAAACAATCTGGCCCAAAACCACTTACTAGGAATCGATGTAATTATTTGGACATCCATAAGGGAGGTTGGAACACTAATGTCACCTGGAAGGTGCCTAGGGTTGAGAAGAGAAGGTTGTAGTGAATTAGAATAAGAATTAAACCTCACATTAAACATTAAAATATAGGGATATGCAATTACACAATGTGTAATGTAGTTACCCATTATGTAAATATTTTCAATGGGATATTCCAAAAAACCCCATCACCTCTGATTATTTTATTAAAAACATATGAACATTACATGATGTGTAATCCATTAACACTATGTGTAAATGTTCTGAAGATGGTTTTTAGCCCATTATCTTTTAAAATAACCCTATGTATAGTTAACGATTCTCAAGATACCATGAACCATTGAAACACTTATCACATTAAACCATAATCCATTAATTCAAATCAACACACATATGTATACCTTAGGTCATTTCCCCCCCAAAAGTATCTCCATGAGAATCCTTTGTATTTTTCTCAATTTTCAAAAAAAACTAAGACATTGTTTGTTAAACTCATAGGAATTCACTATGAAACCTGACCACCAAGGATTAAGGATGAGAACCAAACTATATGAAGGAATAATCAATGAAAAACTCAGGGAGAGAAATGGTTCAGAAAATATGGGATCTTATAGTAGGTATGGGTTGTATGAGTACATGTTGATGGTTTTAATACTTACAAACAATATGATAGTGTGCATGGATTTCATGAACATGATATTACAACCATATCTAGAATCATTAATAATGTTGTTAATTAATTACATACTCATCTACATGATGACACCAGAGTAGTGTACTAGACATCTAAAGATAGTCAAAAGTAGGCATTGAGCACATCATATTTATACCATGTAGTTTATGTATTACTTCTTGATTTGAGAAATGATGTTCCTAAGACATGTGGTGAATTTTATAGGCATATCCATGGACCTAGAAAAAGTCTATGAAATCAATTCTTGAACATTTCACAAAACATGTTTTTAGACTATATGATTTCAGGGCCTAAAAAGAAATTACTGACTGTTTGTCCAGGGATTATCTATACTATCAGTGCCCATAACAGCACTGATAGATAGGGGTGTCAAATTTAATTATCAAGAATAGTGTGAAGATTCATTCCATGAGCTGAAGATATGGTTGGTGAATACTCTAGTACTGACACTCCCCATGTCTGGAATTGGTAATGCAATGTACTGTGATGTATCAAGAATTGGTTTGGGAGTGGTCCTAATATATAGGGAGAACGTAGTATCCTATGTGTCATGTTAGTTATTAAACCATGAGTAGAACTAAACTACACATGATATAGATATGGAATATGGGGCCTACACTCTATTGTGTGGGATACATTTTCTTTTCAGAGAGTGATTTTTGGTTTTCATTGACCACAAGAGAATTCTCTACATTTTTACATAGAGAGATTGAATACTAAGGTAGAGGTGTTGGGTTGAGTATCAAAATACATTCTAATTCAAAAATTATTATACACTAGGGATAGTTAATTTCATTTAAAATGTTATTATCCATAAGATATAGGGCTACAAGAGTTTGGTGAGAGGCCTTCATAGGAGCAATGATGTTAGATGAGATTGTTGGTTGACTAGAAGATTGTTGATTTTGAGTGTACTAGGTCAATGATTGGTAATTCCTTGGGGGTCAAATCTTCTCACTTTTATATGTAGTGAAGAGTTTCCATCTATCAGATCAAGATTTTTCTTTGTTGGGATAATAGCTAATTGTAGGTGACTCAATACTCGAATAATCATTTAATGATGATGACCTGATCATAGTGCATGGGAGAGTAGCGGTCCCTAATTCTATTAGGGATGAGATGATGAGAGTTTTTAAATACCTCTAAATTGGTGGTAAATCCCTTTATGCTGAATACATTCCATTACTATAAGAAATATTTTGGGTATCTAGGGGCGAAGGGAGACAAAACTGGGGTTGTATCCTAATACCTTACCTACCAATGGGAAAAGGTCAAGCACTAGTGTCCTGGTGGTTTTTTCTAAAAACATATAGTTCCTGGTGGAAGTGGTAGGTTTTCATCATTGATGTTTTAATGGGTTTACCTAGGACCAAAATAGTTCATGATGTAATCTGTATGATTTAGAAGAAATAAAACAATTTGTACACTTTTTATCGATATGTTAGACTCACTCAATGGATGAGCAAGGAAAACTCTTTTTCAATGAGATATTATTCTTACATGAGGTTCCAATTATCATTGTATCATATAAATGCATACATTTCAAATCAATATTTTGGAAGGGATTTCATATATCCCAAGAGAATTAGTTGAGATTGAGCACAGTGTACCATCACTAGAAAGATAGAAAATCCCAGTGGATGACATGTATATTGATTAAAATGATTCAATATTTCATTATAGACTTCAATGGACCTTGTAATGAACATATGGACTTGGTTCCATTCATGTCTAACTAAATTTACAAGAATTAAATTCATATTTCACCATATGAGTTCATTTATTAGAGACCATGTAGAGACCCGAAGCTTGACGTACATGGACATTACACTACTTTTCCAGAATACTTAATATATAACAAAAACAGACACACAAGGACCGTAATAGTTTAGTGTCTTTGGAAACTCGGAATATAATCTTCTAAACGTGGTGAAATATCTTCAACATCTCCCATAAAGATCTTCCCCTTTTTTTACCTGAAACCTTTCTTTATATCCTGGGGAAAAGAAAACATAAAAGGGTGAGCTCAAATGCTCAGTAAGGGTAAACAAAAGAAATATCAATCACATCATATCCATAAGAACATAACATTTTGGAAATCTTAACCTGCCAAAGAGAGAATAATTTCATAACATGGGATAAATCATAGTAGTGAAATGAAATCCCAATAATCATAACATAAAACATGAAACTTTGTGGCATACACACATAATCATAGAGAATCATATCTTATTATTCAAGACTCGTTGCCAAGACTATCTTAGTGGACAAAGTCCCTTTCTGAACCGAGTCACCCTCGTTTCAGTCCTGTTTCACTGAAGCGGTATAACCTACCATTCCAGCCATGTCTATCACATGAGATATAAAATCTTTACCCAATGCATTGGAGGGAGATATAGGTCACACCCATCTCATAATGATACCATTCTTATGTGTGCCACAAAATCATAAACCATACATCATAGCATAACCCATGTAATAAAAATGGGATTCTTAAACATTGTGTCATCATAAAACAATTCATATAAGATAAAGGAATTCATAAAAAAATAATTCCATCACAACATAATCAAATCAATGTAATATTAGGGATAAAAACAGAACCCTTTATTATCTTAGATGGAAAATAATTTTGATAAAACACTTGAACTCTATTCTTGAGGAAAATATCCATTCTTCTTCAAAAACATTTTTCCTTTCTTAAAATGTCATACAACTTTAAAATAAAAGAAGTTGATTAAAAATAAACTTGATAATTTGTAAAGGAAGCTTCTTGGAAATAATGTTTTAAAAATCCATTCATGTTGTATAAGTAAAAAAAACATTCTTCTCGTACTTTTGTCGGAAAAGTCAAAAAGTACCTCATATGAAAAACGACAAAAGATTCCTTTCATATCTTTTACTAAAAACTCACCGAAGGGTAAAATTGTATTTAAACAATTTTATATGGATGGAAATAACATTACATATTTAGGAAACATGGATTTTGATGATAAAATACAACCCACTAAATACCAGAGTATAAATAATCTCGGATGAAAATGAGATTGTGATATTTCCCTTACCTTAGGTCCGATTTGCTTCGTAAGTGTCCGAACCTCCTGTATAATGATTTAAATAATGTCATTGACTTATTAAAGAATCATATTCATTTTTATTATATCATATATGGTTCACTTATGACTTTATATTACCCGTTCTTTTGTAAATTCATGTTAAGGTAGCGTTTTTGGTAAAATCGTCTCATTTGTCGTTCGTGTTTTAACTTGAAATTATTCATATGATTGGTTATATCATAATTACTTAATTCCAGAATATAAAAAATGATTTATATATAATATATATTCATAATGTACATATATATAATAAATTAGTAAATGGAATGAAATACACCGTTCATGGAGACGGTAGGTCGTACGTACGCATGAACGCTGTTTTCGTTTCCTTATTGAATTGAGTGAAATTAAGTAGATGACATACATATATATACACATAAATCCAGTAGCTTTATAATGTCATATATTTCATTATTATTGCTTATTTATACTTTGTAATCATTCTTAAATGGTTAACATGGAGAATGAATCTCATCGCGTCGTGGAGACGGTAGTCCGTACGTACGCACGAGCGATGATATCATTTCCATAATTATTGAATTGAATTGGAGTGGATGATACAATATATCAGAATCATTATTATGTTATAATAACTATGTATAGTTATTCTTTACACCATAATACCCATCCATGTAAGGTGTTGGTGGAAAAACAGATTACACCACGGCGTGGAGACGGTATTCCGTACGTACGCACGCACTGTGATTTCGTTTTCCGTAGGATGGATAGATGGTGAATTAGGATTTTTTTCATACTTATAATAACATATCGTTATATGAGTGATACTGATGTTATTACTTCATAATGAAACAACCTAAGAAGAAGAAGTGGAAGAAGAAATAAAGGTGAAAGAATCGGTAACGGAAATTACCTCTTATTTAAAGCGCCTCTTTGAGACCTCCTCTTAGGGAAATAAAATTGGTCTTTGAGGAAGACCAGAACCTCCAAGATGTTTCTAGGGAAGTGGAGAAGAGAATTTGTCAGGGGTTTGCCGAGCTTGAAGGCTCAAAGTTGTGTGAGGAAGAGAGGGAGGAGGTGCCCTTTTATAAGGGAGGAGAGGGGTACCTTTGGAATAACTAAAACTATTATTTTATTATAAAGTAAAATTCGGTTTTAAATAGATCCAAATTGATTTATTTAGAATCTAAGGTTGGGATGGGTCGAAATACTTTCATCCAATAGTATTTATCCAGGTTTAGGTTATTATTTTAACCTTATCAATTATATTTAACTCTAAGTTAAATAATTTAACTTTTACCGTGTCTTTTTTGTTTTCTTACACTATATGGTTAATAAATTTACTATATCAAGCCAAAAGAACCCCAAGTTGTTTATTATTAATATATATAATCTTATCTAAGTCATTTGGCCGAACCTTAGATTTTTAGGAATAAAATAACTATTAATAATATAATATTTTTTTTAAAAACTATTTTATGTCAATTTTGACACTATTTGGTACATGATTTTTTTGAAATTCATAACAGAATGATAAGTTCGAAAAAAGTTACTTAAATCAACAATAACATGTCATATTAACCTAGAAAATTAGTGTAAGTCATAAAAAGTCTCAAATTACATTTATTTGGGCATTTATAACATCAATTATGTCAATATTTCATTAATAAGACAATTACTGCATCATCTTTGTGTCATAATAAATGATAATGATTTAATCCCTAAAAATTCTAAATAAATTATTATGATATAGATAATTGTATTAGATTTCTGGAGACTATTAATGTTCGAAGTTTCATGAAGTTTATCACTAGATTAAAATTATTATACTTATAAGATTTATGAAAGTGACATGTTGTCACATTCTTTGGTTTTAATAATAAATAAATTATTTTCATTGAAAAAATTTAATTAAACGAATCTAATCCGACCCTTAAATGATATGGGTCGACTTTTAGTCATCCAATAGGATTTTTGACATTTTTTAGGGTAATTTTAAAATATTATATTTACCCTTAATTACCCGATTTACCTTTAACTATGGTAAATAAAATTTACCGAACTTACTATTCATAATTCCCAAAAATAAAAAGTATCCTATTAACATAATTTGGATCCACTGATTCCAAATATGGAATCAATTTTTGAAAATTCAATACACAAAAGTTTCAGAAATTAAATTAAAATTATTCCCGTTGTCGAAAGAAAACGAGTTTTCTTTAAAACATTGCAAAAGATTGAATTGATTTAACCTACGAATTCAAGGTAAAATCAATGATAATTTCATAAATTATATTAAATGGTAAAAATATATTCTATTTATACTTTAAAACCATTCAATATTATAATCTAACCACATAAGATATTATGATGAAAAATGTTCTTTTTAATTAAAATATAGCGTGTTTTTACTATTCATTAAAATATGAAAGTTATCGGAAAAATATCAAAACTTTATCTAATGTAAATTTTTATATCCTGATTCAAAAGAAGAATTTTATTTTGTCAAATTGAACTTATAAACATGTCAAAAACTATATTTAACGTGGGTGCGCCATCAAAAGGCGGCAAAACTGCATTTTTTGAAAAATACTTACTTCACCCGAAAAAATTATTTTGTTCTTATACCATGTTCTAGAAATGTGTAAGATGAATAATAAAGTTATAAAATTAAAACTTTAGTTAACACTATTCATAATGGCTAGTTCATGACAATATTATAATAATATATCGTTGTTTATTAAAACCCAGTATTGCGTACAACACACGCTATCGAGGAAGGTCGCGATTGCGTGTAATGCAAGCCAAGTCAGGGTTGCGTGTTGTGAAAGAATCCTTCGTTGTTTCGTATAACAGAATCCAACCATATTTCATTTATACATTGAATATATATATATATATATATATATATATACTCAAAGTTGCGTAGAATAACTATTATCAAAACTGTGTGTAACACGGTCCAAGAATAGTGTTGCGTATACTGCAAGCTAATACGGTGTTGCGTATAGCGCAAGGTAATCTTGGTGTAGAATACAACAAAAGACATTAATGAAATTAAAATAATATTTTTCATAAAATCTCGGGATGTTACATTTTACCCCCCTTAAAATGAGTTTCACCCTCGAAATTCATCGGGGTTATAAATGGTTTACTACTTGAAAGTTTCTTTAATAGAAACCCACATCGTAAAAAGAAATACCAAAACCAATCTTTAAAAACAAAAGTATGAAACATAACGGTTACCCAAATAAACTAATCACTGGGTTTCCACATAGGTAAAAATATGGATATGGAAGAAAAATCTAACCATCATGTTCTGATGGAGAGTGGTAGAGAACATGGCTATGGAAAAGCCAACAATCAAAAATCCATAAATTTGTGACGATCTAAGGTACCATCTGATTAATCAGATATAAGAGCACTAGGAAAACATTTTTGGTTTTCAAGATCGTTTCCCTAAAGTTGAAGAATTTGAATTAGAATAAATACTTACTTTATTTTGGTACAATCTCACTGTTGTTCGTGCCTTGAACAATTTCTACTTCATCTCTTAAATAAATGAAGTTGAATTTGTGAAGTGTTAGCAGATCATGTGATAGAATGACGGGTCATTCCATCTGTCTCAAACAAAAGTTTAGCAAAAATTATTAAATATACATAAGTCATTCTATAGTGAGATTAATCATATATGGTTCCTAAAATGGACTTATACTTCATATATCATACTGCTTAATATAATAAAACTAGTTTCTACTAAACAGGGACTTCCTGTAGGCCAGTGGTAGGCGATAAAGGCCATTCACACTTCGGTTGTGGGTTCGATTCCCACAGCCTTGTCTGATGCGATGGGTTGTCGCCCGTCCTGCAGGTTGTCCTTTTTCTAAAGCTATATTACTATAACTTCCCATCAATAATATCGAAAAACGTTTTATCCTAACTTATGTCCAACATAATCCATTCTAATCTTTAGGATTATCTAAAATACTTTGGTCCAAGCTCATAGTATATAGAAAATGATTACTTGAAATGTCACAGAATAATCACTCGAATTCCATCATTTATCCCCCATATATCATAAGATATATCTTGGTGGTCAAATTACAAACATGTGAATACCTTAACCATGTATTCTCTTGAAGAATGAATACCCATTAAACCTTAGTGAAAACATGAATGCAGTTAAAAGTTAACACTTTCCAGATACCAAAATCCTCAAAATTCTATATACTCAAACCATGATATCACTTAGTCCTTATATCAATCATGAGCTCATGAATACTATCAAACATATTAGATTCTCTTTATCCCTTCATTATGTTCATATCATCTACTTTCCAAAAAATATTTCAATCACTTTTCATGGTTACCGATGTCATATTCTTATATAAAACCACAATGGACCAATACATAGATATTCCAATATTCCACAATACTATATACAACATTATTTTGGAATCCCATTACATAAACACTTAATCATTCAACCACATCGTTGTCACATTCAATATCACCAATAGTGATCGCATGTGACTTCCCTTTGTCCTTTGCCTTAAGTGGTTGCTCATGTTGATCATCACTAACCCTTGGATTAGGGCATTTATTAGCATAATGCCCCATTTCCTTGCACTTGAAGCATTGAAGTGTTGGTGGTGCGTTCTCTGTAGTGTTTTCTTTATTCACATCATTAAAAACCCTTTTTTCATTACTTCGACACTCAGCTGCTCGATGACCTTCTTTTCCACACTTAAAACATTTTCTAGTCCCTTTAAGACAATCTCCACCATGCTTCTTTCCACACTTTGAGCATAAGGAAACATTCATCTTCTTTTCACCATTATTCTGAGATTTCTCCTTGAACTCCATCTTTCGTTTCTTGTCAAAACTATGATATGGATAAGTAATACCAACTTCCATTTCTACCTTGAGAGCACAACGCACAATTTCTTCATAGCTACTGAAGTCTCTTATAGCTAATGCCCTTCGAAGATTTGGTTTTAAGACACTGAAGAATCGATCAACTTTACTTTCAGGTTGGATGATAAATAGAGATGCAAACCTTGCAAGCCTTGTAAAATTCTCTTCGTATATACCAACAGATTCATCATCCTTTTGCTTTAGTTAGAGAAACTCCTTCTCCATCTTTGTACGAAGAATACGAGGGAAGTACTTATTGAAAAATAAGTTCTTGAACTCATCCCATTCCATGGACTCAATTTCATCTCTTGGCCTCGTATTCTTGATAAGATTCCACCATTGATCAGCATCACCTTCCAAACGATATACAGCTAAGATGAATTTATCATGTTCAGAACATTGAAGAACCGAAAATATCTTTTCAGTGGTAATGATCCATTGTTCAGCAACAAGTGGATCAGAAGACCCACTGAAAGAAGGTGGACGTTGCCTCATGAAGGACTCAATAGAATATTATTCCCTTCTCTGGTCATTTGGAAGTCTAGAATGATTCATAGCTTTTGTAAGTATAGAAATAAGATTTTGCACTCCATCTCCCACAACACTTGTTTGTTCAAGAGGACAATTATTGCATTGTCCATTACAGTGATCAACACGATTCCTTCGTGTTCCAGCCATCGTCTAAAACCCAAAAAGAATAGTGTGAGAGGAAAAAATAATGCTAGGGAAAACAATATAGTAAAGGGGGAGTACCCTTAATATCTAACATCTTAGGTTAAATTCTAATATTTTTACCGTAGTTCTAGGACTATATCCTATACGTATACATATCCTTAGGGAAATCCCTAGACATACCTTAGAAATATCTCTAGGGATCTCACTAACGTTTTCGCATCCTAGTTTCCAAAGGTTGACTAAACCTTTCCTCTGATACCAACTGTAGAGACCCGTATCTTGACGTACATTGACATTACATTACATTTGCGGAATACTTAGTACATAACAAAAACACACACACAAGGATCGTAATAGTTTAGTGTCTTTGGAAACTCGGAACGTAATCTTCTAAACGTGGTGAAAGATCTTCAACATCTCCCATAATGATCTTCCCCCTTTTTTTTACCTAAAACCTTTCTTTATATCCTGGGGAAAAGAAAACATAAAAAGGTGAGCTCTAATGCTCAGTAAGGGTAAACAAAAGAAATATCAATCACATCATATTCATAAGAACATAACATTTTGGAAATCATAACCTGCAAAAGAGAGCATAATTTTATAACATGGGATCAATCATAGTAGTGAAATGAAATCCCAATAATCATAACTTAAAACATGAAACTTTGTGGCATACACACATAATCATAGAGAATCATATCTTATTAGTCAAGACTCATTGCGAAGACTATCGTAGTGGACAAAGTCCCTTTCTGAACCGAGTCACCCTCGTTTTAGTCCTGTTTCACTGAACCGATATAACCTACCATTCCAGCCATGTCTATCTCATGAGATATAAAATCTTTACCCAATGCATTGGAGGGAGATATAGGTCCCACCCATCTCATAATGATACCATTCTTATGTGTTCCACAAAATCATAAACCATACATCATAGCATAACCCATGTAATAAAAATGGGATTCTTAAATATTGTGACATCATAAAAAAATTCATATAAGAAAAAGGAATTCATAAAAAAATAATTCCATCACAATATAATCAAATCAATGTAATAATAGGGATAAAAACAGAACCCTTTATTATCTTAGATGGAAAATAATTTTGATAAAACACTTGAACTCCATTCTTGAGGAAAATATCCATTCTTCTTCAAAAACATTTTTCCTTTCTTAAAATGTCATACAACTTTAAAATAAAAGAAGTTGATTAAAAATAAACTTGAAAATTTGTAAAGGATGCTTCTTGGAAATAATTTTTTAAAAATCCATTCATGTTGTATAAGTTAGAAAAAACATTCTTCTCGTACTTTTGTTGGAAAAGTCAAAAAGTACCTCATACGAAAAACGACAAAAGATTCTTTTCATATCTTTTACTAAAAACTCACCGAAGGGTAAAATTGTATTTAAATAATTGTATATGGATGGAAATAATATTACATATTGAGGAAAAATGTATGTGGATGATAAAATACAACCCACTAAATACCAGAGTATAAACAATCTCGGATAAAAATGAGATTGTGATATTTCCCTTACCTTAGGTCCGATTTGCTTCGTAAGTGTCCGAACCTTCTGTATAATGATTTAAATAATGTCATTGACTTATTAAAGAATCATATTCATTGTTATTATATCATATATGGTTCACTTATGACTTTATATTACCCGTTCTTTTGTAAATTCATGTTAAAGTAGCGTTTTTGGTAAAATCGTCTCATTTGTCGTTCGTGTTTTAACTTGTAATTATTCATATGATTGGTTAGATCATAATTAATTAATTCCAGAATATAACACATTATTTATATATAATATATATTCAGAATATACATATATATAATAAATTAGTAAATGGAATGAAATACACCGTTCATGGAGACGGTAGGCCGTATGTACGCATGAACGCTATTTTCGTTTCCTTATTGAATTGAGTGGAATTAAGTAGATGACATACATATATATACACATAAATCCAGTAGCTTTATAATGTCATATATTTCATTATTATTGCTTATATATACTTTATAATCATTCTTAAATGGTTAACATGGAGAATGAAATCTCATCGCGTCGGGGAGACGGTAGTCCGTACGTACGCACGAGGGATGATATCATTTCCATAATTATTGAATTGAATTGGAGTGGATGATAAAATATATCAGAATCATTATGATGTTATAATAACTACGTATAGTTATTCTTTACAACATAATACCCATCCATGTAAGGTGTTGGTGGAAGAACAGATTACACCACGACGTGGAGACGGTATTACGTACGTACGCACGCGCGGTGATTTCGTTTTCCGTAGGATGGATAGATGGTGAATTAGGATTGTTTCATACTTATAATAACATATCATTATATTAGTGATACTGATGTTATTACTTCATAATGAAACAACCTAATAAGAAGAAGTGGAAGAAGAAATAAAGGTGAAAGAATCGGTAACGGAAATTACCTCTTATTTAAAGCGCCTCTTTGAGACCTCCTCTTAGGGAAATAAAATTGGTCTCTGATGAATACCAGAACCTCTAGGATGTTTCTAGGGAAGTGGAGAAGATAATTTGGCAGGGGTTGGCCGAGCTTGAAGGCTCAAAGTTGTGTGAGGAAGAGAGGGAGGAGGTGCCCTTTTATATGGGAGGAGAGGGGTACCTTTGAAATAACTAAAACTATTATTTTATTATAAAGTCAAATTCGGTTTTAAATAGCTCCAAATTGATTTATTTCGAAGCTAAGGTGGGTATGGGTCGAAATCCTTTAATCCAATAGGATTTATACAAGTTTAGGGTATTATTTTAACCTTATGAATTATATTTAACTCTAAGTTAAATAATTTAACTTTTACCGTGTCTTTTTGTTTTCTTACACTATATGGTTAATAAATTTACTATATCAAGCCAAAAGAACCCCAAGTTGTTTATTATTAATATATATAATCTTATCTAAGTCATGTGGCTGAACCTTAGATTTTTAGGAATAAAATAACAATTAATAATATAATATTTGTTTTAAAAGCTATTTTATGTCAATTTTGACATTATTTGGTACATGATTTTTATGAAATTCCTAACAGAATGATAAGTTCGAACCAAGTTACTTAAATCAACAATAACATGTCATATTAACCTATAAAATTAGTGTAATTCATATAAAGTCTCAAATTACATTTATTTGGGCATTTATAACATCAATTATGTCAATATTTCTTTAATAAGACCATTACTGCATCATCTTTGTGTCAAAATAAATGATAATTATTTAATCCCTAAAAATTCTAAATAAATTCTTATGATGTAGATAACTGTATTAGATTTCTGGAGACTTTTCATGTTCGAAGTTTCATGAAGTTTATCACTAGATTAAAATTATTATACATATAACATTTAAGAAAGTGACATGTTGTCACATTTTTTGGTTTTAATAATAATTAAATTATTTTCATTGACAAAATTTAATTAAATGAATCTAATCCGACCCTTAAATGATATGGGTCTACTTTTAGTCATCCAATAGGATTTTGAAATTTGTTAGGGTAATTTTAAAATATTATATTTACCCTTAATTACCCGATTTACCTTTAACTATGGTAAATAAAATTTACCATAGTTACTATTCATAATTCCCAAAAATAAAAAGTAGCTTATTAACATAATTTGGATCCACTGATTCCAAATATTGAATCCATTTTTCCAAATTCAATACACAAAAGTTTCAGAAATTAAATTAAAATTATTCCCGTTGTCGAAAGAAAACGGGTTTTCTTTAAAACATTGCAAAAGATTGAATTGATTTAACCTACGAATTCAAGGTAAAATCAATGATAATGTCATACATTATATTAAATGGTAAAAATATATATTCTATTTATACTTTAAAACCATTCAATATTATAATTTAACCACATAAGATATTATGATGAAAAAAGTTGTTTTTAATTAAAATATAGCGTGTTTTTACTATTCATTAAAATATGAAAGTTATCAGAAAAATATGAAAACATTATCTAATGTAAATTTTTATATCCTGATTCAAAATAAGAATTTGATTTTGTCAAATTGAACTTATAAAAATGTCAAAAACTATATTTAAAGTGGGTGCAGCATCAAAAGGCGGCAAAACTGCATTTTTTGAAAAATACTTATTTTACCCGAAAAATTTATTTTGTTCTTATACCATATTCTTGAAATGTGTAAGATGAATAATAATGTTATAAAATTTAAAATTTAGTTAACACTATTCATAACAGCTAGTTCATGACAATATTATAATAATATATTGTTGTTTATTAAAACCCAGTATTGCGTACAACACACGCTATCGAGGAAGGTCGTGATTGCGTGTAATGCAAGTCAAGTCAGGGTTGCGTGTTGTGAAAGAATCCTTCATTGTTTCATATAACAGAATCCAACCATATTTCATTTATACATTGAATATATATATATATATACTCAAAGTTGCGTAGAATAACTATTATCAAAATTGTGTGTAACACGGTCCAAGAATTGTGTTGCGTATACTACAAGCTAATACGGTGTTGCATATAGTGCAAGGTAATCTTGGTGTAGAATACAACACAAGACATTAATGAAATTAAAATAATATTTTTCATAAAATCTCGGGGTGTTACAGACCATGTCGATCTTTGCTTTGTTGGTATCAGGTATCTCTAGTAGCACTTCTTTGCCCATCTTGGCCTAAGAGAGCTCCAAGAGTGTGAATCTAATTTATTTTTTGGTTTAAAAAAACATAGAGAATACATATATCATATTCCAATTATAGGAGTATATTGTTCATTTTTTTATAGGAGACTAGGTTTTTGTGAGTGTGACTCCTCAGTTAGACCATTTATGTATAAGGGAATTGGGAAAGATATCACCATTGTTTTTAGGACCTCTCATGACAAAAAAATTGATTAATATAGTGGTGTACTATTTTTACCTTCCTCCACTTCATTGAGATATACACAATGTGATTCATGTGTCTTATATCCAAGGGTATTTTCCGAATTTGGGACATTTTATCGACTATGTGGATGTTGAGTGGGATCCTGACCCATGTTTTGAGGTGCATCCAGTGTAGATTATAAACTGTATAGAGAAGGTCCTATGAGAGATGATGATACCACTTTTCTATATTCAATGAAAAAATTGAAATATCCTTGAGGTAACACATGAGTGTGGGTCTGATGAAAAGAAGGGTATTTTTGGAATAACACATTAGACAAGAAGATAATTATTTTGAGATCACGGGGAGTATGACAAAGAAATTATGTTTAGAAATTGAATGGGATTGTTGAGAAGATCCTGGGGCCAAAAATCATGGAATTATTTTATTCAAAATATTATAATAAAATTCATGTTATTATATGAAGATAATAAATTAAATTAATAAGAACAAAAATAAGTATAATAAAATTAAAAATGAGAGAAATAGAGAAGAACATAATAATAAATATTGGAAAATTTCTTATGTATCAAAAAAATTGAGATGATAGAAACTGAAAGTGACCCTATATAATTTTTATATCAAATAAAATAAATATCCAAGGTTTAATCCATTGATAGATTATCTCTAAGCATTGAAAAAAAGGGAATATTGAGATAATTTGATACTAATACTACTATATATCATAATAATCCAAGAACACAGAGTATCCTAGCCTTAAATTCCTTATATCGTAAGGAATAATGTATTGTGAGACAACCCATTCATTTTTGTGTGGTAAAGGAATATTATTTTTGATTTATTCATATAAATAATGATATCATGATAATATTTCCAAGTGAAAACATGTTTATTCCTATTAATAACACATTATGTGGGGGAAAGTTGAATCCAATAATTTTAGAGTGTTATATGGGGGTTTTAGAGTCTAAAAAATGGTTCATTCATGTAACTTGGTTTTTATTGAGACAATAGGTTTATAGATATACCCTTTCCTATGAAGATTCCTAAAAATAAAAGAGTATATGTGGGTGTGCGAGGGGGGGGATAACAACAAACATACATTAGGGTCATAGTCATCCAAATTACATGAAAAGATCATTATAAATTTTTTATTTATTTTCTCTTTTAATTTCCAATTTAGTGTTTCGTTTTGGTAATCCAATGGTGATTAGATGAAAGTAATTTGAGATCCAATCACTGATTAGGTGTAGATGTAATATAGGGGAAATGTTATTAATTGTTAAAAACTATAACATAGAGATTCATACCCCTATTCTCTATGCGAATCATTGATCCTAATGAATAATAATTTTTGTGGGATTTATGATTCATCATCATATTGGATTCTAAAAAAATTAATGATTTTAAGGATTTCCATGTTTTTAATTTCTAATATAATGAAAAAATAAATTGAATTCTTAGAGAATAAGTATATAGTATTGATTCAAGTATCATCTCTAAAAATTATTGTTGGAATAAGAAAAAAATGAAATTAATAAATTAAATAACTAATAAATCTTATGTAAAGTGAAAAAGTTTCAACTTTCATGTGTTTTAATCTATTAGATGTCAATTTTAACCTGATGAAAGATAAACTAGTGGTTAAATAACCTATTTAGAAGAAGGTAAACACTTCCAAATCATACGGTTTAAATTATTCATTTGATGAAGAGGTATCTTAAATATATTATCTAAAAATTCATCTAGAATTTCCATGTACAAGTGGGAAAAATCAAATATTTAATGACTTGTTTGACTATTCAGATATTGTTTTGAAAAAGTTATTATATAATGTTATAGAATAATTTACCATTTATATTTATGTATATTTCACAGACTTTTAGGATGAGATCACTTAACTTTAAAAAAATCCAATAAGTAAGACAAATAAATGGGACAACTGGTAGTGATGAATATAAATCATAGTAAGAAATATAAATCTAATAGTGCTAGTATTGTGGATATTTAAGGGAAATTATATAAAATAGAAAATATTTTCCTAATATAATTTTGAATAAATATGAATCCATGGAAAACATAAAAAAATTACCATACTTTCGAAGAAAACCATCACTTTTACATTGCTATATAGAATACATAATAATAATTCAATAATTAAAAAAATAAAAGAGCTTTAGAATTCACTTAAATAAAGAAGAATAATGCTTGGGGATAATATTTAGAGGATCCAAAATGAATGTAAAGATAGAATAATGCAAGAATGTATAATAAAATTCCAAATCTAACAAGATAATGGTGTTTAATAATGAATTTAAATAATGAAGGAAATTTAATGAGGGAAATATTAAGAAAATCAAGTTAGAATATGAATATAGAATAAAAATTATTGGGAATGAAAATAATATACTCAATATAAAGTGTCTTGATCCTGACGCCAAACTAGATAATTAGGAAATTGTATGAGAACAATTTTTATAATCAACTGAGAAAGAGTTGATTCAAAATATAATACATTTAAATTATTATTTATTATATAATTAATTTTTAACCAGGTTTAGAGGGAACTATTACATCTATTTGGATGGCTAGAATATATGGAAAAAACCAATAGGAATAATGGCCTTTTAATACATTTTTCATTGACCTGACTACACTAAAATATCAACTCCCCATCACCACTTAAATGTTAATTCCTAGATCACCACAAAACAAGTAATTCGAATTTTTCCCCACATAGAGTTGAAAAGGGCATAAACCCGATGGCATGTGTAAAATTTCCCTCACTCTCACTGTCTGGTTAGCTCCACAAGGAAACTGCTACCACTCCAATGCATCTTCCTGAGGTTGGACTAGAATAGTTGAGCCTCCCTACATTGAAACCACAGAGGCCCAGTGGCCCAAAGGCCCAACACGTAGCCACAATGTCCAATTTGGGTGAATCGTGATACTAAAATAGTGACTCTCTACAAAACCGACTTCAAAACTCGTAGTTCTATAGTATTTCTATAATACATTTGAAAACTTTCACTCAACTATTTTGGACCTGGGTTTCATTCTAGATTATGCAGATTCATTTCCACATTGGTAAGCCACAAAATATATTCCATGAACACAATATAAGATTTTATTTGTTATAAAATACCTATATTATGGAGAAATAAGAGCTTAATAACATCTAATTATAAACCTAATGGGATCTCAAATAAAAAGGGATCCATTGTTATAGATAAAATTATTTTAATTTATTTTTCTTTCTAGAATAATTCAGGTAATAAAATAAAATTAAGGAAAATATGGTTTGAGAAAAATTGTGAGGAACCCACCACTAAGTATAAGAATAATTAAAAACCAAGGATAAGAAACTTATTATATTATGGAATGAAAGGGAACAACATGTATTTTTTTAAACAAGATATGATTATAAGAGTCGATGGATAAAAGATAGAGTAAAAATGGAGTAAATATATCCTTGTGAAAATATAAAGAATTTGTTCAGAGAAAATAATTTTTAAGAAACCATGATAATGTTCTAGGAATGCAGAGCATGTTCTCAATTAAATCTTGGTTATTTTTCTAGATCAATTGGAAATTTCAATAAATATATATAATTCACAAAAGAAGTAATGTTTCACTAGAAAAAATGGGTTTTAAAACCTTTTTTAATTTTTTAAGTATTGGTTAATTAGAGACCTATTATAAAATAATTTTTTTAAATATTAATTTAGTTATGTTATTATAACATATGTAAATTTTTTTTACATTAGTTATTTTTAATATGTCATAAAAACCATAAGAAAAAGTATATTTTTTTATCATTTTTATCTTTAATTTATAATAAATGATGTAAAAAAACATGGTTTTATATCGATTATTTTATAACCAATGTAAAAATATTTTTACATCATTTTTAAAATAATAAATATTAATGAATTAATAGTTTTAAAAATATTTTTAGAAACAGTTTACCTAAATGATGATAGTTCAAAAACTAGAAAAAAACCACACAAATATACTTTCTTAAAAAATATTTACATCAAAAACATTTTCATGTTTGTAAAACATTATAATTTGAAATTAAAACTTATAATTGTATTATAATATAACAATTTACCTAATGTGTGATTTAATTAATTCTTAGTTTAAGGATATGGGTCATATAAAATCTAAAAATTAAAAAGAGATGTTTTCAACTTATATTTTTAATATAATGATAAGATAACTAAAGGAAATAAAAAAATCTATCATTATTAAATTTTATAACTATCCCAGTTAAAATTACCTAAAACATAAATATTAAAATATAATATGTACATTTTTTATTCATTCTTGATGATTAAAATTATTATTGAAGATAAATTTTTAATTGAAACTAACATTTGGTTATCAACTAAATTACATTCATTATAAATGATGATACTTTTACAAACACATATTTTATCATTGGTATCTTATTCCTTATTAACTATCTATAATAACTCCATTATATATTTGAAAATTATAAGTATTACATAAAATTAATAGTTATTATAATATATAATTATTAAATTAATCAACCTTATGTCTCCGATATGTCATTAATGTTTTCTCACACATCACAAAGATTAGAGAATAATTAATAAGACTCCTTTTTTTGGAAAAAACACAAGATCTAATTCTCACTAATATTGAAAATGTAATATTAGGGGTTATTTAATTAAGAGAAACAAAACATTGTGGAATTTAATTTTCATACCACTCAAGATATGGAAACATATAACATTCAATTTCGTTATTCCGAAAACATTCAGATATATATCTTATTAATTCATTATCCTTCATTACCTTTGTTAGCATATTAATAAAAAATGTGTCCATGAATTCATACACAAATTACATATCATACTTAATAAAAATTGTTTTATGATACCAAATAATAAACAAGAACAAGTTTTTTGTTAGATCAATAAAAATGATATAATTGAAATAAATATGATAATCAACATAGGTGGAAAAGGATTTTATTCTGGTGAGGGCCAATGAATTTGAATTTACAACATCCATGATATCTCTATGATAAATTATCATAATCATATCATGTCAAGAAAGTATAACATCCAATAAAATATCATAAATATATAACAAAATATATTCATATGTTGATAATTTATAAATCCCATTAGAAAAATTAATAAATGAAGTCAAAAGGGCCTCAACATGTTTTTACCTTCCATATAGTATTTCTTTCCCTTTAATGAATTAACATATAGAAGTAAATATATTAAAACATATTTTACCCTAACATGAGAACTAGAGGTTATAATATATTCACATATCTTCTATATGTTATAAAACAGGCCTATATATTAAAATTAATTAATAAATTCATGCTTTTCATAACTCTAGAAACCCCATATGTATGGAATGGTGCATTAAATGTCACAATTATAGTGCTTTAATTGATTCCCTATGATGTCCCATCTCTATCTACTGATGATGTGTGGTATCATGAAAATAATTTAGAGACCCATATTCTATAATATAATACAATGGATATTCAACATATTACTCATAATAGATGGAAATTTTGTGGAGGAGGATGTGTATAATTGAGATACACTGACAGAGGTGGAGGAGTGTGATATGTAACCAAAAGTTGATGATTGGGATAAATAGAAAAAATAATATTTTATTTTATGAAAAATAAAATATACTAAATCTATAATCCTATACTCTATTATCTCACCCATTTTGATAAACTTAGCTTTTAAACCATAAATTTTTTCCTTTATATACGTCATCCCAGGAATAAGTTTCTGAGAAACTAAATAAATATTTTTATTGATACACCCATCACGTGACCACTTTCGTGACACATGTGTTCCAGATTTATTAATATTGTATCTAGAATATTCTTCACACCCTGAGTTATAAAGGTTCATTGTATGATCTCCTCTTTAAGGTATTACCATAAAGAATATTTTAATAACATATTAGTGTGTTAAAAAATATAGAATTTTTAAAAATAACATAATTTTTTTATAATATTATCAGCTATAGAAATCGACTATTCTATAAGATATGTTTCTTTTTAGGCCATACGTGACCTCTTTGATTTTTAATGTCAATTTGAGGGTAGGAGAGTCAATCATTGGTGTGTGTGATTACAGTATTCTTATTTTTTGAAAATTTTCAGCTATCATTTCCACTTTAACTAATAGATACAAACCATTATATAAGGTTTGAGGGTATAAATATTTATAATGTATATCCTAATGATATCTATTAATTTTTTATTAATCAACAGCAAAAAATTCATTAAAAATATAATTTTTAGTGATAATATAAGAAAAATCATAAATTTGACATTTCACTTACTATAAATGATTCTTTTCATCTAAATTAAAAAAATTTATTCCATATATCATTGTCTTGAAAATGATATCTATCAAATTTATTTTATTTTTTTATTTAACCAAAAATGAAATATGATATTTGGGTTGATTTAAAATCCCTCCATCTTTAATTGGAAATGGATAAAAATGTATTCCTATATTCTTTAGTATCTAATATGAAGTGAAATATAATATATATGAGTAAAATAATTTCCTGAAAAGTACAATATTAATCGAAAATATTTCTAAAATTATTTCTCATAGATAAAATAGTTTCATATTTTCAACACTTATCCAATTAGAAATAAAAAATATTAATTTACATATATCTTTCATTACCATAAAATGACTAATTTGTTTTTATTTAGACCCTAGGATTATCATTTTCATCAAACTCAACATATATCCTCTATTCTTGGCGATGAAAATGTTATAATCTAGGTAAACATATGCTACCATGTTAACTTACCAAGGAATGCTTCTCTATCCCTATGAAAGTATAATGATCTGATGAATATAGAATAGAATTATTCAAAATATACATATGAATAAGGTAATCTCTAGAAGATCAAGGTGAATTAGATATTTGATTTTAAATGATCTTAAAATTTAAATTAACAAATAATTACTAAAATATTATACACATCCTATTCTTAAATATAAAATTATATATCAATTCAAAAAGAATCCAATGAAAATTAAAGTATACTAAACAAAATTTTATTCATATTTGTTAAAGTTGTTAACCAAAATTAAAATAGGACACCATTAACATTTATGAGATAGGAAATGATAAAAATATAAAAAAAACATTTCTAAATGATTATAAAAATTCATGTGTTTTATATAAGTTTTTAAAAAATACTAATGATTTTTAAAAATAAAATACATTAAAAAAAGTCAATCATATTTTTTAGAGTAATAAATAACAATGATAAAAATAGTGGCATCATTTATGAAACATGAAATGATATAGACCATATAAAAAGTCATAAGTAAGAAGTAATAAAAACTGAATTTTTATAGACAAAATTGAATACATGGAAAATGAAAAAAACCAAATTAATTTAATCTAAACTAGAAATTAATCATATATGGTAAAATAAGAGATTTAAGTAAAGAAATAAATAGAATATCTAATATTTTTTAAAATTTAAAAAGTTATAATGAAATAAATAAGTGTTACCTTTGATATTGCGATATTACTAAAGGATTATTTTACAATATCCCTTCATCATGATAGTAATGTATAGAGAAAACAATGTATATAATGTTGTCACTAATATCCTCTAATTATATTTATTTTGAATTATGGATCTAAAATAATTCATCAACATCATAAATTTTATCATAACTAAAATTATTTTATTCCATTACAAAATTGTAGATCACTACAAGTTTATGGATTCCAATATGTTTAAATTTACTAGTGTCATACAAAATTCATATTTTTGAACATTGTTTTTTACTAAAAAAACCAATTAAAAATGAGTACAAGGACTCAGGTAATCAATTTCCCATATGTCTTCAACAGATCTATAATATGCACTAGATGTAGAGATTGTTCTTTTTTAATTTATCACTTGGAAAATTTGTTTCTTTAATGAAAACCAATACACTATTATTCTAAAAAGATTTATTTTTACTAAATCCTTTTTTTAAATAAATATCCATTAATTTCATATGTGGTTCATGTTGTCACATTTAAACATTGGCCACTCACTAACCATCTCAATGTTTCTGATACATTTTTTATGCCATGTATGATCTAAGAAAAAAATAACATAAATGTTTTTTTATTTTCATTAAATAAGCACAAATATTTATTCTTATGACAATTATAATTTAACTCATTAATATGTGATTTTATATATTTATAAGAATCATCTATGTTATTCAATATGTATTAGTGTTTCTGTATTATTTGTTCACCTATCAATGATTTTATTTTTATCCCATGGACCCCTTTCCCCCAAAACTAACTCTTTCATGATGAGATATAGTAAAAATAACGTTCTCAATGAAAAATATATTCTTCATATAAAATAATGATACATCTGTAGAATTAAAAATATCGTTAATAGAGGATTCTGGAGGATATTGATTCTTAACACCCCCTTAATTATTTTCTTGTACCTTTCAAAAAGATACCTCAAACGTAGATATATGAGGCCATAAATCTCAATTTATCAGACCAAATGAACCAATAAAAGCCCCGTTATATCAAAAAAATAGTAAAAATTGAATTCCCCATTAACCATGTCTGTAAACTATATCATTCTCTAAATTGGTCAATATACTCATATCCATAACTTTATTACAAATGGAATTAACAAAATAATGAACCTTCATTATATTCCTTCAAATACACATGGGTGTCTTTCCATGAAATGAAAATGTAATAGTTATTGTGTTACAACATGATAATCCTGATATTTCATGCTTTTAATATTAAAATATTATAATTATTGTTTTTTATATTTGAAGAATAAACATAAGGAACATTCTTTCTCTTGAGGAACTAACAAAACCATATTTTCCCCACTTAGATAGAGTAAAAAAATTCAAAGGAAAATATGTTCATTTTCCATTAGGAGTGGTAGATAACTCCAATAATATTCTCAATGATAGTATATCTAGACTTTCATTGAAACCACCATTCATATTTCCATTAATGTATACCAATGTTCCAATAAAACTGTCATTAAAATTTTTGTCAACATGCATGACATTAATGTTAAGTTTGATCTCATGATTTATCCAATATATATTATCAAAAACATTTGATCATTTTTTCTATATATTTATTTCATTATCATTTCATTTTGTGTTTCCAATTATAGAACCTATGATTTTAACTCTCTGAAAATATTGATCAGATGAAAAGATATTTTGAGTGATATCAAATTATTTTGAGATATTGAATTCCATTTTTAATAATTGATAAGAGTTATCCATAGAGAAATTATTCAAATGACATGTAAAAACTATTTTAATATGATGATGTAGTTTAAGAAATGAAGTCCCTTCTTTAAAAATTCAATAATATTTTCTCTTTTATTCTATATCTATAAAAATATCCATAGGATTTTAAATAATTTATTGTAAACATAATAATTAAATGTCATTAAAAGTATTTAATTTTATAAGAATCCTAAACTCTGATACATTGAATCTATACGTATTTTAAATCAACAATTAATAGTGATAAGTAAAAATAAATATCATTTCTAGGTTTCTTTGGTCCATAAATAAATAAACTCTACTTGTTATATTTCTTATTCAAAAAAAATTTCAATAGATATGTTTTAAATTATTATCAAAGTATGTCAGGTGATATGTTTTCTATCATGTATTAATATGGATTCATTCCATCCATATTTTAAGAACCTACCTGTATATGAAAATTAATTATTTGGTGCAAATTAATAACATTTATAGGAAAAGGGGTTGGATATTGATCCAAGGTTTGAAATAGAATTATGATAGTTTGAAAACCATAAACTAGTTTTTTGGTATTGGAATGGATTTCATAGGCTATACAAGAGGCTCAAAAGATTAATGAAGTTATTTTGAGGCTCCAATTGTAGCCAATTTCATGGCACTGATACATTGGGAGGCCATCCAGTCACCTATAAGGATGAAGCATGCCATGTTCTAGCTAGAGGCCAAATATCGTTCAACTGGTGGCCTAATAATGGCAAGCCTGTGCGTTCTTTAGGGGAAAAAAATTAAAATTTCACACTTTAATTTTAATATGAGTCCATACCCTATTTATTCTTTATTTCCTCACATAACCAACCTTCACTCTCCTTCAATCTACCCTTCAACCCCTAAATATATGGGGTATTCTCATTTCATTTTGTTCTAATTAATGGTATGATCTACTTTTTTTAATCTCCCTCCCACATTCCCCTTTTTTACATTTCCTTTTCTCAGTTCATTCAATACATGATTAGTGTAATGATTTCATTAAATAATTTTGAAATCATCTCTTGATGATGGGGATCTAATGAAACCAATCTAGAGGACATCTCGAGACACTCATTATAGGTTTCCGCCCATCATTTTAATGAATTCATGTCACAAGATGGGTTTTTTTCAATATTTTTGAGATAAATTAAAATAAATTAATTATAAAATAGTTTCTAGGTTATAGTTATTGAAACTAGGTTATTATAGAGAGTATGGTGTAGACATTCTGAGGTTGTTAGGTCATGGTTTAGTTAAAGAGGGTGAACTCACTGAGTAATTACGTTTTCATTCTGAAGTGAAATTAATTGATTAATTAGTTGTAATTTTTTAATAATTATTACTTGAATATAATTATCTAAATTTGTTTTGGATGTGATTTAGGGCCTCATGAAATTGGATGATGATCATTTGTTCTTTGAAAAGTATCAACAAGAGATATCATGATATTTTTCTAATGATAATGGATTTAAATTGAGTTAGACGATTCCAATACTAGCTCTTGTTTATATGATTTTGGTGATATGTGCGTGACATGTGGTCTCCTCACCTTTTTCTGAATGGCCTTTATATTAAATTTAGAACATAATAAATTTAATGGGGTCTCTTACTAGTCATGTATAATTAAGTAATTAATGTTTTGGAGAGTAGGTCATGTGCCGAGGTCTGTGTCAGAACCATGGGTTGTGGCTTGTTTCCTCGGTCAACAATTCCTTATTTTATTATTATTATAACATTACCATGACATATGAGCCTTCACATAGCGGATGAAACTTAATTAAATAAAATTAATTAATGTAGTACCCTTTAGTATATCTCTTGAGTGACCTATTTGCTACATTGTATAATGATTAGAAATGTGTGGACTTGTGGTGGGCCTATGTAAATATTTTCATTCCCTAGAGATATTAGGATTATAAGGTTAACCATGGAGAGAGAAATAACCCCCCTCACAGATGTGTTTATATTAAGTGGATAGACATTGGGAAGGATACCGATTTTTTGGGTAATCAAACCATGTTAGTGAGAACTTGGGAATGGAGATATGCCTTATGCCATATTGTTGGAGTGAAACCTAAAAGGATTAACCCATGAGGACCAAAAAGGGTCATGACATTATTTCATTTGAATCAAGGAACATTATTCTAATGACATTAGGGTGTTTGAATTAGGTTAGTGAATTAGGATTAAGGACCCCGTGTAGTGTACCATTGTTATGATATAGAGGAAGGGACCAACGTTAGGTGCCCATGTTATCTGGTGATCTAGAGAACCAATTTAGGGTTTCATTACTCTATTTAAACATTGGGGACCTCAGTAGGATATTAATTATATGATAACCTTGGAATGGGTATTGATTATTTTCAGTGTCATCTTTGAACCAAGATCTATGTTTTGGGCTTGTTTGGTCATGGAAGGTTGGTTCAGGCTCCTAGGAGTCCAACTGTGGTTTCATGAAAGGTGAAGAATATGTCCACCCATTTATGAGTATTTTTATATATATATTTATAATTTATTTTCTATATTTTATTAAGGTGGTTTTTTTATATGAAATTCAAAATAGACATGGGGTGATTTTTGTATTGCTAAAAAAGAAAATTCTCGTATGGGTGTTTTGGTAAAATCTATATGGGGAGGTCAGGAAAAATCTCCATGTAGAGGTTTTGGAAACACCCTATGATGAGGTTGTGATACTAAATAAACAAATCCTTATAGAGTGTTATTGATACTACTGGTAGAGATACCATGGATTTGGAGTTTGAATTATAGTTTCCAAGTAGAAGAGAGAGTTAAATTCATAATATGTATTTCATATTCTTGTGTGGTTTTCAGAGGTCGTGATTGAGTCTCCCACACTACTAGGGATCTATATCTTTGATAAAATGTATAATAGGATGGTGAAATCTTAGGTTTTCCATCCAGGATGGATCATTCCTCATGTTTTTATATTGGGTAAAGGGTTGGATAGGGCCTTAGGGTACTTATATACATATCAGGGTGAAAGACCCCAGAGTCATTATTATGGCTATAATTGACATCATAATGTGATTAGAGATACTATTGTATTGAAATAAGTTGTTACGATAAATGTGCGTGACATTATTAATGATCAACAATGTTTTATTTATTGATTTGATTGTTTGTTTATAGTAGAAGTTTATTTATTCCTATCATGTATCAACACTAGGAAAAAAGAATCAATAATTCCAGAATTTATGAAATACATGAAGCACCGGTTTTTTCTCTTCATAAGGAAAGTGAAAGAGTATCACAACTATATGAAAATAAGATGGATGTATCACAGGATTTCATAACCTTGGTAAGGACACACTGATGAATAATGAACTTCAAATGATCTGTTGGTAATCACATGAAACCCCTTTGTAACACACAAAAGATCCTATATATCCACATTAAATAACCATCATGTTCTTGTGAAGAAATTCAGACTAGTGTTTATGATCATATGATGGATTCATAAAAAGTATCCTTGATCATGGAAAAAAATCCTCAACATTCAACATTACCTCAAAAAGACTCTCACACACGTAAAACCAATCTCACAAGATCCCTTTATCAAGTTAATTTGATCAGACTACATGTCACAAAAAAAGAAGAATTAATATATATATATATATATAAATGATCGCATGTCCTCGCAAGGTCCTTTATTGATCATGTAATTACCAAATATGAAACCAATGAGAAAAGGTAGAAACCTATGTAAAATAAGGAATAGAATACTAGAAAATATGGTATCTAATCACGAAGTTAAGATATGCTAATTTTCATGTGAAAGGTGTTATACACCTCATGTGATCACTATTTATCGAGTGAAGGATCTTTGATATGTCAACCTAATCACACAGAGGCCCCCTTAATGAGCCATCTTAATATTGTAGAGACCCCCTGGACTAGTCAACTTTGTTTCATGAATATCCTATATCATGAAAACATGATCTCATGAGGGGATCCAGAAAAATATCCCTAGATCATCCAAAATCCTATCAATTGGTGACCCTATCTAGTGAAGAATCCAATAAATGTGAACACGTTCTTGCAACGGTTCTTTGATATGTCGAGATGATCATGAAAAAATACCTTTGACAATATACGACTCTAATTAATATGGTGATGAAAGAGTGTTATCTTGGTTGTTGTTTATCATAAGACGCCATGATTAACCCATGATAGGATCATAATAGGAGATTGATGAGATGCTTCCTCCACCAACATAGGCCCATATCTATAGGATATGCACAGTTCAAGGTGGAATTTTACTAGGGTGGCAAATCCTATACATTCCACTCCCTTAGAACAAGAAAAAGGACTAGTCACAATGACTACAAACCCTTGTGAGTGCATAAGAGAAATCGTCTTGGAGAAAAATTCCATATGATTCTAAGAGTCTTCCACCAGGTAAAACATAGGGAACTGCCAAAGTGATTATACTACATTAATATGCTATTCGTATGATCACCCTAATGATAATGGAAAGTAACAACACTGTGTTAGGAAGAATTTGTGAAGAATTTTCCACATGTCAACTTGGTCATGAAAAACATCAAAAAGATAATTCTTGAAAATAATTGATGAATATATGCAATAAATAATTATAAATTTGAAAGATATACATGAATATTCATATGATTGTTTTCATTCGAAGAAAAAATGAACCTCATAGGATCTATCCAAATCATTTTAAAACACTTGAACAATTCCACCATGTATTGTGAAGCCCTATAGAAATGTTATACAAGTCAATCAAAGTTCTGTAGATATATCTTACAAGTCATAGAAATACATCCAGACATTCCCGCTAGATATTATTGTTGAACTCTAAAAAGTATTCTTCAATCATCTGAATAACCCTAGAATATGTTATCCATTTCACAATATCACACAGGGCATTTCAGACAGACAATCATGAATTATCTGGAAGACACTCAGGATATGTCAGGAACACACTTAGGACATGTCAGTCATTGAACCTCCAACATGGAACGAATTTTAGTTAGACTCCACAGGACATGATAACATTAGAAATTATACATATTTAAACATTCCCTCAACTAATTCATGAGGTATGAAATTATTTTAAAAAAAGATACATAGGATGGTGTCTTATGGACTGATCTCAAAATGGGAATCCACTTTAGAGAATGTCCATCCATATCTCAAACATTCTAAAACCATGGACCCCAAAATATCCTACCAGTTTATCATCCTTTTTTGTCCATTAGTGGATTGGGAAGAAAAAGGAACTATAAGAACATTGAATCCTTTTACAAATAGGATTTGTAAAATTCCTTACTATGCTATGATCTCTATATAAAACTCTATATTAGGGTCTACCTAGGGCATATGTCCCACATTCATATGTAGTGAGACTAATCAGTTTATATCCCTTGTTTATCAAACTGATCATCAACCGAATGGGATTAAGTATTTGGAAAAATCATATAATTTGTATCATAAATCCATCATAGCCATAGAAACCACAGTAAATTATCCACATTTAGTGAATTGATATCATTTCTCCCATACAGGGGAATCCATCTCAGTGTAAGTCATTAGTAAATTACCATATTGATAATCCATGTGGAAATAACCCTATTATGAATTAATTATGTATGGCCACCCATAGGTGCGTTGAGGGATGATCTAGATTCAATGATTATGATTCCTATTTAAATCAAGATACGTAGGATTCCTTCCAAATGCTCGAGTTATATACCCAGTTCCTAGGTAAACTCATATATATCCTTTTCTAAATGATGTTAAACTACCCAGTTTAATTGAACTACATGGGGTTTGATTGTTTTTATACACATGTTAGATAATATACGTCCTGAAGGTTCAATACCAACCTAAAAAATATCAATCACCTCCCTAGATGACAATAAACTATAAAATGTCTTGTTATATGGATTCAAAATATAAATACATACCCATTGGTAAGAAATAAAGAAAAATAGATAAATCAGATTAGTTATATACATATGGTTTTGTAAGTAGAACCTTCCATTTACATATAAAAGTATTTGACACCTGGTCATTTTGTTTGGTTAACTAGTCTTGTATTGGTATTTGGAATAGATTCATGAACATATCATAAATATATATATATGATTGTCCTAGGATAGGAAACAATCCCCCCTAAAAGGGTGCAATAAGCCCAAAATCCATTCCTCTCAACCAATGTATGTTCCAAAGCACTATTTGGACTGTAATAAAAATGAATTATTTCCATTTAAAAGGATGTATATTCCCTTTTATGGGTGTGGGAACCATTGGATGTTTCAATAAAATATTCAAATGGTAAACCAGATGTGAAGGATTTTTCAACCTAAATCACCCCATAATCAATTCTCTAACAAGTTAAAAAGATGGAGAACCAAGTGTGAAAGAATGTATTGTTATAATAAGTAAATAATTATAAATATGAGGCATAATACCTTCCAAATACAAAGGAAAATATATAATCATCTTCTTTTGAGAAACAAAATGGTGAACCAAACGTGAATCACTCATGTAATAAAAATGATCAATTGATCATGAATTGATCCATATAGTTTTGAATCAATTATATAGATGAAAATCTTATTACTGACATGAAATAATATATAACCAAGGATCCCCTGAAATAGGTCATTCTCAATATTAATATTATGTGTGAGATAAATGAACAAACCATTAATAATAAGGTAAAAAAATTACATATGAATAGATGATTAATAATGTTTCATACTTATGATGATTCACTAATCGGTGACATTTTTTCTTGTTTTACTTGTGACTGCTGAAATTTATCTCAGAGGCATATTGACCGAATATCATGAAATAATAGAGATACCTTTTAGAACATAATCTTTGATTGAACCCCTACAAGGTGTAGAAAAACCTCACCCATACAAAAAATTCATATTTACGAGGAAAACACAATGATTTGGGAATACCACTAACATGGTATGATACCGATTATTGAGGCTATACATAAGGATCACTAGATATTGAAGCTGACGAGTCCATCCAATTTAAGGAATGGTGTACTGAAACTAGTAGCACCTTATTCTCTAGTAATCACTTAAAAATATTACTAAGGAATCATTACAATCATATCATTCCATATGTTATGATGGTGGCTCAAGGAGTTGACTGTGGCTCTTTTCTACTTAGGATCCACCGAGGAGGGATCTAGTCAACCATTGTCACCAATTTCATCCCACCGGTCCCCCTTAGTCACCTGCTAAGGGAATCACTTGACAAATTTACACCCTAGATACTCAGAAATACATACCATGGAGGTTTCTTTATGAGTTTAAGGGTGTGTATAAATGGGAGTGAGAGTATATCCCTACTTTTAGGGATGAATCTCATTAGAATATTCCAGTGGTAGCTAGGTGGAAGGCTCATATCCCAATTAACTCATATCAAGTCTATACACATATTCCTAAAATAACCATGGGGGGCATGTATCCATTCCCCTATGCTAGAGTCCCATTATGATATTCTTATGGAAAAATAAGGAAATATGTTTTCATATACCCCCGCTACAATCTATGATATATGACACTCTATTTTGGTGACTAAAAATTTACAGGCATATATTCTTGAACACACTTTTCAAAAATGTCACAAAATTAAATAAATAGCCACAAAAAACTCTCCCATAATATTCTGGAACTAGTACAGTGATATGGACATGCACATATTCTTATCTCAACATACAGAGTAGCACATCACCATGATCAGTATGAACAGGTGGCCACTCTTGTGAAATCACACATTCTTACTCCCATATGGGAGGATTATTAGTATATTCTAGTAAAGGATGCGGACATAACCATGCTCTTATCCCCATTCCAACCAAGTCTCATTAAGTGAGGAAAAAACATGACGCAAGACTGTTCCAAATTACTATAGAAAAATATTGACAAAATGGTCTAAAGGGATAAGACCAAGGTCAAACCCCTATTCCAACTAGGGAAAGACAAGTGAGAGAAGCACATTCCTTGGGAAATGCATGTATCCATATCGAAAAATCCCATTGGCATATTCAAAAGGCATGGGACTAGGCTCATATACTCATTCCAATTGAAGTTTGTCAGAGGAATATGGTAATCACCTCAGAGAAAACTCATATCACTTACAATTAATCAACTCTATATATTCCAAAAGAGCATAGATGCCGAGCTCATATCCCTACTTCTTCCAATTAAATAATGAAACAAAATTTTTTAGAGGCTATGCAAGAGGATGATCATGTCCTTTCTACTATTCTAGAGGTCCATCACCATCTTCTAATGGGAAATTCATATTTCAATTGGTCTCATATGCCCGTTTCATCTATGGTTGATCAGATTATTCCAACAATAACCAACATGAATCCTGAAATTTTTACCAGAAATATAGAATTTCATTAGCACAATCTAGTAGCTTCTCAGCCAAAAGATCATAATCCCACAACACCAGATAGTTATCAACATATTATAGAAGCCTTCCTGATGTACGCTCATATCCCATCTCAACCCATAAAGGTGGGTTGACATATTTTGGTCATGATGTATAATGAGGCTCATATAATTTATATACTCAATGCCAATGTCTCTAAGGTTGTTCAATGCATATCTACAACACCTCAGGGGTCTATCGACTCTTCAACCGAAATAGAAGGTGACCATTATGTTGAAAATCCTCCCCATGTCTGGGCAGGATAGATCACATGGACTCTAGTCTTAATATATATTTTGATAAACCTACCCACTATGATATATCACACACACAAGAAGTTACTCCCCATTCCGAGACACAACCATCAAGATAGATTCTCAGAAATTAGACACCATTATATATAGAGTTTCTCAAAACACCAGTGATAACCATTTATAGTGCCCCATCAACTATAAGAAAATCTTCACCACACTTCACTACTATCACTAGGAAACCCATAGATGTATCCTATATGGAATAACAAGGTAGAGGCATATAAATATGACGAAGAGGAGGGAAAATGGATATATAGAGAGTGTTATCTAGAAACAACCTCTCAACCATGTTTTGGTGCCTCCCCAATTCTAAATATGAGATCCTAGTGGAGTTAGAGAAGGATTTCAGGACTTACCAAAGAAAAAACATGTGGTAAAATCATTATAGATTTATGGATAGACACATCCATTTTTAAGGATACGTGGGTCACATTCCGACCATAAATACACTCGGATGTTATTTGCACGTGGCCACATTTCAAAATCCCAAAATCCAAGAATAGAAGAGCCTGAGAAAAACCTACATAGTATTTTTATCTGTAACATGAAAAACCTCTATCGAATTATTGAAAAGTACCCATTATACGTACAAATCTAAGGATGGGGTAATATTAAGCATTTCACTTCAATATGTCCCTAGAATAGAAATCCCCAACAGATACACTATTCTACAACTTCTTTGACTTAGGAGAAATTTGGGGAATGGGTAATATACATGCCAGTTGGTAAATAAGAAAAAATACCCCCTCATTAAAGATATAAAGGCATTGTGAATAGAGGGAGAGGACTACCTATATATTATAATGATATAAACCTCAAAAAATGGGAACACATTTCAGACATAGAGGAATATTTTGTGGCCACCCTAAATTTTTTTTGGAGAAAATACTCTCATCATGGGATTCTAGTTCACTAAAAGCATGAAAAAACCTAACTTTCCCCAAAAGAAAGGGTCCGAATATTTGTTTCCATATAGTAATTTCATAGGGTTGGTTGAATATTTACTACCTCCTCTTAAACAATATGTCACGACCCGCCTACTTCAAGATGATGGAAGGAACAAAAAACTGCCAGACCCTTCCTTCAACAAGACGAAGGAGAGATAATGACCCCACATGTCCCACCATTAATAGGCCACATAGTAGCAACTATCACTAATGGTATATCATCTCATGTATAAATCGAAGGCATTACCCGTTTTATAAAACAATATCGGGAGATAAGATGGTAAATCCAAAACAACTCCAAGTATCAAAAGTAAAAGTAAATCCAGAATCCATTCCCACATGCATGTTCATAGGTGAAACTGATACAAGGTACAATGAAACCCCCAAAGTAAACTAACAAAATAAAATAGTCTAATAATAAACAACAACAAATTCCAATGCCTAAGCTAGTAAGTTACAACACGGTCCTCAATTTCCTCCAGAAAAACCTAAAAAAACGTTTATATACATACGGTGAGCATACAAGTATACCCAGTACGAAAATCTAGAGCCATACATGCACAAGGGAGAGAACATACTAATTCACCTGTGAGAAAATAGTAGAAACTCAACACACCTACCAAAGAGTAATAACCTGCCCAACCTCAACAAGGCACACTCACCAAATAACACAATCTAGGTAAATTGGTATTATTAGCACATCATTAGTTGGGTACCTAATACCAATTTCCCCCTGTTTTTCCCCTTATCCCTATTGGATAATGTCTTGATGCTACCAATCATTCCAAACATAGTCCCAATACCACAACCTTCATGCACACACATGGGACACTACTACCACACCTCTCACCCAAAGACTCATGGGCCTCATCCTGAATAAAATTGGGAAAATAATCATGGACCGTAAACAACTAGGCCTCTCATCCACAAAAAACTCTCTTCAGATGAATCATTGACTATGGTAATCCTCAATCCATTACATTCATCCCAAATATACTCAAGTGGTATGAACTTGGATGAGAGTTTGTGTAAGAAATTCATTAACCAGCCCTCCATCCTCCCACTGAGATGTTAGGAAAGACACCCTCTCCTGTGAAATAGAGGTGTTCAAAACGTAGTTCTCAACAAGGGTGGGGTTTATATAAAATCACAAGAAATTACAATATATATATAAAGGTAAACAAACACTTATCCAAACCTATGGGTTTCAAAAAATCAACCATCCCACATAATGCATTTTTTCTTCCACCACTATATTCACAAACAACCACAACAAACAAAATCAAAAACCCTTTTTATTTAACCACTTGACATATATGAATTAAGAGGTTAACTATAATCTATTCCATCACTACTGGGCAACCAAAAACCATGACTATTTTAAAACCAGAAGAAATACTAGTCCTATAATCCCACTAGAAGAATAATTCCCCAATGCAGTCCCACTGCATAATGTGTTCATAACCACACCGTTGTCTCACTACCAGAAATCACTCCATGACAGCAACACAACAAAAGGATGTCCTACTGCATAATGTGTTTATTTTATTTTGAATTTTGAATTCGTTTCAATGTTATAGAATTTCAACTAAATCATAACAGAAATGTTGTTTCATTTGTGAAACAACATAACGATGTTGTGGCTCAACATTACAGAAACATTGAAATGCATTTTATACCTTTAATGGATTGACATTAGAACAATCATTGGAAAGTTGGAGAATTGATCTGAACCCTTGGATATTTGGATTTGGCGATCGATGATTAGAGAACGACCACCAACGATGAACATTGGAGAAAAAAATTCAGCACTGCAATCCTCACCAAGGAATGATCCGACTTCAAGGTAGTGGTTTGTTTTTGTTGAAATTGTTTTCCCATTATTTTTTCAAAACAACAAATGGGGATCAACCAATTGACATTTTGGTCCATGGGTCGTCTGTTCTGGAAGGGTGGATTTGATTATCTTGATATCAAAAGGATAGAATCTTAGTGTTAATCATCTCCCTTTTATTCTAATAAAGAGGAATTGGGTCGACACAAACATGGTAATATCCCTCCATTGTGGGTGTTCTTCTGTTATTTGTGACCAAAAACTTGGATTGATGAAAATTGTAAATTGAAACCCTAGTAGGTACTGCGACAACCTGAGGATCCTAAAGATGATCTTGGATCAGAGAACGACCCACCAAGGCACATATGGTGGCCCATGGAAGAACCTGCTGGTGTACTAGCTGCGAAGAATGGTGGTCGCATGTGGCGGCGGCCGTAGGTGGGAGGCGGCTTGTATCGGCCGCACGTTGTAGCAGTTGAGTTTTCTATTGCATTATCCGTTGGGCAGTGGATGAGGGCCACCGATACCAACTAGTGGAGGGGTCTCTAGCTAACATGACATCAAGTTGTGTCACACCGATGGAGGGCTATGGTTTAGCGGAACCCTGGCAAGATGTCCCCGTGGAAACACTCTGGGTGGTAATGCAGAAAACTCTCCATGTTTACTGAGAGAGAAAGTGGAGATAGATAGTGCATTCAAGCAAGGAAAGATAACACACTCATAACAGGCCGAGTGGGAGAAGATAGGCCAGACCCCTGGCCCAGTCAGTCTGGGTTAGGCCCAATGGACTGGGTCAGACCAGACCCAAACCCAGAGGCCCCTATTTACTAAAATATCCATAACATCCAAACTGTGTTTCATATTTATGATCTATTTTTCTTGTTTGGGACCACATTATGATACGGTCCATTTAACATACTGGTTGTGAGTTTTTGTGGTAGTTAGAATAGGAATGATGGATTGAGGTTTAGAATCTCCTAGAACCAAGTGTGTTGCATGTATTAGCTGAACAGTCCTCAGTGTCCCAATTGACCAGTAGAAGTCATTGGTAGCTCCATGTCCCAGAAGATGAGCAGTAGCTGATAAGACCTTAGTGGCCCAGCAGATGATCAATTTATGAGGTGACCTTTGTGGCCTGGCACACAAGTCGTAGACGAGTAGAACATAGTGGCCTGATAGACGAGTGGACCTTAGTGGCCCAGAAGACATGCATACCTCAATGACTCATTGGGGATAAGTCCCTTAGCTATATAATATGTTCTATCTTTATAATTAATAATCATTATTTATAATCTTTAGATTATACCTGTGTGATCTGAGAATTTGATAGTGTATACTATTCATTTGTGGTATTTATCTATGGTTTGGGGTCCCTACTGAGTATTATTTTTCTCACCCCTACACAAGATTCATCTGTATGTGTCATATCTTGTGTAGATGACCGACACTTTGAAAGTGACCTTGGTGGTCCCGGACCAAGTGTAGCCCCGTGAAATCGATTTGTCAAGGCATACTCCTATGAATTCTGGAAGCTACTCTACACCTACCCATCAGGTAGGGTTTTTAGGGATGGATTATTAGAGACCTTATACTCACATGTTTACATCCTGTCTTTTGTTGGATTTTTATTCGGTACCATTTTACTAACAACTTGTACCTCTACTCTCAGTGTTTGTTTTAGTGGTATTCATGTTTTCCTTTTCATCATGGTGGGCTAATGTTGTGAGTGTGTGTGTACATGTACTCGAAAAATGACTCCCACTTAGAGGATAATGACTTTGGTTTAAGTTATCATCCAATATCCTTTGAGAGGAGGGCATGGGTAATAGTCGCATGGCCCCCAGGGGGACGGGTCATGAAAAATTGGTATGAGTGGTGGTCCATCAAACCTTAATGACAAGGATTCGATGGTATAATTTAGGGGTAATAGTGTTAAATGTTTCTAGTTTGACTTTCAGGATTTTGTTTTCCAGTGTTTTTGTGGTGGTTGACGTATCCAAACACCAAGACCATGAATTCTGATTTTCAACTAGGTACATGAAACCACTAGTTTCATGCATCATATTGAATTTTTTGTGTTTCCTCATTTCTATCTTGAGTCATCCCACTAGGTATACTCTATTTACTGTGGTTTATCTTAACTTGTTTCAGGATGCCTCCATGCAGACAGACTTCTAGGATTCCAATGCGCAAACATAATGATGGTCTGTAGAGAAATGAGGCATCGATATAAGGTCTATTTCTAGAGATAGCACCTCTCGGTGGTGTACCAGCGATACCACCACCTAGATTTTAGTAGTTCCTATAGACATTACTAGAAGAGGATTCACATAAGCTCAATGAGTTGCATGAGTTTCAGATGTAGTGACCTCCCAGGTTTCTTGGTGTGATAGATCACCAGATAGCTGAGGATTAGTTTGAGGTGGTTATGCAAGTCTCTAGCTTCAGGAGGATGCCTCCTGACCAGATGGCAGTCCAAGATGTGAGCATTATTCAGGGCTTGGTAGGGAGATAGTGGAGTCTTAGGACTCAGAAACATGAGTTGATGAATCTATACTAGAAATAAATTGAGTTTTTCTTTACGGGGAGTTCTTTCCTACTAAATTATGCTATTTTAATTTACAGAAGCTATTACAGCTTCATTAGGGTAGTGAGTCAGTAGTAGTTTACTAGAAAATATCCTCTGATCTTTCTTGCAACTCCAACGTCATGGGGAAAGATCCATTCTTCAGGGACCATACCTTAATGCAGGGACTATGCTGGGAGATCACAGCATAAAATATATCCCTTAGCATCCCTAAAAAGTATAGGGTTTTGGATAGAGATCTATGTGTAGAGATCTTTCTTAAAAAGTAGGAATCGACATTGGGATCTATCACTGAGCTCCAGGTAGCGGTGTATTCCGAAGAAGGTAGCTGATAGATGATGCAGAGACTTAAACAGGTCATGTTGTCCCAAGGAAAACCCCGAGACATGAGGTTAGTAATAAAATCATCCTTGGTTAGAGTGAGTCAGCTGAATGATAGGCTAAGTATCTCGGACAGTGTTCGGGGACATATGGCTAAATATTGTCTGACCAGTCGTATAACCATCTGGGATATGGTTGAGGGACAACCATGACAGCAGATGAGGTAGGAATTGGATTGTTTTCTAGGAATAATATGTGGTAGGGGAGTCATAAGAGCAGCATGTGGTGTGAAAAAATTCGATGTTCTATCCCCCAGTTGGTCGACCATGGGATTCAGGAAATATTGAACACGGGTGAGGACTACTACATGTGATAGAGGCCTGCAACCATGATGCTCCAGATATGATTAGAGGTATGATCTGTGACATATCCAACATAGTTGTAGTTCTTACATTCATAGGTGTCTGCACTATTTCCTTCCCCTAAACATTTTTAGGAGATCAGATCTTTTGGTTGAGACGTTTGCTGGATCATTACGATTAGTGACTTCTATAGGAGATTATTAGATGATTACATAATGGTGAAGATAGTGTGAGGTTACTCTAGGTGGTGAGAGAATTGGTTGAGATCTCCTAGTAGTGTTGTTGAGGTCTAAAGATTTCATCCTATGTATAGACTAGTTATCCATAGTTCATGCTCATATTTACTTCTTTAGACACATATTTTGGTGTGTCTGTAGAGAAGGAACCGGTTTTTCCATCACTAGCAAGAATGGAGTGGTAGTAGTAGAAGACAAACATTCTCAGAAGATGGTGTAACCAATCACTCATCAGTTTTCTAGCCTCACCCTCAGTGTGGAGGATGAGAAGAGTCCTAAATTTCCTGTAGTGGTGGATGAGTACAAAGAAATCTTTCTGAAAGATGTTCTGGGATTACGTCCTGGCATAGAGGTAGATTTCTATATTGATCTATACACCGAGATGACACCAATATCCACACAATCATATCAGATGGCCCCCGTAGATATTCAGGAGTTGAAGGTGCAAATGAATATTTACAGAAGGAAGGGATTTGTAAGGACCAGTGTTTCATGATGGGCAACAACAATATTGTTTACCAAGAAGGAAGATGGGAGATTGAGGTTGTGTGTGGAATTATGGAACATAAACCAGGTGATCGTGAAGAACAAGTATCCACATCCGAGGATTGATGACCTCTTCGATCTTCTGAATGAAACTGAGATGGTTCTCAAAGATAGATCTGAGATCATGATATCATAAAATCCATGAATGGGATGGGGATGTATCGAAGAAAGCCTATAGATTTCAGTATGAACACAATGAGTTTTTGATGGTTCCTTCCAGTATAACCAATTCCCCTGAAGTGTAAATGGGACTTAGGAATAGAATCTTCTAGCCCTACCTTTATCATTTTTTAGGGTCTTCATTGATTACATCCTGGTGTACTTAGAATCTGAGGAAGATCACGCTAAAGAACATAGAATAGTCATGGATACACTTTGAGAGAAATGTCTTTGTACGACGTTATCAAAGTGTTAGTTTTTGTTTTAGGAGGTCCACTTTCTCAGACATGTCTTTTTAGAGGATGGAGTTGTAGTGTATCAATCAAAGATAGTTTTGGTTCTTTATTTGGATCCACCCATGAGCGTGACTGAGGTATGATGTTTTTTTGGTTTGTTTGGGTACTACCGGAGGGTCATTCTTGAATTTTCTTGGGTAGAGTCACCCTTATCATCATTTACATGGAAGGTAAATACCTTCATGGGGTCAGAGAGACAGGAACCAAGTTTTTAGGAGTTGAGTCTGATACTGATGAGTTCCCCCATATTGAGACTAATAGAGGATCTCATAGGATATGTTGTGTTCTACGACACATCAAGGACCTGACTGGGTTGTGTCCTGATGTAGGGGAAAGTTATGATCACCTATGTTTCACGATAGTTGAGGTTACAGTGGTGTCTAGAGTTCTTCTAGGACTATGACTTAGAGATATTCTATATTTTTGGGATGGGGGACATGGTGGCAAACACACTTACTAGGATATCTGGTTTTTAGTTGTTGTGTGAGGTGTTAGTGTAGTTAGTTGTGATATTGATGTACTTTGTGGATGGTGATGGAGTAGCTTATCTCTAGTCGATGGGTGTCACTACCCCACTCTTATTGTGTGTTAGTGAGGCACATATTATGAAGGTTGACTGCGATACCCAATGTGCTCAGTTATCCATAGGACAAGATCCTTACAGATTTTTGATAGGCAGTGAGGATTCAATCCTTTTTAGAGGGTACATCATTGTACTAGTGGCATCACATGAGGTGGTTCGGAGGGAGTTCTACACCCAGCCTTTTGTGGCACATCAAATAGTGAAAAAAGATGTACCAGGATCTCCAATGACATTAATAGTGGTTGCGGATGAATAAGGCATTGGTGGAGTTCGTTTCTCAGTGCCTTACATGTTAGTAATTAAAGGCTGGGCATTAGGTTCTAGTAGGCCTGACGCAGCTACATGAGATTCCAGAGTGGAAGTGGGATGGTATCTTGATGGAATTGGGGATTGATTTACCTTTCACATCTAGGGGCATGATACAATCAAGGTTATTATTGACTAACTCACCATGACGGCCCACATCCTACCCATTCGGGAGTAGGGTTCAGTAGAGAGCTTGGGGCACCTTTATGTACGTGAGATAGTTCGACTCTAGAGAGTCACATTTACGATTTTCTTGTATCGATACACATGATTTACATCCCTATTGTTTATAATATTGCAGGAGGCATTCAGGAATTAGCTCCACTTGAGCATAGATTTTCACCCTTACATAGATGGTCAGAGGAAGAGGACTATCCAGGTTTTCGAGGAAATGGATCATTCTAGAATCTTGGATTTCAGTCTCAATTAGTAGGACCACATACCACTAGTGGAGTTCATGTAAAACAATAGCTACCACTCCACCATTGGACTGGCATCGTTAAAGGTGAAATGTGGGAGTCCATGCATATCACCAATATGCTAGACAGTCCCAGGGGAGTTAGCTCTCATGAGTCCAGAGTTGGTACGGGGTACCACCAGGAAGGTGTAGGTCATCCAGTAGTAGATGAGGACTACAAATAGAAAACATAAATCTTATAATGATAAGAGAAGGAGGCCCATGGAGTTCTATGAGAGAGACCATGTGTTCCTCTAGGCCGCACCCTAAGGGTGATTACAGAGATCTAGCTAGGGTGGAAAGTTGTCTTCGAGATTCATCTGCCTTTTCCCAATTCTGAACAGAGTGGGTGAGGTGGCGTACCACCACGATTTTCCCCCATAGATGCATTGAGTTCACTATATCATTCACATATTGCATTTGAGGAGGCACGTTCATGACCAATTTCATGTCATTGAATGGGGAGTGTTTTACATTAACGATGGAGTGACATTTACAGAGTTCCTAAAAGAGATTGGGGATCGACAAGAGCGGGTCCTTCATGGATAATATATTCCTCCAGTGCTCTTCTAGTAGAACATGGGAATATTCTGGAGGGAACATGGGTGTAAGAGGCTCATATCCAATCTTGAAACCCTAATTTTATTATTTATCCTTGTTTTGGATTATGAGGATGTAAAGCCCTAAAGGTGGGGGTAATGAAATGTCTTTTAATACCATGTGTTTATTTAAAATTATATGGAATTATTTCAAGACCATGTTCTTAGAAGGAACTAGATTCCGTTGTGTTGTGATCCCAAAAAAATTGTTCAATGTTTTTTATGTTTTTTTAAAATATCACATGTGTGTAGTTTCAAAAACATCTAAATGGGTGCTTGGATTGAAAATATGGTGGCACTGTTGTGTCAATAATGAAAACATAACCTAATAAAGGACTTCAACCTGACCATTATGGGTATATAGAAAAAGTAAATTTTGCTATTTTTTATGAAATTTTATTAAAATAATTTCATAAGGAAAAATAAAATAAACATAAATGTTTATTTTCTTTTTAATTTTAATCTATTTCAACTTAACAACATTGAAACCCGAGAGTAACAGAAACTTTGATTCATTTAGGAAACAATGATGAGATACTGAAATGAAATGTTATAGAAATTCTACAACACGTTTTCTATATTTAATGGATTGACCACAGACCGATCATTGGAATGTAAGAGAATTGCTCTTATCCCTTAGATATTTGGCATTGATGAGAGACGATCAATGAATGATAGCCAACGAAGGATTTTTAGTGATGAACTTAGTGGTGTGATCCTGACCAATGAATTTTCCAACTACAAGGTATGGGTTTGTTCTTGGTGAAATTATTTCCCCATTCATTCCTTCTAAACAATGAACATGGATCAACCCACTCACATATTGATCTGTAGGCCGTTTTTTCTTATTAGGTGGATTTGTTTATCTCAAGCTCGAAGAGATAGAAACTTAGTGTTAATAATATCATTTTTCTTCTAACATGGAGGAATTAGGTCGACCCAAACAAGGAAATATCCATCTGTTGTGGCCTTTTTTGTGTTTATTGTGACTGAACCTCTGGATCGACGATAATGATACTTTGAAACTATATTAGGGAAGACGACGACCTGAAGGCCCAGAAACTGCTTAAATATCATATAAAGGACCAGTGGAACAAGTCTAGTGGCCCGTGGACGGACCCAACAGTGTGCTGGTGGCCACATGTGGGAGGCGATGCACACATGCAGTGTGCACCGGCGGTGCACCGTGGTGATGGAGGTCCCCGCGGCATTGGCCGTTGGGAGGAGGAAATAGGACGTCACCAACAGCCAGTGGCGGTGTCTCTAAAGAATGTGAAATCAAGATGCATCACACAAACTAAGGGTCGCATTCTTTTTTGGAATATGGTAGGGGGTCCACGATGTAGTCGTGTGGTGAACCCGTCACATTAATAGGGAGCAGAGGCGGTGACCGACACTACGTCAGAGCAAGGAATGTTGGCATGCTCACAGTGGACTAGACATTCGGTCCAGGTGTCCTAGACTAGAACCACTTAGTCAGGGTCAGGCCCAGCGAATTGGGTCAAACTTGGATCAGGTCAGACCGAACCCGGACCCCACCAACCCATTTTTACAAAAACATCAATAACATCCATACCATGAATCTGATTGATGAGCTACATGCGAGTTTGGGAACCTCCCAAAAGATGGTCCTTTTGACATAATACATTTTAGTTTTAATGGATGCTGGTGTTCCATAAATGGAATGAGGATTATATTATCCCGGAATAAATCATGCTGCAAGCAGTAGACGAGCAGACCTCTATGCCCTGGTAGACATGCAGTAACCGAGCGAACCTCAGTGGCCTGGAAGATGGGAAGTAGCATAGTAGATCGATATGGACTAGTAGATGAGTGGTAGCTAAGGAGAACTAAGTGGAATAATGGACTAGTAGTATCCAAGTAGACCTTAGTGGCCCAACAAATGAAAAGTAGCTCAGCAGACCTGATGGGCCTGACAGATGAGCGGTAGCCGAGCAAATCTCAGTGGCGTAGTACCTGAGTGGACCTTAGTGGCTGGACAGATGAGTAGACCTCAATGAATCCTTGAAAATGAGTCCCTTAGTAGTACATGATGATCCATCTATATGACTAATAATCTCTCTTTTTATACTTTTGGTTTTACCTGTGTGAGCTGATAATTTCTTAGTGTGTAATTCCCATTATGGTTTTTCTTTGTAGTTAGGGCCCCCAATTTATTATTGTGTTACTCACCCCTATACAGGCTTCTCACACACATTTCAAGTCTTGTCTTGACAATAGATGCTTTTATAGAGACCTTGGTGGTACAGGACTAGGTGGTGCCCAGTGAGATCTGATAGGCGATGCATACTCTTACGATTTCGAGAAGAAACTCTATATCCACCCTTATGGTAGGGTTTTATAGGGAATAATTGTCAGATTCCATGTACTCACTTTTTTATAGCTTTACATTTGTTGGGTTTGTATTCTGGCCCATTTTACTTTCAGCTTGTACCTCTACTTTCAGGGGTTGTTTTAGTGGTCTCCGTGTTTTCATTTTTAGTATTATTGGCCGGTGTTGTTAGTGTGCATGTGTACAGGTACTCATCAAATTCCTCCCACATGCAGTACAATGCATTTGGAGAAAGACTCCAGCCCCTGGCCTTTAGGATGTGGTCTTGGGGTAGTCGGGGCATGGGCCCCAGGGGACGGGTTGTGACAATATATTTGTTTGTTACAATAATAACATTACAGATTAAGATAAATTTTTATAGTACTTTTATGATGTTTTAAGAGAGGGTGGTTTTTTATCGACCATTCAAATATATGGTTCTATCTTAATGTATATAGCGTAACTTGGGTTGAATACTCGGTGATGGTACAAATTTTAGGGTCGATTTTTTCTGTTTTGTTTGTCTTTAAAATAAAGGGGGGTGTTTGTTTGCAGAGCTTAATTATATTGATTTATGGTTGATATTTTTTTAACATGTTGATACATATTTAGGTGAGTTAATTATTGGGGAATTAATATTATTACATCCTTGATCTTTGATTATTATTTCCTTAAATTAAATCATACTTCATAAGATGATTTTGATCAAAATTCCCATGCGTTGAGGCTTTAATACAAAACGTAACATAAATAGAGCTCTAATAATAATAAAAACATATTTATGGTTGTGTATTTATGGTTAAAATAATCCATGGATTCCATATTTCAAAAAAAAACATATTATTAATCAATGGAATTTTAAATTTATCCTACACAATGTTAACCTAATGAATATTCATCAAGTGAAATCTCTCAATCACTTAACATCATGAGATGATAACTCACCCAAATGGTAGATTAAATTATTTATTTAGATGTTTATTAATCATTTTTATGATTTTTAGTTTGATTAGTTAAAAATAGGATAAAATTTATGAGACAAGATAAGAGTAGTGTGCTGAAAACACACACGAAACTTGAAGAGAATTAAAAACACACTTTCGTTTGAATGAGAAAGAAAAATAGAAAATGGGTTTCAACTTTATTTAATATATTTTTAATACCATTATCATTTAACAACATATGGTGGATTATCAAAATAGTATATGAACAGGAAACACACATTAAAATTCAAATGAGATTGAAAACAACTTACTTGATTACAATTGAAAAGAATGAAAATGAATATGAAGTCAATTAGAGGATGAAGGGTCTCTCAAGTGAAAAAGAGATTTTGGTAGGTCCTCCTAGGAAATTGGAAAGGTATCAGTCATTCCATGTATCCTCCTCTATTCTAAAATGATAACCCCTTTCATGAAGAAGATGGAGATGAATTTATATCCTAAGGTGGTGAACTGTTTGCATTCCAAATATTCCCCTCCACTTGGATCAGGAATTTGATAATTTAGATAGAAGAATATTGAAGAATATTCATCATCAATGTTTTATATATGAATTTTTACATTCTATCCTCAATATATTTCTACCATTGGACTTAGGGATCTAATGTTACATCAATTTAAAAAAAACAATTTTTTGCTGTCCATGTTTATAAAACCTTTTTGAAACGCCCTAATGTGAATATGTTCTTGAACTAGAATATGTCATAAAATCCAAAAATATATTTCAAAATGTAATCCAAATATATATTTTATTTCAAACTAAAAATTATCAGATCAATTTGATGTCTATATTAGGGGGAAAGTCATGGATTTTTGCAACATTTAAAGCTTGGATAGAATGGTGGGATGTAATTTCAGGGATTATTTAGGACCCTTATTGGTTTATTTGGGACATGGAAATTTTATACAAGATTCATTTTTCAAAATCAAGATAATATTATGTATTTTAATAAAAAAAAATTATTCTATATTGGGCCTAGTAATTGTATCATCATGGTTGGTCTAGTTTTCAGAATAAATTTATTGGGCCTTCTTCTATAGTCCATATGGCCCTTCAAATTGCCGAATTGGCCAAATATCCCTTGTAATGAAATGTTTTAATTTTCATCAAGAACAATAAAAATGAGGAATAAAATAATTTTTATTAGTAAGTTTAAAAATATTATCAAAACATCAAATTATAGTTTAATTAAATGAACTCAAACAATTCTCTTTTATGTGTTTATGATCAAAAAATGATCATTGATTTGATATTAATCAATTTTTAGTGAAAATTATATTATGGGAGTAATTTAAAATCATGAATTTATATTTAATATAAACTCCCCAAACATAGTCTTGTGTATGTACTCATGTAAAACAATCCTAAAAATATAACTAAATCACTTTCACTCTCCAATAAATATTAAAATTCTGTTTTCCCCAATAAGGGGGGTCTAGACTTTTCCCCTCATCCATATGGAATTTTTCCAAAATATGTTAATAAAATAATGTTCCAAAAAAATTTCAACTTTTATTAACAAAATTAGAAATGTAAGATTTAGGCACTAAGAACATACTCCTCTCAAGATGATAAAAAATTATTTATGGAGGTTAACTCATTCCCCAACCAAATATGAAAATATAAAACATTCAAAGAGCTCCTAGATTCCATTCTGTATCATAATGTGAACAAGAATACAAAGGTAGTTTTATGGTCTTTGAGTTTCTATGGGACTGTATGAATATAATCGACAAAAGATAAGAAAAAAATTATAAAACACTATCATGGAATAATCATTACATAATTTTTAAAATAATAATTTTAAGGCTAATGAAACACATATGTTTAGGGATATTATGATTGAATGATGAAAAGTGAGAGAATGGAAAAGGTGAAATATTTAAAAAGATATACAAATGACATATAAAAAGGTGATGACAATTTTCCTTTTTTCCTTTTTTTTAAATTGATCTTGAAATGAATCTAACACTCCTTTCCAAAATTGTGTTTAAAATCCACACAAAACATGTTGTAATTTTTATAATAATGTCAAAGGTTGAAGAAAAAGTGATTTTTTATGGATGTTAACTCATTCACCAACAAAAGGATATAATATTATAGTCTGAAAGATCTCTCAACTTCCATTCCCTATCTTAATGGGAAAAATAATCAAGATATTTTTTCATGGTTTTTTCAGTGGTTGTGGGATGGTAGGAATATAATGGCTAGAAGATAATAAAAGAGGGGTAAAATACCTATATGAAAAAATAAATGAATAATTTTTTAAATAAGACATGGAGGGATACAAAAAAAAATTTACAAGGATATTCTGATTCTAGAAATACCAGAGAGGGAAAGAAAAAGATGAAATTTTTACAAAAAGAACATCTTTTACAACAACATAAGAAAATAATATTCAAGTGTAATTTGTTTCTATGTATTATTTCAAAAATTGAACATGAAAATGATATCACACTCATCTCACTGTCCATTTTTGATCACCTCATGAAACTAATTTTAATTGCTATAACCAGATTAAAGGACGAGGAAAATTTATTTTTGACCTACCCAATACACAACCATTTCGTTTTTTTCTTTTTTTTCATATAATTTTTTTGAAGAATTTTTAATATATTTTTTACAAAAGTTAATAAACATGATTCCATTACCAAAAATAACCAAATGAAAACCTCCCCCTATACATAAGTTGACATTTCCCCCAAGCATATGATGACAGATTAAAAATAAGGGAAAAGTTACCCAAAATGAAATTCATCCCCCCTCACTAAAATTTCAATAAATTATGAAATTAAAATCCATATAGATGTTTGGAGGGATAAGGTATTGGTTTTGTAATGTATCTATAAATATGGTATTAATAGGCTATAAGGGGTTTTGAAATGGAGAATTAATGTAAAGGTAATGGGAGGCTATTTGGAAATGGTGATTCTCATGGGGTTTCAAAAATTCCTCTATCATATTAAGGTACACTAAATTAGGAAATTCATCTCATGGGTCAGAAAAAATAGTAATAAAAATTTGTGGTTATTTTTTTCAAAAATATGGCCATAGTTGTCCTTGTCCTGAAAGTTTATGGTATTTCTCATTGATGGGGAATAATCATCTTCTAAATCAAAATTTGAGAATTCACAATTTAGTATCCTTGATTAAAAATTATTTATCAAAACTATTGATAAAAATAAAAAAATGTTTTAGAGGAAAACAAGTCATTAGATTTCCGTAAAATGTTGGACAAACTTTCAAAATATAATGGTGAGTAATTATGACACTTTGTTTTTTTTTCATTTTTTAGGTTTTTTAGTTTTTTTTAAAAATTACCACATGGAAGAGAATAAATAAAAAAATTAATGATAAATGTGGAAAAATGATAATGGGAGATGAAGAAGAAAGAATAATGAATGATAGGAAGGGAGGGAGAGGAGGAGAGAGATTTCAAGAAAAGGAAGTGGCCCCATGTTTGGATTCGGTGGGTTCTCATCTCCATCCAATGGTGGGTCTCCCACAATGGTTTGGGATTCAATGGAAGCAGATGTTGTTCCCATTATGTTTTTCCTCTAATGGATATTTTTTAATCGATGTCCATAAACAGTGGATGTCCATATTAAAGTGGTGTCTTGGAAATACACTATATGAAATGAGTAAAAGATATTAATGTAAAAAAAAACATCCCAAAGAGAATTAATCATACCTCAGTGAAACCAAAATTGAGAGTTTCAGAGAATTACCATTTCACCATCATGGAAAACATTTAAAAATATGTGAGTATTATGGGGTTCATTAGCCTTTCCTTTATAGATATTTGAATTCTCATATGAATCTAGTGGAAGCTCCTCTAATTCATTCAACTGCAAAAATCTCTCTTCACCAGATATTCCACAATCAAAATTACAAGTTTTCACAACACAAAATGACTTATATTGAATCTAAATATGTAAATGACACACTTTAATGAAAACTAGACTAAATAGATACATCCAAATGAGTGTTTTATAGGTAGTTTGATAAGCCTAGTGTTTGAAAATATGTCTTTAATTCCGTTGTTCTCTGGTGGGATTTACAATTCTCTTAAAAACTCTTTTTCACTTATCTATTAGAATGTTCAGCTATTCCATTTGTTTTCGGGTGATATGAATTTGAAGTTTTCTATACAACCCCATTATTTTTCAAATTATATTCCGTGAAATGATTATAGAAATTAGTTCCTAAGTAACATATCAAGGCACACGAATTTCCAAATCGATGGAAAATATGGGTTTCGAGAACTCACTAACAATATGTGCATCATCCATACTAGTGGGTTTTCCCTCAAGTCACCTTGAAACCTAATAGACCTCATAAATAATGAATGTAAAACTATTAGATGGTGAAAATGGACCAATGTAATCAATGTCACAAACATCAAATATATCAATAAATATTAAGGGCTTTTGAGGTATTTCATTTCCTATAAAAATTGTGCAAAAATTTGGGAATTTTTGACATGATTTATAGAACACATGTGAGACCTTGATGAGTGGAGGCTGGAAGAATCCTGAGTCAATGAATTTTTTGGATGTCCATTTTGGTCCAAAGTGGACACAACCAGGCATTGAGTGACATATTTTAGGATGGAAGAATGTTCACCATAATCGACATGTCACCTAATTACCATGTTGGCCCTAGGTTTCCAATGTTTATTATCTTCCAAATAATAGAATTTTGAATTAATTTCCTTCTTCGGTTTTTTATATTGAATTTTTTTTCAAAAAAACTCCAAAACCAAATAATTTACAAATGGTGAATACTATGTAATATTTGGAACAAGAGGTTAGAGGTGTTTAGAGGGAAATTCATGATCAATTATGTCATAATGAGTAGTATTATAAATTTTACTATTGTGACCAACCATAGGGTTTTCTTTTCTAGGAATATCATTATCCCCAATGTAAAACTCTTGAGGATTACAATCCTTCTTTATAGCGTCTATTTGGAATCAGTTTTCATGAGTAAGATTATTAATGTTAAGTGGTCTGTGAAGATAATGATTTTTACACCTTAGAGATAGGTCAAGGATTTATCAAAGGAAAAAACCAAATCTAAATGTGCCTTATTAGTTATTGTGTTGAGATATTGAGTTTCATCATATATTTTTGAGGCATAACAGATGAGATGAGTTATATTTTCTATTATTTGACTAAGAATGGTCCTATTGGAACTATCAAAAGAATAATACATCAATTTAAAGGGTATAGACCAGTCAAGTGGTTGGATTACTGGGGAATTTGTTATAATAGATTTTAATTAAATTAAGGATTTCTTGGATTCAACATAACAATATAATTTAACATAAATTTGGAGTATCCGGGTGAGTGGGAGGGAAATCCTACTGATTTTATGGAAGACTGGATGATAGAATCCTGCATGAACAAGGAATAAATAGATGTTCCAAACTATTCTGGGTTCAGGAATAGATTGGATCACCCCAATTTTCATACGATATACTTGGATACCCTCTTGTGAAATTATATTCCCTTGAAAAATCCCATTATTAACCATGAAGTGACATTTTTTGAAATTCATCACGTGATTACATATGAATTTTTTTGAAGGACTAGAGAGAGTGAATTCCATAAGGATTCAAATGACTTTCCATAAATGGTAAAATCATTCATTAAGTCCCCCATGAAATGCTCAGTAAATTCAGAAAATAAATGCATCATACAACTCTGGAATGTTGCAGGATCATTGAAAATGTTTAAAGACATTCATCTATATGCATATGTTCTATAGGGGAAATTAAAATTAGTCTTCTATTAATCCTGATGTGTGATTCAAATTTTAATGTAGCCAGTGTATCCATAAAAATGTAATAATTACCACCTCCACATGTTCATTTGTGAGAATTGATATCCCACCCTTCTTAGGTACCACTTGAATTGGACTAACCCATTCACTTCCAGAAATTGGGTAGACAATACCATATTACAGAATCTTGGAAAAATATTCGTAATCTACCTCATCGATGAGTGAATTAAGCCTTCTTTATAGTTTTATGCTTAAATTTTATGACTCTTGAAGATGGATATGTTTCATGTAGTGATTAGGGTTGATTAATGTTGTGTTATCTAAGTTCCAACCTATGTATGATTATTTTTCCTCTAACATTTGACTATGTTTGGACTCCATGGTTTTAGTAAGTATGGAAAAGAAAATGAAAAGAAAAGAGTGATCCTAGAAAAGGAATTCATATTTCAAGTGTGCAGGAATAGGTTTCATATTAGTGTCATCTTTCATTGGTGGGATTGAAAACTCAATAATGGATGAAATAATTTCAGTTGGTTGTGATTCATTTTCTTCAAAATTGTCTAAGGTGGAATATTAGAGAGTAGAGTTGAGATGGGATTCAAGATAGTTTTCAATATCTTATATATTTATTGAGTCTATGAAATATAAGTCAACATTAACATCCTCATTTATGACTTGGTTAATCATTTTGAATGAATCACAACATCCTCTCTCATTATAATATATAGGATGAACATGATTGAATGGGGTTCAATTGACTCTTTGATGTTTTGGGGAATCATGGATTATAAAGGCAATGTGATCCTATGATGGGATTCACATGTATTGAATGATATTGAACTTGACAATTTGTTCATGAAATTCTATGTATAGGATACTCGCATGGAAATGAATAGTAATACTTTATATTAGGAGGAATGGTCATCCTATAATTATGGAAGATTAATAAGAGGTTATCTCACATTCCGTTTCATGGACATTAAAATCAGTTGGGAAGATATGATCATTAACTCGGACAAGGACATACACAATTTTCCCTCAGAACAAGTTGTGATATGATTTTATAAGTAAATGACAACCCCCATTGTGTTCATGGGACCTAGACAAAGGTTGGAGAAGATTGATCCAGAAATGAAATTTATGGAGGTTCTTAGGTCAATGACTGCATCATCAAAGTTGGAACTCCCTATTTTTCATGGAACACTAAATGTATCTGGATTTTTTCACTTCATGGGTGTCAACTACTAGCTTCAAACACTCTCGATGGTCCTAAGATACCTCCTATGAGTAAAACATTCCTTATGAAATATTGCATACTTAGGTTTTAGGGATTTGATTGATGACATAAATGAGAGGAATATTGAATTCAACATGTCTGAATAGGTCATGAATTATATAATCAGGTTTGAAGGAAATCATTGGATTAGAGACGACATGAGGAAAATGAATTGGGTTCTTTATATAGATTGTAGGAGGTGAGGTATTTTATTCAGGTTATTTTCTAGCTTTTCTTCCTTTTCATTTTCATGCTCAAAAATTAAAGGTTCATTTTAGGATCCATCATGAGGAAAATAAAATTTATTTCCTTATCGATGTGTAATTTCACTTAAATTACCCATGCGGTTGGAAAATTGTTGATATGGGAGTTATGAAGAATTGGTTTTTTATGGCTAAGGTGGGATGCAATTTGACCTATTTGGGTTTGAATGATTTTATTTCTAGAACAGGTGAAGGGGGAAAGATCTTCTACAACATGTAACAACCAAATGTTTTAAATGGAAATTTCCTTTTTATAATTATATCATATAATCACATGAAATCACCACACAATGAACTACTAAGTACTATTCATACTTTAAACATATGTTTTTCACCTCTGTGATTTGATTTTCAAAAATATAACATACCTGGTTGCGATCAGTATGTTATTTGGTGTCTAATATGAGCAAATTAATTTTTGGGGAATAGTAACATACCCTAATGAATATTAATTTTACCCTTATAAATAGTAGATGACCTTAATAAATAGTAACCAAACCTATTATAGTATATAAATAATATTCAATTGGAAGTACGATATACCTATATCTAGGATTATGAAAATAAATGTTTAAAAATTGTTATTTTTCGAGTAAATTATGTTTTTAATTAAAAATTAAATTATGTATATTTATATTTTTCTTAAAAAAATGGAGTCCTTTTTTTGATTCGACATGTTGATAAATGGTTATGGTGAATTTTTGGGATTTTTCTAAAATACTTGATTTTTTGTGAATAGTAAAATACATTAATTTACCGTATAAATACATTATAATTTAAACCCACTATTATTGACATCATAAGTGATGTAAGAACCCAATTATCAGACTCACTTTCACTTATTACAATTATTGGTCATGGAATCATCACTATTTCTTATTTTATGGAAAAATAAAAAACTAATGATTATAATATTATGAAAACCATCCTATCCTCCACTATAAATACCACCCCTCTTTACCTCTTCTCTTCACACCACTAAGCCTTGTGACATGCCTATACTCTACCAAAATCACTCCCCAATATACGCCCCCACATCCAAAAGCCCTTGGGCTCCTCAAAAGGCCAAATCATATCCCATGAAGAGGCTCTCAAGGAAGATTGAATCAAGAGGTAAATTACACTTTTCTTTTGATTCTTTTTCTTTTCAAGTTCATTTGTTTTCTTTTCTATCCATACCTCTCCTCATCCAATTTTTATTAAAACTCCAGTACCAAACATTAAATTTAAATTTTTTAATAATTATAGATTAAGTTATTATCCTCTCTCCTTTACATTTATTTTATTTTAGTAGTAAATACACAATCCGAGATGTGTTAATTTACCACATTCCAAGATGATGGGTTTTCAATTTCTATTACCATCCTCAATTCTGGTCATGTAACAATTTTCATGGTTTAACCAAAGCATATTATAGGTATTATGTCTCTTATATGGTTCTGAAATCCTTTTTAACAAATTATTTTTATTTATAAAACAAAACGTCTTTATTGGGGTCAAAAACTGCCAATTAACCCAAAAGTTTAGCATTAAGGTTTTACATAATGATTAGAATACAATCCAAGTAAAAATATTAAATTTAAGAAAATTTAATGTTCTAGATATTAAATAATAAATTATAAAACCAATTCTGTAAAACCACTCTCCTCATATATGTGACTTAACATGAGTATAAATAAATCGATCATTAAAACCAAGGAAGCAGGCGGAACTGGAAAACGAAATTGAACATTATAAAAAGTGAAAATGGTCTTGAATATAATTTAAATGGATATAATAAATCAATTAAATATATTATATTTTCTTTACATATTAAATAATAAAACTAATTTTTTTATTCAGTTCATTAATAACAAGTAGAGAACACCGTCAGACATAAGGTTAGATATCCTCTCCATTTCACTTTTATTCAATATTGTCCTCTATGCTATGCCATTTTATTTGTAATTCCTAACTGTGTGGAAAGATTTACACCTCACCCATACTACCCTTATGATATATAAGTGATGATAAACCCTTTTCCCTATCATGAATCCCTATTAAGTACACCTGATACTATGCTGGAAATCCGTAAGAAATTCTACCTGAATACCCTTTATTCCTTCTAGTTTCCTTATCTTTCTCTCTACCCAAATGAAGTTACCTTATCAACTTATGTGAATATTATAAATTATTTATACATGTACAAATTTAATTTATCAATACCCTTCCATCATTCTCTTTTTGTTATATACATGTTTTTAAGTGATTCCCATCTCAATACATCCCGATAAACAAACATGTTTTAAGGGAACTTCCTAAAATCTTACCTAATATCAAGTGCACTATATATTCAGTTTTAAGTCACAATTTTTTTTATAAATTCATACCTATTGTTATGAAAACATTTTCGGTTCACTTATGGTTTTGTATAAAGTATTCTTTCCTTTTCTATTTAAAGGCCCTATAACATTTTCCTTAAATCATCTCAAAAATGGTTTAATGCAAAAATCCCTTAAATAAATTTCTTACATGTTGTCACTTATACATAAAATCCAATCCCATGATACATGGCTATTTTTTTCCTTATTAACTTCCATGTATATTATAGTTCCTTTCTTTCATGGAATCTTTTATGATACACCCATTTTTTAAGCTCTATGTAATGATTATGGTACCCAATCCTTTCCATGGGAAAATCTTATGTTTATATATGATTGATTATGTATGATTAAATGTTTGGAAAACATATTAATGGAATGTTAAGATGGGTACACCCAGATAGCACTCCAATGAATTGGTTAAAGTTGAGTCTCATGAGATGTTATGTGTGACGGTCTTGGCAATTAGCCTTGGATTGTGATACATTGTGAAACGGTCTTGGCGGTTAGCATTGTCTTATACTACTATGGAAAATGGTCTTACCGATTATACATGAATCATACTAAATTCATTTTTTACATTTCTAGCACATTACTGTGACTCCATTTTTATATGACTCTATGTTTATATGTTTTTGATTTAATATGTTAAATTCCTTTTTATATCATGATGTCATGCCTTCTATCCCATGTGATAATGATTTGTTTTTATGGCTATTCCCTTACTAGTAATTTCTCTCATCCCTTTGTTCATGTAATACCCAAGTTTTACTGTGAAGATCTGTGAGCACAATGGAATATTGGAGCTCATTATGGACTTTAAATAAAAAGTTTTTTTATAATGTTTTTACGTTCCTAGTCTTCAATGACAGTAGACTATACGACCCTTGGAGTGTAATATGATGTATAATTATTCTTAAAATCATTTAATGTTATATTTAATAGTAAAGTGTATCTATAGATTGTTTCAGAGGATAGTCTTGTTATTTTGGGGATTATGAATAGTGAACTTTGGTAAGAACCTTAAGGATGAGACTATGTATAAGAAAACACCCCAATATTTTGGAAAATATAGTGTAAGTGGTTTATTAAGAAAACACATCCCTATCTAGATACAAACATGATATGGTGGGTTTGGCATAGATGTTCCTATGGGTAAACCCCAAAAAAACATCTTTGTTATACACCCGAATGGGAATTGGTGCACGACAACTGGGCTTGCTGCACTCTTGGATTGACACTCCTAGATGATATGCTTTGGTAAATTCATGATTATAGTAAAAACCATTTTAAGGGATTGAATAAAAGGGCATAAGAATATATGTTAATAAATAGATCAACGATAACCTAGTTTGAAACGTAGAGAATCACAAGTTAGGATATACTTCTCCTTTTCATTTTTATCCTCTTATGTTCAAATATTTATTTTCTTATTCTCAATATCGATGTATTCAGGCCTCATAATTATATCTTATTTTTCATAGTTAATGGCGGAAAATAGAATAACATGATCCAATGAACAATGTGATAGGTAATGTGAATATTTCATTAATGATATGCCTGATATGATGGGAATATGTGATCAAAACATCCCTAAAATACTTGCTCAACTAGCTTGAGTTATGAATAGTAACTTGAATCATGTAGAACACCCTCCTACTCCAAGAAAGGATAAAGTTTCCAATGAATACTTCATCCATAAAAGGACTCCCATATTTAGAAGATCATTGGATCCCATCCTCATATAACAATGAATTAAATCCATTGAAATGATATTCTTCTTCCTTTAGTGCTCAGAAGAATAGAAAGTTGTTCTGACGGTCTATCATTTGATGGGGAAGCTGATCAGTTGTGGGAACGTATCAAGAATAAAATGTCTCAAGAGGAAATTGATTCTATGGATTAGAAGTAATTGAAGAGGATTTTTTTCAATAAATATTTTCCTCAAACACTCCATATCAAGATATAAATAGAGTTCCTCGGTCTTACGCATAAGGAAGATGATTCCATAGGGGCATATGAAGAAAAATTTACAAGGCTTGCAAGGTATGCCTCTAGCTTTGTCATGAAAATCGAGTAAAGGTGGTTCACTTCTTTAGTAAGATAAACCCGAGTCTATGAAAGGTATTGGATATCTAATACATCAACAATTATGATGATATTTTCCATTTTTACCTCATAGATGAAATGTATATTGGAGACTCTCATTGGTCTCTAGGGCCCAGTGATAGAAAGTGAAAAATGGAGAACAACATGGGTAGTTCAACAAAGAAATACCGTGATGTAAGGAAGCCAGAATATCCCACTAGTAAATTTTTTGTGAAGAATCATCATGGGAACTGTCAAAATGGAACCAAGAATTTCTTCAAATGTGGAAGAATGGGACATATGGACAAGAAATTCCAAAGGGTTATGAAGAATCCCTCTAATGTGGAATAATAAAGGAAGGTTTAGAAAAAAACTCCACATGTAGTGTAGTGTTACAACAATAAGGAGCATGGAAATTATGAAAACAATTTACCTTTGACAAGGGTTGGAGATGGAAATCAACAACAACATCTAAGGAAACAAGGAACGTCTTATTCTATCACTACTATTGAGGTGGAGACAAACATTTATGTAGTGACAGGTATATAAGTTATTCATTCACGAATGGTGAATATTCTATTTTATTCTGGTTCTACACATTATTTCATATCTTGAAAGTTTAGCAGAAAAATTCAAAAACCACCTAAAAATTTGGTGTATAAGTTATCTGTGAGAATAAAGAATGGGGAAATTTTTGTCTCCATGGTTTATAAATCCCCTGTGGTTAATGTTTATGGACTGATCCTACTTGAAAATCCAATCATACTTCTCCTAGTAGAGATTTTTTCTATCTAGGGCATGGAATTGATATCTTTATAGAAAGTGAACATCAACTATTAGGAAAGTGAGATCACCCGTCTCATCCCAAATAATCCTCTAATTATTTAGAAGTTTAAGGAGGAGGACGAATCTCTTTTAGAATCATTATCTCAATTGTGGATATTAATTATTTATGAGCTATAATTCCAAGCTCAAATGATTAGGACAAAAGAGAGAATCAATCTTGAAGACATAACCATCATGATGGAATAGACAGATATATCCCTTGAAGAGTTTCCTAGTCTTCCTCCTGACTGAGAGGTTGAGTCCTCAATTGGACTTATTCCTGGACGTGTAACATCCCAGTTCAAGAAGAAACCCAGAGGCGCCCCATACCTAGTTGGTCACATGGCCTCAAGCACATTTCCCTGAATGCTAGAGGTTGCTGACTAGTAGTGAGGTCCTTGGGTGTGATGGTGGGGAAACTATTCCCTCATTGTCAGAGTACGCAGGGGAAGTAACCAACACATGCAATAGTGGAAGCAGTAAATATCCAACAACAGTAATCAACAGATGTCTAAATAAATAAACTGGAGCACACACATATATATGAAATGATTCTTGATTCATATGTCTAGGAAAGCTTCCAAACAAGTCACAATGTTGAATACAGTACTAAGCCCAAGTACAAAATAAATGTAGATGAGAAACTCCTCAGCATAAAAAGCCTTAGCTTACTCCCATGCTCTTTTGCTCTAATGAAATCAAGAACCTAAAGTAGAAGGGAACTTTCCCTTATCCATACCTGTAACAATATAATCTGTTTTGGCCCAAAAGCATGACCCAAACAGGGTGTGAGACTAAATCCCAGTAGGAATCCACTTGAAGATTTGTGCCTAATAGTCAGTGATTATATGGAAGGTAAAGTGCATTAAGCAGTAAACAGTAAGCAGTAAATAGGATAATACAAAGTAGTAAACAATCCACAGTTTCTAGCATTTAATTTACAAATAAGTAATCATCCACTCAAGCAAGTAGTACAAATAGGTAAACTATGGGTAGTTATCACAGCCTAACCCTCATTTTTTAACCTAAAAGTATTATCAAACCTCTGAGAGGCACACACAGTCTCACCCCTTTGGTTCAGCTAAAGAAATATACTCTCTAGGGAAGCACTCAGCATCAATTCCCCCTATAGTCTCAAATCGTACTAAAGGCTCTCTAGGAAAGAACTCAACGTCTCATTCCACCTACGACCCACATCGAGGAACTACAGACACTGTGAGGAAGTAATCAATGTCAATTCCCCCTGTTGTATCACATCGTAATGTTAAAGACACTCTAGAGAAGCCATTACGTCCATTCTCCCTATGGTATACTACACTAGGTTTTCACATCCCTGTGTAAAGTTAGCAAGTATCGCATCGTGAAATGGCCAAAGTGATCCTCATTAACTACTTGGAAAGTATTCTACAACACTACAGCACGGAAGAACAACTTTCACACCACACTACAAACTAGGCATGGAACTGGCAATAGACTAATAAGAAAAACTAGACCAAACGGTCATAACAGGAAAACATGCATATGGAAAACATCCACAGCACATTAAAATTACCCTATTCACAAACAATATCCTCTACTCAGGCATATAAGCAATGAAGGAAAAAAACAAGCGAAAAAAAAGAAAAAAACAATACCCCATTCAAGGGTATTGGTGGAAGTTGCACAAGATACTCAAAGAAATCTTAAAAAAGGGCAAAAACCACCTATCTTGATGATAGGAGATCGATATACTTGAACCAAGAGGCTTGAATCTCCTTGGAATGAAGTATATATAAGAAGACATCAAAAACGCTCAACCCACGATAACTGGAGAAAGAGGAGGAATTGGAAATCAAAGATCTAGGATAAGGAAGAGCATACTGATGTGGTTTCAACAAAATCGACGATAATCGATTCAGAGAATAGAAAGAGGCTTAGGGCTCAGATAAGATCCGAATCCATACGGGATGCTCTCAGTCAAAGAATTTGGAGAAGAAGACTGTTCTGGGGTTAAGACTCGACCTGAGTCCATTTAATAATAAAAGAAATTACACGGAATGTACTTTTGGAGTACATGTCCTGTACTAGGATTTCCCGTACTCCACTTTAGGTGGCCTTCATGTCACCCCTACATGGACGTTTTTGTGGCCATGACATGACCAGAACACGGCCTCGAGCGGAAAGGGAGTACACGGCGTGTACTCATAAAGTACATGGCACGTACTTCCAATATTTCTAGAAACTCTTTTTTCTCAAAAACTCTAGAAAAGGGAAAAATATACACGAGAAGAAGGTCTGGGATCTTACAAACTTCCCCCCCCAACTTAAAGAAATTCGTCCCTGAATTTCCCTAATGAGGCGTAGTGGATGAAACCCCGAATAGCTCTGGCCACTGCGATCGTACATCAGCCTCCCTCTCGCAAGTCTCATCTTGTACTCTCCTGTGCTTCCATAGAATCCGTACTATAGGAACAAACTAGCCACATAGAACCTTCGTACTGTGATTGACAATCCAGATGGGATGCTCCTCAAATGATGCATCCACTTCAAGATCAACCTCCTCAGGTTGAAAGATATGAGACGGTTCTGAAAAGTAACTTCGAAGATGAGAAACATGGAAGACATCGTGCATAGCCTAGTACCTCTGAGGTAACTGCAACTGATAGGCAACCAGCCCAACTCTCTCCAACACCTCAAACGGCCCGACGTAACTCGGTGAAAGCTTACCCTACCTTTGAATCCTCTTGTGTCCCAACCTCAGTGTGACACGTAAGAAAACCTGATCCCCGACCTCGAACTCCAAGGGTTGTCTCCACTGATCAGCATAATACTTCTGTCAAGACTGTTCCATAGCCATCATCTTTCGAATCAACTCTATCTACGCTGAGGTCTCTTGAACAAGACGAGGTCCCAGCAAGGCTGCCTCTCCTGCCTCCCGCCAGCATAAAGGTGATCAGCATGGCCTACTGTACAAATCTTCGTAAGGTGTCATCTGAATAATTTCATTAAAACTATTATTGTAGGAAAAATCCATAAGAGGTATATTCTTCTCCCAAGAACCTCCAAAATCCAGAATGCATGCTCGGAGCATGTTCTAAAGAACCTGAATTGGGTGCTCGGATTGGCCATTGTTCTGGGGAAGGTATGCTGTTATCAAAAGTACTTATGTACCCAAATCCTTCTGATGTCCTTGATAGAGCCGAGAAGTAAAACTTGCATCCCTGTCTAAAACAATGGAGCGTGGAACTCCATACAGACATAGAATCTCTCAGATGTACAACTTTCCCAGCTCATCAACGCTAAAGGTCTCCTTGATCAGCAAGAAGTGAGCAACCTTTGTAAGCCTATCAATGGCAACCCAAACAACCTCACTCCCTTGAGGTGACGTCATCAAACCAATCATGTAGTCCATCGCGACGTCGTTCCACTTCCACTCGTGAATGGGTAACTACTGTAATAGACCTACAGGTCACTTATGTTCTGCCTTCACCTTCTTACAAGTAGAACATATCATGACAAAACCAGAAACATCTCTCTTCATACCTATCCACAAAAACTGACGGTGTAGATCACGATACATCTTGGTGACGCCAGGATGAAATTACCAAACCAAGGAATGAATGTCCCGTATCAGATCCTCGCATATGTCTGCTGGCACCCATCCCATCCCTGGAGACACAAGATCTCATCCTCACCTACTGTCCATCCTGGAAGAGGGTCCCCTCCTGACACACTCTCTTGTAGGACTAGGCCTTCTGAGTCTGATAGCTGTCTCATTCATTCCTAATCAAGAAGAGTAGAGGTTACAACTACCAAAGATAGAAAAGTCTGCCCCTATCTATCATGAACCTCCAAATGCATCTCAGAGAACAGATTCATAAGCTTCCACTCACTACAAGACTCTTGAACTACCTTTATCTGAGTCCTCCAGCTCAACGCATCAGCCACTACATTGCCTTTCCCAGGTGTATAGGAAAGGTCAAAGCCAAAGGACTGAAGATACTCGACCCACCTACGTTGTATCATATTCAGATCATGCTGAGTGAAGATGTACTTGAGACTTTTTTTATTAGTGAAACCCACAAATTTCTCTCCCAGAAGATAATGTCTTCAACAACGCAAAGCATGAACAAAAACTACTAGCTCCATATCGTGCGTCGGGTAATTCCTCTCATGTGGCCTCAACTACCGAGACCTGTACACAATGACTCTATCCCCCTGAATATGCACAACTAATATCCCGATACCTAAAGCATCACAATAGACAGTGTTGCTCTTTCCTGGCTCTGGAAAGACTATTATCGGTGCTAAAGTCATCCTCCCTTTAATCTCCTGAAAGGCTGACTCATAAGAATCTAACCATAAGAACTTCACACCCTTCTTGGTTAGACCCATCAACGGTGATGATAAGCATGAAAAGTCTTTTATGAAGCGTCTGTAGTATCCATCCATCCCCAAAAAACTCCGCACCTCGAAGGAGTTCTTCGGATGCTCCCAGGAAACTACTTCTCTCACTTTCTATGGGTCCACTGATACTCCTGTCTCTGAGATAACGTGGCCCAAAAAGTGAATCTGGTCCATACAAAAGTGGAATTTTGAGAGCTTAGAATATAAATAATGATCCCTCAGTGTACTCACAATGATCTCAAGATGGGTAACATGTTCATTTCAAGTGTGATATTAAACCAAGATATCATCCATGAAGACCACCACGAAAGATTATAAGTATGGATGGAACAATCGGTTCATCAGTTCCATGAAAACTACAGGCCCATTCGTGAGACCGAATGACATAACCATATACTCGTAGAGACCATACCTAATTCAAAAATTAGTAAGTGGTATATCAGATGGTCTAACACAAAATTGATGATAATCGGACCTGAAATAAATCTTCAAGATTACACGGGCTCCTAAAAGATGATCAAAGAAATCATCGAACCTTGGCAAGGGATATCAGTTCTTGACCATCAGATGGTTAAACTTCTGGTAGTCCACACAAATAGTGAGGGTACTGTCTACCTTCTTCACCAACAGAATAGGTGAACCACAAGGAGAATTACTGGGTTGGATGAAATCTTTTTCCTACAACTACTCCAACTTCTTCTTGAGCTCCTAAATCTCAGGTGTAGCCATCCTATAAGGAGGAATGGACACTAGTGCTGCTCCTGGTACAAGATCAATAGAAAAGTATACCTCACGCTCTAGAGGAAAACTTGAAAAGTCCTCTGGAAAGACATCCCTAAAATGATCCACTACTAGAGGAAAGTCTAACTGTGAATTCCCCTGGTCATCTAGATAAAGACTAGAAATCTGGTCTATAACTGCTCCCAACCCATGATGCTCTGGACCCGATCTGGTTGCCCGGAAATCCAACTCGCCCTTATGAAGAATGGATCCACCCTATAGTGATATGAAACACACCCTGCGGTGATAAAATTCGACGACTTCCTGGAAGGGGACAAGATAGTCCATTTTGAGAATGACATCATAACTTGTCATCTCCAGGACATAGATATCCCATAGAAAGTGATACCCAGCCACCTCTAGAGGGAACTCCTTGCACTAACGTACACTAGCAAGCCTAGTACTCAATGGTGTGCCTAGAGTCAAAGTATCGATAGAGGAAATGATACAGAGCCGAAGGATCTCCACAAAAATAGAAGAGATAGAGATATGGGAATCCCATGTATCAAAAATAGTAGAAGATAAAACTGAGGCGACTAAGATCGTACATCGAACTGTAGAGTGTACGGGATCCTGATCCAACTGGGTCTGCTCCACTGCAAAAGCCTGACCTGTACCACAGCCGTGTGACCCTGCCTGATCGCTCTAAGATGATTCACCCTGTTGTCACTGAAAGACTGGTGACTGACCACCACAACCTTGACCTCCACCTCGGCCCGAACGACCAAAAGAACTCCAGTTCCCAGACTGGTGAGAAACTAGGGGTGCTGCTCTTAAATGAGGAGTGATGGATGAACCCCTGTCACTAGTTGCTGGTGAGAAAACCTGAAAGAAGCACTATAGGTGACCCATCTTTCCGCAATATCAACACTCCATTGGGTCTCTCTGGCACTGCGGCCTCGTATGCGCAGCCCTTCCACACTAGTAGCATACCACATGGCTACCTAAAGATGTGTCTCATAGCCTCGGGTCACCACGCGTAGACTCCTTATAATGATTTCTACTCTCAGCTGGTGAAGCACAAACTCTAGAAGCGGAACCGCCCAAGCTCTCAGCTTCAGAATCTATCTAGTTGCGCTCGGCAATTAGTGCCTATTTGATGATGGAAGTGATGGATGTCAGCCTGAAGATATTCACCTGTGAGCAGATCTCCTGCCTGAGACCATACTCAAACTTCCTTTACAAGAACAACCCATCTCCACCCTAGAGGGGTGTGAAACACTGAAGCTCAGTGAAACGAGAGGAATACTCCATGATAGAAAGATTACCCTGCTATAGGCTCATGAACTCTCGGTCTCGGTCGACCCTCAGGGTATCCAGATATAAGTAGTTGTAAAAGATCCACTGAAACTCCTCCCACGCCATAACATGCTGATGACCAACTTTTGAGATCACATCCCACCACCTCATGGAGGAGTCTCATATCATGTAGTTAGCGATCTTGACCCTCCTTTCTGAAGGAGTCTCCAGATACTCAATGATCGTCATCATGGCATCTAGGAATGACTCTGCAGCCTGAGGTCCTCCTTCCCTTGAAAAGTTGGGAGGATGCTGCTGCTGGAAAACCTACGTCAAGTCTTCCATAGTCGAGGCAGGAGGCAGTGCTCCCTGGAAGTTTTGATTCATCCTTAGAGATCCTTCCCTAAACTGCACATCGGTGCCTACAACTGGTATCACTGCTGGTTCCAAGGCTGGCACAATAGGAGGATCTGTGGGAAGTCCCTGATTAGCCATATCTGGCGTCTGATCACTGCTCTGTAATGGGTGGAAAACTGGATGACGTCTCAGTGCCATGACTTTGCAAGGTCAAACACACACTTTAGATCACATTATTAGGGTCATAAAACTAGGATCGTAGAAGAGATTTGGGGGAAGAAAGCAAAGAAAATTTTTAAAACATGACTACACGGCATGTATAAAAACTACACGACGTGTTACCTTAGGTCATTTACATGGGCATGTACCTTTTCCAAAACTGGTCATGTAACACCCCAAACACACGACATGTTATCCTACCACATGACATGTACTTGAATCATCTTACCCTACCCGAGTCCTTCTACACGGTTAATACACACGGTTCTCCTAAGACAAGACTACACGACGTGTTCTAGGTCGATACAGAGTGTATGCATCAATCTTCAGTAGCCCATGTTTCATAGTGACATGGCCTATGTACCCAGGTCACACAACACGACATGTTCTCGACGAACATGACATGTACCCTGAAGTCCCAATAGACCATGTGGTTAGCTACACGGCCGGATACAAGACTAACATCACACGACATGTTCTAGGCGGACACAACGCGTATGAGAAAGGATGACAGCATCCCATTTTGTTCATGACATGGACGAGTACCTGGTTAGACTACATGGGATGTTCAAGTTGGACACGATGTGTATGAGAAAAGACTTCACCAACTGTGTTGTTAACTACACAGCTGGAATCCTAGGAATACACCAGAAGGCTTGCACATTTGGTACACGGCGTGTTCTGGAAGATTTTTCACAACCCTGTGTTTCTTCCCACACAGTCAGTGACATGGTTTAAAAACTACACGGCATGTATTTATAAAGTTCACACTGTGTATTCTGGGTTTTTCTGGGTAGTAGCCTCAAAAACTTCTTCGGAGCCCAGAAAACAAGCATGAAGGTTCCAAATTCTGATCCGTGGGGGCCCATACTCACCACGAATCATGCTTGGAATCTCCTACATATCATATACAAGGGAAAAAATTCTTCGATCCACCAAATTTCGATTCGTGTGGGCCCATAACCCATAGTTTGGAGGATCGAAACTTCGCTTTGATACCACTATATAACATCCCGGTTCCAGAAGCCACCCAGAGGTGCCCCGTACCCGGTTGGTCACATGGCCTTAATAAAATTTCCCCGAACACCAGAGGATGCCGACTAGTAGTGATGGCCTTGGGTGTGATGGTGGGGAAACTATACCCTCATTGGCAGAGTACGCAATGGAAGTAAGCAACACATGCAATAGCAGAAGCAGTAAATATCCAACAATAGTAAGCAGCAGAAGTCTAAATCAACAAACAACTAGAGCACACATATGTATATGAAATGATGCATGATACATATGTCTAGGAATTCATCCAAACAAGTAAAAATGATGAATACACTATTAAGACAAAGTAGAAATGAAAAATAGATGAGAAAATCCTCATCATCTCAAGCCTAGGCTTGGTTCCATGCTCTATTGCTCCAATGCAATCAAGAAACCGGAAGTATAAGGGCGCTTGCCCTTATCTATACCTGCAACAGTATAATCTATTTGGTCCCAAAAGAATGACCCAAAAAAGGAGTGAGACTAAATCTAAGTAGGAAACCACCCGAAGATTTTTGCCTAATAGTGCGTATATGGAAGGTAAAGTGCAGTAAGCAGTAAACAGGATAATACACCGTAGTAAATAATCCACAGTTTCTAGCATTTAATTTATAAACAAGTAAGCAACCACTCAAGAAAGTAAAACAAATAGGAAACCTCTGGGTAGTTCTCATATGCTAATTGTTATGGTTTAACCTACAAGTACTAGCAGCCCTCTGGGTGGCACACACAGTCTCACCTCTCTGGTTCAGCTAAAGAAATAGACTCTCTGGGGAAGGACTCACCGTCAATTCCCCCTATAGTCGCGTATCATACTAAGGGATCTCTGGGAAATCACTCAACGTCTCATTCCCCCTGTGTCCCATGTAGAGGAACTATAGACACTCTGAGGAAGTACACAATGTCAATTCCCCCTGTGCCCTCGCATCGTAAAGCTAAAGACACTCTGGAGAAGCCCTTACATCCATTCTCCCTATGGTCTACTACACTAGGTTTTCATAGCCCTGTGTAAATTCAGAAAGTATCACATCACATAATGGCCAAAGTGATCCTCAAGAACTACTTGGCTAGTAGTCTACATCACTACAGCATGAAAGAACAACATTCACACCACCCGAAAAACTAGGCATGGAACTTGCAATAGCCTAACAGGAAAAACTAGACCAAATGGTCATAACAGGAAAACATGCATGTGAAAAACATCCAAAGCACAGTAAAATTACCCTATTAATATACATTATCCTCTACTCAGGCATATATGCAAAGTAGGCAAACAAAAAAGGGAAAAAAGAAAACACGCAATACCCAGTTCAAGGGTATTGGTGGAAGTTGCACAAAATACTCAAATACTTCATACATAATGGCACAAACCACCTACCTTGATTCTAGGAGATCGATATACTTGAACCACGAGGCATGAATCTCCTTGGAATGACGTAGATCTAAGAAAACATTCAACACGATCAAGCCACGATAACTTTTTAAAGAGGAGGAATTGGAAAACAAAGCTCTAGGAGAAGGAGGAGATTTCTACTGAGGTTCCAACACAATCGATGGCGGTCGATTCGGAGAACGGGTGGAGGCTCGGTGCTCAGAAAAGATCCACGACTGTACAAGATACTCTCAGTCGAAGAAGCTGGATAAGAAGACAGTTCTGGGGCAAAAACGTGACCCCAATCCATTTAATTAAAAAAAAGAAATTATATGGTGTGTACTTTTGGATTACATGGAATGTACAAGGATTTTCCGTACTCCACTTTAGGCAGCCTCTATGTCACCCCTACTTTACCGTGTGTGTGACCATGACACGGCCAACACACGACATCGAGCGGTAGGGGAGTACATGGCGTGTACTCATAATGTACATGGCGTGTACTTAAAAAATTTCCAGAAACTCCCCTTTTCTCAAAAACTCCAGAAAAAGGAAAAACATACCTGAAAAGAAGGTCCGGGTTCTTACAAATGTCTACCTATAACAAAGATATATTATAGAATGGCCACCTTAGATCTGGAAGAGCTGAAGAAGCAGTTATAGGAGAATATGGAGAAGGGTTTTGTATTCCCAAGTGCTTCACAGTGGAGAGTGCTATTCCTCTTCAACAAGAAGAGGGTTGGTTCAATGAGCCTTGGCATTTATTATCATGAGTTAAATAAAATCACGATAAAAATGAAGTATCCCCTACCACATATAAATGAATTTTTTATCAGCTTTGTGGGCATAGGTATTTCTATATTGTGGAACTTCAGTTGGGATATCACTAATTAATAGTGAGTAAGGAAGATATTCCAAAGATATCCTTTTGAATTAGGTAAGGACACAAGGAATTCATTGTGATTCCCTTTGGACTCACTAATTCTCCATTAATTTTCATTTATTTAATGAATATAGTCTTTTGAGAGTACCTCAAAAAAATTTGGTAGTCTTTAATGATGATATATTGATATAATCCATTAGCAAGGAGTAACATTAAAAGCATTTGAATATTGTGTTAAATATATTTTGAAGATAGAATCTATGTGGATAATATAGTAAATGTGAGTTCCATATGGAGGAAGTATCATTCTTGGGGCATGTTATCACTAGAAAAGGGTTATCTGTGGAACCTTCTAAGAAAAAAAATTAAATAGTGGCCCAGGCCAACATCTATAAATAGATCCATAGATTTTTGGGTCTCACTGGGTATTATTGAGGATTTGTGAAGAACTTTTCATGATTTTCAAACCCAATGACTAATCTGACATGGAAGGGAGTAATGTTTTTCTAGAATTAGGAATGTGAATAACTTTTTAAGGAGTTGAAAAAAGGATAATCACTATGCATGTACTCACACTCCCAAAAAGTGGAGAGCTCTTTGTGGTGTACAATGATACTTCAAAAAAGGTATTAGGTTGTGTGATAATGTAAAATTATAATGTTATATCCTGTGCATCAAGGTATCTAAAAATCCATTATTAAAACTATCCCACGGAGGATCTAGAGTTGGCGGCTATGATCTTTGCATTGAAAATATGGCGGCATTATCTCTATAGTGATAATTGTGAGATATATACTAATCAAAAGAGACTCAAATATATATTCACATAGAAAGAGATTAATATGCACCAATGAAGATGGATAGAGCTCATCAAGGATTATTACTTTTCAATCCAATACCGTCCTAGTATGGTAAATAACATGGCAGAATATCTGAGTAGAAAGAATCATATGTCTTTATCAATGATGAGAGTTGAAAAGGATCTAATCTTATTAGATTTTCAGAGGATATACATGGGAATAATTAAGTTAGGAACATCATAAATCCTTTCTCAAATGGTTTCTCAACCATCCATAATGGAGAAGATAATGTATTCTAAAAGAAAATTTGTGGAAATTATAAAAAGGGTGGAAGCCATTAAAAATGGGACATCCTCTATGTTCAGTATTGATGAGGAATGAGATGTATGATCTGGGTCATGATTATGTGTACCATCTAATAAAGTGACAAAAATGAGCTGCATAATGATGCACATTTCTCATCATTCTATATCCACTAAGGGAGAATAGAGATGTATTGAGATATCTAGGAGAACCTTTTGTGGGACAATATGAAGAAGGAGATTGCTTAGTATACATCAATGTGCCTGGTATGTAAAAAAGTGAAGGCTAAAAGATATAACTCTAAGGGGATGATCAAACCCCTACCCATATGAACATGGAAGAGGAAGAACATCACCATGAACATTTTCACTAGACTTCCAAGGACATCCATAGGAAACAATACAATATGGTTCATTATGGATTGTCTTAAAAATACAAATCAATTTATCACGATTTGTAGAGGACTTATCATTGGATCAAATTGAACAAATATATATATCAAACTGGTGGTAATGATGAATGGAGTACCACTATCTATTATATCTGATTGGGATTTGAGATTCACCTAAATGTTTTGTAAAAGTCCGCAACATGCTCTAAGCAATGAACTAAACTTCAGTAAGACCTATCAACCTCAAAATGATGTCCAATCTGATCGAAATACTCAGACACTAGAAGACAGATTGAGATCATATTCTATGGACTTAAAAGTAGGATGACACCAACATATTTCACTGGTTCAATTATCATACAACTAAAATTTACACTCGAGAATCAGAATAGAACCATAAGAAGACCTTTATGGAAAAAGGTGCAGAACACCGAAATGTTGGGATGAATTCAATGACCGGAACCTGCTAGGACGTGAAATGGTTGAAGAAATGGTTGAGAATATGAAAACCATTCAACATCACATTAAGGCAGCCCAAAGTCGAAAAACATAATTATGTATAAAATTGTCGATAACACTTTGACATTAATGTTAGAGACATGGAATTTCTACCCATATCTCAGTGGAAGAAGGTCATGAGGTTTGAGAATAATGGAATGTTATGTCCCAGGTACAACGTCTCATTCAAGATTCATGATCGTGTCGGGGCGGTGGCCAATTGACTAGCACTTATTCCTACCATGTAAAAAGTACATGATGTCTTCCATGTATCAATGTTAAGGAAGTATATACCATATCCTTCACATGGACTCTCTTTAGAGTTGGTAGAGTTGGAGAATGATCTTTCTTACGAGCCGTAGCTAGTGATGATCTTGGATTATATAGATAATGTTCTACATAACAAGAGTACTCACCTGGTGAAAGTACTGTGGAGGAACTACAACTATGAAGAGGAAACCTAGTAACTGGATGAGGAAATGAAGGTAAAGTACGCACACTAGTTTATGGCTTATAATGTAAAACAAAATTTAGATGGTGAAATTTCATAAGGGGTGGATAATGTAATGACCCAATGTTATCAATGGAAATTTTCTTCTTATAACTATGTCATATAATCACATGAAATCACAACACAATGAACTACTAAGTACTATGTGACCATTAAGCATATGTTTTTCACTTCTGTGACTTGAATTTCAAAAATAAAACTTACACAATTGTGATCCGTAAGTTATTTGGAGTTTAATATGGCCAAATTATTTATTAGTGAATAGAAACATACTCTTATGAATATTAATATTATCCTTATGAATATTGACATACACTAATGAATATTAACACTAGCAATGATAATATATAAATAATATTCAAGTGGATGTATGATATACATATATTCAGGGATAAGAAAATAAATGTTTTAAAATTTTTGTCTTTTGAGTAAATTGTTTTTTTAATTAAAAATAATAATTATTATTTTTAGAAAATTATTTTTCAAAATTTTAGTTCACTTATGGATTCTACACATCAATAAATGGTTAGGTTAAGGTTTTGGGATTTTTTTGAAATACATGAATTTTTAATGAATTGTAAAATACATTAATTTACCATATAAAGACAATATAATTATAAACCACATTTCCTAACATCATAAGTGATTTAAGCACCCAAATCTAAAACATATATGCACTAATTACTATTATTTTACATGTAATCATCACTATTTCTTATCTTATAGAAACATATAAACTAATGATTTTGAAAAACCTCCTCTCTTCCACTATAAATACCAACCCTAATTACCTCTTCTCATCACTCTTCTAAAGCCTTTTTCTCTACCTATATTCAACCCAAATCACTCCCCAAGATCCTTCCCATCATCCGAGGTCCCTTGGTCACCTAGAAAGACCAAATATTATCCTCTTAAGAGGCTCTCATGGATGATTGAATATAGAGGTATATTCCTATTTTGATTTCATTGTTTTTCTTTTAATGTTCATTTATTTTGTTTTCTATCCTTACCTTTACTCATCAAAATGTTATGAAAACTCCAATATATTATATTTACTAGAATTTTGTTATAATAATGTAATAATTTATTATCATCTCTCTTTTACTGACCTTTTATTTTAATAGTAAAGACAACATCTGAGATGTGTTAATTTACCAAATTCAAGGACAATGGGTTTTCAATTTCTGTTACAATCTTCAATTCTGGTAATTAAACCATTTTCATGGTTTATCCAAACAGTAATATATTTATAATGTCTCATATATGGTTTTTATATCCTTTTGTACCCATGGTTTTTATTTATAAAACCAAACGTGTTCACTGTGATCAAAAACCACCAATTAACCCAAAAGGTTATCACTATTGTTTTACATAATGATTAAGCATCAATCCAAGTATACAAATGAAATTTACAACAATTTAAACTTCTAGACCTTGAATAATAATGTATAAATCCAATTCTGGGCAACCACTCTCATCATATTTGTGTCTGAATCTGAATATATGTATACCGATCATTAAAACAATGGATGAAAATGTAACAAAACAATGAAATTGAAATTTATAACCAATAAAAATGGCCTTTAATGAACATAAAAAGTTTATAATAAATCAATTAAATATATAATATTTTCTTGAATTAATAATTAATAAACACAATTTGTTTATTCCGGTCATTAACAACAGTTGTAGAACACCATCTAACATAAGGTAAGGGATCCTCTCCATTTCACTTTTATTCAAGAATGTCCTCTATGCTATGCAATTTTATGTTTAATACTTAATTATGGGGTATGATTTAGAACCACCCCCATACTTATTTCATGATATATAAGTTATGAGAAACCCATATCTCTCTCTTGAACCCCTCTTAAGTTCACCTGATACCATGCTGATAATTTGTAAGAAATTCTACCCAAATATCCTTTATTCTTTTGGGTTGCCTTACCTTTATCTCTACCAAAATAAATTTAACTTATCATATTTTTTGAAACTTCTAAATTATTTTTAAATGTAAAAAATTCATTTATCAATATCCTTATATCATTCTTTTTTTTGGATATAGATGTTTTATGTGATTTCGTCCCCAATACTTCCCGATAAGAAAACCTGTTTTAAGGGAAATTCACAAATTCCTACCCGATTTCAGGTGCAATCTATCTTCTATTTTATTCCACAATTGAATTTATAAAATCATTCATTTTAATTGTGAAAACTTTTTGGGTTCAAATATGGTTTTGTTTAATGTATTTTTTTCTTTTCTATTTTAAAGGCTCTATAGTATTTTCCCTTAAAACCAATCAAAAATGTTTTAATGCTTAAATTACTTTAATACTTATCATACATGTTGCCACTTATATTTTAATTTACTTCCCAAGATACCTTCCTATTTTTTCCCTTATGAATTTCCATTTATATTTTATTTCCTTTCATTCATTGAAACTTTTATGATACGCCAATTTTTTATGCTTTATGTCATGATTATGATACCCAATCCTTTGCGTGGGTAAGCCTTATGTTTATATATGATTAATTATCTATGATTAATTATGTGGAAATCATATTCATGTAATAATAATATGGGTGAACCCAGATATAAATCCAATGCATTGGGTAATGATGAGTCTAATGAGACGTTATGTACGTCGGCCTGGGTAGTTAGCCTTGGCATGTGCTACTATGTGCAACGGTCATAGAGGTTTTCCTTGGCATGTGGTACTATAGGAAACAGTCTCAGAAGTTATCCTTAAATCATACTGAATTCATGTTTTATGATTCTTCCATGTTACAATGACTCCATGTTTATATGATTCCATGTTTATATGTTATGATTCAAAATGTTACATTCATTTTTTATATCATCATGTCATGCCTTCTATCCTATGTGCTAATGATTTGTTCTTATTGTTATTCCCTTACTTTTATTTGAGCTCGTCCCTTTTTTCATGATAACCCTTGGTTATTATAAGGCCCCAGCCTTAAAACCGTACTTAATCTTGAGTTATTACAAGATTACACATTGAGGATCTTTTCGGGTTTAGAGTTTTAGAGAATTAGATCATAAAACTTGCATTACATTCCACATATAAACAAAGTGGTTACATAAAGATAGTATTCTTCATTCCCATCAATGGAAACACATTTAAAATAAAACATGGATTATTTCTTGACACATCCTTGACTCTATCATCTTATCATGTACCTTTCCCTTGACCTGTGAAAAACATTTCAAAAACTTGGGATGAGCATAAAAACTCAGTATGGGTTATAAAAAAACATGGAAAGGAAACATGAGTTCATATATACATAAGAATGAAATCATACTTTACCCATAAAACATAGGCACTTTAACATACCTCATAAAATCATGAATAAATCATAGAAATCATAAGACATAAAGGTAACTTGAGGCATTCATAACATTCTTACGTAGGGAGTAACCCTCTTGGTTACGTTTGGAATACCCATCACAGTATATTCCCTAAAATCTCTTCGGAGAAACCTTAACGTTTCACTCCTTCGCGTTACCCAATGAATTGGAGAGCTATAACGGGCTCACCCGCCCTTAGTTTATCACGGAACCACCCGTCTTCATAATAATGCCCAAGAACCATAACATAAATTTGTCACATAAAACATGCATAAAGGAAACATAAAATTTCCACATTTCAATCACGAGATATCAATACAACACATTGATATAAAAACATTATGAAAACCATTTTCAATACCAAAATAAAAGAAAAGTAAAATATGGTATTTATCTTTCTTTTAAAAAGAAGGTATGGCTTGTAGAGGAAGCCGAAACTCAAATAACGGTCATGACGGTGGAGAAGTCGTTGTCGCCGCATACGTACGACAAAAACATTCCCTTTTGTCGTTTAGTAAAAGCTTCGTATAAAAAAAGATTCCTTTTGAATAAACGTAAAAGTCAAAGGGGTTTATACACCGTATAAAAGAAAGTTGTGTATAAAATAAAATATGCCTCAACGAAAGGAGATTGAGACGAAGTCCCATACCTCGTATCCGACTTGACCCGACCGTTCTTTAAACTCCTGAATAATAAACTTGAGTTAATCTATACTTGCTTATGAATCTTTTTCAAGTTCATTATTCCTTTTACACCAGGTTATGAACATCATGTAATCATTTAAGTTAATAATGTTCATTTTGTCGGTATTTGGTTCTTAAGTCAAAAATAGACATCTTACACTTACATGTTGTTAATTTGGTCAAAGGTTTATTATATCCAGAATGGTATTCCTGATGTAGATATCATATATGTCATATATATCCAGTACATACATGCATTTATAATATTACATCACATTTAGAGGTAAGAAATGAAATGCACCGTTCATGGAGACGGTAAGCCGTACGTACGCATGAACTCTACTTCCATTTCAATTTCATATTTTCTGGAATGGAATCATAATGATATAAGAGTATATTATAATTCCAGTATAATAAAATATATAACATCACTAACTTTATCCTTTACACATCCCACATATGGTATTAACGAATCAAATCACTTTTAGGGGGCGGTAGTCCGCACTTCCTAAAATGAAGATATCGTGTTTTACCCATAATGGAAACCATAAAGGTATGCCCAAAATGAAAAAAACAGAAGCTTAAGGAAAAAATAAACATATTATATATCATATATAAAAACAGTGACATCATAATGGCCACCTTTGAAGGTGTTAAATGAGTGTTGAACAATCATCGTTTCGGGAGGTAGAATTTCACCATCCACAGAAACCTTATGTTCTTTAACCATTTGATGTATTTGTGTGAGAGTGTAGCTCAAATAAATCTTATAAAAACATCCTAGTATATTGAAGATACTGGTGTTGTTACAAAATAAGTAAATAAAAAGAGTTTAGGGGGTTGGAGAAGCAAAATAAAACAAATGAACATGAGAGAATGAATTACCTTTAAAAGTGTAACTCCTATTGAGTTGAGCCTAAAGGCTTCCTTTGAAAGGATTCTGCCCAAATGGAATCCTCTAGGATGAGGAGAGGGATGTGGAGAGAGAAAATGGGCAGGGGTTGGCTGAGCCAAAGGCTTGAAGAGTGTGTGAAATGAGGTAGAGGTGGGGGCCTTTTATAAGGGGAGAGGAGGGGCACTGTTGGAAAGTAAAGAAACATTACTTTATCTGAAAATCTTTTTCGGTTTTAAAAGGTCCCACATTGATAGAATTCGTGGATAAGGTGATAAGGGTTCGAAATCCACTTATCCAATTGGTTTTGGCCATGTGTATTTCATAGATTTTATATTATCTTTCCATTTTATTTAAATCGTCAAATAATGATGTCATCGCTGCATCATTATTATGTCATAAATAATTAAATTTATTTAATGTCTCAAAATTATAAAAAAAATACTATGATATAGGAAATCTTTTTATCTTTCCAATTACTATTTATAATCAAAATTTGGACTTGTATAACCCCACTTAAAAATTGTTTTCGCAAAACATATTATGTTTGTGTCATTTTCACTTTAACATTAAATAAAAAGTAATTTATGTCATTTCCCAACAAAAGTGGATCCATGGGGTCCCCAAGTTGACCCATGGCTTGTCTTGGTCGGCCATGACAAAACCAATAAGGTTGGGACATGTTTCTAGGTCATTTTATATTATTAAAGCATTATTTATACCTTAAACTACCCTAATTACCACTAATCGCGATTAAGAACTTAATAAGTTACTATTCACCCAAAAATTATTATAATCTCATTGAACCACATTTTACTTATTAATGACAACCATGTATGTTGGATTTTCAAAATTCAATACACATTAGTGGTAAAATTTCATTTAACTGAAAAATCAGTTTGCTTGATTACCACTTAGTGGTTTCACTATTCATCAAAAATTGATGTTTTTCAGAAAATTACCAAAAATTCACCCTAAGATATATTTGATATTCCGAATTCAAAAATGAAGTCCATTTTACAAAATTCAAATCATATAAGTCACATTAATTAATTCAATTATTAATTCCCGCTGCCCGAGCAAATAGCGTGTTTTTATGAAACAATAAGTATCAAAAGATTGACACCAGTTTAAGTCTAATTTCAAAGTGAAATTGATTCCAATGACCACCATTGGATAAAATGGTAAAAATATATTATAATTTCACTTCAAAAACAATTCAAAACATAATCTAATCATATAAATAAATTAGATTAAAAAGCAGTTTTGATGTAAAATGCAGTATTTTTCACTATTCATTAAAAAATGAACATTGTCAGAAAAATACCAAAAATTCACACAAGGTAAATTTTGATGTCCCAATCATACAGAATAAGTTTATTTTGACAAAAATATTTTATGAAATTGTCAAAATATAGATTCAAAAATGGTTTTCCATCAAAAGGCAGTAAAACAATCTTTTAAGAATATTAGTGTATTCCATGCATAAGATTGTATTTATTTTCATTTTAAGCTTCTATGACACTATATTAATCATTAATAGACATAGATAAAAATATCTATTATTCATTACTTACTTGGGATGTTACATCCTTCCCCCCTTTAGAAAATTGCGTCCTCGCAATTTATTTACTTATTGAATAAATGGGGGTACTTATCCCTCATTGCATTTTCAGATTCCCATGTTGCCTCTTCAATCATGTGGTTTTTCCACAAAACCTTTACCTGCTTAATCACCTTATTCCGTAACACTTGCTCCCTGTGGTCAAGAATCTGGATCGGTTGTTCCTCATAAGATAGGTTCTCTTCCAGCTGAACTACCTCTGGACTCAAAACATGAGATGGATCTGGCATATACCTTCTCAACATCGAAACGTGGAAAACATTGTGTACCTGAGATAAACTCGGAGGTAAAGCCACCCGATATGCAACTGATCCAACTCTCTCCAGAATTTCGTATGGTCCAATAAACCTTGTACTCAACTTTCCTTTCTTACCAAATCTCATCACACTTTTCCAAGGAGAAACCTTGAGAAAAACATGATCACCTACCTCGAAAGATAGATCCTTCCTCCGGTTATCCGCATAACTCTTCTGCCTTCTCTGAGCTGTTCTCATGTGCTTCTGAATCAGCTGAACTTTTTCTGCCATCTCTTCTACCAATTCTGGTCCCGTCAACTTCCTTTCACCCACTTCATCCCAGAAAGCTGGAGTTCGACACCGCTTCCCATATAATTCCTGAAATGGTGCCATCTGTATACTGGAATGGAAACTATTATTATATGAAAACTCAACCAAAGAAAGATGTTGGTCCCAACTTCCCTGATAATCCATAGAACAAGCTCGAAGCATATCCTCCATTGTCTGAATTGTTCGTTCTGACTGCCCATCTGATTGAGGATGAAAAGCTGTACTAAAATTTAATTTAGTACCCAACGACTTCTGAAGGCCTTTCCAAAAGTTAGAAGTAAACCTGGGATCACGATCCGATACAATGGAGAGAGGAACTCCATGTAACCTGACTATCTCTTTAAGATACAAACGGGAAAGTTGATCAAGAGAGAAAGTATCTCGTATAGAAAGGAAATGAGCAGATTTGGTCAAGCGATCAACAATAACCCAGATTGCATTATTACCTCGAGATTTCTTTGGTAATCCAACAACAAAGTCCATGGATATATTCTCCCATTTCCACTCTGGCACTGGTAAAGGCTGAAGCATCCCTTTCGGTAACTGCCGCTCTACTTTAACCTGCTGACAAGTCAAACACTTCACAGTAAAATCAGCAATATCTCTTTTCATTCCATCCCACCAGTAATACTCCCGCAGATCTCTATACATCTTAGTACTGCCCGGATGAACTGAAAACGGAGAACTATGAGCTTCACATAACAACTCTCTCTTCAACTGTGAATCACAAGGCACACACAATCTCTTCCCAAACCTCAAAACACAAACACAAACTTATCCAAGAACTCATGGAAAATTTTATTAATAAGGTCCATGAATACAGCAGGTGCATTGGTTAACCCAAAAGGCATAACTACAAATTCATAATGGCCATATCTAGTACGGAACGCAGTCTTCGGAACGTCTGCTTCTTTTACTTTCAACTGATGGTACCCCGACCTCAAGTCAGTCTTCGAAAAATACTGAGCTCCCTGGAGCTGATACCACTTCATTCGATGGCCCAACATCTGCTGAAGTAGTTGCAAAGGATTTCACCACCCCTTTCTGCTTGTAGTCTAACTGCTTCCCATCACTCAAGCTCCTTGTCGGGCACTCGTTTGCATAGTGACCCATCTCATTGCACTTATAACATTTCACTAACTGTAATTCAAATTTGTTCTTACCTTCACCTTGATCCTTTTCAGTGCAATCACGAGCCTTATGTCCCATCTTACCACATCGGTAGCACTTCCCAGAATTCAGAAGACACTCCCCAGCATGCCTTTTGCCACATTTATCACAAGCTGGAAACTTAGTTTTCTTACCATCAGACTTTTTTGAAGAATTTTTACCTTTCTCCTGCCACCTCGGTCTCTTCTTCTGCTGGTTGTTATAGAAAACTTGGTCATCGGAAAACTCCATTTCCACCTTCTCAGCACATCGAACAAGCTTTTCATAACTTTTAAACTCACGAGAAGCTAATGCCCTTCGATACTTTGGCTTTAATCCTGAGTAGAAACGATTGATTTTACTATCAAGGTCCCGGATAAAATTTGGAGCATACCTTGCCAATCGAGTGAACCTTTCTTCATAGGCAGCCACTGAGTCTTCCTCTTGCCTCAATTCCAAGAATTGCTTTTCCATCCTAAGTCGAACAGCCTTAGGAAAATACTTCTCAAGAAACATACCTTTGAATTCATCCCAGTCAAGAGCATCAATCTCATCGGCGTCCCTGATATTTTTAACCATAGACCACCACTGATCCGCTTCACCCTCCAAACGGTAAATAGAAAGACTAAGCTTTTGATTGTCTGAACACCCCATGACATCAAAAATCTTCTCCAGTGCTTTAATCCACCCTTCAGCTAGCACAGGGTCAGATGATCCTCTGAATGATGGGGGATGTTGCCTCATGAAATGTTCCACCACTGACATGTTCCTCTGCGGCTGATCTGGCTGATCTCGTGCATGGATACCACCGCCATTTATCGCTTGAGTCAATTGCGCCATTACTGCAACAAACTGTTCAGTTCCAATTCCGACCATTTCTGGATGCTAATTCGGAAGGTTATTTCCTTCTGTATGCCTTCCTAGCACTGCTTCCCTGTTTCCTCTGCGGAAAACCATTCTGAACAAACATGTCTTAGATGAAGCAACATGGTAATCCGTAAATGCTATATCATTTCAATCATATTATAATTTAACACTTTTCTAATTCCTAAAGTTGTCTAAACCGACCTCTGATACCAACTATAAGGCCCCAGCCTTAAAACCTTACTTAATCTTGAGTTATTACAAGATTACACATTGAGGATCTTTTCGGGTTTAGAGTTTTAGAGAATTAGATCATAAAACTTGCATTACATTCCACATATAAACAAAGTGGTTACATAAAGATAGTATTCTTCATTCCCATCAATGGAAACACATTTAAAATAAAACATGGATTATTTCCTGACACATCCTTGACTCTATCATCTTATCATGTACCTTTCCCTTGACCTGTGAAAAACATTTCAAAAACTTGGGATGAGCATAAAAACTCAGTATGGGTTATAAAAAAAACATGGAAAGGAAACATGAGTTCATATATACATAAGAATGAAATCATACTTTACCCATAAAACATAGGCACTTTAACATACCTCATAAAATCATGAATAAATCATAGAAATCATAAGACATAAAGGTAACTTGAGGCATTCATAACATTCTTACGTAGGGAGTAACCCTCTTGGTTACGTTTGGAATACCCATCACAGTATATTCCCTAAAATCTCTTCGGGGAAACCTTAACGTTTCACTCCTTCACGTTACCCAATGCATTGGAGAGCTATAACGGGCTCACCCTCCCTTAGTTTATCACGGAACCACCCGTCTTCATAATAATGCCCAAGAACCATAACATAAATGTGTCACATAAAACATGCATAAAGGAAACATAAAATTTCCACATTTCAATCACGAGATATCAATACAACACATTGATATAAAAACATTATGAAAACCATTTTCAATACCAAAATAAAAGAAAAGTAAAATATGGTATTTATCTTTCTTTTAAAAAGAAGGTATGGCTTGTAGAGGAAGCCGAAACTCAAATAACGGTCATGACGGCGGAGAAGTCGTTGTCGCCGCATACGTACGACAAAAACATTCCCTTTTGTCGTTTAGTAAAAGCTTCGTATAAAAAAATATTCCTTTTGAATAAACGTAAAAGTCAAAGGGGTTTATACACCGTATAAAAGAAAGTTGTGTATAAAATAAAATATGCCTCAACGAAAGGAGATTGAGACGAAGTCCCATAACTCGTATCCGACTTGACCCGACCGTTCTTTAAACTCCTGAATAATAAACATGAGTTAATCTATACTTGATTATGAATCTTTTTCAAGTTCATTATTCCTTTTACACCATGTTATGAAAATCATGTAATCATTTAAGTTAATAATGTTCATTTTGTCGGTATTTGGTTCTTAAGTCAAAAATAGACTTCTTACACTTACATGTTGTTAATTTGGTCAAAGGTTTATTATATCCAGAATGGTATTCATGATGTAGATATCATATATGTCATATATATCCAGTACATACATGCATTTATAATATTACATCACATTTAGAGGTAAGAAATGAAATGCACCGTTCATGGAGACGGTAAGCCGCACGTACGAATGAACGCTACTTCCATTTCTATTTCATATTTTCTGGAATGGAATCATAATGATATAAGAGTATATTATAATTCCAGTATAATAACATATATAACATCATTAACTTTATCCTTTACACATCCCACATATGGTATTAACGAATCCAATCACTTTTAGGGGGCGGTAGTCCGCACTTCCTAAAATGAAGATATCGTGTTTTACCCATAATGGAAACCATAAAGGTATGCCCAAAATGAAAAAAACATAAGCTTAAGGAAAAAATAAACATATTATATATCATATATAAAAATAGTGACATCATAATGGCCACCTTTGAAGGTGTTAAATGAGTGTTGAACAATCATCGTTTCGGGTGGCAGAATTTCGCCATCCACGGAAACCTTATGTTCTTTAACCATTTGATGTAGTTGTGTGAGAGTGTATCTCAAATAAATCTTATAAAAAAATCCTAGTATATTGAAGATACTGGTGTTGTTACAAAAGAAGTAAATAAAAAGAGTTTAGGGTGTTGGAGAAGCAAAATAAAACAAATGAACATGAGAGAATGAATTACCTTTAAAAGTGTAACTCCTTTTGAGTTGAGCCTAAAGGATTCCTTTGAAAGGATTCTGCCCAAAGGGAATCCTCTAGGATGAGGAGAGGGATGTGGAGAGAGAAAATGGGCAGGGGTTGGCTGAGCCAAAGGCTTGAATAGTGTGTGAAATGAGGTAGAGGTGGGGGCCTTTTATAAGGGGAGAGGAGGGGCACTTTTGGAAAGTAAAGAAACATTACTTTATCTGAAAACGTGTTTCGGTTTTAAAAGGTCCCACATTGATAGAATTCGTGGATAAGGTGATAAGGGTTCGAAATCCACTTATCCAATTGGTTTTGGCCATGTGTAGTTCATAGATTTTATATTATCTTTCCATTTTATTTAAATCGTCAAATAATGATGTCATCGCTGCATCATTATTATGTCATAAATAATTAAATTTATTTAATGTCTAAAAATTATAAAAAAAATACTATGATATAGGAAATCTTTTTAGCTTTCCAATTACTATTTATAATCAAAATTTGGACTTGTATAACCCCACTTAAAAATTGTTTTCGCAAAACATATTATGTTTGTGTCATTTTCACTTTAACATTAAATAAAAAGTAATTTATGTCATTTCCCAACAAAAGTGGATCCATGGGGTCCCCAAGTTGACCCATGGATTTTCTTGGTCGGCCATGACACAAATAATAAGGTTGGGACATGTTTCTAGGTCATTTTATATTATTAAAGCATTATTTATACCTTAAACTACCCTAATTACCACTAATCGCGATTAAGAACTTAATAAGTTACTATTCACCCAAAAATTATTATAATCTCATTGAACCACATTTTACTTATTAATGACAACCATGTATGTCGGATTTTCAAAATTCAATACACATTAGTGGTAAAATTTCATTTAACTGAAAAATCAGTTTGCTTGATTACCACTTAGTGGTTTCACTATTCATCAAAAATTGAAGTTTTTCAGAAAATTACCAAAAATTCACCCTAAGCTATATTTGATATTCCGAATTCAAAAATGAATTCCATTTTACAAAATTCAAATCATATAAGTCACATTAATTAATTCAATAATTAATTCCCGCTGCCAGAGCAAATAGCGTGTTTTTATGAAACAATAAGTATCAAAAGATTGACACCAGTTTAAGTCTAATTTCAAAGTGAAATTGATTCCAATGACCACCATTGGATAAAATGGTAAAAATATATTCTAATTTCACTTCAAAACCAATTCAAAACATAATCTAATCATATAAATAAATTAGATTAAAAAGCAGTTTTGATGTAAAATGCAGTATTTTTCACTATTCATTAAAAAATGAACATTGTCAGAAAAATACCAAAAATTCACACAAGGTAAATTTTGATGTCCCAATCATACAGAAGAAGTTTATTTTGACAAAAAAAATTTATGAAATTGTCAAACGATAGATTCAAAAATGGTTTGCCATCAAAAGGCAGTAAAACAATCTTTTAAGAATATTAGTGTATTCCATGCATAAGATTGTATTTATTTTCATTTTAAGCTTCTATGACACTATCTTAATCATTAATAGACATAGATAAAAATATCTATTATTCATTACTTACTTGGGATGTTACAGTTATCCTATGCAAATTTATGAGCACAATATAATATTTGAGATTGTTAGGAAGTTTAAATAATTTTTTTATAATGTTAGTTTATGTACCAAGTCTTCAAGGACACTAAAAATTTTGATCCTTGGCTTGTACATTGATGTATAATTATGCATAAAATAATGTAATGTTATATGTAAAAGGAAGGGTTTTCTATTCAATACTTTTCCATAGTTTCATTAATGAATATTATTGTCCCAAAATTGGATTTACTTGATTTTGGTTATTGGAAAATCTATTGTATTATGTTGGAAATTGGGAAGGCCCATTTTGATAGTAGAATATTTGGGGAGAAAGTGGAGGATTTCCCATTTGAGGGAGATGAAAAATATAGAGATTTTGTAAGTTAAAACCACTTTTACCATATTGGAATAGGTTTTCATTTTGTGGAGGGAATTTAGGGGTATGAGAAATGGGATTACCATACCTCAAGTCTGGGTTAAATGTTGAAGAGAAGGTATTAGAGTGGGGTTGAATAATGTTTATATTGAACAAACCTGATTGTTGAGGGTCAGTGTTTCTCTGAGCATATGCTGCATTGGGATCCATTGGACTGAAAGAAACAAATAGTTCATCTTGAAGTTGTGGACATGCGTTTGTATGAGGAGATTCGGTGCTACATATTCCATAATAAATGATAGGACCAAGGAATAAAGATTGTGGAGAAGATGAGGTTGGGACTTTCGAGGCCACCACTAGCTATTGTACAAGACATGTATGTTAAATCATCCACACTGTCATCTATTTGGGATCTATAGATTGGTTAGCTCGAACTTTTTTGACCAGATAATGTGCATGAGTATTGAATTTCGGTGAGTTTATAGCCATATTTCTTATAAGATCCCATGAATCTAAAAGAGTTTTTTCAACAAGAGAACCCACACATATGAGATCAATGAGAGATCACTCCATTGAGAATAACCCATCATAGAAGTATTAGATCAAGTGTTGGTCATGTGTTTGGTTGTCTGGGTAGGTTTCAAAAAGATTTTTTTGCCTCTCCCAATAATTATGAAGTGATTCATTAGGGAATTAAAGGATACAACTTATTTACTAGGGGATATAAGCATTATGAGAAGCAAGAAATAATTTCTCTTATAAGAGTCACTCCATGGCATTCCATGTGGTTATGGAACCTGGAGGGAGGTAGTAGATCCATGACATTGATTATTTAGCTAGGGAGAAAGGAAATGATCGATGCTTATTTTATTTCTTCAGAAACTCCATGAGGTTTTATAGTAGATAAATCCACTTGTAACTCCTTGATGTGAATATGATGATCCTCACTATATATCCCATAGAAATGTTGAATAATATGAATCAAACCTAATTTGAGTTTTAAATATTCTTTTATTTTAGGATATTGAATACTAAGGGTTTTTTAATTTATATTAGGGGAAATGAGTTCATTAACATTTTATTCCACATGATATCCCATATCTTATTCAATTGTATGGTTAGTGAATGGTTGTGGAGTTATCTAATTATCCATAATGTTACTCCAAATTCGGTGATGAGTTTACTTTATTTCTTATTAAAAAATATGATGGACTATTTTGGAGGATACGGGGAATTATAGGATTCTTTTAAAGCATGAGGATTTATGGTTTTACTTTTTTTTTAATTTTATAATTTTTTAGAAGGTGGTTTTTCCGTTGTGTTTTTTTGTCAGATTTCTTTTTTATATTTTGGGTTTTATTTTTCTAAATTAAAAAAATACTGATTATAAGTCACACTATCCCCGAAAAAGGTTCCATTTGAAGCAAGATCGATTGTATCCTATCGACCGTTCAAAGGTCTAGTGCTCAACTAATGTGTATAGTGGCACTCAGGTCAACTCCTTGATGATGGTAAAATTTTTGGTGTCGATTGTTTCTATTCGGTTTTACTTTAAAATGGGGGGGGGGGGTTGTTTTAAAAGATTAATTCAATTTATTTATGGATGATTATGTATTTAAAAATATTTTAAATATTTGGGTGAGTTCATTGTTGGGAAATTAATCTTAATATATCCTAGATCTTTTCTTTATTTTCATTAAATTAACACCCACTTCACATTATGAATTTGATCAGAATTCTCTAGTGGTTATGATTTAATCCAAGACATAACAGAACTGGTGTTATAATATTAGTAAAAAATTGTTTATGGTATTGTATTTATGGTTCCAATAATCCATGTAAACCACAAATTAGTCAAAACATTTCAATAATCTTGGTCACTTTATGTTTAACACGGACAATGTTATCCAAAAGAATACTCATCGACAAAAAGATCTCAATAACTTAACATATACTTATTATGACTCACCAAAATGCTATATTTACTCATCCATTTAGATTTTTATTAATATAGTTTCTTATGTATATTTAGATGAGTTTGAAATAGAATAAAAATAATGGTACAAAATAAGATTAGTGCACTGAACACACACACGAAACATGAAGATAATTAAAAACAAATTTTTTGGTTGAATGATAACGAATAAGAGGAAAGGGATTTCAAAATTATTTAAACTATTTTTAATAACATTAATATTTAACAATAGAGTTATATGATTAAAAGTGAATATGATGAGGAAAAATTCATTAAAATTCAAATGAGATTGAAAATAACTTACAAGATTACAACTGAAAAGAATGAAAAAGAACATGAAAAAAAAGGTAAGAGGAAGGGTATCTCAAATTAAAACATGATATTCTAAAGTCCTACCATGAATTTGTATAGATTGTTTTCATGCCAATGTATTCTCATCTAATCAGAAATTCCAACCCCTTACAAGGAGAAGAGGGTGATGAATTTTTAGCCCAGGGCGGTGGACTATTTTCATTCCAAATATTCACCTCCACTTAGATCACCAATTTCATAATTTATACACCTTAATTTGGAGTAATATTAATATTAAAATCTATATATATGAATGTTAATAGTCTAACCTAAAAAATATTTTTCCATTGGAATTTTGGCGTCAAAATTATGGCAATTTAAATAAACAATTTCTTGTTGTCAATTTTGATCCATAATTTTTAAATGTCAATAATATAAATGGGTTTTTGGCAAGTAATATTCCATAAATTATGAAGAATTTAATCTAAGTTATTAATAACATATATTTAATTTCAAAATAAAAAATATCTGCACAATTTTATTTCAATATCCAGGGAAACATCATGGATTGAATGCTAATTTTAATGTTTATACATAATAATTGGATGAACTTTCATGGATCTATTGGGCCCCTAATTGGTTGATCTGGGAATTGAAAATTTAATCCCTGATTAGTTATTATAATAATAAAATTAAAACATAGTTTCATATAAATTGTTCATTAGTATTTAGCCCATAAATTATGTCAACATGGCTAGTCTAGTTCTCTCTACAAATTTGTTAGCTATTCTTGTGTGGTCCATATGCCCATCAATTTTCCAAATTGGCCAAATATAACATCTAATTATATGTTTTAATTTTCATTATTAACAATAAAAAATAATAATCACATAATTTTTATCATTATATTTAATTATATGATAAAAAAATAAACATTACTTTAATTAAATGATCTCAAATAATTATCTTCTTATGTGTTTAAGATCAAAACATGAACATTGATCAGAAATTAATAATTTTTAAGTGAAAAATATATTATGGGAGTAACTTGAAATAATGAATGTGTATGTAATATCAATGGTCAACATCTATGTACAAAAATTTCATGAAATGAGATTTTTTATGACAATATCCCTATATGGAAGTTTATAGGTAGATATGAATAAACATATTAATTTATACATTGAGGATGAAATGAAATTATAGTTTATGAATATCATTGTATTTTTCCTATTTTATTGTGAGGAAGTACTCATTTTAAAATTATTATAGAGATATCTCTTAGAATAGGGAAATTAGGTGGATATTTTTTCATTAAAAATATCACTCTGTTTCTAGGTAGGGGAAGTTATTTAATTTACAATTAAATACCTCTTATATGATAACAATGTGGTAGAAATATATTTTATTACATTATTAATTTATTTTTGTGAGAAATATATTTTTTTTATTTGTTTTTTTATATTGGATGTTTATTAAGAAAATTTTCATTACTTCATTCATCACATTTTCATTTATAGTTGTTATGAAAGAGTAACTGTCAAAGTGGGGTGATGTTTAATTTTTATTTCACCTCTTTGATTAAGAATTTATATATTTATATCTGATTGTATAGGGAGAATAAAATCCAATACATATGAAGAAATTTTAATTATTTTACCTCAAAACACACTATGGTATTAAAATGGTTTGGAAGAATATTTAGATTACGTAATTGAAAACAAATCAACGGTCGGCTGAATAAAATTATTTTGTACTAATTTTAAATTCATGTTTCAGTTGAATAGAAACCATGTATATGAAAATTTGATATATAAATAGTTTCTTTATTGATATGTATTTAGGATTTGGAACGGTGAATCAAATGTTAGGTAATATCAAAACAATGAAAATACTGTAAACAATACACAATGTGACTCAACAAAGGAGAATTCAGTTCAAAATTTTAAAATAATAATTTTGAGTTTTCATAATAAAATGTGAAAAATTTTAATATATCAGCTGGAAAATTAGTAGTTCTTGAGCAGGTAAATCATTTTTCGAACATTAGGGACCCAAAAATCAGTTTTATTAGTTAGTTGAAGATGGAAAACAAGAACTGTATGAATGGGGTGAGATTTATTCAATTTTTTCATTTATACTTAAGTTTTATCATATAAAGTGTCCCAATGGAGTAACTAAAATAGTAATGTACGTGATTTTAGAGTTTAGTAATGATGTATTTGAAGAATATATAATTCTTGATTCATTCTATGAGATCTAGAAAGTCATAAATAAACTTATATAAGATTATAAAAATATAAATTTATGCCCTAAGTATTTCATGATTTACTAGGGAGAAGATTCTTATAAAGAAGAATACATAAAATGTCATATAAGAAGATGTACGTTTATGAAAAAAATGAGAGTATAAATCAATGAAACCCTAGGAAGAAATAGAATAAGAAAACACCTATAATTGTATTTCATAACATTCCTCTGAAATAATAATTATGATGATTATTCATGTCATCTTAGACTACATACAACATGAAGTGGAATGATCGTGATAGTAATGATGGCTTGATCATACATCTAAATGATTCAACATCTATGAATATGTTCGATTTTATATATAAATATTATTCTTCATATCCAAGTAATGTATTTTTGGGATGGGATTCTAATGGTTGTAATCCTTTTGGTACATTAAGTAATAATTATAGCATTTGTGAAATTGTTTTTATCCCCTATAATCTACCTTCATAAATGTGTATGAAGAATAATTCATTAATTTTTTCAATGATTTTTCCTAGAATGAAAATTGATGGAAATGAAATTTTTGTATACCTTAAATCTCTAATAAATTAAATAAAATAATTATTTGATGATTCTATGGAATCCAATGCTGATTTAATGAGACAACTATTCAAAATGCATGATTATTTAATGTGGACAATTTTGGAATTTCCTGGACTAGGAAATTTATCTGATTAGAAAACTCATACTGGTTTGTCTTGTTCATGATGTAATTTTTATTTTGAACCTTAATTATAATCTCATTGAAGAAAATGGTTTTTTATGTGTCATCATTTATTTCTTGATGGTTATCATAAATTTAGGGTTGGCAAGACATAATTTTCATGGAGATATAGAAATGATAAAGTCACGGAAGGTGTTATCTAGTTCCAAAATCATCGAACAATTAATGTATGTCACTAAAGAATTTAGAAAATGTCATCAGTTTAAATAAGGGGGAATGGGGTATGAGGTACGTTATCAGAAGAAGATATAACATAATAATGTAAGAAAAAGAGTATATTTTTTAGACTACATTATTGGGAGATTAATTTGATACATCATAATCATGACATAATACATATTGATAAGAAAGTATGTGATAATATAAATTTTATATTTCATAATGATTAGGGTAAATAGAAAGATCACCATAATGCTTATAAGGCTTTAGATTCAACAAATATAATTTATGGTTTGTGAAAAAATGGGAATGGAATGTATCCTTTAGCTATTTTTACAATTAAAAACCATGAAAGAGACAAATTCCTTTAAGTTTCAAAGAATGTAAATGTTCCAGATCGATATTCAAGAAACATATCAAGGTTCATTGATGTAAAACATCAAAAGTTACATGGATTTATAAGACATTACTCAAATATTTTAATGGATAATTTGTTATAATTAGTATTACGTAATGCATTACGTGAAAAAGAAAATGTGGTTCTAGTTGATTATTTACCTTTTTAGGGTGTTTTATGGGGAAACTATAATTCCAAATGTGCTTGATAATCATCATGAAATAATTGTTTTGATAAATTTTAGTTTGAAGATATTATTTACCCTCTCATTCTTCATAGTCATGATTCATTTCACTATCCATTTTTTTAAGAAGATAAACTTTGTGGACTGGTACAAAATCAGTGGATGTATGCAATTGAGTGGTTCATTGATATTATTTTTGTTTTAATTGGTGAATTTTGTTTTATCAAATAATTATATATTTTTTGTTATTTTTTTCATCAGGTACATAAGAAATTTTAAATCTTATATAAAAAATAAATCTCAAGAAAAAGATTTTATTGCCGAAGTTTACATAGTTGAAGAGTGCATCACCTTATATTCTTGGTATTTTTATCAGATAGAGACTATAATCTATTTTTATGGACATTATAATGATATCCCCACTAATTATTTAACTAAAAAACACTCATCGGTATTTCCAACTATTGGGCAACCAATTGGAAAGGGGTAAGGTTTTACATTGACTGAATTGGAGTTTCTACAAGAACAAAGATATGTTCTACTCAATAGTGTTATTTTAGATCCATTTTTTGATGAATTGAGGCAACAAATAAAGAGGTTACAAAGGGGAAAGCTCGTAATGAGTTGGAATTAACAAAAGTAGTTAAAAAATGGATTATTTAATTGTTTTCCCATCATGATAGTATATACTCATATAAATATTATTTATTTGTAGTTATTTTGAATATGTTAAAAATGATTCCAAATTTCATTCTTTCAAGATAATAAATGTTGGTAGTCTATATGAAATATCTAAGGATTTGATGTTTGTTTTCTTTAGGTCCTCTATGTATGAATAAGAATTTTTATTCTTACAATATTCCTGGATTCATGTTTGGTAAAATTGGTCATGAAAAAGACTTGAAAACTCAAAATAATAGTGTATATACCCTTGCATAGTTGGGATACTATTGGATGATGAGTGATATAATTGAGTTAAACTATCATTCTCAATTTTTAGTTGACTTATTCAAATTAAAGTTGGTCTACATTGATAGGGGTATAATGAATTATTTTTTACATTTTAATTTTTTCAACATATATCATTTGATTAATACTGGTGAGAATGCAGAGCATGATCAATTTATCTTTGATTTATAATAATGGTTGGTTTATTATTTGGATGATAAAATACATGAGATTTTGAGTGATATTGTACACTAAAAGAAGATATAATTATACAATACGGGTGATGAAGATCAAATGAGATTTTTGACAGTGAGCCCCATCAACCACACAACAATAAAAAAAATCTAGGAAATATCGAAGTATTCTAACATTAAAGTGAGGGAGAAAATGAAGGAATCATTGCAATGATGGTTGATAATAATGATGATGATTAAGATGAATAAAATTGAATGTATAAATTGGTAATCAAAATATATTACAATTTCGCATTGATGAGTGTTTCATGCATATATACATTATTATAGTTTTTATTTTATTTATTTTTTAAATCTGTTATTTTTGAATTTTTTATAAATTTAATATGGCTTAACCATTATAATTATAAGAATGTTGGGAATAAATGCAAGATCCCAGTCGATTAGTATCTCTAATAATGCTCCCACTACCATCATCTATAGTGAATCATAGTGATTATTTTTTACCCAAGACTACTAGCAAGCCAACCATTTACATAGATGTCGTTGGTAGACCACCTCTTGGTTCACCTTGGGTGATGGAGTAGTTGGCCACCTCTCCATATAAAAGATATTATTTAGTTACTTTATTGGTTTGAATGTTGTTTTTTTAAAATAACTATATATTTTATTAATAGTGTAAATTGCTTTTTTAAATAAATAAAGACTACAATAGAAGATTATATATATATGAAAATGAAAAATTTATGGCACTTAAAGGAATTTAATATTATCAATTTATTTCATGATTTTGGGGTACCTGCTGGTGACATTTCCAGAATCTATGGCTAGATTCTATGGGATATTTCTTATGAGATTGAGAGATTCCAAATTAATTATTATTATTGGAGGAATATTCCTAAGTCTTGAAAACATATTATATTAGATATTCAAGTAATGTTAATATTAATTTAATATTCCAGATAACTAAATTAAATGACAAGAGTGAAATTTTGAAATATACTTATAATGTGTTATGATTTTTATTTCCAGATGTTTTTTAATTATTACTTCATTGACTCAGTTTCACACACTTGTAATTTAAAAATGTTCGGCATGAAATGTAGCGATTTTAAATGGATATTATGGAATGAGTTTAAAGAAACTTCTATGAGATCAAGAACGATGTATGAGAATGTGGGTGAAGGCATTTCTCCTGGTAAATGGAATCTCTTTGTGGATATTAATAGAGATGCATATCATGAGATAATTCTATATTTGATAGTCTTCTAATAACATAAACAAAATTAAATTATATTTTTTATGGGTGTTTATATTTTTTAATGGAATTATCTAAAAAATACAATGAATTATTAGAATAAATTCCTTCCACAAATCGCTGGTTCTAATAGTTTTTTGAGAAAAATAATAATCTTGGTTTGTATTTTATTCATTATTATTTATATATTTTTATTATAAGTCATGAGTTTTTATAAAATACATATATTTTTTTATAAATTCTATTGAATTAGGTCACTATATTGGCCAGAGAGAGTTGTGCTTTAATATGCATAGGAAACATGATTTCTATTTTGTAAATTACCTTACCAATGATGTTGGATTAAGTAATTTTCATTACAATTTCATGTTATTTCATTAATATAAAAACATAATAATGAAAAAATATATTATAATAACTATTAATCCTAATACCTAATTAAATCCACCCTACGTTGATCAAAGGATGCAAATTTGGCATCATTTTATACCTCTAGTGTGCCCCAATTAATTGGTTTTAAGGCTTGTTTTTTTGTTATGATACATTTTTCATTATTATGTTTTTAAATTAATTACATAAAAAAAATTGTAATGAAAAACTTATTAATTAAATAAAATTATGAATTTGAGATATTTTCAAAAATCATTGTCAGAATTTTTGTATTAACATGTTAAAATTCAAGTAGACTGGGCTATGAAACCTTTATAATCATCATTGTTTTCTGATAAAGATATAGTTGGAATAATTTTAGGGAAGGAGAATCTAAAACGTGCTTAGGGGATGGATTCTAGGCTCACTCTATTAGATGTCTTTGGTAGGCCATCATCATGTATCACTTATCTAACCAGTGTGGTATCGTGTAGTGTTATTGATCAAGAATCATATAAAGAAATTGAAAGTGTGATACAAAACGTGAAAGAACAAGACTCTTATAGGAAAACCCAAGATTAGTTCTAGTTAGGGAAGGAAAATTCTTTAGTTTCTCTATTTTAGTTTATGACTGGAATGATTCCCAAGGAAATTTTTAGCCTTATAGCTTGTCCCATAAAGGAAATTTCTAAATTTCATATTTTGATCATTCATTTGCAATAAACACATACAACTCCTTAAAAAAACTAAAATGACTCTTTAATATTGAAAACAAGAATTTTGAGTCATATAGACCACATAATAGGATGAATTGATGTGGTGGTTATCCCAACAAATAGAAAATGAATTATTAACCATTATCCATAAGTTTGAAAATATTGTGAAATTGTTTGATCGATTTTGACTTAGAAAACAACTCTTTAAGGTAAAAAATCTGTTAGAAACATGTTTCAGGAGAATAAAAACTAGGATAATGCTTATGGATTTTGCTGATATCAGACTACCTCAACCATAAATTGAATTTTGAAATGTATGAATTGATGGCACATAATTTTGAGTTATGGATTTCACATGATGGTTGTAAGCAATATCTTTTTGTGTTTTAAAACACTAAAACATGTATGAAATGGTCAAAACCACATAAAGTAACCTCATATAGACATGGGATCCTTGAAAAACCAAAGAAGAATTATTTTTAATGTGTATTCATAGAAAAAATGTCATATCCAACATGTGGTGTGGTTGGAATGACTCGATAAACACTTATTAAATGTACAAAAGCCTTTGAAAAATGTGTTGGGGGGTCAAAACTAGGAAAACAAAATTAGATTTCCCTAAAATCATAGGAAAATGACCAAAGAATGAATTTTTAAAGAATTAACTAACAACACATAATTAAGAGTATTATTTCCCCAGGATGGCTGTAAATAGGTTTTTAGTGTTTGAAAACACTAAATCATGCATGGAACGAAAAAACTATAGAAAAAACCTCATAGTTTTGAGTAATCATGGTAATATAATAGATGACATATTTTTTTTAATTTTATACATAGAAACCACTTTAATTCGATATGTCATGGGGTCATAATCACACAGTAAACACTTTATTAAGATATAAAATCCCATAAAAACATGTTTCACTGGGTTAAAATAAAGAAATGACATTGGATTTACCTAAATTCAGAAAAAAAATTGGCATAGATTTATTTTTGAAATGTAAAAAATGATAAATCATCATTTTGATTTATGGTTTCCCTGAGATGGATATAATTTTTTTTGTGATTTAATACACTAAAACATGCATGGAATGGTGAAAACCATAGAATACAACCTCATATTAATGAATAATAATGGGAAAACCAGTATTGATTTATTATTTATGGGTATATTTAGACAAAAAGTCGATTCGACATGAAGTGTGGTCAGAATGACTCAATAAACACTTCTAAATGGTAAAATACCATTCAAATCATTTTTTAGAGGGGGTTCAAAACCTAGAAAAAGTGTTTAAATTTACATCAAGTTAGAGAAAAATTACTATATGTTGAATTATGAAATATAAGAACAAATAACACATCATTGTGATCTATGATTTCCCTAGGATTCCAATAAACATGTTTTTAGTGTTATAACACAATTAAACATGCATGGACTAGTGAAAACCATATAAAAAACCTCAAATTGACATAGAATCAAGGTAAAACCATATTTGATTTATTTTTCAAATCTTCTAAAGGACAGAACATAAATATGATGTGTGGTGTAGTCAAAATGACTCAATAAACACTTCTTATAGTTACAAAAGCCATTAAAAACATTTGTCGGTGGGTTAAAACTAGGCTAACAATTTCATATTTCCCTAAAATTAGATTGAAATATTTAGAGATTTATTTTTGATATTTGGGAACTATCGGTTCATAATTTTGAGTTACAGTGTTCCCGGGATGTCCATAAATGCATTTTTGTTGTCTTAAAACACTAAAACATGAATGAAACTATAAAAACTATATCAAATGACCACATATTAATGTGTAATAATGTAAGAATCAGTAATATATTATTTTTTTCTATACACATAAACAAAATTTCAATCTATAATGTGGTGTGTTCGGAATTACATGATAAACATTTCTTAAAGGTATAAAAGACTTTAAAAACATGTGTTAGGGGAGGTCAAAACCATGAGAAATATGTAAAATATCTATTAAATTAAAGGAAAAGGCCATAGATTGAATTTTGAAATATATGAACTAACAACACATTGTTATGAGTTATGGTTGTCCCAAGTTGGTGGTAAAAGCCTATTTGGTTTTTTTAAAATAAGAAAATGTTCATGGAATAGTAATAACCATTGAAAATGGCCTCATATTGATGTGGAATCATGGGAAAACCACCGATGAATTATTTTTCATGTGAAAATAGAAAATGAACATCAATATGACATGTGGTGTGGTTGGACTGACTCGTTAAACATTTCATAATGGTACATAAGCCTTTAAACACATGTGACACGGGGGGGGGGGGGTCAAAACATAGAATATTGCATCAGATTTCCCTAAAATCATAGGAAAAAGAAAATATATTTAATATTGAATTATAGGATCCAAATTTATGTAATTATTACTACTGGTTTCCCTAGATTATCTTAATTCATTTTTAGTGATTTAAAACACTAAAACATGCATGGAATAGCCCAAACGGTAGAAAAAGACCTCAAATGGACGTGGAATTTTGGGAAAGCCACTATTGAGTTATTTTTGATGCATTTGTGTAGAAAACACATCAATAAAACAGGTGGTGTGTTCTAAATGTCTTGGTAAACACTTCTTAAAGGTATAAAAGCCTTAAAAAGTGTCATGGGGGGTCAAAACTAGGAAAACGACGTCAGATTTCCCAAAATCAGAGGAAATTTTTTATATATTTATTTTAGAAATGTATGAAATAATGACATGTCATTTTGAGTTAAAATTGTTTGGGGATGGTTTTAAATATGTTTTTAGTGTTTTAAAGACACAAAAATGTGTGTGGAAAGGTAAAACCACATAAAAAGACCTTAAATTTATGTAAAATTACAGTACCACCACCGATGAGTTATTTTTGATGTCTATTCATAGAATACATGTCAATATGACATATGGTGTGGTCATGATGACTCAATGAACACTTCTTAAATGTATAAAATCATTTAGAATGTTTGTTTGGGGTCAAACTGGGGAAACTGACAATGGATTATCTTGAAATCATATGAAAATTATGTTATAATAAATTGTGAAATAAAGGAACCAACAAAACATCATTTTGATTTACAGTTTTCATTGAATGAATATAAACAATCTTTTCAGGTTTTCAAACAGTAAAACATGAATGGAATGATAAAAACCTTATAAAATACCCTTATATTGATGTGTAATCAAGGTAAACCCACTGAGGAGTCATTTTTTTGTGTACACATAGAAAAAAGGTCAATATAGCATGTGGAGTGGTCGAAATGACTCAGTAAACACTTCTTAATGGTATAAATGCTTTTAAAAACATGTTTCATGGGGTTTAAACTATTCCAAAAAATGTATTTCCATGAATATATTGTATGATGAACACAAATAAATTTTTTTAAAGTTGGATCTGATGACACATCCTTCCAAGTTATGGTTTTCTCAGGATGATTGTAAACGCGTTATTGGTGTTTCAAAACACAAAAACCTGCATAGAATGGTCAAAATCATAGAAAATGATGTTATATAGATGTTTAATCATAGTAAAACTTGAGTTTTTTTATTTTTAATGTGATTAAATAGGAAAAATATCAATATGACATGATTTGTGGTCGGAATAACTCAATAAACACCTCTTATAGGTACAAAATCCTTTATAAACATGTATTGGGGGGACATGGAAAACGATGTTTGATTTCCTAGAAATTAGAGATCATGAACGGTATATTGAGTTGAGAAATTTAGGAAATGAAAACACATCATTACAACTTATGGTTTTCATGAAATAAATGTAAATGCATTTTTAGTTCTTTAAAACACTAAAATATGTGTGGAATAATTAAAAACATTAATAAATGCTTCATATTGATTTGTAATCACACAAAAACCACTATTGTGTGTTTTTTCAAATATAGGCCATGTTGTGATATCAAATTATCTAAAATGTTTTTATTAATTAAATCTCAATCACACCACACGCCGATTTAAAAAGTAATAAAAATATTTACTTACACATTTTTAGTTTGAAGTGTAAAATAATATCATAAATAGGAAGGTTTATGTTTTCAAAGTGATTGGATAAATAAATAACAAATTTTTTGTGCATCATTCTGAATATATTCTATTTCTTTTATATTTTACCTTTATTTTTTTAAATGTTCTGGTTTTCATTGTAGGTGACTGATGTCGATAGTAGGTAGAAGGTTGACAGTTTTGATCCAAGAAATTCTTTAGAAGGCTACCATGGTGGTTCTTAGTTTTCATAGTAAGTTAAAATTTTATCAACTATTTTAATTTAGTACTAATTTATTATGTTTAGTTTCAATTTCTATTTTTTACTATTCATGAGATGTCATGATTAGTTTTAGTTGATGAGATAATGTGGTGGAAGACAGATTTAGTAGAGCCTGTGATGTGGAGGAATATTAGGTATGGGTTATTATTGGACATATTTTATATGTATATATTGACGAATGGGGTTTTGGTTAATAGATGTATGGGTTGATTGAGATTGAGGTATTGAATACTATGGATGTTTTTATATATGACTTTGGATGTATGATGCATGTATAATGGGTTTAAAATTTGTCATAGTTTTAGTTTTTTTCCTGTTAGATATTTATATTTATAGTTTCTTAATAAATATTTTACAAAATAATATGATTGTAACACTAAATAGAGATTTTTAGTAACCGCTAGTAATAAAAATAATTAAAATTATTTTTCGAAGTGGTTACATTTTACTACCTCAAAAACTATCCATTTCAAAGTTTAATAGTGGTGGTTAGTTCCATTTTATTTATTTTCCCTCGTGAATTATTTTAAACAGAACATTGGTAAATAAAAAATAAACCACTAAAAAATTAAGGAAGGAACTTCTAAATGACATGATACCATGATATACAAGTTGTTTTTAGTAACCATAACTATTTTACAAGTTGGTAGTTCAAATTTCCGCTATTTCATGAAATAACTACCGAAAATTCCCTTTTTTGTAGTGTACTATAAAAGAGTCATATATGTTTTAGGGTCTTTGGGATAATTTTGATATAACTGAAGATTATTTATTGACATTTAATGGTGATTGGGAATGAGTTTATGTAGCTCGAGATAGACTAAGAAGGTTTGAGAAATTTTTGAGTATGGTTAAGGAATAGGGAGATGAATTCTGAAAATTTTAATGTTTAATATTACTCAAAAATTGAAAAATGACTCTATATGTATAGGTTACTCTGATATGCTGAAGAATATAGAAGAGTCTTTCAATGTAGTATATTTCAAAAAATATCTTGTGGATATAATATGTAATGGTTATTCAATACATGGGTAAGGTTTTTCTAATGCATGTGTAAATGTAAATAGTGGGATGATTGAGAATTTGGAAAAGTATAGAGTTTCCTTTTGATTTTTCATGGTTAACATCATTTTTTTATTTTCTTTAAAATGGTAGGCCATATCCTACCCAATTGTATTGCTGACCCATCAAGCCTTATTTATTTAGTATATACCCATAGGCCTAGTGGGAATGAATCCCATAACATGGCCTAAAATACCAATGAAACTCCATATCTACGTCATCCTGCCCCCATCATCAAGCCCACATCATGCCTGCATCACTACATGCTTGAATCTTTCTTACATCAACTCCTGTACGCATCATCGTCTGCATCACCACCAGCATAGTACTGTAATAACACCTGCATCAAACAAGATTTTAACCTAGAAATGATGCATAATTATGGGGAGTCTTTACCAATCGAGTAATCCCAAAATTTCAAATAGTTAATATTCAATATTTAAGAGTTTCTAGGCCATAAATAATCATTGATTTAATGTTCTAGTTGATAATTTGAAACAGTACACTGATCCACCCTATGATAAGTAAGGGTACTTAAGACTTGCATAAGGGTTGATTTGGTAGAGAAATTTCAAAGTTATTGAGGCACAATAAAATCCATAAGGGTTCATTCAAGGAATATATAGGACATAAAGTATTTTTAAGAGTCATATGATCATCTGTGACAGTACTTCTAACTTAAAGACTTAGTACTTTCCAATTTATTTTTTATGAGTTTCAAAGGCAATGCGTAAGAGTTAAATTGGTTTTCCTGTATATACACAAGAGTTTTTTCAAATGAGAACAAGAGATTTTATATGTTTAATTTCAAGATGGAGAATTTGAAAGAAGAAATAATTCAAACTATGATATGTTGATATTAAAGTTTAAATTGTTGAGTCAATAAGGTTTTACTTATGACATTTCCATTCATTCTTGTTTTGAAAATCACAAACACCCTATCTTAAGGGAAATATTATTTTACCCCTGTTTTACATCCATAAGGAAAATTTCCTTCCCAAAGGAAATTTAACCCTACCTTGTTTTCATTGTTCAAATCAAAAAATTTCTTAATTATAATAATTAGATTCATATCTAAAACTTCGAAATAGTATAATACTTAGATATAAAGAATTCTGTTTTAGGATCTGAATTCCTGTTACGAAATTTTATGAATTTCTACTCTGAATTCCCTATTATGAACTTTTATGAAGTTCAACTCCAAATTCTGATTACGAACTTGTATAAAATTATAACTATGAATTTTGATGATGAATTCTGATTACGAATTCTCATTACGAATTCTGATGATGAATTCTGATTACGAATTCTCATTACGAATTCTAATGATGAATTCTTATTAAGAATTCTCATTATGAATTCTAATGATTAATTCTGATTACAAATTCTCATTACAAATTCTGATAACGAATTAGGATTACGAATTCTCATTATGAATTCAGATGATGAATTCTGATTATGAATTCTCATTACCAATTCTGATGATGAATTCTGATTATGAATTCTCATTACGAATTCTGATGATGAATTTTGATTACGAATTCTCATTATGAATTATAATGATGAATTATGATTATGAATTCTCATTATGAATTATGATGAAGAATTCTGATTATGAATTCTCATTATGAATTCTGATGAACAATTCTGATTATGAATTCTCATTACGAATTCCTTAGAAAAACAGAATCTGAATATTCTAGTACTACAGACTCCAAATTCATTTTTTCCTATATTCTGAACTTTTATATTTACTTACACTTTGAACATTCATTTTCTCCATTAGAAATATCTGTTTAGTCATGCTTACACTTTTTCTATTATAAAACGATGGTGTACCATTGGTTATTCACTAACCGTTGTTTGAGTGAAACATGTACAGGTCCCTCCCAAATTCAAGGAAAAATATGACCATTGGAGGAGGGAGCTTACCATTGGAGCATCACCTATAAATATGATCTCATTTGAATGCGCTCATAACATGTTTGGAATTTTTATGCTCAGAACTTCCTGAATTGATTTCTAGAGAGAGTGGCTCTTATTAACTCTCAAGCTTCGTGCAGAAAGTTTGAACGGCTTGTTCAAACTTTTCCTTGTGTAGATTTTCTATGTGAGACTCTGATTGTTAGTGTGTACAGTCATGGTCTTCCAGGGATAGGAATACATAGGTTCCAACACCTTGAAGTTTAGGGCTTCCTTGGTGAGGAAGACAGAGGTGCCGACTACCTGATAGTTGAGGGCTTGCGGGGATAGCAAGACAAACTCTGATCTTCATATCGAGGGATTACCCTGGTGTGGTTAAGACAAACTTTCTTGAAATTATAAATCAAGGGACCTTTATCGGAGGTTGTTAGATACCCTTCTCTTTGGGTTAAAAGACTTATTACTTGTTACTTGTTTTGTAAGAGGTTTTTCCACTCCATTTGTATTGTTAAGGAAAGTATAACTATCTTGTACTTCCTTAATCTTGTACTCTGATATAGTTAGATTCATTACGCTTTAAGATAAAATCTTCATCTCTGTAAACTTTAGTTAAGTTCCATTTTCAGAATCACTTTTCTGGAATTTAGCAAGTGATTAGTACTATTAGAGGTTGTGTGAATTATCTTGTTTAACCTTGTTAAACATAACCATCCTTAAATGTTCCAAAGGAATTTTTAGAAGGTACAATTCACCCCCCCTCATTTATATAAGAATATCATTCTTATTTTGATTCTACGTTTGGTATTATAGAGTATATCATACTCAGTCACATACCATCCTAACAATTGGTATCAGAGGATTTGGTTCAATCTGAATTAATCTCACGATTAGATTCAGAAGAGAATTCATAGAACTGAATTTTCTGGATTCATATTTTTTAGAATCTATTTTTCATATTCCTACTTTTTCAGATTCACTCTTTCTTAGAGATACAATGTCTAATTTCTTTCATAGAATATTTTCCTTGTTTAAAAAATTTTTCTACTAATTTTTTTTTGTGGAAATACATTTATTAAAAATGGCAGGAATCATTGTTGGTTCCATAGATAATCTCAATCAAACCAGACCACCTATATTTGATGGTAATGATTACAAATATTGGAGAGATTAGATGAATAATTTCATTATCAACACTGTGGTTGAAAATTTTTTTATGCTTAACGATGGATAAAAAATTCCTGATAAATAATTAACTGCCTTTACAAATCAAGAAAAGCATGAATATCAACTTAATTATATGGTACACAATACTTTACTTTGTTCAATGACTAGAAATATATATAGCCAAATTTCATCTTGTGAAGAAGAAAATTCCATATGGAAGAAACTTGAAGTTACTCACTTTGGAACTTCCAAAGTAATTTAGACCAGAAGATCCATGCATAGATCTGAATATCATGGTTTTAGTTTTCTTTATGGTGAACCCATATGCAAGGTGCAACAGAGATTCATGACTATTGTGAATAGTTTACAATCAATGGGTGCAAAAGGTTTGGATGATGAAGCTCTTGTTGATAACATAATCGACATAATGCCAAATGATTGGGAATCTAAAAGGACTGCAATCGATGAGAACAGAAAGGTTACTGAGATTACCCTTGATGAGCTGTTTGGAACTCTTCTTCAGCATGAGACTAGAATGAAGAGAGATGCTGATATTGAGAAGAAGAATAATGGAAATGGAAGTGTAGATTTTACTACTACTTCCAATAATATGAAATCTAAGACTCCTGAGAGAGTTACTAGATCCAATCTAAGAAAGTTTTTATCCATTCCGAATCTAGTGGAAGTGAGTCCTCAGAAAATGAATTAGCAAATCTTGCTCGAAGGATGAACACGATAGCTGGATAGATGAACTTTCAATATAAATAAAAGAAGAAGGATTGGAAATAAAAGAAAGATTCTGAAGTTACATGTTATGAAAGCAAGAGAGCTGGACACATAAGACTTGATTGCCCTAAGCTCAAAAGAAAACAAAGAATGTAAAGGAATTCTGTGAAAAACAGAAAGAATTATTACAAGTCCAAAGCTAAGAATGTGTTGAAAGCTAATGACATCTGGAGTGCCAAGGGTGGAGACTCTTCAGATGAATCTTCGAATTTTGAATATTCTGGAAAAAATAATTTTGGTCTTTTAGCGAGGCTGCCTATTGATAATCATTGTTTGATGGATAAGGTACACAATGCTGAATCAATGACCAATATTTCTTTAAATTATAATGATAGTAAATATTATAACTCTTCTGATGAATAATCTTCTTCTAATAAAGATATTACATTACCTACCTATGATAATGTTTTTAGTTTTTCCAAACATCTTGAGAATAAAAATTCAAAACTCATGAAAAAACATGATAAGAAAAATTCTAGGAATATTATTCTTACTAAGTAAATATCATATCTTTCTAAAGGTCTTGATAAGAAAAATGATGATTTTGAAATTATTTTATAAAATATTGAGGAAGTATGTTCTGAGAAGAATAGAATTTCAAAATATCTAGAAAATGTAATTTCTATGAAAAATGTTTTTGAGCCCAGCTCTTGTTCAAAATCAAAATTTTTTGAAGACAAGAACTTAGTTTTAAAACTCAAATCCGAAATATTCTCCTAGAGGAAGTGTTTGTCAAAATTTACCCTAGGTAAGAATTTTTTTTATAAAATGTATTCACAAATCCGAACTTGAAAGAATACTTCTGGATTTTGTTACACAAGTTCTAAACCAATTTTTAGTAATAATTACTTTGTTCCTCAAAGATCCCGATTCTTCACTAAGTGTCAATGAGGTTGTCACTGGGAAAATAATTGTTCTCTAAATAAAACCTAATCCATAAAATTTTATAAATCTTATATTTATAATAAGATATGGGTTCCAAAAATTTTACTTTCTGAGATTTCTGGATCCAAGCAAGTCTGGATTCCAAAAACCTAAGTTTTTCTTATTTTCAGGAAAATAGGGAAAGTACCAATAATAATACATGGTACATGAATCGTGGATATTCTCGACATATGACTGGTAACAAAAACTATTTTGAAAATATTATCAAGATGAAAGGAGGAAAAGTAACTTTCAGAGATAATGCTCGGGGACAAATAATTTGTTTAGGTAACATAGTTCTTCTTGGAAAAAATTGATTTCAAATGTTTTATTTGTTAAAGGTATCAAGAAAAACCTCATCATCATTAGACAATTATGTGATTATGTCTACCTTGTAACTTTTAGGAATGATAAGTTCTTAGTACACAATTCCAAGGAAGAATTTATTCTTTTTGCCCATAGGCAAGAAAATTTTTACACACTAAACTTATAAGACCTTAGGACCCAAGTGTTACATTCCCTTAGTGGAATGGATTATAATTATTGGTTATGGCATAGAAGGCTAGGACACTGTAACCTTAGGAACTTATGAAAACATTCTAAGAAGATATTACTTAAGGATCTACCGGAGAATAGATTTGATTCTTCAAAAGTCTATGAGCCTTGTCAATATGTAAAGCAACACAAATCAAGTTTTAAATAAATTAGTGAAGTCTCAACTACTGATGCATTACAGCTAGTGCATATGGATCTTTTTGTTCCTACACAAACTTTAAGCATTGGGGGAGAATATTATGTATTTGTTCTGGTTGATTATTATACTAGATTTACATGGGTATATTTTCTAGAAAAGATGTCTGAAGAATTTTCTTACTTCAAAAGTTTTAGAGCCCAAGTTAAAAATGAGAAAAACCTTCCATTGATAACTATTCATAGTGATCATGGAGGAGAATTTCAAAATTCTGATTTTGAATCTTTTTTTAGTAGAAAAGGCATTACTCCCAACTTCTTAACACCTAGAACACCTCAATAGAATGGTGTTTTTGAAAGAAGAAATATATTTCTTCAAGATATAACTAGAACCATCTTGAGTGAGTATTCTGTTGCCAAACATTTTTGGGCTGAAGCTGTAAGTAACGCTTGTTGTACTATAAATCGCATTTTGATTTGACCTTTTCTTAATAAAACCCCTTATGAGTTATGGAATGGTAGAAAACCTATAATTTCCTACTTTAAGGTTTTTGGTTGCAAGGTATTCATTCTGAATACTAAAGATAATATTCATAAATTCGCACCAAAATCTGATGAAGGAATTTCCCTAGGCTACTCCACAACTTTTATGGCTTATAGAGTCCTTAATAAAAACACTTGTACTGTTGAAGAGACAATACATGTTAAATTTGATGAAAATGATCCTTTTGTTTTTAAACAACCCCAACCTAAATCTTCGGATGTGTTTTCAAAAATTGATTATAAACCTATGATAGAAGATACTTCTGATAAGAAAAATGTACAAGAAGATACTTCTGAAACATTTACCGCAGAAGATTTCATACCCTATATTGATGAACAGGTTTTATATAACCCAAATCAGTCGTTTCTTAAGAATCATACTAGTTCTAGTATCATTGGTGATGTAAATCAACCTGTAAGTACTAGAAGTTCCTTAATAAATGAAGTAGATAATATAGAATTCCTATCCCAATTAGAACCAAAAAGCACTGATGAAGATTTAGGTGATGATGATTGGATAAAATACATGCAAGATGAACTAAATGAATTTGAAAGGAATAAATTCTGGACCTTGGTTGAAAAACCTAAGGAAACATCTGTTATTGGAGTACAATGGGTCTTCATAAATAAGTGTGATGAAAATGGATTCATAGTTAGGAATAATTCTAGATTGGTTTCTAAAGGCTATAATAAACAAGAAGGAATTGAATTTGAAGAAACCTATGCTCCAGTAGCTAGACTTGATTCTATTCATATTTTACTTGCCTTTGAAACATTCTTCAATTTCAAACTTTTTCAAATGGATGTGAAATGTTCTTTCCTTAACGGTTATGTTCAAGAGGAAGTTTTTATTTAACAACCTCCTGGCTTTGAAGATAAAAATTATACTGATCATGTTTTTAAACTTACCAAAGCTTTTTATGGCCTTAAAAACCCCCTCTGGCTTGGTATGATAGACTTACAAGATATTTTCTTCAAAATAACTATGTAAAGGGAAATACAGATCCAACCCTTTTTATAAGGAAAGATAAGAAAAATGTTTTCATTGTTCAAATTTGTGTTGACGACATTATATTTGGTTCAACTCAGCAATCCTTAACTGATTCTTTTTCAGATCTAATGAAATTTGAGTTTGAAATGAGTATGATGGGTGAGTTAACATTTTTCCTTTGTTTTCAAATTTCTCAAAAACCAGAAGGAGTCTACATATCCTAACATAAGTATATTAATGATCTTCTTAAGAAGTATGGATATGACAACACTAAGAGTATAAGTACTCCCATTGGTTCCTCAAACACACTTGATCTTGATGAAGCCGGGAAACTAGTAAATCAAACATCTTTTAGAGGCATGATAGGAAGTCTACTTTACTTGATAGATAGTCATCTAGACATAATATTTTCAGTATGCTTATGTGCAAGATATCAATCCAATCCTAAGGAATATCATTTAAAAGCATTGAAAATAATTTTTCACTACATAAAGGGAACCATGGATTTAGGACTATTTTACACTTCTCGAAATGATTTTGTTTTAAAGAGTTTTTTGGATGTTGACTTTGGTGGATGTATAATGGATAGAAAGAGTACATCCGGAACATTTCATTTCCTAGGAGACTCATTAGTTTCTTTGTCCTGTAAGAAGCAACATTCAGTAGCACTCTCCACTGCTAAAGCTGAATATGTAGCAGTTGGAAGTTATTGTGCTCAAGTGTTGTGGATGCAACACACACTCACAAATTATGGCTTGAGTTTCACTAAGACTCAAATTTTGTGTGGTAACACAAGTTCCATTTCACTTAGTAAAAACCCTACACATCAATCTCATGCAAAGCACATAGACATTAGGCATCACTTTCATAGAGATCACACAATAAAAGGAGATATCATTTTTCAATTTATCGGAATACAAGATTGACTTGATGATATTTTCAAAAAATCTCTACCATCTGATAGATTTGAATAAATTAAACAGAATTTAGGAATGATAACCATGAGGTAATATTCCTTCAATAACTATCTGTTCAACCTATCTCCTTATAGCAATAAACTCCTTTTCATAGGGGGAGTACACCTGTTATTAAAGATTATGAAAGATTTCGTAGTCAGATTTTTAAAATTTTCTTAATGAATGTTTTCGTAGTTAGTTTTTCAAAATTTTCGTAATGAATGTTTTTGTAGTCTGTTTTTCAAAATTTTCATAATGAATGTTTTCGTATTATTTTTTTCAAAATTTTGGAAATAAAATTTTCGTAAGCGAAATTTTCGTAACGCAAATTTCTGTAATGGAAATGTTCATAAAGGAAATTTTCTTAATGGAATTTTCTTACTCATAATTTTCTTAATCGAGTTTTGGTACACAAATTTTTTGCAATAAATCTTTTAGATTTTATGTTTTTCATAGTATGTCTTTCGTTGTAAGTTTTATCATAGTGACTTTTTCATAGAAAAATTTTCTTCAAGAAGAATATCACCTATTACGAATAATCTTCCTAGAAAATCTGAAAGGTATGACTTCCTTACTTAAGTTTTCGTAGTCACTTTCACTTGCTGGTAGTTTCTTTTTCTTTTAAAATTTCTCAGATTCAAGTATCCTTTAATCTGAATGCTTTTATTAAAACCTCAAATGATTGGATTCAAGATTTCCTTGCGGACATGTTTTCAACCGTCATATCAGATCAGAGAGTTTTTCAACAGTTAGATTGGCTTTGGAAGATGAAAGGTCACTTCTATCGCCTATATAAAGGGGACCCATGATGGTTGTTCCACATCGGTTTCCTAGATCTCGCGTCTTGAAGCTCTACCTCAGTTCTTAAGCCCATTCCAAATCTTCAGAAGTGCTCAGTCCGAATATCTGCAGAAGGCCCTTCTCATGATATGTCTTCAGTCAAGCCGATCTCAGAGTGGAAAACTTATAGGGAGAGGTTGGTACAACCAAATTTCTTCAATAAGTATGACTCCCTTATTTCCAAAAGTATCAGGCTCAATGGTGGGGAAATTATAGTTATTTATAATACAGTAGATCAAGATATAGTCTATCTGGATCTTTCATCGAATTTTATGAATCAGTTTTCTTCTTCGACGGAGAGGGTAGATATAAATTCTCCTTTAAGAGTTATGGGAAGACGTACAAACTTTCTTACCCCAAGGCTACAATCTTGGTGGGGATGGCATATGAAGGGGAAGCTGAGGTTTTCTCACACAAACTCCCAGAGGTTCAAGGAAGTTTTGTCAAGGAGAAGACCATGGAATGCCTTGGTCTTACAGATGTAAAGATAACCAAGATTTTCCATCTTTCAACCAACAATCAGATTCTACAATTATGGGTTCAAGGTCTTATTGTACCTAGGAAGGGTGATAAGGACACCCTCAAGAAAAGTGACTTTTACATCTTAGATTTTTTGGTAAATCTAATGAAAATCAATTTGATAAGGCACATCCTCATTACGATTCAGAACATCAAGAATGGGAACCTCAGAGCTCAGATCATTATGTATCTGGAATTTCTTTCAAATTTGATAGTTTGGTGCCTAGAATCATTCAAAATCTCATGTAGCTCCAAGCACAAAAATTAAAAGGTGATGCTGATTAGTGATGACACTCTGAAGAGAATGAAAGTTGGTTTCTCAAAACATCTAGGAGAGTTCTATGATCTTCCAGAGGATGAGGCAGAAGTAAATCCGGAAAATGTGGAAAAGGATGAACCCTCAAAGAAGAACGGGAAGAAGAGAATGTTGAAGTAAGTGGAGGAGACAGACAAAACCCCCAAATCCAAGGAACCTCAATCCGCACCTCCTAAACCCAAAAAGCTAAAAGCATACCCTGATGAATTAGTTGCATAGTGGAGGGAAGATAAAAAGACTAGAAAATCAGGGGATACATAGTTTGGTTTGGATCCTACTGATGCTAACGCATTAAAATAAAAATCTCTTGATGAGTTAGAGAAGCAGGCCAGGAGAAGAAGCTCCAGAAGAAAATGTCTGAGGATGAGATTGTTCAATCTCTCTTGAAGGTTGCTGAGGTTTCTTCAGAAAACATTCATGTACCAAAAACCTTTTTTGTGGAATCATTACTTGAGAATCCAGGGAAGAATTTCTTCACCCAGGAAAAACCACAAGAGAAGTTTGTGGAAGAGATGGAAGCTGAAGAAGATGTGAAACAAGATGAGAGAAGTGGTAGCTCGGATGATGTAATCACGATTGTTGATGAATTTCAGGAAAATGAAAGTGCTTCAGAGAAATTTTCATTCTGAACTTCTCAAGCCAGATCCTCAAAATTGGCTACACTGAGAGATGATGAGAAGGGTGAAGAGAAAGTCAACAAGCCTTCTGAGGAAGAGAGTCAAAATAACAATTAATTATTCCTGAGGACATTGAAGCTGGAGCTGAAAAAGAGAAGATTGAGGAAGACAAGATTGTACAAATTTCTGGAAGTGAACATGAATCCCCTGATGAAAAGGCCATTCCAAATATCAGTAAGGGAAAAAAAATAGTGGTGGATAACCCAAAAAGACTTATGAGGAAGAGAGTCAAAACCATGATTAATTCTTCCGGAGGACATTGAAGCTGGAGCTAAAAAAGAGAAGATTGATGAAGACAATATTTTACAACTTTTCGGAAGTGAACATGAATCCCCTAATGAAAAGGCCATTCCAAAGATCATTAAGGGAAAACAAATAGTGGTGGATACCCCAACGAAAGATATTATAATGAAGAAGAAAGTCGGAGGCTCTTCTAAAAGAAATCTGGTGGAAATAGAATAAGAAAAATCTCCTAGAAAGATGTCTAATTTGGAGTCATCTGCATTGGGACACGATTTTGTTGTTGAGTCCCGGAAGAAGTTGGAAGATACAATTCTGATATTTCCTACAATAGACACCAGATGCCAGATGATTCAACACAACATGAATCAGAAGTCAGAATCTGTATCCAAGGTGATGGATAAATGTGTGAAGATTGAGGCAGAACATAAAAATTTTCTTATTAATTATGAGGTCCACAGAAAATATTGCAGCAAAATGACTCTATGGTCAAATAAAATCGATGAAGATTTGGTAGAGCTTGATCACTTAAAGAATGACGTAAAAGAATCATTTGATACCAAGGATTCCAAGATGAAAAATATTTCAAACTGTTTTTCGGATAATCTAACCCTAGAGAAAAATACTCCGAATCAACAGGTGAAGGATCTGAATGGGAAGCTTAACTTTGTTGCTTAAAGCTGGAAGGGGGAAAGAAATCTCTGGATTGAGCTCGAAGAGAATCTTCTAAAGAAGGATGAATTGTTGAAGGTTCATGAAGAGGCCATGAAGGCTCAGGAATAGGTCTTGAAGGATCAAGAAGACATGATCAAGGCATTAGAAAAGCAATCTTAGTAAGATCACAAAGATTTGAAGAAGTTGAAGACCATTGTCAAAATGAAAATGGCCAAGGAAAAAGAAAAAAAATAGACCATTCCAATCTTTTGTTGTATTTTTTTCTTGTACTAATACTTCCAATCGTAATGAAATTGTTGTTTCTTGTTTTGTTTGTATGAATTTTCTAATATTTCATGTACCATATTGTTTTCCATTCACTCAAACTCTTTTTGAAAATTACAAAGGGGGAGAAGGAAAAAGAACTCAAAAGGGGGAAAAGGAACAATATAAAAAGGAGAAGAAAAATTTATAAGTAAAGAAGAACTATCTATAATTAAGGGGGAGTTTATTTAAGGGGGAGTTATCATTATGAAGATGTCCCCATTCCGGAAATCTAGAATACGATCCTTAGAGTTCCAAAGCCTAAGGGGGAGTTAGTGGTATTCATCATTGTTCATAAACAAAGGGAGATAAGCTTTGATTTTAAAGTCTATAAATTTATTTTAAGTTCCTACATTATTTTTCGTAAGGATGTTTGTGCTTTCTAAAAAGGGGGAGATTGTTCAGTCATTAAGGTTTTCCTTATGAATTTTCCATTCCTTCTTGTTTTGAAAATAAAAAACACCATATATTAAGGAAAATATTATTTTACCCCTGTTTTACTTCCATAAGGAAAATTTCCTTCCCAAAGGAAATTCACCCATACCTTGTTTTCATTGTTCATATCAATATTTTTCTTAAGTATAAAAATTGGATTCATATCTAAAACTTCATAATCGTATAATACTTATATATGAAGCATTCTGTTTTAGGATCTGAATTCCTGTTATGAACTTTTATGAAGTTCTAGTCCAAATTCCCTATTATGAAATTTTATGAAGTTCAACTCTAAATTCTGATTACGAACTTTTATAAAGTTCTAACTAAAAATTTTGATGATGAATTCTGATTACGAATTCTCATTACGAATTCTGATGATGAATTTTGATTAAAAATTCTCATTACGAATTCTGATGATGAATTATGATTAAGAATTCTCATTAGGAATTCTGATGATGAATTTTGATTTTGAATTCTAATTATGAATTCTGATGATGAATTCTGATTACGAATTCTCATTACGAATTCTGATGATGAATTATGATGATGAATTCTCATTAAGAATTCTTATGTTGAATTCTGATTATGAATTCTCATTACGAATTCTGATAATGAATTCTGATTAAGAATTCTCATTATGAATTCTGATGACGAATTCTGATTTTGAATTCTCATTACAAATTCTGATGATGAATTCTGATTACGAATTCTCATTATGAATTCTGATGAAGAATTCTGATTACAAATTCTCATTACGAATGCTGATGAAGAATTATGATTATGAATTCTCATTATGAATTCCTTAGAAAAATAGAATCTAAATATCCAAGTACTACAGACTCTGAATTCATTTTTTTCCTACATTCCAAAAATTTCATATTTACTGACATTCTGAACTTTCATTTTCTCCATTACGAATATCTGTTTAGTCATGCTTACACTTGTTATATTAAAAAATGATGTTGTGATTTCATTTATTAACTAATCGTTGTTTGAGTGACACGTGTACAGGTCCCTCCGAAATTCAAGAAAAAATATGATTGTTGGAGGAGGGAGCCGACTGTTGGAGCTTCACCTATAAATATGAGCTCATTTGAACGTGCTCAGATCTTTTTGGAATTTTGTTGCTCAGAACTTCCTGAAGTGATTTCTAGAGAGAGAAACTCTTATCAACTCTCAAGCATCATGCAGAAAGTTTTAATGGCTTGTTCAAACTTTTCCTTGTGCATACTTTCTTCGTGCGACTTTGATTGTAGCTATGTACAATTGAGGGATTTCAGGGATAGGAAGAAAGAGGTTCCAACACCTTGAAGTTGAGGGATTCCTTGATGAGGAAGACATAGGTGCCGACTACCTGATATTTGAGAGCTTTCGGGGATATGAAGACAAACTCCGATCATCATATCGAGGTTTTACCCTGGTAGGGGTAAGACAGACATTCTTGAAAGTATAAATCAAGGGACCTTTATCCAAGGTTGCTGGATACCCTTCTCTTTGGGTTAAAAGGCTTATTACTTGTTTCTTGTTTTGTTTCAAGTTTGTCCGCTGCATTTGTATTGTTAAGGAAAGTATAACTATATTGTACTTCCTTACTATTGTACTCTGATATAGTTAGATTCTATACGCTTTAGGATAGAATCTTCATCTTTGTAAACTTTAGTTAAGTTCCATTTTCGGAATCACTTTTCCTGAATTTTTGTAAGTGATTAGAACTTTTAGAGGTCTTGTGAATTATCTTGCTTAACCTTGTTAAACATAACCATCTTTAAAAGTTCCAAAGGAATTTTTAAAAGGAACAATTCACCCCCCCCCCTCTTGTATCTGAGAATCTCATTCTTATTTTGATCATATGTTTGGTATTATATAGTATATCATACTCAGTCACATACCATCTTGACATAAAAATAACGATACTTTGAATAACCATGATGAATAATTGAGATAATAATTATGGAAAAATTTATGTTGTAACGTGGGTTTCCATGCCGCAAGGATTTCTATAAATGCTCACGTGGACATACAATGGTGATATGATTGATTTTATGATGGTAAGAAGGAAAAGATAGTTGGTATTTATAGAAGAAAACATCGTTGGTGCTATAGCATGGAAAATAGTAAATTGGGGACTATATGTAACATTGTTAGTTTTGGGAAAACAAGTTCAAAGATATATCATAATCATAGATTCTTATTGCACTACCAGATTTCGGCGCAAGGGTAGTGCCCAATTTTATCAACACTAAGAAAATAGTGATGTTATAAGCCTTACCACTATCAGTCCTAGATAAAATACATGATAAATGTAACTTTTATAAGGGATAAAAAAGCATTGATAATGGTGCACCCTTTATCAGCACATTTTTTAGCGCTCATAGAAGTCATATTTATCATCACTATTCATAGCACTTATAAATGTTTTTAATTAAAAATATGATTAGTTTATATAAGATTATTGTATTAATATTAAAAAATAACATTTATTTCTATAAATTAATTAAACAGTACAAGTTTTTAATTAATATAATTATTTTAATAATTCTAATATATATATTTTTCTAAAAAAATTATTTATAATATTATAACTAAATAAATATATTTTAAAATAATTATAGAATTATAATAAATATTATTATATTATAAATAATTTTATTATTTTTATAATTATATATTTCTAATAGTATATTTATTATTTCATATCTATAATTATATATAAATAATTTTTAAATATATATATTTATAATTATAATTATATATATATATATACAATTCATTTGGCCAATAAATTCATAGATGTGTTTGTATAATTTATGCATTCATATGATATGTATTCATCATGAATGTTCACTTATATATTTCACCGATATTATTATCCATGATGTCTATATGTGTGATAACTATGATCCATAATTTACTAAGTATAAGATTCATTAATGTTACAACCATGAATATATTATGTTCTCAAAAATAATTATAAAATTATAATAAATAAATTTAAATAATAAATATATTTTTTATATTTATAATTAAAATTTTAATTAGATATAAATACGATATAAATATTTTTTTTTATTATTATAATTATAACTTGATATATATATATATATAATTTTAAATAATTATATAATTATAAAAGATTTATCTATTATAATTATATATATATATCTTGTATTTGGTGGTACAATTATATTAAGCACACACACCACACATAAAGGCCGGAAAGGTAGGCCATAACCCCAACCCCAATGGTTGGCCCACCCATCATGCCTTATTTATTCATTATATGATCTGAAGGTCCAGTGGACATGAAGCACATTACATGGCCCCAAGGACCCATGTAATGTCATGCTTGCCTCATACTACTTATGCCACTGCTTTCATGCGTCATGCCAGCATCGTTGCCACCCTATGGAAATTTGCTGCCACTCGGATTTGAACCCGAGTGTGATGCAGGATTATATGAAGCCTTTTCCACTTGGGTATGTTTTCAACTACATATATATATTTATATATTAATAATTATATACCAATATTTACAAATATATTTATTCATAATTATAATTATAATTAAATACATGTATTTAAATAATTATAAAATTACAATAAATGTATTTATTATACTTAAAATTTTATAAATGTATTTAATTAAATAAATATATTTATTAATATATAAAAATATTTATAATTATTATTATAACTAAATATAGATGTATATAAATGATTATAAAATTATAATAAATATTTTAATTATTTATATTTATAAAATTTTAAATATTTTAAATATATTTATTATAACATTATAATTATTTAATTAAATTTATATTTATAATTATAACATTAAATAAATAAATTATTATTATATTATATTAGGTGATTTTGGGTAAAATTACAATGAAACACACACACAAACCACACACCCATGATCCAAACTGGCATAACATATCCCCCCAAGGGATAATCTATAAATATAGCACTTTTTATTTATTGTATACATAGACCACACAACATTTTTTATATTACCCTCCATCATTCACCATTCCTACTGGACAAGTATGGGCCCATAGACCGCCTTCCACTCTGTAGTGGTACTCCACCCAACCGTGATTTTGTGCCCACCTTCATCTTCACTGTATAGTGGCACACCGCCTCACCATGTCCAATCACCCACCTTCGTCTCCCGCCACCTGGAACCGAGCCACCATTGGTGATCCCGCTGGACTCGTTGTGGGATCTGCCTCCATCTCCCGCTTCCGAGAGCCCAACCACCATTGAACAAACCTTGTCTTCTATATAGCTACAACAGACTGCCCAATTGCAATCACAAACCAATCGAATGAAGCAAACCCATATCTCCCACATAAAACACCTCTATTGAGGTATACCCATTCACGTTGTGAAGCCAGCGAATAAACGCCCTTATATGGGCTTGAGGGGAATCAAACCAACACTAGGATGCAATTGATAAGGCACCCAAACAATTCATCTAGTACATTAACTACAATAATTATTATAATTTTTTAATTATAAAAAATAAATATTTATTTATAGATACAATTATAAATAAATAAATATTTATTTATAGATACAATTATAAATAAATAAATAATTATTTATAGATACAATTATAAATAAATATAACTTTATTTAAATAATTATGAAATCATAAATAATATATTTATTATATTTATAATTTTATAAATCTATTTAATTAAGATACAAAATATATATTTTTATAAAATAATTAGTATAATAAATATTGTTATTATAAATTTATAGTTATTTAAAAATATATATATACATATTTATACTTATAAATACACATATAATTATATTTATATTTATTTAAATAATTATAAAATTATAATAAATATTTATATTATATTTATTATAATTATTTGTAATAAATATATTAATTATATATAATTATCAATATAATTATTATATTTATTATAATTTTATAATAATAAATATATATATATATATATATTCAATTATAATATTTATAATTTTATAAATATATATAATTATATAATTTTTTTACACATAAATATAACTATATATATATAAGTAAGTAAATATTTATTTATAGTCATAATTCTAAATAAATATTTAGTTATATATTATATATATAATTTTATAAATATATATTATAATATAAATCAATTATTAACATTAAATCTTCATCAGTGTTATAAAAGCCCTAATAAAGGTTGGTTTTATCTGTACTTTCTATTTGAACGATGATAAAACTTGCATTTATATGTGTTTTTTTTAAAACCACTGATAATTTTATTTCCCCACTATTATAAAAATAACACAAACTGTCTTCTTCCATATCAAATTCAAAGATTTTGTGGATCTTTATTGCAACCATCGTCCCTCCCTGTCCCACTACCGACGCACCCTACCATGCCATTATAGATCCATGCCTTTAACTTCACCTTTTCCATTATCATATCCCCTTTCCCTATTGTCATCTCTCCCACTTCAGTTGCTCCCATCAAAATCATTGTCTCTTCATTTCGACATCACTTCCTGCATTCGTCGCTTCCTATCTACATTAATCTTGAAAGGTAAGCCCCTTTATTTTACTCCCCTTCTATATTTTTTTATCTTTATTTCCATTGGATTATTCCCTTCTTTGAAGAACCCTAAGGTAAGTGATTTAGGATATTTTCTTCGTTTATTGAGGTCAAGGTATTTATATCACATCTTAGATCTTCTTTTACCCATTTACAATGTTTTCATTCAAACCTCACATGGCTTGATGTAGGTGGTTCCATTCCTTTATTTTTTATTAACAAAATATATATGAATGATCTTACTAAATGTTTATTCGCTAAAATAATGAATTCTATAATGGTTAAGAGTTGGTTACCTAGAAAAATACCATGTGAATTAATTTTATTCTTTACATTTAAAGAGAATTTGTGTGTGACATAGGTTTGATAAAATGAAATAGTGTTTTTTCATGTGGATTTGGATTATCCAATAAATGTATTAAATTTATAATACTTTTATGTTATTTTGTTATGGTCTGGATTTGTTTCTTGGGATTGTTTCATATTTCATATGGTTTTGGTGAGTTTTTCATATTTAATCCCTTATTTAAAAAAATTAAATTAAATTTTATTTCTTTATTACTCCCATTGGTTCATCCTTTGAACACACACACACACACAGGTGGATCAGGGATTCCACCCATGTATATCATGGGTCATGCCTAAATTTGTAATAATATTTATTATTGTTAAATAATACTTCGGATTAATAATAACTAGGGATAATTGAAGTTATGAACCCTAGTTTTGAGTGTTGTTCATCCAATATTTTAATTATAGACCATTTTATATTGATTAATGATAGGTTATGTTTTGGTCTAGTGGTGTTTCTTTGTGGGAACTTAATATTAGTTTTATTTAAATGATTATTGTTTTTATATTTTTTCCTTATTATTATTATGCCTATGTGAGTGCTCATGAAGAATAAATGGTGTTTTTGAATTTGTTTTATCCGTTTTTATGGAATGATATTCAATGACATGTGTTTTGGAAAATGCCTAAATTGAACTTTTTAAAGTATTCATTTTTTTAAATTAGTGTTAATCACCGAATTGATGTTCTAAATATTATTTTTGTTATAAATGGATTCCATAACAATAGATTTGGTGATTTGAAAGTGTCAAAAATGTTTGCAAAAAATGTTTTATTTTAAAAGTGGTGTGTTAAACCTTCATATCTCTATTTAGAACCGCTTTTCTTAGACGTGGTTATTTTTTTATATCAATTTATTGTAGTGTTTAATGCATATAATATTTCCAAATAAGATATATTATTTAATCAAAGTGTGGTTTCCCATGATTATTGGATTTTGAAACGTATTGTGTCCTTGAATGTTATTCAATCACTGTTTAAAGGGTATTGTGAATTCCCATTTTAGTTTCAATGGTTTTTTGATAAAATTGGTCCAAAGAGTATATTAGTATGGATTTTATAAATGAAAAAATATATTAGAATTCTGATCATGTTTGGAAAAGATAATTCCCATTTTAATGATTATAAAAAATTGTGTTCATAAAATATGTGACACCCTGTTACGACCATTTGATTTTTGATTGATAATTTTATATTTTGATTCTTTGTGGGGATGTGTATTATTTGGTACCTATTTTATGGGACATCTAGTGGTGTGGACTGGATTATTAGGTATTAAAATCATTTTTTATCTCTATTTCAATCACTTTTGTTAACAAATCCTAGTGACAATTCCCATGACACTAGAATCCATTTTAAGATTATTTAGGGGTTTATAACTATAATTATACTATATCCAATGATATTTATAGATTTTTTGAAACTATTTTCTTGTATTTTTCCCATGTTGTATGACATAAAATATTGGTTTTTGAACATGTAATTTCTTTCTTCTTTGTATGTTTTTCTTTTCATATTTTTAGAAAAGGAATTGTGAATGGATTTAAAGAAAAAAAGGGAATGTGTGATTTTGAATTATTTTAGAAATATTTTAATAATGAGTTTATATGTGTTCTAAAATGAGAGTATTAAAAATGGTTTTAATTTGATACTATATGAGTGTGTGAGTTTTTAAAATGGGGGTTTTGGCCACCATGCATAGTTTTATGGAAATTGGTTTTTTTAGACATGTTTTAGAAAATTTTATGGTAGGTGGAATCCAATTTGTGTATTGAAATGATCATTTAAATTTTTTTTGTTTATGTAGTAGAATAAATTCATATTCCAAAAATGTGATTTGATAAAGAGGTATTTGCAGAGGAAAATCTTATTCAATGTGGTTTTTTTCATTTAATGAAAATCATATAAATTTTTTTCTTCTATGTGTTACTACTTATTTGGTAAAGAATTATAGATTTTTTTTATATATTTAATACTAGATTTTTAGGATTTAATAAAAAATTGATCGATTATATTTGATAGGATGTGGGGATCTACTATAATTTTACATCACATCTATATTTCATAGGTTCATGTTTGTTCTAGTTTGTTTCACTTCTATTGGATCTCCCAAGAAAGACACTTGGTTGGATGGTTAACCAAGTTGAACATATTTTTTGTATTTATTCTGTTAAACATAAATACTACCATATAAAATATAATGGATATGAATAATTAATAAATGTTTTATAATTATATGAAAAAAAAGTATGATGATAGAGTGAAATATTTCATCATATTTTCCATAGATCATGAAAATGACCCTTTTCAAATACATTAGACATGTTTATGTTGTAGTTATTCAAGATGAATTAGTGTAGATGATTTGGAAGAAAACTTTATCTATCCATGAATAGATTGAAATTATAATTTTTTGATGAAAATGGGGAATAAAGAATGTATCTATGGGTTGAGATAGCACTGTCATCCTAAATGAAGCTTTATAATTTGAAAGAAGACAACAGTTGGAGTGACACCTCTTTTACATAACTTCTCACTCTCTTAACTGACATTCCCACAAAATATAATGAGATTATAATATGAACATATGATTTAAAATAAACTCTAAGCTCGATGGGTTGGATCTCATAAATAATAGACATATTTTTGAATTATTGAATACTGTTTCGCAAGGGCCAGCATTCACTTACAAAATTTCCAAAGTATAGTGCTTCATGATACAAGAAAGATGAAATCTGTCCTATGAATGTTGTATGTTACCTTCCAATAATTACATGGTTTAGGAACATATATTTAAGTGAAGAGACTACAAGTCCTTTCACGTGGCAGTATATATAATAAAGAAATACAAGAAAATATGTCACATTAAAAACTCTCCTCAATGGAAGTGAATTGATCCAGAGCATCCTAAATTTGAAAATGAGTTGAGAAACAATCATATTTTTTTATCTATATATAGAGTGAATCCTTTTGATTCTCAGATCGTCTCTTATAGTATATGGATGGTTATGTTGCTAAATTATAACATCCCACTATGTTGATGAATGAAATGAAAATACCTCATGTTATATTAGGACCAAAATAACAAAGTAATTATATTGATGTTTATTTGGATCCATTGATCAAGGATTTGAAATTATTGTTGGGTTTAGGTGTAGCATTGTATGACGCATATAGAAATTAAGATTCCACATTGAGAGTTTTATTTTATGGGATGATAAAAACATCCCTTATAATGTAATTTTTTCAGGATATAGTATTTAATGAACAGAAGGGTGACCCATTTGAGAATGCGGTACATAGTCAATTTTTCAGGAACATTTATTAAATAACTGGTTTCTAGAAAGTCGCAAATTTATACCCCTAAGGATATAAGTTCTGATCTTGGATGAAATCATTAGATAAAAGTTCATAAGAATTTATAACATCATCTCCATTAACAGGTGATAAACTATTTTAGAATGAAAAATATGTGGACACTAATTTTGGTAAACTATTTTCGAGAATCCTATGAAAACTAGTTTGAAAAAAGGATCAGTTTTTTTTGAATTATAATACAAGAATTATTTGTATTTCTAATTTTTTTTGATGTTAATAATTTTTAAAAAAATGGGCGTGTTAGTTTCATCGGCACATTGTAAAAAGATATCAAGAAAAAAATGGATAGAATAAAGGCTTGGTTGGATATGGTCGACATTGGAACACGAGATGTGTTGGTTCCAGTGAAGGGTGAAAAAATATTTTCTTCCTCTAGCTACAGACCCTCTTTCTAGGTAAGAGATATATCATTTTTCCTCCGTATTGAATTACTTAATCGTTACATCGCGGTATTCATCGAATATCAATAAAATTGTGTGAATGAATCACTTAATGTCAAATTGTCAAAAATCTCATAAAATCCATGATTTAATGCATGATCTAATTATTATATCTTTACATTCCATTTTTTCCATTAACTTCCATCATACAATAACCATGATCAGTTTCTTCTTCAATGATATATGAAACAATGTTATCGAACCAGGGAAATAGTTTACTATGGAAAGGGAAATTTCCATCTTATTATGTGAATTGGAAATGTTCATCTCGCCATCATTATTTATCTGATGGTTCACATGATGGTTCAAATAATGATAGATATTCAACTATGTGGTCATATACACTATAGATGGATGTACCCCATTGAATTATGAATTAATATTTTTAAATGGTATATCAACAGTTGAAGTCATCCAGTTGTTTTTATTATAGAGTGATATATTTTTGAGGAAGACATTAAATTTATTTACTGAATAACTATATTTTGTGGGAAGAATTGGTATAACAAAATTTCCTCACATTGGGTGGATTGCAGGTGATGAAATTTTTGGAAGAGATGCTGTCACAATCAATATTACAGATCAAGAGCAGGAATAACATTGCAATTTTCATAACAGTTTGGAGGATTCCCTACATGTTAAAACCCAAAAAAAAAGTTTTTAAGAATTTGAATCCATCAATGGATAATGAATGGATATATAAGACAAATAATCAACATTTTATATGATGGTATATGTTCCATATTTTTCAAGATCCCGATGAACATACAAATTCAATTTCAGAACGTCTACGATGGTTGTCCATAGGTATAAGTGTGTATGTATTATATAAGAATAGTTATATAAATAGTGGTTATAGATTTTATAGAAATTAATATTGTAAGTAAAATACCATGAAATATATTAATGTTTCACTTGTGGATTAAGTGATTCATGTTTCTGGTACTATGGAAAGAAATCCAATTTACATGAATATGTCATACCATGGAATCCTCAAACAAAAATGGGATTTGGATTATGAAACATTCCAAGTGTTTCTTTTTAAATGAAATTGGCCTTATAATAGGAGTTCTATTAAAATAGATGAATTGAGATTTGTGAAAGTGGATAATAGTACGAAATGTTACAAAGATGAACCTTTCGTAATGGAATTACAGGTAGTACAAGTATTTTATGTTCTAGATCCAAAAAACTGAAAGTGGTAAATTATTATGTTATCGACCAAAACCTCTAAAGGGTCATAAGAAAATTTAACTAAGATTGAATATTTCTTTGGGACATCTCAATAATTTCACAGAATTCCGAATGTTGATGGGGTCATGTATGTTAAAAGAGATCCCAATAAAGAGATTTGTATACTTTATAAATGAATCAAATCCTATCATCCTTTATAAAAAGGGAGTTCAATAACTAGGTTATATATTTTTGTAATATATATTGTGTTACCTCATGTTATTATTTGTTCTCTACTGCATCAGTATAATCTAATTTAAATGTCAAAAAACTTCTACAGATATTGACTTTTTCAAATGATAGCACTCTCAATCATTATGAATAGTATGCCTATAAGGATTTTGTTTCTTATAGTGTAGAGAAACAATCAACCTTTTCACATTCTAATGATACTGCTTCAGAGAAACAATTAGTTTCTTAACCTACTGCTGCTCTAAATGATATATTATAATGGACTTCTGCACATGTTCATGCTGCCACTTTAGAGGGAAAACATATTTATGATGTTTAATCCAAGGAAATAGTAGGTGAAGAAGGGCTGATGATGTAGAAAAAATTTGAGCAAATCATTTGAGGGTTCTAGACAAAATCCTTTAGGTGAAAAGAAATGTTATCAAATATGAAGTAAAATGGTATGCATGGGGCCATCATGTTAACCCCCACAACATTATGTTCATTAGTTTCATTGGAATCATCACTCAGTATTATGTGTCGATTGATTTAGATTTATGGAACCACGTTTTTTCCACTCCTAATAAAATAATTTGAGATGAGATTATTTTAACATTATGATACAATTTAGTTGTTATACTAAAAAATAAAATAGTGAAACATTTATTTACACTTCCGAATCTCCTGATGTATTCATTTTTATTATATGAATTCCATAAGAAATATGTATTAATTCTCGATGGAAGGATTCATAGTGTCTTTACAACAATTATAACGAGACAACATATTACCAATGACAAAGGGAAATTAAACATGTAGCCATATCTTATGAATGCACACTTGATAACCCAAGAAGCTTGGGATTCATTTATTGTCCTTTGAGGTGATATTTCCTTTCAAGTACATTGTGGATAGTACTAAACAATTTGACAGTATGTGTATTCATCACTTTGGTTGATAATTTTTTATTTTTGAAACTACAACTATGTTGTAAAAATAATGAATGATAAGAAAAAAAAATGTACCCCTAAAATAAATTAAGGATGGGGTAAACTTCCCTTGAAAAAATTGGTAATTATTTTAAGTCTACGTAAATAAATTTAAATGAGAAGAAAAAATAAAATAATTATGTTCCTATCTTTATATATAAGTTGATGAATATAATTCTAAATCCACATCCATCCCATTCCATGTTCTATGGAAGGATGCATTTGTAAATTAAGATGAGATACAAAGAGATGAAAACACATAAAAACTGTGGGAAACAAGTGTAAGTATGAAATAATATTCATTTTCTTATTTTAATTTATATTACATATCTTTGATTACTTATTATATTATATTTTATGTTTGATATTTTTAGAGGAATCATTAAAATCTATATCAGATGAAAATATACTATCGGTGGTGTTGAAGTAGCTTGAATAGTATGGCCACATGAGGGGTGAATGTTTTGGGGGGACACCCCAAACATATTCTGTGAAAAAACAACTAGGTGGAAAATGATAAATAAGTGGAGGAGATTAAATAAATAATAGATTCTATTGATTAACAATTTCAATAGAAATTTGAGTTTCTAGAAAATGTTACAGGGGAAAGAATAGAGAATAAGCATCTAAAGAACAACTATTGCATAAAGGTCCCCTACCCCACCATCTTTGAATAAGGACATTACCCTCAATGATATTCTTAGTCAAGGTCATCAATATTCTAATTATTGTTTCAAGAAAATTTCTTTCAGATAAACTCTAATACCTCTCCTATATTGATATTCTATTGGGTAAAAATAACTGTGATTTATATCTATCAACACACACCCATCTTCTTGTAGCGAGGGATATGATTTTAAATATAAAAGGCAACATGATACATAATATACCACTTCTTACATGTTATATGAGATTGAAGATTATCATATTTCATGATCCGAGCACTATGATTCCTATACCAATAGATGATGAAGATATTACAAAGGTAGACTAAGCTATTTGAACATTCATCTCATGGCCATTAGATCTTTTAAAAACACATTACGATAAGGAGGTATTCATTTAGAATTTATTTCTCATGCTAAAACATTTACAATTAATGAAAAAGGTATCAACATATGAATGTTATTATAGATGTAAAAGGTGAAGGGAGTGAAATAAAAAGTTAAATCAATACCATATAAAAGATCAACCAACTCATTGAAAAGATCTTCTGAAATAACCTTTACCCCACCCATTCAATATCTACATTTACTAACATTCATGGTTCTTCTGGATACAATGTTACAAAATTATAATAGTTATATAGTTGATTTTGAAGAATAAAAATATAAATTGGAAGTTGCAAACTAATTTTCTTTTGAGAACGTAAATGAAATAATCCAATGTGAATGGGTAGGAGCTTCAAACTAAATGTATTCAGGGGGTGTGTTTTCATGATTTAATTTTCCAAAAGATGATATACTATGTTAATTAGGACTAAATACAATTCATTTTTTTCAAGCGTATATATCAATAAAATTTTCAACGATTTCCCTATGATTTTTTGGACACGTTAGTCCTCAGCCACATCTATAGAACAAAAAGAAATATTATCTGAAAAATGGATGAAATTGTGGAAATATTGGCCAAATAATTTGAAATTATTCTTCTAGATGATAGACTCTTCTTAATACTAATTATGTAGGGGTAAAATTATTATATTTAATAATATGAAATATATTTTCAATTCGTTCATTACTTATTTATATATATTTTTAGGACACATTTGATTGTCATTGTGGTTAATTTGGATACTCTAAAGATTTATTTCCAAGATTCACAGCATGGATTCCCAATAAACAGTCCAAACATAATAGAGTTATTCAATTTTTAATAAACAGTATCGATTTTTTTAACTAAATATCAGGTTCGATAATTTATATAATGTTTTATTGAGAATTATTTAATGATAGGGTAGTGTATAAATATTGGGGAAATCAAGGCACATGGGAAAGTATTGTACATAAGGAAACTGACATGTTCTACAACATGACATGTATCTGGGAATATATAATTATAATTCACTATCCAAACACATATAAAAAAATTACATACTCTTCTAAAAGTTTCTTTAGTGTCCAAAATACGAAATTGGAAAAGATTGGGGTTATTATGTTTGTAAATATATGAGAGAGATAATATTCCATCAACAAACACACATCCTGGAAGATGTATTTTCAGAGATTATTACTATTTCATTTTAAATAATTATTATTAATTTGTGTATTTATCCTTTTCTAATACTACTATGAATGTAAAAAACTCATATTCAAAATATGATATTGATTTCCTTATAAATGAATTTGAAGTATACCTAATTGTAGAATTTACACAAATAACATGAATAATTGACCTCCATATATGTAATAAATTGTTTCATATTAATGCTTCATTTACTTATTTTTAGTATTACACAAATAAGAATTGGTTTATTATACATGTGGATTCCTTTCATATTTATGGGTCAATATTGTATACAACCATCATGAAAAGGTGAATTCCTAGTACATATTTAATTACTTTTGTCACCATTTTATCAACTACATTTAAGATATTTCCCTTGTCATATTTATATAATACTTACTTAGTTATTTTCACATATCCTTTGGAAATTCATATTTTTCTTTCAACTATCTACTAAAATCTATAGAAGATATAACATGTTTCTTTCTTCCAATGATTCTATGAATTCCAATGTTTTTCTTTATCGGACATCCAATAAAACATATTTATTCGATGTTCATAGCCGAAAATCCATTCTAAATTCAATATGAATTCTTTGTTGTTTGAAAAATAAGGTAAATTTTAATTGTGGTAACTTTATAAGAAAATAGTTTTTGAATATTTGGGTTGTGTATAAATCAGCGAGACCTCAATCCACACCTAGTGTGATAAGTATGACTCTAGGTGTGTCCTTTTAGTTAAAATTGATATTAATTTTAGTAAAATTTAAAACATACACAATTAAAACATAAAAAAGAAATTAAAACTGTTTTGATAGATTATGAAAATGATACATAATTCATTTGTGATATTTGGGAATCAGTCACACCTAAATTCGATGAATGATGTGACTAGTTTGACTCAATGTGTTTGTTATAACTTTAAAATTTACATTTTAGTTAAAAATGTATCGCACATTAAAAACAATAAAACACACTCAAATTATCTTTATAATTTAGGAATTTTATTTAAAAATCATTTTTGATGTCTAGGAAGAAGTTTCATGTAAAACTGATACATGATGTGACTTGTATGAATCAATGTTTCTATTTCAAATATAAATTGAAATTTTAGTAGAAAATATAAGCAACATTATAAAAAATAGGAAAATGTATTTATATTGTTTTTATACTTTACTAAAATTATCCTTTATTCATTTTATATGTATAAAAATTAGTAACACCTCAATCCCAAGCATGGTGTGATTAGAATGATTCCATGTTCTTCTTTTTATTTAAAATTGACATCAATTTTTTTATACAGGAAACTGTGACATTTTGAAAAATGAGAAAACACATTCTTATTATTTTAATACATTATAGAAATTATCCATCAGTGATTTGGGACATGTAAGAATCTTCAATTCCCTAATCTACGGCATAGTGTGACCTGTGTGACTCCATGTGCGTCTTTTTGATTTCCAATTTACATAAATTTTAGTAAAAAGATCATATGACGTACTGAAAACTGAGAAAATTTTTTTATTGTTTTTTTAAATTAGTGCAATTACCTATGTGTCATTTTACAAATATAGGAAATATCCAATCCTCAATCTGATGCATCCTAGGACTATTATGGCTCTATGTGCATATTTTTATTCAAAATTGATATCAATCTTAGTATAACAGAAATAGTGAGGTACTAAATACCTTAAAAAATCAGTCTAATTTTTTTATATTTTAGTAATATTATACAAGAGATATTTATGACATGTAAGAGTCTGCCACTCCTCTGTCTGTGGAACGGTGTAACCGATATAACAACAAGTGTGTCTTTACTATTTAAAATTTACATCAATTTTAGTAATAATTAAAACTGAACTACTGAAAACCAAGAAAACAAATTTTTATTGTTTTATTTTTTTTTTTGAAAAAGATACATAAGTAATTTGGGACTTATTGGAATAATCCACACCTTAATAAGTTACATAGTGTGACTGGTATGACTCTATGTGAGTCTTTTTCCATTAAAATTGACATAAATATTAGTAAAAATGAACATGTGGAATACTAAAAACTATAAAAATTCATTCATATTATTTTTTTACATTATGGAAATTATGCATGAGTCATTTGGGACATTTAGATTTCATCCAAACCTCAATCTAAAACAGGGAGTGAATGGTATGACTTTACATAAGTCTTTTTTATTTAAACATTACATCAATTTTAGTAAAAAGGACCACAGAACTACTCAAAATTGATGAAATTTATTCTGATAGTATTGATAATTTTGTAAAATTATTATCGAGTTATTTTAGACATGTAAGAATTAGCCACAAATCACTCTAATGAATGGTGTGTCAGGTATGACTCCAAGTTCATCTTTCTATTTAAAATTAACATAAATTTTAGAAAAAAGAATGATTGACCTATTTAAAAATGAGAAAACACATTCATATTGTTCTAATACATTAGTTTAATGATCTATTATACATTTGGGATGTGTAGGAATTAGCTAAATCTCATTTTGAGGCATGGTGTGATTGATATGACTCCAACTTTGTCTTTTTTTATTAAAATTAACAACAATTTTTGTAAAAGGGACAACTGAAAAACTCAAAACTATGAAAATACTTTCATTTTATTTTGATAATTTTTGAAAACGGGTTGTAAGTCATTTTTGACATATTGGAATCAACCACACGTCAATCTGACACCTAGTGATACCTGTATGACTCCATGTTTGTCTTATTATTTAAAATTGACATTATTTTACCAAAGGGAACAAGTTTCATTCTGAAAACTAAGAAAAATTATTTATATTTATTATATTATTTTTGATAATGATCCATGGGTCATTATAAATGTTTAGGAATATTTTTTACCTCATTCTAAGGCATGGTGTGATTGGTTTGAATCAATGTGAAAGTTTTTATTTAAAATTGACACCAATTTTAGTAAAAAGGACTACTGACCTTCTCAAAACTAAAAAATGCATTTTTTAATTTCATTATTTAGAAAATTATCCATCATAAATTTCTGGTGTGTATAAATAATTCGTACCTGAATCCAACCAACAGTGTGATCGATATTGCAGAAATTGAATATTTTTATTTTAAGTTTACATTAAATTTAGAAAAATAAATAATTTACATACTGAAAATTGAGAAAATGAATTTGGATTGTTTTGATAATTTATGGAATGGACGATGAGTAATTTTGGACGTATAGGAATTACACACACCTTTATTTGATGGAAAGTGTGACCAGGATGACACAAAGTGCCAATTATCAGTTTAAATTTGGCATTTTAATTCAAAACATGTGTCACTCACTCAAACTAAAAATTGTGTTATGAATATCTTGATAATTGAGGATAAAAATTCATAATCCATTTTTGACTTGTAAGAAGTATCCTCACACCAAACCGATAGACATTGTGACCCATATCACATGAACTGCATGTTTTCATTTTGCAATGCCATTTTAGTAGAAAAGTTATGTGACATTCTGGAAACCGAGAAAACACATTCATATTTTTTTATACATTAAGAAAATTATCCTTACGAAATTTGTGACATATAAGAATCAACTTCACCTCAATCCCAGGTAATGGGTGATAGGTATAACTCCTAATTATTCCCTATATATAATTGACATAAATTTCACTAAAACGAACAAGTGACATACACAAAACCAATCAAACAGATTTTAATTGTTTTGATACTTTAGTAAAATGATCAATACATCATTCATGACATGTTGGAATCAACCAAACCTCAGTAAAATGATTAATCTGACTAGTATAAGTCCAAGTGTTTCAATTTATTTTATTTTGATATTTATTAAATGGGTTCTTTAATATTAATGTTTAATCAAATTATTTATAATATTACATAAAAAAGATTTTTTTATATTGGTGGATTGTTTTTTCTTAGGATAAGGTGATTTTTTTCAGTAATAGATACCACGGTCTGATCTTTTAGAGATGTGACCACAAGTTACAAAAAAAACATTAATTTTTTGAAATGTTTTTGGATTGTAATTGTAAATGTAATTTTACAAAACATTGTTTCAAATGTATATGGTGGTTTTTTTGTATTCATGATGTAAATTTTTTTTTTCAATTAAATTATATATTTAGTGTGTATATTTGATGTAAAAATTACAGGAGGCTTCAGAAGTGTATGAAGATGGGGACTTTATCAATGATATTGAAAGGGATGATAATGATGTACCTTTAACAGTCCTAGAAATAGAGCATGCAATGGGTGGCATTTATCAAGGATTTTTTAGAGATGATAAAGGGGACCCTTCTTTAATAGTGCTGATATTAACAACACTTTTTAGCACTATTAACATCATTTTTTCACATTGTTAATGGGAATATCTTTATAAGTGTTGATAAGAAATGTTTTTTGTGATTGGTGTGGGGTTGGGGGGATAACAACCAATATACATCAAGAATTTAGTCATCCACATTGGGGGTGAACCCGATCATCAAATTATTATGTGTCTTGTTAATTTTTAATCCTTTTGAATAATTTCATGCATTAAAATCAAAGGTGTGTAGAAAAAATTATAGTGAGATTCATTAAATTGATATATGTAGAGGTAAGAGATGGTAAAATATTTTTATTGGTAAAATGTAGATCACACAAATCCCACCACCATCTCTGTAGTGATGTGATCATATTGGAAAGAAAATATAGAATTAAATTGTAATGAAATGTTAACTCTTTAGGAAACATATTTTATCTTATTATTTAATTATATTATATTAGTATTTTGATTCGGTTTTTATGTGTTTTCATCATCTCTCCATGTAATCAATCAATATTTTGGTTGTGATTTTGAAATACAACATTTTTTAAAATGTGTTTTAAGTGTAATTTCATTTTAAAAAAATATTATTTATAGATGCAAAAAAATTTATGTAGAATGATATGAAGGAGGATCTAAATGTGACTTAATTTAATTTAATTATTAGTTTAGGACTAGAACTTATAAAGCATCACCACCACATGAACTCAGAAATACACATTACCCTCGACCGCATAAGTTCTTAGAATTATGATACCATGGGCCATGAAAAAGCATCCATTGCCACCAATAATCAACAGGTCTCTAGGAACTTTTAATGGGGGGGGTAAGAAATGGTGAGGCTGATGGTTCCCCTAATATCTACGGAGTCGAAGACGATGGTGAAGGTCAACCATTTCGTGAAATACCAATTTCCATCATAAATGTGAAGTGTCTAGGAACAACCAATAGGTGGTGAGGACATGTGTTATTTATAGGGATATGGGATCTTCCAATACCACCATGTCAAAAAAATGGTTCTTCCCATACGACATGGTGGTGTTAGCCCTAACGGGTACCCCAAGGAGGGTGGAGGTGGGGATGGTGTGTTTAGCTGTGATTTTATTTTTTCAAATGCCAATATATATGGATAGGGTAGGGAAAGAAACTTTAATTATATATTTTTTGAGATAATGTCCACATACTGTTATACAGTATCTTTCCATAAGGTATGTAGAATTTTTTTTGAAAAATAAGTGATAATTTTTTATAACTGGAATGCCTCAATTTATTAGAAATGAGGATAAGATCTAAAAGTGGGGAGTTATAAAACAACCAATTTCTTCAGCCCTAGTAGTTTTTGGTTGGTAAGTCACACCCATACACCATGGGTGTGATCAAAGGGGATCCATAATGCTTTAGTCGTTGCAGGATTGTTTTTCCAATGCATGATTGTTTAGTGAAGAGGAGTATAGTGAAAGCTATATATTAATTATCTATGAATATATTGAGAATTATAGATATAAATCAACATCAAAAATATTATCTTGTGATGAGAATTGATGTTAGGTGAGGTATATAATTGGATAATATTTTAAAGAAGATCTAATGTTGGTTTGTCGCACTAGAATAAAATTAATGTTCTCTAAGGGGTCACTACAAAAAATTCTGTTATACTAGTCGGAATTTAGGGAATGATAACATATCATTTTGTATAAATGAGAAATTTCAAAAGATATTGTGATTTCTTGGAATTAAATTAAAGTTCCAAAAATTATTTTTACTAGTAGATACATATGTCAATATTAGTTATTTAAAACCACATATATTTTAATAATGATTAAATCTATTGTTTTATCTTATTAACACCAATAGTTTGTTTACCAAAACATAAATCTATTGTTATTAATAATTTTTTCCAGCTTTTTTTTCAAAAAATAAATATGACCCTCATATTTATTCAGAACAAATAAATTATTTAAAAATATTTTATTATTACTATTGGTTAGTAGTTTACTAATAAAATGATGTTGATATTAAAAAAATAATAAATAATATGAATATATTAAATAAATAATCACAGATATATTTTATTTAGAAAAAAATAGAAATAATATTTTAAATATATTTTATTTGAGAAGAAAAATTATGTCCATGATAGATTTTAAAAAACATTCATTGAAAGGTTAAAAAACTATAAATAAACATATTCATTCAGATGTACTAAAAATTCATTAAGAAATGAAAAAAAGAAAAAAAAGAAAAAAAATATATTACCTCCCCAAACCATGGAATATCCAACATCTCCCCTCTTCACTGATCACATACTAATCATTTTATTTTTTCTTCAACTCTATTGTGATCTCTACCTATGATCACACTCCCTATTATTCACCATCAACCACATTGACACACACACCCAAACCCACACCCTTTATTATCTACAATTTCCCACACCGAGTTCTATTATTTTTTCCTCAATGAGGTGTAGGGAGGGGGATGCAAATAAAACTAATTATCTTCTAATGATTTTTTGTTTTGGACTTCTACAAGGTAAGTGAATTTTCTCTTTTTGTAATAAGAACCAAAAATCATGGGTATCTAGTGTATAAATTAAATTTCAGTTAGAGTTTTTAGTGAAATTTAGATGAAATGAGAATTCATGCTCTGCTTTTTTGGTGATTTAAGGATACTAATTATGAAATACTCTAGAGCCCCTTCACATTAAACGAGATCAATTCATTTATCACATTTCACTGAACAAAATTAAATCATTTTCTCATCGTGACAATTATTTAACCTCCCAAGATCCCTAAGAGAATTATGCTCTTTGAGAAAACTCTCATGTTGAATCCTAAAAGAGTTGTTTTGGTTAGTCATGGGCATCATGGGAGGATGAAAATTTGATCTCCTAGGTTTTTAATGGTGGGGAAACAATTATATTTTCATATTATAGAATAAATAAATTTAATTTGAACAATGTTAATGTGTAACATCTTTATGATGATGATGATATATCTGGAACTCTTAATGAAGCATAAAAGGTACACCTTTTAGTCAATTAGTTGGTGGTTCTCTCAGTTGAAATTTTTTCTGGTTTGATGGAAAATGTTATACCATGTTTTTGTTGACATGTAACTTCATTATCAATCATATTGTTCACATAATTATCTAATTCAAGTGAAATGTAATTTTTTGGGGAGAAATAAAGGAATTTGGATGTTGTGAGGAACATGGTGGATGTGGAGAAAATGGAAAATTTCATTCACAACTTCCAGTTTTGGCTATGAATGTTGAGTGAATGCGTCTACATTACATTTCATCACTCACTGATAAAAACATAATACTAGTCATCATAAAAGTGATGAACCCATTCGAAATTTCATCTTTAGTGCTAATATAATGGTCATATTGAAAAGAACATAACTCTTTACACATGAAAATTACTTGTTACACAATGTGATTGATAGTTATTAGTACTAAGGGACCTATAATGGTTAATGAGTGCATTATTGTTACCTAAATTGACCAGACTTCTTTGTAAGTCTCATTCATGGTATTAATTTTATTTTAAATGAACTAAAATGTTTTCATTCACCAAATTATAGTAAAATATACAATCCACAATTAAATTTTATGCCATTTATAAGTGGATAATGATTAGGGATGTCACAATGGTTCTTATTTTATTGATTAATGTGTGATTACCATTCCATGTGTTATAAAACTTCATTATATTCAATTTTATAAATTAATTTATTAGTGTGAAACTGAATTTGAAATAGAGATATTTTACATTGAGAGTATAGACTTATAAGCAGTTTTACAATGAATTCCTTATGTTGAACGATTAATTTGTTTATCTGTGTATAAAAGTTGATATTTATATTGAATTTAAATTATTTTTTGTACATAATATTGATATATTTAGATTTTTATAAATAACTATAGGAATTTCATGTTAATGAATCAATGTTTATTTTAGTATTTGAAATTAATTGCTCTCTTATTTGAAAGTCACATTTTTTGTTAATAAATAGTTACAATTTTTATTAATTGATGATAAATCCTATGTTATTAACATTAAATTTCAAGATTAATTGAGTATTTGTTGAAATTTTTTCATTATGTTTGGAATAAATGTCATACATCTCATAAGATTCCATAAGATATAATGTTACAAGCCGCCCTTCTTGACCAGCACAAAAAACTAGTTTTTGTTACTAAATCCCTATTTTTATGGTTATGTATTTCACTTCCCTTATTTACTAATGTAAAATATGTTCAAATATATTCTAATAGCTATCTTTAAGAGATTCGGGTAATGACACTCTACTATTCTTTCATTTTTTTCTCTACAAGTTCCATGTTTTCTATACAATAAGGAATTTATGAATATTCTCTACATCACCGAGCACAAATTGTTATATGAAAACCATAGATATTGATTTTTTGGAATATTTTTCACGGTGTTGTTCTATAGATTCATAGAGGTTGATCCTTTGAATTTGGTCTAGTAGTTTGGGGGAAATATTTCTATGATTATGTTAGGTGAGGTACTTATAGGCCATGTATGGGATTTTGAAGGGGTTCAAGCTGTGAACATTTGAATTCGTTGGTTTGTGAAAAATATTAAAAGGAGATCTCGATTAGTGAAGTGTTTAAAATTTCTATATTTTTTACCTGAACAGTATCATTTGATTATTCAGTTTGACTTATTGTTTCATTATTGAAATTATTATATTTGTGTGCAATGGATGATGAAGATGAACACCAATGAGTTTTTTGTTTTCTCAAGTATTCAAGAAACTCATTAGGTAGGCTTTATTATTATTAATTTCTACCATTTGTGAAAACCATATTAAATTACTATGCTTATTTGTTATTTTAATTTTAATATATTCTCTTTGTTTTAGTTGTTCATATTGAGATTATTTTTCATAATATTCAAGATGGTGATTTATTTTGTTATTATCAGTACTTTTTTTTGAATTATAGTATTATATTCTAGTTTAGTTATAGAATTTACTTGGGCACAAGTTCATTAATCATTTATATTTGAAAACTATGTATAACAGTTTTCATTGATGAATAGTAATTATTCTATTCAACTCATTATGTATGATGATAATGGCATTTTATATTCTTGTAAAATGTATATTGATAAATATGATTAACAACAAAAATGAACCTATATATGATTCTTCATGTTATAATTTGGAAAATAGAAAATCCATTATTTTAAATGATAAATTTCGTAGAATCTAATAGAAGGGTGAAGTGGTTTGGATTATCAAAAAAATTGTTTCACAGGTATATAAGTCTGTTGATCACTCATCTATTGGTGTGTAATATGAATAAAAAATTGAAAAATTATTGATATAAAATAATATATAATATATTGTTCAAAGATGTCGGTGGATGAAGGTTGATAACTATAATGCCCAAAGTTATTGGTGGCTAATACCTATATGGGATTTCTGATTATTCCTTCCAAAGAAAACAAGCTTTTATGATGGGTATATTAGTAATGTTGATGTTGTCTTGAAAAACCAAAAGCTAATTCCTCATAGCATGTGTTAGTGGGTATGATGTTTTTTGGAGTGAGAGCCAATGTTTTTGGGAGGTTTATGAGACTCTAGTTCATAGTTATGAATAGTGTGGTGGAAAATCATTGACAAAGGATTAGGAATATTTTAGACATAGATCTAGAAATGAAACCTATAAAATGATCATCCATTACACTCCCTTTGAGAGTGAAAAATGAATGCCATTTTCAATCCCATATAATTAGAAATACATGGTGTTTTTTGGATGGTGGGATAAACAAATTCAATATTATAATTATGATGGTTATTTTTTATGGGGAAAAACAATTTTAATGGGATGATGTACTCTCTTATTGAGAGAAATTTATATTTGGAGAGAGTGGAGAATCAGAACCTAATAGAGAGACATCCAATGTAATTCTCAAACAAACTAGGAGAACCTTCTAAAATATTCAGAGGCGGAACTCTAGGCTTCATTTTTTTCTATTATGTACACTATTGTTTTTACGAAATAATTTTTTATATAGATATTATTAATATTAATTACATTTTTTCTAGAATAGCATACCATTTTATTTTGGTAAATCCTTTATTCCTAGTAAATATTATAATGATTGTGAACTAATAATTTGGTTCACTTGTTTTAATGTATTTTTCTAATGATTTTAATACCTTTTTAGAACCTATCAATATTGAGGATACATTTTTTGTCATTACCCTTTAGTTTTGAAGGGGTTTCAAGTACATCAATCCCAATGATTTTAGTTTTCCTTAAATGTTTGATTTGTGTGTAGTTGATGAATTTTGTATTACTATGAATACAGAGCATCGCTTTTAGAAATGTTGGACCATTAGAGAATAACATAGAAATATTAGTGAAACATTATGTCTATCCATTTAAATTATATTTTCTTTCAACATGGTTCTTATCCAATGTATGTTGGTGTTTAATTTGTTATACCTATGAGTATTATTCATTATAGGTTCAGACTAAAATTTTTTGAAGGTTTTTTGTGGAGATAAGGCTTCGTTGGTCAGAAAAAATGGGTATACTCTTTAAAAATTACAAAAGTATCAAGATGATATTGTGATTGTTTTCATATTTCATTCATAATTTAACTAAGATGAAACTGAATCATGATGGACCTTAAATGTAGAATTGGAGGTTGTTAAGTGGAGTTCTACATGGTTATTGAGGAACTCGATTGGAGACTGAACGTAGACCATCATGGTGTCCATATTGGATCCACTTGTAGAACATTTAAGTCAAGACAACTCATCCAGTGTAACTGAAGGTTGATAGGGTTGGAGCTAAAATTCAACCAAGTAGGTTACATGTGGACCCAAGCAATGAAAGAAGGTGCTTTTTTATTTTTTTAAACAAGATTGTAACTTTTTTGGAATATTTTTTACATTGGGACCACTATCAGTGGATTAGTTTAAGAATAATTGACTTTTTATTTTATTCTTGAAATCATTACTAACATCATTATATTCTTATTAAATGTTATGATAATTATTGATATTAAATATATAGAAGTATTTTTCATTAAATATAATTTTTTATTTTTTATTTAAATTTTTTATTTTTTAATAATGCATTAGTAATCATTATGTGTTAAATATAATTAATAAATAATTATCTAGAACCATAAATGCATTAATCCAAATATAATATTATTGAAATAGGATTGTAATTCCTATCATACTTTTTCTATTTTCGTATTTTTCAGTTATCATATTAATCGATGACTTTTTATTTCATGATATTTTTTATTTGATATTTTCATTTTTATTTTTCTAATAATCTATTAGTAATCATTATCAATTAAGTGGAATTATCAAATCCTTATCTGGAACCATATAGCATTTTTCCTATAATTAACTATAAATTAGGGATAGGTTTACACTCATCAGAACAGTCACAATGGTATGTATGTATATAAACATTTTTACATCTAGTGGTGTGTACATGGATCAACCATAATATATGAAATTTAAATGTTTGAAATAAAATATCATTCATTAATTTTTACCTACATCATTATTATTATTACTAAAATATAGATTTGTATTGAAAACATTGTTGATGTGTTCACATGGAATGATTTCTTGAGTCAAAAGGATAATAAGTAAAGGTATTATATGTTTTTTTTCAATTGTAATTGGTGTAAAATTTGATGATGCAATACCTACTGCTCTATCTATGAGCTAAGAAAATTAAAATGTTTATATCAATCTATTTTATGAGTGTTAGAATCTATTTTCACAAGGAAATTGAAACCAATGAAATAAATATAAAATTTTATGCATTACAGTCCATGAAATTTATAATAGTTGGCTAATGATGTGGGTAGACATGTAAAATATGTACACACATATTACTTATTAAATAATTTGACCAGGATTAAATGTTTTATAATCTATAATCTATAATATACGTTTTATAATATGATATCTATTTTATAATATATAACCAAGAATCCATGTTTTACATATTACACAATATTTAAATAAGAATTTATGTTTTATGATATGTAATGTACTATGGATTCTATGTTTTATAATATGCACACATAGAGATTACATATTACATAATCTGACCAACCTTCTCTATTTTTTATCAAACTTTGTCTAATTCTCATTCTAAATTTTGATTGTAACATGTTTACCCTATTATTATTTTTTTACATTCAATTTTTTATATCAATTAATTCCATTAAATTATATTGGATTAAATAAAACTATTATAGAGAATTAAATAATGTTAAAAAAGAAAATAACAGAAAGTTGAAATGTTAGAAATACTCCATTAATAACCGTGTTGAAATATTTATATTTAATCCTTTGAAATGAACTGAAGTATGACCTGTTGATAATTTAATTTTATAGTTGTAAGGATGAATAGATCATTTTTTTGTAAAAGATTGAAATGTGAAATATACTTGGAAATTACCATTTTAATGCAAAACATTTAAAATAATATTTGTTTGGTATGTTATCAGTTTTATAAAATGAGTAAAAAAGGATATTCTTAATCATATTTGACTTAAATTTTCATTTTTCTTATTTTATGTGAAATTTAATTCCCTGATATTATTTTATTTTATACATGTCTTCTTACTACAACTGTGGGATTGTGGATGAATGACTTCCATTTACATGTGAATGAAAGAGGATATGAATACTTGAGTGGGGATTATAAGATTCATTCATCCACCTGGATTTTAATTTAGTGATGACCTGCTTCATGATGAAAATTTGATCCAATTGTATGCAGGGTAAACGACTTTCTATGACCATGTCACTAGTGTGAACAATGAAAATGACAACTCATGTGTGAGAAAATATTATGGAATATGTAATTTTATTGGTATTATGTAAAGTATCATGGAATTTGACCATGTTTAAACATGTTTTCATCATGTTTCTTATCATATTGATGTATTTTCTAAGAGTTTGAATATTTTTTTTAGTTATGATTATGAATGTTTTTTCAAATAAAATCTCAATTTTTTAGTTTTTTATAAAAAATTTTATAATTGTTATATAATAAAAAATATTTTATATATGATTTGATTAATACACATCATATAAAATTTCATAAATAAATATTGTAATATCCACACATAGTATTTTATTTAAAATATATTTTACTAATATATATTAATTGTATGAATTATTTAGAATAACAAATAAATTATATTATTAATAATATTATAGGTAGAAAGATAAATATTCGTAATAATCACACCAACTATTATATTTTTCATGTGAATCTGTTGCTGAAAATTTTAACAAATATATATATTATTTTTTGTATTATTATAATTGCAATAGACATATTTTTTCTATCACAAAAAAAATTTTCAACCTATTTTTACTAACAATATAGTGACATAGATATATTTTTTGTTTAAAAGATTAACCATTAGAAAATGTAATTTTAACAAAAGATATACCGCCATTAGATAAATTAAATTGTTTTGTTGTTGGTGTATATATATTGTAGGATATTTTGGATAATTACAATATAACCGAAGAATATTTAATGATATCCTAAGCTGATTTGTAATGAGTTGATAGGGCTCAAGATACCTGAAGTATGATTGAATTTGTTCTGAGTTGACTTGAGGAATCTGGAGATAAGTCCTTGAAATTCTTAATTTTCATATTACTGAATGATTGAAAAAGGAAATCATATGTATAAGTTACTCTTATATTATGAAGAATACATATGATTCTTTCTATAGTGTAGAATTATAGAAAAATTCCAAAGGACATAATACGTAAAGGTTCTTCAATAAATGTGTAAGGGTTCTGTAATGTACGTGTAAAGGTACTTAGAGGGACGATTGAGAATTAGGAAAAATATAGAGTTTCCATTTGATTTAAAAGGTTTAACATCCCATATTTAAGAGATTATAGAACTTTTTTATTGTTGATTTCATCTTCTAGATGATAATTTGACAAAGTAATAAGCCACCAAATGATTTGTTAGGGTACATAATACTTATATAATAGTTTATTTGGTTGAGAATTTCAAAATGTATTGAGCTACACCAAAATATATAAGGGTTCATTCAAGGAATACATAGTAGTTTCATGGAGTATAATTTTGAGACAACTTATCAAATATAATAGTATTTCTATTATAGATATTGAGATCTTTGAAAATGGATATATTTACGAGTCTCATGGGATATTCAAAAGAGTTAAATTTATTTTGTAGTAAATACATAATATTTTTTTCTAAAATATATGAATGAGTTTTATTAGTTTAATTTTAGAATGAGAATTGAAAAGAAAATATAATTCAGATGATTCAATATTGATATTAAAGTATAAATATCATTATGCATTGAATAATAATGATGAATAATGGAGATAATAGTTTTCGAAGAAGTTTGTGTTAGGATGAGGGTTTCCACATCATATGGGTTTTAATATATGGCCATGTAGACATGTATTGGTGAGAAGATATATTTTTTGATGGTATGAAGGAAAAGATATGTGATATTTATTGAAGGATACTTTTTTGGTGATATATATTGAAAGATGGTAATTGGGGATTTCAAGTAATATAGTTGGTTTTGGTACAATAGTTTCAATAATATACAATTGTCTTAGCCTCTTCATTATATAAATTGTTTTGTGGGTGGAGAAAAACAAATATACACTGGTAATTCCCTCTTACCACCATAGTGGTGTAGTGATCCTGGTGGAACGACAATATGGAATGAAATAGTAATGAAATAAGAACTCTCCAGGAAACACATTTCCTCTTCTTGTTTTATTATATTATATTAGTATTGTGATTTAGTGTTAATCATTTTCATCATCACTATGTCACCAATCATTATTTTTATTTTGATTTCAAAATAATTTATTTTCAGAAATGGTGTTGTAATTGATATTTCAAGGAAAAAAATTATAATTTTAAATGTCAAAAATTCTCTTGGGGGAGATTATAATAAATTCTAATTCAATATTTGGTATCACATTTGTTACGCATTAATTATAGGAGATGGTCACATTTGTTGATATAATTTTGAGAATTTGAATGGAACTGGATCCTTGACCTTATGTTTTTATTTATATTAATATGTTAACCAAATAAAAACATTTTACATACATATTTTCTCATTTTTATTTTTTCCTTTATTTTACATTTGTAATTTTAAACTACATTATGAATTTTATTTCAAAAATAATTTATGTTTTCAACCATCATAAGACATTAACTTGTGATTAGATTCAAGACTAGATATAACTAATAATCATTCTAAATTAAAAATAGTCACACATAATCATTGTATAGGTATTTTAATGTATTCATATCCTTCATATAGAATAAATAAATTTTGATCCACATATCTTTTTATCTCTATATAAACTAAGTAATAATACACTATCTTGATAGGGTGAGGACAATAACAATGTGGATATGGTGTTTTTGGATTATGATTATCATAAATAGGAGGTAACTCCATCTCCACATCTCTACCCCCATACACAATAATTAGTACACCCTCAAATCCAGTTCTGATCAAGGATTCTATTTCCTCTTGCCCTAAAAACCCACCACCATCAACAGAGATCATCATTGTGTTGGAACCCCTTCACTAGCCACATCATCTCCACAATTGAGCTGGTCAATATTCATTCCCACCACCAACCCACCTCACCTTTACCATATTCCATTCCAAAATGTATTATATATATTATCATGTGGACTTGTAGTGGTGAGAAGAAAACTTTTATAATGGTACGAAGGAAATCATAGTTGGTATTTATAGGAGCCTTGATAGGTGTGAGGGCTTACAAATCAAAAAATTAGGGTTTGGGTGTAACATGGTTATTTTTTAGACAACAAGTTCAATGATATATCATTTTCTTAGAATCTTATTGATTATTATATTTTTATGTGGGGATGAGAGTATAAAAACCAATATACACTGTGAGTTTAGTCATCCATATAGGGGGTGAACCCCATCATGAAATTGTTCTGCTCCTTGTTAATGTTAATCATTTATTTTCATTCCATTCATAATAATCAAAGGTGGGTAAAGAAGAATATAGTTATATTAATTCACCAAATAGATGTAAAGGTAAGAGATGGGAAAATGTTTGATTGGAAATAAGTAAAAAACACAGACCCCCTTCCACCTCCACTATGGTGAACTAATCCTAATAGAAAAATAGTACATATTGACATTGTAATCAAATTAAAACATTTTGGGAAAATAATTTCTAATATTATTTATTTATTGTTCATTATTATTCTAATTAAGTGTTTCTGTTTTTCCATTATCACTCCATGTCATTAATCACAAATTTTTCTTGTGATTTTGAAATACTTCATTATTTGAAATGGTGTTGTAATTATAATTTCATTGAAATATTATTATTCATTATAGATCTTACAAATTATTATGGGAGTGATTCTCATAAACTATAATTCAAATGAAATCTCTGTTATTATCTATTCAGTAAAGAAGTTGATCCTGGTTATTGAGCTAATTTGGAGAATCTGAATAGAACTAGATTCTTGAACATATATTTTTAAGTATATTATTATGTTTACCAAATAAAAACTTATAATCTATATATTTTATCATTTATCATGTTACTTTATTTTAAATTATTAATTTCCAAAAACATTACGAATAAAATTTGAAAATAATTAATGTTTTTAACAATAATAATACATTATTTAGTGATATTATGGTTGACTAAACATAACTAATAATCATTGTAAATTGGAAATAATCACCGATAATCATTGTACAACTATATTAGTGTATCAATATCCTTTATTTGGAATAAATAAGTTTTGATCCACTTATTATTTTATCTCATCATAAACTGATCAATCAAACATTATCTTGACAAGATGAGTAAAAAACAATGTAGATAGGGGGTTTGTAGGAGGATGACTATCATAGATAATAGGGGACTCCATAACCCTAACTCCACTCCAACATCTATAATAATCACTCCACCCACCCATCCTTTACCAATCATGGATTCCATTTCCTCCTCTTCTCAAAACCCACCACCTACAACTGAGATCATCTTCATGTTGGTGCTGCTCACTGACTACATCATCTGCAAACATGATTTGGCCAAGAATCTTGTTCATCACCACCCCACCTCACCATAAACATATTTCTTATCAACATACCTAAACAACATGTAATGAACCAAACTAAAATGAATGAAATTACTTTTCTTTGAAATAAATATCTTTTGGATACAGAAAAAACATGCAACTCTTTCGTTTTATTATATCCAATTAATTTTAAATGACTATTATGTGTCATTACCATTGATAATATATTCTTTTAATAGTGATCACTCAACTAATATAAATATAAGTTTTAAACAAATCCTTTCGACAAAGAAAAAGGAGATAATGACCTCATCCAGTAGACTTGGGCCATATGAAGCTCATTTGATGGAGATAGAAAGGAGGTAGTGTGACTGGGTTTCTACCTTAACCATTCCAATTCCATGCTTCAACATTTTCTGCTTGAATGAAATTGTATTTGGGATAAGTTAATGTTAATAGAGATTACCACCTATGCGATGTTATCTGAGCCACATAAAGAGTCTGTCACCATCACACACCTTACCCTTCGGTCTTATGTAGGTGTTATAAGGGGTTATGTAACATGGTATTAGTAACTTATTGTGTAATCCCTTTTAATGAAAAAGTATTTTTTTCATCAATTCCATTATGATAATAGTCTTTCATAAAAAATGATGAATTTGATAAATTGATTTTTCTATTAAAAAAAGTAATTTTTATAATTATATACAATATAATATAAAATTATGGATTTTATTAAAAATATTCTAAAAACATTCTTATAAATGGTTATTATATCACTTCCATATCTATAAATGATTATGTAATTAGTTTGATAAGAGTAATATTTTTAAACGATAAAATAGAAATAATATTTTCAATGAACTTAATTTATGGAATTAATGTATTTTTAAAATAATAAATATTTTAATAAAATATTATTATAAACAAAATTTTATTAATAATACATGTGTATAAGATTTTTATGAATTCAATTGTAATTTTTATTAAGGATTAAAAACTATTTTGGTCAAAACCCATTAATTTTCAAAAAATATAAGTTATAATTTTAAAAGTTAATATACAAATATTTAGAAAATTATTTAGATAAAATGAATATTATCTTTTCTAATCATATTTTCATGATTATCCAACGGTGAATTTTTCATAATATTTTCAACAGTCAAATTTTTGGGTAAAAATTAAATAATATATAAATATATAGTGTGTTTTATGACATCACAATGACCCAATAGTGATGTAATAAATACCATAAAAGAGATATTTGGCCAAATATATGTTTTAACTTTAAAATAATGTGATTTCATATTTATTTTACATATTTTATATTGTCTTTGTGAATCCTTCAAAATGAATAATATATTTTATGATTTAAAATTCATTTCTTTTGTAGTGTGACTAACCTCCACATATGAAAGGGAAATATTTTAATATCATTGGCCCCTTTCAAAAAAAAATAATTTTTTCCTCTCCCATTTTCTAGAAACCATGGAAAATCATGGGTTGGTTCATGGTTTTGAATATTTTAATTTCTAGTTCCCAAAACCAAAATAATTAAGAATTCCCCCCACATTTTCATTACAAACCAACCCAAGAACGAATTAATATTCCCTGAAACTTCTTTCATATCTTCATCAATCTTCTCTCTACTCCCTATAGTCCTCCCAAGGTGCCCCCATCATCCAATAAGCCTCTCCAAAGCCTTTTGGATCACACATCCAAGTAAGGGATCCCCACTTCCCTTCATATCTCAATTTTGTCTATGTTTCCTTAAATTCATATAACCTATTATTTTTCAATTATAAATTATGGGGTATGTTTTACCACCTCCCACGTATTCAAATTGTTATTGTTTAATGATGAGATACACCTTTTACTCTCATTAATCTCTCTCATGTACACTAGTCACCACGCCGAAATTCTATATGGGATTTCTCTCTCCTCATTTCCATTTAAAAATTTCTCTTATATTATGCATATAAAATTCCCTTTAATATGATGGGATATTATTCTATATGATCCCCATAGTAACCATTTCTTTCTTAAATGATGATAGTCTCATTTATCTCTCATCTACTATTTTTATGAATCCTCATGTGATGTCGTTATGCTGCAGAAATTGCACCACCCTTCATCATACCAAAATCAATGCCATGTGAATACCATGCCCATTTCTCTATCAAGGGTATTAAAATTTATCCAAATTTACTTATTGATTATATAATTCCATATATGTATTCCAAATAACTTTTTCATGGAATAAATTATTATGTAGAATGAATCCATGTTATATGATCTATGTTATACATTGAAGCATGAGATTAAAATGTTCATGAAGGGTGCGTCTCGAAGCCCTCCAATGAATTGGGTAATGTTTATTAGCATGATACGTCATGTTGGGATAGGGTTTTACCTGATTCCATTATAAGACATTTTTCCACCATGTAGGGATAGGGTTTTACCTAATTCCTTTATTTTAATGATGTAGTGTTTTATGTTATATCCACATTTCCATGTTATTATAATCATGTTATATATTGCCTTTAGATTCATATTTCCCTTATGATCCATTGATACGACTATTGACTAACATGTATTATATTCATTATGTTATACCTTTTTTACTTTCCTACTATGATTTATAGCTCACCCCTTTATTGTTTACATGCTCAGGTTATCCCATGCAGTGTTAAATACAAAGGAATGTTGTGGTCATGTAAAATAATCATTCAATAAAGATGTTGTATTTAATGATTTAAGTTGTTATGTAATGTTTATTATCCCCAAAGAAACTAGACATACAGATCTTCTATGTTGTATTATGTGATTTTTTATGTAGTAAATAATGTTTAAATATGAAATATAGAGCATGGTTATTATAGTTTGTATCAGAGGATATGTTTAGTTATTTTTGGCATCAGGATTAAAAAACCCTTGTGAAAGACATAGGGATAATACTAAGTATCATGAAAACATCCAAAATTTTTGGTGGGTATAGAGTAAGTGGTTTATTAGGAATATATAACCCTGTATTTGTAAGAAAAAGTAGAGTTTGATATTGAACAAATGTATCTACAGGTAAAACCCAAAAACATCACCTTGGCCTTTACTCGAACAAGAAATAGTGCACGAAAATGGTAATTGCTCAACTATTTGTTCAACACATACATGGGGTATTATTTGGTAAATTTATTATCATTGTATGAACCAATATTAAGGGGGAAAATACCCCTAAGAATATATGTTAGGATGTAGACCGTGGATAACTTATATCGGAGTGTAGAAATCCATATGTTAAAGGGGTTGATGTAATTTATAAGTTATCCCTTTTGAAATTTTATTCCACTTTATGTGTGTAATATTTTAAGATATTTACCCCTAATTTTTCCTTTTATTATAAGAAATGGTCTATTATTAGAGGAATCTAGATAACAACCAATGTAATGATCAATGTGATGACTTCTCTAATTAGAAGCTCAATCTGATGAAAGTGAGAATCGAAAACTTTTTCATGATATTCTCTCAGTTATCTCGTGTTTTGAATAGAAAACTAGGTCTAGTGGAACTTCTAACCTCTCATAATAAATAAAAAGTTGAAATTGAGAGCTTAATGAGATAAATGCCTCCTAGTTTCAAAGGATCATCTGATTCCAAAATCACGGAAAAATGGATCAACTCCATTGGAAAGATCTTATCCATACCAGAATGTTCTGAACAAGAGAAGGTTGTTCTGGATGCTTATCAAATACAGGGTAAAGCTGATCAATGATGGACATCGATCAAAAATATGAAGCCTATAGAAGAGATTGAGTTAATGGGATTAAAGGATTTCTTGAAAAATGTTTTTTTGATAAATATGTTCCTCGAACCCTCCATGTTAAAATGAAAAGATATTTACATGCACTAAAGAAAAAGAATTATGAATCCATTGGTTAATTCAAGGAAAACATCACTATATTTGCATGATACACCTCTGTTTTTGTCATTACCCCTGAATTAATTGTTGACCACTTGATTGGTTTTCTAAAACCTAGCCTATGTAAAGCCCAAGCGATCCGATATTATGATAGATATGAGGAGATTCTCTGATGTTCCCTCAAAGTCAAGATAGAGATAGAAGAATCTTAGCTGTATCACGGGGATAAGAAGTGGAAAGAGGAATTTAATTCTAGTGGTCTGATTGATAAATACAATGGTTCTAGGAAGTTCCAGCATCCCACTTTCCAAATATGCGGAAATATATATATTGGGAATTTCCTAAAGGGGATAGGGAAATGATTTTGGTCTGGAAAGGAAGGGAACCTAGCCATCGATTTTTGGCATGAAATACCCACTACTACGATAGAGGAATGGAAACCTTCATTTGATCCTCAATTCATTGTTCATGGATACAATTTCTAAGAACTAGGGAACTTTTCAAACCATTTCGAGAAGACAAGGGGTTTTTGAGGCAACTAATGACCTCCAAGGTAGAAAGGGAGAACTTTTTCCATCACTACCACCAAATGGAATCTTGACAATGATGTGGTGGAAAGTAAAATGGTTATTAATTCAAGAATAGAGAACATTATTTTTTATTATGGTTCTACACATTCTCTTATATCCTGAAAGTGTAGTAGAACAATCCAAACATCACAAAAAAATGGAATTAGAGATTTCTGTGAAAATAGAAAATGGTCAAATTATTGAAACCACTGAATATAAATCCTCCACTATCACATTTTTTGAATTGAACATACCATAGAACATCATCATACATCCATTGGTGTAATTTTATTAAATTCATAGAATGTATTGGATTTCCCTATATAGATCAAACATAATTTTTAGTGAGAGGGAAATCACTCTTTATATGGGGAATAAACCCCCGATTTGATACATGTTCAAGGAGGAGGATGAATATTCTTTAGCACCATCATATCAATAATGTATATTACATCCCTATGAGAACACATATCTTTCTCATATGATTAAGTCTAAATAAATAACCATCCTCTATGACTTGCCTATTGTGAGGGAAGTTGATGTTGTGTTTCTTGAGGTATTACATGGTCTTCCTCTTAGAAGATTTGTTGAATTCTCAATTGATATTATACTTTGGGTGTTTGCATAATCCTAGAATCCATATACAATGGATCTTGTGGAGATTTAGGATCTGAAAAACAACTACAAGAGAATCTGGATAAAGGTTTTATATGCACAAGTGCTTCACTATGGGGTGCACCATTCCCCTTCGTCATGGGGAAGGATATGTCAATGAACCTTTTCATTGATTATTGTGAGATAAACAAAAAAACAATCCTTTTTCATAAATTGATGACTTGTTTGATAAAAAACGTGGAGCACAATACTTATCCAATGTGGATATGCAGTCAGGATATTACTAAGTATGGATGAAGAAGGAGGATATCCCCAAGATTGTTTTTCATAAAAGGCATAGGAAATATGAATTCTTATTAATGGATTTCAGGCTCAAAAATTATCTAGAAATATTTATGGAATTGATGAATAGAGTGTTTAGATATTACCTTGTAAATTTCGTTGATGTATTTAAAAATGATATTCTAATATACTCCCAAACTAAGGAGGTATAGAAGGATAATCTAAGCATGATGCGAGAGACCTTGTGAAAGGAGAAGATTTATTCAATGTAAAACATGTGTGATTTCTGGTTCAAGGTAGTCTCATTATTGGGTCATATCGTCATAAGAAATGGGATATCTAAAGATCCATAAAAAAAAAGAAATTGATGGATGGACAAGGCAGAAATCTATGATAGATATCTATAGCTTCTAGGGGTTAGCGGGATATTATCACTGATTTGTGACAAATTTCTCATGATTTTCAAACCCTCTTACCAAGATAACTCAGAAGGGAGTCATGTATCCTTTGAATGATGAATGTGAAGAAATATTCACTGTGTTGAATAAAAGGATTCTCAATACCATTTTGCTCACTCTACCTACAAGTGTAGAGATTTTCATAATCTGCAATAGTTCTTCAAATAAGGGCATGGGATGTGAGTTGATACAGAATGGAAAATTCATCCCCTATGACTCAAGGTGGTTGAAAATTCACAAGAAAAATTATCCCATGCATGATCTTTATTGGGATCATGTGATCTTTGTGTTGAAAATATAGTGGAATTATCAGTTTAGGGGAAAGTGTTAAATATATAAGGATTAAAAAATTATCAAATATATATTCACACAAAATGTGATAAACATGTGCCAATGAAGATGATTAGAGCTCATCATGGATTACAACTGGTCAATTCATTACCACCATGGGAAAGCGAACGAGGTGGTCGACGATCTAATTAGAAAGGAACCAACAATTCTTCATTGGTTAGAATTGAAAACGATACAATCTTCTTATATTTTATTACGATGTCCACTGGACTCATAATAAAGGGATCATCATAAATCCTTTCAAAAATTATTTCTCAACCATATCTTTTGGAATGATTAAAGGATTTTAAAAATGATTGTGTGGGAATTTAGATGAAAGTGGAAACTATCAAAAAGGAAAATCCCCAGAGTGTAATGTTAATGAAGAATTAATTGCGGGATCTGGGTCAATACTATGTGTTCCCTCAAATATAGAGTTAATGAAATATCATTTGGATGACTCACATAATTGGAATTTCTTTATTAACCCCTGAAACAAGAAGATGTATTGAGACCATTAGTTGAACTATATGTGGGATAAGATGAATAAGGAGATCGCTAAATATACATCAAAGTGTCTGGTATGTCAGTAATTGAAGGTTGATAGGCAGAAGTCTAAGGGGATAATGAAACCACTACCCATACCAACATGGAAATGGGATAACATCATCATGGACTTTGTCAATGATCTTCTAAAGACATCCAAAGGAAACAATTATATTTGGATGGTTGTGGATAATCATACAAAGACTATAAACTTCATTATAATTCAATTGGATTTCTAATTGGATTATCTTGCACAGATGTGCATTAGAGAAGTGGTAAAACTAAATTGAGTACCACTATCGATTGTGTCTGATCGAGATCCAAGATTCACCTATAAGTATTAAAATAGTCTCCAATATGCTTTGAGCATTGAGTTGAACATCAGCATGACCTATCACACTCAAAATTATGCATATTATAAGTGAACTATCTAGACACCTAAGGAAAAATTGAGATATTTCTCAATGGAATTTAAAGGTGTACATGACCAACATCTTCCTTTCCTGGAGCGTCCTTACAACAACTGTTTCCACTCAAGAATCCAAATGGATCCTTATAAATCCCTTTATGAAAAGAGGTTCATAAAAACATCTTTTTTGGATGATTTTGGGGATTGAAACCTACTTGGACCGGATATGGTATACAAATTGGTAGAGAAGGTTAATACCATTCATTAGCACATCAAAGTTGCTCAGAGTTGAAAAAAGAGCTATGATGAAAATCATCGACGAGACCCTAAGTTTGATGTTAGATGCATGGTATTCCTCTTCATATTACAACATGGAAGAGATTTATGATATTTGGGAATAATTGAATGATCATTACAAGGTACACTGTCCCTTTTTAGATCGTTGATAGCATCGGGGAAATGGCTTATCGACTAATCTCCCACGAAACTAATCTCAAGTAAATGATATATTCCAAGTATCGCTCTTAATTCTTTATACATCAGACCCATCACATGTAATCAACCAAAATGTGGTACCATTAGAGAATGACCTATCCTATAATGATAAACTGGTGAAGATCTAATAACGTATAGAAAACGTTCTATGAAATAATAAAATTCCCCTCATTAAAGTGTTGTGGAGAAACCACATGTTTGAAGAACCAACATGGGAACTGAAGTGAGGGATTAAGTAGAGTTACCCTCATCTGTTATTGTTTTGGAAAATAAAATTAGGAGAATGAAATTTTTTTAAGGTTTTAAGGTTGTAATGTCCCAAACTATTATGAGTATAATTATATATTTTTTAATTAATTTTCTTCTGGATATAGAAAACACATGAAATGTTTTTCTTTTATTATATCATGTTGATTTCAAATTACCATCATGTATCATTACCTATGATAATATATCCATTTAATAGTGATCTCATAACTAATATAAATATAAGGTTTTAACAAATCCTTTCAACCCAGACAAAGGAGATAATGGCTGCATCTAGTGGACTCTGGCCATATGAAGATCATCTATCAGTGCTTGGAAAGGATTTAGCATTCTAGGGCTTCACTCTTGGAAAATACCATGCTAAGATTCAACACATTAATCTTGAATGGAATCCTATATGTAAGGTGTTCATGTTAATAGAGATTACCTCTCATGTGATGTTATCCAAGATTCCCAAATATTCTGTCACCATATCACACCTTACCCTATGGTCTTATGTGGGTTTTATATGGGGTTATGTTAGAAGGAATTAGTTACTTAATGTGTAACCCATGTTTAGAAATAAATGTCATATTCCTTCAATTCCTGTATGAGAATAGTATTTCTTAAAAAATTAATGAATTTTATAAATTGATTTTTCTTTTAAAATTGGTACTTTTGAGAAATATACACATTATTATATTAATCCATGGATTTTATTAATAATATTATTAAAAACATTCTAATAAATGATGATTATATCATTTTCTTATATGTAAATGATAAGGTAATTAGTTTTATAAGAGTTATATTTTTATACGATAAAACAGAAAGGGTATTTTTAATGAACTTATTTTAGGGAATTAATTAATTTTTCTTAATAAAATATTATTATCAGATTACTTTTATTAATAATAAATGATTATATAATTTTGGTGAAAATTATAATTTTTATTATATTTTGAAAACTATTTTGGTCCAAACCTGTAAATTTTAAATAAATGTATGTTCTCATTTTAAAAGTTTATATTCACATATTTAGAAAAAATTTTGTTAAATTGAATATTATTTTTGGAATCAGGATTTGAAAATTATCCAGTGGTGAATTTCTTGTAATTTTATGAGACAATCGAATTTTTGGTTAAAAATTAAATAATATATAAATATATAGTTTGTCTTATGACATCATAATGAACCAATAATGATTTAGTAAAAATGATAAATGTAATATTAGACCAAATATGTGATTTACATTTAAAATTATTTTATTTTATTTTTATTTTACTTATTTTATATTCCCTTAGTGAATCCTCCAAAATGTATAATATACTTTAAGGTGTTAAATTAATTTCCTTTAGAGGGTGGTTCATATCCACATAATAAAAGGTAATATTCAAATATATTTTTCCTTTTTCCAAATAAACTAATCTTTTCTACTCCCTTTGGCCAGAAACCATGGTAAAAAACCTTGGGATGGTTTGTGGTTTTGAACATTTTTTACTGTAATTTCCAAAACCTAAATACTAAAAAATTCCCCCTACATTCCTATATAAACCCAAAAAATCACCCATTAATCATCATTAAAATGCCTTTAATCCCATCCTTACCCCTCTCCCCTCTCCATAATGTCCTCCTAATATGAAACCAATCTCCCAAGAAGCCACTCCCAAGCCTTCGTGATCACACATCCTTGTAAGGGATCCTCACTTTCCTTTTTTTCTCATTTTTGTCCAGGTTTCCTTATATTTATATAACCTTTTTTGTTTTAATTACAAATAATTGGCTATGTTTTAGAACCTACCCCATATTTCCTGGATTATGTTTTAATTATGAGATACCCCTTTCCTTCTCATTAATCCCTCTAATGTACACCCATTACCATGCAAAATTCTATAAGGGATATCTCTCTCCTCATCTCCATTAAAGCATTTCTCTTATATTATGCATCTCCAATTCCATTTCATATGTTGGGATATTTTGATATCTTTTCCCATTACTACCCATTTCATTTTTAAATGAGTAGATACCACTTTATCTCTCATCAACCCCTTTTATGAATCCCCAAGTGATGTTGTTATGTTGCTGAAATTGCACCATGATTTTACATGCAAAAATCATCATGCAGTGAATACCATTTAGATTTTTCTATAAATGGAATTTGACATTTTGAACATATAATTTTTTATTACAAACCTTCTTATATTTATTACACATTCCTTTATCATGTAATAAATGATTATATTTAATGAACCCATGTTATATGATCTATGTGACACACTTAAGCATGATATTAAAATGTTCCTGAATAGTTCACCATAACAGTGCTCCAATTCATTGGGTAATTTTTAGTATCATGATACATTATGTTTGGACAGGGGTATACATAATTCCTTTATAGTACCTTTTTTCACTATCTTGGTACATGGTTTTACCTTATTCATTTCTGTTAATGATTCCAGGTTTTAAGTTGTTTCCACATTTTTATGTTATGATAAGCATGTTATATCATGAATTTATGTTCATGTTTCTCTTTTTCTCAAATTATATGAATATTTACAATCATGTATTTTATTCTTCATGTTACACCTTGTTTACTCACATACTGGGCTTTATTACTCACCCCTTTTGGGTGTACATGCTCAGGTTATCCCATGCAATGTTAAGTATGACAGAATGTTGTGGTCATGTAAAAGAATTTTTTAATAATGATGTTGTTTTCATGTTTTAGGATGTAATTTAATTTTAATAGTCCCCAAATAATGAATACCACCAAATATTATTGTATTATTAAGTGAAATTTTCTGTAATAAATCATGTCTATATAAGAATAAATGAGCATGGTTGTTATAGAACCCATCACCACTGGTGCAACTCATGGTGTTTTTTTTATTCCAAGGATTTTTAACCAAAAATTAGATATAAGGATCAAAAAATCTTCTCACATACCCACATTTTTGAAATAGTTTATCCATTTATATACAGTGTTTTCAACATAACCACTACACGAGTATGATACTCTTCACCGATTTCAAAATATGTCGTAAAAAGTGATTCAATCAAAAATTTTAGTGATTGAAGTCGTATCTACTCCACTTTTAGATTCCTTTAAATTTTTTTCAATTTTTTTCCTAGAAATCCTTTTATGAATTCAGGGAAGTGAATTTTTTGAATGTCACTCCATCAAGGCCATGATAAATAATGTACTTCTTCTTCTTGTCCCACTTTTTTTCTCCCTAAAGAGTTCCATTTTGAAAATATGAAAAGGAAACATCTACTTATTTGGATCATGGTTTGGTGTAATAGTCCTCCATGATTTCCATGAAATATTGGTTGGCAAGGAGCTCATGAATTTAGAGGCACCAATTATCATAATTATTAGTTAAAATTGGTTTTCATATAAAAATTAATTTTTATATTTCCAAGAAAATTATTTTGATATTATAACTATTATGAAATTATATTGTTCTCTATGGTATTCTTTATGTGTGCCTCTATGTGGGATTGATGGATGGGATACCCTAGTTTCCCATTTGAGATTGTGGAAGTGGCCTTTTAAGGGAGATTTATCCAATATGAACTGATAGTTATTGATTTATGATGATAATGTGACTATAGACCCTCTAGTTTCTATTTTTTGACTCTTTGATGATCTACATTCCTACCTCCCATCCATTCCACTAATGCCACATGGAACAGGTTCTGCTCAATTCATTCCACTGGTATGATCTTTTCAATCCTTCCATTAATCCTTATAATTCCATGCATCCTTCTTAGCCACCATGTCTGACTCCCCCATCGCATCACCTATCGCACTACTTCTCAACATTAATGATCCTAATCTGTTTTTTTCATGGGTGGTTATTCATTGCTCCTCCCAATCCACTTTAGAGGGAAGGGTTAGATAGAGGGAGTCATACTCCATCGTTTCCATGCCATCACAACCACTTATTTGGGTGGTATTATTTGGTGTAGAGATAAGTACATGTCAGTTCGGTCTGGACCACATCAGATTCAATGTTCAATAAACCTAGATATAAAATTTTTCATCCAATATTTTCACGACACATATTTTTGAGACAATTGCCTTTATTTTTGATTTCCAAATTTTATTAATTACTTTATTTCTAATATGGGTTTCAGATATACATGTATGAGTCCATCCTTCATAGAAGTGTATACTACCTTCTTCAGCACATGTTCATTGTGTGTCCTGGAGTGTCATGGAATTCTTTTTAGAGATCATATGTTTTCCGTATGTGTTGTTTCTATTCAATATTTTTTTTCTTTGTTATTTTCCAAATAAGAATGATGGTAGTGGTGTTTTTTCAATGGATTAGATCTAAACTGGTCTAAACCACAAAAATATTTGTGTTATTCTTTAAATTCCAACATTTTATTTAATATTATTTCTTCATCTCACATATTTATTTTCACTTCATCGAACCACTCTCATATGATAGATTAAACAGTTCCCCTCTTAACCCATTTTAGGGTTAGATTTACTATTACTGGATCCTCTCCTTCCCTCAAAATATATATCAGATCTTGTAATCATTTAATTGATTTATTCTATGTTTGAGGTCATGATGTTCGATGGTGAAAACAATTTTAGTATGTGGAGAGTTAAAAGGAATGAAAAATTAGTTCACAAAGGACTTTTATATAGCTTTCACATTTTTAAAAACTAGTTGTTATCATCTCTTCTGATCGCTAGTCTGCCACAACCTAGGTAGATTTTGACCCAAGTGTTTAAGAAAACATTCACTATATGTTTTTTCTAGACAATTGAATACCATGTTCATCATTAATTTTCCTATAAAACCAGTGGTAAATCAATATATATAAAACATCAACATATATACATGACAAAACCTCTTATTAGTCATCTATATAAGAAAACTGGTCTTTAGACATTTATGATGAATCACGGTTCATCTATTCATGTTCATATTGTTGAATTAAATAATGTGCTTATTGATTTAGAAAAAAAAGATGCAGAAGGAAAATATGAAGACAAAGATTAAATTCTTTTAACCACTCTTCATTAATATTTTATTTCATTAAAATATTTTATGGTGTATGGTCATGATTCCATAACATTATAAGAGGTTAAGTTTATTATTTTTCTTTTGGTCTTCGAACACACTGTTTGAAGGAATATGGTAATGGGGTTAAAACTGAATCGAAATTGTTACGTGTTAGGGTTAGAATAGAAACAATGGTAAAGAATGGAAGGATAATAAATGGTTTAAGAAAATATGGTATTTTTGTGTTTATTAGAAGATATTATATTAATAGATACTATATCTAATTTATTAATAGGAATAGTGTAGACCATAAAAATATTCTATGCCCCTATTGTGAAACTGTGGTTCTTATTTAATATTTAGTGTCCCTTCTATCTAGAAATAGGGGTTGTTTCTTGGTTGTATCATATTTTTGTACCTTGGAATGACCGTGAAACAGTTGTAGGGGCCACCAGTTGGAAGGTGGAAGGGGATTTCTATGGGATATTCTATGTAGTTCAAGATTATGTGGGGAATTTTATCATATCTGATTCTAGTTTTGGTTGTCTTATGCTTCTACATACTTTTATTGCATTCATTATTTTTATATATTCTATATTTTAATGTTCATTGTAATTTACCACCAATGAAGTATGTGTATTTACAAGTATCTTCATGCTTGGGAGTTTTTGGTTTCGAAGGAGACATAGGTAATGATGGTAAGCTATGTTTAATGTTGTTTCTTAGTCAAATTATTTCTAATAATGTTTTAGTAATATGATTGTATAAAAAGGGTAGATAAGGTCAATCTATGTGCCACCATGGGACTCAATACAAGTATTCATGCTGGGAAGATTTTGTACCCTTTGTATGAATTTTTTTAAATAAAAATCTATCCAAAACTACTTGTAGGATCATTCAAGGATAGAATCTGTTAGTTTTTTATTTGTATTTGTATAGCTAGACATTATAAAATTTGGTTTTCAAATTAAAATTATTTTTCATATTTCCAGGATTTTTTTTTTTAATTATGTAATTTTATTTTCCTCTATGGGATTCCCCATGCGGGCCTCTATGTGGGATTGATGGTTGGGATCCTTTGATTTTGTGTCTGGTATTAATTAAATATCTTTTTATATTGGTACAATCATATCTATGATCATGGACTTTGATTTCTGATGATTGTGCAGCTCTGGATCATCTTGTTTGTGATTGTTTGATTCCCCCATGATCTGTATCCCAATATCCCATCCATTTTCTTTATGTTTCATGGAATGGATTCGTCATGATTCATTACACTAGAATAATCTTCATGATCCTTCCATTTATCCTCATCCATCCATGTTTCTTTCTCACCTTCCACACTTGACACACTCAACAATTCTCCTATCGTTCCCTAATAACAATTAATGGGGAACATCACTTCATTTTCCAAGGAGGCTCTAAATTTCTCATCCCATTCCATTCAAGAGAGAAGATTTTGTGAGAAATTATTATCATCCACCCCTTCCAAGCCGTCTTGACCTCCTGTTCTAGTGATACCCTCTGTTGAAGAACTTGGTACACTCGAGCTCTGTCAGGACCGCATTAGCTTCAGGGTTCTACAACTATGACATGGCCATTTCTCCTTCCATAGTTCTAGGATCCGGATTTGGAATACTATTTACTTTATCTTTCAGTTATTCATTTTATTTCTTTATTTCCTTTTTTATTGTTTTTGGGGTTGCATGTGTGATTCTTCCATTTTTAGAGATGTATTCTACTATATTGGGATCAAGTTCACTGCAATTCATGGTGTGGCAAACACCTCTTTCATTGATAACATCAATAGTCCGTGTTCATTTTTTATCTAATTTATTTTCACTATTATTTTTTCTTTATTTTTTCATATTGATAAGTGTTTTTTGGTCTTATTTCCATGGAGTATGAAAAAAGTTTTCAAAACTACATAAATACTTTTGTTATTCTTTATTTCTCACAATTTATTTACTATTATATCATCATCTTACTTCAATTTTTTTACTTTTTAAAAATACTATATTCTAAAAATTTAAAATATTCTTTATTTACTCTTGTGAGAGTCATCTTGAATATTATGGTATCCGTTTTGGCTATAAAATTGTTAAGATTCAAGATTAAGTCTTGCGCAATCTTATCCACCATGGATATTAAAAAAATATTTTGTATGTGAATAGGGTTGATTCAAACTACTATATTTCTTTACTGAATAACTAGTATATATATATATATATTTGGATTTTTATATGACTAATTGTTTACAAAAAATGAATAGAGTAAAATTTATCAATCTCAACACAAAGTAAGAGTGGGTCGAGACGATGCCAATGTAGGTGGAAATGTTGTTATATTTTTTTAAAAAATGGAAGGGGGGAGGTGAGTGTGACAAAGTACAATGGAAGTGGTTTTTTTGTTTTTTAATGGATTTGGATGGATAGGGGAGTAAAAGGAATGCGGAAATGAGAAGAAATTTAGAAAAATTCACACCCTTTTTTGATAAATGGGAAAGGAAAAGAAAAGTGGGGAAATAAAATGATGGAAATGAATAACCATTAACATTTCATCACCTTTTTCTCTCCTCCGCTACACTATAATTGTTCAAAACAAGATATGAAAATACCCTTTTCATAAGAATGATAAAAACCATCAATAGCCTTTGATTCCATTAATGGTGGGTTTTCAAAGGTAACCATAGATGCAGAATTGGATACAGATCAATTGATGTGATTACATGAACAAAATACAATAGTAGAATGAAACAAACTGATTTATTTGTTCAACATATAATGAAAACCAACACACACAACACACCCTATTTATAAAGATAAAAATATACACCAAATATAATAATAAAAAAAATATAAGTAAAAATAAAATTCCATGATTATTGTAGTACATTTTACCCAATCCTAAGGTTCCAATCACATCATGTTTCCAGGTTTGAAGCCTCCAATCCTTTATAACAGTTTTTACGAAAAAAGGGTATATTTCTAGACACCTTTGAAGATCCATAAGTCCCATGAAGTTTTATACATGATAAATAATTTTTTCAATAAGGTTAAAGAATCTATTGAGGTATATTGATTGGATATTGTATTATAGATTTAATAACATATAAAAATGGATTGAGAAACATCCAATATTGCGTTAATATTCAACTTTTTAAATGGTTATAAAATTTATGAATATTTTTTAAGTCTGAAGATGTAGTGATGTGTGGTGATTATTTGATTTTATTTATCTTTTATAAAGATGATAAATGTTTCTATGAAGCTAGATCCAAAATATAATCTCAAAGTGAGTATTGATGTTAAGTGAGAATGATTCTTGGAAAATACTTTAAGGAAGGGATGAAGTTGGTTTATTGTAGTGGAATTCCATTAAAGTGATTTAAGTGTATAATATTTTTGAAATATATTTCAGATAATTCCAATATAAATGAGGAATATTTGATGTTATCCTATGGTGATTTGGATTGAGTTGAAGTTTCTCAAGATACTCTAAATAGGTTTGAAGAATCTTTGAGTTGATTTGAGGAATTTAGCGATGAGTTTTGAAAATTATGGAGTTACATATTAATAAAAAATTAATAAAGGAAACAAATGTATAACTTACTCTAAAATGATTATGAATATATATAATTCATTCTATGATGAAAATTTCTAGAAAAAATCTAATGGAAATTACATTTAATTGTTATTCAGTACACACATAAGGATTCTACATTGAATGTGTAAAGAACACAAATTGAACATTTAGAATGTGGGAATGGTTTGGGTTTCCCAAGGATATTTAGGTGTTAACATCCAATATGAAAGAGTTTCTATACCATAAGTAAGAATTGATATAATCTTCTAGTTGAAAATTTGACAATGTAAAGATCCACCCTATTCTAAATAAGGGTAATTAATATATACATAAGGATTAATTTGGTTTTGAATTTGGAAAACTATTAAGCTACATTGAAATACATAAGGGTCCATTTGTGGAATAAATAGTGTTTTTCTAGATTATACGTAAGAGCCTCTTCTCATATGTAACAGTACTTATATGTTATAGAATGGGAAGTTTTTAAATGGATTTGTTTAAGAGTTGTATGGTAATGTATTATAGTTAAATTCAATTTTTTGTACATAGATAAGAGTTGTTCTGAAAGCTACCAAAGAGTTTTATATTTTTAATTTCAATAAGGGGAATTTAGATGATGCTACATTGTTATTAAATTTTATATATCATGATGCTTTGAATAAACTTGATGAATAAAGAAGGAAATAATTGTGGAAGAAGGTTGTTCCATGATGAGTGTTTCCACACTGTAAGGGTTTCTATATATGGTCATGTAGATAAGTGGTGGTGAGATGACACATTTTTTTATGGTAGGAAAGAAAATATAGTTTCAATTTATAAAAATTGAATTTTTTGAGGGGGGATATCATGAAAAAAAATTAAATTCGGGCTGGTGTGTAACATAGATGGTTTTGGGATAATATGTTCAAAAATATACAATTGTCTTTGCTTCATCTGGATAATAAAAGATAGGCATGGGGGGATAACAACCAATATAAACGGAGAGTTTACTCTCCCCTCCACTATAGTGAAATTATCCTCATGGAAATACAATATTTAATGACATGGTAAAGGAATAATAACTCTATGATAAACACATTTCCTTGATTTGTTTATTTATTTTACATTAGTGTTGTGATTTAGTGTTAATATATTTTTATCCTCTCTTTGAAATCAATAAATATTATTCTTATGGTTTTAAAAGAATTAATTTTTTGAAATGGTGTTATAAGTTTAATTTCATGGAAAAAATAATATTATTTATTAATGTCACAAATTCTCATGGGGGATGATTCTTATTGACTCCAATTTAAGAATGTGGTTTCTCCTTTTTTATCCATTCAATGGAGGAGAATATCTTGGTTGTTGGACTTATTTGTTAAATATGAATGGAATTATATCCTTGAACTTTATTTGTTGAAGTATGTTAATATGTTATCCAAATAGTAACTTATCATCTAAAAATTTTCTCTCTTATTGTCATAAAAAATCCCTCAAGGTAAAATAGCAGCATTTTTGTGTTGGTTGTGTTTATTGAAAAAGAATGTTTTCATGGTGGATTGTCGAGATCCTGATATGTTATTGAAAATTCGTGTTGGTAAAGAACCATGAAAAAATAATGGAAGAACTGAAGGTAGTACAAAAAGATCAGATACAACGTGGTGTTGTTTTCCAGTGTTTTCAAAAACATTTGGTTCCAAAATTTCTAGTTTGGTGAGAATTATGAAAAGTGAATTTCCATGAAGATATCATCAAAATATAGAAAATGAATTATTTTCTAGAATATGGGCATCATGAAGTGTATTTTTGAAATACCAGATGAAATTTGAGAGTGAGCTCTACGATTATGACGAACTTCATGAATGGCAGTGGTGAAGAGCATAACAAAGGAGCATTGCGGCGACATGAAGCATTTGACAGAGAGAATTAGATTAAAAAAATAATTCAGTGGGGATTTTCCATGGGAAGATGTGACATAGAGATCATTTTTATGGTCCAAAAATTGTTCTGGAAGAAGCAGAGCACCGTGTTTGGCCGCACCTATAAATAAGAGGCCAGCCCACTTCTTTCCATACAAGATTAAGATATAAAATCCTGAGTTGTCTTGATTTCAAGAATCTCGGGGTGCATTGCGAAGCAAGGATTCAAAGAAATTCTTGAGATGTGAGAAAAGACTATCCAATTCATGACCACTTTCAATTCCTCTATGTAGTGAGATCTTCACAAAGAAGGGGTGTTCGACGTTCTCTTAGTGAGCTTCATGAAGGAAGTCACTCTGCAATGGCTTGATCTCTACAACAAATTGAACTCCACAAGGGCTTGGTATCTTCATTGGATTGAGCTCTATGAAGAAGTGAAATTTTTGAAGCATTGTTCCCTACGAAGGTGTGTGATATGCAAATAGGCTTGAACATCATGAAGACAAGTTTGAGCTTTGCGAAATTTGGAGCTTCACGTAGAAGTGAGATTTTAGAAAGTAAGTTCAAAAGGTATTTCCCAATGTTCAGAGGAAAAGGGTTATTCATCAGTGGATGAAAATGGGGCTTCAATAGAGCATATACATACATTCATGTATTCATTCATTAGTGATAATTAAAGGACATAAAAGTCTTGGAACTATGACGGGATCTTCTGATGAAGTAGTGAGAACACTTCAATTGAGAGAGTAGCGAGCCTTACAATTTTGATTTGTTGTAAACCAGTAGGTATAGTGAGTACACATAGAACTTGCAAATTATAGTGCACTTATAGTGTATTTTGTAAATTGGCACATCATCGGTGTATGATCCTTGGATGTAGACTAGTGAGGGTGAACCAAGTAAAATTTCTTTGTCATTCGCATGCATTATGGTTTTTTCATACTAAGCAATGGGGAGAAGAGATAATAGTGTTTTGTCTAACAAAAAACAAGGTCCCAAAGGGCAGTTGTTTTAATCTTTCATACCCTAATTCACCACCTCCTCTCTAGGTATCTAGCCTATTGGACCTAACTTTTATCTTGTTCCTTTATTTTACATTAGTAATTTTTAACAGTAATAGGAATTGTATATCAAAATAATTATTTTTTTACAATAATAAGACAATTATTTAGTGAGTTTATGGTAGAATAGACATAACTAATAACAATAATAAATTAGAAATAATCACATGTAATAATTGTATAAATTTTTACCAAATCCAAATCCTTAATTTTAAATGAATAATTTACGATCCACCTACATTTGATCACACCATAAACTAAAAAAATAAAACAATAAATTGACAGAATGAGGATGAAATCAAAGTGGACAGGGAATTTGGGGTGGATTATTATCATGTATTGGAGGATGATAAATTTTTTCCAACTCCATGCCCCCATCAACAATAATAACTATACCCTCCCGTCCCTCTCCAATAATATATTTTTGCTTCCTCCTCCCCGCAAAACCAAGCACCTTCCGTTGAGCTCGTATTTGTACTCGTACCCCTCACAGACAACATAATCTCGACACATTATCTACCCAATATTCTAGTTCATAACCACACCACAAATCCATCATCATAATCTTCATCAACCTTTCTAAAGACCCCATCACCACTGCACATGCCAACACCGTCTCCTCCTTCACCTCCCTCACCCAACACTACATCTGCTACGTCCACCTCCCCCCATCTGCCCCAGTGGTGTAGATGCTTCCATAACCTCCATAGTCACAACATTTTATTTTCATGTAACATGAAAAAACATTCTGAGTATCTGGGAAGGAAACATTAATATAGTTTCCGGGTTAGAGTCTCCAGGAATGCCCAAACTCATCGGCTTAATCGTGGACATGTTCATCATCTCCATGGTAGAAATAATTGATGAATTTGGTTCCTCCACCTTAATGCTTTAAACCTATATTTATCATATACATGGCCTCATAAATCACATATAATCCCTCTAGGATGACTGCAAGTAGGACCTATTTAACTTTAATCAACCCGTCAGTGAGATGGTGCTTCCCACGTTCACCGACTAAATTCTAATGGTGGATATTGAAGTCACAAACACAAATGTAGATATAGATGAAGAATATTAGAGGTGGATGAAAGAACAATATAAAATATCAGTATGAAAAAAACTAAATAATTTATTCAACATGGAATGAAAAATAACACATAACACACAATTGATTTATATGGATACAAACATAATGAAAATATTATAATAAAATTAAATAGAAAATAAAAGTGCATTCTGGTTTCTATAGGTTCTATCAAATTATCTAGGACTAAACATTTCATGAATCCATGTTTGAATTTAAAAAGACTCTATTATAGTAGTATATGGTTTTCATCTTCCAAGGAAATACAATTTTATTATCCAAAACCCTCCTTAAACATGTTTTCCTCATGAGCCATGATTTTCATCAAATATACATGGCTAACCAATTGGTGAAACGGATTCATTGTAGTAAATTACTTCCTTTTTCATATATCCTTAGATTAAATTGATGCAATGTATTTCCTTATCTATCACTTTTTTCCACTTTAAATCAGTTATAGCTTCCTTTAAGAAAACAGGATTGGAAGTCATTGAGAGACAAGAAAAATACATACTCCTCTATTGGTTTTCTTCACTCATATATATTTAAATGGATTGAAAAATTTTGGGGACTTATATGAGAAATTTATTTTTCAATGTATTTAGGTGTAGGATTATTTGGTTATAGAGTCAGTGTTTCTTCAATTCCTTATTCCTTCGATCGAACCTCTTCAACTATTTCTTCATCTTCTAGAGTGATTTTCACCTCTCTTAAATCATCATCATGATTCCATTTACATGTCTCATTTTTATTAAAGATATCATATCTACAAAATATAACCTTTTTGTGTTGATATTATTCAAGTGATGTCCCATTCCATGTTTCACTATATCCCATAAGGAGACACTTTTCTCCCTTGTCATTCAGCATTGTTCATTTGGGCTCCAGGATCCTGACATAGGAAATGGAACCAAAAACTCAAAGATGACATACAATTGTCTTGTGAGTACTCCTTTCGTCAACTATAATATCTACATAAAATTATTTGGTTTTTAATATATTAATTATATGCAATACACACAAATAAACTTCATCCCAGTAAGTCATTGGAACTCCTATGTATTTCAACACGCTTCTTTCCATTTTGGGAGTGGTTCATTTTTTCCTTTCAGATACTCTATGGAGTTGAGTCACGTAATTCGGAACCATCTGGTGTTGAATTCTATTCTTATTTAGTTACACTTGAATAATAAAAAAGGTTTACTCCCCACCTTGATCAAATCATAATGATTGAATGCGATGGTTGCATTGATTTTCCACTAGTGCCATGAATATATTAATGATTTCAAACACATAAAAATTCATTTAGAGTAAATATATCCAATTTATCCTACTATGATCATCAATAAATTTGAAAAATAAACTCCTTTAATTCATTTTAATATTCATTCAATAGATCACACACATCGTTGTGAACAAGCTTGAGTGTCATAGCAGCTTTCCCATTGGTCTTCGTTGCAAACCTGTTTCTATGTTGTTTTTATAGAACACAACATTCACATACATTATTTGGGTGTTGAATGATTGTAATTCCATTCACAATTTTATTATTTCCTAATAATCTTAAGCTTTTAATATCCAAACCTAATATTTCATATACATTCATTATAATCAAGTTCCATCATCAATCACCATGCTGCATCAAGATGGATCATAAGAAGAAACATATAATTCTGCGTCATTGGTGCTTTCATTATGATCCTTTCTTTGTCATCAACAATCACAATTTTTTAATTTTGTAGGTTTACGTGAAATACTATTTTCACCAAATTTTCAAGAATCAAAATGTTGGTATTCATTTCGGGTTTATAATATACATCTTAAATGATACCATGATTTCTAACTTTCTTCCTGAACAAAATATATCCTCTTATAGAGAAAAATACATTTGGGAGATCTTGAAATGGAATCTCTTCTAGAACACTTTCATACTTGTTTGTAAACAAGTTATTTTAACTTTTAATGTGGTTTATATCTCTAGAGTGAAGATGGCACTCACCCCAATGTTGTCTTATTGGTGGTTCCACTAAAATATGATAATCATCAAAAGTATATCCTACTTTGATTATATGTCCCTCTGTAGTTTAATTATCTAAGGGATTATTATACAAAAATTAATTTCTATAATGTTAATATTTTTTAAAATTATATCATTGAACATTTCTTTTATCAATTGCCTGATGGTTGTTGAATCCTCTCATTCTTCCTTATCCTTTTTCTAATTGAGTATAATTTCGATTTCCACAACTTCCCCGATTTGGGTTTCTTCCACCTCATCCTTTTCTTATTGGGTAATATTATTTCCCACAAAATAATCTACATTGGCCTCCTAGAAATTTCCCCTTTATCATTTTCATTATTATTGAGAGAAAATTTTGATTTCATGGCATGATACACCCCATACATTTCACTACATAAGTTTGTCTTAAGTTTGTGGGCGTGTTTATATCCCACATGTTTTTTGATAAAATTCATCTCAATATATTATATTTAATCTTTATCAATGTAATAAAATTTAGGATCTAGGATAAAAAAAGTTTATCACATACACATACATCAGTAATATTTTATCCACTAGTTAATAGTGGGTTTACAACAACCATTACATGAGTATGATATTTGACAATAGTTTCAGAATATTTCATAAAAAAATTATTCAAACTCACCATGTAGAGATTGAATCTATATCTAATTTACATTTTCAGAACCTTTGATGATTTATATGGTTTTCCTGTATCACTTATTATGATTTTAATGAAGATTTTGTTTTGAAATTCCCTTCGTTAAGGCCTATATAAATGATGGGCTTTGCCTTGTAGTCCCAGTTTTGTTCCACCTAAAAGGCTACCTTTTAAAAAATTGAAAGGATAGCCTATGCTGCTTTAGATTCTAGTTCATAGTAACCATACGTAATTATGACTATGACATATTAGGTATCAAGGATTTATTTAATTTGGATTCACCAATTATCATAATTTTTCGTGGTCAATTTGGGATCAAATCTAGGGAAATCATGTTCATCTTGGATATTCCAAAACTATTTTTTATATGAAAAGGAAACTTATAGTGTTCTTTTTTTATTTTTAAAATTACAACCGGTTATATATATATATATCTATTTAAGTGAATATGTAATTTTTTACACCAAATTAATTAAGAAAAATAGTGATTCCAATGATAAGGTAAGAGAGGTGTTAAGAGGATTCGAAGGTAGGTTGAAATGTTAAGATTTTTTTTAAAAATACAGAGAGAGATGTGTTGGGGATAAAGTTAAAGGGGTAATGTTTTTTAATGGATATATATTGATAGGTTATGAATAATCCTAAGGGGAAATGAAATAAATTTCATCAAATTTCCAAAATTTATTTTCAAATTGGAAAAGAAAAGAAAAGTGGGGAAATAAAATGATGAAAACTAATGAAGTACAAATTTTCATCAAATTATTCCCTCCTCCGAAACTCTATAATTTCTTCATATCATATTAAATTGAACCATTCATTACATATTGATAAGAACTTCTTGAAAAATTTGATTCCATTGAAGGTGTATTTTTTAATAGTTACCATAGATATTGAAGCGTATCTTGATCACTAGAGGTGATCACTAAAACCAAATACAAAAGTATCATGGAAACAAAATGATTTATTTCTTCAACTTGGAATAAAAAAACTCCAAACATCCTATTTATATGGATAAAACCATACACAAATTTAATTAAAATCATACAATGAAAAATAAAAGTACATGTTTTTTGCAGTAGGTTCCACCTAATCCTATGGTACCAAACATGTTAAACATTCATGTTTGATGTTTAATCTCCATTAAGTCAGTAGAAGTTCAACTAGAATATTGGATAAAAAACATATTTTACTTGGTCTACACCGACCGTCTACCCTAGTAATAGAGGCTTAGAGAATTCTATTTTTGGTAGCTTGATGTGTGTGGCATAAGTGGATTTGGCAGAACCTACTTCACTAGATAGGTAGACTTATATTTTCAATCTATTTTTTCATCCTTTGTTTGATTTTTTTTGGTTACATATAAATAGGTATGTTTTTATGTGTTTTAATTTTATTAAAATTTAATAAATAAATATCAATATGATGTGTCTCATCTTTGTTTCTGTGTACACCTCTAGTGATCTGTATCTGCTTCCACATGTATTTGTGTTTTCCACACCCATACTACACCCCTAGTGGTATTAATGTAATTGAAGGTGAGCTATGACAATAAAAATTCATTATATCTGTAGCTATATCAATTTATGTAGTGGGGATCTATGGAGAATATGATGAATAGTGACAAAACTATTCTAATTTTTGTGATATTTTTTCCCAACTTGTCTTTTCCATCTAATGTTCTTCACTAAAAATGGTGTTTTTAATTAAATTTTCTTTCTAAAATTACCCACACCACGTTTAAGAGGTGTTCATATCAAATTTTTTCTCACATTATTTTTTTACCATTTAAAAAATCCAATTTTCATTAATTTATTTCTATATCCCATATTGTGGTGCCACATCAAATACACAAAAAATTCCTCCACTTATTTTACAAAAAAATTTTCCAATTATGAAAAAAATAACATAGTAGACTACACATATAAGAAATATGGAAGCCTGCACTGTCCTATATTTTTTTCAATCACCATAGAAAGTGAAATTTCTTAAGATTTGTTCTTGAAGATAACAAAGAACAATTATGAAAGTTGGTGCATCCAAATTCGAGCGCTTCTCAAAACCCAAGATTTCACGGAAATCATGGAGGATAAATACACCGATCCAAAATCCAAAGTAGTGGAGGCTGCTCTTATGGTTGTTCAAAAGGAAACTATTCAGGTGGAACAAAAGTAGGATGACAAGGCCAGATCCTTGATTAATCAAGGACTTGATGAAGATACTTGTGAATGAATATTTGAATGAAAATATTCAAAAGGAACATGGTAAAACCATAAAAAATCATCAAAATTCTAGGAAACAGTGAAGTTTATTTGTCTTTAATCTCTTCATGGTGAGTTTGTATCCCTATTAATGAAATTTTCTAAAACCATTGTCAAGTATTATACTCACTTAATGGTTATGGTGAACCAAATGTGAGGAAATTGGGAAAATATTTACAACATGAGATTATGTGGGAAAATTTTCCAATCCCTTGATCCAAAATTTTATTATATTTTCATTACCTAGGAAGAAACAAAATATCTTTTGATGATCTATTTTAAATAACTTGTGTGGACTCTAAAATCCCACAAACTAAAGGTGAACTGTCAAAGAAAATAAAATAGAGTGGATCATGCCCTTCAATAAAAGTTGTATCTCAAAAATTATGAGAAGGAGTAAGGGGAAAATATATAATAACATGAGGTAGGGGACAACATTGACATGTATTTGATCCTAGAAGTGGAAGATGAGGTGGAAGAATCCTAAATTGAGGAGGTTGTGGATATCAAAACATTACTTCCTGAGCATAGGGAAAATAAAGAAGGGAAGGATTCAATAATCACCAACTAGAAAAAAGAAAGATTCAAATATATAATTTTAAAAAATATTTACATTAACAAATGAATGTTTGTACAAGAAACCCATGGTGGATTACACTAAGGAGGAACATGTCATTATAGAAAGACATACTTTTTGTGAGTCCCTTGTGTTGATGGCACAAACATTGACCAAAAATCAAGGCATGTGGTATCTTGACTCTTGATTAAGTAACCACATGGTAGGGCATAAGAAGTAGTTTAAAAATCCTATATGAGAGGGTTCTATGAGATATTTCATTTGAAGAACTATTAATAATATTTTTTTTATCGAAGATGAGATATTATGATCATGAAAAAATGACCATCATGCTTTCTTTTTCAATATTTATTATGTACCGAGCATAAACACCAACATCTTGTGTCACAAGTAGTTAGTATGAATCGGATTTCACCAAATCCTAAGAAAAATGGTCATTGTTGATCAAATAGAAACTCTGATCCAAAAATTACTAATAAAAAAACCTCATGTTTTTTCTTATGATCCTACATGTCATACCATGATATTTGACAATAGTATATGATGATAAATATTATCCATAGAATCTAATGTTTAGGAATTTAATTATTTAAATTTTAAGATTACTAGGAAGAAATAATATGTAGAATGGTCTTCCTATCATTCAACACTTGAATCTAATATGAGAAAGTACTATTATAAGAAAAAAATAGAAACATCTTCACAATAAAGGCCAACTAGAAAGCTACGAAGCTGAAATATCTAGTTAATACTTATTTTTGTGGTCCATTGAATTCAAAATCATATGAAAAAGTTAATTTTGGACATTTATTGATGATTTTAGTAGGAAAACATGGATATATATTCTCATTATCAAGTCATAAGTGTTTGGAATCTTCAATGAAATCAAGGCACATGTGTAAAATCAATGTAAGAATCACATACAAATGTTTCGATCATATAAAGGTGGACAATACACTTATAATGCTTTTCAAGAGTACCTTAAGTAGTATGGAAATTAGTAATAGCTAATTCTAGCTTACACACCTCAACTCAATGGAGTAGAAGAAAGGAATAATCAAACCATTCTCAACATGGCATGAATTATATTGAAATACAGAGGAGTACCCATGAATATTTTGTGCTGAATAAGTCTCATCCATGGTGTATCTAATCCATAAATGTCCGATTTAAAATCGTGAAGGAAACACACTGCATAAAATATGGAGTACTCACAATACAAGTGCAAGCTATCCTGGAGTTTTTTGATCCATTTCCTATGTCAATATCTCAAATTAAAAACAGAAAATTCTCAAGAAAAAGGAGTGATGTGTGTCTCTATGGGATACACAGATCGATAAATGGTATATCACTTATATAATACCATCATAAACAAGATTATATTCACCAGTGATGTTATCTTTAATGAAAATAAGACATGGAGGTGGAATAAATATGACGATTCAAGAGAGGTATGAGTGTCTTTAGAATATGAAGAAATAGTTTAATAATTACCATTTCTGGAATGAATAATTGAAGAACCACTGAAATCGTTAGCACTTACTCCTACATATGAATACATCAAATAATAAAATTCTAATACGAGTCTTCAAAAGGTTCAAAGTATTGCAGATAAATATAAATGAATTGAAACAATAGATGAGTACATAAATTTTTTTTGTCTCTTAGTGACATATTATATTGTTAGCATTGAGGAATATAAAATATATGAAATATGAAAAAATGTGATAGATGAGGAAATTGATTCCATGGGCTCCATCGAAGGTTACAATCAAAAGGAACACATTGAATATGGTAAATTCATTGAACCCATTGGTCATACACCAAGATATGATGGAAATTAATGGGTTATAAAAAATAAAAGCTTAAGGGGTTGTTTGATAATAAACCTATTTTCCCTTGGATTGTGTTACCCCTCTATTATAGAATTAGAGAGTTGAAGAATCCAATATTGGGTTGCTTAACTTGTGTGGCTTCAAATTCTTGGGTAGATCCTAATGTACCAGATCTATAGAAAATTATTTTCCATATGTTTTTTCATCTTTTGTATGTTTCTTTTTATCCCTATAAATAGTTATGTTTTGTGTGCTGTAATTTATGTCTAGTTCAAGGAATAAATTCCAATCAGTTGCTACTCATTTTTATTCTTGAGATCACCTCTAGTAATCTTCATGTACATTAATGTGATTTTTTGTTCTCCACATACATAATCCACATTAATAGGTAGGGAGGTTATGGACTTGTTAATGAAGGAAGAAGAATCCACTCCACATTATAAACTATTCAGATGAATATATAACACAAAGGGTATATTTATCAACTCCCTAAACGATATTAAAACTCATGCAGAGAAATACCTTTCTAAGGATGGATATGGTATAATTACCACCTATCGAGTAGGTCCCATCCTAATTTAAGTGGCCGAATCTTACACCAGCAAAGGAGAAGAGGCATTGTTTTGGATGGACCGATAGAAGTCTTCATCGATTGTGTTTCTTTTATTTAAGATCATGGGATGTTTTGATGCATATAAGGTGAGGAAAATTAGTTGTGGGTTATAGATAAGTGGTCACCATTTCTTTTAATCCTTATTTTTTCCAATGGATATCGGAAACATACATCTAATATAGTTGTTGAAACCCAAATGATGTGGTTCCAGAGGGATTCATAAAATGGACGATGGATGTGGGAGGGTACTTGTGAGGGATCTGCAGGTGGAAGTGTTGTCGCACCCAATGGTGGGAGGCTTTGTTACAAACTTTTGGAGGAACTATTTTATTTAAAGGATATGGTGTGATTTAGGGTATCCATGTGTCCCATATATTCATAATAGTAGGAAAACATCTTTTTAGTGGAAAAGGAGGTGGGGTGGTGCTGGAGATGATGGTGGAGTATAGAAATGACCTGAAGCAGGTGGAAGGTAACATGGTGGTGAGTGGGGAAATGGTGAAGTGAGTGGAGATGCATGTTATGTAAATAAAAGACATGGTGAGGAGGAAGGTGAAGGTTTTATATGAGTTTAGCTAGAATGTGGAAGAGGAAGTTTGATCCTCATACATGTTTCTGGGGAAGATCATTGATGATGTGATCCGGACCACTATCTCTTAAATAATAATTATTTATCCATATAGAAAACTAATTATATTTTTATTATTATTATGAAAATTAATACTATATAATTTATATATATGTTCATCTATTTGTATAATTGTATGTAATTTAAAATAATGTATGCATAGTCTATTCATACCTATGTACATGATTTAAAACATTGTATGCATATTTTATGCTTATATCGAGTAATTAATGCATATTAGATGCTATTTTTTAATCTCAAATAAAAATTATATAGAATGTATGAATATTTTAATTCTATATAGTATATAATTTATTCATATTTTTGAAAAATAGGTAATCATAGGATCATTCATTATAAATGTTTATTGTGTTATTTCAAGAATTGAGGTAAAATGTATTGAAGAACTATATGTAATTTTCTATTTAAAATTTTATAAAATCATGGTAAAGTTCCACTTTTTCAAGTAATATTAATAATAAATGAATGTTCTCATTTTAATTTTATATTATTGACCATGTTACTTACATGAAATAAACAAATCACTTATTAATTTTCAATAACAATTTTCCAATAATTGATAATAAGTTACAATATGATTCTTGACAACACAAACATTTTCCTCAAAATTAAGAGAAGTATTGATGGTGATAATTAATATTTTTTACTTATTAAAAATGTATTCTAGATATGAAATTAAAAAAATAATAGAAAAAATATTTTGTATAGTTATTCGTTTATTTAAATAATTTTATGCACCAATCATTCAAGAAAATTTATGTCATTAAAAATATGTATTAGAATTTTATTTAAAATTTGTCCATACCATATTATTGATTTTTAAGAACCAATACTAATAGTACATACTTTCAAAATTTTTGAATTGTACTTCCCTATAAGATAATGTGAAGACATCATCATGGTGCACCTAATGGGCTGCTGCTTGAGGGCACCGATGACGTCACCGAATATGCTTGAAGGAAGGGATGTTGACACTACTACATCAATGGATATTCCCTAATGTCTTACCACTTAGAGGGGATGATTTCATGACTAATTATTGATGTAAATATCACTGATAATGGATGTTGTGGCTGACCATTTCTTCATGATGTAATATATGTCACCCACATGCATGGGAAACTGTGGAAGGATGTGTCATGTACATGAGAATGTGACGCTCACATAAAGGGTATGTTTCCCACAAGTCAAATTGCTAATGAAATGATTTCACGTGAAATAAGGTTTTAGGTAAGTAATATCATGGAATCTTATCAATCATCCTCAAAAAGAATAATAATATTTATGAATGTTGTTGTTGTCAATCTGGGGTCCACTATACAAGTTTCCTAATAAGGTATTCTTAAGGGTGATGTTTAATGAAACAACACAAATGTCTTGTATAGCCAAAGGAATTCAAAACATCATAGTAAAAAATAGAAAAAAATATAAAACTATGAGACATACAACATCAATCCAAATGGAAAAACCAGAAAAGTACCAAGACAAGACTATAAAGAGTCTCTACGTGATGGACTATCACCACCAATATAATACAATAACTCTAGAAGACCATAGGTGGGGAATTTATTAATATATTGTCATGATTAAAATGAATGAAATCTAGAAGGAACCATCATATGAGTAGCCTTAAAGAACATAGATACATACATGTAAGTCATATTACATTGGGAAAGGTAACAAAGTACAATACATAATAAAAACTAATAAATTTCATAAACAACAACTCAATAAATGGTATTTTCTTCACAACCTATTTAAGGTAATCAAATGAAATGGTAGTTCTAAAATTCTGAGTAAGGGTTAAAAATAGTGGAATTATGAAAAAATAATAATTTAATCATAATCGAATTGGCATTATCAATATGTCATGGTGAATAAATTATAAACACTTTCAATTAACAAATAGAGAATCAAATTGCATCCATAGATTTTTTCATAGTGAAGAAATCATGGATTGTAATAATATAAAATGAATAAAGATAATTATTATTAATTTTACATCATGTATATAGAAAATGGTACCACAATACAGTCAAAATAGTTTATGTTTTTGGGTAGATACCCATCTGATTCTATTTTGGAAACAAACTCGAGGGGTTTGTCGCTAACTAATTTGTCTCATGAGACCTATCAATGCATCAAGTGGATACAGTGGGGACAACCAATCACATAAATTCCAAAATAAATATTTATAAATATATTTAATACAAGTACAATATTCCTTCTCAATATCCATATAGAGTAGAGGATACAGATTCATTAATATTTCCATAGTTAAAACTACATCCTAAATAAACTCCGTATGTAAATGGGTATATGGATTAAGACAATAATAATTTACATAAAACAAAAATATGTATATATAAAATATTTAAAATTAAAAATGAAAAATTATCTCAAATGGGAATTGGGTATACCACATATGAATGATTAGGTGCACAATACCAAGTAAACCACAATGAAATGGAAACCGTAACAATGTCCCTTACAATATTGTAATCAATCGTGTTAATAATCATTATAGGAATCACTAGATACCATGAGTATAAATATAATCATGATATTATATATCAAATGGAAGTAAATATACATCATATACAAGAACTAAGTGGTGAAAAAAGGAAATATAATGGAAATAAAATTGAGATGAGAAACCCCTTACCGTATGCCCGATTGTGTTCTCAATTGATCTTAATAACATGAATAATCAAATTTATATTTATTAATTAATATCTATGGGACCACATATATATGTATTGTAATTCTTATTGCCTTATTAGGTTTATTCAGGCGCTTTTTGATGTGCTTAAGAGGTTCAATTTTGTTATTTTAGATGAATTGTTTTCTTTGGTTTTCATGATTGGTTTACTTTTATTAATGAATGGAAGTTCGTTTAAATTGTGGTTAAAAATAAATAATTGTTAATATATATATTATTAGTGAATTTAGAGATATATAAATGATTTTATAATGATTTATTTTATATACCATGAGGTTGAATCATTAGTTAAATGTTAATGATAAACGCATGGATTAAATTGGCATTTTTGTGCCTAATGAACTTGTTTTGTATTAATATTTTATATTATGTGTATAAGGATTACAGAACATTGAATAAGGTAAAATACATATATTATTATATGTTTCAACCATTAAATAGTTTTCCCAACAAGTCTTGAATACAGTTATTGAAATTGAAATCTTGTTGTCCTTGAATGTGATAAATTAACACATCTTGGATAGAATTTTCATTTTTTGGTGTAAAAGGAGGGGAAAAGAGGGATGATCGTGAAATATTACATTAGAATAATAAAACTCCAGTTCATGTAATTTAAAATAATTATCATCTAATTTCTATGTGGGGAGGTGAGGAGAGAGCCTTAGAAAAATGGAACATGTAAATGAATTCGAAAGAAAAAGGAAGAGAGGTTCACCTCTTGAGTACTCCTCCTGGGGAATCTCTTTAAGGCCTTTGATTTTTCCTTTTGAAGTGACCATAAGGTATTGGAAATTGGGGGATGGCTTGGGAATTTATTTGGAAGAAATTAGGCAAGGTATAAATCTTGAGCGGTGTGGTAGGAAGATGGGGTGTGGGGTGGTTTATATAGTGGAGGGGAGGAGGGTTTTCTTAATATTTTAATTATTAGTTTATTATTTTACCATAAGACAAGAAATAGTGAGAATTCTATGGCCTAGAATATTGATAAGTGAATTTTAGTTCTACATTTGGGTGCTTAAATAACTCATGATGTTATGAATAGTGTATTCCAATTATAATGTATTTATATGGTAAATTAATGTATGTTACTATTCACAAAAAATTCATGTATTTCCTAAAAATATCAAAAATTCACTCTAACCATTTTTCAATAGGTAGAATAAAAAAAATGAAATACATTTTGAAAAAATAATTTTCTAATTATGAGAAATTTAATTTTTAATTAAAATCAACTTTTTTTTCAAAAAAATACAAACACTTAAAATATTTGTCTTCAATTTTTAGATTCCTAAATTTTATTTACACATTCATGGGAAAGGTTACCATTCATAAGTGTCATCTTACTATTCATAAGGGTATGTTAGTATTCAAAATGGTATGTTACTATTCAAAAGGGTATGTTACTATTCAAAAGGGTAAGTTAAAATTCAACTCAAATTAACTTGATTCTTTCAAACTTTGAATATAACCTTGATTGCAACCATGTGTGCCTGTTTTTTAAATTCAAAACACAAAAATGGAAAATTTATGTTTAATGGATATGTAATGACTATCTCTTATAAAATCAAACTTTTGTGTCATTGAGACACAATGATTCATGAAATATAGGCTATCTAATTAATTGATAGTATTTAAGAGAAACATACCATAAAATGTTTGGGGTGTTGTAACCAAGATGTCCCACTAAGAAGAAGATGAAATCCAAGAAAGGCCCACGTATTACATGAAACACATACCATTATTTGAGTGATGAAAAACCATGTCAACAAACACCAAATGAAAAATATAGGGTGTGAGGACAATTACCATTATTATTTCACCAAAGAATATATAAAATGTCCAATACCATGAAAACACTAGTTCTATAATTAAATCAAACTCCAGTTTATCAACAATTTTTTAAAAGGAATCAATTATATAAAGAATTTTAAAAAAAAAACCCAGGGTTTTTCATAAAATAAATTCATATTAACACAAATAAAGAATATTAAAAGTACATGTAAGAAGTCTTAATAGAATAAACAAAACCATCCATGGATATACTCTAAGATTATAAAGTGATGAACACCAACCATGAAATATATCATCAGGTGTCGAACTAAGAATAAATTTAAAAGAATAAAATTTATATTTTAGTATATGGGATTATATAGTCAAAAATAAATTAAAACACTAAGCCAGGCATCACTTGAATCCAAAAGATGTCGAGTCCTATCACAATATATTGATATCAAAACATCTTGTGGTGTTACTCACACTAAGGTGACATGTCCATTTACAAAGGTACCCAATGTTACCAATGTGATTTGATTGCCAAAACCAATATAAAACAATGATAAAATTTTATATAAAAAAATTCACACCAATTCCTTAATATTATTATTCATAAAAATACATTTTCTAACAAATACCACCTTCAAGGAATTTCATTGAATCAAATAGTGTGCATAAAACTATTTTAAATAAAAACCCATTTTAATAACATGTATCTCTATACACAATGCACTTTGATATCAAATTTATTAATTTTAAAAATCATACCCAAGGAATTTACATGTATATAATGTAATTTATGGTATAGAACAATTTTATAGAGACACCTACCACTTGATAAGGGATAAAATACTAGGAATTTCTCTCCAAAAGCGTTGTGTTGGACCTAATCTAAAAGGGGATTGAATACCTTAAAAAATATATTGGGAACCTAAGGTCAGAGAGTAAAATTTTTAATAATAAGTTTTTCAAAGAGTGTTTTTGGTATTTATAAGAAGCCTATAGAATAAAAGACCATGATGAATCCTCTCTGAAAATTCCATAAAATTGGATAACACGGGGAGGACTTTGACACAACATAAATGACCACACCCCCACATTCATGGTTAAATCTCTTCCGAGGAACAAAAAAAATTTGCGAAAAAATAGATCTTATATACTATGAGGGAAACTAACATATCACAAAGGATCTCATTGTAGAACAGAATACCCCTATATAGATACTATGCAATAGTTTATCTCTATGATGCATGGGTTCAAAATTTTGATGGACCAACCACATTCATCTATGGGGATCTTGAATCACATCCTCCTTCTCCACATTATAGTGGGCAACCAACCTACACCATAGTTAGGCTCCAAATCATTGTTATGCCATATATTATATTATCTCTAAAATTTAACCTCTCAAAACCCTACACCACAACCAGATTTCCCATGCCACCATGAGAATATCCACTTTGTAGTATCCCCATTCCATGGTTAACCTCTTGTATAATTCCAAGTTAGATCCATAAAAAACATGAACAAAGACAAAACCTAGATATGATCAAAATAAGGGGTTATATGTACCTGAATGATGGTGGTGATATGTAAAAAATATGCTTAAATATAATATAAATTTTTTAATTTTAAGAAATTACTTCTTTTACACCAATTAAAGACCCGAAAAATGAAAATTGAAGAAGTGGAAGAAGAATTATTTTAAATATAAACCATTATATGTAAACTATATATCTAGGAAGTAATAATCAATGATACATACCTCTTTATCAAAAGAAGCCTCTTACAAATCATTTGTCTCCTCATACTCATCAAATTCTAATCTTATTTCATCCCAAACAATATTTTTGTTTAGCTAATGGATGATACATATAATAATTACCCAGTTCACATGATAAATCATATGATACACTAAAAATTTATTTGAAACATGGAAGAATAATTTGTCATAGGCCCCAAGAATCTCCAAATAAACAAATAGATCAAATCTTGTGGATATTATAAACCAAAAGGGTAAAAATATTGGACATGGTATGAGAGAGAGGTGGTAAATAATCCAACGAACACCAAAATGATAAACTCAATCCTCAATTACTTAAAGTCCACAGTATATTCCAAAAATTACTTATTTAAGAAAACTTTATATAAATACAATATGTAAATTATAATAAATCATGTTTTTTAAATTTGAAAAATATTTTTTCAAATAACATACTTACATTTTGATGGAATATTTTCTTACATCATGCTATGTATTTAGGTCATTCCCTTAGATGATTTCAAAATGACGTTTCTGATAGAAATATAAGAAAATGATTATTATCTAAAGAAACTTTTTTGAAATCAATTAAGTCATTCATAAATTAAAAAATTAAAAAATAAGCTAAAAATATTTTGAAGAAAAATTTATATTAAACCTAACATTAATTTTTTTAATAAAGTAATGTGAATTTATCTTTATGACCTGATGTTGTTTTATGACATTGTATCTATTTAATTGATATGTTGGAGTTAACTGTGTCAAACTAATGATTTTGAAGGAATGGAAATACATAAAATAATAATAATGGTAGTTATTAAATAGAGAAGGTCACATGTATTTCATGTGTATTGTTGATGTGTATTCAAAACCCACATTGAGAAATATAATTATTTTATAGATTCTGTAATCATTTATGAAATATTTCTTCATTTAAAGTATCTTGAGAATGAAAATTCGAGTGTTAAATATTTTTAATGATTTGAAAAGGGCCACAATCCAATTGTTAATTTCAATAATGTGAACATAAAACTTATTATAAAATAAAAAATCCAAGAAATATTTGCAATATCAATTTCATACAATAAATTGAATATATAATATTGTTATTTTTGTTTTACAAAAATACCCATAGAAAATGATCATAAAAATCTGAGAATGTTTCTACAAATAGTAACAAGTTTAAAAAGGAAGAATAATAAATATACACATAATATTAAACAAACATTAGTATGATTACATGGTATTATTAAACTAAATAAACTTAATACACGTATGGAATATATATATGATTTTATTTTATAATAATAAATTAATATAAAAAATGATCATGCACCTAAATGTAACATAATAAAAATATTCATTGATTTTTAACCCATTTCGAAGATTGGTCCACAACATGCCTAATTCATATCATTAATAAAATTATTAAAAGTTCAAACATATATTAGAAGAAATAATATAAACCATACAATTAATATGATAGGAATAAAATTTATATTACAATGTGTTAGTATATTTCCCATATAAAAGATAAAATATTTTTAAAAATACAATTTAATCAAATTTGGGAGATTTTAGAAGGATAAAAAGTGTGTAGGGACAGAGATCAATAATGATCTAGTGGATATAAATTATTATAACCTGAAATCAATTAGATAACAATAAAGCTTATTAACAATAGATGGATACCCAGTAGATGTAGAGGGACTCATAGTAGAAGAATCAGGGATATGGGGGATTCCTAATAGATATAAATGGGGTAACTAATGTTGGGAAGATGTGGGTTGTTATCAGGGGATGTAAGATGAGGCATAAATTTGGTGAATCGATGCTCGATGTTGAAAAGGATATTTAAATAGGAAGAGGGAACGCACTAAAGAAAATTTAGGTATTTGGGAGAATGATAATATAAAATTATTGATCAAAGTAGTAGAACATAGGCAAGGGGAATAAAGGCAGGGGTTGGGAATTAGAGGTGATGACATGAAGGTGGAGTGCGGAGGCTGGGAGGTGAGGAGGTAGGAATGATGATGGGGAGGTTGTGATTATTTTAGGATAGAGATAAGTTAGAGGATATTTTTATATAGATTTATTAGATATATGAGGAATGAATTGAGGAAATATGATGGAAAAGTAACTTGTCTGTCAAAGAGAGAAAAATTGATTTCTAGGAAAATAACATGTGTATAGTAAATGCAACAATTAGTATAATTATAGAGTTTTTAATATCCCATTATATTAAGTTAAATTTAACTACTAGAGAATTGATTATATGAGGAAGGTAGAATTGGGTAACTACTATTTGATCATTACTAAATTATTCCAAAAAATGGGAAAAACCCCTTCCCCTGATTCTGTTCTCTAATAACCCCATATAAGCCCTGATGTGATCCCTACACCATCAAAAAACCTATGATCTATACATTTTCTCATTTATATTACTCCGTTATTTGATATCATTAATTTTGAACAACATTATGTATTATATTACAAAATAATTCTTGTTTTCAACCATCATAATACATTATTTAGTGACTTGATGACATACTAGAAAAAACTAATGAAGGTTATGGGCATAGTGGAAGCATCATTTGGTGGTACGACCAACTTAGATTTTTGTATTTATTTATCTGTAATCATTTCTACACATGATCAAAACATCATGCCCAATGAAAACTAAAGAATACATGACTATATTAAAATAGTGGAACCAGAAGAGAAGGATCATCACATGTAATTTATAACTAATTGATGAGTAGATATAGAGTTATCTAATAATTCAATTATTCTTTATTGATGATACTGTTTACTACATATCATCATAAAATAATTATTCTAGAGGATCCAACTATATAATCCCTCTAACACTGATCCACACATGCATTGTAATCTCCAAATGTCTCTGTAGAATTTAATGTTTCTAGCACTACAGATCCATATTTCTTGTGTTGTTCAAAATCGATAGCCTCATTATTATTCTCAAAGATGGAAGAACAAAAAATGATATCTCAATTTATTGAGAGAGGAGTAAGATATAGATCATTAAAAACCTCTAGATCTCTCTCCATCCATTTTGCACACCAAAAAGTGTGTTATGGAATGTTATAAAATTATATTTTTATTATGGAAGGTTTAGGGTTGGAAAATCGCACACAATCCCCTTAACATCTTTACTATTATTAGATAACCCTATTCCATTAATAATGATAATTTTATTATTAATATCATAACATGTTTGCGACATTAATAATATAAATAACTATCATTTTCACCATTTCCAATTGGACCAGGAAGCTTGGTCTGCATTCCCATGTTGACATTTACCAATCCTCAAGTAATCAGTATTTTAAAAATAAATGTCACTTCATTATTCTATGATAAATTTAATAAATTTTATATTCTACAAACATGAAAATATTTATTATTACTAATTAGTGGACTTATTCATTAAAATTACTTGTGATTAAATTATGAATATCAACCAAAACATAATATTTTTTTATTTATACTTGTTAAAATCATTTCTTGATTTTTCTTGAGATTATGGATACACAATGTGTGTGACCCTTTAAGAATCATTCTCATTATCATTTGGCATAATAGCATAATGTATAAGGTTAAATTCTAATAACACATCCAAGAACACATAGATAAAGATGATAATAGTGCAATGACATCCATCCTTCTACAAAAAATTAATATGTAATATAATATATTTATTTTGATATATTGATCCATGTAGGTTTCATGATGATTCCATCAACCTATATTATTGATATATCATTCATTGAATTTCCATAAATGAACTCTCCCACTAATCAACTTGGTCATGGTTATATACAAGCAGTTCCATTCTTATCAATGTGAATGAGATATAATATTCCGTCAAGGGACAAAATATACTAATCCTTTTTTACATTTTCCACCAATGAAATATCACTCATAATGCACCCAAAGTATCCTACCTCACCATGAGAATATAATACTACATTTTTAATCAATACCTCAAATTATTTAAGTCATTATATCCATTAAAGATAATATTAATGTCTAAGGATCAATACATACATCCTTATATAGGAACATCTAATGATATATTGAAATGTAAATTTCCTATTAACATGCCTCTTATCATAACGTCAAATCTGGAAGATTACCAAAAGTGAACACCATGATAAGGTGTCTTAATATCTTATGAGCCTCCTACCCATGATATTATGAATCCAATATGTCCTTTCAAACAATATCATTTTTCTATAGAACTATATTCAACAATAATTTCAGGTAACCACTAGGTTCTCTCCATTGTAGGGAATAGTTATGAAATTTAAGTGTGATATATGTTTTTAGGAATGTATCACATAAAAATGTGAGGTAGTCAAAAAATAATAATGCGGTAATAAAACATCATTAATAATGAAAACATATAATCATTTACAAAACAAGTTGGTTCATGGGCACCAACTCCAAAAAACTCTGACTCGCACTAGATCCAACTAATAATAAATTTTATCCCACTAGTTATCACATGATACTCATGCATATACTGAGATAAATACATGGATAATAGGTCTTCCATGTTTTCATTTTTGGATACTCTACACACTATAACATCTCCTCATTGAGAAAAATGCCTCAAGAGATGAAACTTCCAATGTTTGTGATTTGTCCTTTAGTGTGACCTTGGATTCTTGGTGAGAGCCGACATTATAGTGTTATCATAGTAAAAAATAATATGGTCTTTACTTATAAGTACTACATCAAGGTCGTACACAATGTTATGAATCCATATCACATCCATGGATTCATAAGAAGATGCAATATACTCATAATCCACTACAGAATCAGTGAAAACTTGATGCTTTGATGTATTTCATCTCATAGATCCATAGTTGAGACAGAAGATATATCTAGGCTACAACTTCAGATTAGTATGATAATTCTAAATGAAAGAATCTGTATAACCCCTAATGAATCGAACATAATATCCTCCATAACCTTGAAAAAATATCCTTATTTCTCCTCAGATACTTAAGGATAGCTTTGACAACATACCAATACTAATCACATGGATCTACTAGATATCTGATTTCCATTATAAAGTCATAGGAAACATCAAGCCTCATATATAACATTCCATACATGAAAGATCTTATTGTAGAATAATTTGATATATTACTCATTATCTCCCTTTCCTATTATGTTATAGGACACATTTTCTACAAAAGACGAATACCAAGTAACACTAGAACAAATCCCATCTTAGATTGTTCTATACCAAACCTCTGCAAAATTTATTCAATTTTTATACCTTGACATTCCCCAAGAATCCACTTGAATTTATAATGAATGATCATGATACCTATAGTGTATGTTGATTAACCTATGTACTTCACAGATAATCACTTTCTCAACCATGCATTAACCTCTTGTAAAATTAATATATCATTTCTAATTAGTAATATGTAATAAAAATATATTGATATGAAAATAAAAATACCCCCACTAAACTACTTGTAAATAAAAGGCTCACATTCAATATAAATGAAACTAAATTCATTTATGGCTTCATTGAATCAAATGTTGCATGATCTTGATGCTTTATTTAATCCATATATGTATATCTACAATTTTCATACATTTTTGGCATTTCCTAGAGTCACAAACCCTTATGGTTGTGTCACAATCATATCTTATTAATATCTCCTGTTAAGGAATTAATTTTGATATCCATTTTCCAAATCTCATAGTTATGGTATTATTTAAGTACAATCATAATACTAAGGGATTAAAAAAAAGAAACTAGGGAAAATGTTTCATCACCGTTAATTCCTTAATGTTTTATAAAACCTATATCCACAAGTTGTTATTCATAGGTATTTAATTTAACCTCCAATTATAGATTTCCCCTAAATACACATTTACATCCAATAGGTTTAACATTTACCAGATGATCTATCGTAAACCATACATTGTTTTCATACATGAAATCAATCTTAGAATTCATAGCTTCATTCCATAATGAAAATTCAATGCACTCTACTACCTATTTTTGGATTATGGGTAATTATTTCCAACCATTAAAGATTCACCATTATTGGGGATTAAAAACTGTTATCTCTCTCATTTCTATACCTCTCTAGAGATCCAACATAGTACTTTTGATTCAAGAAAAACTTCATCCATATGAACCAATGGAATCTGTTCATATACCAACTGTTGTATATCATAAGCATAAACTCCCTCAAAGTCAAACTTTCTCCCACTACACTATTAAAGGATGTTATGCCTCTCATGAAATACAAATTCTCTTTTTTACAATCAGAATCATGTCTAAATTGTTGTATAGTTAGTATCCCCTTGTTTCATTGGGATATCTATAAAATACCCTTTGTTCCATGGGGTTATAGTTCATTGTTTGAGAGAGCCATAACAAATTCCTCACAACCACATGAATGAACTAGGACGAAACATGTTTCATTCAACTACATATCTTGAAGGAAATTTCCTTTACCTTTTAGATTTTACTCGGTTAAGTATGTATGATAATATTTATATTTAATATCCCCAAATGTATAATGGAAGGATTATGTGACTCATCATTGACCATACCATGTCGTACAAGATACAATCCTTCCTCTCACTTACACCATTCCACTATATTATATAAGGTGTAGTAAGATGATATAAAATATCATACTCTAGTAGAATGTTGATAATGACTTGGTTGATATATTCACCACCTCAATCCAATCAAAATATCATTATATTTTTTCCATACTAATTATAAAATGAAATCTTGAACTATTTGAAAATATAAAAGAATTCAGACTTATACCTCATTAAGTAGATATAGTCATATCTTCTCATGTCATATGTAAGAGTAATAATGTATAATAATCCACCTATAGCCTATACATGAAAATGTTTATAGACATCGTGGTGTGAAAAATATAGAAGCTCTATATACCTTTCACTCGGACCACCAAATTGTGGTTTGGTAATCTTACCTTGTAATAAAGCACGACATCTTTCAAGTCTCTTAAGATCAAAAGATTCTAAGTAACCATCATGATATAGATTTTTTAAATGCTTTACATTTACATGACCAAGATGGTGATGCCATAACTTGGTGTTATATGAGTCACACAAATGTTTTCATTATCTATTAAAAATATTTGTAATTTATAATTTAATACATAAAGTCTATTATCCAATTGTTTCATACCATACAATATGGTATATTTATAAATGTATAGAAATTTATATCTAATGATGAAAATATATCCGTCCATGTTGAAAAAAGAAAAGCAAATAATGTTCTTGGAAACACTAGTCACATAATTACAACTATTAAAACCCAAAATAAATCATGTAGATAATGTGAGTTGGAAGTATCAAATGGAAAGATAATCCAACATCACTCTATTATAAGCCTATAGATCCACCTAATCACTGGTAAGCTTATGAAATCTATGTGGTTCTTTTATCTAGATACAACTGTGAGAACAATGGGTAGTATATAGTAAAAAACATGAAGATATAGAATGTTTATACTCAATAAAGAACACATATTAATATTCCACTTGCATATTTGGATGGGTTAAGTTCCTCTTCTAGTGTCCCTACATACCATATTCCAAATATATTGAATTATTTTCCATTCCAAGCCTTTCGATCATTTTCTTATTGAAAGGATGGTGCTCTAGAGCCTTAAAAATGGGATGATTATTTGGCCCCATTTCCTTTTTATTCATGTTATTATTTAATATAAGGATAATGGGTTTTTCAAACCCCATTTCCTTAACATGTTGGATAATAAGTGTTATATGTTTTGAAAGTGTCTTCTCACTATTTCTCATATTATAATTCACAATAAAACTATAGAATTTTTTTGGTAGTAAACATAGAATGAGATTTGATTATAACTCATTCAGTATCATTAATCCCAAGATTTATAGATGCTAAATGTTGTCCATCATATTGACTAAATGATTTCCAACTTGCAATTAATCTTGAATATTTCACATCATCAGTGCATTTGAGATCTCATATCTCTCTAATCTCACATTCCCTTGATATAGAACCTTATGGTGACATACAATGATGTATGAATCCATATCCTCATATTTCTTTAGTAGATTATTGGGATTGTAGGATAACACAAAACATTATACATTCATTGTTTATTTTTTATATTTTACAAAGAGAGATACCTCTTCACCATTTCCCTCTTTGGAGATAGACCCAAGAAGTTGCGTACCCATCAGGTATGATTTATGTTCATTTCATTTTATATAGTGAATGTTCATAAAACATTCATGGAAATTAATGTTGTTGAGAAGGTTATTCTTTACTAGTATGTATCTTAGTGATATTGTTAAAGTCATTTTATTTTACATTATTTTATATTAATATATTATTTTGTGTAATTGTTTTGATTGCAAAAATTGATTTATAAATTTAGAATATAATTATTTTTAATCTCCCCATATTTCTCAAAACATAGCATCACTAACCATCATTTTCATAATATCTTTTTAATTAAATATTCTTTCTCAAATGATCTATATTCACCATCAAATAGCCAAAACAGTTTTGGGCATGTCAATCTATTTCAAGTGTTTCAAGTTGGCGTATCATTCCATATGCATTAATTCATAGTTACTTTTTTCATTGAGTGGATGTCCCAATTTAGAATTATCTTTTCAATGATTTCTTTAACACTATCCTCAAAGTTATACCATGACCTACTTGGGTAGTCATCCCTCGATGTAATTCATGTTATGTCAATCCAAATATTCATGCATAATGTTATTTGATTTTTTAAATCACTCCAACTTGGGTTAGTTAAGAACATTGAACATTGAGGTCTGTTCTTATATAAGTAGGGTATGGAAACAACAAAATAATTTTTTAGTTGAGATAATTCAATCCATGAATTTTAAGGCCATTTTATTGTTTATATTCCTTGTTAATATTATTTGAATTTTACTTAAGTGACTATAAATGTCATATAAATCATTAATTTATAATTTGGTTATGTTTTATTCAATATTTTAGGCTTTTTAATTAATTTATTAGGTTATAAAACATCATTTAAAACATAAGTAATTAACCATTAGCAGAAAAAAATAACTGGAATGTTTATGAGATTCACTAATGGTCAGTTTATCTCAACGATTAGAAAATAACTCTGGAAAATAGTGGAAATCACCTTGAACCATATCTTGGTCTATGTAGTAATATCCCCCCTTGGATCCTATGTATCACCCCTATTTGTTTCACCTTGGATCATAAAATTATAACACATCCTCTTACATGGGACCTCCATACATACATAATCATTTAACTCTCTAATAGGATAGGGTATCCAATAGATTGGAAAAAATGGGTTTAAATTCTAGAAACCATGGGAATGGATGCCCATAATTGATATGAATGATGGTATGAATCCAATGACATAAATTTTAATTTAATAAATATAATTTAAAAAATATATAACCACATACAAAGTGCAAGTCTAATATTTTGATCATCAAAACATTCAACAACAACAATACTTTTTTAATATTGTTATCAATTAAATTGGTTTATTTTTTAATTGTGATAATGTTAAAAATAATAATAAAATTAATTAAATCTCTCTTAATTCCATCAAAGATTCCTTAACCCACCATTATATATATTCTTAATGAAAATTAATTTTATTTAAAAAATTTATTGTACAAAGGTGTACTTTTTGGAATCTTCCTGTGCTTATCTAGAATTTTAAGACACAATAAATTTCATATATATTTATAAATTTTATGACATGGAATTTAATTTTTTAAATAAATGTCCAATGAAATACATCTTAATAGGCTTGAATATATAATTAATTTTTCTCCATAAAAAATTGGGCACACTTTATGAAGATGAATAAATGATGTGTACTATAGTACACGAAATGCACTATCATCTTGTAGTTCCCACAATACAAACCTAGGGTATGGATATTTTCCTTCTATTTATCAGTTTTAGGTACACAATATGTCGTCCAACTGAAATATTCTGTAACCTCAGAGTTACACAACATGTTTTTCTTTATGTTAATTTATATGATACATGCCACTCTCGTACACCCAGTGTTCTTATAGGTGATAAAACAAGGACTACATGATTGGGATAGTGGTTATAGAATGTGTATTTCTTCATACCATGTACCATTCAATCCTGGTATACTTGGTGATAAAATATTTTCATATCTTAGATTTAATTTTATAACATCTATAGGACTTTATCGTGGGACATATAAGTGAAAACAAAAAGTACACAATTTTTACACGGGGAAAACACTCTATGTGCCAAATTTTTTTCCATGAAGAAACATTGGAAAATTCATGTGATTTATAAATTTTTATTTGTTTAAAATCCTTACCCAATTACTAGTTATGTTATAAATAATAATGAAATATAGATATCAGGATGTTATGATATTAAAAAGAATCTGTATATGTAAATTAAAATGAAAAGTTAGGAAACCATTCAACAAATAATAAATAACTATAAACTAAACATGGGACCACTCTGATACCACATGAAGTTTCTAGGCATAGTGGGTGTTTTTTTTCATTGTATAAAAAAAATTATTTTAGTTTTAATATAAATTTCTTCATTTCCACACAAGATCAAAAAGTCATGTCCAATGAAAACCATAGAATAATTGAGTAGATTAAAATGTTAGAACCATAAGAGTAGGATCCTCACATGTAATTTATAATTTATTTTTTATCAGATATCTTATTACATCAACTTGTAATTCTATCTTCATTGATGATCCCGTAAACTTGATCTCATTATACCATTTTTGTTCTTCCAAATATAAGTATAAAATATATTTAGCAATGATCCACACACTCACTACAATCTATGATTTTTTTAGAATCATTAGGTGCTAGCACAGCTGATCCCAATAACTTGATGTGTTCATGGCTCATCACAATAGTATTCTTATCAAAGTAGTAATAACTCCTGATTCTCTTTCTAATCATTAAGAGTTGAGGAAGGGATAGATCCTTCAAGATATCTATATATCCCTACAACTTCTGTGATGAAAAAAACAAGTTATGGAATGTGATACGATTAGATATTTATTATGGAATGTTTAGGGAAGGAAGATAACATAAAATGCACTTACCTTATTTAATATAAATAGTTGAAACCATGTACATTAATAATAATAATATTATTATTATTAATCTCTAGACATGTGAAACACAGTATGAAAATAAATAAATATCATTTAAACCATTTCCTATTGGACCATTAAGCTTGATATACTTTTGAAATTTGAAATATATTAATCCTTGAATAATGTCTATTTTAAAAATCAATTATCATTTCTTTATTCTATGATAAATATAATAAATATTATATTCTCCAAAATTGTAAACATTTATTATTTATATTTAAATAACTTATTCTTTAAAATAACTTTTCATTAAATTATAGTGATTAACCAAACCAAAATAAATATTATTAATTCCAACTTGTTAAATTCATTAGTTGAATTTAACTGATATTGCAGCATCACTAATTTCCTTACCCTATCTGAATCATTCCTAGTGGAATTAAGAATAATCTTTCAAATTCCATTGTTAGTGAATAAGACCACACCAATGAACACATAGGGAAAGAAGTTAATTTTGAAATGAAATACTACCTACTATGAATGCTTACTATGTGAAATATTTCAATTATCAAGATATATTGAATCAAGAATGTTTCATGATGTTATCATCAACCAATACAATCGAAGTCACTTTATATGAATTTCTAGAAATGATCTCTCCCACCAAACACAATGGTCATTGATTTATTCAAGAAGTTATATTCTCCTAAAAGTGTCTGAGATATTAACTTCCATCAAGGTACAAACAGGATAAATCATTTTTTCACTATCCATTAGTGCAATATTACTTGTGATGCACCAAATGTATCTTATATCACTGTGAGCATATGTCATCATATTTTTTTTTCAAAACATCAAAGTACATAGGAAAATGTATCCATTAATGATAATATTAATGTATAAGAATCAATCCACATATCCACATACAAGAACACATAATGAATGTTAGAGATGTAAATTTCCTATTGATAGGTCTATTATAATAAACCCATGTATTAGATATTACTAGTGGTGAAAATCATGAGAAGGTTTCTCAATGTATTATGAAACACATGTCTATAATTTCATGTATCATTTATGTCTCATCAAAAAATATCAACCAGTCATATACTAGCATTCAAGAATATTTTTTGGAACCCTAATATTCTCATCATATAGAAGAACTATTGTGTCCTTTCCTCACAACATATATTCTTAGAACATTATCACATAAAAATTTCATGCAGAGGAATAATAATAACGTGATAAGAAAATATCAATAATCATAATAAATGTAATCATGTAATAGAGAATTTTTTTATACGGAACCAAATAGATCCAATTATAATCATTATAAATTAAAAAATAATCACCTTAAATCATTATATAGTTATCTTTATGGATCTATATCATTTATCAGAATAGATATGTTTTGATCCTCTTATCATTTATCTCTTCTTAATCCAATAAGAAAATTACCCTGATATTATAAGGATAAAAACCATGATCATATTGAGTTTGGGGTAAATTATTATCCTATTAATTGACTATGATATCCCAAAATCAACTCTACTCCATTATTGACAACAATCACACCACCCACCCATCCTTCACCAAACATGGATTATGTTTCCTCCCTTATAAAAACCCAATACTCATGACTCAACTCTTTTTCATTCTAGTACCCCTTACCATCCACATCATCTCCCACTTGAGACAAAGAAAATTATCATCCATCACCATCACCACCTCTACATCCCAATACTCCACCAGAAACATAACCTAATACCCCATTATTTTAGCAGACACCAATGTCGCCACCTCTTACTCTTTCACCTAATGCCACATCCAATTCAGCCACCTACCCCCATCCACAACAAGGGTTATGACACTGATACAACTTAATGATAATATATTCAATAATTTAATACACCTAAAATATATATTTTTAACAACCCTCATGAAATTATTAATAAGATGATATGATATTCTAGTTTTATTATGGATAGTTTTGTTTTTAGAATTTGTCCCTCTTAATTTTTACATTGATCATGGATCACATTTACATAGAGTGAAATAATTGATGATATGTTCATTTAAGTGAATTGATATAAATATCTTTTAGGAATATATTTACTTATTTAGAATAGTGGGGTGAAAGATAAAAATGGAAGATAACATATTGACATGCATTTTCTAGATTCGTATTGATAACAAATCTAGTGGGGGTATTATTTAATTCACTTAGAGTTGAGTTGTATCTATTTTCAATAAGAATGATGTAAATATTCATTGAGAATAAAATATTCTAATGAGTTTTGGGTTCCAATGCATGCTATGGAGAAGAAGATCAATATACCCATTCAATGTTATCAACATATAATAAGTTAAGTAGATTAGAGAATACCTTTCATCCTGGAGTAAAAAGTCCCCTCATGTTTGATCCATGCTAACAATGTCTTTAAATAAGCATAAAGAATCAAATAAGGTACAAAAATTGGATGTTGTATTTTAAATTCACTCAAATATATCAATGGTATTGGAAAACATCCCACATTTCATGATATTTAAACTTTTTTTAGAGGTCGTAAAATTTAAGCAGATTTTTGTATTTTGATGATATAGGGTTCCATGGATTATGGTGATCGCAAGAATAAGTTGCTAAAACAGACTATTAATTTCATCGTAAATATTATTATATAGTGAATATTTATGTTAACTGACAAAGATACTTCGATTATATTTTATGAAATATATGATGTTGGGTTGAGGTAGTGGAATTCAATTGAAGTGATCTAAGGGATGTTTATAAATTATTAGATCATTAAGATAATTGTAATATAAATGATAAAAATTTTATGATATACCAAGGATATTAAAAATTAGTTGAAGTGGATCGATATTCCTTGTAAATATTTGAAGAAGTTTTGAGTTTATTGGAGCCACCTATAGATGAGTTCTAGAAATTCGGGGGTTACATATTACTGAAAATTTTACAAAGGAATCTATATTTATGAGTTAATCTGAAATGATGAAGGATATATAACTATCATTATATGTGGTATTTTTCTAGAAAAATTAAAATTTAATTAATATGTATTTTTTATCCATTAAAAATGTAGGGGTTCTACAGTGCATGCATAATGGATGATACATAAGGTTTCATAGAGTGTATATTGTGAATTTTTAAAATTATGATGGTTCCCTATGATATTTAAATGTCAAAATCCAATGTATAAGAGTTTCTCGGCCTTATATAAAGGCTAGTTTGATTTTCAAATTTATGATTTTAAAAATTACTGAGATACCCTATGATATGTAAGGGTTCTTAAGACATAATTAATGGTTTATTTAGTTGAGAATTTGGAAAAGTATTGTGTTTCATTGAAATATGTAAGGGACCATTTGAGGAATAAATTGGAGATTCCTAGATTATACATAAGAGTAATTTTCTCATACATAAAATTCTGTCTATGTTTTAGATTTAGAATTTATAAAAGGGATATATATAAGATTTACTAGGGTGATACATAAGAGTTAAATAGATTTTTTATTATAAAATAAGAGTTGATGAGAATAATAACAAGGAGTTTTAGAAGTTTAATTTTCATAATGATAATTCCATATAATACCAAATTTAAATGATTTGATGTAGATATTAATGATTGAATATAGTGAAACATTGAATAACCATGATTTTGGATAAATATATTTGATACAATAACTATGGATAAAGGATATGTTGGAATGATGGTTTCCCCACAAGATGGGTTTCTATATATGCTCAAGCATATAATCATTACTTAGATGGATGAATATATAAAGTTTGGAAAGAAAAGGAACTGTGATATTTGATGACTGAATTTTGAGGATCCATGTGTAATAGATCTATGATCATTTCTATAGATCCACCCTCTAATGACATGGAAAAGGGTTTTGTTAGCGCAAAAAAAGAATTGATGTTGTAAGCACCTTTAAAAGAAAGTTTCTTTTTTCAGTTCTAGAAAAAGCTATTATAAAGGAACAATTTATGAGCACAAAAAAATATCACTAATAAAGGGGGCCTTTAGTAATATTTTTTTTCACTGATAAGGGTGACATTATAATCACTTTTTTATCAGGTCTTTTTTATCATAGATAAATGATCCCTTTATCAGTACTCATAAAAGAACCAATAAATGTAGTTTTTATACGAACTAATAATTTTTTTAGCACTCAACAGCCCCACACCACCTTTATCAGCATTCTACAACACTCCTTTATCAGCATCTCCTCAAACTCACGTGACTTTATCAACACTAATTTTTACCCTTTATGAACACTACCAAACCAACCCCATAGACTGTTGCGGACATTAATAGTGCACTACAGCCTTTCCAATGGTGTACATTGGTTTCAATTTGAATGTATTACCTCTACCTCCATGCCCCTATGCCCATACCAGTTTCCCTCTATTTTAGGAAATATCTATATATTTTTGAATATTTATTTTAAATACATTTGTAAAACATATTTGTGTGTGTGTGTTCATTTGTGTGTGTTTATATTTATTTTTATGTGTTTTTATTCTTATTTATATTTTTATATTTACATATAATTATATTTATTTATAAAATTAATTTTGAATACATTTATAAAATATGTTTGTGTGTTTGTTAATATTAATATATATATATATATTCAAGAGTTTCATTATAAAAATATAAATATAAAAATAAATATTTATATTTATTTACATATATTATATGTAAATATTTATTTACAAGTTGTAGTATAGATACTTGAATATATAACTTTTTTTAAATTCATAAATATTTTTATAGGTATATACATATTTAAAGAATTTTATATATTAAATAAAATTGAAAAAAATATTCTTTTAAATTAAATGAATAATTATTTTTTATTGAAATATGGTTTATTTATTTAAGAAGACATTTTAATTGTTAATATATTTAAATATTTATTTGTTTAATTATATTTTTGTATGTATTAATTTAAAAAAATGTACGTATTTACATATAAATAACACTATAATATGAAAAATATTCTTATTTCAACACCATAATATCAATATGACTATAATCCCTTTGAATAAATTCATTCTTCACTAAAAAGAAGACACGAAGGACCTCTTAATTGAAATATAAATATCATAAAATATTAAAAAAAGTAGGGTATCTCAACTAAAAACTCTGATTTAGGGTCCTTATATGATTTTTTACCTCAAATAAACAATGAATGATATCCCTCAGTCATCAAAACATTGACCTCTTCGCATGTTTGGATTTGATATGTGGAAGAACCCGAATAAACACCAAGATCAATAATTAGGGTTGTTTGAGGGCAAAGTCTTGTTGTCAACTTGTATTTATATATTAATAAATTTTTAAAATTTTACTTTAAAATTATTTTTATTAATTTTTTCTCACTCAATAATAACTATTATTTTATTTATTAATATTAATATTAATTATTCTTAAATAATTTTCTCAAAATATAATATATGTTAGTTAAAAATACATATTTAGTATTATATAAACCATAATTATGAAAATATTATTTATATATATATCAATATCAATATATTTATATAATATAATATGTTTTCAATCAGGTATTTATATTTAACATCATCTTTTACTAGTGTTAAGAAAAATAACTAATAAATGGGTACTTTAATATGTTTTTTTAACAGTGATAAAAATAATAATGGGCTCATCATCAAGTGAGCCCCCTCTTCAGCCACATAATCTCTAAACATGAGAGCTAATATTATCATTCATCACTATCCTTGAATATCCATCACCATAATTATCCGCAACCTCCCTGAAGACTACATCACCAATGTCATCTCCTCGTCCACCTCCCTCTCCTAATAATGAATTCCCTTCATCCACCTCTGCCTTCCCCTCAAGGGTGTAGATGCTGACAAAACATCCTCATCAAATATTTTTTTGGGTGATTTAATAGAATGGAAAATTCTATATATCTAGAATAGAATTACCAAAAAAAACTTTCCCAATTAGAGTCTCTAGGAATTCCTGCACTCATAGGCTTCATCGCGGACATGTTAACTATGTCTGTGGTAGACATCTCTAATTAATATGACGCCCCCACTTACATTTTTTAAAACATCAGTGCTATATTCCTCATTCCCATCCCATACCTTCAAAACATTTTGGATTAGTGAAATCATGACCTGGCCAACACCATTTAGCCTGATACAGATGTGGCACATGCTAGAGAAAAAATAGAATTAGTGTAGATCTAGGGTAAAGTAGGAGGAAACTAGAAAAATAAATGATGTGAGCAAACATCTGGTTACAAGATGTAATGGAGTGAAGGTTAGTGTCACTATTCATTATATAACTATAAATGTGAGTTTTTTGGGTGCACATGTAAGAAAATTAAAATAATGTATGAATAGTGTATTCATACAAGTGATGACGATTTCATACAATGTATCGATATTTTATTCTTATAGCATGGAATTAATTTGATTTTTTAATCTAGAACATGATACTTATTAATAATGGACAACATATATAATATAATAATATGGTAATTGAAAATAATATACAAGTGTGCATACTATTTTAAAACTGGTAATTGTAGGTTTATTCAATAAATTTCATTCTTGTTCTTTCCAAAAATGAGTCGAAAAAATTTAACGCGCTATATGAAACATTATATATTAAAGATTATTTCAAGAAATACTATAAATATAGGCTTTATTAGTGATATAAATATTCTTAATCATTGTTAAATAAGTGCAGATGTTTTATGAATCTTTGAAAGATGATGGATTTTATAAGAACTATAAATAACACTGATAAAATGATCCCTCATCACTAATATAAAAACATATAAATGAGGTTCTTTATCAGTGTTAGCTTTTTGGTTATAAAGTGAGTGTTTATCATCACTATTATGATCACTAATAAAAGTCAATCTATAATAAGTTTTTGTTGAAATCATAGCACGATGCAGAACATACACAATTCAATTTTAATTACATTTACATTAAAATAAAAAAACACTGTAATAAAAAAATTTCAAAAAATTCATTATACAATTACATTTGTATATAAAATTTTCACAAACATCAAAAAATTTAAAAACACTGATTCTTTGTTGTATTTGGCCCCTGAACCCCTCTCAAAATATCTTGATCATGCTACTGATTATTGAAAAACCCACCCCACCTTGGGAAAAGAATGTGCCTATATAAAAAAATAATTCTTTTGTTTCTAATAATATAATGAAATAAACTAAAAATAAATATTAAACAAATCAATAATAAAATGTCATTTTAAAATAAAAATACACACTTATATTGATATCGAGAACACCATGTTTCAGATTATTGTGTGATTGATTTCTGTTTTTTTTAAATGATTTATAGATCACGTTACTAATTTATATAAAATATGCAAGTGAATTTTCATGGTTTTAATTATGTGATGTGTGTTTCGAACCAAATTTTCAATTTTAAACTAAATATATATAAATTGAGTCATAATGGGAAAATTGTATTTCATATTAATTAATGTGAGACACTCAACATTTCATGAATATGGTTGATCAATTTTCAATGATTTTAAATGAATTTCAATGAATAATTAACATTTATTCCATTATTTTATCAAATTTTTGGAATATATAAAAATAGAATAAAAATGGATCAAAAAATTCAGTCATTAAGGATTTTCAATTTGTGATTTATTTCAATATTCACTTTAATTTATTTTTAACGATGTTTAATAAATGTTTACGGTTTCAAAATAAATTCATCAATGTATATCCCTCAACCAGGAATCTGAAAAGACACATGACGATCTTTATGAAGAGTTTATTGAGCTATGTGAGCCACCAAGAGAACCCACAATAGGAACATGTGGGGCATTTGTATCTACAAGAGAAGAGGTGGGACAAAGGCCTATGAAGTCCTTGTGGTGTGTCCTATCCCATATGGCTGTGTGAGTAAGTATGTGGGAGCCCATACCCACCGCAAGCATCTGATCCACTGATCACATTCTTTGATTAAGAAACTAGTGTGCCTCACATGGTAGAATTTTATGTGGGATGGATTTTATCAGGTAATGTTTACTTCTTTAATGGGACAATTTCATTCTTATCCTTCCCCTATATGCCTCTCCTGAGAAACAATAATCGGCCACTCTCCACTACTGTCTCCCTTAAACACTCTCTGACCACTTTCTTCACCACCAGAAAACCTTCATGGAAACTACTGGACAAACTCGAACCCTATTAGAAGTCCAAAAACAAGGATTGATACCACCTCATATCCCTCCTTCCTCCATGGATGACCACCATGATCAAATTTCAAAAATCCCTCCAGTCAATGTGAAGGATGAAGTGATTAGAGAAGAATCAACCATTGATGTCGTTCCACCTTACTACTGACATGTCTAAACCCAATTCAACCATGTACCAAATCCCGGCATGAAATTCACAAGTTGATGTCCCTATGGATCATAGTTTAAGATTAAAAATTCAAAATTCATGAAATCAATAGGTGTTTTCATATTATTTACCAAAGGTAATGTGATATTTTAAACCTGCACCTAATAAAATGTGGAACTGATGATATGGAGGTATTTTTAAAGACAGAATGATGGATACTCCCTTTGCCTATATATGGAGATAAGGACACCACTACTTAATGATCTCTAAATACAACAGGATAGATAAGTTTGGCCAATTGTTGCTTTTAATTTTTTCAATTTATTTTTTTATTAGTTTTAATTTGATTTTAATTTTTTTTTTATTGTTAATTTTATTTCCTCTGTCAATAAGACAAGAATTTTTATTTTTCTTTATTCCACCCATTACTTTTTATCTTTATTCTCATTCTTCTTCTTCAACTTTTTTTTATTTAGTTTTATTTCATTCCTTTAACAATATTTCTAAATTATATATTTATTATTTTATTTTATTTTATACTTCTCTCTCTTATCCTTAATTTTTTTGTGATTTAACATGTGTGGTTTCAACTTATTCATTTATCACAGTCATTCATTTTATTAATATTACTTTATCTAGTTGTTATTTTATTTATTTAAACCATTTTAATCTCTTACTATTGAAAAAGGGAGGTAGAACTAAGGCCTGACCTTAGGTGGGATAAAGTGTTATTCAATTCTGGATTAATGTTTATTTTATGTTTATGGTATATATTATTGCCATTAATGAAGGTGGATGTTTTCCCCATGATAGGAAAATAAAATACATCCCAATTACTTTATTTTTTTTCCTATCTTCCATAGATTAATTATTCACATGATGATGTTGAGACGACCAATGGATGAAATAGAATATGATGGATCTGGGTCCTTGAAGATGTCACACTCTAGAATGAGGTGTTCCATCAAGGAAGATTACAGGAGGATATAGAATTTTTTTTAATAATTCAATATTTCACAAATACAAAATAAAATGTTATTAATTAATCATGATATTTCATGAATGGGTTATCTATTAAAAATTAAAAAAATAAAGGAGAATAATTATGGAACCCATAACATAACTCAGGACAAAGTTCTTTCATCCTAATCTCATTATTTCTGGATTTTCATGTTATTTTATGTTTAAATTGTAATTATATATGGTTTGATCATTTATATAATGTAATAAAAAACCCAAAAATTTATCAGTTATTTATAAAAAAAAATTAAATTTTTTCTGTGGTGAATTAGATTTAGTAAGCGAATCAATTGAGAAGATCCTCAAATTATATGACCCTAGTCAACCACTATGATACACTAGTAAAATAATTTTATTTCACCACACCATATAAAAGGCTTCCATCAAAACAAGAACCATTTTTGGAGAACTGATCATATTATTCTTATATTTTATTTTTCACACACAATAGATATTTTTTCATAAATGAAAAAAAAAATTTAACTAGACATGATCAAGAGAAGATAATGTTACTTCATTTCCTAGATAGATCCTTGCAGCCCATAGCCAAATTTTCAAGGATAAGGAATTCAAGGACCTCATCTAGTATCATTATTAGACCCTCAAACAACTACTGGTAGAATTATTTGCTAGAGAGCTAAATTCTAGGATTACTTCTCTAAATTTTATCAAGAAGTGGAAAAGAAACAAGTGGAACCTTCATTGTTTTCACCCAAATTCATTGGAGATGTTCCATTGCTGAAATATAAAGTGAAAGTGGATTACAAAAGACTTGAATGTGATATTCAAAAATCAGAAGATATGGTACAAGATCTGCATGGGAAAAGGTATTGGAGAACTAAGAACAAATATGTATCCATCTCGGAACCTAAAATCAAACTTAAAGATGAGCCATAGGTGTTTCTTGATTTAAATGTGGACATCTATGAAGTTGAGGCCATTCTTGAGGAGGATCCCTAACCCAACCATTAGAATAATTATATCCCATATGAAAATGATGATCTAGATTTTTTTAATGATGAGGAAGACTATCCTGCTAAGATACATGTGGGAGATTAATAAGGCCTAGATATCTTCTGGAATAGGAATGGGGAACAACTTGATCCCCCAAATCCAAATAAATTAGAAGATCAATCACCCTAAAATAAATTTTTATAAATGGAATCTGACACCACCCAAGTGGTATAACTTGAATAATATTTAGAGGATCCCAACTACCACTTTATACAATCCAATTCCAAGAGGCACTAACCATTTAATAAAATATTATTGTTGAAACATATAAGAGAGTTGATCTTATCTAAAAATCAATTTCATTTTATTTTATTCAATATTATTTTAGTATTATTTCCCACTATATTGAATTTTTAGATTCAAAATTTAATTTTTACGACTAAGAGGAAGATGTTGAAATAACACATTCACCTATTGAGGAATACATGGACCACCCTATCTTTATTGAATATGAATTTGAGGAAGCCCATGAAGAAGTCCCAGAGGTTGAGTTTGAGGAAACTAGGATATAATATACTCAAATAGAATCATTTATTCTTTTCCCATGAGACATCCTAGGTTTACTTATAAAAAACATTAGAATATTTCAACTACATTCAATTTTAACATTTACTCCATTAATCAACTTAAGATGGAATCTTATATTCTTTTATAAATTTTCAAAATCATAGGATATTTATTTTAATAGCCACATAGTACTAAAATATTTTCAACATGTGAAAATACCACATCAAATTAAATAAGTGAAAGATCCCCTATTCCTACTATGATAGAACTATTTAAATGAAATAATAGTTTGAGTAAATAAATTCCAATTACGTCCATGTCACTTACTTACTTTCATGCATTCAAGAAGAATGATTTTCCATAATTATTTATATGAATCTCTTTCGATATGAGGCTATATGAACTATATTTCATGACACCATATCTACCTAATGATATCCTAAAAACAGTTAGTTGATATCCCATTTTTATAACAAAATATATAATCATGAAATACATGAATATTTATTCTTGTCCCCAATTAAAATTCTCATAGTGGAAAAATAACACTTGAAATGAGGCATGATAGAAATAGTTGAATATTCAATTGGATATGGGACTATTGAATCATTCATACATATCTTTGACAAATCTTTAATTTCACATTAGGATATTCATCATATAACCTCTCTTTTACACTATATGAAACTTCTAGATATATATTTAAAAAATAATGTTTTTGTGTAACACCACTTTTTTCATCTGATAACATATGTGAATTTTAAGAATTCATATCTTTATTTTATCATATATCACCATTTAACCTATTCACCAATTCCCTTTCAACACACTCACACCATAGAACAAATCTACGCCTTTATCATTTACCAATTTACTCACATAATATAAATAGTTACTCTATGGTGAGAGGGGAACCTTGTAAATTCTCAATGATAATATTTTTGTCGATCTTGATGGACCAATACTTTAATATTTTCTTTAAATGAATTGTTCTATTTTTGTTCTTGTTTCATCTACCTAGAAAACATCAACTATTATTTCCATATAACTAAAAACAATTTACCCATATTATTTTTCTTATTCTGATATATATATTTTTTAGGAGTGGTCTATTTCAAAAATTGGGCTTTAAACCCATAGGCATAAATTTATTTCTTTGATTATCTACCAATATTCCATTATTGATGCTTCATTATAAGAGTAGGAATCTTTACACTAGTCATATGACATTTCTTCTTTCTCCATTGGAGGTAGATTTCATTTTCCTTCACTTATCACCATTTGTAATGTCATGTAAATTTTTCAAGACATTCTCTATTCGATTACAATTTATTAGTTATTTGAGTCACCTCCCCCTTTTTTATTGTGAGTGTTTCTCTCACTATATGTACATTCTATTTTGCTTACATGTGGACTATCTCATCCATTTTTTGTCCCATATTTTATCACATTTCTTCCAAACATGTTGATGTGAGTCTAACATAGAAGGTTCTTGATACGCCTTTTTTATGAGCTCCATGTGTTTCCTTTGAGTGTATAAACTCATTTTTAAACATATTATGATTTCTTCTAGTGTAGGATTTCTTATTAAACATCATTGGAGTTGGGGATCTCATTTTTGTTTCATTTTCCTTTTTATATTTAATCAATCTATAATATATTTCCAGATACCTATGATTAGAATTTATAAAATATATACCATTAAAAATATACCACATATATTAATTTCAGAGCTAATATATCGATGACACAAGAGTTATTGTTCAGACATTGAGCCACTTGGATGCTTGACACATATTCTCGATGTTTCCCATTCTTCCACAATAATATTATTTCATGGATACTTTCTTCTTCGAGACAATTGTTTTTGATTTCTCTAGTAGATTATTCTTATTCTTTGACATAGAAATATTTTTGTCTTTAGAGTATGAAATATATTTCAAACAATCAAAACAACACCTGAAATTTGATAATGCATCATATAGAAATAGAAAATCTTATAATCAAATTTTTTATAAATAATTTTATGTCTGTTACCAGAATCGACAAGATTTTTTTTTATATATGGAACTATTCACAGATCTGTTCTTCTCATATGTGAGAGGGGTTTAATGATATCCAATACCATACATTCCAAAACAACATGGACTTTAGGATGTGAAAATAATTTCATCTTTTCTCGTTGAATTAGAATATTTTATTTTCATTTCATTATAACATGTTGATGGATAATCAAATAATAATTAAAAATAATCCATCGATTTTGTATTTACATTATTATTATATTACTCGTATTCCTTCTTGAATGGTTCTATATATTCTCCCAATTTTGGAATCATATTATCCCTTGATTATTTTTGAGATTTATTCCCACTTAGGATATTATTCCCAATACACATGACATCTTCCAATGCATTTGAGTGATTATAAACCATGTCACTTTACTAAATTATTTTAAAATTAATTTGAGTAACCGTTTTATTGAAGAAACCATTCTCTTGTTGTATCCATTGACTCTCCCATACTAGTTATGGAAGGTGCGTAGAAAGATCAACATTTATGTCTTCCAATTTTTGAATTTCTTATGAGTTTTGATTCTTTAATTTTTCATTATCTTTGAGTTTTTATTCTTATTTAGCTTTAAAATAATTATTCTCTTAGATCAAAGTCCATTCAAAAATTATATTATTTGGACCTTTTCACCTTTTAAATTCTATTTCATGAAATTGGATATAGATATCTTTATACTTAATATCATATTTCAATTTCTGATCAAATTCCCTTACTATGTGGAAAAAATCTACATTTTTCCTACTTCTAATTTATTCATTGTGAGTAGTTCTAGAATCAATAGGAATATCAGATTATTTACTCATTCTTGTATCATTATTTAATGGATAAATATTTTCACTGTTTTAATCATCCAAACCTTCATTCAGTGTAATTTTGATTTCTTTTCACTGAATCACACTCTTTGCATAGACACATCCATATTGAGGAATGCCACCAAGCTTGTTCCTCTTCTTTGAAGTTATTCAATTTTCAATGGAACAAAATGACAAGTGGAAACTATAACATAAATTTCAATAGAAAAATTAACAAGTTATAAAAAAACAACAAAATTTGACATCACTATGGTACAAACTAATATGTACAAAAAGGGGTTACATACCCTGGGTGGGGAGGGGTGGTAAATTAGGGTATGAATAATATTTTCAAATATATTATAGTCCCATTGGATATTGACCTCTTTATTAAGAGGGTCACTTCATTTTCTATTTACTTTTTATATTGATTTTATACATTCCTAATTTTTCTTGTTGATTATGTATAGAAAATAAATCAAGAAGGAAAACACAACAAAACATATATTTTAACTTGGGTCATCATCACTAGCCAATGTCCAAGGAGAAATAAAAGTCAATGTAATAATGTAACAGACCAACAAAGAGAACTATTTTTAGTTTAAGATAGGGTAATACATCAATAGATCACCCCCCTTACAATTTTTTGGGGATTCCCTATCTCATTAAGATCACTCACCATAAACTTCTCAATTATTCTCAATACATTAGAAGGAAAAATAATTGGCATAGAGGTCGAAGAACAATATCTAAAATTGTTTATTGTTTCACCAAATGTATGATAGGTTCCATTTAAATTCACATTCTATTTCAAAATATTTATGTTAATATCATCTTGACCATAAACATTTTATGAGAGATCATAGAAAATCCACTTGAATTTGGGAATACCATCAATAGATGTCAATTCATCTGTTCACTTCCTTCAATGTAGTAGTAAATAAACTCCTTCTGCAATATTATTAAAGGGTGTAGATCATCTGTCTACATGATATTCTGAATTCATATATAAATATGATAGTTCTAATTGGGTAATTCTATTTTGTATCTTCTTGTGAAAGAACCTAGTGTGTTACCCTTGTGTGAGACCATTGCATGTAACCCCTTGCATGAGATCCTTGCATGTATCCCCTTTAATGAGATCCTAGCATGTAACCCCTTGCATGAGATCCTAGCATGAAATACTTTCTTCATGATATCGATTTTATACCCTTTCATGAGATCCCTGTGTGTAACCCTTTATGCGAGATCATGGTGTGATATCCTTTAGTGGGATCCTAGAACTATACTACATGCATAAGATCCTGGAGCATAAACCCTTTCATGAGTTCTGGAAGAGTAATCCATTGTTTGAGATCCTAGAATTTAACCCACGTGTATCATCCTATTCAAATCATGAGTACCATGATAACTTGTTAATATCATTCAGATAACATGACCTAGTTTAGTTTATGCAGATTATGATAGAATATTCAGTTCTTATGGATCGTGATATATTGTTTAGTTCATGTGGATCACGAGATATCAATGGGTTTGCTTATGCATTAAATCACCCATTACATACATCACATCATGAGAATACATCAAGATAAACCTTCACATGACCTTGTACAAAATGAAAAAAACACAATATTCCATTGTAAGACTTCATTCAAATCATTTGATACACTTACGCGATTTTAATCGTGTATGCTGTAAGAAGTCAGTTCTTCTCTTTGAGGTACGAGATTATTCATTTTCCTTTTCCTTAAGTGTTTTTAATAAAATAAGTGAAATGGGGAAAATCCTAAATTTTGGAACTACACACCGTGTACTTTTTCCACACGCCGTGTACTTTTGGTCGTGTTGGGATGAGTACACAGGGCGTGTAGACATGTCGGTGACAAAGGGTGTATGAACTGCCTGCACGCCGTGTAGTGGTCCTTTACACGCCATGTAGTCAGTCGGCAGGCCAATATATTAAGGCGGTGGAGCAGCCACTAGCTGGGCGGCAGTACACGCTGTGTACTCAAGAGTACATGCCGTGTAGTCATGTCGACGAATGAACAGTGTGGCGGTGTCGCCAGAGGAACAGTTAAATGAAAGGAGTACACTCCGTGTACTTGGAAGTACATGCCATGTACTTTGTTTTTTCGGATTAAAACAGGCAATATCCTCCTCATTTGGCAGAGGAGGCCTTTGAGCCATTTTGGAGCCAAAGGATGAGGTGGGACCTTTGAAGATCCGCCGGGTGTTCATCTGGAATCGGTTTCCGCCTCGGACGATCACGTTGGAACCCCACAAGTAAGGGCTTCCATCCCCTTGGCTACTTCTTACAAATTCATTCCCTAGCAGGAGTTATTTGAGGTTAAGAGGGTTTTGTTCTTCCTTAGATCTATGCCGTTATTGGGCATTTCTGGAGTCGGAGTTCGGGTATAACATTCGTTGGCATATAAGGTAGGTGGCTTGGTGTTTATTTTTGGAACTGTCGTGTGTTTTGTGCATTTTTGTGCCACGAACCCAATGGGGTGTCGTGTGGATGAGGCCGTTGTTATATTTAATGCCTATAATTGCATAGGGGATTAAATTGTGATAATAAAATTCTGGTTGGGATCTTTTCTTGGATCCGGAACCACCCCGAGGGTGTGTTCCACTGTTTAGCCATTGGGCCAGGGTACTCGAGGGTATGCCTTTAATTTAGTAATTCTAGAATTTCCATGAGATGAATTGCTTGTTACTTCTTGTTTACCTATTGGGCATGGCCCGGTTACCTGTTTAGCCAGAGGGTGTTGTTGTGATTAGCCTGCAGGCACTGTATTGTATTAGCCTGAAGGCGGTGTTGGCTATAGCCTGAGGGCGTGATTGTATTAGCCTGAGGGTGACGTTATATTTCACCTGAGGGTAACCTTTCGTGCCTGAGGGATTTAATTCTGTTCATGAGGGTGACACTTCGTATACCTGAGGGCGAGAATTTTGTTATGCCTGAGGGAAATTCCTGAGGGTGAGATTCTGATTACCTATGGGTGAGAATTAGTTTGTTAGGGGACGCTGTTTGTTTACATAGAAATTCACTGTGGTGTTTTTTTATATTAAATGGATTAAATGAATGATTAAATGGAGATATGACTGTTAAGTTAGTTACTTTTGAGTACTGCTTAGTTATTGCATTTACAACTGCACACTGTTGTTTCATGCTTACACGCAGTTGGACACGGGCCTTCGGTGGGTGCCTACTGAGATATATTTCTCACACCCTGTTTGGGTCAGGCTTTTTGGCCCAAACAGATTACGTTGCTGCAGGTGTAGATAGGGGCAAGAGTCCCTATACAGGTACATGATTGCTACTAAGGAGTAGGAGGGAATGGGACGGAGCCTAGGCTCACGATGCCGCTGCCAGTTGTTTTTCTGGTTTTTCTGTACTCTGCTCTTGTTGTACTGTATTTATGTATAACATGTTCTGGCTATTTTCAATGAACCTGAGACATGTGGCATCATTAGTTATCTACTGCTGTTTGTATCCACTGTTGTCGTTTATTTCAGTTTTGTATGGATTACTGCTTCCGCTGTTTATTTTATGTTTTATTTTGTATTCCGCTACGCTACACTTTTACAAATGAGGGCATAGTTTCCCCACTATTAGACCTGGTCCCTCGCTTCTAGTTGGAATCCTTTGGCGTTTGGGGAAATACCCTTGAGGTCACATGGCGAACCGGGTTTGGGGAACCCGTTCAGTGGCACCCAGAACCCGGACGTTACAAAGTGGTATCAGAGGCAGGTTCTTTTCTTTGACTTACTGTTTGGAGCCGTAGTCCGGGATAGGGTGAACGGTAGTTGGTAATAAGCTGGGCCCGGGCGTAGTTAACCCGTGTACAGAGAAAAGCTAGTCTACCTTGTATTGAAATTTTTTGGATTTTTCAAATTTTACAGTTGATATGTTTTCACCGTTGGGTGACACACTTGGTATTGTGCTGTTATAATTTATCTATGGGTTCTATTTAGTTGCAACCCGATGAGATGAGGGTATTCCATATCATGAATCAGTTTGAAACATGCTAGAATCACATTCCATGGGTTGTTTTCATTCCATGTAGGTGCATTAGACATTGCATGTTGTTGTGATAGTTGATTTGTTAGAAAAGAATGCTGTTGTGATAGCTGCATTGATAAAATACCTGCTATTTGATAGGGTAATTTTTGTGTGAGATGTTCATAGAATGGATGCCAAACTTTGGTTTTTGGGGATTATGGGCCCCCTTTGACCGGAATCTGGTGGATCATTGACTGTTTATTGGTTATAACACAGATAAGATGTCAAACTTTCATTCTTGGGGAGTATGGGCTCTCACGGGTCGGAATTTGACACTTAGGTGTTGGTTTTCAGTATTTTCTGCATTCCGGAGATTTTTCTGAGGCATACTGTCCGGAAACCCAGTATACACTCCGTGTATTATTTTTACACACGCCGTGTATGGACTTCTGTTCGGGAAGAAAAATGAACATTTTAAGTACACGCCGTGTACTCTGAGTACACGCCGTGTAGTCTCTTCCCGTGTCACAAACCGTGTGGGCGGAAACACGGGGTAGGGAAGTGCTTGGGCGAATATGCCGTTTAGCGTATGTACACGTCGTGTAGGGTCGACCTAGAGTCCGGCCGTGTAACTAACAACACGGGTCGATGTCACCATTCCTTGAACATGTTGTGTAGTCTTGTCTGAGGACAGACCGTGTGGACTTAGCCGTGTAACTGTGGAAATGGGGTGGTGTATACACCGTGTGTGGGTCTAACACGCCATGTAGTGTCAATTAGAGTAGTCGACCGTGTCATAGACGACACGGGCAGTTGTAAATAACACGATACACACCGTGTATATTAAATACACACCGTGTAGTTTTTGTTCAAACAGGAGCCATGTGGCTTAGCCGTGCAGAAGGACCCGAGAAAGGGAAGGGAAGTCAAGTACACGTCGTGTAGTCATTGTACACGCCGTGTAGTCTTGTTTGGAAAATTTTGAATGCCTTATTCCTCCTGTTCCCTTTTTGGTTTCTTTGCTTTCGGCCATTGATGAATCTTGTTCTAAGGCATGTTTTTGACCTTGTAGTGTCATGCCGCCTAGACGAACATGCGTTGTTCTCCATGAGAGAGGAAATGAGTATACTCTAGAGATGGTGGGCCACGAGCTACCAGTTGATCCTCCAGCAGATCCAAATACGGCACCAGCTGCTATACCGGACACCGGCGTGGAGGCGCAGTTCCGTGAAGGATTTATGCGGTTCATGCACACCTTTCAGGGAGCACCGCCAATTGCCACATCTATGGATAAGCGTACTAGTATCTTTTAGCAGCAGCATCCACCTATGTTTTCAGGGGATGGCGGACCATAGGCTATAGAGTCATGGCTGGGGTCGATGCAGACTATTTTCGAGCATCTTAAGACGCCTCCAGGGCGGAGGGTCAAGCTCACGACTTACATGTTGCGTGATTCCTCTAAGATCTGGTGGGATGATACCACCCAGTCAGAGCATCACAGGTACATGGCGTGGGAAGACTTTCAGGAAGTCTTCTATGACTTTTTATTCCCGGATACTCTGAGGGCAGATAGAGCTCGAGAGTTCATGAATCTGCAGTAGGGCGCTATGTCAGTGATGGATTATTATGCTCATTTTACAGAGCTTCAACACTTTGCACCCGTGCTAGTGGGTGATGGGACGTTGAGAGCCAGACGTTTTGAGGATGGTCTTCATTATGACATATGAGTGCTGGTGAATGTTTTTAGGTTGCCTACAATCCTTGCTATTGTAAATCAGGTGCTGATTTTATAGGGGAACCTACGGGAATCTAGCGGTGTGGGCCAGGGTGGTTCAGCACCAGTTACTGGTACTATTTCTACTGGCAAGAGGAAGAGACAGATGGATTTCTCTCAGGGTGGTAGTACTAGCCAGGCAGTTTCTTCAGGTGGCCCGATCAGGTGCTACCAGTGTGGCAGAGTGGGGCACAAGAGACCACAGTGTCAATGTGATCTAGTGGAGTTCCGATCATGCGGGAAGATGGGTTATCTACAGTGCTTCTGCAGGGCGTTTCTACCGGTGGATAGTGAGAGCGGTTCTGTGCAGACTCCACGTGCGGGAAAAGGACCAGTTGCTCTTTACCTGTCTGGGAACTGGAATACGTTAGGGTGTGCAGGCAGAGATGGTGGTCATGGTCATGGTATCCAGACACTAGGATCTCAGAGGCAGCAGGGTGGGACAACTCAGGGTGGCCAGGCTATGTTGCAGGGTCACGGCACTGGGCAGATATATGTGGTGCATCAGACCCAACATGAGCAGGATCTCGGACCTTCTACAGTCAGAGGTACTATTCTAGTAGCTTCTGTATTATCTTCATTACTTTTGGATACGGGTGCTACGTATAGTTTTATATCTGTGCCCGTTGTGGAGAGCCTTGGGCACTGTGTTTCTAATTCTTCTGATATCATGACGCTAGACACACTATTGGGGACTATAACGGATGGTTTGCGTCAGTGCAAGGAGTGGCCCCTTGAGGTTGGTTGGTGTCACTTCCTTTGGGACCTCTATATCCTAGAGATGACAAGCTATGATGTCATTCTCGGGATAGACAGGTTGGTTTCCTTTCATGCCTTTGCAGACTACTATCGTCACAGGTTGAGTTTCACATCACCAGAGGGCAGAGAGTTTTCATACAAGGGTGAATGGGATGCTCAGGCGAGTCGACCTGGACCAGAGCATCGTGGGTGATGTGGAGTCACAACCCAGATTGCGAGTTTATATCTGGATGACCATGGGACTTGTCAGACGGATTTCCCTCGTGTTGTTGATCGTTTCAAGGATGCATTCCCGGACGACGTTTCGGGTCTACCTCCGGAGAGAGTGTTGGATTTCTCTATTGAGCTGGTGCCATGAGCAGCACCAGTATCCATTCCTCCTTATAGGATAGCTACACCTGAGTTGCAGGAGATCAAGAGGCAGTTAGAGGAGTTACATTCAAAGGGATTTATCAGACCCAGTACTTCTCCTTGGGGTTCACTGGTCCTTTTTGCAAAGAAGGTGGATGGTACCCTCAGACTTTGTGTGGATTATCGGAAGCTGAACCAGTGGACGGTTAAGAACCGATATCCCTTACCGAGGATTGATGATCTTTTTTATCAGCTTCGTGGAGAACAAGTGTTCTCGAATATTGACCTGAGATCAGGATATCATCAGCTGCGCGTGAGGCCATCTGATATACCTCTCACAGCTTTCAGGAGTAGGTATGGTCTATATGAGTATACAGTTATGCCATTCGGACTCTCAAACGCGCCAGCAGTTTTCATGGATCTGATGAATCATGTGTTCCATCAGTATATTGATTCTTTTATGGTATTATTCATGGACGACATCTTGGTGTACTCTCACACTCGACACAACCATGCCACCCATCTTGAGATCATATTGAGTACACTGAGGGATCATCGGCTATATGCTAAGCTCTCAAAGTTCCACTTTTGGATGGACGAGATTAACTTCCTGGGTCATATAATCTTAGAGGAAGGAGTTTCAGTAGACCCAGAGAAGGTGAGAGCGGTAGTTTCCTGGGAGCATCCTAAGAACGTGTTTGAGATACGGAGTTTCTTAGGGCTGGCTGGTTACTAAAGGCGTTTTATACAGGAATTCTCCCACATAGCAGCGCCGTTGACGGGATTGACTAAGAAGAGTGTGAAGTTCGTTTGGTCAGAATCTTGCGAGGAAGCCTTTCAGGACCTGAAGGGAAGGTTGACATCAGCACCAATCCTGATACTCCCAGAGTAGGGGAAGAGCTATACAGTTTACTGTGACGCATCAGGTATTGGGTTGGGAGTAGTGTTCATGCAGGTCGATCGAGTTGTTGTGTAAGGGTCTCGGCAGTTGAGGCCACATGAGAGGAATTACCCGACGAATGATCTCGAGTTGATAGCAGTTGTTCATGTGTTGCGCTATTGGAGACATTACCTATTGGAGGATCATTATGTGGTTTTCACCTACCACAAAAGCCTCAAGTACATATTTACACAGCATGACCACAATTTGAGGCAGCAAAGGTGGGTCGAGTACCTACAGTCCTTCAATTTTGAGCGTGCCTATACACCTGGTAAAGGTAATGTAGTAGCTGATGCACTAAGTGGAAAGACTCAGATACAGGCAGTGTAGGAGGCCAGTGGTGAGTGGAAGCACATGGAATTGTTCTCGGAAATGCATCTGGAGGTGCACGATAGTCAGGGGCAGACTTATCTTTCCGCTTTAGCTGTGACTTCTACCCTCTTGGATAGAGTGAGGATGAGACAACAATCTGATTCGGAAGTCCTAGTTCTACGGGAGTTGGTGGCATGTGTGGACCCTCCTCCTAGTTGGACGATAGGCGATGATGAGGTTTTTTGTTTCCATGGACGAGTATGGGTTCCAGGGGATATACGTGAGGAGATGATGCAGGAGTTTCATGCTTTAGTTTGGGAAGTTCATCCCGGGGTTATCAAGATGTACCACGACTTGAGACATCAGTACTGGTGGCCGGGTATGAAGAGAGATGTAGCTGGTTTTGTTACGAGGTTTTCCACCTGTCAGTAGGTGAAGGCGGAGCATCAGAGACCAGCTGGACTATTACAACAGTTACCCATTCTGGAGTGGAAATGGGATGATGTCGTGATGGATTTTGTGACAGTTTTATTGTGGTCACCTAGAGGTAATGATGTCATGTGGGTTGTTGTAGACAGACTCACAAAGGTAGCTCACTTCTTACCGATCAAGGAGACCTTCGGTGTTGATGAGCTCAGAAGGCTGTATATACGAGACATCATACGTCTTCATGGGGTCCCTCCTTCTATCATTTCAGATAGGGACGCCCGCTTTACGTCTCATTTCTGGTAGAGTTTTCAGAGGGCGCTGGGTACACAGGTGCTTTTGAGCTCAGCTTAACACCCTTAGACCGATGGCTAGTCAGAGCGCACAATACCAGTGCTAGAGGACATGCTGTGTGCATGCGTCCTGGACATTGGGGGCTCTTGGGAGAAGAATATACCCTTAGTCGAGTTCACCTATAACAATAGCTTCTAGGAGACTATTGAGATGGAACCATATGAGGTGTTATACGGTAGGTCATGCCGATCAACTTTGTGCTGGATAGAGGCAGGTGAGGCAGCTTTACTGGGGCCACAGCTCGTGTACGAGACGTCTGAGAAGGTCTAGTTGATTCAGAAGCAGATGGATACCACGCAGTCTCGTCAGAAGTCTTATGTTGATCGCCGCAAACGACCTTTGGAGTTCGTGGTCGAGGATCAGGTTTTCTTGCATGTTTCACCGAGGCTGGGACAAAAGCGGATCAGGAGACAGGGTAAAATTTCACCACGGTATGTGGGACCATTTGAGATTCTTGAGAGAGTCGGGCTGGTTGCTTATCGTTTGTGGTTACAACAGTGGTACCGAGCCAGGCACGACGTCTTCCACGTATCTCAGTTGCATCGCTATCATTCAGACCAGTCTCACATCTTTCAGACCGAGGAGGTTGAGCTAGAGGCAGATGCATCCTTTAAAGAGCACGAAGGTTGCCGAGTGCAGGACGAGACCTGGGAGCGGGAGGCCGACGTACGTGCTCAGTGGCCGGTGTTGTTCACTGTTATATCTTCTCCACCCTTGGAAGGGAAATTCAGGGACGAATTGCTATAATGGGGGACGTTTGTAAGAACCCAGTTCTTCTCTTTGAGGTATGAGCTTCTTCTTTTTCCTTTTCCTTAAGTTTTTTTAATAAAATATGGGAAATGGGGAAAGATCCTAAATTTTGGAACTACACGCCGTGTACCTTTTCCACACACCATGTACTTTTGGCTGTGTTGGGATGAGTACACAGGGCGTGTAGCCTTGTCGGTGATAAGGGTGTAGGAACCGACTAAATGCCCTGTAGTGGTCCTTTACACACCGTGTATTCATTCAGCATGCCAGAATAGTAATGCGGTAGAGCAGCCGCCAGCTGGGCGGCAGTACATGCCGTGTACTCAGGAGTACATGTCGTGTAGTCATGTCGATAGATGAACAGTGTGGCGGTGCCGCCAGAGGAACAGTTAAATGAAAGGATTACACGTAGTGTACTTGGATGTACAAGCCGTGTACTCTGTTTTTTTGGCTTAAAACAGGTAGTAGTCTCCTCATTTGGAATAGTAGGCATTTGAGACTTTTTGGAGCCAAAGGAGGAGGCCGAACCATTGAAGATCCGCCGAGTGTTCGTCTGGAATCGGTTTCCGCCTTGGACGATCTCGTTGGAACCGCACAGGTAAGGGCTTCCATCTCCTTGGCTGCTTCTTACCAATTCTTTCCCTAGAGGGAGTTATTTGAGGTTAAGCGGGTTTTGTTCTTAGTCATATCTACACCGTTCATGGGCGTTTCTGGAGTCGGTGTTCGGGTATAACGTTTGTTGGCGTATAAGGTAGGTGGCTTGGTGTTTGTTTTTCCAACTCCCGTGTGTTTTGTGTGTTTTTGTGCCACGAACCCAATGGGGTGTCGTGTGGTTGAGGCCGTTGATATATTTAATTCCTATAATATCATAGGTGATTAAATTGTAATAATAAAATGCTGTTTGGGATCGTTTCTTGGATCTGGAACCACCCCGGGGTGTGTTCCACTGTTTAGCTGTTTGGACAGGGTACCCGAGGGTATGACATTAATGTAGTAATTATAGAATTTCCTTGATAGGAATTTATTTTTACTGCTTGTTTACCTGTTGGACATGGCCTAGTTACCTTTATAGCCTGAGGGCATTTTTGTGATTAGCCTGCAGGCACTATATTGTATTAGCCGAGGGCAGTGTTTGCTATAGCCAGAGGGCGTGATTGTATTAGCCTGAGGGTGACACTCTCTTTCGCCTAAGGGAAACCTTTCTTGCTTGAGGGCTTGACTTATGCGCCTGAGGAAGACACTTCGTATGCCTGAGGGCAAGAATTCTATTATGCCTGAGGGAAATTCCTGAGGGCGAGATTCTGATTACCTGGGGGTGAGAATTAGTTTGTCTGAGGACGTTGTCTGTTTACTTAGAAATTCACTGTGGATTTTTTTATATTAAATGGATTAAATGAATGATTAAATGGCAATATAACTATTAAGTAAGTAACTTTTGAGTAATTCTTAGTTATTGCATTTACAACTGCACACTGTTGTTTCATGCTTACACGCAGTTGGACACGGGCCTTCGGTGGGTGCCTACTGAGATATATTTCTCACACCCTGTTTGGGTCATGCTTTTCGGCCCAAATAGATTACGTTGCTGCAGGTGTAGATAGGGTCAAGAGTCCCGATACAGGTACATGATTGCTGCTGAGGAGTAGGAGGGCATGGGACCGAGCCTAGGCTCGCGATGCCGCTGCCAGTTGTTTTTCCTGTTTTGATGTACTCTGCTGTCTTTTTACTGTATTGATGTATAACATGTTCTGGATGTTTTCACAGAACCTGAGACATGTAGCATCATTATGTTGAGTCAAAAGTCTTCTTTTGACTTCTATATCATGTTTTGGAAATCACAAATGTATTCTATCATATTCTGGAAATTACAACTGTCTTCTATCATGTTTATCGTATCTTACAATGTTGATCGTACAGACCATATCGTATCGTACAATACTGATCGTACAGACTCTGACCATCGTATCATACTGACTCTGTCAATCGTATCATACTGAATCTATCAATCATATCGTACTGACTCTGCTATTCAGATGTTCTTTACTTGTTTTGGTACTTTGTCCAAAGCACTTGTTTCATATGAATTGTACCATTTCTTATCAATATATATATCCTATTTTAACTAATACGATGTAGTTGAGTTAGTTACAAACTAATCAAAAAGATATTCTGCTTTCTGTTTCAATATGACCTTTATGATGACAGGTGTCCAAGTCCCTCCGAGTTTTTCGGAGAAATATGACCGTTGGAGGCAACATGACCGTTGGAACCCGAGGCCTACAAATAGGAGGTCATTTGAAGCTGAGGAAAGAATGGTGAAATGAATGAAGAGACTTCGTGAACTACCAAGATTCTAGAGAGAGACACTGTGACTTCTCTCATCTGCCTTGTGCGTCCGATTATCATATCGAAGGATTTCATGTGATTGAAATACAGAGGTACCAATTACCTACAAAATCGAGGGTTGCCGGGGATAGGCAGACAGACGTGCCGATCATCGTATCGAGGGCTGTCGGGGATAGGCAGAGAGACGTGTCGATCATCGTATCGAGGGCTGTTGGGGATAGGCAGACAGACGTGCCGATCATCGTATCGAGGGCTTACCAAGGTGTTGGTGAGACAAACCTTTTATCCTAGGTGAAAGGATAACCCTTCTCTTTGGGTTAAAAGAATTTTAATTCTTTTACATTTCCGCTGTTACTTGTATAAGAAAGGAATTTGTATTTTTTCCTTCCTTCTTTACATTTTCAATTGTAATTGTTTCAATTACAATCATTCTATTACATATTGTATTGATTGATTCTACATGCTTTAAGGTAGAATCATTCATCTTTTTATTACTCTGATTATTGTGTTCATCTTGAATATAATTGTTTTACATTACATTAGTATTACAATACATCATACCTTTTTACATTCAATACAATTGTGGGTGTTTGTATTTGTATTAGGTTAAGATCATTTAAACTAATCTCTTAGTTGCTAAAACTCAAAGGTTTTTAAACCTACAATTCACCCCCCTCTTGTATTGTTCCATCTAATAGACATACATATCTATATATTCGATCCAACACATTAGTTATCTACTATTGGTTATATCAACTGCTGTTGTTTATTTCAGTTGTGTATAGATTTCTGCTTCCACTGTTTGTTGTATGTTCTATTTTGTATTCCGCTGTGCTACACTTTTACAAATGAGGGCATAGTTTCCCCACTATCAGAACTGGGCCCTCGCTACTAGTCGGCAGCCTCTGGAGTTTGGGGAAAGGCGCTTGAGGTCACGTGGAGAACTGGGATTGGGGCTCCTGATGAGTGGCACCCAGAACCTGGACGTTATATTTTCTACGTTGCATCACAAAAAACCCCTTCTCTGAAATTTACATTAAATGAATACGTTGAAAAAAACATAATCACCTATTATGGACATTTCATTGATTATTTATTAGAATATCTAAATCTATTTAAAACCATAAATCCGGTAAATTCTTCTATACCACTATCTCAGTAATCGGCAACACATACTTCACATGATCGCTTTTCATGATAACCTTATTCATGAAACAAGTGATTAAACTGATCATTGTAATTTTATTTTCATGTGTTGTATGATTCTCTCATGAGATCCAATGACAATCATATGGTAAGTGATATTTTCTTCAAATTATATGTGAGATCACATCATGATATCCACTAGAAATCATAGTCTTTTCATAATCCCATCACAAGATTCACAAACAATTATGTGGCTAGATCCATTATTTTCTAGTTCTTTATGTGACTCTTTACTAATATCCATAGATATCCATGAATTAATGTTAATTTAAATTTTCTTGAGATAACATCATAATTCCCATCTTCCTCTTCTTCTCACACTTCGAATGATCTCTCTATGAGGTTCTCTGTCAATCATACGACATCGTCATGTAATACACATGATCTCTCCTCGAGATCCATTGAAAGTCATAATGTGTCTTTAAGTGCTTCACATGATCTCTCTATGATGTCCTCTAACAATCATGTGTTGTATTTAGGTGATTTGTATGATATAAATGTGAGATAATTGGATTATCATGTGGTGATTCACACGAACTCTTGGTGGGATCATCTGAAAATCATGAGTTCTTCACATGAACTCATAACAAGATCCTTTGACAATAATGTGGTGCTTCATGAGATTAGACATTCTCAATTCAGGATAATAGACATTTACACTCCATGAAATCAGTTATCTCATGCTTTGTGATATCAGACATCATGCGCTCTATAGGATCATACATATCATGATCCATGAGATTATACATCCCTACCTCCATGAGAATAGAAATATCCCCCCTAATTTGATCATAAATCTCATGCTCTACGATATTAGACATATCACCCACCTTGGGATCATATATCTATCGCTCTGTGAGATCTGACATCTTTTGATCCATGAGATTAGTTTAGGAATTTATTATCACTCATCATGCTCCTTTGACAACCATCCTTCATCAACAACCTGAAATCATGTTAAGAAACATGATAAAATGTAAAAACCAACAATAAGAGATTTTTCCAAAATTAATTAGTTATGAAACCATGTAATCAAGTAATAAATAATAATGTTCTAGGAAACTAACTCCAAATATTTTATCAATATAAAAAATATTTCAGTGATTATAAAGTTATGAAAATGTATGCACATATAAAAAATCCAACAAGTGAAGGAAATATATTTACCTTTAATGGAAACACATATGTAGAATGAAAATTTTAAAATGTAAAATGAGGGAATAAATTATGAGGAAAACACATATTAAAAATAACTAAATATATATTTAAAAAAAAATAATGACATAAATGTTTTAAGGATGAAATTTTTTAGGTAATAATGTATATTAAAATTTTAATTGAATATGAATCTATGAAATAATGAAATGTAGATAAAAATAATGTTATGTTCTAAAAATATAATTTTAATATTATCGAATAAATAAATAAACTAAGTTTAAATAAATAACATATGTCAATTGTTTAAATGAAAGCAACAGTAGTAAAAAAACTATTAAATACATATGAATTCATCCCAATCAGAATTTATATAAAAACATAAAATGGTGTGTCATGAAATATTAATACGAATGTTATCAAATAAATATGTTAATTATGTTTAATGCAATATGATAGTTCAATTGTCCATTTTAAAGAGTCATAATAACAAAATATCATATAAATATATAATAAAAAAATTGGATTTAAATTCATAATATATAGAATTTAATAAGGAAAACAATAGTTCATATGGAATAAATATTAATAGACTATAATAAAAATTGGTTTTTGGAATTTTTTTTGAAAAGTAAAATTTTGTGTATGTTGCATAAGAAAAAGTAAATTACTCTAATAGAAAAATATGAATATGTGGTGAAGGAAAAGAAGATTTGAAAACATTACCTTTATTAAATATTCTATCATTTTAGTCATGTTTCATGCTTGTTCAAAGAATATAATGAGCATAAAAATATTGCATCATGTCTTATTCCACTTATTAAATGCTAAAATCAAAGAATCATAAACCTTCTACCCATATTCAATGATGAAAATTTAAATTTTTTCCACATATAAAAATGTCTTTGAACCAAACTCCGCAATATTAAAGGATTAGTAGAAATGAAATAAATAAATTAAAAATTATCATTTTGTAATCAATTAAGAAAATGAAAATTAAATAAAAAATTTATAATTAATTTTTATTAATGAAAAATATATTCAAGAGAAAAATTGTAATAATATAGAAAAAATATTTTGTATCATGAATCATTTATTTAATGAATATGTATTTGACAAATAATTCAAGAACATATATTTTATTATAAAAAATAAATGGGTTTTTTTATTTTTAATTTTACCAAAGAACATTTATTTCCCTACAATGAACCATTAATGACCATATATACTTTTAGAAGTAATGAATTGCAATTTTTTATTTGAAAAAGTGAAGATGTTATAACGGTGAGCCTAATGGGATTATACTTGAAGGAGTTGATGTTGTCCCTATATGCATGAGGTAAATGATGTCAGCATTTCTACAAGGAGGAATTGTTATTAATTGAATTACTATTAAAGGGGATCATGTCACAAAATATGATTTTAGGAATTGTTTCTACTAAAGTTTTTGGTTTCTACCCACTCCTGTAGGAAGTATGATGTGTCACCCACATGCATGGGAATCTGTAGGAGGTTATGTAATTTATATAAAAATGATATTACCACATGAAGGTTATGTTTCCCATAAGTGAAAATACTAATGAAATGATAGGTTATAAAATATAATATTAGGGATGTAACCTCCTGGAAACATATCAATCCTCAAGAAAAAACTAAAAATATAGAAGAATATAATTATATATATGGTAGAATTATCAATATAAATTAATTAATTTGTTTTAAAAAATTCAAAACCTTAAAAAGTAAATTGGAAGTAGTGGAGGAAAACTTAATTTAAAGATAAACCATTATATACGAACTAAAATTCTATATAGTTATATTCAAAGTCACATGAATTTGTATTGAAATCGACCCCTTCCTAATCATCCATCTCATCATCCTCATCTTATTATGATCTTATTTATTCTACAATCACACTAATTTTTAACCACCTAAGGATATATATAAGAATCCACCAGTTTATATAAAACACTATATGTGTCACAAATAATGTATTAAGCACACAGAATAATAATGTGGCATAAGCCTCATAAATCTCTAAATAACTGCATAGATAGTAACATGTGGATCTAATATACCAAAAGGGAGAAAATATTATACATGGTATGGGAAAGGAGGTAGAGAATAATCTATTACACCCAAATAATGTAACCTTAATCCCTAAATACTTGAATACATTATCAGATTCAATAAATAAATTACATAGGAAAACAATATATGAATATATTATGTAAATAGTAATAAATAATGAATGTATATATTTTTAAAATATTTCTTTTAATAATGTACTTAAATTTATATGGAACATTTTCAATCATCATGATATGTATTCAGTTCATTCCCTTATATTTTTTTCATAAAATCTATTCTATTGTAAAAAATTTAAATTTGATGATTATCAAGAAAAATTGTTGAAATCATGTAAGTTAATATTCAAAAACACAATTTTAGAATAAATAAAATGGATTTCGAAGAAAAATGTATAAAAGAAATAAAATTTACAAATTATGTTAATAAGTATAAGTGACTTGATCTTTGGGGACATATGTTCTTTTATGAATTTGTATTCATTTAAATGATATGTGGGATTCCACTAATTCAATGTAATGAACATGAAGGAATAGATATACCAAAAATAATAATAATAATTTATGTTATTCAACCTTGAAAGTTATGTGTATTTGATGTCAACTATCAAATTATATTAAAAAACCACTATGGGAAGCATAACACATTTATAGTGTCAGTACTATTTATGAAAAATAACATCCTCAGATGTATCATGGGAAAATAAATTCATGTGCGAAATCATTGTAAGGATTTGAAAAAGAGAATAGTGCAATTAAGATATTCAATAATGTGAACATGTAACAAATTATGAAATATTAATATTTGGAAATATCATTAATATTGATTGGTTATAGTAAAGTAAACATCAAATTCACTTTTTTTTTTCAAAATACATCCCATGGTACAGGAACTTAAAAATATGAGTATTTTTATACACACCATAACTTGTTTCCATTGAATGAATAAAATTAATGAAATGAAAGACTGATTACATGGTATTATTTTACCAAATAAATATAATATGCCTATGGAATCTATGTATTAATATAAAATAATAAAATAATATAGTATACAAAATGAATATGGACATGAATCTAACCCAATCAAAAACACTCGATGAATTCTAACCCACATTTAATTTTTATGTACAACATTCCCAATTGATAAAAATAAGAAGAATTATTAAATTTTCAAACATGTATTAAAATAAAAAAAATGGAAACCCAAAAATTGATTGGAGAGGAATAAAATTTATATTACAATGTTTTTGTACCTTTATCAGAAAATGAAAAAAGATTAAAAACATAAAATTTAATAGAATATGGGAAAAGTATGTGAGTAAAAAAAATTGTGGAGGAATATTTCAATAATAAAGTGTTATATCTAAAATGTTATAACTTGAAATTGATAATAAATTATAAAATTTGATTTCCATTTAAGGGATTCATGATAGATGTAGAGGGACACCCCGTAGACGCATCTGAGAGATTATCGATGCCTAGTAGTTAAAATGGGGGAACCAATGTGGGGATGATGTGGGTTAATAATAGTAGATGTATAGAGAGGTAGGAATTAGGATATTTGATGTCCGATGTCAAGCATTAGATCTGATTAGGAGTAGGGAACCCAAAAAATAATATTTAGGGACTGGTTGGAATATGGAAAAAAATTAGTGATCAAAAGAGTATAACATATGTAGGGGAATAGAGGTGGGGTTGGTAAGTAGAGGCGGTGACATGAAGGTGCAGTGGGGAGTCTAGGAGGTGATGAGGTAAGAACAATGGTGGGGGGGGATGGGTGAATGTTAGGAGTAATAGGAGTTAGAGGATATTGGGATAATTATTTTTTGGAGATATAAAATATTAGGTGGGGAAAGATTAGTCAAAATACAGTGTATTCAAAAGTGGAGGAAATGGATTGATAGATGGTGAAAATTATATAGTAAAATACATCCATTAGAATAATTTTTGAAGTTTTAACTTCCTATTATATTTAGTGATTTTTCACTGCTATAGAATTGAGTATTTATGGAAGGTGGAATTGGGTGTCTACCATTTGGATTTCACTTAATTATTCTATAAAGAATCAAAATCCCCCTCCGTCGATTCCCTTCCCCTGAAACCATGTGCACCCTTGGACATGCTCCCAACCTTCCATAATGTTATGATATATTCAATTTATAATTAACTTTTTTCCATTATTTTACAAAAATCATTTTTAAAAAAATTAAAAATTTTATTTCAATGTAAATCACATTTTCAACTATTATAAGAAATTAATTAGTAATTTGATGGTAGAATAAAAATAACTAATGAATGTTACAAGGGTAGCAGAAGCATCCTTTGATGGTATGATAAACTCAACTTCTAGTCTTAATTAATGTCAAATTGTTGATGTACATGATGAAAATTTCATGTCCAATAAACATTATTGATTACATGAATATATTAAATCACTGGAAATAGAAATGGATGATACTCACATATAATTTATAATTAATTTATAAGCGGATATAGACTTATCTCAACATTTAATTACCTCTTCCTTGATGATCTAGTTTACTGGTTCTCATTGCACCATCATTTTCCTATAGGATCCATGTATAGAATCCCTCTAGTATTGATCCACAAATGAAACATAATCTTTGAACATCATTGAAGAATAAGTGAGTGCTAGCATGGCCGATCATGACCTCTTCTATTGTTCAATGTTGATCACAAAATAATTATTCTAAAATAAGGAATATGTCTTGATTCTCTCTTGAAGGATTGAGGGAGAAAGAAAAGAGTGTGCATTCTATATCTCTAAATCTTTCTATGCCCATTGTGAAAACCAATAAACGAGTTATGTAATGTGGCATAATTAGATATTTATTGTTAAAGGTTTATAGTTGTAAAATTTCACATAAGTCCCTTAACATTTTTAATATTCACAGTTTACCCTTTGTCAATTAATGATATTATTTTTATTAATAATCACTTGTAATATGTAATGAATTTTGAATATAAATAAATATCATTCACACCATTTCTAATTTGACCATTAAGCCCAGTCTGCTTTCCCTTATCGACATTTATTGATAATTAAATAATGACTATTTAAAAAACAAATGTCACATCACTTTTATATTATCAATGTAATTAATATTTATTCAAAAAGAAAAAAAAATAATTATTTTTTATTTCTGTTATTTTTTCGAATAAATTGTGATTAAATTATTGAAATCAATCAAAATTGAAAACATCTTGTATATTTAAAATTTTTAAGTTGATAAATTAAATTTAACTAAGATTGTATATTCACAACGTGAGTGGTGCTCTAGGAATCCTTGTCATTGGAATATGTAATAACTACCTAAAGTCAATGTTTAACATCTAGCAACAAGCTAAGGCACTGATAGAGAGAGAAGATAATGTCACAATGACATCCAAATTCATACGAACACTTACCGTGTAATATAATCCATCTATCATGATATCTCGAATCAAGTAGGTTGTATACCGGTGCAATAAAATTTATGATCGATGTTTATTTATTTGAATTTGTAGAAATAAAATCCCCCACCAATCACTTAATGTGGGTGTAGATAAAATTCCCCTCTTTATCTGCATTTGTTTCAAGCACTACTAAAAGTCAACAATCGATAAAGTGTGATATGTGGTAGTGATTAATATCCATTCACTATAGGAGATGATATTGGTTGTTATTATAATTTAGAGAATAAGAATGGAACCATTTCCTTGACCATATTTATTTTCGGTATATTATGTTAGATACCATATAAGAACTAATTATATACATATTTTCTCATTTATCATGTTTGTTTATAATATATTTTAAAATTTTAACAACATTATAAGTTGGATTCCAAAATAATTAATGTTTTCAAACATCATAAAATCTTATTTTGTGATTTTATAGTAAACTAGACATAACTAATAATCATTATTAGTTATATAAAATCACATGTAATCAATGTATAATTATTTTCCTTGATCTATATCCTTCATTTGGAATAAATTCGTTTTGATCCACCTATCATTTTGGAAGAAATCATTGACATGAGTAGATGTGGATGAAAATAAACAGGATAGGTAGTTTCGGTGGAGGAATAGCATAGATAAGAGGTTAATACATCTCCCCCACTATACTCCCCCATTTACAACAATCTCCACTGGCCCATCCTATGCCGATCATTGATTTTTTTCATCCTCCCCTCAAAACCCACCACGCACTACTGATATTTTTTTCATGCCATCACCCATCACCACCCACATACTCTCCACCCAGGAGCTTTCCCAGCATCCCTCCATCACATCCCCCTCCACACTATAATTTTTTAATAAAACATTCTATATATTTTTTTTAAAAATAATAGTAGGTTGATTTTTTTCAAATGGTAAATGGTGGGAGAGGACTAGTTGCCTTTCCTTTTAATTGAATGGAAGCTTATCCAATGCCTATATTTCCTCTCATTAGTGTGGATCAGTTACATAAAAATGTGGAATGGGTGATTCTTACCTTCATCTAAAGTAATGATAAAGGTGGATTTCGTGATGACACCTTTTTCTTAAATAAAGGACAAAGACAGTAGTTCACATGACTCCTTACCCAAAAGTGCCTATAAAAGGGAACCAACTTCTCACACAAAATATGATTAAACATTATATGTTTCAATCCCTATCTCAATACAACTATAATGGTTGTTCTGAAATTATGATTTCTAGTTTCAATATCCTAAAAGGAGTGCCTAATTTTGAAAATCATCATTTAGAGTTATTTTTCATACTTATTTTAAATTTATTTATTTATTTAATTGATATATTTTTAGTTAGTTATTAATAGGTTATTTATTTACATTATTAGTTAGATAGATATTTTTAATAAATAATTGTTATTGTTATAAATTATTTAGTCATGATTAAATATGGAATAACATAAAATTAAAAAATTATTAGATAATTATTTTTTAATAATAATTAACTAGTGAATACCATTTGGTTAAGTAATGAGTAAGTCATAATTAATTAATTTTTAAGTAATGTGTGACTAATTATTATCTAATGATTAGAGAATTATTAAATAATTATTAATGAAATATTAACTAATGAGTAAATAATGATTAACTGAAGATTAAATAATGATTGTCTAATGATTATAGAATGATTAACTAATGATTAAAGTTTGATTAACTCATACTTAAATAATGATTAAATAATTACTGAATAATGATTAATTAATTATTAAGTATTGATTAGTTGATGAATAAATAATGAATAACTAATGATTAAGTGATGATTATGTAATGATTAAAGAATAATTAAGTAAAAAAATAAAGAATTACTAACTAATTAATAAATATTTATTGACTAATGATTAAAAGATGATTGAGTAATTATTAAATAATAACTGAATAATGATTATAGAACAATTCTATAATAAGTAAATAATGATTAAATAACTATTAACTAATGATTATTGAATCACAAAGAAATGACTAACTAAGGAATAACTAATGATTAAAGAGTGATTAGAAAAAGAATAATGAATTATTAAGGAATTATTTACTAATGATTAAATATTATTAACTAATTCTTAATGAATGGTTAATTACATATTGAATAATGATTAATGACTGATTAACTAATGACTAATGAATATTTAACTAATGAATAAATAATGTTAATCTTATGACTGAAGAATGATTAACTAATGATTTAAGAATTTTTAACTAATAATTACAGAATGAATAAATAATGATTTACTAATGATAAAATAATGATTAAAAAAAATTTAATTAAGTATTAAATAATGGTTAATTAATCCCTAATGATTGAATAAAAAATGTATGACTAATGATTCAATATTTATTAAATAATTATCAAATATTGGTTAACCAAGGATTATATAAAGTTCAATTAATTATTAAAGAATGATTATCTAATGATTAACTACTGATTAACAAACGATTAATGAATGATTATCTAATGATTAAAAAATGGTTAACTAATGATTAATGAATGACAAACAAATAAGTAGAGATTGATTAATTAATGATTAGATGATGATTAAATAATGATTAATTAATGATTAATGAATGTTTAAATAATGAATAAATAAAGATTTACTAGTGATTAAATAACAATTAATGAAAAGCGAAATAATTATTATATAATTATTATAGATTTTTAAATAATTATTAATGAATTATTGAGTAATGATTAAAGAATGTTTATATCTTGATTAAATAATTTTTAAATAATGATAAAATAATGATCAATGAATGACTAATTAATGATTAACTAATGATTAATGAATTCTTAACTAATGACTAAACTAGGATTAAATAATGCTTAACTAATGATCAATGAATAATTAAGGCATAAAGAATATAAGATTTTCTAATAACAAACTAATTATTAGCTAGTAATTAACTAATGAATAATATATTATTAACAAATGACTAAATAAAAATTCGAAATTAATTATGTAATGATTAACTATTAATTAACTCATAAAAATATATAATGTAACTATTTGATATGTATTAATGAAGTAATTATTAAATTGTGTTTAATGAATGATTAAGGAATAATTAATATATGATTAATTAAATAATAAATAATGATTAACTAATAATTAATTAATTATTTTATATTGACTAATATTGTATTAAAATAAAATTAACATAGGATACAAGATCGATAACTAGATGGAAAAGAGGCTTAACTGTGCAATAATTTGTGATGCCCATGATTTATATTTTTCATTCCTTATTTCCCTCCTGGTTTGTTACTCTTGATGGATTTATTTTATATGAATAAAAGTCTCAATATAAACCACATAACATACATTTAGGAAATTAAAAATTGTACTACGAAACATTACTGTCATATTTTAGGATATAATAAGACTATAAAATTCTTGTATCATTAATATTTTGTGGTAATCAATGAAATTAAATTTCTTTCTATATACTATAAGTGTATGTCTCTCTATCAAAAGTGTATGAAGGAGTACAACCTGAAATCATTATATTGAACCAGACATAACTGGGAACTAGTGCACAATAATGAGCCTTGATGTACACATGGTTTGACCCTCTCGGGGTATATTATTTAGATTATTTATATTATCTTTGCAAACTAATGAACATACCTTTAAGAAGATTATATATTTTACTATGAAACATTAGAGTTATATTTTATATATACAAAGATGATCTAAAAATTATTTATCATAAATATTATTTGGTTATCGAATAAAAAACTAATTTTCTAGATACTATAATTCTATGTGGTTATAGAAAAAATGTACCTATGGGTAAAATAGAAAATGGCACGTGGATATAGACTCGACTAAGAACTGGTGTATGCAAATGTTCCTTGATGCACACCTAGATTGACACTCATAAGGTAATTACATTATATGATTTATATCCTAATTATAAAATTCTAAAAATACCTTTAATAAGATTAAAAATTATACTATAAAAAATTAGTGTCGTCTTTTAGAATGAAAGATTACATTCTAAACTTTTAGTATCAAATAGTTTTTATGGTAATCCATCATTGAGAATTTTATATAAACTATCATAATCTTGATCAAAAAACATTTTTGATTTAGAGAATCATGTTTTCCAGTGTTTAATTCGATAGGGAGGTTATTCAAATAGAGAAAGGATCTTATTATTATACAAAACCATCTAAATGGTTAGTAAATATGATTGTGTGACCCAAAGATAACTTCAAGAAAGAATTATTAGTTTCTTAAATCTGGTACCAGATTAAGATATCCATTCTATTAGCTATATAAATTTTCAATTCCCTGCTACAATATGAAATCATTCTTGTACATAGGCTGATATTGAGCACTAGGTCCAAGCAATAAATTTATTTTCCAAATGGTCTTATGGTCCCATGATGGAGTCATACGTTAATGTTTCTACTAGACAACAACCATGTATAATTGTATGAAGATGTATATATGCAATAGTGGTTGAATATGTTCTATCCCAAAAAAAATTAGGATGTTTTGTATGATATAGATGGGGATGAACTAGTTGATATCCAATATATACATGTAAATCCAAATTCTGATGAGGAATTTTTAAATTATAGAATATATAGATAAAACAGTGCTTCTAAGGAGGAATCTATATATGTTTTAGAGGAAGTTTCTAGAAATGAATTAGTTTTACAACAGCCCCAACCAATAATTAATCATCCACCACTCTTCGATACTTGGTTTTAAGCAATGTAATTTTTTCGTAAATTCAACTAGAATGTTATCACACCTACAACTTTGTTTATCATAGTTGTAGTGGAGAGGTTTAGTGAGATGGGGAAAACATTTTATGTCATATGGTATTATAAATGTAATGATTAATTGAAAAACATACAATTTTTTTTATAATGATAGGAACATTAGATATTTATTTCATGAATTAATACACACAAAACAAATCATACATTGTGATAAATATGGGGATCACTATAGATTATTCTTGAGAGAGATCCCTGAAATGTCAATTCTAGGTTGGAGAATTTTTTATATTTAAGTAGTGAAAACATTAATTCATCCAAACCTGACATAAGATCAAACTTCATTAGATACCGAATTTTGGTCATATATTATATTTTAGATAATTAGGACCTGCCATGATGCACTCATATCCCTTTTGAAAGAGAATATTCATAAAAATATTTGTTATAATATTTCCTATAAAAAGGAATGGATGGAGAAATAGAAGGTAATTGTGATGGTCTATGATTATTAGGATGATTTTTATTGGGTGTACCCACAATTTCTTACCATACTAAGACACAACGACCATGTTTTCATCCATCTTGATAAAAACCAACATGGGTCTCATGATAACCATCTTGATCTATCTCATTTTAATTTTTCCAGTTGTTCTGAAAATTCCACTACCATATTTCAACATTTCCTTTCTGAAAATAGTTCATATATATTGAAGGGAAATTTCAATATGGAAAAAAGGGATTATTGTTAATAAATGAAACCGAATATGGAAACTGTTAAACATTTCTCCTTTAATTTTCTATTATAGATATGTAAAATTATGAATCATGGATTTGGTTTTCAGAATGATTTAATAGACATTTCGAGCAAATTTAGGGTGTTTGTTTGACATCATCTCATCACCAGGAAATTAATGAGGCAATCAATGTGGATCCAAATACATGGAGATCTCTAAATTCAGTTAATTAGTACTAAATTAGACACATTTCTGGAAATTTGTGAAAAAATTAAATGATGAACCTATAAAGAGGGAAATAGAGAGGCTGGATATGAAATATCCTTATCATTTTTTTCTATTTCAATGTAATGATAAAATTAATTTATGTTAGATAATATCAGTTATATATAGAATATTATCCATATCAAGGAACATTTGAACAACTTTTTGAAGAAATTTGAAAGTCTAATCAACAGGTGTCTGACTAAATGATGAAATTTCCAAAGGAAAAAATCCACATTGGCATATAATTGGATGGATAGGTATGGAATCATGACCAAACAATTTTTGGAGTGAATCAGTTGTGTCTTCAAGGGGATTCAAAAGTTACCTATAAGTATCCTATTTTATGAGACATTTTATCATTGTGTGAAGTACTTCACTGATAGAAAAAACAAGAATCAGAAGAGATTCATCAAGGGATAAGGTACAGAAGACAATTTAAATTATATATTGAGAATAATATTGCTGAATATTATTCTTTTTGAGTGTTCCTTTACCACCAAGATTATTATCAATTTGAAGTGAAAGTGTGTTCAAATCCCATTAAAAATAATATTGGTTCATTCATTTTTTTTATTATTGGAAGCGAGGAAATATCAATGTGGAAAATTCCCAGAATTACAATTTCCATGAAAAAATGTTATCACAACATGTGACTCTTTGAACATATCATGGAAAGTATTTATTGATCCAATGTACCAACTAGACACTATTTCTAACAGCTATGGTGCACCATGGATAACTGTTGGGGAGTTTCAATATTTCCTATTTCCTGAATACCAGCTGATATTGATACATGACATCAACATGTTTCATTAATGGGAGATACTGAAGTCCAACAAGACGTGGAATGAGAGTTTATGGCCTCAAGAACAATGGAAACATTTGATATGTATCATATTTAAACCCAAATTTCAGGACTAGAAATGATACCCTAACATTTTTGGATTGAGTTCACACTCTCTTCCACAATGATGTATTCTATCCAATGTGATCTTTTCATGTTATAAAATACATGGTGTTAATTTAAAATACATCAATTTTTTGAATTTTTTGAAATTTCAGAATACTTTTACTATCAATTAATAATAATACTTTCATATTAACATTACATGGAATATGAAAATAACATGTGAGGTTACATGAGAGTATAATAAAACTATCAATAGCTAAACCATAAATCAATAATGTGAGAAAATAATCATAAAACATACCATCATATGGGAAATAATACATAAATTACAAATAACACCAATTTGGATTTAACATATTAGTTAATTCATACTAAGGTTGTGTTGGGTTATAGGAAACATTTTCATTACATTTTCTAAAATTTTATTAGAATATAACTTACAGAATCTTTTGTAAAGTGGTGTAAATAATAAGATAAAACATCAACTAAATTTATTTCTCCTTGATAACATTAAAATTATGATCATATGAAGTGAAATGCACAAGAAAAACCCATCAAATAACACATGAATGGTTTATAATAGAAAAGAAATATAATGAAAATTTTCAACAAAATAGTGTATGGATAAGATGATCCTGACTTTGAAATGAAGTTAAATCCATTGTATTTTAATGTTATATATTAATAAAATTTTCTAAAGGGGTTTACATAACTTTTGAATTTTCAAAATATATCATCCATATAATGACATATTCATTTAATGGGGAGTCATATCATTAGAATCTTGTTGGTATTGTTTCATTGATTTGGGGGGTATGGTATTGTTCAATGTGGAGCAAGTGAGGGAGATTTCTTTTGGGATGGAGAAAAGTGATCATCATTTCTTGTGATCTGTATTCTAGACCTCGAATTCCACTATGTACATGTTCATCATTGTTGTGGTAAAAATGTGCAAAAATTTCAGTTCTCCCACCTATGTGTTTTACAACATCATCATTTTCGTCCCCAGTCTCATCTTGCACATCCAAACACTTCGGAATGAGTGCAACTAGGCCTTAACCGACTTCATTTAGCCTGAAATGGAGATGGAACTACCTACATTTTCCAAACTAGTTCCAATTGTAATGGTGGTTCAATCCTTGTCAATAGAGTAAGAAGAATCAATACACATCATAAAACTATTAATAAGACTGAGGGACAACAAGTGTATGTTTGTCAACACATTCAAATAGCTTGAGACTCATACAGTTCAATCCACTTCAAATGGTGGTGTTGGGGAAGAGGTGTAGTGAGTTGTCATGTACATGATTGAACAAAATGGTGAGGTGGATCGAGGGGTTATACGTGTGATTGAATACAATTGTGAGGTGGTTCAGAAGCTAAATTCAATCTGGGATATTCATTGAAAAACTGTTGAGGAAGGTGGATCCTCATACACATGGCTTGGGGGTTTCATTGATGATGACATCCCGAACACTGTGTCTTAATTATAATTTCTTCTTATTGAAAATTAATCAAATTATTTTTTTTAGTAGAATTTAAAATTTTTAATTTCTATTGATTTTTATTTATGTGTAAATGAGGAGAAAATTTAAAACAATGTCTACATTGTGTATTCATACAATGGTATATGATTTCAAACATTGAATGCATATTTATGCATATAACATGAAATTAAGGTATATTGTATGCAATGTTTTAAAATAAAAAATAACCATATAAAATGTATGAATATGTTAATTTCTTATACAATGATATGTTTTCATATTGTCGAAACAATTGTAATTGTAGGTCCATTCATTATAAAATCTACTCTACTCTTTCTATAAAAAGGCAAAATGTGTTGAAGAACTATATGTAATTTTTTAGTTTACACTTTATTTCATTCAAGGTATATTTCACCATTTTTAAATCATAAAAAGAATCATTGATAGTGCTCAATGTAATTATATACAAGATATAAAGTTATATATATGTACTAAACAAATCACTTAGATGTTTTCCATGACAGTTTTCTAGCAGGTGAAAATAAGTTACTATGTTCTTTATAGTATCAAACCCCTCTTTCGAAGCATAATAATAAGCATTGAATGTAATCATTTAATTTTTTTAATAAATGAAAAAAGTTATTAAATGGGAGAAAGGAAATAAAATAGATAAAAAAGTTTATATAGTTAGTCATTTATTTAAAGAATATTTTTTACACCAAACATTCAAGAACATTAATTTCATTAAAAACATGCACTGGTGTATTATTTTAAATTAACTCAATGAAATTATTATTCATTATAATGAAACATTAGTGACCATACATACTTTTAGCTATGAATAATTCTAGGTTTTATCTGGATAAAGAGAAGACTTCGTCATGGAGAGCCTAATGGGCCACCACTAGATGGTGTTGAGGTCATCACTGGACATGATTCTATGAGGTGATGTCAGTATTTCTACGTGGAGGTATTATCTCTAATTTCGTGCCTCTTAGAGGGGAATATTTCATGAGTGATATTTGAAGGAACTATCCTAGATGAAGGAAATTATGTCCAACCATTTTATCTTGATGTATCATGTGCCACCCACAAGCATGGGATACAATGGATGGATGTATCATGTTTGTGAGAAACTGAATCTAGGGTGAAGTTTAAGATTCACAGAGGTGAAACTATTAAGGAAATTATTGGTTGGGAAACAATAGTTTTATGGATGTAATGTCATAAAATAATTTCAATACTTCGTAAAAAAACTAATAATATATAATAATATTGTACGGACCCATCCCGAGTCGACTAAACAGGTGACCTGAGAATGTCTTCCACATGGATAGGTGTAAGGAAACAAAAAATGTGTCATGTATAACCAAAATATACAAAAACATTGGACTAAAAATTACAAGTAAAATATAAAACCATGAGATATAAAACATCAATCCAAATAGATAAACCTGAAAAAAAACAAGATAAGACTAAAACGAGCCTCTATCTAACCATATTTCACCACCAAGCCACCACACAATAAAGACAACGAGAACCAAGAAAAGATAAAATACTACATGATTTCATTACCTTTACCCTAGTCCTAAAAACCACATCTAAAAACTTCAAAATAAAAATGGAAGGTGTTAGCAAAACATCCACATCGATATCACCAAATAATATACTCAACATTTAATACCACGAAAATTCTAGTTCTAGATTTAAAATAAAAATCAGTTTATGAATAATTTTTGAAAGGGAAACAAATATATATATAATTTTTTTAAAATAATTTATTTTTAAAAAAAATTATTATTTTTTCATAATATAAATTCATATTCATAGAAACATGGAATATGAAATGTGCATGTAAGAAATAAAGAGAGAATAAATAAAATAATCCATGTATACACTGTAACATAACCACGTAAGCAAAACACCATGAAATATTCCATCATGTGTAAAAGAACACATAAATGAAAAAGAAAAATATTTAGGATCTAGCCTATAATAATACATACTAAGACATAAAATAAAACACTAAGTATGGAATCATGTAATTCCAACCAGTATTGAGTCAGGTCACAGTCTGTTGATATCAAAACCTCTAATTGGGTTACACATAGTGTAGTGACATGTCCACTTCTCAATGCACCCAAGGTTCCCAATATGATATGATTATCAAAAACATTAGAAAACCATGCCCATATTTTATGAAAAAAATTTCGTAATAAATTAATACATCTTTCATTATTTAAAATACACATTAGTACCAAGACTACCTTTAATACATTTAATCAAATCACAAAGTGTGCACATAACTTTTTTTTAAATAAAACCCCATTTTAAATACATATATCATTTAAAAAATTAATCTTTGAAATAAAATTCATATGTTTCATAAAATATTCCTAATTAATTTACAATAACTACATGAAATTCCATTGTTTTAAAATTTTTATAGATATACATAGCTCAAGATTAGAGAGAAACAACAAATAATTGTCCTCCCAAAGTTTGGGGTGGAACCTTGTCAAGAAGGGGATCTGTGGTCATCAAAGACCTCTCTCGGGAACCTAAGGTTCGAGAGATCATATTGGAAGAAGAAGTGATTTGAAAGTATTTATTTTTATTTATAGTCATTCTAAAAACATATAAGACCCTGCTACAGCCTCCCAGACCACACCACAAAACTAACTAACACATGGATAAAATTGAAACAACTGAAACACCCACACCAAATCTTTCACCGAAAACCACCTCTAAATAACATAGAGGATTCTTAAATGAAGATGATATATACCTGAGAGGGGTTATGGTGGAGTGAAAAATACCACATTGCCTAGCCTAGACACCCCAAATAGATACTATAATATAGTCGAGTTCCATGGTGCAGGGGTGTCGAATTTGGATGGACTAACTACATTCATCCCTAGGGAGTTTGCAACATATCTATCCCCTCAACACCATAGTTATCATCTGGACAACCCCACAGAGATCCTCCTTATCATAGTTACGCTAAATATTTTTTTATATCAAAAATTACTCCTCATAGAACCCCATGTCATAGCTGGATTCCCCACACCATAGTGAGAATATTCACGTCGTAGTATCTCCCTTTTAAGGTCCATCCCCTATTGAATTTTAGGTTGGATCCACAAATGACCTGAATTAAGACTTAACCTAGTTATGATCAAAATAAGTGGTTATATGTACATAATAATTGGAGATGAGATGTTAAAATTATTCTTAAATATAAAATAAAATTTTGAATTTAAAGGAATTACTTGGTTGAATCATGTAAAAACCTGGCAAAGGAAAATAGAAGCAGTATAAGAAAACATACTTGAAAGCGAAATAAGTATATATGAACTATAATTATATGAAGTAATAATCATATATGCATGCCTTATTTTAAAAAGTAGACTCTTCATAATCATCAGCCTCTTCATCCTAATCTAATTTTGATCTTATTTCTTCCATAATGACATTTTCATTTAGCCACATGATGAAACTGATATGAATATATGGTACCTTTCCTTTTTATAACATAAACCTTTCATTATATAGAATAAAATAGTAGATATTTTAAATTTTTGTATAATGGAAATTAGAAACACCATACGAGAAAAAAATACAACATTATTATAATCCACTAGAAAGGATTCTTCATGTTTTCACCCTAAGTTAATTTTACACAATCTAACATCCTAGGTATATACATTAATGGAAATGGGTGAAAATGATCATTGTATGGGAATAAACAAGGGGTACATTTAGCATGTTATCGTTAGACATTTCACAAAGTACATGATCTATAAAAAATAACACAATCGAGAGAACATGAGGCCTATCATAATAAAATAAACAAAAATCATTACTTGGAAATCTAACAACAACATTTTAATAATACATTCATAAGAATATCACCATGGTTTATCACCGGGGGGTCATAAATCAATATTAAAAATGTTATTCAATAATTTATTGTAATACAAGTCATCTCTAGAGAATAATTCTTCATCCAATGCATTGAAGATCTATCAGAGAGAAACCTTCATATTTATTAATTTCATGTGAGACACAATGATATTGATAAATAAATTTTTCAATAACTTGAGGAGAATAGCATATAATTTTTATATAAAAGCATTGAGTACATATGTAATTAGAGGGTTGACCATAACAACATTTTTAACCCAAAAACATGGAACATGGATTTCATATATGTAAATAATTGAATCATTAAATTTTATTAATATTTATGTGAATACCCATGGATAATAAATTTTTTTGGGTATTCAAAAAATAAGAATCTTATATGTAAAATAGTGAAATTGAGATGTAAATTTGATAAAAAGACACGTATAGAACATGGATTTAAAAAACTATAAAATGAGTTAGAATGAATGTATCTCGTTGATAAAAAATATAATTTAGATGTAAGGGTATGATAAAAAGAATAATAATATAATGTAACACGACCTTTAGAAGATATAAAATAAAATAATTACTTTAATAAAAAAGAAGATAATGAGAATCCCCCTTCCATGTAGTGTTGCTCTTAAATATTAAGGATGAAACCTTGGGGGATGAAGAAACATTTTGGGACTAGTTTAGAGGGATAATAACCAAAAATTCATGGATAATAGATTGGGAGTGAAGGGGAAAGGTTAAATGGTTGGTTATTAATAAAAAAGAGGTTTAATTGTTTCATTATTTATAAATATAGGTCTGGTAAATCATGGTGGTGGAAAATGGAAACCATTGGATTTCCAGGTTTTTTTCATAGGGTTTTGTACATTTGAGTCATAGTTTATGATATTTTAATCTATTATACATGAAAAAATTAATACTTATTTGGACATAGAGAAGTATATATTCCAGAAAATAATTTTTTAAGAATCAAAATTTAAATTTTAGACTTTGGAAAGTCACATATTGGTTTAGAAATTGATTAAAAGATATTAAATACAAAATATTAATAAAATAACACATTTTAGATCATGGAGTGTGGTTAATTAATTATTACATAATTATGTCATAAATATGAATTCATCAAACATACTGAAAACTAAAAACTATATTTTTATAGTTCAATAAAAAATAATGTGTTTTATAAAATTATCAAAAATTCACCATAACCTAATTTTGAAGTGATTATTTCAAATATAATATATATTTTACAATAAATATTTTCAAATTATGATATTTTTATCTTTTAAACATGAACATTCTTATTTATTAAAACAATGTTGTTTTTAAGACATGGTAAATGTTCTGACACTTATAAAAATTTCCAATGATATTATAAAATTAATTTTTCATATATATATAAATAATAGTATTTGACAGTCTATTTACATAAAAAATATAATCCAGAACACATGAGCTTATTATAAAAGTGTATATATTATCTTAAAATAAAATTATGTTTTATTTGTGACCAATAAAAAATTTATCAAAAAATTTACATAAAAAATTTATTAAAAAATTATTCTCAAAATGGGATTTGTGGAATAAAAAATTTATTTATGAAAATGAAATTAAAATTTATGTAACTAATTCCTAGACATGAAATCACATATTACACTGGTGTATGCCCTATATTTAAGGTGTTAATAGTGGTAGTTTCATGTGGTTGGTCGGCTATCATTGACTGAGTGGTAATATACCCAAACCGGAACTTCCCCCATATGAAATATCATTCAAGACTGACTTTTGAAAATCTTCTTGGACTTGGTCAGAGGAGAACCCCAGTAAATATACCTCCCTCAAATTATCTAAAAATGGACTTCAAATAGTATCACTGTATTGGTTGAGGTAATAATTTCTTCTTTCTTCATCAATTATCCTATTTCAATACTACTTATAAACCCTAATTATAATGGTTAAATTATTAACAGTGAGTATAGATCCCAATGGTAAAATAGATTAATGATATTATTGACCAATGGTTATATTTGACCAAAAATCATAATACCTTTCCAGCTGTCACATTGATCCCAATAAAATACCACTTCATTGTTTCACGTAATATTCACTAAAATTACATTTGATGTTATATTTTCATATTATAATATTTTGGTATGTTTAAAAATATTTTTTCCATTTCTATATTTTTTTCGTTAGGGTGATGATTCTGGTATATTGGGGTGATCCATATTTTCCCACATTTCCATATCTATTTTAATTTTTTTTACTAATTATATGTTTTGAATTTTCATTGGTTTCATAGTTGATTAATGTAATGATCCTTATTAATGGTATATGGTTTTTATATTATTATATATTATATCCCATAATTTCTCAGGAAAAAAATATAATTTAAAAAGCAAGGTTTGTTACATTCTTCGCCCCAAACCATGAAATTTTAGCTCATATTCTTAGTTGAGAATTGGTGAGGGTACTTGTATCTCATTGAATGCATTGGTTAAAATGTCACCTCATAATACATATGGTTCCTCCAAAACACATTAACAATGTGAGTTTTCTTATAGAGAATAACATTATTCACATTTTCCAAGATCTCCATCAGCTACTCCCCAAAAGATAGGTCGTGTTCTGGTTGTACCACATCCGAATTTTGTACATGTGAGGGATTCTGTATGTATATCTATAAGATTGATCTGTGGAATACATCATGAACAACATCTTGGTTTGGTGGATGTTCTAGTTGATAAGACACTACCTTCATTTGATCAAGGATTTCAATGGAGAAAATTTACCAAGGGCTTGGAATCCCTTTATTTTCAAACATTATTACTCTCTACCATGGTGATATATGAAGGAAAATGTTGTCTAAAACATCAAATTCCAAGTCACTTTAACTGTTTTCATTATAGCTCTTCTACACACTCAGTGTAACTTTTATATGTTGTTGGATGGGATGAACATTTTCTATCATCTCATAAACAAGATCATGGCCTTGTATATTTCTCTAACCGACATAATTTCAATATGTAGGAGTTATACATTGATTCCCATATAGAGCTTCATAGGGTACCATTTTAATAATCAAGGGGATGTTTTTCTTATGTAAACTCAACTAATGGGAGGTATTGATCCCATCCACCATTAAATTTCATTAAGAATGTTTTCAATATTTCCTCAAGTGTGTAAATGGTTCTTAAAGATTTTCCAATAGATTGGGGATGATAGGCCGTACTGAAATTCAGTTTAGTATTCAATGTATGTTGTTGACTTCTACATAATATAGATGTGACCCTTAGAATATTATAAAAAAATATTTAATGTGGCACCCCATGAAGCCTCTCAATTTATATTAAATGTGTTTTTGAATGTTTTCCAAGTGAGAAATATTCATGAATAGTGATGAAATGGGTAGTCTTAGTGAGTTGATCCACTATAACCCATATCACATTATTCCCATTGAATGTTCATGGGAGACCAGTGTAGAATTACATAGTGATATAATACCATTTCCATGTTGGTATTAGTAGTTGTTGCAATACCCCTTTAGGAAGTTTCCTATATAATATCACTTGTTCACACACCAAGAGCCTTGAAATATAGTTAGATATATCCATTTTCATATTATCCTACAAATAATTAACATGAAGGTACATATAAATCTTATTTCTTCCATGATTTATATAGAATTTAGAGCTATCAGCTTCATCCATCATATTATTTATTATGTTCAGGATAATGTGAAAAAAGTATTTTACAAAAGTTCCGTACGTATTCTTGATCAAATTCCACGTTAGGAAACATCCTATTCATCATAGACTCTATCTTCATTTGTGTCAAAGTATCTTCCCATTGATCTGTCTTGAACATACCTAGTAATTATAGTTGAGAAACAATTTTGGATAGAATTTATGATGTATGTTCCCTCATGATTCTCATGTCCAACCATATTAGGTGTTTGATAAATGGATCTCCTTGAATACTCATCATATTCAGCACAAAAATATCCATCATTATTAATGCATAAGTGACTTTGTTATCTCTTCTATGGTGATAATTAATTTAATAGACATTAAAAAGAACCAACCATCTATTTTTCTCATGTTCAATTACTTTTTCATAAATATATACTTCAAACTCTAGTGATTTATGTATATATAACATCTATCACCATAAATATTTTTCATCCATATCTTTATATAAAAATTTACTAAAAAGAACTTTAAATAATGAGTAGAATAATTCTGTTGATTAGATATTACCTATTGATATGAAATAGTGATCACCCATCCATTTTTCATAAGGATACACCAAAGACATTTCCAAGAGGAATCACTATAAATAAAAAATCATTCTATAATAGAGGTTAGAGTGGTGGACTAACCAATCTCTTCTTTCGTTCGTGGAAACTTTCTTCACACATTGTTGTAAAGATGATCTTAGATTATTTTTGAGTTAACATTGTTAGTGGATTAGAAAGTAGTGATTATGTTTATAAACCTCTAAAATATCTAGATAATCCATGGAATATATGAATCTCAGTTACTATTGTAATGAGGCCACTATTCTACAACATTTGTCTTCGTAGGGTCAACTAATATTCATTTATTGGTTTTTATGTTCCCCCAGAATGAAAATTATTGTAATAAGAATTCAAATTTGACGATTTTTCCAATTTTATTTTTCTTCATAAATGTTTACAATATAACCCTTATATGATCCTCATGATATCCAAGTCTTTTAGAATATATTTGAATATAATCAATAATAACTACCATCAATTTATCAAGGTATTCCTTAAAGACTCTATTCATTAAATTCATAAATATATCATGGGAATTAGTCAAGATGAAGGACATAAAAAATCATAATGCATGTATCCTATTCAAAATAATGTATTTGGAATATCTTATTTCTTCATCCTTAATTGATGATACCGATATCATAGTTTAATCTTATAGAATAATTTTTCATCACAATTTTAGTAAAATAAATCATCAATCCTTGGTAGATGGTACTTTTTACACAATAATCCATTCATGTTCTCTATAATCAATGCATACCCACATTGATCCATCCTTTTTTACAAATAGAATAGGTTCTCCCCAAGTATGCACACTTGGTTAGAAAAATCCTTACTTCAAATGATCTTGAAATAGTTTCTTTAATTCCACTAACTCCACATTTTCTATTCTATATAGTTTCTTCAATATTATCTTGGGTCAAGGTATGAGTTCATTGGAGAAATCCACCTATCCTTATGGGTGATGTCAAGGTAATACTTGAAGAAACATTTCTATGTATTATTGAATTATGAGGACATTATCTATCCTAAAAAAATCATTTACTTCTCCATATTCATTGATAATCTCAACAAAGAAGGCTATGGGAGGTGCTTGTAGACAAATATTAGGTCATTATATCTATAATTTGGAAATAACAATAGGTTTTCTATTCAAGAATATTAAAATATCATTACTCCTACAGTTGATCTTAGCATTATACTTTGAGATCAAGTCCATCCCTATTATAGTGTTGAATTTCACCATTGGTATAACTAATTTATTTTCTATTATATTGTACTCACCAATGTTAATTCTATATTTTATATACATAGTTGATACTATGATAATCCCTCCTGATGTCTTGATTAAAAAATCTTCACCTAGAAGATTAGGGATTGATTATATTTTTTTTAACTTGTATAGAATAATATAATGCATAGAACTACGATCAATCAAATTACTGTATATATTTGAGATCACAAAGTGTGTACCAACCACCAAATTATTTATATTCTCTAATTTATACGACATGATTGAAAATATCCATCCATTGTCCCTTGGAATTTGTTGTGGTTAATGGTGGTATCCCGACCATGGTCACTTGCCCTATGAAATTGGTTTATTTTGAAAAGGAATAATAGAAAACTGAACAACATATAGAATCTATGACTATGGTAATTTCATATACAATAAAATGTATGTATACTATTGAAAAATTGGTAATTTAAGGTTCATTCATTATAATTGTTTTTGGGGTTCTTTCTACAAAAGAGATAAATTTGTTGAATAACTATATGTAATTTTATAGATTAATTTTTATTTCAATACATGTAAAATTATTATTTTTTTAAGCATAAAAGGATTCATTGAATGTCATCATATGATTTTTCTATAAGAAATTAGGTTACAAACCTGTAATAATCAAATCTTTTAGAAGTTTTCAATGAAAATTTTCTAATAGCTAATTATAATTTAATATATTCATTGTATCATGACAACCCTTTGTCGAATCATTATAAGGATCCTTGATAATTCTAAAAAATATGTTTTATTAATGAAAAAGTTATTCAAAAGATTGAAAGTGGTAAAATAGAAGATGATTATGTATATTCAGTCATTTATTTAAATAATATGTTTTTTATAAATTATTCAAGAACATTTTTTTCATTAAAAGCATACACTGTTTTTTAATTTAAATTTACTATAATAACATTTTATTTATTGTGAATAACTATTGTTGACTATATATACATTCAATTGGGAATAATTTTTGTTTCCTACTTGAGAAAATGAGGAATTCATCAGGGAGAGTCTAATAGGATGCCTCATGAAGGGGTTGAAGTCACCACTAGATATTCTTGAAGGAGGTTATTACAGGGCTATTACACAGAGGTATCTTCACTAATGGACTCAGTTTTGAGGGAATGATATCAGAATTGATTCTTGAAGACACTATTAGTGATGAAGGATGTTTCCTCCAACCATTTCATTTATAATTAATTTGTGTCTCCCACATGCATGGTAAATTTCTAATGGACATGTCGGGCATGTGAGAAAGTGAGGGTCATGTGAAGGCTAAGTTTCCCACAAACGAAAAATAGTTATGAAATGATAGCTAAATAAACAATAGATTTTGGGAATTAATCTAATGGAAACTTATAAATCCTCTAGAAAATTAATAATATATAAGACTGATTAAATGAACCAGCTGAGAAAAACTATAAATGTCACCTAAGAAGGAATGCCACAAGGTGAGTTGCACCAAAACAAGACAATTGTCATTTAAAACCAAAATAATTCATTACCTCATAGTTAAATAAATAAGAGAAAGATAAAACCATGATATACACAACATCATGAAAAAATTCCAAATTGTAAAACAACGAATACAACACTGAAATGAGTCCCCTTGTGACAATCAGTAACCACCAAGATATCCCACTATTAAGGAAACAACATCCAAGATAATAACATGTACTACATGATTTCCTTTCTTTTACCAGTTTCTTATAAAACCACATCTACAAATATCAAATGAAAAATTTTGTTGCAATAAAAATTTATAGAAGGATTTCACCATAGAATCTATATAGAGTCTAATTCCACCAAAATAATATTTCAAGATTTTAAAAAATATAGTTTTTACTGAATTGTTTGAAGTGAAAACATTTTATAAATAATTTTATAAAAAATCCCTTGAGTTTTTCATAAAATCATTTCATACTCACATAAATAAGGAATATAATAATTACATGGAAGAAAGAATGATTGAATAAATTAAACACTCCATGGATATACCATAATATAATAATGTCAGAAAAACCCACCATGAAACATATAATCTTGTGTAAATCCATCCATAAGTGATAAAGTAAAATATTTGATCTCTATCCTATAAGAATTTGTAATTAGATGAAAAAGAAAACACTAAGTTCGGTATAATGTAAATACAAAAATTAAAGAGTCATGTCATAGTCATTTGATATAAAAAACTCTAGTGGTGTTACCCACACTAATGTGAAATATCCATTTCCTAATACACCCAGTATTCCCAATGTGATATTCTTGTTAAAAACATTAGTAAACGATGATCAAATTTTATAAAATAAAATTCACATAAAATACTAACTGGTTCACTTCATGAAAATTCGTTTTAGAACCAAGTACTTCATTAAAGAATTTCATCGAATCACACTGTGTGCATATACCTATTTTTAAAGAAAACCCCCTATTACAAACATGTTTATCTTCAAAAAGGAAACTATGATATAAAATCCATCCACTTGGATTGATGGAAAGTTGCTTTCAGCCTCAATTATAGAGGAATAAGAATTTTCCACATCATAAACCTATATAGATAATTCTAGAACACAAACATTAAATTTCTAAACAACATAAAAGAGAATAAAACTCATGTAGGGAAATCCCATTCAATGGTGGTTCTAGGATCCTGACCATCTGTCTAGTTTTCCAATTCATTATAAATTTCTTTGGTGTTCTTTTCAGAAAAGAGGCAAAATGTGTTAAAGTAATATATGTAATTTTTATGTTTAATAAATATTTCACTCTTGGTATGGTTCTCCTTTCTTGATTTATAATTATAAGTATTGAATGTACTCATGCGAATTTCCTATAAGAGACCATGATATTTTAATGTACTAAAATATAACATAGAAGTTTAACATGATAATTATCCAATAATTAATGATATGTTACTAAATGATTTTTATCATCATAAATATTTATCAAAGAATTATAAGAATCAATGAAAGTTATCATAAAGATTATTTATTCATGGAAAATGTATTCAAGGGATAAAAGGACATAAAAAAGAAAAAACAGTATGCCAAGTCAGTCATTTATTTAATGAATATGATTTGAACCATTCATTCATGAACATTTATGTCATTAAAAACATAAAGTGATTTTTTATTTTAAAATAACTCAATGACCTTATAAGTCATTTTTAAGAACCATTAGTGACTGTAAATACTTTTATCAATGAATCAATGTGGTTTACTATTTTAGAATGTGAAGACATCGTCATGGAGAGCCTGATGGGATACTACTTGAAGGTTATAATTTTTTCATTGGATATGCTTGATGTATGGTTATGTTTGTGGTGTTACAAATATGTATTATTTCCAGTGGACAACCTCTTAGAGGGGATGATTTCAAAAATAATTCTGGAAGGAACCATCACTGCTAAAGGATGTTGTGGTTGACCATTTTCGATTGATGTAAGTTGTGTCACCCACATTCTTTGGAAATAATGGAATGATATTGTGTGTATTTGAGAAATTGATACTTGTTTGATGGTTAATTTTCCCATAATTTAAAATTCAGATGAAATCCTAGGTAGGTAAGTAATAATTTTAGGGAAGTAATCTCACTGAAACTTTTCAATCCTCTATGAAAAAACTAATAACACCTAATAATATTTTAAAGAACCAAATTGGGTAAATTAGAAAAGCCGCCTAAAAAGGTCTTCTATTGGGTGAGGTGTAATGAAACAACACAAGTTTCTTGTATAATCAATAGAATTTAAAACACTAGAATACAATATAGAAGAAAATGATACAACCATGAGACATAAAACATTAATCCATGCATCTAAACCATAAAATTTCCAATAAAAAACTAAAATGAGTCTATATATGACCATTAATCCCCACCAATCGATCACATGATGAAGGTGACAAATCTTAGAGAAATCAACATATTATATGATGCCCATCCCTTTACTAGTGTTTTATAAAACCACATCTACAATCGTCTATAAGAAAACATTAAGGTGTTATAACAATGTCTAGTTGGAGTTCACAAAAGAATCTATAAAACATCTAATACAATTAAAATATTGGTTCTAGCTTTAAAAAATCTATTTTATAGATTATTTCTCAAAGGGAAACAATTTTATGAAGAATTTTCAATAAATAATGTATTTTTTAAAACAATCCATATTTTCTGCATTAAATCCTTTCATATTCACCAAACATGGAATATGATAAGTACATGTATGAAAGAGACAGAGATTAAAAAACCTTCCCTGGACACATCATAATATAAGAAAGCGAGAAAACCAACGATGAAATATATCAACTTCTGTAAAAACAAGCTTAAATGAAACAAGAACAATTTTTGTGATGTAACCTTTAGGAATACTTAATCACACATAAAAGAAAACACTTAGTGATAAATCATGTGAATACAACCAATATTATGTCATGTCACAATATATCCATATCAAATCCTCTAGTGATGTTACACACACAAAAGTAACAAGTGCATTTCCTGATGCACAAAAGGTTCCCAGTGTTATATGCTTGTAAAAAACATTAGAAAACCATGATCTTGTTTTATAAAAACATTTTCACCAAAAATTGGTAATTCGTTCATTCATGAATATCTATTTTAGAACTAATACTACCTTTAATTAATTTAGTCAAATCACATATTGTGTGGAAAAGTTTTTTTAACGAATAATGCATTTAAAAAAAATTCTCTCTTCACACAGGACACTTTGATATCAAATTCGTAAATTTTATAAAATATAATAATTTTATTTTCATGAAACTAAAGGAATTCAACATTTAGAACCTTTGTATAGATATACAAATATTAAGAATAGAGAGAAATCACCAATAATTTATCTCCCAATGTATCGGGATGATCCTAATCAAAAATGGGATTCGAGACCTATAAAAACACTCTCGGTCACCTAATTTTCAAGAGAGAAAGTTAAAGGAAGTGATTTAAAGGGAGTCATGGATAATTATAGGATGTCTAAGAAATACAAGGCCATAAAGAATCCTCCCAGACCGCACTTCAAAACTAGCTGACATGTGGAGGACTAAGACATGGTATACAAGACCATAGAAAATCCTTCATGGTAAAACCATGTCTGTGGAACATAGCGGATTATGAAACTAAGATCAAGTATACAATGGTTGGGGTATGACAGAGCACAAAGGTCAACAATGTATAACCCATAATCCAAAAATGGTAACTATGCCATAGTGGATCTCAATACTATAGGAGTGGAAAATTTGGAAGGCCCATCTATGTTCAACCCTAGGTTATTTTCACCATACCATACTCTCCAGATTATAGAGTTCAGAAATCCTATACTATATCCAAAATTCACTACATCATTAATCTAAATATGAATATAGATTCAAAATTACTCCTCTCAGATCCGTATGCAAAAATTAACTTTCCCATGCCACAATGAGCATATCCACACCATAGTGGATCCTTTCCATGGTGGAACCCCTATATAATTCGAGGTTGGATCCACAAACCACATGAACCAATAAAAAACATAGGTATGTTGAAAACAATGGGTTATACGTACCTAAAAGATGGTGATAGGATGTTTCAAATATGATTAAATATAACTTAAAGTTTTTTATTTTAAGGATTTACATGGTCTTTAGTAAGTCAAAACTAGAAAAAGGAAAATGGATGTAGTATAAGGAAACATACATTTCCTGAGTAACTAAAATATTGGAACTACATGTCCATGCATCAATAATTAAAGCTACATTCCTCTAAATCCAAAGTATCCTTTTTCAAATCATCAATCTCTTCATCCTCATCTAATTTTGATCTTAATTATTCCTAAACAATATAGTTGTTTATCTTCCTGATGATATATATAATAATCTATTGCATCAACCCTTTTATTACACAAAATTTTAATTACATGGAACCAAACTCTGGATCTTTTAAAGATTAGATTCTTGTAAATTAGAAACATAATACAAGAAAACATACAATACTCTTCTAATCTATAAGAATGTATTCTTCATGGGTTCACCATATGTTACATTTACAACATATCATATAATTGGGACATACATCAAATTAAATGGGTGAGCATGATCCCTATAGGGGAATAAACAAGGGATTCATTTTGCTTGTGATCATTAAGCATATCAATACGAACATGATGTATAACAATATAAAATAGTCTATAGAAAATGAGTTGTATCATTAAAAAAATAAAATTAATAATAAAATAGAAATATGGATATAATAGTTTAACGATACATTCATAATATATCACCAACATTAATCAACCAATGTGTCACAAATCAAATTACCAAGGTTATTCAACAAGGTATCTTAAAACATGTCATCTCTATAGACTAATTCTTTAACCAATTAATTGGTGTTCTTTCTTGGCTCACCCTTCATATTTATTAATCTCATTTGAGAAACATTGATCATAATAAATCATTTTTTCAATTACCTATGGTGAAAAAAGTAGGAGTTTAATTTAAAATCATTGAATGTTTATGTGTTTAAATGATTGATCATAACATCATTTTTAGCACAAAGAAAGGTATTATTGGTTTCATATATATAAATCCAAAAATCCATAAATTATATTAATATCTATATGAATATCAATGGATAATTAATGGATTTGGGTATTCACAATATAAGAATTACTTATATAAAATGGAGAAATCGTGAAATGAATTCAACAACATGATAAGTATAAAGAAAAGATCAATAAAAGAATAAAATGAGAGAGAAAAAAGTTATCTAATGGATAAAACATTGTTTTAGTAATAAGGGTATAATAAAAATCATTTGAAAAGAATATAACACACCCTTAAGAATATGAACCGAAAAATAATATCATGAATGAAAAAATAATATGATGAGAATTCCCTTACCATGAGATGTTTCTATTAAATAATTTGGATAGACCCTTGGATACAAAATGAATTATTGGGGACTCTTTGGGAGAAACCATGACTTAAAATTCAAGGAGTACAGATTGGGAGTGAAGGGGAAAGTTCAAATAGGTGGGTATTTATAGTGAAAGTGAAGGAATTGATTAATAATTTCCAAATTCAGGTCTTAGAAATATTGGTTGAGGAAAATGAAAAACAATTAGAATGACCATGGTTTTTTATTTGGTTTTTGACAATTGATTCATAATTCCTTATATTTTAATCAATTATAACTAAAAACCATTTTATAATACTTCTTTAGACATGGAAAAGTATATCTTCCACTAAATTATGTTTTAAAATAAATTTTTCATTTTAGACTTTGGAATGTCACTTATAATTATATAAAATTAATAAATACAATTAAAAACATAATATTAATAAAATAATACATTTAAGGTCTTGTATTGTGGTTATATATTTATTATATCATCATGACATAAATATAAAGTCAGTACCATTCACTAAAAAATAAATTATAATATAAAATTCTAAAAAATTAACCCTAACCTATTTTCAATGTGATGATTTAAAATACAATACTTTTTTATCAAAAATATTCTATAAGTATTATAATTTTAAAATTTAAATACATACACCAGTATTTGTTAAAAAAATATTTTTCATGATAGCCAAATTTCTGGCACTTAAAAAAATTTCCAAGGACATTATAAAATAATTTTATCATTTATATTTATATAATAAAGTTTTCAAATATTATTTCATTAAAAACATATTTTATATAATACCTGAGATTATTATAAAAGTTAATATATTTTTTAAAAATTAAATTATGTTTTACTTTCATCCAATAATAAATTTATCAAATAGATCTTACCAAAACATAAATTTTAACAAAACAATTATTCTCAAAATGGGATTTATCGAATAAAAAATTTATTTATTCAATGGAAATTATAAAATATGTAATTATGGGCTTGACACATAACCCCTTATTACTCCAGTATACACCCAAAGAGTATGGTGTGTGATTGTGATAGTTTCATGGGGTGGCTCAACTAACATTGACCAAGTGGTAATCTCCACTCAAATGAACTTCTCCTATATGTGATTTAATTAAATCCAAATATGCTGAGGTTTTGTTTGTGCATTGTTATGGGAAACCCCTAGTCACACATCCCCCCTCCCACATTCTAACAAATGGGATTCTGATGGCACTTTATTACTTATCGAGGATATCATTTCTCCTTTCTTTCCAAATTATAATTTTCATGACTAAATATACACATAAATTATAACTATAAAATTATTACCCATGGTTATAGTTCACAATGGTAAAATAGAACAACATTAATATGGACCAATGATCATATTACTATTCCAACAGTCACATTTCTCCCTATAAATACCAGTTCATTCATTCAAACAATATTCACTACCATTCCTTATAAGGTTATATTTTCATTTTATTAGGTTTTGATTTGTTAACTAATATTTTTTTATTTCTATTTTTTTGGTTTTCGGGACAAGATTTTGTCCGATTGGGGCTATCCATATTTTCCCATATTAACATTTCTAGTTTATATTTTTTAATTATAATGCTCGATATTTTCATTGGATTCATGGATGAATAATGTAATGATATTTATTAATGAGAAAAGGTTTTGTAAAATATTATATAATATAACACACATTTTCTCCAGAAAAGAATATAATTTAAAAAACATGGGTTGTTACATTCTCTACCATTTATAAATGTCATCCCTAAAATTTTAACTCATTTTCTCTATTGTAAATATATGAAGGTACTTTTGTTTCACTAGTACCATTGGTTCCCATGTCACCTCTCCATACTTATGGTTCCTATACAACAATTTGAAAATGTGAGTTTCATATTTTGTATAACTTTTAATATATGGTCAAATATGTCTACTGGCATCTTCGCGTTAGAGAGGTAATGTTTCATTTTTACCACCTCTAGATTCAATACATGTGATAGTTAAACTATGCACTTATTTAAAAGAGATGTGTGATATACATCATTAACATGATCAATGTTTGGTAGAATTTCTAGCTGATAGGTCACTTCTTCTATGAGATGAATGATTTTAAAGGTACGAATGTACCTAGGGATAAGGTTCCCTTTCCTTTCAAACCAAATAACTCTATTCCATGGTGATATCTAAAGGAAAACATTTTCTATAACATCAAACTCTATTTCCCTTCAACGATTATCATCATATCTATTCTACCGACTCTGAGAATCTATTATTTGTTGTTGGATGACATGAACCTTTTCTATCGTCTCTAAACATGATCTGGCTCATGTTGATTTTTCTCAACAAAATAATCCCAACAAGTTCATGTTCTATATTTATTCCCATATAAGGCTTATTATGGTTCCATTTTAATACTCAAGTGGATGTTGTTGTTGTACAAGAACTCATATAATGGTAATTTTTAATCCCATCAACCTATAAATTCCATTGAACATTCTATCAGTATATCCTCAATAATATGAATAGTCCATTAATATTGGCCATCAACATGGTTGTGATAGGACATTTGGATATTACATTCATTAATTAGATCATGTTAAAGACTTGTCCAGAAATTAGATGTGAACATTGGATCCTGATGAAAAAATATAGAAATTGTCACCCCATATAGGCTCACCACATATTTTTCATATATATTTGAATGTTTTCCATCAGATAAATATTCCGAGAATGCAATGAAATCGGTAGTCTTGGTGAGTAAATCAACTATAAAACATATTTCATTGTTTCCATTGTACATTCATGGGAGACTAGTGAAAAAATCCATATTTATTTTTTCCCACTTCTATGTTGGTATTAGTATAGGTTGAAATACCCATTTAAGGAGTTTTCACATATAATTCACTTTTTGATACAACAAAAAACTTATAGTATAGTAAAAAAACTCTATTTTTATATTATCCCACTAAAAATGATCCTGAAGGTCCCTATGAATTTTTCTTCTTCTAATTTTTATAGAAAATATTGAGCTATGTGATTCATAAATCAAATCATTCTTTAATTTTTTGATAGATGGGACACATTACCTTGATCAAAATTTCAGTACATATTATTGATCAACATTGAACACAAGAAACTTCTCATTCATTATAACCTATATCTTCTTTTTTATTGATGCGGCTGTTGTTGAATCTATTCTAATATTAATTATTTATATTCCTACTAACTACTGTATATGTGGAAAGTAGGGTTGAACCCACAGTTGAGGAAATTTTGGCAACAAATAATCTAAAAAATTTCAAAATGACCCCACTTTTGTTAGTAGTGGGGTAGATTTTATATTTTGTAACTTTTTTTGTTTCATATAAGACACAAATGAAACTGTAATTCCCTAACCCCAGAATCCTAGAGCCGGTGCGTTATTTTAATACATTGGCATGATTACAAGGAATCATGTCCCGAAGGACCGATCATTTTAGCAGTGTTGGAAAATAGATTACATATATGAATGTTACATTACAATTTCTAATATAAAACACAACATAAATAATCCTTTAATAATTCCATTATTCCCCCAGCTCAACCCTACATATAAATCATCAAACACTTCTTGGAATCCTTGTAAAACCAAACATAAGAAATGGGTGAGCTACGATGCTCAGTAAGGGTAAATAATTTAGCAGAAGCTATAAACTATTAAAGAAATATTTGTAATAAAAAATGACTTTTAAACATAAAATTGAACATAATATGGAGAAAATAAATCAAAAATTTCTTTATAAACATGAACATGGATATTCTACTAGTCGAATAGTCACCTGTAATAATTAATGTCCTAATGAGAGAATGCCTAACCCTGAACATCATTACCAAATATCCAAGGCCTCATGCCAAGACTGAAAATAATTTTTTTTTTCAAGGCCTGGTGCCATGACACTAGTTTGTCTCATGCGTCTTATAGATGCATCGAGAGAATACAGTGGTTCTCAACCATTACTTACTAAGTCCACTACATTCCTAGTATGAATATATTGAAACATAACATAAACTCTTGTATTAAAAATAGCATATTAAATGTCAATACTTCATCTATAAACCATGATGGGTATATAAATATCACATAAATATTCAAACATATAATACCTCATTAAATAAAATATGGAAGATTGTATTATAATAAATGAACCTTAATCAAAAATAATATACAGTAAAGGATGATTACATAGTTGAAAATGATCGGTATAACTTTTTGAGAGAAACATCCCTTTTGTGAAATTTTTTAAAAGTAACTCATTTATAAATGAAGTAATTAAAAAAATATTTTTTAATCAATGTGTACCATACCACTTTGAATCTTTTTTATGTAATTAACATTTTAAAATAATCATGTCTATATAAATAAATCCTTAAAACCATTTGGAAAACATGGACATTAATGAGAATGATTTAGAAGAATAAATATTTAAGACATTTAAAATGATTTTTTAGTTAAAGATTACCAAAAAAAGAATTTGGAAATGTCTTTTTTGAAACATTTACATGGATAATAAATATCTCCCAGAAAATACTTAGACATAAACCATCTCAGATAATAATTAGATTGAGGAATTAACCATTACCATGAACTTTTTTATGGTCGTGGGCATGTTTAACCTCCTATATAATGACCATAGAATGTTATTAAATTATACCATAATTATATTAATATTTATTATATCATACATGATTCATTTATTATATTATACTACCCATTTAATAATTATTTCCATGTAAAATTAACATTTCAGGTAATAATCACTTTCTTTATCGTACGCGTTTTAACTTGTTATTCTTGATCGTATTATTTAGATAGTGATTTAAATACTTCCAGAATATAAAACATTATTTATATATAATATATATTTAGAATATAAATATGTATAATAGATAGATATATGAAATGTAAAACACCGTTTATGTAGATGGTAGATCGTACGTACGCATAAATGCTCTATCCATTTTCATATTGTATTGAACACAAGTCGTGAATAAAATATATGTTTGTAAACACACACACATATATATATATATATCTAGTAGAATTATTTTTTCATATATTTCATACTTATTAATAATACATATTTTTATAATCATCATTTAATGGAGAACCTGGAAATGAATCTCATTGTGTTGTGGAGACTGTAAGTTGTACGTTCACACGAGCAACGATAACGTTTCCTTAATGATTAAAAGGTGTGTAATTGGATAGTATATTAATTGTAATGAGAAATTATAATGTTATTTTTATTATTTATATACATATTACTCATCATTTTATCCATCCAAATAACATATTATTGAATAACAAATTACACCACGGCGTGGAGACGATAAGTCGTACGCACGCACGCATGGTGACATTATAATTCATAGGATGGGTAGAATAATGAGTATGGTTGAACAAAAATTATAATAACATCACATTATGAACAAGTTATTCGAGTTATTATATTGGTATGGAAATAACAATGAATGAGAATGTGGAAGAAGAAAAAAACTTTGAAAGATGTGGTAAAATAATTACCTCTTCTTTTGGTGTTTCTTATTTATTTGAACAAAAGGTCTCTTAAGGATGGATTTATGGTGAATGGAAGGCCTCTAGGTTGAAACGAGGTATTTTGGGAAGAGATTTGGGCAGGGGTTGGTCGAGCCAAATGGCATTGGAGATGTGATTTTGAGAGATGGGGAAGTAAACTTTTGTAGGAGAGGTGAGGGTCACATTAGGAAAGGATTGAAACATTATTCTATTATAAAATCATTTTCGTTTTTTAATGGCTCAAAATTAATATATTTAGAATCTATTGAGGGGAAGGGTCAAAATCCTTTGAACCAATACGTTTTATACATGTTTAGGTCACCATATTAACCCAATCTTTTAGATTTAACTCTAAGTTAAATAGTTTAGCTTTTACCATGTCCTCTTTTATTGTTATAATAAATGGTTAATAAACATAATATAAAAAGGAAAGAGAACCCCAAGTGGTTAATTATTTATATATGTAACCTTATCAATGTACTATTTTTGATAATTATATTTTTATAAATAGTATATAAATTAATAATATGGTATTTGTTTTAAAAAATCATTTTGGTCAATTTTGAAACTATTTGGTTTTTGGTTTTTGTTAATCATAAAAACATTATCACATCAAATAAAATTTATTTAATAAGTAAAAAAATATCATATTAACCTAAAAAAATCGTGTATGGCATAAAAATACTCAACTTAAATTTAATTTTATATTTATAATATCAATTATTTTAATCTTTCATTGATAACGTAATTACTGCATCATCATTGTGTCATAAATAAATTTAATTATTTAATCTCTAAAAATTATAAATAAAATACCATTATGTAGGAAATATTTTTGTCTTTATAATTAATATTTATAGTATAATTTATCTTATGTATTACTCTATATTAAAAATGGTTTAGTTATTATAATTCGAATTTAACACTTTTATCTCTTCTTTAAATAAAATAATAATAAATTTCATAATATAATCCAAGTGGACCAAAAGGATCATACATTATTCCTAAGTTTTTTTAACCAAAATACACTTATAAAATATAATTATGTTATGTGTTAGGGTAATTATAATATCATTTTTACCTTTAATTACCCTATTTACTTTTAACCGTGGTAAATAAAAGTCAAAATATATTATTCACCAAAAAATATTTTCATCTTATCGAACTAAATTTTACTTACAGATGTCAACCATGTCTCTTAGATTTTTGAAATTAAATTCATAGAAGCGTTAAAATTAAATTTTTCAAAAAATTTCAAATGTTCCTAGAAGGTGGGTAAATAATGTTAAAAAGTTCAATAAACTTTTATACATATAATTTTATTAAAAACGTCTCCAATGAATAAAATTGAACATATATAGGTATTATATATCTATTTTTACTAAAAATAAATATAAATAAAATAAATTATTATTTAAGTAAGAAGTCTGTTTCAAACAATTACACAATGCTTTTACTATTCGTCAAAAATTGATTGTTTTAAAAAAAAATACCAAATATTCTTACGAAGATAATTTTGATATTATGAATTCAAAAATTAATTCTATTTTTCTAAATTCAAAACATAGATGTTTTATTAATTAATTTAAAATTAATTCACTTTGTGAAAAACAAAAGGTGGGTTTTTTAAAAAGTAAAAATTTCAAAAGATTGACAAGTGTTTATGTCAAATTTAAATGTGAAATTACATATAATGACCTAAATTGAATTAAATGATAAAAATTTAATCAAATTATACTTCCAAACCATTCAAATTCATAATAAAACACTATAAATTATTTTGAATAAAAAAGTTGTTTTGAATTAAAATTTAGCATTTTTTACTATTCATCAAAATATAAAAGTTATAAGAAAAGTACCAAAAAGTTATCCAAACTAAAATTTTATGTCCCTATTCTAAATTATAATTTAATTTATTTAAATTTAATATATAAAAGTGTCAAATAGTTTTTAAAAGAATGGACAGCCATTAAAAGGCGGTAAAATTGCATTTTTTTTAAAAGGTACTTTTATCTGATAAAAGGAATTTGATCTAATATTATCTCTAATAAACACATAATATGGATTTTAAAATTATATGGAGTATAAAAAATTCAAAATTCAGTAAATACTATTCATAGCCGCTTTTTGAATGTCTGGTTTGGTATGTCGTGGTGCGCTCAAACTTAGGGTTGGGTGTAGCACATGTTATTGAATTTATTAGATGAGAAAACATACTATGAAAGCATGGGGTGTTACATTATCCCCTCCATCAATAAATATTTCCCTAACAATTAGAAATTTTTCTTCGAAAAAAAACGTTAAAAATAGAAAAATACCTTTGTGGAAAACAACATCGGAAATTGGGTTAACAATATTTAGTCATAATAAGAAGGAAAGGAAAATTTTAATGTCACAACCAAATTATTATCTTTATTAGGAGATAATTTTTTGAAATTAGAGACACATAATTGGATAAAAAACGTAAATTTTTATAATAAGTGAATGATGTCATCAATCACAAACAAGTGTAAAAATGAGGGTCTAAATGTCATCAATCTATGATGATTTAAAATATCATCAGTTAACAAAACATAAGTTATTAGGATAACAAATTTTCGGTTTTAAGATCCCTTACATAATGTTTAAGAATTAATTTTTTCAGGAAATAAGAGGAAAAAAATATACATGACATGTAGAGTTTCATTATTCAACTAATTCCTACAGCAAACTCATCTTCCACTCCAAAAGATTATAGAGTTTAAAAATATTCTATTTATCCTAATCGTAAGGGTTCCAAGAATAATGAATTTATAATTAATTTGTCATACTATTAAAAAAACTACATTATACAAACTAGGACATTATGTAGGCCAGTGGAAGGTAATGAACCCGTGTCTCCCTTCGGTTGTAGGTTCAAGTCTCACAGCCTTGTTAGACGCGACGAGTTGTCGCCTGACCTCTGGGTTATCCTTTTTATAACATATCAAAAAATGTCTTAAAAATTCATTAACCTTAACAATAGTATCAAATGCTAAACTTAATATATTCCAACCTTTAGACTTATCCTAAATAATTCTGTCAAAACTCTCTATCCAAAATTTATAAGGAAGGTAAACACAAAAAATACCTTTTTTTCACGTAATAACTTGTGAATACCTTCATCATGTATTCTTTAAAAACACGGTAACACCCTAAATTTCCATAAAACCTTTTTGATTACATTCATGATCCATTATTCCTTATAGAATATTGGATATACTTCTTATATCCAAAGAAGATGTAGACTCCAAAAATAATGGATTAAAAAACAATTAATTAGTTTTAAAGTAGTCAAGAATATCGAATATAATTTATCGAAATCAATCATATCTTATTGTAAAATTACTACCTTAGTATCAGAACCATATTAAGGTTTCTCTTTCCTTCAACCATGTATTTTCCAAAAAAAATTAACTTGCTATTGAGTCACTTTTCTTAGAACCATATAATCTCAAATCCTCAATTAAATAGTACTATAGTAAAATTCTTATTTATTTCTATAATTCATATAACCAGTACATCATTGATACAACACTCAAATTAAATAAGACTTTAATAACAACAAAAAAACACTGGTCATTCTTCATTATCTGTGGTAGTATGATAACTTGATTATTATCCAATAACATCATTTGGAGGATACTCTGATGATTTGGACATTGATTGATGTAGTGTCCCAACTCATTGTAGATGAAGAATTTTACTTTTGAAACCTTTTTCATATCCTTGAAAACACGTACTTTGTGTTCTTTTTTACAAACTTATAACAAAATCATATTCCCTTCAAGAAATTACCAAGGTGATTCTTTCTACAGTTATCACATATGGGAAAATCCTTATTTCCCCTCTTCCCTTTATCTATCTTTTTATTTACCATCCTTTTCTTCTCTTGCTTCCCTTCAAATCTATAGAACTGAAAAAATGATTTACTTATCTTATTAACAAATGATATTATTACATTATATGATGAGAATACGTGGGAGACTATTTCCCTTCTAAATTTAGGCATAATACCGTTAAAGGTATGATCCTTATTACTCTTTGTATAATGTATATTTCTGAAGTTCTCATTCCTTCTACTGGGCTCCATTTCTACAAAATGCCATACACATTGTTAGTTTAGGAATTGCAATGCATAATTTCAAACTTGTAAAATTCCGAACATAAATTGAAAATATTATCAATATAATCTATAATCATAAAAAAATGTTTTCTTTGAGGAAGTATTTATTCTTAAATCCAGCATAATGTATTGTAAAAAATTTTAATTATCCTAAGCATATCCCCCGAGAGAGTCATAACCAAGAGTGCATCAAGACCCATTTTCATTTTACAGGGTTCCCTTGGGTAAGCCCAAAACTCCTTGTCTGAGTATTCATAATTAGGTACATATGTGCTAGAGCCGCCTCTATCTGCTCGTATCCAGACAGGGATGTATTTCTTGTAAAATACACAAAATATATACATTACCAAAATTCTAGGAAGTTTTTCTATTCTAATCCTCAAAGTTTATCATAGTGTAATGTTCTCTAATCAATGTTTTTCTAAATCTAGTTTCCAAGGATTGAACTAAAATTTCTCTAATACCAATGGTAACGCCCCAAAACTATAAGCCAGAATCCGGTGCATTATTTTTATACATTGGAATGATTGTCAAGAATCATGCTCCAAAAGACCAATTAGTTTAGAAATCTTGGAAAATAGATTACATATATGAACATTACATTACAATTTCTAAAAAAGACAACAAAAATAATCCTTTGAGAATGCCATTATTCCCTTAGCTTAACCCCACATATCAATAATAACACACTTCTCGGAATCCTGAGAGAACCAAAGATAATAATGGGGTGAGATCAGATGCTCAGTAAGGGTAAATAATTTAGCGGAAGCTATAAACTTTTAAGGCAAGTTGTGTAATAAAAATAACAGCCTTTTAAACATAAAAATGATCATAATATGGTGAAAATAAATCAAAAATTACCATATAAACATGCACATGGATATTATACTAGTCGAATAGTCATAGGTAATAATTAATTTCATAATGAGTTAATGCCTAATGTATGACATCATTAACGCATAGCCAAGGCCTCGTGCCAAAAATTCAAATAACATTTTTTTCAAGGCATTGTGCCAAGACACTAGTTTATCTCATCATACATATTAATGCATCAATGGGAAATAGAAGGCCCCACAAATCACTTACTAAGTCCACATCATTCCTCATATGAAGATGTTGAAACATAACATAAACATTTATATTAAAACTATCATATGAAATGTCAATACTTCAACCATAAACCATTAAGGGTATAAAAATAGCACATCCACAATCAAATATTTCAAAACTCATTTAGTAAAATATGGAAGATTATAGTATAAAAAATCAACCTTAATCAAGAATAATCTCTTCTAAAGTATGTTGACATAATTTAAAATGATGATTAAAAAGTTTTGAGAGAGATATACCTTTTTTTGAAATCATTTAAAAGTAACAAATTTATAAAGGATGTAATTTAAAAGGGATTTTTTAATCAAAGTACCCCATACCACTTTGAATATTTTTGAAATAATTATCATTTTAAAACAATAATGTCCAGATAAATAAATCCTTAAATCCATTTTAAAAACATTGACATTAATGAGAACTATTTAGAAGAATAAATATTTTAAACATTTAAAATGATGTTTTAGTTAAAGATGTAGGTTTCAGGCGTAGAGGAAGCACGTTGGTGGGTGTACCCAACTTAAATTTTTTATTAACAATGATCAATCCAACTTTCGTCGTGATAATTAAATGCTAGATCTTTAGAATAGAAAGTAAAATGAATAAAGAAATAGGGTGTCCCAGAACCATATAGAGGATCATCATATTATGGTTATAATTAATTTAATTAATTGAAAAGAATTACCTTGAAGGAATTTTTTCTTAGTTGATGTATATAGTCACAATCTGATTTGATTAATTGTTGTTTCATATAATCCAAGTGTAAGATTCCTCTAGTGGTGTTCCACACGTGATCCACATATCCTTGGACATCACCGAAGGGATCTTCGGGTTCTTTCATAGAAGAGTCTTCCCTTGCGATGTCCTCCTTCGATAACCTTGATCTGGTGGAGGTGGATCTCCCTTTCGTATATTGAGAGCATTAACGGTGGAAAAATAATTCTCTCTTGTATTTAGTGCTTTTCCAATTCTATGGTGCACAACCACTCAAAATGGCTAGTCTAATGACAAATATATAATTGGGATTTTTAATTAAATAGAATAAAAAAAATGAATTAATTATCCAAAATCATTTATTCATTTCATTTAATTCATAGTAATACCCATGTCTAATAACAACAGTTGAATATTATTATTACTTGACATGCGGCCATAGAATTACACCAAATATTATTTAATTAAATAAATAATATTATTTCTCATAAATTCCCTAAAAAACTACACGAAGTGTATATATTAATATACATGGAATGTAGTTTTTTTCCATTTTTCTTATTTTCCTCCACCACAATTATTATACTTTGAATAATGTCTGTTTACTTCTCAAATAAATAACACTGCATTACTCGCTAATAAATATATTATTTCACCCATAATATATTCTCTAAAATAACTAGTGTCGAAATAAATGTGATCAGGCATCATTGAATAATTATTAAACCACAATTCTGAATAGTCTTTATTCACATTGTTAAATTAATATCTAACTGAGATACTTGGAAATAATTAGTGTGTGACCCTCTAGGACTCTTTCTCAATAGAATTTGGCAAAGCCTGCCTAAAGTCCAATGTTAGTGTCTAGGAACATGGCAAGGCACCCATAGAGAAATAAGTTAACACTGCAACGACATGTTACCTTCAATGAACACTTACCTTGTAATTTATTCCCTTTGCCATGATATCTTGAATCAAGCGGGTTGCATGCTAGTTCCGTCAACCCATGTGCTCAATTATTCGTTCTCTGACTTTCCGGAATTCAGATTTCCCATTACTCACCATGCACATGGATATATTTAGGCTATATCAAGTCCATCAAAGGGCCTGAAATATCAACATCCATTATGGAACAGAGGGGACAAATCCTTTATCGCATTATCTATTAATGCAATATCACTCGTGACGCACCCAACTTATCCTACCTCGCTGCAAACAATGTGTCATCACAATTTTCATCAATACATCTAAGTGCATGAGTTGTAATACCCATTAATGACAATCTTAAAGTCTAAGGACCAATACACATGTTTGTGGATAGGAACATCGAATGACACGATGAAATGTGGATTTCCTACCGGTGTGTCTCATTCTCATAATATCCTCTTAGAAATTACCAAGGGAACACACCATGCGAAGGTGCCTCAATGTTTTATGAGTCCTCACCCATAATAGCCTGTATTATTTGTGTCCTTCAAATAACATCATCTGACCATATTACATATATTCAAGAATAGTGTTATGGCACTTTCGGTTTATCATCATATTAGGGATCTGCTATGACCCTTTAATGAAATAGCTATCCTTTGGACATTATCACATGAATTTTCACGTTGAAGTAAAATCAAGATGTGATAAGGTATTTATTAATGAATAATGTATAAATTGGTTGGTACTAGGCCACCGCCTCCAACAGATTCCCAATTAGACTAGAACCAACTGCGAACAACTTTTAACCCACTATCTCTCACATGATATTCATGATTTTGTTGAGATAGGTCTTTAGTCATGGGTTCCATCATGTTCTCTTCTGTGGACACTCTTCTCACATCAACATTACCCCTTTTTTAGAAATACATTAATGGGTGATACTTCCAGAGTATGTTCTTTTTCCGTTGATATGACCTTTGTTCTTTTACAAGAGCCACCACTGCAGGATTATCACAATACAACATGATAGGATCTTTACTGCTAGGAACCACATCAAGATCATGGACAAAGATCCGAATCATGATGGATTACATGGAATCATCAGAAGTTTCTATATATTCGGACTCTACTATAGAATCATCAACAACTGGCTACTTTGAACTATTACAGCTCACTGCTCCCCCATTGAGACATAAAACATATCCAGATTGAAACATCAAATCGTTCTAATCTGTCTAAAAACCAACATCAGCATATCCTCTTATGGCAAGCTCCTTGTCTCCTCCATACACCAATAACATATCCTTAGTTCTTCTAAGATACTTAAGGATAGTCTTAATAGCATTCCAATGTTTTTCTCCTGGTTCTTCTTGATATATACCTACCATGCTCAGTCCATATGCAACATCAATATCGGTACATAACATGGCAGACATGATGGATCCTATAGCCGAATCTTATGGTATATTACTCATTCTATTTTTCTATTTTTGTGTCCGAGGACACATTTACTTAGAAAGATGTAGGCCATGTGACACTAGAACAAATCCTCTCTTGGAGTGTTCCATATTAATCCTCTTTAGTATCTGGTTAATGTATTTACCCTGACATAGTCCAAGAAGCCTCTTAGATCTATCACGAATGATCTTGATCCCTACAATGTAGGTTGCTTTACCCATGTCCTTCCTAGAGAAAGAAATTTTCAACCAGCCCTTAATTGATGGTATGACTGGTATATTATTTTCAATAAGCAATATTTCATCAACAAATACTACTAGGATAAAGACTGTATTCCCATTATACCACTTATAAACACATGACTCACATTCATTCTTAATGAAGCCAAATTCCTTTATGGATTCATCAAATCATATGTTCCACGACCTGGATTCTTTCATTAATCCATAATGGATTTTTGCAGCTTGAAAACCCATTTGGCTTCACCTGGTGTCACAAACCCTTCTGATTATGTCATATAGACATCTTCCTAAAGCTTCCCATTATGGAATGCTGTTTTCACATCCATTTTTCCAAATATTGTAGTCATGGTAAGATGCTATGGAAAGTATTATTATTAAGGATTTAAACATGGAAATTGGAGAGAATGTTTCATAATAGTCAATTCCTTGAAGTTTTCTAAATCCTTTAGCCACTAGCCTTTCTTTATAGGTTTTAACTTTACCTTCCATGTCCAGTTTTCTCTTGAATACCCATTTTCATCCAATAAACTTTACATCAATTGGCTCATCAACCAGAACCCAGACATGGTTATGATACATGGAATCCATCTCATAATTCATATCATCTAGCCATCTTGTAGCATCTGAACATTCTACTGATTCCATGTAGGATAGAGGTGCATCATTGTCCAACAATAATGATTCACCATCCATGGTGACTCGGAAACCAAATCTCTATGGTTCTCTTACCACTATTGAGCTCCTACGTAGTACATGTGTTTTTGGAACCTCCTCCATGGGGACATGTAGAACTTGTTTCTGTACCAACTTCTGTGTATCCTGAGCATCAACTTCGTCTAAGTCAATTTTTCTCACACTATACATTTGGAGGATGTGCTCCCACTCAAGAAATATGGCATGTCTAGTGAAAGTCACTTTCTTTTCTGAAGGATTATATAGGTAATTTTCTTTCGTTTCATTAGGATATCCTATAAAGATACACTTTGTGGTCTGGGGTGCTAGTTTGTTTCCTAATAAGGCATTAAAAAATTACTCACATCCCCATACAAGTGTGTGCAACAAAATGGGTTTCTGTCCATTCCATAACTCAGAGGGAATTCCATTTGCTTCCTTAGTTGGTACTAGGTATAATGTGTTTTCTGCAATTTGTAATGCATATCCCCAAAAGGATAATAGATGATCTGCATGACTCATCATCGACCTCCCCATTTCCAACAAGGTGCAGTTCCTCCTTTCACTAACACAATTCCACTGTGGTGTATAAGGAGGAGTGAGCTGAGATAGAATCCGAGACTCCCATTGAATATTGATGAACTCTTGGTTCAAATATTCTCCACCTGGATCCAATCAAAGTATTTTTATCTTCTTACCAAGCTGATTATCTACTTCATTCTAGAATTCCTTAAATTTCACTAAATAATCTGACTTATACCTCATTAAGTATGCATATCCATATCTAATTAAATCATCAGTAAAAAGTAATGAAATATAAATATCCACCTCTATCTTCTATTGGAAATGTTCCACACACATTCATGTGCAACAATCCTTGAAGCTCTATGGATCTTTCATGCTATCCACTGAAAGGCGGTTTGGTCATTTTTCCTTGTAAACATGTGTGACATCTATCAAGTGGTTTTAGAACAGTAGAGTCTAAATATCCATCTTGGTAGAGCTTTGACATGCACTTCTCATTTACATGACCGAGACGATGATGCCACAACTAGGTGATGTATGAGTCATGTGAGTTTTTTTCGTTATCGATTTCCAACAATTGGTTTTTGTAATTTAATAAATACAAACCATTATTTAGATACACCATACCATAATATAAGTTGTTCTTATAACAGTTTTGTAATACCAAAATCATCTTAGATGGCAATGAGAGGTGGTAATCTCCATTGGATAATGAAACTAGCCTCGCACCATTAGAAGGTCGAAGATCCTCCCCTCCTCTGGAAATCATTATAAATCTACATGGTTCTAGAATTTGAATATAGATGTGAGCCCCACAAGCTGTATCTAATAACCAATGTGTAGAAATGGAAATATTATACTCGATAACGAACACACCTTTAGCATCCCCGCAGTTCTGTGTGTAGTTCCTCTAATAGTGGCCTTGCATTCCACATGCAAAACATACCACCTCACATTCCATGCCCTACCTCTAGATCTTACCCTTCTTGGAGGGATGGTTCTTGGGGGCTTCAGATCATTTGTAAGTCCGTGGCCCCTTTTCCTTGTCCTTCCTTTTCTTATTCAACATGAGGAATGTGGGTTTGTCACACCCCATGTTATTATCTACCTGGAAAATTATGTTTAGAAGTTCTGATAGACTCTTCTAATTATTTCTCATGTTATAGATGTAAATAAATCCAGATAAGGTCTTGGGCAGTGATGATATGATGAGATCTATATGCAACCCATCAGGGAACATAATCCCTAAGATGTTCGGGCATTCAATGTATCCAATATTCTTGACTACATGAGGCCCAACATGCATAGAACCTCCAAGATTAGTTGTAAAAAAAGTGTTGGAGACCTCATATCTCTCTTGTCTTTCCTTCTCATGGTAGATATCCTTAAGGTCAGACATCACGCTATACACGTCCATGTTTTCATGTTTCTTCAAGAGATCATTAGAAATTGCAGATAGCATGAAACATTGGACATCTACAGAATCATCCATATGTTTCATATAGAGTGATAGTTCCTAATCACTGGACTCTTTCTATAGCGAAACAGAAACAAGCTCTTCCATCATATACAATTTCCTCCCACAGTGAAGGATGACGCGTAAAGGCCTCTACCACTCTAGGAAATTTGTGCTGGTGAGAAGGTTTTCCTTCTCGAGTATGGTTCAAAATGATATGTTTGAAGTCATTTTATTATCATTTCTACAAAATAAGATGAAAAAATGTTTATTACTTTATTATGAAAAAACTGAGACAAATAAATAAATTAAATCTTATTAGTCTCCCACAATTTTATCAAAATCCAATATCCCTCACCATTGAATTCAGAATATTCTATTTCCTGAATATTCTTGTGGAAAGGATCCATATTTCCCTTCACATTACCCCAAATAGGGTTGGTCAAGAAACTTGAAGGGTTTTAGTTAGGCATTCACAATGCCAACTTCATTAACTCGCAGCTCCTTGATCCGTTGAGTGAACTCCACAATCTTGAAATCCTTTTATTTTGGATTTCCTCAATATTTTCCTCTCGGTCACACCAAGTCCTGCTGTGGTAGTCAACCCTTGATGCAAAAAAAAATCAAGTTAACCCAAAAAATTGAATTATAATTCCCCAATAATTGAAATCACCCCATCTTGGGTTGGTTAATCACTTTTAACTATGGGTTGATTCTAACTAAGATTATGGAAGGCTGTACCGACTTAATTTTTCTTTGAGGGATTTTTATCCTTATACATAAATTTACATTTTATTATCAGTGATTACATGCTTGTTAATATTATTTGGGATATAATTAAGTGATTAACTATGTCTAAGATATTATTTTATGCATAAGCCAGTCTTATTTTAGTTTCATCTTGCATTCTTATTTAATTCATTAATTGTGTGGTCATGACAACACAACCATAATAATTAAAACCATGCAACTGACATAAATAAAATAAATTTTATTATCATGAGATTGTTCTATTGGTTAGTTTATCTAGAGGTTGATAAACTAACCCATGACCTAAGGGAGAAACACCTTGAACCTTTTGGGTTTATTTTTACAACTGTCCACCTTTCCACCACTGTATCTTCTTGGATTGGTTTCACCTTGGCTCCTAACTTGAGCTACCTCCACTAGCATGGGACCTCCATCTATTACATATTCTTTTATCTCACATGTAGGTGAGGGGTAAAATGAGGTTTTATATAAAAGAAACATTGGGCAAGAAAGCCCAACATATTAATGAGGAAAAGGCTCACAGGACAACAAATTTAATTTAAATAAATTAATTAAAAGGAACCATTCACATACAAAGGTCTTGGTCTACCTCACGATCATCCATGCATGCAACAATATTTACACAAAAATAAAACTAGCATTCAATTCATTAATCTTTCTTTCTTAAGATAAATCACGCTTGAATCAATTAATTATCTTTAATTAATCAATCTATTTATCTTAAACCCTTTACTGAATTTCCTTGAGATTCTCATCCATAATAATTTTAAACAAATAAATTTATTTAGAATTATCTTTTTACGTAACTTGTACCTTGGATGAAACCCTATAAATTCATGTTCATAACTACCCAAAGTAGAAATGAACGTTATGCAGATGTAAAATTAAACACACATATATATAAAACACTTATCATGTGTTGTGCCTCATATTTATGAATATAATATGGTACAAATATCAAGGGTTTATATAATATAATAATAAATTTTAATAAATCTTTGTAATTTGGATGAGTACGCAGTGTGTAGTTCCGACTACACAGTGTGTAATTTTGTTCACCATCCATCCAAAGTACATGCATGGGGACATGGCATGTAGATGTTCTTTGGAAATTTTTGGAGTACATGACATGTTCAATGGGACACACACTGTGTAGTATCCGCGTTACACAGTTTCCAGTCGGGCAAGCCATGTATAGGGTACATGGTCCAACCCTAACCTGAAGGGACAAAACGCTGTGTTCCATGGGCCACACGTCGTATAATCCGAAAACTGTGTGCCACCTATTCCTAGTCAACACACGGAGTCTTAAAGACTTAGATAGGGTCCATTTACATGGCCTGATTTGGAGGACCAGTCCAATGCATTGAACCTAGACTACATGACGTGTACATCCGAATACACGTCGTGTATTCTGGTGGTGTATGTCCAAGAACATTTGGAACCTCTAGATTAGATCCTCTATTTTATTTCAATAAAAATTAAAAGAAAAAGTCATTTATGTAAGGTGAACAAGATACGCGAGAGGAGAAACAAATCTCGAGAATCATATTTAAAGAAAAACTATCTTGAATTGAAACAACTAAATTATTAAGTGTTAAAATCATCAAAAAATAAATAATTAATTATAATCAATGATATGAATCCCTCGGATATCACTTGTAGGTTTCAGGTGCAATGGAAGTGCATTGGTGGGTGTAATCAACTTTAATTTTATCATTAACAATGATCAATCTGAAATCTGTCACGATAATAAAACACTGGATCTTCAGAAAAGAATGAAGAATAAATAAAGAAAGTGGGGAGTCCCAGAACCATATATTGGATCATCATATATTGGTCATAATTAATTTAATTAATTTACAAGAATTACCATGATGGAATTCTTTCTTCATTGATGTCTCCGGTCGCAATCCAATGTGATCCTTCCTTGGGTCATAGAGTCCAAGTTTAGGATTCATGTAGCGGTGATCCACATGTTCTCCACGTATCTCTGGACATCTCCAAAGGGATATTTGGGTGCTAGAGCAGAAGTGCCTTTACTTGCGATGTCTGCTTTCGATCACCTTGATCAGGTTGAGGTGGATCACTCTCTCGTAGCTTGAGATCATTCTTGGTGGGAAACGAATTCTCTCTTGGATTGGGATCTTTTCCAAATTCGTTGTGCACAACCTCTCAAAATGGATAGGATAATGGGAAATATATAATATAGATTTTTAATTACATAGAATAGTAAAATTAATTAATTACCTGAAATCATTTATTCATTTCAATTAATTCATAGTAATACCCCATGCCTAATAAAAACAGTTGACTATTATTATTACGTGCCATGCACCCAGTGAATTACACCTAACATTATTTAATTAAATAAATAGTATTATTTCACATAAATTCCTAGAAAAACTACCCGGTGTGTATATACTAATATACACGGTGTGTACTTTTATTTTTCATTTTTATTAATTTCCTCCACCACATTAATTAGATGTTGAATAATGACTATTTATTTCTCAAATAAATATCACTGCATTACTCGCTAATAAATATATTATTTCACCCATAATATATTCTATCGAATAACAAGTGCCAAATAAATGCGATCAAGAATCATTGAATAATTATTAAACCACGGTTGGGAATAATCTTTATTCAACTTGTTAAATTAATATTTAACTGAGATAATTGGACACACTTAGTGTGTGACCCTCTAGGCCACTTTCATAGTGAAATTAGGCGGAGCCTACCTAATGTCCTAGGTTAGCATCTAAAAACACGCCAAGGAACCCATAGGGAAATAAGTTAACACCGTAATGACGTTTCACCTCTTACGAATGCTTACCATGTAATGTAATCCCTTTTTCATGATATCTCATATCAAGATGGTTTCATGCTAGTTCCATCAACCCATGTGCTCGATTATTCTTTATTTGACTATCTGGAATTGAACATTCCCATTCCTCACTATGGCCATGGATTTATTTAGGCTATATCAATTTCATAAAAGGGCCTGAGATATCTACTTCAACTATGGAACAGAAGGGAAAAATCATTTCTTGCATTATCTATTAATGCAATATCACTCATGATGCACCCAACATATCGTACCTCATTGTGAACAGCGTGTCGTCAGAGTTTTTGTCAATAAATCTAAGTGCGTGAGTTGTAATACACATTAATAATAATCATAAAGTCTAAGGACCAATACACACGCCCATAGATAGGAACATCCAATGACACTATGAAATGTGGATTTCCTACTGGTGGGTCTCATTCTCATAATATCCTCTTATACATTTCCAAGGGATCACACCATGAGAAGGTGCCTCAAAATTTTATGAGTCCTCACCCCTTATGGATTGTATTATTTTTATCCCTCAAATAAAATCATCCTGCCTCAGAACATATATTCATGAATAATGTTATGGCACTACCAGATTCTCATCATAGCAGGGATCTACTATGACCCTTTAATGAAACAGTTATCCTTAGGACATTATCATAGGCATTGTCACGCAGAAAAACTATCATGATGTGATAAGGTATTTATTAATGAATAAAGTACAAAGTAGTTGGTTCTAGGCCACCAAATCCAAAAAAATAGTACCTTAAAAGAATAATATTGAACTATATTTTATGAAACATGGACATGGATAATAAATATGTCCCATGAAATACTTACACATAAACAATCTCGGATAATAATGAGATTGAATTAGTAACCCATACCTTGTGCTTTATTTTGTTCGAGGGTATGTTTAGCCTCTTGTACAAAGACCATAGCATGTTGTTAAATTATACCATAACCATATTCATTTTTTTATATCATACATGATTCATTTATGACTTTATACTACCCATTTTATAATTATATCCATGTTAAATTAATATTTCGGGTAATAATCACTTTCTTTATCGTACATGTTTTAACTTGATATTATTGATTGTATCTTTTAGGTCATGATTTAAATAATTCCAAAATATAAACCCTGATTTATATAAAATATATATACAAGTATGATATATATATATATATAATGGAATACAATGTTTATGGAGATGGTAGGACGTACGTACGCATAAACGTTGTTTCTGTTTTCATATCATATTGAATGGATGTAAGTAAATAAGATATATGTATGTACATATATATATATAGTATCATTATTAGGTAGTATATTACATACTTATTAATAATATATATTTTTATAATCATCGTTGAATGGTGAACTTGGAAATCTGTCTCATCGTGTCGTGAAGACGGTAAGTCGTACGTTCACACGAGCGACGAAATCATTTCCTTAATGATTAAAAGATGTGTAATTGGATGGTATATTAATTATAAAGAGAAATTATCATGTTATTTTCATTATTTATATACATAATACTCATCATTATATCCATCCAAATAATATAGTGTTGAGTAACAAATTACACCATTATGTGGAGACGGTAAGTCGTACCTACAAACGTATGGTGACATTATCATTCATAGGATGGATAGAATAATGAGTATGGTTCTACCATATTTCTAATTACATAATAGTATTTAGAACATACTAGTGTTATTATTTTGGTATGAAAATAACAAATAAATAGAAAGTGGAAGAAGAAAGAAACTTTGAAAGAGGTGATCAAATAATCACCTCTTCTTTGGGTGTTTCCTTTTGATTTGAAGAAAATGGATCCTTATGATGGCTTTCTGATCAGGGGAAGGCCTCTAGGATAAATTAAGGTAATTTTGGAGAATATTTGGGCTTGGTTTGTCCTAGCCAAATGGCTTTGGTGGTGTGATTATGAGATAAGGGGAAGTATCCATTTATAAGAGAGGTAAGGGTCACTTTAGAAAAAGTTTGAAATATTATTTTATTATGAAATAATATTCGGTTTCTAATGGCTCAAAATTGATTTTTATCAAATATAAGGTAGTGATGGGTCTAAATCCTCTCAACCAACACGTTTTAGACACGTTTTGGTCACCATATTAATCCGATATTTTAGATTTAACTCTTAATTAAATAGTTTTACTTTTACCATGTCCTCTTGTATTATTATAATAAATGGTTAATAAACATACTATAAAAAGGAAATATAACCACAAGTGGTTAATTATTGATATATATAACCTTATCTAAGTACATTGGTATAACCTTAGATTTTTTGAAATATTATATCAATTAATAATATAGTATTTGTTTTTAAAACTCATTTATGTCAATTTTGAAACTATTTGGTATTTTGTTTATGTTAAAATCATAACAAATTTATCACTACAAAAAAACTATTTAATCAACCCTGAAATGTCATATTATCCTAATAAATTCTTGGAGGACATAAAAATCCCTAATTTACATTTATTTTTATATTTACAATATCAATTTTTTTAATCAATCATTGATAATGTAATTACAACATCATCATTCTCTCATAAATTAATTTAATTATTTAATCTATAAAAATTATAAATAAAATACAATTAGGTAGGAAATTTTTTTATAATTTTAATTAATATTTATAGTCAAATTTATCTTATGTTTAACCATATATTAAAATGGTTTAGTTATTAAACTTTGAATTTATCACTTTTAACTCTTCTTTAAATAAAATAATAATAAATATCATAATCTAATAAAAGTGGACAAAAAGGGTCATATTTTATTCCTAAGGTTTGTTTTGGTCGAAATACACTTATCCAATAGAATTAGGACCTATGTTAGGGTAATTATAATACCACTTTTACCTTAAATTTCAATATTAACTTTTAACTGTGGTAAATAAAAGTCAAAAGATACTATTCACCAAAAATTATTTTCATTTAATGGAATAGGATTTTACTTACAGAAGTCAATCATGTATCTAAATTTTTTGAAATACAATTCACAGAAGTGGTAAAATTACGTTTTATTCAAATTTACAAGTTTTCCTTGGTGGGTAAAAGACGTTAAAAAGTATAAAAAAAAATTTATACATCTAATATTATTATAAAATGATTCCAATTAATTAATTTGAACTTATATATTTATTATATATCTATTGCTACCTAAAATAATTTTAAATAAAATAAATCATTATTTAAACAAAAGTTTGTTTTAAACAATAACGCGATGTTTTTCACTATTCATCAAGAAATGAAAATTTTCAGAAAAAATACCAACTATTCACCCTAAGATAATTTTGATATTCATAATTAAAAAATTAATTCTATTTTACCATATTTAAAACATATATGTTTCATTAATTAATTTAAAATTAATTCTCGTTGTCAAAATCAAAAATTGGGGTTTTTAAAAAGTAAAAACTATCAAAAGATTGACATGTGTTTATGTCAAATTTAAATGTGAAATTACATATAATGACATAAATAGAATTAAATGATAAAAATATAATCTAATTATACTTCCAAACCATTAAAATGCATAATTTAACACTAAAATTTTTTTCGATTAAAAAAGTTGTTTTCAATTAAAATTTAGTATTTTTCACTATTAATCAAAATATAAAAGTTATCAAAAAAGTACCCAAAATATATCCAAACTAAATTTTTATACCTTTCTTCTAATGAAAATTTTAATTTCATTAAATTGAATATATAAAACTGTCAAATATTGTTTTTAAAAATCGGTCAACATTAAAAGGCGGTAAAATTGCATTTTTTGAAAAATACGTTTTTTATCTGAAAAAAATGATTTTTTTTATATAATGTATAAGAAACACATAATATGGATTCTAAAATTATATGGAGTATATAAAATCAAAATTTAGTTAATACTATTCAAAACTGCTTTTTGAACGGCTAGTTTGGTAAGTCGTGGTGCACTTGAATTCGGTGTCGCATGTAGCACATGTTATTGGATTACTTTGAAGAGATAACGTACTATGAAATCTTGTGGTGTCACAGAATCGTCAGAATAATTTTGAGTTATTTTTCTAAACTATAATGAAACAAGAAATAGGAGAAATACAGTAAGTAACAGAGATATAAAATGATGATAAATGAACAATCAAGAGAAATATGTTCTGGGAAAAATCTATATTCTACTGGTTTTGAAAATATTCCATCTCACGATAGTGACTATAATAAGTACCACTGAAGAGGAATGGTTTATTTCCCTCTCCAAGAGATAAATCACTCAAGACAACAAATCTTGGAGTTCTCCGCACCAATATTAATTAATTGTGAGAATTTGGATTTGAAAAAGATGATAGAACAAACTCATATTAATTTATGAACTTTTCATTTCAATTTAAATGTTTAAGAAAATTAATCCACAATCATACTCACAGACTTATTATGGAGTTCCATGATTAAGTGGTAGTGGTACTGTGTAATTGAATGTGTTCAGAGCTGATCTCGCCGGTCAATTCTGATCACATTAAAAACGATTATTGAGAAGGAAGAAGAAAGATAACCTACAAACTCGATTTTAACCTTGAACTGGAATATTTAGCCTAATATCATCTCTTATATGTAAACTAAAATTATTTGATTACAGAGAAGTAAATTGGAATGAAAATAGAGGAAAATATCTCCCTCTTCATCTTTGAATCACTACTGCTCCTGGTCCTCAGGTCTCTAGGAAAAGGTTCTCCGAGAAGTGTTAAAGATTTTCCCCAAGTTCTTGCTCTACTCTAGATGGAAGTGGATGATCCAATGAATTGAATGAATGTCCACCGAATAATTACTGCTACTCTTCTTTTTTATCCTGCTGTCATTAACATCATGTCAACCCTACTTTCAACCAACTTCAAGGTTCCCTCACTAGTGCACCGCAAACTAATTTTTTTCAGGATTGACACATCTTGCTAGATTTTCCATTCTAACTAAGTATCCGCGAGTTATTTGGGTGAACCTGAACATTTTTCTGATTCTTGCACGAATCAGCACAGAAATGAATAAGATAAAGAACTAAAAACACAAAGAATGTTAATTAATATATTATAGTTATTTTTTAGTTTAATGTTATATTTCTTATTAAAAATTTAATTAATATTAATTAATAATTTATTAGTTTAAAACTTTTTAACATCATAATTACTTAAATATTTATTATTTAGATTAATTATTTTTATTTTATTAATCATATTATTATAATTATAATTATTTCATTATTTAAAAAGTTAAATTATAATTTTTATATATAAATTTATTTATTAGTCTATTTTAATTTAATATTTAATATTAATATTTTAGTTTTAAATATTTTTAAATAATTTTTATTTTTAATTATTTATTTAATTATAAATATCAATTATTTATTATGAAAAAAATATAATTTTTAGCTTTATTTTTTAAGAGACTTCTCCCCCCCACCCCCCATCTTCTTTCCTAAAATCGGAGTGGCTCCCTTGTGCAGATCAAGTCCGGTGAGGGAGAGATCGGGTACGCTATCGAACATAGCAACCCCTTTAAAATAAAATTAATATTTAATTCGTAAATATTAATAAATATGAAAATTCTTTATTCTTTATTTACCTGGGATGTTACAATACTTCCAGAGTATGTTCTTTTTCCGTTGATATGACCTTTGTTCTTTTACAAGAGCCACCACTGCAGTATTATCACAATACAACGTGATAGGATCTTTACTGCTAGGAACCACATCAAGATCATGGACAAAGATCCGAATCATGATGGATTACATGGAATCATCAGAAGTTGCTATATATTTGGACTCCACTATAGAATCATCAACAACTGGCTACTTTGAACTATTACAGTTCACTGCTCCCCCATTGAGATATAAAACATATCCAGATTGAAACTTCAAATCGTTCTAATCTGTCTAAAAACCAACATCAGCATATCATCTGATGGAAAGCACCTTGTCTCCTCCATACACCAAGAACATATCCTTAGTTCTTCTAAGATACTTAAGGATAGTCTTAACAGCATTCCAATGTTTTTCTCCTGGTTCTTCTTGATATATAACTACCATGCTCAGTCCATATGCAACATCAATATCGGTACATAACATGGCAGACATGATGGATCCTATACCTGAATCTTATGGTATATTACTCATTCTATTTTTCTATTTTTGTGTCTGAGGACACATTTACTTAGAAAGATGTAGGCCATGTGACACTAGAACAAATCCTCTCTTGTATTGTTCAATACTAAACCTCTTTAGTATCTGGTAAATGTATTTACCCTGACATAGTCCAAGATGCCTCTTAGATCTATCACGAATGATCTTGATCCCTAGAATGTAGGTTTCTTTACCCATGTCCTTCCTAGAGAAAGACATTTTCAACCAGCCCTTAATTGATGGTAAGACTGGTATATTATTTTCAATAAGAAATATTTCATCAACAAATACTACTAGGATAAAGACTGTATTCCAATTATACCACTTATAAACACATGACTCACATTCATTCTTAATGAAGCCAAATTCCTTTATGGATTCATCAAATCATATGTTCCACGACCTGGAAGCTTTAATTAATCCATAATGGATTTTTGCAGCTTGAAAACCCATTTGGCTTCACCTGGTGTCACAAACCCTTCTGATTATGTCATATAGACATCTTCCTAAAGCTTCCCATTAAGGAATGATGTTTTCACATCCATTTTTCCAAATATTGTAGTCATGGTAAGCTGCTATGGAAAGTATTATTATTAAGGATTTAAACATGGAAATTGGAGAGAATGTTTCATAATAGTCAATTCCTTGATGTTTTCTAAATCCTTTAGCCACTAGACTTTCTTTATAGGTTTTAACTTTACCTTCCTTGTCCAGTTTTCTCTTGAATACCCATTTTCATCCAATAAGCTTTACCTCAATTGGCTCATCAACCAGAACCCAGACATGGTTCTGATACATGGAATCCATCTCAGAATTCATATCATCTAGTCATCTTGCAGCATATGAACATTCTACTGATTCCATGTAGGATAGAGGTTCATCATTGTCCAACAATAATGATTCACCATCCTTGGTGACTTGGAAACCAAATCACTACGGTTCTCTTACCTCTATTGAGCTCCTACGTAGTACATGTGTTTTTGGAACCTCCTCCATGGGGACATGTAGAACTTGTTTCTGTACCAACTTCTGTGTATCCTGGGCATCAACTTCGTCTAAGTCAATTTTTCTCACACTATACATTTGGAGGATGTGCTCCCACTCAAGAAATATGGCTTGTCTAGTGAAAGTCACTTTCTTTTCTGAAGGATTATATAGGTAATATTCTTTCGTTTCATTAGGATATCCTATAAAGATACACTTTGTGGTCTGGGGTGCTAGTTTGTTTCCTAATAAGGCATTAAAAAATACCTCACATCCCCATACAAGTGTGTGCAACAAAATGGGTTTCTGTCCATTCCATAACTCATAGGGAATTACATTTGCTTCCTTATTTGGTACTCGGTATAATGTGTTTGCTGCAATTTGTAATGCATATCCCCAAAAGGATAATGGATGATCTGCATGACTCATCATCGACCTCCCCATTTCCAACAAGGTGCAGTTCCTCCTTTCACTAACACAATTCCACTATGGTGTATAAGGAGGAGTGAGCTAAGATAGAATCCCAGACTCCCATTGAATATTGATGAACTCTTGGTTCAATTATTCTCCACCTCGATCCAATCAAAGCATTTTTGTCTTCTTACCAAGCTGATTATCTACTTCATTCTAGAATTCCTTAAATTTCACTAAATAATCTGACTTATACCTCATTAAGTATGCATATCCATATCTACTTAAATCATCAGTAAAAAGTAATGAAATATAAATATCCACCTCTATCTTCTATTGGAAATGTTCCACACACATTCGTGTGCACCAATCCTTGAAGCTCTATGGCTCTTTCATGCTATCCACTAAAAGGCAGTTTGGTCATTTTTCCTTGTAAACATGTGTGACATCTATCAAGTGGTTTTAGCTCAGTAGAGTCTAAATATCCATCTTGGTAGAGATTTGACATGCACTTCTCATTTACATGACCGAGACGATGATGCCACAACTAGGTGATGTATGAGTCATGTGAGTTTTTTTCGTTATCGATTTCCAACAATTGGTTTTTATAATTTAATAAATACAAACCCTTATTTATATACACCATACCATAATATAAGTTGTTCTTATAATAGTTATGTAATACCAAAATCATCTTAGATGGCAATGAGAGGTGGTAATCACCATTGGATAATGCAACTAGCCTCACACCATTAGAAGGTTGAAGATCCTCCGCTCCTCTGGAAATCATTATAAATCTACTTGGTTCTAGAATTTGAATATAGATGTGAGCCCCACAAGCTGTATCTAATAACCAATGTGTAGAAATGGAAATATTATACTCGATAACGAACACACCTTTAGCATCCCCGCACTTCTTTGTGTAGTTCCTCTTATAGTGGCCTTGCTTTCCACATGCAAAACATACCCCCTCACATTCCATGCCCTACCTCTAGATCTTACCCTTCTTGGAGGGATGGTTCTTGGGGGCTTCAGATCATTTGTAAGTCCTTGGCCCCTTTTCCTTGTCCTTCCTTTTCTTATTCACCATAAGGAATGTGGGTTTGTCACACCCCATGTTATTATCTACCTGGAAAATTATGTTTAGAAGTTCTGACAGACTATTCTAATTATTTCTCATGTTATATTTGTTAATAAATCCAGATAAGGTCTTGGGCAGTGATGATATGATGAGATCTATATGCAACCCATCAGGGAACATAATCCCTAAGATGTTCGGGCATTCAATGTATCCAATATTCTTGACTACATGAGGCCCAACATGCATAGAATCTCCAAAATTAGTTGTAAAAAAAGTGTTGGAGACCTCATATCTCTCTTGTCTTTCCTTCTCATGGTAGACATCCTTAAGGTGAGTCATCATGCTATACGCGTCCATGTTTTCATGTCTCTTCAAGAGATCATTAGAAATTGCTGATAGCATGAAACATTGGACATCTACATGAATCATCCATATGTTTCATATAGAGTGATAGTTCCTAATCACTAGACTCTTTCTATAGCGCAACAGGAACAAGATCTTCCATCATATACAATTTCCTCCCATAGTGAAGGATGACGCGTAAATGCCTCTGCCACTCTGGGAAATTTGTGCTAGTGAGAAGGTTTTCCTTCTCGAGTATGGTTCAAAATGATTTGTTTGAAGTCATTTTATTATCATTTCTACAAAATAATATGAAAAAATGTTTATTACTTTATTATGAAAAAACTGAGACAAATAAATAAATTAAATCTTATTAGTCTCCCACAATTTTATCAAAATCCAACAGCCCTCACCATTGACTTCAGAATATTCTATTTCATGAATATTCTAGTGGAAAGGATCCATATTTCCCTTCACATTACCCCAACTAGGGTTGGTCAAGAATCTTGAAGGGTTTTAGTTAGGCATTCACAATGCCAACTTCATTAACTCGCAGCTCCTTGATCTGTTGAGTGAACTCCACAATCTTGAAATCCTTTTATTTTGGATTTCCTCAATATTTTCCTCTTGGTCACCCCAAGTCCTGCTGTGGTAGTCAACCCTTGATGCAAAAAAAATCAAGTTAACCCAAAAAATTGAATTATAATTCCCCAATAATTGAAATCACCCCATCTTGGGTTGGTCAATCACTTTGAACTATGTGTTGATTCTAACTAAGATTATGGAAGGCTATACCAACTTCATTTTTCTTTGAGGGATTTTTATCCTTATACATAAATTTACATTTTATTATCAGTGATTACATGCTTTTTAATATTATGTGGGATATACTTAAGTGATTAACTATGTCTAAGATAATATTTTATGCATAAGCCAGTCTTATTTTAGTTTCATCTTGCATTCTTATTTAATTCATTAATTGTGTGGTCGTGACAACACAACCATAATAATTAAAACCATGCAACTGACATAAATAAAATAAATTGTATTATCATGAGATTGTTCTATTGGTTAGTTTATCTAGAGGTTGATAAACTAACCCATGACCTAAGGGAGAAACACCTTGAACCTTTTGGGTTTATGTTTACAACTGTCCACCTTTCCACCACTGTATCTTCTTGGACTGGTTTCACCTTGGCTCCTAACTTGAGCTACCTCCACTAGCATGGGAGCTCCATCTATTACATATTTTTTTATCTCACATGTAGGTGAGGGGTAAAATGGGGTTTTACATAAAAGAAACATTGGGCAAGCAAGCCCTACATATTAATGAGGAAAAGGCTCGCAGGACAACAAATTTAATTTAAATAAATTAATTAAAAGAAACCATTCACATACAAAGGTCTTGGTCTACCTCACAATCATCCATGCATGCAACGATATTTACAAAAAAATAAAACTAGCATTCAATTCATTAATCGTTCTTTCTTAAGATAAATCACGCTTGAATCAATTAATTATCTTTAATTAATCAATCTATTTATCTTAAACCCTTTACTAAATTTCCTTGAGATTCTCATCCATCATAATTTTAGACAAATAAATTTATTTAGAATTATCTTTTTACGTAACTTTTATGTTGGATGAAACCCTGTAAATTCATGTTCATAACTACCCAAAGTAGAAATGAACGTTATGCAGGTGTAAAATTAAACACACATACATATAAAACACTTATCATGTGTTGTGCCTCATATTTATGCCTATAATATGGTACAAATATCAAGGGTTTATATAATATAATAATAAATTTTAATAAATCTTTGTAATTTGGATGAGTACACAGTGTGTAGTTCTGACTACACAGTGTGTAATTTTGTCCACCATCCATCCAAAGTACATGCATGGGGACATGGCATGTAGATGTTCTTTGGAAATTTTTGGAGTACATGACATGTTCAATGGGACACACACCATGTAGTATCCGCGTTACACAGTTTCCAGTCGGGCAAGCCATGTACAGGGTACATGGTCCAACCCTAACCTGAAGGGACTAAACGCTATGTTCCATGGGCCACACGTCATATAATCCGAAAACTGTGTGCCACCTATTCCTAGTCAACACACGGAGTCTTAAAGACTTAGATAGGGTCCATTTACATGGCCTGATTTGGAGGACCAGTCCAATGCATTGAACCTAGACTACATGACGTGTACATCCGAATACACGTCGTGTATTCTGGTGGTGTATGTCCAAGAACATTTGGAACCTCTAGATTAGATCCTCTATTTTATTTCAATAAAAATTAAAAGAAAAAGTCATTTATGAAAGGTGAACAAGATACGAGAGAGGAGAAACAAATCTCGAGATTCATATTTAAAGAAAAACTATCTTGAATTGAAACAACTAAATTATTAAGTGTGAAAATCATCAAAAAATAAATAAATAATTATAATCAATGATATGAATCCCTCAGATATCACTTGTAGGTTTCAGGCACAATGGAAGTGCATTGGTGGGTGTAATCAACTTTAATTTTATCATTAACAACGATCAATCTGAAATCTGTCACGATAATAAAACACTGGATCTTCAGAAAAGAATGAAGAATAAATAAATAAAGTGGGGAGTCCCAGAACCATATATAGGATCATCATATATTTGTCATAATTAATTTAATTAATTTACAATAATTACCATGATGGAATTCTTTCTTCATTGATGTCTCCGGTCGCGATCCAATGTGATCCTTCCTTGGGTCATAGAATCCAAGTGTAGGATTCCTGTAGCGGTGATCCACATGTTCTCCACGTATCTTTGGACATCTCCAAAGGGATATTTGGGTGCTAGAGCAGAAGTTCCTTTACTTGCGATTTCCGCTTTCGATTACCTTGATCAGGTTGAGGTGGATCACTCTCTCGTAGCTTGAGATCATTCTTGGTGGGAAACAAATTCTCTCTTGGATTGGGATCTTTTCCAAATTCGTTGTGCACAACCTCTCAAAATGGATAGGATAATGGGAAATATGTAATTGAGATTTTTAATTACATAGAATAGTAAAATTAATTAATTACCTGAAATCATTTATTCATTTCAATTAATTCATAGTAATACCCCATGCCTAATAAAAATAGTTGACTATTATTATTACTTGCCATGCACCCAGCGAATTACACCTAACATTATTTAATTAAATAAATATTATTATTTCTCATAAATTCCTAGAAAAACTACCCGGTGTGTATATACTAATATACACGGTGTGTACTTTTATTTTCCATTTTTATTAATTTCCTCCACCACATTTATTAGACGTTGAATAAAGACTATTTATTTCTCAAAAAAATATCACTGCATTACTCGCTAATAAATATATTATTTCACCCATAATATATTCTATCGAATAACAAGTTCCAAATAAATGCGATCAAGCATCATTGAATAATTATTAAAACACAGTTGGGAATAATCTTTATTCAACTTGTTAAATTAATATTTAACTGAGATAATTGGACACACTTTGTGTGTGACCCTCTAGGCTACATTCTTAGTGGAATTAGGTGGAGCCTACCTAATGTCCTAGGTTAGCATCTAATAACATGCCAAGGCACCCATAGGGAAATAAGTTAACACCGTAATGACGTTTCACCTCTTATGAATTCTTACCATGTAATGTAATCCCTTTTTCATGATATCTCAAATCAAGATGGTTGCATGCTAGTTCCATCAACCCATGTGCTCGATTATTCTTTATTTGATTATCTGGAATTGAACATTCCCATTCCTCACAATGGCCATGGATTTATTTAGGCTATATCAATTCCATAAAAGGGCCTGAGATATCTACTTCCACTATGGAACAGAAGGGAAAAGTCATTTCTTGCATTATCTATTAATGCAATATCACTCATGATGCACCCAACATATCGTACCTCATTGTGAACTGCGTGTCGTCAGAGTTTTTGTCAATACATCTAAGTGTGCGAGTTGTAACACACATTAATAATAATCATAAAGTCTATGGACCAATACACACGCCCATAGATAGGAACATCCATTGACACTATAAAATGTGGATTTCCTACTGGTGTGTCTCATTCTCATAATATCCTCCTATACATTTCCAAGGGATCACACCATGAGAAGGTGCCTCAAAATTTTATGAGTCCTCACCCCTTATGGATTGTATTATTTGTATCCCTTAAATAAAATCATCCAGCCTCAGAAAATATATTCATGAATAATGTTTTGGCACTACTAGATTCTCATCATAGCAGGGATCTACTATGACCCTTTAGTGAAACAGCTATCCTTAGGACATTATCATAGGCATTGTCATGCAGAAAAACTATCAAGATGTGATAAGGTATTTATTAATGAATAAAGTACAAAGTAGTTGGTTCTAGGCCACCAACTAAAAAAAAATAGTACCTTAAAAGAATAATATTGAACTATATTTTATGAAACATGGACATGGATAATAAATATGTCCCATGAAATACTTACACATAAACAATCTCGGATAATAATGATATTGAATTAGTAACCCATACCTTGCGCTTTATTTTGTTTGAGGGTATGTTTAGCCTCTTGTAAAAAGACCATAGCATGTTGTTAAATTATACCATAACCATATTCATTTTTTATATCATACATGATTCATTTATGACTTTATACTACCCATTTTATAATTATATCCATGTTAAATTAATATTTCAGGTAATAACCACTTTCTTTATCGTACATGTTTTAACTTGTTATTATTGATTGTATCTTTTAGATCATGATTTAAATAATTCCAAAATATAAAGCCTGATTTATATAAAATATATATACAAGTATAATATATATATATATATAATGGAATACAATGTTTATGGAGATGGTAGGTCGTACGTACGCATAAACGTTGTTTCTGTTTTCATATCATATTGAATAGATGCAAGTAAATAAGATATATGTATGTACATATATATATAGTATCATTATTAGGTAGTATATTACATACTTATTAATAATATATATTTTTATAATCATCGTTGAATGGTGAACTTGGAAATTTGTCTCATCGTGTTGTGAAGACTGTAAGTCGTACGTTCACACGAGCGACGAAATCATTTCCTTAATGATTAAAAGATGTGTAATTGGATGGTATATTAATTATAAAGAGAAATTATCATGTTATTTTCATTATTTATATACATAATACTCATCATTATATCCATCCAAATAATATAGTGTTGAGTAACAAATTACACCATTGCGTGGAGACGGTAAGTCGTACCTACAAACGGATGGTGACATTATCATTCATAGGATGGATAGAATAATGAGTATGGTTGTACCATATTTATAATTACATAATAGTATTTAGAACATACTAGTGTTATTATTTTGGTATGGAAATAACAAATAAATAGAAAGTGGAAGAAGAAAAAAAACTTTGAAAGAGGTGATCAAATAATCACCTCTTCTTTGGGTGTTTCCTTTTGATTTGAAGAAAATGGATCCTTATGATGGCTTTCTGATCAAGGGAAGGCCTCTAAGATAAATTAAGGTAATTTTGGAGAATATTTGGGCATGTTTTGTCCAAGCCAAATGGATTTGGTGGTGTGATTTTGAGATAAGGGGAAATATTCATTTATAAGAGAGGTAAGGGTCACTTTAGAAAAAGTTTGAAATATTATTTTATTATAAAATAATATTCGGTTTCTAATGGCTCAAAATTGATTTTTATCAAATATAAGGTAGTGATGGGTTGAAATCCTCTCAACCAACACGTTTTAGACATGTTTTGGTCACCATATTAATCTGATATTTTAGATTTAACTCTTAATTAAATAGTTTTACTTTTACCACGTCCTCTTGTATTATTATAATAAATGGTTAATAAACATTCTATTAAAAGGAAATATAACCACATGTGGTTAATTATTGATATATATAACCTTATCTAAGTACTTTGGTATAACCTTAGAGTTTTTGAAATGTTATATCAATTAATAATATAGTATTTGTTTTTAAAACTCATTTATGTCAATTTTGAAACTATTTGGTATTTTGTTTTTGTTAAAATCATAACAAATTTATCACTACAAAAAAACTATTTAATCAACCCTGAAATGTCATATTATCCTAATAAATTCTTGGAGGACATAAAAATCCCTAATTTACATTTATTTTTATATTTACAATATCAATTTTTTCAATCAATCATTGATAATGTAATTACAACATCATCATTCTCTCATAAATTAATTTAATTATTTAATCTATAAAAATTATAAATAAAATACAATTAGGTAGGAAATTTTTTTATCATTTTAATTAATATTTATAGTCAAATTTATCTTATGTTTAACCATATATTAAAATGGTTTAGTTATTAAACTTTGAATTTATCACTTTTAACCCTTCTTTAAATAAAATAATAATAAATATCATAATCTAATAAAAGTGGACAAAAATGGTCATATTTTATTCCGAAGGCTTGTTTTGGTCGAAATACACTTATCCAATAGAATTAGGACCTGTGTTAGGGTAATTATAATACCACTTTTACCTTAAATTTCAATATTAACTTTTAACCGTGGTAAATAAAAGTCAAAAGATACTATTCACCAAAAATTATTTTCATTTAATGGAACAAGATTTTACATACAGAAGTCAATCATGTATCTAAATTTTTTGAAATACAATTCATAGAAGTGGTAAAATTACGTTTTATTCAAATTTACAAGTTTTCCTTGGTGGGTAAAAGACGTTAAAAAGTATAAAAAAAATTTATACATCTAATATTATTATAAAATGATTCCAATTAATTAATTTGAACTTATATATTTATTATATATCTATTTCTACATAAAATAATTTTAAATAAAATAAATCATTATTTAAACAAAAGTTTGTTTTAAACAATAACGCGATGTTTTTCACTATTCATCAAGAAATGAAAATTTTCAGAAAAAATACCAACTATTCACCCTAAGATAATTTTGATATTCATAATTAAAAAATTAATTCTATTTTACCATATTTAAAACATATAAGTTTCATTAATTAATTTAAAATTAATTCCCGTTGTCAAAATCAAAAATCAGGTTTTTTAAAAAGTAAAAACTATCAAAAGATTGACATGTGTTTATGTCAAATTTAAATGTGAAATTACATATAATGACATAAATAGTATTAAATGATAAAAATATAATCTAATTATACTTCCCAACCATTAAAATGCATAATTTAACCCTAAAATTTTTTTCAATTAAAAAAGTTGTTTTCGATTAAAATTTAGTATTTTTCACTATTAATCAAAATATAAAAGTTATCAAAAAAGTACCCAAAATATATCCAAACTAAATTTTTATAGCTTTCTTCTAATGAAAATTTTAATTTCATTAAATTGAATATATAAAACTGTCAAATATTGTTTTTAAAAATGGGTCAACATTAAAAGGCGGTAAAATTGCATTTTTTGAAAAATACTTATTTTATCTGAAAAAATGAATTTTTTTATATAATGTCTAAGAAACACATAATATGGATTCTAAAATTATATGGAGTATATAAAATCAAAATTTAGTTAATACTATTCAAAACTGCTTTTTGAACCGCTAGTTTGGTAAGTCGCGGTGCGCTTGAATTCGGTGTTGCATGTAGCACATGTTATTGAATTACTTTGAAGAGATAACGTACTATGAAATCTTGTGGTGTCACAGAATCGTCAGAATAATTTTGAGTTATTGTTCCAAACTATAATGAAACAATAAATAGGAGAAATACAGTAAGTAACAGAGATATAAAATGATGATAAATGAACAATCAAGAGAAATATGTTCTGGGAAAAATCTATATTCTACTGGTTTTGAAAATATTCCATCTCACGATAGTGATTATAATAAGTACCACTGAAGAGGAATGGTTTATTTCCCTCTCCAAAAGATAAATCACTCAAGACAACAAATCTTGGAGTTCTCCACACCAAGATTAATTAATTGTGAGAATTTGGATTTGAAAAAGATGATAGAACAAACTCATAGTAATTTCTGAACTTTTCATTTCAATTTAAATGTTTAAGAAAATTAATCCACAATCATACTCACAGACTTATTATGGAGTTCCATGATTAAGTGGTAGTGGTACTGTGTAATTGAATGTGTTCAGAGCTGATCCCGCCGATCAATTCTGATCACATTAAAAACGATTATTGAGAAGGAAGAAGAAAGATAACCTACAAACTCGATTTTAACCCTGAACTGGAATATTTAGCCTAATATCATCTCTTATATGTAAACTAAAATTATTTGATTACAGAGAAGTAAATTGGAATGAAAATAGAGGAAAATATCTCCCTCTTCATCTTTGAATCACTGCTGCTCCTGGTCCTCGGGTCTCTAGGAAAAGGTTCTCCGAGAAGTGTTCAAAGAATTTCCCCAAGTTCTTGCTCTACTCTAGATGGAAGTGGATGATCCAATGAATTGAATGAATGTCCACCAAATAATTACTGCTACTCTTCTTTTTTATCCTGCTGTCATTAACATCAAGTCAACCCTACTTTCAACCAACTTCAAGGTTCCCTCACTAGTGCACCGCAAACTCATTTTTTTTTCAGGATTGACACATCGTGCTAGATTTTCCTTTCTAACTAAGTATCCGCGAGTTATTTGGGTGAACCTGAACATTTTTCTGATTCTTGCACGAATCAGCACAGAAATGAACAAGATAAAGAACTAAAAACACAAAGAATGTTAATTAATATATTATAGCTATTTTTTAGTTTAATGTTATATTTCTTATTAAAAATTTAATTAATATTAATTAATAATTTATTAGTTTAAAACTTTTTAACATCATAATTACTTAAATATTTATTATTTAGATTAATTATTTTTATTTTATTAATCATATTATTATAATTATAATTATTTCATTATTTAAAAAGTTAAATTATAATATTTATATATAAATTTTTTTATTAGTCTATTTTAATTTTAAATATTTTTAAATAATTTGTATTTTTAATTATTTATTTAATTATAAATATCAATTATTTATTATGAAAAAAAATATAATTTTTAGCTTTATTTTTTAAGAGACTTCCCCCCCCCCCCCATCTTCTTTCCTAAAATCGGACTGGCTCCCTTGTGCAGATCAAGTCCGGTGAGGGCGAGATGTTCCACTATAGATGGGTGATGTCCTCCAGCAGCGGTTCAACATCATAGATATGGCAGCGTACTACTCCAACTTCAGACCACGCTGACTGAAAAAACTCATGGGTCAATGTTTGAAACTAATGGCAGTTGTTCTGCCCTACGGTGCTACTCTTGGTGGTGGAGCAATATCTACATCAAACAATATTTAAATCTGGGAAGAGGTGGGATCTGTGTTTGAATACAGCTTCAACTCCCTCCATCTTTATCCCACTCGGTACCAACTTGCAGCAATACTCCAAAATTGTGGAGGCCAGTAGCTTCGAACTCGGGTGGATGGAGGCGGTTCGTGTTTGATCTGCGGTGGAATCCCAACATGGATCTGTTAAAATTTATATTCAGATTTTGTTTATGTATTGATCTGTTGGGAGGTTCATGATTATTCATGGAAATTGTAGCGAACATAGAGGAATGTGACTGGCGGTGCAATGCATGGTGGATGATGGTGACAGTATAAGGGAATGTCCTGAATTGGTTCCAAAGATTGATGTGTCACCATTATTTAAACAGCGAATGAAACAATGGCAGTGGAAGAACTGCGGTGAAAATGGTGGGTAAAAGACTAGGAAGTGGAAGAATTGTGTTACCGTGAAGTAGTGAAGAAGTGGTGGCATACCAACTATATGAGAGTAAACTGGTCGTAAGAGGAGGGGAGACGGATGGAAGAGAAATTGTGTCGTGGTTGTAGTGGCACACTGATAGAAAATATGAAATGGTGTGAGGATGCAACGTAAAGGATAAAACCGTGAGAAAATGTATGGGGTAGTGGTGCCATGGAATAAGAAGAGTTTTGTGATGAAACGACGGCTGAAACTTGTTGTGGCACCGGTTTGAGGAACTGTGAGGAGCTGGAACCATGAAGGCAAAGAAACCGGTCTGAAACATTTGTTGTGGCGCCTTGATGGAGAAACGATGCCACCGTAAAAGAAATGTTACCACTGGGAATGTCTAAAAAATTTAAAATTAATTAAATGTAGATTAAAATCCTAAAGTAAAATACATACTGAAAAAAAACTAATTAATTCTTTTAAAATTAATTAAAACTATTGTAAACAACATAAAACATTAATAAAATGAATGAGACAAATAAGACTTTAATTAAATTATAATTTTAAAATTAAATGAACATAAAACAATGTTAATTTATTCAAAATAGTTATATTAAACATTAATTTAACTAAGGTAAACAATTAGTAACTTTTCTATTAAAATACGTAAGTAAATTAATTAAATTTGATTAAAGAAATTTAATAGGATTTGTAAGTTTATAAAAGAAAATTTATAATTTATTTATTTTTAAAAGATGACTAATATTTAGATTATGTTACTTTGATTAATAAATATTTAATTCAATAATTGCTAAATTAAAACTGCATTATTTATGTGTAAATGAAAAATTAATTAATTAATTAATTAATGTTAAATTAGTAAATTTGAAGACAAAAATCACCAAAATAAATAAAATTTTATTAGACTATAAAATTAAAGTAATATATTAATTAATTAATTAAAGTCTTAAAATACAATTTTATTACAAAAATTGATTAAATAACAGATTTACTTCTTAAAATGAAATTGTGCACTTATTTGTTAAAAAGTGTAATAATAAGTAGTTAAATCATCAAAAATTAAATAAAATGATGTTGCAAAACTATGTAAAAATAAGGCCACATAAAATTCCCTCACAGTTAACCATTGTTTTTCCTCAAACAATATCATGTTTTGTTATCTTTGAAAATAGAAGTATGGTATTCATGATACTGCTGAAGAAGTAACATGTCCAGCAATTTGAAAACAAAGTACCGAAGTTTCAAAATACATTTAGAGAATTAATTTTTCAAATGAATCCATTCCAATAATCAAATTCTAACTGGTAGTCAAGAGTGCAATGAATTGTCTAACAATAAAAGTGTCCGACATCATTTGTGATCCTTCCTAGCGAGTCATTTCAATCCAGGGAATGGTTCAAAGTTGAAGGGTGGCAAGTGGTAAAATAATAGGGGAATTAAGAAAGTAACCAGAAAAACATTGTATTTTTACATTTCACCTAGGTTCCAAAAATAAATATATTTTTTTTACAATTCACTATAATGATACAACCTAAATGATTTCCATATAAACTATTTTCCTCTTCGACATTTGGCATTCATCATTCCCCTCACCTTAATGATCTCATTTTCAACCCTAGACACTTTATATTTAATTTTTACTAAGCCATGTATCATTTTCTAAGCATTGTGGAATGCACTTATTCAAGGCGTACAAAGGGATTAAAGTAAACAGAAACACACCCAACATCTAGGGTCTCAGAGATTTTCCATGGGACCCAAGATGCCCAAATTACTCCCATTTCGAAAGTTTTATATAAAAATAATTTACCATTTCTCACTTAGGTAATTACAATAATAATTAATAATAATGTGTGTCCCCTAAGATCAAGATCAAACTTCCAATTCCAAGGGTTATGATCATAAATCCACTAATAGGTTACCCATATAACTCTCAAAAGTAGTTCCTAAGACAAATTTCTATTAAATCGGTAAACATTATCACTCGGCAATCATCTACCCACATTAATTTCAGTTTCACAGCAACTCTTAACTACCAATCAGGCATCATTCAATGAAAAGACCCAAATGCGAAAGTGTACAACCAAAAATTTTGCATGAATTTTGAAAATAATTTATCATTTTTTACAGAATGTTTGAAGTGGAAGGTGGAAATTATGGGCACTCATTAAATCCCAGTTTATTATAGTCAAGAAATGACCCCTTTCCGACACATAAAACCCAAATTTGTCCCCATTATTGACCTCCAAATATGGAGAAGAAAAATTTGACACAGTTTAGGTTCAAAATAGATTTTGTATTTCAATAGATTTATGACATGTTTTAAGGGTCACATTGAATTTCAAAAATATTATTTGTCACAATGAATAAATTAGCAGTAGGTTCATTATCATGTACACACATTAATATTTAAGTCCAATGACACGGATTTTCCATAAAAATTCAAGCACATCATGTATCTTGTAAGTGCAAAGTTTACTACTTGTAAGAATTTTAATAGATTGAGTTTAATTGGATGTTCAATAAAGAAGACAAAGGCGTGTTAAACATCACATCCTATACATGAATATTCCAAAAAAATAACAGTAAGCCTATACCTCCCCACACATAATTTCATACAATGAGAGGTTTCAAACCATTGAGTTCTAATTTCCAGCATAGGGGAACATGTAAAATTTTACATTACAACACATGCAGAATTATTTTTAGCAGGGTGATATATAGAAGAATTTTTAAACAGCACAAGTCATGAAGCACAATAATTTAAAAACCGCAATATATGTATAAAAATTTTCTACAATAATATTTTTTAATCAATTGTACACATAGAAAACATAATTGTTTTAATAGGCTCACCAAAATTTCCACCAATGGGTCACCGATAGTACTACCAATGAGTATTGGTGGAATAGGTGAATTGATGAGTTAGTGCCTCATTGATAGTAGTAAAACTGTGACTAATAAGTGAATTTTTTTATTAATGTAAAAGGAGCTGAAAAAAGAATACATAAATTAAGACACTTCCCTAATTAGGTTTGTCCAGATAATGCTCCAGCATGGGAATTACACTCAATTATGATAACAATAGTAAAATCCTAATAATTAAGACTATGTAAACCAAGAACAAATATTCAGTAGAGATAAAGCCTGTAGAAGACAACAATGAAGAACTTTATTCAAAGTAAAACATGAACAATCACAAAATTAAACACAAATGAAATAACATAGGTTGACTCCATGCAATGCTAAATTTTAAAGTCTTCATCAAGACATTATTTAAGATCATTTTTCAAGAACAGTGATGGAAACCAATTCCTTTGGCTATCCCTCAAAATAAAATTTTCACTCTCTTCCCATTAACAAACATGGGTTTGTTCTCTTCACCAACAATTTCAACAGCTCCATTCTTCAGAACTCTCACCATAGTAAATGGTCCAGACCACATGGACATCATTTTTCTAGGAAAGAGTTTGAGTTTAGAGTTAAAAAGGAGGACCTTCTGTCTAGGTTTAAACTCTTTGTTTGTATGATATAATCTTGAAAGATTTTATTCCTCTATTTTTATATTCGTGCATTATCATAACTCTCCCTCCCAATCTCATCCATCTCACTCTTCTCAAGTAATATCCTCTCACCAGCACACATAAAATCAAAGTTTAGAGCCATAAATACCAAATAAGACTTGTGTTGCAACTATACAGGTAAATGAGAATATTTCACAAACAAAATATTGTAAGGATACATACATATTGGGGTCTTTAAAGTAGTTATATATTGACATAAAGATTCATCCAATTTAAGAGATCAGTTATTCCTAGAGGATAAAGTAGTTTTGAAAAGTATTTTTTTCAGTTCTCTATTTTAGATTTCTACTTGTCCACTGGACTGTAGATGATAAGGAGTTACATGTTTATGAACACAACTATATTTTTCCGTCATATCCATAATCTTGATGCTCTTAATGTGTGTTTTGTTATATTTGATAATGGATTTGGAAACTCCAAATCTTGAAAAGATGATCTTTTTGACAAATTCAATTAAAGTGTTGGTTTGATTGTAGGGTTGTGCCACTACCTCAACCCATTTTGAGAAATTATCTATAGAAACAAGAATATACTCATTCCCATGAGATGATGGAAATGGACCCATAAAATCTAAACTAGAGACATCAAAAATTTCAATGTCTGGAATTATTTTTTTAGGGTAACTCATACTATCTACCAAAATTTCCTATCCCGTGAAACTTTTCACATCCATCCACAAAGATCCTATCATCCCTAAAAAGAGTAGGCCAATAGAAACTAGATTTCTAGACATTCTGAGCATTACTTTTACCCCCCATGGTGTCCTCCCCAAGGCAAGGAGTGACAACTCTCTAAAATAGGAAGAATCTCTTCCTCTGGCACACATCTCCTAAGGATACCATAAGCACATATTCTAAACAGTGGGGGATAATCCCATAGATAGTACTTAAGAATAGAAATGAATATTATTCTTCTATTATTGGACATATTTATGGAAAATAAACCAACTTCCAGGAATTTGAAAAAATCTGCATACCAAGAAAATTGCCTGATTGACATACTAAGCAGCTTCTCATTAGGAAAGGAAGAGTTGATCTCCCTTGGATCTTTAGAATGGGTATGAGTAAGTCTAGATAGGTGGTCGGAAACTAGATTTTCATCTCCCTTCTTATCCCTAATCTCTAAATCAAACACTTGTAGAAAATGAATCGATATAATCAGCCTGGGTTTTATTTATTTCTTATACAGAATGTACATTAAGACATAATGATCAGTGAAAATGATGCCTTTTAGGCCTAAAAAATACTGTCTAAACATATCTAGAGAAAAAAATATCTAGAAATTATTTTTTAGTAGTGGTAGAATTCATTTGGGCTTCATCTAGCTATCTACTAGAAAAATACACCACATGCAGTTTTCTATCTCTCCTCTATCCAAGGAAAACACCTACAACCATTTCACTAGAATCACACATAAGTTAAAATGGTAGTTTCCAATTAGGTGTAGTGATGATAGGTGATGTTGTGAGTTTTTCTATTAACCGATTGTATGATTTCAAATAGTTTTTATCAAAGTTAAATGTTGCATCCTTAACATGTAAATAACACAAGGGATTAGTTATTTTGAAAAAGACTTTTATAAACCTTCAGTAGAAACCGGAATGCCCTAAGAAACTTCTAATACATTAATAATTTTCAAGAGGTGGAAGTTTTTGAATGGAATCACTCTTTGTAGTATCAACCTTCAAACCTCTCTTTGAAACTTTATAACCAAGAACTATACCTTCTGTGACCATGAATTGACACTTCTCTCAATTAAGAACAAGGTCGTTTTCAATGCATATTTCCAAGACTAACACAATATTTTCAAGAAAAATATAAAAACGGCTACCCAAAATGGATAAATCATCCCTGAAAACCTCAATTATTTAATCAATCATAGGTGAAAAGATAGCCATCATACACCTTTGAATGGAGGATGGAGCTCCACACAACCCAATGTGCGTCCACCTGTATGAAAATGTCCCAAAGGGGAATTTGAAAGTATTATTTTCCTGATCCTTTTGAGAAATGAGAATCTTGGTGTAAAAAAAATACCCAACTAGGAAATAGAAAAATTCATTTCTAGAAAACCTCTCAAGCATTTGATTTAAGAAGGGAATTGGAAAATGTTCTTTCCTAGTAGCTGCATTATTTTTCATATAACCAATACCGACTAGCCATTTTGTGGAATTCCTGACATGGATTTCTTCATTATTTTCATTTTTTTACAATATTGAAACTTCTTTCTTTCGAAAAACATGGACATGGATGACACAAGAACTATCCAAAATGGGAACTATTATTCCAGTTTCCTGCAACTTATTCACTTCCACTCTCACAACTTCTTTCATTTTTGGGTTTAATCTACTTTACACTCATCCCTAGGCTTATGGCCAATCTCCATAGCAATTTTATGCATAAAAATAAAGGACTAATACCCTTCATATCAGCTATTTTACAGTCTATGTTAGATTAAAATTTCTTTGAAACATTCAACAATCATTCTTCTTGATTTTCACTCAACAAAATATAAATTATGACATGAAAAGTGGAATTATCACCCAAACATGAATATTTTAAATGACCATGGATTTATTTTAGTTAAAGAGTGGGTGGTTATAGACCAGAAGGAAGACTCTTAATCCAATAAGGACTAATATCTTCAACATATTTCTTGTGATGATTATTAAATGATAAAATATTTTCAATATCATGCTCAAATTCAGAAATAACAGTGTTGTTGTCCTGATTGGATAACATGTTGTCCAAATTTTCTAGATTTGAATTCAACATATTTACTATTGAATAATAATCTAGTTGCCTCAAAATTTCTATCTCAAAATTATAAAAATGCTCGGTAGTGTTGGTGTTAATTGAAACACCCTCAAGTTAACTCACAAATATCCTATGTTTAGAAACAGAGGACTATTTTACAGTAGAAACGGGATAGTAGTCCAGTTCTGGAAATTTTTTCAGATTTGGTGTTTGAGCATAGTTTTTATCTTCTGAGAAATAAACAACAGAATTTTCAGCTAAAATATTAATTTCTTTAACAAATTATTGAAAATCATATTCATCAATGTGTTCATGTTTATTTTTATAAGGACTTTCAGCTTCTAGAATCTCACTTTCTGAACAGTTTTTAGAATAATCTTGTCCCTTAATGTTCATAAACACATTGAACTCTTCTTGTTGTTCTCAAATTTTAATAATTAGTTGACCCTTTGACACATCAATAATTGCACCAACTATGGCCATGAAGGGCCAACCCAGAATGATTGGCACCTCTTGATCACACTCCATATCTAATACTAGAATGTCTAGAGGTAGAAAGAATTTCCCTACCCCAACAAGCAAATAATTTACCCTACCCATAGGATGAGTGAAAGATCTATAAACCAACTTCAATATGACTGTGGTGGGTTGAAGGTCACCCAAACTCAACTGTCAAAACAATGAGTAAGGGAGAATATTAATGAAATAACATAAATCACCCAAAAATTTGAGATGATAAAAATTTCCTAGTGTCTAAGGAATGAAAAAGCTTCTCGGGTCTTTCAATTTAGGCGGTATTTTCTTTTAGAGTACAACACTATACTCTTTAATGAGGTTATAGGTAGCAAATTCTTCTACAGACATTTTGTTTGAAAAAAATTTCTTCTGAAATTTCAAGTGAGAATGGATTTGAATTAAGGCTTGAATTAATTGAATGATTACTTGATGTTTATAAAGGGGACCAAGGAACTGAAGAAGTTCAGCCTTGGTGTTACATTGTTGTTTCATCTTCTCAGTGAAAGGGATGGGTGGGGAAAAATTTTAAGGATAGTAGTCATTACTCTCACCTCTTCATCAAATTTTTCATTTCCTCAATTCCGATGATGATTTAATGTATTTCTATATTGAGTTTCACGTGAAAATTTCATATTTCCATCATTTACCATATCATTCTATGAATTTACATCATGTGAAGGAGCATATTTTTATTACCAGATTCAAGAAGATTTTCATTTTGGGAATTTTCAATGCCTTTTTCATAAACATTTTGAGTATTCTACCCACTCCTTGTGACAACATCTATGGAATTCTCTCTAGGATTTAGATTAGTTGTACTAGGAAACCTACCATTTTACCTAGAAGTCAAATCTCTAGCATTTTGGCCTATATGTGATTCCTTGTATGGAATTCTCACATTATATTTCATTTTATTTGACTCATGTTGATTTTTTTTGGTTAGCTGAGTCATATATCTTTCCTCTTGAGGTTTAATTTTGTTCAATATTATATAATGTTTAGAATACATTTTATTATCATTTTTTCCTTGTTCATTTGAATACTTACCACTTTTTGATTTTGAAATCATGGCCTTGGTTGGTTTTGATAGTTAGGGGTAGTGTTTTTCATAATTAGGCCTTGATCTTTCCATGATAAATTTGGATGGTTCCTATAGCAGTGATTATAATTGTTTGAAAATGGTTCTTTAGGAGTCATTTTAGTACCATAGTTATCCAATTTTGAGTTTTCCTATTGTTGGTCTGGAATATGAATGTTAGGAAAAAAATTTAGTATGCCCAAACATACCACACTAGACACACTATTACCTTAATGATTGATTGGTGTTTTGAAAAACTATTTGATTAACAATTTTTTTAATTATATTTCATTAAATATTGCAACTGGTTGCTAATTTTAGAAATATGGGCTTGAGTTTAATTCATTGAACCAATATTTGAGTTAATATTACTATTGAATCTTTTTCTTCTTGAATTCTTATGTTGAGAGTTCTAGGCCATGTTTTTAAAGAATTGTCTGAACTGTTCATCAGTCTTACCATTGTAATTACCCCCAACAGCCTGATCAACTAGATTCTGTCTAGAGGAAGACAACCCTTCATAGAAGGTGTCCATAAGAAGGTGAAATGGGGGTTGATGACAGGTACACTGCCTAAGAAGATCCCTAAATCGATCCAAAGATTCATGAAAAGAATATACATCCTCTTGATAAAAGGTAGTGATTTTGGTTCTATGTTCTCCATTAAGTCTTTTACGATAATATTTCATAATGAATGACTTCTACACTTGATCATAGTTTTCAAATATGTTCTCATCTAGAATCAGAAACCAATTCCTAGCATTCCCTTTAAGGAAAAAGGTAATGACTCCCATTCTTATCTCATTCTCTATGAGTCATAGAAGTGGTAATTATTGTACTATATTATAGAAGTATCTAATGAAGTAAAGAGAGTCCTCACTAGGGAGTCCATTAAAAGAAGGAAATAGTGATCTGTGTGACTATTTAAACTCATTGTTTCGGGATCTAGGAGAAAACCTAATTTAATATGGATTGCATGAAAACTGAGGGAGTTGGAACTACCTTATCCAAGGACTCTAATTTTCATCAAAGATTATTGGATGGTGATTTTGGAATTTTTTACGTGCAGGAACCTAGTTTTCATGATTCTCCATTTTAGTTTTCTTTTTCATTCTTAGTGCAGTGAAATGTTTGTCTTGTTCAAGATTGAGGGTCTCTAAACTACTAGAAGTTGTTCTTGTGCTCATGAAAAGTGTAATAATAGTTCAAAATAGCACAACAGTAAAACTAAATAGGAGATTAGCAATACAAGTAATAGTATAATTAAGTATTAAATGAAGTAGTTTTCTTATAGTCGTGAATTTTTTATTATTTAGATGTTTTTTAGAAAAATAATGGCTCATTTATTCCTTGGAAACTGTGCCAAAAACATTACGAGACTATCGTTGAAGCCTGTCAAAATTTAATTAATTATATTCCTACTAACTACTGTATATGTGGAATGTAGGGTCGAACACATAGAGAATTCTATTTTGACAACAAATCATCAAAAAAATCTAAAAGACCCGACTGTTGTTAGTAGTGGGGTATATTTTATATTTTTTAAAATATTTTTTTTATTTTGTTTACTATAAGTAAAATATTAAACACCACAATATTTTCGATTTTTTGTTCAAAACTATAATGAAATAAGAAACAGGATAAAAACATTAAGTAATAGAGATATAAAATGTGATAAATGAATAGTCTAAAAAAATATGTTCGGAGAAAAATATTTGTTCTAATGGTTTTGAAAATATTCCTTTTCACGAAAGTGATTATAACTAGTACCACTAAAAATTAATGGTTTATTTTCCTCTCTAGGAGATAAATCACTCAAGGCATCAAATCATGGAGATCTCCACTCTAAGATTAATCAAATGGGAGAATTTTGATATGAAAAATATGACAGAATGAACCAGTCATATGTTCTGAAGTTTTAATTTCAATGTAAATGTTTTAGAAAATAAATCCAAAAACAGACTCATCAAATGATTTTTGAGTTCCATGATTATGTGATGGTGGAATGTTTCCATTGAATTTGTTTAGAGCTAATCTCACTGATCAATTCTGATCACATTAAAAATGATTTGGGAGTAGGAAGAAGAAATATGAAAAGCAGACTCGATTTTAACCCCAAACTAAAATATTTGGCCTAACATCATCTCTATTACATAAAATATAATCATTCAATTACAAATAATGAAATTTGAATGATAATAGAGAAAAATATCTCCCTATTGGAGCTTGAATCACTGCTTATCCTGGTCCTCGGGCCTCTAGGAAGTGGTTCTCTGAGAAGTGTTCCATGATTTTCCCCACATTCTTTCTCTGCTCTGGATGGAATTGGATGATCGAATTAATATAATGAATTTCCCCCAAATAATTCCCAATACACTGCTTTTGTATCCTTCTGTCATAAACTGCACATCACCCCCGACTTTCCACCGACTTCAGGGTTCCCTCACTTATGCACCGTAAACGTGTGTTTTTTCATGACTAACACATCACACGAGGTTTTCCCTTCAAACTAACTATTCACATGTTATTTTTGTGAACATGGATGCATTTCTGACTCTTGCATGAACTTGCAAAGTAAAGAACAAGAAAAACAGTTAAAAACAAAATTAAAGTTAACTTATATATTATATTTATTTTTTAGTTTAATGTTATATTACTTATTACAATGTTAATTAATTATAATTAATAATTTATTAAGTTAAAAAAATTTAACATCATAATTAATTAAATATTTTATAATTAGATTAATTTTTTTTATTAGTCAAATTATTGTACTTATAATTATTTCATTATTTAAAAAGTTTAATTATTATATTTATATATAAATTTATTTATTAGTTTATTTTAATTTTTGATTTAAAATTAATATTTTAGTTTTAAATATTTTTTAATTAATTGGTATATTTAATTGTTTATTTAATTATTATTGATAATTATTTAGTGTAAAAATAATATAATTTTTAGCTTTATTTTTTCATTAAAGAATTCTTCCCACCCCTCTCTTCTTCCCCAAAATCGGACCACCTCCCTTGTGTAGATCCAGTTCAGTGACATCAATATATTCCACGACGGTGGTGTTATGTCCTCCAGTAGTGGTTCAAGATCCTGGATATGGCATTACGCTGCTCTAGCTTTAGACCATGAAGAAGAAAAATATCAGGGGTTGAGGTTTGTAACTTATGGTGAATGTTCTAAAATATGAAGCTAATTCTAGTTGTGGAGATGGATCTGCATTGAAAAATATTTAAATCTGGGAAAATGTGGGATCTGTTTTTGAATACAACTTCAACATCCTCAACCGGCTTCATCCCACTCGGTACAGGCTTGAAGAAACACTGTATAATTGTTGAGGCCAGCTGCTTTGAACTCAGGTGGATGGAGGTGGTTTATGTTTGATCAGTGGCGGAATCACATCATGGATCTATTAGAATATGTATTGAAATATTTTTTATGTGTTGATCTATTACGAGGTTCAATATTATACATCGAAATTTTAGTGAAAATAGAAGAATGTGGAAGGCAGTGCAATGCATGGTGGATGACGATGTTACTATTGGGGAATGTCCTGAAAGTGTTCTGAAGATTAATGTGGCACCATTATTTAAATAGCTACGGAAACAATGGAAGTGGAGAAGTTGCGGTGAAAATGGTGGGTAAAGGACTGGGAAAGGGAAGAATGGCTATACCGTGAAGAAGTGAAGAAGTGGTGGCAATCCAACTGTATGAGAGTGAAATGATTGCAAGAGGAGGGGAGACAGGTGGAAGAGAAATTGGGCAGTGGTTTCTATGAAACTGTGAAGGAAAATATGAAACGGTGTGAGGAAAAACCATAAAGGATGAAACCATGAGAAAATATTTGGGTGAGCAGTTCCATGGCAGAATAAGATCTATGCGACGAAATAGTGGCTGAAACATATTGTGGCACTAGTTTGAGGAATCATGAGGGGGTGGAACTGTGAAGGCAAATGAACCGGTTTGAAACATTTGTTGTGGCACCATGAAGAAGAAATGGTGCCACCGTAAAATAAATGGTGCCACTGGGACAATTTAAAATAAATTACAATTAATTAAATGTTGATTAAAATCCAAAAGTAAAATACATACTGAAAAAACTATTTAAATTATTGAAAATTAAATAAAACGATTATAAACGACATAAAAACATTAATTAAATGAACGAAACAAAAAAGACGTTAATTAAATTATTATTTTAAAATTAAACAAATATAAAACAAAGTTAATTTATTTAAAATAGTTACTTTGTCAAAATAAATTTACTAAGGTAAATAATAATTTATTTTGTTATTAAAATATTTTTGTTAATTAATGAAATTTGATTAATGAAATTTAACAAGAATTGTATGTTTATAAAATAAATTTTATAATTAATGAATTGTTAAAAGATGACTAATATTTAGATTTAGTTACATTGATTAAAAAATATTTAATACAAGAAATTATTAATTAAAACTACATTATTTATGTGAAAAATAAAAATTAATTAATTAAATAATGTTAAATTATTAAATATGAACAAAAAATTTACAAAACTAAATAAAAATTTATTGGACTATAAATTCAATTTAATATATAAATTTATTAATTAATGTCTAAAAATAAAATTTTAATTACAAAAATTGATTAAATATTTGATTTACTTATAAAAATGAAAATGTGTACTTATTTATTAAAATGTGTAATAATAAGTAGTTAAATCATTAAAAATTAAAAAAAAAGATATGGCAGAACTATGTAAAAATAAGGCAACATCAAGTATCAAAGTATCTTATCTTTTAGGTCGCACGACCTTCTCTAGTAATGATGGTTGATAATTTATTTGGGATATGATTAGTGATATCCCTTATCTCATTATTCCAATGTCCAACCTTACTATGTACTTGATCAATAGATCTCACTAAATTATCCTCATTTCTAGTACAATAGGGTCTTTACTACTTAATGAATTAGTGACTTTGTGTCCTCTTCCTTTGTGGTAATGAATTGAAAAGTCATATTATTAATGTAATTACAACCATATCCTCTATCCCATGTTCAGTTCATTTTTGTATGAACTAAAAAATCTAGTGTTGATTGTATATATAACATTCCTCCTAATAAATATAGTGCATCCTTTTATTCAATGCAGAAATAACTATTCCTAATTCTAGCTCATACGTAGGATAAATCTACTCAAGTGAATTTAACTATCATGATTCATTAGCAACCACTCACTTTTTTTATGAGTATGAACTCAATACCCTTTAGAGGGGAATCAATGTAAATTTATAATCCTTCTCTAGTAGATGGTAGACTTTACACGGGTGTAGTAAGTGATATCTTCTTCAGTTCATGGAAACATTCTTCACACTCATTTGTCTAGATGACTAAGCTTCTTTTTAAGTTTTCATTGATAGTGGATTAGAAATCCATGAAATTTTTTTATAGACCACCTATAATATCCCAGTAAACCATGGAAACTACTAATCATAGTGATTATTGAAGGATAAGTCCAATCCTCTATAGACTTTTTCTTGGTATGTTCCACTAGTATCCCTTCATTGGTTACAATGTGCCATAATAATTCTACACGTTGTGACCAAAATTTACATTTTCTTAATTTTAAAAACATCTTCTAATTAATTATAGTTTTAAATAAAACACTTATATGATTTACATGTAGTAAATAATATTAGAATATATCCTAATATCATCAATAAAAACTAAAACGAATTTACCATGGTAGTCTGTAAATACATTATTCATCAAATCAATAAATATAGTTGGGAAATTAGTTAATCTGATGGGAATAAAAAAAATCATAATGCCAACATCTTTTTCATACTATTTTATTTAGAATATCTTGTTTCTTTTCCATCAATCAATGATTCCCAAATTGAAGGTCAATCATAGAGAATAATTGGTCTCGTAAAGTAGGTCTAATAAATCATCAATCATTCGGAGAGGGTATGCATTCTTCACTATGATCCCATTAAGTTCTATATAATTTATGCATAGCTCCATTTATCTATCCTACTTTATAAATAGAATATGCCTTCCCCAAGGAACACACATGGTGGGATAAACCCTTTAACCAAAATATCTTGATGTTCTTCTTTAATTCCTATAATTCCACATTTTCATTGTTAAACAGGGACTTCAATATCGACTTGAATCTTTGTATGAGTTCTATGTATAACTCTATATCACATTCCATGGAAGGTTTAGGTAACTCTTTATGGAATATCTCAATATATTCCAAAAATTTTAGGGCATTTTCTATCATTATAATTTAATTTACTTCTCTATATTCGTCGACAATCTCTATAAACAAGGCTATGAGAGGTGTTTATAGAAAAATATTATGTCGTGATATCTTTCATTAAAAAAATTTATGTTTTCCATTCAAGAATATTGAAATTTTATTTCTCCTGTAATTAAACCTAGAATTATACATTGAGATCCAGTTCATCCCTAGAATATTGTCGAATTCCTCAGTGGGAATGAAAACTATGAATGAGATGATTTTGTACACACCAAATTTAATTCTAGGGTTTCTATTCATTGTTGATGCTAGGATAATACCTTTGGGAGACTTGATTAAAAACTCCACTTGGAAAATTTCAAGGATTGAATTTACATTTTTTTCAAACATCGATTCAATAAAGAAATGTGTAAAACTATAAATAAACAAATTACTTTGTATCTGTGAGACACAATGAGTGTACCTTCCACCACATCATTTGGATCATCTACTGAAAATACCCTAATAGAAAATTGCAGACCTTTCTCCCTTGGCCTATGTTTGGGTCAATGATGGTTTCCCTAAATTATCTTTTGATTTGGATGTTGATTAGAAAAGTACACAAGCTTTCTACATTTGAAGCATTTATCTTTATACTATGCCTTATCATTAGTGTCAAGAAGCTGAGGCTTCACCTCACCATGAAAGTTCCATTATATATTCCCATATCTTCGACACTTGTTGAACATTCCAATACTAAGAAACTAGTTCCTTGAATGATTCTTTGCACATTTGTTTCACATGAGAATTTTCAATTTCATTCCTCCTCTTTTGTGATCAATGTTTTCCCAATGTTTACCGTCATAAATCTATTTTTAATTTGACCTATGTGACTACTACATCCCTCCAAACTCCAATTAAACCTTCCTAAAACTCAAAAATACCTCCTCATATATTTCCTAGTCTCAATTTAGTAAATTCATCCACATATGATGTCTTAGTCCATTAAATAATCTATTAAAATTTCCATTTGGAACCATTATAATAAATTAAAAATAATGGTGGATACACTAAAATAAGGGTAATACATTATAAATAATGTGATGGGTTAGTGGATACAGTAAAATAATGTTTTTATTGATGTATGAAGGACATAATGAATTTTTTCCCTTTGGGGTGAATCTGGTCACTCAACTTAACTGAATTTATTATTCAAGACTTGAGATAGTTTTCTCATCATCCTTATATTGCTTTACATTCTTTCTTTTATCATGCTAAGGATTTCTTCAATGCATCACCCATCACGCTTATCATTTATATATTTCCTCAAATTTCCGACTATTTTTTAAAAAGAAGACAACTATAATGAGAAACATGCTAATATTAAGAATCTTATAATTCTAAAGGGAGTTTATTTCATAAAACCTCATAATTAAATATTTTATTATTTAATAATAATTAAATTTTCAATATATATATCATAATAGTTCATAAAAATCATGGTATTAAGAAAATATCCCCCAAGAGTTTCAAACCATGTGTGAATTAAGGCCAATTATGATGAACTAGTTTCCAACTAAGTCTAGATCAATGTTGTGTTTTGGGGTTGTTAACCATTGTTACAGCTTTTCTAGATCCACATCCACTTATATTATCCATAATAGGATTTTACTTCTTAGAAACCACTCACTTAATACTTCACCAAAATGATTTCATGGTTTACTGTGTTTATAATTATCCATAGGGTTAATAATAAGGGTTTTCATGTGCTCATTTCCACAAATAACATAACCTTCCACTTATACCAACTATAGAATCCTTCCTTTTCATTACATAAAATTTTCATTACTTGGAACAAAACAATGGATCATTTAGGGTTTTTTTCTTATAAATTAGGAACATAAAACAAGAAAACATATAAAATTATTCTAATCCAGGTGAAATAATTATTCATGGGTTTATCCTAAGATACTTTTACTGCATCTCATATCCTGTGGACATACATCAATGTAAAGGGGTGAGCATTATCCTGGTAAGGTAATAAAAAATGGTGGCATTTATAATGTGATCATGAGGCATATAAATAATAACATCATGTATAACAAAAATAATTGATCAATACAACATGTAGAATATAATAAAAAATAACATAAACCATGTCATGGAAATATTCCTACAAAATTTAAATGAGAAAATCATAAGAATACCTCCAATGTTTATCACAAATGTATCATAAATCAAAATTACTAAGGTTATTTACTATTGTTTCATAAAACATTTACCTCAAGAGTATAATTATTTACCCAATGCATTAGAGTGCTATCAGGTAACAAACATAACATGATTTAATTTCTAGGGAGCTGCATAGATCATAATCAATAATTTTTTCAATAACCCAAGGAGAATAATGTATGGGTTTCATTGAGTAGATAAGTGTTTAAATGATTGACCATATCATCATTTTTAAAGAAATAAAGAGAATGTGGGTTTCATATATGTAAATAACAAAATAAATTATTTGTGTTAATAACTTGGGGAATACCCACGGAAAAATAAGTTGTTTTGGTATTCAAAATATAAGAATTTTTATGTAAAAATAGAAATTGGGTAGTGAATCTTGTAGCATGACATGCATAATACATGGATTTAAAAAATCATAAAATGAGTGAGAACAAAGGTCTCACATTGACAAAACATTATTTTATATTTATTATAATTAATAATTCATAATAAAATAAAATAAAATTCCCTTTAGTATATTTACAAAAAATAATTAATTGAATTGAAAATAAGATAACGACAATTCACTTACCTTGAAGAGTTTATCCATAATATTGAGGAGAGGGATTTATGATATTAAAGAACACCTTATGGGAAAAAATTAGGAGTTATATGGTCAAAAAAAGAGGATATTTTGGGAGTGAAGGGGAAAGGTGAAATGGGTGGTTATCTATAGAAAATGTTGATTAATTGTTTAATAATTTTTAAATATAGGTATTGAAAATCATGGTTGTTTAAATGAAAATCACTAGATTATCAACGGTTTCAGACCACAGTTTTGGAACATAATGTCACATTTTATGATATTTTGACCAATTATAAATGAAATATATTATTTAATACTACTTTAGACATGGAGAATTATATTTTGTGCAAAAATTTTTTAAAAAAATTTCCATTTTAATCTTTGGAAAGTGCCATAGAGGTTTCAAAATTAATTAGAAGATATTAAAATACCTAATATTAATAAATAAAAAAAATTAGATCATTTATTGTGGTTAATTAATTATTACATCATTATGAAATAAATATGAAGTCCTAAAACATATTTGAAACCCAAAAAAATATTTTTACTATTCATTGAAAAATAATATATTTTAGGGAAATTTCAAAATATCACCCTAACCTAATTTCTCAGTAATGATTTAAAATATATTTTTTTATTTAAGAAAATAATTCTATAAATATGATACTTATAACGTTTAAATAAAAACATCATTATTTATTGTAAAAATAATATTTTTAAGAGACCATCGAAATTCTAACACTTATAAAAATTTCCTAGGACCTTATAAAACTATTTTATCATTTACATTAAAATAAGAGTTCATGAAAAGGATATTTAATGAAATAAATATAATTCATAAATTATTATTTTTTAATAAAATTGTTTATATTTTCTAAAAATAATATTATGTTTTATTTCTATCCTATGATTAATTTATCAAAGTGGTCTTACCTGAACATATATTTTATTAAAAAAATTATTCTTAAATTCTATTTTTCCAATACGGTTTTTTATAAAATTTATATTTCACTTTATGTAACTAATTCCTCTACATATAACCACTTATTACACTAGTGTATGGCTTAAGGTTATGTTGGGTGATAGTGGTAGTTTCATGGGGTGGCTCAGATAACATTATGTGAGTAGTAATCTCAACAAACGTGAAATTATGAAAAAGGTGATTTCATTCAAGTCCCACTACATGATTAATTTCTTGGCCTCTGTCATGGGAGAAACCAAGTGATTCCACCTCCCTCCCACAGTATGAAAAATGAGCTTTAAATGATATGACTCTAGTGGTTGATTCCATCATTTCTTCTTTCTTTATCAATTTTTTATTTTCCATTACTACTTATCAAAACTAATTATAATGGTAAAATTATTAAAAATAGCAATATTTACCAATGGTCAAATAGAATAAAGGCTATATTAAAAAATGATCATATTAGACCAATTTTCATATTATTATTCCAACTATAACATTGTTATATTTAAATACCACTTCGTTGTTTCACTCAATACTCTCTCTAATTTATCATATGGTTATATTAAAATTTTCAATGATTTGTATTGGTTTAATTATATTATTTTTCATTTATACTATGTTTTCCTTGGGGAAAATTAATATGGAAGATTAGAAGAGTCTATAATTTTTCATTTTAGCTTTTTTATTTTATATTTTTTGTCTAATTGTGACATTTTTAATTTTTATTGGTTTCATAGCCGATTAAAGAAATGATCTTGATTAATGAAATAATGTTTTTTATAATATTAATATGATAATTTTTTCACATCTTAAATAACATGTAATCATTTCTTTATATGATCATGAGACTGTGTCCAATGAAAATATTATATTAATTAAACTGCATTAATAATCTAGAACCAATGGTGAGGATCTTCACAAATAATTTTATAATTAATTTATATATAGATATAGATTTATCTCAACTCAAAACTCAAATTTATTTTATGATATGATGGAATGGTAATTGACACACCATCATTGCGCTAATAGATTTATGTACAGAATCTATGTAACAGTGATCCACATGTGCAACACAATCACTGATCAACATTGTCGAATAACTGGGTGCTAGAATATATGATATTGATTTATTGAATTTTTCTTGTTTGATCTCAATAGATGTATTCTTTATGGATTAATAACCCTCAGTGTTCTTTTAGAGACTTGAAATAGTATGAATGAAGATATCTCTCTAGGGCATGATCTAATCTCACCATTTTTGTGGTACCCCCCAAGTGTATAAGGGAAGTGATATTACTAGATATTTATTATATTTTTTAGGGTTTTAAAATCACACAAAATCCCCAAACCAACATTAATATTCATAAATTCCCCTATGTTCATTAATAATAATATGAATATTATTAACCATTTGACATGCGTAATGCTTTATAAATACAAATAAATATCACTTATATTATTAGGACCATTAAACTTGAAAGGCGTTCCCTCATCATCATTTAGAGATCCTAAAATAATTATTATTTTATTAAAAAAATGTACTACATTATTCTAGGATAAATATAATAAATATTATATTTTCCAAACTTGCAAACAAATATTTAATTTTTTCATTTAAAAAGATTTACTATTATGAATAACATTTTAATAAATTTTATAATTAAAATAAACCGAAATAAATATTATTTATTATATAATGTTAAATTAATTACTAAAATTTTACTTATATTGAGAATATACTTAGAGTTTGACCCTCTAGGCCTCTTTCTCAGTGGAATTCTATATAACCCCCTAAATCCATGGGTTAGTGTTTGGAAATACACCAAGGATTCTATAGAGAATGAAGTTAACATTACATTTAATTCCAAAATCAGGAAAAATTTTACCTGGTAATATAATAATTTGATTGTGACATCTATAATAAATCATGTTTCATGATGGTGCCATCAGTTTATACTCTTTATGTATCTTTCTTTAACATTTCAGAATTTAACTCACACACTAAAAACTATGGACATGGATTTATGTAGGTAGTTATGTTAAATAAAAGGGTTGTCGATATCTACTTTTGTAAGGGGAAATAATTAATAAATTCTTTATTGAATTATCTATTAATTAAATATCACTCATTATTCCCCAGACATTCCACAGTTGGTTGTAAATATATTTAATCCTATTTTTAATCAATACAAAAATGTTAATGTGTCATGATATCCATTAATGATAATATTATAGTCTGAGGATCAATACACCCGTCTGCATATATGAATATTTAATGCAAAAGGATATTTGGATATCTTATTAGATGTGTCTATTCTAATAACCTCAAATCTTAGAGATTACCAAAGGCTAATATCAATAGAATTTGTCTCAATATCAAATGATCCTTCTATATCTGATAGCCTGTATTTTCCGTGTCCCATCCATCAATATTATCAGTATATAGAATATGGTTTATGAATAAGGACATGGGTTCTTCAGGTTCTGATTATATTGGGTAACTTCTATGAACTATTGTTATATAATATAATCTATGGACATTATAACATAAAAATATCATGCATAATAATTATCAAGATGTGATAATAAAACATTCTTAATTAATAAAAAATGTAATAAAGTATTAAACATGTTAGTAAGGGGGAACTAACTCAAATAATGTTTCCATAAGAGAAAACTATTTCAGTAACTATACATTCATGAAAACTTATACACATATACAACATCATACCAGTGAATAAAATATATTAAGAGTGAATAGAAACACATATATAACATGAAAATTTCATTATATAAATTAAGGGAATGATGAAATGAATGTTTGAGGGATGAAATTTTGATGGCAACACATATTGTAAATAGATAAATATATATATATATATTTGAAAAGTAATAATGATAATAATATATGATTAATTGAATTTTTGAAAGAATAAATTATATTTTAAATTTAAATGAATATGATTCTATGAAATAAATAACTGTAGAATGAAAAAACACTTAAATGGATGTGTTAAAAATATAATATGAATGTTATAGAATAAATTCATAAATTATGTTCAAATGAATAACATATTTCAATTATTTGAATGAAGGAAATTATAGTAAAAATTATTAAATGTGGATGAATTAATGTCTATAAAAATTTAGATAAACAAAATATTGAAGGTGTGTTTTGAAAAAATAATATGAATGTTATCAACCCAATGTGGGAATTATGTTCAATGTAATATCATAGCTCATTTATCAATATGGGAGATTTATTCCAATAAAATGACTTTGAATTATACATAAATATTAATGTTGGGGTTGAAAATTCCTAAAATTAAGATGCTAAAGTGGATCAAATTATATTATATGTTATGACTATTAAATCCTCAAGAATAATTTTTTTTATTGGAATTGTTTTGAAAATAACACATGTGTGTAACATTATTCAAAAAATGATTACTTAAAATCCTCATCCTTGGGTTTGGAGACCAAACCCAAAATACCATATTTATTGAGAAAATATAAATGTACAAATGAGGGATCAATATAATAATAGATCCAAATGGACACAATGAAACAAAAGGTCACTTCTTGTGGATTCCCCTAGACCCCATATTCTGAGGTTATCATCCCATTCCATTTGGATTGTTCCCTCTCTTTGATTTCATGATTTATGCTGGCTAATAGTCCTAATCAGATAATGACTTAGACGATGAATCAAAGGCTTCCTCCTATATTTTAAATTTCCTAGACAAGTCTCCAAAATTAATCTCTAAATTCAAATGAAATTCACCCTCAAAATTGATTTCAATACTCTTCTGCACTACAAAATAATCACTACAGTAAAACACATCTATATCCATCATGGAAAAATAACCTCCAACTATAAGTAGAAATAATAAAAAATCATCATTAATTCATTAATGTGGTCATTCAACTTCCAAGAATCCTGGGAAAATAATTTTCATATTCTTATTTCATTCACTGATACATTCCTCATCTAAGGCCTTTCCAAATTATCCATAATCAATCCACATAAGATCATGGAAATTTGAGGGGTAATTCCATTCAATAATTTTACAATCATCTACATCCATTATTGGATGTACCTCTTACGTTGTAGTTTCCCAAACCATAATAGAATATTTTTATGTTATACGAGTTACCCACTCTTCATCCCATTGATTTTACTTAACTTAATACACAAATTTTGTCTTCCCCAATGATATTTCATTATGACCACCCACTATGGGATCACCCACCTTGGAAACATGATCCATATGTGGGTCAGGCTATCCATGAGATGGGGTATGTGGAACCAATGGATTCAGATAATACTCCTTTTTTTATGATGAAACACCAAGTATAGGACTTCTACATCCACTAACGTTTTCATTCCTTTGAGGGAACTTTCTTCTACCAGCTACTCAAGCTTTAGGTCTTGGTCAGCCGAATATTGAGTTGTTTCATCATTAATAGACTGATTGTAAATTGATGTTACCTAGATTCCACCATCTGAAACATTGGTTCTTCCAGAAAAACCCCCATCTTCACCAGGTAGAAAAATCTATTCACATTCCCTTATAAAGACCACTGCCAGTGCATCTAGTTCCCTTAGAAAGTGATCTACTAGGTCATCCTCATCCTTTCCCTCCACAATTTCATCCAATATGTTTTCGTGCTCACACTTCCAACATGACCAGGTTTAACCAAATTGATATTATCCATATTCACATCTCCAATGAGAGTAGTATGACGTGTTTCAGAAGGAACACCAATGATATTCCTAGATACATGACTATATACACTCCCATTATACAAAAAAGTCAGGCTATTTTGGTGCAGTATCCATCCATCATCCCCCATAGAACCTGTTGGTCATTACCTTTCATTTCAATATTTCAAGACAAAGGAAACTCCATTTTCACCCATATTCTTGCATTTTGACCCTTTAGGGAAAATAGTGTTACAGTTCAAATAGAAACATGGAATTTTTTAATACTCAATTATCAATTAAATGTAATCATCCTCAGTGGAATGGAAAACACAATAAACTAATTTAGAATCCACATTGACCGAAACACTGAATCATTAATAGTGCTTGAACATGGAAATTTGTTTTTCTTTATCAAGTTAAATCAGCACCCCAATGGACATTACAATATCATATTGGATCCTAGGGTGCCAAAGGATCGTATTCAAAATGAAAACCTTAACCGAAACCAGAATCAAAGAACAACCTACCACTTGTAGAATGAATGCATGATCAAATTAAATGGTGAGTATTTATTATGATTTTAAAGAGATTGATCCAAATCTATAGGCATTAATATTCAAATCTATAAAAGGAAATATAATGTAAAAGAATCCTGATCCCATCGAGATGCATCACTAACCTTCAAAATCGCCATGTAATCAAAAGGCTAACTAACAGATCGCTGACCCTCTATAGTTCCAAACCATTTCGAAAAAAATATATTACAAAAAATATAGAATTCCCAGTTCTTTAGTCGTTCTGAGACTACAATGTGTTCATCCCTGAAATGGGAAATGTTCCCTTTTGGGTGAATGTCACTAATTGTCAACCCTTTGAACAGGGAGAAAGTGTTGGGAGCACTAACCTAAACATTATACAAATACTTCTTCCTACTTTCAAGACCCTGTTCATCTTGGGCAACATACACATACCGGGGAGAGTGATCATATTGATGCTCTATCTTCTACCATTTCTTATATTCTAAACTCGAGCTGCAGAAACCTTCTTCCCATATTCAATGATGATAATTAAAATTTATGGAACATCAGTACCTTTATATGACATATAAACCATAAAAATAATCCATTGGGTGAAATGATGTAAATAAATTAAAATTTACCATTTTTTATTCGACTAATGAAATGGAAATGAATCATTTATTTTCAAGTAATTTTTACTCAAAATGTGAAGAAACGTTAGTTAAAACCCACGGTCCAATAAAACCTATTAATAAAATAAAATTTTGAATACAAAGAAAGTGGGGGAAAGTAGTACAATAATAGTGGTAATTCCAAAAAAAGATCAAAAGACAATTCAATCACCTCCTTTTATTTCTATCACCCCTTTCATGGGAGTTTCCCCTTACTTTTGGATGTCATCAATGCTTCCATTTCATAGGATCCTTCTTGGGGGTGTCATGATCATCCAAAATAAAGAAATAATCATCATCAAGATGAGATTTAGAATAAAAATGATATCATGTGGAAAAAATATTTAAAGAAACTTGAATTCATCATGCGGGTTTCTTCTATTCTCATGAATAATACCAAATTCTTCACAGTACAGATCCCTACTCATGGACCTATTTGAAACATCTTGTAATGATAGTTTACCCATACCAATATTTCATGGGATAGTGGATGAGTATATTTCCTTCCCTCTTAGTGTATCACCAAACACTAGGTCACCCACTATAGACATATTACCAGTACCTTCATCATTTCCTAGTTCATTTCCTACAAAGGATGGCCGCAGACTGGATTTCCAATTGGTAACTACCAGATATCCCTCATCATCCCATATTTTTTCCTTTTTATAATTATCCCTCTCTATCCAAATCATCGTTCATATAAACAATTATAAACGATAAAAATCAATAGGTGACACAACATTGCAATAATCAATTGGTTCATTCCCTGAATGGTTGGAAGAAACATCTGTATTAGTAATTTCCTTTCCCTATGAATTAGTAGAAACATTAATATGAAGATGTAGGGAGGAAAAATCACCACATCTTCTACCATAGACCTCCATTTGATCACTATTACCAGCGCACTTGGATACCTCATTGAGATTCATATCATAAACCTTGTTAACAACAGAGACCACATTAGCAATTGAAATTTGATGGGAACAAGTTGAAGGACCAAGTACATATTCATTCACATGACTATAAGTCTTCTCTTTATTGAGAGTATCTCTTTTCAAACTATCCTTGCCTTAATTCCCATCCAGGTGTTTGTTTGAAATATGTTTAGGTAATTTATGCCTGTAATTTTCAGAATGATGGCCATACTTTTTAAATTTGTTTCGAATCAACCCTCAATGATAGTTTTATTTAATGATTCCACAGAATAATAAATTAGCACAAAATCATACACATACTTATATTAAATATCAAGCTCCAATTTTAAATCCCCAGCATCCAAATATACAGTCTCAACTAGTGTTGAATTAAGATCAAATTCAACCAATATCCTTGAATACTGTCCATAACCGGATTTATCCGTTTCCTTATATAATTTAATCAATGTACCTATAGACAATGAAATTACACAAACAATTCTTGGAAATGAAAAATCAAATTTAGTTCGCTCACTTGAGCCCAAGACAGAACAATTGATTTCATAGCCAAATACGTATCAAACTAGGGGTCCCGTTTTTGAAATCTAGTTACCCCTACCTTAAGATTAACATACTAGAAACTCCACAAAATTATATTGATCTCATTTTTATTGAATTTAATGTAAAAATATCCCATGCCGATTGACAAAATATGAAAATCATGAAAACCTCGAATCTGGACCACTTGATTATTAAGATCTTCCAGTTTCTAATGTTCACTCTTTATCTATGAAGTGAGCTACACAATAATCGAATGTTGAAGTTCCTATATCCTCTCCAAAAAGATCTTAGGGATGGTTTCCACAAATACAAAAACAAAATTATTTGATATATACATATAAATTGAAGAATATGAGCAGGAGAGAGAGAAAAATATCGTAGAAGAAACATTTACACCTGACAACCTAAGGGCATAGTGGAAATGAGAAACCAGATACACTAATACGGGATTATACAACACACATTCACGATCCATAGAAATAATTTCCTCCCACAAGTGAGAACCAAACTCCACCATACTCATGTTAGTGGGATCCACCATCAGAGGGGTAACTGGTTCAGAATAAGAGAGAACTTTTAATGAATATGGTACCTTGTGTTGCTCCCACAAACGAGAATCCTAATTTGAAAATGAGGGGAGATTTTGCAATGCATACACTTTCTTCAGGACATCAAGCACTATCAATGTGGGGAATGAATCATGAGTACCACATGAATGCAGCTCTCGTGATCCAATTGTGACCTGAATAACCTTTTAAAGAGAAGGATCCTCCACTGGAAGAACCAAATATGAAGATGAGTGTATCACAACATCAATCTATTTAAATAATACATATTTCACTATTAAATAAAGAACATAAATTTTATTAAAAAAATGAAATAGTTTTGGATTTTAAATTATCCAAAATATGTTTTAGTTAATTGATATAAACTATTAGTGACTATACATAATTTAATTAGGTCATGGATTTTACCACATTTTATTCCCATCTGATGAAAGTAAGACGAAGTCATCAGGTTTTGGATCTGTCTCCCTGAAGGCCGGTCTGCTTCATATATGTAAATGAGATAAACAATTTAATCCAATAGATGTAGAAAATAATTATTTGTATCTTTGGGTGACAATTTTCAGTCTCAAATGGATTCTCTAGAAGCCCAAAATACATCATGACATACCGTTGCCCATTGAAATTACCATCAAAATAGATCAAGAGACTAAAATCGCACGATTTTGTCATTTTGTGCGATTTCTGGTTGAAGTCGAGCTATTTTATTCTTTGGTTGAGATGGCTATTCTATAATCCAAGGATGAGGATTTTAATCTCAAAATTTAGTATGAAAATGTAACCCATTTTTTCTTTATTTGAAAAACCATTGGTCATGATGTTTCAAACTATAAGTGTTCGATTATCTCTGGTTTCTGTTACAACCATGGACATAAATAAAATGTGTGTTTTAAAAATCCAATGAAATGGAAGCCCATAAATAGACAACCAGTAAGTACTCTTGTAGATATTTAAAGAAATGTGGCTATTGGGAAACATATGAATGGACGTAAGGATGATAAAGGTAGAATTTTTGGGTAGAATCTTCTTCCGGTTGATGTTATTGAAGGTCATAATGATATTCTTTCATAGGGACATCCTGCTAGTATGATACCAGTAGAGGTAGCCGATACTACCTAGGATAATGCTGTTGGATTCCTAAAAACCCAACTTGGTGGGAAAGTAGGGGAGGACTGTCCTTCCAAATCTTTGACATTGTTGGAATCCCTTGATTGTGATGATGGGATTGAAATGTAATGTGTTAATCAAATTAATGAGGCTGATAGGACGTATAGGGCTTCAATATTTAGTAAAGAGGTAAATTACATTAATGATGGTGATAATGTCAAATTCTTGTCTTCTGCCTCTCAAAAGTAGGAAGTGGTTCCCTATACAATTGAACAAGTGGAAAAAAATATTGGTCATGAGATTGCTTCATGTAATCGAATATGGAATGTAAAAAGATTATTCTTCCCACATGAATCCTCAAAATTGAAAAAATTATCATGGATTATAAGGGATTTTAAATGGTCCCTCCCCAGAAAACCAAGTCAATTGAGAAAAATGTTCATTTTGGTTTTGTTTTGAAAGTGATGGTTAGGCAGATTTACAAGAACCTGAAGGAGTTTGGAATTAGAAAACCTGGAGATAGGGAAGTCATCCAAAAGGTCTTGGTAGAGAAATGGGCATGATGACTATACTATAGAATTGGGTTGTGATGTTTCCTCCATACCATTAAGGTATCATCTAATGTCAGAGTAGGAAAGGATCACGAAGAAGAATTCTGTGATTTTCAATCCAAAAAATTCAGAATCGGAATGGGATTTGGCTGATAAAGGTGAAAAATATGATTATGATCATGGGGATTATCCTATTTCTCTATAGTTTTTCTATTTGGATGAGGGGTTGTCTCTTTGTTTGACCTCATCCGCCCTTCTTCTTATTGGTTACTTTTTCATTTATCTTAATGAAAGGATAGAGGATTATGGTTTTGGATAAACCTTTTTTTTTGTTTTTTAAATATTAATGTTAAATGTATTTAAAAATATATTTTAAATTTATACGTAAATACAGTCAAATAATTATATAATTTTAAATATATATGTATTATCTAATTTTTTTATAGAGATACATTTATAATTATATGCACTGTTTATAAATATATAATTTTAACTAAATTTATAATTATTTATTTATTTGTAATTATGTATATATTTATAAGTATATTTATCTATAATTATAAATATATATATATATATTAATATATATATATATATATATTAATATATATATATATAAATTTATATTTATAAATATGTATTTATAATTTATAGATGATTAAAAATATTTTAAATTTCTTTATGAATATATATATATATATATATATATATCATTATATAATTTTAAATCTATTTTTAAATATTATTCAAAATATATATAAACACATTTATATAAATATTGTTATTAAAATATATTTATATATACATTTAAGATATAGTTACAATTATATATAAATTTATTTACACAACTTGGAGATGTTCTCTCCCAAGGATGGAGAGCCTCTAACACTTCATCCTCATGTCCATAATATGTCACCTATCACATGAAGTAGAGATGATGAGATCATTAGTCATTTTAAGATGTTTTTATCTTGTAGAAAATCATGTGCTTGGACTATTTTTAGCAGTGGCATTAGAGATGCGCGTGATGAAATGCCCTCTGATATGGGGAAGAGTTCGAAGGAACTGTGACTTGCAAGGCCAATAAGGGGTGGTGGCTGACAAAAAAACATATCGAGCCCTCACCATAGCTAGGGTTGAACTTTTTTGGGGATTTAGGTGACTTGCTGTCGTTCAAATTCGATGGCCTCTGCAGCGAACTCGAGTGGTACTGTTTCGGTTCTTATATTTTGCAAGTTCTGTTGGGGAACTCCTTTGGGTGCCGGTTTGTGGTAGAAGCAACCCAAACTGGTTCAGGAGATGATTATTTGGAGGTATGTGACGACTATGAGTGATGAGGGATCGGGGATCCTAGTGGGTGGGTGGGGAATCTTTTTGGGATGTTTACAATAGAGGTTGGCCGCTCGGCAAGGTGGTGGTCAAGAGTGCTAGCGAGGCTGGTGACAATGGTGTGTTTGCATGACAACTGGTCTCCTGCACGGCGGCATATCTTCTATTCAGTGACCATCTTTCCATGTAATGGAGAAGATAGATCCTTGGACGACGATGATTCAGTAGTGGCCCAATGTCGGGGGAGTGACTGACTACAGGGAGTGTGATATAAGTGACCTCAGGAGTTGTAATCATGGGTTGAGGGTATTAGCTATCCCGGTAATGTTGGGAAATTTTAGTGTGCAGTTGTTAACTTGATGGGATAAATGTCTAGAATTCTTGTATAGTGCAGGGCATCTGTCGGTCGGGCCTTCCATTGGGGAATTTGTTTGGGATGCTGGCTATTAGTATCAGGCTTCTGGGATTTGTTATGGTTTTTGTATGGGTCATTGGGTCCATGCTTTTTGGTGGTTTCATTTTCCAATTTCTTGATTTTGTGGTCCTTTATGTGCCGTGAGTTTAATGGTTTTTTTCATTTTATTTTCATTAATAAATGTTTAGAGCCAAGTTCGCTCGGTACTAGAACCTTCCTGTTTATTCACATAAATGTATATTTACAATTATAAATAAATAAAATTATAAATATATACATAATTATAAATATATAGTTTTATATATTAATGTTAAATATAATTATAAATATATTTAAATAATTTTTAATTATAAATATATTTAAATAATTTTTTAATTATAAATATATTTATATTATATGATTATAAATATTTATTTATATACATAGATTTAGAATTTTATTAAATTCGTAATCCTGTATCAGACCTAGGTTCAAATCCCTGTGGGAGAGAATTTTCACAGGCAAGTAGTTATAGAGGCATGACACTGGCCGGAGGTGACACATGCTTGAGGCTGGAAAACGGTGATGCAAGCATGATGCAGGCATGACGCTATTCTGAGCCACCGGTTTAGTTTTTGGGTCATTGAACCATGTAATGGGATTCATGCCCACTGGGTCTTCGGGTCATGTGTTAGAATAAATTAGGTTTGAATAAAGGACTTTCCCTTAAGGGGCTATGACCTGCATTTTTGGTCTGTGTGAGTGGTGTGTGTGCGCTTAATGTAATTGTAGCTCTAAGAACCTAATATATATATATATATATATATATATATTGGAAATATTTTAAAATTACTCATGAATAAATATATATTTCAAATTAAATATTTTTAAATATATTTATAATATTATATAGAGTTGAAATGTATATTAAAATATATAATTACCAATACGATTCCTCTTCATGAATGCCCTTCCCATCAAACCCCAAGTGCAGAACCCTTATGTGAGTCCACATTCACACCGAGCGTGAGTTGCAGTGCGAGATCTCTTTCGTGCTGTGCCTGAGATCATGGTGCGGGTCGGTTTTCATGAGTCAGCTTCCACAATTATGCTTTGATGCTTTTCACAAGCCCTTATTAAGATCATGCACAACACTTTAGAAAATGTAAATTCCTTTGGGTGTCATCTCCGAGAACCTTCTTCATCGCGAAACCAGTTCACGAGATCTTGGTAGGAACCACTTCAAGGATAACTATAAACCACAATGCATAGATAACTGTAAAGCACAATCGGCATCATGTGCTCCACGAACCTCCTGGCGCGAGATTTGGGACCGAGTCTTATTCGCGTTTCACGAACCACTGGGCACGAGTCCATGGAGCAAGTGAAATTTGACATTTTTTCTACACAATCCTCTAGAAGCGAGTCCCTAGCGCAAGTTCAATTCAACATTTGTGTTCCGCGAACCTCCTTGCACAATTCACTGGGAGACTCCTGTTCGCGCCCCTTGAACATCTGGGAACGAGTCCTATTCCGGAACCCGGGGAGTGTGCCGATGGTGCGAACCCTTGGCATGAACCCTTGGGGTGAACCTTTCTGTTCATTGCACAATCTTAGGGATTTCATGATTGCGTGACATCAGCCTAGCCTTCGTGCTTAGTGAGCTCAGTTCATCATGAACGCTCCTTCACGATCTGCAAGCACAGTTAAGCATTCATGCTCTCCAGGCTCTGTTTTTCATTCATGTTGCTTCCTTCTCCTTGAGGTCAGTTTTGCATCTGCGCTCACTCTGCAAGATCCAACATCTATTCTAAATCTTCATGCTTTTTTGACAGTCAAACTTCATCCAAAACCTCTAACCTTTTAAATTATTACAATTAACCCAATTTCACCTTCAAGATGATCTTTTTCCTAAAAAAGACCCACTAAAGGTCTCATTCAAGAAGCAGAATACTGGGATTTGCCACAACATGATGTCACATTCTCTATAATGTAGCCCGATACATTGGGTTTCACTAATTTTTTTGTTGGGGCACAGCGGAGGTGCGTGATACCCCAAACACCCAAAGACGGGAGTAAACTGAGCAACACAAGGATTTTAACGTGGTTCTAGTATTTGCCTACATCCATGGGAGAAAACAGGGGGTGTTTTATTCTCTCTATTCTCGTTGGAGGATCACTTTGATTTCATAGATACACACACATAGATTACAGACAATGGGATTTGATCCCGTTTAAATAGATGAAAAACGAGCTATTCTCCGGTGGATGGCAGTGGTTCATCTACACCAGAATTTTTTCCCGCCGTCGGGTGCTGCACGTCCAGCATGCCGGCTGCTGTCCACTACTGATGTTGTGTTGGTTGGGTTGGCTGCCAACCAAGGGATAAGTCTCCTGCCCACAAAAGATACTTCCAATTAGGGAGTGGCCCCCACATATTTAATAGTCCATAATTAGTTCTCAATTAACATTGAAGATGGATTTTAGTACAATTGAGTGATGGACGTTCGATATATATCTTAGAAATTTAGGATCTACTCAATTCCCGAGGTCTCCTCTGAATCTTCATCAGATTAATAATATGATCCCCAGAAATGGATACGACATGGAGAAGAGGTCATCATCTAAAGGATAGAGAAAAATATCCTGGGAATTTGGGAACTAGGTACAGACTAAACGAGTTTAGAATATTTCTTTTGATGTGGGCATTTTTTTCTTTGTCACTTCTCCCACCTTGTACGTTTTATTTTTTTATTAAATTAGGGTCCCTGGATTTGGAAAAAATCCAGGGCTAAGATGTTTTGGATTGTATTTCTAATTATATAAAAATATTTTTAAAAATATTTATTTAAATAATAATAAAACTATAATAAATATATTTATTATTTTTTTATAAAAAAATATATTTTTATATTAATATATATATATATATATATTTATGTAAATATATATTATAATATAAATATAAATATAAATATATAAATATATTTATAATTATATAAAAATACTTGTAAATTTATTTCTTCATAATTCTAAAAATAAATGAATAAATGAATAAATAAATAAATATATATATATATTTAAATATTTATAAAATGGTAAGAAGTGTATTTAAATAATTTATAATATATTTATATTAATAATTTCATAAATATATTTATTTATATAATTATATATAATTATATAAATATATTTATAATTATATGCAAATATTTGTAAATATACATAAATATATTTAACTTTTTAATAATTATAATTATTGAAAAATAATTATATTATTAAAATTAGATCATTATTAAGACTTTTTAGTGCTGATAAAGATACCCCTTTATGAATGCTAAAAAGTGATGAAAAATACAATTTATTAGGAATTTAATTTTTATGCTATTAAAGAATAATTTTATTAGAGGTTTTTAGTGGTGAAAAATGGGTATCATTATCAGCACTAAAAAATTTCAAATTAAAGCCTTACAGTTTCTTTTAAAATAACCCTCCGAATGTCGTCTCCTCTTCATGCCTTTAAGATCTCACGAAACCGAACCTCTGTCTCCACTCTCACTGAAGCCTACCGTTGTTTCCCCTCATCTTTCACAAAAAATTGATCCTCCAGAAATTTAAGGCATGTGTTGATATATTTTGTTAGAACCTCCCACAACATTTTGTTCTTCAGTTATTTCACCTTGCATGCTTCACATCTTCTTCAAGTTCAGGCTTGTTTCTTTATCAACAACCATCTCAATTGCCCACTATGGAATGAATGTGGGCATCACACCTCCCCTTTACCTTGCTAGATCCATCCTCATATGAAATATTTTAAACACTTATGATCAACCAAATACCGATGGCGTAGATCCAACCACAAGCCTTCACGTCACCAGGTTTATAGGACTCCCAAAACCTCAAAAGTCTATCTCTATCTATACCCACCCCTTTCACTCATCCAACATACATTGCACTCGTCACCGATATAAGTCATGATTGACACTTATTGTTTCCTTATAAGATGAGGAAAAAATTAGGGGAAATGGAATTTAAGAATCAATAATAATGGTATGGCCATTAAAAATTAAGTAAATAATGAAAATAAATAAATTATTTCCGAATATAATGTTTGGTTCAAACTATTTTCAGGAATTTCATTAAGGTTTACCTAGTTTAACACACTAACTTCTTCTTTATATATGTTTAAATCACTGTGTTACCTATGCAATCAAAATTATTTTGTTATAGCCTATTTGAATAATAGGGATGTCGGTAAGTTCACTCGGTGTTCCCTGACTCATTATGGGGATGGTGGTGCACATTTTCTCATGATGTATTTCAAGTGTAGGTGTTATGGGAGACAATGTATGAGATTCCATCAGTGTATATTGATGACATGAAAATTATGACATGTAACGAAATCCTTGTGCAGTGCGGGTTGGCCAACAAAATGGTGACCATATGATTTTAGCGCGACGAGGTGCTGTCTTTACGTGAACTTTGGCGGCAGAGGATAGAGATGGTTGGTTGGTGAAAGGAGCAACACTATGATGGTGAAATGATGCTGGATCACAAGGTCATCATCTGATGGTGGGTTTGGAGTATAGGCTGGCGGTGATCAGGTGATGTCTTAGGTACCAATGGTAGGGATATTGATGAAACAATGAGTGTGGGACCCTAGTTGTGAATGATTGTCAAACATTCAATGCAATCCGGTGTGGTATGGATCTAGTGAGAACCTTGGTGGTGATACGAGGATGGAAGTATACAGCTTTGGTATCATCTGGTGACGACATTGACTTTCAACGATGATAGTGCATCAACAACGATTAGGATACATGGGAGGTACGTGATTTGCAGATAATGACCTTGATGGGTGGGGAATAGACATTGGAATACAAGGGGGTCGGTAGGGATATCAAACATTGTGTGGGATGGTGTACATTCTAGCGATGACCTCATGATGCACTGCACATGCTGGCGATGGGTGTGTGGGTGGACCCTCAGGCACTGTGGCAGCGATGGGAGTAGATCCAAAGAAGATTCCAAGACCAGGAAGGCAGACAAGCCTAGTAATTTTGGGTCATTTATGCTATGAATATTTGGGAAAAAAATATGATCGCCAATTATCATGGATTAGGGGGTATTTTGGGAGTTTTTTTTAAAAATATTGTGGTCCATAACCCTTGTATTTTTGTGTCTTTCTATAAAATTTTTATTCAATAAATTTACCATGTCAAGGGTATGGGTTAGAAAATCCCAGATCTAAACAATTTTAGTATATGTTTTAATGATAGGACTAAAATTGAATTATTTTTAGTCACTTTGTTTCTTATAATTTTTTTCATATATATATTTTTCAAATATTCAATGTTACAAATAATTTTTTCCATGAAATGATATTTGAGTATTTATTTATTTATCTTATTTAATATTTTATTTAAATAAAATTATAAATAGTTTATTTTATTCATATTTTTAAAATTACAAATATAGTTTTCAATATTATAAAATATGTTAATATATTTGATGTTATTAGATGTTGATAAATAATGTCAACATACCTTTATACATAGTTAGTAGAATAAATGAATATTGAATAATATATAATATGACACATGATTTTAATTTTTAATTTATTTAAATGGGATATTAATACATTATCTATGTTGATGCATATATAAGTTTTCTGAAATCTCCTACCGTGAATCTCTAAAAACACATCCATAAAGAATATTCAATTTAGTAGGTTCTTGACTATGATCTTGTATAGCTCTATATGAAATGTTCTCAACAATGAGTCTAATTGTAGTACATAAAATAACATTTCATCCATTTGAGTATACAGGAATACAAAAAATAACATGATTTTGGATATGAAAATCATTTTTAGGGACCCTATAAATAGTGGCCCAATCCATGGAATTTTACACTACATGGGCTACATATGACATAAGGGATGCAATATCAAACACAGATCCCAAATCAAAGGGTTAAATATGATACACAATGCCCCAATTAATGTCTTTATTTGTTTCATAAATAGTCCCCCACACTAATATTCCAAATTTTTTCAGATTATGTCTTTTTTTGCGATTTCATCCAATTCCGGAGAAACTATGTGATGATGAGTGGGCTTAATTAGGAATAAAGAATGTGGTCCCTTTGAATTAACCCATAGTCCCACGTATTTGATCATGTTCTTGAGTAGTGTGGCCATTCCAGCATTCTCTTCCTTCACCTAATTAAAATGAAATGTTTTAATATTTTATCATCTAACATTCAATGACCGTTTTTACATGCATTATTCCTTCAAAATAGAACCCCTATCAAAGCTCTTAGAAAAAATTTAAACGTTTATGATATCTAGTTAAATGGTATTATTTTCAATGGGGTGGAGATTTTGAATAAAATAAAGAGAAATTTAATTTAAAAAGGATAAAAGGAAATTTTGGAATAATTTGAAGGCTTTGAAATGTGTTTTCATGACCGAAGATATGTAAATGAATGGAAATTTATTTTGGACATATTTATTGATAAATAAATATTTTCTTATGAATATAGGAATGTTTTTTAAAAGTTAGTTTGAATATGGTGGTAGGTTTTAGTTATTTAGATGGGGGTTATTGAATGGCTTGTTTCATTGTTGATAAAAATAAAGTACATAATAAAGCAAAAATTATTTTAAAAATATTATATTCATTAAAAAAATTTCATCCAAAATAATTTTATTTTTTCTGAAAATCTAAACCTTTCTCATAAAGATTATTTCATTATTCTCTTTCCAAAAATCTATAAAAGATTCTAAATAATATAGAAATGAAATGTTATAGGCGTTTTTCCATGATGCCATTTCAAAATAAGTTTTAATCATAAATATTGAAAAATAAACATCTCTATCACATTTAAATTTATTCTATAAGATTTAATAGTTTTTCCTAGTATGTTATTATACACCCCTCTAACATTCTAGCGTTTTGAATTTTGTTCCACAAACCTTATATGTATAATATATTTATTACATTTTTTATTTTTATGAAAAAATATTCACCCAAAAAAACTGACATTTTTATTTATATAATAATAAATTACTAGTAAAACCATTGAGAAACACCTGGATACACATAAGTTTATTTCCTAATAAATTATTTAGAGTGAATGCAATAATTTCCAATGTATTGAAAATTGCTGTGTTGCGTAGTTGTTATTCAGTGTAATGAAATTCAAAATAACGATTTGTATTGAAATAAATGGACAATGTTTATGTCTATATAAAATTCAATGAAACATATTACATTGATTCATTCATGAACCATTTTCATATAAATATCGAATTATTTCTACGTGTTATGTTTACATGAAATTTTTCTGTATCCTATGAAAGTAAATATTTCCAAAAGCTAAGATTAAAAAAAAAATTGTAATGAATCATTTCCATGTATTCTTATTTATTGAATTTGTAAAGTCTATAATTATTGTTTGGAAATGATATAATTTTTAATAAGTAATAAATTCTTTAACTATTCACAAGTGATCATAACTGAGTAGTAATTTTTTAGATAATTTCCCATTTGAAGGAATATCAAATATCATTATTTATAACACACACATATTTCAATTATAGTAATATCATCAATAATTTAATTGGTATATTTCTTTCGATCAAGTACATTCGGCTCACTATTATTTTTAAAATTGGCTTAGTTCATTTTAATGAAAAAAAATTATAACAATTATTTAAAAGTTAAATCATGATATTACTATCACCATTTCAATATAAATAATAATCACAATTTAATATATAGAAAAAATAAAATTGAATTAATATAATTTTTCAAGGTTATAGAAACCAAAGGTGGTGTGTAAAACCACATAACATAAAAGAATAATGCAATAATTCATTGTGTTATTGTGGCTTTTGAGTATCTAAATTATTATGGGAAGATTTGAAAATATTCCCATTTTGGGATGATGATAACCTAGTATTATGTGATCTTTTTAGTATTGGTAGGTCACAAATATTTTCTCTTTAAGTGTTCCTACTCATTCCTTTTTTGGAATAGATGATCAAGCTATCTATTCCATAATTGTATCCCTATGTTAGGACATATATTGAATTAATTTCATGCATCACCCACATGAATTATATTTTCACATAGGTAATTAAAATATTATCAAACTACATCTATAAAATTAGGTTTTGGTTTTTTATATAATTTCTGAAACTAGAAATAGTTAACAATTTATTACATCACTATCATCCCTGAAAACCATCCACTCCAAAAAAAACCTAAAGAAAATTGAAGTTTATAGGGAAATGGAAATTTATCATTGGTTAATAATAATACCATAAAAAAGTATTGACACTATATCCATCCAACCCATTGTAAATCTATCATGTACCCACTCCTGCACCCATGGGCTCATAGGAAGCTAAGTGCTTCTGAAATTCTGTCCTCAAATTAAATGACTTTTAGTTTTCATAGAGTAATTGAAGTCTATATATGGATTATGAAAGTACAATGGTTTTCTCAAAATGAGTGAATGTAAGACCATCAAAATAATCCCTCCCATTTTCACCCCAATCATGGTTCCCCATGTATGGATCATACTACTGATACTGCTTTTTTGAACGTTAGAAAACAAACTATGAAATATTGTTCAGTTCATTACTAACTCCCCATCCTACGAACATTTAGATTTAGGATACAACTGTCATATTAATCAGGTTAATCTCCCAAACAATTATTATTTAATTTCGTCACCGGATACACACCCCCCATCACATCGGGACATTCCCCAAGGTTGTTTGAACTACCCTGTGCAGATGTCATCCCATACCAGGTACTGGTGATCCTTATAGTTAAATTCTTTGGATTCCACCTACCACCAATGTAGTAATTATTTTCCTAAATTCAATTAATCATTTCCATCAAATCATGCTTAAATTGTTTGAACCATTTAAATGTTAGGTTACCTATATTGGAAATACCCCTTTTTTATAATAGTTTCTTTTTTAAAATATAAAAATTAATGAATCAAGTAGGATGTATATGAATTTAAAATTGATGAATTCCAATTGTATGAAAGAATAAAAAGAGTATGGGGTGAAATAGTTCATAATTCTTGCAATACATCACGAATATGACCTTTTGAAAATCATTTTACCATGTTCACATTGTTTTTATTCATATATAATTAGTCTAGAGGAGTATTAATAACACTTGATCTATCAAGGAAAAGATAAAAGTTATAAATATTGGACAAAACATGGTGAAATCTGAATGTAGCTAGTGACTAGGATAACACTCTATGAATATAACCCCCCACGCCACCAACTTTAAGGTGAGCCATTCCCCTCAATGATCTGTCTTAGATGAGGTAATAAATATTATCATAATTGTTTTTTTTTGAAATGTGAATTATTCAAAAACCGATACCATTCTTTTATTGATGTTCTTCTATGTGAAAATGAATGATATTTGTATCTATCAACACCAACCCATCACATTTTTGTGAGAGATATCATGGTCAATATCCTAGAAGATACTATACAGAACAGTCAAATTCTAATAAGTCATGTGTGAGTGGGGAGTAACATAACTCATGAGTTGAGTGTTGTGATACCTATTCTACTTGACGACACAAATATTCAGACATTTAATCTTGCTATTAGAATGTTCATATCATGGTCTTCAGATGTTCTAAAAAACATTTGGAAAAGGGGGCATTAATTTCTAATTTATTTGTGATGAAAACCCATCAACAATTAATGAAAAACTATAAAAAATTATGAATGTTATTACAAATAAAAAAGGGAGTGGTTAAATGAAAGATCAAATCATAATGATCTAAAGGATCGATCTACCAATCAAAAATATCTTCAAAAATAACCATTACCCCACCCATTCAACATCCATATTTACTAACATTGAAGGTTCATGAATATTCAAGGTTACAATGTGGCAGTAATTTTATAGTTGATTTTGATGAAAACATGTAAAAAGAAACCATCACGTACTACATTGTTACTAAGAATGTAACTTAAATTCTCAAGTATGAGTGACTAGGAGTATCAGTTGTAAATGTATACATGAGGTGTGTTTCCATGATTTATTTTTTTCATTAGCGGATATAATATGTTAAATATGAATAAATACAACTCATATATTTTTCAGGATTCTATATAATTACTATTCTAAGGGATTACCTAGTGAATATAAATATTGACTCATTTGTCCTCAAAACACTCATATAGAATGGAATTCACTGGGTTTGGTCTATATTGATGCAGGAGTGAAAAAACATCCTGTAAAGTTTGAATGAAAACTTATGAGTGACTTCTAATTACGAATAATGTAGGAGTAAAAATCTAAAAATTAATCATATAAAATATATTTCCATTACTTTAATTACTTATTAGTATTTATGGAAACTCATTGTAGTAATTTTTAATACCCTAATGATTTGTTTTCGGGATTGACTACAAGGATAACCAACAAACCAACCACTAATGATGGCATTATTCAATTTTTAATACTCTACATTCATTTTCTTATAACTAAAATTAATGTTAGATATTATATATTATGGTTTAATGATAATTATTGTATGATAAGGCTATGTTTAAATATTGAAAAAATCATGGAATGAAGACACTCCTTGTGGCCAGGGAGCTAGTCAACTTCTACAAGTAGATATGTTTTAGGGGATATATAATAGGACTTAACTATCAGAAAATATATAAAAATAAATTACATATGTCTCTCAATGTTAATATAGTGTCAGAAAAAACCAACAAAAATGATTTTGATTATTACGTTTTCAAATTTATGAGATATATCATAAACCATCTACAGACTTGGATCCCAGAAGAAGTATTCTTAAATAGAATTACGATTTTTTTAAATATTTATTAATCCTTATTCATATTCTTCTAGTACTACCATGTCATTCAAAAGTTACCATATTCACAAGATGAAATAGATTTCTTTATAAATGACTGGGCAGTATACCTCGTGTTAGAATGTACACTTATATCACGAAGATATGACTTCCTATTAATTATTTAGTTGATTTTATAATCATTTTATCTTATTTTTTAATTAATTTTATCATCATTTTTATTTGATAATATGTTTGTTAATTTTCAAAAACCTAAAAAATAAATAAATTCATCTTAAATGATGATTCACTCATGCACTATGATCATGCAACGTAGGATAAAATGACACGGTGTATTAAAAAATTCTACAATTTTATACAAAATGTGCTCTGTTTGACTCAAATTTCATGGTTTCAGTTTAAATAGTTATATTTAATTAATATATTGATTCAAATTTATGATCAATTTATTTCATTATATAATTACTAACAAAATATAGATACTCAAAATCAAGAAAATGAATTTTTATTGTTTCGATAAATTAAAAAATGATCTATAAGTCATTTTGACATGTAAAAATCGTTTTTACCTCAATCCAATGCCTAGTGTGACCAGTATGACTCAATGTTTGTGTTTTTAATTAAAATGGACATTAATTTTAGTATAAAGGAAAAATAACAAACTCAACACAAACAGAAAACACTCGATTTGTTTTTATATTTTTGGAAAGTAACTCATAAGTCATTTGTGAGGTGTATGAATCATCCTCACGTAAGTCCAATACACGGTGAGCATAAAATGACTTTATGTGTGCCTTTTATTTAAAAGTAACCATAATTTTAGTAAAAAAAATGTGAAATACTAAAAACCAATACAAATCATTCATATTTTTTTGATAATTTAGGAAAATTATGTATATGTTATTTATGACATGTTTAAATAATCTTCACCACAATAAGATAAATGGTGTGCCTAGTATAACTCAAAGTGTCTATTATTAGTTTAAAATTGAAATTTTAGTGAAAAAATATCCTAAATCATTGAAAACAAAGGAAAAATGTTATGATTGTCATGATAATTTAGTACATGAAATCATATATAAATTCTAATTTGTAGGAATAAATATCCTATCAAACAGAAACATATAGTGAATGGTTTGAATCAAAGTGTCTGTTTCCAATTTTAAATGAATATTTAGTAAAAAGACATAGGTGACATAATCAAAAAATAGAAAATTCATTTTTATTGTTTTTATATTTTATGAAAACTATCCATAAGTCATTTTTTGAAATATAGGAATCAACTGCACCTCAATCGGATGCACGGTGTGACTGGTATGACCCAAACTGTGTCTTTTTATTTAAAATTGTCAGTAATTTTAGTTAAAAGGATAAGTGGAAAATTAAAATTGAGAAAAATCATTAATATTATTTCGATACATTTTGATATTGATCCATAGTTCATTCTTGATATTTAGGATTCAACTGCACCTCAATATGAGGAACAATTTGTCTAGTATGGCTCTAAGTGTGTATTTTTTTAACATTGACTTTAATATTAGTGAAAAGAAAAGGTGAAATACTCAAGACTAATAATAAAATTTTTTATTGTTATTATATTTTTGGAAAAATATCTAAAAGTCGTTTTTGACATTTATGAATTAGACTCGCCTCAATCAGATACACCATGTGCCTAGTATAACACCATGTGTGACTTTTTATTTAAAATTGACATTAATTTTAGTAAAAAAACATGTAAAATTTTTAAAAACAGGAAAAAACATTCATATTGTTTTTATACTTTAGAAAAATTATCCATATGTTATTTTTGACATGTATAAATCAGTCACACATCAATATAATACATGGTGTTCTCAGTTTAACTCAAAGTTTATATTATGAGTTTAATATTGACATTTCAGTAAAAAAGTGTGTTACTCACTAAAACCCAAGAAAACATGCTCTTATTATCTTTTTAACTTAGGAAAATTATCCATAAGTTATTTGTGACATTTAAGGATTACTCTCACATCAAAACAACACATGATGTTATCAGTATGATGCAAAATGTGTGTTTGAGATTGAAATGAAATTTTAGTACAAAACGCAAGAGACATATTCAAAAACATGAAAATTCATTCATATTATTTTTATAATTTAGGAAATTGATCCATAATTCATTTTTTCCATGTAAAAATCAACTAAACCTCAATCCCCTATATTGGGTGACAAGTAAAACTCCACGTGTGACTCTATATTTAAAGTTAATATTAATTTTAGTTGAAAGGAAAAGTGACATAATCAACACTTAGAAATTTTTTTATTATTTTTATACATAATAATAATGAACTATATGTAATTTGTGAAGTGTTGGAATCCACTAAACTTCAATCTGATGTATGGTGTGATAGGTAAGACTCTAAGTGTGTCGTTATATAAAATTCTCTTTAATTTTAATAAAAAAGGAAAAGTGTTATACTCAAGACCAATAAAATGTATTTTTATTATTTATATACTTTAGTACAACAATCCATAAGACATATTGGATGTGTTGGAATTAGCCGCTCCTCAATCTGATATACAATGTGAATGTTATGAGTCAAAGTGCCTGTTATCAGTCCAAAATTGACATTTTTGTTCAAAATGTGTTTCCCTCACTAAAATATGAGTAAGCATTCTCCTATTCTCTTAATACATTAGAAAAACGATTCAGAAGTCATTTTTGATGTGTACTAATCAGTCTCCTGTCAAGCTAATATATGATGTGATTGTGTGTTTATCATTTAAAATGGAATTTTATAAAAAAAACACATAACATAATCTAAACTGAGAAAACATATTCATATTGTTTCAATACTTTATGAAAAAAATTAATATTAAATTTTTGATATTTAATAATCAACCCCACTTGAATCTGATGCACGGTGTGACTGGTATGACTCTATCTGCAGATTTTTATTTAAAATTTACATTTTAGTAAAAAACACAAGTGGAAAACTCAAAGTTGAGGAGAAAAATTCATATTGATTTGATACTTTTATAGAATTATTGATAAGTTGTTTTGACATTTAGGAATTAGCTTCATCGTTATTTGATACACGGTGTGCCCTGTGTTAATCAAAGTGTCTATTATCATTCTAAATTTTATATTTTAGTTCAAAACATGTTCTACTCATTGAAAATTGAGAAAATGAACTCAGATTTTCTTGATACATTATGAAAACAATTCTTATGTCATTTATTATGTGGAAAATTTTCTCTCACATGAAACCAACACATGATAAGACCATTGTGACTCAATGTTTTTGTTTAAAATTTTAAAATTATATTAAAAAATAAATAAAAGCAGCATAACCAAAACTGATGAAACATATTCATATTGTTTTTATACTTTTGAAAAATGATCCATAAGTCATACGTAACATGTAGTATTCTACCCCACATCAATCTGATGCACAAGGTGAGAAATATGAATCTTTTTGTATCGCTTTATTTAAAATTTACAATATTTTAATGTATTTTTTCCTAATTATGATTAATTTAATTATTAATAATATTTCTAAACTATGAATTATTTATTTACACAAGGGGATAAATTTGTTCATGTTGTGGTGGTTTTTGTTATAATTGATACAATGATTATATTTTTTTGATAGGGGGTCACACAGGTGTCAAGGATGATAAAACATTGATGTTTTAAAATTATTTTGGATTGTAATTGAAATTTTAATTAAAAAAATTTGTTTGAAATATATATAATAATTTTTTGTCTTTATTTTTGGTGTAATTTTTTTTTGAATTAAATTGTGAATTTTCATATAGATATATTTGAATACGTGTGAATACAGGTGTATTTGTGGTAGTGTGATGTTTTTCAAAAATAACATTGTAGTAGTAGGAACTTTTTCAATGGTATTTCTAGTGTCGATAAAGGAACCCCTTTATCAGCACTAAGGACAACAGTTCTTTTTTAGTGATGCTAACTCCCATTTTGTCACTCTTAAAGGGTTTAACTATGGTAGTGATTTAAACAAATGAATGAATCTTAGTGGTCTAATTATTAAACATGTTAATATAATTAAAATTTGTCATTAATTTTATCCTTTTTTGATAGGGGAAATGATTTTACTAGTAAAAAGCAGACTGCATGGACCCCCCTTTCACCACCAATGCGGTTCTGTGATACTGGTGGAACAACAATATGGAATGAAATGGCTGTAAAATAAGAATCTTTTAAAAATCACATATTTTCTCCTTGTTTCATTATTTTAAATTAGTGTCATGATTACTTATTTTTGTGTGTTCATCATCATTGTTTCATCAATAAATATTTTTCTTATGATTTCAAATATATATTTTTTTGAATTGGCATTGTAACTATATTTTAATTGATGTAATATTATTATTTATAGATATAAAAAATTATCATTAGTGATTATTCTCATTGAATCCAATTAAAAAATTTATATCTCCATTATTATCAATTCACTATATGATATGATCATAGTGGTTGATGTTATTTTGAGTTTATGAATGAAACTGGATCCTTTTTATTCTGTTTAAGTATTTTAATCTAGTAACAAAATAGAAACTTATGATCCAAAAATTTATCTTGTTACTTTATTTTATATTAGGAATTTTCAACAATATTATTTTGTCAACCATGATAAGAAATTATTTAGTGATTTTATTGTAGATTAGACAGAAATAATAATCATTAAAATTATAAATATAATCACACACAATAATTGTATATTCATTTTCCAAGATTCATATCCTTCATTTGGAATAAATATGTTTTGATCCATATCATTAAAAAATGAGGAATAAAACCATTAATTTATAGGTTGTGGACAAAAATAATGTTGATTGGGAGTTTGGGATGGAGGATTATCCTAGCTAGGGGGTGACTCCATCTCCCCAATCCACTCCCCCTTCCAAAGTAATCACTCCACCCACCCATCATTCACCAATCACAAATTTGGTTTCCTCTTCTACTCAAAACCCACAGCCTACCACTGACCTCATCTTCATGCTGACAACCCTCACTAGCCACATCATATCCACACCTGACCTTTTCAAGATTCTTGACCATCGTCACACCCTTGTCACCATCACTATCTTCCTCATGAACCTACCGAACAAACCCATCACCTCCATACATGATAATTTTGTCTCTTCTTGCGCTTCCATCGCCCAACCCTGTATACACTTCATCTACCCCCAATCCAACCTAAGGTTATAGAAAATCCAATAACATCCTCCTTATCTATGTTCATTTTTGAGTTACTCGAAAGGAACATGATGAGTATATGGAATGAGGTCCCCGATATAGTTTTCTAGTTAGACTCTCCATGTATTCCCTGATTTACAAGAAACACTGCCATATATGTTGTATGTTATAGGTGGAGTCATTCATACCCCTTTTTTAGGATTCTGAGGCACAACATTGGTTCATATCATTTTATTTTGGACTATCTAGTACCCACCGATTTATGTTTATACAATATTTCCTTGAATAATCAATTTCTAAATATTCAAATTTTTTGGGTTTTAGTAACAATATGGTTAAAAAATGTCACAAGTCATTTTAATTTGAAAGGATACTATATTGGGATATATTAGACTAAAAGAACACATAATTCCCAAATGGGATTCAAGATTTTATAGATATAGTTCCTCTCATTCACTTTCACATTACTATGTGGTACCAACATGATAGAGTCATGTGCCATTTTGGATTTGTTCAGCGTATTCCTTTTTCCCTGAGATGTTCAACAACAATTCTTTTTGTGAAGCTGACATGGTGGAAGTATTTCAACTAGTGATGATGAAACGCAGAGTATCTGGACCTTTGGCACATACCAGGATCATATAATATCGAGGGTATACGTACTATGAAATTTTCTCTAGTACATCATCTTGATTATGATCCATGGTATGGACTGAAGTATATAATATATCTTACTCCCCACGAAAGAGGGCTCCATGATCAAGTAAGTTATTAAATATCCATTTGTTTGTTTTTTGTAATTTTTTTGAATATATTTAGAACCCAATCGACTAGAATGTGTTATATACATTTCTTGTATAGAGGTGGAGGAGGTTTTTAGCTAGGAAATGTTCCATGTTGTAGCACAAGGGATGATTCGATATATCATGTTTTACATGATAGTGTATTTGATCATCCACCTTAGGGAGATCAATTTCCTACACACAGGGTGGATGTTCTTATTCAAGAACCTTCTCTATAAGATTTTGATGTTGAGGATCCACAATAACAATGGAATATATTGTGTCAGGTTGTGTGTGAGGCCATAATTGTTCCACATGCATAGGTCCGCCCTCTAGAATTATGCCTCATCTGATTGGGGATTTTTATCAAGAGGCGTGAGATCCATTTGTAACATCAGGATACATAGTGTTTTTTCTGGGTATGAAGATCTGATATTTTATAAGGGGAAATTTCCCATACCTCCACATTTCATGCTCAAGCCATCATATGCTATATTATTCTCCCAGGGGATGAGGGTAGGTCATTCTACTGACGGGGTTGTAGAAGTATTAGGTGCACCTGAGGACATACAATTAACACCTCCTCCTAATGAGTCCCAACCAGATCATTATTCATTCGAGGTTCCGTCACCTCAAGAAGATTCTAATGTAGCTCAGCATACTCCACCCCAGCAACCGAGCTCAGTAATATCGATACATGTGTCCTATAGGCACACCATCATGTGGGATAAGACCTCATCATTGACTGTGATTTTAATCATTTATTTTTATGTTTTCTATTCAGTTAATGGATTTGAAGCAATAATGTATTTTATCCTCTATATTGTTTTCACTCAATTAAATTTATGGAACTATTTTTACTGTCAACCAATTTTTATATTTTTATAACGTGGTTTAATTTTAATTTAAATATTAGTTAGATTTTTAATATTATAGGGATTCATAGTTGATAACTTCAAACATATAAAAATGTATTATATTTCAAGTAGGAAAATTTAAAAATTTATAGAATATAAACTTTTAAAAAATCTAAATAAAACATAAAACATATACTAAACATTAAAATTTTCTTCATGATAAAAAGTATTTCATAAATAAAATACATAATTTAGAAGGAAAAAAGTGTTAAAAAATTATAAATACAAATGTAATGGTTCAAAACAATAATATATTGTGCCACAAAAATTAACATTCATTAATTGTTTTTATTAAATGTTTTTTATTTTAATTTTTTTTATATTCAGTAACTGTGACTAATTTTATTTATATTATATTTATACTATATTTTTTATAGAGAAAAAAATCACCAACCTCAAGCATTATTATGTTCCTTGTATGTGACTTTGAAATCATATAACTTATAATATATAAATAAAATCTAAATGATATTTGAAACAACGATCCAATTTATAAAAATTGTATAAATTATAAAATCATAAATATAATAATAAAAAGATAATTTACATGTCACAAAATATATTTATTAGAAAAATAACTTTTCAAAATTCAAATATTAATGAAAAAAATCCTAAAAAAACAAGATATATATATATAAATATAAAGAAATATATATTTTTAAATATATAAACATTTATATTTAATATATGTTTTTTGTTACTGGAAGATAGAATCGTGGATGTACCAAATCCAATAAAGTGAACTGTTGTCAGTTTAGGCTAAGTCGCACATTGAGCTCATTAGCATTTGATTGTAAGAGGTAGATGCACTGTATCCTTAGGATCAATTCCCTCACACTTCCCTCTTATTATCACTGCTTCAGAATGAAAATGAATTTGAGCGCAGATGAAAGAAAAATATCCTTTATTGTTGGGAGTTGCACCGCATGTATGATAGGTTCCTTTAAAATTCAAAATCTCTTTCACAGTATTCTTTTTAACATCACCTCATTGATCAAAATTTCATAAGATATCATGGGAACTCCTCATCACATTGGAAATACCACAAAGAGAAGTTACGTTTTCCATTCACATCATTGGATATATTAAGAGTAAACTCCTTCAACATGAATTGTCGAAGGGTTAAGATCCTCTATCTACATCATATTTGGAATTCAGAAATTAAATTGTATAGAACATAGTGTAATGATGGAGTGTATCTCATTGTAAAATAACCTAACATGTTTCCCTTATGTGAGACACTAGAATGTAAAACCCTGTGCAAGATTTTGGGGAATAACCTATTGAAAGAGATCTTAGCATGTTACCCTTCTTGAGTGATCCTGGGATGAAACCCTTTCATGAGATCTTAGCTTACAACCATTTTCATGAGATCGTAGTGTTATAACCATGAATGAGATTATAGCATGAGACCCCTTGTGCATGATCCAAGCATGTAACCCATTCTGTGACATACTGACATGTAACCCCGTGCATGAGATCATGGTTTGTAACCCATTATTTAGAATCTATTCAGATCATGTGGATAAAAAGACCTTATTCATATCATGTTAATCAAGATACCTTGTTCAATTCAAGTTAATTGTGAGATCTTGTTCAGTTCATATGGATTGAGATAACTTGTTAATTTAATGAGAATAACAAGATAACAATGGGTCTTCTTATGTGTTCAACCGACCAGCATGAACTTCTCTCTATGTGAATCCTTCATGTGATACATTCTCATGACCTTGTATGGAATATAATAATCACAATATTCCATCACAAGAATTCATTCAACTCATGCAAAACACTTATGCATTTTTAGTCACCTAATCTCTTTCGCATCATGTGACTCATCTTCATTGTAATTTTCATTAGATGAACATTTTGATCAAAATTTCATCAAGTCTTATGAATGTTTCATTTTTTATAGGAATATTTTCACCTCCTTGACTCAATAAATAACAGACAGTCATCCATTACACTACCTCAATAATCGGTATCATGTTCTTTGTGTGATCACTTTGAATGATCACCTTCCACATGTATCATGAGTTTTGTGTGATCATCTTCATTTTCATTGAGAATGTCATTGAATATCATCATGAAATAAAATGATAATGACGTGTTCATTGACATTGTATTCTATCTCAATGTCAGATATCATCTGGATATCAACTGATAATGATGCACTTTGCATGATCCCACCACGATATCCAATGACAATTATGTGGCCAACACAATTTTCATCCATCACTTCAAAAGACAATATCATGAGATCCAAATACAATCTTGTAATCCTGTGATTTAAAATGACGGTGAGATACCTATATCATTTAAATCTTCCTTGTATTCATGTACTTCATGTGATCTTTCCATGAGATTATCAATCAATCATACAATCTCTTCAGGTGTTTCTCATGACATCTCCGACAGATCTTCTGACAATCATTAGGAATATTATAGTGATTCACATGATATCTCTATGATATCCTCTGAAAATCATGAGATTTCTTCACGTAATATTCACAATATCAATGTGGGATCATATGAGGATCATGTGGTTATTTGTATGAACTCATCGTCAGATCTTCTTAAAATCATGCATGCTTCATTTGATCTCATCACAAGATCTTATGTCAGTCAAATAGTTCTTCAAAATATTAGAAATTAGAGATCCATGTGATCTGAAATTCTCACACTATGAGATCATAAATCTCACACTCCATGAGTTCAGACATCTCAAACTCTATGTGATCATAAATCAAATGATTTGTGAGAGCAGACATCTCTCCCTCTGTGATATCATACATATCCTCCTTCATGATATTAGACATCTCATGCTCCATGAGTTCAAATTTTTTTCCCACCCTGAGATCATACCTATATCCCTCCATGAGATCATTCATATCATTCTCTACGAGATCTCACATCTCATGCTCTGTGTGACCAGACATCTTGTGCATAGTGAGATCAAACATTTATGCTTTGTGAGATCTGTTTAGGAATTCATACCCCCTCTTCAAGCCTCCTTTGACCACCATCCTTCTTCAACATCCTCAAACATTTTCAAAAAACATAATAAAGATAGAATCACAACTAGGAGTTATTTTTTCCAATAACCTCACCCTGGTGGTTTGTTGAAAACACTTAAAATATTTATGAACTAACTTATTGAAATATATTGTTCATGAACAAAAATTTCTTTATGGAAACCCAAATAGTGATCAAGGACTACTTAAACACACACAATGAGCCTACATGAGTCATGATAAGTGTGAAAAACAATATTATCATTAAAATTTCATCAATGAATCACTTTATTCTCATTCCATCCTCTAGAAACCTTCTCAATACAAAATTATTGAATAACCTCATCCATACAGATCACTAATTAACTTGATCATTTATACAATTTAAATTATGAACACAAAGGACACATGTTTTTATATTAATTTTTCATTGATAAAATCTTTTTAGCATTAACAGATTCAAAACTCCCCCTATTTTGTTGCTACCTCTACTAGATTTTCCCCTATATTGATTATGTCAATTTCTTCCCCTTTTTTAATGAACACAAAGGTCACTCCATTTTTTATACAACATGGTAGAGAACATATATTAGTATATATGGGAATGTAAACCATACCTCATGGAGAGGGGTTACCATTTCCACAATGTTAATGTTTGGGGAGTTTAGAGAAATCAAAGGGATGGTTTGATATAATCAAATGCTTATTTGGGAAAGGCCTTAATCAGAATGTTCGAAACTTGTAATTTACTAGGAACATAATCCATATTAAAATGAAAATTTCCTAATTCTCTATTAATTGATATTTGATTTCAATGTGATATTTTCAAGAAATATGGAATGGAATTCTACTATGATTTATAGAACTTGAATTATCACAATAGATAATAATCAGAGACATCACTTCAATCTCCCCCTTTATCATTAAATTATATAGGGTTTAATTTATTTATGAATTTACTATGTCTTAGTTAATTATCAATGTGCATATAATTTTTGATAATTTATAAAATAATAAGCAAACATACATGATTATTTTATCTCTTAATATTATGATAAAGAGAAATTTCAACCCCTTTGATCGTGCACTTTCTTGTAGCCCATCAGTAACCATAGGATGGGATCTAAAGACCCTAAGATATGTCAATAATTTAAAATTTCCCTTTTGAGTTCATTTATCAAATTTCGATAAATATATTGATTCCTTTTTCTCATTTGAAAACTTGTTTCATATTCTTCTTTATAACTCCACACAACTGAAAGATTTTCAGTAAGTGAAATTATCACTTGAAATATAATCATTAATAGATCCTCTAAGCCTATAGAGTTAGAAATCATTATAGTAAACATGAGTGTAAGAAAATAATTTCCAATTATGTCCATGTCACTTACTTACTTTCATGGATTCAAGCAGTATGAATCTATTTAAATCTTTCTAAGACTCTTTTTTCTGATGAGGCTATATCACATATAGTTCATGTCACAATATATCTTCGATAATATCCTGAAAATTATCATTTAATATCTCATTTTTACAAAAAATTATATAATAAGGAAATACATGAATATTGTTTCTTGTCCCCCAATTGATATTATGTTAGTGGAAATATAAGACTTAAACTAAGGTATGCAAAAAATAGTTGAATATTCAATGGGACATGGAACCATTGGATCATTCAATTGTATCTATGAATGATATTCAATTTCAAATAGGTTTCCTCATCATATAATCTATATTTTCCATATAACACAACTTATAGATACATATTTCAAAACCAATGTTGTTGGGTAATACCACTTGTTGAATTTGATACCATATGGGAAATACAAGTTTCCATATTCTTATTGTCGCATGTATCCCCATTCAACTTGTTCACCAACTCACTTTTAGCACACCCACACAAAATATTTTATATCCCACATGAAACTATACAAATTCACACACATATTAGAAACAATTAATTCAAGGGGATAATTTTACATCTAGAATACTGAAGTATATGATTTTGGTCAATCCTAATGAACCAATCCTTAGATATATTCTAGAAAATAATTATACTATTTTTATGACTGTTCAAATATCCAGGCAAACATTAACTATTCTCGCCATATGACTTGTAATTATTTTTACACATGCTTAGTACACTTCTGATTTATTGATTTTTAGTCATTTTATTTTTCACAATGTGGAGTTTAAACCGACTATTATAAACTTATTTCTTTTATTCACCACCAATATTCCGTTTTTAAGGATTTTTTTTCGAGGAAGGAATATTTCCATTGGTCACATTCTCTTTTTTATTTCTCAATTAAAGGGAACATTCTCTTTCTTTAACTTTTCTCCTATTGGAAGGACATGTGATTTTTTCAAGGCATTCTCTACTCGATTTATTTGTATCAGTAATCTAGTTCACCTCACCCTTTCTTAATGGGAGTTTATATTTCACTATAAATAATTTTTTTTCTTATTACACGAGAATATATTCCATTTTTCTTCCATATTTGACCACATTCATTCCAACCAATTTGATGTTTGAGTAACATAGGAGTTTATTTTTACACCATTTGTTGAAATCCATGTGTTTCCTTCAAGGATATAAACTTATTTATCAACATTTCAGGTTTTCTTATAATATAGGATTTATCATTATAAGCCACTGGTGTTGGAGATCTCCTTTTGAGTTCAATTTCCTTCCAAAATTTCATCTAGAAACTACATCACACCATATGCATGTGATTACAAAATATATAACATTTCATGTAAAAAAATACCTCACATAAACATTTCATTGTTGAGATAAAGATGCCTCCAGAGTTCTTATTCAACCATTTATTCCCTAATATTTGTGAAACATACTCTTGGTGTTTTCCTGTCTTCAAAAATAGTATTATTTCATAGATAATTTCATCTAAGAGACTCTTATTTTAATATTACACCAATATAATATACATATTCTATGATTTGTAAATATTTCATTCATGATATAAGGAAACATATTTCACATATTAAATTTTTGTTGGAAATATGACTATGAATCCAATTGAAATATATCATTTTCATCACCTTTTTATAAATATTTTTACTTATTTTCCATCAACTACATTATTTTTTCCTATTTCTGGAACAATTCACTGATCTCTAACTCTCAATCATGGGACACAGTTCATCATATTCGATACTATATTTTCCAAAAATTATTGGGCTTTAGGATGATACAACAATTTATATTTTTTCTTAATATTATTATATTTTCTTTTTAATTTCATCATTACCTATAAATGTATAAGAAAATAATAAATGCAATGAATCCTTGAATCTGGTCTTTACTTTGGCGTTAGATTGACCACCTTATTTCATTACTGATTATATTCCATAGTCTAATTGTTTAATCTTTATATCCATTGATTCTAGTTGATAATTAGTTTCTCTCATGAGATTCTTCCCATTACACGTCTCATCTTCCAATTCATACGATAGTTTATCCATCATATCACTTTGCTCCTTTATTTTAAAATTCATCTGCACAATAGAGTCTTTAAAGAACTAGTTCTCCTATAGTAGTCTTTGACAATATTTTACTAGTTTTTATAGGTGTGTACTATACCCATTATTTTTGTCTTGAAAATATTGGATTTGTTCTAACTTTATATTATTTCCATTGTCAACATCCTTGAGTTTTTTTGTTCTTTATCTAGGGAATCATTCTTTTCTCTCAGGTCATTGGCCACTTAAACAAGTATTTAATATAAAATTTTTAACTTGTGGACATAAATTTCATGTAATTGGATCTCAAAATATTTATACTTATTATCTTCTTTCCAATTTTTATCCAATTCCCTTACTATGTAAAAAATGATCATTTTTTTCCTTCTTGGAATTTCATTATCAACTGTAATTCCTACATCAATTGAATTATAAGATTCTTCATTCATTCCTATAACATCATTGAGTGGGAAAATATTTTCACTTTATGATTAATCTAAACAATTATTTGGTAGAGTTTTTGTTTCCTTAACTGAATCACACTATTTCTATAAACACTTAAAATTTGAAAAAGACCATCAGACATATGTTTCTTCTTTGAAGTATTTCCATTTTCCATGGAAAATTTATATACAAGAAAACTATAACTTCAATTTAAATTGAAAAAAATCCAGTAATCGAAAAAAAACCTACACTCGGGTACAAATTATTAGAAATTAAGGGGTTTACATACCCAAACAGCGGGGGTGAGAATTTGGGTATGGTTAATATTTTAAAACTTCTTCTTAACCCATTTTATCTCGACCTCAATATTATGAGGGTCAATTATTTTTACCTTCAGTGTTTATGTTGATCTTATCATTTAAAACTTTTTTTGATGGTGATCCACATAAAATAATGAATAAAATAAAAATGGAATGCATATTTTTATTTGGTTACCCCACACTAGTATATGACCAATGAACATACAAAGGATATGTTACAATGTACCAAGAAACTAAAGACAATTGTTGTTGATTTATTCTAGGTTACTCTTTCTTGCTCTCAGTTCACTTGAAATGTTTGTGGTACATGTACTATCTCTTCAGGATCACTTCCCTCACACATCCCTATTATTCTCATTTCTTTAGAGGGAAAATGAACTATAACACATTCAAATGAACAAAATCTTCTGTTGTTGAGATTTTCACAAAATTTATGATAGGTTCTTTGGAAAATAATATTCTTTTTCATAGTCTTGATCTGAACATCACCTCAAGAATCACCTTTCCAAGAGAGATCATGGAATCTTCTCCTCACATTAGAAAGACATTTAAGATATATTTATTTTTCAATTCACTACCTTGGATATAGTAGTAAATAAACTCATTCTTTATGTATTTTCAAAGGGTGAAGATCCTATATCTTCTTAATATTCTTAATTCAAATAAAAAAATTATATTACTCATTGTATAATGATGGAATTTATGTATGTCTTCTAGGCCCTAGAATTTAACCCCTGTTCAAGAACCTAGAACGCAACAAATTGTATAAGATACTGGAATATATCATCTTGCGCGAGATCCTATAATTTTTTCCTTTACATGTAATCCACGTGTGAGACCCCTATGCGACATCCTTGGGTGTAACACTTTGTGTGAGAACTTGGTGTAATACCCTTCTGTGAGATCTTGGAACAATTTTCCATGTATGAGGTCCTAGATTATAACCCCATGCTAGATTTCATGGTGCATAACCACTTGCATGAGATCCTAGAATTTAACCCCTTCACAAGATCCAGTTCATATCATGTCGATCATGAGACCTGGTTTAGGTCATTAGGATCACATGACCTTGTTTAGTTCATGTGAACTGTGATATCTTCTTCATTTCCTATAGATCATGATTTATATTACTCATTTCATGAGGGAAAAAAGATATCAATGGGCCTACTTATGCGTTCGACCCTACATTTCATACATTGATTCATGAGATTCCATTATGATATACTTTCCCAAGACCTTCTACAGATTATTTTTTTCACATGATTCTAGTACAAGACATAATTCTACTCATATAGAACACTTACATGATGTCAATTACGTATTTTCCTTCACATCACGTGAAACCACTTATTTGGACTTTTATTTAGATGAATAGTTTTTGAAAAACGTTTTTCACCTCATATGGATAAGTCATTAGTTATTTATAGGAAAATTTCCACCGCCATAAATCCCCAAAATGTGGATAGTCATCTATTACAATACCTCTATAATGGGAATCACATTCTTCATAAGATAAATTCACATGATAACATTCCACATGTCACAAGTGCTTTGAATGATCGTCGTCATTGTATTTGAGAATGTTTTATGATCCCATTGGGAGATCCAATATAAATACTTTGGTATGTTATGTTGTATTACAATGCTTCATGAGATCCCATTGTGAGATCCATTGACAATAATTTATTTCACAAAATCCCATCATGAGATCCAGAGATAATCATGTGGCTAGTTTCATTGATGTACATTTCTTCATGTGACCATGTCATGATATCCAAAGACAATCATACAGTCACATGATTTAAAATGCCGACAAGATAGCTCCATCATTTCAAACTTCCATTTCATCATTCACATCACATGATCTGTTTTCCAGTTTCTTTTTGAATCATATATATTCCTCAAGTACATTACATGATATCTCTATGAGATCCTCTAAAAATCCTAAAGAGTCCTTAAGTGCTTCTCCTAATCTCTCATTTACATCCTATAATAATTTGGTGATTTATTTAGAAGATCTGTATGATCTCTCCTTGATATCATATGACAATCTTGTGGTGCTACACATGAACTCATGGAGAGATCAACTAACAATCATTTATGATTCACATGAACTCAATGTGACCTTTTTTAAAAAACATGAAGTGCTTCATGAGATAATACCTTTTCACTCCATGAGATTAGAAATTACTACTTTGTGAAATTAGACATCCCATTCTCTGTGAAATTAGACATTTGGTGCTTTGTGATATTAGACATCTCATTATCTGCAAGATCAGACAAATCACCCACCAAGAGATAAAAAAATCTCACCTTCCATGGGGTAAAATATCGCATGAACCTTGATATCATAGATCTAACCTTCTCCATGATCATACAATGTTCCCTCCACTGGATCATACATATTATTCTTTATGAGATCATGTATCTCACACTTTGTGAGATTAGATATCTCACACTCTGTGAGATCAGACATTAGTTCTTTAGGAGATCAGCTCAAACATTCATGCTTACTCTTCATGCATCCATTAACAAGCATCCTTCATCAACAACCTATATCATTTTCAATAAACACAATCTATCCAAAATAACATCCATGATGTATTTTTGTCAACATTATTTAATTTTTAAAATAAGTGATTAATTATTTAACGTGTTAGTTGTAGGTATGAAACTACAAAACATTTTAGATAGAAAAAACAATTATAGTGAGTATATATTTTAGACAAAATATACACATATACAACATCCTACCAGTGAATATAATATATTAATAGTTAATGGATACACATATGAAGTGTGAAAATTGAATAATGTATTTTGAGGGAATAATGATATGAATGTTTTAGGGAGGAAATATTTGTTGGAAACACATATATAAAATACAAAATATATATATTTGAAAAATAATAATGATATGAATGTTTGGGGGAATAAAGTTTTAAGGGAATAAAGTAAATTGTTAATTTTAATGAATATTCTTATATAAAATATTGAATTCTTGATAGGAAAAACATTGAAAGGGATTTTCTAAAAATATAATATTAATTTTATAGAATACATACATAAATTATGTTTTAAAAAATAATATTTGGAAATTATTTAAATGAAATAAATAACAGTAAAAAATTAGCAAATGTAGATGATTTCATAAGAATCAAAATGTATATAAATAAAATAGTGAAGGGGGTGTTTTCAAATAATAATTTTATTTTTATCGAAAAAATGTGAAAGCTATGTTTAAATTAATATCATTGGTCAATAAACTATATGAAAGAATTATGAAAATAAAAAATCCTAGAAATATACAATAAATAGAATATTTTAGGACTGAAATTCCCAAAATAAGGTAGTTAAAGACAAAAACAATAGTTGACATGGAATTAATATTAAACCAACTACAATAAAAATCACTGATAAAAATTTTTAAAAAAGAAAAATTGTGTGCATGTTTTAGAATAAAAATAAAATTACTATAATGGAAAATTAGGAATAAGTGGTGAAGGAATGAAAGATTTTAAAACATCATCATTATTAAATATTCTAGCATTATATTTAGGTTTCATGACTAGTCAAAGTAGACATAGAGAATAAATATATTTTTCTGCGATCTTCTCCCACTCTTATATATTAAACTCAAGTATTAGAAACCTTCATCACATCTTAAATGATGAAAATTTCAGTTTCTAACACATCAGTCCATGTATTTGAAAAAAACTCCATAATAAAAAAGGATTAGTAGAAATGAAATAAATAAATAATTTTTTTTAATTTTGTAATAATCTAAGTAAATGGAAATGAAATCATGTATATACATGTAATTTTTATTATTCAAAAATGTATTCAACAGATAAATGGTAATAAAATAAAAAAATATTATTTATAATTAGTCATTTATTTAAAGAATATGTATTTCAAAAGTAATTTTTGGAAATTTTTTTTATTGAAAAAAATTATTTTTTTGTTTTAAATTATCTAAATGACCTTATATTTCTTTAAAAGGAACCATTAGTTACTACACATACATTTGGAAGTGAATAATTTTAGTTTTCTATTTTAAAAAGGGATGTTGAGCCCGGTGGGCATTCTATTGAAGCTGTTGATGTTATCATTTGATATTCATGAAGGAGGTGATGTAAAAATTTATACATGGAGTAATTATTTATAATGGCCTACCTCTTGGAGTGGATGATGTCACAATAGATGCTCGATTTAACTGTTGCTACTGAAGGATGTTATGGCCAACCATTTCTACATGAAGTAACATATGTCCCCAACATGCATGGGAATGTATAGAAGGTTGTGCCTAGTATGTGAGAATGTAATGACCATGTGAAGGTCAAATTTTCCACAGGTGAAACTTATAATTAATTGATAGGTATGATAATAATAATTTTTAATAAGTAACCTCCTGGAAACCTATCAATGATCAAGAGAGAACTATAAATACTTATGAATATGCATAAATATAATATTGAATTAATAATTTAGAGGAATTAATTGGCATAAAGTATGTCAAAATACATCAAAAAAAATTTAAAGTAGTATAAGTAAACATTATTACAAAATAAACAAGTATATAAAAACTTCTAGTCTATGTAATAATTATAAAAGTCACATCCTCTATATCGAAATCAGTTGCTTTATAATCATTAATATTCTCATCATTATCTAATTCTGATCATGTTTATTCCCCAGTGAAACTAATGTTACTCCACCTGAGGATACATATAAGAATCTATAATTTCAAATGATACTCATTCAATGTCACTAATAATGTAATGAATTTGTGGAATAATAGTGGGGAATATGGGACCGCGTTGTCGAGCGCGTCAAATTAGATGTTTATTTTTAATTAGAATTTATGCAGTATAGCAGCAACCCTAGGTCGTCTCTCGACGGAGCCTTAGATCATTAATTCTAAAATTTGGTTTTTATTATGAAATTAAAAAGGGAAATGGGGTTTTATAATACTTGGGTTTGATGATTAAAGACGAAAATAGAAAATAGAATCTATAAAACAAAGTATAGATTAACAGAATTAATTATGCGTGATCAATCCGGGGTACTCGCATGATGTTTATCCTTCATTGCTTCGTGATATAAGGTTATGATCTTTTAATCCATGGTTTGTAACTCCTAGAACTAGAATTTTACTGAGTTTATACTAGGATACCTCCTAGGGTTCTGTCAAAAACACACAATGATTCATAGGACACCGCCGATGATTGGGTGAATTGTGTTTGACATCATAACCAAAACTCACCAAGGCAACACATGAAAAACTCGATGCGCTGTCCAAGTATGTATTTTATTTCTTTGTGATACCATGACATAAATGTACATGACCTTGAAAGTGCTTTTGTGAGTTCAAATGACCAATATAAACCACACAAACACCACAATTGAAAGGGGGAAAGAAAGTGGTGAACGGTGTGTCAAACATCACATGAATGGGTACCCCCAAACATGATCATATGAGTTGATAATGACATACCAGAACATAACTCAATAAAATAAGAATAGAGGATGATGAAAAACAACACAAAAATCTGGAATTTAAAAGATCATTCAAATATTACAAACATGATGCTTGAAATGTACATCACGTTCCTCCCCGGGTGATCACATGGGGTTTAGAAACCCATGGGAGCGGAGGAAGAGAAATATGTTGGGGGTAGAACTTACCATAGCCTCCAGAATCTCAATGGATGTTGAGAAGACTCCTTGGGGACTCCAAAATGGCATCACCTTGCCTCTTGGCCGAACCTGCAAATGGGGTGCCCAAGGTGCCATTTTATAGGAAAATTGGAAGGTGGTTTCAGGATCACAGATTTCTTCAATCCACTTGTTCCACGCATTTCGGAATTCGGACAGTATTATCATGCTTTGGAGAAAATAGAAATGTTGTATACCTACCTCTTTACTGTCTCCACTGAAGGTTTGGCACCATTTGGACAACTACAGCTCAGGATATTGATAAAATACAGAACACCGCATTTGACTTGGTCCAAATTCGGTGGCTTGCACAGATCAGTTCGGATGGGCCCCATATGAGCCGAATCAGCATTTGGGTCCTTAATACGAAATGTATCCTATTAAATTTTGGACAGGCCGACAAAATGTCAGCCCATTTGGAAGCACGAATTTCATGTACTATGCAAAACAGTTTATAGATGTCCATGGATCCATGCAATTTTGGACCATTTTTCTTCCACTTCATCAAAGGCCCTCCAAATCACCTCCACCTACATTGAAACAATAAAAACAAGTAACATTGACCATTATAATATTTATTAACATTAATTTAATTATTCAAACATGAAGTGAAATTTATTATTATATTTGGAATATTCATTACAAAACTAGTTTAAAACTGCAATGTAAGGGTGGAATAAAACAGTGAATCGTGGTACGATCAATATGCCTCTAAAAAAATAAACAAACTCAGATATCATAACATGGGGATATTATATACTGAAAGTGAAATTTTTTTGTAAATTTTATGGGCCTATAGGTGGAAAATAATCTAATGTACCCAATAAATGTAACCTTAATCACTAAATACTAGAAGACTTTGGCATATTTGAGAAATAACTAACTTAGGAAAAATTGATATGAATACATTATTTAAATTGTAACAAATAATTTATATATATATTTGAAAAAATATTTCTTAACAACATGATTCAATTTAGATGGATCATTTTCTAACATCTTGTTATATATTTAGATCGTTCCCTTAGATGTTGTCTTAACAACTATTCTATTGGATTTTTTGAAGTTGATAATTTTCCAATGAAACATTGTTAAAATCGAGTATTTTAAACTTCAATTAAAAAATATTAGAATAATTTCAATGGAATTTTATGAAAAATTTATTTTAAACATAATATATTACAAAAATTTTAATAATGGAAACCTATTTGAGATTTCGATCCTAGTGTCCTTATATTACCCTGTATCCATTTATGTTACATGTGTAAGTTTAAAAATTCAATGTCATGAACATTATGGAATATTTAAACATAAAATAATAATGATTTTAGATATTAGAAGTTTATGGTCACGTCTATTTGAGTATATGTATTTAATTATAGTAAAAAAATCATTTAGAAAACAATTATTTTTTTAGCGTCGATAATATTTTTTGATTTATTACTTATTTTGAATTTTCTGTAGAATTGAAATTCATGTGTGTTGTTTGTGTAATTATTTTAAATGTATCACAATGCAATTATGTTAATCAATAATGTGCACAAATAACATAGTATGTAATAATAGAAAGGGGATATATCTGTAAAATCGATTGTACATAGTAATGTAAACATCCAATTCAAATTAATTTTGGTTACAAAACAATCCATTATATATGATTGTGAAAATATGAGTATTTTTCTACACCAAATATAATGTTTTAATTAAATTAATTAGTAGTATACACCTAAAATTAAGCAAATGAAAAAATGATTAGATTTAAATATTAAATTAAATATATATAATAGGCATATAGAATCTATATATGATGTTACAATAAGATAATAAGTGGATATACAAAATGATGACAGATATGAATCCAACCCAATTAGAAACACTGGATGAAATCTAACCCACCACTACTATTTCTCCTTATGATTCCTAGTTAACATCAGTATGGGAAATTATTAAAATTTTAAATATGTATTTGAATAAAAAAAATTGATACAAAATAGTTGAGAGGAGAGGAAGAAAATCGATATTACAATGTGTTGGTATCTATGCCATAAAGAATAAAAATGTTTTATAAAAGACAATTAAATAAAATCTTGGAAATGAGGGTAAGTAAAAATAATTGTTGCGGAAAATATCAATAAAATGTTCTATATCTAAAATTTTATAACTCAAAATAAATAATATATTTGTAATGTTTAAGACTATTAGAGGGAAGCCTGATACATGCAGAGGGATACCCATTAGATGAATTCAAGAGATTATTGAGGCCCAATAGTTACAAAGGTTATATCAAATGTGGGGAAGATGTTGTTGGATATTATGAGATATAAGAGGCATTTAAAATTGGGAGATTTTAGTCCCAAATTTGAGAAGTAGATCAGATTAAGAAGAGGGAACCCAATAATGGAAATTTAGGGATTTAGAGGACTACAAAAAAAATTATTGATCAAAGAGTAGAATATTGGTAGGGGAAATAGGAGGGGGTTGGGAAGTAGTGGAAGAATCCTGAAGGTGGAGTGGGGAGGCTGGGAGGTGAGGAGTTATGGACAATGCTGGATAGGTTAGGGGCTTGCTAAGAGAGAGAAGAGTTAGAATTTATTGGGATTTATAATTTTAAGAGATACTAGGAATGAAGTGGGCGATAAATGAGGAAAAAATAAAGTGTATTTAAAAGACAATTAAATGTATTTATGGGATAGTGAAACTTGTATAGTAAAATCCCAAACTGGTATAATTTTAGGTGTTTTCAGCTCCTATTACATTTGGATAAATTTCACCACAAGACAACTAAGTATTTGTGGAAGGTAGAATTGGTTGAATACCATTTGTAAGTCAATGAATTATTCCCAATGGCATCCGAATCCTCCCCGATTTCCTTCTCCGGTAAACTTGGGCACCTCAGAATGTTCTCCTTTTCCTACATACACTTATGATATAGAAATTTTCTCATTTATCGTCTTTCATTATTTTACATTAGTAACTTTCAAAAAACATTATGAATTAGATATCAAAATAATTAATGTGTTCAACTATCATAATATATTATTAATTTATTTGATTCTAGTATAGGCATAAATACTGAATGTTCTAGGTGCAGTGGAATCATCCATTGAGGGTGTGAGTTTCTCATACAATCAAATGATGCTTCCGATTCTCCCAGAACATTCATTAGTTATGCATATTCAACTATAAAATCACTAAAAGATGAGTTATTTTCTTAGATCATGATCCTTCATTTGGTATAAAAAATCCTTGATAAAAACTATTTTCATTTATTTGGAAGAAGACATTAACAAACATAATCCATCATCCCCACTCCACTCCCGCATCCACACTAATCACTCCACCCACCTTTCCTTCACCGATCACGTATTTTCTTTCCTCACCCCTCAAAACCCACTGACTGTGGCTGAAGTTGTTTCCTGGTTAGATTATCTCAGGATTCCTGACTAGTTGGATATGTTCTAAACATTAAAAATGAATTATTCACCCCACCTATGTGTTTTACACCTCTAATGCTTCTGACTTCATTCATATTGACAAAAAGATGGAACTGCCTACCTTTGCCAATCCAATTCTACTAGGCAATGTGGTCTTGAACTCATTAATGGAGGAAAAATAATCCATCCATTTCATAAACCTATTTAGAAGATTTAGGAACACTGAGGTTATATTACTCAACACCATGGGATGGTTCGAGGTGGTGTAGGTGGTGGAAATCGACTATGGGTTAGAGTGAAGTGGTTATTGTTTCTTATGGTCTATATTCTATTGTCTAGTTACTAATAACATCAATCTTAAATAGTGGTTGAATCCTGAGGAAGGGGGTTGTATACATAGTGTATGCCTATATTTGTTCATGGTTTCTAACACTATACACATATTATATTCACATACCATGAAATAAATGAATATTGAATGCAATTTTTTAATCTTCGAATGGCATTATGCATCATTAATTTTGTATAGAACACAATGTAAGCATACTATTGACAATGTGGTAATCCAAGGTCCATTAATTATATATTTTTATGTTATTTTTAGAAAAGAAGAAAAATGTGTTGAATAAATATTTTTAATTTTCCACTCTAAATTTTATTTAAATCTTGAAATGACCCACCTTTGTAAAATAATAATAATAAGAAGAATTGATGATTCTCATAGGAATTTATGATAAGATATTCAGTTAAATGTGTGTACAAAAAAACCACTTTGATGTTCTTTATGACAATTTTCCAATAACAAATAATCAGTTACTATATGATTTGTATCATCACAACCCTTTATCGAAGAATAATTAGAATCATTGAAATCTCTCAAAGATATTTTTTTATTAATGTAAAATTTATTGATGATATAAAAGGAAACAAAATGGAAAAAAAATCGTATGTATAGTTTGTCATTTATTTAAATAATATGTTTTCACCATTCATTCAAGAAGATTTATGTTGTCATAAACATGCATTGGTTTTCAATTTGAAATTAAGTCAAAGTACTTATTATTCATTATTATGACCCATCAGTGACCATAAATACTTTTAGTTATAATGCATTATATTTTCCTACTTGATTAAGACATCATTATGGAGAGCCTGATGGGATTTCACAAGAAGGTACTGATGTTGTCACTTGATATGATTAAAGGAGGTGATGTTGCTTCTACTACATATAGGGATTTTAAATAATGGACTTCCACTTAAAGGGGATTATTTCATGGATGTTGTTTAAAAAACTACTACTAGTGATTGTTGTTATAGTTAAACATTTTTTCTCATAGAAAGATGTGTCACCCACTTTCATGGGAAACAATGGAAGGACATGTTGAGTACATGAGAAAGTGATGATCGTGTGATGGTTAATTATCCCAAAAGTAAAACTACTTATGAAATTATAGGTAGGTAAATTATATTTTAAGTTAATTAATCTCATGGAAACTTATTAACCCTCTAAAAAAATTCATAATACATAATTATATTGTACTGAACCAACCTAGTACAATTATAAATGCACCTAAGAATGTCTTCCATAGGGTCATGTGTAACAAAACATGACAAGGGTCATGTCTAACCAGAATAATTCTAAACATCATAGTACAATGTAGAATAAAAAGATACATCCTTGATACATACCACATAAATCCATGAATCTAAATCGAAACACATCGAGGAAAATACTAAAATGATTCTCTATGTGACCATTCATCAACACCACATCTACAAACACCCAAATGAAAAATTAAGTAGTAATCACAACAATTAGTATGATTTAAAAATGATTCTATACAACATCTAATACCATAAAATCATATGAACCAGCCTTAAAAAAATCTCGTTTATAAATAATTTTTGAAAAGGAAATTAATTTTTATAGAATTTTCAAGAAATAATGTATTTTATAAAACATCCATTTTTTTCATAAATTACTTTCATATTCACGCAAACATGGAATATGATATGTACATGTAAGAAATAATGTGTTCATAAAGAAAACCATCGATGGATACATCATATGAAAAGAAAGCGATAAAATCCAATGATAAAATATACCACCATGTGTAAGATCAATTATAAATGAAAAAACACAATATTTTGGATATATCCTATTATAATATATACTCACAAATAAAAAAAACTAAGTCAAAAATAATTTGAATCCAACCAATATTGAGTCTTATCAATGTCTGTTGATATCAAAACCTCTACTGGTATTACACAAACTAATGTTGCATGTCCATTTACCAATGTACCCATGCATCCCAATGTGATGTTAATGTTAATACCATTATAAAAACATGATAACATTTAAAAAAATTAACATAAATTATTCTCTACTTTAATTTTTGGAAATCTATTTTAAAACCAAGACTGCCTTTAAGTAATTTCATCAAATAACATAGTGTTCTCATAACTGTTTTTATAGAAAACCCAGTTCTAAAAACATGTATCTCTTTTAAAAATGATCATTGATATCAAATACATATATTAAATACAATATAAAAAATTATAATAACATCATGTAATTAATGAGTTCAAACATTTTTATATAGACATATACATGAAGAACGGAGAAAACCCACTAAGAATATCTCTCCTAATGCCTTGGGTGAACCATAACAAAAAAGGGATTCAAGGCCTTAAAAAAATCTACTAGGAACCTAAGGTTAATGATAGAATGTTGGAATAAGAATTTATTTTAAGGTATTTCTTGATATTTATAGTCATTATGCAAAATATAAGGCCACGACATAGCCTCCCAAACCATGATGTAAAACTGTCCGACACAAGGAAGACTACGACAGAGAGAGAAATACAACAAGTCATCCTGCATGGTAAAACCATGTATGAGGAACATATCGGAATCTATAACATAGAACATATATTCCACAGATGGGACAAAATGTAGTGAAAAGGACCACACTATAGAACCCGTACACGCCTAATAGAGAGTATGACATAGCTGAGCTCTAAGACACAAGGGTGATGAATTTAGAAGGACCAATTAAAATTTTACCCAATGAATTTTCACCATATCCATCCTCTCAATATATTAATGCTAAAACAGCCTATTCCATTGCATAAATCCACCCAATCATTATAAAAAATAATAATGCAGCTCCATAATTACCCCTCATGGAACCCTACAGAACATCCGAATTGCCCATGTTGTAGTGATCATATCCACACCATAGTGGATCCGTTCTATGTTTCATACCCTGAATAAATCTAGGATGGATCCATAAATTATATCATAAAAAAATAAACCTAGGGATAAGGAAAAAGGGGTTATATGTACTTGAATATAGGTGACGAGATGTTACTGTCACGACCAAACCCAGCGGGGCTCAAGCCACAACGTCCCCAAGAGCACCTCCATAGTCTAGGGGATGGTGACAGAACTGAAGTCATTAATTACAAGGGAAGGCATTTTCCTGAGAACATGTACACAAAATATAGTATTGTTGAATAATTATATATGAATAAAATTAATGAAACAAAATACTAGAGAACAAACATTTATATAAAATCTGTAGATAGTGAAAGAGTAAAGTAGTGTAACACAGAATGTTAAAAGTGGAAAAATAAATATTCAACCATAAAGATGTCCCAAAATAAAAAATAGTAATATAAAGTAAAAGTGATGATAGATCCCAACTCTTGATCTCCAAGCTACAAACATTATACATAGTACAAGGAACAAGTACCCCTAAGTTACTCAGTAATCACCACTGACATGTTTTTTCATTCATGAAAGACATGAAACATGCAGGAGAATCCCAAAAAAGGTTGAGTATATACATACACAGTAGGAAACCCCAAAAGATTAAGGGGGATATGTAATACAAAGGATAGGAATATATAGTAGAAAATGGAAATATTGAACAAAAAAAATTCTTAACATAATCCAAGAGATTCAGTAACCCCATACAAGCAAAAGGGGCTCAACACGATGTGTTTATATTCATCATAAAATGATTCTTTCTAGAAGTAACTGTCTAAGACAATACACACCTCAAAAATTTACATCATAATAGAGGGGAAACAATCTATAGGTAGAGTACCCATGAACTTGTATAACAAGGGGGCACCACTCTGAAAAGTCGATGGAGGGCCCGTTCCCCATCCAGAAGGAGGGTTCCACTCTTGTGGAAGAGGACACATGCCCAGCCCAGTTGGAGGGTTGTAATATACATGTTTTCAATGAACCACTACCCATCTCTACTAGAGGGTACCATTGGAATGTTGTTTCGGACACACTAACAGCTCATACGAAGGGTACCACTCAGAAGTGGACAAAGACCAACTTCACAATTCTAATTGAATTCACCCATTAAAAGTCATAAAGACCTAGTATTGAGCTCTATTGGAGGGTTCCACTGTGAAGTATTCGGTGACCCACTTCCCAGGTCTATTAGAAGGTACCACTCGAATGTCATCTGGTGATCATACATGATCAATACCATCTTCAAATATCTCTTAACAAGGTTTCATTCTCGGAACATTCCACATATTAACCCAAAAAACCAACCAAGGGTAACATCAAGTTGTATGGGGAAAACACTTAGGATAGTATACTCATGGAATAAAATTATAGTCCAAACAATGGATATGAGAGTGGTAGAATATTATCAATAATTAAATGACATGTATGGGTTTCACATGGTGTGTGGCTCCACACCTATGTCGAGTCATGTAATCATCAACACACATCTTGATGTCCATGTAGTAATACACGATGCATAATGGTACTCCATGACATGTCCCATCCAAAATACCATCGAACACATGAGTCTCATCATCGGTCTAAAGGTAAAAAATGACATTCCACTAATATGCCTCTAAAAATGGCCCCAAATGGAAAAACAGATCACACTGTTGTGATGCTCTGGAAAAAACACTCAGGATAGTCTATTAAGTTTCCCAAATTGGATTCATCATGAAAAATATGCATTTCTCCATATAGATAACGAATTGTGATTTATGGGGCTGAGAAAGAATTTCAAATTAAATACCCATTATTGGTCTTTAAATATCTACCTCAGTTTTAGGTTTGAAATTCCACTAATGGTTCATCATTCTGACAGTATACGAATAAGATACATTTGATATAGGATTCCTCAACAATAATAATAAAATCATTATTGAATGTTTCTTGGACCAAACCACAAGTCTCAACAATTTATCTATCAACATTATTGAAATGGCCATCTCAATTATAAGGTCACACTTCTACTAATGGCCCAACATTCTTACATCATATGAAAGACTTATGTCCCGAAAAAATTTTCTGACCAAAAATAGTAATTTTTTTTATATTTGAAATATTATATAAATATAATATTTATAATTAAATAAAGTTTCACATTGATCTATCCTTCTCAAAATCATTGTTCTAGGAACCAAAAAGGAAAATCCATTTGTATTTTATTTTTTCAAAATTATTAATATTATTATCAGTATGATTTTTAAATTGGACGGTTCTACTTCCAACCCCATTCATGGACACCCCATCACCCCACAAACACCCCTATAATCATTTTCCATCTGTATTATTTTATTTCACATTTTTATAAATCCTGTTATCATTAATATTATATAAAATATAAAAAATACAACTCCCATTATATTAAAACCATTTAAATTTATTATCCAATAATGCTCTCTATACCACCACCATTATTATTATTTAATTTAATAATAATAAAAAATAATTTTATTTTTTTTATAAACTCTTCACCATTTTCATTAGATATAATAATAATATTAACACCAACTAAATTGACCACATACAACCACCTCATCGGAGATCAGAGCCCACACAATATCATGTTCACACAGAGTATCCCCCGCTATGAGACCCCATGCATGGCCTCTACTCGAGACTAATCCTAGTACTATGCACATCATCACCACGTTCCAACTGGGAAAATGGGGATCACCAATCTGATATCGAACCACCTACAATCACTAACCAACACCCATTGTACCAATCCAATCGATTCACAATACAACACAATGATATCTTATTAATCTTTTCACAAACCATTAATCTTTTTTTGTTCATGATACTATAATGAAAATGGTAGTCTGATACCTATAAATCCCATCCCACTAATGTGGAATAATGCCACCATGGTCCAATGATGTAGAACACGAAAAATGATGAATGAAAAAAAAACCAATAACAATGTTTCAAACATCATTGTCCAAGCATTCTTGGAAAAAAAATTAATAGTGGGGAAAGTATGGTGAGAAACATGGAATGAACAAAAAATAAATTGAATGAATAATTTATTTCGATACATGGTCACATGAGATTTTTTATTTAAACACAGATCAAGGAAACCATGTTGATCATCTCAATATTTTAATCTAAAGGGTGATAAACCATAATTGATGAGACCCACCTCGATTATGGATCGATCTTTGGTCATGAATGAATCAACTAGATATGAAGATGATATTTTTTGTCTTCTGTATGTCGTTATACCTCAACCCGATCACTGATCGTCGTCCGTTCACAATCCACCAACGAAGATGGGGAGGAAGCTCCTGTTAAATCTACGAGTCATGTGTCTAACCATGTGATTTGTGAAAAACCATATATTTATATAAAAATATTTATTTTAATATCTTTAATAAAAAATTAAATAAAAAATTCAATAAATTTGATTATTTATCCCATGATGGAACTCAAGCCAAACATCCAACACTAATCAAAGTTATGTCACACTTATGGTAAAAACACTTTTCTAACTCAACAATCCTATTGAATTTTCCCTTCGAGTCCCCATTTGTGAGTTATTTTCGTAAGGGGTTTTAAATAAATAAATAAATTTAATTAATTTATCCAATGTAGCTACTAATGAACACCCCATCATAACATCCCATGCTGACCAATCTTATGTTGAACCTAGGGTAAATCCCACATTCCATATCCAAATGTGGTATAATATTTCTGACCCAGGACCATGTTTTGGAGAGATTCTACTTTTTTTGGAAAATTGTGCACATGAAATAGAAATATATTTAATATTTTTTTTATATTTATTTCTATGAAAACCGAACCTCAGAATCAAGTGTTGTCTCATCGCCTGACTCCAAAATATTCCAAGGAATATTACAATGTCTTAAAGGAAAAAACTCGAGACTCTATTGTATAAAATATGCTTCAATATAATTTTAAATGTTGTATTTAATGGGATTATTTAGTTTTAGTAATTAAAACACAGAAAAATAAAATGTTACTTGTAATGAAAAATTACTTGAATGAGAAACCAATATATACATACAACAAGTCCATGTAGTAATAATATAATATTCATTATGTTGTTTCTAAAGAAGCCTATTCCTAATCATCAATCTCCCTATACTTATCTAATTGTTAATTTTTTTCTTCCCCAATGACATTTCTATTTATCCATGTGAAGATAAATATAATAATATATGGAATCCCTCCTTTTTATTACATAAAATTTTCATTACATGGAACAAAAAATCATATATTTTAATGATTATCTTCAAGGAAATTAGGAACATAATATAAGAAAATATATGATATTCCTACAATCCAAGTGAAAGGATTCTTCATGGGTTCACCCAATGCTTATTTTACTACATATCAAATCTCTTTGACACACATAAAAGGAAAGGGGTGAGAATTATCCATGTAACGGAATAAACAAGAGAGGCGTTTAGCATCTGATCTAGAGGCATATAAATAAGAACATGGGGTATAATAATATGACATGGTAAAGTGAACATGAGCATAATCATAATAAAATTAACATGAATCATAACATGTAAATAGGGATACAATATTTAAATAATGCATTCATAAGGATATCATCAAGGTGTCATAAATAAGAATTTCCATGGTTCTTCACCAAAGTATCATAAAACATGTCATCTATAGAGACTAATTCTTCACCCAATGTATTTCAGTGATATCATGGAACACTCTTCATATGTATTAATTTAATGTTACATTATTGATCATAATATATCATTTTCTTAGTAGACCATGGAGAATAAATAATGATTTTCATATAAAAGCATTGAGTGCGTAAGTGTTTAAAGGGTTGACGATAACAAAATTTTTAAGACCCATAAATGGAATGGGGGTTTCCATTATGTAAATACAATAAAGAATAAATTAAATTAATATCTAGGTGAATTCCCATGAATAAAAAATCAATTTTGGAATTCAAAATATAAGAATATCTTATGTAAAAGAGATAAGTTGAGATGTTAATTCAACATCATGAAAATTATAAAAATGAGATTTAAAGAAACATAAAATGTTACATAATTAAGGTATCCCGTTGATAAAAAATTATTTATGTAGTAAGGGTATGATCAAAATCATATAAAAATATTATAACACACCCTTTAGAAAATATACATAAGAACAATTACATGAATGGAAAAAGAAGATGTTGACAATTCCCTTTCCTTGAAGAGTTGCTCCAAAATCATTAGGATGGAACCTTGGGGACATAAGATCACATGTAGAGACTAATTTGGAGAAAAAATAACATATATTCAGGGAGTATGGATTGCGAGTGAAGGGTAATGGTGAAATGGGTTGGAATTTTGTAGCAAAAGTTAAGGGACTCTTTAATAGTTTCGAAATATATGTATAATAAATCTAGGTTTTGGAAAATGGAAAAATATTTGATTACCCAAGGTTTTTGAACATTGTTTTGGAAATTAGAGACATAGATTATGAAATTTTAATCATTTAGATCCAAAAAAAATTTCAATACTTTTTTGGGCATGGAAAATTATATTTTCCACAAAATAATTTTTTTAAATCAACATTTACATTTTATAATCTAGAAAGTCCCTTATTGATTAGAAATATATTAAATGATTTCAAAATAAAACATATTATTAAAATAACACATTTTAGGTCATTTATTGTGGTTAATTAATTATTACATCATCATGACATAATAATGAAGTTATAATTATTCATGAGATAATAAAGTAAATTATAAAATACTAATAAATTCACCCTAACCAAATTTCTAGGTGTTAATTACAATTATGATATTTAATTTTTTAAAAAAATTCTATTTATATGATAATTATAACTTTTAAATATAGAAATCCAATTTAATTTGAATTTTTTTAATACATAATCAAATTTCTAACAGATAAAAAAATCAAAGGACATTATAATATTATATTATCATTTCTATTCAAATAAGAGTGTTTAAAGATACAATTTAATTAGAAAAAATATTTTCTAGAATATGTTAGATTATTATAAATGTTTATATATTTTCTAGTACTGTAATTATGTTTTATTTCTATCCAAAAATATATTAATCAAATTGGCCTTAAATAAACACACATTTTATGAAAAAAAATTATTCTCCAAATGGTATTGATGGAATGACAATTTATTTATATAGAGGAAATTATAATTTATGTAATTGAGTCCTAGACATATAACCCCTTATTACACCCACATATTTCATAAGGTTATTTTTTTCAGAGGTGGTAGTTTAATGGGGTGGATCATATAACATTTACCATGTGGTAATCTATACTGAGTTGAACTTCTCCCATAAGAGATTTCATTCTATCCTCACTTGTTAATGTTTTATTTTGGACTAGTCATGGGAGAAAACTAGTGATTCTACCTCCATCCCATGTTCTAAAAAATGATATCCATATGCCATGACTCTAGTCATTGAGGCCATCATCTATCCTTTCATCATCAATTACAATTTTTCATTAATACTTATAAACACTAATTATAATGGTAATTTTATTACATATTTTAATGTCCCCCTATGGTCTAGTAAAACAACAGTAACATTGACCGAAAATCATATTACTTTTCTAGAAGTCACATTGCTAAATATAAATAACACATAATTATTTCAATCAATATTTTCTACAATTCATTCTAGGGTTATATTTTAATTTTCGATTATTTTGATTGGTTTACTAGTAATTTCTCTCATTTATATTATGATGGTTTTGGAAGAGATAATTCAAGAAGATTTCGGAAATCCATATTTTTCCATATAACATTTACTATTTTATATTTTTTGACCAATTATAATGTTTTTCATTTTCATTATTATCAAAGATGAATAAAATAATGACCTTTATTAATTATGTATGGTTTTTTATAAAATTTTATAATACAATACACATTTTATCACGAAAGAATATCATTTTTTTAGAGTGGGTCATTACATTCATCCCCCCATTAAAAAGATAATTCCTGAAATTTTAACTCATATTATCAGTTGAGATAGGAGAATTTACTTATGTTTCACTAATTCAATTGGTTCCAAAGTCGCCTATTCATTATTATGGTTCCCCCATATCAAATTGACAAGGTATGTTTTTTTTATTAGCACATTGTCTCTACGGTCCAATATCTCCACCGGATGATCCTTATAAGCGAGGTCATGATTCAATTTTACCACCACCAGATTAATTAGAAGAGAGAGATAATGTATGTACTTCCATAGGAGAGATATGTAGAATACGTCATGAATTTGATCCATATTTAGTAGAATTTATAGTTTATAGTCCACTACTCCTATTCACTCAAGGATTTAAAAGGGTCCAATGTACCTAGGGATAGAATTCCCTTTCCATTCAGATCAAAAAAATCTCTTCCATGGTGATATCCGAAGGAAAAATTTGTCTCGAAAATAAAACCCTATGTATCATTGATGGTTGTTAGCATAACCATTCTTCTGAATATGAGAAGCTTTTATTTGTTGTTGGATAGAATGAATCTTATTTGTCATCTCTTGAACATGATTTATCCTATGTAACTTTATCTCAATAACTTAAATAATAAATGTAGAAGTTATACATCACTTCCCATAAATATATTCATAGTGTTCCATTTGAATACTTAAGTAGATGTTATTTTTCAATTAAAACTCAACTATATTGAGTTTTTGATCCCATCCCACATTAAATACCATTGAACATTCATATAACATATCCTCAAGTTTTTGAATAGGTCCTTAATATTGACCATAAATTTGGGTTTGATAGGAAGTATTGAAACTCAATTCAGTACTCAAAGCATGTTGAATAATTCTATAGAATTTATACGTGATCCTTGTATCATGATTTAAAAAAATTGAAATTGGAACCCCATCCAACCTCACTATTTCTTTAGGTATATCATGGAAAATTTTTAAGAGATAAAACTTCTTGAACAGTGATGAAATGAGAAGTATTGGTGAGTTTATCCACTATAACCCAAATAGATTTGTTTACATTGAATATTCTTGGGATACCAGTGATGATGTCTATAGTGACATTCTACCACTTCCATGATGTTATGGATAGTGATTTCAATTCCCCTTTATGATGTATTCATTCCACCCTCAATTGTTGGAAAAACAATCCCCTTGAAGTACAGTAAAAAATATCCATTTTCATATTATCCTCCAATAATGATCATGAAGGTCCCTATGAATTTTTTTTCTATGTTTTATTGATTATTTTGAGCTATGAGCTTCATCCATCAACTCGTTATTTACCTTTGAGATATATAACTCAAGAAGCATCCCATTATTTATAGCCTATATATTTTTTTGTATCAAAGGAACTTCTATTTGAGCTCCCTTGATCTTCTATATTAAAGACGGTTGAAAAATCATTTGGGATAGTATTAATGATTTCCTTATCTCATGATTCCCGTGAACAAATTTACTAGGTCTTTGATCAATGGATCTCCTTGAATACTCATCATTTCCTGTACAACATGGTTTATCCTACATAATGCATCAATGACATAGTTTTAATGTCCAATGTGATAATGAATTGAATAGTCATAGTATTTAATAATTCCTGACCATATACATAATCTCATGTATAATTACATTTTTTGGAACATTAAACTCTAATGGTCTGGGTATACATGAAATTTCACTGCAAAAATTATATTCCCTATATCTTAAGAACAAAAATAACTACTGCTAACTCCATGTCATGCTTATGATAAATCTTCTCAACAGGAATTAATTATCAAGATGAATTAATGATAACTCTGTTGTATTGAACGAGTAAGAACCAAATCCTTTTTATAGAGTCATCACTATAAATACCAAATAATCTTCTAAAGGAGGGTATAGTTAACAAAGGTGTTGTAAATAATCTATTTTTAGTTATTGGACACTTTCTTTACACTCCATCGTCTAGAAAAACATATCTCATTTTTTATTTTACTTGGTTATTGGATTTGAATGTCATGAAATGTTTTTTTTCAAAAACTCTTATAATATACTAGTAAACCAAGTAAAATAAAAATCTATGTTACAATTATTGGATGATGCCACTCCTATGTAGCCTTTTTCTGGGTAGGGTCAACTGAGATTCTCTCATTGGTTATAATGTAAAATAAGTATGAATTTTTTTTTACTAGAATTCACATTTACTGAATTTTAAATATAGATTCTTGTTCCTCTATGTATATAACATAACCCTACGATGATCATTTTGGTCCTTAATAATTTTGGAAGATATCATAATATAATCAATAAAAATTACAATGAATTCATCAAGGTCGTCCTTAAGGACAAAATTCTTCAAATCCATAAATATTGCTAGGGAATTAGTCAAGCCGAAGTGAATTAGAAAAGAAAATAATAATGTAGATATCTTGTTATAAAGTAATTCTTTGTAATATTTCCCTTCATAACCCCCAATTGATGATACCCATATTAGAAGTCAATCACATAGAATTTTTGAGCCACATATTGTTTTTTATATAAATCATCAATCCTTGGGGGAGGATACTTGATCTTTTCTGAGATCCTATTACGTTCTCTATAATCTGTGTATAGGAACGTTGATCAATAATTCTTTTTTACAAATAGAATAATTTATCCCAAAGGAATACACAAATTGAGATAAATACCCTATCCAAAAGATCATGAAGTTGTCTAATTAATTCCTCTAACTCCACATTTTCCATTCAATATGGTGTCTTTGATATCAGCCTAGATCTAGGTATGATGACAATGGATAAATCTACCTCAACTTTTGGGGGAGTTTTAGGTAACTATTCATTCAATATGTCAATGTATTCCAAAATGATAAGGATATTTTCAATCCATATACATTCACTTTCTTATCCATATTAACTGATAATCTGCATATAGAATGCTATGTAATGTTCTTATAGTCAAATCATAGGATGATACATCTATCATTTGATAATAACTATAGGTTTTCTATTCATGAATAATGAAATTTCATTGCTCCTATAGTAGATTATAGAATTATTCATTGAGATCCAGTCCATAGCAAGAATAATGTTGAATTCCACCATGTGAATGGCTAATATATTTGTGATGCGATTATACACACCACAATTAATAATAGAGTTTCATTACACTGTTGATGCTATGATAATCCATCCATGAGTCTTGAATGATAACTCAACTTCTAAAATCATGGGGATTGATTCAATACATTTTCCAAAATTGGATAAATAAAGGAATGAATATTACCAAAATTTAAAAAAAAATACTTTCTATATTTTAGGGAACAACGAGTGTACCTACTACCACATCATTTAGAGCCTCTACTTTAGTACTAGTGATAAAAAATTCATGACCTCGATCCCATTTTCTATAATGAGGTTGATGATATATTCCCTCCAATATCATCTTATTTGGACATTGATTGGAAACGTGATCAAGATTTTTACACTTGAATCATTGAAAATTGGGGTATGTATATATGATATTTCCATTGTCATTAGTGTCAAGTAGTTGAGTCTTCACCTCACTAAGAATGTTCCAAGACATGTTCCCATATATTCTTCACTTGTAGCACTTTACACTCCCAAAAAATATGTTCTCAAAATGATTCATTCAATATTTGTTTCACAAGGGATTTTTTACTTTCTTTCCCCCTTGGATGTGATCTAAATTATATTTTGTGTTTTGCTCCATTTCAAAATTCTTTTTATCCATCCTATATGACCAATATTTCTCTCCAAAATATAATTAATCATTTATATCACTACTCACTATATCTTCATAGCTTTCATTATCCCAATTTACTAAATTCTTTCATAGACGAGGTCTCAGTCCATCAAAGAATCTACGAACCTTTCCATTAGGATCCCTAAACCTTCAAGAGGTGTATCAAGAAAGTCTTGTAAAGTTCATTTCATAGATTCCTAGAAAATCATTTTCCCTCATATTTAACACATGAAAATCATTATTTATTTTTGTCTACATAAAATGAGGAAAATATTTACTTAAAATGATTCCTTTGAACTCTTCACACACTATAGAATCAATATAAATTCTTGGAATCATATATTTAATTAGTGTCCACCACTAATTAGATTCTCTTTCTATAAGGTATACTTCCAGTTTTACTTTCTGTAGCTCAAAATAAAGTTCTATTTTCGATGGAGGCAATCGATTGCTCAGAAATCAATAGTTCGATAGATACACAAAAATAAGGTGGTCATTGATTCATGGAGGACTCTATGACATGTTTTCCCTTTCAACTGAATCTAGTCGATTATCTTCATTCAAGTTATCATTAAAATGACAAGATAGTTGATTCACCATCCTTAGAAAATTTTCCATTCCAGCTTCTATCATGTTAAGAATTTCATGATTGCATCATCTTTTTCACTCATCATTTACACAGTTCCACCTATTTCCCACCATTTTTATAAAATAGTTGAAATCTATTGTGAAACATGTAACTTTAAGAAATAATATAAATCTATCTAGAGTTTAATTATTAATTCATCATGATTAAATTTGTTATTCTTTAATAATAATTAAATATTCAATATATCCTTCATAGTGGTTCAAAAAAATCTTGTGGTTAACAGAAAATATCCCTCAAAAATATCAAACAATGTGTGTTGTAATGACCATTTTTGTGCACCATTTCCTAATCGATTCTAGCACAATACGGTATTTTCACGGTTGTTACCCCTTGGTAAAACTGTTCTAGATACACATCCATTTCTAGAATACAAACATGTGTTTAATTACATGGAAACCACTAACATTATATTTCACCAAAACAACAGTATGTTTTACTATATATAGACTCATCCCTAGGGTTCTTAGTATGATTTACACGTCCTAATTTCCAACAAATAACTAAACAATCCTTTAATACCATCTATGTAATCTTGTATTTTTATTACTATTGACACCACAAAATGTATTTCATCCAATTTTCAATAGAATTCATGATGTGATCCTCACCTAGATATGAAATCTTGAGTTTTAGTAGATATGTGTCTCCATATCTGAAGAATATGCATGATGTATTTTAATGTACAAAAATACTACTCCATAATGAGGGAATAGTGGAATGTCCCCCACCCTCCATGAATAGGCTGTGGATTTACCAAATCGATGATATAGAGTTATCAACACATTAAAATGTAATTTTCTCATTTAGATTCAGAAAACATGGAATACTATTAAAATCTTTAATCATAGATATCTTTGAAAACAAAAATTTGACAGATTGTGTATCCCAAATAGACATACATATAAAATATTATGGCAATCAGAAGATGAAAATATTTTAAATAGAAATTGTGTCACTAGGTAGGCCATCTTCATAGGCACATTCGTGTAGTCAAATCTATGTTGGACCTTCCCTGTTGGCCCATTCTTGTTGGTCCATCCAAATAGGCCCATTTATGTAGGCCCCTACCCATAGGTCCATTTATATAGGCCCACCTATAGGGTCTATAAATAGACCCCTGCACCTCAAATATTTAAACAACGATCGAACACCCTGAGGGGGAACCAAGTGGAGGGCTCCAGACATGCAGATCCCCCACCCATGAAGTCCATTCCAACGTGGTTGACCTTCAATGGACAACCATCACTATGGAAAGGCCCCTAACAGATCACATTGGTGACCCATACCCGGGAAACCCACCTGGTCGACCCACACTTGGCTGAACCACCTAGGATACCCACACCTAGGAAAACCACCCGAGGGACCGTCCCGGAAAAACATTTTGGTGACACACACCTCGATGATCGATACTGATAAACCTACACCTAGGAAAATGACCTAGGAGACCCACACTTAGGTGAACAATACTTTAATGAACCAACTAGGAGACCCACCTAGGAAATCCAGCTGGTTTATACTACAGGGGTTACACCCCTACACCACAACTCGGGATCACTATCAGGTAGTGGTCCTAGAACTCTGGAAAATTCCCTTCTCTACTATCATTGACACCCATAAATGATGGAGAGTCTCTCAATGAAATTTATGATATGGGTTAAGGAAAATTTGTTTTTCACCATTTACAACCATAATGTCCACCATAAACTACCTTGATTTGAGATGTTCCTCCACATTTCTTGAAATTCCATTAGTCAAGATTCTCCCCTTGGTTCATTTTCTATATTATGAGTTGAGATTCTCCTTTTGGATTTCTTGAGTAACCAAGGTCAATAAACTCCTTAAGTAACTCCTTAGAAACCATCAACTGATTTCCATGCCAAGTTGAACTAGTAAATGGGAATCCTCCTTTGGAATAATCTTCAACTCGTAAATAGGATTCTTTTATATGATTATGCCCCAACCAAACATAAATTGGACATACTATATAAGAATAATATTTAACCAATGCTAAAATGGGAATCCTACATAGGAATAAACCTCAATCAAACTTCAAATGGGAATCATCCTTTAGAATAATCCCCAACCAATCCTCATAAGGAATACGACCCAAACAATCATCTATAGGGAATCCTCATTAAGAATAATCCCCAAATAAATCATAATTGGGAGTCCTATTTAGGAATAAGCCCCATCCAAACATCAAATTGGAACCCTCCTTAGGAATGATCCCCAATAAAACCTTAAAATGGTATATTAATTATTGAAAACCCCAAAAAACCTTGAATGGACATCCTCTTTAAGAGTGACCCCAAACCAGTTCAAGGTAGTCCTCTTTATGATAAATCCCCTAACATTTACAAAACTCATCCATCCAGGAAAATTAGATTGGGTGGTATCTCAGATCATCCACATCCTCTTATTTCTTGCACAAAGCATGAATCTCCTACTCTTAGAGGTTAATGGTGGTCATAAAATCTACATGATCCATTCAATTAATTACACTATGAGATATATGATTCCTAGAATGAACATAATATGTTAGAATCCCACCTAGGGCCGGAGCCCATTGAGAATCACCCTCATGAATTATCCCTAATATCAATCAAACCAAAAAAATAATCCTCAATAGGCATAATCCCCAAAAGTAGCCTCTAAATCCCCATGATTTGAGACATTCCTTAGGGTCCCCTATACAATGAATTCTTTTCAGGGAAAATGCACAATTTAATCCTCTATAAGTTCATACTTCCATGTTAGACAAACCTTAGAGGGAAACCATACACATAGGTCCACAACACTAAACTTTATTGGTTTTAATCCCCATCAATGGGATACGTATAAAGTCACCACGATGTTCGAAAACCAAACCCCAAATAAACCATGTTTTCTCTAGGTCACATTCCCAAAAGGGTAATGTTCAATGGAAAAATTCAAATTATTTTAATGTTCCATGTACTGCTTCAAACTAAGTCCCACACCAATATTTGACTAGGTACCATTTGGATTGACATCCTCACCACATGAAATTAAATTATAAGGATAGGTCGTTATCACTTGACCTTAAAAGGTATGATGTGTTCTATTAGGATACACAAAACTATGTGGGTTCTAATCCCTCTCAAGAGTAAATGTTAGAAGCCCATTTCATTGGTCTGATCCGAACATCAAAGCAACTATCATCTACCAGGATAACAATATACTCCATATTTCCCCACTATGTGGCTAGAAAACTAGAATTGTTGTAATAATGGAAAAAAGAATCTCAAAGAAGTACATAAGAGGATACCATTGAAGGATAATATCAAGTAAATTATGGTATTTATATTGATCAATAACCATAGATACCTAATGATGATTCTACATTCCATACTTGTTGATAATGGATTGTTAATTCTATGGTGACCCAAATCATAATTGGGAATAAAAAAGGATTCATGAGAATAAATTAAATCTATAAAAGAGTTTCAGAATAGCAAATAGTTCACCCACAAAAGGGTAGGATGAGCCCAACATCTCATCCTGTCAAAACATGAGAGTCTTTATTAATCATTGGTCTAACTCTCTGATGAGAACTATCTTTTGGAAAGATAGTCCCTATGAATATAAAATTGTTGGGTGTTTCCAGTTCCAAAAAATAACCAATTGGAAATCATTTGGAAATAGTGATTCCTATACTGAACAAACATTCTAAGGAAAAAACAAATGCTAAACCAAATGTGAATCCATAATCCAGATGATAGAGTCACCCATCAGTGAGGCCCATTTTAATTGATAAATGAGGGGAAAATAAAGAAAATAAATCACACATGATTTCATCCAAAAAGATACTAATTTAAAAAGGTTTTTTTTCATGTCTATCATATATTCTAAGAAATTACTCTCAGAGATTCCTTAAATACAGTTGGGTCATTCATGATTTCATTGATGAATTCCATAGCAGTCACTCTAGTCAAGTCTTTTTCCATGTGTATGACACCATCACTAATCCAACATCTTCAACATTGGGTCTCAAATGCAATAGTTTTGGAGTACTATTAATATGGTACTATCCTAACATTGGAGACTACCCCACTTGAAATCCATCTCATTAATCCCCACCAATTATCTAGTCAATAATGATTAGTGGTCCTCAATAATATGGTGCTGACTACCATCTTCAACTCTTTCAGGAGTTCTTCCCGATAATGGAACAACCAGTCCCTTCCTTACTATAGGGAAGTTGATCAAGGGGCCACATATATCCTATCCCCAAAGAAAAACGAGTCATTCCCAAGGGAACCTACCATCAACTGCTGGCACTAATGCCATGCAGTATTGTGCCCTCAACATGATGAGGGTGATGACCATGGATAATCAGACCAGGTACATCAAAACCTATCTTATAAGAAATCATTCCAGGGATAATGACTAGTCAACATGGGGAATGGTCAGACCTCTCCCCCCTCTAGAGAATCCTAGTAATCCAAATTGTATGAAAATTGTGAGAAGGAACATAAAACTATTCTACTTTATTCAACCATTGAACAAACTCATTTGGTGGATTTTAAATATGATTGAAAACCAAATAAGAAAATTACCCAAAATATGGAATATACACATTCCAACACCCCCCAAACCCACCAATTACCTTGTTTTTCATTTCTCAGAGAAGTCAGTTGAAATTTCCTTACAACAAGTAGGGAAAAACTCAACTATCTATCCCTACAAAAGAGTAAATTTAGTATTCACTAGTAGTAAAGGGAGGACTTGAGCAATCTTATTCTCCTATATAAGATAATGAATGGAAATATATACCTATTCCATCATTGATGGCACCAATAATATCCTAACAATTTTGAAATGTTAGATTCAAATCTATTCCCATATCCTACAGAACTTGTAGAAAATAATAATGATGACAATAATAGTTCCCAAGGGACAGACACAGAACTCCATCCCCACAACTGGTTTGGCTCATCAGCATGTAACCCCAGAGAATATATACACCACTGCTCCTATCCAAGTGTGTTATTGGAAGGAATACCTCATATTATACAGACAACTGGATTGGGAACATACAACCACTCCAAATTGGGATAATCATCTTATCGTACTGTCCAAACCAAAGAAGTCACAAAAAACTACCCATGATAACCAATTCTCCCAGCAAGTGGTCCCAATATATCATAAGAAGTTATCCAAAAAGAATCCTCAACTAACATGATTGGAAAATGAAGAGTCAATCTATGATCCAGATCCTCTTAATGCAGGATTTATAGAATACCTCAGTTGATTATCTATATCATCTCAAGATATTACTCTCATATTACCTAATTATGGGTGTAGCAGCAATAATTCCAAAAGTCCTTGTTAGACACTTCACTATGAAGGGATGTAGCATGAAACAAATTCAGTTGATCTTGAGATGCTATCTATTGATGAGGGCCACAATAACCCTCAATGTGGCCAAAATACCATGGAGAAAGTGTCCCCCCAATTTTTTAATCCACCATGGTAGTCCTCCTCATGATGGAATTCCATTATAATGTTCTCTTGTTAGTAGTATTTTACATTGTCAATAGAATTTTCAACATGCGAATGTAGTGATGAAAAATCCTTCCTATCACGAGGAACTTGAGAACACAAGTCCAGTTATCTCTAATTTCTTATCATTGGTTTGTGAAATACTTTCTAAATTGGAAGAAATACCATGGTGATGACCATTCATTGAATCGCCTTGAGATTTATTACCTTCCATCATAATTGATGAAACCCCAACCAATATAATTTCTTGTGATAAATTAGAATGTAAGACTCCAATATAGTTGGAATAGGTAGAGGGACCTCTGGTGAAAAACTAATAAGTTCTATATATGAGAAAAAAATTTGATAGAAATGAAAAAAAATTCATTTTCTAGCTTCAGTCACTGCTCAATACAACCTTCAAAATGTGTTTTTAGCAGATTTTATACATGATGTTTGCTTCAAAATATGAAGAACACTTTTCCTATTGAATTTGAAAGTATTACTATTTAATGACTATTAAAGTAACATCATGAAAATAGAAGGATTGGAAAAACATATTGATTTGAAAACTCTATTTTCTTCATGGAATCCAAATATTGAGAAACATCAAGGATTCCTTTAATGAACAATCCATAACACATTAATTATGTTTTGATAGCTCTTAACCGATTCCCCATTCAATGTTCACATCAACGGTGGTGGTGTACATGGAGAATTGCATTTCACTACACTGCCTAATCCTAAATGTTTTTCAAATGCTGTATTAGGAAATTTCATAGCCTTCGGATATCTCGAAAAATGGACCTTTTTCAGGACAAAAGATATTCTAAAAATAACATGACCCAACTGACTCGTATCGAAGAAATAGAAAAAAAGAGAATGATGTGGAATGACTATTGCATCTAGTTTCTAAGAATATTGAGAAAGCTTTCTGATTAGTGGATGATAGCCATTGGATAGCTCAAATTTTAGAGATAGAACAACAATATTAAAAACGGTTGATCTAAGTGCATATCAAATGATTCACCCATCCATTATTTGAATAAAAATCTATAAAATGAGAAGAGTAGTTGTTGTAATATCATCCATGACCATTCAGGATCAACCCGAACCGATAGTGCTTGGGTCTCTTATAACCCAAATGTCTGGACCAAAAATTCAGGATCGAAGGCTCGTGAAACCAAAATAAGAATAGTCCCAACACCTAGGGATGATATATTTTTCACCTCCACAACCCACTCCTCATCGACAATCCGTCTTCATTATATAAGCAAAAATTATACATAATTGATCCTCCCAATTCTTACCATCATGTGATCCAATATATTTATTAGGGACACATACGACCAACTTATTGAGATATTCCCTTCAAATCACTATCTACTATGCAGTTCCTAGATAACTGGAAAATGAGATAACAAATTATCATGGAGGATGTAGATGAAGAACATCTCAAAAATTCCCTGATATAATTCTTACAATAAATTTCACATCATTTAATTTCATCAACACCGCCGACATAGATTCTACACAACATGAGTCTAATTCAGAGGGGTTGGATGAAGAATTTCTTCTTTATAATAATGTCCACATTGAAAAAAGAGAAAGAGGATTTCTTGCTTGAAAATAAGGGATTTCCTAAATTTGGGAACTCACCAGAAAAATCCATGATTACCTCCTAAAAATAAGGGAAAAGGTATGGGTCCAATGGTACCTCACCTACCACCTTGAGAAGTTATGTCCATTTCACTTGAAGAAATATTTGATCACCAAGAGAAGGAGATGAATGAATTGAGGATACTCAATACAAAATTACTTTAGAGAATCCTTAATACTTAATATGTCATATAAGAAGATCATGATATCACACTACAATCTAGAATACCTCAATAAAGACTATTTTCCACAACAACTGAAGAAAATATGGAATATTCGCTCAATGTGTGATACCAACCACCATTAAATCCAGATCCCACAAAAACCAATTATGAGTTCCCTTTATGGGATATACAACCGTAATATGGAAATTTGTATCTTTAGTGCTCTACACCTATTGGATACTCAAGATAAATACTATCAAGGCCACACCACTTCCCATTATGGAGAAGATCTCCAGCTTCATTTAGAGGGAAACTACTAGCAAGAACAAAAAAATTCCTGCAATAAATCATCCTGATAGAAGTCCCATTTGGAATCATCCAATTAATTACATCACTCAAATCTAGTGGAAAAGTGAGAGTAAGAACATAAAGCATCCCTCGCTAATTCAACCTTCTAGTAGAATCATCTAACAACATCTAAAGATGACCACCACTAAAATTTGGTGGAAAATTGAAATCATGAACATAAATCTCTCCACACTAATTCATGAATTCTAGTAAAATCATCTGGAATCATCCAAATAATCCATTTGTTAAATTCATGATGCACAAAGTAAGAATGAACATTTACCTCGAAGAACCAAACGATCTTTCCAGCAGTCTCTTCTACCAGTATCCAATGAAGACTTCTATTCAAATAGGAGATCAAGGAAGGACCATTCCTATCTCCCGCACCCAATGCGGACCTAGTCTGCATCAAAAACGGAGAAGAAGGTGACCCTTGAAATCAAGAAAGACATCGGGATTAAGAAGAATTTGCCAGACATGGATGCCCTGGAGAATCTTAGAAATCGCGTTCATAGTACAAGTTTCTGGAGAAGACCGGAGTGGGAATCAGCCACTGGGGAAGAGAAATCGAGTTTGGGATGCAGTGAAGACTTCAGGTACTATGAATTTTAATTTTGTGCTCCTTAGTTGTACTCTTTTATGGTTTGCTGGATCTGTTTTGCTGGGCACCAGACACCCCTAAGCCAACTTTATAAAATAAAAAATAATTTTCGTGGGTAAATCCAGTGATACCCATTAAGTAGGAACATTAACATGCACATACATATCAATCATGAGAAAAATATCATCTAGATGCATTAAAATAATTCCACCACACAAATCTGGTGGAAAATTTCAAGCCTGAACATTCACCTACCCGTACTAATTCATCTTTCTAGTAGAATCATCTGAAAACATAAAAAGGACAATTCCACTACAATAAGGTGGAAAATTGTGATCAAGAACATAATTATTCCCACAAAAATTCATGATTTCAAGAAATATCATCTAGAAGTATCCAATGAGTAAAATGTTTCAAATATGGCAGCACCTAGCTATCAGGATCATACAACTGCCACACTAATAATTCTTTCTAGTAGTCTCATCTCACATAATCCATTGAATCCCTCCATTCAAATTTGGTGTAATACATCTTGAAGTAATATACCACATCCAACCAAAATCAATATTTATATATGTCTCTTTAAGATGAATCTAAATAAGCCGTCCATTCAAATCTAGTGGCACCCAATGAGCATGGACATTCTGCTACCCACAGTAATCAAGCTTGCCAGGAGACCTATCTGGAAGCATCCAGTGAAGCCCTCCATTAAAATCTTGTTGTACATAGTGAGAAAGAACATAAACCAACCTTTACTAATAAAAATTTCTAATAGTCCCATGTAGATATATCCAAATAATCCCACCATTCAAATTTGGAGGCACAAAACAAGAAGTAACATACACCAATCCACACTAATCATGATTTTCAGTAGTCTCATCTAGAAGCATTCAAAGAATCACACCATTAAAATATTGAGTCACACAATGATAATGAACATACACACACATGAACTAATCAATCCCCCGTAGAGTCTTGTTTGGATACATCAAACAAATTCCACCATTCAAATCTGGTGACACATAATGAGAAGAACCATAAAACATCCCATGTGAATCAATATTCATAGTAGTCTCTTATAGAAACATTAAATGAATCCCACTATTCAAATGTAGTGGAATATTGTAAGCTAGAACATACACTTACTAGTAGCAGTCAAGCATACCCATAGTCTCTTCTGACAGAATCCATAGAATCCCTTCAATTGCATTTTTCGGAAAATGATGATCCTTCGAAAACCTAACCTACACAGCTAGGGGATTTTTAACATTTTTTTTATTTTCTAATCTACATGACATTAAACTATGTAGCACTATATATATCAATTATGCATGATGTTAAACATCATAGTGTGACCATGTTTTCCACATAATCATAAACTGCACAACCTGAGGTCAAATTCACATGACCTAAAACTACAGAACACCATTCGTCCTCACAACATGACAGTAAACTGTATGAATAAAAAATACCTCATTTTATGTTAGGAAATTCCCCCAAAAAACCGTTATTTAACACTACTTATTTTCCATCAAAATATGGGAAGGTCCCATGCATAATCCCAAATCAAATCGTTTCAACTCCATAATGTCATTTAAGCCCTCTTTTATAGGTATAATCCCCAACATTATTGCATCCCAACTGTAAGTGGTTAAACTGCACAACCAACTTCCTCTTCACATGATGATAAACTACACAATATTTCCATAAACTACATATGGGTTAATTCTAATTATAATGGGATACATAGTGACATCAGGTTCCCCAATCCCAAGTCCATTTGTAATGAAAATATAAATAACGCCCTTTTGTGTATGTGTCATACCTACATAGGGAAAATTTTGTAGAACTATGGGTTTCATAATTCTCAGTCCACAAAGACATGTAGTGATGCCCAGATCTCTAATCTCGGGTCTAGTCGTGACTAAAAAGTAACAATTCCCTCTTTCCATGCATATGAACCTAATCTACATAGGTAATTCTTCTAGCACATATGGGTTTATTCTCATACCACCTTGTGTCGTGGGCCCAAAAATTATTTTGGAAAATATTAAATCCATTTACTCACATTAAAGGACAATTAGTTTGGGGAATCAATTTCAAAAACTACATGTGGAAATATTGTTATTTCAATGAGATACATAGTGATGCCCATATCTACATTATCGGGTGTAATTGTAACATTTTTTTCTTTCATTTCAAGTCATCCTCATTCTCAAAGAACAATGTTAAAATTCATGTGCTTTCAATAACTATGCCTGGATTGATTCTAATTCCAATGATATTTGTAGAGACACCAAGATCATATCTCTTGTCTCAACCACCATATAATTTAAATGCACATATCCTTCACTTTTGCTGCCTTTATGTATTGGAAGAAATTTTTTCCACTCCATGTATCTAACACTAAGAATAGAAATTTTGGTCATAGGATTTTTGGTAATATAGCCTCCATATGTATGTATGGAATATGAATTCACATTGGGGTTACCATGATCCTAACTGTTAGATTTTAAAGACACCTGAGTTGTCCTTGTAACATGAAAATTAACTGTGCGATATCCCTATGAAATAAGTGTGGCTTGATTATTTCTCCAATATGATATGTATTGAAACACATTTCATACACCATGGCCTATCCATTGTATTAATTTTCATGTCAAAATCACATACATCCTTCCCACATGATGATAAAATTTATAGTTATTCATGAACAAAGTATAGCTTGATTCCCAACCCTATGAGATACATAGTGAATTCCATATCTTCAATCATATACCCAACCACAATAAATGAATGAATTTTCTCTATTATACCAATTACAAGTTAGATCTTCATGAGGAGGTATAATATGAGTTCTCATCCTATGAATAAATTCTTAACAACCCCCCCCCCTCACGTCCTCTATAATTAAATTTAATTATTGAGGGAGAACTTTCATCATTAGAACTATGTGTGGCTTGATTCTCATCCTATTGGGATACATAGTGATTCCAATTACTTAGATCATAGTCCTAGCCATGAGGTAATGAAAAATTAATCATCCCCTATATACAAAGATAATGTCCATGCATGATATTTTTTTGGATCCCCTCATTCGGGGGCCCACCAAGGAAACAGAGATGCCCACTTCCACAAATGAGTCAAATCTATAAAAGAGACTTCCAAATAATTTAAAATAATAGTCCAAATGATTCCTATGTTATTTAATCATATTCCTTCTACATTCCATACTTCTAATTGTGAACTCATTCAGATCATTATATATTTTTCCGGCTACTGGTGGAAGAACATTTGACACACACGAGCTCTTTTTTCTCACTATGATGTAATACGCCCCAGTTGTGTTTTCATAAAATAAGCCAAAAAATGGTTTGGTCAGGTAACAAATGTAAATATTTACTCTTCAGTACATACCCTAACCATCCTTGCATAAAAATCCCACAAAACATTTTTCTCATCAAGTGGTAACATCACACTTGGGAGAATCCTGTTCTATTCCTGTATGATTTGATGAAAATATGTTGGAACCCATGATTAAAATTTTGTAAAAATACCTTTAATGTTTGTTCCATGTCCTCTAAACCGATCTAAAAACCTCTAATTCCATGTTTTAAAACATCCTCATCCATGTCTGATGTATGGAAGAACAGACTTTTCTTATATGTCGCTTGTCATTTGTCACTTGCAAAATATTGTGGTCCAAGTCATTCAAACTCAAACATCAGACATTGTATGTACTATATTAGATCAAAAATATATTGTAATACACTTTTAAATATTTATATAAAATGTTAAATTGAGATCTCCATACATTTTTAGGTAATCTCCTACAGTAAACAAAACTCTTCTCCTAGGGAAATCTGAATCCCCAAAAAATTGAATCGGATTTTAGAAATAGAATGTCATAATTATTGAGGGCTTCATATCCTGGCTATTCTTTAACACACCCCAATTTACCTTTTATATTTTTCTCACAAATTATAGAGACTATCGTTCAAAGGATTAAACTATTGGAAATGTTGTATGTTCCCTAGTTGGCCTTGTATAAAACAACCAAAAAAATGGGTTTGTCAATCAGTGGAAACTTTTTCCTCAGGAGAGACCTCCTCTATCACCACAATCCCATTTTTTTTAACAATAATCTAATTGAGGGAACCCCAAATCACACCATACATCATTATCCTCTTACACCTGAATATGGTAGAACTTTTACAGAAAAATTAACAATAATGGGAGAACCCTGAACCTTTCAATCGAAGCAATTGACCTTAAATTATGTCGCCCAGTAATGTCCTTGGTGTATATCATTAAACTACATAGAATAATTTCAATTCATTATGAATTTAAACTATATAGAATAATGTCATTTTTTATGAATTTAAACTATATAGAATAATTTTCTCAGTGTTTTACTTTAAACTTCACAACATAACTTCCTTACTATAAGACATTAATCACAAGGTCAATGTCTTAGTTGCATGACATTAAACTGCAAGATACATTAACTCTTGTAGGAATGGAGAATCCCCTTTGACATTGACCTTATAGAAATATGTACCCTCCTTCACTCAATCCAAATTAATGTAGGAGATTTTCCCATCCATGGCCAGTGCCAAAATGATTATTCCCTTCATTCTATGAAACCTCCACTAAAAAAACCACCCATCGTGGTCTTGAAAAATATGAATCCTAAACATCGACCATCAAAAATAGAAGGTCATAATTATTGAGAATATATTTTCTTGACTGTGTAGTAATACACAATAGTGGTCTTTACATATGTCTGCCACAAATTTCATGGCATTTCATCCAAAGGATAAAACAATTTGACTACTCAACATGTTCCTAATTTTTCATTGCATAAAACATCCCACAAAAGTGGTTTTTTGAATTGCTGGTAACATGATAATCATGAGATACCACCTATATTACCTATTACAATGTTTTATATCTAGGATCCACAAAATCAAGGATCAATATTCCCCATTGGATATATGAAGAATGTCAGAGTATTAGTATCCTAGAAGGCCTTTTTGGGGTCATTATTTCAAAATTTGTGGTCAAATCTATTTAATATAAAACAACATTATCATTATCCTAGACGGAATGAATCTAAACTACCCATATAAAGAGACATATTACTCCCCATACTGAAAACCCACAAACAACGCTTTGAAAAAAGTAGAGTCTCAGCTTTCTAGACATGCACTCAGTTTGGATTAGGAAAAAAATAGAGTAATGAAAAGAAATAGGAAAAAAACTTGTTAGGATAAAAACCCCAAAATGGAGGTCTAAGTAAAATCCAAGAAATTATCTCTAAGTCTATTCCATATTAATATTAGTAAAAAATTAGGGAGATAAAAAAATACTATAATTTTTAGGGTTCTCCATAAAACCCTAGAAATAGTAGAACTATGCTCACTATGCCACATTTATTTGGAAAAAATTTTTAGAATCAATCCACATTTACGATGGCTTAAAGTACCACCAATTTTTTTTTCAGTGGGTCAATTTTCCCAAAATTTACCATAGAATAAGATTCTTTTCATTATGAATGAGTCTAATTCTGTGGGGGGCTTCTATTGACACCACAGAATGTGTTTCATGTACTTTGTCGTGTAATTCATGATGCAATCCTCACATAGACTTTAAATGTTGAGTTTGAGTATATATGTGTCTCCATAAAAAAATAATATTCTTGGTGTATTTCTATGTGAAAAAATACAACTCCATAATGAAGAATATGTTGAAAGACCCCCCTCCTTGAGTAGGTCACTGATTACCAAGATAGATAAAAAAATGAGACAATGCATTAAAATGAAATTTTAACATTCTATTTGAGTACACATGTAATATTATCCATGTATAGAGGTGTATATCTCTTAGAAATCATCTATTTGACTAGTCTTGGAGCCCAAATAGTCATTTGAATCAAAAGTAATGGTGGTCGGATCATTGGAATTTTATAAAAAGAAAATTGCATCACTGCGCATGCCATCTACACCAACCCATCTACATAGGCCCATCCAAACAAGACCATCCATGTAGGACCATATGAAAAGGACCATCTCTATAGGCCCGTCCATGTAGGCCCCTATACAAATGTCTATTCATGTAGGCCCACCTACGTGCCTATAAATAAACACCTCTACCTTAAATTTCTGGATTAGGGCCAAACACCCAGACAGTGAACGAAGGTGAGGTATATGGCCACATAGATCCCTTTCCTGTTTATTACATCCTTACTTAAAAGACCTATCTTGACTCTCCACCACCAAGATGAGGCCACCATCCTAGAAGATGGGTGACCCATAACTGGTTGACCCATACTTGGGTGACCCTTACCTGGGTGACCGATACCAGGGTGACCCACGAGGAAGACCCACACCTAGGAGAACCACATGGGTGCCATAGACATGGGTGATCAACCTAAAAGAACCACTAGTGAAACCCACCCGAGTGACCCATACATAGGTGATCCACACATGGGAAAACCACATGGGAAACCCACCTAGGGAACCCACACCTTGGCGTCCCATACACGGGAGAACAAAATGGGTGACCCACCGCAGTGATCCCACTGGTCAATATCGTTGGGTATACACTCCTGCACCCCCACTTGAGATTAGTTTCGGGGTGTCATCGCATCCCTTTAGACCGGTCCCTACACTAACATACCTATCTCCCCTAAAATTTTGAATGCCACAACATGATATTTTTGGCTCATGTCAGGGAAATTTTGGGTTGTTCTATATTAATACGTTACATCCACCATGAGAATAACATGATTTGATATTCAATACCACTCCCTAAAATTCCATGATTCGACATACTCCTCTTGATTCCTTTCTCATGTTATGAGTTCTGATTCACTTTATGGATTCCTTGAGTAACATGAGTTGATAAACACATCTAGAAACTCCTAAAACCTCATAAAATGACTCCTATGAATATTTGATCCACTAGATGGTAACACCCTTTAATAATAATTCCAAACTAAAAAATTGGAATCCTCTATTAGAATAAGCCCCAACTAAACAAGAAATGGGAATAATATATAGAAATAATCCACAATCAAACCACAAATGGGAATTATCTTTTAGAATAATCCCCAACCAAACCTCAAATGGGAATCCTTGATAGGAATATGCCTCAACCAAACCTCAAATCAGAATCCTACTTATGAATATTCCCCAACGAAACCTCAAAGGGGCATCCACCTTAGAAATAATCCTCGTCCAATCCTTATGTGGGTATCCTCCTTAAAAATAATTCCAATCCAAACCTCAAATGGGAATCCTCATTTAGAATAAACCCAAATGAAGCCTGAAATTTTCATCCTCCTAAAGAGTAATCCCAAAAAAACCTCAATTGGGAGTCATCCTAGAGAGTAAGCCCTGAATAGTATTAGGTAAATACTCTTTATGCTTAATCCCATACAACTTCTAGAACTTTTCCATTAGGGAAAAGAATATTGTGTGGTATCTTAGATCATCTTCATCCTCTAATTTCTCACACTAATAATGACTCATGTGTTCATTGAGGTTAATGATGATAATGAAATATGTATGATCAATTACATTTAATTAATTGAGAGAACTCTAATTGCATCTATAACTGGGATATGTTAGACACCCACCATAGGCCCGAGATCAATGGGCATACCCCTGATGTATAATCCCAAATCATAATCAAACCAATATTGGAATCCTCATCAAGAGTAATGCCTCAAACTAACCTAAAAAACCATGAGTTTGACATCCCTTATAGACACCTCAACATGGAATGATTTTTAGGGGAAAACCCCAATTTAATCCTCTCAAAAGAACCATACATCCTCGTGAGACAAATCTTCAAGGTCCTATATAGGTTTAGGTCCTCAACATCAAACTATGTAGGCTTTGATTCCCATAAATGGGATATATATAATTCCTACATGATGTTAAACCTAACACCTTAAATCAATCATGTTCTCTATAGTCCACATTCTTAATAGGGTATAATTAAAATTTAAAATTCAAAATCATTTCAAGTTTTTTGGGATGCTTCGATATAAATATTTAACCAAACTTAATCTAGGTAACATTCACCTTGACTTCCTCACCACATGATGATATAATGTATGGTAAAGTCCTTATCATATGCCCCTAAAATGTATGATGTGTCCGGTTATGATACAGTGAACTACATGGGTTCTAATCCCTCTAGAGAGGATATGTAGGAAGCCCATTTCATGGGTCTGATCCCAACATCCAAATAAAACCTGTATCCATGGATGATGACACATTTTTGAGTTCCCCAATGTTTTGAAAGAAAAATATCATCATCATAATAACAAACAATGAATATCTATGGGGTACATATGAGGATACCATTGATGGAGAATCTTGGATACAGACTGATTCCTCCAATTATGAAGAACCTTAGATACATATAGGTGATTCTAAATTATATACATACTAATAATCAATTATTAATTTTAGGGTCATGCACATCAAACTTGGAAATAAATAAAGATTAATTAACAAATCTAAAATCTACTAATGTTTCCTAGGATAGGAAATAATTCCCCCTAAAATGGTGTGGTGAGCCCAACCTCCCATCCTCCCGAATTATACACGTCCTTAAGAATCATTTTTCAAACTCACCCAATGAGTACTTTACTTCTTAATAGAGGTTCCTATGAATATATAACCATTCAGTGTTTCCGGATCCATGAACTAACCCACTAGAAATCATTCATAACTATTGATTCCTATACAGAACACACATTCCAAGGGGAAGAATTACATAAAAATTTCATTACATGGAACAAAACAAAGGATCTTATAAAGATTAGTTTTAAAAGAATTATGAACATAATACATGAACATTTAAAAAATTAGTATAATCCACTAACAATGCTTCTTCATGGTTTTACCCTATGTTACTTTTACTACATATCGTATCATGAGGACGTACATCAAAATAATGGGGTGATCATGAGACGAGTAAGGGAATAAACAAGATATAAATTTAACAGGTGATCATGAGGTATATCAATACGGACATGACACATAAAAATATTACATGATAAAGATAACATGATCCATAGTATAAAAAAACGAAATCAATCATAAAATGGAAATGCGACTATAAAATTTAAAGGATACATTCATATTCATATCAAAAATGTTTATCAAAAATGTTTCATAAATAAAAATTACCATGGTTATTCACAAAGGTATCGTAAAACATTTACTATATAGAGACTAATTCTTTAATGAATACATTGGAGCCCAATATTAGGAAAACCAAAATATGTATTAATTTAATGAGATCTAAATTGATCATAATCAATAATTTTGCCAATATCTCGAGGTGAATAATATATGGGGTTTATATAAAAGCTTTGAGTACATAAGTGTTCAATGGCTTGACCTTATCATAATTCTTAACCAACATAAATGGAAAGTGGGTTTTGAATATATAAATCCTAGATTAAAAAATTTATATTAACATCTATTTGAATACCCATGGATAAATAAATGGGATTTGTTATTCACAATATAATAATTTCTTATGTAAAAGAGAAAAATTGAGAAGTAAATTTGGTAGCATGGATGGTATAATACATTGATTTGGGAAGGAATAAAATGTGAGAGAACAAAGGTCTCTCATTGAGTAAAAACTATTTCAGAAGTAAGGGTATGATTAAAATCATAAGAAAATAAAGTAACATACCCTTTAGAATATGTACATAATATTTTTATTTGAATAGAAAAGAAGTTGAAGAGAATTTCTATACCCGAATAGTTTCTCATAAATATTTAGGATGGAGACTTAGGGATTACAAGAACCATATGTGGGAACTTTATGTGGAAAATGACGAGATATTCATGGATAATGGATTAGGAGAAAAATAAAAGGTTGAAATGGGTGGTTATTTGTAAAAAATGTGGAGGAATTATATAATAATTTCAAAATAGTGGTTTGGAAAATTGAAGTTGAGGAATATGAAAAACTATTATCTTACCCATAGTTTTTACTAAAGGTTTTGGAAATTATAGTTGAATATTATGATATTTTAGTCATTTAGAACCAAAAACCATTTTTAATACTTTTTTGGACATGGAAATGTTTATTTTCCACAAAATAATGTTTTTAAAATCAAATTTTCCATTTTAGACATTGGAAAGTGACTTATGGGTTTGGAAATTGATTAATATATAGTAAAAATACATAATATCAATAAGTTTCCATTTTTTAGGACATTTATTTTGGTTAATTAATTTTTTCATAATTAAGACATATATATGATGTCATAAAACCCACCAAAAACTAAAACTATAATTTTTTCTATTCATATTAAAATAAATTATTTTTGAAAATTATAAAAAATAAATCCAAACCTAATTTCAATGTAAATATTTCAAATACTATATTTATTTTATAAAAAAAAATCTCGAAATATTATAATTTTAAATTTTCAATAAAATGGACATTACTTATTGAAAAATTGTAGTTTTCAGGAAACAATCAAATTTTTTACAATTATAAAAATTTACTATCACATTATGAAATTATTATATCATTTAAATTTATATTAGAGTGTTTTAAAAGACAATATAATCACAAAAATATTATTCATAAGAATTGTGATTATTTTAAATGGGTATATATTATCTAAAAAATGATTATGTTTTATTTGTATCCAACAATGAATTTATCAAATTGGTCGTACTTAAAAATATACATTATTGAACAAAATTAGTCTTAAAATTGGATTTGTGGAATTACCATTTTAATATACGGGAATGGTAGTGTGAGGTTATCAAGATGTAATTTATAAATAATTAACGGGAAGAAATAGAATTACCTAAAAATGTAATTCCATTTTTGTTGATTATTTGATTGAATGGAATTCATTTCTCTATTGCTGCACTGCTGAATTCAAGTGTAAAATATCTATAGTGGTGATCCACATGTGCAACATAATCTATGATCAACATCATTGAATAGCCGGGTGCTAGGAAAAATTATGATGATTTCCTATATTGTTCATGGTTGACCACAATAGTTATCTTCTCAATGAATAAAGAACCCTTAGTGTTCTCTCAAAGAATTTACATAGGATTGAGGAAGAGATATGTAAAAGGATTGTGCCAATATTAAGTTATCAATTGTGGACTCCAAATAATTATGGAAACTAATATAACTATATATTAATTATATATGGTTTCAGGTTTTAATGTCATAGAAAAACCCCAACAATCTTTAATATTCGTAAATGACCCCATGCTCATTAATAATAATTTTAATTTTATGAATCACTTGACATGAAAAACACATTAAGAATATAATAAATATATTTTTTATGATTTAGACCATTAAAATCATCCCTCATTGCCTCATAAAGATTTACTGATCTAGAAATAATAGCTAATTTATTAAATAAATTTCTCTAAAATATTCTCCCATAAATATAATAAATATTATATTTACTAAACATGAAAACTAATTTGTATTGTTATTATATAACCCAGATTATTATTTATAATATATTTTTATTGAAATATGGTGATAAACTAATCCCAAATAAATATTATTTGTTATAACCTATTAAATTCATTAGTTAAATTTAACTAATATTCAAGATACACATAGAGTGTGACCATTTTGGCCTTTTTCTAAGTGGCATTTTACATAACCACATAAATTCCATGTTTAGTGTCAATATATCCATAGAGAAATAAGTTAACATTGAAACGATGTCAAACCTTATACAAATGTTTACTATTTAATATAAACCTTTTATACTGATATATCTAATCAAACAAGTTTCACGCATGCTCCATAAATTTTTACACACAATGTCTATTTCATTGACTTTTCTGAATTGAAATTGTGCCCCAAACCGGATGTACATGAATTTCTATTGGTAGTTATATTCAATAAAAGTTACATAAAAATATACCTATATAAGCTTATAGAAGGGATAATTATTTTATTGTATTATCTATTAATGAAATATCACTCTTGATGGACCCAACATAAACTACTGAAACATGAATATATTTCATAATATTTTTCACCAATACATATAAGTGTGAGTGTCATGATATCCATTAATGATAATATTATACTCTAAGGATCAACACACACATCTATATATAGGAATATCCAATGCAACATTGAAATATAAATTTCTTATTTGATGTTTATGTTCTCATAAACTAATATCTTTTATATCACGATAGGAGAAAACCATGAGAAGGTGTCTTAATGTCTTATTATCCTTCATCCTCTGATAACCTATATTTTCAATGTCCCATTTAAAAAAATTATCCAAACATAGAATAAGGTTTAACAAAAATGTTGTGGATCCTTTTGGTTCCCATCATAGTGGGGATCTGTTATAAATTTTTAGCAAGGAATATATTCTATGGAAAAAATCACATAAAAATATTATGTATAATAATGACCAAGATGTGATCAGAATACTTATTTAATGTATAACGATGTAATCATGTTATAAAAAAGACAGTTATAGAGAACAATCTCCAACAATTTTTTCATAGAAAAAAATATTACAATAAATGTACATTCACAACAACATATACACATATGAATTTTCATTATAGTGAATAAAATATATTGGAAATGAATTGAAAAACATATGTAGAATGAAAATTGTATATAGTATATTGAGTTATTAGGGAAAAATTATTTGTGGGAATAAATTTTGATGGAAACACCTATGGTATGTAACTAAAAATATATGATACAGGTCCAAAAAAATCCAATGATCCTAAAAATTTATTAAAGATAAAATAATAAGACAACAGACAAGAAAAAATTGGATTGGGTCATACAAAGGGAAATTCCTTCAACCAGAAAGGAAAGTACAGATCAAGTAAAGAAATATCATTTCTATAATACTAATGAAAATAATCATCATCATAATTACTAGTTTCCCACTTTTACTGTGAATTTTCTTGATTGAGGATCCTAATAATCCTCTCCTAGGACTTTTCATACTCTAGAGTTAGAAGGATCCTTGATTAATTGGAAGATGACTAGTATGAAAATTCCTGGTCCGATTTGAATAATCCTTCCACAACCTTATTTTTGTTGGAACCAGAGAATGAACATCATAAATATTTATACACCCCTTTACATTTAAAACAATATTCTTAAAAGAGATGTGATCATCACTGCTTAAAGATCAATGATGAGTGGTGTTAAGAAGAACCATTCGATTTTCTTTAAAGCATACATCATCTGAAACATTCCCTTATTTACCAGACATTCCTAAAGAACTAAATACATTTTGAATATCTTGATGATAATCCGGGATATAGGGAATGTTATATTTTTCAATCCTATCATCCTGTAGAACATTCCATGAAATTTATGAAACCATTGAATACACAATGGACCATTTCACATTAGTTGGTGAAGGAGAAAACTGACAAAAATCATGGACAATACCACCATACTCAACTACATATTATATCATCCACCTATGTGTATACCATCCAGAAAATCCATTTCCTTATTTCTATCAGTAGAACCACTGAAAAAAATTATTAGCCAACGTCTGCTCTATCAATGTTCCTAAAATAGACATTTAGAACCCATTCATATTCCCACACCACTATTCAAGCATGGAAAACAAACTGGTAGCATCCAACGAAGGTCCTTTCTTATCCTGATTCCCAATTAATGATTTATTCTTGTATGGTACAACCACTTAATTTCAAGCCTGGTTATCCATATAATCAACTCGTTACTTCCTAGGTTTCCTATGAACTGAGTGACCAAGAGGCCTAGATGATTTCCTTTTTTCATTTCCATTATATCGCACTGAAGGATTCAACTTCAATCCAAAACATCACAAAAATTCATCCTGAAATTCTCATTATGATGACCAGTAGATTTTAAATGTTGATTTTTTTTTGAAAACTATCATACTCAACATAGATTTGTTTATCAACTCTGGGAATAGTGAGAATCACATTGCTAATAATAGTACAACGAAAACCAATTTAAACTAGAATCCTTCTTCCTATATTCAATGATAAAAATTAGAATTTCTGGAACATCATTCCATGTCTCTGACATAAAATCAATAGTATTAATGGATTGGTGGAAAAAATAAAAATAAATTAAAATTTAGTATTCTGTATTTAACTAATGATATTCCAAAGAAATAATAATATATATAAGTATTTTTTACTAATGACAAATATATTCAAGAGGTAAAAGGTAATAAAATAGATGAAATATTATTTATCTTCAGTCATTATTTTAAATAATACATACTAAACCAATAATTATAGAATATATATATTTTTAAAAATGTGAAATGTTTTTTTTAATTTTTCCAAATAACTTATCATTTATTGTATATTCATGATGGAGGGGATTCTAGCATTTCTATTTAGAAGAATTTTAATTAATGGCCTACCTACTGGAGGGGATGGTGTAATGGATGATTTCTGAAGGAACTGTTGCTGCTGATGGATACTTTGGACATCCATTTATCACTAAAGTAACATGTATAAACAACATGCATGGGATATGATAGATGGATGTTTTGTGTATGTGAGAAAGTGATTCCCACATGAAGGATAGGTTTACCACAATTGAAACTACTAATGAAATTATATATTCTAAAAAATAATATAAGGCATATAATCTAATGGAAACATATGAATACTCATGAAAGAAGTATTAATACATAATAATATTCTTAAATACAAGTTTTAATTTTGAATTTAAAGAAATTTCTTTTTTTCAGCAGGTCAAAACCCTACTAAGAAAAATGGATGTAGCAGAAGAAAACAACATTGCAAGAGAAAATAATATATGTGAACTACAACTCCTTGTAGTAATAATCACTGTCACATGCCTATATATTAAAAGAATCATCTTCCTTGTCATACATATCCTAATCCTCAACTAATTTTAATTTTTTACCAACAACATTGATGTTTAGCCACCTGATGATTCATATATGACTCTACCAGTTCACATGAAACACCACCTATGTCACCAACAATGTATTGAATGTGTGTAATAATAACATATAACATGCCTCATACATATCTATATAACTGCAATGATCATAACATATTAATCTTATAGAAGAAAGTGAAAACAATATAGAGAGAGTTTCGGACAATAGATGGAAAATTATCAACCGCACCTAACTAAAGTAATATAAATCCTCATCTGCTTCAAGAATATGGAATATTTGAGAAATTACATACATTTTATTACTAGATATTTATAAATTATGTAAATAGTAATAACTAATGTTTTTATATATTTAAAACCAATTTTTCAACAACGTACTAAAATTTAAATAGAACATTTTCTAACAGCATTCTGTGTATTCATGTAATTTCCTTTAATTGAGTCATAACAACTATTCTATTTTAAATATTTCAAATATAATGACTATATAAAGAAAAATTATTGAAATCATGTAAGATAATAATAAATAATAAAATTTCAGAATAAAGTAAATCGATTTTTAAGAAAAAATTATAGTAAACATTATATGTGATAATATTGTTAATAATGAAAAGTGACTTGATCATTGTGGACTGATGTAGTTATACAACACTGTATCCTGTTAAATGATATGTGGGAGTTCACTATATAAATTTAATTAACTTTAGGTGTAGATAAACTTAAAATAATAATAATGTTAGTTATTTTACCATGAAGTTCACTTGTATTTATAGTGCATTGTAAAATTGTAGTTAAAAACCTCTATGAACTAAATAATTATTTGGTAGAATTGATAATATTTTATGAAATCTTACTTTCTTAAAAGTAGATTAGTAATTTAAATACATGCATGATATCATTGTGATGATTTGAAAAAGAACATGGTTAAATTACTATATTCAATAAAGTAAACATATAACAAACTATCAAATAATAAAATAGGTAAATATTTTCCACATTGAATACGTATAGTAAACTAATCATTCATTGTACTTATTATTGTTTTAAAAAACATACCTTGGTATTAGAACATAAAAATTTTAGTATTTCTCTACAGTTTATTAGTAGTTTTCATTGAATAAATAATAAATATGCACATAAAAATAAAAAAAAATTATAATATGATTGCATGGTATTATTAAATTGAATATATATAATACATATATGGAGTATTTATTTCACTTTGAATAAAATTATAAGTAGATATAATAAATTATTATTTACAAGAATCCAACCAGATAAAAAACTCAATGAATTGTAACCCTCTATTACTATTTCTCTACAACAAGAATAATTGACATCAATAAGGAATATTATTAAAATTTAAAACATATATAAAAAAATGGAAAAAAGGAAAAATTTATATTGGAGGAAAAATTGATATTATAATGTGTTGGTAACTATCCCATATAAAAAATATATTTAAAACATTCAATTAATCTGAATATGGGAAAATAGCCATGTGAAATTAGGTGTAGAGGAAGAGATCAATATGAAAGTGAAAGGTCTAAAATATTATTACTAGAACTTGATAACTCATTAGGAATGTTGACAAGCAGTAGAGGGATGATATATACATATAGAGGGACACCCAGTAGATGAACATTATAGATTAATGATGCCCAATAGTTAAAAAGGCGAGAACAAATGCGGGGAAGATGTTGGTGCATATCGAGAGATGTGAGAGGAGGTGGAAATTGGGATATTTGATTCCTCAAGATTACAATGAGATCTTGATTAGAGGGGGAAACCACTAATGGAAATACAGGTATTGGGGAGACTAGAAAAAAATTAGTGATTAAAAGAGTGGAATAGAGGCATGGAGATGGAGGTGGGGGTGGAAAACATTGGTGGGATTAATGTAAACTTTGTTACCACCCCTCCGCCGCCACCTATTCTATTCTATAACACCCCAAGCTTCCATAGTACACTTCTCCTTGAATAACAGAGTAGGGTGTTTTGTACGCAACATCAAGTTCTAACACACCCAAATAATCAAAATAGCCGTTATGAATAGTAATACCCACTTTTTGAAATTTTATAAATTTTATCATTCAAAATGGAATTCATTTTTAGATTCAGAATATCAAAATTATCTTAGGGTAAATTTTTGGTATTTTTCAGAAAACGTTCAATTTTTTGTCGAATAGTGAAATACACTGAGTTATAGTTTAAAACCAAATTTTTAATTATGTAATTATTTATTTTATATGAATTTATTTTAGGTAAAAATAGATACATAATACCTAAATAAGTTCAATGTAATTCATTGGATTCTGTTTATAATCATTTTAGATATATAAAAAGTTTATTGAACTCTTCACCGTCTTTTACCCACCTCCTAGGAGAAATTGAAAATTCACATAAAAAATAATTTTACCACCTCTCTGAGTAGAATTCAAAAAATCCGAAAGACATGGTTGATATCAGTAAGAAAAATGTGGTTGAATAAGATGATAATAATTTTTGGTGAATAGTAACTATCTAATTTTATTTACCACCGTTAAAAGTAAATAGGGTATTTAAGGGTAAAAATGATATTATTATTACCATAAAAATGTCCTAATTCTATTAGATAAGTATTATTCGACCAAAAACAACCTTAGGAATAAAATATGAACCTCTTTGGTCCACAAATATTAGATTGGGATACTCGTTATTATTTTATTTAAAGAAGAGTTAAAAGAGATAAAATAAAAGTTTTATAACTAAAACATTTTTAATATAGGGTTATACATAAGATAAATTCGACTATAAAAATTTAATATAAATATAGAAAGATTTTTTACATAATGGTATTTTATTTTTATTTTTTATACATTAAATAATTTAATTTATTTATGACACAATGATGATGCAATAATTACCTAATTAATGAAATATTAAAATAATTGATATTATAAATATCCAAATAAAGTTAATTTGAGACTTTTTATGAATGAAAATAATTTTTGAGGTTAATATGACATATTATGGTTGGTTAGATAATTTTTTGAAGTAATAATGTTGTTATGAATTTAGCAAAAATAAAATACCAAATAGTGTCAAAATTGACATGAAAGAGTTTTTAAAATAAATATTATATTATTAATTGACATTCTATTCCTAAAAATCTAAGGTTTGTCCAAAGGACTTATATAATGATAGGAGTATCATTAAAGAACCACTTGGGGTTTTCATGAATGTATATTGTATGTTTATTAACCATATAATTTAAAAATACAAAGAGACATGGTAAATGTCAAACTATTTAACTAAGAGTTAAATCTAAAAGATAAAGTTAATATAGTGACCCAAAACTATCTAAAACCTATTGGTTGAGTGTTTTATGACCCATACCCACATTATAATTTAAATAATTCATTTTTTATCCCTTAGAAACCGAAAATAAGTTTATTATAAAATAATATTTCAGGCTTTTCCAAAGATGCCCCTCACCTCTCTTATAAAAGGGAACTCCCCTTTCTCTCTAATTCACACCTTCAAATCCATTTGGATCGGCCAACCCCTCCACAAATACCCTCTCAACTGTCCTCCCTTAATCCTAGAGGTCTTAGTTTAGTCATAAATATAAACTATGGATCCCTTTTGATCAAATCAAAAGGAAGAACCCGAATAAGAGGTAAATACTTCATTTCCACTTTCAAGTTCCTTTCTTCTTCAACTTGATTTTTCATTGTTGTTTCAATGATAAAATAATAAATCTAGTATCTTATATATAATATGACTTTTTTATAAAATTGGTAAAACAAAATTAATTATTCCATCCATCCGTTGAATAACATGTCACCATACGTGTGTATGTACGGCTTACCATCTCCACGTCGTTGTGTAATTGTTATTCAGTACATTATTATTTGGATGGGTATAATAATGATGCGTAATTGATGTAAATAATAAATATAAAATGATAATGATTCTATATATATTATATACCATCAATTATATATTATTTTAGTATCAAAAGAATGATATTCTCGCTCGTGCGCATGTACAGATTACTGTTTCCACGAACGTGATGAGATTCATTCCCCATCATATCCATTCAAGACTAAGTTTCATTATATGATTAAAAATAATGTTTAATGACTTGATAAATTTCTGGATATTAATTAGATACATCCATTTCATAAAAATATGACTCACATAACAAATAATATAAAGGAAAACGAATCCGTTAACACCCAAAACAACGGTAATACTAATATATTATTAACAAAACAATGTTAAAAGATCATATATGATATAATATTAATGTATATAATTATTTTTCAATTAAAAAACAACTATTTCACCATTATACAGGAGGTTAACCTACCCTCAACCAAGGAAAAGTACAATTTAATGGATAATTCTACAATATATTCATTATCCGAGGTTGTTTTTATGTAATTATCTACTAGGACCTCTTTATCATCTACATACATGTTTCATTAAAATGTATTCTAAAACATTTTTACTATTTAATAGACTATTTGTTAAAGTCATTTATACCCTTGTTTGTTTTTTTATAAAATGGGTTGAAATAAATCTTTCCGTCGTTTTCCAAACAAGGTACCTTATGACCTTTTTAATGTAAGAATGTTTTATAAATTATACGGCGGGTGCAACTATTTTCTGCCGTTATAACATCAACAAAGCTTCACTTAAAAGATTATAAGAATATTTCCAAACTAAATGTTTTCCATTATAATTATATGAATTTTAAATGATTTCAAAATATAAAGAGATGTTTCTCTAAAAAGGGCTTTGATTTCATCTATGTAAACATCCTTTGATGAATTTTAAGCTTATTTGAAGTTGATTTATTATGATAAAAAACTTCCATATTGTATTGAATGTTTTGTGATATGTTTTAATGGGGATGTGTTATTTTTACATAATTCATGGGTTATGGATAAAGTATTGACATTTTGTATGCTAGTTTTTATATGATTGTTTTTGTTATGTTTAAACCTTTTCATATGAGGAATCCATTGGACTTAGTATGTGATGGTGGAGCCCACTATAGCTCATTGATGCATCAGTAGGTCTCATGAGACAAACTAGTGTCTTAGAAAAAGGCCTTGGGAAAATCTTATTTGTAGTCTTGGCACAAGGCCTTGACTATGTTGTTATGAAAGTCTAGCATTATGCATTCCATCATTATAAAAGTGGATATAGATATTACATGTGATTATTCTACTAGTAGAATATCTATGTGAGTAAGTAAATGGAATTATTTGATTTTACCTTTTCCCTATTATTCTGATGTTCATGTTTAAAAGGATTTCTTTTAGTCTTATACATTGGCTTAAATTTTTATGCATATTTATGAATGTTTGCACTGTATTGTTATTATTACTGAGCATATGAACTCACACCTTTCTATGTTTTATTTTTCTGAGGATGCGAAGAAGTATTTTATGACTAACTTATAGGGATAGTCCCAGGGGATATGAGTGTGGTCCATGGAAACTATGTTGTTTTATTTTTTCATTTTATGATGTAATGTAAACCATATGAATGTATCTAGTACATCCAAGGCTACTCAACTAATCAGTCATTCGAGACATGATCTTATGTTATCATGCCAATGTTATGTAATAATGCACTGACTCTGGGTAACTGGGGTCGGGGCATTACAGTTGGTATCAGATGATGTTTAGTAATAACCTTGGAAACCAGATTTAGATAGACACTAATTAGAGCACATTACCCTAAGATTGACTTTGAGGACCAGTATAGAAGAACATCCTAGAATTTTTTTAATGTAGAGATTTTGTGTATTATCCGAGAAATACATCTCTGTCTAGATACGAGCAGGTAGAGGCAGCTCTGGCACAAATGTACCTAGGAGTAAAAACTACGACATGGAGTTTTAGCCTTGACCCGGAGTATCCTAGTACATGATAATGGGCCTTGCTTCACTCTTGTTTACGACACTCTCAGGGGTTATGCTTTGGATAATTCTCATTTTCATTACAAATAGTTATGAAGGGTTTGTGAGTATATACTTCCTCAAAGAAAACATTTTTTATGTTTATGGATTATATCCATAAACTGTTCAGTTTATGTTAAGTCATTTAAAAGTTTGTATTTATGTATTTTGATTCATAAAGTAATCTAGATTATGCCATTGTTTAGAAATGGCGCCAAGTAGAAGGAATGGAAACTGTATCAATGCACGAACTCCATATAGGGATTTCCCTCCTGCTCAAGATAATTATAGTGGATCTGGTGAAGCAAATGGTGTTGATTATCTTATCACCATACTAGGAAAACTCTCTCAGGTTATTAAGAATAACATTACCCATATGGAGCACCCTGATCCACAGCATGGAGGATAAATTTTATATCGCTTCATGAGGAAACAACCACCAACATTAAATGGGAGTAAAAATACATTAGTGGATGAGCAATGGATAAATTTCATAGAGAAAATATTTCATGCCATGGGGAGTAGCGAAAGGGAAAAATTTGTCATTGAAGTTTACTGCCTCACTAGAGATGCTGATCAATGGTGTTCATCGATTCAAAACCCAAAGGAAGATGATGAAGTATAAAATATGGAATTGTGGGAGTTTATAGAGATTTTATTAGGAAAATACTTTCCTTGTGAATGTCGAACAGATATAGAAAGGCAATTTCTAAGTTGGAGGAAAAAGTAGGATGGGAATGTCACGAAGTATGAGGCTAACGTTAAAAGGGTAGTGAGGCACGCTGCATATTATTTACATAACCCAAGAAGTAATATTGACCATTTATATGATGGGTTAAAACCATTTATCTATCAAGCATTAGTCTCACAATCCTTCTCGTAGTATGAAGATATTGTCTTATGTGCTATCAAAATAGAAAACAAATTCTCTATGTCTTACGACTTTAAAGAAAAGAAAGATAAGAAGAGATCTACTGAACACTATAGAAATGGAAATAATGGGAATAAGGGAAAAGATGAATATCCATCCTGTAGTAAATGTGGGAAGAAAGTCTCTAGTACTTACCAGAAGGGAATGCGAGTCTGTTACAAGTGTGGTGAAAAAGGCCACCATGCCCATGATTGCAAGGGGAAGAAAGTGATTTTTGATGTTGAATGCTACAATTGTAGATAAAGGGGGAATTATGAAAATGAATTTCCTAAGCGTCGGGGGAACATACCTCAGAAAAGGCCATGGGATCAAGGCCATGATTATGCTATCACTGCTACTGAGGTTGAAGAACCGAAAGACGTGGTGGGAGGTAAATTAATTGTTTCTTCATGTTTAGAAAATGCTTAATTTGATTCTGGATCATCACATTGTTTCATATCTTCCCATTTTGCTAAGAAAATTAGTTATTTCCAATTTTATTAAACAAGGGTGTTTTCAGTCAAAACTCTTAAGGGAAGTATCATTGTAACAAAGTTTTGTGAATAAGTCCCAATTATGGCATATAAATGTTCTCTATCTGCTGTTCTAATTGTCATACTCATGATTGAATTGGATATAATCCTCGGTATTGATTGGATTTCAGACCATGATGGAAAATTTTATTTTAAGAAGAAAGAGGTTAAGATTTTTGATAACGATGATAAAGAACACCTTATCTTTAGAGAAGAATCATCACCTCTTGATTCTTATCTATATCCACCCCCAGTAGCTCAACTAAATTCAATTATTGGGGACGAAAAAAATGAAATAACTGTGGTTGAGGAAAGGAATATTCAAATAGATTATGTACCTATTGTGAAAAATATTTTGATGTGTTTCCAGAAGATTTACCAGGACATCCTCCAGAATGAGAAATTGAGTTTTCCATTGATTTAATTTCAGGTTCAGGCCCATATCAAATACCCCTTATAGAATGGCCACTATGGAATTAGTGTAACTAAAGAGTCAAAGAGTGGAATTGAGTAATAAGGGATTTATTATCCCTAGTGTTTCTATATGGGGATCCCTTTTGCTTTTTGTTAAGAAGAAAGATGGATCTATGAGGTTTTACATTGACTACAGGGAGATCAATGCTATAACAATAAAGAACAAGTATCCCCTACCTTGCATTGATGATTTATTCGACTAACTTCATGTAGCTTAATACTTTTCAAAGATTGAACTTATATCCAGATATCATCAGTTGTGTGTGAATAAGGAAGACTTTCTAAAAAATGCATTACGAACCAGGTACATGCATTATGAGTTTACAGTAATGCCTTTTGGATTGACTAATGCACCCTCAATCTTCATGGATATAATGAATAGAGTTTTAAAGGAATATCTTGACGACTTTGTAATGGTTTTTTTTATGATATCTTGGTATACTCCCAAAGTTATGAAGATCATGAAAATCACTTGCACATTATCTTTAAGACTCTTAGAAGAAATAAATTATATGGGAAGTTTAGCTAGTGTGAATTCTTACTTTAGGAGATTTCCTTTCTTGGACATATTGTCTCCAAGGATGGAATCTCTGTTGATCCTTCTAGGACAATGGAAATTCAAGAATGGCCGACACCAATGAGTATAACTACGGTACATAGTTTTATTGTTTTAGCAGGTTGTTATCAACGTTCATCCAGAATTTTTCCCGGTTGGCTAACCCATTAACAAAGCTCACATGAAAAGAGGGTAAAGTTGTTTGGACAAAAGAGTGTGAATAATGTTTCGAAGAATTTTAGAGAATATTAGTCAGTGATTATATATTGAATCTACCATTGAGGAATGATAGGTTTGTTATTTATAGTGATTTTTCAAAGAAAGGACATGGTTGTGTCATTATGCAGAATTATAGGGTTATTTTCTATGCATCAACACAGCTAAAAATCCAGGAGAAAAACTGTCCTACTCATGATCTTGAGTTAGAAGTAGTAATCTTTTCATTAAAGATATGGATACATTATCTCTATGATAAAAAATGTGGGATATATACCGATCACAAGAGTTTGAAGTATAATTTCTCACAGAAAGAACTCAACATGAGGCAAAGGCAATGGCTTGAACTACTGAAGGATTATGATCTCACTATACACTACCACCCAGGTATGTAAAATAAGGTGGTAGATGCTTAGAGTAGAAAGGATCATGGAGTTTTGAACAAGATGAGAGTTGAAAAGGATCCTATATACATGGATCTAGTAAATATGGATATGCGATTAACCATGGAAGGTGAAACATCAATGTTTTTTAAAATGGTTGTCAAACCATATTTACTAGAAAGGATAAAGAGTTCTCAGGCTAGTGATGAAGAGTTTCAAAATATTATTAACGTTGTGAATGATGGGAGATTTAGAGACCTTGCGTATGAAGATGAAATTTTGAAATTTGGGAAGAGACTTTGTGTTTCCGATATACCGGATCTAAAAAGGGAATTGTTGGATGATGCTCATAGTTCCAATTTCTATATACACCATGGGAGCACTAAAATGTATAAATATTTGAAGGATCATTTTTGGTGGGACAACATGAAGAAAGAGATTGCTGATTTTGTTTCAAGATGTATGGTTTTTCAACAATTGAAAGCTGGAAGGCAACAGCCTGGAGGAGTCATGCATCCTCTTCCCATTCCTGAGTGGAAATGAAATAATATTACGATGTAATTTATCATGGGACTACCAAACACTCCTAGAATAAATGATGAAATATGGGTCATTATTGATCGTCTTAAAAAGTCAAAACATTTTCATGCTATAAGAGAGGATTTACCACTTGAACAATTAGCAATAATATATATTAATGAAATTGTAAGACTTCATGGAGTACCACTATAGATTGATACAGATCGTGATCCCTGTTTTACATCAAGATTTTGGAAAATTCTTCAGAAATCCCTGGATACTGAACTTCATATGAGCACTGCCTACCACACCCAAACTGATGAAAAATCAGAAAGGAATATTTAAACCTTAGAAGACATGTTTAGATCATGATTACATGACTTTCAAGGTATTTGGGATCAATATTTTCCTCTGGTAGAATTTTCCTATAACAATAGCTTCCATTAAAGTATTCAGATGGAACCATATGAAGAGTTATATGGAAAGAGATGTCTCACACCAACCTATTGGGACGATGTTGGTGAAAGAAAACTCGTAGCCCCAGAACTGGTGGAGGAAATGATGGAAAAGGTGATGGTAATCCAAAACCACATCAAAGCAGCTCAAAGTAGGCAGAAGATCTATGCCGATAACTGAAGGAAGGATTTAGAATTTTAGTTAGGAGATCATGTTTTCTTGAAAGTATCTCCATGGAAGGGTGTTATACGTTTTGGTAAGAAGGGAAAATTGAGTCACAGGTATATCGGACCTTTCGAAATTCTAGAACAAATTGGGGCTGTAAATTACCGTTTGAAAATTCCGCCAAGTCTCTCCAAAGTTCACAATGTGTTCCACGTATCACTGTTGAGAAAATACATTCCTGACCCAACGCATGTACTCACCTATGAGGAATTAGAGCTGGAACCTGATCATTCTTATTGCGAAGAGTCTGTCAGGGTTCTTGATACAAGAGAACATGTGCTGAGAAAACGAATGACTCATCTGGTAAAAGTTCTATAGAGAAACCATAAGATGGAAGATGCAACATGGGAACTTGAGGAACTTATGATGAAGAACCACCCGAGTCTCTTTATGTAGTAATATTCTAAAAATTTTGTGGACGAAATTATTTAAAGGAGGGGAGAATGTGACACCCCAAACATCGATGGTACACTTCTCTTTGAATAATACAGTAGCGTGTGTTGTACGCAACATTGAATTCTAACACACCACAACCAATCGAACTAGTCATTATGAGTTGTAATACCCACTTTTTGAAAATTCATAAATTTTATCATTCAAAATGGACTTCATTTTTGGATTCGTAATATCAAAATTAGCTTCGGGTGAATTTTCGTTATTTTTCTGAAAACATTCAATTTATTATGAATAGTGAAAACACTCAGTTAAAGTTTAAAACCGATTTTTTATTTAAATAATTATTTACTTTATTTCTATTTATTTTATGTAAAAATATATACATAATAACTATATAATATTAATGTAATTCATTGGAGCCAGTTTATAATAATTTTAGATATATAAAAATTTTATTAAACTTATCACCGTCTTTTACTCACCTCCTATGAGAATTTTCAAATTTACATAAAACCTAATTTTACCGCTTCCATGAGTGGAAATTCAAAAATCCCAGTGTCATGGTTGATATCTGTAAGAAAAATGGGGTTCAATAAGATGAAAATACTTTTTGGTGAATAATAACTTTTTTCTTTTATTTACCAAGGTTGAAAGTAAATAGGGCATTTATGGGTAAAAATGATATTATTATTACCCTGAAACATGTCCTAATTCTATTGTATAAGTATAATTCGACCAAAAAAACCTTAGGAATAAAATATGAACCTCTTTGGTCCACTTGGATTAGATTGGGACACTTATTATTATTTTATTTAAAGAACAATTAAAAGTGTTAAAATCAATGTTTAATAACTAATTTTTTTTAATATTGGGTCATACATAAGTTAATTCAAATATAAATATTAATTAAAAAGATAGAAAAAGTCCTTATCTAATTTTATTTTATTTATATTTTTTAGACATTAAATAATTTAATTTATTTATGACACAATTATGATGCAGTAATTACCTATTTAATGAAATATTAAAATAATTGATATTATAAATATCCAAATAAATGTAATTTGATATTTTTTATGAATTAAACTAAATTTATAAGTTAATATGACATATTAGGATTAGTTAGATAAATTGTTTTTAAATTAATAATGGTGTTATGAATTTAGAAAAAACAGAATACCAAATATTGTCAAAATTGACATAAAAGAGTTTTTAAAACAAATATTATATTATTAATTGATATTCTATTCCCAAAAATATAAGGTTTGAAAAAAGGACTTATATAATGATATTTTTATAATTAATTAACCACTTGGGGTTCTCTTGGAAGTAAATAGTACGTTTATTAACCATATAATATAAAAATACAAAGAGACATGGTAAATATCAAACTATTTAACTAAGAGTTAAATATAAAAGATAAAGATAATATAGTGAACCAAACCTGTATAAAACCTATTGGTTGAGTTGTTTTAGACACATACACACATTATAATTTAAATAATCCATTTTTGAGCCATTATAATCCGAAAATAATTTTATTATAAAATAATATTTCTAGCTTTTCCTACGGTGCCCCTCACCCCTCTTATAAAAGGGAACTCCCATTTCTCTCTAAATCACACCTTCAAAGCCATTTGAATCCACCAAAACATGCCCAAATACCGTTTAAACTGTCCTCACTTAATCCTAGAGTCCTTCCTTTAGTCATAAATCGAACCTGAGGATCCCTTTTAACCAAATCAAGAGGAAGAACCCGAAGAAGAGGTAAATATTTCATCAGCTCTTTCAAGTTCCTTTCTTCTTCCAATTCATTTTTCTTTGTTGTTTCCATTCTAAAATAATAAATCTATTATCTTATATATAATTTGATGTTATTATAAATATTTTACAACCATATTAATTATTCTATCCATCCATTGAATGACATGTCACCATACGTGCGTACGTACGGCTTACCGTCTCCTTGTCGTTGTGTAATTGTTATTCAATACATTATTATTTGAATGGGTATAATAATGAGGTGAAATTTTTGTAAATAATAAATATAACATGATAATGATTATCTATATATGATATACCATCCAATTACATATTTTTTTAATATCAAAAGAGTGATATTTTTTCTCGTGCGTACGTACAGATTACCGTCTCCATGAACGCGATGAGATTCATTCCCCATCGTATCCATTCAAGAATAATTTTCATTAGATGATTAAAAATAATGTTTAAAGGCATGATATAATTCTATATATGAATAATCTACTTTCCATCCATAACAAATATGAATCACATAACAAATAATATAAAGGAAAATGAATCTGTTAACAACCGAAACAACGATAATACTAAGATATTATTAACCAAACAATGTTAAAAGATCATATATGATATCATATTATTGTATATTATTCTTTTATAATTTAATAAAAACTATTTAACCATTATATAGGAGGTTAACCTACCCTCGACCAAGGAAAAGTACAAGGTAAGGGTTAATTCTACAATCTTATCATTATCCGAGGCTGTTTTTACGTATATATCTACTGGGACGTCATTATCATCCACATCCATGTTTCTTTAAAATGTATTCCAAAACATTTTTACTATTTACTATAGTATGGGTTGAAGTCATTTATACCCATTTTTTACTTTTTATAAAATGGGTTGAAAGGAATCTTTCCTTTGTTTTCCAAACAAGGTACCTTATGACCCTTTTAAGGTAAGAATGTTTTTTTAACTTATACGGTGGGTGCAGCTATTTTCTACTATTAAAAAATCATCAAATATTCCCTTAGAAGCTTGTAAGAATATTTCCAAAATAAATGTTTTCTATTATAATTAAATTAATTTTAAATTATTTCAGAATAGAAAGAGATGTTTATCTAAAAAAGGAATTGATTTCATCTATGTCAACATCCTTTGATGGATTTTATGATTATTTGAAGTTGATTTATTGTGATACAAAACTTCATTATTGTATTCAAGGTTTTGTGATATGTTTAACTGTGGATGTTTTATTTTTACACCATTCATTGTTTATGGATAATGTATTGACATTTCGTATGCTATTTTAATATGAATGTTTATGTAATGTTTAAAACTTTTAAATGAGGAATGCATTGGACTTTTTAAGTGATGGGTAAAGCTTGCTATAGCTCCACAATGAATCAGTAGGTATAATGGGACAAACTAGTGTCTTGGAAGATTTCCTTAACAAAATATTATTTGTAGTCTTGGAACAAGGCCTTGACTATGTGGTTATAAAATTAAGGCATTATGCATTCCCTTATTATGAAAGTGGCTATTGATATTGCATGTGATTATTAGACTAGTAGAATATCCATACGAGTAAGTAAATGGAATTATTGGAGTTTATATTTTCCATATTATGCTGAAGTTCAAGTTTAAAAGGCTTTTGTTTTAGTTTTATACATTTCCTTAAATGTTTAGGATTATTTTTGAATGTTTTAGCTATATTGATATCCTTATAGAGCATCTGAGCTCACCCCTTTCTATGTTTTATTTACCCCAGGATGCGAAGAAGTATTTTATGACTGACCTGTAGGGATATTCTGAGGGGATATGTGTGTGTTCCATGGAAACAATGTTGTTGTTGTTTTTAATTTTATGATGTAATATCAACCTTATGAATGTATCTAGTACTTATGAGGATACTAAACTAATCTATATTTCGAGACTTTATCTTTTGTGATCATGCCAATGTTATGTAATAATGAACCGACTCTAGGTAACTGGGGTTGGGGTGTTATATATTCCTAGTGGAACTCCTTGCAGGTGACTCCTCTCACTGCATCACCACCCATAAAAACTCCTGTCTATGCATTATTCCCTTTACTATATCCCATTTATACCCCAATCATAATGAATTTCACTATTGTATCCTCCAATGTCGCTCACCTCCCAACCAATATTCTTTTATGGTACCATTCCCTACTCTTATTCACTTCCAACTCATAGAAAATTCATTCTCGGTAATGTTGAGTGATTTTACCAGATAAATTGATAAGGAATGCAAGGAATAAATTTTAATCCCATCTTGAATCATTTTTTTTGAATAATTAAATGGAAAATTTACTGAATTTAGGGTTTTTTGGGTTATTAGAGATTTAGGGTGTTTAAATTATTGTAATTCCTTATTTCTACTCATCTCATTGGAATGATATAGAATATTTAGGTTATTTAAACTAGTTAAATTTCATGCCACACCTCATCTTTGGTTTGGAAAGTCCATGAGACTGGACCTAAAATGCTTAAATAAATATACGTGTGAAATGAACATCTATCTTTTAGAAAGGCATTTGATTTAGTGTGTGATATTGAATAGGAAAATAACTCTATTATCATTACTCCTCAGGACCTGGAAGATGAAGTACTGACTCAAGGAAATAGTGAAGAAGCATCAAAATTGTAGTTATTCCAACTAGAAGCCACATTATCAATGATGTAGGCATATATATTCAATTTCAAAAACTATTTAATAGTAAAGATTTTTTTGTCAATTAACAATGAATATGGATTTTGATCCCATTCACTGATAAACTAGAAACATCTATCTTGGAAATTCAAGATCTTCTTTATTATGATGGTCTCCTTCGAATCTTCATCAGATGAAGAATTTGAGTCCCCAAAATGGACTAAGATATGGCATAGAGGTCGTCATTGAAAGGAAAGAGATAAATATCCTATGAATTAGGGAACATGGAACTAAATTACTAGGTTCAGAATATTTCGTTTGTTGTTGGAATTTTTTCTTTATTTGTCACTTCTCCCTCCTTGAACGTTTTCTTTTTTTAAAATAAATATAGGGCCATAGATTTGTTTTCCAAATCCATGGATGACCCGTTCTGGAATTTATTAATAATTATATATAAATAATTTTAAATATATTTATTTATATTTATAATTATAAATGTATAAACATATATTTAAATAATTATAAAACTACAATAAATATATTTAAATAATTAATATTTTTATTATATTTTTATAAATAAATATATTGATATATTAATATATATATAATTTTATAAATATATAAAAATATAAAAAGATATTTATAATTATATAATGAAATGTAAATATAATTATTTATAATTATAATTATATATATAAATATATGTAAATTATTATAAAAATATAATCAAAAAATATAAATAGTAAATATATTTATTATATTTATAATTTCATCAATATATGTAATTATATAATTATTTATTAATATATAAACAAATTTATTAATATATAATTTTTTTATAAATATATAAAAATATTTTATAAATAAATTTATTTGTAATTATATTTATATAAAAATATGTATATTTTTAAAATTAGATCATTATAAACACATGTTTTTTCTGATAAATATTACCCTTTATGATCGCAAAATAGTGAAGATAAAACTACTCTTTATCTGCGCTATAATTTTAACGACGATAGAGACTCATTTTATCAACAATTTTTTAACACTCATAAAGGGGCATCATTATCAGCATTAAAAAGTACTAATAAATAGTAATTTTCGATGTACTAATAAAAATATACATTATCGGTTATTTTTTTAAAGTACTCATAACATCATTACATATTATTATAAATTAACCTTAATAGAGTTGTCTCCTCTCCATGCCATCAATATCTTAGGGAACCAGAACTCTATCATCAATCTTGATGTTGCCTACCAATGCAGCCATAGAACTTTCTTAATGAATCAATACTATTGAAATATAAGTTGTGCAGTTATTTATTTTTTAGTACCTACCACCGAACATAGTTCTTCATTAGTTTACATCTTCTTCAAGATCGACATTGTTTCTTTTGCCTCAACCATCTCAATAGGCCACTATGGGATGGATGTAGGCAGAACACATCCCCATTTTCCTTTCTAGATCTATCCAAATATGCCAATTTTGAAACATTTATGGTCCACTGAATTATAGTGGTTCACATCTAACCTCTGCCCTTCACGTCACCTTGTTGACAGGATTCCCAAAACCCAAATTGTATCTCAACCTAACAATACTCCCCCATCACTCATCCACTATACTAAAAACTAATCACCGATAAAAATCATGACTCAAACTGCTGGATTCCTTCTATAATGAGGAAAAACTATAGGAAATGTAACTTAAGCATCATTTATAATGATTTAGCCATTCTAATTTAGGTATATACTAAAAATAAATAAATTATTTTTGAATATAATGTTTGGATCAAACTATTTTCAATAATTTCATCAGGGTGACAACTATATAATACAATCTATTCTTTTTTGTATATGTTCAAAATAATGGTTGCTAAAAACACAACTTTTATATTAAAAAAACTATAAAATAAGAAAATTAATAAAAAATAGTCTTATTCAAATTATTTTTAAGGAAAACACTTCACTACAATGTTACATCAAATAAATTTTTTTTAAACAATTCACATTGTAGAAAATCAAACGTAAGTATTTTAAAATGATAATAATAAATTTCAGTTATTTAAAATTGTACATTTTGAAAAAAATTTATGTTATTGATAAGTTTCAGAAAAATTATATATTTTTAAAAGAATTTATATGCTTTAATGAAAAAATAAATTTGAATCATTTTATAGTTAGGGTTTCCCTTTATAATTTTGTTTCAATTTTATTTTAAAAATTTTAACGATAGAAATAAAATTTTTCAATGTCATGATATTAGATTATTTATTTATTTATTTATTTTAATCATTTTTTATATAAAATTTTTAATCAGGTATTATTATTCATAATTTAAAAAATCAAAATTTAGCCATCAATATTATAATATATGCTAATGTATTTGATGATAGTAATAGTTAAGAAATAATTTCAATATACCTATATACATAATAATTTGAAAAAATTAATATTGAATAATATATAATATGATAAAGAATTATAATTTTATATTCATTAAAATAGAAAATTTATACATAATAAATGTTGATTCATACATAACGGTATTGCATTTCCACACCTCGTCTCTATAATAGTACATTCATAATGAATAGTCTTTTTTTGTAGGATCTTTGGTGTGCTCTACTATTGGTCTATATGTGATGTTATCAACAATGAGTTTAATATAAGTACTTTAAATATCCTCTCATTAACTTGAGTACACCAGAATTTTTTTTACTAGATTAGGGATAAGAAAATCATTTTGTGGGACCCTATAATTATTCACGCAATCCAATGAATTTTACACAACATTGGATGAATAAGACACATGGGAATCAGTATAAATCATATATACCAAATTATAGGGTGTAATATGATACAATTTTCCCCAATTAGTGTTTCTATTAGTGTCATAACTATCCCCCATACTAATATGCCATATTTTTTTTGATGTTATTTTTGTTTTTATGATTGCTCCTAATTTCTAAGAAACCGAGTGTTCATATTGAATGAGTTTTATTTATTGGGAATAAAAAATGAAGTACCTTGGATTTAACCCATAATCCCTTTTATTTTTTCATGTTCCTGAGTAGTGCGTTCATGCCATCTTGCTATGACTTGATGTAATTAAAATGAAATATTTTAAGATTTCATTTTCCAAAATCCACTGACACATTTTACATGCATTCATCCATAGAAAGAGATCCCATATTTAATCTCTTAGGTAATGTTTATAATGTTGGATATAACTAGTAAAATGGTATATATTTCTATGGATAGAGAATTTGAATATGCTAAATGGATAATTTTTTTAAATGGTTTAGTGATAATTTTGAAATAATTTGATGGTTGTGAAATGGATTTTCACACCAATCAATATTTAAAGGAATGAAGAAATAATATGTATAAATGTGTTAGTAAATGGATTTGCTTTTTATGAAATGATGAATGATTTTTAAATGTATCATGGCCTATGGTTATAGTTTTTATTTTTAAAAAAGTGGTGGTGATAATCATTTATATAATTGGTTAGGTTTTATTGACTGGATTGTTTCCTTGTAGATGAAAATAAAAAACATAATTAAGTAAACCAAATTTTATGATATTATATTCAATAAAATATATATTCAACCAAAATAATTATATTCTTTCTGTAAATATAATCCTTACTCATAAAAGGCGTTTCAACCTTCTCTTTCTAATATGTTGTGGATTATGGTAAATAATTTTTGAAATGAAATTTGATGCGTTTTTTCTCATGATACCATTTCAAAATATGTTTTTTTAATAAATGTTATGAAATAAAAATAACCACTTAATTTTATTTTCTCTTATCGGATTTAATTGTCTATATTAACTTTTTTCTATACACCCCTCTAACATCCTAGTTTTTAGAATTTCATTCCATAACCATTATATAGATTATATATTTATTACATTTATTATTTGTATAAAAAATATCTACTAAAAAACTATCATTTTAATTTATATTATAATTATTTTTAATAAAACCATTGAGCATATCTTGGATACATATAATAGTATTTTTTAATGAATGTTATAGAGTGAATACATTGATATCCAATTTATTGAAAATTGTTATGTCAAGTTGTTGTTATTCAATGTAATGAAATTAAAAATCATTTTTTATATTTAAATAAATGAAATATATTTATTTCTATATAAAATTACAAGAAAATATATCATGGATTCCTAATTGAATTATTTTTATACAAATATCAAATTCATTCAAGGAGTTATATTGACATGAAATTGGTGTGTATCCTTCAAAAGAACAAATTTCAAAAATTTAAACATCTTATAAATATCTTTTTTAATTAATCATATACATGTAGAATTATTTTTGAATTTGAAAAGTCTATAATTATTGTTTAGAAAGGATAAATGATTAAATAATTAAAATAAATTAATAAATACTTACATGTGATCACAACCTTCTAGTCAATTTTATGGAGATTATTGACCACTGGGAGTAATACCAAATATCATTGTTTATAACTCAATCATATATCATTTATAGTAATATAATAAATCATTTCATAGGAAAGATTCATTTCACTATGTTTCTCATGTGCACTATTATTCTAAATTTTTCATTGATAATTTTAAAGAAAACAACAATTTATAATATTTAATAAAAATTAAAATAATGATACTACTATTAACAGGTCATTATAAAAAATGAATAAAATTTTGTTAATATGAAAAAATAATTAAATTAATATAATTTTTTATGGTTATGGAAACAAAAGGAGGCATATAAAACAACATACCATATTTGAAGAATCCAATAATTCATATTGTTATTGGGTTGATTGTATCATTAAATTTTTCTGAGAAGAGTTAAAATTTATTCCCTATATAGATGTTGAGAAATAATATTCCATTCCCTTTTTAGTATTATAGGTTCGCACACAATTTCTCCTTATGTGATCCTACTCATGTTTTTTGGATGACTTGATCAAGATGTCTAATCCATACTTGGCTTCCTATACCAAGATGTATGTTTAATGAATTTCCCGCATCACCAACTAGAATTATATTTTCACTTTTTCATTGAACTCTTAACAAAATAAATCCATAAAATTAGGGTTTGGTTTTTTATATGATGTATTAAACTAGAAAAGAGAAATAAGGTATTACCTTTTTATAATTAATGAAAACCATCCACTCCAACCAGACCTAAGAAACATTAATGATTGCATGGAAGTAGTAATTTATCCCTAATTGATAATGAAAGCCTGAAAATTTAATGTAACTAACATCATTAAACCTATTTGATATCCATAATGTCCTCTAAACTGCAATGTAGGCCTCAAAAAAAGATATGTAATACTGAAATACTGTTCCCAGACCAAAATCCATTTCATTTTCAGTTATTAATTATAGAATTTATTTCAATGATGAAGTGAAAATTGTTGTCTTAACATGATTATGTGTAATACCTTCTAGTGGATCCTACTCATGGTTACACCAATCAAGATACCCATTGTATGGATTATATTGTTGCATCAAATTTTTTAAAAAATTACAATGAACTAAGAAATATAGTATAGTGATTTCCCAAATCCCCATCCCGAGAACATTTAAATTTATGTCGACAACTATCATCCTCATGAACATAATCTTCCTCACATATATTATTAAAATTTATTTAATGATTTTCAACTCGCATATCTTCTAGACATGCAACTGTGTTGTTTGAACTACCCTATGAAGTAGTCATCCCATACCAGGTAATAGTGATAATTGTGTATGATTTAATAGGGAAAGACTTACCACCATTTGAGTAATTTTTTTTGTTATATTAAATTTCCCATTTACGTCAAAGCATAATTAAATTATTTAAAACATTCAAATATTGGGTTCCCCTTATTTTAAGTAACTCTTTTGTTTAATGTTTTGTTAAATATTAATATTATTGAATCAAAATGGCTGTATATGAATTGAAAATGGATGGATTACAATCGTATGAAAAAAAATTATGAATATGGGGTGAAAGAGTTCATCATGTTTGTGAACGATCGTGAATATGGCCCCTCTAAAATCATTTTACAGTGATTAAGATATTGTTATTCATGACTAATTAGTCTCGAGGAATCATAAGTACACTTTAACTATCATGGAATAGATCAAAGATATAAATGTTGTACTAAACATCTATAAAAGTGAATGTTACTAGTGACTGTGATAGCGCTTCTTGAATATTCCCCACCCCACCAGCTTTGAGGTAAGCCATTCCCCTCATAGATTTTCCTTATATGAAGTAATAAATATTCTATTAATTGGTTTTGTTAAATATTAATTAGGATAAACGGATACATTTAGTATACTGATATTCTAGTGGGTGAACATGACTAGGAATTATTTATAACAACACCCACCCATCACCTTGTTGGGTGGGATATCATGTTCTATATCCATGATGATACTATTCACAACAAAATACATCAAATATTTCATGTGAGGGTGGGGATTGGCATACATCATGAGTCGACCACTGAGCTACCTTTTCCACATGATGACACATATATTCAAACGATCGAGGAAACTATTGTAAGATTGATATATTGGTCATTAATACATGTAAAAACATGTCAATAAAGAGGCATTGATTTCATATTTACTTTTCATGAAAAAACAATATCAATTAATGAAAAAAGATCTAAAATGATGAATGTTATTACAGATTGAAAAAGGGATGGGGTAAAATGAAAGGTCGAATCAAAATGATATAACGATACAACTGAATAATCGAAAACATCTTCACAAAGAACCGTTACTGCACCCCATTAATTTCTACATTTACTAACATTGAACGATCATTCATATAAAACATTACTATATTATAGAAATTTCATAGTTTATTTTGAAGAAAAAATGTATAGAGAGTCCATCACAGACTACATTGGTCTTGAGAATGTAAATGAAATCCTCATGTATGTATAGCTAGGATTATGAGTTGTAAATGTATACCTGAGGTGTGTTTTAATGATTTAATTTTCCAATAAATGATCTCTTAAGTTATGTATAAAAAAATACAATTCATTATTTTTTTGTAGGAATCTATATCAACACTACCTGAAGGGATTACCATGTGAACATAAATATGTACTCATTAGTCCTCAAATCACTACTATAAAACAAAACTCATTATATTTAGTTCAAATTGATGCAAGATTGAAAAAATTGGCCATAAAATTTGATTAAAAACATATAGATGATATAAAATTCATACTACTATTGAATCAATAGTAAAAATATTCAATTTAATCATATAAAATATATTTACATTCCATTCAATAATTATTCCTTTTTTTAGGTAACATTGGATAATCATGGAAGTAAATTTGGATATTCTAAAGAATTATTTTTTAGATTATCTTTTTAGATACCCAAAAAACAAACCCCACATGATGATTCTTTTCAATTTCTAATAAATTATATCCGTCTTTTTAGAAATAAATTTCATGTTATATATTTTATATTCTGTTTTAATGTGAATTCTATTATGATAGGAAAGTGTATAAATATGATCAAAATAGTGGCACGGGGACATTCCTTGTGTACAAGGATCCTATCGACATCTATAAGTAAATAATTTGTATGGTATTTATTATAATATTTCACTATCAAAACACATAGAAATTTTCTTAATTTTCTCAATGTTTTTATAGGGAAACAAATAATCCAATGAAAAAGATTTCGGTTATTATGTTTTCAAATTTATGAGGGATATCATATACCATTAACATACTAGAAAATCTATATTTTTTTTTCATAGTTCATTACTATTTAAATTAACTATTTATTAATACTTTTCTATATTTCAATTTCACTAGTACTACCTTTACTGTCAAAAGTCCTCATAGTCACATGATGGAATATATTTCTTTAGAAAATATTGGGAATCATACATGGTGTCAGAATGTACAAATATATGATCAAGATGTGACTTCCTATTACTTATTTAGTTGATTATCTCAACATTTTATCTAATTTTGTAGTTAATTTCCTTATCAATTTTATTTGATACATATTTTGATAATTTTCATAGAGAACCTGATGAAATGACTTCATGAACCAGGATGATTCAATCTTTTAATATCATTATGCATTGTAGGATAAAAAGACATCATGGAATCATCCATACCTTAATACATACGTGATGTACCTAATATGACACAAATTGTTTGGTTTTAGATTAAAATTGATATTTTATTAATATATTATTTCATTTTGATGTTTAATTTTTTTTACGATTAATAACAAATGTGACATACTAAAAACCAAGAAAACACATTTTTATTTGTTTTGATACTTTACAAAAATGATCCACATGTCATTTTTGACATGTATGAGTCATCCTAAACTCAATACAATCCATGGTGTGACCCATATGACACTATGTGTGTCTTTTTATTTAAAATTGAAACTAATTTCATAAAAAATACAATTGAAATACTCAAAACTAAGAAACAACATTCATATTGATTTGATATTTTAGAAAAATGATTTATATATCATTTGTGATGTTTATAAATAATTTAAATGATAATATGATACATGGTGTGCATTATATTACTCCATGTGTGCCTTTTTATTTAAAATTAAATATATACTTTGTTAAAAAGACATGTGACAGACTAATCTCCAAGAAAACTCATTCATATTATTTTTATTCTTTAATAAAGTGATATAAAATATATTTGGGGCATGTAGGAATCTCCAAAACCTCAATATAATACATGATGTGTCTAGAATATCTTAAAGTGTCCGTTTTGAGTTTAAAATTTAAATTTTAGTTCAAAATTGTGTTTCTCACTAAACACTGATCAAACACCCTAATAATTTTAGGATAATTTAGGTAAATGATTCATAAGTCATTTTTGATGTGTATGAATTTGTATCACATCAAACTGACACACGATGTCACTAGTATGACTCAAAGTGTGTTATTACAAATTGGAATGACATTTTAGTAAAAAACACATGTGAAAAAAATGAATAGTGATAAAATTCATTACGATTTGTATCATACTTTAGGAACATGATCTATATGTTATTTTTTATGGGTAATAATAATACAAACCTCATTCCAATTCACATTGTGAGTGGTATGATTACATGTGTGACCATTTATTTAAAACTGACATAAATTTTAGTAAAAAGGACTAGTGAGATACTCAAAATAGATTTTACACATTCATATATTTTTTGATACATTATGAAAATGATCAATATTTCATTTTTGACATGTAGGAATTAACCCCACATCAATACCATGAATGGTGAGATAGGTATGACTCCACATGTGCCTTTTTATTTTAAATTTAAATTAATGTATGTAAAAAAGAAAATTCTACATACTCAAGACCATGTAACAAATTAGGATTATTTTGATTAATTAGGAAATCAACCCCGAAGTAATTTTTGACATGTAAAAATTATCTAACCTCAATCAAAAACACTATGTACTCCTATGACTCTTAGTATGTATTTTCATTTATAAATGACATCAAGTATAGTAAAAATAAATTCTGACGTACTAAAAATCAAGAAAACACATTCATATTGTTTTGATACATTAGAAAATCATTTCATAAATCATTTAAGACATTTATGAATTAGTAAAACCTAAATATGATACAGGGTGTGATTATTATACATCAAAGTATCTATTATTAGTGTATATTTTACATTTTATTTAAAATAATGTGATACTCACTGAAACGGAAGAAAATAATCTCTGATTATCTTGATATTTTAGAATAATTATTAATTGGTCATTTTTGAGGTGTAGAAAATAGTCTCTTATAAAAACAAAACATTATGTGATGAGTATGACTCAATGTGGGGGATTCTAGTTTCAAATGATAGTTCAGTAAAAAACACAAGTTAAATAATCCAAGCCAAGAAAGAAATTCATATTATGTTGACAATATTTAAAAATGATCTAGTATTCATATTTGATGTGAATGAATTAACCTATCCCCAATCCACTTCATGGTGTGACCGATATGGCACCAACGATGTATTTTTATTTAAAATTTAAAATAATTTTATTGAAAAAGAGAAGTGACATAATGAACACCATGAAAATAATTTTTTATGCTTTTTTATACTTTAGGAAAACAACTTATATGTTAGTTGTGATGTGTAGGAATCAACCACATCTCGATTCGATGCACAATGTGACTGGTATGACGCATCATGTATCTTTATTTTAAATTTATATTAATTTTAGTAAAATGGAAATGTAACATAATCATGAATGAGAAAAATAATTTGTATTGTTTTGAGACTTTATGAAAACTATCCATATGCCATTTTTTGTATAGGAATTATCCATAACTCCATCTGATATAAAGTGTCCTGATATGACTCAATTTGTCTGTTATCAATCCAAAATTTACATTTTAGTTTAAAATGCGTGTCACTCACATAAAAATTATTAAACTTGATCAGATTGTCTTGGTACATTAGAAAAAATATTCATTAGACATTTGTGTCATTTATAAACTATTCTCACACAAAACCGACACAGGATGTGACTGGTATGAACGAAAGTCTGTGGAAACATTTTAAAATTTTATTTATGAAAAAGGCATGTGACCTAGTAAAAACTGAGAAAACTTCTTCGGATTGTTGCAAAACTCCTATAAATTAATCCATATGTCATTTATGACATGTAAGAATAAGTTTCACCTCAATATGACGCATTTTGTGAATAGTATGAATACAAGTGAATATTTTTATTTAAATTTTAAATTTTATTAAATAACACACCTGAAATACTCAATATTGAGAAAATATTTCATATTATTTTAATACATTGAAAAAATGATCTATAAGAATTTTTTCCCATGTAGGAATTAGCCACACCACAATCTGATACACAGTGTTCTCAGTATGACTCAATGTTTCTGTTATCAATCTAAAATTCACATTTTAGTTCGAATCATGTACCACTCCCTAAAAACTGATTAAATAATCTTTATCTATATTGTTAATTTATGAATATATTTCATATGTAATTTGTGATTTCTATGAAATAGTCTCACATCAAACTGAAACACGATGAGACCGATATTATTTAATGTGTGTGTTTGCTGTTAAAATGTCTTTCTAGTAAAAAATAAAAGAGATATACTCAAAATATAGAGAACATGTTCATATTGTTTTGATATTTTAGAGAAACAAACAATAAGTCATATACGACATGTAAGAATTAACCCCACATCAATCCAAAACACGGTGTGACTGATATGACTCTTTGTGGGTATTTTATTTAATATTTACATTTTATCAGTACATTATTTCATATTTATTATTAATTTATTCATCTATAGTATTATTATCAAAATAATTTCTGTATTATACAGGGGGTTCTTTTTCATGTGTTGAGTTGTTTTTTCATAAACTGATACCATGATGATGAATTTTTTGAGAGGGGGTCATATGAGGGACAAAGATGATGAAAAATTGATGTTTTTAAATGTTTATGGAAATTAATTGAAAATATAATTAAACCAAATGTTATTTGAAATGTATATAAATATTTTTTTGTATTTATGATGTAAATATAAATTCAATTAAATTATGATTTTTTTGTACAGATGTATTTGAATAGAAGTGTATAATGGTGTATTTGCAGTAGTGTGATCTTATTCAAATAGAACATTGTAGCAGTATGACCTTTATTAGAGATATTTCTAGTGATGATTAAGTCCACCCTTTGAAAATGATAAGGACACCAAATTTTTTTTAAAACTATTGAAACTATTTATTCATGATATTAAAGGTCCAAAATGAGGTAGTGTTTTAAAAAAATGAATGATTCTTAATGGTCTAATTCTTAACCATGTTATTTGAATTAGAATTACTCTTTACATTTATCCTTATAAGAGTGGGTGCAAATTTTTTGATTAGTAAAAAGTTGATGAGATTGCTCCCATCCCACCAACAATATAGTGAAGTGATCCTACTGGAACATTAATAATGAATGATCCGGTAATGAAATAAGAACCTTTTTGGGAAACACAAATTATCTTTGTGCTTCATTATTTTACATTAGTTTTGTGATTATAGGAAACTTTTCCCATACAATTGAAATAATAAATTTATTTCCCAAATATGAGGGGATGTAGTTTAGAGGGTGGGTGCTTTTTCAAACACCGTCCACTTTAAAAATATTAATAGAAATGCACTATCTGAGATACCACCTTTTTAGAAGAGTTTTCAAGAAGGTGCTCTCCTCTACAGTACCTTTTTCATAAATGTTTGGAAGAAGGCTTTGAGAGATTTCATTCTTTACAAATGTTCTAAATAAGGTGTTCTTTCTAACCCACCTTCCCCCCACTTTTTTAAATTTTAAATTTTATTTTTTGATATGTTTTGTTTATATATTTAATATAATTATAAATATATAACAGATTTTAAATAAATAATAATAATGTATATAATTAAAATAATATTAATAAAATATTATTAATCTTATTATTATTAAACCTACAATATGATAACAAAAAATAATTTTTAAATATTATTAAATATAAACATATTTTTTTAAATAATTAATATTTTTTGTCAAATAATATACAATCATATTATCACTAAATATTATTATTATTTAATTATAAATATGAAAAAATATTGATTTCTAATTAATGATTATTTATAATTAGTAACATATTTAATTATAATATTATTTATTATTTTTAAATACATAAATAATTAGATTATATATATCACTTAAAATAATTATTTATTAATATATTAATTATTAAAATATTTATCATATTACTATTATGATTATTATAAAGATTAATAATAATATTATAAATTCATAATAATAACATTACTAATAAAAATTATATTTCATGTATTATAGATTTAATTAAGATTTATATTAACTTATATTATTTAATAATTTATTTGTTATATTAAGAATTATAGTAATAAAATCAATATTCATAATCATAGTTTTAATTCATGCAATTAATTTAAAATATTTTTTAATTTATAAAAAATTAATTCCAACTATTTAAAAATAATAATAAAATTTTTATTTAATTTATATTATTTATTTTACCTTCATTTTTTTTGAATTTTTTTTGATTTTACAATTAATGGTTTAAATTAAATTAGGATTTTATTTATACAATATTTTATGTGAATACATTACTTTGTGACTACATTTTATGTTTTTAATACATAATGTATTTTTAAAGTAAATTATTATTTATTAATTATATTTATTAAATGTTTTTTATTTTAAAATATTTTTTTTATATTTTTAGTCTATGTTTTTATATTTTATTTATATTTTTAATATATTTGATATTTTATAGGCTTCCAAATTCAACTACATGAAACATAATAATGTTTAATGTATGTTAAATTGAATGTATATAAATGATTTTTCATCAACATTTTATAAAAATATCATTTTTTAAATATTTCATAAATGCTTAATCGATGTTCATAGTTTCATTTTGATTGGTCTTCTATTTATATTTTATAAGATTTGAATATTACCAACATAAAACATTATTACCATTCTTTTAGGTGACTTTGTAAGAAAATAAAACATAATCATTAAGACTAGTCTATATGAAACTAAAAAAATTGATTAAAAAATAAGATAACGATAAAAATTAATTTTTTGACAAAAATAACAGTAAAAAATGATTTACAAGAAACAAAATTTGTTGACATTAAAAAATTTACGCTTCAAAAAATATTTGTGCATAAAAAATAGTATATATAAATTTTATATGAAATGTAAAACATTCAATGTGAAAATAAAAATTAATTGAAAATAAAATATTTTCATGAAAATAATTAATCGAAATATTTCATTTACAAAAAAATTTGTTCTAATTTTTTTTAATAATACGAATGTTGTGTTTTGAAAAAAAAATATTTTATTCCATTGATATTATTTTTCCTAAATAATTTTTATGAATATCATTCATCTATTTATTATATTTTTCAACCTTATTTTAAGTCTTAACTAGAATGACCTTATTATTTATATGTTATAGGCTTTCAAAGTCACATTCTTCAAACATTTTTTCATTTCATGTAGGTGAATTTGGAAGGCCATAAAATATAAATTATAAAACGCATCTAAATGAAAAAAACATTTATTAAACATATAATAAATATTTTAAAATAAAAAAAATTTAATAAATATAATGAACCAGTAATATTTATCTCATAGATACCATATTGATTAAAAAAGTAATATTTACACTAAAAAATATTTATACGGATAAAATATGTTATAATAAAAAATATATGTAATTTAAAACATTGACTCTAGTAATAAAAAATAATTTAAAATAAAAGGAACACAGAAAAATAATAAATAAAAAATATTAATTATGTTATTATTTTTAAATATTCTCAATTATAATTTTAATAAATAATGATTATATTTTAGCATATTTAAAAGAATTACAACTATAATTATGAATAATGACTTAAATAATATAATTCTTAATATAACTATTTTTTAATAATATAATTTCTAATAAATATTAATAATGATATTAATTTAGAAATTATAATAGTTAACAATTATGTTATTATTAAAAATTTATAATAAAATTACAAATCATTTATAATAACCGTAATAGAAACATAATTAATGTTTTAATAATTAAAAAAAATATTTTTAAATAATACATATAATAAAATTTTTCATGTCTTTAATAATACTATATAATAACAGAATTAAAAATTTAATTTTTTTTAAAGAATCATTAGTCGAACTGATTATATGTGTATACTCATTATTTAATAATAATAATATTAAATATAATTATTATATTTTTTAAGTAGTAATTGTAATTAATCTATTACTTAAAAATAATAATATATAATAATAATAGTACTATTATTTAAAATTTCCTCATTATTATTAACAGACTTATTAGTAAATAATATATAAAACAAAAAATAATTTACATTAAACCAAATATTATTATTTTATAATGATTAATAAAAATAAATAAAAATATTATTATTATAATATTACAATTTAGTAAAAAAATGATAAAATAAATAATAATGATAAGATTATTAATTATTACTAATATTTTTATATATCAATATTAAATATACCATTAATTAATTTTTTTATATTCAATAGAAGAAATTATTAATAATTATTTTATCATTAATAATTACATTATCCATCAAATTATTTGAAAATAATTAAATACTGTTTAATTTTTTTGTTTGTTTTGTTTATATATATATATATATATATAAATATATATATATATACGAAATAGAAATATATAAATAAAACATGACTTTAAAAGGTAAATTTGTACGAACTTTATACAAAAGATCCTCCTATTAAATGGTTTGGAAGAAGGATATTACTAATTTAGCACGTTCTAAAATTTTTTAAAAAGAAATCACTTATTTTTTACCGCCTTCTAAATATTTTTCTAAATAAAGGCACAAATTTAGATGGAACCATCTTCCACGAACCCTAGAACAAAGTTACTCATTTTCGAATTTGTTTCCCCTAGTCAGTATATCCAAAATTACAAATTTTATTTATGTAATATCTAATTTTTTTTTTGTGATTCCTTGGATATAGTTGTTCATAATGATCATGTCCAACGTCAATATTTTTCTTATGATTTCAAAATACATGATTTTTAAAATGGTTTGTTAACTTAAATTTTATATAAATAATACTTCATCATGGACATGTTCAATGTCTCTCTGGTAGACTTTTCCGATTAATTCGGTGCCCCCACCTAGGGGTTTTACCCCTCTAACACTACAGTCCTAAGTCTCGTCTTACACCTGCAAGCCCTCTGGGATGAGTGTAACCAAGACATGGTCGATTTCATTCTTTCGAACATTGAAATGGAGCTACCAACATTCTTCAACCCTATTCCAATTGTCCAGTTGACTCCAACCATGTTAATGGATGAAAATGATTCCATCCATGTCATAAACATCTTCAGAGGATTTAGGAACCACAAGGGTATATTTCTCAAAACCTTTAAAGAGCTCAAAACTCATATAGTGAAATCTCTTTCCATTGACGATGTCTATATATATTCCCATGATGTCCATAGTAATGGTTGTTGGGAATAGCATGCATAGCCTCAAAAATTTGTCATAATGTAATAATATATTGTGACCACCATAGATGGTGAAGAATTATACCAAAAAAATAAAAATATTAGCACCTGTCATTGGAGGTCTCTAACCTGAACAATTTTTTTGAGTTTTTTTTTATATTTTTAATGACAACATATAACCAAAAAAAACCACCGATGAACAGAAATAGAAAATAAAAAACATGAATTCTAAAAAAACCAGCGATCCAAATAGCTACAAATCTCTTCCAACATCCTATCTCTATCAAACAGCTGATAAGATACATAAAATAATAAAACAAAATAAATAAAAATTAATATTGTTAAAATTATTCAAATTTATTTAGTTAATATATATATAAGATAATTAGAATAGATTATATATTGTTACCAAAAAAATCATCAAAAATAATGAAATGAGGAAAATATAATCTGAATTTTCAATTTATATTAGTTTCAATTAAGAAATGACTACTAAAATTTTGAAAAACAAGTTTACCATATACCGATCAATATGATCATAAAATTGATGCATGATTTATTAAAAAATATGACATATGATTTGTGAAATTTTTTCCAATATTTTTACATCAATCATGAGACATTTACTTATTTTGAAACCCAAATGAGAGATATGTCATTTGAATAATACTTGACAATGTTACCCATCATTTTCCATTTTATCAGACAAAATAAGAATCTGATTGAGGCAAGGGTGATTCCAACTGATTAAGAAAGTCTTGAAGATCCTTCTCCAATGATTTCATGCTAATCTATGGAAATTTTGTTATTATTTACACCTTTTATGTGATTGGTGACATAAAATCAAAACTAAGGGAAAATTTTCATTTTTGATCATATTGAGGAATTAAGGTATTTGATCCATATTCTAGTGCTTCCTATAGATTTTAAAAGTCCTAGTTTTTTTTCAAATATTTCATGTAAATTATATATCCTTTTGTTGGTTCTGAACCCTATACACATGATTTTACCATTATTACAAAAATGATAATAAATGTGAAAATGAAATTCTAATTGTAATGACCATTCCAAAAATATAAATGAAATGTAGTTCATTCCAATAGATAACATATTTTTCGAGGAATTTTTTCCTATAGTTTCACATTAATTAGTAATGCTTTTATCATTTTTTTACATCCTGATGGGTGATATGTCATTATAATAAAACTAAAAACATTATTAGTCTGTTTTCTATAATAAACAGTGATATAAGAATCCTATGGATGAAATTTGGATTCCAACAATTCAAAAAATGGTTCATTTATCATTATCCAATGATTTCATGTAAATCTAAGTGTTTTTTCTTGTCATTGTCCCCTTTTATAGGATTTATCACTTAACTCCAAATTCAAGGTACATATCCCACTTCGATCATATAGAGAAATTTTGGTGTTTGATCCATGTGTTGATGATTAGTAGATATTTTAAATGGATTATGATCTTTTTCCTAGGATTTCATGTCATTTAGATCTTTTTCGGTCACATTTGATCCCCACACACTTGATTTAACCCTTATTAAAAAAATGATAATAATTTCCAAAATAAACTTTAAATTATACCTAATAATCTATACATAAGATTGAAACACGATTGACTCCAACAGATCACATATGCTTCCAAAAGTATTATCCAATATTTTCACACATTTTGTAGTCTTTTTGTTATTTTTCCCCTAGAAAGATATATGTCAATTTAACATCACTAAAAAATTTTACCCATCTTTCTCCATCATACCATGAAACATGAGAATTCAATGGATTCATCATTGGTTCCAATCATTCTAAAATGGCTTAGTGAACAGTCTCCCATGATTTTTTTGTCAATATTACTGTTTTTTGTATTGATCCTTTTGACGTAATTTTTCACTAAACTTCAAATCTATGGGATAAAAATATAATTTGATCATACCCAAAATTTATGTATGTAATCCATTTAATAATTCTTCCTAAATATTTTAAATTATATAAAAATAATTTTCAAAATATTTAATGTCAATCAATGCTTGTTTGGTCGGTTTTGATCCGAAAACACATGATTTTACTTATATTAGAAAATGATAATAAATATAAAAATGATATTTTAGTTGTATCTACCAATCCTGACATAATAATTATGTGCAATTGATTCCAAATGATCACATACGTTTTTAGAAATGTTATCCTTTCATTTCACATCAATCAAAAGTTGTTTTTTCAATTTGACCCCTTTATTTGAGTTATGTCATTTTAATAACACTAGAAAACATTATCCATAATTTTACACCATATAAGGAAAATAATGTGACTTATTTAAAATAGTGAGGCCCATGAGGGGGGCTATGCTGGGTGTGGGGTGGTTAGTAGAAGATCCAACTACTCTAACCTCAATAGCTTGCTAGAATTATATAGAATAATAGATTTGATCAAACACTATGTGGATGTAAGGATGATAACTATTACTTCCTCATAGGATATTCCATTAGTTCTTTCATTGGTAAATTTTATTCTATAGAATTACTGAAATTTTAATGAGTATATTTTAATATACTGATGTTTCTTATAGGTGTTACAAATGAATAATCACCTAAACTACATACTAAGGAAGGAGAAAAATATTGGCAGTAGGTACACCAATAGATGAAGAAAAGTAGAAGTAAGTACTGATGTTTTTATGACGGCATTCATTATATGATATTTGTATAAATATTTTTTCTTGATACTTCCACTAAGATGATGAACTATTATAGTTTGTGTTATGTGATGATTTATTAATTTCTAGAAATATTAATTATCCAAAATAAAAGAAGTCTGAAGAGTATATATAACATAACCAAAAGTAATGGAATATCGAAGGAATTTAAGGCTGAGACAATGCCACCAAAATGAGAAAAATTTAGATTAATATTGATGTGTATCATGTAAAACCAATGATCTCAGTCCAAGATCTTCATGCATGAGGTGTATTTGTGACTAGAAGATGATGATGCCATCCAAATGGAAAAATAAATATAGTAGTATGTTAATTAATTGGAAGGAGAGCAGAATGATGAATATACCATGTCTTAAAAAGTAATAGGGGATGTTTTCCCTAAAATAATATTTTGGATAAGAGGTTGGAAGAAAGTGTGAATGATATACAATGAAAATAGTTATCCAGAGAAGGATGATAAGATAGTATTTGGGAATATAAAGTTGGATTTTTTTTATAGAAGTGGAATACTGGAATAAGATTTTGTATCAAAGGATGAAATGAAGAAAATATGATTTGAAATCATTGGCTTGATATATTGAAGTAATATTAAATGTTGATAATCCTTGAAAAGGAAGAAAAATATATTTAATTTAGAAGGGTATGAAATAAAAATGGCTTCATGAATGAGGTTTTTAAATTATACATTCTATAAAACATTATATGTACTACCGTTAGGTGTAAACGAAATATAAGTAAATGAATTCAGAATGAGGGGTCATAGGAATATTCATAAGATCACTCACAACTAAAAAAACATGTAACCAAAAATTTAAATGCGAATATACCAGATGGTGGTCAAAAGAATTGAAGTTGAAGGGTAGTGTTTACTAGTGGATATAAGCCCATATACATGAATAATGAATTTGAGTTCCGAAAACATTGATTCTGTGATGTTTATTCTATACAATTTCGTTCAATAAAATCATCTTTCATACAAGATACTGCTATCCAACCAAAGAATAATATGAACTTACAAGGTTCATTTGATGGGGTTGATCTCACAATATCAATTTAGGCTGTTTTGTAAAAAATTATGAAATTATTCATATCGAACATTGGAAGGTGGATGATGAATGCATGGGAATTTGGATTACTATAAGACAATGGTTGATGGAAATAAATATAAAATAGTACTTCATGAATATTATGAAACTATATTTATATATCACAAGATGTTTCTAATTCAACATTTTCCAATCATTCTTTTAGTCACCAATGATAATTTAGTCTAGAATACCTAAAATCTAAAACATGGTCTATAATCTAAGAAACATCAAAAATAACATTGGGGTAGTCATCAATTTCAATGATGGAGTGTGATTCAATGAAGATACATCCAAACTGAAATAGAGGCTTCATCAAGTAGGTATCATGTAGTTAACAATCACAAGTCCATGAATATGACATATGAAACCAAGTGCAACAAGTTTTTGGAAATAAAGTATATGCCAAAATGAGATATAATCCCTTTCCCAATGAAATTCATGATCAATAAAATCTAATGAAAGTCTATTATCAACGTAAAAACTAGTGGAAATGGTGGATATCATTGAGAGTGTTAAATAATCAATGTATATTATGTTACCAATTTAGTGTCTAATATCCTTTAAGATTTTTTGTGAAACAAGAGTCAAAGAGTTAATTGATTTCCTAGTTTAATTATGCTGATTATCTTCGTATGTTTTCTAATTTTTCCAAATTTATTTAGTTTCTTTTGAATCGTTACTTGAAAAAAAAATAATTTTCATGAAAATGTAAATGTGATTTTTGACATTAATAAAAATACAAAAAATTAGACTATCAATTTGAAGTATAAAAAATAAATATAAGGAAAATCTCACAACCTGAATCTGATACATCATACAAGACCACATATGCTACCTACATCTGGTGCAGATGGGACTGAAAACAAATATAAATTATGAAGATAATAATAATTAATGGAATAAAAATAAATAAATAAATTCATTGTAAACCTACATTGTATGTTCCCCTAGACCATCACCCTGGTATGTACACACACACAATGCTTTGACCCCATCTAACAATTATTGATTATACTCTTTATAATCCCACATACATAGCTCTAATTCAGTAACATGGTGTTTCACTCTTGAAATAAAAGGATCCACATCCTCAATATTTGACATTACATAATGAGGAATCCATATGATATAAATGAATTGGTATCCTTATCCTATATGAACAATAATGTGATGAAATATATAACACCAATGCATGCAATTCTATCATTGGTCCTCTAGTAGATATGATAACTAAAACTCAAATTGAGACTGTGTGATATATAAATATATAAATATTTTTTTTAAATTTTTATATATGTTATGATAATCACAATAATAACTCAATATGGGAGCTTCACCCTCCAAATCATTCCAATAATGAATCATCCTTAACACAAAAAATTTATCAATCACTGAACCTTTCCCATATAACTATAAACCAATAAGACATAAATATAGAAAAGAAAACATAATTAAATAATAAATTTAAAAATAAACTAAAAAATACATCTTGTAGAATATGGGACACGTGACACGTTCTGTTGTGAGGTGGTCCCTAAAACACATGGTTCTCAGAATGACATATTGCTAGCTCCAAAATTCCATTAACTAGAATTTGAAACATGTAAAATGGTATAAATTCATTATTATATATATAAAAATAATAAATAGACTCATTGTATTATATACGGTGTCCAATATGAAACTAACACATGCCATTAATGTCAGTTAATTACTCTCAAGAAACTTTTTATAATGTTCGGGGCATGCACATTTGGTACACAGTGCTCCCACATGAATATTACATTATAATATTTCCACAATTTATGAAATTTGGACATTAAAACTCTTCAAAAGTCATTTATTAACACACTCATATTATACTATCTAAGAAAAAATATCACAAATTTAATTATTTTCTAAAACATTGCAAAGAAACTAAATTTATCATCTTACCTAAACTTAACTCCCTAGAAGATCTAATATATCATGGGGGAATGAATCCCATTCAAGTGATGTGAATGAAAATCTATGTGGGTAACTTATGATATGAACCAAATGGTGAATAAAAGTATGTTCACACACTCCCATAGGTTTATATGTCTCATAAAATGATATTTCATGTGTCATGTAATAATTCCGTGTTGAAATACAAAAAATAGGTCCTCATAAGATACAAAGAAGCTATCGAGTCAAGTACTATTTAAAAAATTTCATCCATTAGTTTCCTGGTATTCATATATACGTTTAATGATTAATAAAAAAATAAAAAAAATTACGCTCAAACATACCTTGACCCATATAGATAGATGAATTTACAGAATGATGTGGATCTAGTACCTATTCCCTTGATGTGTCTGTAGTCATAGAAATTTTTTTAATTAAAATATTATTTTCCTACTATAGTGACATATAATGTGAAATACAAAGTATGCATGCCATTTTTATTTATTTCATGCACAATTTATCAAATATCAAGGAGTGGTTGGATCCAAACCCATGTCTAGGAAAATCTATGATTTTTTATTGTGGCATAACCATGAAATCCCATAGAATAGAAAAATATCCAAAACCCATTCCTTTGATTGATCAAAAATGATAAATTCATAGTGGTTGAGTTTCTAAACACCAAACAATGTGAAGGATGTTTCCTACCACTGCCAAATATTCAATATCATCACTATCAAATACTAGGCACGGGGAATCTACATGAGTAAAAATAAAATATGATTACATATATCATAAAGAGTGGAATAAAAATTGTATAGGTAGAATATTATGGAAGGATATATAAATACAATTCCATGGGGAACACTCAATTTTGACATGTTCCAATGATTTAATCTAAATTAAATTTTGGTAGCATGATAATACAAAGAATATTTATGTAAATATATTCCCCCAATTTAGGTAAAGTTATTAAAAGGTATACATAGATATGGAATGTGAATAGATAAAGACATCAAAGATGGATGTTGAATCACACTTGTTCATCTCAACAATTGGGATACAAATAAAATAATATAATAATGTAGAACTATAAGGGTAGTTTTTCACATGAAAGTTTCAAGTAAATGATGAAAATTATCATGGATCCATAATTGAGGTATGATTATAAGAAAAAATCTCAAAAATGTGTGATTAATTTGGAAAAAATGGCAGTATAGGAAAAATAATTTGTTGAAGATTTGATTTTGTTCCCACTATTGAAGTTACATCTACCCATGGACTATGGATGAACATAAGTATGAAGAAGTTAGGATAAAAAATTTAAAACAAGAAAACATGAGTGGAAACACAATCATTTGAATTTTATTCTATTATTTTAATTATTTTTCTCAAGAAAATGATCATCCATGCATTTGAGTTTTTTACTATGTTTATAATATAATATCAATAAAAATAAAACAAAGTAAATATGGATGAAATAAACACATCACTTGGATAGACCATAAATAAATATGGGTATCATACCTAACCATTATATATCTCCATTTTTATACATTTAATTATTTTTAAATAATTAAAATACACCTCCCTTGCAGAGCTCACATAAAATAAAATTTGTGTTTATATTCAACATGACTCTTCCATGAAAGAATTGTTTTTATATAATATATATCTATGAGAAAAAAGTGATGCATTAAAACATTTACAAAAAAGTGAAAATTATTAGGAATGAGAACAAAAAATAATGGATAAAACATTAGTGTAGCCTCGCAAGGTCATACAATAATGAACATACATTCATCAAAAACTATATCAATATAATGGTGTAATTTTTTATTTTATATTTATTTAGATATGTTTTCACTCACAATCATGTAATTTATATCTATAATGAAATACCCAATATCATAAAATGGATGAAATATTCATCAAATTATGTATATCCTAAAAAATTTAAAAAGTTAACATGAGTGACTACTGAACATAAAAATCCACCTATCTTGTTGATTTATGAAAACATCCAAATAATAATTTTATATTAAAGAATCAGATTTCTAAACTAATCAATAATGACTATACTAAACACATATAAATATCAACATCATTTTCTGATTCAACCAATATTTAAGAAAACTATTTTAAAAACTCATTTAACGCATTCAATTTATGATAAATATTTCTTGTATAATCTATTTCAAAATCATTGTTTTCTCTCAAAAAATATAATCCAGAGATCCCCACTATCCACATGTAATTTCATTATATCGATTTACTTGAGGCATTCTATCCTAAAAAAAATTGAGGGGAAACCATGGATTGAATAATATGAGGGGATTTTTTCATGTGAAAGGAAAAATTATATGAAATTAAAGACACATTATAACAAAGAAATATATAAAAATATATTGGGCCTAGAAAATTTAACCTTAATTTCATGACACATTTTCTTAATGCATGATAAAAGCTAATATAGTAAAAAAAAGAAACAGTAAAACGAAAAATCTGCCTTAGACTCCTAAAAATTTGGGAATTGAAATTTATTTTGATGTTTTAAATAAAAAAAATTAATGGAAAAAATGAATTAGTTGTGATACATCTAATGGTAGCCCTATCAAAAAATTATTCTTAGTTTGGTATCCCCAGACTTGACCAGATCATGGAAATCAAAGGCCAAATCATAGTCTATCCTTTTAGGCCAATAAAACCATTTATGTTTCATAATCCATAGTCTCTATTTTTTTTAATAATTTAATTAAAATAATACTATAATACATCGATGATGGTTGAAGAAAAATGAATATGAGGAATACAATTTAAATTAATGAGAAAAATATATAAATGGTCACATATGATTATATCATGGTGAATGATTTATTATATACGAAACATCATCTTGATATAAAATCGAAGAATGTGTAACACAAATAATAGAGTATGAAGATAAAATAAAAGTTTGTTTCACCTAAAGAATCATTCTTAATTTTCCATTGTTTAGTGGATGTGAAATATGACAAATTACTGAAGATCATAAATGATAATTATAATAAATTTATGATTTTACTCTCTCAAAAGGTTGATAAATCATAATCATATTCATTAGAAAATGATGGGATGTTCACAGATCAGAGTCACTCAGTCTTCTGGATTCTACTATATATGATAAAAATCACCCTAAATGGGTTCAATATTATTTATTAATCTCATGATTTTTGGATATAATCAAAAGAAAAAAATATCTAAAATCATTTTATGTCCATATGGGAGGGTGTTAATAAAGGGGTGAATATGATAATTGATGTTTATATAGAATATATAAAAAATTTATGGTGGGAGTACCTGTAGTGTATTTTGGGACTGAATAAAATATTGTATAGAACCATGTCTATCAAAATAACTGACAAAATCTCAAAAGGAAATCATTTAGTCACATATTCTCAGCACAAGAGGATTAAATTTTGTTGAATATAATTTAAGTGAATCAAATTTTATCATAGAATAACTATATTATGAAACTCCACTTATAGTTACATGAGTGTTATTCATGAATATCACTTCAATGAATCATTATAAACAACCAAGTAGATAAATCAATTTTAATTTGAATAAATGTATCATTTTAGAACATAATATTATGTTTATTTAGAAATAATGGCCATGTGTGTGGGGATGAAAAAGTAAATCAATGAATAAAGGTCAATAGAAATCTATGATCTTGTTATTATGTAAACCATCAATACCCAATTTACAACAATTAACCATAAGGGATGTTATGTGTTGTGAATTTTTTATTTCTATGTTTGAATAAACTCATTATATGAATAATTTTTATGTATAATAAATGTTTTATTAAAAAATAAATATACACATGATGAAAGTGTTAATTATTATTGAAGGACTTGATAACGACAAGGAATACTGAAATCTGGTATCTAATAGGAAAATCAATGTATTTGATTAGTTTTAATGTGATGAGTCATTGATTAGTGGAAATGGGGTAGTATGAGAGAATCATTAATGAGAATAAATGGAAAATGTGTTATTATATAAACATTAAGATTCAAATAATTATGTCTAATTAACATTTGATGACCTATGATTCATACATATAATGAAATGACTTAGATAAATGTTTAATTTGATGAAATTAGTTGATGTGAAGTAGTCGATATGTTATGGGGGATTCAGTTAACATATTGTTTTATTTTCTCATCCTAGTTTACACAAATTTTTTAATGATTTATTATATAAATATGATATGAAATTTTATTTTTTATTTTTTTTTAAAAACTGTTTTTTTACTCTAATTCATTTCATTTTTCATGCATTTATATATCAAATATTTAGATCATAAATTAACACAATAAATTGAAATATTTTATAAAATTTTAATCAAATTAAAAAAGGTTTTAAATTAAATAGAAAGAAAATAGTAATAAAATTCCTTAAACATGAAAATCAACCATTTATCCTTTAATAGTCTCTATAAACCAAATAATATATTCTTCACATTGAACAATTGTGTGATTATCATTTTTTTCACTATAAATTCAAGAATCTAAATTTTATATAGTTCAATTAAAAAAACTCAACACCTGACATTTACAAAAACTATTTTCTATTCAAATCAATTGGAAATATAATGATGAAAACATTTTCTTATTGTGATGCTAAAATGTAAGGTTCATTACTGAATTATTGATATATATATATATATATATAACATACTACTAATTTTCACCAATGTAATATGATATTGATCAACATTACATAAAATAATTGGATTAACCCAATTACACTTTAACCATATGTATTTCTACTCATGAACATATACAACTTCATTGATGTATTCAATTTTACCATTGTATTTACCATAATAAATAGATGGAAAAACAATTCCACTATTTTGTGTTTCTTGTTTTTAATCGACATATTTAATGACAAAATAAAATACATTAAAATATAAGTCATTATAATGATGGGCCATTATAGATGGACCCTCATCCAGTTGGTCAAATTCTTTATTTAGTGTAGATTCACCATACACTTATAGTTTATGACCCTATATATTTCACATAACTAAATATAAATTTATATAGAAAAAAATTAGTACTATACTTAAATCATAACATAGATCCATTTATAATTATAAAAATACATGAACCAATCATGAAATGATGAATAATGGGAATCATTAAATCTATATTCACTCAAATGATAAATCAAATCATTTATGGTATTAATTTGTTTCATAGACATGATAATTACATTTATAAAGGATAAACTAAAGTGTCAAAAAAATGTATCAATGTTAACAATAAAAGTTATAGACATTTACTACATCAATGGTTCACCTAATGGTGTGTTGAATAATATATATTTATGATCTTGTACACACTCAATGTTGTGCTTATAAAATATATTTTTTCCATCAAATGAACTATTATGAATCTAAGAGTAATTATATAATTGTTTTTTAAGATCCAAAATATATTTTGAAAAAAAACATAGTTCACTCACCCATTAAATAACCATTTTCTTTTGATTCTATTGAGGATCTCTATAATGTATGAATCATTTCAATATATTAATATACCAGTAAATTGGAGACATCCACTGAAATTTCACTAGGCTAATAACATTTACTTCACCACTAAGGTTCACTGTCAAGTGACCCAAAACATCAAAGAAATGATGGTGGAAATTGTTTCTCCACATGAAAAGCATGATTACAATTATTTTCTGAATTTTTGTTAAATCATTAATTCAATGATTTAATGAAAATTTTTGTATAAAAATATTTCTCATCTCAATCAAGGATTTAACAAAATTGGGCGATAAACAATCACAAATTGAAATTGAAATCAACTATTAAAGTAGTATGTGATTTTCAAGGTATTTAAACCATTATAATTTCCTAATTATCACATTCACACACTTGGAATATTTATAATAGTAACAATGAGGCACCATGAGTAACTTAAAAATGGGAAGAATTCTCTCATTCTATATTTACTCATCGTATAGAGTTTAGCAGACATGTGTAATTTATTCCCCCAACCAGATGTAAATAAAATTGCTTCCATAATCCAATTTATTCTAAATCACACCATAAATTGAAATGGCCCTTTTATTTTACACTAAAACATAAAATATCCAATAATATATTATGAAAACCCTATTTTTCCTATGTTCATAACAACTATATTATTTCATACCATGTTAGTTTTCATGTAAGGGAGATTTAAAAATACAATTCTTCTTCCAATTTTGACTACACTGTCTATCAACACCATGAATATTGTGTAATGGATGAGCTTCCAAATTCATTAATATATATACCATGTGGATATTTTCTTCCTCAACCTGTGATAATATTTATACTACAATCATCATCATTGGTGATGTTCTTAAATATCTAGAACCATCATATGTCACTATGTACTTTCAGCACCTATGAGGATGGGAAATAAAATGTATATGAAACGTGTATACCATGTTTTTACAATTTTTACTCGATGTATAATTTTTAAATGTATTGTAGTAAGTGGATGAGAATTTCTCTTTCGTATAATAATTTTAATAAATTACATTGGCCAAGAAGTCATTGATTTTCTTTGAAAAAGTAGTCTAATGTTCGAAAATTTAAATCATTTAACAAAAATAATTCATCACACCATCACATCGGAATTCATTCAAATCACCAATCAATGGCTGAAGGTGAACATCAATGTTATCCCAAAGATATATTGGTCCAGCAATAAGATTGGAATGTAATATAATTTTTTGTTTCATTAAAATCAATAGAGGAATATTATAAACAACCAAAACCAACGGATAAATGATATGAGTTTCAAAAACCATATAAATTAATTTATTAAAACCTTATGTTTCAAATTTAGTGACCCATGGTTTTGGATAGGATAAAATTACAATGGTTTTTGAATTTTATCAGTTTGTGGATGGGTCATTTTTTATTCCAAGTATCAGAAAAAATACATGTTTTTGAACACATGAATGTGTTTTTAGAATTGGTTTTAGGCTATAATGGTAACATGGGTGTTTCTTCTTGTTTCGAGAGTTTTGGACCTCAACATTCAAAATCGGATAAGGTTAGAAGGATTCAAAATTTGTTTTATGGCATATGACCCAACATTAGAAACTATTTTTCTAATCCAATGATGTTGGAGTTATCAAAATGTTTGTTCTAACGATTTTAGAGGAGCTTCATGAGTGTGTGGATTGTTGTAGATCATTTTTAGAAGGATTTCAATGTGTTTTGCATGGTTATCGAAATCACATATCCAGCTCGTGCAAGGGTTTTTTGGGTAGTTCCCTAATAGAAAATTGGAACACATGTTTTCCTACTATGGGAACAAACCATGATCCTATGGATTTTCGGGTGAATTTATTATTTATCCCTTAATGAACATAAAAAATAAACCACTTTCATTCCTCCTTACTCATCCCTCGAGTGTAGCAATTTTCCTCCAACTGTAATCCCCTATCCTCTCCTCCTCTAGGAATGGATAGATCTCCCTCATCCACTACATGATTTGAGAGCCATCAGGAGAATAAAAAATCTAGAGGTAAACACTAAACTCATATTCATTCCATTATTAATTTCATTATCCATTTATTTGTATTTTTAGGTGTCATTAATTTTCCCTATTTTTATGGTGGTCATCTATTTATTCAATTTCTCTTGATCCAGACTAAATCAAGACTCGATATGGGACATGTGGACTATACTAATCACATGGTGGGTAGTCTAGTTTCTTTTCAGATGTTTTGTTGGGTTTTATTTGGTGTGATGTTATTCCACATGATAGAACATTTTAGAAACATATCTATCATGTTAAATAAATTAAATTAAATTTGTTTCCATGTCATATACGATCTTTGTAATGGGGAAATCAACCCTTGGTTGACTACCTTGACCTAATCTACACTAATGGGTGTGTTTACCACAATGTGTCCTATAAACCTTATCAAAAAATTTAAAACACATATTGAGGTGTTAAACACATTTAATAAAGGATTAAAATTTATGATTATAATTGGAATAAGAATATAACTTCCATGATTTTAGTCTATTTTGGATATTCTATATGCTTTATGCTTATTTTCTTGTGCTTTGTGTTTTTTCTTACACCATGTACTTCTTTCTTAGTAGATTTTACCATATACCATATAACATGATCTTGTTGACTTATGATTTATCCCCTATAAATATTTATTTATTCATCATGATTACATACTATACCATGTTCCTTAGATATATGATTATTCTTTGTGTCTTATGCTCAGGGCCATGGGTGCACGCCTCAAATATGTTGGATTGGATTACACCAAATATACACAAGAGGGGGTTGAATTGTGTCTTTTCAAAAATCATTATGAGATTGTGTTCTTCCTTTTATCTTTAATTAGATAAAATGATGTAGAGGAAATTTAAATGGAAGTAACACAAGATTAATAGTGGTTCAGGGAACAGAAGGCCCCTAGTCGACTCCACCAACACTCTACTCCACGAGCTTGGTGATTTTCACTATCTAGTCCACATTTCAACAGACCAGTTCACAACTGAGTACAGGCAGTTGACACCTTTACAATCCAAGGAAAATCAAAGCCTTCTGGTTCACTTATAGTACCAACATAGCTTAGTACGAGAAGCCGATCACTCAAGAATATAAAGAAAAGATTTTCATTTTTTGAAAATACTTTCCAGATGTTCTTCACAATTGCAACAGCATGCAATTGACAGTAGGTAGATTATTGCCTTCGGGAATAATAATCTTCACATAAGAAACATTCTGAGTCGATCCTGTTACAGTAGATATAGAAATATAATTCGCAAATTCAGCAGTATAAAATTTACAATAGATCTTCATTGTAGAACAAGTGAATATTCTATCGCGTTCCTTTATATTTTAACAAACAAAGCTTTGACACTCCTTTTGAACCAGATGATCAGTGTGTTTCAGTAGCCTTTGTTTTTCCCTTTTTTCTTAAGAATAATCAAAAGATCACACATGATCAATAATTGATCGATGAAGTTCAAAAATCTCATATAAATAGAATAACAATAAGAACATCTCCTATAAAATTAGATCCACAAAAGTAACCTTTTTTACTTGCGACATTCAAAAATATGAATTTACAGTGTTGTCTCAACTTCCCTGAAGACTCAGCAAAAAAAGCACCTTTTAATTTGATTATAAAATCATTGATGAAACGGTTTTGAATTAGTCAAAATCGTACTTTAAAATTAGCTTTAAATATAGCTTGAAATCTGCCTAATAATCAGCGTATTATCCGTTGCATAAAAATATCGACTTTAAATTCTCTGATGCCAAACGTAAGGTTAAGTTGAACAGTATGCATCCTCTGAACAAAAGGTTGATGACGTAGTCTTCAAACACAAGTTTCACAACATAAGGTTGACAAAGAACGTAAGGTTTATTCCAAATGTAGGGTTGGTCATCCATACTTTTACTTGATCCATACTTTTCCAAGAGCGTATGGTTGTTTACAAAAGTAAGGTTAATGAACCATACTTTTGAGATACAAACGTAACGTTTAATATTTACGTATGGATCTTCTTCCATACCTTTCTGATATCCCAAACGTAGGGTTCCTTCCTAACATAGGGTTCTTCTTCCATACTTTGATGATAACTTATGGCTATTTTACCATAGTTTTTCCTTGTCTCAAAAAATTATACACGGCTTTTATCCTTACGCTACTTTAATCCACGTAGGGTATGAAACGTGTTTCCAGAACACGCTCAAATAGATTTTGAATAAGTAGCGCATGAACAGTGTTTCCAGAACAAGCTAAATATGAATACATTAATAATAAATTCCCATAATTTCAAGAGTAAAATAAAATGATAAATTCCTGAAAAATACTTAACAAGTAAAATCATTATAAAATAAATAAGGGTATTTGTGAGCATCAAAATTATCATAAATAGTTAGAGTATTAATATAAACTCCCCCTTTAAATAACAATATTATGTATTTTTTAAAACAAAACTTTCTTAACAATCTCCCCCATTTTTTATGATCACAAAACCCATAAAATAATAAGACTAATTAAATTAAATTAACTTTCAAAATTAGTTACATAACGTTTTAGAATTTTGAGAGGATAAAAAAATATTTAATTTTTAAAAAATCATTTCAATAAATCAAAATTTCTCCCCCTTCTTGAAAATAAATAAAATGTTATGTTTATCCAAATTTATCCCTCTATATAAGTATAAATCTTTATAAATACAAATCATTTTAAATATAAAGGAAATAATTTAAATAAGTTTTTAAAAACATAAAATAAAATGTTGTGTTTATCCAAATTTCTCCCCCTTTTTGTGATATCAAAAAGAATGATAAATCATGGATTTTAACATATTTAATGTTGCACTGAACTGTAGGTAAAATATATTATTAACTGTTTATCAATAATTAAATTTGGAGTACTTGAATATCAAGATAAAGATAGTAAAACAAATAGAAAGAAAGAAACCGATTTTCATTAATTGTCAAAAATAGATACAATGATGATAAACACATGAATCATGGTTTTTGCAGTGAACAGGTAGGGTTTATCTTATCTGGACTGTAGACTTGATTTCAGATAACTGTTCTCTCAACCTTTTCATTAATCCATCACCAATCCTAATAAAAACATCTCTATCCTCTTGAGTCATATGAATATCCTTAATGAGATTGACTCTAAAAAACTCATGAAGCCTTTCTTCTTTCTCCATAAACAAAGACAGCTTCTCTATGTATTTTTCTAAGACAGAGTGGATCCCTGGTTCACTGGATGTTAACTGATCAACTAATAATTTCTGATTATCTAAGAGAACAGATAATGGAGAACTATTTCAATTAAGATCTTGCAACCTTTCATTGATATTGCTCATTGTAGTTGTGATAGCTTGAAATCTTCTCATTATATCAGGTGAAGTGCCTGATCCACTAACATCACTATTTCCAACTGATGCAAATTGTGTCTCCAGAAACAACTTAAGATCTGTGAAATATGACATCATAACCATTTCATATTTAAATTTGGAAATAGCATTTAGCATATCCTCTTTAAAAATTTCAACTTCTTATCTTGAAATAGTACTCTCCTTATGCTTTTGAAATTTCAACTATTCTGATGCTAAGATGCTTATCAGAGAATCATTCTCACATTTCAGTTGAGATAGCTTTTTTACAAATCTTCATCTTCCCGATTACTTGAATCAGAAGCACCCGGTGCTTGATTCACATTCTCAGGTTCTGTGAGAGGTAGCAGTACTAAAGGTAATGTTTCAGCATCAGATTATTCTTTCTCCTTGTCCTGAGTAGGTTTGTCCACAGATTTTTCCTCAGAGTCCTTTTCAGACTCTTCCATAGAAAAATCCTCTTGAAGAACTTCTGTGTGATATTCAGAAGCATGCTCTTCACAAATATCTGCAATTTGTTCATCTAATGAAATATCTAAAATGATATTTTCTTGAGTTTCATGAGGTCTGGACACTTCCTCAACAGGCTCTGCCTCCTTTTCTTGTTGAAGTAAAACAGCAACATCAGCTAAAACTAGTAGTTATGATCTATCAACAATAATCCTTTCATGATCAGGATATGTAATAGTGACATTACGTTCTTGAGGTTGTTCAACAACCTTTTTTCTGAAAAAGCTGTAAGAGAGTAAATATCTTGTAGTTAAATCAGGAGAAGTATGTTCCTCAGTCGCAGGTCTTTTCCTCTGAGTTTGAAGTCCCTCATGACTTCTTTCTTCCTCGGTTTCAACCACTTAATATATAATCCTCCTTGCCATAGTTCTGACTCTCAACTCAGCTTGTCCCTCCTTGGACTTTGAAGATTTAGATTTAGAACTATCTGATTCATCATCTGCTCTTACTGGAAATTTTTTTTACTTTGATAGAACTCCGTAAATAGCATATCTTACTTAAAGTTCCATCATTAAACACATTACTATGATGACAGTGTACTCTAGCATCCACCAGTCTCACCATGTCCTTCTTAAGCAACAGCTTGGAAATGAATCGACCAGAAGGATAAAAGTTTATCTGGGTGTCACTTTGACAAAAATATCTTAGGTATCTAACCATATACCTAGGAAAATTGAGTTTGACATCACTGAGCATAATATATATTATATACATATCGGGATATAATATTTTTTCCATCTCAGACATCCTCGGTACAATCCCTGTTTGCAAACATTTGACCAAAATTTTCTGATCAGGCTCCAAATCCTTGATACAAATTTTCTTTATAGTATTAATAGAAAAGAGAAATTACATTATGTATTATGATTTATGTACAAAATCTCTAATATTTTTTAAATTTAAATGAAAAACTCCCTCATGAGGGCAGTTGAGAATCTGACCAATTTATACTGACGAGATTGAGAAATCCCTATTATATATCTTAACCATCGTACTGTCCTCAGTATCTCCCAGACTAAACTGTATAGATTTGACGAAGCATCTATGTTCAACCTTATATAGAAATTCTGTATTTTCACTGTTGAACTTCTGTTCAAGGTTCTGAAATGATAGTCCTTGTTTCAACAGTAGATTTGTCTGAAAAAACCATTCGAGATCGATTACCTTTCCCTGTAACATTTTTCTTCCCGTGGAGCATTTTGTCTTGGCATTTCTTGTCTCGGCTTCACTGGCTCGTTTTTTCCTTACCATCTCTACGAGAATCGCTAAAGGTTTGAAGGTTTGGGTTTCCGAAGATCGAAGATTAGGGTTGACAAGCAGAGGTGCAGTTTGTGGGTTCGAAAGGTTTTGATAGAAATGAAACGGTTTAGAAGTAGAAAGGGTTTATGACAACCTTTATTCCCATGTTTTTAATAATCATTACATATATTTAAAAATAAATAAAGTAGATTACATGGGGAAAAGAAACTTATCCTATTTGAAAAACAAAATAGCTAAATTATTTTAAGAAGAATTAAAATAATGAATTCCATTGTAAAATAAAATTTTATTTAAAAACAAATATACCTAACTCCCCCAAAATAAAATAAATCCTTTTAGTGGGAAGTGGTTTAGTAAAAATATCAGCTAATTTAATTTTAGTAGTTACAAATTCCAAAGATATATCGTTTTTTAGAATATGATCTCTTCGAAAATGATGGCTGATATCAATATGCGTAGTTCTAGAATGATTAATAGGATTTTTTGAAATATTTATATCACTAGTATTATCAAATAAAATATGAGTATTATTAAAATTTAGTCCAAAGTCCATAAGAGTTTTTTTCATCCACAAAACCTATGCACAACAACTGCCAGCAGAGACATATTCTGCCTCAGCTATTGACAGGGCAACTAAATGTTATTTCTTACTTGACCATGACACTAAATATTTTCCTAAAAAGTGACAATTTCCTGAAGTTCTTTTCCTGTAACACCCCGAGCTTCCACGATACACCTCTCTTTCAATAATGCAATAGCTTGCATTGTACGCAAGTTTGAGTTCTAAAACACCGCGACTAATCAATGTAGCCATTATGAATAGTAATAACAACTTTTTAAAATTATAGAAATTTTATATTTCAAAATGGACTTCATTTTTGTATTCATAATTTCAAAATTATCCTAAGTTGAATTTTTTGTAATTTTTTGAGAACTTCCAATTTTTTATGAATAATGAAGAATACTTAAAAAAACTTTTTTAATCAAAATAATTTATAGTGATAAGTTATACTATTGAGTGATTTTAAATTTTAATTATAATATATTTTTACCATTTTATCCAATGGTGTTCATTATAATTAATTTCACTTTGAAATTAGACATAAACAATTGTCAATCTTTTGATATATATTGTTTCTTAAAAACACGCTATTTGTTGTGACATCGGGAATTAATTATAAAATTAATTAATGAAACTTATATGTTTGTAATTTTGTAAAGTAGACATCATTTTTGAATTAGGAATATCAATTATAGCTTAGGGTGAAATTTTGGCATTGTTCTGAAAGACTTCAATTTTTTATGAATAGTGAAACCACTAAGTGGTAGTTAAATAACTGATTTTTATTTTAAATGAAATATTACCACTTCTATGATTTTATTTTAAAAAATCCGACATACATGGTTTTCATTAGGAAGTAAAATGTGGTTCAATGGGATTAAAATAATTTTTTGGTGAATAGTAACTTTTAAGTTTAATTAATCGTGATTAAAGGTAATTAGTGAAATTTAAGGTAAAAATGATATTATAAAAATATGAAATGACCATGAAACTTGTCCTAAACCTATTGGATGAGTAATGGCCGACCAAAAAAATACATGGGTCAACTTGGGGACCCCATGGAGCCACTTTGGTAGGAAAATGACATAAATAACTTTTATTTAAAGTTAAAATAAAAATGTCACAAACATAAGTTGTTTTACTAAAACAATTTTTAAATGGTGTTATTCAAGTAATAGTTTTGACTATAAATATTCATTATAAATATAAAAAGATTTCCTACTTCATGATAATTTTTTTATAATTTTTATTCATTAAATAAATTAAATTATTTATGACACCATGATGATGCAGCGATTACCTCATTAATTAACGATTTAAATAAAATGAAAAGATAATGTAAAATCCAAGGCTTAAAATTGTCAAAAACCTATTGTATGAGTATATTTAGAACCCTTATCACCTTAGCCTAGAAATATGTCATTGTGGGACTTTTAGAATCTGAAAATCATTTCGTAATAATGTAACATTTCAATCTTTCCATGAGTGACCCTCCTCTCCTCTTATAAAAGGCCCCCACCTCCACCACCTTATTCACACATTCAAGCCATTTGGATTGGAGAAACTCTGCCCAAATACTCTCACAACTTCCCTCCCTTACTCCTAGAAGCCTCACATTGGGCATAATTTATCCCAAGGAAGCCTTTGGCTCAAATCAAAAGAGTTACCCAATTTTAAGGTAATGTCTTCTCTTATGTTATTTTGTTTTATTTTGCATATCCAACCCCCTAAACTCTTTTTATTCATTTATTTTGTAATAAAAAAAGTATAATAAATATACTTGGATGTTTTTATAAGAGGTATTAGAGCTAAAATTACACACACCTACATCTTATGGTTAAAGAATATACTGTTTCTGTGGATGGCGAATTTCTGCCTCACGAAACGATGATTGGTCAACACTCATATAACACCTTCAAAGGTGGACATTAAGATGTCACTATATTTATATATGATTTATAATATGTTTATATTATACTTAAGGTTCTGAATTTTTCATTTATGGAATACCTTTATTTATTCAATTATGGGTAAATGCGATATTTTCATTTTAGGAAGTGCGGACTACCGCCCCCTCAAATTGATTTGAATCGTTAATGCCATTTGTGGGATGTATAAAGGATAGAGTAAATTATATTATATATGATATTATACTGGAATTATAATATAACTTTATATCATTATGATTTCATTAAATAAGAAATAGAAATGAAAGTAGCGTTCATGCGTACGTACGGCTAACCGTCTCCATGAACGGTGCATTTCATTTCTTACCTCTAAACGTTATGGAATATTATAAATTCATGTATATACTGGATATATATGAGATATGTGATATCTATATCATGAATATAATTTTGGATATAATGGATATTTCACCACATGAACAACTTGTAATTGTAAGAAGTTTATTTTTGACTCAAGTACCAACGATCGACAAAACGACCATTATTAACATAAATAATTACGTAATGTTCATAACATGGTAATAAGTGTTATAAAAGGAATAAAAAACTTGAAAAAGTTTCTTATGAAATTATAAATTAACTCTAGTTTATTATTCAGGAGGTTAAAGAACGGTCGAGTCAAGACAGGACGCAAGGTAAGGGAACTTCTTAACCCAATTTTTATTCTTTGGGTTAATCTCCTACTTTCAAATTATTTCATGATATTATTATTTCCTATCTTGAATTGGTTCTTTCATTATGTGTACTTATAGTGAATACACATAATAGATCTATTTTATTTTAAAAAAAAATGATCTTTGTGAGGGACTTCGTCTCAATCTCCTTTCATTGAGGCATATTTGGTTTTATACACAACTTTCCTTTATACGGTGTATAAACCCCTTTCACTTTTAAGTTTATTCAAAAGGTATATTTTTATATGATGTGTTTTACTAAATGACAAAAAGGAATGTTTTTCTTGTCATACGTATGCGGCGACAATGACTTCTCCACCACCATGGCCATTATTTGGGTTTCGGCTTCCTCTATAAGCCATAACATTTTTTTAAATGAAAAATAAATATCAAGTTTTAATTTTCTTTTATTTTGGTATTGAAAATGGGTTTGAAAGTATTTTTCTTATATCAATGTGTTGTATTTATATCTTGTGATTGAAATGTGGAAATGTTATGTTTCCTTTATGCATATTTTATGTGATATGATTATGTTATAGTTAGTATCAGAGGCAGTTTAGTACTAACCTTATAAGATAGATTTAGATAAACTATGATTAGAGCACATAGCCCGAAGATAGACTTTGAGGATTAGTATTGAAGAACTTACTATAATTTTGGTATTATAGAGATTTTGTGAGTTTTCCGGGCAATAAATCCCTGTCTGGATACGAGCAGGTATAGGCGGCTCTGGCACAGATGTACCTAGGGGTAAAACCCAAAAAAACCGCTTTGAGCTAGACTTGAATGGGAATTGGTACATGACAACGGGCCTTGCGGCACTCTTGGTTACGACACTCTCGGGGGATATGCTTAGGATAATTCTCATTTTCTTTACAAACCACTATGGACGGTTATGAGTATATACTTCCTCAAAGAAATCATTTTTATGATTATGGATTATATCCATAAATAGTTCAATTTATGTAAAGTATTTTACAAGTATGTAATTATGTATTTTGATTCATAAACAATTCTAGTTTATGCCATTGATTATAAATGGCGCCTAGTGGAAGGAATGGAAACCGTATCAATGCACGCACTCCATGTAGGGATTTACCTACTGCTCAAGATAATTATTGTGGAGTTGGAGATACAACTGGTGCTGATCAACTTATTACCATACTGGGACAACTCACTCAGGTTATGAATAATAACCTTACTCGTATGGAGAACCCTGATCCGCAACGTGGATGATGAATGTTAGACTGCTTCATGAAGCAACAACCGCCAACATTTAATGGGGGTACAAATCCATTAGTAGCTGAGCAATGGATACACTCCTTAGAGAAAATATACCACCCCTTGGGGAGTAGCGAATGGGAGAAGGTTATCATGGCAGTTTACTGCCTCACTGGAGATACCGATCAATGGTGGTCATTGATTCAAAATACAAAGGAAGATGAAGAATTATCAAGTATGGAATGGAGAGAGTTCAAAGATATTTTCTTAGAAAAATACTTTCCACATGACCATCAAGCAGATATGGAAAGACAATTTCTGAGTCTGAGACAAAAGGAGGATGAGAATGTCGCAAAGTATGAGGCCAACTTTACACGGTTATAGAGGTATGCTGCAGATTAAATACGTAACCTAAAAAGTAAGATTGATCGTTTCTTTGATGGGTTAAAACCATTTCTCCTTCGAGAATTAGTCTCACAAACCTTCTCATCATACAAAGATATTTTCTCGTCTACTATCAAGATGGAAAAGGAATTCTCTAAGTCTCATGACTTTAAAGCAAAGAAAGAAAAGAAGAGAACGGTGGAACAATGGTCAGATAAAGGGAAAAGGGAAAGAAGGATTTTCTATTATGTGATAATTGTGGGAAGAATCACCCCAGTGCTTGCCTAAATGGAATGGGAGTTTGTTATAAATGTGGAGAAAAAGGTCACCCGGCTTGTGATTGCAAGGGAAAGAAAGAGGATATCAATTTTGAATGCTAAAATTGTAGGGAAATGGGGAATTATGCAAATTAATGTCCTAAGCATCAGGGAAACTTACCTCAGAAAAGGCCAAGGGATCAAGGACAATCTTATGATGTTACTAAAATTGAATTAGAATAATTAATGTATTGGTGCTTTTGGACTCAAGGATTATATTCTGGTTATAAGAATAATGTGATATATATAAGGATTGTACTGCAGTACTTGTTCTTTTCATTAAGGTCTTATTATGATGAAGGTAATCATATTTTTATTATGTGACAATAAGTGATACTTTACATTGTTTGGGGAATATGATTAATTGATTTTGGAATTAAGAGACCTTTTAGAGAAAGTCTGGACAGAGGTATTTTGGATAACTATAAAGGTTGGGATGGATTAAGTTGAACTTTGAATAGTATTGTTTAAGGTTAAAACATTTCTGAAGATTATTTTTGGAATATTATAATACTATATTTTTAGGAAAAGGACAACCTGCATGGTGGGGCATAACCCGTCGCGTCGGACAAAGCTGCAGGAATCAAACCCACAACCATAGTGCAACAGGCCTTTACTACCTACCACTAGTCTACAGGAAGTCCCTGGTTATTACAAAAAGTTTTCCGAATCTAAATGGTATGTGTTAATATTTGGAACCTTATACAATTATGATAAATAGAATATTTTCGAGTTCTATTACCTTTTAGAGTGAAAGATGGGTTTGTGGTAAAAATTTATTAAAGAATGAAAGTCTACATGACCAGTTTGTATATTACCTTACATTCTTAGTAAATCCCCTAAATAAATTCCTCAACTTTATAAAAGGGAACATAAAACAAAAACGTTGTCTGTTAACTTTTCCAACTGGGGATTCAATCACCGTTTAACCAATCACAAGTTTGTGATTTTATTATGGTTAACTTTATCCTAATCCATTTTTCTACAACTCTCTATCAAACCTTGATGGTTTTTTTTCTCCCTTATCCATATTTTCATAGAATCCTAGTATGGGCTATCTCGGGTGACCTTTGTACTTATCTTTCTTTCTTTTAATGTTATATTCTTATTAACCCTATTTTCGATGTGGGTTTTCCACAAGGGTATTTTCTATTTTAAACCATTTATTTTAAAAGAAAAATCTCAAATTGTGAGGATGAAATTTATTGAAGGAGGGTAGAATGTAACACCCCGAGCTTCCACGATACACCTCTCTTTCAATAATGCAATAGCTTGCATTATACGTATGTTCGAGTTCTAAAACACTGCAACTAATCAAAGTAGCCGTTAGGAATAGTAATAACCACTTTCTAAAATTATATAAATTTTATATTTCAAAATGGACTTCATTTTTTTATTCATAATATAGAAATTATCCTAAGTTGATTTTTTTGTAATTTTCTGAGAACTTCCAATTTTTTATGAATAGTGAAGAATACTTAAAAACAACTTTTTTTATCAAAATAATTTATAGTGATAAATTATACTATTGAGCGGTTTTAAAGTATAATTAGAATATATTTTTACCATTTTATCCAATGGTGTTCATTATAATTAATTTCACATTGAAATTAGACATAAACAATTGTCAATCTTTTGATATATATTGTTTCTTAAAAACACGCTATTTGTTGTGACAGTGAGAATTAATTATAAAATTAATTAATTCAACTTATATGTTTGGATTTTTTTAAAATAGACATCATTTTTGAATTCGAAATATCAATTATAGCTTAGGGTGAAATTTTGGCATTGTTCTGAAAAACATCAATTTTAGATGAATAGTGAAACCACTAAGTGGTAGTTAAATAACTGATTTTTCATTTAAATGAAATATTACCACTTCTGTGATTTTATTTTAAAAAATCCGACATACATGGTTTTCATTAAGAAGCAAAATGTGGTTCAATGGGATTAAAATAATTTTTTGGTGAATAGTAACTTTTAAGTTTAATTAATCATGATAAAAGGTAATTAGTGAAATTTAAGGTAAAAATGATGTTATAAAAATATGAAATGACCATGAAAATTGTCCTAAACCTATTGGATGAGTCTTGGACGACCAAGAAAATACATGGGTCAACTTGGGGACCCCATGGAGCCACTTTGGTAGGAAAATGACATAAATAACTTTTATTTAAAGTTAAAATAAAAATGTCACAAACATAAGTTGTTTTACTAAAACAATTTTTAAATGGGGTTATAAAAGTCATATTTTTTACTATAAATATTCATTAGAAAGATAAAAATATTTCCTACATCATGATAATTTTTTATAATTTTTAGTCATTAAATAAATTATATTATTTATGACACCATGATGATGCATCGATTACCTCATTAATTAACGATTTAAATAAAATGAAAAGATAATGTAAAATCTAAGGCTTACACTTGTCAAAAACCTATGGTATGAGTATATTTAGAACCCTTATCACCTTATCCTATAAATATATCATTGTGGGACCTTTAGAATCCGAAAAGAATTTCATAATAATGTAACATTTCAATCTTTCCAAGAGTGCCCCTCCTCTCCTCTTATAAAAGGCCCCCACCTCTACCACCTTATTCACACTTTCAAGCCATTTGGCTCGGCCATCCTCTGCCAAAATACTCTCCCAAATTCTCTCCCTTACTCCTAGAAGCCTAACTTTGGGCATAATTCTTCCCATGGAAGCCTTTGGCTCAAATCAAAAGAGTTACCCGATTTTAAGGTAATGTCTTCTCTTATGTTATTTTGTTTTATTTTTCTTATCCAACCCCCTAAACTCTTTTTATTAATTTATTTTGTAACAAAACCAGTATCCTCAATATACTAGGATGTTTTTATAAGAGTTATTCGAGCTACACTTACACACACCTACATCTAATGGTTAAAGAACATACTGTTTTTGTGGATGTCGAATTTCTGCCTCACGAAACGATGATTGTTCAACACTCATATAACACCTTCAAAGGTGGCCATTTAGATGTCACTATATTTATATATGATATATAATATGTTTATGTTTTACTTAAGGTTTTGTATTTTTCATTTATGGAATACCTTTATTGTTTCAATTATGGGTAAACGCGATATTTTCATTTTAGGAAGTGCGGACTACCGCCCCCTCAATGTGATTTGAATCGTTAATGCCATACGTGGGATGTATAAAGGATGGAGTAAATGATATTATATATGATATTATACTGCAATTATAATATACCTTTATATCATTATGATTTCATTAAATACGAAATAGAAATGAAAGTAGCATTCATGCGTACGTACGGCTTACCGTCTCCATGAACGGTGCATTTCATTTCTTACCTCTAAACGTTATGGAAGATTATAAATGCATGTATATACTGGATATATATGAGATATGTGATATCTATGTCATGAATATAATTATGGATATAATGGATATTTCACCACATGAACAACTTGTAATTATAAGAAGTTTATTTTTGACTCAAGTACCAACGATCGACAAAACGACCGTTATTAACGTAAATAATTACATAATGTTCATAACATGGTAATAAGTGATATAAAAGGAATAAAAAACTTGAAAAAGGTTCTTAATCAATTATAAATTAACTATAGTTTATTATTCAGGAGGTTAGAGAATGGTCGAGTCAAGACAGGACGCAAGGTAAGGGAACTTCTTAACCCAATTTCCATTCATTGGGTTAATCTCCTACTTTCAAATTATGTCATGATATTATTATGTACTATCTTGTATTTGTACTTTGTTTATGTGTACTTATAGTGAATATACATAATAGATCTATTTTATTTAAAGAAAATGATATTTGTCAGGGACTTCATCTCAATCTCCTTTCCTTGAGGCATATTTGGTTTTATACACAACTTTCTTTTGTACGGTGTATAAACCCCTTTGACTTTTATGTTTATTCAAAAGGAATATTTTTATACGAAGTGTTTTACTAAATTACAAAAAGGAATGTTTTTCTTGTCGTACGTATGCAGCGACAACAACTTCTCTGCCGCCATGGCCATTATTTGGGTTTCGGCTTCCTCTACAAGCCATAACTTTTTTTAAAATGAAAAATAAATATCAAGTTTTAATTTTCTTTTATTTTTTTATGGAAAATGGTATTGAAAGTCTTTTTATTATATCAACTAGTACTCCCCCCGTGCATTTGCACGACACTATAAAAATATACATATTATCAATAATGGATTACCAATTTTGAAACATAATAAATCATATTATAATTGGAAAATTTTAAAACTGAAATTATGTGGAACATATTATGGAAAAGAAGGAACAATATGGAGTCATTTATTATGATAGAAATATGAATGTAACAAATAAAATGTGATTAAAAAAATTCAAATTTTTTCTAGAAAAAAACTCGAAAGTCACCAGAATTCCACATCAACAAACCACATTCTACAAATATGTAGAGGATAGAAATATCTACAATCACAGGAAATGTGATAGTTGTTCTGGAGTTGCATCATCCCAAAACCCATGACCACTGTTTGTGTATCAAACCTATAATATTTAAAAAAAATAGTTTCACTGATTGATAATTATGAAAAGCAGAGAAAAATAATAACATGTGTGACATAATATTTATATGAAATGGATTAAAAAGGGAGAAAGTTGATGCAACAAACTGTAATACATGATGTAATAGGGTACCAGAATATCTTTGTCGATGTTGTTGTAGATCCCAAAAACTGCAATTTTTAGACCGCTCCAGATTTCCTATACATTAAGAGGTGAAACACAATGAAGTCATAGAACAATATTTTCTATAACATATAAAAAGTTACAGATCTAAAAGTGAAATACCACAAAAAACACAGAATCTCCTCTATAACCCTAGATTAGTTGCGATTATGTAAACCTGGAATACAACACATTTGTTAGAGGCCAAAACTGGAATAAATGTTACAGAAATCATGAAAATTGTCAGTATCCTCCAATGATTGATTAACACCCAATATTTTATCTACTAAATAGAGTCTTTCTTGTATAGAAATACATCTTTGACAATCAACCCATCATTAAATTCAAGAAATATGGCAGATTCACAATGAATTCTTGGTTGAAAAAAAGTCTGGAATTCCAGATGACAGTTCAGTTTAAATTATAAATCAGCAGCAATGTTTTTTTATTGGGTAATATAATAATTAAACATTAATATTATTCTTACCCAAAATTACTGGTACTAATTAATCTAGGAAATGGTTGCACATTCTTTAGGGCTACTCCCCTGCCCTGTAATTGATTTCCATGGAAAACATAAGAAATAGAATGTATAATTAAAAGAAATTAAAAGATGCATGCATTAAATACATATTTTTAAAACAAATATCTCAATGTCAAGCTAGAATAAAAAAATCCACAAACCTCTAGTTCTGTAGGGGATCTCAAATCACTTACAAATCTGTAATAGACAAACAAAAATTGCAAAAACATGGGATGCTGATTAATAATTAACCTTCATGATTTTGATCTTGATTGAGAATGGAGAAAAGTGCTCTCTGTAATAACTTGTTCATAATGAACACATTTTCATCTCATATTTGATTCCATGAAGTAGGAAGTGAAAAACTAAAAAAGGATTGGCTGAATTTGAAATATCATCTGAAGAAAAAGACGATGAATGACATGAATTCCAATATAACCCGAAGATGACTCCATTTCTGTCCACACAGTAAAATATTACCAATCATGTAGATCTAGTTCAATTTTACCCAGCAAATAATCACCACCTTTCAAATCTAAAAAATTATTGATGAAAATAACCAGGATATGTAGAAATTTACAAAGATAAGAAATTTCATTAAAATGCTTAAAAACTGGACAAACTGGGCTTACCAAACATGTAGATCAAGTTCAATTCAAGTCTTTATAAAATAACCACCTTTTAAATAATTGAAATTGATTTGGAAAACATGTAATGAGAGTGATGCAATAAACCAAAAATATTGCATGCAGACAAGAACATGAAATAAAATTAAAAATAAGAATAAGATACATACCTATGTATAGGAATGATACTCTTTCCGGCCTACTCTTCATGAAGTATGCTTTATTGTTGGAAGCTGTGTGTTCCATCTTGAAAGTCAGACGGTAAAATATTGTGTAATAATAATTTATAGTGACGAATCTACTATTAAAAGTAAGAGTTATAATTTAAATTATAGACATTGAAAGAAATAAACATGTAACTGAGTAGATGATATTTTTTTATTAGTTGTACCAGTTCCAGAGTCCCTATTGCAGCATACTCCTAAAGTCCCTGGGCTGTGATCTTCATAGATCAATAGTGAACAAATAAAAAAAATCAATAACATAGAAGGAATTTCAATTTAATTGCCTCATGTTATCCCCATGACATTATTGCTGTGAAATCAATGTGAGCATGAAACCAATAAAAACGGGAGATAAAAATCCAGAATAAATACAATCAAAACAATACCGAAATAGAGTACATATCCATCGTAGATATTTATAAGAATAGAAAAAAAATATTCCATATGAATGTATTGTAAATGATATCAATGTTCAAAAACAAAATAGCACAAAATATGTGGCATCACATAAACAAAAACTAACCACACTAAAGGAATTTTGTTATAAAAATCTGCATGTAGAATCTGGCCATAGAAGTAGGAAGTGAAAAACTAAAAAAGTATTGGAATCATTCGAAATATCATCTCATGAAAAAGATGATGAATGACATGAATGCCAATATAACCCGAAGATGACTCCATTCCTGTCCACACAGTAAAATATTACCAATCTCGTAGATCTAGTTCAATTTCACCCAACAAATAATCACCACCTTTCTAATCTAAAAAATTATTGATGAAAATAACCAGGATATGTAGACATTTTAAAAAATAAAAATTACATTAAAATGCTTAAAAACTGGACAAACTGGGCTTACCAATCATGTAGATCAAGTTCAATTCAAGCCTTTATAAAATAACCACCTTTTAAATAATTGAAATTGATTTGGAAAAACTGTAATGAGGGTGATACAATAAACCAAAAATATTTCATGCAGACAAGAACATGAAATAAAATTAAAAATAATAATTAGATACATACATATATATAGGAATGATACACTTTCCGGCATATTCTTCATGAAGCATGCTTTATTGTTGGAAGCTGTGTGTTCCTTCTCAATAGTCACATGGTGAAATATTCTCTAATAATAATTTACAGTGAAGAATCTACTATTAAAAGCAACAGTTATAATGGGTTATGTTTTTAGAGTACGTGTATAGTGTTGTTAAAACTGTAGCCCGATCACATGTTTTATCACCTTAACCAACAAATGATGGAAAGGTTCCAGACATCGCATCATTAAACAAGATCAATGTACACATATCTAAGTATTGGGGAAGCTCCAATGTACCTGAAAAATCATAACTAATATCCTATGTTTATATTCCAATAAGACGGTAAACTGCACTTGCTGAATTTAACCTTATCTTAAAATGAAATATAGAAATAGAAAATATGAATAGTTCAAGTAAAAGAAACATACACTCAGAGAGATGGGAACAGAACAATATAAGGATTACATAAAATATAATCAATGTCATGAAACGAACAAAACGTCTAACATATTCAGAAATATGGCAGGATAAATGAAATTGTGTTCTAGTAATACAAAAATGTTTGACAACAGTTATAGGGAACCAGGTTGGCAAGATCTGCAGATAGGTCACTAATAGTATAGATGGTGATAGGAAAATGCCCAATAAACGGCCTCGATAGACTCCTGTATTAGCAGTTATTTTCTTCAGTCAATCCCCTTGTACTCACTTATCCATATATGGCACGTCGAGGGGAGTACCACTACTTCATGATCCCGGGTTTTCTTCACATCTCTTCACATTATGTTGAATTTATTCTTCATTTTCAAAATCAGACAAGAGGTTTTTCTACATGTAGAACAATTGGACATTAATATGTAGTTAACCATCATAGAGATGTGTAAATGGTGAAACATATTAAAATAGAGTCTAATAAGAATGATTGTCATTCGATAAATATGGAAAATGTAAAATTGTAATTCCAGGAATGTTTTTTTTAATTGAGTAGATGAGACATCCGAGACCGAGACAGCTAATCCTGTGATATCGTAAGAAGTAGAACACCCACAATCATCAAGTTTCTAAAATGGATGGAAGTAAAAAGTATTAGAGAGATGTGTTTCAGGTTTTGGATTACAGTAATTGAAAAAATGTAAATAAAATGCACCGTCATATTTTCAATCCGAGTACCCAACTCTGAAGACCCACTGCTTTGATCTGTCTGTGATGACAGAAAGAGAAGAAATAAGTTGGATATAAAAAGTGGTATAGTAATTTTAGAGTGTTGAAATTTATTACCTCTTTTTGGTCTAAGGTCTGACTGAATCTACGAACATAAATATCATTATCACATATAGAAAGAACATTGTAGCTATTCTGTTCAAATGAATGATAACGGTTTTGAATATTAAACGTAGTTACATCAATTGAAAATAAGAAATTTTTTGACTTGAATATTTCCAACTGTTGAGGGAAACCAAACTCATCATCATCCTAATTTAAAAATGTTAACAATTGTTAGTAGATATATAGCAGAAATTAGGTTCACAAACTATAAAAAGATGCTCCTACCTGTATCAGAGCAGTTCTTAAGTTTTCAGTTGTTTCATGTATGAACTGCATAACTTGTTTGTCGAACAGAACTACTGAAATTGAGGCTGTATTATCTGAAACCATGAGTTGTACCATAAATCTATTTATTTTATTTATAAGAATGCATAATTAGTGGAAGATAGTGTATCCAATAAGTATAACCGATTTGAAATATCTAAATATTGACAAATGAAAGAGTTGCTGACCTTGCTGAGGTAGTATTAGGAGGTATGGTGCATTTATGGAACCATAGTTTTCCATGTAATTCATGAACTTTCTTCATGTAAGAGTCACAGGACTCATAAAACCAGCTGTGGGTGGTTTGAATTTTTTTTACTGTTGCTGAAATTAAGCATCTTGTAGGCTACAATAGATTGCGTATAGCAAATAATTTTAAATAAAACAAAAAATAATTTCAAGGAAATAGTAACTAAAAAGTGACATATGAAAAGAAAGTACATAGTTATTACCTGTTCAAACTTTTTTACATCAGAAATGTATTTTTTGTTATTCCAATATAGTACTTCTGCAGAAGGGTCTGGATTAGTTGAAGGTGGACTATGTAACTGGGATGGCACTATGAACCCAAACCTAGAGACATGCGATATTGGAAAAAAATTAACAGAATAAAATAATTAATTATATCAATGAACATTGAATAACAGAGAAGTAAATATACTGACATATTAACAGTACATAGTTAACCTGTTTCAAAAATTGTCAACTTCTTCAATGTCCAGGTTGTACAAAATTTTTGTTGCTTGAATAGTTGTAGTTACAATAACAGTTCCTGTAAATTATATGCAATCAATTTTAGTCAACATAAAATTGATGATACATTAAAAAAACTGATGTACAAACACTAAATTGGTAAGTTGTGGAAAGATATAGTACTGCTTAATTTTTTAACCCGGATGAGTTGTAAGATTAAAATGTTTGGTGAGTCTTTCTGTTGTTCCAAATAAGCTGACATGTCAGTAGCATAATTACCCCATAAGCTGCATTGTACCTACAGACCTTTTTAAGGTAAAAAACGACAGTATTTGTTAATGTCATATCAATTTTCCATGTAACAGTAATAAAAATTTTTAATCACTTTTCATCCTCAAGTAGAATCTGCATCCTAAGGCTGGAATTTCCCATTGATTGAAGTGGCTGGGAGTTTCGCAGTAACCCAATGATTTCTAAACCATAAAACAGAAAAAGAATATCAATGTAGGTGAATTAGATTAACTTGGAAAACAGTATATTGATGACTATGTAAATATAGAATGCAGAAGTATATCAATGCACTGTAATGAAATTATACCTATTAAGTTATCTTCGGGTACAATTCTGTCAAAAATACCATTAAATGATGTGAAATTAAAACTGAACAGTGGGAGCTGTGCATCTGATGGACGATGAAATATTGTTGAAGTGAACAGCAATCGGCATGCATGTTGAGTTTCCAAGTAACAACCTTGATTTGGATCAATTTGAATGTTCTGAATGTAATAGCATAATCCTTCACGCAAAAGATCTTTGAACATAGAGAGAAGTTGACGGTTCGTAATTGAACATTGTACCTTAGTTCCCTGAAAAAGTAAATATATTTGTGTTTTTAATTGAGATATAATAAGTCATTGAAGACATAGATGTAAATGAATATATTGCACTATATTAAGTTAATACAAATAAAGTGTTGTTAGAAACACCGACATGTATATCTCCAAGTACGAAATCTATAGCGACGATATTATTGGTGTTTTTTGATGAATAATTGAACCACATGTTCAACACACGAACATGTATCTTTAGAGTTTCATTTGACTCTGCTGAAATCTCACTCAATGGGGTTATTAATCTACACATAATAGTTTTATGTTGTACATTTATAATTCGTTTAGAAAGATTACACAATCATAACATAAAGAAGAAATAGATTTACAGAGACTACATTATATGAATAATATAATAGATGAATAGTTAAATTAAATGGATACCTATGAATGGTTATCAAATATTTATTTATAGTCAATATTGTGTGTGCAATCAGCAACTGTGTTATGCATATCTTCTACTATTATTTTCAAACCATTCGGTGAGGTTACTCTAGATACAACGACATATAATTGACCATGCGAGAAAACAGGGCTGCGTAGAAATAACCCAACTGAAGAGAAAGATTGTCCTTGACTCTTATTAATAGTCATAGCATAACACACTATCAAATGATATTGTCTTCTTTGTAATTTGGAAGTCCATCTAATATCAGACTGTGTCATAGTCAATCATGGAATGAAAGCTCTGTACCCTGAATTGCTGCCAGTTATAATTTTTGCTCCGATGACATGGTCTCCCAAATGTGTAATAATCATGCGAGTGCCATTACATAGACCAACTGATTGATCCACATTTCTTAACAACATGACAAGAACACCAATCTTCAGACTAATTTTGTGTGCTTCCAAACCGGAGATATTAATACCATTTAAAAACTCAGAGTTGTATATATTTTTTGGCCTATCAGAATCATAACTTGCATTGCAAACACTGTCAGAGCTGTAGTAGTCTTTACATTCAGAATTTTTCAGATAAATCATGTAGTCATTGATCTCTTTAACGACATCACGTGTTGGCGCTAGAATCTCTCTATCCTTTAGAAAGCATACATCATCGTAATGATCTGTGAAAGCAGGATATGTGAAGTCTACCATTGTTGCCAATCCATTATCAGATGATTTTAGAAGATAACCTTCTGGAATATGAATTACATATTCACCATCATCAGGCTGTCCTATGTTACCATCACCAATATCTAGAACCCACTTTGAGAAGGTTTTTAAGTCATCTGAATCATTATTGGCAGGCCCAGAAAGCAATCTCATATTTTTTGTTAGAGTTAAAACTCTAAATTGTTTCAAAAGATATGAAGACATAATACTTGAAAAAACAATATCATTTCAGTTACCACCTAGTATAACTGGTAATATTTGACGGAAATCTCCACCCAATACAACTGTGATACCTCCAAATGGAAAATATGCAGCCTTGACATTATGCATTGTCATTATATCTCTAAGAGTACGGTCTAGAGCCTCAAAACAATATTTTTGAACCATGGAAGCCTCATCCCAAATAATAAGTTTTGTAACATGTAATAGCTATGCTAACTCACTACCTTGTTGAATATCGCAAACAGATTTCTCCGTAACAGAGATTGGAATACGAAATTTCGAATGTGCCATCCTACCACCAGGAATAAGTAGTGATGCTATTACACTTGAAGCTACTACCAGAACAATGATGGCCTCTCATCGTAGAAAAGAAGTCAGTACTCTCCAGATAAATGTTTTACTGGTCCCTCCGAATCCATGCAAGAATAAGAAACCCCCACTCGCAGTTGATATTGAAGATAAAAAGAAATTGATCACATTATTTTGTTCAACGGTAAGCATAACCTGAAAATTTATGTAATAATTTCGAAGACCATCTTTGTTGTTGTTTAGTTCTCCCTCAATTAATCGATTATTATTACTATCAATTACAAATTCAGGAACATGCATTAGAGGAAAGCACTGAAGAGACCTACCATTGCTTCACAAAATGTTGTCTGTTTCTTGCAGAGCAAACATTTTCCTCTGATCATCACTAAGTGTGAACTCTAAAGAAAAGTTGAAACATATTTAAGCGATGTATTAATGAAATGGTATGTATTTAATTAGAAAATGTAGAGTAAGTCAATATATGTATAGGATAGCATGCAATGAAATGGTAAAATTATTGTGGAGGAATTATGTATAGTACCATCGATATATGTAAATAAATTTCCCATCATTAGATAGCTGGATGGTTCCTCAGTAGTATTAAATAGAGAACTAAATGTAGAGTAAGTAAATAGTTGTACGGGATAGCAGGAAATGAAAAGACAAAATTGTTGTGGAGGAATTATTTATAAGACCATCGAAATATTTCAATGTACTGATCACCATTAGAAAGCATGGTGGTTCTTCAAAAGTATTAACGATAGCAATAATATATATTGTGACTGAAAGTTTCATAAAAATCTGGAGAAATAATGTAGACATAAATTTTAACTTCATTACTTACACATAACAGCACAATTCAATCATTCTTTCTAATGTGCTGAAATATAAAAAACAATATATGTACGAAAGAAGAAGAACCATTCACTTGTAACATATAAATGGACTGAAATTGATAGTAAATTACAGGGTCTACTAAATCATTTCAACACAGAAGGTATACTCCATTCTACAGAAACAAATTGACTGTGCATTCTTATTTTAGAAATCATAATTATAAATGTTGGACAGACATGCAGTATTTTCATAGAAATGTGCAGAAAAATGTACAGAACATAACATGAAATAATGTAAAAATGTATGAAGTGTGTAGAAACATACATGAAGAATCATGTCGTTTAGAGAAGTGAAAATATATGGAGTTATTTATTGGATAAGAAGGTATGACATCCACTGTATTGAATGATTTATAGAAGCATATAAAAAGGTTAATTGTTAATCAAAAAAATTCGTGCAGATGCATTTTTCATATAAGTAAATAAGTATGACAGGTTATACACGGAACAGTTGAATATTATACAGTATTCAAAAGCAAATGATTTCTGTTCACATGGGACATAACTGAAATAGAATCACGTAGTTAACATTTGACATGGTATTACAGCAATTGATACATGGAATTTGTAAAGTGACAGTTGTCATATGCACTGATATTGTTAGTCACGTTCATTGATTGACAGAACAATAAATAGATTTGTAGCAAATACAAAAATATAACATTGAATTACTGATGTAGTAAGAGTAATTAGTAGATAAATTGCAATGTGTACCTTGCATTTGAAGCCTTTTTCTATAAGAATATAAGATATCTTCAGAGAGAATAATGTAGGTCTCCTTCCAAACAATATCTGGGCGAGATATGTTGTTTGAGATTAGCATGCTTGAAAAAAGTCTCCGTAGACAGTGTCCCATTCCCCATGATGAGACCTCTTTTATTTCCTCAATGAATTCTTGGTCATCAGCATGTAATCCCATTGTAGAACAAGCCTCCCTAAAAGTGCCATAAATATTGTTGTTGACAGTTTTCAAATCATCATATGTTGTTGCACCATGGATATTTGTTAGTAGAATCCGAAGGTAGTGTAGCTCTCCAGTGGTAGGAGGCACATAGTAGAGTCGACCGATACCGAAACCCTGTTTTCGGGGAAGCCATTTTTTTTAAAGACTACGAAAGACAAACCTAGTTGGGTATTCTGTATAAGTTAAGCTTCGACCTTCTGGGAATTTCAAATTTGATTTAAACCAAGACGTGAACATTGTTTCAGCAACATTTAAATCATCAAGGACATCTTCTATTTTTTCATTATCTCTATACGTCACAGAATTTTGACCCAGTAAATGATAATGCAATCTCTCGACATATGGATATCTGAAATGTATATGGTAAGAGAATAACTGCCAGGAAACCTCACAAGGTGATATGTAGCGACAGTCGTAATACATCTTTATCTCGTCAACAGTGTTTTCAGATAAGCCTTTGGTGTTGCTTTCAGATAGTGCTGCCATTACACGATCATTTCCTTTTCTTATATATTTAAAGAGATACTTGATAGATGATGACTGGTTGCAGACTTCAATATTGAGATGGGCTTGATATTTGAGTAGCAAAACTGGATTGTATGGTACAAAAAAATGATTATCCAAATCAACGCCATTTTTTTGGATTGTTCTACCATCATCCCTTCTACGATAGCTGACATAACCATCATCATTTACCGTTGTTTCTCCGAAACATTTCGTAGGAAAGTACTTAGACCATTTTCCATTTTCCATACATGGAGAAGAGTGTTTTTCATTACCACAAGGGCCGTGGGGCATATAGTTTTTAACAGTTTCATGGAGCCTTGGGTAGGCAATTTTATCTGGAATCTCAGCGGACACCACTTTGTTAACATCTGATGGACTGACAATTTTGTGTTCATGACAAAGAAACAATAAAATGTGGACACGTGGCAAACCACGTTTCTGGAATTCAATGGTTCGAACAACTGTATTGGAAAGAAAATATGTTACATCTAGTTAGTATGAGATGATGTGAAATAAAGATTAAGGTATACATACTGAACTATAAAAAATCAAATTATAAGGTAAACATATTAAACAATAAAAAATGAGCTTACCTGCCCTCGATTTCCCAAATATACAATGTTCTCTTAAATCTTTTAGAAGATGTTCAACTTTTATATTGAATACTCGAGATAGTAATTGGGGATAGTAAACAGGATGAAGAATCTTTTCTCGAACAAATCGACTGATTTCAGGCCACATGGGGTTACATGTAAATGTAAGGAACAAATCTGGATAACCTGCCCAATTACATATTGACATCGCGTCTTGATAATTTTGAATCATATATCTTGGACCACCAGTAAAAGAAGAGGTAAAAATGATGCGCTTCCCGCAAGAGGACCCTTCTCGGTCACCTTGAAGGAATGCATCTTGCAATCCATTGTATAGGTCGACCCGTAGTCCCTTCTGGTTGAAACGAATATACGATAGTCTCTGAGACTCAATCATTGTGTAAGCATCGATGATAAATTGTTGCAATAATCTTCTGGAATATAGCAAAGTGGATTATTCAATGTCACAGAACTGTAAGTGAAAAGAGAAGTATTCTCTCATTGTAACCTTTCTTAGCTTAGCACTATTTGTGAATGGGGTAGCGCGATGCATTACGTTGTCGACATATCCATCATGGCCACCAGGGAAAATCAATGGATACTGTAATGGAAAATATAAAGGGTGAAGGTCATCAATTCGTTGCAATGCCCCACATTTGGTTTGAATGATTATGTCACGTTCTTGGTTTAGGTCTTCAATATCACCGACAATAAGCATGGAAATTTCAGAAGTTGTTGGTAAGTTATGTGTAGCCTCATTTGTTTGTCTTCTTTTAAGCAGGAGAAGCTTTAAGTTCGGCACATCTTCATGTTTAAGGACATCTTTTTCTGATATGAATTATTGAGCTAAAGCATTGACTTCATGTAGCATTTGTTGGAAATTCTCAACAATATTGAAGTTAATAAGTGAGTGAAGATTTTTTCCATCAAAGCTGAAAGAAAATTTTCTATCAGTAATATTTACTGACAAGTATGTGATTGATATTCATAGCATTTAATATGATAATTAACTCATACTACTAACTCTATTCTAGCCCTCATGTTTGGTGTCGAACACATAAAGTTGGGCAAACTTTGGTTGTTGTCCTTCTACCGGGCACAAACTACCCATGCGATGGTAGTTTTGACCATTTAGTCTGAATATTTTTGGGGATCTACCATTGTTCAATGACCTATCAACCTTCCCACCCATAGACGTGAATGAAAACATAGAATTATAAATATGCAAATGTTCTTGGAAAGCTCGGTCTTGGGATGAAGTTCTATTCAAAACTAACATCCGTATGTATGACGGAGGTGAAGGGAGTAAATCCAAAGTAATCTTTCCCATCGAGCAGCATATAGCAAATCGTGGGGTCTCCAATGTCAGAGTAAGCTGATGGATGGGAAAAAAAGTATAAAATGAAAATACTCATTTTTCAGAGAAGATCAGCGAATAACATTTCAGCCATGATATTAATAATGCATGATTATTATAAACAAAAACCTGTGTTCTGCTCTTTTTCTAGTTCTATAGAGTATCCTGAAGAATTCGATGAAATATAAATATGGTGTGTCCAAACCTGTATATCTTAATACTAAGTGAAGATCATTTTGCTAGACAACAAACCTGTGGTGTATGCAGTTGTGCTGAAAAAATCTGTAATTTTTGAAGACGATGATGAAATTTTTTTAGGGAAATATTGTTGAATAGAATACCACAGTCAAGAATGTGTAAGCATTTATGATAAACAAATGAAGAAATCTATATTAATGCAGAAATAACTTTCTACATACCTGTCATTGATGAATTAGTGTACTTTGGTGCGTTCATATTTGGAAGACAGAAGTTGTACATAGAGGACAGAGTAAGAAATTAAATTTAACTTACATGATTAGGCATATTTTAGGGTTTCAATAATGCATACTTTGTCGAGTTGAGTACTAAAAATTCAGTGAGACTGGTGTCCTAATTTAAAAGACCTAAAGTAAAAACAGTGACTGAAGCATTAGATCCCCTCTAATAAAACGGTTGATCCAATATATGGTCATAATAGTTCACATACATAAGACTTACAGTAAGGTACATGGGAGAGGGGTTGATGTCTTTGTTTTCGTTTGTTTCTTCCGTCATACAGTGTTGACTCGCTATGACTTCCATTAAGTACTACAAACAAATAAGTAATACATGCTGAATAGTTTAAGATAGACGGAATTAGTAAGCATCGGCTTGAAATTCATAGAAAAAAATACCATTAACAGACATAGGTGATAATGGTAATCGTCGGACTGTATGTACAATGTCAGTTGCTGAAACTGGATGACTAATTGGAGTACCATTGCACACTGTAGCAGGAATTGGAGTACCTAGATTACACGACAGCATTTTTATTATAACAATCGACATGAAAATAATATAATGATAGAAATAGAGTTAGTATTTAAGTTATTATAAAAAAAACTACTCACAGTTTTGTTGACGTTGCGGCATGAGTAGTCTTCTGTGGATCCTTGAGTCTCTAGAGTTTGAAGGGGTATGCATGGTTGTGTTGGTTTTCTTTTTATATATTTGTCAAGGTGGCATGGTAAATATTTTATGAAGAGATGATAATTGAATATAAAATGCTTATCAATAGGCAGTCAAAAAAATATTGAAGGTAATGTTTGAAACATTAATATGAACACAGTAGACAGGTAAATGATTCGTAGTGCAAAGATACATTAGGATACAAATATTCAATATAATTAGTATGGAACGGTAAAAATAATGTAAAAAGAATGATTTTAAAGTTCATTTATTAAGCGGTACCTGTGTGACACGATCTGATGCCCTTTAGATGAAAGATTCAAAAGGTTGTTGTCAAAGTAGTAGTATATTAGCGCCGACAAGACTGGACCTATATGTGTTCAGTTTCAATAAAGAAATGGAGCAAGGAAATATGTCACGTATCTAAACACTACCTAAAACAAATAGCTTTTATGAAACTGTATAGTTAAAGGCAACAAATATGTAATTACTGTAAATTTCAATGCCATGTGGAAATGATATTTCAATATACTTAAGTTGAAATAAATTATGCAAATATTGGTGAGTGGGGTTAAAAAACAGAGACCCAATCAAATCACCTAATAGGTGGAAGTAAAACAGAACGTATGATGTAGTGTAGTTTTGGGAGGTATTATATATAGTAGACATAAGAGGCCTTATACATTATAGGTTGATAATCTGTGAAAATGGCGCTAAAAAACAGAGAGTAAATCAAAGCACCTAAATGCCAGAAGCAGTAACCTGGCGTTGTTTTCTTCTGAGTCAGATACCCTGGTAGTCAGAGAGGCATGTTAAAAAACATGGACAGTGAAAGAATAAATTGTACCTCATTGAATGGCGGATCGCTACGAAGGACCTTTTAATCACCGGTTTACAGAAATGCTAGTCGTCACAACAGATATTTCTCACTAGCGACTTCAGCGAATCAGCTATGGAATTGTTATACAGAACAATGAGAAAACCAATTTGGGTGTTAAGAGCGTTACATCTGGATGCGAATGTAAAGAAAACAATGGGTAGCATTGTAACCTATTTGGCAGTTATGAGCATAAACTATTTGGGAGTTATGATCGTACCCTCTGTAGCTGCGATTTAGTCGTTGAATGGGTCCTCTAACCGTGGGATGTCTGCGATGCTAAGCCGTTGAACGTCTTCGAGAGTTGTGATGGTCAGTCCGATGTTGAAGCTGGAGGTGAAGTAGTTGCAGACGAACATGGGGAATGGACGGTGCGAATGGAGCTCGACGAAATCCTAATGCTGGAAGTAGCGTATTCGAAGCGGGTAGAAGCGAATGCAACTGTAATGCTGGAGGATGCGAAGCAGGTGCGAAGCAGGTGCGAGTGGAAGTCGATGACCCCTTTTGCCGGAGGAAGTGTAGTGACAGAGGGTTGCAGCGATTGAAACCCTAATTCCGGAGGATGCAAAGCAGGAGGGGATGAAATGTTTCTGATCGGGTGGAGGTCTATTTGGAGGAGGGTCGCCAACAGGGAGGGGTAGAATAGGGAAAGAAAATAGTGTTTTGGAGGCGTGGAAAGCTGTGGAGTCGACACGTCAGCGTGGAGGAACCCAATATTAGAATGTATAGTAGATTTGTTGTATTTATATCTTGTGATTGAAATGTGGAAATGTTATGTTTCCTTTATGCAAAATTTATGTGATATGATTATGTTATGGTTTATGATATGTTTAAACCTATTCATATGAGGAATGCATTGGACTTAATAAGTGACGGGTGGAGCCCTCTATAGCTCCTCGATGTATCGGTAGGTCTCATGAGACAAACTAGTGTCTTGGCACGAGGCCTTGACAAAATCTTATCTGTGGTCTTGGCACGAGGCCTTGGATACGTGGTTATGATAGTTTTTCATTATGAATTCCATCATTTTGAAAGTTGTTATTGATATTTCATGTGATTATTTGACTATTAGAATATCCATGTGAGTAAGTTAATGGAATTATTTCATTTTACTTTACCATATTATGCTAAAGATCAAGTTTAAAAGGCTTTTGTTTTAGTTATAGATTGCCTTAAATGTTAATGTTCATTTATGAAAGCTTCTGCAGTATTGTTATCCTTACTGACCATCTGAGCTCACCCCTTTCAATGTTTTATTATTTTCCAGGATGTGAAGAAGTATTTTATGAATGACTTGCAGGGATAGTCAGAAGAGGATATGAGTGTGGACTATGGAGACTTTGTTATTGTAGTTTTTCACCTTATGATGTAATGTAACATTTATGAAAGTATCTAGTGTTTCCAAGGCTACTAAACTAACCGGTCTTTCGAGACTTGATCTTTTGTGATCATGCCAATGTTACCAAGTAATGCACCGACTCTGGGTAGCTGGGGTTGAGGCGTTACATTTCCTATCTAATCTAAAACTCCCAAAGTCTGCATCTGAATATGAAATCAAATTGAAATCATAAGTTTTTTGATAAAGAATAGATTGAAAAACAATTCCTTTTAAATATCTAAAAATTATTTTAACAACAGTTAGATGAGATTCTCTAGGATTTGATTGAAATATTGCACAATGACATACTGAATACATTATATATGTCCTGCTAGCAGTAAGATATAATAAACCACAGATCATACCTCTATATAACTTGTTGTCAACTGATTTTCTAGTTTCATCCAAATCATTTTTTATATTAGTACACATATGAGTTATATATGTCTTGCTATTTTCAAGTCCAAATTTCTTCAACAAATCAGTAATTTATTTGCTTTGATTTAAAATATTTCCAAAATATTTTTGATAAATTCGAGGTCCTAAAAAGAAATTTATTTCTCCCATCACACTCATTTCAATTTCATTTTTCATTAACTTTGAAAACTCATGAAAAAGGGTTTTATTAGTTGATCCAAAAATTACACCATCAACATAGATTTGAACCAATAATATATTACAATTCACAGTATTCTTAAACAGTGTTGGAACTTCCATTACAACAACAAAATCATTTTTCAAAAGAAAAGAGAATAATCTTTCATACCAAGCTCTAGGTGCTTGTTTAAGGCCATAGAGAGCTTTAGTATGTTTAAAAACAGAATCTGGTTTTTGATAATTTTCAGAACTAGGAGGTTGCTCAACATAAACTTCCTCCATTAAATAACCATTTAAATAGGAAGACTTAACATCCATCTGAAATAATTTAATGTTCATATGAGATGCATAGGCTAAGAGGATTCTAATGGATTCTAGTCTAGATATTGGTACAAAGGTCTCATCATAATCTATACCTTCTCCCTGATTATATCATTTAGCTACAAGTCTAGATTTATTTCATAGTTATTATTCCTTGGTCATCTTGCTTATTTCTAAATACCCATTTGGTTCCTATTACTGGATAATTCTGTGGTCTTTCAACTAATTCCCATACTTCATTTCTTTTGAACTGGTTTAATTCATCTTACATTGCCATCATCGAGATTTCATCCTCTAAAGCTTCTTCTAAAGTCTTGGGTTATAATTGGGATAGAAAGGCATAAAATTATACAAGATTTCCTATATTTTTTCTAGTTTTTATTCCTGTATCTAAGTCACCTATTATAGTTTCTAAAGGGTGATTCTTTAGGGTTCTAGTATTTCTAGGCAACACACTTATAGGTTATTCAGTATCATGTTCTTCTGAACTGGACTGAATTTTATTTATATCGTTTTCAAAATCATTTTTCAAGTTCTCAAGCCTCATGTTATCATTAGAGTCATATTCATCTATTTGATCTTTCCTTTTCTCAAAGGGATCAGATTCATCAAATTTCACATGAATTGATTCTTCAAAAATCCTTGAATTCTTATTATAGATTCTATAAGCTTTGGAAGTAGCTGAATATCCTAAAAGTATTCCTTCATCAGATTTTGGATCGAACTTTCCAAGATTATCCTTGGGGTTTAAGATGTAAACCTTGCATCCAAACACTTTAAAGTAGTTAACATTAGGATTTCTGTTATTCCTAAGTTCATAGGGTTTCTTTTTCAAAAGAGTTCTAACTAAAACTCTATTCATTATATAGAAGGATGTGCTTACAGCTTCTGCCCAAAAGTAGGTAGGAAGGCAGTATTCATTTAGCATAGTCCTAGCCATTTTCTGAATAGTCCTATTTCTTCTTTCAGCAATTCCATTTTGTTGAGGTGTTGTTAGTGCAGAGAAGGTGTGTTTAATACCCATATTTGAGAAGAAGGACTTAAATTACTGATTCTCAAATTCTCCACCATGATAACTTCTCAAGGAAATTATTTTAAAACCTTTTTCATTTTGAACAGCTTTACAAAATCTTTCAAATAAAGTAAAAGCTTCATTTTTAAATTTCAAAAAGAAAATCCATGTAAATCTAGAATATTCATCAACTAAAACATATACATATAATTTACCAGCCAAGATTGCTACACTTGAAGGTCCGAACAAATCCATATGAATAAGTTCTAGAGGTTTAGATGTAGTAATTTTGTTAATAGATTTGAAGGATGATTTGTGTTGCTTGCCAAGTTGACATGCATCATAGAATCTGTCACTTTCAAATTTGAGACTAGGAAAATCCCAAACTAAATGTTTAGTAGATAACTTATTTAAAACATATATATTACAATATCCATGTCTCCTATGCCATATCCAGAATTCATTTATTTTAGCAGTCAAGAAATTTAATTGTTGTTTACACAAGGAATTTAAATCCAGTGTATACAAATTATCAGTTCTTGGTGCTCTAAATTTAAGAAATTTATTTTTTAAAATAGAACATCAATTGTTAGAAAAATCAACTGCATAACCATCATCACATAGTTGAGAGATACTTATCATATTGTGTTTCAATAATTGTACATAATGTACTTTATTAATTGAGATAGCTTATGGGTCTCCAACTATTCCAATACCAATGATTTTTTCCTTTGGAATTGTCACCAAAAGTGACAGTCCACCATCTTTTTGAGTGAGTGTAGAAATATTCAATGATTTTCCACTCATATGTCTTGAATAGCCACTTTCCATATACCATATGTCCTTTTTTCTCTTGTGACCTTCTCCCTGCAAACACATTTACATATATTGCTTTGGTACCCATATTTTTTTTGGGTCCAGTAGTGTTAGCTAGCAAGGATCTGGGAATCCAGACTTTCTTTGTTTTTCCAATTTCACTTGAGTCGAATAGATCATTTGATACAAAATCTTTCTTAATGCCACTTATTTGGGTTTTTCATAAGAAACAATTTTTAGAAATATGTCCCCTTATTCCACAATAATTACAATTAATTCTTTTTGCACTTTGATGAAAATAGTTTTTGTAATGCTTTGGTTTTTCACCTTTACTGCCAATTCCAAAACATTCCTTTTTAATGAAATTTTTCCAAAGGATTTCATTTAAAGTATTTTATCCTTTGGTAAAAATAAGGGCTGTAGTTTTATATGTTTCTACTTCAGTTTGCAGTGATTTTATCTTTGATTCATAATCTGTATTGTTAGAATTAATTGAATCAAACTTTTAAGTTAACTCCTTATATTGTTTCAGCATTGTATCTATTTCATCAGAAACAACCTTATAATTTTTTTTAAAGACATATGATTCTTAAATAGAGAGTCATATTTTTCTTCAAGAATATTTTAGTAGGCTGCAAGTTTTTTATTAGAGTAATTATATTGAGACTTAGAATCAAAAGAGTAGGAAGATTGTACCTCATCTGTTTCTACCATAAAACACATGTCAGCTTTCATATTTTATTCCTCCTTTTTCTGAGTCTAATTGAAAAGTAATACTGTAGTCTTCAAATACACTCCATGTAGCTTTCATGGCTTTCTTGTCCTTATGCTCATAGTCATTTCTTTTAAAAAAATTCTTTCTCTTGTCTTCTTTTAGCTGTGGAGAGTAAGGTCTGATATGCCCCATTTTATTGCATTTATAGCATCTTACTTCCTTATCAACTTTCTTAAAGGATTTTTTGAAGCCTCTTTTTTTTATTAGAATTTTGTGAATCTTCGGGCTAGCTGAGCCAATTCCACATCAGAATTAGATAACTCAGAACTCTCTAGCTTATCTTTTTCATTTTTCTTCATCTTTCTGTTTTTTCTCTGTGATGATTCTTTCATGGTAGTATCCAATATTTTGATAAGAAATTTATGTTCATTAGCTTCATCTTCCATATCATATTCAAACATAATTAATGTTCCAATCTGTTCTCTCATGGTTAAATCTTTGACAGGTGTCGAACGTCTGATTGCGGCAGAGATTCCATTCCATTTTGTAGGCAGTAATCTCAAAACTTTTAAAGCATGATCAGCTTGCATAATGGGATCTTCCAAGGCAGTTATGTTATTGGAAATCTATGTCAATATTCCATTCATTTAAGTAATACTCTCACCTTCAACCATTCTGAATGTATCAAATTTAAGCTTAGCAGTTGCATATCTCATTTCCCTGATATTGTTAGTTCCTTAATAAGAAACAACAATAGTTTGCCACATTTCATATGCTATTGGGAATTGACATATTGTGTTAAACTCATCAGGTCCTAGACCACATATAATTTCAATCATTTCCTTTGAATTCAAATCATATTCTGCTTCAGTAGATGCACTCCATGTTTCAGGTTTTTCTGGTTTTCATATAAATTTATAATCTTAGAATAGACTCTGTATCCATGATTTTTCAGATAGATAATCATTTGAGACTTCCAACATCCATAGTATTCTCTATTGAAGTACGGTGCTCTAACCATATACATTCCCTCTCTCGTATCAGTCATCTTTCTCTTTGTATATTCACTTTAATCTTGTTAAAGCTTTGTTAGAATGCTCAACCTTTGATACCAATTGTTGGATCAGATTACACCAAATATACACAAGAGGTGGGATGAATTGTGTCTTTTCAAAAATCATTATGAGATTGTGTTATGCCTTTTAACTTTAATCAGATAAAATGATGCAGCGGAAATTTAAATGGTAGTAACACAAGATGTATAGTGGTTCGGGGAACAGAAGGCCCCTAGTCCACCCCAACAATGCTCTACTCGACGAGCTAGGTGATTTTCACTATCTAGTCCTCGTTTCAACAGACCAGTTCACAACTGAGTACAGGCAGTTGACACCTTCACAATCCAAGGAAAAACAAAGCCTTCTGGTTCACTTACAGAACCTACACAGCTTAGTACGAGAAGCCGATCACTCAACAATAGGAAGAAAATTTTTTGTATTTTAAAAATACTTTCTAGATGTTCTTCATAATTGCAACAACATGAAATTAATAGTAGGTAGATCGTTGCCTTCAGAAATAATAATCATCACATAAGAAACATTCGGTGTTGATCATGTTACAGTAGATATAGAAATATAATTCACAACATCAGCATTAGAAAATTCATAGTAGATCTTCGTTGTAGAACAACTGAATCTTCTATAGCTTTCCATCCTCTTTTAACAAACAGAGCTTTGACACTCCTTTTGAACCAGAAGATCACTGTGTTTTAGTAGTCTCTTTTTTTTCCCTTTTTTCTTTAGAATAATCAAAAGACGACACACGATCAATAATTGATCGATGCAGTTCAAAAATACCATATAAATAAAAGAACTATAATAACTTCTCCTGTAAAATTAGATCCAAAAAGTCACCTTTTTACTCACGATATTCAAACATTTGAATTTACAAAGTAGCCAAAACTTCCCTGAAGACTTGATATAAGAAGCTCCTTTTAATTAGATTATCAAATCATTGATGAAACAGTTTTCAATTAGTCAAAATAGTACATTAATATCGCGTTTAAATCTGGCTTGAAATCCGCCAAATAATCAGTGTATTGACCGTTGCATAAAAATATCGACTTTAAATTATTCGACGCCAAATGTAAGGTTAAGTTAAACTGTATACGTCCTATGAACGTATGGTTGATGACTTAGTATTCAAACGTAAGGTTCACAACATAAGGCTAACAACGAACGTAAGGTTCATTCCAAACGTAGGGCTGGTCATCCATTCTTTTACTTGATGCATACTTTTCCAAGAACGTATGGTTGTTTACAAATGTAAGGTGGATGAACCTTACTTTTGAGAAATAATCATAACGTTTTAATATTTATGTATGGTTTTTCTTCCATACATTTCTGATATCCCAAACATAGGGTTCCTTCCTAATGTAGGGTTCTTCTTCTATACATTGCCGATAACGTATGGTTGTTTAACCATACTTTTTCCTTATCTCAAAAAAGTATACTTGGGTTTTATCCTTACGCTACGTTTATCCACGTATGGTATGAACAATGTTTTCAGAACACGCTCAAGTAGATTCAGAATAAGTAGCGCATGAACAGTGTTTCCAGAACACGCTAAATACGAATACTTTTATAATAAATTCCCATAATTTCAAGAGTAAAAAAAAATGATAAATTCCTGCAAAATCTTAAGAAATAAAATCATTAAAAAATAATTAAGGGTATTTGTGAGCATAAAAATTATCATAAAGAGATAGAGTATTAATATAAACTCCCACTTTTAATAATGATATTATTTATTTTTGAAAACAACACTTTCTCAAAAATATACACATGATTATACTTGTGCCTTTCATACATTTTCATCCTTGTTTCTTGGGTACTTTTATTATTTCTTCATATTACCATATGCCTTATGAAAAAAATTACTAGCTTGGATAAAATGATGTATCCATCTTTCATAGATTTTTTTACATGAAAATTATTTGATGTTATCTGATATTGGTTGCTATGATTGAACTTATTGATTTACCTGAGTAAACTCAGGTGCTGAATAAAGGTCATCATAGATGGAATCTCGGTTAGTTTCTTATAACTACATGGCACAATGAGAGAAATAAATGGATTGCCTTGTAAGTCCTATCTAGGTGGATTATATATGCTCATGAGTGAAACTGCTACCCAATGGGAGAAACTATGGATATACTCATTGCTAATATAGATATTCCATTCAACATGTGAAAATCGGTCCCCTATGTGGGAGACCTAGTATGACCACATACATTACCATGTGGAAACTAATATAAGGGGCATCGTTATGGGTATCCTTGGATGGTTTTAGTGTAATTGGTTATATCATATGATCATTTGAAAACACTTGGGATTATTTATATATTACCTTGGATGTACTCAAAATTCCATTAATGTATTTGACAGTTCTCTTATGAGGATTATGTGTGATATCATTCTATTTAAATTATGAGAATTCCTAATAGATGTAAAAGGGACGTGACCACCAATCAAAACCACAAGATTGGGTTTGGTCCACTTTTGATTCCATTTTTTGATGAACCATGGTCTTACCTTATTTATTGTTCATTTTCTCTTGGTTCAGAAAAATGGATTACGCCAAAGAAGTTATAATTAATGAGGTATCCATTAAGGAGCCCAGATTAAGTTTTATTTATTATTTATTTAATTAATTTAATGAATTTAACTATATTGGAACACTATTTGTTGTATATTTAATTATCTAGTTTGGTTAAGACACCATTAGTGGTTGCCTAATGGAATAATATCTCACTCCCTTTTTGGGAAACCTCTGGTACCCAAGATGATCATCTTGTTCACAGGTCTATGGATTTTTCTTGAGTTGTTCTTTGTACTAGCGTGCTTAGGAATATAAGATAGATCTAGTACCCATGAGTATCACAGAGAACAACTTTGGGTATTTTTATTTTGTTTCTTTTATTTTTTCATTATGATGTATCAACTATTGTATCTCCATACTGTATGGATCCTTCTTTAAACTATGTATCCAAATTGGGGCATGCATGCATAGGTGTACATTTCTCCATTTTTCGATGTTTATTACATTATTATATACATATTCAAATAATCATCAATTTATTATACCAATTCCATTATTTTCTACTAATTTAGACAAGATTATACAACCTTGCCACTCTAATATCTTTGGTATAGTCTCCCCTCATTCCATAATTAGACCTAGATTCGAGTCATTACCCTATGTCTTATGGGGAGGCATGCTTAAGGACATGTCGTGACCATTACGACTTCTGGATTAGTAGTCAGTTGGGTCTAGATGTTTCAGCCAGCCCCAATCAGATATTACAACTATCATTAGCATTGTCGAGGTGTCTTTAATAAGAAATCCTTACAAGCAAGAGAGTCTTCTATGTGGGTTAGCATATCAATTTCCATATTTCATTACACATTCCTTATCAATAAATTAGAATATTTAGATGTCATAAATAATATTTTCATCCTAGTATTTAGTTGAAAGTAAATCATTTTCATTATAGAAATTAGATTCCCCTATTTTGTATTCTCACATTGATGAGTTTGATTTAACACATTATCATTCTCCTTGGAAGAGTCATAGAATATAAAATTTTCTATTTGGATAGTTTCATTTAAAAATGGATCAATGATAATTATCCCATGATTTCGTGCCAATATATGTGAATTTTTATATTATTGGACTCTTTTATGTGATTTTCCACTTCACAGCAAATCTGAGTGATAAGAACCACTTTTGATCATTTTGAGAAATTCATGTATCTGACCCACATGTTGATACATACTAAAAATTTTAAATGACTTAAAAACCACTTTCCTAAGATTTTATGTCAATCATAGATTATTTTTTTGGTTTTTACCCTTAAAAACAATATTTTTCTATTATTAAAAATATTATATTAAATTTAAAAATGATATTTCAATTGTAATGACCAATCGAGTCATCACCATGATATACAGTTTTTCCCATAGATCACATATGATTTGAGGAATTCTATTAATGATATTGACTTCTAATATATTTATTTTTACCATTTTGACACCATGAGGGGAGACATTTCATTTTAATAACATTAGAAAATGTTATTCCTCATTTTGTATCATACTAGGGAAAATGAGAATCTGATGGATGTAGTGTTTATTTCTTTTGATCAAAAAATGGATCGGTGATAATTATACCATGATTTTATCTCAAACCAAGTAAATGTTCTTGTTAGTTTCCACTTTTATGGGATTTTTCACATACATCCAAATATAAGGGACAGATGCCACATTTTATTATACTATGTAATTCAAGAATCTAATCCATATGTTTATTCTTACTATAGATTTTAAATTAAGTAAGATCATTTTCAAATATCTCATGTCATTTAATGATCATTTGTTCACTTTTGACCCCCTACTCACAAGATTCTCCCATCATTACAGTAAGGATAATAATTATGAAAATGAAATATTAATTGTACCGATCAATATTGGGATCATATTGATGTACGAATTATTATAGTAAACCATATATGATTTGAGGAATGTTATCCTAGAATTTCACATCAAGTAGTAGTATTTTCTCCAATTTTTGACCCCCTGTTGAGAGATATGTTATTTTAATAAAACAAAAAAAATGATACCTATCATTTTCAATAATAATAGGCAACATATGCATCCTATTGATTCCGAATTGATTCCTACATATAGAAAATGTCTTGATGATCGATCTCCCATGAATTCGTGTTTATAGAATTGTATTTCTAGTATTGAACATTTTTATGGGATTTCTCACATAACTCGAAATCCAAGGTATAAACACTATTTTGATCATACTAAGAAATAAAGGTATATACTACATGTTCTAATTATTCCAAAAAATTATAATGAATATAAAAATCATTTTCTTAAGATGTCATGTCATTTAGAGAAAATTAGGTCAGTTTTGACCCCTACACACAAGATTTTTCATTTATTAAAAATGATAATAAATTATAAAATAAATATTTAATTATATTGACTAATATGGGAGTAATATTGACACACTATTGATTATAATATAACACATTTTATTTAAAGAATGTTCTCCTATATTTTCGCACCAATCCAAATTTGTTTTCTGGTTTTGAACCCATTATTAGAGTTTTGTCATTTTAATATCAGAAGACAATGTTATCCATTGTCATCCACCATACCAGGAAAACAATATGTCTTAGTTGATATAGTGTGGACCATGAGGGGGTATCTTATGGAGGGTTTGGGGGAGGTCAATATAAGATCTAACTACTCCTACCTCAATATCTAGCTAGAATTCCCTAGAATACATGAGTTGATCCTACACAATGAAGATATGTAGATGAAACCTACAACATCCCTAAAGGATATTCTACTAACACCTTCTGTCGATATTATTATTAAACTAAATTACTAAAATTTCAATGTGTAATTTCTAATATGATGATATTTTCTATAGGTGATCCAATAATATATTCACCAAATCTACATAATTTAGATAAATAATATTATCAGAAGTATGAACTTCTATATATGAAGAAAAGTATAAGTAACTACCGATGATCAGATGAATATGTTATGACAATGATATTAAGACTTGTTTTTTTAGATTATACTTCCATGATATGAATAATTATTATAGCTATCATGCTTTTAATATTGAATGATTTCCATTAGAATTATGGAATCTCTAAAAGAATGAGACTGTGAAGAGTTAATTTAATGTTACCAAAGGTAATGGAAACGAGAAGGAATTTAGGGCTTAGAAAACACTTCCGTATAATGTGAAGATAAAATGAATATTGATGTCTCTCTAGTAAAACAAATGTTCTTAGTATAACATCACCATACATGAGGTGGATTTGAGATAAAAGGAGGTTAATATCTTTAGAATAGAAAAATAACTACAGTAGTATGTGAATTTATAAAATGGATTTTAGAAGTTCAAATAAACCATTCAATAAAAATCCATAGGTGCTGATTTGATGTGAATTTTATTGCGTATAAGAGATTGGAACATAGTGTGAATGCTTTAATGGGAAAATAATAATCAAAATTAGGATGATAAGAAGGTCATTTTTTGGGAACATAATGTTGAAAAATGAAGTTCTAGAAGTGTAATACTGGAATAACATGTCCTATCAAATGATTCTATATGAAAAATTGAATTTTAAAAAGTTGGTTTGAGTTTTTTATGTAAGACTAAAAAATCATCATCTATAAAAATGATGAAGTATCTACATAATTCAAACAAAAATTTAATAAAAAATGTGTTCATAATGTAGTTTTTCATATCATAATTTATATATAATTTGAAATATACTGAAGGTAGGTGTAAAAAAATCCATGTACATGAATTCTGAATGAGGGTTTATAGGTTCATTCACATGGTGTGTTTTATATACAAAAATATGTAGGGAAAAATAAAAATGAAAATATAGATGATGGTGGCCTCAAAAAATTGAAGTTGAAGGGTAGAATTTATTAGTGGAAATAATAATGGATACCTAAATGTTGTGTTGGAGTTAAAAAAACATTGATTCTATAATGATTAATCAATACAATTTATTTAAATGAACTCATATTCCATGAGAGTTTCTACTATTAGAAAAAAGTAGAATATGAGCATGAAGGATTAATTTTCTAGTGTTGATCTCAAAACATCAATTATTTTTGGGTTAGTAAAATTTTTTATGAAATGCTACAAGTTGAACCATGCAGTTTGGATAATAATGCATTAGAATTGTGATTACTGGAGATATATTTTGAAGGAACTAAATATAAACATGTCACTTCTTGATTATTATTATCCTATATAGGTCTGTTAGAATGATTTTATCTTTATAAATAAATACATCATTCTTTATGTTTCAAATGATAATTCCCCCAAGAATATATAAAATCATAAACATGATCTATCGCATACGAAACCCCTAAAATAAGATTGAGGTCATCAAAGATTTTAGTGATGGAGAATGAATATTTATGAAAACTAACATAGAGGCTTTCCCGGTTAGATATATTGTAGTCAGTGATCACAAGAACATTTATTTTACATATGAAACAAAAGAAATCATATTTTGGGAAATCAATTATCTTCCAAAATGATATTTAATATGTATTCGACAGTAAATCATGATAATAAAAATATATTGATAGGATAATGTCAATTTAAATAGAAACTGAAATGGTGAACATCATTAATAGTGTCAATAAATCATTGTAAATGAAAATCCCAATGGATTATTTGAAATCCTATATAAGTGATTTATGACGAATCAAGTGTCTAGGAGTTATATTCATTACCAATTTAAACCTATTTATTATTATTTTTATGTCTTTCCATCTATATAAATTTATTTAGTTGGTTTTGAAAGTCTAATTTTTTACATTTCATTTTAAATAAATTTTTGATTTATTTTGTGACATTAATAAAAATTTTAAAAAATAATTCAACCTATTTGAAAAATAAAAAAGAAAGATCATTAAAGAAACACACCTCTTGAATCCAATGATTCATACATGACCATGGATACTAACTGCATCAAGTCTATTAGGGGAAAAAAACAAACAAAAATTATGATGATAATAAAAATTAATGTAATAAAAAATAAATAAATTTATTTATTTTAAATCTATGTTATCGGATCTTATGCACTATCATCCTGGTTCATATAAACAAATAGTGTTATGACCTCATATAAAAAATGCATGTTTACCTCCATAGAAGAACACATATATAATGACCCATACTTTACATACATTGTTAATACTTCAAAATTGAAGAACACATATTACAACATATTACAAAACCAGGAAAGGACCGTATAGGTATAGTGTCTTTAGAAACTGGGAAACATAAACAACTGGTTCATAAAGCATCTACATTTTCTCCCATTTATTTCATCATATCTAGTGTCCCTTTTGGAATATCCCACTTAAAAACCTTCTTCCTGACCTAGGGAAAGAAAACATACAAAAGGGTGAGCTCAAATGCTTAGTAAGGGTATACAAAAGAAATATCAATCACATCATATTCATAAGAACATAACATTTTGGAAATCCTATCTTGCAAAAGAGATTATAATTTCATACCATGGGATAAAACATAGTAGTGAAATGTAATCCCAATAATCATAACTTAAAACATGAAACTTTGTGTAATACACACATAATCATAGAGAATCATTTCTTAGTAGTCAAGACTCGTAGCCAAGACTATCTTAGTGGACAAAGTCCATTTCTGAACCGAGTTCACTCCCCGTTTCAGTCCTGTTTCACTGAACCGGTTTAACCTACCATTCCAGCCATGTCTATCTCATTAGATATAAACCTTTACCCAATGGATTGGAGGGAGATATAGGTCCCACCCATCTCATAATGAATCCATTCATATGTGTGCCACAAAAATCATAAATCATACATCATTGCATAACCCATGTAATAAAAATGGGATTCTTAAACATCATGACATCATAAAACTATTCATATAAGATAAAGTAATTCATAAAAATAATTCCATCACAACATAATAAAATCAATGTAATAATAGGGACGAAAACAGTACCCTATATTATCTTTGATGGAAAATAATTTTGATAAAACACTTGAACTCCATTCTTGAGGAAAATATCCTTTCTACTTCAAAAACATTATCCTTTCTTAACATGTTATACAATTTTAAAATATAAGTAGATGATTAAAAATAAACTTGAAAACATGTAAAGGAAGCTTCTTGGATATAATGTTTTAAAAATCCATTCATGCTGTATAAGTTAAAAAAACATTCTTTTCGTACTTTTGTCGGAAAAGTCAAAAAGTACCTCATACAAAAAATGACAAAAGATTCCTTTCATATAATTAACTAAAAACTCACCAAAGGGTAAAATTGTAATTTAAAAAATTTCAGGGGGATGGAAATAATATTTCATATTGAGGAAACACGAATGTGGATGATAAAATATTCCCCAGTAAATTCTGAAGTATAAACAATCTCAGATAAAAATGAGATTGCGAGATTTTCCCTTACCATAGGTCTGATTTGCTTCGTAAGTGTCTGAAACTCCTGTATAATGATTTAAATAATATCATTGACTTATTCCAGAATCATACTCATTGTAATGATATCATATATGGACATATTATTAGCTTCTTATTAGTAATATTTCATTGCTACTCGTTATTCGGGTGTTTATTACTTTTTGTTCTTCCGCGTGTTTTTTCGAATAAATTCTTATTCTTCTCTTTAGGTTATAGATACCTCATTTACAGAATTGTATTAGTGTAATATATATAATATTCATTAATTCAATTAATTTATATAATCATTATGCAATGAAGATCATGCAGAACGAGTCGCATCACATCGTGGAGACGGTATTCCGTACGTACGTATGAGCGATGATATCGTTCCCATGATCGTGGAATTGTATTTGAGTGTATGTATACTATTTAAAAATCAATATAACTTTACATTAATCATATATAGTTATTATTTACACCATTATATCCATCCAAGTAAGGTGGTGCTATAAAATAGATTACACCACGGCGTGGAGATAGTATTCCGTACGTACGCACGCGCAGTGATTTTGTTTTCCGTAGGATGGATAGATGGTGAAATAGGGTTGTTTAATACTTATAATAAAATATCAGTATATGAGTGATACTGATGTTACTACTTCATAATGAAACAACTAAAGAAGAATAAGTGGAAGAATAAATAAAGTTGAAAGAAGCGGTAACAGACATTACCTCTTCTTTGAAGCGCCTCTTTGAGACCTCCTCTTAGGGCACTAAAATTGGTCTTTGAAGAAGACAAGGACCCCTAGGATGTTTCTAGGGAAGTGGAGAAGATAATTTTGTAGGGGTTGGATGAGCTTTAAGGCTCAAAGTGGTGTGAGGAAGAGAGGGAGGTGGTGCCCTTTTATAAGGGAGGAGAGGGGCACCTTTGGAAAAACAAAACATATTATTTTATTATAAACACATATTCGATTTTTAATAGATAAAAATTGATTTATTTAAAAGATAAGGTGGGTATGGGTCGCAATATTCTCATCCAATAGAATTTAGACAAGTTTAGCTTTCTATTTTAACCTTATCATTTAGATTTAACTTTAAGTTAGATAATTTATCTTTTACCGTGTCTTCTTGTTTTCTTACACTATAAGGTTAATAAACTCATTATAACAAGCCAAACGAACCCCAAGTTGTATATAATTAATATATATAACCATATATAAGTCATTTGTCTGAACCATATATTTTTATGAATAAAATAACAATTAATAATATAATATTTGTTTTAAAAACTATTTTATGTCAATTTTGACACTATTTGGTAATTGATTTTTTTGAACATCATAACAGAAATATTTGTTCGAAAAAAGTTATTTAAACCAGTAATAACATTTCATATTAACAGATAAAATTATTTTTATTCATAAAAAATCTCAAATTACATTTATTTTGGTATTTATAACATCAATTATGTCAATATTTCATTAATAAGATAATTACTGCATCATCATTGTGTCATAAATAAATTAAATTATTTAATGTCTAAAAATTAAAAATAAACTACCATTATGTAGGAAAACTTTCTAGATTTCTAATGAATATTTATATTCGAATTTATCTTATGTATAACACTAAATTTAAAATTATTTAGTTATTAAACATTGATTTTAACTATTTTAACCCATCTTTAAAGAAATTAATAATAAATGTCCTAATCTAATCCAAGTGGGCCTAAATGGTCATAAGTTATTCCTAAGGTTGTTTTTGGTCGAATTAAACTTATCCAACAGAATTAGGACATGTGTTAGGGCAATAATTATATGCTTTTTACCCTTAATTACCCTATTTATTTTTAACCGTGGAAAAAAAGTAAAAAGTTACTCTTCACCAAAAATTATTTTCATCTCATTGAACCACATTTTAGTCCTTGATATTAACCGTGTCTCTCAGATTTTCGAAATTCCACTCACAGAAGCGGTAAAATTTAGTTTTATGTGAATTTCCAAATTCTCCTAGGAGGTGGGTAAAAGACGGTGAAAAGTTCAATATAATTTTTATATATATAAAATTATTATAAAATGAATCCAAGGAATTACTTTGAACATATATAGGTATTATGTATCAATCTTGACCAAAAATAAATTTAAATAAAATAAATAATTATTTAAATAAAAACTCTGTTTTTAAATAGTAACCCTGTGTTTTCATTATTCATCAAAAATTGAATATTTTCAAAAAAATACCAAAATTTCACCCTAGGCTAATTTCGATATTCTGAATCCAAAAATGAAGTCCATTTTGAAAAATAAAATTTACAAAATTTAAAAAAGTGGGTATTACTATTCATAACGGCTAGTTTTATTAATATTTTAATAGCATATCGTTGTTTAGTGAAACTCGGTATTGCGTACAACACAAGATATCGAGGAAGGCCGCAGTTGCATGCAAAACAAGACAAGCTAGTGTTGTGTGTAGTGAAAGATTCCATTGATGATTTATATAACATAAAAGAAATATTTCTCAGAAAAGTCTCAGGTGTTACATTCTACCCCCCTTGAAATGAATTTCGCCCTCGAATTTCGTCACTTTGTAACAAACAGTGTAGGAAACCTCTCCCTCATCATATCCTCAAGCTCCCATGTAGCTTCTTCTAATTGGTGGTTCCTCCATAAAACTTTCACCAAGTGAGTGGTCTTGTTCCGTCGGACTTTTTCGCTATGATCCAGAATCTCTATCGGTTGTTCTTCATAATAAACATCTTGCTCCAGCGGTACAACTTCTGAGCTGAGTACATGTGAAGGATCAGGTATGTACTTTCTCAGGAGAGATACATGAAACACAACATGAACTTGGGAGAGATTCTGTGGATGTTCCAATCGGTAAGCTACCTTCCCAACACGATCCATTATTTTGAAAGGACTGATATACCTAGGGCTCAACTTTCCCTTCTTTCCAAATATCATTACTCTCTTCCAAGGAGATATTCGTAAGAACACTTTATCACCCACTTCAAACTCTAGGTCTTTTCGTCAGTTGACGACATAACTCTTTTTTCAAATCTGAACTGCTCTTATGTGTTGTTGAATAGATCGGACCTTTTCTACCATCTCATCAAAAAGATCAGGTCCTAATAGCTTTCTTTCCCCAACTTCAACCTACCAAGTTGGAGTCCTGCATTTCTTTCCATAGATATCTTCATAAGGAGCCATCTTAATACTGTAGTGAAATCTATTATTATATGAAAATTCCACCAAAGGTAGGTGTTGATCTCAACCACCTTTTAAATCCATAGATCAGGCTCTCAACATGTCTTCTAGAGTTTGAATTGTCCTCTCAGTCTGACCATCTGTGTGAGGATGGTAAGCAGTGCTGAAACACAACTCTGTATCCAGAGTATGCTAAATAATTCTCCAAAACATTGAGGTAAACCTGGGATCCTGATTAGATATAATGGAAAGTGGTACTCCATGCAATCTTACCACTTCCTTCACATATATCCTGGCAAGCTGATCTAGAGAGAAATCATATCTAATAGCAATGAAGTGTGCATAATTTGTAAGACGATAAACTATGACCTAGATAGCATTATTGCCTTTGGATGTTTTAGGAAGTCCAGTGAAAAAGTCCATAGTCATGTTTTCCCATTTCCATTCGGGTATGGGTAATGGTTGTAACATCCCCTTAGACTTCTGTCTCCCAGCTTTAACTTGCTGACAAACCAAGCATCGAGAGACATATTCAGCAACATATCTTTTCATTCCATCCCACCAGAAGTACTCTTTCAGGTCCCTATACATCTTTGTGGTTCCAGGATGAATATAGAATGAAGAACTATGAGCCTCATCCAACAACACCATCTTTAATTCCGGGATGGGAGGAACACAAACCCGATTCCTAAATATTATTATCCCATAACAATCAAGGTTGAATTCAGGAACATTTCTCACCTTGTTTTGTAACTCTACATCTTCTTTCTGCGCCACTTTAATCTTCACATGTATAGATGGTTGAACATTCAATTGAGAAAGATACGATTTTTCCCCTTTCATTATAATTCCAAGATCCATCCTTTGTAAATCCATAAATATTGGATATTTTGTGATCCTCATCATGGATAAACTAGCATGGTCTTGTCGACTTAATGGATCTTCCATCTTGTTTTCTTTTCCAGGGTGGTAATGAATTGAGCAGTCGTAATCTTTAATCATCTCCAACCATCTTCTTTGGCGCATATTCCGCTCCTTTTTTGTGAAAATATACATTAATCTTTTATGATCAGTATAAATAACACACCATTCACCATAAAGGTAATGCCTCCAAATCTTTAATGCAAAGATTACAACAGCTAACTCCAAATCATGAGTTGGGTAATTTTTCTCATGGATTTTCAACTGTCGTGAGGCATAAGCTATCACCATATCATTTTGCATAAGAACACATCCCAGACCCTTCTTGGATGCATCACTATAGATCAAAAACCTTTCTCCACTACAAGGATGTGTGAGTACAGTTGCACTGGATAACCTTCTTTTCAACTCCTTGAAATTCTCTTCAAATTCCTCCATCCACAAGAACATAACTCCTTTTTGAGTCAAATTGGTGATTGGATTAGATAATCATGAAAAGTATTTTACAAAACGTCGATAATATCCAGCCAAACCAAGAAAACATTGGATCTCGGTTACTGTTGTTGGTCTCGACCATCTTTTGATAACCTCTGTTTTTGCCGGATCCACAGATATCCCCTCTTTTGAGATTATGTGACCCAAAAATGCAACTTTTTGAAGCCAAAATTCACACTTGGTAAATTTGGCATAAAGATTATCCTTTCTCAGGGTCTTCAATATAATTCTCAAGTGATCTTCATGTTCTTACTTTCTCTTTTAATAGACAAGAATATCATATATAATGACTACCACAAACTGATAAAGATAGTCTCTAAAGACCCAATTCATCAGATCCATGAAGATATCAGGGGAATTAGTAAAACCAAATGGCATCACTATAAATTCATAGTGTCCATACCTTGTACGGAAAGTTGTCTTTGGTATATCCTCCCTTTTGACCCTTAGTTGATGATACCCTAAATGAAGATCAATCTTGGAAAAGTATTGAGCTCCAGGTAGTTGGTCAAATAAGTCATCAATGTGTGGGAGAAGATATTTGTTCTTGATCATGATCTTGTTAAGTTCTCAATAATCAAAGCAGAGTCTCATTGATCCATCTTTCTTCTTAACAAATAGAACATGTGATCCCCAAGGTGACGCACTAGGGAGTATGAATCCCTAATCAAGATTCTCTTGGAGTTGCTTCTTCAATTCCTACAACTCGATTGGGGAAATTCTATAAGGTGTCTTTGAAATAGGAAAAGCACCCGGTACGAGTTCTATTGAAAACTCAACTTTACGATTTGTTGGAAGACCCGACAATTCCTCCAGAAAGACATCATCAAACTCCCATAAAATGGGCATATTCTTAATCATGAGTTTCTATCCAACCATTTGAGATAAATAACCTTCATTTAGTGAAATCAAAACCCATAAGATGGTAGAAATTTCCACTGGAAGGTTATGTTCATCCTTGCATCGATAGACGATCATATATTGATCTGGAATATGAAATGTGACTTCCCTTCTTTGGAAATTGTTATGAGCACCATATAGAGAAAGCCAATCCATGCCAAGAATCAAATCAAATTCCCCTATAGGAAGGATCACAAGATTTGTAGGAAGCACATTACCACAAACTTCAATCAGAGAAGAATTATAAACTTTTGATGCGATTGTTGTGACATTAGGGTTTGTCACAGCTAACTCAATGTCTAATTGTTGAGGTAATATGGTGATACCCTTAGAAAATTCTTCAGAAATAAAAGAGTGGGTGGATCCAGAATCAAATAAAACATTTGCTACTTTAGAGTGGATGGTAAGTGTACCTTTCACCACTTCGTTATCATACTCCACATCGCTGATAGAAAGTGCATGTGAATTTCCTTTATCTTTAACCTTAAGAGTTTGTTGATGTCGATCATCATAAAAAACCCTTGGATTAGGGAATTGATTAGATTAATGCCCCATTTACTTGCAGTTGAAACATTAATGTGTAGGAGGTGCACTCTGTGTAGCCTTTTGTTTGTTCGCATCACTAGACATCTTCTTCCCATCATTGCGGCATTCAAATGCCTGATGACCTTCCTTTCCACATTTGAAACATTTACTTGTCCCTTTAAGACAACTCCCTCCATGTTTCATTCCACACATTGATCATAAGGGAAAACTAATCTTCTTTTCAGTGTACCCTTTAGATTTTCCTTTGAATTCCATCTTCCTCTTCTTATCAAACCCATATGACTGATGGGTTACTTCAATCTCTATTTCAACCTTGAGAGCACATCGAACGATTTCCTCGTTACTATTGAAGTCCCTTTTGGATAACGCCCTTCGAATACTTGGTTTTAAGCCACTAATTAATCAATTGATCTTACTCTTAGGTTGGATAATAATACTAGAAGTGTACCTTTTATGTATTGTAAAATTTGCTTCGTAGGTACCAACAGATTCATCATCCTTTTGCTTTAGTTCAAGAAACTCCTTCTCCATCTTTTTTCGGAGAATACGAGGGAATTACTTATTGAAATTTTTTTTCTTGAACTCGTCCCATTACATGGACTCAATTCCATCCATTTTCCTCATATTCTTAATAATATTCCACCATTGATCAGCATCACCTTCCAAACGATAAACTGCTAAGATGACTTTATCATGTTCAGAACATTGAAGAACTGAAAATATCTTTTCAGTGGTACTGATCCATTGTTCAGCCACTAATGGATCAGAAGTCCTACTGAATGAAGGTGGGCGCTGCCTCATGAAGGATTCAATAGAATGTTTCTCCTTCTATTGCTCGTTTGGAAGTCCTGCACGATTCATATCTTGAGAAAGTTGGGTGAGCATGGATACAAGATTTTTCATTCCAGCTCCCATAATGTTTGGTTTCTTAGGGGAACAATCATTGCATTTCCTGTCGCATTCCACATTAACACGGTTCTTTCGGGTTCCATCCATTGACTAAAACCAAGAATAATAGTGTGAGAAACACTAATTATAATAGAAAAAATATATAATCAAGAATAAAATTTCACACTTATGGTCTTATCATAGGTTTTTCATGGCCATTTTTAAAACACTAAGATCGTTTTCTATGCTTAGACTTATCCTTAGGGTTCATACTAAGGATTTCACATCCTACTTTCCAAAGGTTGACTATAAATTTTCTCTGATACCAAGTATAAAAACCCATACTTTACATACATTTTTAATACATCAAAATTGAAGCACACTTATTACAACATATAACAAAACTACGAAAGGATTGTATAGGTATAATGTCTTTAGAAACTGGGAAACATAAACAACTGGTTCATAAATCATCTACATTGTCTCCAATTAATTTAATCATATCTAGTGTCCCTTTTGGCATATCCTACTTAATTACCTTCTTCCTAACCTGGGGAAAGAAAACATACAAAAGGGTGAGCTCAAATGCTCAGTAAGGGTATACAAAAGAAATATCAATCACATCATATTCATAAGAACATAACATTTTGGAAATCATAACCTGAAAAAGAGATCATAATTTCATAACAAGGGATAAATCATAGTAGTGAAATGCAATCCCAATAATCATAACATAAAACATGAAACTTTGTGGAATACACACATAATCATAGAGAATCGTTTCTTAGTAGTCATGACTCAAATCCAAGACTATCTTAGCGGACAAAGTCTATTTCTGAACCGAGTTCACTCCTCGTTTCAGTCTTGTTTCACTGATCTGGTTTAAGCTGCCATTCCAGCCATGTCTATCTAATGAGATATAAATCATTACCCAATGCATTGGAGGGAGATATAGGTCCCACCCATCTCATAATGAAACCATTCTTATGTGTGCCACAAAAATCATAAATCATACATCATTGCATAACCCATGTAATAAAAATGGGATTCTTAAACATCATGACATCATAAAACAATTCATATAAGATAAAGGAATTCATAAAAATAATTCCATCACCACATAATCAAATAAATGTAATAATAGGGATAGAAAGAAAAACCCTATATTATATTAGATGGAAAATAATTTTGATAAAACACTCGAACACCATTATTGAGGAAAATATCCTTTCTACTTCTTAACCATTTTCATTTCTTAACATGTCATACAATTTAAACTATTAGAAGTTTCATAAAAATAAACTTGAAAACTTGTAAAGGAAGTTTCTTGGAAATAATGTTTTAAAAATCCATTCATGCCGTATAAGTTAAAAAAACATTCTTCTCATACTTTTTTTGGAAAAGTCAAAAAGTATCTCGTACGAAAAACGACAAAAGTATCCTTTAATATATTTTACTAAAAACTCACCAAAGGGAAAAATTGGGTTTTAAACAATTGTAGGTGGATGGAAATAATATTAAATATTGAGGAAACATGTATGTGGATGATAAAATATTCCCCAGTAAATTCTGAAGTATAAACAATCTCGGATAAAAATGAGATTGTGAGATTTTCCCTTACCTTAGGTCTGATTTGCTTCGAAAGTGTCCAAACCTCCTGTATAATGATTTAAATAATGTCATTGACTTATTTCAGAGTCATACTCATTGTTATGATATCATATATGGCCGTATTATTAGCTTCATATTAGTAATATTTCATTGCTACTGGTTATTCGGGTGTTTATTACTTTTTGTTCTTATGCGTGTTTTGTCGAATAAATTCTTATTCTTATCTTTAGGTTATAGATACCTCATTTACAGAATGGTATTAGTGTAATATATATAATATTAATTCATTCAATTCATTTATATACTAATTATGCAATGAAGATCATGTAGAACAAGTCACATCACAATGTGGAGATGGTATTCTGTACGTACGCACGAGCGATGATATCATTCCCATGATCATGGAATTGTATTGGAGTGTATTTATACTATTTCAGAATCAATATCACTTTAAAATAATCATATATAGTTATTATTTACACCATTATACCCATCCAATTTAGGTGGTGGTGGAAAATTGATTACACCACTGCGTGGAGACGGTATTCTGTACGTACGCACGCGCAGTGATTTCATTTCCGTAGGATGGATATATGGTGAAATAGGGTTGTTTAATACTTATAAAAACATATCAGTATATGAGTGATACTGATTTTATTACTTCATAATGAAGAAACTAAAGAAGAAGAAGCGGAAGAAGAAATAAAGTTGAAAGAATCGGTAACGGACATTACCACTTCTTTGAAACGCCTCTTTGAGACATCCTCTTAGGGCACTAAAATTGGTCTTTGAAGAAGAACAGAAACTCTAGGATGTTTCTAGGGAAGTGAAGAAGAGAATTTGGTAGGGTTTGGCCGAGCTTGGAGGCACAATGTGGTGTGAGGAAGAGAGGGAGGAGGTTCCCTTTTATAAGGGAGGAGAGGGGCACCTTTGAAAAAAATAAAAATATTATTTTATTATAAACTCATATTCGGTTTTTAATAGCTCCAAATTGATTTATTTATAATCTAATGTCGGGATGAGTCGAAATAATCTCATCCAACCTATTTTATACAAGTTTATGTTTCTATTTTAACCTTATCATTTAGATTTAACTTTAAGTTAGATAATTTAACTTTTACCGTGTCTTCTTCTTTTCTTACACTATAAGGTTAATAAACATACTATAACCAGAAAAAAGAACCACAAGTTGTTTATTATAAATATATATAACCTTATCTAAGAAATTTGGCCGAACCGTAGATTTTTAGGAATAAAATAACAATTAATAATATAATATTTGTTTTAAAAACAATTTTATGTCAATTTTGACACTATTTGGTAATTGATTTTTTTGAAAATCATATCAGAATGATTAGTTAGAAAAAAGTTAATTAAATAAATAATAACATGTAATATTAACATATAAAATTATTTTAATTTATAAAAAGTCTCAAATTACATTTATTTGGGTATTCATAACATCAATTATGTCAATATTTCATTAATAAGATAATTACTACATCTTCATTGCGTCATAAATAAATTAAATTATTTAATGTATAAAAATTACAAATAAAATACCATTATGTAGGAAATATTTTTATCTTTATAATTAATATTTATAGTCGAATTTATCTTATGTATAACCCTACATTAAAAATGATTTAGTAATTAAACTTTGATTTTAACTATTTTAACCCTTCTTTAAATAAATTAATAATAAATTTCCTAATCTAATCCAAGTGGGCCTAAATGGTCATATTTTATTTCTAAGGTTGTTTGTGGTCAGATTACACTTATACAATAGAATTAGGACATGTGTTAGGGTAATAATAATAACATTTTTACCCTTAATTACCCTATTTATTTTTAACCGTGGTAAAAAAAGTAAAAAGTTACTATTTATCAAAAATTATTTTCATCTCATTGAACCACATTTTAGTCCTTGATATTAATTGTGTCTCTCGGATTTTCGAAATTCCACTCACAGAAGCTGTAAAATTATGTTTTATGTGAATTTCCAAATTCTCATAGGGGGTGGGTAAAAGACGGTGAACAGTTCAATAAAATTTTTATATATCTAAAATTATTATAAAATGACTCCAAGGAATTAATTCGAAATTATATAGGTATTATGTAACAATTTTGACCAAAAATAAATTTAAATAAAATAAATAATTATTTAACTAAAAAGTCGGTTTTTAAATAGTAAGAAAGTGTTTTCACTATTCATCAAAAATTGAATGTTTTCAGAAAAATTCCAAAATTTCACCCTAGGCTAATTTCGATATTCCGAATCCGAAAATGAAGTCCCTTTTGAAAAATAAAAATTTCAAAATTTCAAAAAGTGGGTATTACTATTCATAATGGCTAGTTTTAATAATATTTTAATTGCATATTGTTGTTTTGTGAAACTCGGTATTGCGTACAACACAAGCTATCGAGGAAGGCCGCGGTTGCTTGTAAAGCAATCCAAGCTAGTGTTGTGTGTAGTGAAAGATTTTTTTGATGATTTATATAACATAAAAACAAAATATTTCTCAAAAAAGTTTCGGGTGTTACACATATGTGACTCAAATCCTATCACATGGTGTTTCATCTAAGAAAAAAAAGAATCCATATCTTCAGTTGATAAAACTATAGAAAAAGGAGTCAACATTACAAATTTCAAGATGTAGACATGTCCATCATGACCAATAATGTAATGAAATATCCCATTCCTTAACAGAGAAAGTTGTCACAGTTCCTCTGGAATCTATGCTAACATAAAATCAAAAGCACATGTATAATATATAAATTTAAATATTAAAGTATATTAAAATATATGTATGTATAGATAATTAGTATAAGAACATTCTATAATAGATGTAACCTCTAAATCATTCCGATAACAAGTCATCATCAAAACTGACATTTTATCAATCGATGAACCTTCCTCCAACCACTATATAATAAAATATAAATATATTGAACACCAAACCATATTAAATGATAAATTTAAAAAGTTAATAATAAATACAACGTGTTGAATCTGGGACATATGACAGGTCCCATGCGAATTTTTTGGTCCAATCAATGCATGATTCTTGGAATGATTCACTTCCACCTCCTATATTCAATTAATTAAAATTTCAATAATGTAAAATTATTCACATAATTTGATATATATGAACCAAAATGAATAGTCTCACCATTTCAGCCTCATTGGACCAATATGAAACTAACTAATTCTATTGAGATGGGAGAATCCTTCTCGAGACACTATCCAGAATTTCTTGGGCACCAACATTTTTTACCCAATTCTCCCTCTTGAATATACCTTTATAATCGTTCCATAATTTTTGAAATTTTTCCAAACACACTATCCAAATATCATTGTGAAAAAATCTCAGATTATTCAATTTAATAAAAACAATTATCACAAATGTAAGTATTTTATAAACATATCTAAGAAACTAAAATGACCCTCTTACCCCAAATTTCCTCCATAGATGGTCTAATTTATCCTCAGGGAATGAAGAGCAATCATGTATAAAAAATTAAAATCTATGTGGTTCGTATATGATATGAACCAAATGGAGAATAAATACTAGGGAACCCACTCCCTTAGGATTATATTTCTCATCCAAAGATATTTCATGTGTCATGTCCAAATTTCATAATGAAATACATAGACAAAGAGCCTCTCTTAGTAGAGTAAGAAATGATTAAATTGCATCCTATTGAAAACAATTTCATACATGAGTACCTAAATTATAATATATATATATTTATTAATTTTTTTAAAAATAAAATCGCATTTACATTCATATATACCTATACCCATAGACACTAATGACTGTGCAGAATGATGTGGATCTAGTGCCCATTCCCCAGACATGTATACATTCATAAAAAGAATTAGCATGGAAAGGATACATTACCTTTTATAAGCTATATAATCTTAACTTAAAAATACTCATGTATTTTATTTTTTACTACATGCATATTTTATTAAAATATAAATAATTGATGAATCAAAACACATGTCTAGGAAAATCTATGATATTTAATATTTTCATAGAATTGAAATAACTTATAAAGGAAAATATCCAATAAACATTCATTTGATTCATTGAAAATTATAAATTTACAAGGGTTTAGTTTCTCAACACTATAAAAATAAATTGCGTTTAATGTTTATTTTAACATCCTATAATAAAATATTATGACTATCATATATTAGAATGAGGAATCTACATGGATGATAATATAATATGATTTTATATATCATAATGAGCGGAAACAAACTTCTACAAGTGAAAGATTATAGAAAAATATATAATTTCTATTACAAGGGGATCATTCAAGTTGAACTTGAGAAACTTATTTCATCTTAATTACATTTTTGAACAAGATAATACAAATAATATATATAAAAATATTTTCCCTCCAATTCATGTAAGGTTATCATAAGGGACATAGATATGTGTAATGTGAAGAGAGAGAGAGAGAGAACAATAAAAGGTGGAGGTTGAATGAAACTAGTTCTCTATAAGTAATTGGGTTGTAAAAAATCACCTAGTGATGTAGAACTATATGAGAGTGTGTCAAATTAAAGTGATCAAATGAAAGAAGAAAATTATCATTGATCCATACATGAGGGTACATTATAATAAAAAATCTCATATAATATGTTATTGAAGTCCATAAAAAGGTAAGATGAGGAAAATAATTTGTTGAAGAGACACTTTGGATACCTCTAATGATGTTCCAACTACCCATAGATTATAGATGAATATAGGGAAAAATAATTCAAGATAAACTATTTTAAACAAGCACCCATGAGTAGAAAACTATTTATTCAAATTTTTGATTACTATTTTTATAATTTTTTCTCAATTAATTGATCATTAAATCCATTGAGTGTGTTAAATTTTTTATAAAGGAAAATCACTAAAATTAAATCAGAGGAAAAATGTAGAAAGAAACGTATAGTATGTAATGACCAAAAATGAATTGATATATTCTAACAAACCATTATATGTCACCTTCCAGATATGTTCATTAATTTTTAAAGAACTAAATACATTTCTCATGTTGTGATCAAATAAAATAAAATATGTGTCTCCCTTCATAATGTTTATTTCAAGAAATAATTTTTTTATGAAATATAAATTGGTGATAAATAAGGGATTCTCTATAACATCTACAAAAGAATTTTTTTAGACATGAGACAAAAAAGGTGGATAAGACATTGGTGTATCCCCTAATGGTCATACATTGAGTAAACACTATTCTTAAAACCCTATAAAAAATAATGCTAAAAATTTTATATGATTTTTCTTGGGATAGGTTTCACAAATAACAATGGAATGTATAATAGTAATAAAATACCCAAAATCAAAAAAAAAACAATGAAAAAAGAATCATATAATTTATATCCTATAAAAACATGAAATATGTAATGATTCACTACTAAAGATGAAAACCCATAATCCAATTTATTTTTGATAATTTCCTAATAATACTTTGAGATTAAAGAATAAAATTTATAAAATGATCACCAATGATAATACAAGACACATACATATATTGACATGTTTTTCTACTTCATCCAATCATTAAAAACCCTTTTTTAAAAAATTATGATAACAATTACTATTTATGATAAACGTTTTTTATAGACTATTTCAAAATCATTGTCTTCTATGAGAAATTATATGATAGAAAGTCCCACCAACCCCATGAAATTTTACTATATCGACGAGCTTTATGATTTCAATTGAAAAAAGAATAAGGGGAAAAATATGGCTTGAAAAATTTGTAGTGTTATTTTTCTTGTTAAAGGAAAACATATATTAAATAAAATAAAGATTGAAATAAATAAATGTTGATTTTTTTTACCAAGACAATGTTGTCCTACATTCATGAATTATTTTATTAATACATGGTTAATGCTAATATAATAAAAAATAGATATAATAAACAAAACAAGTTATCCTTATCCACTAAACATTAAGGAAATTTAAATTTAAGATGGTTTTTTTCAACATACAAAGAAAATGAAATTTTATTTAAAAAATAATTGATTTTGGATCCATGTATTACTAGCCCTATCATACAATTATGCTTAGTTGGGCATCCCCAAACATGACGTGATCTTGGATATCTATGGCCTCATCATAATCTATCTGGTTAAGCCAATAAGCCCATTTATATTTAATAGATGATGATCACTCTAATATTATTTTTCCCATAATATATGTAATACTCTTAGGCAGGTGTTCTTATTCAGGGAATAATGAATATGATGAATACAAAGTAAATTCATGAGAAAAAAATGTAAAAAGAAATACATGATTAAATCATGTTTAATGTTTTGTGAGATATGAAACATCCTAAAGATATGAAATTGAATATTGAGAAACTAAAAGAATAGACTATGAAGATAAAACATATTTTTGATTCAACTAATGAATCATGATTTATTTACCATTTATTAGGGTAATTAAAAATTGAAAAATTAAAAAATATAAAAAATTATAATTATAATAAATTAATGAGTCTCCCCTATCAAAACATAGAGAAACTATAAGTGTACTCTTTAGAAACATTTGGGTTATTTATACATCTGAATAATGTAGTCAGCCTGATTATACTTTACAAGATAAAAATCACCATAAATAGGTTGAATATTAATTATAAATCTAAAGTATTTTGGATATAATAAAATGAAAAAATATATAAAATCAATTTATATTCATTAGGAAGGGTGTTAATTAATGGATTAATATGATAATTGAGGTTTATATTAAATGTATAATTAAAAATATGTGTGGATGGAGTACTTGTAAATTTTTTTATAAGAAAAAAGTATTCGATAGAATCTTACCTATCAAACACAGTGAAAGTCTCACATGAAAATCATCCAGTCTCTGATTATCTATACATTAGGATTAAATTTACAATAGTATAATTTAAGGGAATCAAAATATTTCTTTGATTCCATGGATTACGAAACTCATCCTAGATTTACTTAGGTGTTGGGCATGAGTAGTACTTCACCCACTCTTTCTAAACAACAAATTAGATATTGTACTTTTAATTGGAGTAAAGGGATCATTTTGGAACATAACATTTTGTTCATTGGGAAATCATGTCCCAATGTGTGTGTGGAAAAGTAAACCTATGAATATGTGTTTATAGAAATATATTATATGATTATCATGTATAACTTCCATTACCTAGATACCATAATTAACCTCAAGGGTTTTTATCTCATTGTAATGGTTTAGTTCTAGATTTTTTTATACTCATTACATGAATAATTTAGCAATAATAAATGGATTAATAAAAATAAATATAAGCATGTTTAATGTGTTGATTGTGACTAAAGGGAATATTAAGGAAGGGGAATAGTAACCTCTAATGTCTAATTAGAAAATATATGTATCTAATTAGTTTTGTAGTGAAAAATCCTTGATTATGGGAAATTATATAGTAGGGTGAGAGGCTTGAATGATGTGAAATTAAAATTTTATTATTATATTAACTATATGTTTCAACTAAATCATTTTAAATAACATTTGATTACCCAAGACTCATAAATTCAGTGGAATGACATAGTGAAATTTTTTTTGTAGGTAATTACTTAATGTGATGTAGTCTTTAAATTATAGGTGGATAATGTTAACATATTTTTGTTATTAATTTATCATCGTAGTTTACATTTATTTTATTATTTTATGTGTTTTTAATATAAATATTTTAGTAATTTTTATTTTTATATTATTATAATAATATTCCTTTCATTATTTTTATCTAATTCATGTTATTTTCATGCAAGAATATATCAAAGATATAGATAATAAAAAAGTGAAAAAGTTCATAAATACTAAAATAAATTTAAAAAAGGTTTTAAACCAAAGAGTAGGAAAAAATCATACAATTCATTAAACTTGAAAATCGATTGTTTATCCATAAACGGTCTCCCTAACCTAATGTATATATTCTTCATGTAGAGGAACGGTGTGTTTATAAATATATTACACACAAAAGCAAATAATATTAGGTGCATATAATTCAATTAAAAAAACTCATCAATTGATATCTTAATGTAAACTATCAAATTTAGACTAGATGGTAAGGTAGTAATGAAAACTTCTTTTTTGTGTGATGAGAAAATAGTAGGTTCATTACTAACTCTTTAATCTCCATATAACATACTTCTAATGTTCACCAATGTAAATTGATATTGATCGACATTACATACAATGATGGGAGGAACCCAATTACACTTTAAAAATATTTATTACAACCCTTTCCCATGTACAAATTCAATTATATCCTACATTTAACTCTACTAATAACGAGAATCAACAGATGGAAAACCAATTCCACAATATGTGTTTCTTGTTTTTTGATCGACTTCGTTAATTCAAAACTAAAATACATTAACATTTAATGATTTATAATTTAGAGTATATATACATATTATCTCATCCAGTTGGTTAAATTCTTTTGTAATTATATTGTTACCTTACCCGAATATGTTATGGACTTATATATTTCACAAAATTCAATAAAAATTTATGTTGAATGAAATTATTATTCTACATCAATCATAATGAAGATCCATTTTTATATTAAATCTTCATGAAGAAATATTGAATTGATACATAATGGGATTATTGAATTTGATAATCACATTCATGAGAAATATATTATTTTAGATCATTAATGGGTTTCCTGTAAATGATAGAATCATTTTTAAATGATCAATATATATATATATAATAAAAAAATTTACAAGTTAAATAATAAAAGTGATATACACTTAATGAATCAATGGTGAAATCAATAGAGTATTGAAAAGGAAATATCGATGATATTGTAACCACTATATGTTTTCCATATCAAATAAACTTCCTTTTCAAACTAGACCATCAGAAAACTAGAAAATGTTCTCTAATTTGGATTCAGCATCCATAAGATATTTTGTACAAAAATAAGTAAAATCATATATCAAATAACCATTGGCTATTGATTCCTCTAGATGATCTCTATTATGTATTAATAATTTCAATGTAATAAAATACTTTTCAATGGGATACATCCAGCTAAATGTCACCAGACCAGTATCCATTACGTCATCAGTTAGGTGCAACGCCATGTGAACCATAACATTGAAAAATTAGGGTGAAAATAGTTTCTTTACATGAAAATATGAATGTATAATTTTGGACTGATTTTTTTTGAATTCAATAAATCATTGATTTATTAAAAAAAATTCTAAAAAAATTACTCATCTCGAAGAAAGGATTAAAAATGGGTTATACAGAATCACAAATTGTGGTTGGAATAAATTACTGATATAGTATGTGATTTTTTGAATTTTCAACCATTTAAATTTACTTCTTTTCTCATGAACATGCTTGGAAATATTACAATATTAACCATCCGGAACCATGAGGATCTTTAAAATGGAAAAAATATATATTTATCTTTTTACCCATTGTACATTCTACAACAAACATGTATGTCTTGTTTCTAACCCAAAAATATAAATGAAATTGTTTCTTTAAAATCATTACCTCTAAATTACATCGTGCATTGACATGGTCCATTGAATTTCTACTGACACATAAAACGTTCTACAATATATTATCAGAAACATTTTTTCTTAATGTTAATGAAATATAGATGATGCCTTATAATGTTATTTTTATTATATGGGAGATTAATAAAATTAATTTTCTTATTTCTAATTGTTACTGTGCTATCTTCCCGCACCAGGAATATTGGGTAATCGGTGCACTACAGAATTCAAAAATTATTATATGGTGAATATATTTTATTCCTAAATTGTTGATAATATTTCTTATTTAATAGTTCTCACTACCGAAGAGTTGAATTCACTAGAACCAGGAAATTCCACTATATCATTTTTAAGGCTCTGATTATGATAAATAATACATCTATATACCATGTATGCTGATTTCTTCAATGTTTAATCCATGTATAATTTTTTAATGTTATTTCTGTAAGGGAATGAAAATCCCACATTCATACTCCAAAATAAAATATTTTCATGATTAGGGATGTCACTAATTCTCCAATATAAATCCACCTAAATTGTGAACATTTAATTCATTTCAATGTATTAATTCATCACACCATCACCACGAAATTCATTCAAATAATCAATCTATGATGGAGGTAAAAATATATCTTATCCCCAAGACATATAGGTCCATTAATAAGAGTATAATTTAATAGAAAAATTTATTTCATACAAATATAAAAAAGAAAATTATATGAAATCCACACCATGGTCTATGTTCTATGAGTTTCACCAAATATAATAATAGAAAAATTGAAACCACCTACATCCAACCCTAATCATACATTATGTCTATCTTTAGAAATATCATAATGTCTCTGATTGGATTCTTTCACCACAAGTGAGTCTTCCATGTCGGTTATAATATCACTTTCCTTCTTTTATTCCACATTAAAAAAATTAATTTAGAAATTTTATGACATAAATAATATATTCAAACTAGGATTCAGTGGAAAAGAACAATTTTCATAAAAATAGTTGGTTTAACATATTTTATAGTCTAAATTTTATGATTCTGATTTCCCCTGAAATATTCCCACTAGAAAGATTCAAATATCATAAAAGTATCTAAAAGGAAAATTTCCTTTCCAAAATTAATATAATTGTTAGCACATGAATACATTGTCTCATATGTGAATCCTAAGATCTCTGTCCTCTTATAGTCATGGTAATATAAAATAAGAACCATAACATCAGTGGGAAATACATTTTTCAATAACACCAGCAACAAGTCAAATGATGTATCTAACCACTGAATCAGAGAGTTCATGTATGACAACAACATGATAAAATTCATTCTATTGAACCTAGTACACCCAATATATAATTATTTTTTTTCATCATCAAGTATTTGATAAACCCTCAATGAGTCCTAATATGAACCAAATCACAAATTGTCCTTTTCAGTCTCATCATTTAGAATGTTAATTCCTTTAGGAGTAAACTGATGTACCATTTCTGTAATAATTTCAAGAATTAGATCAACATTCCACACATCAAGAACCATATGAACAATTTTTTTTATGATTACAATGAATATAGTTTTTGTATAAACAGAAACATTCATAAACTAAAATTCTTCTTGATCTAATTAAATGTATTATTATGGTTATATAAAATGTGAACATCATTGGTTTCAGGTTTCATTATTTTAAAATACCATTGTGAATTGTTACTTTTGGTAATATTGTCATTGTACAGTGATCACATGATTACTATAAATATAAGGCTCTAACAAATCCAATTTACTCAAACAAAGGAAGCGATGGCCTCATCTAGTAGACATTCCCTATATGAAGCCCATTTGTCAGAGCTCGGAAAGGAGGTGGCATCATTTGGATTCACTCTTGAAAAAACCTAAGCCGATTTGGAATACATTAACATTGAGCGGAACCAACTAAGGGATAAGTGGAAGTTAATAGAGTTTACCACCTGGGCGATGTTATCCGAGCCACCCCAAGAATCTGTAACCATCTCACACCATACCCTTCGGTCTTATGTGGGTGTTATAGTGGGTTATGTAATAAGAACATAGAACTATGAAAATATACATATTTTTTTATAAATAATATGCCTTCATTTTATTATTGTTACTTTGTAAATAGTTTTTAAAGCACAAATAGTATTTTTAGTTAATATTCGACTAAGAAATCTACATTTATGAATTAACGGATTTTTTAATTAGATAATATTTTAACAAAATATTAGTATTATTAAATTAATTTTTATTAAATATAAATTTTAATATAATTTTATTGTAATTTTTATTAATGTTTGAAAGATGTTTTTGTCAAAACACATGAATTTTCAATAAATGTCGGTTTTTATTTTAAAATTAAAAATTAACATCGTTATAAGATTATTTAGATAAAATGAATAATATTTTTGGAATCAAGATGTCGAAATTATCCAATGGTGAATTTTTCAATATTTTCTGAGACAGTTGAATTTGTGGGTAAAAATTAAATACCTTTTAAATATATAATGTGTTTTATGACATCATAATGACCCAATAGTGTTGTAATAAAATAATATAAACATTATATTCGTCCAATATATGTTTTACCATTAAAATAATGTTATTTTTGGTTTTTTTGATATATTTTATAAAGCTTTAGTGGACCCTTCATGGCTTATAAATCATTTAGTCTTTTTAAATTGTTTTCCTTGATAGTGTGACAATCCTCCACATACCCAACCCTATTATTTTAAAAAGTTTGGAAATTGGTATCATAAAATTTATTTTTCCACTTCCCATTAGAAAAAACCATGGGGATAAAACCATGGGCTGGTTTTTGGTTTTGATTTGTTTAATATGAGTTGTCCCAACCCTAAATAATAAATAATTCCCTCTCCTTTCCTATATAAACCCACCAAAGCTCCCAAATTATCTTCCCTCAAAGCCTTTGGAGTTTGATAAACCCCTAACCTATTCTCTCAATAATCCTACCAAGGTGACCCAAGCTCCCAATAATCCTCTCTCAAGCCTCACCCAAGCATTTGGGATCACACTTCCAAGTAAGGGATTTCTTCCATTTTCATTTGGGTAAAATTTTCGTTAAGTTTTATTGAAATTTTGTTTTCAATTAATAATAATGTGGTATGATTTTGAACCTCCCCCATACTGGCCTCTTTATTTTTGGATGATGGGATACCCCTTTCACTCTGATTAATGTGTCTCATGTACACTCGTTACAATGCCGAAATTCTGTGAGGGATTTATCCCTCCTCTTTTACATCTATGTAATTATTTGTATTTTGTATCTAGATTACATTATTTCTTTGGGAAATGTATCTATATTACCCACCTTTATGTCCATTTCTATTAAATATTATTATACATCTCTTTCTCTCTCATCAACCATTTTTGATGAGTTCTTATTTCATGTCGTTATGCTGCCGAAATTACAATACGAATTTCCAAGCCATTGTCATTGTGCAGGGAATACCATGCCCATTTATCTATCAAGAGTATTTACCATTATGATAATTTACATATTGATTATAAAGCTTTATGTATGTATTTAATATCCCTTTATCGTGGAATAATTTATGATGATTGATTCCATGTTGTATGATCCATGTGGCACACTTATGCATGAAATGAAATGTTTAAGAAATGGTGTGCCCTAATAGCGCTCCAATGCATTGGGTAAAGTATAATATCATGATACGTCAGGTGCAATGAGTGTTGAATCATGATAATTCAAATGCAATGAGTTTTTACTCGTTCTTCATGTGCAATGAGGGTTTACTCATGCTCCATGTGCAATGAGCCTTGGCTCCTGCTCATTCCATGTTATGTGGTGTTGCCACATATCCATGTTATGATTATCATGATTTATCATGCCTTTGTGTTCATGTTTCACTTTTAATCCAGTGATATTCCTATTTTCTAACATGTATTGTATTTTTCATGTTATTCTATGTTTATTCCCTTACTGGGCTTTATAGCTCACCCTTTTTTGAGGCATGTCCTCAGGTTATCCCATGTAATTCTAAGTACGAGAGAATATAGTGGTCATGTTAATGAATTTTTCAATAATGATTTTTTATTTCATGTTCTAATTCTTTATGTAATGTTCCTATACCCCAAAGACACTAGACCTCTCAATAATTCATGTTGTTTCAAGTGAAGAGTTTATTTAACAAATCATGTTTTAGTGTTTAATAAACAATAGGTAGTCATAGTGGGTATCAAAAGATAGGTTTAGTATTTTTTGGGATTAGGATTATAAAATCCTAGAAAATCCTTATAGGAAAGACAAAATATAAAAACATCTCTATGTTTTTGTGAGTATTTTGTATGTGGTTTATGAAGAAAATACATCCCTGTCTGAATACGAGAAGGTAAAGGTAGCTCTGGAATAGATGTACCAAGGGGTGAAAACCCCGACAAGGAGTTTAGGGCTAGACCCAGGGTATCCTAGTACACGAAAATAGGCCTTTCTATATTAATGGATACGACACATCTGGGGGATATGATTTGGTAAATTCACAAGCTTATTATGAACCCTTATTAAGGGAATTAAAATAAATTCCCCTAAGAATATATGTTAGAAAGTAGATTAGGAATATCATAGATTGAAGCATATGGATTCATAAGTTATGGAAATAAAAGTTATTTGTAAGTCATTTTTTTCATTGGATTTCCCTTTATGTTTTACCCCAAAAATTATTTTTTATTCCAGCCAATGGCCAGTAATAGGAGCACTCAGGCTAACAACCGATTTGAAGATCAATGTGATGACTTTGCTAATGAGATTCCCAATCCAATAGGAGTGGGAATACTGATATTTTTCACACTTCTCTCTCAGTTAACTCAATATTTGAATAGAAAAATGGGTAAATAGGTAAAGTCAACCCCCCCACCCTAAGAAATAACAAGTCCCTATCGAGAGCTTTATGAGACATTGGCCACCTACTTTTAATGGATCATCTAATACCTCAATCACCGAACAATGGATAAAATCCATGAAAATGATATTCTTCATCCTTCAATGTTCTGATCAAGTGAAGGTTCTCCTGGATGCTTATCATATGGATGGTGAAGCTCATCATTGGTGGAAATTGATCAAAAATACAATGCATGAGGAGTAGATTGAGGCATTGGAATGAAAGTATTTCTGGAAGATGTTTTTCGATAAATATTTTCCGCACACCATCCATCTCAAGATGGAAAGGGACATACATTCCCTTATGAAAAAATTCTATGAAACTATTGGAGCATATGAGGAAAACATCACAAGGCTTGCACGATACGCCTCTGACATTGTTATTACCCCTGAATGCAATGTTGGCTGCTTCTTTGGTGGGATGAAACCTAGCCTGCGGAAAGCGCTGGCGATCCGTGACTTCGACAGCCATGATGAAATTGTCTGATATGACCTCAAGGTCAAAATAGTGATCACAGAATCTCAGGGGTATCATGGATATATGAAGCATATGATGGACTTCAATTCTGGTGGTTTGTTGGATAAATCCAATGGTGTTAAGAAGATATATCATTTTACTTGCCAAAGGTGTGAAAAGAAACAACCAGGAAATTTCCTGAAGGTGATGAGGAAATGCATTAGGTGTGGAAGAGAAGGGCACCTAGCTGTTAACTGCCAACAAGAAAAACCCGCTGCTTCAATATAGGATAGGAACACTCTGTTCAATCCTCAATGAATTGTTCATTGCTACAAATACCAAGAACCAGGGAATCTTTAAAATCAGTGCCCTAATCCATGGGTTTTCAGAGGTAACCAACAACCTCCAAGGAAATAAGGGCGAAATTTTTTCATCACTATAGGCGAAGTGAACCCTAAAAATGATGTGGTGATAGGTATGATATTTATTCATTCAAGAATAGTGAACATACATTTTGATTCAGGTTATATGGATTCTTTTATGTCCCAAAGTTTTAGTAGAACAATCCCAGCACCACCTCAAATCATGGAAGTAATGATGTTGGTGAGTATGGAATATGGTGAAATCATTGCATCCCATGAATATAACTCCTCCCCTGTCATAATCTGTTGATTGAATTTTTCAGTGAACCTCGTCATACTCCCTCTAGTGGAATTTGATGCAATTCTTGGCATGTATTGGATTTCATTAAATAAATCCAACATAAATTTCCGTGAGAGGGAAATCACTCTCCATGTGTAGAATCGACCCCCCAATTCTATTCAAGTGAAACGATGAAGATGAATCTTCTTTAACTATATCATCTCAAGAATGGATATTACTACCCTATGATCACGCCTATCTAGATTAGTTGATTGAGTCTAAAGAGGCAACCATCCTTGAAGACATGCATATTCTGAGATAATTCACTGAAGTGTTTATGAGGAATTTCTAGGTCTTCCTCCTAGAAGAGATGTTAAATTATCAATTGATCTAATACCCGTGGATTTTCCAATATCTTAGACTCTTTATAGAATGGCTATTGTGGAGCATGAGGAGCTGAAGAAACAACTACTGGAGAATCTGGATAAAGGGTTTATATGACCATATTCATCATCTTGGGGTGCACTAGTCCTCTTCAACCAGAAGAAAGATGGGTCAATGTGCCTATGCATCAATTATCTTGAGCTTAAAAAAATCATGATAAAGGACAAGTATCATCTCCAACGATTCTACAACTTGTTCTATCAGTTTTGTGGACCAAAATACATCTCTACGGTGGATTTTTGGTCGGGATTTTTTCAAGTAAGTGTGAAGAAGGAATATATCCCCAAGAAAACCTTTTATACAAGATATCAGCACTATGAATTCAATGTATTGCCTTTCGGACTCACTAATGCTACAAAAATATTCATGGACTTGTTGAATAGTGTCTTTAAGGATTACCTCGACAAATTTTTGGTAGTCTTTATAGATGATATTCTAATATAATCCAAAACCCCGGAGGATTATGAGGAGCATTTAAGAACTGTACTAGATACCTTGAAGAAGGAGAATCACAATGAAAAGTACAAAAATTGTGAGTTCTAGTTGAAAGAGGTCTCATTCTTGGGCTATATCACCCCAAGGAATGGGATATATGTGGATCACTCCAAAATAGATGCAATTGAATGATTTCTAAGGCCAAAATCGATAATGGATATCCATATCTTCTTGGGGTTAGCTGGATATTTTTGATGATTTGTGAGAAATTTCTCACGATTGTCCAACCCTCTTACCAAGATAACTCTGAATGGAGTATTATTTTCTCGAGTGATGAATGTGAAGAAAGCATCAAGGAGTTAAAAAGGTGGATTATCACTACACCTATGCTAACTTTACCCAAAAGTGAATAACTTTTGGTGGTATTCTGTGATGCAACGAAGAAGGGCATGGGCTGTGTGTTTATGAAAAGTGACAAAGTTATGGCCTATTCTTCAAGGAAATTGAATTTTTATGAGCATAATTATCCAACACATGATTTGGAGTTGGTTGTGGTGATCTTAAATTTAAAAATTTGGCGGCATTATCTCTATGGGGAGAAGGGTGAAATATATTCGGACCACAAAATCCTCAAGTATATATTCACACAAAAAGAGTTGAACATGAACCAATGAAGAATGTTAGATCTGATCAATGAAAATGAATGCTCAATTCCATTACCACCCTTGGAAAGAGAATACAGTGGAATATTCTTTAAGAATAAAGGACCCAATGATTCTATAACTAATGAGAATTGAGAACGATCCGATATTCTTAGATTTAATAAAGATGTATATGGGAATCATAAAGAAGGTAACATCATCAATACTTTCATAAATGATTGCTCAAAGATCTCTTTTGGAAAGGTTAAAGGATGCACAAATGGATGATGTGGGAATTCAGAAGAAAAAGGAAGTTATCAAAAGAGGGAAATCCTCTGAGTTCAATGATAATGAAAAAGGAATTGTGAGATGTGGGAAAATACTATGTGTTCCATCACGTTCAGAGCTGAAGAAAGAAATTTGGGATGATGAACATAGTTCAAATTTATCTATTCACACAGGAAACACAAAGATGTATCGATATTTCTATGAGAATTATTGTTGCGATAATATGATGAAGGAGATCATTGAAATTACATCAATGAACCTGGTGTGTCAGCAAGTGATGGATGATATATAGATTTCTAAGGGGATGATGCAACTACTACCCATACCCGCATGGAAATGGGAGAACATCACCATGGAATTTGTCACCAGACTTCCAAAGTCATCTAATGGAAAAAATATGAATATGGGTTGTTGTTGATCATCTTACAATGTCATAACAGTTTATTGATTTTCTAGAGGATTTCTCATTGGATCATCTTTCATAGATATATATCACGGATGTGGTAAGGATACATAGAGTACCAATATCTATTGTATCCATCCGAGGTCCAAGATTCACAACAATGTTTTGGAAGAGTCTTGAACATGCCCTGGATACTGAACTAAACTTTAGTACAGCTTATTATCCTCAAACTGATGGATAATCTAAGTGGAATATCCTAACACATGAGGATATGATGAGATCATTCTAAATGGACATTAAAAGAAGTATGGTATCAATATATTCCTCTGGTTGAATTCTCCTATAATAACAGTTTCCACTCGAGCATCCAAATGTCACAATATGAAGCCCTTTATTGGAATAGGTGTAGAACACCGACATATTTGGTTGAAGTCAATGATCGTAAGATTCTAGAACCAAATTTTTTGAAAGAAATGCTGGATAAGGTGAAAACCATTCAACATCATATCAAGGTAGCCCAAAGTCGACATAAGTGTTATGCATATAACCATCAATGAGACCTTGAGTTTAAAGTTGGATACATGTTATTTCTATGCATATCCCCGTGGAAGAAGGTCATGAGGTTTGTAAATAAAGGGATTTTTTGTCTAAGGTACATCAGACCCTTCAAGATTCTTGATAATGTTGGGGATGTGGCCTATCGACTAGAATTTCCACCTACGATGGAAAAAGTACATGTTGTCTTTCATGTATCCATATTAATTAAATACATACCAGACCCTTCATATGTACTCTCTTCATAGGTAGTACAACTATAGGATGATCTTTCTTATGAGTAGCAACCAGTGAAGATCATAGATCATAGAGAAAAATTTCTATGAAATAAGACAATGCCCCTCATCAAGGTGTTGTGGAATAACCACATGTTTGAAGAAGAAATGTGGGAATCAGAGGAAACGATGAAGAAAAGATACGCACATTTTTTTTAGAGTGGGAACAAAATTCGATGGAGAAATTTCTTAAGGGGGAAGATTGTAATGACCCAAACATTTATTAATGGAAATTATTCTTTGTCTAATAAAATGTATTATAATGGTTATATAAAATATGAACATCATTGGTTTTATGTTTCTGAATTTGAAAATATAGTTTTGAATTATGGCCGTAGCTAATATAGCCATTGAACAATGATCACATGATTAGTATAAATACAGAACTTTAACAAATCTAGTTTACTCAAACCAAGGAAGAAATGGCCTCATCTAGTAGACTTACCCCATACAAATCCCATTTGTGAGAGATTTGAAAGGTGGTGGCTTCATTGGGCTTCACTATTGACTAAACCCAAGCCGAACATGAACACATTAAGCTTGAGCGGAATTGATTATGTGATAAGTGGAAGCTAATAGAGATTACAACTAGAGAGATGTTATCTGAGCCACCCCAAGATTCTATCACCATTGTACACCTTACCCTATAGTCTTATAAAAGTGATATAAGGTGTTATGAAACAAGACTATAGCACTATGACTATGTACAATACTTTTTTATAATGAATGTGCATTCATTTTATAATTGTTACTTTGTAAATAGTATTTATATCACAAATAATATTTTTAGTTAATATTTGACTAAGAAATATAAATTTTTAAATTAATGTATTTTGGAATTAAATAATATTTTAATAAAATATTATTATTATTAAATTTCTTTTTATTAAATATAAATTATCATATAATTTTATAGTAATTTTTATTAAGGTTTGAAAGCTGTTTCTGTCAAAATCTATGAATTTTCAGTAAATGTGGGTTTTTATTATAAAAGTACAAATTAACCTATTTATAAAATTATTTAGATAAAATGAATATTACTTTTGGAATCAGAACATAGAAATTATCTAATGGTGAAGTTTTCATAATTTTCTGAGAAAATAAAATTTTTGGGTAAAAATTAAATACCATTTAAATATATAATGTGTTTTATGACATCATAATGGCCCAATAGTGATGTAATAAAATAATATAAACATTATTATCAGCCAATAAATGTATTACCATTAAATTCATGTGATTTTGGGTTAGTTTTATTTATTTTACAATGCTTTAGTGGACCCTTCAAGGCTTAAAAAACTTTTTGACTTTTTAAATTGTTTTTCTTTAGAGTGTAAATCACCTCCACATAAGAAACCCTATTATTTTAAGAATTTAGGAGATTTTCCTCATAAAATATTGTTTTCCACTAAACTTTGGAAGAAACCATGGGCAAAAACTAGGTTATTGTTTATGGTTTTCATTAGTTTAATATGAGGTGTCACAAACCTAAATAGTAGACAATTTCCTCTACATTCCTATATAAACCAACCCAATCATCCACATTATCCTAACTGAAAGAATTTTTATTTAGAAAAAACCCTGACCTCCTCTCTCTATAATCCTTTGATGGTTCCCCAAGATCCCTAGAAGCCTCTCTCAAGCCTCTCTTAATCCTTTGGGATCACACATCCATGTAAGGGATGTATTCCTTTTACATGTTGTCAAATTTTCTTTAAGTGGTTATGCCCTTTTGTTTTCAATTAAAAAGTTTGGGGTATGATTTTAAACCTCCACCATACTACCCTATTCATTTTTTTATTATGGGAGACCACATTCTCCCTCATTAATGTGTCCCATGTACACCTATTACCATGCTGAAATTCTGTGATGGATTTCTCTCTCCTCATTTACTTACAACTAATTCTTTTGTATTATGTATATCAATTCCATTATATTTGTTAGTAAATGTATATATAGGACCCCATTAATGTCCATATCATGTAATTATTATTATACACCCATTTATCTCTCATCAACCATTTTTTATGTGTTCAAATTTCACGTCGTTATGTTGCCGAAATTGCACTATGATTTTTGAAGCCAATGTCATTGTGTAGTGAATACCATGCCCATTTATCTATCAAGGGTATTAAACATTATTAAAATTTACCTATTTATTATAAATATTCATTTATGTTTTCCACATCCCTTTATAGTGGAATAAATGATGATGATTGATTCCATGTTGTATGATCCATGTGGCCCACTTATGCATGAAATGAAATGTTTAAGAAAGGGTGCGCCCTGATAGTCCTCTAATGCATTGAGTAAAGTATAGAATCATGATACATCATGTGAAAAAAGTGTTGACTCATGATAATTCATGTTAATTAGGGTTTATTCATGCATCATGTACAATGAGGGTTTACTAATGATCCATTTTCAACAAGTCTTGGCTTATGCTAATTCTATGTTAAGTGTTGTTTCCACATTTCCATGTTAGGATTATCATGATATATCATACCTTTATGTTAATGTTTCTCTTGTGCTCAATTTATATGGCTATTTTCAAACATGTATTTTATTCCTCAAGTTATTTCATGTTTATTCCCCTACAAGGCTTTATAGATCACGCTTTTCTTTTGCATGTACTCTGGTTATCCCATGAAATGCTATGTACGAGGAAAAGTAGTCTCCATGGGATGGAAGTTTTCAATAAATATGTGGTATTTCATGTTTTAAGTTGTTATGTAATGTTACTAAGCCCAAAATACACTATACCTCTCGATCTTCCATGTTGTATCAAGTGAATATTTTCTATAATAAAACATGTTTTAGTGTGTAGTAATGAACCAGGTTGTTATATTATTGCCTATGAGAAGTCCAAATCATATAATTTTTTAGAACCCAATTAAAGAATAAGTGCACTGTCTAAGTATATCATATGAATTGATATCTATTTTAACATTTTTTACAAGTGAAAATAATATATTCACATTGAAATACTCTAGTGAAATCAATAAAATCAATTATTCCACCAAAATATTCTCTATAACTTCGATTTAGAAGATCAACCCTACTTTTTTCCATTATTAAATATATAAAAAAGTATTAAAATTTACAAAAGACTTCATATTACAAGAATTTTTATAATTTCATATCAAAAAATATATTTAAAATAATTGATAACGAATTGATTTAGGAATTCAATTTATACTCATCCAAAACAATAAAAAAATTGACAAATGGAATGATAATCATATTCTAAGTTATATTTCCTTATTTATATATATATATTTTTGAGTTTCTATTTTTTACAAGAATAAATATATTGAAGAGATGTTCTTATAAAAAAATGTATGACAATACAATTTAAAATATGAAAAAAACCATAAATATATATTTATATATGACTAATGGTAATTTTAAATATTTAGTTATCGAAACCAAAGGATAAATAAATTATGTTATTCAACTATTGGTTATATGTTAGTGTATCAATAAATTAAATTTATTATAAAAAATTATATATATATTATTTATAACAAATTATATTTTTTAAAACACATTTAATATTTTAAATTACATTTATAGTATTTGGTTTACAAATACCGTTTTTATAGGGAAAAATAGGGAAGTATATGATTAAAAATATAGATGGTAATATGTCAGGAATAATGCAGAAGAAAATTTAGTGTCTAGTTAAGTGTATAATTAATTTATTTAAATTTTATAAAGATGAAAAAAATTATATTATTTGTAATATTGTCATCATAATTAAAGTTATAACGTTATAATATAATAATAATTCTTACACCCACTTGTGTAGATGGATGGGAAATGATAGTGAGTAAATCAATGAAAACAAATATTTAACTAATAATACCTTTGGATTGATGAAATATAGGAAGATAAATAAATAAAATCTTAAATAATTTTTAATGAATAAAATGAAATAGAATCAGATCATTAAATTGAGATCCATTACATTTCCTGAAAACATTTAAAAATGTAAATTTATAGTTGTTATGTCTATTCAAGATAACAATTAAAGCTATATAGTCAAATAATTTTGAATATTTTTAGATGTTTAAGAACTATGAATGAAATCAAATATGAAAAATTATAATTAATGAAATATTTATTTATCAATATCATGTGGTAAATCACTCTTTAAAAAAAATTTCAAAAATGTGGGAGGATCTGAAAAAAAACAATAAATTCATTTAAAATAAAGTAAATAGTTTAAAATAATTCAGCTACAATTCAATAAATTAGATAATTAATTTTTTATGTGAATGATATATATGGGGTAGAATATTATAGAAAGAATGATTTTATAGATATTGTAAAAGTAATTTTAAAACCTAAGTGGTCAATAATTATAAGTTAATTGGACATTAGAAATCCAAAATCTTATATAGTAAACAATGTGAAGGAGACAAACATTAGGATGTTATTTACCAGAAATATATTAGTTTCAGTGAATGTTATAGTGTATTAGGTTCTTGATATACATATCCAAAAACATAAATGATGATAAAAATTATTCTGAACCCTTGTTAATCATTTATAAAATCTATCTTCCATGGATTGTCATGGAAATTGAAATTCATGTGTGACATATTAGTAATTATTCGATAATGAGGAAAAAAATGATGATATTGAATGTGAATATATAAAATATTATTAAATAATAAAATATTTTTTTTGTAATATGAATTGTGAATATTATAATCAATATTCTTTGCATTTATATTTGTTTAAAAAATTCACGGTGTTCAGGAAAATACCAATATGAGAATAACTCTATATAAAATTTATATATTAGATAGAAAAAATATAGAATAAAATTTTGGGTTTACCTTAGATAGTACGATTAATATATGATGGTTGCGAGATCACCGAATGTGGAAGAGAGGGGGAAGTGACATTGACAAGGATCATATTTTGGGGGTGGAAGTGTCTCTAATAGGGATATAGTGAGGTTAAGGGGGAGGATGGTGAGAGACTATTGGTGTTATAGGCTTCCTAATAGAGAATGAAGTGAGGGTTTAAGGTGTGGTGGCATCAGTGACTCTGAGTGTGGCAACGAAAACAATAGGTGCAGTAGAGAGGCTATGAAGAATAGACGGGCATTGGTGGTGGTTAGGAATCTAATTCTATAAGGGAGGAGTGAACATAAGGGGGAGTTATATGCTTGAGTGGGTTGGGGAAAGATGGGTGGTGGTGAAAATTGGTGTGGGGATGGTGGTGGTGAGGGGAAGGGTTTGTGTGAGGAAGTTGTGGGCATGAGGGGGAGAAGTTGGCATGAAGGGGAGTGGAAGGTGGGGATAGGTTGGACATATATGTTAGTGCATTTTACCACCTTAAATTTCACCATTTGTGACCAATAGTGCATCCAATGGTGGTAAACCATTTCAAGGGGCACATTTTCCCATATTTCTAATATTTATTGTAGTTTCTTACATGAGAAAGAGAATAATTTATCATGGATAGCTTAATGAGAGGCTTCTTAAAGGATATGATTCCATATCTATATATTTCTGAAGGGGATGATGTAATTTATACTACATGGGGGGATTTTTAATACTGGACTGCCTCTTATAGGAGATAATTTCACAACTGATGCATGAATGAACTATTGCTGCTGAACAATTTTCTGTTTCAAATTTTTTACATAATGTAAGACGTGTCACCAAAATTTATGGGAAATAGTTTAAGTACATGTTGTCTATGTGAGAAATATATTCTCATGTGAAGAATAACTTTCCCACAAGTGAAACATATAATGAAATGAAAATTAGGAAAAAATAGTTTTAGGAAAGTAAACCCATATATAATTATCAATGCTCTAGAAAAAGCTAATAGTACAAATGAATATTGTAACGAACAATGTAGTGTCAACTAGATAAGTCACCTAAGAAGGTCATCCACAAGGTGAGGTCCAACGAAACAACACATGTGTTATGTGTAACCAAAGAATTCAAGACATGAGATTAAAAAAATTAATAAAAGATAAAACCATGATAAATAAAATGTTATGTCAAATGTAAAAACGAGAAAACAATAATGAAAATACTAAAATAAGTCTCTATGTGACCATCCTTCACCACCAAGTCATCCCATAATGAAGGTGACAGAAATCAAGAGAATCTAGTGTACTACATGACTCTAATACCTTTAATTGTGTCCTATAAAACAACATCAACAAATTCAATTGACGAAAAAATTTGGGTGTGGGCACAATATCCAGTCGGATTTATCCAAAGATTCTATTAAAATTATAAAACCATGAAAACATTTGTTCCAGATTAATAAAAAACAAGTTAATAAAGAACTTCTAAAAGGAACCCATTTTATAAACCAATTTTAAGTAATAATTAATTATGTAAAGAATCCCGTGATTTTTTATAAAAGACATTCATATTCACAATAACACATAATATGAAATGTATGTGTATTAAAGCATGATAGTATAAAAGAAATCATCCATGGATACCCCATAAAATTAGAAATTGTGAAATAAAAATAATGAAATATTCCATCATGTATACAATCAAGAATAACTTTAAAACAACAATATTTGGGATCAAGACTGTGGCTATACATACCTGAACATAAAATAAAACACTAATTCAGACAACATATGAATCCAAAAAATATTGAGTCATGTCGTAGCCTGTTAATATCAAAACCTTTTATAGTGGTAAACACCCTAAAGTGACCTATCCATTTCAAGACTCACCTAAGGTTTTCAATGTGATTTTATTATCAAATACCATAATAAAACAATGATCATATTTTATAAAAAAATTCACAACAAAGACATACTACTTCCATTCTTGAAAATGATTTTTTTACCAAGACATTAATTAATCCATTTTAACTATTGACATATTGTGAACAAAAATTATTTAATTAAAAATTCATTTCATCAACTAGTATAAATTTAAATAGAAGAATTTTATATCAAATATATACATTACATAAAATATAATGAAGGATTTTATATGAGATTTGAGAAATTAATGGGTTAGAAACTTTTTATAAGGACAACTACCTAAAGAATTGAGATAAATATCCAAGAATTTCTCTCCTAAATACAGGGGTTAAACATGATCAAAAAGGTATTTGAGGCCGTAAAAAAATGTCCTTGGATTATATGGTTTTATAGGATAAAAGTAATAATAAGTGATTTTAAATCAGTTTTGGGTATTTATTGGTAGTATGAAAAATATAATACCATGATGTTGCCTCATAGGACAACCATCAAAAATGGAAAGAACAGGGAGGTGTAAGACATAAATGAAGGGGCCACACAAGATCTTTCCTTATAAAATCACATTTTAGAAACATGTATTCTTTCAAAATGTACATCCTATATACCCAAGAGGGGACAAAAATATGAATAGGACCACTCCAAAAAACCCTGAATCCCTAAATGGATATTATTCCACAGCTGAACTCTATTCTACAAGGGTGCTAAATTTTGAAGGACTTACCATGTTTGTCCCTAGGGCATTTGAATTGAAACCATTCTCTCTACACTATAGAGATCAACTGGCCTATTCCACATCTAACCTATACTCTATAGTTTTACTAAATATATAATAATATCTAAAATTACTCCTCTTAGAACCCTACACTACAACTAGCTTTCCAATGACATCGTGAGCATATCCAGATCAAAGTAGCTCTCTTCTATAGTGAAACCCACTATAAAATTCCAGGATGGATCTAAAAATATCATTCACAAAGACTAATACAAGGGATGATCTAAATAAGGGGTTATAAGTATATAAAAGATGGTGATGGGTTGTCACAATAATACTTTAATATAATTTCAAATTTTGATTTTAATGGAATTAATTTGTTCACAGCATGTGGAAACCCAACAATGAAAAATGGAATGAATACAAGAAATATTCCATACAAGAGAAACCAATATATACAAACTACACTTCCATGAATTAATAATCAATACTGAAATGATCTTTATCCAAAGCAGCTTCTTTTTAATCATCTATATCCTTATCCAAATTTAATTATGATAGTATTTCATCCCCAAGGACATTGATGTTTATTGTAACACCCCATGCTTCCATGGTACTGTTCTTTTTGAATAATACAACAGCGTGTGTTGTACGCAACTTCGAGTTTAACACACACCACAACCAATCAAACTAGTAGTTATGAATAGTAATACCCACTTTTTGAAATTTTATAAATTTTATCTTTCAAAATGGGCTTAATTTTTGGATTTGAAATATCGAAATTAGCTTAGGGTGAATTTTTGCTGTTTTTCTGAAACATTCAATTTTAAATTTATAGTGAAAAACATTGAGTTATAGATTAAAACCAAAATTTTATTTAAATAATTATTTATTTTATTTAAATTTAATTAAGGTTAAAATAGAGACACAATACCAATATAAGTTCAATGCAATTCATTGTAGTCAATTTGTAATAATTTTAGATATATAAAAATTTCATAGAACTTTTCACTGCATTTTACCCATCTCTTTAGAGAATATGAAAATTCCCATAAAACATAATTTTACCACTTTTGTGATTCAAATTTCAAAAATCCGAGAGACATGGTTGATATCAGTAAGTAAAATGTGGTTCAATGAGATGAAAATAATTTTTTGTGAATAGTAACTTTTCACTTTTTTTTACCACGATTAAAAGTAAATTGGTTAATTAAGGGTAAAAATGATATTAATATTACCCTAACACATGTCTTAATTCTATTGGGAAAGTGTATATCGACCAAAAAAACCTTAGGAATAAAATATTATCATTTAGGTCCACTTGGTTTAGATAAGGACATTTATTATTATTTAATTCAAAAAGAGTTAAAAGAGTTAAAATCAAAGTTTAATTACTAAAACATTTTTAATATAGGGTTATAAATAAGATAAATTAGATTGTAAATATTAATTAGAAATATAAAAATATTTCCTACATAATGGTATTTTATTTGTAATTTTTAGACATTAAATAATTTAATTTATTTATTACAGAATGGTGATGTAGTAATTTCCAAATTAATAAAATATTTAAATAATTGATATTATAAATATCCAAATAAATGTAATATGAGACTTTTTATGAATTCCAATAATTTTCTAGGTTAATATGACATATTAGGTCTGGTTATATGAATTGTTTTTGAAGTAATAACGCTGTTACGAATTTATCAAAAACAAAATACCCAAAAGGGTCAAATATGACATAAAAGAATTTTATAAAATATTATATTCTTAATTGATATTCTATTCCTAAAAATCTATGGATTGGCCAAAAGACTTATATAATGATATTTTTATCATTAATGGACAACTTGGAGGTTTCTTGGATGTTTATAGTAAGTTTATTAACCATATAATATAAAAATACAAAGAGACATGGAAAATGTCAAACTAATTAACATAGAGTTAAAACTAAAAGATAAGGTTAATAAATTAACCCAAACCTATCTAAAACCTATTGGTTGAGTGGTTTTAGACCCATCCCCACCTTATTCTCGAAATAAATCTGTTTGGAGCCATTTTAAACCGAATAAGAATTTATTATAAAATAATATTTCTAGATTTTCCAAAGGTTCTCCTCACCCCTCTTATAAAATGGAACACCCCCTTCTCCCTAACTCATACCTTCAAAGACTTTTTGATTGGCCAAAAAATTCTCACATATTCTCTCAACATCCCTCAATTCAACCTAAAGGCCTTAGTTTGATCAGAAAGCCTACCTATGGAACCCTTTTGATCAAATCAAAAATAAGAACCAGAAGAAGAGGTAATGTTTTCACCACCCTCTTTCATGTTCCTGTCTTCTTCAACTTATTATTTCTTTGTTATTTACATTATAAAATAATAACTCCAGTATCTTATATATTCTGTGATGTTATTTAAAATATGGTACAACCATATTCAGTATTCTATCCATCCTTTGAATGGCATGTCACCGTACGTGCGTATGTACGGCTTACCGTCTCCACATCGTGGTGTAATTGTTATTCAAAACATTATTATTTGGATGGGTATGATAATGATGTTAAATTGATGTAAATAATAAATATAACATGATAATTATTCTGTATATATGCTATACCATCCAATTATAAATTATTTTAATATCAAAAGAATGATATTGTCGCTCGTGCGTACGTACGGGCTACTATCTCCACGAATGTGATGAGATTCATTCCTCATCATATCCATTCAAGTATAATTCTCATGTGATGACTAAAAATAATGTTTAAGGACTTTATATCAATTTTTATATGAATAATATACAACCTATCCATAACAAACATTAATTATGTAACAAAACGTATAAAATAAAACGATTAAGTGAACACCCGAAACGACCATGATACTAAAATATTATTAACAAAGAAATGTTAAAAATCATATATGATATCATATTAATGTATACGATTCTTGTATAATATAATAATAACTATTTAACCATTATATAGGATGTTAAACTACCCCCAACTAAGGAAAAGTACAAGGTAAGGGTTAATTCTACAATCTCTTTATTATCTGAGGTTGATTTTACGTAAGAATCTACTGGGACCTCTTTATCATCCACATCCATGTTTCTTAAAAATGTATTTCAAATCATTATTAATATTTGAAAACCTATGGGTTAAAGTCATTTATACCCTTTTTTGACTATTTATAAGAAGTTTATAAATGAATCTTTCCCTCTTTTTCCAAAATAAGGTCTTTTTTAACCTTTTCGACAAAATTAAGGTAAGAATGCCTTTTTTAACTTATACAGTGGGTGTGGCTATTTTCCACCATTATAAAATCTTCAAAGATTACCTTACAATCTTATAAGAATATTTTCAAAGTAAATGTTTTATATTATAATTATATGACTTTTAAATGATTTCAAACAAATAGATATTTCTCTCAAATAGTTTGGATTTCATCTATGTCAACATCCTTTGAGGAATTTTAAGCTTATTTGAAGTTGATTTATTATGATACAAAACATCGATTTTGTATTGAAGGTTTTGTGATATTTTTGACTGTGGATGTGTTATTTTTATGCATTCATGGTTTATAGAGAAATTATTGACATTTCTTATGCTAGTTTTAATACGAATATTTATGTTATGTTTAAACCTGTTCTTATGAGGAATAAATTAGACATAATAAGTTATTGGTGGATCCCTCTATAGCTCCTCAATACATCGGTAGGTCTCATGATAAAAACTATTGTCTTGGAACAAGGCCATGACAAAATCTTATTTGTAGTCTTGGCACAAGGTCTAGACTATGTGGTTACGATAGTCTGGCATTATGCATTCCATCATTATGAAAGTTGTTATTGATATTTCGTGTGATTATTCGACTAGTAGAATATCCATGTGAATAAGTAAATGGAATTATTTTATTTTATTTCTACCCTATTATGCTGAATTTCACGTTTAAAAGGATTTTTTAGTTATAAATTGCCTTAAATATTTATGCTTATTTATGAAAGTTTCCTCTATATTGTTATCCGTAATGGCCATATGAGCTCACCCCTTTTTATGTTTTATTTTTCCCAGGATGTGAAGAAGTATTTTATGAATGACCTTCAGGGATAGTATAAGGGGATATGAGTGTGGTTTATGGAGACAATATGTTGTTGTTTTTTTTCACTTTATGTTGTAATGTAAACTTTATGAATGTCTCTAGTGATTCCAAGGCTACCAAACTAATCGGTATTTCGAGACATGATCTTTTATGATCATGCCAATGTTATGTAATAATGCACCGACTATAGGTAACTGGGATCGGGGTTTTACAGTTGGTATCATAGGGAGGTTTAGTACAAACCTTGGAAGCAAGATTTAGAGAAACTCTGATTAGAGTACATAGACCTAAGATGGACTTTGAGGATTAGTTTAGAAGAAATTCCTAGAATTTTATTATTGTAGAGATTTTTTGATTTTTCCGAGAAATAAATCCCTGTCTGGATACGAGAAGGTAGAGGTAGCTCTAGCACAGATCTACCTAGGGGTAATAACCGAACACACCGCTTTGAGCTAGACTCGAACGAGAACTGGTGCACGACAACGGGACTTGCTGCACTCTTGGTTACGACACTCCCAGGGGATATTTTTAGGATAATTATCATTTTCATTAAAAACCATTATGAAGGGTTTATGAGTATATAATTTCTCAAAGAAAACATTTTTATGATTATGAATTATATCCATAAACTGTTCGATTCATGTTAATTGTTTAACAAGTTTGGATTTATGTATTGTGAGTCAAAAACTAATCTAGTGTATGCCATTGTTTCGAAATGGTGCCTAGTGGATGAAATGGAAACCATATAAATGCACACACTCCATATAGGGATTCCCTCATGATTAAGATAATTATAGTAGAGTTGGTGATGCAACTGGTGCTGATCAGCTAATCACCATACTGGGAAAACTCACTCAGGTTTTGACTAATAACATTACCCATACGGAGATCCCTGATCCACAGCGTGGAGGATCACTGTTAGATCGCTTCATAAGGAAACAACCACCAATATTCAATGGGGGTACATATCCCTTAGTAACTGCGCAATGGATAAATTCCTTAGAGAAAATATTCCATGCCTTGGGGAGTAGTGAAAGGGAAAATGTTATCATGGATGTTTACCGCCTCATTGGAGATGCTGACCAATGGTGGTCAATGATTCAAAACAGAAAGGAAGATGATGAAGTCTCAAATATTGAATAGAGAGAGTTGAAAGAGATTTTATTATAAAAATAATTTCCTCATGACCATCGAGGAGATATGGAAAAACAATTTTTGAGTCTGAGGCAAAATGAGGATGCGAATGTCGAATAGTACAAGGATAAAATTACCAGGTTAGAAAGGTAAGATAAAGATTATATACATAACCCAAGAAGTAAGATTGATCATTTCTTCGATGGGTTAAAACCATTTATTCATCGAGCATTAGTCTCACAATCCTTATTGTTGTACAAAGATATTGTACCATGTGCTATCAAGATAGAAAAATAATTCTCTAAGTCCTACAACTTTAAAGAAAAGCAAGAGATGAAGAGATCTACTGATCACTCTGGAAATGGAAATAAGGGGAAGAAGGAAAAAGTTGATTATCCATCCTGTAGTAAATGTGGAATGAAACACCTCGGTACTTTCTTGAAAGGAATGGCAGTCTGTTACAAGTGTGGTGAAAAAGGTCACCAAGCTCATGAATGAAAGGGGAAGAAGGATGCTACTGATGATCAATGCTACAATTGTAGGGAGATGGGACATTATCCAAATGAATGTCCTAAGCGTCAGGGTAACTTACCTCAGAAAATGCCAAGGGATCAAGGATAAGCATATGCTATCACTTATACTGAGGTAGAAGCTCCGAAAGACATGGTGGTAGGTAAGTTAATGGTTTCCTCAAGTTTAGAAAATGAATTATTTGATTCTGGATCCTTGAATTATTTCATATCTTCCTTGTTTAATATGAAAATCAGATATTTATAATTTGATTTAACAAGGGAGTTGTCAGTTAAAACTCTTAAGGGAAGTATCATTGCAATAATGTTTTGTGAATCTGTCCCCCATTAGAGCACATAAATTTTCTTTATCCACTGATCTCATCGTCATAACTATGATTGAATTTGATATAATCCTTGGTATGGATTGGAATTCATACCATGATGCGAAGATTTATTTTAAGAAGAAGGAGGTTACAATATTTGATGATAATGATAAAGAACACCTTATCTTTAGAGAAGAATCGTCACCACCTGATTCTTATCATGATCCACCCCTAGTATCTCCACTAAATTCAATTATTGGGGAGGAAGAGAATGAAATAACTGTGGGTAAGGAATGTATTGTTCAAATAGAGGATGTACCTATTGTGAGAGAATATGTTGATGTGTTTCCAGAATATTTACATGGACATCCTCCAGAATGAGAAATTGAGTTTTCCATTGATTTAATTCCGGGTTCAAGGCCTGTATCAAAGACCCCTTATAGAAAGGACACTGTCGAATTAGTTGAACTAAAGAAACAACTGGAGGAATTGAGTAATAAGGTATTTATTCTCCCTAGTTTTTCTCCATGGGGAGACCCTATCCTTTTTGTTAAGAGGAAATATTGATCTATGATGTTATCTATCGACTTCAGGGAAATCAATGCTATAACAATAAATAAAAAGTATCCCATACCTCACATTGATGATTTAATTGACCAAATGCATAGAGGTTAATAATTTTCTAATATTGACCTTTGATTTGGATACCATCAGCTGTGTGTGAAGAAGGAATACATTCTGAAGACTGCATTTCGAACCAGGTACGAGCATTATGAGTTTACAGTAATGACTTTTGGATTGACTAATGAACCCTCTATATCCATGGATCTAATTAATAGAGTTTTCAAGGAATACCTCGATGATTTTTTGGTGGTATTTATTGATGATATCTTGGTATAATCCAAATTCTACTAAGATCATGAAAATAACTTGTGCATTATTCTAAAGACTCTTAGAAGACATGAATTATATGGGAAGTTTAGAAAGTGTGAATTCTGGCATCAGGAGATTTCTTTTCTTGGCCATACTGTCTCTAAGGATGGAATCTCTATTGATCCTTCTATGACCAGGGAAATCCAAGAATGGCCAGCACCGATGAGTATAACTGAGGTACATATCTTTATTGGTTTAGGATGTTATTATCGACGTTTCGTCCAGAATTTTGTTGGGTTAGCTGACCCATTAACAAAGCTCACATGTAAAGGGGTTAAATTTGTTTGGACAAAATAGTGTGAAGAATGTTTTGAAGAACTGAAGATAAGATTAGTCAATGCTCTTATATTGACTCTACCATTGGGGAATTATGGGTTCATTATTTATAGTGATTCATCGAAGAAAGGACTTGGTTGTGTCCTTATCCATAATAATAGAGTTATTGCCTATGAATCACGACAGCTGAAAATTCATGAGCAAAAATATACTACTCATGATCTTGAGTCAGCTGCTGTAATCTTTTCGTTGAAGATATGGAGACTTTATCTCTATGGTGAAAAATGTGAGATAGATACTGATCACAAGAGTTTGAAGTACATTTTCTCACAGAAATAACATAATATGAAGAAAAGGTGATTGCTTGAATTACTCAATGATTATGATTGCATGATACACTAACACCCAGGGAAGGAAAATAAGGTGTCCGATGCTTTGATCAGAATGGATCATGGTGATTTGAAAAAGATGAGAGTTGAAATGGATCCTATATACATTGATCCAGTAAAGATGGATATGGGAATCACCATGGATGGTGAAACGTCAATAAATAATCAAATGGTTCCCAAACCATCTTTACTAGAATGGATAAAGAGTTCTACGACCGATGATGAAGTGTTTAAAAAGAAGATTAAAGATGTGAATGATGGGAGATTGAGTGACTTTTTGTATGAAGATGTAATTTTGAAATTTGGGAAGAGACTTTGTGTTCCCGATATACCTGATCTAAAAAGGGAATTTTTGGACGATGATCATAGTTCAAATTTCTCTATACACCCTGGGAGCACCAAAATGTATAGAGATTTGAAGGATCAATTTGGAGGGAGAACATGAAGTAGGAGATTGCTAATTTTGTGTCAAGATGTATGGTTTGTCAACAAGTGAAAGCTGGAAGGTAGCAGCCTAGATGAGTCATGCAACCTCTTCCCATACCTGAGTGGAAATAGGATAATATAACGATGGACTTTGTCATGGGACTACCAAAGAATCCTAGAAAGAATGATGCAATATGGGTCATTTTTTATCGTCTTACCAAGTGATCACATTTTTTTTCTATAAGAGAAGATCTACCACTTGAACATCTATAAATACTATATATTAATGAAGTTGTGAGACTTCATGGAGTACCCCTATCAATTGTTTTGGATAGTGATCCCCATTTTACATCAAGATTCTGGAAAAGTCTTCAGAAAGACCTGGATAATGAACTTCATTTGAGCACTGCTTACCACCCACAAACTGATGGACAATCAGAATGGACTATTAACACCTTAGAAGACATGTTGAGATCTTTATCACTTGACTATCAGGGTATGTGAGATCAATATTTACCTCTGGTAGAATTTTCCTATAACAATAGCTTCCATTCAAGTATTCAGATGGCACCATATAAAGTGTTATATGGAAAGATAAGTCGCACACCAACCTGTTGGGATGACGTTGGTGAAAGAAAACTTGTAGGCCCAGGACTGGTGGAGGAAATGATGGAAAAGGTTAAGGAAATCCAAAACCACATAAAAGTAGCTCAAATTAGGCAGACGAGCTATGAAAATAACAACAGGAAGGATTTGAAATTTCAGGTAGAAAATCATGTTTTCTTAAAGGTATCTCTATGGAAGGGTGTTATACATTTTGGTAAGAAGGGTAAATTGAGTCCCAGGTACATCAGACCATTCTAAATTCTAGAACAAATTGGGGCTATAGCTTACCGTTTGGCAATGCCTCCAAGTCTCTCCAAAGTTCACGATGTGTTCCACATATCACTATTGAGAAAATACATGCCTGACCCAACACATGTACTCACCTATGAGGAATTATAATGGGAACCTGATCTATCTTATTGCGAAGAGCCTATCAGAATTCTTGAGGCCAGAGAACACGTGTGGAGAAACCGGACGACTCGTCTGGTAAAAGTTCTATAGAGAAACCATAAGATGGAAGAGGCAACATGGGAACCTGAGGAACATATGATGAAGAACCACGCGAGAATTTTTATGCAGTAATATTCTATAAATTTTTAGGAAAAATTATTTGAAGGAGGGGAGAATGTAACACCCCAAGCTTCCATGGTACACTTATCTTTGAATAATACAGTAGCGTGTGTTGTGTGGAACTTTGAGTTCTAACACACACCACAACCAATCAAAATTACCGTTATGAATAGTAATACCCACTTTTTGAAATTTTATAAATTTTATTTTTCGAAATGGACTTCATTTTTGGATTTGGAATATCGAAATTATCTTAGGGTGAATTTTTGGTTTTTCTCTGAAAACATCAAATTTTTAAGGAATAGTGAAAAACACTAAGTTATAGTTTGAAACTGAATTTTTATTTAAATAATAATTATTTTTATTTAAATTTAATTAAGGTAAAAATAGACACATAATACTTATATGAGTTCAATGTAATTAACTGGAGTCAATTTATAATAATTTTAGTTATATAAAAATTTCATAGAACTTTTCACCGTCTTTTACCCATGTCCTATGAGAATTTGAAAATTCACATAAAACATAATTTTACCACTTCTGTGAGTGGAATTTCAAAAATTAGAGAGACACAGTTGATATCAGGTAGTAAAATGTGGTTCAATGAGATGAAAATAATTTTTGGTGAATAGTAACATTTTACTTTAATTTATCACGGTTAAAAGTAAATAAGGTAATTAAGGGAAAATGGTATTAATATTACCCTAACACATGTCCTTATTCTATTGTACAAGTTTATCTAGACCAAAAACAAAATTAGGAATAAAATTTTATCATTTATGTCCACTTGGTTTAATTTAGGACATTTATTATTATTTAATTCAAAGAAGAGTTAAAAGAGTTAAAATCAAATTTTAATTACTAATACATTTTTAATATAGGGTTATACATTAGATAAATTCTATTTTAAATATTAATTAGAACTCTAAATATATTTCCCAAATAATGGTTTTTTATTTATAATTTTTAGACATTAAATATTTTAATTTACTTATGACATAATGGTGATGCAGTAATTACACAATTAATGAAATATTAAAATAATTGATATTATTAATATCTAAATAAATGTAATTCCAGAATTTTTATGAATTCCACTATTTTTATAGGATAATAAGACATATTAGTACTGGTTATATTAATTTTTTTCAAAGTAATTATGCTGTTATGAATTTATCAAAAACAAAATACCCAATAGTGTCAAAATTGACATAAAATAGTTTAAAAAATATATTATAAGATTAATAGATATTATTTTCCTAAGAATCTAATTTTCGGCCAAAGAACTTATATAATTATAGGTTCATCATTAATGGGCCACTTGGGGGTCTCTTTGAAGTTTATAGTATGTTTATTAACCATATAATATAAAAATACAAAGAGACATGGTAAATGTCAAACTAATTAACTAAGAGTTAAAACTAAAAGATAAGGTTAATAAAGTGAACCAAACCTTTATAAAACCTATTGGTTGAGTTTATTTCGACCCATCCCCACATTATCCTTGAAATCACTCAGTTTTGAGCCATTTGAAACTGAATATGAATTTATTATAAAATAATATTTCTAGCTTTTCCAAAGGTTCCCCTCACCCCTCTTCTAAAAGGTCACTCCCCCTCCACTCTAATTCATACATTCAATGCCTTTTTTCTCGGCCAAATCCTTCCCAAATATTCTATAAACTTCCCTCACTTCAACATAGAGGCCTTAGTTTGATCAGAAAGCCAACCTATGGATCCCTTTAGATCAAATCAAAAGGAAGAACCCAAAGAAGAGGTAATGTTTTCACCACCCTCTTCCAAGTTCCTTTCTTCTTCATCTTCTTATTTCATTATTATTTCCATTCTAAAATAATAAATACAGTATCTTCTATATACTATGATGTTATTATAAATATGGTACATCCAAATTCTGTATTCTATCTATCCTTTGAATGACATGTCACCATACGTGCGTACGTACGGCTTACCGTCTCCACGTCGTGGTGTAATTGTTATTCAATACATTATTATTTGAATGGGTATGATAATGATGTGTAATTGTTGTAAATAATAAATATAACATTATAATGATTCTGTATATATAATATACCATCCAATTATATATTATTTTAATATCAAAAGAATGATATTATCCCTTGTGCATACGTACGGACTACTGTCTCCACGAACGCGATGAGATTCATTCCCCATCGTTTTCCATTCAAGTCTAATTATCATTTGATGATTAAAAATAATGTTTAAGGACTTTATATCATTCAGTATATGAATAATATACAACCTATCCATAACAAACACAACTTATTTAACCAAAAATATAAAGGAAAACGAGTAAGTGAACATCTGAAACGATGATAATACTAATATATTTTTAACAAAGCAATGTTAAAATATCATATATGGTATAATTTTAATGTATATGATTCTCGTATAATTTAATATCAACTATTTCACCATTATCCAGGAGGTCAAACTACCCTCAACCAAGTAAAAGTACAAGGTAAGGGTTAATTCTACAATCTCTTTATTATCCGAGATTGTTTTTACGTAAGAATCTACTAGGACCTCTATATCATCCACATCCATATTTCTTAAAAATGTATTTCAAATCATTCTTAATATTTTACAGACTATGAGTTAAAGTCATTTATACCCTTTTTATAATTTTTAAACGAATTTTATAATGGAAACTTTCCATCATTTTCCAAAAAAGGTATTTTTTAAACTTTACGATAGAATTAAGGTAAGAATGTCTTTTTTACCTTATACGGCAGGTGCGACTATTTTCCGCCGTTATAAAATCTTCAAATATTCCCCTAAAATCTTATAAGAATATTTTCAAAGTAAATGTTTTCTTTTATAATTATGTGACTTTTAAATGATTTCAAAAATAGATATATTTCTCTCAAATAGTTTTGATTTCATCTATTTCAACATCCATAGATGGATTTTAAGCTTATTCGAAGTTGATTTATTATGATTCAAAACTTCAATATTGTATTGAATGTTTTGTGATATAATTGACTATGGATGTTTTATTTTTATTCCATTCATGGTTTATGGAGAAAGTATTGACATTTCGTATGCTAGTTTTAATACGAATCCTTATGTTATGTTTAAACATGTTCATATAGGGAATGCATTGGACTTAATAAGGGATGGGTGGAGCCTGCTATAGCTCCTAGATGCATCGGTAGGTATCATGAGACAAACTAGTGTCTTGGCATAAGGCCTTGGAAAAATATTATTTGTAGTCTTGGCACAAGGCCTTGACTCTGTGGTTATGATAGTATCGCATTAAGAATTCCATCATTATGAAAGTGGTTATTGATATTTCATGTGATTATTCGACTAGTAGAATACCTATGTGAATAAGTAAATGACATTATTTAATTTTATTTATGCCATATTATTATGAATTTCAAGATTAATTTTTTTTGTTATAATTTGCCTTAAATGTTTATGCTTATTTTTGAAAGTTTTTTCTATATTGTTATCCTTACTGGGCATCTAAGATCACCCCTTTCTATGTTTTTTTCCCAGGATGTGAAGAAGTATTTTATGAATGACCTGCAGGGATAGTATGAGGGGATATGAGTGTGGTATATAGAGACAATATGTTATTGAACTTTTTAACATTATGTTGTAATATAAACTTTAGGAATGTATCTAGTGATTAAAAGGCTACTAAACTAATCGGCCTTTCTAGACTTGTTCTTTTATGTTCATACCAATGTTATGTAATAATGCACCGACTCTGGGTAACTGGGGTCAGGGCGTTGTATTTATCCCCAAGATGATAAATATAAAAATCCATAAATTCACATGAATAATCATCCATATAACTAGAACACAAAAAATTCATGCATATTTTTGAACATATTTTAGATATTTTGAAAATATTTTAAGGATTAATTCCATATATTTCAAATACGTATTACAATGATAGAATTTAGATTTAAATAAAAGTAAATGGTTCTTAAATGAATAAAATAATTTAATTTTGAGATTTGGAATTTAATTATGTATTACATTTAATTTTACATAATATATTTGAAACTTGTCTTGGTTTTAGGTGTTCAAAAAAGAGGGTGAATCCAAAATAAATCCCTCAACCATAGCTACTAAATCCCACCTAGCTAGAAAATAGGATCTAGATGAAAAAAGGACATAGGAGAGATTTCACCATATAGAAGAGCATGGGGAATAAATCCCATGTAGTTCCCTATTTGGGATTAATCGCAAGAGAACATAGTGGGCTCGAAGGCCCACACAGGCAAGGTGGTGCATCTAGGCCCATGTGTGTGTGCGTTATTTTATGGGATCCCATCCTCATGGAAAAATTTTGGTGAGCAATTTTATGGCCATAAATTGTATACAAGGGTGTATTTCTAACTCATGTTTAATATGGGAAAAGCTTTATGATGCTACTAATAATCAATTATCTTAATGATGTTTCCTCAGTCGCACTGCTCACTAGTGCCCTGGACACAGAGCTTCATCAAGATCCTCCACTATCACACCATCAAACGTGGCCTGCCAACCCTATTCCATCTGAGAAAAACCATTTTCATGACCAAGAATGCTCTTTCTCAAGTTGATATTTACTTCTTTCATCCCTGATTTCCATTGATAATCTTTTGACTAGTTTCCAACCATAATGAGACCCCTTTGGCCACATTGAAGGTCGTAGGGGTTGATGAACTCACTCGCCACCAAAAATCATCTGCTAATATTAATTTTCACTCACCACTTCCATGAACCCAAAGAAATGTTTAACCAAAAATTCCTCTTAGATAGTGTAAACATTCACATAAAATGATGGATTTCTACCAATTATATAGTTCACTATTATTATAAATTCATCTTCTTAATATTTTTATATGTATATTTTTTAATTTTCTTGTTCATTCCAATTTAATTTTTTTAATTTTGTATTCTTTATTATTCTATTATTCTCCCCATTCTCTTTTTGGATCACCTATTTATTTTTATTTTTCATCATCTTTATTCACATTCCCTATATTCTTTCTAGAGTTACCTATTAACCAAAAAAATAAGGGTCTAACATGAAGCTAGTCTTAAGTAAGGTAATTGGTGTTTTTATTTATTTTTCACTTTATTTCATAAGTTTTATTATGTTTTTAATGAGATAGAGGGAGGTGAATAAGTGTGGTGATTTCACCCCATGAAAATTAACTAAAACTCATTTATAATAATTTATTAAATCTTTCACCTCCCATCTAATAGATAAAATCACTCAATATGATGGAGTTGAGAAATCTAGTGGATGAAATTTTATACGATGGAGCTAGGTCATGGAAGATGTCACACTCTAAATTGAGGTTTTAAATCAACCATGATTATATAAAGAGATGTAATTTATATTTCTAAAGGCCTTATATCATTCCAACCACTAAATAAAATAATAGAAATTCATTAATGATATCTCATAATTTAATTATCCAACTAAATGTAAACCCCAATAAGAAGAAAGATGTAACCCACAATCCAAACCACAATGTCCAAGTTATTTTTCTTCTATTCATATTCTATCATTGAATGTTAGTAAAATTTTTATCATTTCATCTTTATTCTATAAATTCATTCATTTCAATGAATTAAATAAAACAACATAAATAGAATTTTTTTATCTAAATTAAACATTCTATGTCAACAATTGTGAAACTCCTCATGTGAGATGACGTAGACCAACCTTTTTGTTAGATTAGAAAAAATAAATTTTCATCATCCATGCCTTACATTATGTGTGTGTCATAACTACCACAATTTTTGGGGATCTAATTAGTAGTTTATTTATATTTTTATATTTTCACATTTTAAATTTATTTTCATTATTTTAATTTAAAAAAGCAATTTTTTTAAGATGTGATCAAATTATTATTTTCTCAATTCATGGAACAATTAATTAATGGTGCAAGAGGAGGAAGAATACTTTACTAAGGAGTCCCTATAATAAAGATATGATTCTCTTTTTATAATATTAAATAGAGAAAAAATATTATATGCAGACCTCTCACTACAATATTTGATGGAAATAGTCATTGAACTTAAAACTAACTATTTGAGGCCAATAAGGAAGTGCCACTTGTTTACTACAATTTTAGTGAAGAAATAAAAGAGGATGATACCCAATTTAAGGAATATCAACTAAAAAACCATTTTATAAACTACATTAATAAGAAACATGAATATCTAGTGCATAAATATAAATAATCATGGGATGATAGGACTATGGGGAATGATTTGTAACTGTTTTTGAGTAATTGGGTTGAAGAAGAAATGAAATGAGATCTTTCCATCTACATGATTGAAGAATATACACCTGACTAAATATTTCTAGTCATGGAATAAGATGAAAAAACCAAAGTGGTGATTTTTGAATAAAATATGGAGGATCCTAAATATCTTCATCTATCCACTGAGATAAAACCTCATGAGTCACTCGTCATTGAAAAAGAGGTTGAACCATAACCAACTTAGGGAGATGAAATTTGTTTGAACTCATTATTTTCTAATTTTATTCAATTTGTTTTGAGTATCATAGATTATTGTGTTGAATTTTTATATTTGGTAAAAAAATTTCATGCAATAGATTATGATGGAGAAACTAGACATTATACTATTGTAGAACACATGGATCACCCTATTTTTGAGGTACATTCCTTGGATGAAGCCCATGATGAGATATAAGTATTTGGGCCTGAGGAAATATATACTGTGTATACTCATTTTTAATTGGATAAATTTCCTATTTATATATAAATCTAAAATTTTATTAAAGTAATAATACATTCTTACTTTCCCGTGGATCATTCAATTCATGCATCCCATATTGATCCAAAATTTGTGAATTAGGAGGATATTACACATGTAATATCTAAGAAGGGTGATGATATATACATCATCATAAAACCTTCCATACAATATATAATAAACTCTGAAGGGGGACAATATGGTATAATCCATCAATGGATCATTCCACACGAAGAAGGAAGAAATTGAAGCTACGAAATCCACATGTGGTGGTTTAAATCCTTTAAGATTCAACCACCATAATAATTTTGATAATAGCTGGTTCTACCCTCCAGAGGTTGTAAAAATCTAGGGATTACATGGTAGATTATATAAATAAATACCCATAATATTTTATTTCTAAGAATTTATATTTCAGTTTCATTTTTAGGAATATTTTAGAATGAATCACACTCCTTCTATCTTTTGGAGATTAAAATTAATTATCCATATACTTAATTGAGTAAATTTATCTTTGTATATTCATGGTGTAAAAAGAAAGCCTTTATATATTGAAGTATGTGTAATTAATTATCATTATAATATGTAGTTAATTATTACATTATTTATGCTCAAAAATATTATTTTTTCTAAAAATAATTTTTAGCTTTAATATGGAAATTACATGTCGATGATTAATTTTATTCTTTACATTACATATCTAAGAGATATGAGTTTCTTTAGAATCCAATGATTCAATTTTTTAGATTTCAATGTTTTTGAAATTTAATGAGAAAAGTGGACAATTAAATTTTTAATGTGAATAGGAAATATTAAAATCAGTACTCCTATTTTGAGTGAATTTATTTATCCATGTAAATGAAATATCGCTAAAAAATTTCACTCTTTTAATTTATGAAATAAATGTAAATTTTTTTGTTATTATTATTCATGTCTTGAGTGATTTCCCCAAATCCAATTTCTCATTATTTAAATGAATTCTTGACCAAGTAGTTCTCATTTATTCTTGAGAATATTTCTTGAGTGATCTTGGAACATTCCACATACTAGAACATGTATTTGAACAGGTCAAAAATAAAATTATTAGAAAAAATATATATAATTATTGATTAATATTTCAAAAATATAATATCATTGAATACAACCTTTACATTAATCCTTTTTAATCCCCCATAATCTGTGAATGACCTTGTTAGTAATGATCCATGTTTCAAGCCATTTTTATCCATTTATTTCATCTTCTTAGTGTTTGAATGATATATTAAGGTTAAAGAGTGGGGGTTTGGGAAATTCATGGTAAAAAGGATGTAATTAATTGTAATAAAATATTTTGGGGGTGTTATTTTGGCATGTTAAAAATGTTTATTGATCAACTAATTTTACATTCACAATTTTTCCATCTTGAAAAAAATAGAAATGTGGGTTGTGACTTGGTTAAATAAGAAATATCTGTTACTAGACTACTGGAATTTAGCATATATGGTTAGGTGGTTTATGTGAGGTTTATTCTAAGAATAAATTTCAAAAAATAATTAAGAATAATTACTTTTAATGAAATAAGTAAAAATGTTCACAAAAATTTATGAAGGTTCACAGATCATTCATTAGAATTTACATTGATCCTTACCATACTTTGAGTTTTGGGAATGTGGGATTAGTCACAATTTGAAGGGAAAAATGTAATTTCACTTTTACTTATTTTGTTATGATTTATACATTTATAGAGATACCAATTATTTTATGATTAATTTTTAAGACATCCATTCATACCAACCATAATCCCCAGATCCATTTTAACCATTATTGCAAGTCCTCAAGATTTTACATGCCTTTTATCTTTACAGAGTGTAGAATTTAGTTCATTTACAAGACTAGGGATAAGAATCATGTTCTAATTATATGAGTATAAGAATACTTGAATTGTATCATGAGTGAAGAGTGAAAATATTCACAGGAGAGGTAAGTCATGATTTTTCATATTTAACAATAATAAAGCGAGGAACATGAATAAATGAGAAAATAAGTTCAACTATAATAAAAAGAAATAAATTAAAATACATGAATGGATTTTTTATGTGAATATTTAGAAACTATGTAGATATTTTATATGGTATTTTGAAATTTTGATTTATAATTCATAATTATTTTATTTTATTTCATTGAGATTTGAATAATGGTAACATTAGTTCGCTCTGATTTTTGATGTTGTGATTTTAAGCTTTAGTAAAATCTTTGTTTATGTGTTGGGGTATTTGAAACACATAAATTACAAGCATATTTAGAAACATAATTTAGTTATTTTTAAAATAATATACTGATAAATTCAATATATATTTTTTACTTTATTCAAATGATTCAATTTATATGTAATGGAATGGAAGGGGGTTTAAATGAATAAATGAATGTAATTTTGAAATTTGGAATTCAATTATGTATTATGTATAATTTTACATAATATATTTGCGACATGTTTTTTAGGTGTTCAAAAAGAGGGGCCATCCTGAGGAATTACCTCAAGCATAGCTACTACAAGCCACCTAGCCAACCCCTAGGCGATGGTTGTCCATGCCAGTCTACTAAAGAGAATGCACCTAGAAGAAGGGCATGCGACATCAAGTCCATGTGGGGGACCATGTGGCGTCAATACCACATGAGTAATAGTGGACCCAAATGCTCACACAGTCCAAGCGGTGTAGCCTAGCCCATGTTCATGTGTGACATGTTACGTGATCCTATCCCCATTTTTGATATCCTAGTGAGATCAAGTGAGGTCTTTAACTATATACATGGTAGAAGGTATATATTGAAATTTATGTGGGAAAAGATTTATCCCAAAATTTCTTATTAGTACTGGGATGTCTCCATCCCTCTCCTACTTTGCTAGCCCTTCCTCAGACACACAACTCCACTGAGCTCTACCACTGTCACACCTTCAACCTCGGCATACCACTACTACACCACTTGAGAAACACCATTTTCATGGACATGAAAGATCAGGATCCTACCAATCATCACTTAATCCAACCTATATTTCCATGGATCATCTTTAAACCATCATCTAACTAAAATGATCCCCCCTGACCACTATGATGGTCGGAGGGTTTCAAGAGCACCCTATCCCCACATCTCTGCCACTGATATTCATTTCCACTCACAATTGTGCAGTACCCAAATAAATGAGAAACCACTACTTCCAATAAGCCTAAGAAAACATGCATGTGTGAAGGAGGATTCCCCACATAGTCAGTGGTCTACAGTACATCTCAGGAAATCCTCAAATGTTGAGGTGTTTATAATTCTTCACCCCGAATATTGGATCAATTATTTAAAAAATGATATCCACATTTATTTTTGAAGAATAAAGATTAAACAATTAGATTTCTATAATACAAGGCCCTAAACACACAGGGAGAGATAGATCCACTATTAGTAGAGTCAACCAAGGTCTATTAATGCTGCTTCCATTATTTTCATTCTCTTATTTTATCTTTTATTTATTTTTTATTTTTTCAATCTCCTTGTAAGTTTTATTATTATAATATAATGCATACAATTTTTTTAAGGGTATCTATCCATTTATTTCCATATTCTCCATTATTATTCTTCTTCTTTTACATTTATTATCCTATTAATTTTTTATTCTTTCTATTCCTTTTTTTCTTATTCAATTTTATTTTATTATTCTTCCCATTATATTTATATCTTTCATTATTATTTTTATTTATATTCTTCTATTTTATTCTTCTCATCATTCATTCCAAAATGAACACTTACTCTAAAATATTATAGTCCAACCAGAGGTTGGCCCAGGGGAGGTAAGCGGAATTTTCATTTATTTTTCACTTTAATGTAGAAGTTTAGTAATATTTCTGGTGAGAAAGAGTGAGGTTCAAGAGTATGGTGATTTCCCACCGAGAACCTAACCTCAAATTCCTTTCTATAATTTTTTTAAATCTTTCCAACTCTTCTAATGAATATAGTTTATTCATATGATTGAGTTGATCCATCAGTGGATGAAATGACATATAATGGAGGTAGTTCCAAGAAGATGTCACACTATCTATTGAGGCATGTATCATCCTTGATTAATGGAAGAGTTTGAATTTAAAGGCATTCAATATTTTACACCACTAAATAAAATAGTAGTAATTAATGGTTGAGATCCCAGAATTGAATTATCAATCTAAATTTAAACACCAACAAGGAGAACGCTGGAACCCACAAACAAAAGGACAAAGTCAATGTTATTTATTTTCAAATCACATTATATTATATGATGTTAGTATTAATTTAAAAACTTCATTCATCTTATAAAAATATATTTCATTTATATATAAAATAAAAAACAAAAAAAGAAGTATTTTAGGTGAATTAGACTATGATGGTGAATATATATGACGCTCCTCAAGTTATACAACCCTGGTTAGCCTCAATGATATATTAAGAAAATAAATTTTATTTTTTTACAAGTTCTATGAATGGTGTGCATTATTAAATAATAATGAATTTATCCTATGGTATAATAATTATTAATAGGCCTTACACATTTCTAAATAAACACATGGATCATAGCTGTGGATCTTATAATCAAAAAGTATAAAAATATTAAAAAATGCATGAGTTGGGAGGTGGAAATTAATATAGAGAACCCAAATTTAGTATCCTCAAACCATAAATACTTTAATAAACGAGTATATTAAAAAAAATTATTAAAGAAAATGTGATATGAATAAAATATTAAAATAGTTATAAATAATGTATGTATGTATTTAATTTTTTTCAAACAAAACAGACAGATATTTAGATGAAATTTTTTATAACATCAGGCTATGTATTAGGGTAATTACCATATATGACATTATTACAACTATTTTGTTGTAAAAATATCAAAAATGATGATTTTATAAAAAAATTTGTTGATATGATGTAATTCAGTCATCAAAAACACAATTTTAGAATAAGAAAAAATGATTTTGATGAAAAAATGACAGCAATGATAAATTTATCAATATTTTTAATAATGGAAGGTTACTTGAGGTTTATAAATAGATGTTTTTCTAAAACATTATATCCATCTAATTGATATGAAAAAGTATACAACCTAAAAGTAATTAACTTCCCTGAATAGATATACCAGAAAAATAATAATGTTAGTTATTCAATATTGAATATAAAATGTATTAGACGTGTACTTTGGAAATTTAGTTAAAAAAATCTATGACAAACATAATTATTTTGTATAATTATTAATGTTTTTTAAATATTTCTTCCAAATAAGTATCATATGAATTGAAATATGTTTGTGGCTTTGTTGTAATGATTTGAAAAGTATCAAAATAAAATAATGATATTCAATAAAGTTAACATTAAATATACTATAAAATAATAAAACAAGGAAACATTTTCATTATTGATTTCAAATAGTAAATTAAATATCCAATGTGCATAATATTGTTTCAAAAAAATTCCAATGGTTGAGTAACATAAAAATCATAGTATATTGCAACACACAATATGAATTTTTCATTTAATGATTAAGAAATAGACACATAAAATTTAAAAAACATTATAATTATTTCATGATATTATTAAATTGAATATACATAATAAACACATGGAATCCTTATAAGATTGTAATGTATGAGGACAATTGGATATACAAGGAAATTATTATCCTAAAAATAACCAAATTTAAAATACTCAATGAATTCTACCCAGCCACTTATATTTCTCCACAACATGCCCAGTTGGAAAAAATAGAAATGACATAATTAATTTTTGATGAAAAAAATTGATATTAAAATGTGTCAATATCAACCCAATATACAATATTAAGGATTTAAAACATTCAATTTAATCAAACATTGGAGATTTAGGAAAGTGAAAATAAGTTTAGGGAAGAGATCTATAAGGACGTTATAGATCTAAAATATTATAACTCGATATAAATAATAGATTAAAAAATAAAATGACCATAGGGATTACAAAAAGATGTGGAGGGAATAAATATATATTAACAATGGAGATGACGAATTCCCAATAGATTCATAGGGAATAACCAATATGGGGATGATGTGGGTGGTTATCAAGAGATATAAGAGGAGGTAGAAATTGGCAGTGTCAATGCTCCATGTCGAGAAGGTGATATGATTTGGATGAGGGAACCCAATAATGTAAATTAAGGGATTAGTTTGACATTGAAAAAACTAATTAGGGATCTAAATAGTAGAGAATAGGATGGAGAGTAAAGGTAATTTCTAGGAGTTGGAGTTTGTGACATGGAGGCAGAGTCAGGAGGCTAGGAGGTGAGGTGGTTTGAATGATAGTGTGGAGTTTGGGGTAATATAAGAGATAGAGGTATTAGAGGATATTAGAGTATAGAATTTTGGGGAATTTAATTAATGATGTGGGAAAATATAATGAAAAAACAAGGTGTATGTCAAAGACAAGTAAGTGGATTTTTGGGATAATGTCACATGTATAGTAAATTACAGCAATTATTATAATAATAGATGTTTGAAACATCTGTTATATTAGGTTGAAATTAATTAATACAAAATTGAGTATTTACAGAAGGTATAATTGGGAAACTACCTTTTTTCAGTCACCTTATTATTCAAAAAATCATCCAAATCACCCCCTTTGATTACCTACCCCAGTAACCACAGGCATCCTCCCCCAAAAAATCACCTTCCTGCCCAAAAAAATTTGATCTCTAAATTTTCTCATATATCTTGTTCCTTTATATTACATTATTGATTTATAAAACCATTTTGAATTGGATTTCAAAATTATTTATGTTTTCAACCATCATAAGATATTATTTAGTGACAGTATAGTAGTCTAGACATAACTAACGATGGTTACAATCACATTATAATTTTTCTTTGAAGGTATAATCAACTCGCATTTTAGTTTTAATTTATGCGAAATCATTTATGTACATAATAAAAACATTATGTACAACTAAAACATTATATTACATGACTACATTAAAACACAGAACCAGAAGAGGAGGATCCTCACACTTAATTTAAAATCAATTAATGAGTATATATAGTATTATCTCAACTTGTAATTCCTTCTTCATTGATGATCTAGTTAACTAGATCTCAGTTTTATTTAATTTTATAGCATAACCAATGTGTAGAATCGTATGAGTGATGATCCACACATGTACTATAATATCTGAATGTCACTGTAGAATTTCCAGGTTCAAGAACACCTTATCCATATCACTCTCATAGTTCATGGTTGATCATAACCATAATCTTCTCAATGAATGAATACTTCCTTATTCTCTCACTATGTATTGAGAGTCGATGAAGTTTAAGGTCATTCTATATCTATATTGCTCTCTCTATCAGATGTCCACACCAAATAGTGAGATACATAATGTGACATAATTAGATATTTATTATGGAAGGTTTAGGGATGGAAAATCACACACATGTCCCTTGTCTTATTTAATAATCTTAGTTAACCCCATGACCAATATAATAATAATATTTTTATAGATCTCTTGAAATGTAAAATTCATTAAGAATATAAGTAGACATTATTTCCATAATTTACAATCATCCCATTAAACTTAGTTCACATTCCATCATAAAAATTTACCAATATGTGAATAATGACTATTTAGAATATAAATTTCACTGCATTAATCTACATTAAATATTTTAAATATTTCATTTATAAACATGAAAATATTTGTTATTATTTAACTCATTTATTGTTTTAAAAAACATATGATTAAATTATGTCGATTAACCAAACTGGAATAAATCTATTTTATTATAATTTATTAATTTAATTACATGATTTTTTCATGGAATATAGATAAAAAATTGTGTGACCGTCTAAGTATATTTCTCATTAGCATTACGAATAACTGCGTAATATCCTAGGTTAGAATCTACTGTAACATTTCTTATCTAGTTCACTCATATATAACTAAACCTGGTCAATCACATTGCCTCAAGAATACCTCCTTGTATGCTAGAGGTTACTGACTAGCAGCGACAATCCAAGGGTGTATAATGAGGAGACTATAACCTCATGATCAATGTAACACAACATTATAATAAATTGATAAATGGATAAATCATAATATTATATAATAGTACAAGGAAAATAATATACATAATATAATCATAAAATAATCCAAATATTGAGTACCATATAAAAAATAATGTAATTTCATGTCTAAAAAAAGGAATAGTAAAACATGGTAGCAAGAACACGTACATACATGTATATCAAATGAAAAAAAAGGCCAAAATAAAATGTCTAGATAGATTCATGATCTATTGTTCAGTTGTGTGCTCCCCTAATCCTGTGCTAAAATCAAATCAAGAACTAAAAATTAGGCACTTTCCCCTTTCTCTACTAGCATATATGAGGTCTATCTATGTACCAAATGGTAGCCCAAATAGGGTGTTAGATATACTCAATAGGAAACCACAAATTGTGGCTATAACTATCCATAATTTTCAAATGATATGATAAGTGTCAAAATACAATATTGGTTAAGAAGTAATATAAATTGTAAGGGGTCATCTCTTGTACATAAAGAACACCAGGCTAATACTACAAGCTTCACCCAATTCTGAGAAACCTATAAAAATATATCACAAATAACATACCCATGTAAGGGTATATGAATATATTTATATATATGATTTATATATGTAAGGAATTTTATATCCATATATTGACATATGTGGTGCAATACAGAACATGAGGCATAACTGATGTGTCCATTTCTCATCACTAGAGTCTCATAATGTACTAGGGCACACCCTGCCTAAGTGTCCCAAGGATAAATAGTTAAATAGGACATATAATTTTTTAATATTTCACTTAAGCAAGGGTGTAACCAATGTTTATGTTAAGTCATGTGATATGGTCATACCACTTAATTTCCACATAATTCATTCCATTTATTACATTTAAGTGTCAATAAAACCATATAAGAGATTATTATGTCAAATTTTTATTAATAATATCAAGTAAAATTACATAATAACACCTTATAAGGTGGAATTAGTCCATGGGTGAAAATTAAACCTGGAATAAGAAGTAACATGGTCATTCATATCAAGGGAAAAAATAAAAAAATTTGACGTATATTTTTATGGAAACACACTGAAGACCCACCATGTGGCAACATGAAACATAATTTATAGAAACATAATTTGAGGGATACATTCTTGAACATCTACCAGATTACTACAATAGTGTAATCATTTAGTATAGACTATTCATTATGCATGTAATGAGAGGAATTAGAGAAATAGAAAAATGATATAAAAATAGTGCATATTTTCCAACAAAATATAGTATCTATGATGTTGAGAAAATGTGAGAAATGTATATGGAAGATCAACTCACTTACCGATCTGCTTCCCACGTAACAAATGGTGGTCTGATCGGAGTCTAGATGAGAAGGTTACCTCAAATACTATGATGAGTCTCAAAGAGAAGCTTCACAGGAGGATAGGTAGTTTATAGAAGAGAAGGTGAATAAACAAATATTTTTTCCTTTTTTAATGTCCATGAGATATTCATGACATGAATATTTATCTTCTAGAATAAATATACAGTTTTCCCATTGGGGAAATACCAATGTACATCATGAATGAGTTCAATCCTAAAAAATTATCATTTATAATGTCCTTAACATCATGTATCAAATTCTCATTGTGAGATTGGTCTTATTTCCATATTGATCCCCCTACTCCCTTCTTTTCAGAAACAAAAAAATGACTTAAATGCGTTACTTCGGGGTACAAGAGAAAAAAAACTCACCAAGGTATTAACCTATTTTTAAAGATCCATACCTGATAAAAAACACAATATTTTTATATCCTACCCATATTTATGAAAATCATCCCTGATTTGGTCTTTTTAGGGTAGTAAGACATTATCTATGAAAAAATCCCACCACAGATCACACATTTTGGCCTCTCTCTCCTAAGTATCATATATAACTATGTCATACTACAAAAATACCTATACTAGGGGGAATAAAAATCCTTATAGAGGAATTTTTATCGAGTCCACAATAAATATAGGATTCTCCTCAAAGTTACAATCAACATCTCATTCAATATCATTATCCTAAAAGATGTGAGTTGGTTCTAAATTGTAACAATGTAACTGAGGGACATGGAAGTCACCATTCATATATCTATATCTATTAGGGTATTCTATCTAACAAGAATCAAGTCGAACGCTCTCCAATACAATAAAAGATACAACTAAATGAGGTGACACATTACTTTTCTTCCTAAACAATATATTCCCTTCTCTAGTAGAGAAATGTATTTATACCAAATCCCACCCTAAAACTCTATTGTCCATTGATGTTTTCAAATATATGATTTATTACTATACTGGATCATATCCATTCACCACATAATCAACTAGATTTACTCTGAAGCATCCTAAACAAAATGATGTCCAATTAATGCTAACTCCCCATCCTCTGACTAGTACAGAGGTGATCGGCATGGATTACCATATAATACCACATAAGTATCCTTCTATATCATTTCCTAAAATGTATTTCTATAGCAGAATTTGAAATGAAGTATATGTTTCTACAAATAACCTACAAAATCATGGACTCATGCTCTAATCATTTTGTCTAACACCTGTATCATCTGCTCAAAATGCCCATTAGTGTGAGGGTGGTATACAGTAATAAAAATTATTTGTTTACCTAACAACATCTAAAAATATTCTATAGTCTAGAAGTAAAAAGATCTTACCATTATGATAAAAATGTCTATAGGACTTCTTTACGTTTAATAATCTCTTAGACATAGATACTTCCATTTTCATATGCCTAAATTTTCTCATTAATGTGTAAAAAGTGGAAGACCTTCATGATATTGTCGATGATCAACCATACTACATCATTTTCTTGATGGGATCTCAGTATTCCATTCCAAAATTCCTATTTAACATTATTTTATTTCCACTATGAAAAGAAAAACAATTTAAAATCCATACATGTTACTGGGGTTTTTCCTTCATCTACTATTAGGTGGAACATATAATAAGAAAACCAGCTTCCTCCCTTTTCTAACAAGGCCAACAGTATTGGAAACATTGACAATAATACATCTCTGTAAGACAAGGGTGTACCAACTATGATGATGACGGAGACTCTCATATCAATTCATACCGAATGTCTATAGGAACCTCGAATCATCCATGGAAGTGTACTATGCCATCCTTGTCAATGGTCCAACATGGGGGTGGGTCCTCTTCTAAAACACTATTCCATAGGACTAAGCCCTCGAGAATATATATTTTCTTCATCTTCACTCTCTCCAAAAGTGAAGAGGTCACTAATAAATATAAAAGTGTAGGATATCAATTATTTCCATATACCTCTGAATTTATCTCAATGAAAAGATCCATAAGCTGCCACTCACAACTGGCCTCTTCCACTGCTTGTGTCTCAGTATTTCAAGTCAAAGAATTTACTGCAACATTTTCCTTCATATGTGTATAATGAAGATCCATAATTATGGAATATAGGTACTAAACCCACATACTATTTTTAATATATTTAATTCATGATTCATAAATTTATTCTTGATTATTTTTGGGTTTGTATACACCAAAATGATCTTTATAAGAAAAAATATCCCCCGCAACGTAAGGTATGACCAACTGTTTCCAACACAAGTCCATGTGTTGGGTAATTTTCTTCATGGGGCCTCAAATGATGAGATTTTTACACCATGATCCAATATTACTACCTCCAAAATACTCCAATAATAATTCATAATGCTTTGTAGTAAACTATATATCCTCTATTCAAATCTAGTAGATTCAAGATCGGCGCTGAATTCAATCAGACATTCAACTAATAAAAGGCAGTCCCACAGGCTTCAGACCACATGAATGTCACATCCTACTTAAAAAATATCATAAGATGTACTACTAGACAAAAAATGTATTGGGTAAAAAACATATAATAGAAATAAATCTCCAATAAACTCTGCATATTAAATATATTTTTCATCATATCCTAGGAAATCCGGACACTGAACTTCTATGGGCCAACAGACACTCCTACCTCTAAAATAATATTTCTGACGAAGGGAACCACATCGATCTAAAAATGAAATTTATTGAGCTTAGCAGACAACTGGTTCACTCTCATTGTATTTATTATGATATCATGATTACTAAAATGATTATTTTGATTAATATAACTCTCTAACATATCATCCTTGAATACTACCACAAATGAATCCAAATATGGGTGGTAAACTATAGTAATCAAAGATATGAAAAAAGTGGGCATGATAGTAAGGCCTAGAGGAATCACAAGATACTCATAACGACCTTACCTAATAAAAAACACTATGTGAGGTATGTTTTAAGGTCTAACTCATACATGATGATAATATGACCTCAAATTTTTCTTAGAGAAAACCCTTCCTCCTTGGAAATGATTGAAGAGGTCATCAATATGAGACATGGGATACCAAGTCATAAGAAAAATCTTGTTTAATTGATGATTATATAAAAAGAAAATTTATTTACCATCCACCATTTTGTGAAATGTAAATGTGAACCACATGGTGAAGTATAAGTTCCTATAAAAAATGTATCCGAAAAATACTCTATTTACCTGTTGAGATCCAGAAACTCATTAGTATCAATTCTATAAGAAGGAATGGATACAAGTAAAACTCCTTTCACAAGATCAATAGAAAAATATTCCACTCACATAGAAGGTACTCTCAGTAACAATATAGGGAAAAATACCTGAAACAATCTATTATTAAAGGTATGTTAGTCTGCTGTATTGCCTCATCCACCATTTAATGATTAGAATAATGGGATGTCATTCCTCCCATGACATAATGATATAGAAAGGTTATACATTATTGTACATCCCATTCACCATTGTGAATATAATTATCAACATTCCCCTGCCAATTTTCCTTTTATGATTCTATAAACACATTATATAGGTTCTAGTATTCTCAAAATACCAATCCTAAAACCCTTGAGAGTATATACAAAGTAGGCGTTCTGAAAAGGAGGTAATTTATCTAACCGATCACATTATATTTATACTATTTCATACCTCCTGTAAATCTATGATATTTTTCATAAAATAACAACATTAGTATACTGAATATTATTATTTTTAGGATTACAAAAACACCATTACAATCCCTCTTTTCAATCGAACATGAAGTGAAGGTATGGCTCGTTTTTACGTACAGCTTACCGTACGACATATTGAAACAATTCAATTTTCAGTACTATTTTTATGGATGATTATTATGATGAGTTTGTTGAATATATATGAAATATATGATATAATAATTATTCTAGAAATATGAATTCATATTTAATTGTTTTTCATTCCATCAATCAAAAAATGGAAACAATGTTCAAGATTACATATAACTTATCGTCTCCCTGAATTATATAATTCAATTTCTATCTATGATTTATTTGAATGATTATAAATAAGAATATAATTATTATTTATTATTTTTATATGATGGTGTAAATTATAGAAATTTTAAAACCAAGATCAATTTATTAGGACCAAGATTTCTAAACTGAAACATTCTTGGAAAACAAAGCAGTTACCGCCCAGAACGGTGACTTTAGAAACCAATTATTAATAAATGATTGAAAGGATGTTATAAATAAATAATATATGGTATGATATAATTATGGTTTTTTAATAAATTTATAATAAATATATTTTTATTATACATGATTTTTGAACATTAAAAATTAAATACAAGACATGAGGTAAGGGTTTAATTCTCAATATCATCAATATTTGAGATTTATTCAGTTTAAGACTCCACTAGTGAATATTTCTATTATAGGTTAGTTTCATATAAAAATATATTATAAATGGGTTTTAATATTATCATTTTCATTTTAAAATTCAATTTTACCCATGTTTGAATTTTTATAAAATGGTTTTAAAGGAATATATTTATCATTTTTCAGAACATGGTACTTTGTGACATTTCTAACAAAATTTTTAAAGGAATGTTTTTTAACTTATATAGAATGATTTTATTTTCTGGATAACATGAATCCTTAACGATTTAATGATTCTTATATAATATTAAATGTTTATTTTCATGGAAAATGGTTTCTTTTTTTATTGCATATCTTTTAAAAAACATTCTCCTGATGGAAAGAATATATTACATCAAGAATTATTTAAACCAATCGTTCAAAAAAAAATTCCTCTAAGATACTATTATTTGATATTACTTTTGATTTAATTGTTATATTATCTAAGAATACCATATTTATTCTTTCCTTATATGGCTTATGCTTAAGAAGGTATGATGTTTATGAATCTTGATACTTTTCCATGGGTTATGAAATGATGAAATGTTTGTGAAACCCATTTCTTATCATGGGTTTTGATATGATGAATGACTTGTGTTATTGGGGAAAAAATATGTATGTTTTTAATTGGGTGATGTTTGGAACCTATATCTCCTTCCAATTAATTGTTTAATGATTTATATCTCTTGAGATAACAATGGGAAAAATTTTGATCGGTTTGATCCACTATAGGAAACATGTGCGTCGTGATGCAATTTGGGAAATATGTGTTTCATAGCCAATTATGTTGATGGTATTAGTTTTTTACCTCAAAATATGAAATTTTTTTATATATATCTGATGGTGGATCACTTTTATGTTATGATCTTATGGTTTTTGATTGATTTATATTGGTTTCACACTCTTATGATCCATTTTCTATGAAATTATAATGTTTATACCATTAATCATGTTTATGATATTTTACTTGTTGAGTATGATCTTTTGAAGTTATCATCATGTTCAAATAACCTTATTCATATCATATGATTTCATATTATCATGTTTTAATATATCATATTTTTACCCATACTAAGCATCTAATATGACCCTTTCTTATGTTTCCTTCCCCAGGTGATAATGAAAGTTTTAAGTAGGTAATTTCTAAGAGGTGTACTATGTGAGAAGATATTTGTGGGAGACGTTGAATATCTTTCATAAAATAAGAATATTATATATATAATCAAAATTATTGTAAACCTGTACTATTCTAGCATGGATAGTATTGTAATGTATTGAATATTCATCTATATTGGTGTAATATTTGTGTATGAAAAACATGGTCCATTTTTCATACTCCTTTGTTAAAAGATTCATTACATTGATATGGATATATTATCATCCCTGAGAAACAAGATTACTGAAATGAGTAGGGGATCCCTTCTGGTGATGTACATCTAAAGCCTTTCTCCCATGGCCTCAACCACCTCCTCTTCCTAAATAACTGGTAGTATTAAATCTACCTTCCTGGAAAGGTGTTACTGATCCTTCTCTTGAATTCAGAGCTCATATGGTTTCTCTCACACTAGAAATAGATGGGAACATCCTAAAAACACTAAAGATTCCGCAAACATCAAAAGGGCCAGTACTCACTGTGGTGTCTAGGAAAGTGATACTTAAAATGATTTAGATTATAATGCTTTTTAAAAACCATGTAACTATCAATGGCTTTCATTTGGATTCCACTTATCTCATGTGAAGTCTAAAAGAGATGTTTCATATCGTTAATTTAACTACATATCTATCTATATTCTAAACCACCTTATCCCACACCATCACCTTCCCTCAGGTTCTGCTCTATCATGAATTCCTATTTTACTATTTCCAAAATAGTGTTCTACCAAAAGACATTTACTTGACATCGGATGTCATATACAAGCCCATCCTAAAAACATATCAATGTTTCAAAAACATCACCATAAAGAGTATGTGTGAAGCATTAGGGATTTTTGAACCAACCATAATTGTACATCCTGAAAATAGTACCTTACATTATAATTATAAACTCTCTAGTCCAATTTTATCAAACTGTCTGATGAAATAAATATTTATAAAACCAAGTCTGAAAATTAGCTGGGAAAAAGACTGATGATGATCTGTCTGGTTAATAACATTTCAAAATTACATGGAAGATTCTCAAATCATATATGCACTGAGATTAAATCTCCTTCGAGAATGTGTCTCAAGATGATCAACAATAGTTAGTATGATCTCTAGCTATGACTCTATAGCCCGAGGGATACCATAACCCAAAACATGGGTAGATGATGCTGCTAAAATTATTTTCTCAACTCTTTTATAGTAGCGGCATGTCGTAGGACTCTCTATATGGTATGTAAAAGAAGTATGAATCACCGTCAATAATGGGAATCATTTCCCATGTCATGTATAATAGGTGGTGTCATGGGTCGAACTCCTGGATGAAACACTGGTGGATCACGACCGACCATGTCTAGAGCATGGTCATCATGACCCTATTGATGCCAAAATTAAGGAAATCATAGTAGACTAGCTCAAAAAATAAAAAAATGCTTCAGATTGTATTTGAAAATTTCATAATCTAGGAGTATAAGAACATAGTTGTTATAAATCCTTTCTATAAAAATGTGTCATTTCCCTACCTATTTTGAATGCTTGTTCTAGGTGATGTACATATCATATGAACAGCAAGAGACACTTCCTAATACCTACTACTGAGGTTAGGTCAAGGTCATGTTATCTGCTATAAGCTGTTTGTCCTAGTATACAGAGTATCAATTGAATTTTATATAGAGAACACCCTTTAAATTGAATTTGAATCCCTATTTAATTATGACTTCCCCATTTCAGAATGTCGAATCATGTAGTATTGTACATATTTATATAGAAACATTTTCAAAATGTTGAATTATATATATCAAAATTTCCAATCTATAATGTCCCATACACTTCATAAATTAAATTATTAAATTTGTTTAACCACAACCATAAAAACGTTTCATCCCACGAAACAAATGGTCTGTGAATAAAAATTACATAATTGATTAGGTAAGGTGTCCACAAGAAGATATGTAGAAAAAAAATTTAGTTTGATGATGGTACGTTATGTAACCAATTTTGTTTCTCATTCACCATTAATAATGTTACGAAAATTTCACACACAAACACACACATATATATATTGAATTCAAGTCACACATAGAAATCCTTGAAAATAAAATCAATTGAATGAACCTATATGACATTACATAATCCCTGACATGTGAATCCCTAAAAACCATCAATGATAATGATTCAACACTAACATTCAATACTGACCATGGGGAAATTTGAATCCTCAATCAAAAAAAAATCACACCTCATATTTGTCACCCAACAGTGATATCAAGAAAACTATAATAAGTACAATAAAAAATATGAATTCTAATCTATGGTAATTTTTTCTATTCATATTACTTGGGTTAGGTACTCCCAAGTGCAGTCTCATTACTAAATTCATACATTTCCTAGTATCATGTCTACCATCACAAAATAATATGTCAATGAAATGAATCCTCTGATATCCATTTGTAACATCACAAACCTACTTCACTCATATGTTACTGAACCCAATCAGTCAAAGGCCCTCAAGCGTATCTTCTCATATGTAAAAGGATTCCAATGTGTAGAAAGGGTGTTTCCTAAAAAATCCATGAACATAATTTCATTAGATACTTGGTTGTGAGGGTTGATGATTATGATGCAATACTATTTACGTTGGTTTTTACGGGGTTTGTATTTAATAGAAACTCCCAATCGTTCTCTCATACATAACTGAGTGTGGAACTACATTCCAAATTTATGTCGTCATTTGGTGTTTTTGAACTAATGAAACATAGAAACTAACATTGGTCGATAGGATGGGAGGTTTAGTAATATAACCCCATTGGGGGGAACTTTTTTCCCACCAAGGGCCTCTCTTATTGATTTATGATATTTTTGTGCTTCTCTTCCAAATCCTGATATAGAACATGTTACCCTAAAAATTGATCATTGTATAAATATATTTTATATGCAAGTGGGGTTTTTTTTGGAGATTTTATCTATATGTATTTCATGTTCTGTATTCATTTACCCTAACATGTAGTTACGTTTATGTAGAAGTCATGTCACCAATTACTTAAGAATATACTGCCAAGTAGGGAAGAGGTAAATATACAGAGGATGTGATTGAGCCATTATGATGCATCCTACATATCTATAATATATCCAGAATCAAAACCTACATAGTTAGTTAAACCCATATTGTATAACATCATGTGGAAATGAAATATGCATGTTGGAACTAAGGCACCTGTTATTTTAGCTCAATCCTAAGGGAGTCATCCTACATATCCTGTTTCTAGCGGTAATAAAATTTATCATAATTTTGTAATTCCCTTGAGACTAGCCCCACAGTGGATATCTTTATATAAAGGTAGTCATATCATGTTACTCATCGGGGAATACATGTTGATGATTCCATTACTAGTGGATATTCATGAGGAAAATTACTTGACCATTACAACTCCTTAACCCCATGTGATCTATACATGGCATGAGAAATAAGGGAAAAACTAATCAATATCATTTCAAGCATATGTGAGACTTATGTTATGGTACATCCCTCAATGTGTGTTTGATAAAGAGATTGTCCCTTAGGAAGGCTTTATACATATCTTGGATATTGATGGAATTATAGTTATCATAGTTTAATTTCCTTCTCAATCCATTGTTGGATGAAGAAGAATAATCATCCCATGGGATAGATTGGGTCTTAATGGTTGGAAAGTCAGGGACACAGGGGACTGATCTCAGGACACAAGGACGCATCCTACATATTCTAGTTAAAAAGGAAATCAGAGTTACCATAGTTCATTTCAATTTGGGATTACATTGTGGGGATACCCTTCTCTGGAGTCTTGAAAAAGTTATCATGTCCAAGGATGCCTATATGACCAATCGTGTTTATCTTCTGGACATGCGCTGATTGTATGCATGACATTTAGAAGGATTTATAGACATTCATGGTTGTATTTTTAATATTTCAAGAGTCAATCACGTGATCTGGTTAGATTTTCCGATGGACCTCAAATAATCTGAATGGAATGTATGATGGCTAGTGCACGGTCAAGGTTGACTAGTCTGAAGGACACCACAAGACTTAGGTGGATTTTTTGAGAAGTAATCACATGATATTTGTTGTGAATTTTATAGGGAATCACATGATACATATAACACCCACTTGTTTCCTCGAGAAATGTTGCTGACATGCTTGGAGAGTGTCGCATGAGTCAGTTGGATTTGTCTGAGAGGTGCTACGTGTCCTAGCTGGATTTTCCAGAGGACATCACATTGAATGAATGGAATGTTTGAAGTCCATTACATGATCACCAATGACTTGTCTAGATTTTATCAGACATAATTTTTTATATGATATTTTGTCATAGTAATACCTAGCTGATATGCATTGGTTCCACCATATGAACTGGATGACCAGTATTGTGGATATCGCTTGGTCTGGATGGTGAGCCTTAGAGGATTTCATAAGACTCGGGTTTCATGCCATGGTGGTTCCATGGGACTATTTTTGAAAATTCTAGGGGTCATCAAATAATCCAAATAGTCTACCAATGGATCACTATGTGATATGGGTAACAATTCCTATGGTTATCGCATAAACATGGTGGTTCGTGCGAAGATTATGAGGATCAACACATATGTTTTCCACATTAGTCTCTCATATTTACATATTTGTTCTAGCCATTTATTTCATATATTACTTATATTTTTTCAGCATTAAATTTTTTATGTATCACATGATTCGGTAGATATGCAGTATATTCCTTGGATAAGCTTCCTTAAGTTCTTCATGTGATTTATGAAAGATCACCTGAAGTGTCTATGAATTATGCATGATTTCATAGGTTCTTCCCAGGAAACTACTTAATGGAAAACCATTCAAATTAGATGATCGACCTCTCTGATAAGTATTCTCTAATTATTGGGTGTGCTGGTGTGAGGATTGAAGGATTTATTATTTTATATTGGGTTAGTGGATTTAATGGCCTAACCACTAATGTCATATATTATTTCCATGGAATATATTTTGTAAATCCATGAAGGATTCATAAGAGGTATTTTATGTCACTTGTTTTTTCATGGTCATAAAGAAAGTTATTCTTGGGGCATCGCATGATTTTTAATGACCATGATACTATCATGCGAGAACCTCATTTATTGGAATATATCCAATTAATTTGATCTTTATAACTCATGTGGAAATGACGAGGGGCTCTTATAATGTATGGATGATATGTTTAGGGACCCTCGTGAGATCATGTTGATTATTGAATGGATTTCTCATGATCTATTATGCCTTTCCCGAGACAATCTGTGAGATCAATGTGTTTTTTAGGGGTCTTCATGATGTCGAGATTCCATATATAGAGGCATTCTATAGGATCTTGCTGACATGTGGAGGGTGTTCTACTAGATCATTGATTATTTTATGGGATGAAAAACCCCTTCATATGATATAAAAATATCATCCCATCACAATAATCTCTTTTCATTCACCTTTTTTATAAATTATTTTATTTCAGAGTTGTTGGGGATCGCATCATAGTATATGATTTTCATCAAAAAAATGATATACAGATTACTGATGTCTCACATGAATAATAGAGGCCCCTATGATTATGTACCATCATCAATGTGAAAAAATATATTTTTTTTGTCTTTGTAGCCGATGAGAGAGCTCAAGACTACCTGAGCATGTCAGAAACCCTTCGTTGGACCAGGGTAACATGCCAGAAGGATCTTGCAGGACACAGCTGATATGTCCCTTTGGATTCCACATAGATTTGTGAGCTATATGGGGTAGTTGTATTAGTTTTATGACCACGAAAATCTCAAAAAATATTCCTTATTATTTTTATCATTGTTTGTAAAAATGATGTGTTATCATGAACATTCACGAGTGTTGTAAAAAGAATTACCCTTCCCATCTGTGATGCATCATGTGACCAATAAAGGGTACGATTTTAATTTGTGAACATTTCATGGATAAACTAATCTATTTGTCTTATGGAACAAGAGGGGGATAGTAGGCCAACGAAGACATGGTCGAAACCCATCAACTGAGGAGGTTTACATGCCATCAGGCTTTCTCATAGTGAGACATACATATCATCATGGGATTTCAGTGTCTTGTAAACCTCTTTGGTGATTCACCAAATATTTAATATCCCAATAGTATATATCCTTTCATATGTTCTCATTTATATATTTTCATGTATTTTTTGGATGGTTTATCTATAATTATCCCAATGATAAGTCGTGTGACTTGGGGGAGATCATTTGGAAACCACCGTGTGATCAATGAGTGTCTAGCAGTACTTCTCAAGGGTATAAGGACTGGTTAAAGGTTATTTTTAAGAACATATTTTGGTTTATAAACTGTGCATGGATCCTTCACGTGACCTTCTAATGGACTCATGATTGCATGTACCATAGAGTCTTACATGATTCATTAGTCTTTTGACCTTATTCTTATGTTTCATTGGTGGGAAAAGTACCAATATTATTTTATTCCTTCATTTTTTATTTTTTATACTCATTTGGTGGTTGTCAACAAATTCCACCCTTAAAAGTGATATCTGTGGAGGAAAAGGATCAGTTATGAAAAATGTAAATGTTCGCCTGAAGAATTGGAACTATTTATAATTGATTTATTGGTCAAAACATTGTATTTAGCGTGATATTTAGAATTCTAAAAAAGTATATATAAGTAGGGGAACAAATGGAGGCTCATTTACCTGCTAACTAACCTATAGTGCTATGGATCCCTTCCTTCATCGCGTCATCTTGTCACATTAACCAAGGTGACATCATTAGATTAGCTGATAAAATATGATTGTAGTTTTATAATTGATATGTATTCAATGTAGTACATAGAGAGACCTCAAAATGTGGGGATTCCAACATTTTCACACTATCGATGAATATATCTACAAAAAATTATATATTATTTTATATTGTATCCTTTTATTCCTGATTTTCATGACATTTCACTGATCATTTGTTGGATTCATTATCAATGATACCTTTCATTTTCATAACATCAAGTAAATATGAATTCATGGATTTAAATATTTAAATAATTACATATCAGTCTCAATAAAAACTCAAGAATTTTCAGAACTTTGAGATTCATAACTAATATATCTACTCCAAATATCTTGAGATTAACTGATCCATGAATTGAAAGATTATGTATAATTTATGTCCTAAGGGAGATAATTATATGTTTTTCTAATGAAAATATACATGATGGTCATAGATTTATTATGTTTAAGGACATATGGTGGGACACACAAGAATTTATATATTTTTATGAATAATTTAATGATTTTTATTAAACTTATTATAGGGGAAGACTTTGTGGTAATTTTCAATTATTTAGAGTCATTTATCTAGGAACATCTTTTGTTGTAGTTTGAGGTATTTTATCTTAGAAATTTTATTGATGTAATTTATAGTACTTTAGCTCATACCGTTAATCACTATAGTTTATGTCCATTTATCTTGAACCATCTTTTTATATATTTTAGGGTCTTTTATCTTGTACATTCTATCACTATATATTAGGCACTTTTATCTCGGACCATTAGATGATATGAAATATAATTTGTTTCCTGTTGGACATAAATTTGGAATATAGTGAAAAAATTCCATGGATGACAGAAAAACACTTTGGGGTGTTTATTTCCCCAATAATTTTATTGAGGTTCATGAGGATTATAGATCCCCTCATATAAGGATATGATGCCTTTGATTGATAGGCCAAAGGCTTTTTGAGATGGTAGCATGGTAAAAAAAGGGTATATACACACATTTTTCACTTTTTCATGGACGATTTATGGGGGTTAAATTGGTTAATAATGTAATACTAGTGAAGCTAAGTCCACCTTGATAATTTGAATGTGGGTGATGCAATTCATAGCCTAAAAGTCTTAGTCAATGAATATGTGATAGGGAAGATGTGACAAGGATAAATTAAAAACACCATAAGGTGCTGGGTTACACCATAGTGTTACCATGGCTCATAAGGATCATGGTTCCTTCCCTATAATGAGTATACACCTCTATTTGGTAACTCAAATCCCTTATGTGACAGTATTGTGGTCCAACAGAGCTCTTACCACCATTCTCAAAGGATTATAATTTATTTTTGAAGATTGAACATTTTCAATGATGATGTTGAGCATGGAGTAAATGAAATCATGGAATGGGTTCTAAAAACATAGGGTGGTTTAGCTATTTACTTGTGAGTTTTGGGCCTTATTCCATGTTATTTATGTCACAGGGTGAGGGCCATCAAAAGGTTGAGGAATGGATAATTTCATTCCTTCGTTGATAAAGTATAAAAAATATAGTCACATAATGTAAATGATGTTGAATATTCTGGAATATTCTTGTAATGGGGATTGTAAATTGTGGTATAAAGTGCTCGAGTCATGAGGGTGGTATGGGAAAATATTTCTTATGATGTCCCAAAACACCATCAGGTTTTGGATTTCACCATGGTGGGGTTAAGCTCATAAGAATAAGAAATATATTTATATAGGTCCAATATGTGACAATTTTATTGGTCCATGACTTTATGTATTTATAAAATAGTGAAAATGAGGGATATCTAACCTTTTTGAAGGTCTATGGAAGCTTTTCGGTGAACCGAGACTCTCAGATCATGATGTGTGATTAGTGAAAAATGTAATATTCATGAAGGGTTTGAGCACCCAAGAAGTTGTGTCTCCACCTAGATAACATGTTTTCATAGTGGGGAAATGTGAAAAACCATCAATATAACTTTTTCTAAGACTAGGGGGTTTAACTAGATAGAATATCCTTTTAAATTGGACTCAAATCAGAACTATGAGTTTTATGCCTCATTTATTTATACCCAAATTTTTTCCTAAAATCCAGAGATGAAGAGTTTTACGAGTGGAAACTTGTATTTTTTTTCAGTAATTCATTTGTGGATTTCCGGCCTGATAATTTTTTTTCCACATTAGACTGCATATTGTGGTCTTCTAATTTGGACCATCAAATGATAAAGTTTATGGTCATACAACATGGACCAAAATGAAGGCTGTTTAAGGTCATGACACACATGGAACATTCTGGAGGGTACTGTTACACAAGATCCACATTAGGATACCCATGTTCAAAATTATCCCAACATCCTTTTGAGAGAAATATGTAAATGTTTTAAATAATGATTTGAGCTTCTCATTTCATTAGTAATGATATATGAAAATCATTTTAGGGATGGCCCAGAACAACCCCAGGTGTGGGGTTCTACCATGGTGACATCAGGCTCACAAGAAATAGAAAGCTATTTATATAGGTCCAAGACATCCATACTTGATCGTTCTAAGAATTTATTCATTGAATGAATGTTAGAACTGAGAGATAAATTTTTTCTTTTAGAGGGGCCATTGTAGGATTGTTGTAAATGATGAAACTCTACTTATGTAGTGTGATTTATGAATTTAGGTTCTTAAATTATTATAGAATTTCCCTATACACTATTTTTCTATGGAATGACTCTTATGGTCCTTTTATAGAGGATGATAATGGTCGATGTTATTCAAATTTCATCATCATGTAGGGGGTACATATATCTCATGTATTTATAATGTCATTCCATCAGGAAATTTTCGATGATGATTAATGTCATGTATTAAGGACATATTTTTTCCCATGCAGTTTATCAACATGTAGTATGTAGGTGTTTCATATAGTTTAAGGTCATGTGTTAAGAACATGTGTCCATGTAGTTTAACATCCAGCAATAAGGGCATGGGAACTGACATGAAAAGTGGTAAAAGATGTATTACCTTAACAAGCCATCCGTACACAAATATGACATGTATGTAGGAATCTAGGATTGTATGACTTGAACCATATATAGTTTGGGGTGTATTTATTCATTAGTTGGGATAGCTGGATCTTGGATTGTGATCCGTGTATGACTATGTATACTATGATGGTAAGAATAAATCCACACATAGTTCTTCAATGAGAAACATTTTACACATGTCTTACCCATACATTGAGGTGGGAATTATTTCCTTTGACTATTGTATCTAGGCGTAGAATTCCATATCTGGGTGTCACTACAAATCATGTGATGATTAGAATCAAGAAAATAATAGTTCATGGATAAACCTTGTTGTTAAATGTCATGGAGAAAGGATGTGAGCACCCCGATGTGAAAAGGGAATGTTCTAACTATGCTCGATAATGGAGGTTGGGGTGTCACAACATATCTTATGATGGCATGGATTAAGGAACAAATAGTTCATGAAAGAAATATATATACATATGTATAAACCATATGCAAAGAGGGGGATTTTTTATGTTCATTTGTTGTAGATGGGTCTATGATTAAATTCATGGGAATCACAATGTATCCGGTGATTATAGGAATCAAGCCACATGTAGTTCTAGAATATCATGTAGTTTTGTTTCATATGTAAAGGAAATTACCCATGTATTTTATTTTCTTTCTAAGATGAATAATTGTTTTCCCTATATTTTATAGTATTCAGGACCAATGTCACCCTACTATGAATTGATATTTTTTAGTTATATGGGATGGACCCTTATCATAATTCTTAATCTCATGTGAGCTATGCTCGATGTGAGAAACATTTAATAGAAATGTTTCTCCATTATAAGAAGACAATTAGAGGGTATACGTGGGAATTTTATACCATGTGGTGGATTTAATAGGGTATAGGATTTAAGAATACCTACATATATCTTTAACATTATAATCAATCCATACATAATTCTAGAAACCCATACTGTTTAGTGTTGTGTGGTAAGGACATTAGGTCGTGTATTTTAACGTCATGTGGGTAGGACATGAGTTAATCAATGTGAGAGAAGAATAATGTTGTTAATATTCATAGGAATAGAGTTCAGGGCATTACTACATATCCTTTGGTGGAAGGAATCAAGCCACACATAGTTCATATAAACAATGATATTTAGTTCAATGTGGTATGGAAATCAGCCATGAAGTTTAACATCTTGTGGTAAGGATGTGGGTAAGAAAACTTTTCAGAAGTTAAATTATATGACTAGGATCGGGAATGGAGGTATGGCCACCACTACGTATCCTATGATGGAGGGAATCATGCCTTGGATGAAGATATTCCCTATGTATATATTAATTTCACATTGGGATATGGGCATTTCATATTTCTTTCACAATAATCATTCTAGTGTATAGTTAATATTCAGTGAGATGACGTCTCCCATTTAGTTTAATGTCATGTAGTTAGGACATATTCCATGAAACATTAACGTCATGTAGTCAGGATGAGAGACACATTGTAGTCTAATGTTTTTCTACCAATACTAGTTCCATATAATATATCATCATGTGATCAGTATAAATTTTATCAGTTTAATGTCTTGCTACTAGGATGAGTGGTTTTGGGAAGTTTATTGTTTCTCTATTGGTACAAGATTAACATTATGGAAGAAATGAAAATCATTTATTAAGAAACATCACATTTGTGGGGGGTGTGACACGCTCCCTATCAATTTTTTCTAGTGTGTAAGATATGTTCTGATATACATTTATTATAATAAAACCCCCCTCCTATATGGGTTATAGCTTTAGAGTCATCTTTCATGGTATTATTGGGGTTCTAAAATCCATCACTAGTTCCCCTTAGAGGAATGAATAGAGGTGATCCTTTTATTTCATGCACATGGAATGTGATTTTAATGAACATTGAGTTTGTGTAGTTTGCACAACATATTGTCTTCGATCCTCTCTAATTCATCCAACCCATTTTTTGATTGGTCGTCATCTGAGAATTGACAACAAATGGATATTTTGAGTGATGGTAGATGGAATTCTATAACTAAAACTACCTCGGTTTTTTACACCAATTAATATGGTATTTCTTATATTGAAGTATTCAGGGTGAGCTAGTAGGCCCATAAAGCATGGAGGCTCTTGTCACGCAAAAAATTATTATCTTTATTAACCATCTTCAGTAGTATATTTAATGTTGTTTTTTGAAGGCCTCTATCTGTCAATTTTCTTTTGTATGACCATGGAATTAGTGGTTGGAATCGATATTGTACTCCAGGTATAGTTTCATCAACTCAATAGAATAGAAGTTGGTATATTTTCCCTTTAATATTTTGTGTGGGACGCCGAAACTGGTGATGATTTTGGTCTTTAGAAAGATGAATATTTTCTCCATCTCTACTTATTTTGAGGGTATTTCCTGATAACATTTAGAGAAAAAATTTATAGAATTAAGGTTGTACATCAACTTATTATCTATGGTTGGGGATATGGATTGACTACATCAATTTCCCAAATTTTAAATAAATAGGTATATATAGTTGTATGTAGAAATTTTGGGGGCTGATGGATGATATATTCATGAAGCTACCATGAATGAAACTTCTTGGGGAATTCATAAAATTCATATATCATGTTTTTAAATTAGCTAATTGTCCTCCTAATTTGGTGTGCGAGCATGTCCCCTAACTGATGAGAACTACCAGATCCTGCATCGACTATTCAATGATGGATAAAAATTTATCCATCCTCTATGCATATATGGAGGATTCAATCAAGGCCATTATTATAGAGGTATTTTTGTTCATTTGGACCATCCAATAAGGTGAAGTTCGATGCTTTACATCGAATATATTACCTCCTAGCTTGGTAGTTGGGAAGGATTCCCTTTTGGATATAGCTAATTATGGGCTCCATCCATCGAAGCATGAATATTGTTTCATCATTCTATGAAGATATGCTTACTATGTTGATTTCTCCCATATCACAGATGGTGATAGATGATATCATCATTTTATGTGTACAATGGAAGATGGATTCCCCCTAATTAGGTTCATCCACAACTATTGTTGCATTATCCAATGCATTGGCATGTGAATTCCATGATAAAGGAACAAGATTAAATGTTGGATCAAAATAGAACAATTCCATTACACGATAACATTTCCTATGGCGTTGGGGGTGGGGTTGGGTCCATTAATTTCATTTTCATTTTACTAATTAATCTTATTTATCTCATTCTACAAATCCCCATTGATGATCTAGTAGGATATTTTCTGCTTCATGGATAATTCTAATCCAGTGAAGTTGGCTTGGTACTTGGACTCAATATTTGTGAAGCCTTCAGACAGTGATAAAGAGTAGGGAAAATATTCATTTTCTAGAGGAACTTATAATATCTCAAATCCAACATGATTATTTCTTGGTTTTTCCAGTCACATAACAATAGAAATTAGGGTTGTGCCATCAAAATACATATCCAATGTTCAGGGAGTGTCATGGCCATGGAAAACCTTTTAATCCAGATTCTTGGTGTCCATTGGTGTAATTTCTGTGTGAATGATGTGTTTAATAGAAATAATCTTGACTTTTTTGTGTTTATTGACTTTCATTATACATACTAGATGTCACATTTTTGGAAAATAACATCACATAAATCCAAATTTCTTTTTAGCATGGGACAACCAAATATTAACTTGAAAATATCAATTAAAGATAATGAGTGTACTTCATGGTGCTACATGTAATGCCTCAACATTTTCATTGAAATGATGAGTTCATTGATGTTCCTCTTAACATTTGAGTATCATGTTTCAGTACCTAACATTTCTCAGCTGAGGGAGTTGAGACAGTTATCACTCCCCACATCATTCTTGTGTATAAGGAATAAACCTAGTGAGCATTACTTAGTGGACATATATAAGATGATTGTCCTCTCTTCCTCCAAAAAAATTAGTCTGGTGGGTGTAGAAGATAGTGTTTATTACTCTAGAAGGATTCTTGGATGTCATCATCCCATTGATTGGTGGTTTCCTTCTTCATTTTTTGGTGATGTTGATAGATTTATTGGACAAGTTGTCTATGAATCACCAAATGTATGGGAGGTACCCTGGGAGTCCCCTCATCATATTTTTAGGGGTGAAATTTCTAATAATGAAGTATTATTTTTAGGTTCTCCCTTTGTTCCATGGTGGTATACCAAAAATCCAAGGAACATCCTTGATGTTTCCTTGAATGTTGTTTTTAGTGGATTCATATTCAAGATATGTTATTGTATCTTCACGAAGAGTATTTGAAGATCCACAAAATGATCATGTTGTTATATTTATTCTATTAATAGTTCATTATCATAACATTCTTATACCATTCCTAAAAAGGTATTGAATACCAAATGCATGACACATTGATAGGTCGCCTCAACATTAATTAAAATAAAGGGAATGACCTAATAAGAAAATATCCTATATGGTGATCTGAATATAGTGGCCTCATCATATCTAGGGGCTATGTTTATCTAATTGTACCTTGAATACGCTTCCATGAAATAGAGGTTGTAGAATCCAATGGTTACATAGATCGTGTGTTCTATGATCGCAATGGGAAGTCATCCTTTTGAAAATGTTGATAAGGCCTCTATAATTAATGAAGTCCCTAATCGAACAATTCTTCTTCTTATCAGGGAATATGTTGGAAATCCATATTCGGTACTTCACTTCTCATACCATGTTTTATTTTTATAATTTGTCAAATTTCACCTCTACATTGGTATCATGAGAGTGTTACATCCTCCTAGCTACCTTCTTGGAGCCTTAACGATCATCTGGTAAACTAAGACTATGTGTACCCACATATTTATTTATTCTATACATATTTTGTATAATTATAAGACAAAAAATATTTTTTTCCATTAAAAATTAAATTCACTTCTATTGCTCCTAGTGATTCATCGAGGCACTAAGAAGTATAGGCTGTAAGTCTTATTATATTTCTAGATTTTTCCAATTATATCATCAGTGTTTGTGCAGGGACCTTTCCTAAATACGGGAGAAGAGTTCCTAAGGTCATTATTGTATTCTATTACCTCTATTTATGTGGAGGCATTCATAGACAATGTAGGTAATCTGATGGTATTTTTTCACTGTTGAGATGAGAGACGCCATAATAAGAGACATTATCAACCCCTACTGCCCAAGTCATTGAAAATAGATCTCAAAATAGATTTTATTTTACACTATCACTGGGTAAATATGAAGCTTGGACATATATTATTAGGTTTATTTCCTCATCTAGATTTATAGGTAGAGCATAGTCACTTTTGAGCATATTCTAAATATTTTTAGAGGTATTTCCCTGGCCATTAGGGGTTAAAAACTATATACTATCATCTATTATTGATTGTTTTCCATCCCTTGTAAAGAAAAATTATTTATAATAAGTGGATTCAAAATACTTGAAGGGGTAACTTTCACGATGTACTATTCTGAACATTTCATTAATGGGGTATTTCAAACACAAATGAAATATTTAAGGTACTTCCACACAGATGTGGAGACAGGGCCTATTGGGTAGGAAATTGAACGTAATTTTTTTATGGATAACCATAAACTAAACATTAGATGTGAGGTCCCCAAATTGTGTTTTAGCGTGATCTTCCTATGTGGTCTCTACACATGATTATCATACACTCGAATGGTTAGATTTGTGGGAGAAAAGTCTCCATATATATATCCTAAATGAAGAATGGTGTGAATATGGAAATATTTATCCAAGAATAATTTTCTACCATAGCCCTTAATAAATCAGCATTATTGAGTTTTCATGAAACATACAGGGGCCAAATGTGTCCCTATATGACTTATTCCTTATCCATCTCTATGACTGAGATAGAGACATGGAATTCTAATGTCATGGTCACCACTCAAAAGACCACAACTACATATGGTTTTTTTAACTTCTGGGGGATCTTATGCGATTCAATGAGTTCCTCCCTATGTTTTTTGAAAGATTAAGAACATATATAATTGAGAAATTGGCTGGTACAACCTTAATCTTCTTCCGAATTTCATAAATTTGAGCTTGGGGTCAGTGCTTCCTGAGGCAGTGTTTCCACTTAACATGTGGATCAGTGGCGGAGGTACTTGAGGCGGATGGTCTTGGTGACTATATAGAGTCTATGGGATAATCTTCTACCTGTGTCATGGATCTCACTAACCTACCACATTGTTTTGATTGAGCAGTTAATCTCACCCTTATAGTAAATCAAGTAAGATGACTATGTGCAGATGACCTATGGAGGGTTCTGGGAAACCTCGATGTAACTTTATAACATTATAGTGTGTTTGAAAATGAAAATCAATGGAGTATATTTCGGATGTTGGTACATGAAAAAATATTTAGTCCAACCTAACCCATGTTGTCCCCTATATCCTTGAGCCCTGCATTATTTCCACCTATTCCCTAGATAGGTGAGGGGAACTCATGCTCGGAGGCATATTCATCATAGTATAACAGGTATTAAAAGATTATAAAATAAATGTAGCAATATATGAGATATTGTTTTTACAAGGGTTTTATTTTGCGAGATGGTTCCCATGCTTTAGATGTTTTATGGATGAAATATGCAAGAGTGAGAGCTTTTATTATAGTAGAAAACGACTCCTCCTCTTCCATCACTTCTTTTATCCAATGGTCATGTCCACCTATTTAATACATATCTAATTTCATCATTCATAGTGGTGGTTATTTTTGTGGGTATTTGGTTCAATTATCTTAGGGTTTCATGAGTTTGGTCAACTGGTTTTTGAGTCATCCAGTGGATGAAAATATACCCATGTCTGGCTGGAACATTTTTCCAATCACATTCTTCTTCTAATTGGGTTATTGTTATGAAGGTAACATTCTCTGGGGATTTATCCAAAATCCCTTTTATAGAATCCAATATGACTTTGAGCACATCTTTAAAGTTTATGTAGTTCAAGATTTAGTGACCCAACCTTCTATAGAAAGGGAAGTATTCATGAGGATCAGTGAGGTTTACTGAATTTGGGATCCTTCGATGTGGAATCATAACCCTAATATTCTACATGAAATATAAGAATAAACCGAGGGCTTGTTCTTTTAGAAAGGAGTGTGATTTATTCATCCTTTCCGGAAATCCAATCCAACCCAGACCACATTTTTATTTTTCGATGTGTGTGATTTTATTGTTGCTGCAGCTCGATAGTAGGAACATGGTGGTTCAGGACCTACTATGGTGAATTTAAGGGAACTTCTGCTTGTTTGAGGTGAAAATGGTAGTTTCTGACATACTAAGACATTTATCTCATTCTATGTTCAGGATTCTAGACTTATCTTGGGTCCGTTGAATGGAGTATTCCAAAAATTGTTTCATTTCTATAAAATTATGGATTCCATGTAGATACCTAAATCTGAACAATGTTGTCTACAAATCAAACTGTGGATTTTCAATACATGTTCTATCAATTTCCAATGAAAGAGAATGATGGTTTGTGAATAGGTTAAACATTATAATCTAGTAATGAAGTGATAAACCCCCTCCTTTTCATCTTTCTTATAGTTTTTTAGGATTATAATTTTCATTTTCCATAGCGTGGAGAATAACTTGTAAAAAAATTGATGATGAATGTCTTCCCATCTAGAAAATAATTGTCTGTGAAGGTTATATAATAGGAATAAGGATTTCCTAGTAGGGGTCTATACCAAACTACTCATCTTGGATGCCTCCTCTTGATCTCAAGGGCCCAGCATCAGACCACACTGGATTACAATGTGTGTGAGTTGGAGATGGGGGTATCCTGCACCATTATAGTTTAATAAGGTATGATTTAAAAATTTTGGTGAATGAAAAGTGTCATCCAACCAATCAGGATATGGGTTTCTCTCAGGGTTCGTAGGTTCACATCTCCCATCAATGGAATCCATTTTAGTATCCATGGACTTGATGTCATTGAGACGTTCTAGTGGTATTTTTGTTGGTGATGCCTCTTGTCTATAAAGAGTGGGTAGGGTCTGATGATGTGGCCCAATTTTCATTAACCATTGATTCAACATATATTTGAAGATTGAAATATTTCCCTAGAGAGGGAGAATATTTTTTTTGTAATTGTGGGATGTCATGATCCTTTTTTGAATTTCTCATTTAGATAAACTGGCTGGCTAGATTCGAAGATGATCTAATGAACATATGCTACTCTTATAGTCATATTGGCTCTAGTGAGGAGAATATTCATCTATATCTGAATATGATACCCATTAAGGATATTTCCCCCTGAGTATCTTCCCATTGAGTAATATGATATTTTGTCTCTCGTTTCCATATTGTGACAATTATTCTTCAATGGAAAGGTTTTTGGTTCTCCTGGGTAGTTATTGGGATTTGGAAAAATAAATCACTTTATATCTGGCCATGTTTCACTATAGAGGTAGAAACACAATATTAATAGGCATCATCTTTTAGAGCCTATTTTGGTTTTGGGTGCATGAATCCTCAGTTGGTACAACCAGATCACCCTCCTCTTGTGGTTAGTTTTCCATGTTGTGAGCCTTATCATCAGATTCTTGATCCACATTATCAACAATACTGATGGTGATGAAATTTATATAGGTTTAGTGGGAAAATTTTATTGTTAAATTACATTCAGTAAAATATGATGTTTCTAAACATCCAACTTTATGGTCTTTTCTCAATCCCTTGGCCATATTGGGCCATTTTATTTTGTTCTCAAGTGGGTATTGACTTCCTTCACCACATGTACTTCCTATCATGGACTGTGAATATGTACATTGAGGGAGTTTCTGTTCATGTTTACTGAATTTTCCCTTACTAGTAGATATTTTCTTATGGTGTGATGAATAAATGGGATGTAAAATATCGAAATTTACCACCCAACATCGATAACATGGATTCCAGTTTTGGCGATGATGATGATGAAAATTCCCCCATAACTACTTCTTGGGGACTATTTTTTACCATAATTGGCATTGATTAATCCCATTATTTAGAATCCTATGATTCTTGTTGAGGATTTGATGATTATTTGGATGAACATTGAGATATAAATTCCCCCAGTCTAATGGGATGGGTTTGATCAAGAAATGTCTTTGATTTACCTAGTACCCTCTTGGGGGAGGATGAAACTAGTTATTGTGATTTAGATAAAATTTCCCCCATCCCAATGGAATGGGAATTATATGAATCTTCTACTTTCGTGTCCTATGTCTCTTAAAGAATTGATGATACATGGGAAGAAGGTGGGGGTAGATATTCCATCATCCCGACATGCTAGGTTTTCATTTTAATATATTTTATGGAAGCTTCTTTAGAGACATGTTTGATATGAAGTAGTTATCCTCATGTGGTATTTGGGTGAAATAGTAGCCCATGATAGGAGTCATTCATTATGGGAATTTGTCTGGTTAATTAAAACATTAGATTCCATGTCTGAATGGTGTTCATATAATTTTGAGCATCCGAGTTCAAAGCATGGTAGGCTTTCCTATTCCTCTATTCATTATGCCGTATAATTTTTGAAATAGGGTAATATTGTTGTATTGACCTACTAGCTCCTGGATTACCTTGTCCTTTGATTTTTCTAGAGAATATACCCTTACATGACACTGGGTCAGAGGGGTATTGTTGTTCCAGGGGTTAAGTGAAGTTCAAATATTCCTAATTTATCCACCCTTGAATATAGATACATGACATGTATTTTTATATTAGTCACCCAAGAGTTGTGATGTAATGGAGGAAAGCTGTTACAGATTCACATAGTGCTTTTCTATTTTTATAATCCAGGATGTTGAGATAACAACCACTTCTAGCTGAAAATAGAGTATCAAGATGGTCAAAAGGTGATCATTTTATCCTACATAAGTTAGGTTTATATATATTAGTAACTTATGAGTTACACACATATTTTGTCATATATAAGAAATGCACGATTTTATCATGATTCATGGTTTTATTTCACCCTTATACCAATGTATTGAACTGGTTTTGTATTGAAAATTAAAAATATAAAAATATATTGCTCAAAATGATTGATTAAATATTTTTTTATTCCCACTATTAATAAGGTAAATTTCAGTTGTTTATTGATTTCATTAACAGAGGATGCGATTTGGATAGAGAATGATGATGCATAAGGAAAATGGGCCAAACAGCATGGAAGCCCATGAACATATGTCCACTATTTTTCATGATACATGAAATCCATGCATCAAAATGGGTTGAAATTATGTGATCTAATCCATATCTCCATGGGATACAACTTTCATTAAGGAACCCATGCCCAATTTTTTCATCAAGAGGCCTATCCAAAATGATCTATACAATAAAATGAATCATCAAGTGGTCAAAACATTGCCTTTGTATTTTAGAAATATATCTTATTATAAACAATATCTAGCCAAAAAATATGACATGGAGATAGAAAAAGGTGTCATTAAATATTCTTTTCATTTTTGTCAAAAGTGATTTAAGACTGTCTGACTAGCCCAAACCATGGACAAAGTGGATTCTCAAAATTAGAGTGCCCCAAACCACCTCCCACTTTGCCTATAAATTGGACTCTGAGAACACAATTTAGAAGATCAACAATGAGGCATGGTTCATCCATTTTGGAGCCCCAATGTAGTACCCTGATCATACATAGAAGTTATAGAGGCTATGGGAAGTTCTACTTCAACATCTTCTTCTTCATCCCTCCATCATGGATTTATAAAACCCTTGTGATCTCCTAGGGAATAACATGATGTAATCTGAAGAATCTTGTTTTATTATTTTGAATGATATTTTTAATTCAAAGTTTTATGTAGTATTTATTCATCCTATTTTCTTATTCAATTTAGTTATGTATTGTTATGTCATTCTCAAAATCGTATGATCATATTTGGGGGTACCCTTTCTTATTATGTTTCACACACTATTAATCCTTTTTACTCCGCCATCCAGCTGTGGTGTTTGTGTGGTTCATATTGGTCAATTGAACTATCATAAATACTATCAATACCATGATTGTTTATGTAAAGGTAGCAATAATAAGTTACATTCAATTCTAGAATACACATTGTGTTATTCGAGTTTTGCCTTGGTGAGTATCAGTTATGAAGTTGAACAGAAATCAACCAATGATCAGAAGTATTTGGTGAATCATTATGTGTTTCCCACAAAAAACTAGGTGGTATACTATCATATACATTGAAACATTATGGTACAAGGTGTTATAAATAAGGGATTAAAAGATCTATACCCATTATATTGATGTGACGAAGGATGAGCATACTGAGAATTCCATAGGTTGATCATGATTAATTAATTTTAGTAATTTACACTATCTTTTATCACATTAATTTTTACCTTGGAATATTATATCATCATTCCCGAGGTTTTCCAAAATCCCATTCCCCTTATAATTTCTTAATCAAAACCAAATTTTTGAATTAAGGATCTAAATCTTCGTCAAGAAACAACGTAGTTTTACTGTTATACTATAGAAATTATAGTAAACTAAACATCTAAATTAATGAACTCGACAACACATTTCTATTTTGGTGTTGTTTTGGGGGATCAAAGATCATTTTTTCCCATTTTAATTATTTATTTACTTAATTCTACATTGGATATCACCCCCACCATTTTATTAATTTTTTGGGTTTTCTTTTGGTTTTTGATTATTTATGGGAGTTCTTTATCGCCCTCTATCTCTTCTTATTATTTTATCTATCATTAGGTAGTATAAATATTTGTTTTCTTTATCCTTTAACCCTCTTATGTAATTTTATTCTATCCATCTTGAATCATAAAAAGTAAAAAAATACAAAAAAATGTTCCAAACTTATTTTCATGACCCAATCATAAAAAGAAAGACTTCTTGAATTTGTACCAAATATTAAAAAACCACATCACTCAAAAATTAGTGAATCTTGTGTAGGTCAGTCAAGTAACAGTGAGGAACCCCTTATGGAATATCAAGTGGTCTTAAACCAATCAAAAATGGAACCCAATAAAATTCAATCAAAACATTCCTGCAAATAATAAAACATTAAAAGAAATGACCCCCTGGATGTGGAGTACTAAACATAATACTTATAATATCATAAGGAAACTGTAAACATTGAGATGAGATTGAGCCTCATCCACCTACTTCCAAAATTCCATGGTCTTCTCTGTGAGGACCCTCATAAACAACTCAATGAGTTAAAAAAATTGTGCTCCACAATGAAACCCCAAAATGTATCTGTGGATATAATTATGTTTTTGGCCTTCCCTTTCTTCCTTGATGGTGTATCCACACACTAGATATACTATATGCCAACAATTATTAGGAGTTGGAATTACCTCAAATGACTCTTTCTAGAGATTTTCTTCCATGCCTCCCAAACTGCATCAAGTAGAAATGAAATCTATGGAGTTCAGCAATCATAAAGAGAGACCATTCATAAATATTGTGAGAGATTGAAAAGACTTTTCTCAATTTTCCCCCAACACCAAATTTGCGAATTTTTTTAAGTCAATACATCTAGAAGGGAATTTTTCCCATGGATCTTGGAATGATAGATGTTGTAGAAGGTGGTTCCTTAATTGATACAACTCCTTCTGCCACTCGTGACATAATAACCAACATGTCTTAAAATTTACAACAATTTGGTACACGAGAAAATGAACCAACCCTTTGAGTTCATTATTTAATTCATTTTACCCTATTACAAAAGGTAGATAATAAACAGGATGATATTCATACCCTTATATTTCCATTAGCTCAATAACAAGGTGACTCACACTCTTCTTCTATTCCATTACAATGCATTATTTGTTCTGATAACAATCATTTTTCTAATCAGTTCCTACAACTTCAGGATTCATCTGAGTCTTGTTCAGTAGTATTACCATAAAATCTTTTTTAACAAACACCACCATTCAATAATTAACCATTTTTTCCAAATCCAAACCCCAGGTGGAATGCATTACCATAATACCAACAAGGGGAAAACATGAGCTACACTATGAAAAATTGGTATCAATAAGGCCAAGGTATGCAATCTTATTCTGCATTAACTTCTCATAACAATATTCATCCTCCTCCCAAATGTGAACCGATCCTCTAGGACAATGTGTAGAAAAAGGAATCCCAAAACATCTACTTCCAAAAAACCACAAAATCGTCAATTAAAGACCAATGAAATCTTGTGGGAAAATTGGAAAACTCCATTAGTGAGATAAATGTGCAAGGTTGTGGAAATATACAATACCAAACCTATTTCCAATCCTAAAAACCAATGTAATATTTATGAAATGAAACATAATAGTGGTAAATAAGTTTCTTCTTCTAATTGTTCTACCAAAAAGGTATGTCACCTTCCCGAAAACATTATTTCCCTACCCTTAAATGTATCTAATGATAAAAATACTCCGAACCAATTTTCATTCAGGATACCATTGAACAACCCATTTATTTTCATTTCCCCAAAAGACTCTATAAGTATATTTTTTTGATAATGATATTGATAAAGAGATAATGGAAACATTCAAAAAGGATAAAGTTAACATGCATTTATTGTATGTAGCTAACAAAATCCGACGATACGTCAAATTTCAAAATGAACATTGCACCCATATTTGAAGGATAATGGTGAATGTGAGAGTCGCCCTAGGATGGAAGGTATCTCCCGTGATTAAACCTGGAATGCCCACAAAAATCAAGGATCTAGGAACCTTCACAATACCTTTCACCATAAGGGAGGAATTATTTTCAAATCCTATGAAAGATTTAGGTTCTTAAAATATTGTAATCCCATACTCTATGTACACTTATTTATAGGTTGGATGGCATCAACCCACAATAATCATAGTGAAACTTTCCAATAGGTGTACAACACACCCACCAGGAGTGGTTGGGGACTTCATTGTAAAAGTGAAGAATCTCATATTCCCCAATGAATTCTACATTCTTGAGATGGATGATCCCTGAACCCAAGGAAAAGCTTCTCTCATACATGGGAGGCCATTACTCGAAATAGAAAAGATGATCATCAATGATCATAATGGTATGTTATCCACAAATTTGGGGGGGAAGGGTATGTTTTAACAATATTGATTCCATGAAAAACCCCATTTAATATAATTCCACCCTTCATGTCTATTCTATGGATGTTCTCTATAAAGAAACACATACAATAAATTATATCCTCAACCCATTCTATAATTTATTTTTATCTTCATTATGCTAGATGATTTGATTTTTGATTCATGTTTTGAGTGTTGTGTGGGTTCTGAAAAGTGTAAATATTTTTCATTAAATAATGTGTGAGTTCATTATGAGGTACCCATTAACGTTGATGATTCTGATAATCTCATTTTAATATATTCTCAATACTTAGTGAGCAAAATGAGTTAATTGACCGTTTCATGAACCTCACTCACCCTAAATCCCCTCCCTCAATCCAAAAAACCACTAGTGTAGGAATTAAAAACACATTCATATAATTTAAAATATTCTTTTACTGATGGTTTTGAAAAATTTACTATCATTATTTCCAAAAACCTCTCTCTACAATATGGGAAAAAAAACTACTTGACCATTCAAGAGAGTGTACAATGGATAAAGGAAGGACTTTGGAAGATATTCATAGGATTATACCATTTATTTCTATGCCCCATATACTTCTGGATGATGAGGATAAGCCCATGAGGTAGGCTCAATGATGGTTGAATCCCACTCTCCTTGATATGATGAAATTGGATGTTAGTAAATTAATTGCTACTGGGATCATTTATCCTATATCTGATAATATATTGCTTATCCAAGTTCACATTATTCCTCCTAAACTAGAATAAAAATAGATCCTCATGAACGGAATTTATAGGTTACAAAACATATGAAAAAATAGTTTGTGAGACTATACTAACTATTGTCGACTGAATCAAGCCACATGAAAGGATCACTTTACGTCCCCATTCATTGACCAGATGATAGAAAAATATTTTGGTAAGTCCCATTATTGTTTCCTTGATGGAAATTTGGGTTATTCTCTAATCCATAACCCCCTTTGGATCAATAAAAGACAACATTTAACAATATATTTAGCATTTTTTTCATACATTAGGATTCCATTTAGTCCATGTAATGCTAATGGTACTTATCAATGATGTATGTAGGGTGTTTTTTATGAGTACCTAGATAATTTAATATATGTTTTTATGGATGATTTTACAATTTATGGAACTTAATTTGATGTCATTTTGGCTCACCTAGGTTTTATCCTCCGTCGTTGAATAGAAGAAGATTGTGTATTAAATTATAGGAAATTCTACTTCATGGTTGAATAAGGGATATTTTTTCGGAATGTTATTTCTAAAGAGGGAATTCACGGGGATAAATGGAAAATTGAATTACATTCAAACCTTCCAAATCTAAAATGTGTTTGTGAGGTTCAATCTTTCATTGGTCATTCTGGTTTTTCCACCAATTCATTAAATACTTTTGAAAGATCTAAGTTCCAATTTCTTGATTATTTCTAAAGGATTCTGAATTTTTTTTTCTATACAAACTATGAAAATTATTTTAATTCACTAAAAATGAGTATCACATCACCTCCAATCATCCATCCACCAAGGTGGGATCTCCCCTTCTAACTTATATGTGATACCACTTACTTTGCAGTTGAGGAAGTGTTTTAAAAAAGGGTTGATAAGGTTCTTCGTGTCATTGAATACGACTTTCGTACCATTGAACCTTCCCATGAAAAATAAACAACCACGAAAAAACATAATTCTATTTTGTTTTCCTTGGAAAAATTATGTTCAGATCTTATCAGGTCAAAAATATGTGTCTTTTCTAATAATTATTCCTTTCATATTCATCTAATGAAAAATAAAGCACTGCCCCACCTCATTCGGTGGATGCTTCTCCTCCCGAAGTTTGACCTTGAGAATAGAGATAAGGGAGGAGTGTAAATTATAGTACCTATCCACATTATTTGGATTTCCCAACAACTAGACCATCTTGTATAATCACCCCTCCCCATTTGGATAATTCTACCCTCATGAGAAACATTGTGATGTTGTGTACCTTGCCCTATTTTATGTGAACATTGTACATATTATAGAAACATATAGGGTCCACAATGATTTCATAAAATCATGATCCAAGCGGAATATGAAATATTTTTTATGGAACATTGGGAATGCCCAATATTTTTTGACAATTTTTACTGATCAAGTTGTTCGTCGGTGTGTCCCTAACCATGAGTTCACCTCTGTTTTGAACTTCTTCCACACATTGTCTTGTGGGGGTCCCTTTGGATCTCAACATATGGATGGAAAGGTTCATGAATCAAGGATATATTGAAGAAATTTTTATAGATATTAACATGTGTTTTTTAAGTCATATAATCAATGTCAATTCATTGGTAATATCTCCAAGAGGAATGAAATTCCCCAACATCACATGTTATTTTTTTAAGATCTTCGATACATGGGGAATTGACATCATGAGGCCTCTTCCAAATTAATTTGGATTTTTGTAAATCTTAATGGCTATTTAATATGTATCTAAATGGGTGGTAGAAAAGGCAGCCAAGACTGATGAAAATCGATTGGTAGATGATTTTTTGAGGTCACAAATTTTCAGTAGGTTTTATTTATTGAGACTCATCATTAGTGATAATGGTTCACATTTTTGTAATCACAACATGAAAAAAAATTATTTGTATATATGGGGTTGTTCATAAATCCCCACAAAATATAACCCCAAACCAAAAAATAAGAATAATTCTCAAATCAGGATGTTAAGAGAGTCTCAGAAAAAACAATACAACCCAATAAAAAATATTGAAGTTTACTCTTGGATGATGCACATTAGGTGTAATGTATAGATTTTAAAACCCCTATAGGAATGTCACCATATAGGATTGTGTCTATAAAGGCATGTAACATACTAATAAATGAAGTGAACTGTGCATATTGGGCAACTAAATAATGTAATATGAATCTCTTAGACACATGTGAGCGTATGGAGTTGCTGATTCAAGAGTTTGAAGAAATTTTACATGATGCATATGAGGTCTCCCAAACGTATAATGAAAAGAAAATGGATATCCCTGATAGGATTATTCATCAATAGAACCATTATATTGATGATAAGGTTCTAATTTATAACTCCAAGAAAAAGTTCCACCCGAGTATGCATCGTTCTCATTGCATAGGTCCTTATACTATTACTAATGCTTACTATTTTGTTGCTATACAGGTTTGGAATGAGAATAGTAGAAAGAAGTTTATTATCCATTGGATGAGGCAATAACTCTTCTATGATGATTCTCTAAATCTTGTTTTGGGGGAAATACAACTTATAGATGCCACATAGGACACCACTTATTAGGTTATCCCTTCTCCCTACCTTTATTTACATGTCTATTTATTGAAAATACTTTCATTGAGGACAATTTATTTTTTAGGAGTGGGGGAGGGTGACATGTCATTGTTAGGACTAAAAAATAATAAAACTAAATAAAATATTTTTTTTCTTTTTTTATTTATTTTTATTTATTTTGTGTTTTTAGATATACAATTATCATAAAAAGATTATTAAAAAACATTTTTCAAAATATAGTATAGTTTTTTGTAAAAATAAATTAATTTTGGAAATATATTTTCCAATTTAATGTTCATATGGAATCTATTTATAGAATTTGTATTTTCAAATCCTTCTTAGGTATTTAATGGAATTTTTAATCCCCTGCCTTGTTAGCTCTGACTAATTTTTTAATCCCCTGCCTGATAGATTCTAAACCCTTTATTCCATATTATTAATTTTAATCATTTTCATGAGAATCTTGGGTCATGTAGAAAAACTAGAAATTTAAATGAATATATTTGAAGCCAAAAATTTTGAGTATGATACATTCATGATATTGGAAATCATTCATTTAAAAGCCCTTTGTATTATTAACCACTATTTTCATCCACCTTTAAATTTTACCCTTCAAATTCCTTAGAGAACATGAAATTCCATTTAGGAAGCCACATTACAAGAAAATTTATCCCCACCTACCCATATCTTTTATATAAATTCTTGTCTTGTATTTAGAAAGTGTGGGGGAGAGGGGGATTCGAAGGTAATTCTCGAGAGATAATCCCTATTATGGGTTGATTTAAAGGGTGCCAACATTTTCCTGGGGTAGTGGGTTCACAATCCAAATTTCAACATTATTTTACACATGTTTCAATATTAATTTACAAAAAAATTTATATTTAAAAAATATAGTACTATACAGAAGAAAAAATTTGTCAGAAGAAAAAAAAGGAGAAAAGATGATGTTTTCTCATTATTATTCACTCCATGGTAGGGACCCAAAAAATGACAATGAGGATAGTGAGTTAGTGGTGATATAAATTTTGAGGTGTTTAGTGTGTACATTCTTTTAGAGAACATTCTTAATTTTTACATTTTTTATATGTATGTTTTTAAAAACCCCTCTTCTGCCACATAATATTTAATAAAACATTAAATCCTACCAACTCTTTTAATTCTGAACAACCTTTTGGATGTCCTCTTCAGTAACACACTAGTTTCTACCTGTATTGAATTAATAATTTTGGAAAGAATATATTAAGATCTCATGATCTTTGGGAAAATAGCATAACTACAATTTAATATTTTCCTTGAGTGAAGAGGGAAAATATCTAGGTGAGTTAGGTTGCTTCATGTTCCATTGGTGAAAAAATGCATTTGAACAAATTATAATGTGAGGGAAAAAATATATGAAAATTGATTCCAAAAAATGAGACATGATGAATTTCATTTTAAAATATTCTTGGATGTTTTCACACCTTTTATTTAATAATGGCACATGATTAGGATAGTACACTTTTCCATTGAGTGAAAAATTTTAAGTGTGGGGGTGTGATCATATCACAATTAACTTTTTTTTCACCCTTATACTAATGTATTAAACTTGTTTTAGATTAAAAAGTAAAATTATAATAACACATTTTACTTCATAATTCATTAATTAATGTTGTTATATTCACTATTACTATGGGGAATTTTACGTATTTTGATCATTCTCAGTGAAGTTGGAGGTGATTCAGAGAGCCCGTAGTGATTCAAAATGAAAATGGACCAAACTTCATGGAATCCCATGAATACCTGTACAATATTTCTCATGATCTGAAAAATACATTCATCCAATGGGTTGAAATTTCATGATCTGATCCATTTCTCTTTGGAATATAACATTTGTGAATGTAATGAAGCCCAATTCATCCATTAAGAGGCCCAAAAGAACTGATATGTCCAATAAAATGAATATGCATGGGGTTAAAACATTGCATTGGTATTTTAGAAATATCTCTTATTATAAAGAATATATAGCCACAAAATTGGACATGGATGTTGAAAAAGTGTCAGCCAACAATTGTTTTCGACCAATATGATTTATGATTGTCTAACTAGCCAAAACCATGGACCAAGAGGATTCTCGAAATCAGGGAGCCCAAACCATCCTTCCACTTTGCCTATAAATTGGCACCTAGGGAACCAAATTTTTATGTTTGACTAAGAGTAATAGTGAAACCATTTGAGAGTACTAATGGAGTCATCTCATTATCACTAGAATTTTTTGAGGCTATTGGATGTTCTACTTTATCAACTTCTTTTTCCACCACTATCATGGGTTTCTAAACCCCTTGTGATCACACAGGGATGAACCTGATGTAATCCTAAGCATCATGTTTTATTATTTCAAATGTTCTTTTTAATTTCAGGATGTATTTTTTTCATCCACTAATTTTATTTAATTGAGTTAATTACTGATATTTCATGATCAAGATACTATGATCATGATTGGGGTACCCTTTCATGTGATATTTCACACACCATTCATCCCTTTTTCTTCCACCTTTCAATTTTGGCGTTTTTATGATTTATATTGGTCAATTAAACATTCATAAACACTATAATCACCATGAAAAATTATTTCATGGTGTTACAATGAAATAACATACAACCCTAGACATCATATTGAGTTCTTCGAGTGTTTCCTTGGTGAGATTCTGTTATGAAGTCAAACAAAATTCCCCAAATCCTTAACTGTATTCATTGAATCATTATGTGTTTATGACTAAACATAAGGAGGTATCATAGCATATATTAAATTAAATTATTAAAAATGGTGTTAAAAACTATGTATTAAAATATCTATACCCTTTCACTTAAAGTGATGAAGGATGAGCAACTTGAGATTACCTGAGGTTGGTCACACTTAATATTTTTTTCTAATTTCCATATTTGATTTATCGCATTTAGTTTTTCCTTGGCCTATTAAATCAGAAATCCCCAGGTTTTCCAAAATCCCATTCCACTTATCTATTCATAATAAAAACCATATTTTTGAAAAAATTATCTAAGGGTTCCTTGAGATACAACCTAGGGTTACTTCTATAATGCCTAAATTCTAGCAATCTAATTATCAAATTAGACGTGCCCAAAAATGAGATTAGTGTACTTTTGTTCCATCTCGTATTCAGAAGTGCACAGGGGCAAGAACATGGTGGGGAGGTTTTTTTGGGCTATCTCTGTCAATATGCGAATGTCATCCTACTCCTCATCAGATTTACTGGCCTCCAATCAGTCATGCCATAAAATATTCTTATTGGGGTCTGTCACAACCCGTCCTCGGGGCCCGTGCCGTGACTACCCCAAACCCGTCTTCCATAGGCCAGGGGCTGGCGACTAGCACCAAGGCATAAATCTCGGAAAAGGGAAGGCATTGCCTTTGAAAAGTAAATAAGAACCACAGAGTAAGCAAGCAGAAAATTAAACACTAAGTAAAAACTGTAACAAGCTGTGCTGAAAGTAAAAGGGGCCGGAAATCCAAGCCCAACTGTAAAGTACAACTGAAAGGGGAAAACAGCAACTGAAAGGAAAAGTCATAGCGTCGAGCCGTCCTATAAAGGTCCTACCGGAAGGGTGGGTACAGATAGCCTCCACAAATCCTCGGTTCAGCCGTCCGCTCCGAGTACGTCCCGCCCAGTGGTCCACCTCCAGGTATTGTCCTGCTCCGTACGCCTCCACCTTGATCAGCGCTGCCCGTCGTCTGCAACCAACACCACATAGTGCGGGCATAGCCCGTGCAGGGGTGAGTATAAGCTACTCAGTAGGGACCCCGAGACCCCCGAAGGTATCCCAAAATCCACAAAGGATAATCCACAAAGGAAAGATACAATCACAAAGTAACAACCGACACTTCTTAGGTATATTCCCATACATATACCTAAGTCATCAATTCCCATTCGGCCCCAACGTCCGATCCCAAGCACAACCCAGTCCACACAGGAAAGCAAAAACTTATACCCACATAGGATAGCACAACACAATCCACAAAGGAGAGTAAACAGTAATCCACATAGGATAGCTTAACACAATCCACAAAGGAGAGTAAACAGTAAATCCACACAGGATAGCTCAACACAATACACAAAGGAGAGTAACACATAATTCAGCTCACACATGTATACTTCTTCGAATGACGATAAAGATGATCACTGATCCATCTAAGTCGTCGGACCCACAAAGGATCGATAGGTAACTAACCCCCGCAATGACCCACACAGGATCGGGCCCACACATGACCTGTAGGCGCTGGCTCACACAGAACAGCTGAGCGCTGACCCACACAGGATCGGACCCACACAAGATCGGGCCCACACAAGACCTGTAGCACTGATCCACATAGGATCACTGAGTGCAGTAGTCGTCGTAGTCCACTGAGGATCTCTTCACAGTCGTCGTCGCAGTCCACTGAGGATCTCTACACGGTCGTCGCTATCGAAGTAGCAGTCGCAGCAAGCTCTAGGGTTCCCGCACACAGCAAGCTCGTTCGGGAGGGTCCGCTCCACGAGCCGAGAGGCTGATACATCAACTATCACCAAGTCCGAAGTTGATGTATCCAAAAGATCTATATCGTCAACAGGAAGTCAACGTCGCAGACGGCGCGTCAATCGGACGCCCGGTCTGAGAGATATTGGCTTTTTCGTCCCAGGGGCCCGGTTGGTTTTTAAGGAAACACCAACCCAACCGTACTCCACCTACGTCCAAAACTCGGGCAGAGTATTCCAAAAGATCTGTCTCACTTAGAGTAATTCAACGAAGTCGACGGCATGTAAATCGGACGTCCGTAGATTAAGATATGAGTGTTTCCGCTCCGAGGGCCCGGTTCGGTTCGTGTACGAACCAACCCGGATGAACCCAAAGTATTCCGAAACCTTGAGTGCGATATACCGAAACGACCGTCTTGATCCAATGATTGTGTTTCCGATGACGGTGCGTCGTTCGGAGGAACATAGCTCAAGTTACGGGCAAAAGACCGAGAACATTCTGAGGACTGGGGGTCCGGGCACGGGCCGACCTGGCCCGACCACCCTGGGTTGGCCGAACCGGGTCGACCCGACCCGTTCCCACCCAGCTCGACCCGGTCCTACCCGGCCGGACACGGTCCGGCCCGGCCAGGGCACGACCCGGCCGGTCGGACCGGCCTGGCTCGGATCGGCCGCGCGACCGAGCAGCTGGACACCGCGGGGCGCCGCCCCCGCGGTTTGGAGGTGTCGCGGCCCCGCGTGGGGCCGCGTTGGATCAAACGGATGCGGCATATCGCCGCATCCCGAGTGGGTGAGCCGGACCCGCGCGGCCGCGGGTCCGCTGGCCGCCGCGGCGGCTCTGTCCGGCGGCGCGCCGGGGCGCCGCCGTGCCAGCGACCCGTGCCGCCGGCCGCTTCCGCCGGCCCCCGGAGTTGCTCCGGTGGTCCGTTTTCCTTCCCGTCTGCGCCGTTGGCCCTCCCGGGTTCCGTTCTTCACTGCGGGATCATCAAATCTCCCTTGCGTCATGTTTTGTCATCGCCCGCCAAATCTGCACAACCACGAAGAACGGCGGAGGGTTGTCGGGCCGTGTTCGTTTGGCCCGCACCCTCCGCGTTAGATAAAAACAATGGGATAAATATATTTAACACATGATACAACAATTTTAACAAAATAAAATTGTTCATATGAATCCGGTTCTTTAATTTTAAAGAAACGTTCACGGGAAAATAAAATAATTATTCACAACAACCCCTACCTCGTCAAGTCGTCGTCCGCGGGTTCTTCGCAGAATTGGGGATCATCACGTCATCGCCGTATCCGACGCCGCGTCGTCGCGAAAGGGTGTCGCGTCGACGAACTCCGAGGTTCAAGAACAAAAAGATTTAATTAATAAAAATTAAATCCTTCTTGAGTTTAAAATCACAAAGGAAAAATTTAAAAGAAATATGAAACCCCCACCTCAACTGATGATCGAAGGTTTTTGTTGCGGATTAAGGAACGTCGCCGAAGAAAGTAGCGGGAGAGGAAACGTCGGTGTCGCGGCACACGACGTTGTGTCGTCGATTCCCGCGGGTTTGGCGTTCTTCGTCGGAGGCCGACGTTCTTCGCGTTGTTCGCGTTCTTCGTGTTCTTCACGAGGAAGGGTGAAGGCACAAGAACTTCTGTCAAAAACCTCTCAAAGTGTAATCCTCCAAATGTCGTGTTGGTCTTATTTTATTATTACGCCATCAAACAAATAAGAGGTAAGTAACGACCCATTAATTCGTAGAATTAATTCAACGAAAGAAACTGCCCATTTAATTCAGCGAATAAAACCGCTCAATTAAATGGTGCATTAAGAATTTAAAAAAACGCGTCAGTTGACTTTCATAATGAAGGGTTTTCACGGGTGCGTTACTTAGCGGAAAAGAAATGGAGGGGCTCATGCGGGCCCCACCTCGCAAATATCTTACCAAGAGGGTAGGATATTTTTTGGATAGTACCCTATCTGTTTCAACTCAGTTTAAGTGGCTTTCATGTGGCTTCAAGTGGCTTAAGAGAAATAAAATAAAGTTTGTCGAACAATTTATTTTATTTCTTAACTTTAAGCACAAAAATTAAAAACCACCACCGAGAAAACACAACTCCGGAAGAGGCGTTTCTAAGAAAATAATGGCGCTGCGGTTTCATCGGTGCCCTTAGAATTCGATTCCGGGCACCGGTTCAAAAGTTATAAAAACCCGCTCGTCCGTTCACTGAACATACCCGAGCCAAACTTCGGAAAATGATTCCGGGCACACCAGGCCTCGGAATCAGGTGCCGTCAGAAACTGCGTTCTTGTAAAACTCCAAAGAAAATTAAGAAAAAAAGTTACTTGAAATTTACGGGTCTTTACATTACTCCCACCTCAGGGATTTACGTCCCCGTAAAGATATATCATATACTAGGGAAACAAATGTGGGTACTGAGCACGCATCTGAGCCTCCCGCTCCCATGTTCTCTCTTGGAGGTTCCCGTGCTTCCATCTGATTCGCACAAGAGGAATCGATTGCCCACATAGGACCCGCTCCTGTCGATCCTCTATCTCCACCAGGACCTCCGTAAAAGTCACCCCATCATCCACATCTAGCTCCCCATAGTCAATGATGTGCGTCGGGTCGTGTACGTATCTCCTCGGCTGAGATACGTGGAAGACGTCGTGCACCCGGTGCAACTGAGGTGGCAGAGCTAGGCGATAAGCCACCTCGCCAATCCTGCTGAGGACCTGGAAAGGCCTGATGAAGTGTGGAGACAACTTTCCGCCTCAGCCAAATCTCTGCAAACCACGTCGAGGTGAGACACGCAAGAAGACGTGGTCGCCATCCTCGAACTCTAGTGGCCTCTGCCTCCTGTCAGCATATGACTTCTACTGGCTCTGAGCTGTCCTCATCCTCTCCTGGATGACCTGGACCTTCTCCGTCGTGGCCTGGACCATCTCTGGTCCCACAAGTGCTGACTCCCCAGGGTCTGTCCAGCACAAAAGAGATTTGCAAGGCCTGCCGTACAACGCCTCGTATGGTGACATCCCAATGGTGGAGTGGTAGCTGTTGTTGTATGATAACTCCACCAAGGGTAGGTGGTCCTCCCAGCTGCGACCAACGTCGAGGACACATGCGCGGATCATGTCCTCGAGAGTCTGAATGGTCCTCTCCGTCTGACCATCCGTCTGAGGGTGGAAGGCGGTGCTCAGACGTAGCGGCGCCCCGAACGCCTCCTGCAACCCCTTCCAAAGTCGGGAAGTAAAACAAGCATCCCGATCGGAGAAGATAGTCGACGACACACCGTGAAGCCGTACAATATCCTGAACGTAGAGACGCCCCAAGCTCTCCACTGAGCCCTGCTCTCTGATGGGCAAGAAGTGTTTCGACTTGGTGAGTCGGTCAACAATCACCCAAATGGAGTCGTGTCCTCTGGAAGTGCATGGAAGTCCAGTCACGAAGCCCATAGATATCCCATCCCACTTCCACTCCGGGACCTCCAAGGGTTGTACTGAGCCTGCTGGTACCTGATGCTCTGCCTTCACCTGCTGGCAGGTGAGGCACAGTGAAACGAACTCTGCCACAACCTTCTTCATGTCCGGCCACCAATGATGTCGTCTGAGGTCCTGGTACATCATCACCACTCCAGGATGTACCGCCAAAGGAGAAGTGTGAAACTCTCTCAGCACCTCCTCTCGTAAAGCGACTGGTACCATGGTACGTCCTCTGAAAAAGATGTTGTGCTCTGCTCCAAGGGAGAAACCATCAGGTGCCTATCCCGAGGATTTTTGTGCACGCCGCGTCTCGCAGTCAGCGTCCCCACGCTGTGCCTCTCTGACCCGCTGCAGAAGTGGAGGAGAGACTGTGAGAGACTGAAGGAATGATGCTTCATCCCTATCAACGAAGGATATCTGTATGGCGGTTAGCTGCTCTGTTGCCTCCTCAAGTAGCTGGATGCCCGTCCTCCTGCTGAGGGCATCAGCTACTATGTTCCCCTTCCCAGGAGTATAGACTATCTCAAAGTCATAGTCCTGGAGGAACTCGAGCCATCGCCGCTGTCTCAGGTTTAGGTCCTTCTGAGAGAAGATGTACCTGAGACTCTGGTGGTCAGAAAAGACTGTAAAGTGCTTGCCCATCAGACAGTGCCGCCATGTCTTCAGAGCGAAGACCACTGCTGCTAACTCCAGGTCATGGGTAGCGTAGTTCTTCTCATGCGGCCTCAACTGACGTGATCCATAGGCAATCACGGCCCGCTCCTGCATCTGGGCACATCCGAGTCCGGCCCCTGATGCATCGCAGTAGACTACGCATCCAACTCCCTCCTCCGGCAACCTTAAGATAGGTGCGCTGTTCAATCTCTGCCTCAGCTCCTGAAAGCTCTGCTGACATCTGTCTGACCACAAAAAGGGTTTCCCCATATTTTTCAAAGCTGAGAGTGTCACCGAAACTCTGGAGAAGTCCGACACAAATCTCCGATAGTATCCGGCTAGACCCAAGAGACTCTGCACCTCCATCACGCTCCTGGGTGGCTCCCAAGCTAGCACTGCCTCGATCTTCGCGGGATCCACTAAAAATCCCGCCTCAGAGATGGCATGCCTCAAGAAGTGGACCTCACGTAACCAGAACTGGAACTTCGAGAGCTTTCCATAAATCTAGTGATCTCAGATTGTGTCTAGTACAACCCGCAAGTGGTAGGCGTGCTCCTCCTCCGTGGTCGAGTACACCAAAATGTCGTTGATGAAGACCACGACAAATCGATCGAGGTATGGCTGGAAGATCCTGTTCATGAGGCTCATTAACACTGCTAGAGCATTGGTTACTCCGAATGGCATAACCAAGAACTCATAGTGGCCATACCGACACCTGAAGGCCGTCTTCTACAAGTCCTCGTCTCGAACTCTGAGATGATGATAGCCCGACCTGAGGTCTACCTTCGATAACCACCGTGCTCCCTTGACCAGATTGAAGAGGTTATCAATCCTAGGTAGTGGATACTTGTTCCTCACTGTCACCTGGTTCAGGCGACGATAATCGACACACAGTCGCAAGCTCCCTTCCGCCTTCTTGACGAACAATATCGGGGAAGCCCAGGGTGAAACTCTGGGTTGGATGAACCCCTTTCCCTGCAAGTCCTCCAACTGTACCCGTAGCTCTCGAAGCTCGGAGGGGGCCATCCAATATGCTGGGGTAGATATCGGGACTGTCCCGGGGTACAGAACAATGTGAAAGTCTACCTCTCTGCGATGAGGTAGCCCTGGAACGTCATCGGGAAAGACGTTCGCGTACTGATCCACCACTGCAGGGAAGCTAGGACTCTGCACGTCAACTACTCCTAGAATGAGGCTATCCAACTGATGAGTGATGGGTTGTACTCTTCTCTGTGGAAGTCCATCCTGTGCTGCGAAAGCTCCCTTCTCGCCGGTGAAGGTGAACCTGCTCCCGTCGGTGCATACACATCTCACATTGCGCCTAAAATAGTCAATCTGAGCATGGACTGTAGATAACCAATCCATGCCCAAGATGACGTCGTAAGGCATCGACGCCGCTACAAGAAAATCCCAGCCGAAGCTCTCGCCTCCTAGAGTAAACTCACACTGCTGGCACCAGTGCGTAATCGTCGAGTCTGCTCCCGTAGAAGTCTCTAGCCGTAATGATCGAGCCAACGGCTCTGTCGGAATCTCCGAGCTCCGAAGAAGGGCAGCGGCTATGAAAGAGTGACTCGCTCCTGTGTCTATAAGAACTGCAGAATGGGTGGAATAGACATAGATCGTACCTCGAATAATCTCTGGAGTGCCGTGGTCGTAGGCCTCCACTGCCTGGAGCTGTGCCTATCTATGCCTGCCAGCTCCCTGTGGTCGGGGCGGACCTCCTGGTGGTGGTGGTGGTAGAGCCTCAAAGCGTCGTCCACCACCTGCTGCTCGGTCAGCTCCTCTGCCTCGTCTGCATCCTCCCTACGGACCGCCACGGTCGACCCTCTGCCTCTTCCTGGGTGGCCCCTCCACCGTCTGCTGCTCCTCGGTACGGCGGGTCGGGTAGTCACGAGCCATGTGGCCCTGCCCGCCGCAGGCATAGAACCGCCTGCCTCTCGGAAGACTGGCTCCGTGCTGTGTGCCCCGCACTGCTGAGCCAGTGTCCTGAGGTCATCTACGAGAGGGTCTGGTCTGCCTGGAACCCTGAGTCATCCGTCGGCTACCTACTGCCGAAGACTCCGCTACCTGCCGCCCTGCGGTAGGTCTCGCTGTGGAATCTTCCTGAAAGCTCTCGATGAGAAGGGCTCACTCCAGCACTCCTGCCTGGGTCGGGATGCTGAGGGAGATCAATGATGCCCTGATCTCGTGTCTCAATCCCAGCTCGAAAGTCCGGGCCCGGAATAAGGGGTCCCGTACCATGTCGGTCGAGTAGCGAGAAAGATCGGTGAACCTCACCGCTTACTGGGCGACCGTCAAGCTACCCTGCCGTAGCTGAAGAAGCTCCTGAATGCGCACCGCATGGAGGGTGGCTGGGACAAACTCTAAGAGTAAGAGGCTCTCGAAGTCCATCTAGATGAGAGAGGCCTCATCGTGCACCTGGAGCATCAAGCTCCACCATCGTCCTGCTGCTGTGTGCAGTAGGCTTGCCGTGAGGATCACCATGAGGTCTGCGGGTGTCCTCACTAGCCTGAAAACTCGAACGACCGCCTCCAGCCAGTCCTCGGCTGCCTGGGGGTCCATCTCCCCACGAAACCTGGGTGGTTGCTGGAGCTGGAACTCGTGCAGAGCTCCGAGGCGACGTGCATCATCAGCGGTCGGTGCAGGAAGCATCGGGGGCTCGGCAGGTAAAGGTACCGCCAGTGCCTCTGCTGTCAACGGGCCCTGTACCGAGGCCGCGTCGCTCAGCGGGCTGTCGTCGTGCTCTACTCTCAGAACCCTAGCTATCTGCCGTCGTGGGGCCATCCTGAAAAGGAAACCAGTGCGCAACAGTGAGAACAGTATACCTGGTGAGCTGACACAAGTAATCACAAAGATAACTTGAAACACACATGCAATCAATGTTTTCGTGCATTAAGTCAGAAATCAGAAGTCAGGGTCCTGGTGTACGGATACGTCGGCCGCCGCACCAACACTGGACTCCCTGGAGTGATAACCACACTAAATATGCTAAACACTATTTCTTCACATAGATGAAAGATCAGAGTCTGCGGTAGAACCGACTACCTCTGATACCAATTGTCACGACCCTTCCTCGGGGCCCGTGTCATGACTACCCCAAGCCCGCGTTCCATAGGCCAGGGACTGGCGACTAGCACCAAGGCATAAATCTCGGAAAAAGGGAAGGCATTGCCTTTGAAAAGTAACAAGCACCACAGAGTAAGTGTAACAACACGAGATTTTATGAAAAATATTCTCTTTATTTCACTAATGTCTTGTGTTGTACGCTACACCAAAAGGAGCTTTCACAACACGCATATTTGACTTGCCTTGCATTACACGCAATCACAACCTTCCTCGATAGCGTGTGTAGTACGCAATACTGAGTTTCACGAAACACCGATATGCTATTAAAATATTATTAAAACTAGCGGTTATGAATAGTAATAACCACTTTTTAAATTTTAGAAAATTTAGCTCTCAAAATGGACTTCATTTTTGGATTCGGAGTATCGAATTTAGCCTAAGGTGAATTTTTGGTACTTTTCGGATAACTTTCATATTCTGATGAATAGTGAAAATTACTAAATTATAATTAAAAACAACTTTTTTAATCGAAATAATTAATAGTGAAAAATTATTAATTTGAGTGGTTTTAAAGTATATTTAGAATAAATTTCTACAATTTAATACAATGTTGGTCATTTAATGTAATTTCACATTTAAACCAGACATAATCAAGTGTCAATCTTTTGATAGATATTGTTTCTTAAAAACACGCTATTTGTTTTAACAGCGGGATTTAATTATAAAATTAATTAATGCAACTTCTATGTTCTGAATTTGGTAAAATAGACTTCATTTTTGAATTTGGAATATGAAATATAGCTTAGGATGAGATTTTGGCATTTTTCTGAAAAACATCAATTTTTGATGAATAGTGAAACTACTAAGTGGTAGTTAAAAAACTGAATTTTTCATAAAACTTAATTTTACCACTTCTGTGAATGAAATTTCAAAAATCCGAGAGACACGGTTGATGTCAGTATGTAAAATGTGGTTCAATGAGATGAAAATAATTTTTGGTGAATAGTAACTTTTTACTTTTATTTACCACGGTTAAAAGTAAATAGGGTAATTAAGGGTAAACATGATATTATTATTGCCCTAACACATGTCCTAATTCTATTGGACAAGTGTAGTTCGACCAAAAACAAACTTAGGAATAAAATATGACCATTTAGGCCCACTTGGATTAGATTAGGACATTTATTATTAATTTATTTAAAGAAGGGTTAAAATAGTTAAAATCAAAGGTTAATAAGTAAATCATTTTTAATATGGGGTTATACATAATATAAATTCGACTATAAATATTCATTAGAAAGATAAAAATATTTCCTACATAATTCTATTTTATTTATAATTTTTAGACATTATATAATTTAATTTATTTATGACACAATGATGATGCAGTAATTATCTTATTAATGAAATATTGACATAATTGATGTTATAAACACCCAAATAAATGTAATTTGAGACATTTTATGAATTCCACTAATTTTATAGGTTACTATGATATATTAGTGTTGATTTAATCAACTTTTTTCGAACATATAATTCTGTTATGACTTTCACAAAAATCATATATCAAATAGTGTCAAAATTGACACAAAATAGTTTTTAAATCAAATATTATATTATTAATTGTTATTTTATTCCTAAAAATATAAGGTTCGGCAAAATGACTTAGATAAGGATATATGTATTAGTAATAAACAATTTGGGGTTCGTTTGGCATGTTATAGTAAGTGTATTAACCATATAGTGAAAGAAAACAAAAAGACACGGTAAAAGTTAAATTATTTAACTTAGAGTTAAATCTAATTGATAAGGTTAAAATAATACCCTAAACTTGTCTAAATCTTATTGGTTGATAGGATTTCTACCCATACCCACTTTAGATCCTAAATAAGACCCTTTGGAACCATTATAAACCTATTTTGACTTTAATATAAAATAATATTTTGAAGTATTCCTAAGGTGCCCCTCTCCTCCCTTATAAAAGGACACCTCCTCCCCCTCCTCCTCACACCAATTTGAGCACTCAAGCTCGGCCAACCCCTGCCAAAATCTCTTCTCCACTTCCCTAGAAACATCCTAGAGGTTCTGGACTTCTTCAAAGACCAATTTTAGTGCCCTAAGAGGAGGTCTCAAAGAGGTGCTTCAAAGAAGAGGTGATTACCGTTACCAATTCTTTCATCTTTATTTCTTCTTCCACTTCTTCTTCTTAGGTTGTTTCATTATGAAGTAATAACATCAGTATCACTCATATACTGATATGTTATTTTAAGTATGAAACAACCCTATTTCACCATCTATCCATCGTACGGAAAAAGAAATCACCGCGCGTGCGTACGTACAGAATATCGTCTCCACGCCGTGGTGTAATCTATTTTCCACCACCACCTTACATGGATGGGTATAATGGTGTAAAGAATCACTATACATAGTTATTACAACATAATATTGATTCTGATATATTGTATAATCCACTCCAATTCAATTCAATATTTATGGAAATGATATCATCGCTCGTGCGTACGTACGGACTACCGTCTCCACGACGCGATGAGATTCATTCTCCATGTTAACCATTTAAGAATGATTAAAAAGTATATATAAGAAATAATAATGAAATATATGACATTATAAAGATACTGGATTTATGTATATATATATATATGTCATCTACTTAATTCCATTCAAGATAATAAGGAAAGGAAAACAACGTTCATGCGTACGTACGGACTACCGTCTCCATGAACGGTGTTTTTCATTTCATTTATCTATCTATTATATATATATATATATACTGAATATATATGATATATAAATCATATTTTATATTCTGTAAGTAAGTAAATCATGATATAAGTAATAATAATGTCAAGAACAACAAGTCAAAACACCTACGATAAATAAAACGATTTTACCCAAAACGCTTCTTTAACATGGAATTTACAAAAGAACGGGTAATATAATGTCATAAGTGAACCATATATGATATCATAACAATGAATATGATTCTGTAATAAGTCAATGACATTATTTAAATCATTATACAGGAGGTTCAGACACATACGAAGCAAATCGGATCTAAGGTAAGGGAAATATCACAATCTCATTTTTATCCGAGATTGTTTATACTTTAGTATTTACTGGGGTGTATTTTATCATCAACATCCATGTTTCCTCAATATGTAATATTATTTCCATTCACCTACAATTGTTTAAATCCAATTTTACCCTTTGGTGATTTTTTTTAGTCAAAGATAGGAAAGAAATCTTTTGTCGTTTTTCGTACAAGGTACTTTTTTGACTTTTCCGACAAAAGTACGAAGAATGTTTTTTTAACTTATACGGCATGAATGGATTTTTAAAACATTATTTCCAAGAAGCTTCCTTTACAAGTTTTCAAGTTTATTTTTAATCAACTTCTTTTATTTTAAGGTCGTATGACATGTTATGAAAGGAAAAATGTTTTTGAAGTAGAAAGGATATTTTCCTCAAGAATGGAGTTCAAGTATTTTATCAAAATTATTTTCCATCTAAGATAATAAAAGGGTTCTGTTTTTATCCCTATTATTACATGGATTTGATTATGTTGTGATGGAAACATTTTTATGAATTCCTTTATCTTATATGAATTGTTTTATGATGTCATGTTGTTTATGAATCCCATTTTTATTACATGGGTTACGCTATGATGTATGGTTTATGATTATGTGGCACACATAAGAAAGGATTCATTATAAGAAGGATGGGACCTATATCTCCCTCCAATGCATTGGGTAAAGATTTTATATCTCATGAGATAGACATGGCTGGAATGGTAGGTTATACCGGTTCAGTGAAACAGGACTGAAACGAGGGTTACTCGATTAAGAAAGGGACTTTGTCCACTAGGATAGTCTTGGCAATGAGTCTTGACTAACAAGAAATGATTCTCTATGATTATGTGTTAATGCCACAAAGTTTCATGTTTTAAGTTATGATTATTGTGATTACATTTCACTGCCATGATTTATCCCATGTTATGAAATTATGATCTCTTTTGCAGGTTAAGATTTCCAAAAGTTATGCGCTTATGTATATGATGTGACTGATATTTCTTTTGATTACCCTTACTGAGCATTTGAGCTCACCCTTTTATGTCTTCTTTTCCCCAGGATATAAATAAAGGTTTTAGGTAAAAAAAGGGGAAGATATTTATGGGAGATATTGAAGATCTTTCACCACGATTAGAAGATTACGTTCCGAGTTTCCAAAGACACTAAACTATTACGATCCTTGTGTGTGTGTTTTTGTTATGTACCAAGTATTCCGCAAAAGTAATGTAATGTCCATGTACATCAAGATTCGGGTCTCTACATTTGGTATCAGAGGAAAGGTTCAGTCAACCTTTGGAAACTAGGATGCGAGAACTTTAGTGAGATCCCGAGAGATATTTCTAAGGTATGTCTAGGGATGTCCCTAAGGTTAAGTATAAGTATAGGTTATAGTACTAGAATTACGCTAATGATCATAGAATTAAACCTAAGATGTTAGATATTGAAGGTAATCCCCCTTTATTATGTTATTTTCCCTAGCATGATTTTTTCCTCTCACACTTTTCTTTTTGGGTTTTAGACGATGGCTAGAACCCGAAGGAACCGTGTTGATCAATGCAATGGACAATGCAATGATTGTACTCCTGAACAAACAAATGTTATGGGAGATGGAGTGCAAAATATTATTGCTATACTTACACAAGATATGAATCATTCTGGACTTCCAAATGAGCAGAGAAGGGAACAATATTCTATTGAGTCCTTCATGAGGCAACGTCCACCTTCTTTCAGTGGGTCTTCTGATCCACTTGTTGCTGAACAATGGATCAGTACCACTGAAAAGATATTTTCAGTTCCTCAATGTTCTGAACATGATAAAGTCATCTTAGCAGTGTATCATTTGGAAGGTGATGCTGATCAATGGTGGAATCTTATTAAGAATACGAGGCAAAGGGATGAAATTGAGTCCATGGAATGGGACGGGTTCAAGAACTTATTTTTCAGTAAGTACTTCCTTCATATTCTTCGAACAAAGATGGAGAAAGAGTTTCTTGAACTAAAGCAAAAGGATGATGAATCTGTTGGTATATACGAAACGAATTTGACAAGACTTGCAAGGTATGCATCTGGCATTATCATCCAACCTGAAAGTCAAGTTGATCGATTTTTCAGTGGCTTAAAACCAAGTCTTCGAAGGGAATTAGCTATAAGAGACTTCAGTAGCTATGAAGAAATTGTGTGTTGTGCTATCAAGGTAGAAATGGAAGTTGGTGTTACATATCTATCTCATGGTTTTGACAAGAAACGAAAGATGGAGTTCAAGGAGAAATCTCAGAATAATGGTGAAAAGAAGATGAATGTTTCCTTATGCACAAAGTGTGGAAAGAATCATGGTGGAGATTGTCTTAAAGGGACTAGAAAATGTTTTAAGTGTGGAAAAAAAGGTCATCGAGCAGCTGAGTGTCGAAGTAATGGAAAAAGGGTTTCTAATGATGTGAATAAAGAAAACACTACAGAGAACGCACCACCAACACTTCAATGCTTCAAGTGCAAGGAAATGGGGAATTATGCTAATAAATGCCCTAATCCAAGGGTTAGTGATGGTCAACATTAGCAACCACTGAAGGCAAAGGACAAAGGGAAGTCACATGCGATCACTATTGGCAATGTTGAATATGACAACGATGTGGTGGAATGATTAAGTGTTTATGTAATGGGATTACAAAATAATGTTGTATCATTGAGTATTGAAATATTTATTGATGTGGTATTCAAAGTGATTGAAATATTATTTGGAAATATGATGATATGCGCATAATGAAGGGAAAACGAGAAAATGAAATGTTTAATAGTATTCATGAGCTCATGATTAATATAAGGACTAAGTGATATCATGGTTTGAGTATATACAATTTTGAGGATTTTGGTATGTGGAAGGTGTTAACTTTTAACTACATTCAAGTTTTCACTATGGTTCAATGGGTATTCAAGAGAATACATGATTAAGGCCTTTGAATGTTTGGAATGTGAACAACAAAACATATATATGGGGATTAACGATAGTATTAAATCTCTGGTAATTGTTTTCACTATATTATGAGAGTGGACTGCAGTATTATGGATAAGCCTAAAGATTAGAATGTATTATGTTGGATATAAGTTATTATTGTTTAAGGATAGAAGTTTTTTCGATATTATTGATGGGATGTTATAGTAATATAGTTTTAGAAAAAGGAAAACCTGCAGGACGGGCGACAGCCCATCGCGTCGGACAAGGCTGCGGGAATCGAAACCACAACCGAAGTGCGACTGGCCTTTATCGCCTACCACTGGCCTACAGGAAGTCCCTGTTTAGTAGAAACTAGTTTTATTATATTAACCAGTATGATATATGAAGTATAAGTCCATTTTAGGAACCATATATGATTAATCTCACTATAGACCGACTTATGTATATAATTTTTTCTAACCTTTTGTTTGAGACAGATGGAATGACCCGTCATTCTATCACATGATCTGCTAATAATTCACGAATAACAAATTCAACTTCATTTATTTAAGAGATGAAGTGGAAATTGTTCAAGGAACGAACAATAGTGCGATTGTACCAAAATAAAGTAAGTATTTATTCTAATTCAAATTTTCAACTTTAGGGAAATGATCTTGAAAACCAAAAATGTTGTCCTAGTGATCTTATACCTGATGAATCAGATGGTACCTTATATCTTCACAAATCTATGGATTTGTGATTACTGGCTTTTCCAAAGCCATGTTCTCTACCACTCTCCATCAGAACATGATGGTTAGATTTCTCTTCCATATCCATATTTTTACCTATGTGGAAACCCAGCGATTAGTTTATTTGGGTAATCGTTACATTTCATACTTTAGTTTTTAAAGCCAAGTTTTGGTATTCCTTTTTACGATGTGGGTTTATATTAAAGAAACTTTTGAATAGTAAACCATTTATAACCCCGACGAATTTCGAGGGCGAAATTCATTTTAAGGGGGGTAGAATGTAACAGCCCGAGATTTTATGAAAAATATTCTTTTTATTTCACTAATGTCTTGTGTTGTACGCTACACCAAAAGGAGCTTGCACAACACGCATCTTTGAGTTGGCTTGCATTACACGCAATCACAACCTTCCTCGATAGCGTGTGTAGTACGCAATACTGAGTTTCACGAAACAACGATATGCTATTAAAATATTATTTAAACTAGCCATTATGAATAGTAATAACCACTTTTTAAATTTTAGAAATTTTAGCTCTCAAAATGGACTTCGTTTTTGGATTCGGAGTATCGAATTTAGCCTAAGGTGAAATTTTGGTACTTTTCGGATAACTTTCATATTCTGATGAATAGTGAAAATTACTAAATTATAATTAAAAACAACTTTTTAAATCGAAATAATTAATAGTGATAAATTATTAATTTTAGTGTTTTTAAAGTATATTTAGAATATATTTCTACAATTTAATACAATGTTGGTCATTGAATGTAATTTCACATTTAAACCAGACATAATCAAGTGTCAATCTTTTGATAGATATTGTTTCTTAAAAACACGCTATTTGTTTTAACAGCGGGATTTAATTATAAAATTAATTAATGCAACTTCTATGTTATGAATTTGGTAAAATAGACTTCATTTTTGAATTCGGAATATGAAATATAGCTTAGGATGAAATTTTGGCATTTTTCTGAAAAACATCACTTTTTGATGAATAGTGAAACTACTAAGTGGTAGTTAAAAAACTGAATTTTTCATAAAACGTAATTTTACCGCTTCTGTAATTGAAATTTCAAAAATCCAAGAGACACGGTTGATGTCAGTAAGTAAAATGTGGTTCAATGAGATGAAAATAATTTTTGGTGAATAGTAACTTTATACTTTTATTTACCACGGTTAAAAGTAAATAGGGTAATTAAGGGTAAAAATGATATTATTATTTCCCTAACACATGTCCTAATTCTATTGGACAAGTGTAATTCGACCAAAAACAAACTTAGGAATAAAATATGACCATTTAGGCCCACTTGGATTAGATTAGGACATTTATTATTAATTTATTTAAAGAAGGGTTAAAATAGTTAAAATCAAAGGTTAATAAGTAAATCATTTTTAATATGGGGTTATACATAATATAAATTAGACTATAAAAATTCATTATAAAGATAAAACGATTTCCTACATAATGGTATTTTATTTATAATTTTTAGACATTAAATAATTTAATTTATTTATGACACAATGATGATGCAGTAATTATCTTATTAATGAAATATTGACATAATTGATGTTATAAACACCCAAATAAATGTAATTTGAGACATTTTATGAATTCCAATAATTTTATAGGTTACTAGGATATATTAGTGATGATTTAATCAACTTGGTTCGAACATATAAATCTGTTATGACTTTCACAAAAATCATATATCAAATAGTGTCAAAATTGACACAAAATAGTTTTTAAATCAAATATTATATTATTAATTGTTATTTTATTCCTAAAAATCTAAGGTTCGGCCAGATGACTTAGATAAGTATATATGTATTAGTAATAAACAATTTGGGGTTCGTTTGGCATGTTATAGTAAATGTATTAACCATATAGTGAAAGAAAACAAAAAGACACGGTAAAAGTTAAATTATTTAACTTAGAGTTAAATCTAATTGATAAGGTTAAAATAATACCCTAAACTTGTCTAAATATTATTGGTTGATAGGATTTCGACCCATCCCCACTTTATCTCCTAAATAAGACCCTTTGGAACCATTATAAACCGATTCTGACTTTAATATAAAATAATATTTTGAAGTATTCCTAAGGTGCCCCTCTCCTCCCTTATAAAAGGACACCTCCTCCCCCTCCTCCTCACACCAATTTGAGCACTCAAGCTCGGCCAAACCCTGACAAAATCTCTTCTCCACTTCCCTAGAAACATCCTAGTGGTTATGGTCTTCCTCAAAGACCAATTTTAGTGCCCTAAGAGGAGGTCTCAAAGAGGCGCTTCAAAGAAGAGGTAATTACCGTTACCAATTCTTTCATCTTTATTTCTTCTTCCACTTCTTCTTCTTAGGTTGTTTCATTATGAAGTAATAACATCAGTATCACTCATATATTGATATGTTATTTTAAGTATGATACAACCCTATTTCACCATCTATCCATCCTACGGAAAAAGAAATCACCGCGCGTGCGTACGTACGGAATACCGTCTCCACGCCGTGGTGTAATCTACTTTCCACCACCACCTTACATGGATGGGTATAATGGTGTAAAGAATAACTATAAATAGTTATTACAACATCATATTGATTCTGATATATTGTATAATCCACTCCAATTCAATTCAATATTTATGGAAATGATATCATCGCTCGTGCGTGCGTACGGACTACCGTCTCCACGATGCGATGAGATTCATTCTCCATGTTAACCATTTAAGAATGATTACAAAGTATATATAAGAAATAATAATGAAATATATGACATTATAAAGCTACTAGATTTATGTATATATATATATGTATGTCATCTACTTAATTCCATTCAAGATAATAAGGAAAGGAAAACAACGTTCATGCGTACGTACGGACTACCGTCTCCATGAATGGTGTTTTTCATTTCATTTATATATCTATTATATATACATATATATATATATACTGAATATATATGATATATAAATCATATTTTATATTCTTTAAGTAATTAAATCATGATATAAGTAATAATAATGTCAAGAACAACAAGTCAAAACACCTACGATAAATAATACGATTTTACCCAAAACGCTTCTTTAACATGGAATTTACAAAAGAACGGGTAATATAATGTCATAAGTGAACCATATATGATATCATAACAATGAATATGATTCTTTAATAAGTCAATGACATTATTTAAATCATTATACAGGAGGTTCGGACACATACAAAGCAAATCGGACCTAAGGTAAGGGAAATATCACAATCTCATTTTTATCCGAGATTTTTTATACATTAGTATTTACTGGGGTGTATTTTATCATCAGCATCCATGTTTCCTCAATATGTAATATTATTTCCATTCACCTACAATTGTTTAAATCCAATTTTACCCTTTGGTGATTTTTTTTAGTCAAAGATATGAAAGGAATCTTTTGTCGTTTTTCGTACAAGGTACTTTTTTGACTTTTCCGACAAAAGTACGAAGAATGTTTTTTTTAACTTATACGGCATGAATGGATTTTTAAAACATTATTTCCAAGAAGCTTCCTTTACAATTTTTCAAGTTTATTTTTAATCAAGTTCTTTTATTTTAAAGTTGTATGACATGTTATGAAAGGAAAAATGTTTTTGAAGTAGAAAGGATATTTTCCTCAAGAATGGAGTTCAAGTATTTTATCAAAATTATTTTCCATCTAAGATAATAAAAGGGTTCTGTTTTTATCCCTATTATTACATGGATTTGATTATGTTGTGATGTAAACATTTTTATGAATTCCTTTATCTTATATGAATTGTTTTATGATGTCATGTTGTTTATGAATCCCATTTTTATTACATGGGTTACGCTATGATATATGGTTTATGATTATGTGGCACACATAAGAAAGGATTCATTATAAGATGGGTGGGACCTATATCTCCCTCCAATGCATTGGGTAAAGATTTTATATCTCATGAGATAGACATGGCTGGAATGGTAGGTTATACCGGTTCAGTGAAACAGGACTGAAACGAGGGTTACTCGATTCAGAAAGGGACTTTTTCCACTAGGATAGTCTTGGCAATGAGTCTTGACTAACAAGAAATGATTCTCTATGATTATGTGTGAATTCCACAAAGTATCATGTTTTAAGTTATGATTATTGTGATTACATTTCACTGCCATGATTTATCCCATGTTATGAAATTATGATCTCTTTTGCAGGTTAAGATTTCCAAAAGTTATGTGCTTATGTATATGATGTGATTGATATTTCTTTTGTTTACCCTTACTGAGCATTTGAGCTCACCCTTTTATGTTTTCTTTTCCCCAGGATATAAATAAATCTTTTAGGTAAAAAAAGGGGGAAGATCTTTATGGGAGATATTGAAGATCTTTCACCACGATTAGAAGATTACGTTCCGAGTTTCCAAAGACCCTAAACTATTACGATCCTTGTGTGTGTGTTTTTGTTATGTACCAAGTATTCTGCAACAGTAATGTAATGTCCATGTACGTCAAGCTTCGGGTCTCTACAGTAAGCAAGAGGAAAAGTAAACACTAAGTAAAAACTGTAACAAGCTGTGCTGAAAGTAAAAGGGGCCGGAAATCCAAGCCCAACTATGAAGTACAACTGAAAGGGGAACAACAACTGAAAGGAAAATCCGCAGCGTCGAGCCGTCCTCTGAAGGTCCCACCTGATGGGTGGGTACAGATAGCCTCCACAGCTCCTCGGTCCAGCCGTCTGCTCCGAGTACGTCCCACCCAGTGGTCCACCTCCAGGTACCGTCCTGCTCCGCACGCCTCCAACTCGATCAGCGCTGCCCATCGTCTGCAACCAACACCACGAAGTGCGGGCATAGCCCATGCATGGGTGAGTATAAGCTACTCAGTAGGGACCCCGAGACCCCCGAAGGTCTCCCGAAATCCACAATGGATAATCCACAAAGGAAAGATACAATCACGAAGTAACAACCGACACTGCTTAGGTATATTCCCATACATATACCTAAGTCATCAATTCCCGTTCGGCCCCAACGTCCGAGCCCAAGAACAACCCAGTCCACACAGGAAAGCAAAAACGTTTACCCACATAGGACAACACAACACAATCCACAAAGGAGAGTAAATAGTAATCCACATAGGATAGCTCAACACAATCCACAAGGGAGAGTAAACAGTAAATCCACACAGGATAGCTCAACACAATCCACAAAGGAGAGTAACACAGAATTCAGCTCACACAGGTATACTTCTTCGAATGACGATAAAGATGATCACTAATCCATCTAAGTCGTCGGACCCACAAAGGATCGATAAGTAACTAACCCCCGCAATGACCCACACAGGATCGGGCCCACACAGGACCTGTAGGCGCTGGCTCACACAGAACCGCTGAGCGCTGACCCACACAGGATCGGACCCACATAGGATCGGGCCCACACATGACCTGTAGCACTGATCCTTGTAGGATCGCTGAGTGCAGTAGTCGTCGCAGTCCACTGAGGATCTCTGCACAGTCGTCGTCGCAGTCCATTGAGGATCTCAGCACGGTCGTCGCTGTCGAAGTAGCAGTCGCAACCAGCTCTAGGGTTCCCGCACACAACAAGCTCGTCCAGGAGGGTCCGCTCCACGAGCCGAGAGGCTGATACATCAACTGTCACAAAGTCCGAAGTTGATGTATCCAAAAGTTCCGTATCGTCAATAGTAAGTCAATGTCGCAGACGGCGCGTCAATCAGACGCCCGGTCTGAGAGATATTGGATTTTTAGTCCCATGGGCCCATTTGGTTTTTAAGACAAAACCAACCTGACCATACTCCACCGGAGTCCAAACCTCGGGTGGAGTATACCAAAATATCCGTCTCACTTAGAGGAATTCAACGAAGTTGACGGCACGTCAATCGGACGTCCGTAGCTCAAGATATGAGCGTTTCCGCTCTGAGGGCCCGGTTGGTTTAGTGTATGAACCAACCCGGCCGAACCCAAAGTATTCTGAAACCTTGAATGCGATACACCAAAACAACCGACTCGATCCAAGGATCGCGTTGCCGCTAACGGCGTGTCGTTCGGAGGCCCGTAGCTCATGTTATGGGCAAAAGACCAAGAACGGTCCGAGGATGGGGGGTCCGGGCCCGGGTCGACCCGGGCCGCCCCCCTGGGTTGGCCGAACCGGGTCTACCCGAACCGGGTCAACCCGACTCGGTCCCACCCGGCTGGACCCGACCAAGGCACGACCCGGCCGGTCGGACCGGCCTGGCTCGGCTCGGCCGAGCGGCTGAGCAGCTGGACGCCGCCCCCGCGGTTTGGAGGTGCCGCGGCCCCGCATGGGGCCGCGTTGGTTCAAACGGACGCAGCATGTCGCCGCGTCCCGAGCGGGCGAGCCGGACCCGCGCGGCCGCCGGCCGCTTCCGCGAGCCACCAGAGTTGCTCTGGTGGTCCGTTTTCCTTCCCGTCTGCGCCGTTGCCCCTCCCGAGTTCCGTTCTTCACTGCGGGATCATCAAATCGCCCTTGCGTCACGTTTTGTCGTCGCCCGCCAAATCCGCACAACCACGGTGAACGACAGAGGGTTGTCGAGCCGTGTTCGTTGGGCCCGCACCCTTCACGTTAGATAAAAACAATTGGAGAAATATATTCAACACGTGAAAATAAAATTTGAACAAAATAAAATTGTTCATATGAATCCGGTTCTTTAATTTTAAAGAAACGTTCATGGGAAAATAAAAGAATTATTCACAAAAAACCCTACCTCTTCAAGTTGTCGTCCGCAAGTTCTTCGCGGAATTGGGGATCGTCGCATCGTCGCGGTATCCGGCGTCGCGTCGTCGCAGAAGGGTGTCGCGTCAACGAACTCCGAGGTTCATGAACAAAAAGATTTAATTAATAAAAATTAAATCCTTCTTGAGTTTAAAACCACAAAGAAAAAAATTTAAAAGAAATTCGAAACCCTCACCTCAACGGATGATCGAAGGTTTTTGTTGCGGATTAAGGAACGTCGCCGAAGATAGTCGTGGGAGAAGAAACATCGGCGTCGCGGCACACAGCGTCGCGTCGTCGATTCCCGCGGGTTCGGCGTTCTTCGTCGGAAGCCAGCGTTCTTCGCGTTCTTCGCGTTCTTCGCGTTCTTCGCGTTCTTCGCGTTCTTCGCGAAGAAGGGTGAAGGCACAAGAACTTATGTCAAAAACCTCTCAACGTGTAATCCTCCAAATGTCGTGTTGGTCTTATTTTATTATTACGCCAACAAACGAATAAAAGGTAAGTAACGACCCATTAATTCGTAGAATTAATTCAACGAAAGAAACTGTCCATTTAATTCAGCGAATAAAACCGCTCAATTAAATGGTGCGTTAAGAATTTAAGAAAACGTGTCAGTTGACATTCATAATGACGGGTTTTCGCGGGTGCGTTACTTAGCGGAAAAGAAACGGCGGGTCTTGTTCGGGCCCCACCTCGTAAATATCCTACCAAGAGGGTAGGATATTTTTTGGATAGTACCCTATCTGTTTCAACTCAATTTAAGTGGCTTTCAAGTGGCTTCAAGTGGATTAAGAGAAATAAAATAAAGCTTGTTGAACAATTTATTTTATTTCTTAACTTTAAGCCCAAAAATTAAAAGCCACCACCGAGCAAACACAACTCTGGAAGAGGCGTTTCTAAGAAAATATCGGTGCTGCGATTTCATTGGTGCCCTCGGAATTCGATTCCGGGCACCAGTTCAAAAGTTAGAAAAACCCGCTTGTCCGTTCACTGAACGTACCCGAGCCAAACTTCGGAAAATGATTCCCGGCACACCGGGCCTCAGAATCAGGTGCTGTCAGAAACTTCATTCTTGTAAAATTCCAAAGAAAATTAAGAAAAAAATTTCCTTGAAATTTATGGGTCTTTACAGGGTCTCTTTCTGACTAGAGTGTATTGTTTCTAGAACAAGATGCGGAACTATATACGGTCAAACATGATGTTTTTTTCACCTCTCTATAAGGAGTTTTCTCAGTTTTGAGATCCTATATAAATGTTTGTTCCTAAGAAAGGGACGGATTTCACTATCTAGGGGTGATATCTTCATAGGGAGGCTAGCCAAGAAATATGTCAAGAGTTGGGTGCCTATGACCCATATCTAAACTACCATGAGGATGACTATCATTATAATGATAAACATACAATTTAGTTAAATTGTTTACAAACACTTGTTTTATTGATAATGTGTCTCGAATAACCTAATTATTGTTATCATTGAGTGAATTTGGGATATGATCCTCATTCTACATCATTATAGAAAAATGATGACTTCCCTTTTGAAAATTTTTAGGGATACAATCATACTGTATATCGATTTTAGACCTCATTGTTAACCATCTAGTGGTATGTTAATATGATACTACTATAGATAAGATATTGTAATATTCCATAGAGATTCTTCAGTATTCGTAGGAATATGAGCATTCCATAAGGCATGTGCAATTGACACTTGTTGATCATTGAAAAAATTGGGGATATGATCCCAATACAGAGATTTTAGAGTATTTAATTGGTATTTATAGAGATAAATATGAGCCTATCCCGAAGAATGTGATGGTCTTACGTGGTGAGAATTGTCTGGGGAGGGAATATGAACCTTGTATATATATGCCTTCACCATCAAAATATTATAATGGAACATAATAATATGAGAAGGGATATGATCCTCCTCCTATAAATCCTTAGTAAGATGATGATGGATTCATTTATATGTTGTAGTGTGGTTATATTCCCAGATTCTATGATCTTTTAGAATATGATATGAAGATTCACTGACGGAAATATGAACTTATCCCAAGTCATGTTGCACTCTCACTTGGGGACACCAATATAGAATGGGAATATGAGAATTATTATAGTTCAATGGAGTATTCTACTTTTCCACTTTAAGAGGAATACATTACTTTCAAGAGTCATGTGCCACTCTCACTTGGTGACCCCCAACTATAATAGCGATATGAGACTGATTGTAGGATTTTGGAATATGCCACCAGTATTTTTTGACATGAATGTGCCCCTATCCCAAGGCTTGATCCACTATATGTTGGTGTGACTTGGTTGGAACATGGAAATGATAATGGTGTTATGCCTCACTGTTTACCAGAATATCCCAATAATTATCTTAGATGGGAGAAATAATTTTCACTTACTCTAGAGGAACCACTTATTCATTCCAATTAGAATGTTGTGTTTCCCTGTGTATTGGAATACGAAAATGTGACTGTCCCTATATATGTACCAATTCTAGAAACTTATTATTTATTTCTTTATCTATTTTTGAGATGTAATGTCACTTTAGGAATTTGTATGCTGGAATGTAATCATGCGCATTTTATATCTCCACTATATACCAAAAGATATCTTCAATTAAAATAGGTATATGAGCCCACATGTATCCTATTTATGACATTAGAATATTCTGATGGACATCATTCATTCTAGTAGGGAGATTCCATCCCCCATTATAATAGAAATAATATTCCTTCATATTTTTTTTTCGAGTCTACAAGGATATGATCTTGGTCATTGGCTACCGCTGGAATATTTTGGCGGGATTTGTGAAGGGAAGTGGTCATTTGACACCACTCCTTGTTATATAGAGCCTTTCATGCCTGATATGTATTCTTTGTTTCCCATGCATGGGTTTCATAGGAGGCAATGTGTCAGGAGTTACCCATAGCAGGTGACTGAAGGGTACTGGTGGAATGGTGCGAGTAAAGTAGTTAACGTGAGTCATCATTAGTGGCCCCTGAACTGGAAGGAACCTAAGTTGACTAACTACTCCTCCATCACCAGATACATTAGGTGATTAATTTTACTTAATAAGAGGATAAAATCAATAATATGTAGGTTGTGGAAACAATTAATACTAGATTTATTGTATCATTCTTTTGACAGTGATAGCTTGTCAATTTCAACACCTTGAGGCAGTCACATGTAGCCTAAATGATCAGAATTTTACCATGCCAATATTATTATTTTACAATTATATTCTCCATCCAAAACTAAATATGTCAGATAGGTGATATCATCATGAGATATTTGGTCATTGTAGTCACAACTGATATCCCAGGACAATCACTAGATTGTGGCATTATCCCAGGCCGAGGTGTTTTTGAGGAGAGTAGTATCTCTTGTCATGTATAAAATAAGGATCAACATCTCTGATCAGTGCATTATAATTGGAATGATGTGTGCTCATTCAAATATTCATAAATATAATAATGCTACTTTTATTCCCGATCTGGCCATTCTTCTTGTGTAGACTTGTGAAAGAAAATATGGACAAATTTCAAAAGAACCCTGATTATAAGAATCATTTGAATGATTTATATCAGGTTTTTCATTCTCACATAGGAAATTTAAAAAAACATCATGAAATATAGTAATTTGATCACTTTATTATTTGGGATATTAATGTTGTGTTCACTATTTTTATTTCTGTAGGAATATTCAATCAAAAAGGGACTAGAAAAGGGTCAACCGATTATATTGTTATTTGAGAGATTCAAATCGTGTTTACTATTTTTGTTTTCATAGGAATAAGAAAAAAAATATTCCAATTGTATAGTTAACCAATCATTTTTTATTTTATATAATCAAATCAGTATCCCCATTTTTCGTTTCATTAAAATATAAAAGCAAAATGTCTTAATTTATGGCCAACCAATCATTTTTTTATTTGAATGATTCATTATGGGTTCACCCTTTCTATTTCCCATCAAATATTGGAATGGACTTTCACATGGAGGATTATTGTGAGGGAGTCTAAATGTGCTAAAAACTGTTTATGTTGGGTTTACCATGTTTGTATTTAAAAAAACTACCAACGGTTCCCACATCAATAACTAAAAATGGACCTACTTTATAATGGTCGGTGGTCCTTTGATGCTTGCAACCCAATGATTCTTAGGAACTCACATTGGTCGAGAGGATGGGATTTTGGGATAATCACACCCTTTGGGGGGGGGATTGTTGAATTCCCTTGGAATATATTATATATTTATGAAATGTTCAAGAAATGTCTTCCAAATATGGATATGGAATTGGTAACCCAAAAAAAGTGACCCTAGGTTACGTAATGACCTGAAAATTTATAAATAAAATTCTTTTTGTGGTTTAATGAAATGTATTTATATATATTATAAATATAGAAAACAGATTCTCAAATTTGGTTTTATTACATCCAATCAGATTTAAACTACATCTTAACATCGTTACTGTTGATAATAGAGACATTGAACAATGATCTTACAATTATTATAAATTTAGGGTTTTAAAAAATGCAATTCACATAGAAAAAAGAAGTGATGCCCAAAACTATAGGATCATACCCTATTAAGACCATATATTTGAGATTTCAAGGGAGATAATATCACTAGTATATTCCCATGACCATTCCCAATTATAGATCCAAAATGTAAACCATGACTGGGATGATTAATTGTATAAGTTCAAGCTCTTCCAGATCATGACCCAAATCATGTACACTGAACCATCCCTTGAAAGTCTCACTGTCAAAAATATTAAACTTCTGTAGTTTTTAGGTATTATTGGGATAAATTTCAAGACCCCAATTATAGGAATATTCATATTTTTTAGAATAATGAGTATATTTTAATTTTATAATTGTTACTTTAAAATTGATAATTGATTTTTATATAAAAACAACAAATATATTTTTTGATATAAGTAAAATTAAATTAAAGAATTTATATATTAATATAATTATTAAATTGATAATATTTTAATTAAATATTATTATTAATTACTTTTAATTAATTATAAATCATCGTATTATTTTTATGAAGAAAAATGTTTTTTTAAGGGTTTGAAAACTATTTTTGTCCAAAAACCTAGCATTTATCAGGAAATATCTATTATTAATTTTAAGGAGAAAATTCACATAATTATTATTTTATTTGGATAGAATAAATATTATTTTTAGAATTAGAAAATTAAAACAATATAATGGTTAATTATTCAAAATTGTATAATTTGGTCAACTTTTGGTAAAAATTATATATGTTATAAATATATAATGTGTATTATGACATCCTAATGACCCAAATATTTTGTATTAAATACTTTAAATGGTATAAAAAACAATATATATGTTTCCCTCTAAAAATAATGCAATTTTAAGTTAATTTTATTAAATTTTTGAAGCCTTTGGGAATCCTCCAAAACCTATAATATATTTTTTGTTTTTAAAGTCATCTCATTAAAGGCATTACTCACTACCACATAATCAAAGGGAATATTTTAAATAGTAATTAAATTTTCTTTAAACAAATAATGAAAACCACCCATATTTAGTAAAAAAACATAGTAAATCTCATGTGAAGGTTTTTTTGGTTATTTTATAATATAGAGTCCCAAACCTAGGTTTAAGAAATAATAAAAAATTACCCCCTCCTTTCCTATATATACCAAACTAAGATCCCATTTATCATCACCCCTAAACATTGAAGAACATCCTTACCCCCCCCTCCACTCTTTATGTTCTTCACAATTTTCCCCCAAGATGTCATGAAACTAATCGTAAGTATTTTAAATCACCCTCTCAAGGTAAAGTATCATCACATTCACCTCTTTATTCAATTTTCCTCCATATCTTATGTTTTGTATCTCCTATTCCTAATGATGGGATTATTTCGTACATATCTCCCTTACTTTACATTTTTATTTTAAATTATTAGAGACTCCTTTCAATTATTTTATGTTCTTCCCTGAACATTTATAAACCTCTGATATGATACTGAAATTTTACCAAGATTTTTCATGACAAACAATTGTGTAGTGAATACCCATACCCATTTCCAATGAAGGTGGATAACCTTTATTAACTCATAATTCATTACATTGGTATATAAATGTATTTATTTCAAAATACTTGATCATGGAATAAAATGTGATAATAAATGACTCCATATTTTATGATCTATTTGGAACACATAAACATGAAAATTAAATGAATGTGATGAGTGAACTTATAATTATATTGAATTTCAATGCATTGGGGAATGTTTTAGTCTCATGATAAATCATCCATGGGATTTGGGAATCAACCAAATCCATCAGGGGACTTTTTCCTATTATGATGTATTGGAAGGTAGCCTTGACTTATTTTTATGATTTAGTGTTTTAAGTTGTTTTACCATTTTCCATGAGGCCATTATGTTATCATTATATATCATTCCTCGCTGTTCATTTTTATGAATCTCAACCCTTTTATGAACCATTTATATGCATTTTTTCTAAAATGTATTACTTTATTCATACTATGCCATGTTTATTCCCTTAGTGGACATTATATCTCACCCCTTTATTGTATATTCCCCAAGGGTATCACCATAAATTTTATGTATTAATGAATAATATGAAAATGTAAAGGATGTTTTTAATAATGATGACATATTTATTTCATTTACTTGTTATGTAATTTTACAAATTTCCAAAATAGTAAAACTATCAATATTTAGGGTTGTATTAGGTGTACTCTTATTTAATAATTAATGAATTATTGTGTAATAAAGAAAAGTGTTTTCATAGTTTTTATTAAATGTAATTTTTAGTTGTTTTTTGGATTATGACTAGAAAACTATAGAGAAAAACATGGGGATAATAGGAAACATAATAAATCATCCATAAAAAACCATAAATTATAGAGTAAGTTGTTTATCTTGAAAATAAATCCCTATATAGATACTACATGTGGATGTATCTCAGGAACGAATGTACATATGTATAAAACCCGAAAACACCATGGTGCACTAGACTCAATGTAGAACTATTTAATGAGAACAAGACTTTCTGCCTAGATAGTTTGTCAATCCTATGGGATATGCTTTGAAAAATTTCACAGGTTTATTTTTATACATTTTTAAGGGAAATTTTTTTTCTTAAGTATCTATGTTAGAAAATAGATCATGTAGAACATAGATTGAATCATTGAACTTAATAAGTAATGGAAATTAATGTTATTTATATGTTTTACCTTTAATTTCAATGAATTCCTATTTATGTGTTTAATATGTTAAAAGTTCTCATTCCTAATTTTTCCATTATTATAGACAATGTAGAAAAATAGGAGGAATGAGGTAAAAAACAAATGTGAGGTGAATTGTGATAACATCCCAAATGACATGTCTTGCCTAATGGGAGATGGAATAATGAAATTTTTTATGATACTCTCTATTTTTAATCTAGTTTCAAATAGAAATCAGGACCATCAAGAGTTCCCCAATAACCAAAAAAAGAACAAGATGAAATTGAGACCTTTATATGATAATGGCCACTAACATTCAATGGATTATCTGATCCCTTAATCGTGGAATAATGGATTATATCCATTGGGATGATCTTATTTATCCTTCAGTGATCAGACCAGGAGAATCTTATACATGACATTTATAGTATGGGGGTAGAATCTAATTAGTGGTGGAAATTTATCAATGTTATTAAGGACGAGGAATTGACCATAGAGTTGGGGTGGATGGAATTCACGAAAATGTTTTTTCAAAAATATTTTCCTCACACTATCCTTTATAAAATTGAAACGAAATTCCATACCCTCATGAAAAAAGATGAAAAATAAAATAGGGAATATAAGGAAAAATCCTTAATACTTTCATGATATGCCTTCATCATTGACTTCACCAACAAATTCACTATTTATCATTTATATAGAGTGATAAAACCTAATTTATGAAGATACTTGCAGATCTGAGACATTGATAGGTATGAGGAAATTGTAAAATGTGCCTTCATAGTTGAAATGGAGATTAGTGAATCTCAAGTGTGTAAAATGAATATGATATAGAAAGTGTATTTTAATTAAGGTGGTCCAATGGATGAATCTAATTTTGGTAAGAAATTTAAAACTCCACTTGTAAAAAGTGAAGAAATATATACTCTAGAAATTGACTATGGGAGATAAGGGTATTATTTAGGTGCAGGAATAAAGGAAACATAGCTAGATATTTCCAACAGAAGAATCCAAATAATGTAATTAAGGAAACAAATTCTCCTGTTAACTCTCTTCACATTTTTCATTGATTCAATAATAAGGAAATAAGACACTTTTAAAATCAATTCACTAAAAAAAGTGTTTTCGGACACAAATAACAACCTCCAAGGATGCGAAGATGATATTTTTACATCGCAATCCCTAAGGTGGATTTTGAAAATGATTTAATGACAGGTAAATTAGTTATTCATTCATTAATAGTGAATGTACTTTATGAATCTAGTTGTATGAATTACTTTATATCACATATGTTTAGGAAAACTATTCAAACACCACCAAAAATCATTGAAGTAGATTTTTCAGTGAAAATGAAAAATTGAATTTTGTTTGGATCCCATGTATATAAATCCCCCCCAATAAACATTTTTGGGATAAACCTCTTAAAAACAATGTAATAGTACCTTTAGTGGAATTTAATGATATTTTGGGAAAGTATTTTCTTTCTCTCTATATATAAAGTATAAATTTTCTTGATAAGTAAATTAATCACCATATTTAGAATCATCCTCTGATTATGTAAAAGTTAAAGGACGAAGATAAATCTTCTTTAGTTCTTAAGTCTCAATCACGAATATTATTTTTCTATGAGGAATGATATCTATCTCAAATGATTGAGTCTAGGGAAAGGATTATCCTTGATGACATGCCCAATATAAAATAATATTCTAAAGTGTTTCCGTAATAATTTCCTAGACTTACTCTTATTCGAGAGATTTAATTATCAATAGGTATTTTACTTGGGGAATTAACATTATCCAATAATTTGTACTGAATGGTTGTGGTGGAACTAGAGAGCTGAAGAAAAAACTATAGTGGAATATGGATAAAGGGTTCATACTCTCAAGTGCTTCACCTAGGGGTGAACTAGTCCACTTTTCCAATAATATGGATGGTTCAATGTGAATTTGTATTGATTATCATCAGCTAAACAAGATCACGATAAATAACAACGATCATCATCAATGAATTAATGATTTTTTAATTCAGGTACATGAAGAACAATACTTCACCAAGGTTGGACTTTGATCGAGGTATTTCAATATAAGGGTAAAGAAAGGGGATATCCACAAGACATATTTATAATCATGGTATCACAATAATTAATTAATTTTATTTCCATTAGGGATGAATGACTCTCTATAAATATTCATGGACTTGATTAACAGAGTCTTTATATATTACATTGAAAAAAATTCCTAGTCTTTATATATGATTTTCTATTATACTCTAAAAGAAATGATGTGACTAAGAAGAATCTGAGAACCATTTTAAAGATATTATGTAAGGAGAAGAGTTATGAAAAGTTCAAAAATGTGAGATTTAGTTTATGTATATATCATTATTAGAGAATATTATCACATGTATGGTGATATCTTTAGACCCTTCAAAGACAAATTCAATTAAAGGATAGAAGAGTCTAACATATATGATATAATTACGTAATACCCTTGGATTATGTGAGTACTATCATTAATTCAGTATAATTTTTGAAATTTTAAAACCCCTATCCATGATAACTCAGAACGTAGTCATGTTTGAAAAGAATGATGAAATATACGACTACTTGAGGGGGTTGAAAAAGATACTTATCGCTATAGATGTACACATACTACCCATGATTGGTGAACTTTTCCTAGTATTTAGTGATTCTTTGAAGAAGGTATTGGGTTATGTTTTAATAAAAAATTAAAATGTGATAGTCTATTCCTAATAAGAATGGAAATTTCTTGTGATTAACTACCCAAAGCATGATCTAGAGTTTAATGAAGTGAACAACACATTGAAAATATTGTTACATTATCTCTTTGGGCTAATGTGTAAAATATATATAGATTGAAATAGAATCATATATATATCCACAATGAGAGATATGAATATGGGATAATGAATATAGTTAGAGATTACTAAGGAAAATGATTTCTCAATTCACAATCTTCCTATAAAATAGAATAACTTTGTATGTGATCTTAGTATAAAGAATCCCAAAAAAAATTCATTGATGTGAATTTAGGATGATCTAATCATCATAGACATGAAAAGGATGGGAAAGGGAATCATAATGGAAGGAACATCAAAAATTATTTCATAAATGATTAGTCAACGATACCTTCTAGAAAAGATAATGAATTCCCAACGAAGTGATATGGGAATTAAAAAGAATGTAGAAGCTATAAGAAAAGAAAAATACTCTGATTTCAATATTAATGAAGAAGGATTTATGAGATTTTCGTCAAAAAAAATTGTACCATCAATTCCCAAGTTAATGAAAGATTTATTGGATGATTCAAATAGCTTGTCCTTCCCTATCAATCCTAGAATAATTATGACGTATTGAAATCTTTGAGAGAAATATTAGTTAGACAATAAGATGAATGAGATCATAGAATATATATCATGTTTCCTTATGTGTTAGCAAGTGAAGGTATAGAAGAAAAAAATCCAAGGGGTTGATGAAAGAATTACTAATACCTATATAGAAATTAGAAAAATCACCATGAATTTTTTAATTGTTCTTCCAAATACATCAAGAAGAAATAATTCTATATGGGTTTTGGTGGATCATAATACAAATACAACAATCTTCATTACAATTTGAGAGGACTTTTAACTCCATCCACATTCCAGGATATACATTAGATAAGTGGTGAGGCCAATTGGAACAACACTATCGATTGTATATAATCAATATCCAAGATTTACCTCCATATTTTGGATGATCCTTCATCATGATATAAATTCAATATTGACCTTTTAGATGGATTATCACCCACAAACTAATGGACAATCTTAGAATACTATCTAAACACACTAGGAAATATTGTGATCATGATCAATTTATTTAATTGGAGGATGGGATAAACACATTACTTTGGATGAGTTCTAATACAATAATAGTTTCCACTCTTTCATCAAAATGGCTATAAATGAAGGAATTTATGGGAATAGATGCAGAACACCTTCATGTAGGGGATGTAGTTGGGGAAAACAAACCGATAGGTCATGAAATGGTCAAGGAAATGGTGGAAAATGTCAATACCCCTATATATCACAACATATATTCCTAGATTCGATTGAAGATATATGATTAAAATCATCAAAGAGACCAAAGGATTGATGTTGTGGATATTTTATTCCTCTATATATCTATATCAAATAATTTCTTAAGATTTTAGAAGAAGGGAATTTTTTGTCCAAGATATAGTGGTCCCTTTAAAATCCATGATTTCAGTGGAGGGGTGTAATATCAACAAAAAATTCCACTTAACCCATCTCAAGTTCCGGATGTATTCAATGCATCCCTATTTATGATGTACATACAATAACATCCACATTTACTCAATCGAGTGGTGGTACGGTTGTATAATGACCATCCATATGTGGAGTAATCAGGGAATATATTATATCATAGTGAAAAAGATTTACAAAATAAAACATTGAATTTTTTCAAAGTGCTATGGAGAAACCATAAGATCTAAAAACCTATATAGGAAATAGGGGATGTTTTGAAACTAAATCCTCTTCATCCATTTTAATGTAAACTGCATTGTAAAAAAATGTTATTGGGGGGATATTTTAATGGACCAATATTTTCAAAATAAAATTATATTTGTGGTTTAATTAAATTAATTATTATTTATTATCGATATAGAAAACATATTCACTTATTTAATTTAATTAAATCATGTCAGATTTAAAATACTATTAAGCATCATTAAAATTTATTATATAGGTATTGAACAATGATTGTGTGATTATTATTAATATATAGGTTTGACAAATGAATATGAATATTTTATAGAATAATGAATATATTTTTATTTTATTATTGCTACATTATATATTTTTTTTAATTTTCATCAAATAATACTCAAATTTTATTTTTATGAAATATTAAAAATCAATTAAGGAATTTATGAATTAATGGATTTTTGAAGGACATAATATTTTTTTGAAATATTATTGTTAAATAATTGTTTTGAAAAATAAATGATCATATAATTTCTATTAAGGAAAATGTAACTTTGATAAGGGTTTGAAAATATTAATATAAAAAACCCATCATTTCTCAAAAAAAGTATATTATTATATTCATTTTATAAATTAATATAATTATAAATTAATTTAAGAATATAATATTTTATTAGAATAATAATTTCAAAATTATTCAATGGTGTATTTTTTATAATTTTCACAGAAAATTGAATTTTTCGGTAAAAAATATTTATAACATACATATACAATGTGTATTATGACATCATAATGATCCAAAAATTATATATTAAATACTATTAATAGAATCCATGACCAAATATATGTTTAAAATTTAAAATAATGTATTTTTATGTTTATTTTATTAATATTCTAAATCACTTATAAATCCTCCAAAACCTATAATATATTTTAATGTTTTAAAATCATTTTTTAAGGACATGAAACACTTCCACATCAACATGGGTAATATTTTTATAATTTTGTCCCTTTTCCTTATAAAACAATGAAAACCACCCCTATTTTTATGAAACCACCAACAAAAACCATAGTAAGGTTTCTGGTTTTGGTTATATTATTAAAGAGTTAAAACCCTAATTTTAAGAAATAATAAAAATTCATGAAACTTTTCCTATATGAACCTACTTAATATCCCATTTTAATTCCCTAAAAAACCTATAACACGTAATTAATCTCCCATTTCCTCAATATAGTTCACCTAAGGTGCCTCCAAGCTCTCAAGACACTCCTACCAAGCATTTGGAAGCACCCTCTTAAAGTAATATATCATCTCATTCTCATATTTAGTCATGTTTATTCATTATCTTCTATCTGGTATATTGAATTCCTAATAATATGATTTGTTATTATATAACCCCTATAATATCCATTTTTTAAAAAAATTATGAGCGACCACTTTCAGTCTCATTAATACATTCCATGAACATTTATATGATCCTATTATGTGGAAAAAAGATCACGATAAATTTTAATTCCAATCAATTGTGTATAGAATACCCATACCCATTTCTTATAAAGGGTGTTTCACTTCATCCACTCATTATACTAATATTTGGTAACTACATGTATGTATTCGACACACCTTAATCATGGAATAAAATTTAATGATAAATGATTCCAATTTTTTATCTATGTTTAATTCATAGGCGAGATAGTGGAATGAAATTGACACGTTAACCTGGAATTTTATAGAACTACAATTCATAGGGTATGTTTTAGTATGAAGATATAGCATTCTAGGTATTTGGGAGTGAATTTAATCCATTATGTGAATTTTTTTTCCATCATGATATATTCAATTTTACCATTGACCAATGATTATGATCCATTATTTTAAGTTTCTTCCACATTTTTCATGTTTCATTTATGTTATAATGCTATATTAGGCCGCATTGTTTGTGTTTATAACTCTCACCCCTTTTATTCCGCATTAAATACCTATTGTCTAACATATATTTTTTTTCTTATCATTCCAGTTTTATTCTCATCATTTTACCTTTCTTATGTATGCCACCATGATAACCCAACTAGTTTTAAGTATGAAGGGATAATATGAGAATGTTAAGTATTATTTAAATAAAGATGAGGTATCTAATATTTTATGTTTTTATATAATGTTCCCAATTCCAAAAGGAACATGACATATTGATCATCTGAGTAGTATGATGTGTATTCTTATGTAAAAAATCATAAATTAATGTGTAATAAATAGAATCAATGTTGTAGGATAAATATCATTCATATATGAAGGGGAATAATTTTGGTGACATTATTTTTATGTATATAAGGTTATCAATAAATTTTCCCTATTGTATAGATACATATATGTTAAATCTCCATCACCAGTCACTTAGGAATATATTTCCGTACTGAGAGATGATCAATATAACAAGGATGGGATTCATCCCTTATGAGTCATAATTTTCATCCTAAATATAGAAACAATACAAACTCACATATTTTGGTAAAATCATACAGTTTGATGTCATGAGGAAAGGACTTATGTTTGAGGGCAGTTATAAACTAGGTATTTGAGCTCAATCCACTAGCTGATATCCTATATATCCTATTTATGGTAGGAGTTAGAGTCATCATAGTTTAGTCATGACCTTGGAACTATCCTCAAGGTGGATGCTGTTGTATGAAAGTAGTCATATCTTGTCACTCTGCAGAGCTTACACGATGAGGTTTCCATGGCTGTTGAGGATTCCTGATGCAAATGAAAAGATTATTTAAACTCCATATGACCATGTGATCTATGCTGAGTGTGAGAATCATGGGAAACAAGTAATCAATCTCATTTCATATGTATGGATGAATTTTGTACTAGTAGAGAACTTAAATATTATTTAATATATAGCTTGGGACTAAATAAGGAATCCTACATATCCTCGATACGAATGGAATCAAATATCTCATAGTTCAGTTGCCTTATTAATCTATTTAACGATGAAGAATACTGATCATCCCATGGAATTGATTGGGTCCCGATTTATGGAATATTGTAGATATGGGGTATTTGTGTTTGAGAAAAAGGGAGGAATCCTATGAATCCTAGTTATACATTGAATAAGAGTTATGATATCTTAGTTAAATATATTACTACACACTATGGATTCCATTGTTTGGATCTTGGAGAAGGTTATCATATACTAGGATTCCTATTTTACCATTCCTGATTTTCTGTCTCACATGCATTGATTTTCTACATGACATATATAAGGATGTATGGACATGACTTATTTTATTTCAGATATTTCCAAACACAATCTCATCATCCAGTTGTCCTGTATGAGGGACGTCATATAATCTAAACAACATGTATAAAGCTGATCATATGATTATGGATGTCTTTTATGTAGGACATCACATGGCCCAATCATCTAGTCCTAGAATGAAGTTCATCATCTCAGCTGAAATTATTATAGGTTATCACACGATCTACCTGAAATTCCTTTATGTCATCTACAATGATGTATAACATTATTGAGGGTATTGTAATAGTTAGTTTGACATGTCTCGAGGGTGATACACGACTAGGATATCTTGTCTCGAGGAGGTCACATGATATTATTGGAATGTCTGAAGGCCATCTCATGATCATGGATGACTTCTTGAGAGGATGTCACAATATCTAGATGACATGCTATTGTGTCATCATGAAACCTAGCTAATATGCACGGGTATGACCGTAAAATTTGGGTGACATGTCTAGAGGACATCACAAGGCTGTGTTGAAATCACTGAGGGTTTCATCGGACATGGGTCGCATGCTAGGAGGGGCACCATGTGTCCTACTATGAAATATTCAAGGTACTTATCATGATCCAAATAATATACAAATTGAGTTCCATGTGATATGGGGGAAAATACCTAGTTCTATTGCAATAATTGTGTTGTTTATGGGATGTTCATGAGGATAAACATATTTTTTCACCGCATAAGTTTTTTGTCATTTATTTTGGTTGAATCCTTTTATTTCATATGTGCCTTATATTTGTTCAATGTTATATGGTTTATTTCTCCCATGAATAATTATATTTAAGGGATACCCCTCACATAAACTACAACAAGACCTTCACATGATTAATGACTGATCACACGAAGTGCCTATGAATTATTCCAGGTCTCATAAAATTTTCTTTGTACTTTACAGATGGAAAAAGATTTATATCATTATATTTTCTTCTTTGATAAATATTCTCTGATTCCTGGGGGCACAGATGTGAGGATCCAATGATTAATTTTTTTTATGCTGGGGTGGGGGATTTATAGGCCCCTCCACCATAGACACACATTTCCATGAACAACATGTATTACAAAATTCTAGAATGGAGTCAATGGAGGGATTTTATGTCACATGTTTTCACTTTGTATCATACCAGGTTATTCCTGGGGAATCACATGATTTTCAGTTACAACGATACTATCCTTTCAAAGCCTCATTTATTGGATTATATGCAATTAATTGTATCCAACACAGTCATATGGACATTTCTAGGGGCTCTTAAAATGTCGGACTAAGATGGTTAAGGACCACCACAAGATAATGATGAATGTTGAACGGATTTTGTGTGATTTAAGATGATTTTTATTTTACTTTCCATGAGAGAATGGTGGTTTGTCTGGAGGGTCTTCATGTGATCAATATGACTTGTCAAGAGGGATTTTTTGAGATCATGCAGACATATCGAGGATGGTTGCATGGGATCAATGGTGGTCTTATAGGATGTTTTATGAATTTTTCATGATATAAACATTTCATCCCATTGCATGAACCTCCAATAATTCCTCTTTTATTGACTTTGTTTTACTTTAGAATGGTTTTGGTTCTCCCAAGGCCATATGAATAACATTGAAGTCAATTACTCAGCAGTTGGTGAGGTGTAACATGACTAATAGGGGGTCCTGTGATGTTGTGAAAACATTAATATGGAAACAAATTCTAGGTTTTCATTGAAGAATAAGGGATAGAAAAATTCCACTTGGACATCTAAAAAACCCTATGTGCGATGAGGGTGATATTATAGTAGGCCCTTGAATGACAATGAATACATGTCTCGAGTTCATCTACGATGTCTTCTGATCTACATGGGACTGTCTCTTGAGTTTCATGACCTTGAAAGGCTCCCACGTTTTCTCTAATATTTCATTATTTAATTTTATAAATCTTGGATATCTCTTAACCATCCATGAGTGTAGTGGAATAAAATCACTCTCTCCATTGGTGATTAGTTGCATGACCAATAAAGGGAAATATAGTAATGTGTGTGCATTTCATGGAAAACCCCCTCTCTTTTTTATGGAGTTAGAGTAGAATAACAAGACTTCCTGTATGCCTCTGAATCCCTTCAAATGATGAGGGTTGTATACACGTGGGCATTCATGTAGAGTGGAAGATGTGTAGCCATGGGATTCGGGTGTCATGTTAACTTCCAGGGCACATCACATTATATTTATAACCTTAAGAGGCTTCCACCCTCAGATATTTTTCTACTAATTTTCCAAGGAGTTATGGATGTTGTTTCAGTCTTAATTTAGTTGATAAGTTGTGTAACATGGGGGATCTCATTTAGAAATCGCAATGTGATCAATGATCATCCAGGATCCCTTCGCATGGACAAAAGGACTTGTTAAAAAGGATTTGTGAGATTTTTAACAGGTTATACGATGTGCAAGGCTCCTTCTCATGGAAATATAATGGTATTTAAATTTTAATGTCACTGGGAGGATTATGTGGTCCACTAGTTCAAGACACCATCTTATTCCTTTTATTTTCATTGAAAATAATACCCATATTTAGGTATTTCATCCTTTCAAGAATCGATGATACTCATTTTATGGGAATCATAATCGATTCCAAGGTGGTAATGTGGGGAGACAATACACTCGTGATCTGTGTAACAATACCTTGAAATAAATATATAAATACCAAATGCATAATATCTACTAATTTGATAATATAAATAATCTTTATTAAATAAAAAGTTAGAAATAGAAATATCAATTACCATATAAAAAATGATGTAATGTGATGTCTATAAAAAAATGGAACATGTAAACCTAGTAGTAGGGACACATACATTCATGTATAACAAATGAACAAAAAAAATACTATATTTTGATAGTATCATGAGCCATTGATAAGTAATGTCCGACCACACTCAAATGCTACCACAATATCAAGAATCGAAATCTAGGATCATTTCCTTTCCCTACCTACATCCATGATGTCATTATAGGTACAAAAAAGAATCCCAAAAGAGGTGTGATATATTCTATGAAGGCCAAAACAAATGGTGTTTAGAACTATCTAGCATGTGCATATAATAAGAGTAGTGTTAATATATAATAATTGAAAAGAAATAATGTAAATTATAAAAGGTTGAATCTAGTTACTAAATGTCATCAGGATGATACTACCTACTACATCCCATTTTGTGAAACCTTAGAACATATACGACCATAATCATATACAAATAAGTGTACATGCAATTATGTATATTTATGAACTTTATACATAAGGACTTTTATATCCTTATGTTCACATAGGTAGTATTATCTGTAACAGCCCAAGATTTTATGAAAAATATTCTTTTTAATTTCACTAATGTCTTGTGTTGTACGCTACACCAAAAGGATCTTGCACAACGCGCATCCTTGACTTGCCTTGCATTACACACAATCACGACCTTCCTCGATAGCGTGTGTAGTACGCAATAACGAGTTTCACTAAACAACCATATGCTATTAAAATATTATTAAAACTAGCCGTTATGAATAGTAATAACCACATTTTGAAATTTTGTAAATTTTATTTTTCAAAATGGAATTCATTTCTGGATTCGTAATATCGAAATTAGCTTAGGGTGAAATTTTGGTGATATTCGGATAACTTTCATATTTTAATGAATACTGAAAATTACTAAATTTTAATTAAAAACAACTTTTTCAATCGAAATAATTAATAGTGATAAATTATTAATTTGATTGGTTTTAAAGTATATTTAGAATATATTTTAACAATTTAATACAATGTTGGTCATTGGATGTAATTTCACATTTAATCCAGACATAAACAAGTGTCAATCTGTTGATAGTTATTATTTCTTAAGAACACGCTATTTGTTTTGACGACGGGAATTAATTTTTAAATTAATTAGCTCCACTGATATGTTTTGAATTTGGTAAAATAGAAATCATTTTTTAATTCATAATATCAAATATAGCTTAGGCCTAATTTTTGGTATTTTTCTGAAAACTTTCAATTATTGATGAATAGTGAAATCACTAAGTGGTAGTTAAAAAAAACTGAATTGTTCATAAAACTTAATTTTACCGCTTCTGTAAGTGGAATTTCAAAAATCCGAGAGACACGGGTGATGTCAGTAAGTAAAGTGTGGTTCAATGAGATGAAAATAATTTTTTGGTGAATAGTAACTTTTTACTTTTTTTACCACGGTTAAAAGTAAATAGGGTAATTAAGGGTAGAAATGATATTATTATTACCCTAAAACATGTCCTAATTCTATTGGAAAAGTGTAATTCGACCAAAAAAAAACTTAGGAATAAAATATGACCATTTAGGACAACTTAGATTAGATTAGGACATTTATTATTAATTTATTTAAAGAAGGGTTAAAAGAGTTAAAATCAAGGTTTTTTTACTAAAACAATTTTAATATGGGGTTATATATAAGATAAATTCAACTATAAATATTCATTAGAAATATAAAAAGAGTTTCTACATAATTGTATTTTATTTGTAATTTTTAGACATTAAATAATTTAATTTATTTATGACACAACGATGATGCAGTAATTATCTTATTAATGAAATATTGACATAATTGATGTTATAAATACCCAAATAAATATAATTTGAGACTTTTTATGAATTACACTAATTTTATAGGTTAATATGACATGTTAGTATTGATTTTATTAACTTTTTTCGAACATAGAGTTCTGTTATTATTTTCACAAAAATCAATTACTAAATAGTGTCAAAATTGACATAAAATAGTTTTTAAATCAAATATTATATTATTAAGTGTTATTTTATTCCTAAAAATCTATGGTTCGGCCAAATGACTTATATAAGGTTATATATATTAATAATAAACAATTTGGGGTTCTTTTGGCTTCTTATAGTAAGTTTATTAACCTTATAGTATAAGAACACAAGAAGACACGGTAAAAGTAAAATTATTTAACTTAATGTTAAATCTAAATGATAAGGTTAAAATAGGAACCTAAACTTCTGTTAATTATATTTAATGAGATTATTTCGACCCATCCCCACCTTAGCACCGAAATAAATCAATTTGGAGCTATTTAAAACCGAACTTGACTTTATAATAAAATAATATTTTTAGTTATTCCAAAGGTGCCCCTCTCCTCCCTTATAAAAGAGCACCTCCTCCCTCTCTTCCTACCACAACTTTGAGCCTTAAAGCTCATCCAAACCCTGTAAAATTCTCCTCTCCACTTCCCGTGAAACATCCTAGAGGTTCTTGTCTTCCTCAAAGACCAATTGTGGTACCCTAAGAGGAGGTCTCAAAGAGGCGTTTCAAAGAAGAGGTAATTTCCGTTACCAATTCTTTCACCGTTATTTCTTCTTCCACTTCTTTTTCTAAGGTTGTTTCATTATGAAGTAATAACATCAGTATCACTCATATACTGATATGTTATTATAAATATCAAACAATTCTAATTAACCTTCTATCCATCCTATGGAAAAAGGAAATCACCGCGCGTGCGTACATACGGAATACCGTCTCCACGCCGTGGTGTAATCTGCTTTTCCACCGACACCTTACATGGATGGGTATTATGGTGTAAAAAATAACTATACATAGTTATTATAACATAATAATTATTCTGATATATTGTATCATCCACTCCAATTCAATTCAATAATTATGGAAATGATATCATCACTCGTGCGTACGTACAGACTAACGTCTCCACGACGCGATGGGATTCATTCACCATGTTAACCATTTAAGAACGATTATAAAGTATATATAAGCAATAATAATGATATATATGACATTATAAAGCTAATGGATTTATGTGTATATATATGTATGTCATCTACTTAATTCCATTCAACTCAACAAGGAAACAAAAACAACGTTCATGTATACGAACGGTCTACCGTCTCCATGAATGGTGTATTTCTTTCCATTTACTGATTTATTATATATATATATGTATATTATGAATATATATATATAAATCATGTTTTATATTCTGGAATTAAGTAATCATGATCTAAGTAATCATATGAATAATTACAAGTCAAAACACAGACGACAAATGAAACAATTTTACCCAAAACGCTCTTTAACATGGAATTTACAAAAGAACGGGTAATATAAAGTCATAAGTGAAACATATATGATATCATAACAATTAATATGCTTCTGGAATAAGTCAATAACATTATTTAAATCATTATACAGGAGGTTCGGACACTTACAAAGAAAGTCGGAACTAAGGTATGGGAAAATATCACAATCTCATTTTTATCCGAGATTGTTTTTACCTTGGCATTTACTGGGGTGTATTTTATCATCCACATCCATGTTCCCTAAATATGTAATATTATTTCCACCCACCTACAATTTTTTAAATCCAATTTTACCCTTCGGTGAGTTTTTAGTAAAAGATATGAAAGTAATCTTTTGTCGTTTTTCGTAAGAGGTACTTTTTGACTTTTCTGACAAAAGTACGAAAAATGTTTTTTTCAACTTATACGGCATGAATGGATTTTTAAAACATTATTTCCAAGAATATTCCTTTACAAGTTTTCAAGTTTATTTTTAATCAACTTTTTTTAGTTAGAATTTTATGACATGTTAAGAAAGGAAAAGTGTTTTTGAAGTTGAAAGGATATTTTCCTCAAGAATGGAGTTCAAGTGCTTTATCAAAATTATTTTCCATCTAAGATAATATAGGGTTCTGTTTATATCCCTATTATTTCATTGATTTGATTATGTTGTGATGGAATTATTTTTATGAAATTCCTTTATCTTATATGAGTTGTTTTATGATGTCACGATGTTTAAGATTCCCATTTTTATTTCATGGGTTATGCTATGATGTATGGTTTCTGATTTTGTGGCACACATAAGAATGGTATCATTATGAGATGGGTGGGACCTATATCTCCCTCCAATGCATTGGGTAAATATTTTATATCTCATGAGAGAGACATGGCTGGAACGGTAGGTTATACCGGTTCAGTGAAACAGGACTGAAATGAGGGTGACTCGGTTCAGAAAGGGACTTTGTCCACTAAGATAGTCTTGGAAATGAGTCTTGACTAACAAGAAATGATTCTCTATGATTATGTGTGTATGCCACAAATTTTCATGTTTTATGTTATGATTATTGTGATTACATTTAACTGCCATGATTTATCCCATGTTATGAAATTATGATCTCTTTTGCAGGTTAAGATTTCCAAAAGTTATGTGCTTGTGTATATGATGTGATTGATATTTATTTTGGTTACCCTTACTGAGCATTTGAGCTCACCCTTTTATGTTTACTTTTCCCCAAGATATAAAGAAATGTTTTAGGTAAAAAAAAAGAGTAAGATATTTAGGGGAGATGTTGAAGATCTTTCACCAGGATTAGAAGATTATATTCCGAGTTTCCAAAGACACTAAACTATTACGATCCTTGTGTGTGTGTTTTTGTTATGTACTAAGTATTCCTCAAATGTAATGTAATGTAAATGTACGTCAAGCTTCGGGTCTCTACAGTTGGTATCAGAGGAAAGGTTTATTCAACCTTTGGAAAGTAGGATGCGAAAACATTAGTGATATCTCTAGAGATATTTCTAAGGTATGTCTAGGGATGTCCCTAAGGTTATGTATACGTATAGGTTATAGTACTAGAATTACGCTAACGATCATAGAATTAAACCTAAGATGTTAGATATTGAACGTACTCCCCCTTTATTATGTTGTTTTCCCTAGCATGATTTTTGCCTCTCACACTATTCTTTTTGGGTTTTAGACGATGGCTGGAACCCGAAGGAACCGTGTTGATCACTGAAATGGACAATGAAATGATTTCCCTCCTGAACAAAAAAATGTTATGGGAGATGGAGTGCAAAATCTTATTGCTATACTTACACGAGCTATGAATCATTATGGACTTCCAAATGAGCAGAGAAGGGAACAATATTCTATTGAGTCCTTCATGAGGAAACGTCCACCTTCTTTCAGTGGGTCTTCCGATCCACTTATTGCTGAACAATGGATCAGTACCACTGAAAAGATATTTTCAGTTCTTCAATGTTCTGAGCATGATAAAGTCATCTTAGCAGTATATCATTTGTAAGGTGAAGCTGATCAGTGGTGGAATCTTATCAAGAATACGAGGCCAACAGATGAAATTGAGTCCATGGAATGGGACGAGTTCAAGAACTTGTTTTTCAGTAAGTACCCTCCCTCGTATTCTTCGAACAAAGATGGAAAAGGAGTTTCTTGATCTGAAGCAGAAGGATGATGAATCTGTTGGTATATACGAAGCGAATTTTACAAGACTTGCAAGGTATGAATCTGGCATTATCATCCAACCTGAAAGTAAAGTTGATCGATTTTTCAGTGTCTTAAAACCAAGTCTTCAAAGGGCATTAGCTATAAGAGACTTCAGTATCTATGAAGAAATTGTGCGTTGTGCTATCAAGGTAGAAATGGAGTTGGTGTTACATATCCATCTCATGGTTTTGACAAGAAACGAAAGATGGAGTTCAAGGAGAAATCTCAGAATAACGGTGAAAAGAAGATGAATGTTTCCTTATGCACAAAGTGTGGAAAGAAGCATGGTGGAGATTGTCTTAAAGGGACTAGAAAATGTTTTAAGTGTGGAAAAGAAGGTCATCGAGCAGCTGAGTTTCGAAGTAATGGAAAAAGGGTTTCTAATGATGTGAACAAAGCCAACACTGCAGAGAACGCACCACCAACACTTCAATGCTTCAAGTGCAAGGAAATGGGGCATTATGCTAATAAATGCCCTAATCCAAGGGTTAGTGATGATCGACATGAGAAACCGTTTAAGGAAAAGGACAAAGGGAAGTCACATGCGATCACTATTGGTGATGTTGAATATGAAAACTATGTGGTGGAATGATTAAGTGTTTATGTAATGGGATTCCAAAATAATGTTATATCATGGAGTATTGGAATATTTACGTATTGGTCTAATGTTGTATTCAAAGTGAATGAGATATTTTTGGAAATAAGATGATATGCACATAATGAATGGGAAATGAGAAAATGAAATGTTTAACAGTATTCATGAGCTCATGATTTATATAAGGACTAAGTGATATCATGGTTTGAGTATATTTAATTTTGAGGATTTTGGTATGTGGAAAGTGTTAACTTTTAACTGCATTCATGTTTTCACTAAGGTTCAATGGGTATTCATTCTTCAAGAGAATACATGATTAAGGTATTCACATGTTTGTAATTTGGCCAACAAGATATATCTTATGATATATGGGGGATAAATGATGGCATTCACGTGATTATTCTGTGACATTTCAAGTAATCATTTTCTTTATAATATGAGCTTGGACCGAAGTATTTTAGATAAGCCTAAATATTAGAATGGATTATGTTGGACATAAGTTAGGATAAAACGTTTTTCGATATTATTGATGGGATGTTATAGTAATATAGCTTTAGAAAAAGGACAACCTGCAGGACGGGCGGCATCCCATCGCGTCGGACAAGGCTGTGGGAATCGAACCCACAACCGAAGTGCGACTGGCCCTTATCGCCTACCACTGGCCAACAGGAAGTCCCTGGTTAGTAGAAACTAGTTTTATTATATTAAGAAGTATGATATATGAAGTATACGTCCATTTTAGAAACCATATATGATTGATCTCACTATTGATGGACTGATGTATTTTTTGATAACTTTTCTAACCTTTTGTTTGAGACAGATGGAATGACCCATCATTCTATCACATGATCTATTAACACTTCACGAATAACAAATTCAACTTCATTTATTTAAGAGATTAAGTGGAAATTGTTCAAAGCACGAACAACAATGAGATTGTACCAAAATCAAGTAAGTATTGCTTCTAATTCAAATTTTTCAACTTTAGGGAAATGATATTGAAAACCAAAAATGTTCTCCTAGTGATCTTATATCTGATGAATCAGATGGTACCCTAGATCATCACATATTTATGGCTTTGTGATTTTTGGCTTTTTCATAGCCATGTTCTCTACCACTCTTTATCAGAACTTGATGGTTAGATTTTTCTTCCATATCCATATTTTCACCTATGTTCTCCTACGTGGAAACCTAGTGATGAGTTAATTTGGGTAATCGTTACATTTCATACTTTAGTATTTAAACCCATGTTTTTGTATTCCTTTTTACGATGTGGGTTTCTATTAAACAAACATTCAAGTAGTAAACCATTTATAACCCTGACGAATTTCGAGGGCGAAATTCATTTTAAGGGGGGTAGAATGTAACAGCCCAAGATTTTATGAAAAATATTCTTTTTAATTTCACTAATGTCTTGTGTTGTACGCTACACCAAAAAAAGCTTTCACAACACGCATCCTTGACTTTCCTTGCATTACATGCAATCGCGACCTTCCTCGATAGCGTGTGTAGTACGCAATAACGAGTTTCACTAAACAACAATATGCTATTAAAATATTATTAAAACTAGCCGTTATGAATAGTAATAACCACTTTTTGAAATTATTTAAATTTTATTTTTCAAAATGGAATTCATTTTTGGATTCGTAATATCGAAATTAGCTTAGGGTGAAATTTTGGTGATATTCGGATAACTTTCATATTATGATGAATAGTGAAAATTACTAAATTTTAATTAAAAACAACTTTTTCAAAAGAAATAATTAATAATGATAAATTATTAATTTGAGTGGTTTTAAAGTATATTTAGAATATATTGTTACAATTTAATACAATGTTGGTCATTGGATGTAATTTCACATTTAAACCAGACCTAAACAAGTGTCAATCTTTTGATAATTATTATTTCTTAAGAACACACTATTTGTTTTGACGACGGGAATTAATTTTTAAATTAATTAATGCAACTGATATGTTTTGAATTTGGTAAAATAGAAATCATTTTTGAGTTCATAATATCAAATATAGCTTAGGCCTAATTTTTGGTATTTTTCTGAAAACTTTCAATTTTTGATGAATAGTGAAACCACTAAGTGGTAGTTAAAAAAACTGAACTGTTCATAAAACAAAATTTTAACACTTCTGTGAGTGGAATTTCAAACATCCGAGAGACACAGTTGATGTCAGTAAGTAAAATGTGGTTCAATGAGATGAAAATAATTTTTTGGTGAATAGTAACTTTTTACTTTTTTTTACCATGGTTAAAAGTAAATAGGGTAATTAAGGGTAGAAATGATATTATTATTACCCTAAAACATCTCCTAATTCTATTGGACAAGTGTAATTCGACCAAAAACAAACTTAGGAATAAAATATGACCATTTAGGCCCACTTGTATTAGATTAGGACATTTATTATTAATTTATTTAAAGAAGGGTTAAAAGAGTTAAAATCAAAGTTTATTTACTAAAACATTTTTAATATGGGGTTACAAATAAGATAAATTCAACTATAAATATTCATTATAATGTTAAAAAGATTTCATCCATAATTGTATTTTATTTTTAATTTTTAGACATTAAATAATTTAATTTATTTATGACACAACGATGATGGATTAATTATCTTATTAATGAAATATTGACGTAATTGATGTTATAAATACCGAAATAAATATAATTTGAGACTTTTTATGAATTACAATAATTTTCTAGGTTAATATGACATGTTAGTATTGATTTAATTAACTTTTATCGAACTTATCATTCTGTTATGATTTTCAGAAAAATCAGTTACTAAATAGTGTCAAAATTGACATAAAATAGTTTTTAAAACAAATATTATATAATTTATTGTTATTTTATTCCTAAAAATCTAATGTTCGGCCAAATGACTTAGATAAGGTTATTTATATTAATAATAAACAATTTGAGGTTCTTTTGGCTTCTTATAGTAAGTTTATTAACCTTATAGTATAAGAACATAAGAAGACACGGTAAAAGTAAAATTATTTAACTTAATGTTAAATCTAAATGATAAGGTTAAAATAGGGACCTAAACTTGTCAAAATTCTATTGTATGAGAGGATTTCGACCCATCCCCACCTTAGAATCGAAATAAATCATTTTTGAGCTATTTAAAACCGAACTTGACTTTATAATAAAATAATATTTTTAGTTATTCCAAAGGTGCCCCTCTCCTCCCTTATAAAAGGGCACCTCCTCCGTCTCTTCCTCACACAACTTTGAGCCTTCAAGCTCGGAAAAACCCTGTCAAATTATTCTCTACACTTACCTAGAAAAATTTTAGAGCTTCTGGTCTTCCTCAACGACCAATTTTGGTACCCTAATAGGAGGTCTCAAAGATGCGCTTCAAAGAAGAGGTAATTTCTGTTACCAATTCTTTCACCTTTATTTCTTCTTCCACTTCTTCTTCTAAGGTTGTTTCATTATGAAGTAATAACATCAGTATCAGTCATATACTGATATTATATTATAAATATGAAACAACTCTAATTAACCTTCTATCCATCCTACGGAAAAAGGAAATCACCGCGCGTGCGTACGTACGGAATACCGTCTCTACGCTGTGGTGTAATCTGCTTTTCCACCAACACCTTACATGGATGGGTATTATGGTGTAAAAAATAACTATAAATAGTTATTATAACATAATAATGATTCTGATATATTGTATCATCCACTCCAATTCAATTCAATAATTATGGAAATGATATCATCACTCGTGCGTACGTACTAACTACCATCTCCACGACGCGATGAGATTCATTCTCCATGTTAACCATTTAAGAATGATTATAAAGTATATATAAGGAATAATAATGAAATATATGACATTATAAATATACTGGATTTATTTGTATATATATGTATGTCATCTAATTAATTCCATTCAACTCAATAAGGAAACGAAAACAGCGTTCATGCGTACGAACGGTCTACCGTTTCCATGAACGGTGTATTTTTTTCCATTTACTGATTTATTATATATATATGTATATTCTGAATATATATATATAAATCATGTTTTATATTCTGGAAAGATTTAATCATGATCTAAGTAATCATATGAATAATTTTAAGTCAAAACACAGACGACAAATGAAACAATTTTACCCAAAATGCTCTTTAACATGGAATTTACAAAAGAACGGGTAATATAAAGTCATAAGTGAACCATATATGATATCATAACAATGAATATGATTCTGTAATAAGTCAATAACATTATTTAAATCATTATACAGGAGGTTCGGACACTTACAAAGCAAGTCGGACCTATGGTAAGGGAAAATATCACAATCTCATTTTTATCCGAGATTGTTTTTACCTTGGAATTTACTGGGGTTTATTTTATCATCCACATCCATGTTCCCTCAATATGTAATATTATTTACATCCACCTAAAATTTTTTAAATCCAATTTTACCCTTCTGTGAGTTTTTAGTAAAAGATATGAAAGGAATCTTTTGTCGTTTTTTGTACGAGGTACTTTTTGACTTTTCCGACAAAAGTACGAAAAATGTTTTTTTAACTTATACGAAATGAATGGATTTTTAAAAAATTATTTCCAAGAAGATTCCTTTACAAGTTTTCAAGTTTATTTTTAATCAACTTCTTTTAGTTAGAATTTTATGACATGTTAATAAAGGAAAAGATTTTTTGAAGTTGAAAGGATATTTTCCTCAAGAATGGAGTTCAAGTGCTTTATCAAAATTATTTTCCATCTAAGATAATATAGAGTTCTGTTTATATCCCTATTATTTCATTGATTTGATTATGTTTTGATGGAATTATTTTTATGCAATTCCTTTATCTTATATAAGTTGTTTTATGATGTCACAATGTTTAAGATTCCCATCTTTATTACATGGGTTATGCTTTGATGTATGGTTTCTGATTTTTTGGCACAAATAAGAATGGTATCATTATGAGATGGGTGGGACCTATATCTCCCTCCAAGAAATTGGGTAAAGATTTTATATCTCATGAGATAGACATGGCTGGAATGGTAGGGTATACCGGTTTAGTGAAACAGGACTGAAACGAGGGTGACTCGGTTCAGAAAGGGACTTTGTCCACTAAGATAGTCTTGGCAATGAGTCTTGACTAACAAGAAATGATTCTCTATGATTATGTGTGTATGCCACAAAGTTTCATGTTTTAAGTTATGATTATTGTGATTACATTTCACTGCCATGATTTATCCCATGTTATGAAATTATGATCTCTTTTGCAGGTTAAGATTTCCAAAAGTTATGTGCTTGTGTATACGATGTGATTGATATTTCTTTTGTTTACCCTTACTGATTATTTGAGCTCACCCTTTTATGTTTACTTTTCCCCAGGATATAAATATAGGTTTTAGGAATAAAAAAAAGAGGAAGATCTTTATGGGAGATGTTGAAGATCTTTCACCAGGATTAGAAGATTATATTCCGAGTTTCCAAAGACACTAAACTATTACGATCCTTGTGTGTGTGTTTTTGTTATGTACTAAGTATTCCCCAAATGTAATGTAATGTCAATGTACGTCAAGCTTCAGGTCTCTACATTATCAATGACCAGAGTTTCACCTCAAGCATCCTTGTCTTGTTAGTAGATTGTTATAAATTAGTAGGGGAAACCAATCCTAAGTATCATGAATCATACTGGTCTCCATTCCCAATTATCACATGTATACTTGACTCTGTGCCCGAGTATCACAAGTATAGAAGATTTCAGGAATGAGTATCATATCAATAAAAAATCCATTCATGTGTATCACATGTATAGGGGACTCCATGCATAATTATCACAAGTATAGGGGACTCCATTCACAATATCACAAGTATAGTGGACTCCATGATCGAGTATCATAAGTATAAGTAGTCAAGTAGGCCTTATAACTTAGTAATATACTAATTAAACAATGGTGTAATAATTGTTTATGTAAACTCACATGACATGATCAAACCACACAGTTTCTATTTAATTCATCCCATTCATTAAATATTGATTTCATGACCTAACTACTTAGGATATGGTTTTTTCACATATGAATTTATAATATTAATTATAATTTATTAGTTAAACCTCAGAGGTTGGTATAAATTGATGGAAAACTATTCCAAAAATAATATTGAGTAATGGGGTAATATTTATCAAGTCTATGTAACTAAAAATGTTATAATTTTATTTTTATAGAAATTCATGGAAGATTTGATTTTTTGGATACATAATTCATAATATAATGAATCAAGACCTAATGTATAATTACTAAAGCACCAATATTATGCCCGATGTTGATTACTCATTCAGTATTAGATTCAAATTCATCCTGGTATGAGAGGAAATAGAGAGACAGTCAAATTCCTTTAAAATAGTGAATGTTATTGTATACAAAAATTACATTGAAAATGGAGAGATAAATTGAGAATAGAAAGAGGTGGATTTAATCTCTTACCAACATGATTCTTACATGATGGACATTGGTCTGATCTGATTTTGGATGTATAAATTACCTAAATTCCTAGGATGATGCCAAAGAGAAGCTTCATGGGGGAGAGGTGTTTTGTAGAGTCGAATATGATTAAAATAAGGATTCAACCTTTTTAAAGGACATGGAATATTCATTACTTCTATAATTTTTATATTCATGTAAATCACTCCTCCCTCATACAAAAACCAATGCACATATTGAATGGGGTCTCACATGACTGATTCACAACATAAATTTAATTCATTTTGTAAATTCGATTCACCTTTTGAATTAAATTCATGTTGTGAATCAGATTCATGTTGTGAATTTGGTTCTATGGACAACTCCATATTTATTATTATTTATTTCCAAATACCAACTAACCCGCCTAAATATATATAATCTGTGTAAAAGACAAAAAGGAAAACATACCAAGGGTTGGACCAAAATTTAAAGATAAACACTTAACAGAAAAACACAGTTTTTAATATCTTGAACCATTAAAGAAAACTATAGAGAATGAATTTAACATCAAAATGACATCCTACCTCATACGAACACTTAGCATATTATATAATCCCTTTACCATGGTATATCAAATCATGTAGGTTTCATACTAGTTCTATCAACCTATAGGTTTGATGTTTCTTAATATGAATTTTTATAAATGAACTCACCCTCTAATCAAAATAGAAATGGATTTATATAATATGTTATATTCCCATCAATGTGAATGAGATATGATCTTCCTTAAAGGGATAGATGTGATAAATCCTTTCTCATGTTATCCATTAAAACAATATCACCTATGGTGAAACCATCATATCCTATTAATATATGAGCATATTTCAAAGTGGTTTTTATCAATAAATTTTTTTTCATGAATCATGATATCCATTAAGGATAATATATATATATATATATATGGATCTATATAGAAATTTCCATATAGGAACATCCAATGAACCTTGGAAATGTGGACATCCTATTGATTAGTCTATTCTCATAACCTCATATAATGAAGATTACCAAAGTTGAATACCCTTAGAGGGGTTTTCAATGTCATATGACACACCTTCCATTAAGATCATATATAATTTGTGTCTCTTAATAGAAATATCATCTATCCATATAACCATTTTTATGAATAATGTTGTGGAACCTATAGGTTCTCATCATATTAGAGAACTATTATGACCTTTAAACCTGAAATATATTCATTGGAAATTTTCTCATAAAAATTTCATGCACATGTAAAATAATAATGTGGTAAAAAATTAATTATTGAAAATAAATTGTAATCAAGTACCAAACAATTTAGTTATAGGGAACTCACTCTAACAAACTCCCACTTTCATTAGATCCAACTAAAAAATATTTTAGTTCACTAGATCTTTCATGAAAATCATGCATATGACGATATAAATCATTGATAAATGGGTCTATGATGTTTACATCTCTAGATACTCTTATCATCAAAACATCACCTCATTGTGAAAAATCCCTAAACAAATGAAACGTCTTATGTATGTGATTTTTCCATTGGTGTCACCTTGGATCCTTGGAGAGATCCACTGCTACATTGTAATCAGAGTAAATTTTGAGAGATTATTTACTTCTAGGAACCACATAAATATCTTGGAATTTATTTGAATCCATTCTACATCTCCTGATAAACCAAAAGCCACACTATAATCAGACTCGACTGTAGAATCAGTGACAACTGGCTACAATGAACTCTTCATCAGATAGCTCCTCTATTTATACAATTGATATATCCATACTGAAACATCTGATCATTATGATACATCAAAAATCAATAATATTTATATACCATAATTAATTGATCTTTATCTCCACTATACACACGAAACATACCCTTAGTTCTCCTCAAACACTTAACTATGACCTTGAAAACACTACAAATCCGTTCACCTAATTTTTTTTGATATCTTTCTACTATACTAAAAAAATAGAAAACATCAAGAATTTTACATAATAATGAATTCATGATAGATCCTACATTATAATTTCAATATATCTCACTCATTATCTCCACTTCCTCTTGTGACATAGAAAAAACATTTCATGGAAATATGTATACTGTGTGACTCTAGAAGCAATCCCCTCATAGATTATTTCATAATAAACCTCATTAATGACTAGTCAGTGTATATACCTTAACATAGTTAATTAAACCACTAGGATCAATATCACAAATTATTTTGATCATTATAATGTAGTCTTCTTCACCCAAATCTTTAGGGGGAATCACATTCTCAACAATCCCTTATACTGTTGAAATGTTGGTATATCATTCACAGTTAGTAATATTTTATCCACATATACTACTATTAAATCCAACATACTCCCACTATATATATTGTAAATTCAGTGCTCACATTCATTCTTAATGAATATAATTTTTGTATGTCTTTTGCGAATCAAATATTCCATGACCTAGTTGCATTCTTTAATCCAATGATGGATCTCTATGAATTACGCACCTTTTTGGAATTTCAAGGGGTAGAAAACCCTTTTGGTTGGGTGATGTGCACATCTTATTGACAGTTCTCATTAAGGAAATCCTTTTTTACATCCATTTTTCAAAACCAATAGTCACGGTAAGATACAATGAACAACCAAATTATGATGTATTAAAACATAGAAACTAGAGAAAAGGTTTCATTGTTATTAATGACTTGATATTGTCTAAAATTGTTATCCACTATCTATTGTTTATATGTATTGACATTACAATTCATAACCTGGTATTTTCTAAATAACCATTTATTTCCAATTGGTTTTACATCAACAATATGATAGATCAGACCCCAAACATGGTTATGATACATACATTTCATCTCATAATTCATGGTTTGTCTCCATTTTGTGGTTTCTGAGATCTCTAAGTCAACTTTTTAGGAGAAATTATCATTATTTTCATCTAATAATTAGTCACTATCATTAGTGACTAGATAACCATATCTCCTTTGTTCACATGCCTTTCTAGCGCACCTTTGTAGTACATATGTTTTGGGACCATGTTATTCTATTGGGACCTATGGAAGCAGTTCGTATAACTTATCTTTTATATATTGAGCATAAACATCATCAAATTCAATCATTCTACCATAATCATCCTAGAGGATGTGGTCTCTCTTCTGAATAACTCTATGTCATATGAAAATCTATTATTTCTATAATGGGTAGTATAGATAGTGTCCTCTTGATATCTTGGGACACCCAATAAAGATACACTCTATGCCTTAGGTTGTTATTTTTTTGGTAGATATAACCTTGAAAAATGAATCACAAACACATGAAAAATGGAACAAAACAAGTTTCTTTATACTCCATAACACAAAGAGAAAACTATATTACACTTTAGTTTGTACTCAGTTTAGTATCTATGGTGATTTTTGTAACTCATATCCCAAAAAGTATAATATAATGATTTAAAAAAACATCATTATATTTACCATGTCAAAATGATATGGTTCCTCCATTCACTAACACTATTCAAAAATTATGTATAATGTGATTATATGAGTTAAATTGGAATACTCCCATAAGAAGTCAATAAATACTTGGGTATGATATTTACCACCTTGATTCGATCAATGATTCATTGTCTTCTAACCATATTAATTTTAACCTCATTATTTAACCATTTTAACAGCTCAATAGATTCAGACTTATTACTCAATAAGTTAATATAATAATACCTAATCAAGTTATCAAAAATATTAATAAAGTATGTGAATAGACATATATCCTATAAATTAAAAGGTATTCATACATCATTGTCTACTAAAACTATAAGCCTTGTGGACCTTTCACCTTAACCAAAAAATGTTTGCTTTTCATCTTACCTTATAAACAAGCACAATATATTTTAAGTGTATTAAGGCCAAACAAGTATAAGTGACTATCTAGATATAGATTTTTTAAGCACATTTCATTTACGAGACCAAGATGATAATTACATAAAGGGTGTTATATGAGTTTCACATATTTCTTTCTTTATCTATATCCAATATTTGTCATTAAAAATTTAATGCATAATGACAATTATGCAATTTCTTCATATGATAACATATTTTATCCTTATAAATGTTGCTACTTTTATTTCAAAATATGAAAAAATAATTATCGATGTTTAAAAAATAAATAGAAATAATGTTTTTGGAAATCCTCGGAACATAATAAAAATTATTCAAAACCATAATCAATCCATTGGACAATTTAAAATGGATCTAATGTCCATCCAATCCATCTCGACTCCATTGGATGCCAATAAATTTGAATCATCTATGGTACTATTTTGAAATCTACCTTGTTCATTTATTTCGAAAAATATTGAGCACCAATGGTGGTATCTAATACCTAATATGTAGATGGGAAAAGATTACAATGAATAATGAACACACCTAAATAATCCCCATACATCTTTGGATGGGTGAAATTCCTCTTCCAATATCCTTTTATATCATTTGAAAAACATTCTACATCAGGTTCCATTGCTTTCTCTTTGATCCTTTCTTCTGGGATGGATGGTTCTTCAGAGACATAGACAAAGAATGATTATTTTATACCTTTTCCATATTTTTCCTCTTATAATTAAATATAAGGATAAAAAAATTTTGTGTTCCTTTTCTTTTCCAACATTGACAATATGTGTAAGAATTTACCAAATTTTTATCCCACTATTCCTCATATTATAATTCCTAATAATACTAGATATGTTTTTAGGGAGTGAGGATTGATTGAGACTTGTGCATGGCTCATCTATAATCTTAAAACCCAATATGTCTAGGTTCTCAATATATTAAATAATCATTACAACATTTTCCATCACTGGAATGGGTTATCAAAGATTTAACATGAAAAATCATTAGAGATATCAAATCCCAATGATCTCACATACTCCTAATATAGATACATAATGTGAGAAAAGATGTTACAAGTATCCATATCATCATTTTTATTTAGAAGCATACTATAAATTTAGGATAACATGAAACATTTTATATCCATTCTATCATCCATATGTTTTACGTAGAGAGATACTTTTTCCTCAATTGTAACTTTGGAATGAAACCAGGGAAGAGGGGTTTTTAGCATGTATGATTTATGATCATGGAGAAGTATAAGGTGGAAGTGTGTATAAAATTCATGAAAATCCATTATAGGAAGAAGGATATTATTTATATACAATGGATCACAATGATATTGTTTATGTCATTTGATTTACCATGTTCTAAAAATTAAGAGTGGAATATCAGTACTTTTTTATTACAAAAGTGATTAATAAATATAAAATTATACTCTTATTAACCTCCAACTATTTTTCAATACCCAATATACCTAAATATAAAATTATGAATATCTAATTTCCTAGATATTCTAGTATAATGTATCCATATTTCGAATCTCATAACCCATACCTAGACCTATCATGTTATTTGAGGGGTTTTAGGTAAGTGTAACATACCAACTACATTAAAACATAGTTCCTTGATCCCTTGAGTAGACTCCCAAATCTAGAAATATTTTTTTAACTATTTCCTCAATACATGACTCTTATTTACACCATGATCTTCTTGGTCTATCAACTGTTGATGTGATCCAAGTTATGTAAACACAAAACATAAAGATAAAAGTTACATGGTAACTGAAATCACACTAACATGGGTTGGTTAAAGAACATGGAACTATGAGGAACCTTCTAATTTAAGTAGTGGAAGCCTATACCTACATTAAATTTTTATTGATGTATTTTTATCCATTCATGTAAAACTAGTTCATATTTTACATTCCTTGTTATTTTTAGGTGTATTTTACTAGAGTTATTGACCATGCTGAATAAAAAATTCAATGCATAATCTGGTAATATTTTATTCAAAATTTCATGCTTGTTAATTAATTTATTATGTCATCAGTTTAATTAACAAATAAAAATATTTAAAAATGAAACTAACAAAAAAATATAAGTTGAAAGGCCATGATATTGTATAGATATAAGTTTATCTTGTGAATGATAAAATAACACTCAAAACAAGGGAGAAGAAAATTGTACTATACCTTGGTTAATGTTTCAATATTACACCTTGCAACCTATGTATCACATTGATTGGTTTCTCCAATGTTCCTTAACATAGACCACCCCTTCTCACTTGTGAGCACCATAATTATATAATCTTTTAACTTATTCACAAGTGAGGGATCTAATGGATTGTATAATGTGGGTATATATAAAAAAGAACTATGAGAATAGTTCCCTTATATAATATAGAGTTGTGAATGAATTATATGATATAAATTTTAATTTATTAATAATAAATTAAATGATAACCAATCAAACACAAAGGGTTGGTCTAATCTCATTAGCATCCACACATTTTTCAATAACCATACATTTACAATCATATCATCAATTACATGGAATCATTTTTTAATTAAGATAATTCCCCCTGAATTAATCTAATTAATTCAATTTAACTTAATTATATCCATGAAACCTTAACCCCACATCATCTATATTTTAAAAAGATGTAGTTTTTTAAAAATTAATATATTACACACATTCCGTTTTTGGAAACATTGTGTACTTATCCAAAATGTTAACATATAATAAATTTAATATATAATTATCAATACTATGACATGGTGTGTACATTTTAAAATAAAGGACACATGGAAGACATGCGAATTTGTTTGATTATATGTTTAATAATTATATATTAAAATTTACGCACACTATCTAGAGAATAATGCATGGATTATGATATAGTATATGAGATGTACTATAGTACATTACATATATGGTCTTCTTCGCATTTCCACTGCATATCCCTAAGGTTTGGCTATATTTCCTGCCACATATGAGTTTGAGATAGAATTTATGTAGGCCAACATACATGGAATGTAACCTCAGAGTTGCACAACATGTATGTACCCATGTCATCTATCTGATACATGGAATTCTAGGACTCCTCGTGCTCTCAATCATGAGAAAATAGGGACTATATTTCCTATGTAGTGGTTACACAATGTGTAGTTCCTAAAGCCGTGTGCCACTTTATCTGAACCTACATGTCAATCATATTTTTCATTAATTATATCTAATTTTTTATAATTTATCATACTTTATCATGGTATTAAGTTGAATAAACAAAAAGTACATGGAATGTATAAGGTATGTACACACTTTATAATCCTGTTTTTTCAACGATAATCCAATGGAACCTCCAAATGGTGTTCTTAGAATTCTTATTTTCTAACCTAAACAAATTTTTGGTTATATAAGAGATAAATAATAAAGGAATAAATTATTATGTTCATATATTAAAACAATTTTATATAATTAAAGGAAAATGAAAAGGCAGACTACTATTCAATGAATGATATAAAATTATAAATTAAACAAGTGACAACTCTGATATCACTTGATGGTTTTGGGTGCATGTAGATGCTGAAAAGCATGTAAGTGCCGAAGAAAGTTCCGAAGCGAAAAAGTGACATCATATTCGGACCCGAAGGCCTAGTTTAGAGGGCCCAGATGTGGTGCGCAGAAAAAAGGGTGAAGTGCGGGGAAAAAACAGTCTTGTGCGGAAGGCACAGGGTTTTGCGAAAGGCCCCGGCGCCGGTGCGAAGTAATTTCACGCCCCTTCCTCCGTGTGGTTGACATTTTTCACCACCACCTCCGACGTGAAAATATTGCATGCAACCCTGAATTCCATGCCACCGGTTGCCTATAAATAGAAGGTGACCCGCTCATTTTAAAGGCTGAAGAATTATAACCGCCTCTCATGCACGTAATTGCCTTTCCACGCACACGCAATATGGCCTTCAGGTAAGGTTCTTTTTCGCACCATGTGGCCCCAGGATCCACCTTCATGCGAGATTCCCCTGGGTTAGACAAAACTCCAAACGCTCGGGGTCTTCCCCATGTGCACAATTCCTTCCATTGAGCGCAGGTATGTCGGTTGCATGCAATTTCCGCGCACCCCCATGTCCTTATGTGCGGCCCTTGCAGTCTACGTGCAATTCTGCCCCCTTGCGCGCAATCCATTCATGTTGCGCAAAGCCTCTGCCTCTTGTCTCGTGCAGTTAACACTTTTTCGCGTCATCCCGGTGTTTTCCGTGCCAGTCTCCCCTTATTTCGCGCACCCCCAAGGGTTGTGCGCAATCCATTGGTGCCCTTCCTATCGTGCTCCCTGGGCACCCCCTGTGCACTGGTATCAGATTCCATCCTTCCGAGTGCCGTTTGTAAGTGTCTTATGCGCCACGCACATTCATATCTTGTATGGTTTTCCTGTACGACCTTCTCCTCTTGTGAGAAGTAACCTCAAAGTCCCTTGGACAATCCTTCTCGTTGCGTTGCTTCGCCACATGCTTCTTCGCATAGGCACACTAACGGCTATTGCCTCTTTGCATAGCCACACTAACGTGGACCCCTTGATGGTTCGCCCCAAAACACCCCATCAGCATGGACATGCCGATGCCTTCCCTCCCACAAGGGGTATAGAGCACCGGTCATGTATGTCTTAAGGGGTACGGAGCCAACCCACCTCGTCTGAGCTGCACGATGATAAATTGCCATGCACCTCGTCCTCAACACATGACGTTAAACTGTGACCTGGCCCCATTCCTTGCATGCAGGGTCCCCACGCCTCGGACATTCTCCACGCCCACTTATCTCCACGGGGATGTCGGGGTCATCCCTCATAGGGGGTGATTTATTAGTGTGGTGTTTGTCCGCAGGGAAGGGCAGCCGCCTTGGTGTAAGCCCCTAGTTCTTGTGGAAGGTAGCACCCATGAACCTCTATACTTCCTCACCGCCAAGGCCAGTGGAGGGCGCAATAGGGAATGAGGCACCTACTTTGTTAAGTCCCAAATACCTCTCCCACTAGGCTTTGTCACCCTCAAACCTCCATCCTAGAGTAAGTCCCGACACCGTGGGCTGCTAAACGCATAAGCCCCTATTCGCCTCCCACAGATGCACCCTTCGCGACGTGACCATCAGGTCTATTCTATCTCTAGTTTCTCACTCCGAGCATGACTCATGTGAGCTTAGAGTGAGCACCGACCCTGACCCTCATCCATACCAAACTACAGGGACATTGATCTATGCTAATGCATTGTACGTAGGAATCCTCCACGAGGTTCAAGCCCCACCACCATGGGCCGTCTCAGAACGTAAACCCCGTCCATCCCGAACTACAGGGACATTAATCTGTGATAAGACGTGGTACATAGGAATCCTCCACGAGGTTCAGGCCCACCACCTGGTCGTTCCGACCCCTTCACATCAGTTCACCAACAACATGGGCCACCTTAGAGCATAAGCCCCAAATTCCCCCATCCTACACGACACTAAACTGTACACCCGAACTACAAGGACTTTGATCCGTGCTAAGGCATGGTATGTAGGAAGCCCCCACGAGGTGAAATACTGAAAAAAAATCAGCCCCAACCATCTCTGTGACGTTGTACCAATCCCCCATTTTCACTTCGGGCTTCCTCAGAGTGTAAGCCCCAATCTATCTGGACCCCAGGTCCCCATTCAGGTCTGTTCGCCGCAAACATGGGCCATCTCAGAGCGTAAGCCCCATCCATCTTGAACTACGGGGACTTTGATCCATGCTAAGGCATGTTACATAGGAAGCCTCCACGAGGTTCAATCCCCACCACAAGGGGCCGTCTCAGAGTGTAAGCCCCATCCATTCTGAGCTACGTGGACTTTTATCCATGCTAAGGCATGGTATGTAGGAGGACTCCACGAGGTTCAAGCCCAACGCCCATGTCTCATCCTGACCTCTCCCTCAAGCCCATGTGCCTCGGGAATCTCATGCCCTAGCCTAGAGGTTTTACTTCCTCCGGGCCCTATCCATGCATTCATTCTCACGGGTCACCTCTTCGGGTGTCCCATCGTATCATCAAACTATGCAGACTTTGATTCCCTACCATAGGGATATATAGGAAGTCTCCTTGAGACACATGCCCAAATCGATCATTTATCATGATTCTAACCTAGGCCACCACATCCTGGTGGAATCATTACACTTCATTCTCCATTCTCCTCCAGAACATTCAGGAAGCCGCACACGTGCTGGCGCCAACATCGGTGTTCCCTCTAGGGGGTTCCTCAATCTGATCCACCTTAGCTAGTGTTCTGATCTGTCCGAGTCGTCTCCTCTAGATGTTAAACTTGTGGAATACCCTTCGTTAAGCATGGGAAGTTGAGGAAAACCTCAGATATATGCCTATGGAATATAATACCCCGCATTCGATGTGGGATGCCTCGGCCTTCCACGCCCTCGAGAAGCCGTATAATAAGGGAAAGACGATGGACATGCCAACTCCCTAGCGTCAAGACATGCCAATGATATCCCTATGTGAATACTCACCTAACTGAAGATTGATTCCCTGACCAGACCCCTTGGAAGGTCCCAACAAAAGTAGTTTAATTAACTGATGTCCATGAAGTTATGGCTCCAAGAGGAGCTTCACGAACCATGTCTTAAATCTATGAGGGAGACACGGACTAGGTGAAGAGTTTCGAGGAAGAATCCACGGAAGTAAGAACTGACATCCCATCATCACGGTTTTGATCAAGGATAAGACGTCCCTAAATAAGGAGCGGATGTCGCCCGCATTTGGAAAGCGTGAATGCGGGGTAAAATCAATGCATCCTCTTTTTGATGGATGCACGCGCCCCATCGAAAGTGTCATAAACAGAAAAATGGTGAACCCTACGTGAATGGGACTCTACTCAGCATGAAATCTAGTAGCGTCCAAGATACCAGGGGATAAGTATGTCATATGACCCTATCGTCCGGTACCATGTCTCACCAAACAGTCCTGAAGTGAACCTCGCCAGAATTTGAGACAGTCAGAACATTGAGCACTATGTTCAGCGACATTGTCAGCGTGGAGCCATCATGCCAACCATGGATGATGGAATGGTTCTGGGGCACTGGATGTCGATTTCATTCCCTAGAAGTATTAATGAGTTCCTCTCCCTGCTTCAGGAAACAATTCGCTGCCTCTAGAGCTCGATCACCTGCCCACCGGTGTAGGAGAAAGGGCAATGCCGACGTGGCTACCCTTCATGGCTCTACCCCTCCCACGACGGTCGCGATCGCCATGACTGATGGGTTCCCACACCCCATCTCCCCACCAGAGATCATCAAGAAAAGGGTAATCCAAAACCTTGTACGCAGGTATGAGGAGGAGGGGGTCATCCCCACCACGGATATGGCCCGCCTAGATCTTGAGGCAGTTGTGCCTCACCCTCCAAGCCACCCATGAGGGCCGCGCAGGGAGCCGCTGCTCTCCACCCCAACATTCAATAACTTTGGTAGCCTATCCCCAAAGCGCCTCAAAAGATCCCTCCCCTACACCCACGAAGTAGAAGGTATCTGGGACGGCCCTATCGGGGTCCTGCTTCAAGGGCTCCCGACAAGGGCCCCCACCAGGCCGCGTCAGCACCACCGACTGGCACCCCAGGATGAGGAGCATGTATTCCATGTGCCTGAACCACCTGTTCCAGTCCACTTGAAATGACTCCAACATCGGGAACAAAGGGAAGAAGACTCCTGCTGTGAGGCGTCAACATTAGCGAATGGTGTGGCCCGAGCCACTACCGGTTCATTCTTCCAAGTCCCTGTATATGTTGAACACTGAAAGCCATATTCCTGACCTGGATCGGAGACCCAACCGCCCCACAGGCAGGTTTGGTCGACTCTCTTGGTCGTTGGCACAGGCGATGGCCGCTGCAGACCAATTCGCAGCAGTGCCGCCCAGCACAGGGTCTCGCTCCGCACAACTGCTACGGGAGGTGCGGGCCCTCCCTGCTTCCAATCTCATCTTGGATTTCGGCCCCGTTCCACCTTCAACCCAGGCGAGGGTCTCCCCTATGATAGCAACACTCCACGTGGGGGTCTCTCTCATTCCCACTACATTGTGTACGGGGTCACTCCCCATATCGAAAATAGAGAGCATGGGAGAATTGCATGTCTGGTCACTCTCCAGCATAGAGGTCCTCCCCGTTTCCCTTTTGACAGTTTTTCTGGTGCCCCTCGCACCCCGGCCTCCATGGGTAAGAATTTTATCCACCCTGGAACTGGTACAGCCGGGGGAACCCTTGTCGGAAATCAGCCTGGCCCTGAAGAACCATCCAGAGGCAGGAGATCAGGTCGTCGTCGCTGCAAGAGCATTCCTAGGGAAGTCTGGGTAGGAATCAGGAAAGTCCTCTTCTCAGACTTTGAGGTGGAGTTCGATACAGCGCGGGAGTCCTCCGAACGGTCCTCTAAGTCAAGGGTCAGGGCAGGAATGAGGTGCATCAGCCTCATGTTTCAGGAATGCGAATCCCATAGGATCCCTACTTCCCTCGGAAGTTACATTCAGGAGGACGCGACCCTGGCATGTCCCTAGGGGCCGACCATGTAGTTGCCACTGTAGCCTCTGGAAGCACCCTCTACCTCGGAGCTATTTTGGGGATTGATGACGGAAAAGCCTGGACATAACATGCTCCCCACGGATGCCGATTCTTCATCAAGATCTCTGGTCGCTGCTCTATCCTATCATGATATTAATTCCATATCGGTACAATAATCGGGGGATAGCCTTGGGATCGTCGGCCAATTAGACGGCTCGACATCCTCTCCCCCGGCCAGCATGTCGTCCCAGCGGTATGCCTCAGTGTCGCCGCTAGTTACATGGCCATCCTCAGTTGAGAAGTGGGGAAATCGAAGGGAAGACCCTGCATCTGAGTCGGGGAACTTCTAGACTATCCTCAGTGCGGGCCACTTCCCTGAGAAGATTTGGCTTGTCGCAGGATTAGATTTTGGTACACTAGAGTTGCTAACCCCAAAAAAGATTGAATACTTCCACCATACCCTTTGGGCGACTCACCCCCATCTCAGCACTGGCAGGTGACTTATCCCTGGAGACAAGAGCACCTCGAAGGTATTGGCGAAAAATGCCGCCTGGTGGACCTGTCTGCACTCCCCGCGGTCCAATACCCCAAGTCACCCGGCCACCTAAAGACCCTCCAACAAAAGTGCATTCAGAGTTTTCAAGTACTTTGCAGAGTGGTCGAGGAGGCTACCCCCCACATGCATGTTCGTGGGTGGGGTCAGTAAGCTGCCCTCATCTTCAGTGCGATTCGTCGATAGCCTGATTCCCTTGGGAGTAGTGAGTTCATGCCCCTAAGAAGAGTGGCAGTCAACATGACCGACCTGGAAGGAGAGTCGAATGAGCTGGGACTCCTTGACGGGGGTGCCCCTCTGAGGACGTGCTGCCACTAGACCCATCAAAAAGGATCACTCACCAACATAGGAACCTCCTAGGTCTCCCTACGCCCACCGAGTCATTTGTACTCATTTGGAACATCAGTAAGGGAAAAGTGCATGTTGGAGCTACCAAGCTCTCCGACCCGTCGGCCTCCATGCAAAAGACGGAAGAAGACCCCAAGAAGGATGCGCTGCATCAGCAACTTGCTGAGAAGAAGAAATTTGTCGATGAAATCATAGTTGAGCACATTGCTGGGCGCCGACCAGACTATGATGATCCTTGGCCAGGGCAACATGGGCAGGAACAACTACTCCTCGATGAGATTATTTTAGGCATCCATGATCCTGCCATATTCGCTAATAGGGAAGAATCTAGAGCACAGGGCATGAGGGTGCGGTACGTCTTTCCAAACCCTTCAGAACGACAAGACCGTCTAGGGAACACCGTCCAGGATCCTCCAGCCGCCCCAAGGGCTGCTCCACCAGCCGCTTTAAGAGCCGCTGAGCTTGGCTACTGCATTGAGGAGCCCGACAATGCGCTCGTGTTTATGGATCCCCGTTAGGACTGGGACCCGGCCCATAAGATCCGATGGCGGCACTAATTTTCCACCTGGAAGCTTTGGAAATGTGATAAGTGGATGTCCCACTCGACGGAAAGTTGTACCCGTCATGGGTAGACAACATGACGGCACCCCCGGGATTTGTAAACCCCACATTATCCCCCTTTAATGGGACGTGGGACCCGCCGTAGCACCTGGACCACTTCAAATCGAGGTGGGGCCCTATGCTAGGGACCCTGGTGCAGCAGGAGGCCGCTATGCTCTGTTGCATTGTTCGGACGCTGGAGGGGCATGCATTCATTTGGTACAGCTAGCTCCCCGTCGGATCCGTGACCAGCTGGGAGGACCTTTGCAGGCAGTTCCTTTACCATTTCAGTTCTACCACCCAGAAGGCGAACATCACAGACCTTTTCAAGTGCAAGCAAAGCCCCTATGAGTGAGTCGCGGACTTCATCACCCGGTATAAGGTGCTTACATACTCCCTTAACATGCCACTGACTCATGAGAAACTACTGACGATGTGCGTGGGGAATGTCAATACGGAACTGGTTCCCTCCCTTATCACTCAGAATTACCCCGGAGGATTCCGAGACTTCTCGGATAAGGCCCAGCATCACGAGGAATCCCTAAAACAGGCTATCCAGGCACATCTGCTTCCCCCTACAATCCCAGCAAGGAGGGCTTCCAGAGCCGAGCCTGCCGTCGTCACCCAGATAGAGGCTCCCAGGCAGCTAGAGTTGCTACCAATGGAGCCATCTCCACAACCTTGTAGAGGCCCTCCACCACGGGTATAGTTTCCAGCCCAGCAGTGCCTGCCCCATAATCGACATGCACCTCCACGTAACGCGTAGCCACCGCCTAGGAGAGATAATCATGTTCTTCCACTTCGGTAGGCTCCTCTAGACCTTCGTCAGGGCCGGGATCCTAGATCCCCTTTTCCAGACAGAAGGAATCAGACCTACTCGTTCAACGATGATTAGGCTCCTGGCTACTTCCGCAGTGCCTTAGAGCATAGAATCGTGCGACTGCTTGAGTGTCAGAACCTGGAAGAGGCACATCTCACTGATCACCCAAATTACTACCCTTATCATTGGATCCTAGGGCACACTATAAGGCAATGATATGTGTTCAAGTACTGGCTCCAAGAATAGATTAACAAAAGCATAGTGAGGTTGGGCCCATCCCCGGACTAAGTGGTGGGTGTCTTTGTGAGGTAATGTGGCAGCAACGACGATGAAGGCGTGTGGCAGCAGGTCCCTGACCGTGGGTCCCAGAAGTATAACGACTAGATGGCTCTCAGGATGGTTGCCCATGCTCATTGCGTTATTCGTGCACACCTGAATCAGCCGGAGCCTTCAGAATCTGCGACCGCCACTTCAGCATAATCATATCAGCCGACATCCTCCCAAAATAGAAATCATCAGCGGCACAAGAAGAAGCAACGTGCTTCGCCAATACTGTCATCATCCCGCACTCTCGTTGACTTCAAGCCCCCGGAGATGGGCCTCCCTCCTAGAGTCCACCCAGCGGTGGACGATTCATCAAGTGACAGTTAGGGGTATGCTTCGGTTAACACCGTTGAGTTGGTAAATCCCAATATAACTCCCAACGTGGAGGAGCGCAAGACGAAACTCCCCAATGTCCCCATCCGATGCCAACACCGGAAGAACATCGGCCATATGGTTCGCCATGGTGCATCAGTTGGCACCTCCAGCTAGGCCATGCATGCCGCTGAGACTAGACAGTATGTCCAGCATAGGACCCAGCACGCAGATCCTCTTCATCCGGTGTCAACGAGCCCACCTCCGCCACCATTTGTGCTACTGGATCAGGCAGAGCCACATCGGCCATCTCGTGATCAGCATCGTCCATCTTCCGTCCGATTTCATTCACCCGATCGTTACCCGGAAGCTACCCTCTGCGCATCGACCAAAGAGCAATGGGATTATCCTTGTACCAGTCAGCCACCGGTCCAGCCTGCAGGGCCCTCGATGCCTTCTATCATAGAGCGGACTACTGTAAACATATGTTCATTCCTGGAATGAAAGTATGATGTTTTAAAGCACCTCGCGGGTATCCCATCAAGTCTCTACATCCTTGAAGCCCTTCTCCTATCAACAGATATGCGGGAGGCACTCGCTGAGGCTTAAAGAATCCCCCTCTAGTTTAAGATAGAGGTAGCAGCTGTAGAGGCCTTCCATGCTGAAGCCATTGGGAATGTTGAGTTCTAGGCCGTCATCTCGTTCTTGGGAGAGGATGAAGGCTCCCCCAAACAGGGTAATATTCACCCGCTATATATAACCGTCCAATTCAATGGAGTGGAGGTTCGCCGCTATCTCATTGTCACTGGCTCTGGGATCAACCTTATCCCGACATGGACGCTGCGGAAGCTATGGTTATCCGAGAGGGACTTGACTCCCTCTGATTTAAGGATCCAGGGATATGACCGGACAGAGTAGAAGCCCGTCGTCATGATCTGCCTAAAGACCCAGTTCGGTGGCCTGGTTTCTAGCACCAAACTCATTGTTGTCTCCCAGGACACCACATACAATGAACTGATGGGTAGGACATGGCTCCACCTACATGCGACCATCCCCTCGTCATATCACCAATTCCTCAAGTACTCCATTAATGGTTGAGTAGGCGTACTCCAAGGTGATGCATCTCCCTTCGCCTCTTGCAAAGCCCACTACTTGGAAGCTGATTATTACAAGAGAAAGGATAAACAAGTCCAGGAAAGAGAGTTTGAGCCTCTTGCCGCCACGACCGACCCTTGGACAGGCTTGAATGGCGCCTATGTCTTCCCGGTCCATCATTTAAAGTCCATGACCCCTGATATGGGGTAGTGTTTTTTTTATTTTCCAGGCAAGGGGGAATCATGCTCCCAAATACAAGAAACTTTGGAAGATTAATTCATATTCTTATACGAACTAGGCCCCAGTGATCCCGGAACCTCCCACTACTGTCAGGTATGAAGATGTCTGGGTCATAGAAATAACAGTGATTCACACATATCTGTTTCACCGAGATGGAGTAAGTCGTCTCCGTCTAATGCGCCACTTCTGCTTCGACATTATCAGGCATGGCCCCTTGGGCCAGAGACCAGACGATATTGGGTTTACACCTTTCATAGACATGATTTCAGCTGCGCCAGAGTGCCTCGATGCAATGAACACTGCCGCACATGCTGGTAGCAGCCTCCCATTAGGGTGTGGTAGCTCAAAAGTAGCACCCCTGGCAATTTATCCCTCTATAAGTGGAGAAGAAGATATTTCAGATGCTCCCCCTTCATTTGAGGAAGGCGTCTCCACCACGGTCGACGAGCTGGTATAGGTGAACCTCAGGATCGAAGCCGATTTGAGACTCACATTGATCAGTGCCTCCATTTCCATTAAGGATAAGCAGTTGTATGTGGGCTTTATCAAACAACAACGTGATGTGTTTTCCTAGAGTTATGACGAGATTCTAGGACTGGATCCTCAGGTAGCCATCCACCACCTTGGTCTCCCGGCGAATCATCACAGATTCAAGCATCCTCCCAGATAGATGAACCCTTCTCATGGTGCCATAGTTGAGGCTGAAGTTGACAATCTTATTAAAGCCATTTTTTTCAAGAAAGTTCAGTAACCCAAGTGGTTAGGCAATATTGTGCCTATCAGGAAGAAGAACGGGTAGATCATGGTCCGTATCGACTTCCTCAATCTCAATCGCCACATTCCAAAGGAAGATTTTACACTTCCAATGACGAAATTGTTGATTGACGATACGGCCGGGTTCCAAGACCTCTCCTTCATGGATGGGTATTCCGGGCACAACTATATCCGGATGGCTCTCGAAGACAAGGAGTCTACCGCATTCAGGGAGCCCCAGGGTACTTTCTGTTACTAGGTCATTCCATTCGGCCTGAAGAATGCAGGTTCCACCTATCAGCGGGCCATGCATCACATATTTAAGACAATCCTTGGGACATTGGTGGAATTCTATGTGGACGATCTGGTGGTAAAATCTCACCAGCGCCAGGACCAACTCATGAATGTGGAGAACGTTTACATCTTCCTCTGTTCCCGCCACATGAAGTTGAACTCGTTGAAGTGTGCCTTCGGGGTCACCTCTGGGAAATTCCTCAAATTTGTTGTCCACCACCGGGGCATCGAGGTCGACCGAGAGAAGATCAAGGAAATCAGCTAGATTCTTCCCCCGAGAAATATTCAGAAGCTTCGATGTCATCAAGGCCACTTAGCCTACATATGTCGATTCATTGTGAATCTAGCTGGCAAGTGTAAGCCCTTTTCTCGACTCATGAAAAAGGGAACCACTTATAAGTGGGATGATGAGTGCCAGACCTCCTTTGAGGAAATCAAGAGATATTTTCTTCAGCCTCCAGTCATGATGCCACCCATCTCTGTGAAGCCACTAATTCTCTATGTCACCACCCTAGAAATATCCCTAGGTTCCCTACTCACCTAGAATAACAATGAGGGGACAGAGAAAAACCTCTACAACCTCATCCAAATGATCCTCGATGCAGAGACCATATACTCCCCCATCGAGAAGATCTGCCTTGCGCTCGTGTTTTCCATGTAGAAACTGTGACATTATCTACAACACCATGAGGTACAGTTGGTCTCTTGAGTGGACCCGCTGAATTACATTATGAACCAACCCATATTGACTGGCCGACTAGCGCGGTGGGCGGTAATCCTCCAATAGTTTTCCATCAGGTTCATGTCCCAGAAGGCTATCAAGGGGCAGGAATTGGCAGACTTCCTAGTTGCCCACCCAACCTCTGTGGATCAGCCAATGGACCTAGGTCTTCCAGATGAGTCAATCCTCTCAGTTGATTGTGCCATCCCTTGTTGGCAGATGCACTTCGATGGTCCCTCTCGGAGCCCCACTGGTAGAAGACTCAATGATCCTAGGCTCAACAGAGTAGGCATGGGTATCGTCATTATCACCCTAGAGAAAGACATTTTTCCTTACTCATTCCTAATTTCAAGAGGCTGTAATAACAATGAGGCAGAGTACCAAGCTCTCATCACTGGTCTTGAGCTGGCCCTTGAGATCAGTGTGCCCCATTTGCATGTGAAATGGGATTCTGAGCTGGTCATCAAGCAGGTCAATGGTGACTATGTTGTCAGAAAGCCAGTATTCGTACCATTGTTGGAGCGCACTCTCTGGATGATGGCCCATTTCCCTTCTCGGCCAGAGGTTATCCAGGTCCATCAGTCACAGAATGGTCGAGCAGATGCTTTGGCTAGCCTGGCTGCGTCGCTTGCAGAACCCGAGCAGGATGATCTGATTATCCACGTGGCGCATCAGAGAGTCATTTCTCCTATCACCCCAATGGATAATGACGGCCCAGGGATAAACCATCTTACCGCTGGCCCCCCTACGTCAAGAGCCCCAGGTTCTTCGGATGTAGTGATCGAAATAGTTGCTGATTGGAGGACACCCTTGGTCAAATACCTCCAACACGGTAATCTCATGTTAGACCGGGACAAGCACAAGAGAATATGATGTCGTGTATTGCAGTTTACCCTTCAGAGTAGTCCCATCCTTGAGAAGATCCTCTATAGACGCAGTTTCAATGGTTTCCTCTTCCGTTGCATTCAAGGAGTCGAGATCCCACAGGTTATGCAAGAGGTTCATGCCGGTTCCTGTGGTTCCCATCAGGCCGGGTCAAAACTGTCTCACCAGATTCAGAGACTAGGGTATTTTTGGCCTTCCATGATCCATGACTGCATGGAGTTAGCTATGAGGTTCCATGCGTACCAAGTTCATGATAACTTTGTGCATTGACCACCAGAGCCTCTCCATGCCACCAAGTACTCTTGTCCCTTTGCAGTATAGGGGTTAGATGTTGTGGGGCCGTACCCACTGACAACGGCTCACCAATGACGCTTTATCCTGACCGCTACAGATTTCGTTTCCAAGTGGGCGGAGGCAATTCTGATCAAGAAAGGTAAGGCCCGTTCTGTCGTTGACTTCGTGAGTTCCAACTTCATCTACCGATTTGGTGTACCTCACGCTATACTCACTGATAAAAGCACCGATTTCCGACCAGCTGAGCTGAATAAATCGTACGCCACATACAACATTCTCTCCAACCATACCTCTCCCTATCACACACAGAAAAATGGACAGATTGAGGCATTCAATAAAACCCTATCTAACATTCTGCAGAATATGGTTGGTCAGAACAAGAAGAGTTGGCCATATCAGCTTCCCAAATCCATATGGGCTTATCGGATGACGACCCATAATTCCACCCAGGTTACCCCATATTCCCTGGTGTACAGAACAGAGGCCGTCCTGCCCATCGAGATTCAGTTTACCTCACTGCACACAACGGTTTATGACCAGAAAATGCCAGATAGGGTTGTTGAAATCCATCTAGCTGAATTGGAAGCACTAGACGAGAATAATCTATGTGCCTTGCACAACCTAGAAAGGCATCAGAGTAGGATATATTGAGAATTCAACAAGAAGGTTTGACTCCGCTCTTTCTTGCAGGGTGACTTGGTATTTTCCCTCAGAGCACCAATGATCCCCAACATAAAACTGCCTAAGTTAGAGCCCAAATGGGAAGGACCTTTCATTGTTCATAAGGTTTATCCCAATAGAGCGTACTCCCTGGTGACCAAGGATGGTGAGCACATTACTCCTCCCACAAATGCCAAGTTCCTCAAGCAGTAATTTTCCTGACCATCATGTCTAGCATGACCTTAAACTGCATTTGGCCCTACATTTGGTCCCCCACGGTCCCCCATGACTTTAAACTAGCCTACGGTCCTGCATGACCTTAAACTGGACGCTCGTCCATCATGACATTAAACTGCAATATGGTCAGGCCTTCCTGACCGATGCCCCACCTCAGGCCCCCTGGCCTTTTCGGGCCCTCATCTCAGGCTCTCTTATGAGGGATTTCGTGGTGTGGTGTGGGATTATTTCCTCATTCATGTTGGTTTACTTGCCATTCCATACACATTCCCAGATGAAATGCCTCTCATTGTCCTAACATGACGTTAAATTGTGCTTTTAGAACTAAATGTGGCTTGTTTCCCACCCCCATGGGATATGTAGGACCACGTAAACACTTAGATTATAGGTCTAGCCCCATCTCTTAAGAGATCCTAGGATCTCCTGGTCACCTCAGCCACATGGCATGTCCCTCTCCACAAGGGGGATATATAGGTGTGTTACAGGGTTTTTGGTGCCACACCCCACTTCTCCTGGGAATCCTCCATCTTTTGGCCGCTCTCAAATTGAGTGCATGACCCTTTTTAGTGGTCCGTTGATGGGTTCAGAGTACTCTGGTCTAGGACCTAGTGTGTTAGATTCAACTTAGGAAAGTTTCATCCACTTGTCAAGCTTTGTGCTCCCCTTCATTCGGGCCCCCATTTTATTTTACATCTGCAGGGACCCCCAAGAACGGCCTGGATACAATTCCTAAGGGCTCTCCTACCGTTACGGGCCAACGCCCCTGATGGTTTCGAACAACAAATTGATACAAATCCCGCGTTGTGAACATGGCCAGCGGTCAATGCTCATTTGTTTGTCCCCATTTCAGGCGAACACTATAACAACCTGAGATTTTATGAGAATTATTATTTTTAATTTCATTGATGTCTTGTGTTGTACGCGACACCAAAATTATCTTGTTCTATACGCAACATCGTATTAGCTTGCAGTATACACAACACTAATCTTGGATCGTGTTACACACAATTTCAAGTTTGTTTGATAGAAGTTATTTTACGAAACATTGAGTGTATATATATATATTAAATGTATAAATGAAATATGGTTGGATTCTATTATACAAAACAACAAAGGATTCTTTCACTACACGCAACCCTAACTTGGCTTGCATTACATGCAATCGCAACCTTCCTTGATAGCGTGTGTTGTACGCAATACCTGGTTTCAATAAACAATGATATATGGTTATAATGTTATTATAAAATATCCATTATGAATATTAGTAAACACATTTTTAATTTCATGACATTTTAATTCATCTTACACTTTTTATTGAACATGGTATGAGAACAAAATAAATTTTTCTGGTAAAATCAGTATTTTTCAAAAAATGCAGTTTTGTAGCCTTTTGATGGCGCACCAATTTTAAATATAATTTTTGACAGGTTTATAAGTTAAATTTTAAAAAATAAACTTCTTATTTTGAATAGGGATATAAAAATTTACATTGTATAATGTTTGATATTTTTCTGATAACTTCCATATTTTAATGAATAGTAAAAACACGCTATATTTTAATTAAAAACTAATTTTTCCATAGTAATAATTTATATGGTTAAATTATAATATTAAATGGTTTTAAAGGATAAATAGAATATATTTTTACCATTTAATATAATTTATGTCATTATCATTGATTTTACATTGAATTCATAGGAAAATCATTTCAATCTTTTGCAATGTTTTAACTTTTAAAATTCATTTTCTTAACAATGAGATTAATTTTAAAATAATTTCTGCAACTTTTGTGTATTGAATTTAAAAAAATGGATTCCATATTTGGAATAAGTGGGTCCAAATTATGTTAAAAGGATAATTTTAGTTTTTGGGCATTATGAATAGTAACTACGTTAAATTTTATTTACCATAGTAAAAGGTAAATCGGGTAATTAAGGGTAAATATAATGTTATAAAATTATCCTAACACTTGTATTAATATAATTGGATTCTTATATTTCTTCCTAATGAATATTTGGGTCGGAATTGAATCCATTGGAACCCACATGGAGGTGATTAAGACCTTTAGTTTATCTTATTTAAAGGAAAGTGAAATATGTCTCACTGAACTTTAATAATTAAATTTATTTTTAATATAAGTTTATACAGAATATAAATTCGGTTATAAATACTCATTTGAAAGATAAATTTTTTTTCTTGATCATGGTAATTTATTTAAAAATTTTAAGAGATATTTAATTACCTTAATATCTTATACATTAATGATGCAGAAATTATTTATTTAGTGAAAAATAAGTAATATAGTTTTTATTGAAATAATAATACCCTTTAAAAGGCTCAAAAACCTGACCAAAACTTATTTGTAGTGCATCTATACACCATAATAATCCAATTACCTAATATATGACCGTTTTTAGCCTTATAAAAGTAATTATGAAACTTATATTATTTTATTTTAAATGATGTCAAAGTTGTAACCTTCATAATTTAACAAATATAACATTTTAAACGTTGGGTGTTTTAGAATATAAATCCTACTAAAAGTATTATTATGAAATATATAAGATTTATATTCATCCTAGTATTTTATATTGAATTTTTATGCATCAAATATGTATATTTATTAATTATACAAAAATGTTGTAGAAATTAGTTTATTAAGAGAAGTATCAAATAAATTGTTTTACAAATAGTAAAATAAATATTATATGAACTATTTAATGTGATCCACTAATTTTATAGATTAATCTTACATGTTATGAACCTATTAAATATTTTAGTTTGTATATATCCTCTTTTTGGATTTTATTTAAATTCAAATAAATTAATAGCGTCAAAATTGACACTATTGTTATTTTATAAAAATAACATATTATTAAATTTATTAAAAATAACAAAAAAATATAAAAATTATAAATTGAAATTTATATAGTCTAAAATTTCATAAATTATACAATTACGTAAATTTAACAACACATACGTCATTATTTAAAACCATTTAAAATTTAGAATTTTATTACCACAAATAAAATTAAATAGATTAAATAAGGATAAATTAAAATTATATGGTTTAAAATAAGATAAAAACATATATAAATTTGATTGGATTATGATATTACAACCCTATCTCATATAATATTTTAATTGAGTCATTTTTGGAGGTTTTTATGTGGGTTTGGAATTTATATTAAACTAATATTTTTGAGGATTCCAAAGGTGCCCCTCTCCTCCCATATAAAATGGAATCTCCTCCCTCTCATCTTTACAGAACATTGAGACTTCAAGCTGGGCCAAACCATACCCATTTCCCTTATCATCTTCCCTAGAAATATTCTAGAGGTCCTTGTCTTCTTAAAATAACAATTTTAGTGCTCTAAGAGGAGGTTTCAAAGAGGCGTGTCAAAGAAGAGGTAATATCCGTTACCGATTCTTTCAAATTTATTTCTTCTTCTAATTCCTACTCTTTATTTGTTTCATTATGACATAATAACATCATTATCAATCATATAATGATATGTTATTATAAATAATAAACAACCCTATTCGACCTTCTATCCATCCTACGGAAAACGAAATCACCGCGCGTGGGTACGTATGGAATACCATCTCCACACCGTGGTGTAATTTTTTTTCCACCACCACCTTTCCTAGATGAGTATAATGGTGTAAATAATAAATATATGTGATTATGGTAAATTTATATTGATTCTAAAATATTATACATACACATCAATACAATTCCACGATCATGGGAATGATATCATCGCTCGTGCTTATGTATGGACTACCGTCTCCACGAACGCGATGAGATTCATTTTCCATGATTAACCATTCAAGTATGATTATAAAGTATATATAATAAATAATCATGAAATATATTACTTAATAATGATACTGGAATAATGTACATATATTTTTCATTTACTTAATTCCATTTAATTCAAAAGGAAACGAAAACAGCGTTCATGCGTATGTACGGCCTACCGTCTCTATGAACGATGTATTTCATTTCATTTATATATCTATTATATATATATATATATTCTGAATATATATATGATATATAAATCATGATTTACATTCTGGAAGTAAATAAATCAAGATATATGTAATAATAATATCAAGAACAACAAGTCTAAACACATATGATAAATAAAACGATTTTGCACAAAATACTGCTTTAACATGGAACTTACAAATGAACGGTTAATATGAAGTCATAAGTGAACCATATATGATATCATAACAATGAATATGATTCTGTAATAATTCAATGACATTATTTAAATCATTATATAGAAGTATCAGATACGTATGAAGCATATCGGACCTACGGTAAGGGATAACTATTCCAATCTCGTTCTTATCTGAGATTGTTATTTGTAAGTATTTAGTGGGGTTATTGTTATCATCCATGCCAATGTTTTCTAAAAATGTTTTCATATATTTTTAAAGTCCTTTTAACCCATTTTTGAAATTTACCACATGTTATGAAAGGAATCTTACTTTTTTAACCACATGGGGAACTTTTGACTTTTCTGACAAAAGTATGAGAAGAATTTTATTTTTAACTTATACGGCGTGAACAGATATTTACGGTTTTATAACGCCTCATTTTCATGAAGCTTACTCTAAAAAATTTTATGAATATTTTCAATAAAATAATTTTCTTTTGAGATTGCATGGCATTTTGTGAAAAGAAAATGATTTTGAAGAAGAAAGGATATTTTCCTCAATAATTAATTTCAAGTGTTTTATCAAATCCATTTTCCATCTAAGATGACATTATTTCATATGTGTATGTTTCAAGTATAATGTCTCTATTATTTACATGGTCTCAATTTTCATATGAAGAAATGATATCCATTTGTTTTATATGGATTATGTTATGATGAGATGATGTTTATGAATCCCATTTTACTCTTTGGGTTATGATGAATGATTTATGTTTATTTTTTTGAAAAAGTAAGAATGATTTAATTATGAGATGGGTGGGACCTATATCTCCCTCCAATTCATTGGGTAAAGATTTATATCTCATGAAATAGACATGGATGGAACGGTAAGTTAATCCGTTTCAGTGCTACAGGACTGAAACGAGGAGTGAACTCGATTCAAAAAGAGAATTTGTCCACTAAGATGGTCTTGGAGGCAATGCCTTGGATACTATGGAAATATTATCAAGTGCCTAATGTTTTTCCATAATTCTTTTTTTTATTCCCATGCTATTTTATCATGATTAATGTTTCTTTATGATCTATGCCTTACATACTGCAATTTTTTATGTCATTGATCAAGATTTTGATGTTTAAATCATATGTTCATGTTTTGAAGTTCAAATATATGTGTTTTGTTTAATTTTCTCCATGCTTACCCTTAATGAGCATTTTCGCTCACCCTTTAAATGTTTTCTTTTCCCTAGGATATAAAGAAATGTTTTAGGTAAGAAAAAAAGGGAAGATCTTTATGGGAGATGTTGACGATCTTTCACTATGATTAGAAGATTTTGTTCCAAGTTTCCAAAGACACTAAAATATTATGGTCCTTTTTTGTTATGTATTAAGTCTTCCGCCCAAGTAATGTAAGGTCCATGTACGTCAAGATTTGGGTCTCTAAAAATGCAACATGATGTTGTGTTGCGAACATGGTCAGCAGTAATCCTCTGTTGTCATGACGACTCCTTCAGACCGTGAATGTTGGTTGCATGATTCCCATTATGTTCCACCCCATCGTGTCAAGGTGGAATGTTGACACTCTTTGCACTAACCCTCGGTGCACCTCCACACGTCAGGTAGACAAAGCTGTGTTACAACGTCTCTTGGGGATCCCGCGATCTGAGCGCTAAGATTATAGGCTTGGGTGTTCTCAAAGGACCATGCACAGCATGGCCCTCATCCCCATGAGAAATGAGGGGTCTCCCAGACATTGCATTTCGGGCCTAGCTCTGCTGGAGGCTAGTGTCTCCTGCCCCTTTTTCTTCAGGACTTCGCCGACCCCTTGGCCCGAGGCTCCCCTCCCGGAATTGCGCGCAGTGATGTTATGGTATTATGTCCTCATTCACGTTGAGTATACTTTATTGCATCATTAACATTTCCCTAGCTCCATGAAATATGACTTTAAACTGTGCCAGTTGGTCCTACCACATGACCATAAACTGTGATGATATCATCCTGGCCGCACGATGGAAAATTGCGCTGCATTGTGATGTCCTTTTTATAGGGGGCACCACATTGGGTATCAGTCATTTACCATAATATTTTTCAACACCCTTATATAGCTTGATTATTATGGTAGTGCCAGGAATTTTTACCCTAGGCCAGTTTCTCTAGAAAAGAAAAACCATTCATCTTAATGGATAAACAAGATACATCAAATTTCGCACATTTCAGTGTGAGGGATAGACCCACACGCCCCTTTTATCCTATGCGTGGGTACCATATCGTGTCGTGCCACCTTCCATGAACTACATATGGCTTGACTCCCATTCTTATGGGATACGTAGGAGCGCCCGAGCACTTCCCCATCGGCCCAGCCTAACTTTCTAGTTTGGTCCCCTGACCTGAACACTTCCCCATGAAACGCATGGTAAGTAGATCTTATGTCTTCATTCACATTGGGTCTCATAACCACCTTATCATGCGTCTCCTACTCTCTTTACCTATCCTTGGTCTGATTTCTAAGACCATAATGTAAGACCCTCTTCTAGAAATACGTGCGGCTTGATTGTCATCCTTATGAGATATACAGGAATGCCCAGACATTTTGTCTCGGGTCCAGCCCTAGGGATTACCATGTCCCATCCCTCCTTGCTTTCATACCCTTGGACTGACTTCTCAGGGGGGTTATGTAACTACAAACTTCGCCCCGAATAAGTTTCGGATGCCCCGTAATTGGGAGGCGACAGTTCTCTCGCTAGAGAGGTCCTATATTAAAGAAGGGATGATCCATGACCAGATTTATATGTCCGCCTAATGTTCCTTCACCACAACGGTGTAATATTGGGAGTTTTCGATTTTGTTTGAACAAACCACCACTCCATTTTCGCTGCTTTATGTGCCCCTTTATTCGGAACCTCATCCTATTTCACGTCTGGAGGGACCCCCTAACAGTATGGACGCTTGACCTATGGTCCTCCTGCTGTCCTCGGCCAACGTTCTGGAAGACTGGTCATGTTCGGAGAGACCCCCTAACAATACGGACACTGGACCTATGGTCCGACTGTTATCCTGGGCCAACGTTCCAAAAAACTGATCAATAATATTTGAGTCAGGCCATGTGTTGTGAACATGGTCACCGGTTGGCCATCATTTTTTGTCCCCATTTCAGGCTAATGCAGTATGGATACTGCATTTCCTCCATGGTCAACAGTAATCCTCCATCGTCACGCCCCGCTCACAGTGTTCCGAATTTGGTTAACACGATTCATATATTTTATTACCCTATGTTCGGAATGATTCCAATGCCCCTGGAATTTCCCCATTTGTACACTAGAGAATTTTGAGAAGATGATATGTTGATTGGTCTAAGGTCCTCTTCCTTTGGATTGGCTTCCCTATTCTCTTTAGGAATCTAGGCTCGAATTTTGAATGCCCGAAGCCTGGTTGATGCTCCCATGATCGAATGAATCGATAGTATGAGCCTCCTTTGTTTCTCACGGCCCATGTGAGCTTAGTGATGGATCAATATTTATTTTAGGGTTATGGTTGAGGATGTTAAAAAAATGGGACAAGTATGTTAACCTGAGAAGGGTGAGTAAAATTGTCCATAAATACATACATACAGTTCTGGGAAACAATAGAAAGCAGCAGAGAGGGACAAGTGTATGGGTTTGGCCAAAACAGGCCCCCCCTAAGGGTTGGATTCTTGGATAGATCTTTCTAGTACCGCCACCTTTTCACTGGTGGCCTCTAAGACTGCCTCTCGTCCCCTGAGAACTCTTTCTTCTCTAGCAGCCGCAAAGCGCAGCTCACCGACCCTGCCCTGTGCCCATGCCTATTCAACTTGGAGCTCGATTATCTAGCGACTCCCTTCTATGAGTTGATCTTGAGCATCCGCCAGCTGGGCCCTCAATCGATCCATGAGCTCAGAGCAGTTTGCGATGAACACCTCCTGCAGCCAGCCTTTGGTGTCATCAGTGATTCTCTGACAGAAAGTGCTCGCATAGAGGGTTGGTGAGTTCTCCGCAATAGGATAACCCCTAGAAATGGTCCTGGTCCTGGGATTCAGGACATATACATCAATGTGCCTGGTCACTCTGGCAGGATGACAGTTGTTTGTGATGTAATACCAATGAAGGTCAACTTCACGGGTCACGCATGACCGCGGTGTATTGACATCAAAGCCCGGCAGGGGAAGCTCCTCCAGAATGCCAAAGTTCCACAGCGGCAGATTATCTGATAAATCATACTCTTTCTGGGTGGGAGTTATCATGTTAAATAGCGTGTGGTTATTGGAGACCACCCTCTTTGCGCCATAAACCTCTAGGTTCGCAGCTATCTCAGCTATGTGTGCAGCGGCCTCCCCCTCAGCATCCTGGTTTGCATCCATCTTCATCAAAAGATAAGTGTCTGGAAGTGGTGTGAAAAATCTATGACTTTGGCATAGAATCGAGGAGTCGAGCATCTAAAAGTAGTGGCTTGTGCGTAATCTCATAGTTTTGCGTAGAAAATTTTAGGCTGGCGCGTAAAAGGCCGAAAAATCTTGGTGGAATTCCATGCAGCTAACCAGCTTGCATGTAGAAACAGATAAAATTTCACACACGAGATCTCAATGCTTGTCGCGCGAGAAATGTCGTACGGAGGATGGGACCCATGGTAGTTTTTATAGGCTAAGTCCGAGTTCTGCGCCCACACGTAAAGTCATTTCTGCGCCTGGCCAGGGTTTTTCGTGCCACTTGAGTTTTTTGTGCGCATGCAACCCTTGAAGCCCTGCATTTTGGCATTTCCCTTGGAATCTGATCGTTGTGACCCCTCACTGATCCCATTCTGAGGGGGGGATTTGTAGATGCCGAAAAGGACGTATGTGCCGAAGAAAGTTCTGGAGCGAAAAAGTGACATCATATTCGGACCCGGAGGCCTGGTCCGAAGTTCCTTGATGTTGTGCGAGAAAAAAAGGGTGAAGTGCGTGGAAAAAATAGTCTCGCGCGGAAGGTACCGGGTTTCACGAAAGGCCCTGGCACCAGCGTGAAATAATTTTGCGCCCCGTACTTCGTGCGATAGACATTCCACGCCACCACCTTCGGTGCGCAAATATTGCGCGCAGCCTGGAATTCCGTGCCGCCAGTTTCCTATAAATGGAAGGAGAACACCTTCATTTTAAGGGCTGAAAAATTCTAACCTCCTCTCGTGCACGTAATTTCATTTCTGCTCGAGCGCAGTATGGCCTTCAGGTAAGGTTCTTTTTCACACCATGTCGCCCCGAAATCTACCTTCGCGTGAGATTCCCCTACCATAGACAAAACACCAACCCCCTTGGGGTCTGCCCCTGCAGGAAATTTATTCCATTGCACGTAGGTCTCTCAGTTGCACATAATTTCCTCGCACCCCCCTATCCTTACGCGCGACCATTGCCGTCTGCGCGCAGTTCTTCCCCCTTGCGTGCACTCCATTCAAGTCACGCAAAGCCTCAACCCCTTCTCTCACGTAGGTAACACTATTCCATGCTAGCCCGGGGTTTTCCATGCCAGGCTCCCCTTATTTCGCGCACCCCCATGGGCTGCGCAAAATCAATTGGTGCCCTTCCTATCGCGCTCCCCGGGTTCCCCCTGCGCAAGGGTATCAGATTCCATCATTTGGGTGCCATTTTTAAGTGTCTTATGCACCCCTGACATTCGTATCATGTATGGTTTTCCTGTACGGCCTTCTCAGATTGTGTGAAGAAACATCAAAGTCCCTTGGACAATCCTTCCTGTTGCGTTGCCTCGCCTCATGATTCTTTTCATAGGCACAGTAATGGCTATTTATTTTTCACGTAGCTACGCTAACATGGACCACTCGATGGTTCGCTTCACGAAACCCCCTCAGTATGGCCTTGCTGATGCCTTCCCTTCCACAAGGGGTAGAGGGAACCAGTCATGTAAGTCCTAAGGGGTGTAGAGCCAACCCACCTCATCTGAGCTGCTGGATGTTAAAATGACAAACACCTCATTCTCAACACATGATGATAAACTGTGACCTGGCCTCGTGCATCACACGCAGGGTCCCCATGCCTCGGACATTCTCCACGCCCGCTCATCTGCATGGGTATGTTAGGGTCATCCCTCATAGGGGGTGATTTATTGGAGTGGAATTTGTTAGCGGGGAAGGGCAGCCGCCTTCGTGTAAGCCCCTAGTTCTTGTGGAAGGTATCACCCATTCACCTCCGTACCTCCCCAACGCCAAGGCCAGTGGAGGGTGTGATAGGGAAAGAGGCACCTCCTTTGTTCGGTCCCAAATCCCCCTCCCTCTGCACTTTTTCACCCACGGGCCTCTATCCTGGAGTAAGTCCCAACACCATGGGCAGCTCAACGTGTAAGCCCCTCTTCACCTCCCACAGATGCACCCTTCGCGACGTGATCATCAGGTCTCTGCTATATATTGTTTCTTACACCGATCATGACTCACGTGATCTTAGAGTGAGAACCGACCCTGACACCATCCATCCCGAACTACAAGGAATTTGATCTCTGCTAAGGCCTGGTAAGTAGGAAGCCTCCACGAGGTTCAAGACCCCCCACCATGGTCCATCTCATAATGTAAGCTCCATCCATCCTGAACTACGGGGACTTTGATATGTGCTAAGGTATGGTATGTACGAAGCCTCCATGAGGTTCAAGACCACCACCTGGTCATTCTGACCCCTTCACATCGGTTCACCAACACCATGGGCCGCCTCAGAGTGTAAGCCCCAAATTTACCCATCCTACATGATGTTAAACTATACACCTTAACAACAGGGACATTGATTCGTGCTAAGGCGTGGTATGTAGGAAGCCTCCACAAGGTGAAAGCCCGAAAAACCATCATCCCCAGCTGTCTCCGTGGTGGTGTGACAAGCCCCCATTTTCACTTCGGGCCGCCTCAGAGTGTAAGCCCCAATCTATCCGGACCCAGGTCCCCATTCACGTCGGTTCACCACCACCATGGTCCCTCTCAGAGCATAACCCCCATCCATCCAAAACTATGGGGACATTGATCAGTTCTAAGGCATGGTATGTAGGAAGCCTCCACGTGGTTCAAGCTCCACCACCATGGCCCATCTCAAAGCGTAAGCCCCATCTATTCTAAACTACATGTACATTGATCCGTACTAGGGCATGGTACGTAGGAAGCCTCCACAACGTTCAATCCCAACACCCATGTCTCATCCTGACCTCTCCCTCGAGCCCACATGCCTCAGGAAGCTCATGCCCTAGCCCAGAGGTTTTACATCCTCCGGTCCCCATCCATGCATTCATTCTCATGGGTCACCTCTTCAGGTGTCCCATCATATCATCAAACTACTCGGACTTTGATACCCTACCTTGGGGATACATAGGAAGTCTCCCCGAGACCCAAGCCCAAAGCCATAATTCATCCTGATTCTTACCCGGGCCACCACAACCCGGTGAAATCATTCCAATTTGTTATCCATTCTCCTTTGCAACATTCAGGAAGCCACCCACGTGATGGCCCCAAAATCGGCATTCCCTCTTGGGGGTTCCTCAATCTGATCCACTTTATCTAGTGTTCGGATCAGTCCGATACATCTCCACTGGATGTTAAACTTGTGGCATACCCCGTGTTAAACAATGGAAGATGTAGAAAACCTCAGATACATGCCTATGGCATACAATCCCTCACTTTTGATGTGGGATGCCTCGGGCTTCCGCGTGCTCGAGAAGCCCTATAAAAAGGAACAGACGATAGATATGCTAACTCCCCAGCGTCAAGACATGCCAATGATATCCCAATATGGCTACTATCCTAACCGAAGGTTTCTTCCCTGACAAGACCCCTTGGAAGGTCCTGACAGAAGAAGTGTAATTAACTGGTGTCCATGAAGATATGGCGCCATGAGGAGATTCACGTACCACGTATTAAATCTATGAGGGAGACTCAGACTTGGTGACGAGTTCCGAGGAGGAATACACGGAAGGAAGAACCGACATACCATCATCCTAGTTTAGATCAAGGAGTAGGCTTCCCCGAATAATGAGCGGATGTCACCCGCCTTTGGAAAGCGGGAATGCGGGGTAGCAGCAGCGCGTCCTCTACGTAACGGATGCACGCGCCCCATAGAAAGCATTGTAAACAGTGCAGTAAAAATCTCATATGATCTTATTACCCACAAATATATTAGTGTTAATTTACTTGTAATTATTTACATATAATATAAAAAATTCTCGTCTAATGAAAACCATAGATTAGATGATGAGATTAAATCATTATGACCATAAGAGGAGGATCTGCATCTGTAATTTATAATTAATTTATGTTTAGATATAGATTCATATTAACATGAAATTATATCGTCAATGGTGATATGAGTGACTATATATCATTGTGGCATTATTTAATTTTATGAACCAATTGTAAAATCCTTGTAGCGATGATCGAGACCTGCCCGAAGGTCTATGAACATTACCAGAGAATCGTCAGTCTTTAGCATCGTCGATCGAAACTGATTGTGTTGTTTGTGGTTTATCACCACATTATTATTATCAAAGAATGAAGAAATCTCAATTTCCCCTAACCGTATTCAAAGAGGAGGATGAGAGTTCACATTCTATATATCCATATCTCTCCCTATAAGTTTTAAATAACAAACAAATGTCATAGAAAATGATATACTTAGATATTTATTATGGAAGTTTTTGTGTTGGAAAGTCACACACAAGCCCATAGCCTTATTAAGTATTCTTAGGTGAACCCATAACAATTAATAATAAACATATTATTAATCCCCTGACATGATCAATGCATTTATAATAAAACTACATATAATTTACACCATTTCAAATATGACTATTTTGCTCGGTCTGATTTCACACATCAAGATTTTCCAATCCTCAAATAATGAATATTTAAAAAAATAAATGGATCTCTATTATTATATGATAATTAGAATAATTATTGTATTCTAAAATCATGAAAATATTTATTATTATTATTAAAATAAATTAATCGAAATAACATATGATTATTATTATGATAAAACAAAACCAAATAAATCATATTTATTCGATCTTGTTAAATTCATTTCTTGAATTTAACTTATATTGTATATTCATTATGTTTTTGACACTGTAGACCTTTTTATTTATGGAATTAGAAATAATTTCCTAAATTCAAAGCCTAGGAACTAGTAGCATGCCAATGAACACATAATTAATTAAGTTAATTTCTCAAGGAGATATAACTTCCTATGAATTCTCACCATATAATATAATCCCTTTAAAATAATATCTCAAATAACGAAGATTTCATTCAAGTGACATCAAAATATATGCTCAATTTCTATATATTTTACATTGTATAAATGAACATTCCCACAGAACAACATGACCATTGATTTATGTAGACATTTCCGTTCTCATCAAAGGGAATGTGATATAAACTAATATCAATGGACATAAGGGGTAAATCATTTCTTGCATTATAAAGTAATGTAATATCACCCATGATGAACCTAATGTATCCTACCTTACTGTGTCTATATGTCATTATAGTTTTATCCAATATATGAAAGTCCAAAAAGTAAACATATCCATTAATGGTAACCATAAATTCTATGGATAAAAACACACTTCCACATATAAGAATATCCAATGACACGTGTAAATTTTGATTTCATATTTCTGGGTTTTTTCTCATAACCTCCTATATCAAAGATTACCAAAGGAAAACACCAAGAGAAGCTGTCTTAATGGCTTATGTGCCTCTTTAACCTAATATAATGCATCATAAATTTTAAACAATACAATATCATCCATCTATAGAAAATGTTTATAGAATAATATTATGGCCCCTCTAGGTTATCATCATAGGAGGGAACTACTATGACCATTAAACACATCATATATTATTTTGAATTTACCACATACAAATTTCATGCACAAGAATAATAAAAATGTGAAAAGGAAGATTCATTAATAATTGAAACATGTAATCTAGTACTAAACAATTTGGATCTAGGGAACCCACTATAACAAATAATGATCATTTTAAATTTGAAATAATTACACACCATCCTTATTTTTTTATCTTCTTTGATCCAGATCCTACGTTGAAATAAATAATTTTTGATCCTCGATGAATTTTATCTCATATAAAAATGATGATGAAGATGTTATCATGATATCTAGAAGATTAATGTAATGGGGATGTGGAGTTTGGGGTAGATAATTGTTGTAAGAGGGGACTCCATGGTCCCATGGTCAAATATAATCCCCCTTCATCAACAATCACACCACCCACCCATCCTTCATTGATCATGGATTATGTTTCTTCATCCCCTCAAATCTAAGTGATCACAGTTGAGGTCATCTTTTTACTGGCGCCCCTCACCGGCCACATCATCTATGCACTTGAGTTGGCCAGGCCTGTCACCCATCCCCAGCCCCACCCACTCCATCACCATCATACTCATAAAACTCCCTAAAATTCCCCATCACTGTAGTACACACCAAAACCATTTCCTCTACCTACCTCTCCATGAACAACATACAATTCATCCCCCTCCCCCATCCAATAAAAAGGTAAAAACACTAATGCAACATATTGATAATATATTAAATAATTGAATCAACCTATAAATACCTTTTAAACAACCCTTGATAAAAGAATTAAAAGTCCGTATCATATTTTGGACTGATAATGGATTGATTTGTTATTTGAATCCATACATATTGTTTTCTAAAATGAACATGGATCAAATAAAATTACATTTGAATAGTTAATGCTCCATTTCATTAAGTGAACTGGTATAATTATATCTCAATAGTATATATGTATTTTAATTTATTAAAATATATTTATTAATGTAATAAAAAATATTGGCATAAATTTTCCATATTTCAATTGACAAAAAATCCAAAGGAGGAGACATTTATAGTAATTTAGTGCTGAATTGTATCTGTTTTCAATAATAATGATGTTAATATGTGCTGATATGTTATTTTTGGAAGGATTTAGGAGTACCTAATAATGATAATATGAAAAATAGATATAAAACCATTTCAGGTTATCTACATTCACTGATTTGAGTATATAAGAGAACACCATTTATCCAAGAGTTAGAATTCCTCTTAAGTTTGTTCAATGATAATGATGTCTTTCAATAATTGTAAAGAAGAAAATGAGGTACTATAATTAAATATTGTGTTGTAGATACAACAAAAAAATATGAAAACGATTTATAAAATTCAAAATTTTCATAAATACATCACATTTTCTAGTGGTTGAAAAATTTTAACTTATTTCTTGACTGTAAAGATGTAGTGTTCGGTGGAGTATTATTATTACAAGATATTATTTATATTTGAAAATGATGATTAATATAGCTATGTTGTTTTGTCCTGAATAATAAACTATGGTTTATAATTATGTTAATCATGTTAGATACATGGATAATATTTTAAATAAGAGATGAAGTTTGTGTGTGGTAATGGAAAGAAATTAACGTTATGTGTGTGGTGTTTATATATTATTATAGATTTTGGATAATTATGATATATATAAATAGTATTTAAATATATCCCAAGGTGATTCGAAAGGGTTTTATGTGTCTCGTGATTCACTTAGATGTATTGAATTTGTTTTGAGTTGAGTTGAGTAATCTATTGATGTGTTCTGAAAATTTTATAGTAACTATTACTGAAAATTTATGAATGGACTCCATACAAAATAGTTACATTAAAATGTTTATGAATAGATATGTTTCATTATATGATGTTGATTTTTAAATAAATTACAATGTACATAATCTGTATGGTTTATCCATTAAATATGTAAGGGTTCTCCCATGTAAGTGTAAATGTTTATATATAATGTTACTTGGAGGGTAGATTGATAATTCTTAAAATTGAAGAGCTTCCCTATGAAATTATATGGTCAAAATGAAATATATAATAATTTTTAGACTATTTGTAAGGGTGTATTTAATTTTTCATTTGAGATTTTTCCAATGAACTGAGCCACTCTATGTTATGTAAAGGTACATAAGAGATACATAAGGGTTGATTTGGTTGTGAATAGGTTAAATTATTGAGTTTCACTAAAATAAATATGGGCCAATTCCTGGAATATATAGGATTTTCCAAGAGTATACATAGGATCAATCATATCAAATGTAATATTCCTTTTATATAATACATTTATAAATTGGAAAAGGGAGATATATAAGATTCAATTTGTTGATGCATTAGAGTTTAGTATATTTTTTGGTATTTATATAAGTTTTATTATAAATGGAAACAAGGAGTTCTAAAATTTTAATTTTCATAAGGATAATTCTAAATAATAAATAATTTAGATGATACTATGTTAATTATATATTCTAAAGATTTTGATTCTTTTAATAACGATTAATTTAGATGATAATAATGGAGATAATAATTATTGAATAATTTTGTGTCTTGATGAGGGTTTCCATACCATAAGGGTTCCTACAAATGATCATGAAGACAATTAGTAGTGAGAATGTGGATTCCATGAATGTAAGAAAAAAGTGATTCATTCATATTTGAGTACAGTATTATTTGGATCTATATGTGATATATATGGGATAACAACTATAGATCCTCCTTTTAATAACACATAATTTTTCTATCAACTCTGACTATGTGATGATCTTGTAAGCACCTTTAAAATAAGATCACTTTTATCCAATCAAGAAAAGTTCTTTATAATGGAAAATTTTACTGGTAGAAAAAAATGAACTAATCAAATATGGCCTTTATCAATGATTTTTTTTGTACTGGAAAATGTTTTCTTTATTAGAGCCTATCTATCAGTGTTTTTAGAATTGATAAATAGTCCCTTTATAAACACTAAAATGGAATTAATAAACACATGGTTTATCAGTGCAGATATTTTTTTTAGCATTGAACACCATCTTTAACACATTTATTATAATTCACATGTACTCCATTATAATGACTTAATCATTTGCTTGTTTTTTTATCAGAACTAATATTCACCCATTATCTACACTCTTACACTAACCCTCCACAACTCCCATGACTTTAATTATGCTCCCCATACCATCCACATGTGCACAGTTGAATGGATTTGTACCAGAGATATCCACCTCCATGAATTTATTCTATTACCACTTCTCCATATAATCTTGTTCTACATTAAATGATATATCTATTTATGTTTATATATTAAGATAAAAAATTTCAACCATATAATTAAACATATGTTTATATAAAATTATTTTACGAACATTTCAATAAATTTTTTTTTGTGAGTGTGTGTTTTTGTGTGTGTTCATATTTATATTTATATATGGTTATATATATTATTATAATTGTTTTTAAAAAAAATTGAAATTTTGTGTGTGTGTGTGTGGGTGTATATATATTTCATGTATGTATATAAATAAATATAAACAATAATATTTTAATTTATTGGAATATATTATATGTTAATATCTATTTAGATTTATTAGAATGTACACATAAATATATATCTTTTTGTCAATACACATATATTATTATAGGTATATACATATTCCTATAATAGTATATCATAAATAAAATGGATAATTTGTTATTTTAATTAAATAAAACAATTATTTTTTATTGAAATATAGTTTATATATTTATGAATACATTTCGGATGTAAATAAATTTAAATATTTATTCATTAAGATGAAAATACTATATGTACATTTATGAAAATATTAATATATTTATTTTTAAATAACATTCCAATATGAAAAACAATTGAAATTTCAACATCGCTATATCCATAAGAATGTAAGACGTTTGATAAAATTTAGTATTAACTAAAATAATAAAAAAATAACTACCTAAATGAAATAGAAATTGTCACAACCCATGATTTTGTGGTATGTATTTTTTAAATTTATCATCTTCAATAACTTCTGTTACACATAACACTAATATTAAACGAATTTCTAAATATTATTATTTAATTTTGAGAGCTCTCAAAAAGATATTAGAATGATATGAATGAATTATATTAAGTAAACTATTAAAATATACCATGAAAATGTTTATAATATTAATTCATTTGTTTGACATTAAATATAATTTAAATTAAAACCCAATTGAACATAAAGGATGCATTTTTATTAAAAGATATTTTTATTACCACAAAGGAATTTAACATAAAAAATTAAATGAATCAATATAAGTGGAAGATCATAATGAAATTTTATATATTTTACAAAATGTTTTTAAATTCAACAAATGAGGTTGATAGGCATTAGATAAGAATAAATCTAATTTTAAGCACAAAATGATGTATGTTTTCAAGGGTTATTTTACCACCGTTAAATGGAACACTTGTTGTAAATATTATAATTGGTAATTTCATATATATTATTTGAAAAAATAAACTTCATTTTGATTTAATAATATATAAATAAACATTGGATAATATTTTGGTATTTTTCAAATATGTTTTATTTTTTGTGAATAGTAGAAAAATACTGCATTTTAATTGATAACTGGTTTTTTATCTAAATAAATTATAATTTTAAACAATATTTAAAATAATGTTTTATGTAAAATTAGATCAACTATATATAATTATAAACAATTTAGTTTATTTGAATAAATTTATTTTTTAAAGTGTATATAAAAACATTTCAATATTTTGAAATGTTTTTAAATTAAAAACATGTTATTTCATCCCATCTGCAAGATTAATTTAAAATTAATTTTTGAAACTCTATTGAATTGATATTTTAAAAATGGATTCTATATTTATAATTTTATTTTCCATATTTTTTAAATAGGCCCCCTTTAATTTTTCTCAATATTAATAGTAACTTTGGTAATTTTTATTACCATGGTTAATTGTGAATAGGAATATTTTAGGAAAAATAATATTACAAGGAAATGAAAATTACCCTAAAAATCATAAAATTTTAATTTAATTAATATAATTTGACCCTAATCGCCTGAGGATCAAATTGAAGTTATTTAATGGGAACTTTTCAATGAAAATGACATTGTTATTTTATTAAATTAAAGAAAATAAAAAATGTCACATTCATATTTGTAATAAATATATTATTTTTAATATGATGTCATTCAGAATATATCATTGAATATAACTATTATTTTCATATATAAATGATTTATATAAATCATGTTATTTTAAATTCAAATTTTAAGGAAGAAATAACTCCATATATAATTATAAAAATAATAATTTAATAATTATTTTATTTATAAAAAAATCGAATAAATGATGAGGTTAATTAAAATTTAAATTATTCATATGTATAAAATTATTTTGTTATAATATAGTCCATTTTTTAAATCTACACATCCAATAATGGTTGGGGTGAATTTTAGGTATTTTTCAAATAGAGTTGCAATTTTGTTGAATAGGGAAATATATTAATTTAAGGTATTTAACAGTTTAACTAAATGAATGAATTATTGGGTCATTGATGACGTATATATGAAGTAATAATGCATTAGTATAAATCACATTCACTATTTACTATACATCGTCTCAAGAATCATCAATATTGGTAGTTCTTAATTAAAGTAATAAACTAATAAATTACAGAATCTTAAAACACCCCTCTCCTCCACTATAAATATCACCCTCACCAACCCTTTTCCGAACACCTTATATGGCTTGAGACATGCCTAAATTATACCCAGATTCGTTACCAAGCGTATTCCCCATGTTTGAGACTTACTGGACTTACAAAAATACCAATTTCAAGTCCCATAAAAACGTTATCAAATTGATGATACTGAAGAGATAAAATCTTCATTCTTCCTCATTTAATTTCTTTTAATTTATTATCCTATCATCACATCCCATGTAAAAAAGTGATATGATAACTCCATTACCATATATATACAAGAATTTTATTTTTTTAATTGAATATCTACCATCAAATATATTTTCTTATACTTTTATATCGTAAAAATGAAAACTACATTAGTGATGTGTCGATTCACTGCCTTTGGGGAAGAAGAGTATTCATTTTATATTACTGCATTCAAGGATATTCATAAAAATATATTATGGTTAAATAATAATTTAATATACATATTATAATTTATACCATCCTTTGGAACCAATATATAAACCAAAAATTTAATTAAATGACACAATATTTTTATGGTCATAAAAACCAGCAAAATAAAATAATGCATTATAATCAATATTTTATCTCACAAATCATTGTCATACAATATTTTCAAATTATATAGGGGATGAATTAAAATATTATCAATGGAATTTACCATTTATTTTTACATTATAAAGTATAAATCACATAAAATCACATATAGAACACAATAAAAACGTTATAAATGAAAAATGAATAAAATAATAGAATTCCCCTAAATTAATAAAAGATATACTAATGGAATACTAACATGTCATTTGGAATAGTTATATGAACTATAACAATAGTATTTTAATAAATATAATATTTAATTCATCATTGAATTTATAAATAAAATTTAGGCATCTTTTTAATGAAAATATGGTATATTTACATCATGTAATGAGTGAATAAATGTTTTTAAAATGATAAATTAAGGGTTAGTATTTTTATGAAATATAACTGTTTATTGACAAAAATAAAAATTATATAATTAATTAAAAGTAAATTTATCATCAAAAAATATATTCATGAATTAATATTTTGTTGTCTTATAATTATAAGATAATTTTATGAGGCATTGATTAATTTATCAAAGTGTCATAAAATTAGATATAATTTTGGAATCAGTATTCATTAAAAAAATTATTATTTTAATTGAAAAATGAATTTATAATATTTAGAAAATTATTTATAAAGAATTTATTTCATTTTTTATTCTATACTATTAAAAGGGTTAGGGTGAATTTTTAGGATTTTTCTAAAATAGTTGAATTTTAGGTGAATCGTGAAATATGTTAATTTACAGTATTTAACAAATATAAGAATTACGGATCCATATATGTTGTATAGATGATGTATGAACATAATCTCGAGCTATCCTTAATTTTTTTATTATATATACTAATATGGGTAATAAAATTGACTATCTTGAGACAAAATAATATTCTATTGAATAAAATAATCAATATTCCCCCCTCTTTCACTGTAAATACACCCCTCACCACCTCTTCTCCCCACACCTCCAAACCAATAAGTACCTCAAATTTATTCACAATACCTTTACCAAACCTCTTTATTATGTTCTCATATGTATGGAATCACCCAAAACAAAAGTTTATATTTATTTAAGGTGGTTCTAAGGAGATGAATTGATATCATAAAATCCCCTTTCATTCTTTTAATTTTTATTCAATTTCTTTTAATCACTCTTCTGTACCTTAACTATTATTTTCTAAAATGCATGATATCTATATTATCTTATATATACTAAAATATTATTATATTAATGGTTTTTCAACCATCAATTCTCTTCTCTTCCCCATTTCATCTAAAAAAGAAAACATTGTCTCTGAAGTGCTTATTTACTCCCTATATGGACGATGAGTTTTCATTTTTAAATTCCTTCTTCATGGATGGTCATAAAACCATTTAAAGGTTAAAAAAATCAATATATATAACAAAAAATATTTATTGTTATTTATCCTGTATATACAGAAAATAATAATTCATAAGACAAAACTAGTTCTTTATGATAAAAAAATGCCAAAATAATCCAAACTGTTATTATTAACACTTTATGTATTGAATAATACTCATATCATGAAAAAATATGGTAGACCCTTAAATCACACAAATTTTAATTAATTAATTTTAATTTAAATTATGGAAAATAGTTTTACATTTTATATGATCATTTTTACATTTATAGAAATTGACTGATTCTGAATTCAATCCATCATACACTCCTGGACGATGAAATTGAATCATATAACTCCTCAAAATACCCATAAATGAACTTAATAAAATTAAATTAATTTAAATACATGTTTAATAGTTTCTTAGTTAAATAATTAATTAATCTTATTTCATTAATCTAAATTTTCTGTACATTTGTAAAATTATTTTAGACATGTTGTAAGGGTCTTTTCCTAGACCTCCATTTTTCATTCAGGTAACAATTTATCTCTATTTTATATAAATTAAATCTTATTAATTTTTTTATAATTCTTATAAATTATATGTATTTGTTGAAAAATAATTTATCTTTATCATTTCAACTTTATTTTTATTGGTAAATACAAGTTTTAAAAGGCTCCCTTTTCAATTCATCTCGACATGTAATCCCATTTAAAGGGAACAACCCAATTTCCTACTGATTTTGAAGAATAATCCATAATAAATTTTAATGCATCGTTATTTTTCTGAAATTATTCATTTCATCAGAAAAAATATCATATATAATTTTTAGTTTTATAAAAACAATTATGCCTTTTCCTTTTTAATGATTCTTTTATATTTTTCCATGAACTACATCGAAGTGTCACATTTAAAAATTTCTTAAAAACACATTTTACATGTTAGAAATCATTTATGCCTCAATTATATTTTTTCTTCCAGTTTCTTTTCCATGATATAATTGTTTAAAATATTTTTTTATTAAAAATACTAATTATTTTCCAAAATAACTATTCTTCTAGAATTAAAATGGGTATTTCTATGAATAATATATCAAATATTTTAATGGATTATTTTCATATATTTAAACACCCCATGTTGTATATTATTATTAATTGAGATTTATCTCTCATTTCACTGTATAACATAATTTATTGAATGGTTTATGATTATTTTGACTAGGTATATATGATTTTGTTATGATTTACAATATTACTCTAAAAAGATTACGATTCTGTTAACTAATAGGGGAAATAATTTTCATTTCACATGCTAGTTTAAATATGAATGAATATCTTGATTATGTTTCAACCATTTTATATAATGAATTCATTAGACATAGTAAGTGACATGATAGGCCTACTATAGTCCCTTGATTCATTAGTAGGTCTCATGAGACAAACTAGATCAGATTGTTTTACCCATTTATGTAAAATGACTTGGTTGAAACCTTGATGGTATGTTTATGATGTCCATAATAATGAATTACCTCATTAGGATGCATGTAATTGATACTCTATGTGAGTATTATAATTATATAATATCTTTTTTTGTGTTTCTTTCTCTTGTGATTATTTATGGAATTGTTTAATAAGATATTATTCATGTCGTATTATGCTCAATATTATGTTCAATGTCCTGATTTTTTAGTCAGTCACCATGATTTATTTTTTAAGTTATAATACATTGTAAATTTTACCCTTATATAGATTCTATGATAACCAATTTGTTATTTATTAATTTTTCTCATGATTAAAAGATGTATATTATGAAGGACATACAGGGAAAAGCTAAAAGTTTATGGGAATTTTAAATGGATCTTTTATGTTTTTTTAATTTCAAGATGTAATGTTATACTTATGTATGTATCTAGATTTACAATGATAATAAACTATTTGGTCCGTTGTGATGCTATAATTTTTTCATAATATCAATGAATGAATCTGTGGCACTGGCTCTGGGATACTAGGGTCAGGGATTTATAGTTGGTATCAGATCTAGTTTACTAAAGACTTTGGAAACTAGATTTATGAAAACAAGTATTCTGGAAATGGAACCCTATAACACACTTTGAGAATATTCCCAACCTAACCTAGCCTATTATTTATAGATTATTAACCCCAAAATTTTCATTTTACGTGAAGTATTTCAGTAGTTTTAGATTATACATTATGTTTTATAATGTTATGATCCTATCTAGTGGATTCAATTTAAAAAAAATAGCACCTAGAAGAAGGAATGGAAACCATATCAAAAAATTTATCCAATATAGGGGTTTTCATCCTATAAAATATAATGATGATGTATCTAAGATTAAAGTTTTGTTTAAAACATATAACTCTATTGGAAAAAATCAATAAAGTTATGAGAAATAACATTACTTGAATGGATAATCCTTATATAAAATGTGATAAAGCAATGTAAGACCACTTTTCACAACAACATCCTCCATATTCTATGACACTACAAACCCATTTGTAGAAAATTAGGGAATATACTACTTGGAGAGTATATTACTTACTTTGGAAATTGAAAAATGGTAGAAGGATATAATGGATGTTCACAAACTATCATGAGATGAAAATCAATGGCGGTCGAAAATTTATAACATGAATGAGGAGGAATAAATTAAAATTATAGAGTTGAAGTATTGTATTAAAATTTTATTAGAAAAATATTTCCCTCATCAACATTGAGATGATATGGAGATGAAATTGTTGAGACTAATATAAAATGAGTTAAAAATCATTTCTATTTATAAATATATTTATTTCATGGTTATCAAGGTATACCACATACTATATATATAATCCAAGGAGTGATATTTTATATTTTTATGGTCTTATACCAATATTTATTAGGGTACTATCCCCCAAAACATTCTCATCATATGAGGATCTAGTTTTAGATTCTATCTATATAGAGAAATAAGTATAATTGAAATATGAAATCTATATAATGAAAAAGTAGATATGGATGGATGAAGAAATGTTAGATAAATAGAGGAATGAAAAGAAGTATTTTATGATAAGTGATAAATTTTTGAATGAAACATCATCGAACAATATTATTTTGAATGTGAGTTTGTTACATGTGTGGAGAAAAAGGCCACCAAGACCCTGATTTCAATGCCATGAAATAATTAGACAATCTAGAATGCTTCAGTTGTATGGATATGGGACATTATGAAAATGAATGTCCCATGTGTTAAGGTAATATAACTCAGAATAAGAAAAGAGATTAAGTAAAAGAATATATTGTTTCTAAAGATGAAGTAGAATAATTAATGTATTTGTGTTTTTGGATTAAAGAATTAATTTTTGAGATACATATGGATTGTATTGTTGTACTCCTTTAAGTAATTAAAAGAATTTGATGAATAACCCCCGTAATCAAGAGATGTGACTCTATTTTACGTTGATATTATTGAGAAAACATGACTTGGGAAATATAAACCAATGTATTTTATTTATGTGGAGATAATAATAAATAGATGTTTATGGGATAATATTGGTGATAATGAATGTGGTTAGTGATTTTATGGTTTAAGGAACATATTCTGCGACCTGAGATTTTACTCATGGAACCATAAATTATTCATAAATGATTAAAGGATATTAAGGTATTAATATATTTTTTATTTGAAAATAATTGAAAAATTATTTAAGGTAAATTTATGTTAAATTTATTTTGTAAATTTAGTTACCTTCCTTCGGAAATTTTGGTCATTGAATTTCAAAATAAATATTTCAGATAAACCTTAATGTTAAATACATACTGAATAAATTAATGATATTATTGAATAATAATAATGTATGATTTTTAATTTTGGATAACATTAGCTGACATTTTTTGTTTTATTAAACATTTAAAGGGTGAATGAATGACACATGAATATTATGATTCATAAATATTCTCCAAGAATAATAAAATGTTTTGAGTCTCCACCTCTAAATTGGAGAAATGAAGTGGTGATAGATCAAAGAACAATGAAATGATAATATTTTGACATCGAAAGTTATCCAGTAAGTTCATTTTCTCAATTTTTTCCCTAGATACTAAAAGAAATTGTAGAATCTAGGGAAAATTATTTTTCAACAAAAACATCATCTGATTTATTTTCTTTATGATAAATCAATGGTCTTTTAACCAATAAAAAATTTATAGGTTTATAATAACCAGGTTCTCTATCACTCTATATCAGAACATGATATTTGGATTTATTCACATCCCACTAATTTTATCCTATAGGGAAACATTGTTTTGTGCTAACCATCACATTGTTCTCTCCCTCTATTTAAGAGGATGTTTTATTAAGTCAATTAACGATGTTGGTTCCCTAGAATGGAATTTTCCAATATTAACCTTTAAATAGTGATGTGTAATTAAAAAAATGAAAGGATGTAATATAATGAAGGATGAGTGAATTTTATGAATCAAAATCACATCAGTGAATTTTTTCATCATAAAATAATGTTATATAGTATAAATAACATAAAACCAGATAGAGATCACAATAGAATCATTTTAAATGATGAATGAAAGATATAATATTCATTCCCAAAAATTAAAGAACATTTAATAATTGTATTGTAGCTTAGACATTTGAATGTAATATGAACCTTAGGAATAATAATCCAACCAATAGAATAGTGTCTTTATTTATGAATTTTTAAATTAAAATTTGGAATTATATAAATACAAATGTCATATATTTCCATCATGGAATAAGTAAATAAATGTTTTAAAAACAATAAATTAAGTGTTGGTATTTTTGTGAAACAAAAATACTTCTTTACAATTTTATATACAATATAATTATTAATAATAGAATTTATTTTTGAAAAATATAATCATAAATTAATAATTTTTTCTTATGATTAAAAGATAATTTTTCCGTAACTTAATTAAATTTTTAGTCTTTCATAAAATAAATTTTAATTTTAAAATCATTGTTTTTGAATAAATGATTATTTTAATTAAAAGTTAAATTTTTTCATATTTAGAAAATTATTTTCATAAAAATGGAGTTAATTTGGGAATTATAAACATAAAAAATATTACGATCAACTTTATGGATTATTCTAAAATAGTTGTATTTTTTTGAATATGGAATTATTGTAATTTATAGTATTAGACAAATACATTAATAATTGAGTCAGAGACAATTTATGGATGATGTGTCCCCATAATCTCTAACTATCCTACATTATTTAAATATATTTATTGATATGCTTCAAACTATTTATATTAGTCACACAAAATTATAAACTAATGAATAAGATAACCAAAAAACCTCATCCCCTCCACTATAAATACGTCCCCTCACCAACCCTTATCCCCACAATGCCAATGGATATAATCATGTAAAATATATTCTTAATACATATCATAAACCTCATAACCATGTTATGATAGTTATATTCTCACCTAAAGGACCATTTTAGAGTTTTTTGAGGAGGTTCCCAACGAGATGAATTCAAGGGGTAAGGTTCCCTTTCGTTCTTTTAATATTCTTTTAATTTATTTTATCTTCATCATTTCCTTACCTTCTATGTCCAATATTGAATGATAACCCCAGTATCTTATATATATATATATATTATAATTTTATTATGTTAATGGTATATAAACAATAAATTCCCTTCTCTTTTCCATTTATTCTAAAAATGAAAAGATCATTCTTGAGATTTTTATTTACTTCCTTAGTGGACGATGAGTATTCATTTTACAATTATTCCATAAAATATGATCAAAAAAACATTTTTAGGGTTAAAAAATAAATTAATAAATATAATAAAATAAATTTATTGTTCTAGAACCATTATATATACATAATATTAATTTTTGAGGAAAATCTAGTTAATGATGATTGAAAAAATGCCAAAATAATGTAAATGGTTGTCTTTAATTCTTTGTCAAATGTATTATCATAGTATATAGAAAAAGTGATATATGAGAATAATAAATCTCATATATGTTCATTAATAACATATAAATTCTTTCTTGGATAACTATTTCTATTTTACATGATGTTTTTCACATGTATAAATGTTAAACAAACATGAAAACCATGAAAATGGAGACTCCCAAATGACAAAATTGAATCTTAAAACCATAAATATGCCATAAATGGACATGATAAAATTATAATAATCCATATTAATGTTCATTAGGTTCTTAATTAACTTATAAATGACTCTATTTTCATTATCTATGATGTTAAGTACAAGTGCGGAATACTTTCGGACATAAGTTGGGAGTTTCTTCCAGAACCTCCTTTTTTATTTAGGTTATGCTTTATCCCTCTTTACCAAAATGTAATTATTAATTATTTTTATATAAATATTATAAATTTAGTTTATCTGTTCCAAAATGATGTTTTTAGATCTATTAATATTTCTTTGATGGGTAGACACATGTTTTATAAGGTTCCCTTTTCAATTCCACCTCATAAGCATCCCCAATTGAATGGAATATCTCAATTTCATACTAATTTTCAAATATACTCAATAATATGTTATAAGAAACCATTAATTTTATTAAATAACAAAATTAATCCTGAAAAAATATTTTTTTCATTTCTGGTTTTATGCACTCAGTTATGCATTTTCCTCTTTAAAGACTCTTTTATATTTTCCCTTTAACCACACCAAAGTGGAACATTTATAAATTAATTAAAAACTCTTTTTACATGTTGGAAATAATTTATTCCAAAAACATAATCGTTCTCCTATTTTAATTTCTAGTATATACATGTCAACAATATGATTTTATGACAAATACTAATTATTTTCCAATATAACTCTTCATTGCAATATAAAAAATTGTATTTCTCTCAATAATTTCTCATGGATTTTATTACTGTATTTAAATCTATTTCAACACCCTATGTTGAATATTATTCATAATTTATATTTGTCTATCATGTTTCAATCTACCATATTTCATTGAATGTTTTGTGATTATTTGGATTGGGCATGTAATATCTTGGTACAATTTCCTATATAACTTTGGAAATTTTATGATTCTGTTTACCGAGTGGGGAAAATATTTTAATTTCATATTCTAGTTTAAATATAAATGAATATATTGACTATATTTCACCCCTTTCATATAAATAATGACTTGTAATTAGTATGTGATGGGTGGGGACCACTATATCCCCTCGACGCATCAGTAGGTCTCATGACAAAAACTAGACATCGTTTCTACCCATTTTTTTATGGTGTCTTGTAAAAAAATTTTAATGAATTGTTATGTTGGATAGAACTATGCATTAAAACATTATGAAACTATTCATTGATATCTCACGTGATTATTCGAATTTTTGGCCATCTATGGTTATGTTTCATTGTCATGTGATTATTTATTGGATTATTCAATCATCTTTTATTCCTTACATATTATACTAATGATTTTGTTTTAATTGCATGTTTTTTTGTTATTCAGTGTGAATAATTTTTTTATGATAACTTCCTCTATATTTTCTTCCCTTACTAAGCATCAGATATCACACCTTTCTTATTTTTTATTTTTTCCCAGGAAGCGATGACGTTTAATATGAATGACTTGAAAGGATAACTGATGATTTTACGGGGGTTTCCAATGATGGTTTTATTTTTTTTCATTTCAAGTTGTAATATATAACTTTTGTATGTATTTGACCTTCCTAATCTACTAAGCTATTTGTTCCATTAGGATGTGTTTGCTTATTCATAGTACAAATGTTCTAATGTGTGGAACCTACTCCAGGATGCTGAGGTCGATGTTTGGAAAATATATGATACCATTTAACATTTTGTATGTTCATTAATACTAAATAATTTCACATTATTTGAAGTTATTCCAATTTATAATAATGGAAATAATTATACACAAGGGTACTGACCATAATAACATAAATAAAAACTCCTAAAAAGAAAAAATTAAACATTATTACACTAAGAATTGGCTATAAATGAGCATCATACAATTATAATAAATGAACTATTTTTGAAGTGGTTACAAATTATGTAATTAATGAACTTAATTTTATAATCCATGACATTAAGTACATGTAAATAATTTTTTCAGACATTAGATAAGGGTTTCTCATCTCACATCAATTTCTATGATATATTCATTATTGATCCCATATTATTTCCCTTTAATTTATCATATCAAGAATAATATTATCTACATTTATTTTAATTTTTCAATGAATGATAATTAATTTTATATGGAACATTGTATGATTAATTACAATGTGGTATGTTAATTCTTAACCTAATTTTAATTCATTGTGTTATCCATCTACGTCATTGATGTTTTCATGGTATGATTATTTGTGAAATGAATATGGATTATATTTAGTTGAATTATTGGAATTTAAAATGAAAAAACATATTCCATTAGTTTTATTAATTATCAATTCATGTATATGTTATTTGTGAGTGACTTGTCTTTAAAATTCCTCCTTAATGTCTCTTTTATAAAATTTTAAAAAAATTGTAAAACATATAATGAAATGAGAGGATTTCCTTGATTTTATGAGGACCAAGTTTCTAAATCTTCATTTTCAATCTTACAAGGTGATTTTAAAAACAATTTCTTTCATTATTAATTTCACATCATTCTTATAATAACATATTTCTAATATTAAAAGGGAATTTTTCTAAAAAAATAAGAGATCTTATTAAATAATCGTTGTTGAAATTAAATGATAAATCCTATTAATTATTTATTTTTATCTCTTATGAAACCATTCAAAATATTTTATTTGATTTTTTATTGTTAGTTTGATAGGGTCTGTACAATATTGACACCATCCACCATATTTCTTTTGATGTTTTTTGATTAAGTTTATTGAATGAGGAAATTATTGACATTTTGTATGTTATATTTAACATGAATTTTTATGTTGGTTATGTTTCACCCCATTAATATGTGGAATTCATTAGACATAGTATTTGATGGTAGGGGCACATTGTATCCCCTAGATGAATCAGTAGATCTCGTGAGACAAATTGGATCGAGTTTTGGTCGATGCATTACATGATTATCTAGACTTCATGGATAAGGCAATGCTGGTATGTTTTAGATGTCCTGGTTTATGAATTCCATCATTATGAGATTAGTTATTGATATTACATGTGATCATTCAACTAGTAGAATATCCATGGTTATATTTCATTCTCATATAATTATTTATATGGAATTATTTCATTATATTTAATTCTATCCATATTATTCACAGGATTTTTCTTTAATGGATTGTGTTTTTAGTTATTAACCATGCCTAATGGTTTATGAATATTCATGATAGCTTCTACTTTATTATTTCAATTAATGATCATTTGAGGTCACCCCTTTATTATTTTATATTTTTTAACAGGATTACATTATGTTTATTATGACTGATATAAATGGTTAATCTTGGAGAATAATGGAATTCTCAATGGATTCCTTGTGTAGTATTTTATATTTTAAATTATAATGTAAAATTCATGTATGTATCTGGTCTTCCAAAACTAGTAAACAATTCAGTCTGTTTGGAAGTGATTCCTTTTACTTAGTTCTAATTTAATAATGTTACCATTGACTTTGGTCTAAGAGGGTCAAATTATTTATAGTTTCTATTAGAACATGTTTGATATAATCTTTTATAACTATATTTATGAAAATTTAAATTAGAGAGTGAAGAACTATTTTTTTTAAATAGTCTACACGAAACCAGGCTTACAATTTATAGAGTAGTTATACCTAAATAATCAATTGGTGTTTATAGGAATTACCAGTTTGGAGATTTAACATTATGTTTCATATTTTTTAGATCTAATCTTGTGTATGAAATTTATTTAGAAATGGAACATAGCAGAAGTAATGGAACCCGTATCAATGAACGTATTCGATGTAAGAGTTTTCCTACTATGAATTATAATGATGTTGGAGAAGGATCTGCAACTAGTGATGCAGAAATTAGAACTATACTAGTAAAAATGAATAAGGTTATTAGAGATAACTCATTTTCATTGAACGTACTAATCCAAAACATCGTGTAACAATGTTATATTGATTTATGTGAAAACAACCTCCATCATTAAAAAGGAATTCATATCTATTTATTTCTATGAAATTGATATGTACATTATAGAAGATATTTATTAATGTTTATGTAATAAAAGAGATATTTTTGTCATTTAAGTTTATTATCTTTCTAGATATATAGATAATCTATAGTCAATGATTCAAAACACTAAGGAGGAGGATGAAATAAGAATAATATTAGGGATGGATTTTAAGAAAATTTAATTATAAAAATATTCCCCTTGTGAACTATGATAAGAAATTATGAGACAATTATTGAGTCTGAGATAATATAGGAATGATAATGTTTCTAAATATGAATCCAAAATTACAAGATTAGAAAGGCATATTGTAGACTACCTATGTTACCCATGAAGTAAGAATGAACATGTCTTCAATGGGATTAATCCAATTATTTTAAGGGAACTAGTTTTCATAACACTCACATCATATTCGGATATCATATCATGACCTATAAAAATAGTGAGGGAATTATCCATGTATTATCAATTAAAAAGTATGAATGATATGAATATGAGAAAATAGAAAAATATAAAAAATGGGAAGAAGGGAAAGGTGTATTTTCCCTCATGTGATAATTGTGGATGGAAACACCATGGTACTTTCTTGAAGGTAATGATATTTTCATAATAGTGTAGTGATAAAGGAAACCATTATCATGATTTTCAGTGGATGAAACAATATATCTAATTTTTCAACTATAAATAAATGGGACACTATTAAATTGAATGTCCTAAGTGTAAAAATAATATAGAATAGTATAATAAAAGGGATCAAGTTTAATCTTTTGTTGTAACTAAATTAGAAGAAGAACATTTAGGTTATTCCTTTTTTATTAAATAATTATTTTATTATATTACAGTTATAAGAATCATTATATATATAGGGATTTCAGTGCAGTAATTAATCGTTATGGAATTGGATACATGCATTTTTTCATTATGATTTTTTGGTGATCATGTTTTTCTTATATTTTTTATGTGACATTAAAAGTTATATTATAATATTTGGGGAAAATAATTATATGTTTATTTAGTGACCATCGTTCTAAATTTTTAGTTGATTAATTATTATGGAGTTGTTTTGGATGAATATTATGATTAACTACATTTGGATTTGATTAAGTTAAACTTTGGGAATTATTGATTGTTGATATCATGTTCTATTATTTTTGGTATCAGTAAACATTTAATGTACAAGGAATTACTTATAGACTATATGATTCGTTAAATATCATCTTGGTTTAAAAAACTTCATCTTTAATGTCCATATGAGGGTTTATGAAAATATGTTCAAATAGATCGATACACATCCAATGGAAAAGATTAGATATGTTACATGGAAATAAATAAAGTAATTTTATATTGTAAATTTCCTATATTTTGAGTTAATAAATATTTTAACTTTAGGAAAATTATTTCTCAAAAAAATGATATCCATTTACTATTCATTCTTATAAATCAATGGTATTTTAATTGATCACAAATTTATGGTTTTATGATGGTATACTTTAAAATGACCTTGTTCTAAATCACTCTCCATCAATAAATGATAGTTATATTTTCTATTCTAAGCCATTGTTTCCACATCCCACTAATGTTCATCTATTAAAAATTCAATTTTGGTGATATCCTTCACATTTTCCTTTTCCTTTATTTAAAACTAACTTTTTTAGCCCTTTGATGATGTGTGATTTTCACAAAGCTATATTATGATGGATTTTTGATGAATACAAAATAAAAATTTAAATTGTTAGTGTGAAATTTACCATAGGAGGGTATAATTTAACACCCTATGTTATTTAGTATGTATTTTTTAAATTTATCTTCTTCAATAGATTACATAATATAGAACACTGATCTTATTCAAATTTTTAAATATTATTAATAAATTGTGATTGTTTGATATTTTCCATATTAATGTAATGAATTAGTGAGGGTAATTAAATTATTAAAATAGAGTTTTAATCATGTTTATAAAGATAATTCATTGGTTTCCATTAGTTATAAATGTAAAATAAAACAAATTAAACATAAAGGAATCAATTTTTATGTCCATCATTGAATTTTATATTTTTAAATAAATTAATAACTATTAGTGAGAGATTGTATTGAAATGTTAAATATTCAATCTAATGTTTTAAAATTCAACCAATGAGTTTTATATTATTAAGATAAGAATAATTCCAAATTTTAGTATTAAAAGATATATTCTATAAATGGAAATTTCATCATATTTTAATAGAGGAATTTATTTAAATATTATATTTTGAATATAAATAGATTTTCTTTGACAAATTTTTTTTATTGAGGAATATAAAAAATTACATTGGGTAAATTTTACTTTTTTCAAATATATTTATTTAATTGTAAAAAATACTGAATTTTATTTATAAACTAACAATTCATCTAAATAAATAATAATGTTTAAATAATTAAATTGTTTTTAATGAAACGGAAGATAAATTATAATCCAATAATTTCAATGTATCTCGTGGGAATAAATTTCATATATAAATCTGATATAAAAACATTTCAATCTTTTAAAAACATAATGTTTAAATGCTGGTTTTTTCATCCCATCAATGAGATTAATTTATAAAACCTCTATGAAATTAATATGAATATTTTAATCCATATTTGGAATCATATGGTCCAAATTTATTAAATATTCTATTTTTTCAATATGAATATTAACTTTGGTACTTTTTTTTACCAATATTAAGCATGAATAGGAAAATTATTTGAAAAAATAATATGAAAAGGATTAAGAAATTAAAATAAAACATTATAGAACATTATTTTATGAATTTAATTCGATCATTAACCCCTAATATTTTAATATGATATTTTAATGGAAACATCTTTTATTAAAGTGACTTTGATATAATTTATATTTAATAAAATCAGAAAATGTCACATTCATTTTTTAATAACTATTTTTTAATATCGTGTTTTTAAGAAGATATATTTTTATATTGATTTTATTTTTAATTTTAAATTATTTATCTACATCATTATATTTAATTTTTAATTTTTAATGAATAAATAATTACATTAAATAAGTATACAACAATGATGCAATTATTATTTAATTAATAATTAAATCAAATACAAGATTATTTTAAATAAAAATAATATTTATCATATTTAGAAAATTATTTTCATATAATGGATTCCACTTTTGGAATCTATAAATTTAAAACTTGTTAGAGTGATGTTTTGGTATTTTTGTAAAATAATTGATTTTTTTTTGTGAATACTGAAGTATGGTAATTTATAGTATTTAATAGTGTAAATAAATAAATGATTTATTGAGTCATGTATGATGTATGGATGAGATTTAAAATCATTATTTCGGACTGACATACACTTATGTCAGTGTATTGTCATTGAAATAATCAGTTTTAATTATCTTGAGACAATATAATACAATAATATATAAAATTATCAAAAAACACGTCTCCCCTCCATTATAAATACCACCGCTCACCTCACCATCTCTTTAAACCTTCTAATACTTTATTATTGTCTAAATTATAAGAAATTATTTTTCCAAGACTCATACTAATGTCCAAGACTAGCTGGTCTTACCAAAATTCCAAATTCAAGGGGCTTAATGAGGTTCTTAAGGAGACAACACTCAAGAGGTAAAATCCTCATTCTTTCCGTTTTAATTTATGTTATTTTATTATCCTATATTAAATTCCACTATCCAAATTGAAGTGATAAATCCATTACAATATATACAAAATAATTTTATTTTGTTATTTGAATATCAATCATCAAATCTCTTCTCTTCTCCTTTTATTTTTAAAAAATTAAAACATCATTTGTGATATATCGACTCACCAAAATTGTTGATGAAATGTTTTGATTTTCCATTACCTCCTTTAATGATTGTAATAAAAAAATTATTATAAGGACCCAACTATTCATAATATTTATATATTATCATTAATTTACTTTTTTCACATTGAAGATATTTTCAGGATTAGAGTTTTAGAGAATTAGGCCATAACGATTACAACTCAAATATTACAAAGTTGACCCTTCTACTCTTTCCAATTTTTTCACAACAATAAAACTGCTTAAATTAAAACAAGAGTTATTTTTCTTGATAAAAATATTCTTGAATTATTCTTTTCTCTTGCCCTACCTTATACCTTGGGAAAAACATTCTGAAAACATGGGATGAACAAAAAGACTCAGTAATGGACCTAAAATATGGATGGAAAACATTAGTCCATGAATAAATAAAAATAAAAAATAATAAAACTATTAAATAATAAAATACAAGCTATTTAAAATAACTCACAAAATCATAATATTTATGGATAACGCCTTGAAATTATATATCATAAAGCTAACGTTTGGCATTTATAACATACTTACATTGTATCTTTCACAGCTACAGAGGTAGTTGCGTTTGGATGACCCATGACAATGTATTACCTAAATCTCTTAGAATAAATGTTAATTTTTACCTCAATCATGTTACCCATTGAGTTATAGAGCTATCACGAGTCACCAACCCTCATTTTATCACGAAACCACCCATATATTTAAATAATACCCAACAACCATAACATAATCATAACACATAAAACAAGTATAATGGAAATATAACTTTTCCATATTGTAATCACAACATATTAGTTCAATACAATGAAAAAATAAATGAATTTCTAAAACCATATACAATACCAAAATACTAAAAAAATATAATATGGTATGTATTTTTCTTTAAAAAATATTACATCTTGTTATGGAAGGAAAATATCAAATAATATTCACGACGACAGAATGGACGTCGTCTCTTCGTACCATAAAAAAGATGCATTCCTTATTTAGTTTTTTGAAACACTTCGTAGAAAAATATTCCTTTTGAAAATATTTTAATTTAGTTAAATGAAAAAGGGTATAATTATGCATTGTATAAAATATGGTCTTTTATAAACAAAAATATGCCTCAAGGAAAGAAGATCGAGACAAAGTCCCATACCTTAAGTCTGACTTGACTCGATCATTCTTTATAATCATGAATAATAAAAATAGTATAATTTATAAATTATTCATAATAATTTTCATGGTTATTACTCATTTTATATTTCATATCATCATGTTATAAAAATTACATAATTATTTATATTCAAATCATTTGTTTTGTCAATATTCGCTACTTGAGTCGAAAATGAACTTGTTTTGATGTAAAATTTCAATGTAGTCAAAATTACATAATCTCCATAATTATATTTATGATTTAAATATCATATATATCCACAATATATGTATTTTTAATAGTTCATGACATTTGGAGATAACAAATGTAAAATTTCATTCATAGAGACGGTAAGTAGTATGTATACATGAACACTAGTTTCATTTCATTATCATATTTAGTGGAATGAAAACTAAATAATAACTAGTTATATTATAATTACATTATAATATCATATTTTATATATGTGACATAATTTCAATAAAATCATCAATTATATGTTTCATGTATGAAATGAATAAGTCATATCACTTTGAGGGGATGGTAGTCCACACTTCCTCAAATGAAGTTATCGTATTAAAATATCATTGAAAGCATAAAAATATTTTGTAAATAAAAAATTAAGATGAATAAGGAAAATATAATTATAACTTTTATCATATATAATTACAGTACTATCATAATGGCCACCATGAGTGGCTGTAGAAGAAAATTGAACAATCACAATTTCGTGAGGCAGTAGTTCGTTGTACAATGAAACAAAACATTGTTATCCATTAGATTGAGGTGTGTGTAAGTGTAGTTACAGTCCTTTTCATAACAACATATCATAATATTTAGGATACTGGTGTTGTTATGTAATCAAATAATAATAATATCATATGGAGTTGAGAAGAAAAATAAATAAACGAACTTGTGAGAAAATGTCACCTCTAAATCAGGAAACTTCTTTTAATATCAGCCAAAAGGTATTTTTAACATGTGTTATACCCAAGGCACGACTTATAGGAGGATGTTAGTGATGTTTAGAGATTATTTAATCAGATTTGTGACAATCCAAGGGGCTTAAGAGGTGTGATTAAGTGGGTTGAGGTTGTGGCCTTTTATAAGAGGGAGGAGGGGTACATGAGGAAGCAATTGAAATATTATTTTACTATAAAATTATTTTAGGTTTTAAATGGTCCCAAAATAATTTATTTCAGAAATATGATGATTTTAGGTCTAATTAATCTCAACCTATAGGTTTTAGACATGTTTATAGCACAAAATTAACCCGATCATTGAGGTTTACCTTTTGTAAAAAATATTAACTCTTACCATGTATTTTTTCATTTTCATAACATATGTTAACTATATTTACTATAAAATTCCGAAAAATAATATGTGGATAATAAATGAAAATTTTATCATCATATAAGTTAGTTGGAATAATCTTATATTTCTAGGGCTAATGTATCATTTAATAAAATAGTATTTGTTTTAAAAACTCATAAATGTCAATTTGTACACTCAAAAGTAATTGTTTTTTAAGTCATAAAAAGTTTATTTAATCAAAAAAAGGATATAAATAAAATATAATATGTAAATATCATCCATAAAATTCGTTTATGGCATCATAATATTCATATTACATTTATTTGATCATTTATAATATCATTTATTTAAATGATTCATTAATGAAGCAATCACAACATCATCATTGTGTCATAATTAAATTTGTTTATTTAATGTCTAAAATTTAGAAATAAAATATATTAATGTAGGAAATTATGTTATATTTATAATTAATATTTATAATCAAAATGATCATTTATATAACCCCATAAAATATTTTTAGAAAAATATACATGTTTATGTTATATTTCACTTTACATTAAATTAATTCTTATAAAATTCAATTTTCACACCCAAGTGGCTCCATGGGGTCCCAAAATAGACCTAAAGATTAAAATGGTAGGATATATCTAGAAAAATTGTATTATGACATGTTTTAGGGTCGTTTAATATTATTATAATATTATTTTTACCCTTATCTAAAGGATTTAGCCTTTAGTTGTGCTAAATAAAATAATCACTGAAGTTACTATCCATAGTTTACAAAAATAAAATATACCTATTCAAAAAATATGAACCTTATAATTTATAATATGGAATCCATTTTTTCAAATTCAAAAACATACAAGTTTGTGTAATTAATTTAAACTAAATTTTTGTTGTCCAAACCAAAAAAACGTATTGTAAAAAAGTTATAACAATCACAATATTGACATGTGTTTATGTCCAATTAAATAGTGAAATTTGAACAAATGACTAGAATTATATTAAATGATAAAAATAAAATCTAATTAAAAATTAAATCTAATTAAAAGGAAAATCTAACTATATAAATAAATTAGATGAAATGAAAGTTTTGAATTTAAATGCAGTATTTTTCACAATTCATTAAAAAATAACTTTATCAAATCATTTACAAACATTTAACCATTGTGATGTCCCAATTCTATAGAAGATATTTATTTTGTCAAATATAACATATAAAATTGACAAAAATTGCATTCATAAAGGTTTAACCTTAAAAAGGCGTTAAAAAGACCTTTTATGAATATTAGAGTACTTCATTTTTAAAATCAGATTCATTCATATTTCAAGCCTCTAAAATTTATTGGATAAATGTAAAGACATTTAACAAACATGTATAATCATATTTTAGTTAGTTTTTTTATTCCCACCAATAAAATGGTGATGCATTGACTAACATTTAAAATAATACTATTATTAAATTCTTTTTTGGTATAACTCTAGGCTTTGTAAAACAAAAGATTTTGGGGAAACCCATTGTGGCCAGTTGAGAAAACTATAAAAAAGTATCATTTTAAACATAAAATTAATATCTTATTCAGTAATATTAATATACATGAAAATGTATTATTATATAAATACCTGGGATACTACATCATACGCCTCTTTAGGGAATTGCATCCCCACAATTATATTCACTTATCAAAGAAGATGGGGTATTTATTCCTATAGACATTTCAGATTCCCAAGTTGCTTTTTCAACCATATGATTTTAACAAAAAATCTTTTACCTACTGAATTACCTTATGCCACTATAGTTTCTCTCTACAATCAAGAATCTGGACTGGCAGTTCTTCATAAGAATGATTCTCTTTAAACAAGACTACCTCTAGACAGAAAAGATGATATGGATCCAGTATATACATTATCAACATTGAGTCATGAAAAAAAATTATGTACCTATAATAAAATTGAAGGTAATGACACTATATAGAAAACTGATCCAACTTTCTCCAAGATTTCATAGGGTCAAATTATCCTTAGATGAAGCTTCCCATTCTTAGGAAAACACATCAAACATTTCCATGGAGAAACATCGACAAAAACATGATCACCAACATAAAACATAAAGATCTTTCCTTTATAACTTTTCTTCCTGCTCTGAGCTATTCTCATGTGATTCTAAATCATATAAGCATTTTATACCATCTCTTATACCAATTCTAGACCCATCAAATTCAATTCACCTACTTCATTCCAAAAATTTGTAGTGTGACACCTCTTTCTATATAATTATTCAAATGGTGACATATGTATAATGGAATGAAAATACTATTATAAGAAAACCCATCCAAAGAATGATGTTGGTCCCAACATCCCTAGTAATACCTTTGAAAAGCACATAATATATCTTCCATGATTTGGATTGTTCGTTCTTACTATCCATATGTTTTCAGATTAAGTGTTGTACTAAAACTTAATTCAGTACCCAATGAAATCTGAAGGCCCTTAAAAATATATAAGTCAACCTAGGATCACAATTTGATATAATGGGGAGGGAAACTCCATGTGACATAACTATATCTTTAATATAAAATCTAGAATATTTATATCGAGACATATTATCTCAACATGAATGAAAATGAACATATTAGGTTAATTGATAAACAATAACCCAGATTTCATTGTTACCTTTAGAATTCTTTGGTAATACCACTACATAATCGATGGATATATTTTCCAATTTCCACTTAGGAACTGATGTAGGATACAACATCCCTTTGGGAAAATATATCTCTTCATTATGTTTTTTTGAAAAATCAAACATCTCAGGGTAAATTCAGCAATATATCATGTCATTCCATGCCACCAATAATACGCCTGCCAATCTATGTATATCATAGTACTCAAAGGATGAACTGAAAATGGAGAACTATGTGTTTCACATAAAAAACTATTTCTTCAACTAGTAATCACCAGGTAAACATAATCTCTTTCCAAAACTCAAAACACAGTCTTTATGAATGATAAATTTGGCTAACATACCCTTCTAAACAAATTATACCCTTTTACTACAACTCACTATCTTCTTTCATTGTTTTCTTTATTCTGTCTTCTAGAGAAAATTGTACTAAAACCTAAAACAAAATAGAGGAATTTCCGACCCCAAAAACTTCGAATCCAAAATTAATCTAATCAAAAACCAAGGGATCTCATTCCAAATATAACATGGTTAATGTAGAATTACTTTTCTAACGTAAAGCATCAGAAACTTTATTAGCTTTTCCTGGATGGTAATGAATCGTGCAATCATAAGCCTTGATTAATTCTAGACATTTTATCTGTCTCAGACTGAATTATTTATGAGTGAATATATACTTCAATATTTTGTGATTAGTATATATTTCACACATTACTCTATATAGATTATGCCTCCAATTTTTTTAAAGAAAAAACAACAGTAGCTAATCCGAAATCATGAGTAGTTTAATTTAACTCATGAGTTTTCAACTGACGTGAAGCATAAACGATTATCTAATCATTCTGCAATAGGACAGAACTATGTTATTTCAATGAAAAATCAATATAGATGAAAAAATCACCATTTTTGGAAGGTATTTCCAAAACTGGAGCATTCAACAATCTTCATTTCAATTCATGAAAACTTTCATCACATTCTTTTGTCCAGATAAACATAACACCTTTTCAAGTCATCATAGTCTGTCTGATAGTTAACCATGAAAAATTATCAATAATACTTCTGTAATAACATTATAAACCATGAAAACAATGAATCTCTATTATATTGTTGGGTCTTTTCCATGAATCAATAAATTTTGTTTTAGCAGCATCAACTGTTATTTCATCTTTAGAAACAATGTGACCAAGGAATGAAATTTTTTATAACCAAAAACACACACTTGCAGAATTTCAAAAATATTTTATTTTCTTTTTAAGTATAAAAGACAACCCTTAAATAAATTTCATGCACATATTTACATTTAGAATAAAACAAAATACCATAAATAAACACAACAAAAAACATATCCAAGAACACACAAAAAGTTTTTTTATAAGATCCATTAATATAGTGGGTGAATTGCTTAACCCAAAATCCATAACTCTAAATTCATAATGGCCAGATATCGTACGAAACATGGTCTTCATAAAGTATTATTCTTTTAATTTTATCTGATGGTACCCCAACATCATTTCAATATTTGAAAAATACTAATCTTTATAGAGATAATTAAACAAATCATTGATATGAGGAAGATGACACTTTTTCTTACTAGTGATGTTGTTCATGGATCTATAATCAATGAAATGTCCCATTGACCCATATTTCTTTTTAACAAACTAGATAGGAGAACCCCATGGTGATGTTCTAGGTCGAATTAAACCTTTATCAAATAATTCAATAATGGAAAAATTAACTATACCAATGGTATGGGCAGCCATTGTGTGATTTGGCATTGGGATAGACCAACCCCAACTATTTGGGGAAAATGTTGTGAAATGTGGTTTCAATGTGGGATTTTCCCAACAGGTTGGGAAAGCTATTGGGAAAGGGGTTGTATTTCCAAATGGGTTTTCCAAACAATTGGGAAATGTTTTATAAATGTGGTCTTTTCCCAATGATATGGAAAAGCCATTGGGAAATCCATACCCTTTCCCAATGGTTTTTCCAAATAGTTGGGAAAAGTTGTATCAATATGGGATTTTCCCAGTGGTTTGGAATAGTCATTGGGAAAGATGAAAAATGCCAAAAGTTTTTACAAACTCTTTGTATAAATGAGTTGGTATAAGTAGGATTTATAGTAGTTATGAAATTTCTTCTTAAACTATAAAAGTTTAATTTGAGAAATTTTATAAGGGGGTTTTGGAAATTGATTAGTATCAAGAACTAATTAAATAGTAAATTAAACTTCCCGATAAGGTATTATACCGTGAAACTCATCAGAAAAAACATCAAGATACACATATACCAATGGAACATCATTAATATGAATAGTTTCTTTGTTTTCAATAGTATTTTCATGGAAAAAGTAATTTCCATATTTTACTAGTTTCCCAACTTATTGATATGTTATAAAAATTAAGGGTTCATTATTGTTCACAAACTCAAATTATTATTGAAACATAACTTCTTTAGCTCTACAGTCACTCATAGCATGATAATCGGAAAGACAATACATACAAAAAATAATGTCAAACTCTACAAGAAGAAAAAATAGGGTTTACAGGTAGATTCTTTCAACACAAAAGGATAAGAATGTTCTTATAATTTCTTTTTGTCTCAAAATTTCCTCTATGTGTTTTTACAAAAAATTCAGGATTCATATCTTGAGAAGGAATTCCCAATTTACTATAAAATTTCTCAGAAATGTAAGAATGTGTAGACCGAGAATCAAACAACACATTGGCATAATCGAAATCAACAAATAGTGTACCGGATAGTACTTTATTTTATTTCCCAACACCTGATGAAGTAGTTTCAAATGATTTCACCACCCCTTTCTGCTTATAGTTTGGTTGCTTTAAAATATTTGAGTTTTTTTATCATACACTCATTTTCATAATGACCCTTTTCATTTAACATAATAAAATTTACTGAATAAAAATATTATTTTGACTAACCATTACCCAGATTGTTTTCGGTGCCGTTAAAAGCCTTATGTCCCATTTTACCACATCAGAAGAACTTACTGGAATTAAAAATGCATTTCCCAAGGTGCTTTTTACCACAATTTTCACAAAATGAATACATAAGTTTCATACCATCCATATTTTTTGAAGTGTTCTTCCCTTTCATATGCCACCTCAACCTCTTATTCTATGGTTTATAAAAGAACTCTTTATCATCATCAAACTAAATTTCCACTTTCTTCACACATCGAAAAAGATTTTCATAACATTTGAACTCACAAGAAGATAATGGCCTTAAATAATTTGGATTAAATCATGTTTAAAAATTATTTATTTTACAATCAAGGTCCCCTAATAAATTTGGAGAATTCCTTACCAGTCAAGTGAATTTTTCTTCATAAGCAGAAACTAAGTCATCATCCTACCTCAATTCCATGAATTCTTTCCCATCTGAAGTCGAACCTCCATTGGAAAACATGTCACAAAGAAAATAACTTTGTATTCATCCCAATCAAGAACATCAATCTCCTCACTATCCCAGATATTTTTTTCAATTGACAACCACTGATTTGCATCACCTTCAAAATGTTAAACAAATTTAATAACCTTGTGATTTTATGAACACCCTATGACATAAAAAATCATTTCTAGTGCTTTAATCCACCCTTCGGCATGCATAGGGTTATATGATCTTCTGAATTAAGGGGGATGTTTCATCAAGAATGGATTCACTATAGACATGTTCCATTGTGGTTATTTTGGATGATCTTGTTCATGGATACCACAACAATTTATAACCTATGTCAAATGTTCCCCACTGTGACAAACTATTCAGTTCCGATTCTGACCATTTATGTTTCCTGATTTGGTAGGTTATTTTTCTCTTGATGTCATCCAATTATAACGACCATGTTTCCTTACACAAAAACATCTCTAAACATAAACATATCTTAGATGATGAAACATGGTAATATTTAAATTCTCTATCATTTTAATCTTACCATAAAGTAAAAATAATTTATGTTTATTAATTTCATAATATCCTAACACCTAATTTTATCCAAGCCGAACTCTAATACCAACTAAAAGGCCCCATCCTTACATATTCCTGATTTTTGATCAAAAATTTATTTTATTTCACATTGGTGATCTTTTTAGGTTTTTTAGAGAATTTGGCCATAACTATTTCATCACAAATATTAAAAAGTAGACACATATAATCTATCGAATTTTTTCACAATACTAAAAATCCTTAAATAGAAAAAAAATTATTTTCCATCATAAAAATATTCTTGAATTATTCCTTTCTCTTACCCATTATTATACCATGTGAAAAACATTTCAAAAACATGGGATGAGCTAAAAGGATCATTATGGGACATAAAATAAAGAAAGAAAACATTAGTCCATGAATACATACATATAAATGAAATCATACTTTTCATTCATAAAAATTATTCTCTTTAACATTACTCATAAAATCATAAGATTTATTAATATCACAGAGAAATCAAAAATCATAATGTTAACTTGTGTCATTCATACCATACTTACATTATAACATTCACTGCAAAATATGGAGTTATGTTTGGAATACCCATCACAATATATTCAATAAATATCTTATGAGAAACATTAATGTTCACCTCCATAATGATACACAAAGCATTGGAGAGATATCTTAGGATCACCCACCCTCAATTTATCTTGAAACCCCCCATATATGTAAATAATTCCAAAAAACCATAACATAACCATAACACATAAAAAAAGCATAAATGACAGATAAGATTTCTACATTGCAATCACAAGATATCAGGTCAATATATTAACAAAATAAATTACTTTTCAAAACAATTTTTAATACCATAATATGTAAAAAGGGTATATGGTATTTATTTTCCTCTTAAAAACATTACAGCTTGTTATAAATCCAAATATCAAATAATGCTCACGGTAGAGAAAAGGTCATTATCACAAAAGACGTTAAAAAAACAATCCTCTTAATGTTTTGAAAAATGTTTCATAGAAAAAAATTTCTTTTGAAAGTAAATGAATTAAGTTATTTTTTTATAATTATACATTGTATAAAAGAAGTTTGTGTATAATCCAAGATATGCCTTAATGAAAAGATATTGAGATGAAGTCCCTTACACTGAGTCAGACTTGTTTTGTTAGTTATTTATATTCCTAAATAATAAACATATGTTAACTTTAACATTATTAAGAACCATTTTCAATTTTATTATTCATTTTATATTACTTATCATCACATAATAAAAATTAAATAATTATTTATGTTCAAATCGTTCATTTTTTGACATTCAGTACTTGAGTTGAAAATGAAATTGTTTGGATGTATACTGTCCATGTAGTAAAAACTACATCATCTCCATAATAATATTTACTATTTAAATGTCATATATATCTGGTATATATGTTTTTATAACAGTCCATAACATTTTTAGATAAGAAACTAAATGCAGCGTTCATAGAGATGGTAAGTCGTACATATGCATGAACACTACATTCATTATTTATCATATTTAAAAGAATGAAAACTAAATGACAATCAGAATATTATAATTCCAATAAAATATAACACTTTATATATGTTACATATGTTCATTAATTCTATTCTTTATACATTACATGTATGTCATGAACGAGTCATATCACTTGGAGGGGGTGGAAGTTCTCACATCCTCAAATGAAATTATCGTATTTACAAATCATATAAATCATAATGGTATATTGTAAATAAAAATTATAGAAGAATAAGGACAATGTAAATATAATATATATCATACATAATTAAATTTCATTCTTAATGGACTCCATGAGATATGATTGGGGATAATTTACAATCATCGTTTCGTGAGGTAGTAGTTCACCATACACAGAAATAGTATGTTCATATCTCTTAGATGGAGGTGTGTGTAAGGGTAGTTCTAATTATTCTCATAAAAACATTATAGTATATTTAATATAATAGTTTTTTTATATAGTCAATGAATAAAAATAGCGTAGAGTGTGGAGATGTTAAATAAAGTAATGGAACTTGAGAGAAGGCGTTACCTCTAAATCGGGTAACTACTTTTGATTTGAGCCAAAAGGATTTCTTGATTTGCCTTATACCCAAGATAAGGCTTCTAGAGATAATTTTGGAATTTTGGGATCTTATTTGAGAAGAATATGGTTGATACAAGGGGCTTGAGATGTGTGAGATATTTGGTATAGTTGGTGGCTTTTTATAAGAGGGTGGAGGGTCACTAAAGGAAGGTATTGACATATTCTTTTGTTATAAAATTATATTCCGATTCAAATGGTACCAAAAAAATTTATTTCAAAGATAAGATGATATTGGGTCAAAATACTCTCAACCAATAGATTTTCGATATGTGTATGGCACAAAATTAACCTTATATTTTAGATTTACCCCTTAGTTAAAAGCATTATCTCTTACCATGTCTTCTGACATTTTCATAACATATGGTAACTATATTTTCTATAAAATTCCCAAAGAACCATAAGTGGATAATTAATGAAAAATTTAACATTCTAAAATTTATTTTTTTTAATCATAGGTTATTAATATTATTATATCTTTTAATTAAATAGTATTGGTCTTAAATACGCTTTTATGTCAATTTTGACACTACAAAGTAATTGATTTTGGTTAATGTCATAAAAACATGATTTCTTCTAAAAAATGAATTAAATAAAATATAATATGTTAATATTACCCCTAAAATTGGTTCATGGAATCAAAATATTCATATTAAATTTATTTTAATATGTATAATATCATTTATTTGAATTGTTCATTAATGAAGCAATCATTGCATCATCATTGCGTCATAAATAAATTTATTTATTTAGTGTGTAAAAATTATAAATAAAATATCATTATGTAGGAAATATTTTAATATTTATAAACAATATTTAGAGTCAAAGATATTATTTATTTAAACCCATATATTTTTTCTATTAAAACATTAATGATAATTTTATATTTCTATTTACATAAAATTAATTCATATAAAATGTCATGTTCACACCCAAGTGGCTCCATGCGGTCCCTAAATAGACCCGAGGACTACCATGGATGAAAATATAAAATAAAATAAGATTAGAACATTGTTTTAGTGTAGTTTAATATTATCATAATTCACTTTCGTACACTTATTTACCAGATTTACCTTTTAACCATGGTAAATAATAAAATTACGGAATTTACTATTAATAATATCCAAAAATAAAAGATAACTATTCAAAAAAATTGGACATTCTGATTCAAAATGTGGAATAAATTTTTGAAAACTCAAAACATATAATTTTTAGCAATTAATTTAAAATTAATACCAGTTGACAAAACAAAATGGTGAGTTTTTAAGAAGTAATAACTATAAAAAGATTAACATGTGTTTATATCCAATTTAAAAGTGAAATTACATCCAATGAAAAAAATTGGATTAAATTATAAATATATAATCAAATTACACTTTAAACTCAATTAAAAGGATTGTCTATCTGTGTAACATCCCAGGTAAATAGAGAATAATGCATTTTCATATTTATTAATATTTTTGAATAAAATATTAATATAACTTTAAAGGGGATGCTATGCTCGATGGCGTACCCAACACACAACAATGAGTTTTTTGGGAATCTTACGTTGCACTCTAATGATAAAATAATATTATTTTAAATGTTAGTTAACACATAGTCGTTGTACTGGCGAGAATGGATATAAATAACTAAAATATGATTATATATGTTTGTTAAATGTTTTTACATTTATCTAATAAAGGATAAAGGCTTAAAATACGAAAAGAATTGAATTTTAGGCTTATATACTCTAATTTTCACGAAAGATCCATTTATCAACATTTGATGGAGAATTGTCATTAAATATTGTTTTAGTCACTATTATAAATTCAATTGGACCAAATAAAACTCTTCTTTAGAATCGGGAAATCAAAATTTACTTTGTGTAAATTTTTGGTATTTTTCCAATAAAGTTCATTTTTTAATGAATAGTGTAAAATGTTGTATTTTAATTCAAAACCTCTTTAATATAATTTATTTATATGATTAGATTATCTTTTGAATTGGGTTTAAAGTGAAATTAGAATATATTTTTACCATTTAATCCAATTGTGGTCATTGGAATCAATTTCAATTTGAAATTGGACTTAAACTAGTGTCAATCTTTTGATACTTATTATTTCATAAAAACACGCTATTTGCTCTGACAGTGGGAATTAATTATTAAATTAATCAATGAAACTTATATTTTTTGAATTTTTTAAAATGGACTTCATTTTTGATTTCGGAATATCAAATATAGATTAGGGTGAAGTTTTGGTATTTTTCTGAAAAACTTCAATTTTTTGATGAATAGCGAAACCACTAAGTGGTAGTTAAAAAACTGATTTTTTGTTTAAATGAAATTTTACCACCTATGTATTTTGAATTTCAAAAATCCGACATACATGGTTTTCATTAAGAAGTAAAATGTGGTTCAATGAGATTAAAATAATTTTTTGGTGAATAGTAACTTATTAAGTTTTTAATCGCGATTAGAGGTAATTAGTGCAATTTAAGGAAAAAATGATATTATAATAAAATGAAAATACCTAGAAACATGTCCTAACCTTATTGGATGTGTCATGGCCGACCAATACAAGCCATGGGTCAACTTGGGGACCCCATGGAGCCACTTTGGTTGGGAAATGACATAAATAACTTTTTATTTAATGTTAAAGTAAAAATAACACAAACTTGAGATGTTTTACTAAAACAATTTTTTACATGAGGTTATACAAGTCAAGTTTTTTATTATAAATATTAATTGGAAAGCTAAAACGATTTCCTACATCATGATAGTTTTTTTTATAATTTTTAGACATTAGATAAATTAAATTATTTATGACATCATGATGATACAGCGATTACCTCATTAAAAAAGGATTTAAATAAAATGAAATGATAATGTAAAATCTATGACCTAAACCTGTCCAAAACTTATTGTATGGGTGGATTTCGAACCCTTATAACCTTATCATCGAATTATATCCATTTGGTACCTCTTAAATCCGAATACCATTTTAAAATAAAGTGACTTTTCTTTACCTTCCAAGAGTGCCCCTCCTCTCCTCTTATAAAAGGACCCCACCTCTACCACCTTACCCACACTTCCAAAGCCTTTGGCTCGGCCAACCCCAACCCATTTCGTCTCTCCACTTCCCTATCTTACTCTTTGAATCCTCACATTTGGCAGAAGTCTTCCCAAGGAAGCCTTTGAGCCCAAACCAAAGGGAGTTACCCGATTTTAAGATAATGTCTTCTTTTGAGTCCTTTTGTTTTATTTTGCATCTCCAACCCCCTAAACTCTTTTTATTCTTTTCTTTGGTAACAACTCCAGTATCCTCAATATAGTAGGATGTTTTTATAAGAAATATTAGAGCTACAATTACACACACCTACATATAATGGTTAAAGAACATACTGTTTCCGTGGATGGTGAATTTCTGCCTCCCGAAACGATGATTGTTCAACATTCTTTTAACACCTTCAAAGGTGGCCATTAAGATGAAACTATATTTTTATATGATATATAATATGTTTATGTTTTCTTTAAGCTTCTGTATTTTTCATTTTGGGCATATCTTTATGGTTTCCATTATAGGTAAACAAGATATCTTCATTTAAGGATGTGCAGACTACCGACCCCTCAAAGTGATTTGATTCGTTAATGCCATATGTGGGACATATAAAGGATGGATTTAAATTTATTATATATGATGTTATACTGGAATTATAATATACCTCTATATCATTATTATTTCTTTCCATTAAAGTATGATATAGAAATGAAAGTAGCGTTCATGCGTACGTACGGCTTACCGTCTCCATGAACGGTGCATTTCATTTCATATACCCAAATGCAATTTACTATTATAAGTACATTCATATAATTGATATATATGATGAATGATACATCTAAATGATGAATATAATTCTGGAATTAAAATATTCATACCTCTTATTTAGTTTTAATTCCATTAATATGACAAAGAAATGAAAGTAGCGTTCATGCATACGTACGGCTTAACGTCTCCATGAACGGTGCATGTCATTTCTTACCTCTAAATGATTATGTAATATTATAAATACATGTATATGCGGGATATATATGATATATATGATATACAAATCAGGAATTTCATTCTGGATATAAAGAACCTTTGACCACACGAACAACATGTAATTGTAAGAAGTCCACTTTCGACTTAAGAACCAAATATCGACAAAACAAACATTATTAACATAAATGATTACATAATGTTTATAACATGGAAATAAGTGATATAAGAGGAATAATGAACTCGAAAAAGGTTCTTATGACAATAGAAATTAACTCACGTTTTTTATTCAGGACGTTAAAGAACGATCGAGTCAAGTCAGACCTGAGGTAAGGGACTTCGTCTCCATCTACTTTCATTGAGGCATATTTCGTTTTATACACAACTTTCTTTTATACGGTGTATAAAACCATTTGAATTTTACTTTTATTTAAAAGGAATCTTTTTTATACGAAGTTTTTTACTAAACGACAAAACAGAATGTTTTTGTCATATGTATGCGGCGACAACGACTTCTCCGCCGCCGCGAGTATTATTTGGTCTTTGGCTTCCTGAACAAGCCGTAATGTTTTTTTTAAAATGAAATAAATACCATATACTATTTTATGTATTTTGGTATTGAAAATGGTTTTTATAATGGATTTTTTATGTCAATATTTTTAAGTGATATATTGTGATCCAAGTGTGTAAATTTTTTCTTTCCATTATATTTGTTTTATGTCTTATGATTTTATAATGGTACTTGGACATTTGATGGGTGGTTACGTGATAAACCATATGACGGGTGGTGCCATGGATACCAGGACGGGTGGTTACATTATAACCTGTAATGGATTGAGTATGGAAGTCGGCTGTATGGCTATTCCATTAAGTATGTATGGATGTTGGCTGTATGGCTATTCCATTAAGTGATACGTGTGGAAGTCGACCGAATGGTTATTCCACTTAAGTATGTTTATGTCCAAAGTTACCTTTATATGTTATGTGTTATTTATATGGGTTTTATGGTAATCCTTTGTTTACAAAAAGGTAAGCAATGATATTTTATTCAGGGAAGAGTTTTTACTACTTCATGAAGGTGAAGGTATTACTTTGATCAAGTTATACATGGTTTACTTGATGTTTGAAAAACTAATAGTTTTCATTCTTTGTGTATCCCTTACTGAGATTTTTATGCTCACCCCATGTTTTTTTTGAAATGTTTTTCACAGGAATTAATGTGGAATAGGGTCCAGGATGGGATCAAGGGAAAGTCATGCTATATAAAACATGGAACTGGAAATGTTTCTTTTTAAGGGTTTTTTTATTATATGGAAACTTAGTAGAAGTGTCTACTTTTTAATCTTTTGAGATGTAACAGTTATGTCCTAATTCTCTAAAACTCTAAACCTGAAAAGATCCTCAATGTGAATTATTCATTTAATTCAATATTAAGTAATCTTTAAGGCCGAGGCCTTATAGTTGGTATCAGAGGTCAGTTTAGATAACTTTAGGAGTTCGAAAAGTGTTAAATTATAATATGATTGAAATGATATAGAATTTACGGATTAACATGTTGCTTCGCCTAAGATATTTCTGTGTTCAGAATGGTTTTCCATAGATGAAACAAAGAAGCTATGTTGGGACGACATCAGGAGGAAGATAACCTTCCAAATTAGCAACCTGAGATGGTCAGAATTGGAACTGAACAGTTTGTTGCAGTGATGGCACACTTGACTCAGGCTATAAATGGTGGTGGTATCCATGCACGAGATCAGCCAGATCAACCGGAGAGGAACATGTTAGTGGTGGAACATTTCATGAGGAAACATCCCCCATCATTCAGAGGATCATCTGACCCCGTGCAAGCTGAAGGGTGGATTAAAGCACTGGAGACGATTTTTGATGTCATGGGGTGTTCAGAACATCAAAAGGTTAGTATTGCTGTTTACCGTTTTGAAGGTGAAGCTGATCAGTGGTGGTCGATGGTGAAAAATATCAGGGATAGTGATGAGATTGAGGATCTTCGCTGGGACGAATTCAAAGTTATGTTTCTAGAGAAATATTTTCCTCAGGTGGTTCGTCTTAGGATGGAAAAACAGTTCCTAGAGTTGAGGCAGAAGGATGATTCAGTGGCTACTTATGATGCAAAGTTCACTCGTTTAGAAAGTTATCCTCCAAACATCATATGAGATCTTGATAGTAAAATAAACCATTTTTTACTCTGGGTTAAAGCCAAAGTATCGAAGGGATTTAGCTTCTCGTGAGTTCAGAAGTTATGAAAAACATGTTTGATGTGCGGAGAAGATGGAAATGGAGTTTGCTGATGATCAGGTGTTCGATGAAAAACAATAGAATAAGAGGTCCAGTCGGCAGGAAATGGGGAAGAATTCATCTAAGAAGCAAGGTGGTAAGAAAACCAAATATCCATCCTATGAGAAGTGTGGTAAAATGCATCCTGGAGAATGTTTATCCATGTCTGGTAAGTGCTTTTGGTGTGGTAAGTCCGGTCATATTGCTCGTAACTGTAAGGAAGAAGAACAAATAGGAAATGAAAAGCCAGCTGTAAGATGTTTTTAGTGTAATGAAATGGGTCATTATGCAAATGAGTGTCTAACGAATAACTCAACTGGGGGAAAGCAGCCAGACTATAAGCAAAAAGGGGTGGTTAAATCCTTTGCAACAACTTCAGCAGATGTTGGGCCATCAAATGATGTAGTATCAGGTACACTGTTTGTTTGTTCAGATTATACCAGTGTTTTGTTTGATTCAGGGTCTACACACTCTTTCATTTCTGAGAAGTTTTCTAGTAAATTGGAAATTCCATCTCAAGATATGAATCCTGAACTTGTGGTAAAAACACGCAGAGGGAACGTTGAGACAAAAAGGAATTATAAGAACCTTCCTATCCTTGTGTGTGGAAATAATCTACCAGCAAACCTTATTGTTTTGCCTCTAGTAGAGTTTGATGTTATTTTGGGCATGGATTCGCTTTCTATTTATCATGCTAAGATTGACTGCAGATCTAAAATGGTTTCTTTTCAGAAAGATTTTCAGTTTGTGTACAAGAATGAACCCTTGATTTTGATAACATATCAGGAAGTTGAGAAACTAGTAAAAGATGGAAATGAATGTTACCTTGCACATATTGTAGAAAATAAAGGAACTGTTCAGATTAATGATGTGCTAGTGGTAAATGAGTATCTTGATGTTTTTCTTGATGAGTTGCCTGGTATTATTCATGATCGGGATGTTGAATTTAATGTTGACTTAGTTCCTAATTCTAAGACACTTTCAAAACCCCCTTATCGAATGGCTCAAGTTGAACTTTTAGAGTTAAAGATGAAATTGCAGGAGTTATTAGATAAAGGCTTCATTCGACCTAGCACATCACCATGGGGTGCTCCTGTCTTGTTTTTTAAAAATAAAGATGGCTCAATGAGACATTGCATTGATTATAGAGTCTTGAATAATATTACTGTTAAGAACAAGTATCCTTTGCCTCCTATCGATGATTTGTTTGATCAGCTCGAGGGAGCTCAATATTTTTCGAAGATTGACTTGAGGTCGGGGTACCATAAGTTGAATGTAAAATAAGTAGACGTTCTGAAGACTGCATTCCGTACTAGATATGGCCATTATGAATTTGTAGTTATGCCTTTTGGGTAAACTAATGCACCTGATACATTCATGGACCTTATGAATATAATTTTCCATGAGTTCATGGATATGTTTGTGGTTGTTTTCATCGATGATATTTTGGTGTTTTCTAAATGTAAAGAGGAGCATGAAAGTCATTTAAGGGTTATCTTGCAAACCTTAAAAGAAAAGAAACTATATGGAAAATTCAGCAAGTGCGATTTTTGGTTACAACAAATTTCTTTCCTGGGACACATTGTTTCAAAAGATGGCATAACTGTTGATCCTGCTAAAATAAAGTTGTTGAAGAATGGCCAAGACCCAGAAATATAACCGAGATCCATAGTTTTCTTGGTTTGGAAGGTTACTACCGAAGGTTTGTTGAAAAGTTTTCACGGTTATCTAGTCCAATGACTAAGCTAACTCGGAAGGGTGTTAAGTTTATCTGGACAAAAGAATGTGATGATTGTTTTCAGGAGTTGAAAAGAAGATTGGTGAATGCTCCAGTTTTGGCACTTCCTTCCAAGAATGGTGAGTTTGTTATATACTGTGATGCTTCGTTGAAGGGACTTGGTTGTTTCCTTATGCAGAATGATCAGGTAATTGCTTATGCTTCACGTCAGTTGAAAACTCATGAGGTAAATTACCCTACACATGATTTGGAATTAGCTGCTGTTGTTTTTGCTTTCAAAATTTGGAGGCATCATTGGTATGGAGTAAAGTGTGAAATATATACTGATCACAATAGTTTAAAGTATATATTCACTCAGAAATAATTGAACATGAGACAGAGGTGATGGCTGTAATTAATCAAGGATTATGATTGTACAATTCATTACTATCCGAGAAAATCAAATAAAGTTGTTGATGCTTTGAGTCGAAAAAGTAATGCTTCATTAACGATATTGCGTTTGGAACAGGATCCTTTGGTTGAGGATTTTATAAACTTTGGCATAGAAGTTGTTGGTGTAGGATGTCTTTCTGTTTTGTTTCAGGTATCAGTGAGATCTTCTCTATCAGATAGAATCAAGCAAGCACAGAAGCAAGACAGTGAGTTGCAGAAAAAGGTAGAGCTGGTACAGAAAGGTAAGTTGCATGAATTCAACATTGATAGTGATTGTGTTTTGAGATTTGGGAAGATATTATGTGTGCCTTGTGATTCACAGTTGAAGAATGATTTGTTATGTGAAGCTCATATTTCTCCGTTTTCAGTTCATCCTGGCAGTACTAATATGTACAGAGATCTGCGGGAGTATTACTGGTATGATGGAATGAAAAGAGATATTGTTGATTTTATTGTGAATTTTTTGACTTGTCAGCAGGTTAAAGCAGAGCGGCAGTTACCAAAAGGGATGATTCAGCCTTTACCAGTGCCAGAGTTGAAATGGGAGAGTATATCCATGGACTTCGTTGTGGGATTACCGAGGACATCTCAAGGTAATAATGCAATCTGGGTTATTGTTGATCGCTTGACTAAATCTGATCATTTCCTTGCTATACAAGATACTTTTTCCCTAGATCAACTTTCCCGTTTGTATCTTAAAGAGATAGTCAGGTTACATGGAGTTCCTATCTCCATTGTATCTGACCGTGATCCTAGGTTTACTTCTATCTTTTGGAAAGGCCTTCAGAAGTCGTTGGGTACTGAATTAAATTTTAGTACAGCTTTCCATCCTCAATCAGATGGGCAGTCAGAACTAACTATTCAGACCATGGAGGATATGCTACGAGCTTGTTCGATGGATTATCAGGGAAGTTGGGTCCAACATCTTTCTTTGGATGAATTTTCATATAATAACAGTTTTTATTCCAGTATACAGATGGCAAAATTTGAGGCATTATATGGGAAGCAGTGTCGAACTCCAGCATTGTGGGATGAAGTGGGTGAAAGGAAGCTAATGGGACCAGAATTGGTAGAAGAGATGGCAGAAAAAGTTCAGTTGATTCAGAAACACATGAATACAGCTCAGAGTAGACAGAAAGGTTATGCAGATAACCGGAGGAAGGATCTATCTTTCGAGGTAGGTGATCATGTTTTTCTCAAGGTTTCTCCATGGAAAAGTGTGATGAGATTTGGTAAGAAAGGAAAGATGAGTCCAAGGTTCATTAGACTATATGAAATTCTGGAGAGAGTTGGATCAGTTGCATACAAAGTGGCTTTACCTCCGAGTTTATCTCAGGTACACAATGTTTTTCATGTTTTGATGCTGAGAAAGTACATGCCAGATCCATCTCATGTTTTGAGTCTAGAGGTTGTTCAGCTGGAAAAGAATCTCTCTTATGAAGAACAACCAGTCCAGATTCTTGACCACAGGGAGCAGGTGTTACGGAATAAGGTGATTCATCAGGTAAAAGTTTTGTGGAAAGACCATATGATTGAAGAGGCAACATGGGAATCTGAAAATGCTATGAGGGATAAATACCCCCACTTATTTTGATAAGTGAATAAAATTGCGAGGATGCAATTCCCAAAAGGGGGTAAGGATGTAAGATCCCAGGTTAATAATGAATAATAAATTTTCATATTTATTAATATTTGTGAATAAAATATTAATATAACTTTAAATGGGACGCTATGCTCGATGGCGTACCCAACACGCAACAACGAGTTTCTTGGGAATCTTACGTTGCACTCTAATAATAAAATAATATTATTTTAAATGTTAGTTAACCCGTAGCCGTTTTACTGGCAGGAATGGATAGAAATATCTAAAATATGATTATATATGTTTGTTAAATGTTTTTACATTTATCTAATAAAGGATAAAGTCTTAATATACGAAAAGAATTCAATTTTAGGCTTATATACTCTAATTTTCACGAAAGATCCACTTATGAACATTTGATGGAGAACCGTCATTAAATATAGTATTGGTCACTCTTATACATTATATTGGACCAAATAAAACTCTTCTTTAGAATCGTGACATCAAAATTTACTTTGTGTAAATTTTTGTTATTTTTCCGATAAAGTTTATTTTTTTAATGAATAGTGTAAAATGTTGTATTTTAATTCAAAACCCCTTTTTAATCTAATTTATTTATATAATTAGATTATATTTTGAATTGGTTTTAATGTGAAATTAGAATATATTTTTACCATTTAATCCAATGGTGGTCATTGAATCAATTTCACTTTGAAATTGGACTTAAAATAGTGTCAATCTTTTGATACTTATTGTTTCATAAAAACACGCTATTTTCTCTGACAGCGGGAATTAATTATTAAATTAATTAATGCAACTTATAAGTTTTGAATTTTGTGAAATGGAATTCATTTTTTAGTTCAGAATATCAAATATAGCTTAGGGTGAAGTTTTGGTATTTTTCTGAAAAACTTCAATTTTTGATGAATAGTGAAACCACTAAGTGGTACTTAAAAAAATGATTTTTTGTTTAAATGAAATTTTACCACCTCTGTGTTTTGAATTTCAAAAATCCTACATAAATTGTTTTCATTAAGAAGTAAAATGTGGTTCAATGAGATTAAAATAATTTTTTGGTGAATAGTAACATATTAAGTTTTTAATCGCGATTAGAGGTAATTAGTGCAGTTTAAGGAAAAAATGATATTATAATAAAATTAAAATACCTAGACACATGTCATACCATTATTGGATGTGTCATGGCCGACCGAGACAAGCCATGGGTCAACTTGGGGACCCCATGGAGCCACTTTGGTTGGGAAATGACATAAATAACTTTTTATTTAATTTTAAAGTAAAAATAACACAAACATGAGATGTTTTACTAAAACAATTTTTACATGGGGTTATACAAGTCAGATTTTTGATTATAAATAGTCATTGGAAAGCTAAAAACTTTCCTACATCATGATAGTTTTTTTATAATTTTTAGAATATAAATAAATTAAATTATTTATGTCATCATTATGATGCAGCGATTACCTCATTAATAAAGGATTTAAATAAAATGAAATGATAATGTAAAATCTATGACCTAAACATGTCCAAAACCTATTGGATGGGTGGATTTCGAACCCTTATCACCTTATCCTAGAATTATATCAACGTGGGACTTCTTAAATCCGAATACCATTTTAAAATAAAGTGACTTTTCTTTACCTTCCAAGAGTGCCCCTCCTCTCCTCTTATAAAAGGCCCCCACCTCTACCACCTTACCCACACTTCCAAAGCCTTTGGCTCGGCCAAACCCTGAACAGTTTTTCTCTCCACTTCTCTATCTTACTCCTTGAAGCCTCACTTTGGGCAGAAGTCTTCCCAAGGAAGCCTTTGAGCCCAAACCAAAGGGAGTTACCCGATTTTAAGGTAATGTCTTCTTTTGAGTCATTTTGTTTTATTTTGCTTCTCAAACCCCCTAAACTCTTTTTATTCATTTATTTTGTAACAAATCTAGTATCCTAAATATACTAGGATGTTGCTATAATAAATATTCGAGCTACACTTACACACACCTACATCTAATGGTTAAAGAACATACTGTTTCCGTGGATGGCGAATTTCTGCCTCTCGGAACGATGATTGTTCAACATTCTTTTAACACCTTCAAATGTTGCCATTAAGATGAAACTATATTTATATATGATATATAATATGTTTATGTTTTATTTAAGCTTCTGTATTTTTCATTTTTGTCATACCTTTATGGTTTCCATTATGGGTAAACGCGATATCTTCATTTAAGAAAGTGTGGACTACCACCCCCTCAAAGTGATTTGATTCGTTAATGCCATATGTGGGATGTATAAAGGATTTATTTAAAGTTATTATATATGATTTTATACTGGAATTATTATATACCACTATATAATTATTATTTATTTACATTAAAGTATGAGATAGAAATGAAAGTAGCGTTCATGCGTACGTACGGCTTACCATCTCCATGAACGGTGCATTTCATTTCTTATCCCCAAATGTAATGTACTATTCTAAGTACATGTATATAATCGATATATATGATGAATGATAAATCTAAATGATGAATATAATTTTTGAATTAAAATATACATACCTCTCATTTAGTTTTAATTCCATTAATATGACAATGAAATGAAAGTAGCGTTCATGCGTACGTACGGCTTACCGTCTCCATGAACGGTGCATTTCATTTCTTACCTCTAAATGATTATGTAATATTATAAATACATTTATATGCTGAATATATATGATATATATGATATTTAAATCAGTAATTTCATTCTGGATATAAATAACCTTTGACCACACGAACAACATGTAATTGTAAGAAGTCCACTTTCGACTTAAGAACCAAATATCGACAAAACAAACATTATAAACTTAAATGATTACATAATGTTTATAACATGGAAATAAGTGATATAAAAGGAATAATGAACCCGAAAATGGTTCTTATGAAAATAGAAATTAACTCAAGTTTATTATTCCGGACGTTAAAGAACGATCGAGTCAAGTCGGACCCGAGGTAAGGGACTTCGTCCTAATCTCCTTTCATTGAGGCATATTTCGTTTTATACACAACTTTATTTTATACAGTTTATAAAACCCTTTTACTTTTTCTTTTGTTCAAAATGAATCTTTTTATACAAAGCGTTTTACTAAACGACAAAAGGGAATGTTTTTGTCGTACGTATGCGGCAACAATGACTTCTCCGCCGCCATGAGTATTATTTGGTCTTTGGCTTCCTAAACAAGCCGTAATGTTTTTTTAAATGAAATAAATACAATATACTATTTTATGTATTTTGGTATTGAAAATGGTTTTTATAATGGATTTCTTATGTCAATATGTTTAAGTGATATATTGTGATCAAAGTGTGGAAATGTTTTCTTTCCATTATAATTTTTTATGTCTTATGGTTTTATAATGGTACTTAGACATTTGACGGGTGGTTATGTGATAAACCATATGACGGGTGGTTCCGTGAATACCAGGATGGGTGGTTATGTTATAACCTCCAATTCATTGGGTATGGAAGTCGGTCGTATGTCTATTCCATTAAGTATGTATGGAAGTTGGCCGTATGGCTCTTCCATTAAGTGATATGTGTGGAAGTCGACCAAATGGTTATTCCACTTAAATATGTTTATGTCCCATGTTACCTTTATATGTTATGTGTTCTTTATATGGGCTTTATGGTAATCCTTTGGTTACAAAAAGGTAAGTAATGATATTTTATTCAGTGAAGAGTTTTTACTACTTCATGAAGGTGAAGGTATTACTTTGATAATGTTATACATGGTTTACTTGATGTTTGAAAAACTAACAGTTTTCATTCTTTGTGTATCCCTTACTGAGCTTTTTATGCTCACCCCAAGTTTTATTTGAAATGTTTTTCACAGGACTTAATGTGGAATAGGATCAAGGATGGGATCATGGGAAAGTCATTCTATATAAAACATGGAACTGGAAATGTTTCTTTTTAATGGTTTTTTTATTCTATGGAAACTTAGTAGAAGTGTCTACTTTGTAATCTTTTGAGATGTAACAGTTATGTCCTAATTCTATAAAACTCTAAACCTGAAAAGATCCTCAATGTGAATTATTCATTTAATTCAATATTAAGTAATGTTTATGGTCGGGGCCTTATAATCTACGTCAATAAATTAGATGAAAATGCAGTTTTGAATTAAATTATAGTATTTTTTCAATATTTATTAAAAAAACAGTTCATCAAAAAATTACACATAATTTAACCATAGGGATTTCTCACTTCTATATAATATGATTATTATTTTACACTATAATATATATAATGAAAAATAATATATTTAAAAAGGATTCTCCATCCAAAGTTGGTAGAAAAACGGTTTAAAAATATTTTAGTATTTCATGCTTAAAATCAGATTCATTCTTATTTTAAGCCTCTAAAATTTATTTGATAAATTTAAAGACATTTAACATATATTTATATTCAAATTTTTAGTCATTTATGTTAATTATTTCCAATAAAATGTATAGGCATTAACTACCATATAAAATAATAATAATAATATATTAATTTTCATTATAACTCAATGTTTTGGGCAACATAAGATTTCGGAGAAACCAGTTTTTACGTGTCGAGTACGCTATCAGATTAATGATTTTATTTAATGTAAAATTAATATCTTATTAACTAATATTAATTGATATGATAATGTATTATTAGTTAAATACATTGGATCCCTCATCATTCCCCATTTTTAGAATTGAGTCCTTATAATTATATTCACTTATCAAATAAGTGGGGGTATTTATTTCTCATAGAATTTTCAGATTACCATGTTTTTTCTTCAACCATATGGGTTTTCCAAAAAAAAATTAACTGGTTAATTACCTTACTACACAAAACATTATCTATGTTTTCAATAATCAGGACTATTTATTCCTCATAAGAAATATTCTCTTCCAACTGGAATACCTCTAGACTCAAAACATGAGAGGGATCCGACAAATTCCTTCTCAAAATTGAATCATGAAAAACATTATATAACTGAGATAAAATAAAAGTCCAACCCACTCCATAAGAAACTGATCCATCATTCTCTAATATTTTATAGTTTCCAATGAAACATGGATAACACTTCCCATTATCACCAAAACATGCCACTTTTCCATGGAGAAACTCTAAGAAAGACCTAATCACCTACCTAAAAAGAATGGTCATTCCTCTAGTTACCCGCATATCTTTTCTTCCCCCTCTAAGCTATTATCATGTGATTCAAAATAAAGTGAACTTTTTAACCATCTCTTGTACCGATTTGGGTCCCATCAACTTCCTTTCACCTACTTCGTCCCAAAAAGCTAGAGTTTGACACCTCTTTCAATATAATTCTTCAAATAGTTCAATATGAATATTGGAATGAAAACTGTTTTTATAAGAAATTTCAACAAAATAATGATTATGGTCCCAAACATCCTTGGTAAACCATTGAAGAAGCTTGTAGAATATCTTACAAGGTATGTATCATTCATTCTTACTGTCCATCTGATTGTGGATGAAATGTTTTACTAAATTTTAATTTGGTACCCAAATAATTCTGAATCCCCTTCCAAATGTTAGAAGTGAACCTAGGATCATGATCAGATTCAATGGAGTAGATAAATACATGTGAGAATACTATCCCTTTAATATAAAATCGATAAAGTTCATCTAGAGATAAAGAATCTCGAATTTAATAAAAATGAGAAAATTTCATCAATTGATCAAAAATAACCCAGGATTACATCATTACTTCAAGATGTCTTTGGAACTATCACTATGAAATCCATGGATATATATTCCCAATTCCACTCTGGAACTGATAAATGATGAAACATCCCATTTACTAACTACCACTCTGCTTTAACATATTGAAAATCTAAATATCTGATGGAAAAGTATGTAATATTTTTTTTCATTCCATCTCACTAGTAATAATTTCTATGATCCTTGTATATCTTATTAATTCTAGGATGAACTAAAAATAGATAAATATGAACATCACATAATAACTCTTTTCTCAATTCTGAATTAGGAGGCACAAATAACCTCTTTATATACCTCAATACACAGTCTTTATCAATGTTAAATTCATCTAACATACACTTCAGAACCAATTCTACCCTTTTTCTTCTACTCATTGTCTTCTTTCTGTAGTATCTTTATTCTTTCTTCATGAGATTATTGTACTGAAACCTAAATCAAAATAGAGGAATTTTTTTCACCAACAACATCCAATCTAAAATTCATTAAATCAAAAACGAAAGGATGTCATTCCAAACATAACATGGTTAATGTAGAATTAATTTTCTAAATCAAAGCATCAACCACTTTATTGTATTTTTCTGGATAGTAATTAATCATGCAATCAAAATCCTTGATTAATTCCATCCATCTTCTCTGTCTCATGTTCAATTCGTTCTGAGTAAATATTTACTTAATTATTTTACAAACAATATATATTTCACACATTACACCATACCAATGATGCCTCCAAATTTCTAAATCAAAAATAAAAATTGATAATTCAAAATCATGTGCAGGGTAATTTAAATAATGATCTTTCAACGAATTTGAAGCATAAACAATTACCTGATCATTATGCATTATAACACAACCATGTCCTTTCTAAAAAGATTCACTTTAGATAAAAAATTCACCATTTCTAGAAGTTTGTTCCAAAACTAGATCATTCACCAATCTTTTTTTCAATTCCTAAAGACATTCTTCACATTTTTTGCCCATATGAACTTAACACCTTTTTTATTCAACATATTCATTGGGAAATATAACCATGGAAAGTTTCCAAGAATCCTCCTATAATAATATGTTAAACTTAGAAAACTAAAATTCTTGGTTATAGTTGTTGGTCTTGGCCTTGCATCAACAAATTTGTTTCTACTAGGATGAACAATTATGCCATCTTTAGAAAAAATGTTACAAAGGAATGATTTTTTTTGTAACCAAAAATCACACATGCTAAATTCTCCATATTTTTTATTTTCTTTTAATGTTTGAAATAAAACACTTAAATGACAATCATGCTCCTCTTCATTTTTAGAATAATCCAAAATATCATCAATGAACACAAACACAAACTTATCCATTAACTTCCTAAAAAATTTCTTCATAACGTCCCAGAATACATCATGTGCATTGGTAAACACAAAAGTCATAACTACAAATTCATAATGGCCATATCAAGTACGAAATGCGTTCATTGGAATGTATAATTACTTTAATATCAACTGATGGTACCCTGACCTCATGTAAATCTTCAAAAAATACTGAGGTCATTGGATCTGGTCACAAAAATCATCGATATGGGGAAAAGGATACTTGTTCTTAATAGTGATGTTATTCAAGGGTCTATAATCAATGAAAAGCCTCATTAAACAATATTTCTTTTTAACAAAAATTACAGGAGGACCGCATGTGAATGTTCTAGGTCAAATAAAACCTTTATCAAATAACTGATAAAATTGCGTAATTAACACTAAAAGATTAATTTGAGCCTTTTGATAAAGGGGTTTTGAAATTGGATTAGCATCTGGAACATAGTCAACAGAAAATTCATCTTCCCGATTATGCATTATACCAAGAAACTCATCAGAATAAAATCAAGTCAATAATTTACCACAAACACTTAATTAATCTAAATAGTTCATTTTTCAACAATATATCCAATGTACCATTCATTTCTGTCATTTAATAGTTTCTCAGCTTCATGATATGTCCTCAAAAGTTTGGTTTTATTCTCGTACACAAACTGATTGTTTTTTGAAATGAGACCTCTTTTGGTCTACAATCAATATTAGCATCATAAATGGAAATTCAATCCATTCTAAAAATAATATGTAACTCTACTAGAGGAAAAATAATAAGGAATTAAGGTAGATTCATTCTACACCGAAGGATAAGAAGGTTCTTTTAAGATATTCTTGTCTCAATATTTCCTCGATGTGGTATTACCAAAAGATTATGATTCATATAATGATATGGAATTACCAATTTACTAGAAAATTTCTCAAAAATGAATGAATGTGTAGACTTAGTATCAAACAACACATTTGGAATAATCTAATTAAAAAATAGTGTACCTGATACTTCATCATTTGATGGACCAACATTGGATAAAGTAGTTTCAAAGTACTTCACCACCCCTTTATGTTTGTAGTCTGAATGCTTTCCCTTATTTGAGTTCTTCATCAGACACTCATTTTCATAATGACCCATTTCATTTCACATAAAACATTTTACTATTTATAAATCATATTTTTTCTTACCATTACCCTGATTTTTAGTGGCATTATTAGCATTATGTCCCATTTTAACAAATCAGAAGCACTTACCAAAATGCAAAAGACATTCCCTAGTGTGATTTTTACGACAATTTCCAAAAACTGTAAACTTTTGTTTTTTACCATTAGAATTTTTTAAAGATTTATTCCCTTTCATCTACCACCTTTACCTCTTCTTCTATTGTTTGTAAAGGAATAACTGATCCTCATCAAACCCCATTTCCACCTACTCTACACATCAAATAAATTTTCATAAATTTTGTACCCACATGAAGATAAAAACCTATGATATGTTGGACTTTATCCAAATTAAAAACTATTTAATTTACTATCCAGATACGATATGAAATTTTGAGTATACCATTCCAGTTGAGTGAATTTAGCTTCATATGTATCCACTAAGTCATCCTCCTGCCTCAATTCCCAGAATTGTTTTCCATCCATAGTTGAACCTCCTTAAGAAAATATTTCTCGGGGAATGTACCTTTGAATTCATCCCAATTAATAGAATCAATATCCTCACTATCCCTGATATTTTTAACCATCGACCATAGCTAATCATCATCACCTTGAAAATGGAAAATAGAGAGACAAAACTTTTGATGTTATGAGCACCCCAGGAAATCGTAAAACGTTTCAAGTGATTTAATCCACCATTCAGTTACCACAAATTCAGTTTAATATCTGAATGATAGGGGATGTTTCCTCATGAAATTATCTACTACTGACTTGTTCATTTTTGGATGATCTGGACGATCATGTACATAGATACCACCAGCATTTGAGCAATTAGTCAACTATTACATCACTAAAAAAACTATTTAGTTCTGATTATAATCATTTCTGGTTACTGATTTTGTAGGTTGTTGTACTCTTGATGCCGTCCCATTATAACTTTCGGGTTTCCTCTATGGGAAACCATTCTAAAAAGAGACATATCGAAGAAAAAATACATGTTAATCTTCAAATGGTATATCATTTAATTATTACCATAAAGACAACATAATTTACAGATATTCATTTCACAATATCCTAACTCCAAAAGATATCTAAATCGACCTACGATACAAACTATAGGTACCCGACCTTATTAAATCATTATTTTTGATCAAAAATTTTATTTCATTCACATTGAGGATATTTTCAGGTTTAGAGTTTTAGACAATAAGGCCATAAATATTAGATATCCAATATTAAAATGTATACACTTATACATTATCCAAAAAATTTACAACAATAAAATTCCTTAAAAAAAATAATTCATTTCCATGATAAAAATCTTCTTTGAATTGTTTATTTGTTTTACCCTTACTTATACCCTGTAAAAACATTTCAAAAACCTGGGATGAGCTAAAAATATAAGTAAAGTACATAATATAATGAAATAAAACAATAGTCCATGAATACTTACAAATCAATGAAATCTTACTTTTCAATCATAAAACCTAAGCTCTTTTACATACTAGATGAAATCGTAATATGTATGAATAACACTTCGAAATCATAAATCATACTGGTAACGTCTAGAATCCATAACCTAATTAAATTTTAGCTTTCACAACTAAACAGGGAGTTATATTTGGAATACTGATCATAGTATATTCCCTCAATATCTTCGGAGAAATGAAAATGTTTACCTCCCCCACGATACCCAATGCATTGGAGAGATATATCGAGATCACCTGCCCAAATTTTATGAAGGAACCACCCATATAGGTAAATAATACACTAGAACAATGACATAATCATAACACAAAAAAAAGAATAATGGAAAGATAACATTTCCTCATTGCAATCACAAGATATCAATTCAATAAATTGACATAATACATCTTTTATCAAAACCATTTTCAATACCAAAATAATTATAACGATTATATGGTATTTCTTTTCCATTCAAATCATTAAATCTTGTTATGGATTCCAAATATCAAATAATGCTCGTTGTAGTAGAAAGGTCATTGTCACCACCTATGTGAAAAAGAATCATTACATTTTTTTGTTATGTAAAATTATTCATAGAAAAATATTCAATTGGAAAATCATTGAGTTATATTAAAAGGAATATTGTGTCATTATACACCATATTAAATAAGGTCTTTTATGAACCAATACATTTCTCAACGAAAGGAGATTTCTATGAAGTCCTTTACATTGAGGCTGACTTGTCTTGTTCATTCGCTATATCCCTAAATAATATTCATAAGTTAATTTTAACATACATCAGAACCATTTTCGATTTTATTACTCATTTTATTTCACTTATCATCATTTAATAAAGATTTTATAATTATTTATGATCATACCAGTCATTTTGTCAATATTTGGTACTTGAGTCGATAATGAAATTCTTTTGATGTAAATTGTCTGTGTAGTAAAAATTAAAACTACTATATAATTATATTTATGATATTATATTATATAAATACAGTGTATATGTATTTATAATAGTCCATAACATTTGGATATATGAAATTAAATGCAACATTCATAGAGAGGGTAAGTTGTACGTACATATGAACACTGCTTTCATTTCTTTGTCATATTTAATGGATTAAAAACTAAATGATAAATTGTTATATTATAATTAAATTATAATAAAATATTTTATATATGTTACATATGTTCATTAACTCTATTTTTTATACTTTCCGTGTATGTAATGAACAAGCCATATCACATTGAGGGGGTGATAGTCCTTACTTCCTCAAATGAAATTATCGTGTTTAAAATTTATTGAAGGCATAATGGTATGTTTTATGTAAAAATTAAATAATAATAAGGAAAATATAATTATAATATATATAATATATTAATATGGTGAAATAATAATGTCCTCCATGATAATATGTATGTGAAAATTGAACAATCATATTTCTGTGAGGCAATAGTTCACTGTACACAGAAATAATATGTTCATATCCATTGGATGGAGGTGTGTGTAAGTTTAGTTCTAATAGATCTCATAAAAACATCCTAGTATATGGGGATACTGGTTTTGTTATTTAAGAATTGAATAAATATATCATTAGGATTGGAGAAGGAAAATAAAGGAAAAAAACATGAAAGAAGATGATACCTCTAAATGGGGTAAGTTCTTTTGATTTGAGGCAAAAGGCTTTCTTTATTTGACTTATACCCATGTTAATTATTCTAGAATGAAGGTATAGATTTTTCTAACTTATTTGAAGAGAATTTGGACGAGCTAAGTGTCTTGTAAGGTGTGAGTATGTGGGTAGATTTTCTGGCCTTATATAAAAAGGAGGAAGGGAACTTAAGGAAGGTATTGAAGTATTATTTTGTTATAAAATTCAATTCGATTTAAAATGGCCCCGAAAGCATTTATTTCATAGAAAAGATGATATGGGGTCGAAATAATCTCATCCTTATAGGTTTAATACATTTCAATGGCACAAAACTAACCCTATATTTTACCTTTAACCCTTACTTGAAAGAATTAACTCTTACCATCTCTTCGTGCATTTTCAAAACATATGGTAACTTTATTTACAATAAAATCCCAAGAGAACCTTAATTGGATCATTGAATAAATTTATAATTTTATAAAATTCATTTATAGGAATCGTATATTTTTTAGGACTATTATATCATTTAGTAAAATAGTATTTGGTTTAAAAACACATGTGTTTCAATTTTGACACTATAATGTAATTGGTTTTTGATTAAGTCACAACAACTTGATTACTTCAAAAAAATAATTTAAATATAATATAATATGTAAATATAATCCATAAAATTCTTTTATGGAAGAAAAATATTCAAATTAAATTTATTATAATATTTATAATATCATTTATTAGAATCGTTCATTAATGAAACAATCCCTACATCATCAATGTGTCATAATTGAATTTATTTATTTAATCTCCAAAAATTATAAATAAAATAGTATGAGGTAGGAAATATTTTTAGATTTATAATTAATATTTCTCGTCAAATCAATAATTTATAAAACCCCATATAAAATGTTTTTATTAAAAGATTCATGTTTATTTAATATTTCTCATTAAATTAAATTAATTTTTATAAAATATCATTTTCACACTCTAGTGGCTCCATGGGCCACAATTAAGTACCCACAGATTCACATGGTTAAAAATATAAAATCCAATAGTATTAGAACATGTGTTAGTGTAGTTTAATATTATTATAATATTATTATTTTCACTTATTTACTAGATTTTCCCATCAACCATGATACATAAAATAATTATTAAAGTTACAATTCATAATTTCCAAAAAAAATAAAAGATTAATATTCACACAATTAGGAACTTATCAAAATAACTATGGAATCCATTTTCCAAATTTAAAACATAGAGGTTTCACTATTTAATTTAAAATTAATTCCAGTTTTGGAAACTAAAATGATGGTTTTTAAGAAGTAATAACTATGAAAAGATTGATATGTGTATATGTCCAATTTAAAAGTGAAATTAATTACAATGAACAGAATTGGATTAAATGATAAAAATATAATCCAATTAAAAATGTAAACAAGTTAAAAGGACAATCTAAATATATAAATAAATTAGATGAAAATACATTTTTGAATTTGAATGTACTATTTTTCACTATTCATTAAAATGAACTTTATTAGAAAATTACAAAACATTTAACAAAATTGATTCCCCAATTCTCTATAAGATGATTATTTTTTCAAATATAACATATAAAAGTGATAGAAACTAAATTTAAAAAGGTTTCTCAATCGTAATGCGGCAAAACAACCATTTAAAAATATTAAAGTATTTCATTCCTAAAATCAGATTCATTTTTCTTTTAAGACTCTAGAATTTATTGGATAAATGTAAAGACATTTTAAAAAATGTATAATCATATTATAGTTAGTTCTTTTCATTCCATCCAATAAAATTTCTTAGATTTGACTATAATTTAAAATAATAATAATATTATATTAATTTTCAGTATAACTCAATGTTTTGTGCAACATAAGATTTCGGAGGAACCCATTGTTATGTGTTGAATATGCTATCAGAAAAAAGAGTTATTTTTAAAATAAAATTAATATCATATTAACTAATATTAATAGATATGAAAATGTATTATTATATAAATACCTGGGATCCTACTTCATCCCACCTTTTGGGAATTTCAACCTCACAATTCTATTCATTTATCAAATAAGTGGGGGTATTTATCTCTCGTAGTATTTTTAGATCCCCATGATTCTTCTTCAACTATGTGTTTTTTCCACAAATATTTTTCCTAATCAATTACCTTATTCAACAACACATTCTCTATATAGTTAATATTCTAGACTGTCTGTTCCTCATAAGAAAGATTCTCTTTCAACTAGACTACCAGTAGACTCAAAACATGAGATGGATCTGACACATACCTTCTCAAAATTGAAACATGAAAAACATTATGTATCTGGGATTAAATTGGAGCTAAATCCACTTTATAGGAAATTTATAAATATTTTTACAGGATTTCATAGGGTCTAATGAAATTATGAGGAGGCTTCGCCTTTTTAATAAAACACATCACACATTTCTGGGGAGGAACTTTGAGAAATACATAATCACCTACCTCGAAAGAATGATCCTTCCTATGGTTATTTTTATAACTTTTATTCTTACTCTGAGCTGTTCTCATGTGCTTCTAAATCATATAAATTTTTTCTATTATCTCTTGTAGCAATTATGGTCCCATCAAATTATTTTCCACTAAATCATCCCTAAAAGCTGGAGTTTGACATGTATTTCCATGTAATGCTTCAAATGGTTCCATCTGTATACTAGATTGATAACTGATATTATAAAAAAACTCTAGAAAAAAAAAGTTGTTGGTCCTAACATACTTGTTAGACTATTAAACAAGCATGTAGCATATCTTCCGTGGTGTGGATTGTTCGTTCTAACTGTTCATCAGATTGTAGATGAAAATCTGTAATAAAATTGAATTCAGTACCCAAGGACTTCAGAAAGAAAGAGCATCCAAAAATTAGAACTGATCATGGGATCATGATCTGATAAAATGGATAAGGGAACTCCATGTAACAAGACTATATATTTAATATATAATTTATAATGTTTATCTAGAGATAGAGTATCTTGAATTTAATGAAAATGAGAAGATTTAGTCAATTGATCAACAATAACCTAGATTACATTGTTACCAAAAAAATTCCTTGGTAATCCAAATATGAAATCCATTGATATTTTTCCCATTTCCACTATGGAACTAATAAATGATTAAGCTTCTCATTTTGTAACTACCTCTATTTTTTTACCTATTTAAAAATAAAACACCTCAGGGTAAATTCAGTAATATATATTTTTATTCCATACCACTAGTAATAATCCCTTTCATATCAATACATATTAGTACTGCTAGGATGAACTAAAAACTGAGAACTATGATGTTCACATAATAAATCTTACTTCAATTGTGAATCACAAGGGACTCATAATCTCTTTCCACAACTCAAAACATAGTATTTATCAATGTTAAATTTGGGTAACTTACCCTTCTGAACCAATTCTACCCTTCTTCTTCAACTCACTATATTCTTTCAACGATTGATTTATTCTATCTTATTGAGATTATTATGCTGAAACCTGAAACAAAAAAGTGTAATTTCATTCACCAACATCATTAAATCCAAAATTAATCTAATCTAAAACCAAAGGTTCTCTTTCCAAAAATAATATGGTTAATTTAGAAGTACTTTTCTGACTCAAAGCCCCCACCCCATTATTTGTTTTACTAGATGGAAATGAATCATGAAATCACAATCCTGGATTAATTCAAATATACTGTTTTGTCTCATGTTCAATTCTTTTTGATTGAATATATACATAATTATTTTTTTTATCAGTATATATTTCACACTTTAATCCATACAGATGATGCCTCCAAATTTTTAAACAAATAAAATAATATCTAATTCTAAATCATGTGTAGGTTATTTTAACTCATGAGTTTTAAACTAACGTGATGCATAAGAAATTACCTGATTATTCTAAATTAAAAAAACCATGTCATTTCAATGAGGCATCACATTAGAGAAAATTTTCCCATTTCTGGAATGTAGTTCCAAAATTGTGCCATTCACCATTCTTCTATTCAATTTCTAAACATATTTATCACATTATTTTGAGAAGATGAACTTGACACCTTTTCGAGTAACAATAGTCAGTAAGTTAGATAACCATGATAAATTCCAACCATCCTCCAATAATAACCTTCTAGACCAAGAAAACTACGAATATCAGTTATTACTATTTGTGTTGGCCATGCTGAGACAACTTTTCTTTAAGTAGTATCAATAGTTTTTCCATATTTAGAAATAATGTGACCAAGAAATGAAATTTTTTGTAACCAAAAATCACAATTTCATAATTTCCCATATAGTTTATCTTCTTTTATAGTTTGATGGGAAACCCTGAAATGACATTCATGCTCCCCTTTACTTTTATAATAATCCCAAATATCATCAATTAGCACAACCACATACAGATCCATGAATTGATAGAATATTCTATTCAAAAGATCCATGAAAACAGAAGGCCTATTTGATAATCCTAAAGTCATAACTGAAATTCATAATGGCTATATCTAGTTTGAAACGTAGTCTTTAGAATTTCGTCATCCTTTACTTTCAAATGATGGTACCCTAACCTCTTGTCAATCATCGAAAAATACTTTTCTCCATGGATATGATCAAAAAAATCATCGATATGAGGCAAAGGATAATTGTTCATAATAGTGATGTTGTTTTAGGATTTATAATCAATGAAAATTCACATTGAACCATATTTCTTTTTAACAAAAAAGATAGGATATCCCCATGGTGAGGTTCTAGATCGAATGGACCCATTATCTAATAAATAATTATATTTTTTATTTTACTCTAAAAGATCAAAATGATCCATTCAATAAGGGGTTTTGAAATTGGCTTAGCAGCATGAACTATGTAAACAATAAATTGATCTTCCCAATAAGGTATTATACCAGAAAACTCATTAGGAAAAAAATCTAGATACTCATTTGCCACTAAAAATTCAATAGTCTATATAGTTCCTTTTTTTTCAAAAATATGTGAAAGGTAAAATTATTTTCTATCCTATAATAGTTTCTCAGCATCCTGATATTTTATCAAAAGTAAGGGTTTATTCTTGTACCCAAAATAAAATCCATTATGAAAAAGTATCTTCATTATCTCTGCAATCAATCTTATCATGATAAATGGAAATCCAATCCATACCAAAATAATATCAAACTCTACTAGAGGAAAAAATAAGGATTGAAGGTAGATTCTTTCCACACACAATGATAATAAGTTTCTTATAATTTATTTTCTATTTCAACATATCCTCCATGTGGTTTTACCACAAGTTCATGATTCATTACATGAGATGGAAATCACAATTTACTAGAAAATTTCTCTGAAATGAATGAATGTGTAGACCTGAAATCAAACAACACATTTGAACAATCTGAATAATCAAACACTGTACCTGATATTATGTCATTTAATGGCCCAACATCTACTGAAGTAGTTGCAAAGGATTTCTCCACCCCTTTTTTCAATTAGTCAGGATGCCTTCCATCATTTGAGATCTCCCCCAGAATCTCATTTGCCTAATAACCCATTTCAGTTAACTTAAAACATTTTACTAACTATAAATCAGATTTTGTATTAACATTACACTAATATTTTATAGTGAAATTACAAGACTTATGTCACATTTTAAAACATCAGTAACACTTCCCAGAATTCAAAATATATTCCCTAGTGTGATTTTTACCACAATTTTCACATATTGTAAATTTATGTTTCTTACCATCAGACTTTTTTGAATACTTATTCCCTTTAATCTTCCCCCTAAACCTCTTATTCTATTGTTTGTTAAAGAACACCTAATCATCATCAAACCCCATTTAAAATTTCTCCACAAATTGAAAATGTTTTTCAAAACATTTGATGTCACGAGAAAATAAAGACTTTATATAGTTTGTCTTTAATACTTATTACAAATCAATTGATTTTACTATCAAGATACTATATAAAATTTAGATCATACATGTCCAGTCAAGTTAATTATGCTTTATAACTATCCATTGAGTCATCCTCCTACCTCAATTCCAAGAATTTCATTTCGATCCAATGTTGAATCACATTAGAAAAATTTCTCTCTTGCAACATAACTTTGAATTCATCCTAATAAAGAGAATAAATCCCATAACTATCCATTATATTTTTAACCATTTTCCAGAACAGATAAACTTGACCTTCCAAACAGTAATCATCTAGACAAACCCTCTGTTGTTATGAACTCCCAATGAAATAAAAAACCGTTTCTCATGTTTTAATCCACCCTTCAGCTAGCACATGGTCATATGATCATCTAAATGGTGGGGGAAGTTTCCTCATGAAATTATCTACTACTGACATGTTCATTTGTAGTGGATCTGGATGATCTCATGCATGGATACCACTACAATTTATATCTTGAGTAAACAATTAAATCACTAAAAAACTATTTAGTTCCAATTCCGACCATTTTAGGATGCTGATTTGGTAGAAGTTTTTCTTCATAATTTCATCACATCATAGTTTCCTTGGTTCCTCTATGAAAAACCATTCTATACACAAAAAAATATCATAGATGAAGCCACATGGTAATCTTCAAATGCATTATCATTTCAATCTTACCATAAATTCAAATTAACTTATGGATATTCATTTACCAATATTATAACTATAAATATTATCTAAACTGACCAATGATAACCACTATATGGCCCCAACCTTACATAATCTTGAATTTTGATCAAAAATTTACTTTCATTCACATTGAGGATCTTTTCAGGTTTAGTGTTTTTGGCAATTATTCCACAACTATTACATCTAAAATATTACAAAGTATACCCTTCAACTCTATCCAATTTTTTTAAAATAATAAATCTCATTAAATAAAATTAATTATTATTTTTCTTAATAATAATATTATAGAATTATTTGGCTCTCTTAACCTTCCTTAAATCCTTATAAAAAATATCAAAAACATGGGATGAGCTAAAAACCATAGTAAGGAACATGAAATAAGGAAAGAAAAAATTAGTCCATGAATACATACAAATCAAAGAAATTAGTCATTTCAATCAGAAAACAAAAAATCATTAACATACCACATTAAATCATAATATAAATAAATAATGCATAGTAATGATAAATCATAAAGGTAACTTGTGGCATCAACAACTTACTTACATTTTCGCTTTTCGCAGCTGCATAGGTAGTTACATTTTGAATACCCATCACAGTATATTACCTAAATCTCTTTGGAAAATCATTAAAGCTTACCTCCATCGTGTTACCCAATGCATCAGAGAGCTATATCGGGATTACCTACCCTTGGTTTATTACGGTACCACCCATATATTTAAATAACACCCATGAACTTTAACATAATCATAACACATAAAACTAGTATAAAGAAAATATAACATATCCACCTAGAAATAACATAATTTCAGTTATTTATATTAATATAATACATAAATTATAAAAACCATTTTCAACAAATAAATATGTACAACGATTATAGAGTATTTATCTTCCTTCTAAAAACAATACGACTTCTTACGGAAACCAAATATCAAATAATTATTGTGGCGGCGGAAAGGACGTTGTAACTACATACAATAAAAAGAAAAATTCATTTTGTCATTTAGTAAAATTGTTCATAGAATAAGTTTCCATTTTAAAATAATTGAATTATATTAATAGAAAAATGTATAATTATACACCATATAAAAGAAGATCACATATGAACCAAAATATGACTCAATGAAAAGAGATTGAAATGAAGTCCCTTAACTTGAGTCCAACTTGTCTTGTTCATTTTAATAATATTTAATAATAAACATAGGTTAATTTCTACTTTATTAAGAACCTTTTTCCTAGTTATTAACCATTTTATATAACTTATGATCATGTTATAAAAATTAAATAATTATTTATGTTCACATCGGTCGTTTTGTTGATATTCAGTACTTGAGTAATTAATGAACTTTTTTTGATGTAAATTGTCTACGTAGTCAATATTTCAACATATATATAATGATATTTACGATTTAAATATCTTATATATCTAGTATATATATATTTATAATTTTCAATAACATTTGGTGACAAGAAATGAAATGCACCGTTCATGGAGATAACAAGTCGTACGTATGCAAGAACGTTACTATTATTTCATTGACATATTTAAAAGAACTGAAAACTAAATTATACATAGGTATATTATAATTATAGTTTAATATTATATTTTATATTTGTTATATATGTTCATTAATTACAACATTTTCACATTCCACCTATGGCATGAATGAGTCATATCACTCTGAGGGGGTTGTAGTCTACACTTTTTCAAATAAAATTATCATATTTACACATCACAAAAAACATAAAGATATATGGTAATGAAAAATGATAGAAATAAGGACAATATAATTATAATATATATCATATATAATTGCAATTCTATCATAATGGCTTCCATGAGAGGTGGTGGAAGTATATTGAACAATCATCGTTTTCTGAGGAAGTAGTTTGCCGTACATAGATTAAGTATGTTCATATCCATTATATGGAGGTGGGTGTAAGTGTCTTTTGAATCGTTCTCATAAAAAAATCCTAATATATTTCCGATACTATTGTTGTTATGTAATAAATTAATAAAAAGATCATAGGGATTGGAGATGGATAATAAAGGAAATCAACTTGAGAGAAGACGTTACCTCTAAATCCGGTAACTTCTTTTGATTTGAAGAAAAAGGCTCTCTAGAATTTCATTCTTTACAAGTTAACACTTCTAAGTGGAATGTAGAGATTTTGAGAGCTTATTTTAGCATATTTTGAATAATCCAATGTTCTTGAGATGTGGGAAGAAGTGGGTATAGTTTTTGGCCTTTTATAAGAGGGAGGGGTACTTAAGGAAGGTATTGAATTATTATTTTATTATAAAATGATATTCTTTTTAAAATTTTCCCAAACATATTTATTTAAAAGATAGATGATTTTTTTTTCGAAATTATATTATCCAATATGTTTTATACATGTTTATGGCCCATAATTATTCTTATCTTTTAGATTTAACCCTTAATTAAAATCATCAACTCTTACCATGCCTTCCTCCATGTTCATAACATATGTTAAATATATCTAGTATAAAATTACAATAGAACCAGAAGTGGATCCATAATGACATTTTTAACATTATATTAGTCTATTGGGTGAATCATATATTTTTATGACTATTATATCATTTAGTAAAATAGTATTATTTTTAACTCATGGAGGTCTATTTTGACACTATAAACTAACATATTATTTTTAAAGTCATAAAATATTGATTAATTAAAATAAATTGAATTAAAATAAAATAAAATATTTCAATTGAATCCATAAAATTATTTTATGGAATAAAAATATTCAAATTAAATTTATTTGAACATTTATAATATCATTTATTTGAATCTTCCATTATTGAAGAAATCATTGCATCATCGTTGTGTCATAATTAAATTTATTTATTTAATGTCTAAAAATTATAAATGAAAATCTTGAGGTAGGAAATATTTTTATCATTATATGGACTATTTATCTTCAATTATATCAATTATATAGACCCATATTAAAATTGTTTTAGTGAAAGATACATTTTTGTGTTATATTTCTCTTTAGTTTATATTAATTCTTATAAAATGTCATTTTCACACCCAAGTGGCTCTATGGGGTCCCAAAATCATCCCAAGGATTCCAATGGTGGGAAATAACTATTAATATTGGATTTGAAAATATGTTTGGGTACTATAATATTATTTTAATATTATTGTTTACCCATGTTTACCATATTTACCTATTAACAATGGTAAATAAAATAATTACTGAAGATACTATTCATAATGACCAAAAATAAAATATAAATATTCACACAATTTGGAACTTTTTATTTCTAATATGGAATCCGTTTTTCCGAATTAAAAACATAGATGTTTCAATAAAAAAATTTAAATTAATTACTATTGTTAAAAAAGAGGGTTTTTACGAAATAATAACTATCAAAAGATTGTCTTTTGTATATGTCCAATTTAAAAGTGAAACTACCTCCAATAACCAAAATTGGATTAAATGATAAAACTATAACCCAATTACACTTTAAAACCAATTAATAGGACTATAGAAGTATATAAATAAATTAGATGAAAATGTAGTTTTGAATTAAAATGTTGTATTTTTCACTATTTTTTTTTTAAAAAAATGAACATTATTAGAGAATTAAAAAAAATTAACCAAAGAAAAATTTTGATGTCCCAATTATATAGAAGATGTTTATTTTTTCTATTAGAAATATAATAGTGAGAAATATTATATTTAAAAATGTTTTTACATCAAAAGATGCTAAAACAACACTTTTAAATTATTAGAGTATTTTATGCAAAAAAATCAGAATCATTATTATATTTAGCCTCTAAATTTTATTAGATAATTGTAAAAACATTTAACAAACATGAATAATAATTTTTTATTTAGTTATGTTCTTTCTCGTCAATACAATTACTAAGTGTTAACAACTATTTAAAATAATAATAATATTATTTTGTTTTTTAGTTTAACTCCATGTTGGGGGAAACATAAGATTTTTTAGAAACCCATTGTTGTGTGTTGAGTACGCTATCGAACATAGAGTCCATTTTTTATATAAAATTAATACCGTTTTCATTAATATTAATAGCCAGGAAAATGTTTTATTATATCAATACCAGGAATCCTACAACTATTTTGGTTAAATATAGAAATATTATACATTATATATGTTATATAATGTTTTTGAAGTAATATAAAAATATAATATTAGATACGAAGAAATAATATCCTGATGATTGTAAAAACCACCAAAATAAATAAAGACCTTTTCATCATCATTTTTCTAATGAATCATCCTCATTAAATATTTCCAACTTATATATGAGACCATTTAAATTCTTTTAATTTCATTAATACAAAAAAATTTCACTTTTGGATATGTTATTTACATTTTATATGTAATCAAATAATTATACACAAGTGAACCGTCCATAAAACAATGAAATAAACACTCATAAAACGATGATAATAAACATTATAACTAATAGAAATTTCCATAAAGTAACATAAAAAAGTTTTAATAAATCAATTATATGTTGAATTATTTCATAATTACATAATTAATGAATCTAATTTTACTATCATGTACATTAAGAACATGTTTAGAATTATTTGAAATATAAGGTAAGGGTTTCTCATCTCACTTTTATTTTTGTGAGATATTCCTTATTCAGACTTCATTTATTGTGTGTGGTTTCTATAATGAATTTTAATATATCATATCTTGAATCTTATTATCTTCATTCCATTAAATGATTCACTCGATGATCATTAATTGAATGGGGCATACCATTCAACTTATTACAATGTGGTAAGGGAATTCATAACACATTTTCCATTATTTGGTTTAACCTTCTACTTCATTGATTATATCATGTGAAAATTAATTTTGGAATGAATTTTAATTATATCATGTTTTATTATGTGGATTTACAGTTAATAAACCTATTCCATTTATTTTTTTAATTCACATTTCAATTGTATGAGATTTATGAGTAACTTTTCACTAAGAATCCTTTTTCACTTATCTTTTATTAAATTAAAAAATAATATTTTTTAAAACTTATAACGATAGGAGTGGATTATCCTACTATTATGAATAATTTTGATTTTGAAGCTTTATTTACACGATTAAAAGGTTATTTTCAATAGAAATTATTTATTTTATAATTTCACATATTTCTAATATTAATTAATTTATAATTTAAAAAGTGAAATTTTCTCAAAAAATTATCAGTGATATTATTAATGTATCTATGTCAACATAATTTTTTTAATCCCATTATTATTTTAGTTTTATCTCTTATGATAAAATTAACCATATTATATTTAATATTTTGTGATCTGTTTGATTAGGGATAATCTATTTTGACACCATTCCCCATATTTTTCTTGATGGATTGTGATTATGGTCATTGAATAAGAAAAATATTTACATTTTATATGATTGTTGTAATAAAAATATTTATATTGATTATGTTTCATCCCATTCATATGATGAATTAATTGGAAATTTTACTAAATGGTCAGGGAAATAAATGGCCCCTTGATGCATTGTTAGGTAACATTATACAATATAGATTGGGTTTTCGTGGAGGAGTTACAACTTTATCTTGTATTATTAGCCAAGACAATGGTGGTATGATTTAGACATCCCACAATTTTAATTACCTCATTGTGAGATTAGTTATTATTATTCAATGTGATTATTTGACTAGTTGAATATCCATCATCAAGATTAATTATGATGTGATTATTAATATGGAATTATTTGATCATATTTTATTCCTACAATATAATTCTTAATTATATGTTTTAATGGAACGTGTTTTAGTTATTCACCTTACCTTATTTTTTATATTTATAAGTGATAGATGTCATTGTATTGTTTCCCTTAGTGAACATCTGATATAATCCCATTCAATATTATATTTTCCCCTTGGATGGGAATAAGCTTATTATGACTGATATGTAGGGTAATTCTCAGAAAAAATGGTCTTCTCAAATAATTTACAATGTTATGACTTATATTAATAAAATTTAATGGGAAATTCATGTAGAAATATAGTTTTCCAAAAATAAAAAATTGTTGGGTCCTTTGGGATAAGATTTATTGTACTTAGTTCCATTTTTGTAATGTTACCCCTGACTCCAGGGTACTAGGTATTAGTTCTATACAAAAATCCCCCTGAATATTATAAAATTCAGGTATCCCAACTAAAAACTCAATTTTAGATTCTATAAGACCCTATTTTATCTAAAATAAACAATGGTTTTGGTCCAATAATCATTAAGGAATTAATATTTTCTCATCCATTGATTTGATAAGTGATATAGTTAAAATGGACACCTAGATCAAGAGTTATTATCGTTTGATGTTTGAGTCCCATTTTCAACATTTCAATATATTTATATAATTTTTTGGTGTTTTATTACTCCAAAAAGAAATTAAATTTCTATTACTCAATATTAACTAGAACATTACTAATTAATAATAATTTTTAATTATTTTTGAACCTTTATTCTCTAAATATATTACATGTTAATTGTAAATTCATATATTGTATTATATAAAACATATTAATGATAATATTATATATATATATATATATATCAGTATCAATATAAGTATATATTAATTCTTTTTAATATTATATATATATATAAATATACTGATGGTCACCTTTTATTAGTTCTAAAAAATGTGATTGTAATGCATTACTTTTATATGAATAAATTTAATGATGATAAACAATCCTCTATCAGGTGTAATAAAATATATTTTTTTGGCCGATCATGGATTCAGTTTCTCCCTACCCTCAATACTCATTGGCTGCTGCAGGGATCATCTTCTTTCGGGTGCCCCACTCTAAAAACATCATATCTAAACTTTAGAAGCTCATGGCTATCATCAATATCCTTCATTGCATCTCTAAAACATTCTTCCTCATTAACCTCCCTGACAACCTCATCGCCGCCACACACACCAAACGTTGTCTCCTACTAAACCTCCATCGCCCAATGCCTAGTCTGTGTCATCCACCACCCCTTCCCTCAAGGGTGAAAACTCTATTGTAACATCCTTCTTCAATGTGATTTTAGTGAGTTACATGGAAGGAACAAAAAGAGTATTTGGGATAGCATCGCTGATATAGTTTGTTGGCCAGAGTCTCAATGAACTCCCCAACTCACCGACTTCATCATGGACATATTCAACATATCTGTGGAAGAAACGTAAAATGAATTTGGAACCCAACCTATGTGTTTTTAAAAAATGAATATATTATCCTCTGTCTCATACTATACCTTCAAGCCTTCTAGGATGAGTGTGACCAGACCCAAACAGGATTCACTCATCCTAACATGATGATGGTGTTTACAAGAGATGAAAGGAAATTTGTGAAACTTTCAGGGATAGTAGGAGGAAAATGAAAGAATAAATTAAGTTTGGGGGATACATTTGACACATGGAAATGGAGTAATGGTTGGTGATGTTACCTCTATCCATAATAATATTACATTTTATTATTATAGAAGAGAATTTATGTGTACAGGTGTAGGAAACATAAAAAATTTATGCATCATGTAGGAATACAAGTGTGCATGATTGCAAACAATGTATACATATTTTAAACATATATAATGAAATTAATGCATTTTTTTAATCTAGAACATTCATAGGAGAAATAATAAACTACATATTGAATGTATGCATATAGTAATCTCACACAATATTAAATGTATGCATACTATAGAAAAAGTGGTAATTGTAGGTCCATTAATTGAAAATGTTGTAGGTGTTCTTTCTTGAAAAGAGGTAGATTTTATTGAAGAACTATATTTAATTAACTAGTTTAAAGTTTAATTTAAGAACTATTTCATATATAGGATGAATCAATGCATGATATATCCTTCATTAGTGTTAAAAATTCACAGATTTTCAAAGTTCATTTAAAATACTATGGATTTTATCAATGGTAAAAATAGAGTTGATAAAATTCCCTAAGATTGCTTCTAAAAAACGAACTGATCAAGGGGGTCCTTTATTAACCCTATCATAGTGATGATAATGTGATTGTTTATCATCTTTATTCCTATATCTGATAAAATTCAGGATACAACATTATGATACAAAAATGATATAACACTACAAAAAATTGGCAATTGATTTTAAATTAAATTTATATCATAATTTAAATAAAAAATTACATTACAAAAATTTACAATATTGGTATATAAAATTTCACCAATACATACAATTTTAAAAAATAATCAGCATATTTGAAAACATTAATGCTTTATCTTCTTTGGCTGATGATCCCCTCTCAAAACCGCCCAATCATGACATGGGTTGCGGAATAAACCACCAAAATTGAGTAAAAGAGTTAACCATTACTAAAAAATCGTTTTGATGTTTTTAAAACTATAAAAAAATAAATTGAACATGATTTCAAAAAAAATGCATTAAAAATTTCACTTTTAATCAGAAAACATGAACTTCAAGTATTTATGAACAAATCGTGTGTTATATTAAGGTGTAGGAAATTTCTATATGTCATAAATGATTTAGGGATCATTTTTTTAATGTTTGGGGACAATCTGAGTGAATTTTATTTAGTTTAATTTATGTGATGTATGTTTTGAATTAAAGTGTCAAATTTTAAACTAAAATGGTACAATTAGAGTCATAATTGGAAAATAATATTTCATATTAATGTGTGTTTAATTCCTACATGTCACAAATTATATTCAATCATATTTCTAAAGTTTAAAATAAATTTTACTTCATTTCAATAAATTTATATAGATGATATTTTTTTGAAAAAATATGAATTTTAATAAAAAACATACATTATTGAGCCATACCGATCACACCATGAGTCAGTGTGGATGAGTATTAAATGTAAAAAATTACAAAAGGAGTGTTTCCCTTATGTATTAATATAATAATAGTGTGTTATGTAGGTTTGTAATGAGTAACACCTATTTTTAACTAAAATGTCTTTTTTAAACATAATTTATACACTTTAAGTCAAATTGGTCACACCATGTGTTGGATAGATATAATGTAGATTATTTCACCTCAAAAATTTGTTATGTATTTTTTTCATATAGTATCAGTACATTTCGAGCATGTCTACATGATTTTAAATGAATTACACGTGTTTCAACTAAAATGTCAATTTTATGTTTAAAACACATATTTTGAGACATACCAGTAATACCGTGTATCAGATTTAGGTTTCCCTAATCCCTACAAGTAAAAAATAATTATATATAATTATCCAAAATTATCACACTAATGTAAATGTGTTTTCTCAGTTTTTAGTTTCCATGTGTATTTTGATCAAAAATGAAAAATTTAAATAAAAACACACACTTTGATTCAAACAGACCACACCATGTGTTAGATTAACATGTTCTTAATCCCTAAACATCATAAAATAGATATAGATATATTTAATAATTTATCTAGAAAATTATAGTATGGTTTCTAGGTCATTAGTGTATGATATATGTTTGTAACTAAAATTTCATTTATAAATTGAAAACATGCAGTTTGATCCATACTTATAACATCATGTGTCATATTGGAATAAAACTAATATTAACACATCAACAATGACTTTTGTATTATATGATAAATTCATTAAGACAATTCATGTATTTTTTCTTGGTTTTAATTGAGTGAAACAATTCTTAAACCAAAATATCTATTTTTATTTAAAATATAGATTTTGAGTCACAACTGTCACACTATGTATCAGATTGAGGTACGACTAACTCCGACACATAAAAATGACTTATTTGTCATTTTCCTAAATCATCAAAACCATATTAATGATTTTCCTTGTTTTTGGGTATGTTACATGTGTTTTTAAATAAATTTCATTCTTTCTAAAAAAATAAACATTGACTCATAAAAGTCACACTGTGCGTTATATTGATGTATAGTTGATTCAATAATGTGAAAAATGACCTAAGGGTCATTTTCCCAAAGTATCAAAACAATTCATGCATGTTTTCATAGTTTTTAGTGAGTGACGTATGTTTTTAACTAAAATATTATAATTAAAATGATAACACACATTCCGTGTTATACTGGTAACACCATCTATTAGATTGAGGTGTGACTGATGGATACACATCAAAAATAACTTATTTATAATTTACATACAGTATCAATGTAATATGAATGTGTTTTATTATTTTTGATCATTTCATTCATCTTTTAATCTAAAATTTTATTTGTAAACTAGAAGCACACATTATGAGTGATACCAGTAAAACCATGTTTTAGATTTAGGTTTTGATGATTCCCACATGTGAAAAATGACTTATGGATCATTGAATTATATTATAAAAAAAATATGAATTTTTTTCTCAGTTTTGAGTTCACCAATCATATTTGAAACCATAGTGTCCATTTTAAATAAAAACACACACTATTAGTCATCCCAAAAATACATTATGTCAGACTAACATGAAGTTGATTTATATATATCAAAAAATACATAAGTATTGTTATCCTATAGTATCAATAAAATCCAACTATTTTTTCTAGTTTTCATGGTTGATCCATGTTTTAAACAAAAATGTCATTTAAAAAAAACACACACACTTTGTGTCATACTGGATGTATTTTATGTCACATTGACATGCAAAAAATTACAATATGAAAAAAACATGGATGGATCGTTATTTTAATGTATCATGATAATATCAGTGTGTTTTATTTGTTATTGATGAGTGGAAAATGTTCTTACTTAATTATTAATTTTAAATTGAGTTGCACATTTTAAATAATACCGGTAAGACCATGTTTTAGATTGATGTCCAAATAATTCAAATACATCAAAAATAACATATGGATCATTTTACCTAATTATCAAAACAATAAGAATTTTTTTGATATTTTTTTGTATTTCACGATTTTTTTAAATAAAATGTATTCTTAATCTTGAAACATGAACTTTGAGTCAAACTGGTCACAAAGTAAATTGGATTTATCTACAAATTATTACAATATTTAAAAATTACATAAAGATAATTTCCTAAATTATTAAGACAATTAATGATCATTCTAATTATTTTAAGTGAGTGAAACATGTTTTTAAATAAAAGGAAATTTTAATGTTGAAAACAAAAATTTTGAGTCATAATTTTCACATCGTGCAATAGATTAAGGTGAAACTGATTCATACAAGGTATAAATGACATATTGATCATTTAGATTATGTACCAAAGTAATATTAATTCATTTTTTTATTTTTTATTATGTCATTGGTCATTAACTAAAATTTTATTTCTAAATAGAATGATTTTTTTCATGTCTTCCACACTATGTATCAGATTGATGTGAGGCTAATTCTGATACATCAAAAATGACTTATGGATAATTTTACAAAGGTATAAAAATAATCTAAATATATTTCCTCAATATTGAGTATGTCAAGTGTCTTTTGAACTCAAATGTCAAGTTTAGTTAAAAACATACAGTGTGAGTCATAATTGTCACACTTTTTTTCAAATTAACATTTAGTTGATTTATAAACATAATAAATGTCTTCAAGACTATTGTCCTAAAATGTCAAGAACATTCTAGGGTTTTTTAGGTTTTCAGTTAGTGACACAATTTTTAATGAAAATCGCAATGTTAAATTGAAATCATGAACTATGAGTCATATTACTCACACCATTAGTGAATTTGATGTTTAAATGAATCTTACACATCAAAAATGACTTATGGGTCACATTCAAAATTCTTTAATATAATTAAATAATATTTTCTTCCTTTTATGTTACTGACACATATTTTTAACTGAAATGTAAAATTTAAATTAAAAACATGCACTTTGGGTCATTTTTAAACTAATAACACATATTAAAAAAAGATTAGATTAATAGAAAATATGTCTATTAAAAGAATAAATATTACATGATTTTATGATGATGTCTGTATAAATTAAGATACCATGTTTTCAGCCAGTTGGTTTCTAAGAAAAATTATTTCTTTATTTGAATATGAGAACTATCAATTGACCTAGTAGTATATAAAAAATATAAAAAAATAATTTATTAATAATATAACATTTTATTTTTTATTTTTTTTAATCATTAGAAGTAAATCATCGTGCATATAATTTTTTTTGAGGAAATAATATATATTTCATATGTTTTGATAATTTAATAACAACTATATTTGTCGTTAGTTAGTTTCATGAAATGAAAAAACATTGAGAAAAATAATAATTTTTTTAAAAAAATTAATTGATAGACAAATATTATTATATATACTCCAATACTTGTCTACTTTTAGTTGTTTATAGTCTTCTTTTTCTCATGGATTTTTCTCATTATATGTTTTTGATGATATTTAAACCCTAGCTGATCATAATTTTATTTTCATTAAAATATAATATATAATGTGTAAAGTGATTTTTATTTGTAAAATAATTCATATAGTCTATTAAAAATTGATAAAATTCATCACGTGTCGCTGATGTTTTTGGGATCTATACATTGATCCCAAAAAATATATCTTTGGAGAATCCAAAATTGATAACAATGAATGACTAATGCAGCCTGAAAAAAAGTAATCAGAAAGGAAAGGAATTATGATAATTTATACGACTATATTGTTTATTTTTTACCATACATCATGGATATTATGATGCTTTTATCACCTATATGTTTGTTTTGAAACATTACATATTGTTTTCCACTATCATTGCTTATTCCTTTTCTTCTGATGATATTTTTTGTGTAGATGTGATATGCAGACTAATGGGTCCAAATTTTTGCTCACAGGGGTCTCCCTTCGAATAGTACTAATATATAAACTTTTAAAAATTATGAATAATATTTAAAAATAATTATCAAACTAGATTAGTTATTTGAAAAAAATATAATATACCCCATGTATAAATTTACAATTCAGACACCCAAACAACAATTATTTAGTATTTCAACTACATTTTCTAGAAATATTTTATTGAAATTTTATCTCTATAATTATTTTGGTAAAATTAAATTATGGTCATATCAATAAAATTTAATGTTTTATCTATATGAAATTATAATATTAGAAATTTTGAATGTTGAAATGGTGGATAAAATGTTTTTTCTATAGGAATTTATGAATAATAGGTTGATCCTTTAGATTTTTTTACATAACCTTATATTTCCACTTCACATTATCAATCTGTAATAACATTTATCTATTCAAGCAATTTTCATTAATTTTTCAAGTTTTTTTTATAAAAATAATTTGGAATTGAATTCCTCCATATGGAACATCAATTTTAAAATATCAATAATTCATTCTATAAAAGTTCCAATATCCAGTTAGACCGTGTTATAACGTCCTTGTTCCGGAAGCCGCCCAGAGGCGCCCCGTACGCAGTTGTTCACATGGATTAAAACACATGTCTCCTAATGCCAGAGGCTTCGGACTAGCAGTGAGGGACTTGGGTGTGATAGTGGGGAAACTATTCCCTCATTTTCAGAGTAACACATCAGATGTAATCAAATGGAAAAAGCAGAACCAGTAATAATATCAAACAACATGATACAATGGATGTATGAAGAAAATAAACAGCTGGAGAATATATATAAAAATAATGCATGGTACATAAGTCTAGGAAAGTAGCCAAATAAAAAAATGCTGGAATAAAAAAAAGCACTAAGACAAAGTACCAAAGAAAACAGATAAACATCTTCTCCGCATCGCAAGCCTCATATTGGTCCCATGCTCTAGCTCCAAACATTCAAGTACCAGATGTAGAAGGGAGCTTTCACATATCTATACCTGCTACGATATAATCTATTTGGGGCCAAAAGAAATTCCCAACTAGGGTGTGAGACTAAATCCCAGTAGGCAACCACCACAATATCCATTTCTAAAAGCTAGTGAATATATAGTAGGTAATAAATAAAAAGAAGCAGTAAATTAGGAAGTACTCAACAGTAGACAATCCATAGTTTTAATGCATTCATTTTCATACTTCAATAAACAACTAACCAAAGAAGGTAAACACAAATAGTTAACCCTTTTGGAATTATTCATATCCCATCCCCTCTGGTCCTACATAGTAACACAAGCAAGCAGCTAAACACAAAAGGTAACCCTCTGGGATGTACTCACAGTATATACCCTCTAGTCCGACTTTGCAACACAAGCATGCAGATAACACAATAGGTAACCCCTTGGGAAATACTCATAGCCTATCCCCTATGGTCCAACCTCACAACACAATCAACACTTTGGGTAGTAAACTTAGTCTATACCCTCTGGATTAGCTTTATAATTGACTTTCTAAGGAAGCACTTCCCGTTAATTCCTCCTAAAGTCTCATATCATTAACTAAAGGTGCTGTAGGGGAGCACTTACATCACATTCCCCGTGTGTCCCTCGTCGAGGAACTAGAGACACCATGAGGAAGCACTTAAATTAATTCCCCTTGTGGTCTCACATCTTAAGTAAGACATACACTCTGCAGAATCCCTTCCATCCATTCATCTTATGGTCAACTACACCAGGTTCTCACGACCCTATGTAAGTCAAGAAAGCATAGCAGTGCATATCCGCCAATGTAAACCTCAAAAACTACTTGTCTAAACAGTCTACAGCAAAACAACATGTCATAAGAATAGTCACATCATCTTATAATACTAGGCATGGAAAGTAAATAGAATTCTAACAGGAAAACTAGACCAAACGGTCAAAACAAGCAACATGTATGGGAAAAAATCCAATGAATAGAAATTCACCATATTCACATTCAATTAAACTATATTCAATCATACAATATTAGCAGGAAATTATTAGGGACAAAACGGTAAACACGCAATACCTCATGCAACGGTATTGGACCAATTTGTACATATAATTCAAATACAGTCAACCTAAATACACAAACCACCTATCTCGGAGTTATAGAATTGATATATGTGAACCTCAATTCTTGAATCACCAAAGAAAATGGTAGATCTACAAAAACATCTAAAACGTTTTACCAAGGATATCTTGAGAAAGAGGAGGAATCTTGAAACATAGCTCTTGAATAAGGAAAGGAATAATGAGGTAATTATAACTCAATAGACAATAGTCTAATCGTAGGTCGGATGCTCATTCGAGGTCTAGAAGGAAGATTGTCATCGTTCTCTTGCTCTCGGATGAACAAAACCTAGAAGAAGGTGGTTTTGTCCATCAGAAACAACCGAAATTCTTTTAATGAATAAAAATAATGTACATGGCATGAACTCTGTAAGTACATAGTGTGTACTTTATTTCACGTGGCCCTGCATTAAGTGGTCTCTAGGTCACCACACACGACCGAGTGCATGGCCGCTACACGGTCAGCACCTGGCTACCTGCGGTAACCGAGTAGACGGCTTCTACTCATAAAGTACACGACATGTACTTTAAAAATTTATTATAACTCCTATTTTTTAAAAAAACACCAGTTAAATAAAAAAATACCTAAGAAGAAGATTTGGATTCATACAAACTTCCACCCATAAAGAAATTCATCCTTGAATTTACATAGCAAGGAAGCGTAGAAGGAGAAACCTCAAACAGCTCCGGCTACTGCGATAGTACGTATTCCTCCCTCACCAAATTCTCATTCTATACACGCCCATGCTGCCATAGAACTCATTCCAGAGGATCAAACTAACCATAGAGAACCTTCGTACTATGATCGAAAATCCGGATAGGATGCTCCTTAAAAGATGAATCCACTTCCATCTCAACCTCCTCTAGTTGGAGGACATGATACAGGTCTAAGAAGTAATGTCGAAGCTAAGAAACATAGAAGACGTCATGCATATCTCAGTACCTCTTAAGGAACTACAACCGATAAGAAACCGGATCAACTCTCTCTAACACCATAAACGGCCCGACATACCTCAGAGAATGCTTTCCCTGTCTCCTAATCCTTCTGTGTCCCAACCTCGGTGTGACATGTATGAAAACCTGATCCCCAGCCTCAAACTCCATAGGTCGTCTTTGTTGATCAGCATAAGAATTTGTCAATACTCTATAGTAGTCATACTACTCTAAATCGACCATATCTGCTCTGTGGTCTCCTAGACAAGACAAGGTCCCAACATAGCTGTCTCTCCAGACTCCAGCCGACATCAGGGTGATCGGCACGACCTACCATACAAGTCCTCATAAGGTGTCATCTGAATAGTTTCTTGAAAACTATTATTATAGGAAAACTACACAAGAGGTATATGCTTCTCCCAAGAACCTCCAAAATCAAGGATGAATGCATGAAGCATGTCCTCAAGCACCTGAATCGTATGCTCGGACTCGCCATCTGTCTACCGATGGTAAGCTATACTCAAATACACCTGTGTACCCAAATGAACAGCTAGAGCATATATATAAAAATGATGCATGGTAAATATGTCTTTGAAAGAAGCCCAAAAAATCACAATCCTTGAATAAAAAATAGTACTATGAAAAATTACAAAAGAAAACAACTCCTCATCATCCCAAGCCTCGGCTTGGTCCCAGGCTCTCCAGCTCCAAGCAGTCAAGTAGCAGAAGTAGAAGGGTGCTTTCCCTTATCGATACCTTCAATGATAGAATCTATTTGGGCCCAAAATCATTGACCAAACAGGATGTGATACTAAATCCTAGTAGGAAACCACCACAATATATATTCCTAACAGTCTATGAATATTTGGTAGGTAATAAATAAAAAGAAGAAGTAAAGTAGGAAGTACTCAATAGTAGACAATCCACAGTTTCAATACATTCAATTTCATATATCAAGCAACATATAACAAATGTAGATAAACACAAACAAGTAACCCTCTAGGAAGTACTCACAACCTATCCCCTCTGGTATTACCTAGAAACACAAGCATGCAGCTAAACACAAAAGGTAACCCTCTAAGAAGTACTCACAGTCTATCCCCTCTGGTGCGACCTAGAAACACAAGAATGTAGATAACAGAACAGGTAACCCTCTGGGAGGTACTAAAAGCCTATCCCCTCTTTCCCTACCTCACAGTACAATCAACCCTATGGGTAGTACACCTAGTCTAACCCCTCTGGTTCAACTTTATAATAGACTCTCTGAGGAAGCACTCACCGTAAATTCCTCTTATAGTCTCGTCTCGGTAACTAAAGGAGCTCTACAGAAGCACATATATTACATTCCCAATGTTCCCTGAATCGAGGAACTAAAGACACTCTGAGGAATAACTTACATCAATTCCCCCTACGGTCTCACATCGTAAGGAATAATAGAATCTCTTGAGAATCCCTTCCATCCATTCTCCCTATGGTCTACTACACCAGGTTCTCACGGCCCTGTGTAAGTCAAGCAAGAATAGCGGCCCGTATCAGCCAAATTGAACCTCAAGAACTACTTGGATAAATATTCTACAACATAACAACATGTCAGAACATTATTAACACCATTCTACAATAGTAGGCATGGAACGTATATAGCAGCCTAACAGGAAAACTGGGCTAAACGTTCAAAACAAAAAACATTCCTGGAAAACACTTCCAAAGCAATGAAATTCACCCTATTCACTTATAATTCACCTCTATTCAAGCATACAATCATAGAAGGCAATTATCATGGAAAAATGGTAAACACGCAAAACCCTGTTCAAGGGTATTGGACAAATTTACACATATAATTCAAGGAATTTCAACAGAAAGACACAAACCACCTACCTCATTGTTGTAGGATAGATATAATTGAATCTAAATCCTTGAATCTCCCAAGAACACGGTAGATATAGAGAAACATCTAAAACATTAAACCGAGGTTATCTCGATAAAGAAGAGGTATCATTAAATGATGCTCTAGAAGAAAGAATTGCTTACTGAGGTGATTCCAATGCAATCAATGGTGATCGAATCAGAGGTCAGATGCTCGATCAGGGGATCATAGGATGATCAGCATCGTTCTCTCTCTCTCAGACAAACAAAAACTAGAAGAAGTTGGTTCTATCCATCATACGCGACCCCGGTGTGTTTAATGAAAAAAATAAAGTACATGACATGTACTTTATAAGTACACAATGTGTACATGCCTTCACCAGCCCCCCTCCCCCAATTATGCGGTCTCCAGGTCACCACACATGGTCGTGTGCATGTCCACTACACGGTCAGCACCCGACTACCTATGGTAATTGAGTACATAGAGTGTACTTATAAAGTACATAGAGTGTACTTATAAAGTACCTAGAGTGTACTTGAAAAATTTCCAAAAACTAATCTTTTTCTAAAAAAACACCAGAAAAAGAAAAACATACCTGGAAGGAAGATTTGGGTTCTAACATGTGTGAACATTTATATAAGGATGAGGAACATATTTCTTGTTGATCAACTCATTAGATACATGAATAAACTCTCATAAAAAATTTGTATGGTGTTCATTATGCTGAACATATCATTGTATGTTTTACACATTACCCCTAATAACAAGGCATTAGGTGGGTGATGGTAGACATAAATAAAAAACATTTATAACCTATAGAATATCTGTATAGGAATTTTATCAATGTCTTCTATACTCTAAATTCACAAAACAATTATAAAAAAGTTTATTACCAATGGTAAGAAAAACATTTGAGGTGAATGACTTTCCTAAATGATGGGGGGGTCAACAAGTTGTGGTAATTGTTTCATTAATTCATCTACTGGAATTCTTCCTATTACATTATCTAACAACTCAAACATGAAATTATTTTTATTATAAAGAACCTATTCATTCCTTCATCTCGTACATTTTCGGATCTTTAACCCCATGTGAATTTCATTTCTCAATATATGTTTGTGTTGACAATCCAAAACACGCATCTATGATGCGACCAAACAGTAATGACCACATCAGGGCCATTGAAAGTAGTCATTCATTGGGTATAATACAAAATGAACCATATTCCAAAACCATATGAAAAATATAGTTTAATAAGTAATCATTTTTATATAACACTGATTGAAAGTAGATCTTTTATTATTTCATACTTACACAAGATTCATATTTTTTTCTATTTTCATCTATTGGTATTCTAGATTTATTTATACAAACAACCTTACATAACACATTGTGTGGGATGTAATTAGATTTGTAATTTGATTCATAAATTTGTATATATAAACATTAATTAAATTTTATTATTGTTTGATTCAACATAAAATTATTACTATATATTTTAAATACATACAACTTTTTCAAGTGAAGAGTACCCCATATATGGTTTATTATAAGGGTACATTGTTTCTGTTTCATTCTTCTTATTTTTGTCACTGTGTTATTTTTTGATAAATTTATAATTCTTATTCATAGTGATTGATAAATTTTTTTTCAAACAATGTATTACCAATCAAAATATTCATTAAAATATATATCATCATGATAAACAATAAACACATTCTACATTTTTTGGTTTATCATGAGTGAATATATCTATGGTGAGTCCATGTTTACATTCCATTCAACACCCTTGAACAGATTCATTGTAAGAATTATTTGAATTCATGAATGAACTGTTCCTATGATTGTTAATAAAAATTTAATTTAGTACACATATAGTATAAATCCACTATGCAAGGTATAATCAAGTGTAAATCAATATTTCATTAATTTTTAGTAAAATAATAAAATTATACCATATCTTTAGCTAAATATATTCCCAAATTAGTTAATAACAGTGGGAAAAATATTTGTACACATATCTATATCAAACAACATGGGAATTTGAGTGGTTATTCTAATGTAACTAATGAAAATAGACATGTTGGGGTTAACATCCTAGACATCTATATTCTAACCAACCATGAATTTGTTGCCACTATTTTTCATATTAATAATTATAATTTAAACTCTCTATCTATGTGGTCATGTTTTTAAGACATAGTTAATTCACCTTATACTATTTCCTTAGCTTCATCACCATCAATTTGATGTTCCTACGGATTGATAGCATTATAATATGGAGAAACAAGTAATTCCTCTATATTGGGAGTATTACCCAGTTGATATTGATATTTTTCCTCTATATTGAGAGCATATACATGTTCGAAAAACATGTTTCTAATGATTATTTGGAGCATCAACAAGTGTAGAATCCATTATTTTTAGAAGTGGTTTGAAATTTAATTTAGATTAAATAAATGTAGCCATGAAAATATAATAAAATGAGTTAACATAATCTATGTAACATAATATAATATAACCATATTATTGGAAACGTTTTTATTTAATGGTTGAAGGGATTTGACACCTCTATTATGTATAGAAATCCACTCATTATAGTATCCTTACACATAAAAAACCCCTATCAACAATGGTACCACTATGAAATGAATTCAATGACACAATTTAAGGGACATCCTCTATTGAATTGATATTTTATGATTTTTGGGGTTTTAGTTGATAGTAGATTAATTTACTAGTTTTTGTTTGTAGGATATCGAATGTAAAATATAAACACTACACATGATTCCATACTAAGATGTTTTTCTTTGTTCTCTTCCTTAATGATATCTAGTTTCAAAAATCACAATTCTTAATTTTAAATACACACTTTCTATCAAACCAATTTCATTTAAAATAGACACTTTGAATATTGTACAATGAAACTCCCATATTTGATTTAAAATTCCAAAAAATGATTTATTTTATTAAATTGGATATATATCCTTGGTACCAAATACATGCATCGCTTCCTCTGCAAGTGAAACTGCATTATTTCTCATAGTACTACATTCATCATGTTACTTTTTATAGAAATTTTAACCATTAATTAATAACCTATAAAAAATAATACATGAGGACTTTTTACACTGGATATCCATTGAAGTCATTCTGGAAAGTTATTTTTATTTGTATTTGACCACTTCAAAATATGGTCTTGGAACCATCCTATAGACTATTTATTATGTTTATTTTTTATCCATGTTTATTATTTTGTTGTATTAAAATAACTTAGAAATAATTATTGGGTTTCAATATATGGTGAAACCTTAAAACTAATATGAAAAACATAATAGTGGGCCTACTCCAATTCTGTAATAGTAATTATGACAACATCTATTCAAGAAATTTATTCGATAATAAGTCACCTTGTGTGATGAGATTATGGTAACCAATACTTTCAATATCATAAAGGTGGTCAGTACAGAATTCAATGGCTTCCACAAAAATGTATCACTCTATAATACAACTTTTAGATCTAATTGTTTTTTGGAATACCACTTCAAAATCATCATATATCGTTCAATGGGGTACATCCATATTTAATGTATAGTACCACATAAAAACTTATCTATCAAAAAGTATAACCTAAATTATACTATCATATAAAACAATTATAGAGGGACACATAATATGATTTCAATTTACTTATACATAGTTTGAAAATTCACTAGGTCTATTACATTAATACATATATCATTGAAAAATAAATTGAACATGATAAATGTATAATGAACATTCATAGGAAAAATGAAATATAAAGCATAAAGAAATAGATGATTTTTCAAAACAAGTCAGTCATGTGGTTTCATTCTCATTAACATTAATTTAGTCATTTACAAAAAAATTTAACATTTGATGATTACCTAAATAGAACATTTATATTATTTAGGATGTTAGAAAATGGACATATCTCCTTCCTATAAACAATGTTAGTAGCATGGGGAAAAAAATTATGTCCTTCACCTTTCACTAGAACCAGCTACCCACAGACCCCAAGGTCAATTGTTATTAACATAACCTTTATTCCATCCTTCATTTTTCCAATTAAATTTAGTACCATTCCATTGAAATATCCGCATACATTTTTTCCACATACAGGACATCAAACAATTATGTAATGATCAAACAATTCTTGTGTTATATTTCAAAAAGGATTATCTCTTTGTCCAGACATTCTTCATATGGGAGATTAATGAGGGTTTTTGAAAACAATGTTTACATATCATTTACTTTCATAAACTATTTATCACCTATTTGTAGACACAATATTATTACTTCATTATAATTCTCATCGAATATTTCCTATAATGATTGGTATCTATATTCTCGGGGTATAAATTTTTGATTTCCTAGAAACATTGTCTTTTAGTAATGTTTCATCTATGCCAATTATGTAACTTGTTCAAAAATGGGACACCCATGAATTTAATTAACACAATATCTTGAAGAATTTATGTAATTATGAAATTCATTTATCATCCCATACAAAGAAACTCTCAATGTGAAATCTTTACTTCTATTTGTATCAAACAACGTTACACCTGAATACCACATTAATTTAATATTTTTAGTAAATGGATACAAATAAATATCATTATCATTACTCAATTGTCTTATTTTTGATATATGTAGAGAAACCATCTTTTATTTTCACTTCATACATAATCATGGTGAAATTTTACAATTTTACGACATAAAATGTCATGTATTGTGTATTTTTCTTTGTAAAACAAAATGATTCACTATATTTTTTTATATTACAAGATGATGGTTTCTTAACTCATTTCTAAATTCAAGATACTCTTTAACAATTTTCTTCCACCTAGGAGACTATTTTGGGTGTTGATGTTTCGTATTATTATTTCAAATATATGTGTGCCACAAAAACTACCTTGCATTATCATCTACTACATATTAGTATCTAAACTGTTGCATTAATCAAAAGAGCATTACAAATTTTTAATGAATATATTCATCCTTCTTGTATTGAGAAACCCAACAATTTTGGAATATTTATGTTATTCTTGGTCCTAAAAAAACAATCATTTGGATATGTCTATATTTTTTCAAAGTTCATAACCATTGAACATAGAATTTTTTTAACATCATATGTTTTTCAAGGAATATAATTTTCTTTTGGTAGCATATCATTTAAGAGATATATTGGTTTATTAAATATGGATTTATTCCATATGTTTCCATAAGTTACACTATATATATTCATTATGGATGATAATGTCGTATATTTAGTACAATCATCATTCAAGGGAATATTTTCACTACTCTTAAACTTTTGATTCATTTTTGTAAAATTTTGATATTTATCCTCAAATATCATTTTAATTTCATCAATTTTATCTTTATCATCATTAAAAAAAGTAATCCTAATCTAAATAAGGTATTAATAATAGTTCCCATTTGTAATCATATTAGATGATCTATAAAATAAAAATTTATCATAATCACTATCCCCATATAGTTTTCCCCATTTTTAGTCCATTATTTATAACAATTATCTATTACAGGATTAGTCAGGTGTTCATCTATGTCCTATAGAATAATTATTCATGAATAACAACAACTTAGCACATAAAATGTATTTGAGAAGAATCAATAGCATGATATTTTGAAAACATGATGAATGATTTCACACCATCATCACACATTATTTTAAATACTTGTAATGCTTCTATTTTTGATTTATATTCATCATATATGATTCAAAAATATTAATATTTAACAAAATAAATTAATACTTAGATATAATGATCTTAGAACCCTAAATGGTAGTTCTTAAAGAATCATTTATGATACATGAATCCATTATTCAAAGACGATCAGAGTCAAATGATGTGTATTGATTTTTTTTGTATTTTTTGAAATCATTATAATAAGGGAATGAGTGATATCTATAAACATATAATTAATCCTATTAAATATTTAATTATAGAAAATCATAGAGTTCAAGGATTGTTTCTATAGAATTCAATGTGTGATTACAAAATGAGAGAGGAGTAGGTATTTATACTTTTCATTACTAGGTACATATCAGGATAACTAGTCATTAGGGATTGGATTCTTAAGAGCCAATGTTGATGACCATTTATTTTGTGATTAAAATGTTGATAGGGAATACTCACACAACCCTGAGAAAGAAAAACTTCTGTATAAATTCTAGAATTTTAATATCTAAATTATAATTCTTAGTTTGTGGTCCTCAAGAAATTTTACCAATTAAAGAACAACTTATTGGTGTTTGAAAAATGAATGAAATTTATATAATTCATAAGGTTGTCATGTAGCCTCAATGAAAAACAATGAAAATTATTAATAGGGTAGGAAGGGAAAATTAAGTTAAACATAAGTATAGGAAGAGTCCTAGTGGGATAAAAATAAATTCTTATCTCCCACTAAAGATTTATTTAGAATCCAAACTAACTTGGATAGCCTTAAAATAAAAAACACCCTCAGTGGAACTAAAAAAGAGGATAAAATCTAGAAAAATATCAGATTGGACACTATAAGAGAGGTTTAAATAAAATGGATGTATATATGGATGCCTTCAATACTAGTCACAATTCTAACTTAAGGATATAATTGCAGTCTGAGGAGAGCTTTAAAGAGAGTTCTGGGAGTCCTCTTTACTAAGATAAATGTTTAAATAAAACTAAATATTTGTCTTAATTGAATGAAATGATACATCCATTTAAAAAAAGATTAATTTGATGATTTAAATAAATCCAATGGTGGTTTAAATTACTGTATGTGGGGTTGAGAGAAATAATGTATCAACCAAAAAGACCAAATTATAATTCGAACTGAGGTTAGAATGTCAGTGGAAGGAATCCTCAATGGGGTTATTAGGGGATGGATGTACTGTGTAAAAAGTATTAGAACTGTGAAAAAATAAATGAAAAAGAAGTTGAATTAAGTCAAGTATAAAATTTTCTAGCCGTGAGTTCTCTATATGCTTATAGTAGAAATGAAAACCGACCCACATCTCAGTGGGGATAACAAATAGGAATAACTTTCCGGAAGGGTCTTGAAAATTCGTTATGCGGTTGGTGTACTACATCTAATGATAGAGAAGGGAAAAACGCTCCCCATTCTGGGAAGGAATGGAATATAAGTGATGTTAATCAAATAATTGTCATTTTTATCGCACCCCCACAATTTTTGGAAAAATTTATTTCCTATGAACATCACATTATTTCTGATGTTGAATCAATGATGTAAGATCAACTAAAGGGGAGTAGAAATAATTACAAAAATCATGTTTTGAGATGGTTGATTAATCTGAGATGTTCATGGGGGAGTGATGAAATATATTGATTTTAATGGGATATTTAACAACATGAATAAGTCAGTTCTATTTGGGTTGAATTTATATGATCATGAATTATTTTTTCAACCCTTTCCAAAAATCACTGGTAATGATGAGTTTAATTAGTTCTAAAATAATAAGAACTATTAAAAACATATATTTATCAGTGATAATTTGACAATTAAAAATAAATACCTTTTTCAATGATAATTTAGAACTAATAAATATAGGTTTTATCATTGATTATAATTTTAGTACTGATAAAATTGATATTTATAATTAATTTTTAAGCACCTATAAAAATATTTCAAAAAAATTTAAAGAAAAATTAAAGACTTTATATTAAAAATGAATAAATAATAAAAAAATAAATTATAATATACCAAAATTTCATGGGGAATTTATTTTTAAAAAAATTCAATAGCTTACACATCATAAAACATAGAGTGCAAGCATATCATGATATATGATATTTGTCGTTTAAAATGTGATTATGAATAGTATTAACCAAATTATGAAAATAATAATAATTTTTTAAAAAATAGACTTCACTAATGAATTCCAAATATCAAAATTACCTTCGGATGATTTTTTAGTATTTTTCCTAAAAGTGTAAATTTTTTATGAATAGTGAAAAATAATTCATTGTAGTTAAAAACAAACAAATTCATTTTAATAATTATTTTACATAAAATGATTTTAATGTCACAATATTTAAATAATAATAACATTAATCAAATTTTTTAATAGAAATCTTTCTTATAATATAATTTGAAATAAAAAATTATTGAAATTTTGAACGTCTCTTGTACCTGCCTTCTTCCCACAATTGTAGGGATAACATAAAAAGTAATTTTACTGATTCTATGAATAGTATTTAGAAAAACATACATACATGGTTTTAATTATAATGAAATGTTTTATATAATAGGATCAAATTATTTTTTTTGTGAATTGTAAATTTAGTAATTTGTTTCAAATTTACCACTATTAACGGTAAAATGGCTGATCAAAGTTAAAAATAATATTAAAATACTTAAATGTTACCCAAACACTTGTCTGAAATTTCATTGGATAATTTATTATGACCAAAATGAACTTTATTCCTAAATTATTATCTTTTTAAGATGCTAGGGGTATGAATAAGACTTTTATTATATTTTATTTATAAATAATATAAATATTTCATACACATAATTTTAATAACTACATAATTTTTAATATAGGGTTATAAATAAAATATATTTTAGTATAAATAGTATAAAGAAGGATTTATTTATTATATACATATTTATAATTTATTTATAATTTTTATAGACTAAATAATTAAATTTAATTGTGACCTAATGAGAATGTGGTACATGATTTTTTAAATGAAATATTAATAAAATGATAATAATAATATTAAAATAAATACCTTTTGAAATACATGATGCCACACACGAATTTTCATTGATGAATATGACATGTTTGAGAGATTTAATATATATTTTTAAAATGTATAATGATGTTATGACTATTTTAAAAATTATTTAATAAATATTGTCAAAATTGACATAAAGGATATTTTTAGATAAATAATATTTTATTAAATGATATAAAATTCATAAAAATATAAAATTCTGAAAAATAACTAGGAAAAGGTTAAATATTTTATCAATTATCCAATTGGTGTTCTTTTGGAATTTTATAATAATTATATTGACCAAGTTGTGTAAAAAGACATGTTGTCATGGTATGAGTTAAATTAGTTAACTAAAGGTTAAATCCATAAGATAAGGTTTTCGTTTTTGACATAAAAATGTCTAAATTTAATCATTTGAAAGGATTTAGACCCATACTCATATTATATTCGAAATAAATCACTTTGGTTCTATTTTAAAATAGAAATCAATTTATAATAAATTAATAGTATTGGAAATTCCTATAGTGACCCTCCTCTCTCTCGTAAAAGGGAACCTATCATTATCTTATATTCACACATCTAAAACCCAATATTTAGTAAAAACATGCCCATTTATCCTCGCTACTTCCATAAATGAATCACAGAGTTCAAATATTAGGAATAAAGCCTTCCTATGTAGTTATATTCTGAAAATAAAATGGAGACGTAGAAAGAAAAGGAGATCCAGACACGTACCGAGGAAATCAAACCTACTGGAATGGTTAGTTTCTCAATCTTTTTATTATCTATGATTTCTTATACGTAAATATTTTCCTGAAAAAACTTATCATCCATGTCCCTATTTTTAAAATATATTTTCAAAAGGAATATTTTTAAGGTTTTATAGATGGGACTCTTTTAATAAATCATTTTTTAAATAATATAATAATTTATACTCATAAAATATATCCCATAAAAAGTCATGCTTTCATAATGGTTTGATGGATTTATTTATATAGACCAGAAATTTTTTTAAAAATTAATTCATTTCAATAGTTTCAATGTGGTGTGGGAAACTTTTATTCAAAAATATCATTTTAAATTTATTCTTTTATAAGGAAGTGGATTTTCAATAAATAATATCATAGAAAAGACGTAATTTTTATCAAGATATTTTTAATGATTTAAATTGAGTATTTTTATATATATCAACATCAACTGTAGGATATTATACTTAATTGAGTTTAATCTATAATGATATCATTTACCATATTTTATTGAATGGTTTATGATTCATTTTGATTATTGATGTACTATTTGGATTATCTTCTTGGTTTATGGTTAAAGTATTCATATATCGATTACTATTTCTTAATATGAATGATTATATTGTTTTTGTTTTATAATTTTCATTTGAGTAATTTTTTGAATTATAATGTGATGGGTTGGGCCTACTATAGCCCTTCGATGCATTAGTAGGTCCCATGAGGTGAAATTAGTTTACGAAAACCCCTTCACCTTTGTTTTCCAAATAGTTTAACATTGTCAGTATGATATATATTGAAACAAATCAGATGAGATTATACCCATATACATAAAATTTTACAAGGATAAATCAATCAAGTAGCAATCTTGAGGATATATCTTGATAGTGCAGATTTAAGACATTATTAATTCCTTCATTATGATATTAGTAATGGATATAAGATGTGAATTTTCAACTTGTATAATATAAATTGTTATGAATATCTTATATGGAATAATTTATTCTTTTCATGTTATACTCAATATTATGTTTAAAGGGATTGTATTTCAGTTATACAACTTTCTATAAGGATTATGATTTTTTATTAATTTTATATTTCATGGTATGAATACCCTTACTGAGCATATGATCTCACCCCTTTCATATGTTTAATTTTCCAAAGATTCCATGATGTGTGTTAGGAATTATATGTAGGGTCATTCAAGGATAATAATGGAATTTTCATTGGATGGTCTTTGTTTTATTTTATGTTTTGAATTGTAGTATAAGGTACATGTATGCAATCTATTTTTTATGAAATATAAAATGATCAGTACTTCGGGGATTGATTAATTGTAATCATGAAAATGAATTAAAATAATCCACCAACTCTGAGATTCTAGGGTCGAGGTGCATAAGTTGTTACTAACGTAATTTTAGAAAAAAATCATGAAAACTATATTTAGAAAACATTGAATAGATAATATTACCCTAGGAAATATTTTGAAGATATGTATTGATGAAAATACTAAAACTTTGTTAATGTAATGATTATGTTGGTATTTCTAGAAAATAAATCTCTATCTAGATGCTAAATGTGGATGTGGTTCTGGAATATGTGTACCACAAAGTAATAAATCCGACATGGTGTTCCATGCATGACTCGGGGTGATATAGTACATGGAAAAGGGACTTGTTGTGCACTAGGATTAACACTCCTGAGGGACATCTTTAGAAGAATTCACAATTTATTTTCAAATCGTTATGAAGAATTTAAATGAAAATATTTCCCCTAAAAAACAAATTTTATTATTTAGAGATAATATATGAATTAAAATTTCAATTTATGATAAATATTTTACTATTTTGGAATTATGAATTTTGATTCATGAAATAATCTAGTGCATTCCAATATATATAAATATTGAAAAGTCAAAGAAATGGAAACTGTATCAACGCACATAATCCATATAGGGATTTACCTCATATGCATGACAGTGATGTTAGTATATGGAGTTTCCACTGGTTCTGAGAAACATATAACTATTTTGGGGAAGTTGAATCAGGTTATGAACAATAACCATACTCGTATGAAGAATCCATATCCATAACAGGGAGGAAAAATGTTTGAACACTTTATGAGACAACAACAACCAATATTCAATTGGATAACACATCCATTTGTAGTAATGTAATGGTTAAGTTCCATAGAGAAGTTATTTCATGCTTTGTGAAGAAATGAAATAAACAAGGTTTTCATGTAAGTTTATCATATATTAAGATATATGGATATACGATGGATATATATTTAAAACACAAATGAATAATAAGAAAAAAATGGTATATAAGTATTTAAGGAACTTTTCCTTGAAAATATTTCCCTCATGAGTAGAGAGTTGATATGGAGAGGAAATTTCTCGAGTCTAAGGATAATGCAAGATAGGAATCTTAGAAAATAAGAGGCCAACCTTTCAATGTTCGGAAGGAATTATACAACTATTAACATAATACAATGAATAATAATGATCGTTTCTTTGATTGCTTAACTCCATTTCCCCACAAATATTGTTTCTCTAAAATTTCTCATTATATGATTATGTAGTCTCATGTTCAATCACGATAGAGACAAAATATCTATGTCTTATGAATTTATGGGAATAAAGTGAAAAAGATGATGGTGGAGAAAGAGACGGATAATCGGGACAATGGAAAGAATGTTTTTCAAACATGTTATAATTTTGGAAACAATTACCTAGGGAAGGGCTTAAAAGGATTGGGTGTTTGTTATATGTGTGGATAAAAGGGTCACGAGGAAAAATAATGAAATGCGAAGAATGTAGAGACATATATTCAGTGATTGAACTATAGTGGAATGGGGTACTATGAAAATAAATGTCCTAAGCGTCATGGAAATATAGCTCAGAAAAATATAAGGGGCCAAGGTCAGGATTATGTTGTTATTAAAGTCAATATCGAATAAATAATAAATTAGTGTATTTGGGACTCAAGAATTATGTATTTGGAATATTTTATTAAAAATTTAATGGTTATAAAATTGCGGAATATTTGAGGATTTTACGGTAGTACTTATTATTTATGGATTTTGATGCATTAATTTTTTCATTTAGATTTTAATGTGATCAAGGTATTCATATTATTCATATCTGATAATATGAGACACATTATGTTTGAAGAAAATATGATGTCAATATTGATATTTTGGAAAATCCTTAAGGTTTCAGTAGTGTAAGATGAAAATTGGTTATTATGTTTTGAGGTTAAATTATGATTTATTGGATAAATTGGGATATAGTTTTTGGTGTCAGTAAACATTTAGAGGATGAATGGAATACTTATGCTTTATCCAATGTTTTTCAGCTATTGAAAAATTATTTTTAACTTTCTTTTCCCAGTATAAGGGATAATGTGAAAATAGATTGAAGCACAACCAAAGGATGAGATTATGATTACAAAATAGAGTGAAATATATTAATATCTTATCTTAATAGTAATATAACTCTTAAACTCTTGGGAAAGGGTCTTGAAACACCAAAAAGATATCTTAGAACTTTTTATCACCAATAAAATTGTCCCGTAGATTATCACAGATTTATATATTTTTGATTGGTATCTTTCCCCCAACCATATTCTCTCTCACTCTCTAACAGAACATGGTTGATATAATTTTCATTTATTTCCAAAAAATTCAACATGGAACACTTGTGTGTTTTTTATCAGGTATCTTTCATACATCCATTTCTTTATTTTAAATTAGTCATTTTATCAACCATTGTTTATATGTAGGATTTCAATAATGGAATTTTTGAAAAGTAAAACCTTATTTATTTAACCAAAATTTTAAAATTATGAAGAAAAAATTTAGTGAATGGGGTATAATGTATCACCCCCATGATTTCATGGTATGTTTCTTTGTAAATAAATTCAATATCATGCATGGCACACAACATCTAGCTCGAACATAACACAATATATTAAATTATCCATTTTAAAAGAGGTTATGAATAATATTTTACACATTATGAAATTTATAAATATTAATTTTCAAAATATACTTAATTTATTAATTTAAAATATAAAAATTGTCCTAGGGTAAATTTTTGGAATTTTTATGAAATGTTTCAATTTTTATGAATATTTTTAAATACTGTATTGTAGTTAAAAACTAAATTTTTTATTTATATAATTATTTGACATTAAATTTATATTAATATTATATTATATACATAAGAAATATATTTTTAAAATTTAGTTTATTTGAATCATTTTTATAATAGAATTAGATATAAAAAATTATTGAACTTCTCAATGTCTCTTCTATTACCCTTCTTGCCACATATGCAAGATTACCATTAAACAAAATTCTATAGTTTCTGTGAATGGAATATCAAAAAACAGACCTATATGGTTTAATTAGTTTGATATTTTTTATATTATATGATCAACATAATTTTATTGAATAGTAACTTTAGTAAATATTTAATTTTATACTATGGTTAAGGGTAATTTATGTAATTAATGGTAAAACATATATTTTCATATTTAAAATTTACCATAACACCTATCCTAATTTCCTTGGAAAGGTAGGTTTCTACCAAAAACACCCTTATTCCGAAGTTATGATCTTTTTACACCACTTGGGTAAGAATTATACCTATTTTATTTTATTTACAGATAAGATAATAATTTAACTCATCATTTTAATAATTAAATAAATTTAAATTTAGTTTAATATAGAAGATAAATTCAAATATAAATAGTCTTCAAAATGATATAATATTTATTTACATTATTATAATTTATTTAAAAAATTTAGACATTAAATATGTATTCATAATTTTGACACAGTGGTGATGTTGTATTTTGTTTATTAAAGGATGAATCAAATGAATGAAATTAATAATATTAAAATAAATATCATTTGATATATTTGAGGGCATCGATAAATTTTTTGGATGATTAAGACATGATACAGATGAGTTAATGTATTTTTTTTCAAGGAATCATGCTGTTAACGTTTTTTTTCAAATGTAGATTATAAATATTATCATAATTTATATAAATGAGATTTTAAAATAATTAATATTTTATAAAATGATATAAGAATTTTAAAAATAGAAAATTCCTCAAAAAATTATGATAATGTTAAATATTTCATCAATGACCCATTTGATGTTTTTTGGGAATTCCATAGTAAATATATGAATCATATTGTGTAAAAAAATCAGGTTTTCTCAGAAAGAGTAAATTTTTTTAACTAAGGATTAAAGCTGAAAGATAAGTTTTCTTTCTTAACCTAAAAATATCTTAAATTCATTAGTTGAGATTATTTTGACTCATTTTTATATTATCATAGAAATAAATCACTTTGGAACATTTTTAAAATGAAAAAAATATAATAAATTAATAGTTTTAGAGTTTCCTAATGTGCCCCTCCACTATTTTATAAAAGGGTACCTCTCGTTATCTTTTATTCACAAAACATTAACCAACTATTTAGACCATAATTTCCCAATTTAACCTCCCAAAATCCCCCCTAAATTTTACCTAGAGTCCCTACATTGGAAAAAATTCTTCCTTAATAAGTCCTTTTGTGAATGAAAACAACTAACACTCCCAGAAGGATTGTTTCAGACACATACAGATGAAATCAGACCTACAATAAGAGTTAATTGAACAATAAAATTATTTAGAAAAAATATTTATATGTAATTATTTACATTGAAATATTTTTAATCCATTTACATGTTTCTTAAATATATTTTCAAATGTAATATTTTTATGATTTTATTTGATTCACTCTTTAACTGAAAAATGGATTTAAATGTTTTAAAGATATATTATTCTAAAATCGTTCTCATTATTGTCCATGTTTTTCAAAATGGTATTATGTATTTATTTAAATGGACAAGAATTTTTTAAAATGTTAATGACCTTAGAATGATTCAATGTGGTATGAGATGCATCTATTCTAAAATATTTTTTTATATATATTCTTTTATAAGTGTGTTTATTTTGAATAAATGAATTTAAAGAAGAAGGGAAATTTGTCTCAAGATATTTTTAATCGTTTTAATACACTATTTTAATCTATATCGACATCATTTGTTGGATCATATTATTAATTGAGGTTGATCACCTATGATATCATTTACTATATTTTATTTAATGGTTTATGATTCATTTTGATTGTGGATGTGATATTTAGATACCATTCTTGGTTTGACGTTAATGTATTCATATTTCTTATAGTATTTTTTAATGTGGATGATAATGCTGTTTATGTTTTACCATTTTCATATAAGGAATGTTTTGGACTTAGTATGTGATGGGAATGGAACGATATAGACCCTTGATGAGTTGGTATGTCTCATGAGAAGAAATAAGTCGGTGAAAAAACTGTTGCATTTATTTTCCAAGTAGTTTAAAATTTTCAGGATTATATATATTGGAAAAAATTAGATGGGTTTCTAACCACATACATGAATAGTCAGAAGGATAGATCTTGAGAGTAGTTGTCCTGAGGATATATCTTGATAGTGAAAATGTGTGGCATTATGAATTCTGTCATTATGATAAAAGTTTTAAATATTCAAGGTGATCGATCAACAAGTAGAATATCCATGGTATTTATTATCTTGTATGGTTTTATTTATTATTTCCATATAATTATAAATATTTTTTATAGAGGTATTTTTTCAGTTATAAATAATATATTTTGGTTTAGGATAATTTATTCATATAATATTATGTTATACACTTACCCGTAATGAACATATGAGCTCAACAGTAATGTTATATTATTCCTAGATTCCGGGACGTGTATTATGAATAAAATGTATGGTTTAACAAGGGGAATAATGGAATTATAAAAGGATAATCATTGTTTTACTTCATAGTTTTTGTTGTATTGTAACGTTCATGTATGTATTCTATTTTTTTATATAACTAAACTAATTAGTCCTTTGGGATTTGATTCCATGTAATCATACCAATGTATTAAAAGTAATTCACTTTCTCTAGGATTCTAGGGTTGTGGGGTTACAATGTCATTGTTAACGAATATATAATATTAAATGTATAAATGATTAAAATGACTGAAATTGATTATTTACAAATTAATAGACTTCAGAAATATTAAAAAATCGGTTTTTTATTAAAGAAAGAAATTATAAAAAAATTAAAATGATTACACATTAAAATGAAGATGAATACATGTGGAAAATATGAGAACATGGTAAAAAAATATTTTTAATTAAATATTATAAATTTTTTAAATTTAATAAAATAAAAAATAAAAAATATTAAAAATGAATAAATTATATTAACTAAAATAATTTTGAAAATGGGTAAATAATAGTTAATGGATAATTTCATGAATTGTAAACACATAAAAAATGAAGGGAATTTTAAAAAATAAAATTAATGAAATTTATTATATTGATTTCAATAATTTTATATATATTACAACTGAAAAAATAAATTTAAGTAAATATTAATCATATGAATTGAAAACAAATTATAAATATAATACATATTAATTAATATTTTTAATTTATAAGATTTGTTACTAGAATTATAAACATGTTAAAAAGAAGAAAATAAAAAAATGTGTTCACATAAATAAATTATATAAATTTTAAACATTTTAAAAACATTACAACAAAACTAATGAAATTGAATAAATATTAATTATATAAATTAAAATCATATTAAGAATATTAAAACATTCTAAGTAATTATATATAAATAAATTTTAAAAAATGAACACATTCCAAAATAATTAATAAGTAATAAAAATTACAAATGAATAAATAATATTACATGAAATAATATTAAAAATAATTATATAAAATGGAATAAATTAAAAAAAAATTTAAAAAAGTGAATTCACAACATAAATTGTGTGAATTACATACACATTTAAAATGAATAAATCGAAAATATTAATAATACAAATTATAAAATTATAAAAAAACTATTAACTATACAAAAATTTTAATAATAAAAAAGTTAATTTTAATTAAATTCAATGTCATGTATTTAGAATTAATAAATTGAAATAAATACTATTACATTATTTGATTACCTATGTAAAAAATATGATAACATAGTAAAATAACATTTAATTCTCATGTAGAGGAAGATGTAAAAATATTAACAACATAAATAATAAAATTGTGTTGGGGAAGATGTATGATGGATTTCAGTTTCACCATAAAATTGTGTCTTCGTGTAAAAAAGGCATTTTCATGCCAAAATGTCATTTTCGGGAAAAAAATAAAATTATCACACAAAACTGGTGTTGTTTAGAGAAGGTCATATATGAATCAATATTATAAATTTTAATCATATTAAAATATGAAAAATAAATTAATAAACAAGAATAAATATTAATCATAAATATTAAATACGTATTGAAAATAATAAAATGTAGTAAGTAAATATGTAAATTTTTTAATAAATGAGTAAATTTAAAAAATATTAAATATTAATAAATTCAAAATATGGGAAAAAAATTTAAATTAAAAAATTTTAAAATAAATAAATAAAGATTAATAGATTTTTTTAAAAAAAAGATAATTCATAAAATTATTTACATGAATTGAAAAAAAATAAAAAATGAATAAATAGTTAATAATATTATTGATAATAAATGATTTATTCACTATATTGATTGTATATAAAAATTATAACTAATTACTGACCATTATAACTTTTGACAACAATTAAAAATATTATTATTTATTTAAATATTAAAATATATTAAATTTATAAATAGCTATCAAAATTTAATATATTTTAAAAAAATTAATGAGTATATATTTAAAATGAAAGAATATTAGAATTGAAAAAATTACAAAAAATATAAAAATGGAGAAATATAAAAAGTGAATAAATAATACTTATTCAACAGACATACATACATGTACACTCATATATATGCATTGGCATACACATAAACAAACCCATAAATATTTACATACACTTGCACATACACATACTCATATACTTACACATACACATTCACATACACATAGACATAGGCATATAAATACATATAATCATACACATACCCATACACATACACATACACATACATATACATATACACATACATAGACATATACATAGAAATACACATACAGATAAACATACACATTCACATGTACATACTCAAACACATACACTTACACATACAAAAGACAGAAACATACGCATACTCATAAAGATACACATACACATACACTTACACATACACAAAAACATACACATACACCTACACATACACATACAGATAGAGATAATGATACACAGACAGATACACGTACACATACACCAACACATACAAATACACATACACATACACATACACATACACATACACATACCATACATATACACATAGACATAGACATAGAAATAGACATACACATACACATACATGTACGCATGCACATACACATACACATAAAAATTTGTATTTATTTCAATTTCTCTTGACAATAAAAAAATATTTTCTAATAATTTATGGTTACATTTATTTGAAAATGTAATTTACCAATAAAAATTTACTTAATAAATTTTTAAAGGCATTATGTAATTGTAAAATCCTTCCTACCACCATGGAATACACTGCAAAGTATGGTTGAAGTTAGTTACAAAGTCAGCGTGGGATTCTGGGGTCCATATAGCCTCAGTATTGATATAATAAAAATGTTAAATAAATTATATCACACATATGTGATTTTTCCAAAATAATGGAATATATTCCAAAAAGTTTATTTAAAGGGATATATGATACATCTATTGAATCCCAAACATGGGTTTTACCCTAGGAATGATATAACCATAGTGCGCATCAGGTGATTGGTTAGATCACACATAAGGGTAAACATATTATGTTAAGTACATGTTATTTTTAGAAAAATAATGGAATACATATCAAATAGTATTATAGATGTAAAATATAGGACTGATATTTGTTCCCCAATGTAGGTTATATCCTAGGAACGACATAACAACTATGCACATTGGGTTTTTTGATACATCACACTTAATGGTAATTCATTTACCATTACATATTCTTATCATTATCTTTATTTATTTTCTAATTCTTTTCCCCCATCACATTTCTAAAAATTTAGTTGAATTTAAATTATGAAATGTAACCAAAATTATCATAGGATAATTATTAAATAAATTTATCAAAGTATAATTTCATGAATTATTAGAAGATATTTAATGAATTTTAAAAAAGTTATTTATATAATATTACAATGCATAAATTATAAAAAAATAACTATAGAAAATTACATGAATTTGTTATAGGAAATTGTAACGAATTATCATGAAATAGTCAAGTCGTTAAATGAAATCAAAATCCTTTAAAATAATATAAATATAATTATTCAATTATAAATGATAATTTATGAAAATAACACAACACAATTATAAATTGATAATTTATAAGAAAATTATCAAAGGATAACTATAAAAATTGTCTAAGGAAAATTATAAGGGAATTGTCATGTAATTGAGAAATCAAATTATCAGTGGATAAATTTGAAAATTTTAATGGATACACATATAGTTTCCAGAATGAATAATTATAAGTAATAACTTCTTATCCTATGAGTATAGTCTAAAAAGATATTAATACCATAATTTGTGGTTTTAAAATTTCTCATGATTAGAAAACCTCTAGTGCATGTGTTGGCCAAAAATAATAATTTTGAATTATCAAAGAGATAGAATGTTTCATCACAACTAATATTTTTTTTTCATTTTGAAATAATATATATGGTTTTTGTTATAGTAACCCTTAGGGATCCTAGAGTGTTGGATTATAGATTACTATGATAATATGACCAAGAGTACATGTTCTTGATTGTTGAGGTTTCCAATGTATCATTGGAACCATACAGGGTTGTTCAACCTTAATGTTGAGATTAATGAAATTAATGTAAGAAGTTCCATAACACATGGATATTTATTACACATGTTTCCATATTATAATTTACATATTGAAGGATTTTATAACCATGATTTATTATTGTAATAAGTGGGTGCGTGTGAAACTTATGAGAACTATTGTGATATTATTTTCCATGAATAATACTATAGTGGTTATTTCCATGTTTGACTATGATTAGATATTATTATGTATTACTGCTTTATTTCTCTTGTTGATGTGCATTCCATATATTTTCTATGGAGTATATATGTTACCATAAAATGGATATATCATTAATGGTTCTCAAAAAATGTGTAATATAATGATAAATTTATCCCTTATAGGGGGAGTATGCTTGACTTGTGATGACGGTGATGAAGGACCAAATCATAAGGTAGAGATATGATGATATCATGGAATTCATTTCATAGGGAATCCAGTGAGTAAAAATATATATTACATGAACCCCATTGAGAAAATTACAATTAAAATAAATCCATTATGTTTTATAATGTATATCAGGCCCTATTTCAAGTATCATATTTCATATCACACAATCCTACGAGTTACATTTCAAATATCGTGCACACTTGTGAGATGAATGGCATACAGTAGGAATGATTACCTGAGGTTGACAAGTAAAAATTACACTATCCTAATGGATTTATTGATTACTACAAACCACATCATGTTAACCATTAGGAATTGAGATGATGTAGGTTCATCTTGGGGTTTGTGGAAGCTTGGTTAGTGCACGAGCACTATATTTTGGATTGATTATCTATTATGTTACACATTTATTATCATTATGGAATACACTTTTAAGATTTTATAACAATAGGGAATGATTCATTAGTTTTTTCCTATAGAGTCTTGTGCTCAAACCCTACTCGTGAATTCTGGTGTTATTGTAGATTTCAAAAGGGACATAGTGAACCTAAATAGACCAATGATGGATGGCTAATAAGGGAGAATATTGTTGGTGGAGGACAAGGTCATAGCCTAGATGACGCATATTTTTTATTTTATTATTATTTATTTATTATTTATTTATTAAATTGGATGATATTTTCCCCTTGGAATCCACTCTAATTTATATGAAATATATTCCATTTGATTGTTTTTACATGTTTACGATGATAATTTATTTTATTATTAATTGATTAATACAAATACAATGAAATGATACTAAGGGTATATTCACCACACCAATGGACTCAAAAACTCAATACTAGTCGGTGGCCTTTTGAATATGGGGAGCCACACATGAGTTCGTGTGGAACATTGGCTTGGACTTGATGGTTCTAGGCAGGGAATTATAAAATTTCATCAGAGGTCTTGGATTCACTATGTTTTCTTTTATGTTACCTTGATATGGGTTAGGGTAGAATGGAGAAAGGAATTTTGGGACTTGGGAACGGAAACTATGATTGTGACTAGAAAACATTTTCTAGTGGACCTATTAGTCACCATATAGATATGGAATTTATATTTTTATATTATGATATATCTTTATTACCATTAATTATTTGAGTTGAGAATGAGGTTGAGTTAGAGTTTGTATACAACGAGTATGAAAATTATATTGGAATGGAGTCCATTATTTGTTCTAGCTAGGTTATACCCTAGTATTAGGGTAGACTTCTAGGAGGACAATGTGTGATCCCATCGATGGATTTCGGTTTATCCTAATGACTGTGTTTTTTATGATGTGTTTCTTAAAATTTAAAAAAATAATCTCATTGTTGTTTTATGTTCCTACATGGGATGCAGGATGGAAAACTCCCATAATGGAGGATGTTTCTTTTTTACCACTATAAGTGTAGTAGAATTATGTTGTGCATGCTTCCATATTAGCATTGTGATTTAGGCAGGATAACCTATTCACGAGAAAATAAATATCTTAGTTCTTGGTCTTGTAATATGAGTATTTAATTGGGGTCAAATATGCCTTGATTTGAACTCCACCATTCATTTTAATTCAGGGTACCCAGAGGCCCATGTGATGCTAATGAACAGATTGAAATATTTATGGGAGTCTTTGAACATGTGAATACTCTGATGTACTAGAAAGATAAGGGATGTTTGATCTAATTCTATACATTCAATTAATATTGATATACCATATCATATGTCACCAAATGATATGTTAGAGCTTAAAATAAATCTTGATGAAATGGATCAGAAGGGATTTATCATGATAAAAAATTCATTGTGGGGTGCACATGTATTATTTTCTAATAAGGTGGATTGTAGTATTAAACTATTCATCAATTAAAAAATTTCTAAACCATGTGTTAGTGAAATATGGATACTCATTTTTATTGGATCAACGAGCTTTTGGGTCAATTATATAAATATTGATGGTTCTCCAAGATTGATCTTCCTTTGAGATATCATCAATTGTGATTTATAGAGGAGGAAATTCTAAATATAGTGACTTAGAGTAGGTATGGGTTATATGAGTACTTTCTGATGTTTTTCAGTAATAGAATAACTCAAATAGTGTTCATCAATCTCATGATCAAGATTTTCCACCCCATATATGGACTCATACATCATCGTGTTTGTTGATAACATCAGCATCTACATTCCAACAATAGAGTAGCATACTTGAAACCTATAGATTGTATTATGTATGCATTTAGAAAATCATATTTACACCACATTATAGAAGTCTTACTTCTGTATTTGAGAGGTGATTTCCCATAGGACCTGTGAGGTTATCCATGAATATTTGTGGACATAGTGAAAGTTGAGGTAGTTATTTCGTGGACATTTCCTTAAAATTTGTTTTCATATTAGTTTTTTTTTCTAGTCATAACAATATATTAATTATAGTTTCATCTGAGATTATCCCAAATATCATTAGCTATTAACACACTAAAAATAAAGGGACTGGAATTCAACTTTCAAGACTAGTGTGAAGATAAACTCATTGAGCTGAATAGATTTCTATTGAAATCTTCATTACTGACACTCCCTAAGCTTGGGATTGGTTATACAATATACTATGGTCCATCTATCATTGGTCAAGGAGTGATTTTAATTTAGAGCGATATTGTAGTTTCATATGAATAATTTTATTTATGAGCACATGATTGGAACTACGATACACATGATTTGAAACTATCTTAGATGGTCCACACACTGAAGTGTTGGCGACACTATCTTATTGGTGAGGGTTTTGTTAGGTTTTCATAGACCATAAAACACTTCACAACTTATTCACAAATAGGGACCAAACCCTGAGGAAGAGGTGTTGGGTGGAGAATCAAAATATGTTTAAAATCAAGGAATCTACTGAACTATGGATTGGTAATGTCATTACAAATGATAATACCCATAAATTACATGAGTTATAGAATTTTATTGAGAGGGGTTCAGTAGATTAGTGGGGCCTGATGTTTTTATTGGTGTATTAGAGGATAAATACTTTTTAGGGGCATGGATTGATGATTGTTTCTTCCTTGGTGGTAAAATTTCCTCACATGGGGACTGATTGAAGAGTCGTTGAGAGTCAGTCCCATAGTGTTCTATGTTGATAGAAAACATATCTGGAGGTGACTAGGTTTTACGAAAATCATTAGATAATGGAATTATAATCGTGGTACATGATAGAGACATAGAACATACATTCAGAAGAGTGGATGTTATGTGAGAATTTTCATGACTCTAAATCAGTGGTATATCTTGTTGTGATGAATATATTCCTTGGTGAAAAGTTATAGTTTGGGTGGAAGTGGGTGAAGAGAGAAATCATTTGGTATGTATACAAATGCCTTACCATCCAGAGGGTAAAGATCAAGCACTAATGTGCTCGTTGATTTCCCTAATGAGTTCTAGTTCCATGTTGAAGTGGGAGGATGTCAATATTAAATTCGTGATAGGTTTTTACAATAAACTGAGGAGTCTTGAACTTGTATGGGTCTCTTTGATCAGATGAAAAAAGTGATACACTTTTTACCGATCTTAGAGACTCACTCTCTAGATAATATCATAATGATCTTTTTCTATTTTATCATAAGCATACATATAGATCCCTTGAGAAATATTTCATGTAGTGTAAGAAGTTTCATGTATCTATTTTGTAATGTCTTATACAAATCCCTTGGGACTTAGTTGAGACTGAGAATAACATACCATACCCAGACAGACAGACAATACAAGCAGATGATATTTACATTGAAGAATAATTTTCAATCATGAATTATAGACATTAGTGGGGTTATGAAATTTCATATATAATTTTTTTGCGTTAATTACAAAAAAAAATTATATGAATTCAATTTAGATACCACCTAACAAGGGAATTTATGAGTGAACATGTTGGTAAATACATTTTTAACATATGGATGGTTATGTAGAGGTTGTGGTCCTACTTTTGTTTAAGAGATCTCCATGATACTGTATATTGTTTAAAAGATGTTTATCACCACTCAGAATATACATACATAATATTTCAATTGTAGGAGGAGACCTTTGATGTTCATTATGGGAGATCAGGTCATCTTGAGTGTGACTCATTGGTTTGGACATCAATGATTAATGGAGAAAAGAAATCTAATACCATGGTTTGTTAGACCATTCATGGCCACCGAATTGATTGGGATAATGGCCTAATATTTTCACCTTCTTCCACATCATCATGGTATACATGAAATTTTTATTATGTCTCTAATCCAAAGGTTCGTAATCGATCCTGTGAATTTCATCATCTATGAGGATGTTGAGATGGACCAGATGCATGTTATGAAGAGAGTCAAATGTTGATTATAGACTGGTGCGAGATGGTCCTACGAGAAAATATGCTACCACTTTTCTATATTTTTTAGTAGAATAGACGGATCCATGAGGTAACATGAGAGTACAAGTCTGATGAGAAGATTAGTATTTGTGGAATTCCACATGAGATAAGAAGATGAAAATTTTGAGATCACAGCGAGTAGGACCATGTAATTTTGTTGATAAATTGAATGAGATTATTAAGATGATCATCAGGCTAAATTTCATGGGATTATTTTATTATAAATATTAAAATAAAATACTTTCTATTATGTGATGATAAAAATTGGAATAATATGAAAAAAAGAATAATACAGTAATGAAAAATGATAAAAATAATTAAGAACCCAATAATAAACATTGCTAAATGTAATAAGTATAAGAGAAATCGAAAAGGGAGAAGCCAACTATGATACTATATAGATTTTATAACAATAAAAATAAAGATAGAATGTTATATCCATTAAAATATTATTCTTGATCATTTACGAATAAGGGAATATTGAGATAGTTTGATGCTAATAATATTATATTTCCCAAACATCAAATAACATAGTGTATCCAAACCTTCAATTCCTTATATCAAAACAAAAAATATTTCATGAGGTAACCCAATTATTGATGTGTAGTTTGGGGAGCCGATTCTTGATTTTTGAAAACTAATGAAAGAAATCATGACTATATTTTAAATAGAAGACCTGTGTTTACCTATTAATAACACTTCAAGTTGGAGGTAGTCAAATACAATATCTTTATAGAGATATATGGTTGGTTTTAGAGTTAAATAAATATTTAATTAACATAACTTGGTTGGTATTACGAAAATATTTTCTAGGATATACCCATTCCTGGGATTCATCTTAATAATAAAAGTGGAGTTCTTTTGGGTGGATACAACAACAATGCATTAGGTTCATATTGATCCATATTTTTGGATAATGTTAAAATCTAATTATTTATTTTCTTCGTATTTTGATTTCCTATTTAGCATTCCATGTTGGTAAGAAAATGTAAATTTGTTGAAAGGGGTAGTGAGTTATGTTAACTGAATAGTTGTAGATGCATATGATGGAAAATATTTTTAATTTGTAAAAATTATAACATAGAGATTCTGACTGAAAACCCTTAATGTGCATCATTTATACTTATTGAATAATAATTATTGTTAGATCTATGATTCATCCTCTTATTATATTATCAATAAATTAATGATTTAATTGGTTTTAATTATTTAAATTTCTCTTAAAAATTAATATTTAAGTGAATTGTTAGAGAATGAGCCTCAAGTATTGATCCGAGTATCATCTCTTACAAGTATTTTCTAAACAAAATGAAAAATGAATTGAATAAATTAAAGAAATTATCCCTCTTGGGTAATGTAAAAAAAAGATTCAAATTTCTCATGTTATAATCAATTATAAATCATTTTTATCATATTGAAATATTAACTATTGGATAAATCCGCTATTGAAAAGAAGGGAAACCCTTCCACCTCAGAAGAAATAAAGTATTCATGTGTTGAAGATATAAATAAAATATACTTTCTAAAAATTCTTCAATAGGATATAACTAAAAGTTTATAAAATCATATATTTGATTATTTCTTTGATAATTCATAAGTTATTCTGGAAGAATTACATGTATAATATCCCATTAGAAATTACCTTTTTTATTTATCAATCATTCATAGACTTTTTGGAAAGGATATCCCACTGAGAAAAGGAATCTATTATGTATGTGAAAGAAATGTGAGAAAATGGAATGATGATCATAGATATCACCATGAAATAGAAATCTTATAGTCCTAGTATTAAATAGATTTAGGTAAAAAATATAAAAATATAAAATATTAATTTCATTAATAACTCAAGAAATATGAATCCATGGAAAAATATAGAAAAAATATAATCAATGGAATAAAAAAATGTATTTCATTGCTCTCAAGAATTTAAAATTATATGTCAAACCTAAAAATATAAAGGATCTCAATAATTAAATATAATAAAGTATGAAATAAATGAGGATTATATTATGTGGATCAAGAATGAATGTGATGATATAATAATGTTAGAATGTTTAATTAATTACTAAATATAAAAAGATATATGATCTTAATAATGCATTAAAAGAATGAATAAAAATGCATGAGGGAAATTAAATTGATCAAGAATGTATATTTAATTAGTATAAATATGCTTGATAATGATAATAATATAATCAATATAAAATGTCTTGATCATGTATTCAGACTAGGAAATTTGGAAATTGTGAATCCTAAGTTATAATAATCTACTGAGAGAAGAGTTGGTTCCATGAACACTCCATTTAAATTTTAATTTATTAGATAAACCCTTTTTAAATGGGTTGATAAGGAACTGTTACATGGATTTGAGGACCAAAAAACATTAAACAAATTTATAGGGGAAGAAAACACTTTTCATACATTTTTCATTGACCCTAATTCCCTATAACAACCACTTCTAATCACCAATTCTTTGGTTGGGCCTATCTCGCCATCTAAAAATGCAATCGACTTGTCATTGTCTAGTAGAGAGCTACATAGGCCATAAACATTATGGTAGGTTTTCAATGCCCCTCCCTATTTTTGTCTAGATAGCTCCACAAGGTAAATGATATCACTCTACTAAATCAACAAAAAACTGTTCCAAAATAGTCGAGTCAGCCTACATTTATATCATAGAGTCCTAGTGGACTAAAATCCCAACACTTATCAAAATTTTCAAATTCTGTAAATAAAACTACTATTATAATAACTCGGTACGAATCCTACTACAATACTCGTAATGATATAGTTCTACTATTCCATTGTTAAAAAATGATCTCCCACTCAGTTTTAGAACCAAGTTTTATAAAAGATTAAGGGGATGCATTACAACATGGCTAAAACACCATCTAAATTCCAAGAAAACTCTAGAAGCTTATATTTTTTCTAACATACCTCTATTATATTGAAATTAAAGCTCGGGAACATCTATTTATAATCCAAATACAATCTCAAAATTAAAGGAAACCATTCTCCTCAAAAATATTATTTCTACTAATGTATTTTTATATTATAATGTACGTAATAAAATAAAATCAAGGAAAATATGGATTTAGTTTATATTTTAGGAACCCACAAGTTCATTTCTAGGGAGGTGAATTTTTTTTTGAAAAAAAATATATATAAAGTTTATCCAAATTACTATTTATCCTACAAAAAATAGTAAATTGATCATTTTGGATGTATTAGTATTCATGTAATTATTTTAGAAATTTTCAAATATTTCATGCAGTATAAATGGTTTGGTCATAATGACATTATCTCTCGTAATAATTATTCAAAATTTGGATGTCAGATAAGTCCTAAGGGGAATGTATGAGATGAATTAAAGTAATAGGAATAAAAATGAGAATCTCTTCAAGTAAAATAGATTTTGAAAATATAGAAAAATTATATTTAAGCTAAAAAAATTTTGTTCCCATGGTAGAATCATGTTTGTATAAAATAATGAAGAACATGTAAAATATTCCTAAATAAATAAGGACACAAATTCTATGGAATCAAATAAGTGAATAAATGAGTTGAGTTTCCCATGGGATTGAAAAAAATTTAAAAATATCACGTGATGAACATCTATGAAGTCAAAGATGAAATTAAAACAAAGGAGAATAATGTTATTATTTTGTATAAGGAAATTAAAAAACATTTATTTTTCAAATAATATATGATTATAAGTGTCAATGGAAGGTATATAATGTAATAAAGATGTAAATAAATCCATGGGAAAAGTAAAATAATAGGATTAACTAAAATAATTTCTATGAAACCATGTGAAATTTATTATAATGAGTAGAATGTTATAAAATAATGCATTATCATTTTTCATGATTAATTAGAAATTTCAATAATGAAATACATGCCATGTGTCACGACCTATCTTAGTGGGGCATATTCCATGACTCCCCAAGCCCGCCTCCAATATACTAAGTGATGGTGACTAGCACCGAGTAGACATATCACTAACTTTGGAGGCATTTTCTATGTGCCTCTATTCGCGCACACATCTCCATGACCACAAAATACTGAAATGTAAAAACCACTACGTAAACAATGCTTGCAAACCACTATATCCCAAACCAGAGTATGATGGAATGTATGGTAAATTAAGCTAGGCTAGAATAGAAGCCCACTAAAAATTTTTGTAACCACAAGTATTAAATATAAGAAAAAGGTATTGGGACTGCTGTGTTTATACCTTGGAACACACCTCAGTCTGTCCGGTCTCAGAATGAACCATCTAGTACTGGTCCACCTAGGACTATATGAAAATTTCAATCATCTGCACAAGACAAGATATGTGCAAGAAATGTCCATGCAGGGGTGAGTATATCAATACTCTTTAGGACACCATGAAACCACAAATCAATACAAAAAAGTAAATATATAGTCATAACAACAAAAGTATATGTTTATTGAACATATAGTTATATTATTCATACATACTCACCCAAGAAACACATTTAGGAGTAAAGTCGCAACCACTGCATACCAACACTAGGAATTATTCTCAATGATTCCACGATGCACTAATCCGGGATAACGATCTCTTGTGTTTTCTAGAACTAATAATTTTCTTATAAGAGGAACTACTCATTGGGTCTCTCCATGAGAGATATACACTGTTATATCGGAAGAGAGATATGACAAAACACATATAAGCGGTTCAAATCCAGGGCCATGACATGATATAAAAAACTCGAACTAGAATAACCCACCATGTAGAGGATCGGTTCACGTATAGTGTTTTTCACGTTGATACCAATAACTCCACCTAGGAAATGAAGAATGAATATAAGATCTTGGTCTGGCCCTCTCATCCAATTCAGACAACTCTTTCCTAGAGGTTCATCTAAAGGGATCATAGTGTTATGAGTAGGAAATGAATCATACATACCTTCAGTGAAAAAATAAAAGGAATGAACCCTAATAAAACATGTTCAAGATATGATGGGGAAAATAATCATGCCATGTAGAAAGTGTTACAAGGATTAAATTAGGGTCACACATATTGTTTCTTAACCCTGGATATTCCACATGTTGAAAACCCATTTTCTTAAGAAAATTTTTGTTAGAATATGGGGAATAGACATTTAGAATGAGTCATATGTCATTTTCTTCCTTCCAGGGTCTGGTTGTGTACCATGGTCGTGTACTAGTACAATGAATCAACTCATGTAGCCTTATTAATATACTAGTATGTAGGGTATCCCTAGAACCTGATTCAGGCCATGCTGTGTGGTAGAGTACATGCTATGTTGGAAACCCGTTTAAACTACCCCATGTGGGTGTACTCACTAGAGTTCATGTTGAGTTATCCATTAGGGAACACACATAGTGTAGTAGGGACAAAACGCCTTGTTTTCTATAATTTTCATAAGTCTGTGTTATTATTATTTATTCTATAGATGACCTAGCAGATATCATTATGTTTTTCCATTTTCCATAAAACCTATGAAATAAGGACATTTTCCACCCTAAAATAGATTCAGTGCGATTCTGAAATTCAATAATTTTATAAAATTTACTAAATAAAATTTGAAAAAAACAGCATAAAAGACAATTTCTATCGAATCACTTTGATTCATCTATCATTAGCACTCCCACACCTCCATCATGTTTTCTCGATGATGGATCTCAGATTTTGGATTGTTAAACAATGAAATGAACGTGAAATGACTGATTGTTCAATGTTTGGGAAAGAATGAAGAATGTGCACAAGAAATTATGGGGCAAAGGAACAAGGAACAAACCATGAGGAATGAACTTTAGTTTTTCCTCCATACATCATCTATCAGTACCCATTAGAATGAAAATCGAATAAAGAAATTAATATCTAGGAATAAATCTTGATAAATTCCACAAATATAACACATCCTGCAAAGTTTAATCAATCTGTGGATCAACCAGTTCATTAATTGGTCCACATTCATCATGGAATTAAAGAATAAGGTAGGAGGATCAAAATTAAAAAACCTACATGGATTATGGATCAGTAATTGAGGATTATCAATTAACTTACAGTCTCCATTGGTGATATCCACCAAGAATGGTGTTCATCGATCTAGGATACGAGGTCCTTTCATCACCTTCTGAGAAGATTCTATAGGTTTTTCTCTCTGTAGCCTCTAAAGGATTTCAAGGTTATGAGATTAACCCTGGATCTCTTCCTAAAGGTTCATTGAAAAGAAAAACTATCTCTGTGTTGCTGCATCGATGAAATGGAAATAAAATAATTTTTTTATCAATTTTTTTATTCATTTAAAACACCTTTGATGACTTTCTACAACTAACCCACACCAAAAATTTTAGTTCATTCCAAAGGTGAGTTCGCAGTTCTAAACACCACTGTTCCATCTGATTTTTGAACTAGGAACCTATTTATAAGTTATTCCACCTTTTTCAAAAAACATTTTTCAAGTTCTATTTAATATATTAATATTTTTCAATCAATTGTTCCGGGCACACCAGGCCTCAGAATCGCACACCATCTCATCTCCAGTTCTCAAATTTAATCTATATATTATTTAACTATAATACATGGAAAATCCAAAACATTAAATTCCTCCCACCATGGGAATTTACATCCATAAAAGGCCAAAAAAATGTTTACTAAAAAGTATGAGGGTACTGAGCATCAATCTGATTCTCTTGTTCTAATGTTCTATCTTGGGGAATCCGGTTCTACCACAAAACACACACTAAATGAATCAATAACCCTTGGATAATTCTATCATTCCAATCCATGATCTCTACTAGGTGGTCAGTAATAGTCTCTCCATCCTTGATGTCCATCTTCCTTAGTCAATGATGTGGGATGGGTCATGCACATACCTCCTCAGCTGTGAAATGTGGAATATGTCATGTATGTAGTCTAATTGTGGGGGTAAAGGCCAGAAGAATGCCTCTTCACCTAAACTATGTAGTATCATAAAAGAACTGATAATCCATGGAGATATCATTCCCCCCGATCGATTTTCCATGATCCACTTTGAGGTTAAACCTGTAGAAATAAATGGTCTCCTCAATCAAACATCAAAAATACTCACCGCCTATCAATATAAGACTTATAACTACACTATGTATACTTCATATTCTATTGGAAGATCATGTCCTTCTCTATAGTAGATAACCCCTAATCTAGGCTCATGCGTATTGACTCTCTAAAGTCAGTCCAACAAATTAGTTCCCTATTGGATTTCCCATACAAAGACTCCAATGGTACCATACCAATGGTGGAATGGTAGCTATTGTTGGGAGAAAACTCCACCTATACTATGAAATCCTCCCAACAATATCCAAAGACCAACATGAAATATCATATAATATCCTCTATAACCTAAATGGTCTGGTCCATCTCGCTATCCATCTTTGTCTGAAACATTGTGCTCAGATGTAACTGGGTCCCAAATTCTTCCCTCAATACATTCCACAAAAGGGATATAACATGATAATCACAATCAAAAAAATTTCATCGATGGAAATCCATTGAGTAAAAATATATATAGAAATTAGGGGAATCTCAAAATATTTACAGAACTCTTATCCCAAATAGCTAGGAAGTTGTTGGACTATGGGAGTCGTTCGGTGATCACCTAGATATAATAATGTCCCATGGGAATACGTGGTAAACCCTTCACAAAGTTCATCAATATTCCATTCCACATCCATTCCATGTCCTCAAGGGGTTGAGATAAACCAATTTTAACCTAGTAGTCAAATGTCATATACTAAAAAGAATGGATTCGAGAAACAAAATATCACATTCCATTATTCATTTCTAGCCACCAAAACTGATGTCGAAGGTGATGGTACATTTTCACCTCGCTTGGATGTACCACCAATGTGTATGTATGAATCTTCCTTAGAACATCCTCCCACAATGCCACTGTCACTACTGTACATCCTATAAACATGATGAAATTCTCCCCACCTATTGAATATCCATCAGAAGAATGCCCTATGAGCATATTATAAGGTAGGTTCTCATTATGTATCCTCATTTTGTGCCTCCCTAAATAACTAAAAGATTGGATGGGTAACAACCATCAACTGGAGGTAATCTGGTCTATTTTAGTCCACAAAGGATTACTCTAATGAGGACATGTTCTCTGATGCCCCGTTCAGCAACAACGAACTAGAACACTTATTGAGAGAATATACCACCATGTTTCCCCTCCCAATATTATGAAAATATCAAATTAAAAGCTCTAGAAAAACTCTATCCAACCCATATGTCTCATGTTCAATTCCATCTATGATAAGATACATTGGAGACTCTTTTGATTAGCGTGGAAGATAAACTGATCATCTATCCTAAAGAGTAACCACATATCCAACAAAAATTCTACCACTACTAAATCAAGATCATGGGTCACATAGTTCTATTCATATGATATCTACTATACTAAACCATAGGAAATAAATTCATGCATCGACATTAGGGTACAACCAATCCTGGTTCCTAATTCATCACCGAACACAATATACTTCGGCATCCACCTCCAGCAATCTCCAGATTGATGTTATAATCAAACTCTTACTCAAATATTGAATAGCTTTCTATAACATCCATTTCCACATGAATGTATGTCCCTTTAGATTCATTGATGTCATTGGTTCTGATATCTTTATTGGAATCAAGTATGAATCTATGATAATATCCTATTAGCTGAAGAAAGGTTCACAACATTGTCATGCTCCTTAGTGTCTCCCATTATAACACAACCTCATCCTCAGATGAGTCCATATATTATCCATATACTGAGATAAATTGTACTATAATATGGAAATATTTTATTCATAACATTCACATCAATATATTCCCATAAATCTAGTGCTCTCAGAGTGAATCCTGAACATTCTTTATGTGTCTTGTGTGCACCCACTCAGATGCCGATTACACAAGGATATTTTCGATGGAGACTATCATGAACCTGTCCAAGTATGGATGAATGACCAAGTTCATTATTTCCATTAACATTGATGGGAAATTTTTCATTCCAAAGGGCATCATAGAGTACTTCTAGTTACTATAAAGACATGTTAATGTTGTATTAGGTATATCCTTATCCCGTACTTGCTGCTGGTGATCTCCTGATCTTAGGTAAACCATAAAGAACCATCATTACCCTTTCAATAGGTAAAATAGGTAATCGATTATTGGTAGTAGATACTTAATATTCATGGTCCCCTAGTTCATGATTTAGTAATCCACACACAACCTTAGGCCACATTCTTCTGTTTTGGTAAACAAAACTAGAGATTCCCAATGTGAAACACTATGTATCCTGAATCCCTTCCTATGTATGTTCTCCAACTGCACCCTCATCTCATGAATCTATTTGGGAGCCATACAATATGATAGTAAATATATTGGTGTATTCCTATGGATTAAATAAATTATGAAGCCTACCTCTCAATGAAGAGGTAATCAGGGAACTTTTTTAGGAAAGATGTCCTCATACTCACCTACCACTACTGGAAACTGAAACACCATAACATCTGATACACCAATGGTGTGGCCATCCAACTGATGAGTAATCGGCTACACCCTCTTATTCATGATTCCATCATGTGCATCCTAGGATTCATTTTCATTGAAAAATTAAAACCACCTTCCATCTATATGAGCACACTTTACCATTCACCTAAAACAATCATTCTAAGAATAGACTGTGGATAACCAATATAAACCAATTATGACATTGTAAGGCCTTAATACTTCCACTAAGAGGTTCCATCTAATATTTATTCCTCAAAGGGGCAGGTCACACTACCATCATTGATGTGTGACCACCATGTCTCCTCGAGTATGTTTCACCCTGTGTAAGGGACGATTCAATGGTTCAACCAGAATCTCTAGGTCTCAAACAAGATATGTGGTGGGGAAGGAAAGACTTGATCTTGTGTCTATATATACTACAACTAAAGTATAAAAGGCATAGATCATACCTAAAATAATTCCTAGTGCCCTTGTTTCATAAGCCTCAACCACATGTTACTGTCCCATCCCCTATCCACCAACTCCCTAGGAATGGCGTGGACCACTTGGGGATGGTGTTGGTAGCAAGTTGAAATTTCGACCACCTCCTGCAACTTTCCCAACTCCTCTTCCATGTATTCAACCCTATAGATCTAACTTCTCCTATATTTTCCTCTTCCTCAGTGGTCCATCCACATTATCCCTATCAATAGCTCAATGGTTTGGAAAATTTCAAGCCAGATGTACCTTGCCATCACATGAATATAACGAACTCACCATCGGATGACTGGACCCACCCTTTGATCCCTAAACTATAGATACTATATCATGGGACATCCTATTAAAATGTATCACAAGACTAGGTCCCTATGGCTAATTTCGGCTCCTAAATGATGAGGTTTCTTCTCTTTCTCATCCATTGCTGACAATCAATGACTTTATCATCTCATCAAGGAATCTTTCAACCACCAAATATTGCTCAAGAACCATATCATAAGTCGGAATGCATAGGGGGATATCACTGGCTTAGATTTCTCTATACTGACCTCACTCAATGTTTTGATTCCAAAATTACTAATCTCTAACCATGTCAATTTAGTACCTAGAATGGTTGGTGAACCTCGCTAAATAACAATCTACTGTCATTCTACCCTACTGGTGATGAAGAAGCTCATTATACTCACATCTCTCAACACAACTAGTGAGAAATCCTATCTAAAGTGGTGCTCAAACTATGTTGATGAAATATTCACCACATCATGAGTATAGATAGGAAAACTGAAACATCATACCACTAAGCTATGTAGAAGGATCACTGCCAAGACCACCATAATATCTGATGGTGTCTTGACAAGATGGACAACATGGGTCACCACCTCAAACAAATCCTAAGATGCCTGAGGGTTGGGATCACATCAGAACATGATGGTTAACTGTATATTTAATACATGTGAATAATGCTAATAATTTTCTCCATTTCTACTATTATTTCAAGTACCGAATTATTCTCTATAGGTGGTGGTATGGACGATGCACCACATATAGTTAAAATATGGGGAATGGTACTTGTAAGGAAGCCTCATCACTGAGGAGGTCGTCCTCGTGATCATGCTGCTGAATCCTCACTAGTATATGATGCAGAGGAATCATGAATGAAAACAATATTTACCATCGTCAATGAATTTTTAAAGGGATATTTCTCAAGAAGGACATGTAAACCCCCCCCCCCATTCCTATATGATGTATATACCCTTATATTCCCAAAAACTTGTGTTTTCATGCTCCGAGTTGAAAAAATGTTATCAATTTCTTGGTGTATGGATATGTCTTTTGCCATAAAATATTGAAGCCCCATGAGATAATTTGATACACTAAATTCTTAGAACCATTTTCTTAAAGAAACATCATAGACCCTTAGTCCTAAGGTAGAACTGGCCACCTCATACACCACTCAATAATGACCCATCCTAGTGGGTCCCATTATAGAACACTCTAATCCTACTTTCAATAGGCTAGAGGATGGTGAAAAGCACTGAGTATGTATGTAAAAAATATAGGTGGAATTTCCTTTATACATATAGACATGCACACATCAACAATCCCACAAAATGTTAAAAATTGAAAACCCACAGTGTAAACAATGCATGCTTACCACTATATCACATAACCCGAGTATTATGGAAAGAAAATTAATGTAAATATGGGTAGAATACAAACCCACTAAAAATTTCATATCACCACAAATCCAACCTATAAAAAAAGGTGTTGTAGTTGTTGTCTATAGTCGTAGGAACATACCTCGGTCTGCCCGATCATGCAAAGAACTATATTGTCTTGGTCTTTCTAGGTCAAAAGTTCAATCATCTACATAAGACATGACACGTGTGGAAAAATAATAGGAAGGGTAGAGTGTAGAAATACTCAGTAGGATACCTAGAAACCACAATTAAATGCAAAAGAGGAAAGATAAATTCAGATCCATAAATGTTTGTGTCTGCATAACATATAGAAAGAATATTTATATACAGTCAACAAAGAAACAATATATGAAGGTAAGTAACAACCAATAAACACTAAAACTATGAATTCAGCTCAATGATACCACGAAGAACTCATCTAGGAAAATAAAATCCCTAGTATAATTTTACTAATGACGTCCCTCCGAGAGGTATATCACATTAGGGACTCACTATGAGAGAGATTCACATATTGATATGACGAGATATATAATACAACACAATAGATGATGATTACTTCCTGATCCATGGGGGTGATACTAATAACCTGATCTAGATTAAAATTCCATGTAGAGGTTGATGTCGTGCACAGTTTTAGTCATTTCGATATAGAGAAATCCTCCTATGGAATGAAGAATGAATAAAGTATAAAGCTCTTTGACTCTTGGGGGATTCCATCAACTTTATCCCAGAAGTGATACATGAGTGATCATATCCCTATGAGTAGGAAGTGATTTGTACCAACATTCATGGAAATGATATAAGGGAAAAAACCCTAAGAAAACTTGTCCAAGATACGAGCGTAAGAGAATCAATCCATGTAGAAAGGGGTAAAACGTGTGTACCAGGGTCACATGTTGTGTCCCTTGACCCGGGGTACTACCTGTGTGAAATGGAAGTGTATTAAGAATAATTAATGTAGAAGATGGGTACACAACATGTATATGGAGTCAGAATCCATGTCATTCTATCTAGGGTCGGCCCGTGTACCCTGGAAATGTGCCTATACATGGAGTCAACCTGTGTAACCTTTCCTATTTACCTGTACACCGGTTATCATGTGTATTCAGTTCAGGACATGTAATGTGGTTGATTACATGACATGTACACAACCTATATAACTTTACCCATGTCTGTGTACTCTCCAATGTAAACATATATTCGTCTAGTGAGGAAAAAAATCATGTAGTAGAGAACACACATCATGTGTTCTTGAATTTCTAGAAGATTGTTTTCTTCTTATGTACGCCTCATCTGATATGCAAGATCTCATTCAAGTTGTATTTTCACATTGAAACTCATTATCTAAGAGAATTTTGACACCCTAACACTGATTTTATTTGTTTTAGGCCTTTAATTAGATTAGATAACTGATTTAATAAAATCATATGCAAACCATATGAAGAAAAATTTCTCTAGAATAGATTTCATTTTTTCATCAGCTATCATCATTGGGCCTCCATATATTTTTCCTAATTCTAGATTTCGAATTTTAGAATGATGAATCCAGAAATGGAGATGCAATGATTCATTGTTCAATTATTAGGAATGAAAAAATAACATGTGTGTTAAAATATTGGAGAAAAGCATAGGGAACAAACACCTAGGAACCAACATCAAGCATTTTTATTTCCCTCCATGAACCATTCGTGTAAGAATGATTATCTAAAAAAGAAATTAACCTATAGGAACAAATCTCGATAATCCCTATAAATATAACACAACCCTCAATGTACGATCAAAATGGGGATCAATCAGTTTGTTAAATGATCTGTGTTCATCATGGAATTTAAGAATGTGGAAGGAGGATCAAAATAACACAGAAAAATTTGATTTTGGGTCACTCACTAATGAAGATCTATTTACATGCCATCATTGTCGGTGATGTATGTCAAGAATGTCATTCATAGGTCTTTGATTCAAGCTCCTATCATTGCCTTCCAAGATAATTATCTAGGTTTTTCTATCTCGTGCCTCTAAGGGATTCTATGATTATGTTTCTAACCTAATATCTTATCACAAAGGTTCATTTAAATGAAAAACCATCGATAAGTCGACGAAATAGAATTAAAATAACTTTTTACAGATGTATTTTATTCATTTAATACACATATAAGAACATTCTACAACCAACATGTGACGAAAAATGTTAGGTTACTCCTAATGTAATGTAGTTTTTTGAAACTGGACACTGCCCTCATATTTCTGATTGAGAAACCTATTTAGATATTATTATACTATTTTAGGAATATTGTGGCTATTTTCTATTTAATATTTCAATAATTGTCCATCAATTGTTTTGGGAAGACCAAGGCTTGGAATTTCACCCCATATCATCTCCAAGTATCGAATTTAATCCATATATTATTTAGAAATAATACATGATAAATTGGGGACATTACATATTAAAATAAGGGAAGTCCCACCAGGGTATAAAAGGGGTTTCCACACCATTTTTTTTATTTTTAAAATAACATAATTAGGGAAATATTTCCACACAATGATGTAAATATTTTTCATCAGATATTTTAACAGATATAAAAAATCATGTATTACATTGGTTCTTATATAATGTATCATAATAACCAATATGGAAATTTAAAATTTGTTTGTTTTTTTATAATTTCATTTAAAATAACTGATGTAAAAACATGTTTTTATGTAGACTATTTTATAACTAATTTAAAATATATATTTTTACGTCATTTATAAAATAAGGTATATAAAATAATTGTAGTTTTAAAAATATTAAAAAAATAGATTTTAAGAAATGTTATATATAAAAAACATGAAAAAATGATTATTGAAATATAATTACATAAAAAATATTTACATAAAAACATTTTTTGGTAACAAAAACAATGCAATTTGAAATTTAAACCACAAAATCAATATTTAAAATTCTAATAAACTGAAACAAAATCACACTTTTTGTAAAATACACCAATGTACCTCATATATTATTTAAATAATTTCTTGTATTATGCAGAGAGTCATAGAAAACCATCAAATTAAAAATTCAATTATTCAAATTATAGTTTAATATTACGATAAGATAAAAAACGGTTATAATGGAATCTAACGTTATAAAATTTTATAAATTTCCTTGTTAAAATTATTTCAAATGTAAATCTTATAATATAATATGTGCATTTGGTTATTCCTTCTTAAGGATGACAATTCTTTTTTAAAATAATCTCTCAATTGAAAATAACATTTTAAGTAACTATTAAATTTTGTTCATTATAAATGTTGTTAATTTAAACATGCATATTTGATCTTTTATTTCCTCATTATTATTGAATCTCTATATTATTCTCATTATCTATTTAAAAATGATATGTAAAATATAAAATTAATTTTTATTGTGGTATATTATTATTCAAATAATCAAACTATGAACTCTAATATGTCATTAAGGTTTTTTCAAATGTCACTAAGTATAGAGAATAATTAATATGTATTATTTTATTTCAAAAAAACACATCCAATGGAAATAAATACATGAAAATATAATCTTGTTGGTTATTTATATTAGAGAAGCTACACTTTATGAAGTAAAATTTTCATACCTATCAAGATGATGAAACAACTTTCAATAAACTAGTTCATTATGAAAAAAAATCATTAAAATATATTATTCATTCATTATCCTTCATTAAATTTGTTAAGAAAGAAATAAATTTTTCATCCAAGAGTTCATAAACCAAAAATGTATCATACAAAATACAACTTGTATAATGATACCTAATAAAAAACAATAATAAATATTATATATTAATATATTGGTAATTCATAAATCCCTTTATAAAAATTAATTTCTAATTATGAAGGGGGCTTATCATTTTTTACCTTACATTCACTATTTATTTCCATTTAATGAATTTATATTTATATATATATATATATATATTAAAATATTAAAACAATTTTAACATTTTTAGTGACCCTGAACCCAATATCCCAGAGTCGATGCCTTAATTTTTTACATTGGAACATATGTAAGTATCAAATCACAAAGTAATGATCATTTTAATAGTTTTGTAAAATAGATTACATACAATATCTTTACATTACAATTCATAATCTAAACTACAACATATATAATCATTTGAACCTCATGATTTTCCATGATTAGCCCTGTATATCTATCATAATATACATCTTTTCATCCTAGAAAAATGAAACATATGAATGGGGTGAAATCAAATGCTCAATAATGGAAAATAATACAACTGAAGCTATCATAAAATACATAAACATTTATAGTGAGGTCTATAACTGAAACAAAGAAATTATAAACATAATTTTGATCATTATATGAAAAGAATAAATCAAATAATTCAATATAATCATTCACATGGAAATTATACTAGTTGAATACTCAAATATTTTATCAATAAATAATCTCATAATGAGGGAATTCATAATATCTGACATCATAATCATACATTCAAGGCTTAGGCTAAGAAACCATACATAAATGAGTAAAAACTAAAACTACTTTTTCTCCTGAGACCTATCGATGCATCCATGGGATATAGAATGCCCCAAAAATCACATAATAAGTCTAATTCTCTATTATATGGAATTGATAATCTAATATAATCAACATAAACAATCATAATAAAACTAACATACAAATTTGGAGTGTTAAACCATAAACCATGAATGATATCAAATAGCACATCAATAGTCCAACCAAAGCATAAAACATTCAATAAAATATAGTAAATGATATGATAATTTATCAATCTCAATAAATCATAATATCCAAAAGAATGATTTTTAAAAACATTTAAATATTCTAAAAAAATCATTAATAATTTACTGCAAGAAATACCCTATTTTAACATCGAAATCATTTATTTTAATGTCGTTTAATAATAAAAGAAAACATTTACTTTTAAAATACCATTTTAAAATATTATGGGAATATTAAAAAGGATATGGTGTCATCATAGCATAAAAATACCCTCAACTCATATTATTTAAAAAAACATTCGTTCCCTCAAGAAAATCAGAACTTACTTTGTTTAGAAATATAAAAAATATTCATTTAAAAAAAATTTATAAAAATTATAATATGGGTAAATAATAAATTTAATTATTGAAATATAATAATACAAATATTTGGGAAAAAAATTTATAAATCATGGACATTCATGTTAAATATGACCTAGTAAATACTTATGTATAAATAGTCCTTGATAATAAAGGTATTATGATGTTAAACTGTACAACATAATATTAAATTTAATCATATTCCCAATGAAATAAAGAAAATTATATGGATACTTAAATACCATAATAATCAAAATAACATTCATAAATAGAATTGAAGAGTAGTATACAAAAAACACAAAACAAACGAGTGGTGAATATGAAAACTATCCCATGGAAATATAGAGAGAGAGAAATTTCTCGTGCCTTTTAATTTCCTTTAGGTGAATGTTCATTAACCTCATATATAATGGTTTAATACCTATTTTTAATTTATACAAAAACCATATATACATTTATGGTATCTCATATGATCATAGTATATTATCTTATCAACTGTTTGTTATTAATATTTCGTTATTACCCTTTTTTGGGTGCTAACTTCTTCATTTTTCGATGCATGATTTGACATGTATTCCCTATTTCAAATGAATATTATATATTTATTTCATATACAAAATAACCTTTTCTTCATATATATTATATTTAATAATTATTTAAATCATTATAATCATATTTTAATGGTTAACATGAAAAATGAGTCACATAGCGTCAGGGAGATGGTAGGCCTTATGTATGCATGTGGGACGATATCATTCCATTAATGGTCAGAGGGTAATGAATTGAACACTATATTTTTTTAAATAATCTATAAAATTTAATATATATTATTTTGATAAATTATATCCATCATTGTACCTATACAAATAAAGTAGTGACGAATGATAAATAATACCATGACGTGCAAATAGTTGGTCGTAAGTATACACGCATGGTGTTCATAGGATGAATAAATGATTGAATTTGGTTATTACATAATCATAAAAACATCTCATAATATATATGATACTTTATTAATTAATTTATAATAAAAAATACACATAAAGAGGATGTAGAAGAGGAAATAATCTTATTGGAGTCGGTAATGATGATTACCTCTTCTTTAGAGAAAATTCAATAGATATCCTCGTAGGGTCACTAAGGATGGAATTTTGAGAACATAATAAGTACTATGATGTATTGAGGGAAGTTTATAAGAGTAATTTACAGTGGTTAGTCGGTCAATAATGCTAAAATTGATGAAATTAGATGAGGGAGGAGGTTTCAATTTAAAAGCTGAAATGAGGGGCTCTTTTGAAATTTCCAAAAATATTATTTTTAAATAAATTAAATATCAATTAAAACACCAAAAAAATTTAAAATATTATAAAATAATAATATATAATGTTTTGATATTAAAATAAAATATATTTTATACAATTTTTGTTGTTATTTTAATCCTTATCATTTTGATTAACCTTTATTTAACCTAATTTAACTTTTAAAACATTGATTACTATTTAAATATCTAAAGGTCCTATGTTTAACTTGTGATATTTAAATTTGACAATAAATTATCAATTAATAACATATTATACAATATTATTTTTTATTTTTTATTTTGTAAACATGTCTTATTAATTTTTTATAATATAATAGAAAATTATTTTTATAAAATATCAATAGAGTCAATTTTGACAATATTAAATTAATGTTACATTAATAATATCAAGATAATAAGTTAATATATAAAAAAATATTTTATTAAATCTAAATGGGGTCATAAAAATCTATTAAATTAGTTTGTTACATTAATTATCTCAAATAATATTTATTATAATATTTTTAATATAATTTATTTTATTTTTTCTATAATTAATTAATTACTACATAATCATGGTTAAATCCATTAAGGTAATTATTTATTCCCATAAAAATTATAAATAATTTTTCTTGAATATGATAAATTTATTAAATTTAAAATGGATGTTTATTTTTAAAAATAAATTCTTGAATACAAACTGTTAAAATAGTATATGAATTCATAACCATTAGTGTGAACAACATGACATCCTTTAAAATAATATATTATAAGACAATTATTCATATTCCTATGGCTCCCAGTGATTAATAATTTTACCCTTGGACAATTATGGCCATGAGAAAAACAATTATATATATTTATCCATGTTTTAATGTCATTTAATAGTTCCACGAACCAGCCTAGGTACCCTGGTAACTCAATTACTAAGCTAGCACTGAAATATCATGAAGGGTGTTCCAGATCCCTAGGGTCCATTGACTAGATCCTGGAATCATACAACATAATAGTGGTAATTTTTTTCCACAAGAATGTGGAATCAAAAAAAACGAAGAACTATGCATAACAAATGAAACTCCACTTTGAGTGATGTACCAGAATACAACATGGAATAAAAATCCCAAAGTACTACAACATAATTAATATAATGGGAAAACAATTCCAAGGCCTCTAAGGAAAAAAATCACGATGAACAAAGCTCAATAGCTGGATCCACCTCTAAGAGATCCCTTCCCTTTGCTTGAACCTATAGGTAGAAAGTCTACAAACCCCTGAAGGAAAAAGTAGGATGTGAGTCAAAGCCCAATATGATACCACCAAATATTTCATAACAGATTCCAAATATATATTATCCAAAGAAAAGATATCAATTTTAATGTAATCATGTTTGGTAATTCAAGAGAATATTTAAACCAAACATGATATATGTATTCAAATGATAGAAATAAACATTTTAAGCAATGGATTTACAAATGATGGAATATTTCTAAAAAAATGGATTATTTAAAATATTTATAATTTTTTTACATAAATTCAGAAATAATGTAATGCAGTTCAAATGAATTGGCATACATTTATATCTGAAATATAAATAAAAAAGCGAGAAACATGGTCATATGCCAAAAGGTACGATAATATTAACCAATAATTTGATTCTTCACTCTCTATGTGAACTCAGAAAAATGTGTATACACATGTCCATATGAAACTAGACAAAGGAGACTTGTCACCAACCCTTCAGGGATGTGAACCACCACATGTATACTTTTAGAACATTGTCGTAGCATAGAGTGTATCCAAATAACTAACTTACTACCTAATGATTACATTTGTTCTTAAATGATGGGTGAACTATTATAAGACTGCATAAAAATATGATCAATCCCATTCTTCCATTTCAAAATTTCCAATTTCATTCCATTTATATCAAAAATAGGTTTTATTAAAAAAACATACCTTTTTACAAGATAAAACCATTGGGTTTCTATCAAATAATTTTTATCCATTTTCACCAGGTTGAAATCCATTCAAAACCAATTCCATCATTACAGAATTTATTTCCACAATTAAAATCAACAATTTAATTGAAATCATTTACATAAAATATATAATTTAAATTAAACAATTTAAATTATCCAATTTCTATAAACAGACCATATTCAATAGATTTGGGGGTTTTCCTAATTTCTATGTGAAAAATATTTCAAATATCTCGATTCACAAGAAATTGGTTTATTTCAATTTTATTGAATGAAAATTTGAGCAATTGAATTTAAATCAAAAATTGAAATAAATCAAGCAATACAAGGATAATAAATTTGGCTAATCAGAATGGAACCACTTTTCTCATGGTCGATGATGTTAGTGACAATGATAATCCACCCATTGTGGTTCAATACACCTCCTCGTGACATTTTTATTGTATGCATCGACACACCAATGCTCAATGCTCATCAAGGGTTCCTAGAACTAGAACCAGATATCTTATTTCAAAAGGAAATAAAAGATCACATGTGATGATCATTTCTCTGTCCTAAATAATTCTAAAAATTATCAAATAAAATATTACATGTGCTATTAATTTTTCTCTGTAGGATAATTTCAAATTATCAATTAAAATATTAAACGATATATTTTTTTATCCCTCCTGGATAATTTCCAAGTTATCATTTTATAATTATAATATGTATCCTATTACAAAATACATGATTATCCCTTTATAATTTTGATAATCTTTTCATGTGATAATTACATAATAATTATCCTTTAAAAAAAGATTTAAATTATCTTGATAAATTTCTAAAATTATCCCTAGATAATTCTATATAATTATATTTCTATAATTTGATGAAATTATCAATTGATATGTTTCATTATAATCACCTTCTAATAATCTTGTGTAATTATCCCAATAATATTTCCTACATATGTCCTTTTATAATTTTGAAAAAAATATCCTTCGATAAATCATTGAAATTATCATTTTCCAATTTCATTTAATTATACCTCAATAATCCCATGTGATTTTCATTTCATAAAACAATGATCATCATTGGATAATTTTGTGCAATTACATTTTGGTAATTATTTTCAATAAGACGTGCAATTGTCCTTTAATAACTCAAAGCAATTATCATAAGTCAATATCATAAACTATCACTAGATAAATCCATGTGATTATCCAATCACAATTATTTTAATAATTTTATTTTGGTAATACACATAATCATCCAATGATAATTTTTTTAAAACAATCAATTTAAAATGGAAAAAAATTGAACAGTACAGTGAATCCATAAAATTAAAAATATTATTTAGATCCTAGTTTTTTATACAAAACCAGTGATACTGATGGTGTGTAAATCTGAAATACAACTTAGAAGATATTGAATTTATAAGATTACAAGAGTAATAAAGAAAAATAAAATAAAAAGAAACTCCTTACCTAAATAAAACGCACAAAAAAGGAGATTTAACACGGACCAAACTCGTGGATGAAAATTTGAAACAAGACCAACTTTTCCTACCACATGCAGAATAGATCAGAGGTTTCTAAGACTCTTCTGGATTAACAACACTGGAAAAACCAGTCTATTTGGATATTTAATAACCCTAAGCTACATTGGTTTCATTCACCCAAAACCCATCATCAAAAACTGGTTTAAAAGTTTGATTCAATCTAAATTTGTTTGTGGATCCATTAATTCACTCATTTATGATGTTTTTTGAATTAATTCGGTGAAAATAGTTGAAAAATGGATTTTCAGAATCCTTCGGTCATCCAAAATGGGGGTTATGAATTAAAGAAGATGGATGAACAATAACATCTGATTTTTCTGAATTATGTTAATAATTAAATTGAAATAATAATTTTAATCATTTGATAAAATTAAAAATTAATAAATTTAAAATGTAGACTGACCAAACGACCGTTGCAGATGAATGTTATACCCTGTTTAGGTTATAAATTCTTCTCCGGACACAATAGTGGTCTCGAATTTCTCAAATGATGAACAGTTGGAGAGATATTAAGTATTTAATAATTTAAAATCGGAACAGTTAATTAATTAAAATAAAAGGTTTATTTATGTAAGAGAGGCCTCCAAATGTCCGATGCTGACAAACGACATACCTTATCTTTGGTAAGACCCACATTATGAACCCATCGGTGGTCTCCGATTTCTCATACAATACACTATTTGAGAGATATTTAATTATATTTAATAAATATTATTTAATAAGTTTAGCTCATTAGAGATAATCCAAATGTTCAGTTCCTTCAAATGTTTTACACCTCCTTGGGTAAAACCCATATTTTGGACATAAAAGTGGTCTCAAATTTCTCAATCAACTCACTGTTCTGGAATTATTAGAATATTTTTATTAAAAAGTGCACACCTAAAATATTCTGTTTAATAATTTTATTTCATCTTCGATGAGTTTTTGTGGCCCTCAAACATCTACTTACTTAGTGTTTAACTTGGAAAATATTTAATTGAATATTATGGTTTAGGAATACCTAAAATAGTAATGGTATGTTACAAAATCCTTACTATAGGAACTTTCTGTCCCCAGAATGCCTAAGAAGAACCCCATCAAAAAAAGAAGGCCATTATTCTCTCTTCATTGAATCCCTCTCGCATGTCAAATAATAATTAGAACTATACTTCCGTATCATATGGACATGAGGTATAATTCTTCTTGAATGTACCTTTTTCTCTTAAACCACAACTGTGACCCATCATTAAATCATAGATAAAATAGGTTACACTTCAAGATCACTTCAACTGAGAACATGAGATGGGTTAGATAAATTCATTCGAAGATGATACGCATGAAACACAATATGTATTGATTTCAGTTGCAGGGGTATAACTAAATGGTAAAGATATTTCCCCACCTAATTTAAAACCACAAAATATCCCACAAAAAAGGACCAAGATACCCTTGCCTCCCAATCCACCGATGACCAACCAGGGTGATACAATCAAGAATACATGATCACCAAAACTGCTGCTCCATGTTGTAGAATGTATTAGTGATTAATAGGTGCACAACCCATTTTAAAATATGAAAATTCCACATTATAGTGTTCATTGTCTCTAACGATTCAGCATAATGGTTTCGATAATAAAGAACACCCTCTTCGAAAAACTACAATTGGGCATCAGTCTCTCCACCATAAAGAGAGTCTCTAATTCTTATGAAATTCGTTAACAACCTTCTGTTATTGAAGAATCATCTTGAGATGATAAGATTATAGAGAACCTTCTGATTTCATGTCGGAGAGAAATGACACTGCCTAAGGTGATACACATTAGTGAATAAAGGCATTCTCATGAATATTTCCCAACTGGGACGTTAGTTATTTTTGTTCTGTTGGAGATATGTGGTAAGAGTAAACAAAATTGGGTACCATACATCATGTCAATAGAAAACTCAAAATCTTTTGTCTATTGTAAACCAGAAAAATAAGAAAGAAACAAGATGGGAAACTCAACAACAACTAGAGGGAGATCACAACCAAAAGAATCTCACTCGAGATCAAAAGTAAACGCTGATATAACATTCCCCACCTCAAGTTAAATAACTTTGAATCTGCTTGTCCATATGACACATTTTTCTTGAAATACAAGAGGCACACCAACAGCTGTGGTAAGGTAGAACCATCGAAGATAATAGTTAAACTGGGCATTATTCATAATTATCCAGTGCATCCCAGATCTGATGTCAAGAGATTATATGTCAAGTAATAGAAAATGAAAAGCATGTTTGACATATAATAGAGAGAAGACACAAGAAGAACTACAATTTCCTTGGTCTCTCTTTATACCAAGAAGATTGGTAATGTACATTGCACATAATAAAAGATAAATAATATGATTAAGTAGATTTATGGTGTGGTTTGAAAAAAAAACGAGTTAGAAGCACCCATATCTAATAGGGTAGTCACTAAAGAATAATATATATTAATGATACCTATCACGGTTGTTGGACCTATATCAGCTTCCTCTAGAGACTCCACTACTGTGTGACGAAGCTTCATTCTGGATGCCTATGGATGGAACTCTTTTGTATGTAAAGTATTTGATTTCCCTGTAGTTTCTGAAGTTTCTAATGATCTCGTGCCATTACGTGGAGTGGAAAGTTGTGGAAAAACTTTGTCATGTTCCCAAATCATATATTGGAGCCATAGTTCTGTCAGTGTAATCATGCTTGAAAAACTCTAAAACCTTGTCCAAAAACATTGAATATAGACAGAATTGGTTCAGGAAAAGAACCTTTAAGTGCTTCCACTGTAAGCCCCCATGTTTCATTTCCATCACTATTGTATCTAACCATCTTCTGATTGATCCCTCCCACGTGAAGGTTACATAGATCCTCATGGACTCATCTGGTGTCTCCAAGAACTCAAATATACGTTGAGTCATGCCCAACCATTAAATATCATATTGAGGATCATTGGAGGATTTTTAAATTAGTTTTTTCTAGTGAAAGAACTCTAGAGAACAATTTCAAAGAGCATCCCTCCTGGTTCCACTACTGGAACCTGAATGGAGACTAGAGATGGTGGATATCTCATAGCTTGAATTGTGTGCACAATCACCTCAACTAGGGTCATGTCCACTAGAGGATTCGCTCGCTGAGGATTAGCCATAGCCCCTTCCCAGATCTGATTTGCACATCTTCTCATAGGAATGATATAACAAAATATCATCATAAAATAAGGAAGACTTTAGATAGTGCTCATAACTAGAAAAAAGTGAATCATGACCCTGACCAGTAGAACATACATGATTTGGATTTCACTGAATCCAAATCAAAATAGAAAAAATACTAGAACTAATTCACAAAACAGGTTACCCTAACCTCCCCAAGTTACATAAGGTTCATTAGGGTGAGATCTGGATAGGAACTTAATCGTAACTACCTCCTATGTTCCGACAATTATACTTAAATGAATACTGTCAACAAGGCAAGATACTTAACCACCCTCTAATACCATTTTGTCATGAACCATCCCAGGTTCCCTGGTAACTCCATAACTGAGCCATCCCTGACATAGCCCAAAGGGTGTTCCCGATCCCCATGGGTCAGAGGCTGGCACCTAGCATCGTACAACACACTAGTGGAAATGATTTTTTGTAACTCCCTCACCCCAGTTACCCAGAGTCAGTGCATTATTACATAACATTGGCATGATCACAAAAGATCATGTCTCAAAAGACTGATTAGTTTAGTATCCTTGGAATCACTCGATATATTCATAAGTCTTAAATTACATCATAAAGTGAAAAAAACTACGACAACGTCTTTTCTTCATATCCCTTCATACTATCCCTCTAGTTCATTCAAAAAATACATCTTCACATCCTGGGAAAAATAAAACATTTAAAGGGGTGAGCTCAGATGCACAGTATGGATAACAATATAGTGGAAACTTTCATAAATAAGCATAAACATTTAAGGCAATGTATTACTAAAAAAGTGTTTTAAATTTTAACATCAGCATAATATGGAAAAAAATGAAATGATGTAATGTCATTTACTTATTCACATGGATATTCTACTAGTCGAATAATCACATGCAATATCAATAACCACTTTCATAATGATGGAATGCATAATGACAGGTTATCATAACCACATAGTCAAGGCCTTGTTCCAAGACTTCAAATAAGAGTTTGTCAAGGCTTTCTTCCAAGATACTAGTTTGTCTCATGAGAACTATCGATGCATCGAGGAGCTATAGCAGGCTCCACCCATCACTTACTAATTACAATGCATTCCTCATATGAATATGTTTAAACATAACATAAACATTCCTATTAAAACTAGCATAAAAAATTTCAATACTTTATCCATAAACCATGAATGGTATAAAAAGAACACATCCATAGTCAAACATGTCAAAATTCTTTCAACACAATATGGAATTTTTGTATCATAATAAATCAACTTTAAATAAGATTAAAATCCATCAAAGGATGTCGACGTAGGTGAAATCAAAACTATTTGAGAGAAATATCTCTTTTTTTGAAATCATTTAAAAGTTATATAATTATAGAAGAAAACATTTACTTTGAAATTATTCTTATAATCTTTTAAGGGATGATTTGACGATTTTATAATGGCGAAAAATAGTTGCACCCGCCGTATAAGTTAAAAAAGACATTCTTACCTTAATTCTATTGAAATGGATAAAAGGATATTGTTTGGAAAACGATGGAATGATTCCTTTATAAACATCTTATGAAAAGTCAAAAAAGGGTATAAATGAATTTTAACCATAGTCTATAAAATAGTATGAATGGAATTAAATAAATTTTTAAGAAACATGTATGTGGATGACAAAAAGGTCTCAGTAGATAATTACATATAGACAACCACTGATAATGAAGAGATTGTGAAATAAACACTTACCTTGTACTTTTCCTTGGTTAAGGGTAGGTTAACCTCCATTATAATGGTGAAATAATTGTTATTAAATTATAAAAGAATCATATACATTAATATGATATCATATATGATCTTTTAACATTTCTTTGTTAATAATATATTAGTATTATCATTGTTTCGGGTGATAACATACTCATTTTCATTTATATGTTTTGTTAAATAAGCCATGTTTGTTATGGATAGGTTGTATCTTATTCATATCCAGAATTATATCAAGTCCATAAAAATTATTTTTAATCATAAAATGAGAATTATACTTGAATGGATACGATGGAGAATGAATCTCATCGCGTTCGTGGAGATGGTAGGCCGTACGTACGCAGGAGCGACAATATCAGTCTTTTGATATTAAAATAATATATAATTGGTTGTTATATCATATATACAGAATTATTATCATGTTATATTTATTATTTACATAATTTACACATCATTATCATACCCATCCAAACAATAATGTTTTGAATAACAATTACCTGAGGACGTGGAGACAGTGAGCCGTACGTACGCACGTATGGTGACATGTCATTCAAAGGATGGATAGAATACTTAATATGGTTGTACCTTATTTATAATAACATAAATGTATATAGAAGATACTGAAGTTATAATTTTATAATGGAAATAACAAATAAAGAAGAAGTGGAAGAAGAAAGGAACATGAAAGAGGGTGGTGAAAACATTACCTCTTCTTCGGGTTCTTCCTTTTGAATTGATCAAAAGGGCTCTTTAGGTTGGCCTTCTGATCAAACTAAGGCCTCTAGGTTGAAGTTAGGGAAGTTTGGAGGATATTTGGACAGGGTTTGGATGATCCAAATGGCTTTAAAGTTATGAATTAGAGAGAAGGGGGGTCCCTTTTATAAGAGGGGTGAGGGGAACCTTTTGAAAAGCTAGAAATATTATTTTATAATAAATTCATATTCGGTTTCTAATGGCTCCAAACTGATTTATGTCTAGGATAAGGTGGGTATGGGTCTAAAAAACACAACCAATAGGTTTTAGATAGGTTTGGGTCACTATATTAACATTATCCTTTTGACATAACTCTTAGTTAAATAGTTTGACATTTACCATGTCTCTTCGTATTTTTATATTATATAGTTAATAAATTTACTATAAACATCCAAGAGAACCCCAAGTGGTCCATTAATGATATACCTATTATGGTATAAGTCCTTTGGCCAAACCTTTGATTTTTAGTAATATGACCTGAATTAATAATATAATATTTGTTTTAAAAACTACTTTATGTCAATTTTGACACTATTTAATAATTGATTTTTGTTAAAGTCTTAGAAACATTATTAATTCGAAAGAGATTAATTTAAGAAATCCTGACATGTCATATTAACCAATAATTTTTTTTATTTCAATGAAACTTTCAAATTATATTTATTTTAGCATTTATAAATCTAATTATTTGATTATTTCATTAATAAGTAAAATATTGCATCATTATTGTGTAATAAATAAATTTATATATTCAATGTCTAAAAATTTTAAATAAAATACAATTATGTCGGAAATACTTTTATATTTCTAATAAATATTTATAGTCAAATATATAACATATATATCCCTATGTAAAAATTGTTTTTCTAAAAGATATATGCTTATGTCATTTTTGCATTTACTTTAACTTAATTAATATAAAGTGTCATTATCACTTACAACTGGATCCATGGAGTCCCAAAATCGACCCAAAGATGCCCATGGTCGGACATGTATCAACCAATAGGGTTAGGACACATTTCAGTGTAAATTAATATTATTATAATATTATTTTATTACACTTATTTACTGGATTTACCCTTTAGCCATGGTAAATAGAATATTTACCGAACTAATTATTCAAAATGTACAAAAATAAAAGTTACCTATTTACTCAATTTGTACCACCTAATTATAAATATGGAATCCATTTTTCTAAATTCAAAACACAGAAGTGGTAGATATTAATTTAAAATTAATTCACGTCGTCAAAACAAAAAACGTGTTTTTAAGAAATAATAACTATCAAAAGATTGGTACTTGCTTATGTCCAGTTTAAATGTGAAATTATGTACAATTACCAAAATTGGATTAAATAGTAAAAATATAATCTAATTATACTCTAAAATAAATCAAATTAATAATTTATCACTATTAATTATTTCGATTAAAAATGATGTTATGAATTAAAATTTTGTAATTTTCATTATTCATCAAAATATGAAAGTTATCCGAAAAGTACCAAAAACTCACCCTAATATAATTTAGATATTACAAATACAAAAATGAAGTCCATTTTGAAAGATTAAATGTATAAAATTTCAACAAGTGGCTATTACTATTCATAATAGCTAGTTTGATTGGTTGTGGTGTGTTAGAACTCGAAGTTACGTACAACACATGCTACTATATTATTCAAAGAAAAGTGTGTCGTGGAAGATTGGGGTGTTACATTCTCCCCTCCTTCAAATAATTTCCTACTCAAAATTTCTAGAATACTACCAAATGAAGAGACTCAGGTGGTTCTTCATCATATGTTCCTCAGGTTCCCACGTTGCCTCTTTCATCTTATGGTTTCTGCATAGAACTTTTACCAGACGGGTCGTCCTGTTTCTCAGCACTTGTTCTCTCGTATCAAGAATCTTGACAGGCTCTTCACAATAAGATATAATGGGTTCTAGTTCTAATTCCTCACAGGTGAGTACATGCGTTGGGTTAGGCATGTATTTTCTCAACAGTGATACGTGGAACACATTGTGAACTTTGGAGAGACTTGGCAGCATTTCCAAACGTTAAGCTACCTCCCCAATTCGTTCTAGAATTTTGAATGGTCTGATATACCTAGGACTCAATTTACCCTTCTTACCAAAACGTATAACACCCTTCCATGGAGATAACTTCAAGAAAACATGATCTCCTACATGAAATTCCAAATCCTTCCTTCAGTTATCTGCATAGCTCTTCTGCCTACTTTGAGTTGCTTTGATGTGGTTTTTGATTACCTTTACCTTTTCCATCGTTTCCCTAACATGTTCTAAGCCAAAAAGTTTTCTTTCACCAACTGCATCCCAACAGGTTGGTGTGAGACCTCTCTTTCCGTATAATGCTTCATATGGTGCCATCTGAATACTTGAATGGGCGCTATTGTTATTGGAAAAATCTTCCAAAGGTTAATATTTATCCCACATACCCTGCAAGTCAAGTGAGAAAGATCTCAATATGTCTTCTAAGGTTTGAATAGTTATTTCTGATTGTCCATCTGTTTGAGGGTGGTAGGCAGTTCTCAAATGAAGTTCAGTATCCAGGGCCTTCTAAAGACTTTTCTAGAATCTTGATGTGAAACGGGGATCACGATCGAAAACAATTGATAGGGGTACTCCATGAAGCCTCACAACTTCATTAATATATTGTCCTTCTAGACATTCAAGTGGTAAATATTCCCTTATACCAAGAAAATGTGATGATTTGGTAAGACGATTAACAATGACCCATATTGAATCATTCCTTCTTGGATTCTTTGCTAGTCTCATGGAAAAGTCCATCGTGATATTATCCCATTTCCACTCAGGTATGGGAAGTGGTTGCATGAATCCTCCAGGATGTTGCCTTCTAGCTTTCACTTGTTGAAAAACCATACATCATGACACAAAATCAGCAATCTCCCTCTTCATGTTGTCCCACCAAAAATATTTTTTTAAATCTCTATATATTTTGGTGCTCCCAGGGTGTATAGGGAAATTGGAACTATGAGAATCATCCAACAATTTTCTTTTTAGATTAGTTATAATGGGAACACAAAGTCTCTTCCCAAACATCAATATTCCATCATCATACACAAAGTCACTCAATCTCCCATCAGTCATAGCTTTAATATTCTTTTGAAACTCTTCATCACCAGTAAGAGAACTATTTATCTTTTCTAGTAAAGATGGTTTGGAAAACATTTGAAAAAGCATTGATGTTTCACCTTCCATGGTTATTAGCATATCCATCTTTACTAGATCCATGTATATAAGATCCTTTTCAACTCTCATCTTGTTCAAAACTCCATGATCCTTTCTACTCAATTAATCTGCCACCTTATTTTCCTTCCCCAGGTGGTAGTGTATCGTGCAATCATAATCCTTGAGTAATTCAAGCTATCTCCTTTTCCTCATGTTGAGTTATTTTTGTGATAAAATATAATTCGAACTCTTGTGATCAATATAAATCTCACATTTTCACCATAGAGATAATGTCTCCATATCTTCAAAGAAAATATTATAGCCTATAACTCAAGATCATGAGTAGGATAGTTTTTCTCATTAACATTCAGTTGTCGTGATGCATAGGCAATAACCCTATCATTCTGCATACGACACAACCAAGTCCTTTCCTTGAAGCATCACTATAAATAAGAAACTCGTCATTCCCCGATGGTAGAGTCAATATAATATAATTGACTATTCTTCTCTGTTATGACCTATAGGGGCCTATATACCCTGAGAGGGGGGGGGGGGTGAATCTGGGTATGGATATTCTTTTTCAAAGTTCTTCATTCCCCAATGGATCTTGACCTCTTCCTTACAAGGGTCACTTTGTTTGTATTTGTCTAGTTATTATGATCACATATTTTCTTCTTTATCTGATGATGATTCTTTAAATGCAATGCATGGAATTGAGAAGGAAGACACATATATTTTTACTAGCTTCGCCCTCACTAGGCTACGTCCATGGAGCATACGCCGACTCGTTGTCGGTCGTACCAAATTCTACTATTCTTCACTAGATGTGGATACACAGGTTCAGGCCAGATCACTTCTATGACTAGGCTCACTGCCTTTACAATGTTTAGGGTCAGCTCATTACTTTCCCAAGGGTCACTCCCTGTTTCTCTCTCTATGGCTCACAGCCAATGGAGAGGATCACCTTCTTCCTCTTCCTTTGCTCACTGCTTCAGAAAGGATCCACTCACAGTTTATAGAACTATAGGTATCTTCATTTTCATGAAGGAATGCATCTTCCTCTATATGTATATTCTCTGTTGAAGTCCAGCTTTCACCCGTAGATGAATCTCTCTTTGCACCGAAGGTATCGTGCCAACTTCCAGCTTCCACGCAGCCCGAAAATCACTTTTGGAACTAAACCTTAATTGGTATGAAAGTCTAACTCGTCGTGCAAGTATCGGCTCTCAAGTCACAATGGGCATGCAAGTACACCTCAGACACTTGCGTGACACAACCTTCTTCAACCCAAAACCTGCGCGACTCACTTTCTTTTACGCCCAAACCAATATTGGATTGAAACTAACACCTGGCGCACAACTTTTTACACTGGCGCGCAAGTCCCACTTGCATGACACAACACCACCTGTGCGACCACCACACCTGTGCGATGGGAGCTCTGAATCTTCAATGTGTTGAACTCTGGTGAGAAATGAGGAGGGGTGGTCCAGTATTTATAGGCAATTTGACCACCCTGCACGATGGCGCGCACGTCAACCCTCAGCGTGTAAGTCTCGGCGTTCAGGTCTCTTCCCCTAAAATTCACTTGCGCGACCCACTTCCAAACTTGCATGAATCTCTTTCCTTTGCCATATGTTGATCTTCAGATCTTGGAAAACCATAGGCACACAATTTCTCAAGCTTCCAAGGAATCTACACGCAAGTATGTTTCACAGCGCGTAAGTCACCTGCGCGACCTCACCAAAACTTGTGCGACCCTTATCCATTTTCCATATTTTGATGATATGATCTTGAAAAACATATGGCATGCAAGTTTCCAAGCCTTAATGTAGACAGTGCGCATGTCCCTTTGCCAAAAACCACTTTTCTTCATTTGTTGATTTTTAGGCCCAAAAATTTGGCAAACACTGGAAAACAGCGCCACCTTGTATCTGTTCTTTTTATGCTGCCTCCAGATCATTCATTCCTTTATCGAAGTTCTTGAATCCAACATGGATCATTGGCCTCAGCTCTTGAACTTGACATTCCATAATGAAATCATATTTGTCATCAAATTTGTATGTTATTTTTTTTCTTTATCAACAATCACCACTCAGATGTCCACTTTGTCAACAAACACAATGATCTCAAAAATGCGTCAATGATACCTTGATGGATTTTTTTCCCAATATTTTCTTTAGTTCTTAAATAAATTTTCACATTCTTTTGACCTAACAAATTTAACCCCTTTACGTGTGAGATTCGTTAATGGGTTCGTCAATAGGGAAAAATTATGGATGAAATGACGATAATAACATGCTAAACCAATAAAACTGCGTACCTCAGTTATACTCGTCGGTTCTGGCCATTCTTGGATTAACATGGTCTTAGAAGGATCAATAGAGATTCCATATTTTAAGACAATATGTCCATGAAAATAAATCTCCTGATGCCAGAATTTACACTTGCTAAACTTCCCATATAATTCATGTCTTTTAGGAGTCTTCAAGATAATGTGAATGTGATTTTCATGATCCTCGTAGATTTTGGAGTATACCAAGATATAATAAATAAATAGCACCACAAAATCGTATAGATATTCCTTGAAAACTCTATTTATTGTATCCATTAATACAGAGGGTGCATTAGTCAATACCAAAGGCATTACTGTAAACTCGTAATGCCCGTACCTGGTTCGAAATTTTGTCTTCGGAATTTCTTCCTTCTTCACACACAACTGATGATATCCAGATCAAAGTTAAATCATAAAAAAGTATTTAGCTGCATGAATTTGGTCAAATACATTATCAATGTGAGGTAGGGGATACTTGTTCTTTATTGTTATATCATTGATCTCCCGATAGTTGATACATAACCTCATAGATCCATCTTTCTTCTTAACAAAAAGGATAGTGGATCCCCATGGAGAAAGAATAGGGAAAATAGATCACTTATTACTCATTTACTCTAGTTGTTTCTTTAGTTAAACTAATTCCACATTGGGCATTCTATAAGGGTTCATCGATATGGCCCTTGAACCAGGAATTAAATCAATGGAAAACACAATTTTTCGTTCTAGAGGATGTCCAAGTAAATCTTCCGGAAACACATATACATATTCATTCACAATAGGTACATCCTCTATTTGAACATTCTTTTCTTCACCCACAGTTATTTCATTCTCTTCCTCCCTGATAATTGAATTTAGTTGAGCTACTGAGCATGAATCTAGATAAGAATTAGGTGGTGACGATTCTTCTCTAAAGATAAGGTGTTCTTTATCATCATCATAAAAAATCGTAACCTCCGTCTTCTTACAATAAATCTTCTCATCATGGTCCTAAATCCAATCCATACCAAAGACTATATCAAATTCAATCATAGTCATGATGATGAGATCAGTGGATAACGAACATTTATGTGCTCTAATAGAGACTGAATCACAAAACTTTGTCGCAATGATACTTCCCTTAGAATTTTTATTTGACAACTCCCTTGTTAAATCAAATTGTAAATATCTAATTTTCAGAGAAAACTAGAATGATATGAAACAATATGATGATCCCAAATCAAATAATGCATTTTCTAAACTTGAGGAAAATATTAAATTACCTACCACCACATCTTTCAGAACTACTACCTCAGCAGTAGTGATAGCATATGCTTGGCCGTGATCCCTTGGCCTTTTCTAAGGTAATTTCCCCTGATGATTAGGAAATTCATTTTCATAATTCCCCATTTCTCTACAATTATAGCATTCAAAGTTGACAGAAACATTCATTCCCTTGCAATCATGATCTTGGTGTCTATTTTCACCACACTTATAACAGACTCCCATTCTTTTTAGGAATGTACCATGGTTTTTCTTCCTACAATTATCAAATAATGGAAAATAATTTTTCCCCTTTTTCGCATTACTTGCCTCTTGCTGCACCGTTCTCTTCTTCTCTTGCTTTACTTTATTGTCATAAGATTTAGATAATTACTTTTATATCTTGATAGAACATGAGACAATATCTCTGTATGATGAGAAGGATTGTGATACTAATGTTCGACAAAGAAATGGTTTTAACCCATTAATGAAACGATAAATCATACTTATTGGGTTACGTATATAATCTCTGCATACCTCGCTATCCTTGTAAAGTTATCCTCATACTTTGCAATTCTCTCATCCTCCTATTGTCTCATACTCAGAAATTATCTTTCCATATCTCCTCGATGGTCATGAGGAACATATTTTTCTATGAAAATCACTTTAAACTCCTGCCATTCCATATTTGATACTTCCTCATCATCCTTTGTGTTTTGAATCAATGACCACCATTGATCAGCATCTCCAGTAAGGTGGTAAACTACCATGACAACTTATTCCCTTTCGCTACTCCCCAAAGCGTGGAATATTTTCTCTAAGGAATTTAACCATTTCTCAGCTACTAATGGATTGGTACTCCCATTGAATTTTGGTGGTTGTTTCCTCATGAAGTGATATAACATTTATCCTCCACGCTCTGGATATTGGTGCTCCATACGGGTAAGGTTATTATTCATAACCTGAGTCAGTTGTCCTAGTATGGTGATTAGCTGATCAGCACAAGTTACATCACCAGCTCCACTATAATTATCTTGAGCAGGAGGGAAATCCCAACATGGAGTGCATGCATTGATACAGATTCCATTTCTTCCACTAGGGGCCATTTTTGAACAATTTATTACACTATATTAGTTTATGAATCGCAATACATAAATACAATATTTTAAAACACTTAACATAAATTGAACAGTTTATGGATATAATCCATAATCATTAAAATGTTTTCATTGAGGAATTATATACTAATAAACCCTTCATAATGGTTTGTAGAGAAAATGAGAGTTATCCTAAGCATATCCCCCCGGAGTGTCGTAACCAAGAGTGCAACAAGGCCCTTTTTCGTGCACCAGTTCCCGTTCGAGTCTAGCTCAAAGCAGTGTTTTCGGGTTTTACCTCTAGTTACATCTATTCCAGATCTGCCTCTACCTTCTCATATCTAGATAGGGATGTATTTCTTGGAAAACTCACAAAATCTCTACAATACCAAAATTTTAGGATGTTCTTCAATACTAATCCTCAAAGTCCATCTTAGGTCTATGTTCTCTAATCAGAGTTTATCTAAATCTAGCTTCCATGTTTTTTACTAAACCTCATATGATACCAATTGTAACTCCCCGACCCGAGTTACCTAGAGTCAGTGCATTATTACATAACATTGGCATGATCACACAAGATCAAGTCTCAAAAGACCGATTAGTTTAGTAGCCTTAGAATCACTAGATATATTCATAAGTCTTACATTACCTCATAAAGCGAAAAAAATACAAAAAAATATTGTCTTCATATCCCCTCATACTATCCCTGTAGGTCATTCATAAAATACTTCTTCACATCCTGGGAAAAATAAATCATTGAAAGGGGTGAGCTCAGATGCTCAGTAAAGATAACAATATAGCGGAAACTTTCATTAATAAGTATAAACATTTTAGGCAATTTATAAATAAATCAAAATCCTTTTAAATATGAACTTCCCCATAATATTGAAAAAATGAAATGAAATAATTCCATTTACTTATTCACATGGATATTCTACTAGTTGAATAATCACATGCAATAACAATAACCACTTTCATAATGATGGAATGCATAATGTCGGACTATCATAACCACTTAGTCAAGGCCTTGTGCCAATACACTAGTTTCTCTCATGAGACCTACCGATGCATCGAGGAGATATAGCGGGGTCCACCAATCACTTACTATGTCCAATGTGTTCCTCATATGAACAGGTTAAAACATAACATAAACATTCGTATTAAAAATAGCATAAGAAATGTCAATACTTTATCCATAAACTATGAATGGTATAAAAATAAAACATCCACAGTCAAACATATCACAAAACCATCAATACAATATGGAATTTTTGTATCATAATAAATCAACTTCAGATAAGCTTAAAATCCATCAAAGTATGTGGGCATAGGTGAAATCAATAATATTTGAGAGAAATATCTCTTTTTTGAAATCATTTAAAAGTAACATAATTATAAAAGAAAACATTTACTTTGAAAATATTCTTATAAGATTTTATGGTAAGCTTCAACGATTTTATAACGGTGGAAAATAGCCACACCTGACGTATAAGTTGAAAAAGACATTCTTACCTTAATTCAGTCGAAATGGTTAAAAAAGAACATGTTTGGAAAACAACGGAAGGATTCATTTATAAACATCTTATAAAAATTAAAAAAAGGGTATAAATGAATTTGAACCATAGTTTATAAAATAGTAAGAATTATTTGAAATACATTTTTAAGAAACATGGATGTGGATGATAAAGATCGGCCAGTAGATAATTACGTATAAACAACCTCGGATAATGAAGAGATTGTGAAATAAACCCTTACCTGGTACTTTTCCTTGGTTGAGGATAGGATAACCACCTTTATAATGGTGAAATAATTGTTATTAAATTATACAAGAATCACATACTTTAATATGATATCATATGTGATATTTTAACATTTCTTTGTTAATAATATCTTAGTATTATCGTTGTTTCGGGTGTTAACTTACTCAATTTTTTTATATGTTTTGTTACATAAGTCATGTTTTTTATGGATAAGTTATATCTTATTAATATAAAATACGATATAAAGTCCATAAATATTATTTTTAATCATCAAATAAGAATTAGACTTGAGTGGATATGCTAGAAAATTAATCTCATCGCGTTCATAGAGACGGTAGTCTGTACGTACGCACGAGCAACAATATCATTATTTTGATATTAAAATAACATATAATTGGATGGTATATCAAATATAAAGAATAATTATCACATTATATTTATTATTTATTACAATTACACATCATTTTCATACTCATCCAAACAATAATGTTTTGAATAACAATTACACCATGATGTGGAGACGGAAAGCCGTACGTACGCACGTATGGTGACATGTCATTAAAAGGATTGATAGAATACTGAATATGGTTGTACCATATTTATAAAAACATAACAGTATATATAAGATACTGAAGTTATTATTTTAGAATTGAAAAAACAAAGAAAGAATATGTGGCAGAAGAAAGGAACATGAAAGAGGGTGGTGAAAACATTACCTCTTCTTCGGGTTCTTCCTTATGATTTGATCCGAAGGACTCATTAGGTTTAATTATGATAAACATAAGGCCTCTAGGTTGAAGTGAGGGAATTTGGGAGGATATTTGGGAAGGTTTTGGCTGATTCAAATGTCATTGAAGGTATTAATTAAGGAGAAGGGGGAGTTCCCTTTTATAAGAGGGGTGAAGGGAACCTTTTGAAAACCTAGAAATATTATTTTATAATAAATTAATATTCGGTTTATAATGGCTCTAAACTAATTTATTTCTAGTATAATTTGGGGATGGGTTGAAAAAAACTCAACCAATAGGTTTTAGACAGGTTTGGGTCACTATATTAACATTATCTTTTTTATTTAAATCTTAGTTAAATAGTTTGACATTTACCATGTCTCTTTGTTTTTTTATATTATATTGTTAATAAACATAATATAAACTTAAAAGAGACCCCCAATTTGTCCATTAATGATACACCTATCTTGATATATGTACTTTGGTCTAACCTTAGATTTTTATTAATAGAATATGACTTAATAATATAATATTTGTTAATAACTCATTTTGGTCAATTTTGACACTATTTAATAATTGATTTTTGTTAAAGTCATAACAACATTATGAATTCTAAAAAAATTTATTTTTGAAATTATAACATGTCCTATTAACCAATAAAAGTTTTTTATGTCGTCATAACTTTCAAATTATATTTATTTTAACATTTATAATACTAGTTATTTGATTTTTTCATTAGTAAGGAAAATACTGCATCATTATTGTGTCTTAAATAAATTTAATTATTAAATGTCAAAAAATTATAAATAAAATACCATTATGTAGGATATCTTTTTAGATTTATAATTAATATTTGTAGTCCAAAATATAACATAAATAAACCTATTTAAAAATTGTTTTTCCAAAATATATATGCTTATGTCATTTTTGTATTTACTTTAACTTAATTAATAAAAAGTGTCATTATCACTTACAAGTAGATCGATGGGGTCCCAAAATCGACCCGAAGATGCCCATGGTCATACATGTTTAATCCAATAGGTTTAGGACACATTTTAGGGTAAATTAATATTATTATAATATTATTTATAACACTTATTTACCAGATTTACCCTTTAAACACGGTAAATAAAATATTTACCGAAGTAATTATTCAAAATGTATAAAAATAAAAGTTACCTATTTACAAAATATTACCTCCTAATTCTAAATATGGAATCCATTTTTCTAAATTCAAAACACAGAAGTGACAGAAATTAATTTAAAATTAATTCTCATTGTCAAAAAACACCATGTTTTTAAGAAATAATAACTATCAAAAGATTGGTACTTACTTATGTCCAGTTAAAATTTGAAATTAAATCCAATGACCAAAATTGGATTAAATGGTAAAAATATATTCCAATTATACTCTAAAATCAATCAAATTCATAATTTATCACTATTAATTATTTCGATTAAAAAGGTTTTTTTAATTAAAATTTCGTAATTTTCATTATTCATCAAAATATGAAAGTTATCCGAAAAGTACCAAAAATTTACCATAAGCTAATTTGGATATTCTGAATCCATAAATGAAGTCTATTTTTAATAATAAAATGTATAAAATATCAAAATGTTTTTGTTACTATTCATAATGGCTTGTTTGATTGGATGTGGTGTGTTAGAACTCGAAGTTACATACGACACACGCTACTGTATTATTCAAAGTGAAGCGTATCGTGGAAGCTTGGGGTGTTACATTTTTTCACAAGAATGCGGAAGAAAAAGAAAAAAACATTATGCATAACAAAAGTTATGCCACTAAGATTGATGTACAGGAATACAACTTGGCATAAAAATCCCAAAGTACTAGAAACCAAGTACTAAAATTGGGAAAACAACCCCTAGGATTCTAAGGACACAACTCACCAAGACCAAAGCTCAACAGCTGGATCCTCCTCCAAGAGATCCCTTCCCTTCGCTCTAACCTAGAAGAATAAAGTTTACAAAGCCCCAAAGGAAAATGTAGGGTGTGAGCCTAATCCTAGTAGGATACCACCAAATATTTTATAATAGATTCCAAATATAGATTATCCAAAGAAAATCATTAAATTTTAAAGTAAACAGGTTAGGAAATTTGAAGAAAAATTTAAACCAAAACATGATATTCATTTTCAAATAATGGAAATACATATTTTAAGCAAAAAATTTAAAAAATATGGAATATTTATAAAATAATGGATTGTGTAAAACATTTATATAAAAAATTTATATAAATTCAGCAGGCATGTAAATCTGTTCAAAAGAATTGGAATACATTTATATCTCAAATATAAATAAACAAGCGAGAAACATGGTCATATTACAAAAGGTATGATAGTATTCACCAACTATTAGATTATACACTCTCTATGTGAACTCAAAAAATTGTGTATACACATGTCACAATAACACTGGCCAAAGGAGACTCGTTACCAACCCATCGGGGATGTGACCCGCTTCAAGTATGGTTTTAGAATGTTGTCGTAGCGTAGAGTGTATACAAATAACTCAATAACTACCTAAGGCTTGAATATCTTATATTATGAGGGAACAATTTTGTGACTGCATAAAAATATGATCAATCCCATTATTCCATTTAAAAAGATGAAATTTATTTCAATTTAAAACAAAAATGGGTTTTATTAAAAATCAAGAATTTTTTCACAAGATAAAACCAATGGGTTTCTATAAAATCATTTTAAACAATTATCACCATTATGAAATCGTTTCAAAACGAATTCCATCATTACACAATTTATTTCACAATTAAATTCATCAAATTAATTGAAATCATTTACATCAAATTCATAATTTAAATTATATAATTTAAATTTTCCAATTTCCATAAACACGCCGAATTCAATAGAATTGGGGGTTTTCCAAATTTCCATGCAAAAACATTTTCAAATATCACGATTATCTAAAATCTTGTATTTTTCAATATAATTGAAATAAAATTTGAGCAATTGTATTTAAATTAATAGTATAAATAAATCAAGCAATACAATGTTAACAAATTTGGCTAATCGAAACAAAACCCCATACCTCATGGTCGTTTATGTCAGCTACAGCGATAATCCACCCATTGAGATTCAATATACCTCCTCGAGGTATTTTTATTGTAAGCATCGAAACACCATTACTAGATTCTCATCAGGAGTTCCTAGAACCCGATATTTTATTTCAATAGGAAATGAAATATCACATGTGATAATAGTTTCTCCCTCCTAGATAATTCTCAAAATTATAAAATAAAATATTACATGTGATATTATTTTATCTCTCTTTGATAATTTAAAATTATCAATTAAATTATTAAATGCGATAATATTTTATCTCTCTTGAATTATTTCCAAATTATCAATTTTAATTATAATATGTATGCTTTGACATAATACATGATTAACCCTTGATAATTTGGAAAAATATCTCATATGATATGTACCTCATAATTATCCTTGAAAAAATGACTTAAATTATCTTGATAATTTCATGAAAGTTTCCCTAGATAATTATATATAATTATATTTCAACAATTTAATGTAATTATAAGTTGATATTTTTCGTTATAATCACCTTCCAATAATCTTTTGCAATTATCCCCATAAAAAATCAGGCAGATATCTTAATATAATTTTGAAAAATATCCTTCGATTAATCATTGAAATTATCATTTTCAAATTTCATTTAATTATACCTTGATAATCCGATGTGATTATATTTTCATAAAACAAATTTAATCTTTTGGAAATTTTGGGCAATTAATTTTTGATAATTATTTTCAATAAGACATGTAGTTTTCCATTAATAATTCAAATCAATTATAATGAAAAAAATTATAAACTATCACTAGATAATACCATTTTATTATCATATTAAAATTATTTTAATAATTATAATTTGATAATAAACATTATAATCCAATGATAATTTATTTAAAATAATCAATTTAAAATGAAAAAATGTAGATTGAATAAGACATTGGTTCCTTCAAATTAAAAATATAACTTAGATCCCAGTTATCGATACGAATCCTACTCAACAAACATAGCATAAAACAGATCAAAAACATATAAGATATTTAATTTAGAAGATTTGAAGAGAAATTAAAAAAAATAAAATAAAAAGTAACTCATTAACTGAATAAAATGCACATCCAGAGATGATTAAACATGGGCCAAACGTGTGGATGAAAATTTGAACCACAACTAGCTTCGCCTACCACATGAAAATTAGATTGGAGGTTGTTAAGACACATCTGGATTGACAACAATGGAAAAAACCAATTGATTTGGATATTTAATAACCCCAAGAAACATTTGTTTTTTCTTCTCAAAACCCTCCATCAAGAACCATTTTAAAAGATTGATTCCATCAGAAATTTATTGTGGATCCATTAATTCACTCATTTATGATGTTTGTTGAATTAATTGTGTGAAAATGTTTGAAAAATAGTGTTTCATAATCCACTAGTCATCAAAAATGGGGGATACTAATTATGGAAGATGGATGAAAAGTATGATATGATTTCTCGAAATTAAATTAATAATTAAATTGAAATTATAAAATTAATCAGTTAGTGCAATTAAAATTAACTAAATTTAAAAAGTATACATACCAGACACCCATTGTAGATGAATGTTATACTCCATATAGGGTAAAAACCCTATTTTGGAAAAAAACAGTGGTCTCGAATTTCTCATGCGATTAATTGTTTGAGATATAATAATGATTTGTAAATTAAAAATTGGGAAAATTATTTAATTAAAATAAAAAGGGTTATTCTTGTGAGGGAGGCGTCCAAGCATACGAAAATGATAAACATTATACCTAATATAGGGTAAAACCCTCATTCTGAACCCATTGGTAGCCTCAGATATCTCATATAACCCACCTTTTGAGAGATATATAATTATTTTTAATAAATAATATATTAAATATTATTTAATCTCTTTATCTCACATGAAATACATCCAAATGCCAAGAACCTTCAAATTTTATACCCCTCCTAGGGTAAAAACCATATTTAAGACATAAAAATGGTCTCAAATATCTCATACAACTCATTTTTTTGGTGTTATTAAAATATTTTTAATAAAAATTTCCAACTTAATATATTCTGTTTAATAATTTTTTCCATCTTTTTTGAGCTTTTTTGGGCCTTTGAAACTAATAATTACTCAGTGATTACCTTATAAAATATTTAATTTATTATTATGGAGTGTTAGTTGAGTGTTTTACCATTCCATGAAATGTTTAACAAAAACACAACTTTTCATAGATAAACATTTTCCCCCAAGTAATCTAATAATAATTTAACACTAGATGGTTTATGAATACTTGAAATAGTAACGGTATGTTACAAATAGATCTTATAATATTAATTGAATTAATTTTATTTGTTTTTCCTCTTATTGTTCAAGAACATCATTAGCATTGTATAATCCTTTAAGATAAATATTTAATTAATAAAATTTAAATGTAAATTATAATGATAAAGATAAAAAAATTATATTTAAAATAATCATTTTTAGTAGAGTTTATTTTATATATAATAGTATATTAAAAATGATATAGTTATTGAAAATATAAGTATATCATCTTTAACAATCCATTGAATAAAATTTAACTAATGTCATATTATCACACTAGTGGAATAAAAAGGGTTATAATTTAATACCAAGGATGATATTTATATAAACACACTCATCCAATGAAATTAATAAAATTTTTAGTGTAATTTTATAATACTTGAAATTTTTTTTACCTTTAATTACCCAATTTATCTTTAAACGTGGTAAATAAATATTTAATAAAGTTTCTATTCATAAATATCAAACATAAAATAAATATATTAACAACTTTTGGACTCATATATTAAAAATATTGAATCAATTTTTTAAAATTCAAAACACATATTTGAAGTCATTAAGTAAAAATTAATCATGTTGAGGGGGTGAGAAAAATAGCTTATGAATGTCTAAAATATAGAATATAATTAAAATTTTTTATATCTAATTTCAATTTAAAAATTATTAAAATGTCCTAAATTAGATGAAATGATAAAAATATAATTTAATTATCCTTTAAAACCAATAAAGATAATAATTTAACTGTATAATATATTTTATTGAAAAAATATGTTTTCAATTAAAATTTATTATTTTTTAATATTCATTAAAACATGAAACAAATAAGAAAAATACAAAAAAAAATTCAAATTAAAATTTTCATATTATGAATTTATTTTCACATTTATGTTTTTGAAATATAATAAATAATATGGTCAAAAATTGTATTCAAAATAGGTTCTCTATTAAATGGTAGTAAAACTGGCTTTAGAGATCAATTGGTTTTATACATAAAATTTGCTCAGTTCGTATCTAATGAATAAAAAATATGTTATATAAATATAAAAAAATATTTAATATATAACATATATATTTCATCAATATCATTTACTAATTCTAATTAATTTTATTTGAACGGATAAAATGACTCTGGGAGCATAAAAATTGTTCCTTGTTAAATCATTTCCTATATGTTCAGTTGGTTAAGGCATTTTTCTATAATTAGTTTATAAATAAAAAATTCAACCAAATTTTTTCCTATGTTAGTTAGTAACATACATAACTATTAACTTCATAACTAGGTGGTATATTATTATTTTAAATTATAATATACTAATGATATATTGTTTTTATGTGAAAATAAGTGTTATATATAATGTAAGATATCATAAAAAACAATTTATGTTAATAAGATACATAATGAAAAATAATATGTTGTGACATTATTCTGTTCTTCACCAAATTAAATAATCACAATTTTAACTCTGGAATGAAAACTAGGGTTTTTGAATTTTCACAATATCCTAGTGGAAATCCTTAATATGAAAAAGGATTAATGAGACCTCCTTATTAAAATAATAAAAAGGAAGCATGAAGTCATTGAATTTTATACATACTTGGGTTCTACATAGGAAAAAATGAACAGAGAAGAGAAATCTAAAAAATAAGTTATTATGGAGAGTGATACGGAACATGGTAAAGAGATAGTTAATATTCACAATGTTATAAATATGTGATGGTCTACAGGACCATTTAATTTAGTAGAGAAGAATGTACTGTGATAAAATTTGTATTTTCAAAGTATATTCCCTATGGATGAAGTATTCATGTAGTTCATATATTCCTTATGTACTTACATGAGAAGTATATTTTCATCATCAAATAAATTTCCACCACAAAATTATCTTTTTCATTAAAATATTGTAATTTTTGAAAAAACTTTATGCCCTTATATTTTGAATTGACTAAAATGGATCATAAAATCACAAAAAGTATAACTATATATTCATCCTATCATTATACATTAAAATAAACCAAAATGGTTATGATAAGATATGATAATTCCCAAAAAAATCTCTAAAAAACAACAAGTTAAACCCATATTTCAACATAGATTATTTAAAAAAAATATCAAACCTAATAAATATTACAGACAAGGATTAAAACCCAAAAATAAGAAGTATTTTCTCATATAGTCTTCCAAATAACATCAATCACCCTTAAAAAAATTATAGTCTAAATCTAATATTCTCATAGGTTTTCTAACCGTTTCCATAAATTATCTGAATCACCATAAGTCAACAATGAAATCATAATTGACAGAAAAATATAATTCTACATTTATTACTCAAAATATTCTATTTACCGTAATCTAATTGGATTCCCAAAATATAGAACATTTTCCAAAATAAAATTAATCACTTAATCACCAAATTATTTCACAATCCCTTGGTTATGATAAAATATCATAATCCATTATATTTTTTACTAAGAAAATGTCATGATAACCTGCACTTCACATAGGCTAGTGGAAGGTTCTGCACCCTTCTCTCCCTTTGGTTGGGGGTTCAAACCCCACAGACTTAGCAGACACAATAGGTTGTCACTTGGTTTTCATGTTGTCATTTTTTTTATAAACCATATTAATATACATCTCAAAATAAATATGATGGACATCAATGAAATAAGGTTAATCATTAAACAGGCTTTTAACATAGGTTATCTATACTACCCCAATAATTAAATACATCATACACTACATTAAATATATATCATTCCTTGGTCAAGATTTTATCTAATAGAAGTTGAAAATGATGTAGGTAGTTCCTGGTTTCCCAAAAATTAGCCGATGTACTACAAATGGATTCATTTGGCGAGCTTTATTTCCTCCCATCTTACCCTTCATTTTTCATATTCAATTATTTAATTTATTTCCTTATTTACCGCACAGAAAGTAATTATTCATTCCATTGAGAGACTTTTTTAGGTTTATCCTTCCACATTTCATTCATTATAGAAATTAATCCTTCTTTTCTCCATGGTATCCACCACCAAAAGTCATAGAAAGCTTCAGCCTCTTCTTCATTCTTGAGTTCAAGGGTTGGTAAGGAATATGTTTTTAATAATATTTTCAAATAACTTATTAGTATTGAACAAAATATCATTCAATATTATCAATAATCCATTTGGTTTCACATAGAAAACACCTTGTGTGTCATGTTCAATGTTAATAGGACTACTTTGGGATCTAGCCATCGACCAAAATTAGAAAGCATAGTGTGAGAAACAATAGTCATATTGAGAAAAACATAAAACCACTTAGAGAATTTCATGAAACCATAAATTCAATATAAAAATACATAGTTTTATCCGAGGTTTTCCATTTTTATCATATATTCAATTACATAGTAATGATTTGTAAGTAAAATTTGAATTATCCTAAGAATATCCTTTGTGAGTGTCAAACTAGGTGCATAATAAGCCCCGTTATCATGTACCATGTTACCTCGAGTCAGGGCCATGCACCTTTTCTATGTTTTTATCCCTAGGTTAATATATGCTAGAATCAATTCCACCTTCAATATCAATATATGGAAGTATTTATTGGAATGGACACCTATTCTATACCTTACCAAAATTCTATGATGTTCTTCTACACATATACTTGAGTCTATATTAGGGTTATGTTCTCTAATATTGGTTTATTATATTTAATTTTTAATTTTATTTATTTTAAATATCTGATACCAACTATTATGACCCCGATACCAGCATCCTATAGTTGGTTCATTACTTTATTACTTTTACCTTTCTACAAGTGTCAAATCCCAAAGGGCCAATCATTTTAATAGTTTTAAAACATTTATTACATACAAGAAACATAAATTAAAATTAAAAATTAAAACTATAACATAAATATTCATTTGAAAATTATTATTCTCCTTGATTAAACTAGAATTTCAAGCATAATATTCAACTTCACATCTTGGGAAAGATGAAACATAAGAAATGGGTGAGCTGAGATTCTCTGTAAGGGTAAATAATATATTGATATTTTTCATAAAAATCATTAATATTTTTTGAGAGGTATATAACTAAAAAAATCCTTGTAAAAAAATATTGAGAGTAATATGGAAATAATAAATCAAATATCTTCACATCAAAATTTACAGGGATATTCTACTAGTCAAATAATCACATGTATTATAAATTTCTAATCTAATAATGGGGTAATTCATAATTTCGGACATCATAATCATACCATCCTAGATTTGGACAAGTCACCACAAATAAATGGTTAAAACCTCAAACTTTTTTGTCTCATTTGACATACCAATGCATCGAGGAGCTATAATGGGTCCCACACATCAGTTAAAGTGTTAAATCAATTCCATATATGACAGAGGTGATGAAACATAATTAGTAAAAACTTTAAAATTATAAATAACATATAAATAGGAATACTTAAACCATAAACCATTTAATGAAATAAGGTAAATTATATGATAAGATATCAAAATCTATCAAGCATAATATCTAAAAAATGATGTTGACATATATGAAAATACTATAATAAAATCATAAAAATTTTCATGATAAAATACCCCCTTTTAGTTTGAAATAATTTTTTTTAAAGCCGTTTAATTATAAAATTAAAATTTAATTAACAAATCACCTATTAAGGGAAGCTTTAAAATTCTAATGGATCACAATGGTAGAAAAATCTGCTTATGTAACATAAGTTAAATAATACATTCTGGTCACCAAATAAGATGTAAAGTACCTCATTAGGAAAATGGAAAAATATTCCTTAAAAATTTATAAAACAATAAACATGGATTAAAAATTCATTAATAATATTTAGGATAATGATAAAAATATATTATAAACATTTTTATGAAATAATAACATGGATGAAAAATACGTCCTATAAAATAATTATCTATAAACAAATCTAGATAATAATGAAATATCAAATTTAACCCTTACCATTATATTATCAATAGAATCATATTCCCCATGAAATAAGTAAAAATATATGGGTATTAAAATTACCTAGTCTTTAGAATAATACTCATTTTATAACATAATGTGAAGTATATACCGCATACAAATTAAACATGTGGTGAATAAGGATTCCATCTCACAAAAATAAAAAGTGATATTAATTTCAATTACATTTACTTTCCATTAGTTTGATTTTAATTAAACTTTTATATACATGTCATTAATGTATAACAGAACTATATACATATTTTTGGTATCATATATGATCCTCTTATATTACCTTATAACCATTTTTTAATAATATTTCATTATTACGCTGCTTCCATGAGTTAACTGGTTTATTTTCCTATGAATGGTTTTTCATTTAAGACATGTTTCTTATAAATAAGATATATTTATTTTATATAATGAATTTTATTAAGCACATAGATATTATATTTACTCATTATACACATATTGATAATATTTTTTTATTGTTAATATGGAAAATGAGTTACAACGCGTCGTGCATATGGTAGACTGTAAGTATGCAGGAGGGATGATTTCATTCCCTTAATGGTGAAAGGGTAAGGAATTGAATAGTATATTAATAATAATGAATCAATATCATGTATTATATATTAATTATATAAATCATTATACCCTTCCAAATAATGTAGTGATGAAAAACAGATTTCACCATGAAATGGCGATGGTAGGTCATATGAGCACATTTGTGGTGATTTAATTTTTCATAGGATGGAATAAAAGAGAAATATGGTTTTTCTATAATCATAAAAACATATAAAAATATATATTATACTTTTTTATTTCCATATAATAGAATCAAAACATAATGAGTGAGTGGAAAAAGAAATAATCTTATATGAGTTTCTAAAGAGGATTTCCACTATAGCGAATCTTCTTTTGATCACCTCTTAGGGATAATAGGGTTTGTCTTTTTGGAATACCAAAACATATATGATGTGGATAGAGATGTTTAAAACATAAATTTGTTAGGTTTTTTCTATATATAAGGATCAATGGGATGAAATTAGATGAGGAATGAGGTTCCTTTTTATAATTGAGGTGAGGGGCACTTTTGGTATTTAGTAAAAGAATAATTTAATATAAATTAAATATGAATATAATTAAAAATAAAATTTGATTTATTCAATGATAATAATATATAAGTATATATCTTAATAAACTAATATATTTTACACTTGTTTTGGTATTATTATAATCATTATCTTTTTTATTAACCCTTATTCAACTTATTTTAAGTTTAACTAAAGTAAAAAATTCATCAATATTGAAGGGTTTTAATTTTTACATATTTGGAGTAATTTAGACAATAAATACGAAATTTATAAAATATTATACCAAATTATATTTATTTTTTATTTTTAAACATGTATTATTATTTTTTTACTATTGTAGTGAAACATTATTTTTATAAAATATCAATAGTTTCAATTTTGACAGTATTCACTTCATGGATTTTTTAAAAAACCAATATAAAAAGTTAAATTATAAAAAAAATATCTTATTATATATTAAAGGGGACAAGATCATCTATAAAATTATTTGGTTATAGTAATTAACTCCAATAATATTTATTTTAATATTTTTAATATCAGAAATTCTAATTATTCATTAACTAAATAATTACTACATCATCATTGTTAATGCCTATAAGGTAGTTATTTTTCCCAAAAATTATAAATAAAGTTTCCTGAATAAAATAATTGTATTATATTAAATATGACTACTTATCTTTATAAATAACTTCTGGAAAACGAAATATAAAATATTATATCAATTCTAAAACTTTAGTGTGAACAACATAGCTTCCTTTAAAATGAAATATTACAAAGGACTATTGATATAACTGTGGTTCCAAATAGTCATTATTTTGAAATTTGGAAAACCTTGATAGATATATAAACAACCATAGTAATTTAACTATGTTTTGGGGTCATTTAATAATTCTTATAATATTAATTAACAAAATTTTATCTCGTTGTACTCTCCTAGTACAAGCACTGCATCAACATTGTATAAGCCTTTAAGAAAATTGTTTAATTCCTAAAAATTAGAATTACATTACCATGAAAAATGAAAATAATTCAAATTTCAAAATAGTATTTATAGTTGAATTTATCTTCATTATAACCATATATTAAAAATGATATAGGAATTGAAAATAGTAGTATTACATCTTTAACTTTTCATTAAATAAAATATAATAAATGTAATATTCTAAAAACGCTAGTTTAAAAAGGGTTATAATTTCATTCCAAGGATTAATTATGTCCAAAACCACTCATTAAATTAAATTAAGATAAGTTTTACGGTAATTTTATAATATTTATAGTATTATTTTTATAAATAATTACCCAATATATCATCAACCTAGGTATTTTTTTTAAGAGACATAAAATTCATAATTTCAAAAAATAAAAGAAATACAATTCAATAACTTGGAATAACTAATTATAAATATGGAATAAAATTTTCAAAATTCAAAACTAGGAAGAATAAATAATTAATTAAAATTAATCCCATTTATTGGGTAAAAAAATGGGTTATTAATGTTTAAAACCTAGAGAATAATCAAACATTTTTTTATCTAATTTCAATGAAAAATTGATTCCAATGACCTAAATGTGATTAAATAATATAAATATAATCTATTTATACTTTATAATCAATAAAAATTATAATTTAACACTATAAACTATTTTCATGAAAAAAGTTGTCTTCAATTAAAATTTAATATTTTTCACTATTAATGAAAACATGAAGCATATTCTAAAAACCCCAAAAAATAAAAAAAAATTCATTTTAATAGTTATATTAGAAATTATATTATATGAAATTTAATATATAAAGTGGCATTTTTTTAAAATAGGTTCTCTGTTTAAAGGTGATAATAATGCCTTAAAAAATATAGGTTTTTATACATAAAATTGGGTTTGTTCATATCTTATGAAAAAACAATATATTGGGTTATTATTGAAATTATTTTCTTGAATATATAACCTATATATTTAAATAATACCATTTAATAATTTTACTTAATTTAATTAATTAGCCTAACATATCATTGTGAGCATAAAACTTGTTCTTTAACAAAACTCTTTTATACATTTAGTTGTTGGGTATATTTATCTATAATTATTTTGTAACCAATTAATTAATCCTTATATTTTCATAATTATGATAATAATATCGTTTAAAGTAACCAAATGGAATGATAATTTATTATTACATTAAATTATAATATTTGAATATGGAAATGTTATTTATTAAAATCAGTCTTGAGTGTATCGTATACCATTGAATAAATAGAACATATTTTAAGAAGAGACATACTATAAAATATTTGGGTGTTACAAAAATAATATATAAAATAGATGTAACATTCTATCCATAAATATTTTATAAGTTTTTAAAAAAGTCTATATAACCAATGTAACAATTACTTCCTTTTTTTTTTTTAAATCTAGAAACCTCATCTGTAGGGAATGATACTATATCAAAAACTCCTAAAATATATTATATCATTTCACTTCGATGTCGCATGTACATCATTTTATGACATGGGTTATCAATAATATAATATATGTAACTATTTCCAATAATATTATACAGGGTATCATCAACATATAACTCACAATAGATGATGATATGTCAAGGAGGAGGTGTAGTGGTGAGATAGACATGGAAAGGTAGAATAGTGTGATATCTAGACAAAGGTGGATGAGTGGGATATATGGACTAAAATTATTTTTTTATGTCCAAAAAATATTATAATAATTCTCCGAACCTATCCTCTATTATCTTTTTAGTTTTAATTAATTTATTATCAAAAGCATCCATTTTTCATATATATAAAACATCACATAAAAATTTTACCAAACAACTAAACTATTATTTCAATTGATACACCCACCTTGTATCCTCATATGAAACTAAGGTGTTTAAGATTTCCTAGTATAGTAGCTAAAATAACTGTCCTACCCTATGTCAAAATGATCCCTTGTATTCTATTCACTTCAAGGTATCGGTGTATAGAAAATTGGATTAATATTTTAGTGAATTAAAAAATAAAATCATTTTGAAAATAACATAAAAACTATTTATAGTCTTCTTGGCTATAGAACTCAATCATTATTTACGATATGTTTCCGTTGGGTCATATGTGCCCTATTTTATTTTTTATTGTCTATGTTAGGGGAGGGGAATCAATTATTGGTGAACCAGAATACTAAGGACTCGGATTTTGAAAATAGTCAATTATCCTTTCATATTCCAATTATGTATTCCAACCTAGAGATAAAGTAAGTGGGTATACATATTTTTATCTGATATCCTAATTATATCTCTCTCTTTCATATTACTTAAGGTTAAAAAATCATTATGATTAAAATTTTAAGTGATTATATAAAATGAATAAAATTATTAACATTACACTAACTAAAAATTATTCTTATCATCCATATTCAATAAATGTATTACAAGTGTAGTCATCTAGAAAATTATTTATATCACATGGATTTTTAATTTTTTACCTAATATGAAATTTGATGTTTGGGTGGATTTAAAATCCCTCCATCTTCTAGTGAAAAAATATAAATATGTATGCTTATTTTTTTAGTAACTAACGAAAAGGTAAACATGAAATATATTAGTAAAAACATGTAATTATAAGTAAAATATTGATAAAAATATTGCTAAAAGTATCTGTCATTGTTGAAATAGTTTCTTTTTTGGACACTTCTCCAATAATAAATAAAAATTAATACTTTTCGTCTAGATTTTAATATTATAAAAAAATTGAATTTTGACACCATGGATTACCATTATCATTAAACTCATGGGATATCCTTTGTTATTTTCTATGGGAATGTGATAATCGAGGTAAGAATATGCTGCAATTTTTACTAATTGTGGAATCTTTATTTTTCCCTCTGGAAGTAGAAGGATCTTATGCCGAAGGATAAGAAGTCTCCTCTTCGGATGTATGTATAAGGTCCTCTCAAAAATATCACGGTGAATTAACTTTTCGATTTAAAATTATCCTAAAAATAACATTAAAAGATAATTAGTAAAATATTATAAAAATACAATTGTTTAATATAAAATTTTATATAAATTGAAAAATTATACAATAATAATTAAACTAAACTAAACACATTTTTATTCATATATTCAATGAAGTTAACTAAAATTCTAAAAAAATAATGGAAACATTTATGGGATTAGAAATGATAAAAATAGAAGAAATGGAACTTAGGTAAAAAATAATACAAATTCAATAGTTTTGTATAAATTTAAATAACAATTGGTAATAGTATATACAAAAATGAAGTAATCTAAACAAACTCTATCATATTCATTACAGTATTTAATGTAGTGTCCCAAATTTTTCTATGTATTATTTTTTAATTTTCTATGGAATTGTTATGATACCAGGCACAGAGAGGACACGTCATTCCGAGGCTCGGTGATCCTAGAATTGTTGTTTGAAATTTTTTTATGTTAAGTGAGTCGGCACTTGTGCGCGGTTATGGCAGCTTCCAAACGGATGGACGGATTAAAAATCTAAGGGTACCGTTGCATCCGTGGCGATGACTTTACTTATGAATGGGTCTAACCACGACTGGTACGGGTCAAGGGAAAAAGTTAATTTTTGAACATTTTTAGTAAAATAAAAATAAAAAAAATCACAATGTTTATTTTTATTTTATTTTATATGGAAACATCAGCTGTAGTGTGGCTATGGGGAAACTATTTCATTAATAAATGCCATGTCATAATTACTCAAGAATGAAAAGAAAGAATCTTTAATTCCGCAACATTATGGAATCCCAAAACATGTTTTTTATAATGGTTTAATGAAAATTCAATCATTTGCGGAAGATTCAGAGAAAACTATGGGGAAACACCATGGAGATTTGGAGAAAACTCCCGGTGATGAATGACGATGAATTGAAGTAGAGAATCGATGCACCGATGAAGTTAGAGGATATCCACGATGACAACAGCACGCCCCCATATCCCCCCGCCCATCATCAGCAATCAAACTCTTCATGAGGTAGGGGTTTGTTATTTAAATTATTTCCCCCGCTTTTGATATAAACGATGCACGCATATCAACCATGAACCAGTTGATTCACAGATTCATACATTCTAGTGGGATGGTTTTATTTGGATGGTTTGGGGAATTGATCCATGTTGAATTGTTGTAGTTTAATTCTTCTCTGTTTAAACCGACTAACAAGAGCAGATCAACGCCGTGGAATACAACAACAGAGGTTCGTTCCTCAATTTTCTTATTGTAATTTCCTCCCCCATTTTCTTTCACATGTTCCTCATGTTTTTCATTGGGCGACGAACAACAGATATTTTCTCTTCCATTTTTTGATGAAATGATCCCAAATTAAAGATTAGACACCGCAACAACCTTTTGGAGGTGCGACGTCGATACCAGATGATGAATCGGACCGAATCAGGAAGGGCCATTCTTCGAGATTTCTTCACGTAGGTGGATCATTGCAAATTTTTGGAACAGATCAGAGGTCCGAAAACAATGGAATCTGCTTTGTGGTTTTGGGGTGACCAAAGCCTGGGAGTTTCATGGTGATAGGATGACTAGATTTATGACCGGGACCTCACAGGAGGCGCGGCGGCGGATGTCCGCGATTCTAGAAATTTCCAGAATACACGGTGTGTAAATCCAAAGGACACACCGTGTAGTACTGGCGGAAGTAGCTAGGGTTTTGGGTGTCAGAGAGGAAGAACACGGCGTGGGACCTTGGTCACATGACGTGTTAGACTTTCCCCGATGCTCGACGTGTATTTTGGGAAGTACACGGACATGGGATGGACTACACGAATTCAGAAGACACAATGATTACTCTCGACGAGGCAAGATAGAAGTGCCTACACAGGACTTGGCATGTATCCTGGGGATACAAGGACATGGGATGAAGTACACTACGTTTACTCCATCACACGACTAGGTGAGGCTAGTAACGTGGGTCACCCCATGTATAGATTACATGGGTTGAGGACCGTGAATGGGAACATGGCCAGCGTACACGGAGCCGACTCCAGTCACTCAGACACAGCTTGTACACCATAATACACACCCTGTACTAACTTTTCTACATGACCATCCTTACAACATGGGCCATTGTACACGGGCAATACCTGTGGTCAGACAACACGACGTGTAACTTTTCTACACGCAATGTACTTTTGGAAAAAAGGCATGGTCCTCTTGCTCACCATATATGGACATCATACATTTTTTTAGTGAACCTTACTTTCATTCTCCTGAATTTCATTCATTGTTTCCTTCTAAAATAGTATAATCCCTTCAGCAGGACTTTCTGTGATAGAGTAAGCATCCCTCTGAGAGGCCTGGAGCAAGATCCAATATCCATTCCTGACCATAGGTAGAGTCAAGAATCAACATGAACAACTCTACTAGGCATTGATCATCTTCCTAGCTGGTGAATCACTTAGCTTGTGAATCTGGATGAGTCGCGGTATCTGCCATGGCCTGGCAGTGATCCTCATCTGTGTATCGTGATCTTTCCCACTCAGGAGTGTGTATCCCGTAATGGGTGCTTCTATCTATCGTGATCTTCCCACATAGGAGTTTGTCTCCTGCAATGATTGTAACTAACTCTCATAACATTTATCGATGATCAGTACTACTCATACGGATGAAATTAGAGCTACCAGACTCATGGAGTGTGTTCTCCCGAAACAAGTACTTCGTGGAAATCTTTGAACAGAATCCTTAGTGGTGGTATGCGGTTGTGTAACTTGTCTCTAGACTACGCATCTGGTTTTTTAGTATATCAGGATTTTGATATCCTATTTTATGTTCAGTATACAAATATTGTGTAGTGATGATTGTGCCTTTCCTTTTTATACTTGCATTGTGTTTTTCGGGGTCCTCAACTGTGTATTGTTATACTCACCCCTGCATGGGATTTTCATGAACGTGTCATGTCTTGTGAAGATGAGCATCCTTTTTGAAATATTCCAGGGTGGACCAGGACAGGACCGAGCATTCTATTTACCCTACAGGCTGAGGAGTTCCTCCGGCTATGAGCATCTCTCCCAATACCACATTGTGTTTACAGGTTGGACATTGCTGTTTTTTACACTCTTTTTCTTGGTGGGCATATATTCTGGCTCAGTTCACATTCAGTACATTGCTTTCCATCATAAACTTTTGGTTGGGTTTAGTTGTATGCATTCATTTTTTTCAATAGTGGGTTTTTTATATTTCAACATTTTTGGGATTGGAGATGTGTGTGTGTGTACAGGTTCTTAGGAAATGCCTCCCATGTTGTAATATGCCAACTCAGTGGTAGTTGCCAGCCCCTGTCCTATTAGAGGTGCGCTTGGGGAGTCCCGGTGTGGGACCCACTGGGATGGGTCATGTCAGTGTGGTATCATAGGCGTTCGGTTCTACATTTGGACCACGTGTCCCTGAGATGGGTTTGGGGAAACAATGTTAAGTGTTTTGAGCTCTTATTTCCATCCAGAGACTCCAGTGTTGGTGCGGCAGTTGATGAATCCATACACCAGGACCCTGATAACCTTCTTTTCGACTCGGTACACTAAAACAGTGGTTGCAAGAAAATAAAGGAAATTTACATGAATCATATAGTAATTGGTTGTGTTTTCCATGTCCTTTGATACAGCTATCCAGATATAATCATGCTACATATTGTTTCTTTATAGGATGCCTCTGCGACGTGGACCCACTATGATTCTATTGCACGATCATGAGGATGACCCCCTTAGTGACGAGGCTTCGATACAAGGACTAGTTCCCCAGGTGTTTCAACCAGGTGGTGCACCTGTTATGCCACCACCAGCGGAGTAGCCCGTGGTAGCTGCAGTACAGACTGACGAGGAGCATAGCATTAGCGCGCTCCATGAGTTTTAAAGATAGAGACCCCTCAGGTTCCAAGATGATCCCAACCCTCAGGCGGCTAAGGACTTGCTTGAGGTGGTGACTAGATTTTTCCATGTAGTGAGGACACCAGACGACCGGATGGTGATCTTAAGAGAGAGCCTTCTTCAGGGTTCAGCGGGACGATGGTGGAGTCTGAGCACACAGAATCACGCAGAGGAGACTCTTTTGTGGATAGAGTTGGCATGACTCTCTAGGGAGGAGTTCTCTCTAGTTATGTTGAGAGTTGTATGCATCTAGGAGCATATTCAGATCGAGTAGGGAAGTTTGACGATAACTGACTACTCATCGAAGTTCACCAACCTTTCCCGGTACTCGATTGATATGGTCAGGGATCAGTACATCAGATCTCAGACCATAGAGTGAAGTTTATGACAAGAAGTTTGAGCTAGTGTCCTTCCTCTATGTATTAAAACTTATGTATGAGTGCTTGAGCAATCTTTGGTGATCAAGAGCTTCTTGGTGGAGTAGAGACAACCGACGACAGTCACCAGTAATCAGACGTGTGCGGAGACCTCTGTAGTAGGGAGCTGAAGTCTAATGCAGGGATTAGGATTGTTAGAGGTATCAAAGGAGGACCCAAGACAGAGGATCGATAGTCTAGGACTCTAAGGCTTGATATATTAATCCTAGGGAGAAATGGTTCTATGCATACGACGGTAGGGGACATATCACTAGAGATTGTCCGACTTGTCGAGATGCTGACAGGGAAGCGGTGGATGGACTATTGAGGCAGAGGCAGTGAATGGAGCTGACAGACCCACTAGGTGGCATACATGGAAGAGGATTATAGATAACTACAGGTGTTGGCAGATGCTTCGATCTACTTCCACCACCACCCACAAGAGGTCCGCAATAGGCATAGGGAGCTGGGGGAAAAGGGAAGGTACAACTGTATGTGGTCATGGTGTATGACCTAGGGACTCCAGGGATGATATGAGGTACATTATTTTTCATCCCTACCTTAGTTTCCATACATATAGACACATGTTCTAGTCATTCCTTCATCACCACTTGTCTAGTGCGAATCCTTGATATTCCGATTGAACTGTTGTCTCAATACTTACGCTTGGAAACACCTGCGGGAGAAGACTCGATGATCACACACCTCTGCAGATAGTGTGATATTACCCTTGGAGGAAATATTTTTGGTTGGAACCTCTTGGTGGTAGCAATGAGGCCTTATGGTGTCATTCTCAGTATGGATTGGTTATCTTCGGTCCATGTCCAGATTGACTGTTTTAGGCATAGAGTGTCGTGTGTCTGCCGTGATGGAACATGGTTTTCCATTGTTGGATAAAAGGAGACCCATGTAGCATAGAACGAGCACATGCATAGGAGGGTGATGCCGATCATGCATGAGAAAGCTAGTCTTACCCTCGGAGCACTAGATGTTGTGATCTCTCAGTCCCCATTAGTTGTGGCAGAGTATGAGGATGTATTTCCCGAAGATGTTCCAGGATTACCGCTCTATCGAGAAATTGACTTTAGCATCGCCTTAAAACTGAGGATGCCACCAATTTCTTTACCAGTATATCAGATGTCCCATGAAAATATTCACGAGTTGCGGGTGTAATTGTAGGATTTGCAGAGAAAGGGTTCGTACGACCCAGTGTTTCAGCCTGGGTGGCCCTAGTCTTGTTTTACACGAAAGAAGATGAGATTTTGATGTTGCGCTTGGATTACCGACTCCTAAAACAGGTGACAGTGAAGAATAAGTATCCACTTCTGAGAATTGATGACCTCTTCGATCAGCTGAGAGGGGCACATTGGTTCTCAATGTTTTACCTTCGATCAGTCTATCACCGGTTACGAGTACAGGATGAGGATATACCAAAGACGGATTTCAGATGTCTCTATGGTCACTATGAGTACTTGGTGATGCCTTTCGGCATGAAAAACACCCTGGCAGTGTTCATGTGACTAATAAACCAGATATTCCAGCCGTACTTCGACCGGTTCGTGGTGGTCTTCATCGACGACATCCTTGTGTACTCGACATCAGAGGAATATCATTCAAGACACCCGCAGATAGTTCTAGACATACTCCGGGAGCTCCAGCTTAATGGGATGCTCTCATAGAGCCATTTCTGGATTTGGGAGGTCTAATTTATAGGACATGTCATCTGAGTAGATGGAGTAGGTGTGGACCCAGGCATGGTGGGGGCAATGTTAGCATGGGACCCACCTCGGAGCATGATGGAGGTGTGAAGCTTCCTTGGGTTGGCAGGGTATTAACAGATATTCATTCCTAATTTCTCCCAGATAACAGCACCGATGACAGCCTTGACTAGGAAGGGGAAACCCTTCATGTGGACGGAGAGGTTCCAGTAGGCTTTCAAGCTGTTGAGACAGAGTTTTTCGAGCGCCCCAAATTTGAGATTGTTGGAAGAGGGTGTCGAGTACATAGTTTTCTATGATGCATCAGGAACTGGTATTGGATGTGTCCAGATGAAAAGGCAAGAAGTGATTTCTTATGGTTCACACCAGCTTAGCCCACAAAATCATATCTATGTGACCCATGATCTTGAGTTGGCTGAGGTAGTGTTCGCATTGATGATTTGGCGACACTACCTTATGGGCGAGAAGTTCATCGTCTACTCTAACCAAAAGATCCTCAAGTACATCTTTTCGCAGAAGGATCTATATCTGAGGAAGAGGAATTAACTAAAGTTCCTCCAGGACTATGATTTTGATATTATCTATATGCTTGGGAATGGGAACAGGTGGAAGATTCTCTTAGCATAAGGTTGATCTCACAACTATTGAGTGAGGCGACAGAGCATTTAGTCACGTTGAAGTTATCCGTTGTGGACAGAGAGGATAAAAATTACATAAAATCGATGGTTGTCGCCCCTCAACTCTAACAATGAGTTAGGTAAGTGCATCTTGGGGAAGTCGACTATGATACTTTACGTGCTCAGTTATCCATAGGACATGCTTCTGATGGATATTCTCATGGCGGGAAGCATGTACTTATTTTCATAGGACGCACAGTTAAACTAGTGGTGTTTCAGGAGGAGTTCTTGAGGGAACTTCATAAATCCCCCTTGGAGGTACATCCTAGAGTGGAAAATATGTACCAGGATCTCCGATGACAGTTTTGGTGGTCAGAACTGAAGAAGGTAGTAGCAGAGTTCATTTCCCGATGCCTCGCATGCCAGTAGGTGAAGTCTGACCACCAGGTTCTAGCGAGATTAGCTCACCCATGGATGTTACTGAGTGGAAGATGGATGGAATATCGATGGACTTCATTACAGGCTTACCACAGACACCCAAGGGGCACAATTCCATCTAGGTGATCGTTGGCCAACTCACCATGTTGGCCCACATCCTAGCTATTAGGGAGAAGACTTCCATAGAGATATTTGGATTCTTCTACATGAATGAGATAGTTCGGATTCATGGTGTCCCTTTTATGATTGTCTCAGACTGAGACACAAGTTTTACATCCAGGTTGTGGAAGGGATTGCTGGAGGCCTTTGGGACTCAACGACGCTTGAGCAAGACATTCCATCCCCAGACCGATGGTTAGATGTAGAGGACCATTCAGGTTCTGGAGGATATGTTGTGGGCCAATATCATAGACATTGGACGCAGTTGGGAGGACCACCTACCACTAGTGGATTTTGGAAATAATAGTAGCTACCACTCCACCATTTTTATGACACCAATTGAGGCCTTGTAGGGAAGGCCCTGTTGGTAACTGCTTTGCTGGACCGACCCCGGGGAGTCTGCACTCATGGGTCCCAAGTTAGTGGGAACTACCACCAAGAAGGTGCAGATCATCTGGGAGTGGATAAAGACTACACAGAGTCGGAAAAATTCTTATTCTAACAAAAAATGGAGATCTATGGAGTTCTAAGAGGGAGACCACGTCTTTCTTCGGGTCTCACCTCGATGAGGGCTACAGAGATTTGGTCGGGGAGGTAAGCTATCTTTGAGTTTCATTGGATCATTATGGATACTGTGTAGAGTTGGCGTATTGGCATACCACCTATCTCTGCTGCCACAATTACATCGGGTACATGATTTCTTCCACGTTTCACAATGAAGGAGGTAAGTGCATGACCCATTGCATGTTATCGACTGGGGAGAGCTAGACATCAAGGATGGAGTGACCTTTTCTAAGTATCTGGTGCAGATCGAGGATCGACAGGAGAGGATCCTTCATGGGAGATCTATTCCCAGGGTGTGCATTTGTTAGCAGCATGAGAATCTTTAGAAGAGCACATGGGAGTGGGAGGCCCAAATTTGTGCACTGTGCCTACATCTTTTTGAGTAGTCTTTTTTTGGATTTTCAGGGATGCAAATCCCGAAGGTGGGGAGAATTTACAGTCTCATATTATTCCATGTATGATTTTTATATTTTATATAGAATTATTATGAGACCAAGCACAGAGTGACACATCATTCTGAGGCCCTTTGATTTCGGAATGGTGGTTCAAACTTTTTATAATTCATGTGAGTTGGCACTTGTGAGAGGTTGTGGTAGTTTCCAAACGGATGCCCGAATTAAAAATTTGAGGGCACCATTGCCTCTGGGATGAAAAATTTACCAAAGAATGGGTCTAACCTCGACCGGCGTGGGTCGAGGGAAAAAGTTAATTTTTGGATGTTTTAAAAAAATAAAAATTACGATAAAATCAGAATGGTTATTTTTATTTTATTTTATATGGAAACATATGTTACAGTGCGGTGACAAGGCAACTATTTCTTTAATAAATTCCATGCCATAATGAATCATGAATAGAAATATTGACTCTTTAATTCTGAAGCATGATGGAATGCCAAAATTTGTTCTTTTTTAATGGTTTAATTGAACGTCGACCGTTGGCAGAATATTGAGAGAAAAATATAGGCAACTCCATGGCGTTTTGGAGAAAACTCTCAGCGACGAATGATGAAAAATCGAAGTTGAGAATCACTGCACCAATGATGTTTAAGTATCTCAGTGATGACGGTGGCATGACCCCACATGATCATCAATAGAACTCTTTGTGAGGTAGGGGTTTGTTATTTAAATTCTATACCCCACTTTTGATTTAAATGACGAACGCTGATCAACCACGAACAAGTTGGTCCACAAATTCATACATTCTTGCGGGAGGGTTTTATTGGGATGATTCGGGGAATCGATCCATGTTGAATTTTTGTTGTTAGATTCTTCTCTATTTAAACCTACTAATGGGAGCAGGTCAACGCCGTGGCAAAGGACAATGGAGGTTCGTTCCGTGATTTGATTATTAGATTTTCCTCCCCCTATTTCTTTGATGTGTTATTTGTGTGGTGGAGAACAATGTATCATTGCGCATACGTTTTGTGAAAAACTGATCCCAAATTAAATATTCAACACCGCAATGCCCTTTTAGAGGTGCGACGATGATAATCGACAAAGAATCGGATCGGGAAGGGCCATTCTTCGAGCGTTCTTCGCGCGAGTTGATTGTTTCACGTTTTTAGAGCCAATCATAGGTCCAAGAACAATAGAATAAGATTTTTGGTGTTGGGGAGACCAAATCCTGGGAGTTTCATGGTGATCGAATGACTGTATAGAAGACCAGGACCTCATGGGAGGCGCGATGACAGAAGTTCACAATTTTGGAAATTTTGAGAATACACAACGTGTAATTCCGATGGACACACCGTGTAGTACTGGAGCTAGTGTATTGGGTTTGGGGGTCATAGAGGAATCACACAGCATGTGACCCTAGTCACATGGCGTTTTGTTCATTCCCCGAAGCTTAGCGTGTATTTTGGGAAGTACAGGGACACAGGATGGACTACACGGCTTCAGACGACACAGTGAGTACTCTCTACACGGCCAAACAGAAGCGGTAACGCAGTACTCGATGTGTATCCCGGGGATACATGGACATGGGATGAAGTACACGACGTGTACTTAATCACATGGCTAGGAAAGGCCAGAAATGCGGGTCACCACATGTACAGATTACCCAGGTTAGAGTACACTGGTTGAAGACCGTGTGCGGGAACACGACCAGCGTACATGGAGCTGGCCCCAGTCACTCGGACATGGAATGTAAACCGTACTACATGCCATGTACTCATTTTTCTATGCGACCCACCTTACGACGCAGGTTGTTGTACACGGTCAGTACCTGGGGTCAGACAACATGACATCTAACTTTTCTACACGCCATGTACTTTTGAGAAAAAGGCATGGTCCTCTTTTCACCGTATCTTGGACATCTTTCGTTTGGGATTGTGCCCCTTTTTCCCGTTCCAATGAAGTTCAGGCATCATTTCCTTCACAGGTGTATCATCCATTCAGTAAGACATTCTGTGATAGAGTTGACATCCCTCCGAGGGGCCTGGAGTGAGATCCTATATCCATTCCTAAACCTAGGTACAGTCATGCATCGACGTGACCAACTCTACCGGGGATTGATCCTCTACCTAGCAGGTGAATCACCTATCTGCTGAATCTGGATGTGTCGTGGTATCCTCCATGGCCCTGGCAGTGATCTTCATCTGTGTATCGTGATCTTTCCCACTCAAGATTCTGTCTCCCATAATGACTGTAACTACCTCTCATGATGTTTCCCAATGATCAGTACTTCTCGGACAGATGTCATCAGAGCTACCAGACTTGTAGATTGTGTTCTCCCAGAACGAGTACTTTGTGGAAATCATTGAATTGAATCCCTAACAGCAGTAAGAATTTGTGTGAATTGTCTCTATACTACGAGTCTGGGTTTTGAGTATATCTGGATTGTGATATTCTATTATAAGTTTAGTAGACATATATTGTGTCGAGATGATTGTGCCTTTCATTTGTATACTTGATTTTTGTTTTTAGTGGTCCTCTATTAAGAATTTTTATACTCACCATTGCACTGGCTTTTCCCACACGTGTTGTGTCTTGTGCAGACAAGCATCCTTTTTGACAGAGTCCATGGTGGACCAGGACAAGACCGAGCTTTCTAAGTTCCCTACATGCCGAGAAATTCCGTCGGCTACGAGTAGTAGTCCCACTACCTCTTTGTGTTTACAGGTCAGACATTGTAGTTTTTCAGACTCTTTTTTTGGTTGGCTTGTATTCTGGTCCAGTTCACTTTCAGTACTTTACTTTCTGTCATACTATGTTGGTTGGGTTTAGTTGTATGCACACATTTTGTTCCTTAGTGGTTTTTTTTACATTTCAACATTTCTGGGCTTGGAGATGTGTTTGTGTGTACTGGTTCATAGGCATTGCCTACCTTGTAGTAATATGCCTACTCGATGCTAGTCACCATCCCTTGGCCTATTGGAGGTAGCCTTGGGGAGTCCCAGCGTGGCCCCCACTAGGTCAGGTCGTGAAATTTAATAAAATTGATGAAAAAGGGTGGCATTAATTATTAAACATGAAATGATATTGATGGAAGAAAAAAATAATATGTAAACATTGATTCAAATCAAATAAATATATATAAAATTGAATAATAAGAAATTATACAAAAAAATAAACTCTCTATTTATCTGATATGATAAAATATGTTACATAAGTAAAAATAAATAATTTGAAATAGTATGTCTTGCTTTTTTCAAAATTTAAAATGTTAAATAATAATTAAATAAATGTTTCCTATAATATTTTGATATTTATAAAGGATTATTTTCCTATATTATTTGATCATGATCATTCTGTATAGAGGAAAAAATATCTTTAATGAGGTCACCAATATCCTCTAATTATATTTCCAAGTATGTAGGGATCACAAAAAAATCACCATTGTCATAATGTATTTCATCATCAAGAAACGTTTTTCCATCATAAAATGATATATCATTGCACGTTTTATGGAACAAGAACATATTTTTTTCTCCATGTCCTTCCATGATAAATGGGCAATCTAGGTACTCAAATCTATTTAGATTTACTACTTTCATATCAAATTCATCATTTCTAGCATTTTTGTTTCTGAAAAACCATTTAAAGTTGAACACAATGACCCATGAAATCAGTATCCAATTTTTCATCAATAAATATATAATACGTACATGTTGTGTAGATTGATTTATTTAAATTTTCACATAGAAAATGTTTTACTCCAATTAAAACCAACAGAGTTCAATTTTAATCTACACTTCTATTTTCCAAATCTATTCTATAAAATTCATTGCCATTAATTTCATATGTGGACCATGTTATGGCATTTAATCTTTGGCTACACACTAACCATTTCAAAGTTTCTGATACATTTTATTTACCATATATGACCTCTTCAGACCATGAAAAAAAAATTGTATGATCATTAAATACCCAAATGTATTTCTTCTTCTAATAATACTAATTTATCACATTAATATTTGATTTTATATATTTCTAAGAATCATCAATTATATACAAGATATATAAACATTTATTTTTTATTTTATCACCTATCAATGAATTTATTATTAATCCTTGGATCTGGTTTCCTCCAAAAAATATCATTCATAGTGAAATATAGGAAAAATGATGTTCTCAACTACAAATAATTATTCTATAAAAAATAGTGAAACTTCCTTAGAAATATAAATTTTAGAAATGGATGATTATGGTTGATATGGATTCTTAACATACCCCTTCAATATTATATTTACCCATTCAAATGGATACATCCAATGTAGACATACCGAGCCAAAATTATTTATTTCCCACATAAAATGAACCAATAAATGAACCTTTATATCAAATAAATAGTGAAAAGTACATTCCCCATTTACCAAGTATATAAACTACACCATTCTATTTTTTTATTAAACACATATCTATCACTTTATTACAAAAGGAATTATTAAAATAATGAACCTTCATGATAGTAATTGTAACTTGGATGGGAGGTATTTCATTCAATGAATATTTTTGGATTTATTGTATCATAACTTGAAAATATTGATATTTCATTATTATTTATGTAAAATAATTTAATGAAATATTTTTTTCATTTGAAGAATAAACGTAAAAAACACTCATTTGATGGAGACACTAAAAAATACTTATTTTTTCCCACATTGATAAATAATGACACGATGAAGTAAAATATGTTAATTTTTCCTTAGGAGTGAGAGAAAAATTAGAACATATTCCCATTGATAGTAATTCCATTCATTCATTCAAAATATTCCACATCATTCCTTTAATGTAGAACAATTTTCCAATCAAAATGTCATCAAAACTTTTCTCAACATGCATCATATCCCATTTATGTTTGTTCTCATTATATTTCAAATAAATATGATAAAAAAATATTGATGTATTCTTCAATATTTTTTTTCCTTATTAGATCATTGTATCTTTCTAAATATTAATGAAACTTTTTTCACTCCCCAAAATTTTTTGATCATTTGAAAAAATTATTTGGAATTATTCAAGATTATTTTGAGATATTGAATTAATTTTTTAATAATTGAAAATATTTTTCCATAGAAAAAGTCATTCAACTAAATGGGTAAACAATTTTCCACTCATGTTGGATTTTAAATACTGAAGACACCTCATAGAAAATTAGATTATATTTTACCACTATAACTTTGTATCTAGATACAATTTTCTAGTTTTGGAAATAATTAACACTAAAAATAATTGTTACATGTAATTAAAAATATGTATTTATATATGAATAATAATCATTGATACCTTTCTTCCCTAATTATGTCAAATCAACAATTAAAGGTGATAAGTAAACATAAATATCATTTGTATATTGTTTTTTGTCAAAAAATCATTTAAATAAACATGATATATATCTCTTTCATAAAAAATAAAATGATAAGTTTTAAATTATTAAATAGAATAGGCTGTGATATATGATTACATAGAAGGCTCCTATGTGGATTCTTCTCATCCATATTGTATGAACCATTATCCAAACCGATCGTAAATATCTGGGAAAATATATCATTTTGATTGGTAATGGTGTTACATTTGGAACCATAGTTAGAAATGAAATTATGAATTATTTAAAAATATAAACAGGGTTTTTGGTCATTTTTTGGAGATCATATGCTACAAAAGTGGTTCAAGAGATGACCCAAGGTCAGTTGAGGATGAAACGATAGCCACCGGCTATCCACTGATAAAATCATGGGATTACTTGTCACTTATAAAGCTATATTAGGACACTAGCTAGATGGAAGAAATGTACAAGTAAGCCATTGTCATAATACCTGCTAATTTTTTTTGTTTTAGAGTGAAAAAATCAAATTCCCCTATTAAATTATTATAGTTTTCTATCCCATATATCCTCCTTATTTCTATCACTCAACCAACCCTCCCTCTCCTACCATCCTCCCTTCAATACCCTTTATATATATGGTATTATAATTTAATTATGCTGGGATTATTGGGAAGATCTAATTTCTATTTATCCCCCTTACTAACTCTTTATTATTTCTTAATTTCAGTTATTTTACTTTAGGATTGGTGTAATGATTCTATCAATGAATTTCAGAATCATCCCATGATGATAGGTCATTCATGTAGCCTATTTGGAGGACATCTCAAAAAACTATCTTCACAGTGTTTCATATTTTTTAATGGAGGTATGCCACGATATGAGTTTTTTTCCCGAGATTGGACTTCAATTAAATTATATTTATTATAAAATTGGTTCTAGATGAATGTATTTGAACCATGTTTGTGTTGGGATCATATTTCATACCTCATTAGTATTGTTTTCCATGGATTAAGTGTAGAGTGATCACACTCTAAGTAATTAGGTGTTTATTCTTGATTAAAATTATTTGATTAAATAATTTTTAATTTCATTATTTATTATAATTGTATTTTTATTAATTACATTATTTTATGGAAATTATTTTGGGCCTCATTAATTTTTATTATCATCATTTGTTCTAGGAAAAGTATTTGAAAGAGGTTTCATGCAAATATAATATTGGAAATGGCTTAAAATTTTCAAAGGGGGTTCCAATACTAGACTTTGGGTATATTATTTTGGTCATATGTGTTTGATATATGGTATCTCCTCCTTTGTGTGACTAGATTTTATATTAAATGGAATAAATTATAAATTTATTGGGGTCTCTTACGAATACTGAATAATTATTTAGTTAATGTCTCAGAGAATAGATCATATGTGATGTGTTGTGTAAGAACCATGGGATTTGGCTTGATTCCTCTACTATTGATGGATGAGGATGAGATTATCCAATAAATCCAATGAAATAATAACCTTCCTTTAGAGATAAAAACATAAAGAATTAAATGTTATGAATATATTGGCCTTTAGTATAGTTCTTGAGTGAACTATTTGTTATAGTGCATAATTACTATAAATTTGTGGCCTTGTGGTGGGAATATGTGAACCCATACAAGACCTAGAGATTTTATGATCATCAGGATAACCATAGAGTGAATGATCCATCCCCTCCAAGATGTTTTCAAATTATGTGTATAGATATTGGGAAGGATATAGATAGGTTTTCTAAGTTGACTAATTAAGGGAGAACCTAGAAAAAGAGATATCCCTTTTTCCATCTCTTAGGAGTGATACCTATAATGCATAACCCATGAGGTCCAAAAGGGACATGAAATGATTTCTATAGTATTATGTGAAATGATTCCCCTAATTGGTGGGTGTTATACATAGGTTAATGAACTATGATTAATTACCCCATGTAGGGTACCCTTGTTAGGACATGACAAAAGGGAAATTATTAGCTGATCATGTTATCTATTGATCAAGAGGATAAATGTTGGACCTCCTTACAATGTTTCTAAATAGGGGACCCCAGAATATTACCGATGATATGATTACCTAGGAATGTGTACTTATGATTTCAATTGTCACCTTAGAAACATGATTTATTTTTTGGGCTTGTTTGATTATGGTGGGTTGAGTCATGTCCTGGAGAGTCCAACCATGCTTTCCTGAATGGTTAGGAAGATGTCAACCAATATATCAATTTATTGTTAGGTTTATTTTGATATTTTATTTGTTATATTCTATTACATTGGATCTAAAAATTAATAGAAAACACCCATGGGGAAATATTAATTTTTTTTGAATATAAAACACCCTTATGGGTTGTTGTGAAAACATTTTAAGGGGAGGCCATGAAAAATACATGCATGGAGGTTGTGAAAACTCCCTATCATGAGGTCATTTTACTATATAAAATACTCATTACAAGGTGGTATTGAAACTATGTGTGGAGATTCCATGGATATGGAGGTAGGATTATTAATTCAAGAAGATGTTATAGATCATTCCAAAATCAATTTTACATAAGATAGTGGTGCCTTCAATGGGTCTGGTTGAGTCTCCCACACAACTAAGGCTCTACAGGAAAGACAAATTATATATTGGGATTAATGATTCTTCTGTTTGTTCCTCTAGGATTGATATTTGTTATGATTATTATACAAGATATCGGTGTGGATCATGCCTATGTGTTGTCATCTATATATAGGGGTTGAAGTTTCTCAATTCATTTTTATAGTTGGAATAGTCATTTCAATTCACATGATGAAAATAAAACATTTGATGAAGGAGTTATGTTCAACACAAGTTACATTATTGGGGATCGATAGTGTTTATTTAATAATTTAATTTTTTAAAATTATTTTAGTTGTTTGTTTATTCAGATATAATGTTAGTTCCCATCAAATAATTGTAAACAATTCATAAATTGTAACAATACCTAATGCATGGTTATTTTTCTCTCCTTGAGAAAATTGATGGGGAATCAGAGATATATTAAGATATGAATTATGTCTCATGTGATCACATACCCCTAGGAAGGACACATAAATGAATATTGTGCTTCACATGATCTTTGTGTTATCATGCTAAGCCCTTCTTACTAGTCCCTATGATCATAAAAATCCCCTCCAAAAATCCCTACTAATTCCATGAATATTTATATACAAGAACAAATGATCATACAAAGTCTTCAAAAAAAGTCTCATTGATCATTGAAAAACCTTCCCAATAGAAGAATTTATCTAGATAATTCTATGAGACATGTAATCCTGATCTCAAAAATTCCCTTTAACATGACAATTCGTTCATATTTCTGTTTAGAAAAAAGAAAAATGACTATCCATTACCATGATCTCAACTATATAAAGAGACTCTATGGATCGTGTGATTCCATGATGGAAAATCATTGTGAAAGGGCCCAATCCTTGTAAAATATGGTATACAAAACTGGAAAATACATGCAATTCTCAAAAAGGGAATTTGTGATGATTTTCATAAGAATGGATTTATACAGCTTGTGTGATTGAAATTGATCATATAATGACCCTTTGATATGTCAACATGATCTCGCATAATCCCCCTTGATAAGAAATCTTAATCTCGTAGAGGTCCATATAATAAGTCAACATGGGTTTGTAAATAGCCTATTGAAAGATGGATTCATCTCGTCAGGGTCCCTAGAAAAATCTCCCTTGAAAATGTGAAATCCTTTCAACATGTGACATGATTTTGTGAAGACTCATAGAAATTTCATCAAGATTTTTAAAAGGTTATTTGACATATCGATATGATCATGCGAAATCCATTTGATAAACCATTGGTCTAATAAATATGCTAATGACTGAGTTATCATATTGTAACTATTTATCATACAACGACTTGAGTGACCAATTATGGGATCATGTAAAGTGTGTGCCGAAAAATTACATCCACCGAAACAAGACCACATCTTCAATATATGTTTAATGTAAGGTAATGTGGAACTGGGGTGGATATTTCATTAAATTCATCCCAATTTGGAAAAGAAAATGTATAATTCACACAACTACACGCACATGGGATCACATAAGATATGACTTGTATAAATATACACAATCACAAGGGTATTAAATCTAGTAAAATACATGGAACTACCTAAAGGATTATGGGTCATTAATTTGAAATTTTCCTGATCTCCTTGATGTTAATGTCTGGGACCTTCAGTTTTCCAAATACATTATGTGAAGGAATTTATACACGATGACTTGGTCACATGAAACCCTTAACATGCAAATTCATCACAAACATTGAATAATATATTAAATAAAGTATTATAAATTTGGAATACATGCATGAATTTGTATTTTAATATATTCATGTAAAAAATCATGTTCTTTACATGACCTACCCAAATCACATGGAAACACCCATAAAGGCCAACCAAATCTTTCTAATTCCTCTATACATGTCATCCAATAATTGAAAATTCCTAAAGACATACCGGCCAAGTCATGAAAATCCCTATGGAAAATCCATCTACATATTATATAAGATAGATTAAATTTATTATTAAATCATCCAAACCACCATATGACATTTCAGACATGTCCTATAAACACTCCGGACATGTCAGGCAGCTAATCATGAAATTTCAAACAGACACCTGGGAAATGTCATGTATAGAATCTCAAACATTCCAAGAATCTCAGAAAGACACCATGGGGAATAATGACCTTTTATATTAGACATATTAAAATATACCCTAAATAGAAGTATGAATACTTTGATTCTTGTCCAAATAGGTTAGGTAGGATTCTTCCCTAAGGTATGAGCTCTGAACAGGCATCCACCTCAGTGTAAGACCCTCCATATATTTAACACTTCAATCCTATGGTACAATGACTCTTCTATGGGTTTATCATCATTTCTCATCCATACATTTATTAGATAGAAAATGGAACTATAAGAACTCTAATTTTCACTACCAACATGATATATAACATTCCTTCCTAAGGTCGAACCTCTATATCAAACACACAGTGAGGGTCACCCCAATGCATATGTCCCATTTCAATACACAATGAAGAATATCACTTTCCATCCCTTGATTCCCTCACCGAGAATGTATCATGTGGAATTATGTATTTTAATAAATCATTAATTGAAATCATAAATACGCCCCAGTTGGGATACCTTAGTGTGGAATCCCCATTCGGTGACATCATACAATTTCCACCATCAAAAGGACTCCACCTTGGTGTATGTAAAACCAAGGATTTTATCAATGAAATTTACCTTATAATAAAAGTTTTATATAGTTTAAAACACATAAAACATATATACAACCTAATAAAAATTATTCTCATAAATTAATAATGAAATTAGTGGTATTGATATAAATTATCGAACCAATAATGATTCAATAGTAACCTAACACATTGGAATAGTAATATGACCATTAAGAATTGAAATATAGATAATAGAATAGTAATATCAATTATTAGGGTACAGATAATTTTTAGGTATCTTATAAATTAATATATAACATATTTTAATCATGGAATATGTTAATATATATTTTAAAAATGATAATTTAATTGAAGGTATTTCTCTAAAAAATGTTTATATACAATTTTATAATTAATATAATGAATCAAATGAATATTTATATACAAAAAATATATTAATAAATTAATAATAGGTGTTATTACTATTATAATACTATTTTATGAGACCATAAATAATTTTTCAAAGTGTCTTAAAATTAGTTATAACATTGAATCTATTATTTTTTTGAATAAATGATGATTTTAAGGAAAAATATAAATTATATTATTTATAAAAAATTTAATAAAATGGAGACCATTTTTGAAATATATTCATCAAATAATGTTTCAGGTCAATTATAGGGTATTTTTATAAATTAGTTGAATTTATTCTGAATAGTGAAATACAAAAAATTCTGCTATTTATCATTATAAGTAAATAAATTAATTTTTTGTGTCATGGTTGTGTCATGTATGATTTAAGATCACTTTTTCTAGAACTCATGTGATCTTTTTACTCTATGTAGTCATTGTAATGAACACTACTGATATTCTTCTGCCAAAATAAAAAAATCATTAAGATAATCAAAACAACCCTCCCCTCCCCCTCTAAATACCACCCCTATCTACCAAATCTCCTCACACATAATAAGACTTTGATATTCCTATTATTCTTTCCAATTACTCTCCCAGGCCTCTACCCCGCATCCTAGTATTGATCGTCTCACCAAAATACCATTTCCAAGTTCATTAAGGTGGTTCTCAAGGAGATGATATTCAAGAGGTAAAATAGTCTTTCCTCTTTTATATTATTTTATTTTCTTATTATACACACACATAACTTATAAAAAGTGAAATAATAAGTCAAAAATAATATATGTAATATCATTTTATTTTTTAAATGGAATACCGATCATCAAATCTCTTCTCCTCTCCCTTTGTTCAATAAATGAATACATCATCTGTCGGTTGTTAATTCACCTCTTTCATGGATGATGAGTTTTCATTTTTCATTACCGACATCAAGAATGATCATAAAACAATATTTATGGATTAAATAGTCTATAATATGTGTATTGGATGTTATTTAATGTTCTATAACAAATATATAAACATATAATTAAGTAAAATGATACTAGTTTGTGGTAGTTGTAATAAACAGCCAAAATAAAGTAACCATCTTTCATTAACATATTATATAATGATTCATATTCATGTAAAAGTGAATATGATATATGAAATGCCTGGATCGGTTGTGATCACTGAGAGGGGAGGGGTGAATCAGTGATAACTTTTTCTTTTTATGAATTGTTCCTCTTGGATTATCAATTCAACCTCTGCAGCTGGTTAAAGCCTGGATCTACTCTTTTAGTGGTGCAGTAATTATGAGAGCACAGAACACAGAGATTTACACGGTTCGGTACAAAGACCTACTCCTTGCTGTGTTGGTTACACCCCCCAACACGGATTCTTCACTATGCCAAAAGATGATTACACAGTAATTGGTTACCCCCCCAATTACAAGTTGGTTAAACCCCCCAACTCCACAGCATCATCTTCATCATGGCTTCACTTCACTTCTTCAAAGGTGTTGTTCAAAACTTCAAGTAGCATCAACAGTCTTCAAAAGATCTCGTTGGTCTTGCTCACAAAAACCCAATCACTTAGAATGATCAGTTCTTTTGTATTCACACACATAAGTGTGTACTCCTCAAAGTTGATCTTCTTCACATGTGCACACATACACTACTCATTCTTTTAGTGCACCCACTTGACTTGTCCTTCTTCTTCAATTTATAAACACACAAAGTGTGGTCTTCCTTTTTCACCCAAAGCACAAAGGTCCTCGGCCTTCTCCTCTTTGTGCACACACTCTACCCGTATACTCCTCTTCACTTGGCACACAAACACAAAGGCCTCGGCTTCTTGTTCACTTGTCTTGCACATACACTTGGTTGCGGTCTTCAATTGCACACACCCGAACACCAATCAAATGCAAGGTGCAAGGTGCGGCCTCCTCCTCAACACTGCTGCGCAAGGCTCAAGCCACAAGGGCCGCGCAAGCCACGGGTGCAAGCAGTTCAAGGCGCGCAAGGCCTCGGGTGGCCACTGCTGCGCAAGTGCTTACCGCGCAGGGGGGCCGCGGTGCACAGAGGTGGCGCACAAGTTCGTGCTGCCCAACCCTCTCTTCTTGTCGCGCAAAGAGGTTGCGCGCAAGGATCTTCAGCCGCGCAAGATACTTGCTCGGGGCTTCAAATCTTCGCGAGGCAGAGAAGGACTCTCACGAGACTTCAAATATTCAAAGGATCAGCAGCAAATCCAGAGGTCTCGGCCTCTCTTTATATAGGCAGAGGAATCCTCAAAACATCCGCGGGATATAAATCTTGATCCACCGAGATTTTCGGTTCTTTGAAAACTTCAAACGCGGGCCGAGAATCTCGTTCTTTCTCTCTGCACAACGCGGACTCTTTTATTATTTTCTTCCTCCTCGTGCATGCGATTTATAACGCATGCACGGCCTCTGTTTCTTCTATCCCATGCAAGACACGAACCACGTGGCCTCGGCATCTTTGCTTTCCTCGGCCGAACTCGAAATCCTCCAAACATTGCATGCATGCTCTCTTTATTGCATGGATGGATTCGGTATGTCCAGACGAGCACGAGGGTGCCTTCGGCTTCGAGAGAGATGGCCGGAATCTCAAAAACATCACTCGGGAGGCCTCTGGTTCAGCGGGTGCTTGCGGGAGGCTTCGGACGAGCTCGAGGTAGAGGACGAGCTCTCGGCCGTCGGATCAGGCGATGGAGATGCATCGGGCGGCCTGGATCTGAAGATCTCGCGCGGGATTAGATGAGCGGCTCGGATCTGGCGCGCGATGAATCGAGCGGCCAGGATCGCTCCCGCGGGAAAAATCCGCGTCCCACATCGAAACGAGCTCCTGTTTTTCCGCGGTTTAATAACATGCCGCTACCGCAACACCCCAATTGAACTTCCTCCCTCCTGGTGCCGCCCCGCACCGGGTTCTCTCTGCGGGCGCGCTCTGCGCCCACCTTGCTCCCTGCGGGCGCGCTTCTAGCGCCCACTATGCCTCCTCCGGGCGCGCGGGCTTCACCACTGCGTGCCCTCGGGGGCTTATACGTGGCCCCCTGCCTCTCGAGCTTGCACCATGGGATCCCCCATGGGCGTGGCTCCTAGTGCCCATATGAGCCATGGGGTTGAACCCGTGGGCTGGCTTGAGATGGCCAATTTTTTGCAAAGGCCTGAGAATAATACTTTGTCAAATACCAAGTTCTTCCATAAGTTAAAGCCAAATGCCACTCCAAGCCTTCTTCCTCATTTTCTTCTTCATTTGAATTCCTCACTCCTACTCAACAAATAATCTTCACTTAGGAGGGAAATGTAGAAGGTTCATCTTCATCAACCGAGCTCCTTAGTCAAATAGATTCTTCAACGTTCTTCATTGATCTAATCAGAGATCAGATTGGTTCTTCTTCAAATTCACATGCACTAAGTGATAGTGCATGGACTTCATTAATGCACATCATCCACTTAGTAGTTGTGGATGGAACTCCTTTCAACTCCTCATGCATTGTGAAGACAATGCATGGTCTTCTAATCATGTTGGGACTTTGTATCATCTTGATACAAGTTTTTAGAACTTAAAGATCAGTTCAGCAATCGTCAGATTTAATGCTTCTGTAATCATCAATCTTCAAGATGTACTTCATCAGATGGCACACCATGACAAGTTATTGACAACAAATGCAATTACTTCACTTGGGCACAACAATCTCCCCCTTTGTATTTGGTTTTCAATACTCCGAAGCACACTGATAGAATGTCGTGTGCCTTGTGCCTGATGATTTCTCCCCCTTATTGGCCAACAAATGCAAAGGGATGAATGAAAGCCATACTCATAGTATAGAGCTTCTGGAACCTGCACATCTTCAACTACCAATGCTCCCCCTCAGGGGATGCACTCATCTCCTTCAATTCCCTGCATGTAAGTACAAGAATACAAAAAATTTAGGGAATAAGGAGGGACCTTCTTCTTCCTAAAGTGAGAGTAGAAGGCTGAACATGAAGTTTCAGCCTCAATTCAACAAATCTTTCCGTAGGCATAGCTTTGGTGAAAATGTCTGCCACCTGATCTTGAGTAGGAATGTAGTCTAGCTTGATGTCTCCATTGGCGACCCTTTCTTTGATGAAATGATATTTTATATCAATGTGCTTGGATCTGGAGTGTTGGATAGGATTCTTAGACAACCCAATTGCACTTTGATTATCACATAAGATCCTCAATGGTTTTTCAGCTTTAATCCTCAAATCTGATAGCTGCACCTGCATCCAAATCATTTGAGTACATGCATGTGTAGCGGCCACATACTCTGCTTCAGCTGTGCTCAATGTTACAGAATTTTGTTTCTTGCTGTACCAGTTAACACATCCTTCTCCCAGAAAGAAGGTTCCACCAGATGTGGATCTTCTATCAGTGCAATCACCAGCCCAATCAGCATCTGTGAATCCCAACAACTGTATGTTTGCACTGTGTTTGTATAAGAGTCCATAGTTGAGGGTTCCTTTAATATATCTCAGGATTCTTTTGGCTGCAGTTAAATGAGATTCTTTTGGGTCACTTTGGAATCTGGCACACAAAGTCACTGCATATGCTATATCTGGCCTTGAAGCTGTGAGATAAAGTAGACTGCCAATAATTCTTCTGAACTCTTTCTGATCAACATTGTTGCCTTCTTCATCCTTGCATAGCTTGGTTCCGACAGAAATGGGTGTGGAGACTTCCTTTGAACTTTCCATTCCAAACCTTTTCACTAAGTCCCTTGCGTACTTTTCTTGTGAAAGAAATATGGAGTTTTGTCTTTGTTCCACCTGAAATCCTAGAAAATATGTCATTTGACCAAGCATCGACATTTCAAAAGTTCTTTTCATCTGCTCAGCAAATTCTTCACATAGTCCTTCCTTGTTACCAGCAAAAATGATATCATCCACATAGATAATGACTATGAGGGTACCATTGGCCATTTCTCTGACATAGAGGTTACTGTCAACTGTTCCTTTGACAAATTTCATGTCTTTAAGACAACCATCCAATTTTGAGTACCAGGCTCTAGGGGCCTGCTTCAATCCATACAAGGCTTTTCTCAATCTGCACACCATACTGCCATCTTTGTCTAGCAAAAATCCCTCTGGTTGTTCAATATACACCTCTTCTTCAAGATCTCCATTCAGAAATGCAGATTTCACATCCATCTGATAGACCTTGTACTGCTTGTGTGCTGCAACTGCTAAGAACATTCTGATAGTTTCCAGTCTTGCAACTGGTGCAAAGGTTTCCTCAAAGTCGATTCCTTCCATTTGTGAATATCCTTTGCATACAAGTCTGGCCTTGTTTCTGGAAACTTCTCCCTTTTCATTGAGTTTGTTTCTAAACACCCACTTTGTCCCAATAACATTTTTATTTTTGGTCCTTGGCACAAGATCCCAGGTGGAGTTCTTTTCAATTTGATTGAGTTCCTCATGCATAGCTTGTATCCATTCCTCATGTACAACTGCTTCAGCCACTGTGTGAGGTTCAACTTGAGAAACCAGTGCAGTCTGATCTTCCAATCTCAATCTTCTTCTAGTTCTTACTGAGGACTGTAGGTCTCCAAGGACATTTTCTGTGTCAACATGCTTCTTCAATTTGTTGTATCTTCTTCTTCCATTTTCATTACCTTCATCTTCATCACTGGTATATTCAGAGTTGATTTCACCAGCAGTTGGTGTTGGCTCAGGTAATTCTGCATTCTTCTGTTCCAAGGCTGTGTCATTCTTTGAGTCATCATCATCCACAGTGTATGGTTTGGTGTTGTTTTCAATTATTATGACATCACTGCAGTCAATCATTTTATTCAACCTCTTATTCCAGCATCTGTAGCCTTTTCCATTAGGTAGGTAACCCATAAAGATTCCTTCTTCAGCTTTTTCGTCAAACTTTCCCAGATTGATGTTTTTAATCTTTATGATGCAGGGACTGCCAAAGACTTTGAAATATTTAACAGTTGTTTTTCTGTTAAACCACATTTCATAGGCTGTCGTTTGTGTTTCTGGTCTTAGGAGACATCTGTTCTGTATGTGTATAGCAGTGCATACTGCTTCTCTCCAGAAAAACTTAGAGATATCATGCTCAGCTAACATAGTCCTCCCCATTTCAACTATGCTTCGATTCTTTCGTTCAGCCACTCCATTCTGTTGTGGAGTATATGGTGTACTATATTGATGTTTGATTCCATGCTTGACCAGATAGCTTTCAAAGACATCACCGGTATATTCTTTTCCGTTGTCTGATCTTACTTTCTTGATGCAGATCTCTAGTTCCTTCTCAGCCTGCCTTCTGAAAGTCTTGAACATCGTGATTGCCTCTGACTTGTGTTTCATTAACATGACATTGGTCATCCGAGTGTAATCATCAATGAAGGTTATAAAATAGAAATCTCCTCTTGTAGACTTCTGTCTCATCAGTCCACATATGTCTGTATGGATGAGTTCAAGAGGCCTAGTAGTCATGATATCAACTCCTTTGTGTGACCTATGGGTCAGTTTTCCCATCTGACATGTGTCGCAGACTTCATCTCTTTCTCTCTTTAAATTGGGTAGATCTCGTACAACATTGTACTTCAGAAGTTTACTCATACTCCTTTGGCCAAGATGGCCAAGTCTTCTATGCCATAGGTTGTTTTCATCTTTAGAGCTAAGAAAACAAGAATTGATGGGATCACCAATTTGAAATAGATTTCCAGTTGTTCTTCTTCCTTGAGTGATGATTTTTCCATCCTTTGAGCTCTTGATGATGCATGAGTCCTTCTGGAACAACACCTCATGTCCATCATCACATAATTGACTTACACTGAGTAGGTTGTGCTTTAATCCTTCAACAAAAAACACATCATTGGATTTAAGATTTGTTGTTGCAATCATAGCCTTTCCAACTCCCTTGATTTTCAGAGAACGATCATTTCCAAACACCACGGTTCCTCCCTCATGACTTTCAATGTTGCTTAGAATTTTTGTATCACCAGTCATGTGGGATGAGGATCCACTATCAAGAATCCATGACTTGGTTTTACTGCTGGCTTTTAGAGCCACTTCAGCAAAGCATGTGATTTCATCATTGGTTTCTTGAATGCCTTTCCCTTTCATGTCTTTGACTTTTTGTTCAGGAAGAGTTGTCATACATTTATCAGCTCTATGACCTTGTTGGTCACATCTTCCACAAGCTTCACTCAGGCAGTCAAATGTGTTATGAGTTGGTGGTTTTGATGCTTTCTGCAAAACACTCTGGGTTTCAGGATGTCTCCCCCTTGACTCATGCCTCATGTTTGGACGAGACATGTTATACCAGCATGCATAGGCCTTATGTCCAAACACACCACAACACCAGCAGTAGCCTCTGAACCTTGACCTTCTTTGTTGATAAGAGTCATGTTGTAATTTTCTGTCCAGGATTTGAGTAGTCCTTCCTAAGGATTTCCTTTCTTCCATTGAAGATGATTTTACACAGGTTGGTTCATGCCATGTTTGTCTCAATTTTATCTTTGAACCTGCATTGTTAGGAATAACAGATGTATTTAGAGATTTACTTAGTGGTAAATTGACCTGCCTCTGAGCACCAGCATAAGATGATTCTGCCTTGACCTCAACAGCCTTGTTGAAGTCTTCTCTCATCTTTGTCAAGCTATTCTGTGCTTCAATCCACTTGGAATGTGTCACTGATTGCTCTTCTTCTTTGAGGTGAAGTTTCTCCTCAAGATCTTTTGCTATCTTGTCCAGCTCAGCTACCTTCAGTTTATGTCTCTTGATTTCTTCAATGTACATTGTCTCTTTCTTCATACATTCTTCCAACTCCTCAGTCATTCTTTTAGTTTCCTTTTGTAACAATTTCTTCTCTTTCTTGAGTTTAATGTTTTGCTCAAGGCAAGCCTCTAATTCATCTTTCAATATGTATTCAAGCTCTGTTCGTTCACTTTCATCATCTTCACTGTTGCAGGTATCAATCCCTTTTTCCACATGAGCCATAAAATTCGTTTCTTCTTCTGATTGACTGGCTGAAGTAGAGTCTGATTCTTCCTCTTTGCTTACATAGCTTCTTCTTCCACCTGGAACGAACCTTTTCTTTCTTACACCTGATTTGTTTCCTTCTCTTGGGTATCTACTCCATTTCTTCTTTTGTGACTTCTCATCTTCAACTTCTGGAGCACTATATCTCTTCTTGGGGCAGTTTACAGCAAAGTGTCCGATGTTATTGCAATTGAAACATCTTGATGGTGATTTCCCTTTTCCCCTGAATTTAGTTTTTCCAAACCTTTTAGAAAAAAGAGAAATAATCGTGTTGAGATCTTCATCCTTTTCTTCATTGTCAGTATCACTTGATTCTAGGACATCGTCATCTTTTATCTTGAGTTGTCTCATGGCCTCAAAAGCCATCTCATCCTTGATCTTCTTCTTGAATACTGGGATCTTCCTCATTTCATATGCAATGAGAATGTTGTGTAGTTCATCAAGAGAGAGATCATCTCTGTCTTCTAATGCTGAGACTTTGGGGTCAAACCTGTCAGGAAAATTTCTCATTAGCTTTTTAACAATAGTGGAGTCCTCCAACTTTTCTCCAAAGCCCCGAATGTTACTGACAATTTCATTGACTCTTGTGAAATAATCATCAATATTTTCTTCTTCTCCCATCTTGACATCTTCAAACTTGCTTCTCCAAATCTGTAATTTGGCTTCCTTGACTTTCATGTTGCCTTCATAACTACTTTCCAATTTGTCCCAAATTTCTTTAGCATTCTTGAGTCCCATGACTTTTGTGTATACCTTTTCTGAGAGTGACATAAGAATGGCATTTTGAGCTTTACCATCAACTTCCATATTTCTTTTCTCATCGAGTGTCATAGCAGCTTCATTAGCAAGAGGAGGGAATCCAAATAAGGCTGCATTTCTAACTTCAAGGTCGAGAGATAGAAGGTAGGGTAACATCTGATTCTTCCAGCTGTGGTAATTCTTTCCATCGAATGTAGGAACACCCCTACTATTAACAGAATTCAGATTGTCCATCTTCTCAGAAGTAGATCCTTACAGAGGTAACCTCCCTTTGATACCACTTGAAATGCCTGGATCGGTTGTGATCACTGAGAGGGGAGGGGTGAATCAGTGATAACTTTTTCTTTTTATGAATTGTTCCTCTTGGATTATCAATTCAACCTCTGCAGCTGGTTAAAGCCTAGATCTACTCTTTTAGTGGTGCAGTAATTATGAGAGCACAGAACACAGAGATTTACAAGGTTCGGTACAAAGACCTACTCCTTGCCGTGTTGGTTACACCCCCCAACACGGATTCTTCACTATGCCAAAAGATGATTACACAGTAATTGGTTACCCCCCCCCCAATTACAAGTTGGTTAAACCCCCCAACTCCACAGCATCATCTTCATCATGGCTTCACTTCACTTCTTCAAAGGTGTTGTTCAAAACTTCAAGTAGCTTCAACAGTCTTCAAAAGATCTCGTTGGTCTTGCTCACAAAAACCCAATCACTTAGAATGATCAGTTCTTTTGTATTCACACACATAAGTGTGTACTCCTCAAAGTTGATCTTCTTCACATGTGCACACATACACTACTCATTATTTTAGTGCACCCACTTGACTTGTCCTTCTTCTTCAATTTATAAACACACAAAGTGTGGTCTTCCTTTTGCACCCAAAGCACAAAGGTCCTCGGCCTTCTCCTCTTTGTGCACACACTCTACCCGTATACTCCTCTTCACTTGGCACACAAACACAAAGGCCTTGGCTTCTTGTTCACTTGTCTTGCACACACACTTGGTTGCGGTCTTCAATTGCACACACCCGAACACCAATCAAATGCAAGGTGCAAGGTGCGGCCTCCTCCTCAACAATTTCGCGCAAGGCTCAAGCCACAAGGGCCACGCAAGCCACGGGTGCAAGCAGTTCAAGGCGCGCAAGGCCTCGGGTGGCCACTGCTGCGCAAGTGCTTACCGCGCAGGGGGCCGCGGTGCACAGAGGTGGCGCACAAGTTCGTGCTGCCCAACGCTCTCTTCTTGTCGCGCAAAGAGGTTGCGTGCAAGGATCTTCAGCCGCGCAAGATACTTGCTCGGGGCTTCAAATCTTCGCGAGGCAGAGAAGGACTCTCACGAGACTTCAAATATTCAAAGGATCAGCAGCAAATCCAGAGGTCTCGGCCTCTCTTTATATAGGCAGAGGAATCCTCAAAACATCCGCGGGATATAAATCTTGATCCACCGAGATTTTCGGTTCTTTGAAAACTTCAAACGCGGGCCGAGAATCTCGTTCTTTCTCTCTGCACAACGCAGACTCTTTTATTATTTTCTTCCTCCTCGTGCATGCGATTTATAACGCATGCACGGCCTCTGTTTCTTCTATCCCATGCAAGACACGAACCACGTGGCCTCGGCAGCTTTGCTTGCCTCGGCCGAACTCGAAATCCTCCAAACATTGCATGCATGCTCTCTTTATTGCATGGATGGATTCGGTATGTCCAGACGAGCACGAGGGTTCCTTCGGCTTCGAGAGAGATGGCCGGAATCTCAAAAACATCACTCGGGAGGCCTCTGGTTCAGCGGGTGCTCGCGGGAGGCTTCAGACGAGCTTGAGGTAGAGGACGAGCTCTCGGCCGTCGGATCAGGCGATGGAGATGCATCGGGCGGCCTGGATCTGAAGATCTCGCGCGGGATTAGATGAGCGGCTCGGATCTGGCGCGCGATGAATCGAGTGGCCAGGATCGCTCCCGCGGGAAAAATCCGCGTCCCACATCGAAACGAGCTCCTGTTTTTCCGCGGTTTAATAACATGCCGCTACCGCAACACCCCAATTGAACTTCCTCCCTCCCGGTGCCGCCCCGCACCGGGTTCTCTCTGCGGGCGCGCTCTGCGCCCACCTTGCTCCCTGCGGGCGCGCTTCTAGCGCCCCCTATGCCTCCTCCGGGCGCGCAGGCTTCACCACTGCGTGCCCTCGGGGGCTTATACATGTCCCCCCTGCCTCTCGAGCTTGCACCATGGGATCCCCCATGGGCGTGGCGCCTAGTGCCCATATGAGCCGTGGGGTTGAACCCGTGGGCTGGCTTGAGATGGCCAATTTTTTGCAAAGGCATGAGAATAATACTTTGTCAAATACCATGTTCTTCCATATGTTAAAGCCAAATGCCACTCCAAGCCTTCTTCCTCATTTTCTTCTTCATTTGAATTCCTCACTCCTACTCAACAAATAATCTTCACTTAGGAGGGAAATGTAGAAGGTTCATCATCATCAACCGAGCTCCCTAGTCAAATAGATTCTTCAACGTTCTTCATTGATCTAATCAGAGATCAGATTGGTTCTTCTTCAAATTCACATGCACTAAGTGATAGTGCATGGACTTCATTAATGCACATCATCCACTTAGTAGTTGTGGATGGAACTCCTTTCAACTCCTCATGCATTGTGAAGACAATGCATGGTCTTCTAATCATGTTGTGACTTTGTATCATCTTGATACAAGTTTTTAGAACTTAAAGATCAGTTCAGCAATCGTCAGATTTAATGCTTCTGTAATCACCAATCTTCAAGATGTACTTCATCAGATGGCACACCATGACAAGTTATTGACAACATATTCAATTACTTCACTTGGGCACAACAATATATGAGAAATTTCATTTAAGTTAATTAATACCATATAATTTAACATCTATATAATTATTCCAATTTTAAAATGAACATATGTGATTATACATAAGAGATTTTACCATGAAACTATAAATACCTTGACCCATGTAGATTGAAGCAAGTGCCCTAATTTATTACATTAGAAAGATATAAGAAAAAATCCCAAATAAACAAAAATTTTAAATGTTTTTGAAACTATATTATATATTTTAACATTAAATTAGGACTTGAAATGAAATACCACATTGAAATCCAATTAAAAACACCTATAAACTCTAATTTTATCCCTTCAAGTCTTTCATAATATACATATTCACATCTTCGAGAATGATAAATACTAATAATGTTGTGGTATCATATGCTCCATAAGGTAAAATAATACAGAAGATAATTATATGAACAATATTTTATATTTAACAACAACAAACTTATCCCATTAGAACATAAACATGTGAGTAAAATGGCATGAGGGAAAGCTGAATAAATAATGCCATAAAAATAATCACATGATAATAGGGCTTAACCATTCAAATCCTACTAGTTGAATATTCACATGGATAATAAAATACTAATATCATAATTATGGAATTCATAATACTATTCACATAAAACATATCATCAAGTCTTCGTCCAAGACATCTAAAAATAAATAGTTAGGGCCTCGATGAAATCCATTTCAGTTTTTCTCGTGAGACCTACTGATGCATCGAGGATATATAGAAGATCTCACACATCAGAAAAGATTTCCAATTAATTCCTAATATTAATTGTGTTAAACATAAACAAAAAATACATATGAAATTTAAATAACATTCCCTAATATATAATCACAATCACTAACTGTTATGAGTAGTGTGGAGAATCGTATCAAGTTAGCACATACGGAGTCACACTAATCGTGAACCATTTAATAAAATATGGTAAAAGATAATAATAAGAGATAAATATCAATAAGTCATATAATAAAATTTTGTTATTTTAATATATGAATATACTCAATTAAAATCATCATGGAATTCTTGAATGAAATACCACTTTTACATTCTAAATAAGTGTTCATCTAGTAAAATCATTTGTATTGCTAATAACAATTCATATGAAAAGAAAATTTAAAAAATATAGTTTTTTCATGAAAAAATCAGTGTTTTTTGAAAAATAATGGAACTTTAAAATGTATTCTGTTTGGTATGTGATGGTGGGTAAGATATTGAGTAGTTCCCTTTTATCAGGCATATGTATTAGGAAGAATTCGGAAGAGAACCTTGTAAAACATGTATTTCCCCACAAAAAAGATGATCCGATATAGATATATGATTTAGGAAAATATACATAAAAATTATAATAGTTAAATAAAAATAATTAATAATTAATTATTTGTAATGATGGAGATACCATAACTGAAAAGAAAATTGATGTTCGAGAAGAAACCCTTACCATATGTCTGGAAGTGTTCCTCATATGATCATAATATATTGTATAATAAATTTAAATTAAATAATTAATTAATTAAAAATAATTTCTACATGTTTTTTACAATAATTTTATTATGTTCATTTATAGTCATTTTTATGAGCTATAAGATAAAATTTTATTATTCGGGAGAGTACATTTCCTTGGTTTTCATTATTAGTTTACTTGTATATGAGTTTTGAAGTTCATGTAAAATGATAATATATATCCAGAATAAAAGTTATCAGTTATTAATTAACATCCATATGATTAAATGGTTATATAATTAATTTTTTTATATTTTTTTAGTGGATTAGTCATTGGATAAGAATTTAGAGATATTCATTCATATTATTTAGCCCATTTTTCAATTATCAGAAACTAGTTTTTTTATTCATTAATATAATGTGTATTTAATGGTTCCATAAAATTAAATCAGATTAAATAAATATATTATAATTTTTTTGACCATAAAACTTGTTTTATGTCTAGAAATGATGGAAATAATGGAAAATGAAAATACATCGCCACATATGTTGTTAAATAGGAAAATCACAGGTGATGTTCTCATTTATAGAATAAGAGAGAGAGAGAGGAACGAGTTTTATTATGGATATTCAAATAATATTATATAGTTATAGTATATAAATGATAATGGAGTTATCATGTCACTCAAGATAGGGGAGGTAGGGAAAGGATATGAAAATAAATGACATTGAAAAGAGAATAAATGAAAAGAAAGAAGACTTTTACCTGTTGAATTATCCTCCATGAGAACCATTATAAGGGGATTGGTTTATTCTTTTATTGAGACTAAATTCTCTTATAAGTGGGGTAGGATCTTGGGAAGTGGATAGAAAAATGTTTGACAAGGCTCAAACCATGAATTGAGTGAGTATAAGAGGTGGTGAGAGGGGTATTTATTATGGAGTAGAGGGGTGTTTTTTGATTATTTTAATCATTAGTTTATTATTTTGTCTCAAGGCATGTAATAGTGTTGATTCATGTGACTAAATATAGTAACTTGTGTATGTGAATTCAAATAAATTGTTTTTACCTCAATATAAAGTCAATAATGTCTAAAAAATTGTTTTATTGAGTACTTATCATAAATTATCGGATTTTACAATTCTCCCAAAATTCAAGAATTTTAGAAAAATACTAAAAATTTACCCTAAAAATTTTATGATATTAATAATTCGAAAATTAACCTTATTTTGTGAAATTAATTTTAAAATATGTGAAATTTTGTTTTATTAAAATCGTCATTAATGAAAAAAATATTGATTTTAACATTTAAACAAATTTTATAACACCTTAAAAAATTAAATATTCCTTCATAAAATTATCATCAAATAATAATACAACAAAATATTAATTTATGAAATCATTTAATGAAAATATGTTATATCATAAATAATTTTATTAGATATAAAATTCCAATTAAATATTTATGACTAACAAAAATACCAACACTGAGTTAATAATTTTTAAAATATTTATTTACATATATTATGGTATAAATATATCCAAACATCATTTACAAGATTCCAAGATTTTATTAATACTTTCATTGGGTAGTTTACTAATCATTTTTCTAGTACACTATTCATAAGTGTCTTATTTCTATTTTTAAAGTCACGATACAATTTTATCATTATAGATTCTTTATCATCTAGAAATACATATTATTACATTAATTATTCATTTATAATGTTATTATTAAGTTCTCTAGGTGATTTTATGAAATTTATACTATATAAAATAATTAAAATAATGGAACTTTCATTTATATATATTTCTGATTCATTATATTCACTACTCCTACAAAACATTCATCTACAAAATATTCAGAATGTCACCTTATGAAAAGATTGGCGTAGTTCTTCATTATAACAACCTATGGTTACAAAGTTTCCTCTTCAATTTTATGATTTTTCCAAAGTACCTTTACAAGAATGGTCTTCGGATTCCTCAACATAAGATCTTCAGTGTCCAGAATCCTGATTGGGTCCTTAAAGTGAGATATATCATGTTCAAATTCAATTCATTCAAAAGTAAGGACATGTGATGTGCCTAACATTCCCTTCTTTGACAATGAGATGTGGAACACAACATGAACATTGGAAACTCTAGGTGTAATTACCAAATGATAATCCACAACACCAGTATTCTCTAGGATTTCAAAATAGTAATTGTATTTGGGGATTAGTTTTCTATTCATTCAAAATATTATAACACCCTCCCATAGTGATTCTTATAAAAATCATGAATCCAAACATGAAATTATAAATAATTCATTTGATTATCGACATATCTTATTTACCTAATTTGATATTCCTTGATATGTGTTTCAATAGTGTTTACCTTTTCTGTATATTTCATCAAAATCTTTAGTCCTACAATCTTCCTCTCAACAACTTCATCCCAATAAGTTACTTTTCGAAATATGTTTCCATACAATACTTCATATGGTTCCATTTGAATTCTATAATGTATATAATTATTGTACGAAAACATTTCTTAAGGTAAATAAAGATCCCACATACAATCAAAGTCATGTAATCATGGTCTAAACTTGTCTTCTAATGTTTGAATTGTCCTTTTGGACTATGTTTCAGTCTGAGGTGAAAAGAAGTACTCAAATAAATCTCAGTATAAAAATTTTTATGAATAATATTCTATAATTTTGATGTAAACCATGGATCATGATGAGAAACAATTGAAATAGGTCTCCATTTATTCATACATTCTCATTAATATATAGTCGTGCAAGGTGATCTAGTAGAACATCCTCCCTTACAGTAAGAAAATATGTATATTTGGTAACTCTATCTACAATTACCTAAATTACATCATACATTCAGGGATTTTTATAGTAATACAGTGATGAAATCCATATTTATATCTTCCATTTTTCATGTATGAATAATCATGGGCTTTATGGCTCTACTAGGATGTCTTATTTATCCATCACCGATTGTCAGACAAAATGTCTTGATATATAATCTAAAATTTCCCACTTCAGATAATCCCACTAGAAATGATTCTTCAAATATTTATAAATAATTATTATCCCAATGTGTGTATATATATATTTTAGCTATGTCCATGATCCAATAAGTCAATTTTTATATTTAGTATAGAGGTATGACAAATATTCCTCAAAAAATTCCTAATTCCATTTTCAACCACCAAGTCTTCCAACTGACCATTTAAATATTTTTTTCTATGAGTCTCCAAAACAAGCCACAAGTGGTTATCATGGTAATCATAGATTTTAGAATATATCCTGATATCATAAATAAATACCACAGAAATATCATCAAGATATTCCTTGAAAAGTCTGTTCATTATATTTATAAAATAGTGGTAGCATTAGTGAGTCCATATAGAATTACTCTAAACTCATAATGTCATTACCTAGGTTGAAATTTTGCATATGTAATATCTTCCTTCCACATAATAAATTGATGGTATCCATATTTATAGTCAGTATTCAATAAATATTAATCTTCATGAATTTTACTAACTAAATCAATAATGCGAGTTATATGATAATTTTTTTATTGTAATAGCATTGATTTCACTATAGTCAATGCACATCCTATTGGACACAACATTCTTATTGAAAAAGAGATTAGGGGATCCCCATGGAGAGTCACTAATGATAATAAATCCCATATCACTAAATTCCTCTAGTCATTTCATTAGCTATACTAATTCCATAGTGGATATTCGACAAGGGGTCATTGATAAAGGACTTGAACCTTGAACTAAGTCAATAGAGAACTCAAATTCAAACTCTAGAGGTTGTCCAGGTAAATCCTTTGTAAATATATTAATTTTATCTTCAATAATATGCACATATTTAATTTTAGGATGTATTTACTCATCCATAGATGATGTTTTCTCTTCCACCCTATGAATTTAATTTAAAATAACTACTATAGGTGGATCCATAAATGATTCAGATGATGTGGTTTCTTATATATAGATGAGGTATTCAGAATCTTCCTCATCAATATTTCATTATTTCTTTTAACAATAAAATAATCACAAATTATTTTTAAATACATTCCATATCAAGGATTATATCAATGTAAATAATAGGCATGATGATAATTCATATAACTAAAAAAAATTATATTTCATTAAGGGGACATACTGACACATCCTTATTGAAATGATACTTCCCTAATGGGTTTTTACTAAAACATATCTTATTAAATCATAGGGAAATGACTAATTTTCTTGTCAAAATGGAATGATATAAAAGAACGTGATGATCCAGCATAATATAAAGAATTGGATATTTTTTATGAAAAGATTAAAGTATATTCCACCACATAATTAGGAACGTAAACCTCTATAGTTCTGATTGCATAATCTTGGAATTACTTCAATGGCCATTTCGATGAAATAATTCTTTAACACATAGGATAATCGTTTTCATAGTTTCCCATATCCTTACAATCATATCACTGAATATTGGTAAATTCTTTCATTCCCTTGAAATAATGGTCCTGGTGTCCTTTTTTCTCCACAGTTGTAATAAAATCATTTTCCTTTTAAGAAGGCACTCTCGCATTTCCTTCAACAAGTATCACACATTGGAAAAATAAATTTTTTATTCTTTCATATATGTATTCTTTCGTTTGTTTCCCTATTTTTCTATTGATTTCCATTAAATTCATATCACCTATGGAATTCATTCTATGTATTGATATCTCACGTTACGATATCTTCATATGACAAGATATTTTGGGAGAAAAATTCCATTAAGAGGTATGGTATTGAACCAACAATGAATCTATAAATCATTATCCTTGGATTAAGTATGTAGTATACATACTACCTTTCTATCATTGTAATGTTAGCCTTATACTTTGAAACATTTTCATCCTAGTTTTGTTTAAGAATCAATCATTTCCTTTCCATTTCCACTCATTGTTCATGAAGAAAATATTTATCTTGGAAATTTTTATTAAAGTCATACCATTCCATATTTTAAATTTATTCCACCTCTGTTGTGATTTGATTAATTGACCACCATCAATCAGAATCATCCGAGATAAAAAAAATCAGTGATAAACTTATCAATTTCAATACATCCCAAAGGGTAAGTTACTCATAGCGATTTGCTGCCTTTAGGAATCTACACTATAACCTATATCTAAACTCTCACTTGCTAAAAAGCAAATCTTAAAGGTTATGTAACTCATAGAGATTTGCTGCCTTTAGGGTCAAAGAACTAAACTCTTCCCAAAAAATGTCTCTAAAATGCTCCCACAAGCCCTCTAACTACTCATGATCCTTAAAGAAGAATTTCATCCACTATCTTCTTTCCCCATAAAAAATTGTATCATCCAATGAAAAAAAATTCGCTTTCGATCATGGATAGAACTAAAATCTATTTGAAATTCCTCCAATGTTTTCTTTTACATTGATTTCAAAATAGAAACTACATAATTTTTTAGACTCAAGAACTAAAACTCTTAGAGTTTCCTCCTCTAAGGATTCATCATCATTGAACTCCACTCTAGTGATCTATATTCATATCATTCTCAAAATATTTGATGAGAATCTGAATTGGATGTCGACCTACAGCCATACCGACAAAGAACAAATGGTTGGAGACTCATGTCCTCATAATAGGGAATGATTAATATAAATTAATTAATAATATTATTTATTTTATGGTTTACCCAATATCAACATATTTCCATTTCAAACTCAGGTTCCATGAATAATGATCCAAGAACCTTTCCTAGGAATCAACTCTATAACCTGTATCACTTTTCATAGTAGTCTCGATTAACATAAATATTTATACATCAGATCACATCGGTTTGTAAATACCCATGTCTCAATTTGTCTACCTTATTTACATTTCTTTTAAAACATAGAAGACCATATTTCACTTTCAAATCATGTAGTCCTGACATATGGTGAACAATAAATTTCATAATATCCTTTTCATTGGACCTTTGATACACCGCTATCATGACCCATCCACCCAAAGGTACCCCTCTAGAGCCGGAAATGTGATAAGGGAGATAATGAATACCCAAATACAACCTCAAATAGGCTACATGTTAACGACAATCTCTAAGGGTATAATAAACATATATATGGGAGGCCTTCCTCTGTAAAATAAATTAAAGAGATAGAGATAAGATAGATCCACCAATGAACACCTGATATTAAATAAAAAGGAGATACCAAGTGAATAAATGTAATGTCATACAAAACTAATACAACTAAAAAGAAAACTATAGGTACCAAAAACATAAACCTGATAGTGACCACAATAAATAATCAGCACCTACAAAAACATAATCTAGTAATATTCATCCCAATATCCAACCCAGAAATATATACCTCAAAATATTTTATCTATAAATTGGGTAAGTATAACAGTATATTCACGAGGATACCCCATAGATTCTCATGAAAAAATCAATGAATGTATACAAAATACTTGTGAAATTTAAGTTAAGTTAACTCATAACCTAAATTGGTATACTATGGTCACATTATTTTTATTTTTATCACTCACAATATATTTCATAAAAAATATCATATATAATAGAAATGAAACAAAAAAGTATACCCCACTAACTTTTATTCACTTATTTTCACTGATTACCCAACATCACATGTCATGATCCATATTTATCCAAAATAATTCATTCAGATGAAACCTCAGATAGGTATCACAACGTACATCTTGGGAATCACATAATCTCATAATCTCATATCACATATCCAAAAACGTGACCAATTACTCACTCGGATCCACTATATCTCATATTATGTTTATCAAAAATCAGTTATTATACCTCATGTCATCATAACACAACCACCAAAAAAGGTACCTCAAGAAATTATATCCAATAATTATCAAACGTATAAAATCATTTTGGATACTGTATATAGAGATATGTTTGTGTGAATAAAAACAAGCTATTATAGACCCATGTACACGTATATTGGGAATGATGGACACCATGTATAACAACAAAGAATACTACCAAGATAAGGGATTGAGGCCAGAGTGGGAAGTCTTCCACCCATTATCACCACCGAGATGTGGGGAAAACACCAAGCCATAATCCACAAGGATTAGGTCAACCAAACCAAAATGGGTGCATTGTTTTATGAAATCTAAAATTATACATCATATAATATAGCTCCCAACCACAGTATATGCATAACCTAGTCCTAGTATTAACTACAACTATCATCTATCAGACATCCAAATGTCACTACTAAAGATTAGATATATTATAACTACAGAAGAATTTAAAATTGAAATATTATATTAGGAATTCCCCTTTCCATTCAAGTTCACAATAATTAATTCATTAACCATTAATTAACATTATTCCAAATCAGATTTGATTAACCCTAAATTTTATGTAACTACTCTCCTCGCATAATCCAACTAAATCCATTGTTTTTCAATATTAACATTAACATTTTGATTATAAAATAATCCATCCTCATGGGATAAAATATTTATGAAACATTATTATCATTCCATAATTCAAGGTACTCTAGGAAACTTTCTAAGATACCACCAAAGGGAGAAGCAACCAAAAAAATCAGGATGTCTCGAGCAGTAGGGAAATAAAAATAATGGAAAAAGAAACATGTCCTTACCATTGTCAATATAATTTTCAAAAAGAAGTATACATTCTTCACAATACTGGTTAAACCAAAAATTAAATTGTTTTCATCAAGTATGGTGTCATACATTACTCCACTATACCTCTCACCATCACAAGAATCAAAAACTACCAAAATCTCATAACATTCCACCCATATCACATAAGACATCACAAGGTCACATCACATCACATGGAATGGTTTATATCCTTAACAAAATAAATAAGTCATCAAATATATTAAATAGTCAAAAGATAAATCATGGACCAATAAAAAAGGTATTTAGCATTCATTAGAAAATATGTTCACTAGTCCATAAACACAAGGCATTGATTTTTCACAAGAAAATGGCCTCTCTCAGACATAAAATATTTTTATTATAAATAAAGAATTTCCAATTCCATATTAAATTAATTTATTCATGATCATCAATTTAAATTAATGAAAACCTAAGTAATCGATTATAACAATATATGAAATAATTGATGAAGATTCCTATAATTTTCCACTTTAACAATAAATAAATAATACAAATATTCATTTAATATAAATTTTTATCTTTCAAAATTAAATATAATTACTTATTATTGTTCTTTGAATAGTTCCAACAAAACATGAATTAAAATATTTAATTATACATTCTCTAAGAAACAATTTCAATTCCATCAAATAAAATGAATGAATCCGTTAAACATGCCTCTTCATATTCATAACAAAACAACCCAATTATTATATTTATGATCATTACTAATTTCTTCAAGTTAGTCATAGTAACCCAATTATATCAAAAATAAAAATAAATGTAACAAAAATAGAACATTATCTCATAAATCAATATAAAAACCGTTATAATGATAACAACATCAAAATCATTCGATCACTAAACACAAAAAAGTCAATTATTCGAAATGGAAAAATATTTATTGGTTCAATTACACAAACCATATAAATTTGAACATAAAAACATGTATATAATGTTTAAACATAGAAATCTTGTGTAATGACATAAAACATGGAAATACGTAAGTCATAGATCAAAATAGAACATCAATCATGATAAAATATCTTGTAAACAAAACTTGTAATTGTGGAAATAAATTAAGCACATGATATGATTTCCATAGTATCTAAGGCATTGCATACAAGACCATCTTAGAGAAAAAAGTCCCTTTTTGAATCGAGTTCACTACTCGTTCCAGTGCTGTATTACTGAACCGGTTTAACCTTCCGTTCCAGCCATGTCTATCTCATGAGATATAAATCTTTACCCAATGAATTGGAGGGAGATATAGGTCCCACCCATCTCATAATGAAATCATTCTTACTTGTGCCACAAAATTAACTTAAAACATTCACCATAACCTAATGAATAAAATGGGTTTCATAAACATCATCCCATCATCGCATAATCCATATAAAACAAATAGACATTTCATTATAATAAAAGTGAAACCATTTTAATATTAGAGACATTAAACATGAAACATACACATATTAAATAAGTTCATCATAGATGGAAAATGGTTTTGATAAAACATTTGAAATGAATTCTTGATGAAAATATCCTTTCTTCTACAAAATCAATTTCTTTTCAAAAAACTTCATGCAATTTTAAAAGAAGGATATTTGGTTGAAAATATTCATGAAATATTTTGGAGGAAGATTCATGAAAATAAGGCTTTATAAAACCATAAAAAACCCTTTCATGCCGTATAAGTTAAAAAACATTCTTCTCGTACTTTTGTCAGAAAAGTCAAAATGTACCCTGTAGGGTAAATAAAAGAAAGATTCCCTCCATACCATGGGGTAAAAGTCAAAATGGATAAAAAGGAATTTAAAAAATACATTAATACACTTTTATAAAAAATTTACATGGACGATAGAAATAACCCCCAGTAAATACTTACGAATAAGTAATCTCGGATAAAAATGAGATTTGCAAAATTATCCCTTACCTTAGGTCTGATATGCTTCGTATGGTTCCGAACCTCCTGTATAATGATTTACAAAATGTCATTGACTTATTAAATAATCATATTCATTGTTATGATATCATATATGTTTCACTTATGACTTTATATTACCCGTTCTTTTGTAAATTCCATGTTAAAGTAGCGTTTTGGGTAAAATCATTTCATTTATCGTATGTGTTTGGACTTGTAGTTTCTTGATATTATTACTTATATCCTGATTTAAATAATTCCAGAATGTAAAAAATGATTTATACATAATATATATTCATCATATACCTATATATTATAGATCGATAAAAGGAATGAAATACACAGTTCATGGAGACGGTAGGCCGTACGCATGAACGTTGTTTTCGTTTCATTATTGAATTGAATGAAACTAAATAGATGACATAAATATATATATAAATAAATCCCATAGCATTATAATTTCATATATTTCATTATTATTCATTATATAAACTTTATGATCATTCATTTATGGTTAATCATGGAGAATGAATCTCATCGCATCGTGGAGACGGTATTCCGTACGTACGCACGAGCGATTATATCGTTCCCAGGATCGTGGAATTTTATTGGAGTGTATGTATACTATTAAAGAATCAACATCGCTTTACAATAATCATATATAGTTATTATTTACACCATTATACCCATCCAAGTAAGGTGTTGGTGGAAAATAGATTACACCACAGCGTGGAGACGGTATTCCGTACGTACGCACACGCGGTGATTTCGTTTTCCATAGGATGGATAGATGGTGAAATAGGGTTGTGTCATACTTATAATAACATATCCGTATATGAGCGATACTGATGTTATTACCTCATAATGAAAAAACCTAAGAAGAAGAAGTGGAAGAAGAAATAATGTTGAAAGAATCAGTAACGGATATTACCTCTTCTTTGACACGCCTCTTTGAATCCTCCTCTTAGGGTACTAAAATTGGTCTTTTAAGAAGACCCGGACCTCTAGGATGTTGCTAGGGAAGTTGCGAAGGGAAATGGGAAGTTTTTGGACGAGCTTAAAGGTTCAAATTTGTGTGAGGAAGAGAGGGAGGAGGTGCCCTTTTATAAGGGAGAAGAGGGGCACCTTTGGAAATCGTAAAAATATTAATTTATAATAAATCTTAACCCACTTAAAAACCTCCAAAAATGACTCAAATTCGAATATTAGATGAGATAAGGTTGTAATAGAGTCAACCAGTAATATTTAGACATGTTACGAATTTATTTTAAATATTATCAACATGACTTATCCTTATTTAATCAATTTTATTTTATTTGTGGTAATAACATTCTAAATTTTAAATTATATAAAATAATTACTTAATTGTTGTGAATTGTCCATAATTGGATACGTTATAACATTTTATACCATATTAATTTAAATTTATAATTTTTATATATTTTTGTAATTTTTAAAAAAAATTATAATATGTTATTTTTATAAAATAACAATAGTGTCAATTTTGACATTATTTATTTATTTTAATTTAAATAAAATATATATAGAAGATGTGTTTCAAACTAAAAGCTTTAGTAGATTCATAAAAGGTCATATGTATCTTGAAAATTAGTGTAGAACATTAAATAGTTAATATAATATTTAATTTATTATTTTTAAAACTATTTATTTCGTTAATCTCTTAATAAAATAATTAGTACATTATTTTTGTATAATTATTTAATATAATTATTTTTTGCATAAAAATTAAAAATAAAATCCTATGATGAAGATAAATCTATTAACTTTCACACTAATACTTTTACACGAATTTATCATCTTAAAATCAAAATATTTAAATTGTTATATTTATTAAATTATGAAGGTGACAACTTTGGGATCATTTAAAATAAAATATTATAAGTGTCATAATTGCTTTTACAAGGCTCAAAATGGTCACATATTCTACAATTGGATGATTATGGTTTACATTTATATGAACAATAAGTTTTGGTCAGGGTTTTATGCATTTTATGGTCACTATTAATTTAATAAAAACTATATTCTTGATTTTTCACTAGATAAACAATTTCTGCATCACTATTGTGTCATAATTAATGATAATTATTTAATCCCTAAAAATTATAAATAAATTCATATTATGTAGATATTTTTTGTTAGCTTTCTTGATCCAACTCTGGTTCTAAGTTTCATGAATTTTATCACTAAATTAAAATTAATATACTTATAAGATTTAAGAGAGTGACATGTTGTCACTTTCTTTGGTTTTAATAATAATGAAGTTATTTTCATGGGAAAAAGTCCATTAAATGAATCTAATCCGACCCTTAGATGATATGGGACGACATTTATTCATCCAATAGAATTTTGGCATGTGTTTGGGTAATTTTATAATATTATATTTACCAATAATTACCCGATTTACCTTTAACTATGGTAAATAAAATTTACCGTAGTTACTATTCATAATTCCCAAAAATAAAAAGCTGCCTATTAACATAATTTTGATCCACTGATTCTAAATATGGATTCCATTTTTTGAATTTCAATTCACAAAAGTTGCAGAAATTAAATTAAAATTAATCTCGTTGTCGAAAGAAAATGGGTTTTTGTTTAAAATGTTGCAAAAGATTTAATTGATTTAACCTACAAATTCAAGGTAAACTCAATGCTAATGACATACATTATATTAAATGGTAAAAGTATATTCTATTTATACTTTATAAACATTCAATATTATAATTTAACCATATAAATTATTACGATTAAAAAAGTTGTTTTTAATTAAAATATAGCATGTATTTACTATTCATTAAAATATGAAAGTTATCAGAATAATATCAAAACGTTATCCAATGTAAATTTTTATATCCTGATTAAAAATAAGAAGTTTATTTTGTAAATTTTAATTTATAAAAATGTCAAAAACTAGATTTAAAGTGGGTGTGCCATCAAAAGGCGGCAAAACTGCATTTTTTGAAAAATACTTATTTTTTCCGAAAATTTTATTTTGTTTTTATATCATGTTCTTGAAAATGTGTAAGATGAATAATAATGTTATAAAATTCAAAATTTAGTTAATACTATTAATAATAGCTAGTTCATAATAATATTATAATAATATATCGTTGTTTAGTAAAACCCGGTATTGCGTACAACACACGCTATCGAGGAAGGTCGTGATTGCGTATAATGCAAGCCAAGTCAGGGTTGCGTGTTGTGAAAGAATCCTTTATTATTTTGTATAACATAATCCAACCATATTTCATTTATACATTTAATATATATATATATATATACACTCAATGTTGCGTAGAATGACTATTATAAAACGAACTTGAAATTGTGTGTAACACAATCTAAGAATAGTGTTGCGTATACTTAAAGCTAATACACTATGGCGTATAGCACAAGATAATATTTTTGTAGCATAAAACACATGACATCAAATAAATTAAAATGAATACTTATCATAAAATATCGGGTTATTACATTCTACCCCCCTTAAAATGAATTTCACCTTCGAAATTCGTCGGGGTTATACATGGTTTTCTGTATGAATGTTTCTTTAATTGCAGCACACATCGTAAAATGAAATACCAAAACTTAACTTTTAAAACTAATGTATGAAATGTAACGGTTACCCAAATTAACTAATCACTGGGTTTTCATAGAGGAGAACATAGGTAAAAATATGGATATGGAAGAAAAATATAACCATCAAGTTCTGATAGAGAGTGGTAGAGGACATGGCTATGAAAAAGCCAACAATCACAAAGCCATAAATTTTTCATGATCTAAGGTCCCATCTGGTTCATCAGATATAAGAGCACTAGGACAACATTTTAGGTTTTCAATATCATTTCCCTAAAGTTGGAAATTTTTTATTAGAAGAAATACTTGCTTGATTTTGGTACAATCTCACTGTTGTTCGTACTTTAAACAATTTCCACTTCATCTCTTAAAGAAATGAAGTTGAATTTGTTATTTGTGAAGTGTTAAAAGATCATGTGATAGAATTATGGGTCATTCCATATGTTTCAAACAAAAGGACAGCAAAAGTTATCAAATATACATAAGTCCATCTATGGCGAGGTTAATCGTATACGATTCCAAAAATGAACTTATACTTCATATATCATACCGCTTAATAAAATAAAACCATTTTTTACTAAACAGGGACTTCATGTAGGCCAGTGGTAGGAGATAAAGACCAGTGGCACTTCAGTTGTGGGTTCTATTCCCACAGCCTTGTCCGACGCGATGGGTTATCGCCCGTCCTATAGGTTGTCCTTTTTCTAAAACTACATTACTATAACATCCCATCAATAATATCGAAAAAAAGTTATATCCTTAAACAATACTTACTTATGTCCAACATAATCCATTCCAATCATTATTTATAATACTCAGGTACAATCTCATAGTATAATGAAAACAATTACTAGAAAGGTTATCTACCATGAATGTGAATACAAGAATTTATCCCACATATATCATAAGATATATCTTGTTGTTTGTATTCCAAAAACATGAATACCTTAGTCATATATTCTCTTGAAACATATATTACCATAGAACCTTAGTGAAAACATCAATACTGTCAAAAGGTAACTCTTTCCGCATACCAAAATCCCAAAAAATCTATATAATCAAACCATAATATCACTTAGTCCTTATATCAGTCATGAGCTCATGAATACAATCAAACATCTCATTATCTTCTTATCCTTTCATTATGCGCATATCATCTACTTTAAAAAAATATCTGAATAACCTTTCATGTTTACCGGTACCATTCAACATATACATTCAAATACTTTAGGAAAAACAATAGTGTAACAATCTTTAGATGATCCTTTATTCTATAGTACCATAAATTATTCTTTATAAACATAAAATCATTCCACTAACTTCTTAAACCACTAACCGAGCTTCATAATTTCATTCATATAATATTTCATTTGTAGTCTCTTCATCATCATCCACATAAATACTACTAATATGACCATGCTGATTCTATTCATGAGATTTTCCCTTAGGGTATTTGGTTTGCATAATGCCCATACATTCCACATTTAAAACATCTAATCATTGTTTATGTCGTAGCAATACCATTATCCATGTCCATGGTGTTAACTGAACCTTTTCATTTTCACTTACTGGCTTTGTTTCCTTCTTTTCTACACCCAAATCATCTTCCGGTTCCTTTGAAACAATCTCCCTGATGCCTCTTCCCACATGATTTACATGAAGGAAATTGAACTTTCATTCCTCTATGATCATCATGAAACTCCATCTTTCTCTTATTATCTGAGTCAGGAAACTTACCAAAGCTAAGATTATTGATCATATTATGAGAATTCTGATTAGGCATAATAACGATGTTGGGACTTCCAAATCCCATTTCATTTGGTTTCTCATGAAGAATATCATTCCATTTTCCGTCATATCCTCCATTATTGTGAATATCCCTGTTTCTAGCCATTTTCTAAAACCCAAAAAGAATAGCGTGAGAGGCAAAAATCATGCTAGGGAAAACAACATAGTAAAGGGGGAGTACCCTCAATATCTAAAATCTTAGGTTATATTCTAAGATCTTTACCGTAGTTCTAGGACTATATCCTATACGTATATTTATCCTTAGGGACATCCCTAGACATACCTTAGAAATATCTCTAGGGATCTCACTAACGTTCTCGCATCATAGTTTCCTATGGTTTACTAAACCTTTCCTCTGATACCAAATGTGGAGACCTGAAGCTTAGCGTACATAGAAATTACATTAATTTTGAGGAATACATAATACATAACAAAAACATACACACAAGGATGGTAATAGTTTAGTGTCTTTGGAATCTTGGAACGTAATCTCCTAATTGTTGTGAAAGATCTTCAACTTCTCCCATAAATATCTTCCACTTTTTTTTCTTACCAAAAACTCTTTTTTATTCTAGGGAAAATAAAACATAAAAAGGGTGAGCTCAAATTCTCAGTAAGGGTAATCATGGTGAAAATAAAACGAACCATATACATTTGAACATAAAAACATGTACATAATGTTTAAACATATAAATCTTATTCAATGACATAAAACATGGAAGTACGTAAGGAATATATCAAAATAGAACATCAATCATGATAAAATAGCTTGTAAATAAAACTTGTAATTGTGGAAAAACATTAATCACATGATAATATTTTTATAGTAGTCAAAGCATTGCTGCCAAGACCGTCTTAGTGGACAAAGTCCCTTTCTAAATTGAGTTCACTCCTCGTTCCAGTGCTGTATTACTGAACCGGTTTAACCTGCCGTTCCAGCCATGTCTATCTCATGAGATATAAATCTTTACCCAACGCATTGGAGGGAGATATAGGTCCCACCCATCTCATAATGAAATCATTCTTACTTGTGCCACAAAATAAACTTAAAACATTCACCATGACCCAAGGAATAAAATGGTTTTCATAAACATCATCCCATTATCTCATAATCCATATAAAACAAATGGACATTTCATCATAAGAAAAGTGAAACCATTTAAATCATAGAGACATTAAACTTGAAACATACACATATTAAATAATGTCATCTTAGATGGAAAATGGTTTTGATAAAACATTTGAAATGAATTCTTGAGGAAAATATCCTTTCTTCTTCAAAATCAATTTCTTTTCACAAAACGTCATGCAATTTTTAAATAAGGATAGTTTGTTGAAAATAGTCATGAAATATTTTGGAGGAAGCATCATGAATGTAAGGCTTTATAAAATCGTAAAATCCCTTTCATGCCATATAAGTTAAAAAAGCATTCTTCTCGTACTTTTGTCGGAAAAGTCAAAAAGTACCTTGTATGGTAAATAAAACAAATATTCCTTCCATACCATGGCGTAAAAGTAAAAATGGGTAAAAATGGATTTAAAAAATACATTAATACACTTTTATAAAACATGGCCATGGACGATAGCAATAACCCCCAGTAAATACTTACGAATAAGCAATCTCGGATAAAAATGAGATTTGCAAAATTATCCCTTATCTTAGGTCCGATATGCTTCGTATGGTTACGAACCTCCTGTATAATGATTTAAATAATGTAATTGACTTATTACATAATCATATTAATTGTTATGATATCATATATGTTTCACTTATGACTTTATATTACCCTTTCTTTTGTAAATTCCTTGTTAAAGTAGCGTTTTGGGTAAAATCATTTCATTTATCATATGTGTTTTGAATTGTCGTTTCTTGATATTATTACTTATATCCTGCTTTACATAATTCAAGAATGTAAAACATGATTTATATATAATTTATATTCATCATATACATATATATTATATATCGATAAAAGGAATGAAAGACACCGTTCATGGAGACGGTAGGCCGTACGTACGCATGAACGTTGTTTTCGTTTCTTTATTGAATTGAATGAAACTAAATAGATGACATATATATATATATACATAAATCCAGTAGCATTATTATTTTATATATTTCATTATTATTCATTATATAAACTTTATGATCATTCGTGTATGGTTAATCATGGAGAATGAATATCATCGCGTCGTGGAGACGATATTCCGTATGTACGCACGAGCGATGATATCGTTCCCATGATCGTGGAATTTTATTGGAGTGTATGTATACTATTAAAGAATCAACATCACTTTACAATAATCATATATAGTTATTATTTACAGCATTATACCCATCCAAGTAAGGTGGTGGTGGAAAATAGATTACACCGCGGTGTGGAGATAGTATTCTGTACGTATGCACGCGAGGTGATTTCGTTTTCCGTAGGATGGATAGATGGTGAAATAGGGTTGTTTTGTACTTATAATTAAATATAATTATATGATTTATACTGATGTTATTACTTCATAATGAAACAACCTATGAAGAAGAAGTGGAAGAAGAAATAATGTTGAAAGAATCGGTAACGGACATTACCTCTTCTTTGACAGGCCTCTTTGAATCCTCCTCTTAGGGTACTAAAATTGGTCTTTGAAGAAGACCAGGACCTCTAGGATGTTTCTAGGGAAGTTGAGATGGGAAATGGTCAGGATTTGGACGAGCTTAAAGGCTCAAATTGGTGTGAGGAAGAGAGGGAGTAGGTTCCCTTTTATAAGGGTGGAGAGGGGCACCTTTGGAAATCTAAAAAATATTAATTTATAATAAATCTAACCCAACTTAAAAACCTCCAAAAATGACTCATATTCAAATATTAGATGATATATGGTTGTAATCTCATCATCCAATACAATTTAGACCTGTTAGGAATTTATTTTAAACAATATCAACTTGATCTATCCTTATTTAATCAATTTAATTTTATTTGTGGTAATAACATTCTAAATATTAAATTATAACAAATAATAACTTATATTTTTTGAATTGTGAATAATTGGATACCTTATAACATTTTATACCATATAAATTTAAATTTATAATTTTTAAAGATTTTTGTTATTTTTAAAAAAATTTATAATATGTTATTTTTATAAAATAACAAGTGTCAATTTTGACACTATTCATTTATTTTAATTTAAATAAAATACATACAGAATATATGTTCCAAATAAAAGCATTAATAGATTCAAAAAAGGTCATATGTATCTAGAAAATTATTGGAGAACATTAAATAGTTCATATAATATTTATTTTGTTATTGTTAAAACTATTTATTTGGTTAATCTCTTAATAAAATAATTACTACATCATTTTTGTATAATTATTTAATATACTTATTTATTGCATAAAAATTACAAATAAAATCCTATTATGAAGATATATCTATTACCTTTCACAATACTACTTTTACTCGAATTTATCATCTTAAAATCAGAATATTTAAATTTTTATATTTATTAAATTATGAAGGTGACAACTTTGGCATCATTTAAAATAAAATATTATAAGTGTCATAATCGCTTTTTTAAGGCTCCAAATGGTCAAATATTCGACAATTGGTTGATTATGGTTTACATTTACATGACTAATAAGTTTTGGTCAGGGTTTTGTGCATTTTATGGTCACTATTAGTTTAATAAAAACTATATTCTTGATTTTTCACTAGATAAACAATTTTTGCATCACTATTGTGTCATACTTAATGATAAATATTTAATCCCTAAAAATTATAAATAAATTCATATGATGTAGATAATTTTATTATATTTCTAGATCCTACTCATGTTCGACATTTCATGATGTTTATCACTAAAATCAAATTAATATACTTATATGATTTAAGAGAGTGACATGTTGTCACTTTCTTTGGTTTTAATAATAATTAAGTTATTTTCATGAAAAAACGTCGCTTAAATGATTCTAATCCGACTCTTAGGTGATATGGGTCAACTTTTATTCATCCAATAGAATTTTGTCATGTGTTAGGGAAATTTTATAATATTATATTTACCCTTAATTACCAGATTTACCTTTAACTATGGTAAATAAAATTTACCGTAGTTACTATTCATAATTCCCAAAAATAAAAAGTAGCCTATTAACATAATTTGGACCCACTGATTCCAAATATGGAATCCATTTTTTGAAATTAAATTCAAAAAAGTTTCAGAAATTAAATTAAAATTAATCTCGTTGTCGAAAGAAAACTGGTTTTTGTTTAAAACGTTGCAAAAGATTGAATTGATTTAACATATGAATTCAATGTAAAATCAATGATAATGACATACATTATATTAAATGGTAAAAATATATTCTATTTATACTTTAAAAACATTAAATATTATAATTTAACCATATAAATTATTACGATGAAAAATGTTGTTTAAAATTAAAATATAGCATGTTTTTACTATTCATTAAAATATGAAAGTTATCAGAATAATATCAAAACATTATCCAATGTACATTTTTATATCCTGATTTAAAACAAGAAGTTTATTTTGTAAAATTTAATTTATAAACATGTCAAAAACTAGAGTTAAAGTGGGTGCGCCATCAAAAGGCGGCAAAACGGCATTTTTTTAAAAATACTTATTTTTCCCCAAAAATTTATTTTGTTCTTATACCATGTTATTGAAAATGTGTAAGATGAATAATAATGTTATAAAATTCAAAATTTATTTAATACTATTCATAACGGCTAGTTCATAATAATATTATAATAATATATCGTTGTTTAGTAAAACCCGGTATTGCGTACAACACACGCAATCGAGAAACGTCACGATTGCGTATAATGCAATCCAAGTCAGGGTTGTGTGTTATGCAAGAATCCTTTATTATTTCGTATAACAGAATCCAACCATATTTCATTTATAAATTGAATATATATATATATATACTCAATGTTGCGTAGAATGACTATTATAAAACGAACTTGAAATTGTGTGTAACACAATCTAAGAATAGTGTTGCATATATTTCAAGCTAATACACTGTGGCGTATAACACAAGATAATATTTTTGTAGCATAAAACACATGACATCAAATAAATTAAAAATAATACTTATCATAAAATATCGGGTTGTTACAAATTGGGCATAAACAAGTGTCAAACATTTGATAGATATTGTTTTTAAAAAACCCGTTATTTGTTTTGACAACAGGAATTATTTTAAAATTAATTACCACAATTTATGTGTTTGGAATTTGTTAAAATGGATTCCATATTTTGAATCAGAAGGTCCAAATTATTTAATTATGAATCTTCTGTATTTGGACATTATGAATAGTAAAGACGGTAATTGTCTTTAATTATCGTGATTAATTAGTAATCGGGTAGTTAAGGGTAATAAAATAATATCATAATAATATAAAATGACACCAAAATGTGTTCTAATTCTACTTTTTGTGTCATGGCCGACCATGGGATGCATTTTCCAAACTTTGGGACCCCATGGAATCACTATTGTGTGATAGTGACATTTTATCATTTTATTTTTAAAGAACGTAAAATATAACAAAAGCATGTAACACCTAAGAAAAACAATTTTAATTTTGTCAACATAAATGATATCTTAGACTATAAATAGTCATTGGAAGTATAAAAATATTTCCTACATCATGTTATTTTTTATGGTTTTTAGACATAAAATAAATTTATTTATTTATGATACCATGATGATGTAGTGATTACCTCATTAATGAAAAATTTAAATAAATTGAAAAGATAATGTATAATCTAAAGCTTAAACTTGTAAAAAACCTATTTTAAGGGTTTATTTTGAACCCGGATCTCCTTATCCTTGAAATATATCATTTTGGGCCCTTAAAAATCCTAACCTCATTTTATAATTAAGTTACATTTCAAGACATTCCAAGAGTGCCCATCCTCCCACTTATAAAAGGCCCCCACATCTACCCCATTACCCACACCTCTCAAGACATTGGATCGGCCAAAAACTACTCATTTTATCTCTCCACATCCCTATCTTCAACCTAGAAGCCTTACCTTAGGTAGAAAGCTCTTCAAGAAACCCTTTTGGTTTAAACCAAGGTGTGTTACCCGATTTAAAGGTAATGTCTTCTCTTATGTCCTTTTGTTTTATTTTTCTTCTCAAACCCCCTAACCTCCTTTTATTCATTTCTTTTTAAAAAATAATATTATATTCAATATAATAGGATGTAGTTTTTAGAAGGATTTGATTTACACATACACACACCTCTGTCTAATGGTTAAAGAACATAATGTTTCAGTGGATGGCGAATTACTGCCTCACGAAACGATAATTATTCAATCTTCATTTAACACCTTTAATGGTGGCCATTAAGATGTCACCCTATTTATATATGATATATATTATGTTTATGTTATCATTATGATTATTTATTTTTCATTTATGTCATACCTTTATGGTTTCCATTATGGGTAAATGTGATAATTTCATTTTAGGAAGTGCGGACTACTGCCCCCTCAAAATGATTTGATTCGTTAATGTAATTTGTGAGACGTATAAAGGATTGAGTTAGTGAGGTTATATATGATATTATACTGGAATTATAATATACCATTATATCATTATGATTTCATTCAATTAAATACGAAATAAAAATGAAAGTAGCGTTCATACGTACGTACAGCTTACCATCTCCATGAATGGTGCATTTCATTATTTACCTCTAAATGATATGTAATATTATAAATGAATGTATATACCAGATATATATGATATATATGATATATACATCATGAATATAATTATGTATATAATGTATATTTTACCACATGAATAACTTGTAATTATAAGAAGTTTATTTTTTTATTCAAGTTCCCATGATCGACAAAATGACTGTTATTAACTTAACTAATTACATAATGTTCATAACATGGTAATAAGTGATATTAAATTAAAAATTAACTTTAAAAAGGTTCTCAAGAAAGTATAATTTAACTCTATTTTATTATTCAGGATATTAAAGAATGATCGAGTCAAGTCGGACAGGAGGTAAGGGACTTTATCTAAATCTCCTTTCATTGAGTCATATTTTGTTTTATACACAACATTATTTTGTATGGTGTATAAACCCCATTGAGTTTTAATTTTATTCAAAAGGAATATTTTTATACGAAGAATTTTACTAAATGAAAAAAGGGAATGTTTTTGTCTTACGTATGTGGCGATAATGACTTCTCTACCACCGTGACCATTATTTGAGTTTCGGATTCCTCTACAAGGCATAACATATTTTAAATGAAAAATAAATACCATGTTTTACTTTTCTATTATTTTGGTATTGAAAATGGTTTTGATAATGTTTTGATTATATCTATGTGTTTTTGATATCTTGTGATTGAAATGTGGAAATGTAATGTTTCCTTTATGCATGTTTTATGTGATATGATTATGTTATGGTTCTTGGGAATTGTTTATGAAGATGGGTGCTCCCGTGATAAACTAAGGGAGGGTGAGCCAGTGATAGCTCTCCAATTCCTTGGGTAAGGCGAAGGGGTTAAATTCTAAGGTTTATCCGAAGAGATTTAGGGAATATACTGTGATGGGTATTCCAAACGTAACCATGAGGGTTACTCCCTATGTAAGAATGTTAGTAATGCATCAAGTTACCTTTATGTCTTATGATTTATATGAGTTATTCATAAATCTTTTGATTTCATGAGGTATGTTAAAGTGATTATGTTTTATGAGTGAAGTATGATTTCATTGATTCTTATGTAAACATGGACTAAGGTTTTCTTTTCATATTTTTATATCCCTTACTGAGATTTTTATGCTCATCCCATGTTTTTTTGAAAAGTTTTTCACAGGAAAATGGAATGGTACATGATGTGATGATAGTGTCGAGGAAGTGTAAGGAAAGAATCCATGTTTTATTTTAAATATGTTTACTTTAATGAGAAATGTGAATATTGTATTTGATGTAACCACATTGTTTAAAAGTGGAATGTAATGCATGATTTATGATCTAATTCTTTAAAACACTAAATATGAAAAGATCCTCAATGTGTATTCTTGTAATAACTCATGATTAAGTAATGTTTAAGGCTAGGGCCTTATAGTTGGTATCAAAGGTCGGGTTAGATAACATTAGGAGTTAGAATTGTTAAATGATTATCCAAAAATATTTTTTATGGTCAAATTAAAATTACATAGCATTTAAAGATTACTATGTTGCTTAATCTAAGAAATGTTTGTTCAGAATGGTTTTCCGCAGAGGAAACAAGGAAGAAGTTCTAGGAAGGCATACATAAGGAAATGACCTTCCTAATCAGCATCTGGAGATGATCGGAATTGGAACTGAACAGTTTTTTTGTAGTAATGGCGTAGTTGAATAAAGAAATAAATGGGGGTGGTATTAATGCACGAGATCAACCAGATCAACCACAGAGGAACATGTCAGTGGTGGAAAAATTCGTGAGGAAAAATACCCCATCATTCAGATGATCATCTGACCCTGTTCTATATTAAGGGTGGATTAAAGCACTGGAGAAGATTTTCGATGTCATGGGGAGTTCAGAAAATCAAAAGGTTAGTCTTGTTGTTAACCATTTGGAGGGTGAAACAGCTCAGTGGTGTTCAATGGTTAGAAATATCAAGGACGCTGATTATATTGATGCTCTTGACTGGGATGAATTCAATTGTATGTTTCTTGAGAAATATTTTCCTTATTCTATTCGACATAGGATGGAAAACAATTCTTGGAATTGAGGCAAGAGGACGACTCAATGGCAGCTTTTGAAGAAAATTTCACTCGATTGGCAAGGTATGACCCAAATTTTATCTGAGACCTTGATAGTAAAATCAATCATTTTTACTCAGGATTAAACCCAAAATATCAAAGGGCATTAGCTTCTCATGAGTTCAAAAGTTATGAAAATCGTGTTCGATGTGATGAGAAGGTGGAAATGGAGTTTGTCGATGATCAAGTGTTCTATAACAACCAACAGAAGAAGAGACCGAGGTGGCATGAGAAAGGGGAGAATCCTTCAATAAGGTCTGATGGTAAGAAAACTATGTTTTCAGTTTGTGATAAATGTGGAAAAAAGCATGTTGGGGAATGACTTTTGAATTTGGGAAAGTGCTACTGATGTGGTATGATGGGACATAAGGCTCGTGATTTCACTTAAAAAGATCAGGGTGATGGTAAGACAAATTTTGATTTACAGTTTGTGAAATGATTCAATTGTAATGATATGGGTCATTATGCAATAAAGTATCCGACAAAGAGCTCGAATTATGGGAAGCAGTCAGACTATAAGCAGAATGGTGTGGTGAAATCCTTTGCAACTACTTCGGCAGTTTTTGGGCCATTAAATGAAGTGGTATCAGGTACTTTTTTTGTTTTTTCAGATTATTCCAATGTGTTTTTTGATTCAGGGTCTACACATTCTTTCATCTCAGAAAAATTTTATAGTAAATTGGGAATTCCATTTCAAGAAATGACTCCTGAACTTGTGGTAAAAATACCTGGGGAAAATGTTGAGGAAAAAAGAATTTATAAGAATATTCCTATCCTTATCTGTGGAATGGACATACTTGCAAACATTATTTTTTTACCTCTAAAAGAGTTTGATGTTATCCTGGGTGTGGATTGGCTCCTTGTTTACCATGCTTGGATTGATTGTAGAGCTAGAGAAGTTTATTTTCATAAAGGATTTCAGTTTGTGTACAATAATGAACCCTTACTATTTATAACATATCAAGAGGCTGAGAAACTTGTAAAATATGGAAATTAATGTTACCTTGCAAATATTGTTGAAAACAAAGGAACCATTCAGATTAACGATGTGAAAGTGGTAAATGAGTATCCTGATGTTTTTCCTGATGAGTATCCAAGAATAATACCAGATTAGGAAGTTGAATTTACTGTTTACTTAGTTCCTGATGCTAAGCCAATTTCAATACCCCCTTATCAAATGGCTCAAATTGAACTTTTAGAGTTGAAGGAGAAATTTCCAGATTTTTTAGAGAAAGGTTTCATTCGACCTATCACATCACCATGGGGTGCCCCTATCTTATTTGTTAGAAAAATATGTTTCAATGAGACATTCCATTGATTATAGAGCATGGAATAACAACACTGTTAAGAACAAATATCATTTTCCTCATATCCATGATTTGTTTCATCAGCTCTATGGAGCTCAGTATTTTTCAAAGATTGACCTGAGATCAGGGTACCATCAGTTGAAGGTAAAGGAAGTATATATTCCGAAGGCTGCGTTCCGTACAAGATATGGCCATTATGAATTTGTATTAATGCCTTTTGGGTTAACCAATGCACCTGCTGTATTCATGGACCTTATGAATATAATTTTCCATGAGTTCATGGATAAGTTTGTGGTTCTTTTCATTGATGATATTTTGGTGTTTTCTAAAAGTAATGAAGATCATGAAAGTCATTTAAGGGATATTTTTTTAAACCATAAAAGAAAATAAATTGTTTGGGAAATTCAGCAAGTGTGATTTTTGGTTGCATCAAATTTCTTTCCTTGGTCACATTGTTTCTAAATATGGAATAACCGTTGACCCTGCAAAAAAAAAGTTGTTGATGAATGGCCAAGACCCACAAAATTAACCGAGATTTTTAGTTTTCGTTCTTTGAAGGGAAATTATAGAAGTTTTGTTAAAAAAAATTCACGGTTTTCCAACCCATTGACAATGCTAACTCGGAAGGGTGTAAAGTTCATCTGGACAAAATAATGCGATGATTGTTTTCAGGAATTGAAAAGAGTATTGGTGAATGATCCAGTTTTGGAACTACCTTCCAAGAATGGTATGTTTGATATCTATAGCGATGCTTCATTAAAAGGACTTGGGTGCGTCCTAATGCAGAATTATCAGGTAATTGCTTATGCTTCACGTCTGTTGAAAACTCAGGAGGTAAATTACCCTAAACATGAATTGGAATTAGCTATCGTTGTTTTCTCTTTAAAATTTTTGAGGCATCATTTGTATTGAGTAAATTGTGAAATATATACCGATCACAAAAGTTTAAAGTATATATTCACTGAGAAATAATTGAACATGAGACAGTGGAGACGGCTAGAATTAATCACGGATTATGATTGTGTAATTCATTACCATTCGGGAAAAGAAAATAAAGTGGATGATGCTTCGATTCAAAAAAAAAATGCTTCATTAACCATGTTATGTTTGGAATGTGATCCTTTGGTTAAGGATTTGATGAAATATGGCATAGACGTTGTTGGTGAAAGATGTTAATCTGTTTTGTTTTAGGTATCAGTGAAATCTTATCTATCAGACAAAATTAAGCAAGCACAGAAGAAATACAGTGAGTTGCAGAAAAATATAGAGATGGTTCAGAAGGGTATGTTACCTGAATTCAACATTGATAATGATTGAGTTTTGAGATTTGGGAAGAGATTGTGTGTGCCTTGTGATTCACAGTTGAAGAGAGATTTGTTATGTGAAGCTTATAGTTCTCTGTTTTCAGTTCATCCTGGCAGTACTAAGATGTATAAATATCTTCCGGAGTATTACTGGTGGGATGGAATGAAATGAGATATTACTGATTTTACTGTGATGTGTTTGAATTTTCAACATGTTAAAGCATAGCAGTAGTTACCGAACGGGATGATTCAGCCTTTACCAGTGCCAGAGTGGAAATGGGAGAATATATCCATGGACTTCGCTGTGGGGTTGCCGAAGACACCTCGAGGTAAAAATGCAATCTGGGTTATTGTAGATCACTTGACTAAATCTGCTCATTTCCTTACTATACGAGATAAATTTTCCAGAGATCAGCTTTCTCGTTTCTATCTTAATGATATAGTCAGGTTACATGGACTTACCCTCTCCATTGTATCTGACCGTGATCTCAGGTTTACTTCAAATTTTGGAAAGGCCTTCAGAATTCAGTGTGTAATGAATTAAATTTTAGTACAGCTTTTCATCCTCAATCAGATGGGAATTCCTAACGAACAATTCAGACTATGGAGGATATGCTACGTTCTTGTTCGATAGATTATCAGGGACATTGGGACCAACATCTTTCTTTGGTTGAGTTTTCTCATAATAACAGTTTCCATTCTAGTACACAGATGGCACCATTTGAGGCATTATATGGGAAGCAGTGTCGAACTCCAGCTTTTTGGGATGAAGTAGGTGAATGGAAGTTAATGGGACAAGAATTGGTAGAAGAGTTGGCAGAAAAAGTTCAAATGATACAGAAAAACAGGAGAATAGCTCAGAGTAGGAAGAAAAGTTATGCGGACAACAGGTGGAAGGATCTATCTTTTGAGGTAGGTGATCATGTCTTTCTCAAAGTTTCCCCATGGAAAAGTGTGATGTGATTTGGTAAGAAAAGAAAGATGAGTCCAAGGTTCAATGGAAAATATAAAACCCTGAAGATAGTTGGATCAGTTGCATACCGAGTGGATTTACCTTTGAGTTTATCTTAGGTACATAATTTTTTTCGTATTTCAATGAAAAGGAAGTACATGGAAGATCCATCACATGTTTTGAGTCTAGAGGTAGTTCGGCTGGAAGAGAATCTATCTTATGAGGAACAGTCGGTCCAGATTTTTGACCATAGGGAGTAGGTGTTTTGGAATTATGTGATTCATCAAGTAAAGGTTTTTGGAAAAAACCACATGATTTAAGAGGTAACATGGGAATCTGAAAATTCAATGAGGGATAAATACCCTCACTTATTTGATAAGTAAATAAATTGTGGGGAGGAAATTTTATAAAGGAGGGAAATATGTCACATCCCAAGTAAGTAAGGAATTATGGATTTTCATATCTATGTCTATTTATGAATTATATAGTGTTTTATAGGTTTAAAATTAGAATAAATCCAATCATAAGCATAGAATTCTCTAATATTTTTTTTTAAATTGATCGTTTTACCTCCTTTTGAGGGAAAACCATTTTAAATCAAACTTTTGACAATTTTATAAGCTCTATTTGTCAAAATAAACTAATTCTTTACGATTGGGACATTGAAATATACTTTGGATAAATTTTTGGTATTTTTCTGACAATGTTCATTTTTTATGAATAGTGAAAAATACTACATTTTACTTCAAAACTGCTTTTTAATCTAATTTAATTATTTGGTTAGATAAAATATTTAATTGGTTTTAAAGTTTAATTAGAATATATTTTAACCATTTAATCCAATAGTGGTCATTAGAATTAATTTCACTTTGGAATTGGGCAAAAATAGGTGTCAATCTTTTGATAGATATTGTTTCTAAAAAACCCGCTATTTGTTTTGACAACCGGAATTATTTTTAAATTAATTACTGAAATTAATGTGTTTTTAATTTGGTAAAATGGATTCCATATTTCGAATCAGAAGGTCCAAATTATGTAATTAAGACTCTTTTGTTTTTGGACATTATGAATAGTAACGACGGTAATTATCTTTAATTATCGTGATTAATTAGTAATCGGGTAGTTAAGGGTAATAAAATAATATCATAATAATTAAAATATCCCCAAAATGTGTCCTAATGCTACTGTTTGTGTCATGGACGACCATGGGATTCCTTGTGCCAACTATGGTACCCCATGGAATCAATTATGTGTGATAGTGACTTTTTATCATTTTATTTTTAATGAATGGAAAATAAAACAAAAGTATGTAACACATAAGTAAAACAATTTTAATTATTTCTAAATAACTTTTATCATAGACTATAAATAGTCATTGGAAAGATAAAATATTTCCTACATCATGGTATTTTTTTATGATTTTTAGACATTAAATAAATAAATTTATTTATGATACCATGATGATGTAGTGATTACTTTATTAATGAACAATTTAAATAAAATGAATAGATAATGTAAAATATAAGACAAACACATGACAAAAACCTATTTTATTGGTTTATTTCTCACCCTTATCACCTTATCCTATAAATATATCATATTGGGACCTTAAAAATCCGAAACTCATTTTATAATAAAGTAACACTTCAAGACCTTCCAAGAGTTCCCCTCCTCCCTCTTATAAAAGGCCCCCACCTCTACCACCTTACCCACACCTCTCTAGAAATTGGATTAGACAAACTATTCTCATTTTCTCTCTCCAGATCCCTATCATCATCCTAGAATCCTTACCTTAGGCCGAAATATCTTCAAGAAACCCTTTTGGTTCAAAACAAGGGGAGTTACCTGATTGAAAGGTAATGTATTCTCTTATGTCCTTTTGTTTTATTTTTCTTCTCCAACCCCCTAATCTCTTTTTATTCCTTTATTTTGTAACCGAATAAGTATATTAAATATTCTAGGATTTTTTATGAGAATTATTTGATTTACACATACACACACCTCCGTCAAATGGTTAAAGAACATAGTGTTTCAGTGGATAGAGAATTACTGCCTCACAAAACGGTGATTGTTCAACATTCTTTTAACACCTTTCATGGTGGCCATTAATATGTCACTATATTTATATATGATATATATTATGTTTATTTTTTCCTTATAATTCTTTATTTTTCATTTATGTAATATCTTATGGTTTCCATTATGGGTAAACACGATAATTTCATTTTAGGAAGTGCGGACTACCACCCCCTCAAGATGATTTGATTCGTTAATGCCATATGTGGGAAGTATAAAGGCTGTATTTATTGATTTTATATATGATATTATACTGGAATTATAATATAACTTTATATCATTATGATTTCATTCCATTAAATATGAAATAGAAATGAAAGTAGCGTTCATGCATACGTACGGCTTACCATCTCTATGAATGGTGCATTTCATTTCTTAACTCTAAATGTTATGTAATATTATAAATGCATGTATATACTGTATATATATGATATATATGATATCCTCATCATGAATATAATCTTGGATATAATGGATATTTTACGACATGAATAAATTGTAATTATAAGAAGTTAATTTTTGACTCAAGTACCAATGATCGACAAAATGACCGTTATTAAATTAAATAATTACATAATATTCATAACATGGTAATAAGTGATATAAAAGGAATATTTAACATGAAAATGGTTTATAAGAAAGTATAAATTAACTCTAGTTTATTATTCCGGAGATTAAAGAATGATCGATTCAAGTCGGACATGAGGTAAGGGACTTCATCTCAATCTCCTTTCATTGAGGCATATTTAGTTTTATACATAAAATTGTTTTATTCAGTGTATAAACAACTTTGAATTTTACTATTATTAAAAAGGAATCTAATTATATGAATCATTTTACTAAATGAAAAAAGGGAATGTATTTGTCTTATGTATGCGGCGACAACGACTTCTCCGCCACCGTGACCATTATTTGAGTTTCGACATCCTCTACAAGCCATAACTTTTTTTAAATGAAAAATAAATACCATGCTTTACTTTTATTTTATTTTTGTGTTGAAAATGGTTTTGACAATGTTTTTATTATATCAATATGGTTTTGATATCTTGTGATTGAAATGTGAAAATGTTAAGTTTCCTTTATGCATGTTTTATGTGATACGATTATGTTATAGTTCTTGGGCATTGTTTATGAAGACGGGTCGTTCCGTGATAAAATAAGGGCAGGTGATCCCGTGATAGCTCTCCAATGCATTGGTTAACACGAAGGGGTTAAATACTAAGGTTTCTCCGAAGATATTTAGGGAATATACTATGATGGGTATTCCAAACGTTACCATGAGGGTTACTCCCTATGTAAGAATGTCATGAATGCCTCAAGTTACCTTTATGTCTTATGATTTCTATGAGTTATTCATAAATATTATAATTTCATGAGGTATGTTAAAGTGATTATGTTTTATGAGTGAATTATGATTTCATTGATTCTTATGTATACATGTTCTAAAGTTTTCTTTCCGTATTTTTATATACATTACTGAGCTTTTTATGCTCATCCAAAGTTTTTTTTTTGAAATGTTTTTCACAGGTCAAGGGGAAGGTACATGATGTGATGATAGTGTCGAGGAAGTTTCAAGAAAGAATCCACGTTTTATTTTAAATATCTTTCCTTTAATGAGAAAAGTGAATATTTTCTTTGGTGTAACCACCTTGTTTGAAAGTTGAATGTAATCCATGATTTATGATCTAATTCTCTAAAACTCTAAACCTGGAAAGATCCTCAATGTGTATTCTTGTAAAAACTCAATATTATGTAATGTTTAAGGTTGGGGCCTTATACGATATTACTTTAGAGTTATTTTCATAGAGGAATAAATTATTTATTCATAAATTATTGACTTCTATCTTGAAAAAACCCTATTTATTTTTTTAAATGTTTGGAACTGAGAGAAACAAATCCAACAAACCATGCGAGGGACAATGCAGTGATTTCCTGAATAATATTCTCAATTACTTTGGAGGTTTAGGTATATAATTCATGGATATTCTTACACACATGTCCTAGGATACAAAAAATAACCGGAATAATGTGGAACATCCTCCTTCACCAATCAAGGAGAAACTAGCTCTCGAGTCTTTTATGTGGAAATGACCACCATCATTTAGTGGATCTTCTGATACACTGGTCACAAAATAGTGGGCTAACTCAATGGATAAGATATTTGTTGTTCATTGCAATTCTGAGGTAGAGAATGTGACTTTGGTTTGTTATCATATAGATAGTGTGGAATATCATTATTGGATGTGGATTAATAACACCAAAAAAGGTGAAAATTGAATATATAGAGTTGGATGAATTCAAGAAAATATTTCACAATAAGTGTTCCCCTAAAAAATTTCATACAATGATGAATAGATAAATCATAGAGTTTAAGAAAATTATGTTGAATCTATCCTGAATTTTGAATAATTTTTCCCAATGATTTAATGTTATGACTCAGGTTTCAGTATAAAAATTTATAGAAAAATTGATATACCCTTTTGTTGTTTAAAACCACACCATTGAAAGGCTCTGTAAATTCAGTATTTTTGGACATATGAATATGTTTTTAAATTTTTTCTCAAAGTGGAGATGGATTTTGTATAATTCTATCTTTGATATGGTGATAAGAAAGTAAATATATATTTTAATGTAGGGGGATGTAATGAAATCATTTGACATAATACTCAAACCCTTGCTTGTAAAAAATGTGCAAAGAATACTCATGGGAATTGCCATAAAGGGATGGGTAAATGCTTCAAATGTGGGAGATAACCAGTAATCAAAAAAAATATATGTGACATGATTATTAAGTAAAATTTGGTGTATAAAAGTATAGAACCATACATGGTTCAATTATTAAACTATAGGTTTAAAAGGGACTACGAAACAGAGTGAGCTAAACCCCATGTCCTCGAGGGTAATCAACGCCCTCATCCTCCAAATCCAAAGGATAAAGGGACATATAATTACACCACTAATATTGAGGGGATCCCAAAATTGTTTTGGGGAAATGTAATATGGTTACTCATTCAAGAATAGTAAATGTGCTTTTGATATTTGATCTAGTCATTCTTTCATATCTTGGTATATTGGTATAAAAATTAAAACACCTGCTCAAAATATGGTGTATGAGTTATCTTTGAGGACAATAAATGGGGAAATTATTACATCCAAAGTATGTTAATCCTCCTGAGATAATGATCATGGCGTGAACCTACTGAAAAATCATTTCTTACTTCCTACGGTCGAGTTTTATTTTATATTGGTCATGCATTTTATGTGTTTATCGAATGCCAAAATCAACTGCTAAGAATGGGAAATCACATTTTAAATATTGATAAATCCTCCAATTTTGTAAAATTTTAAGGATGCGGATGAATTTACATCAGATTCATCATATTTGGTGTGGATATTATTTGGTTATAGGAAAACATATATATCTCAAATGATTTATAGAAAACTGAAAATCAGAACTGAGTATATGGAAATTATGAGGGACTTCACTAATGTGATCCCTAATGAAATTGTTGAACTTCCACCTAAATGAGTGGTTGAATTCTCAGTTAATATTATTTATTTATCTCTATGGCTGTTAAAGTAACCATATTGAATGGAAACCCTTGAGTTGGAATAACAAAAGAAGATGTCACAATAGAATCTAGACAAGGGTTTTATATTCCCAAGTGAATCCCCATGGGGTTTATCAGATATCTTCATCAAGAAGATGGATGTGTCCATTCATATATTCATTGATTATTGTAAGCTTAAAAAAATCATGATAATGAAGAAGTATCCCCTTCCACATAGAGATTAACATATGATCAACTACATGGGACCACATATTTTACTAAGGTTGATATATGATTGAGATATAACGAATTAATGTAGAGGAAAGAAGATATTCTCATGATTCTTCTAAAATGAGGTATGGACACGATATGTTCATTGTGATTCAATTTGGACTCACTAATTTTGTCGCAATATACATGGAAATAATTAATATAGTCTATATATATTTCCTTGAAATTTTATTGGTAGTATTTATTTATGATATTCTGATATAATCCTAGAGTAAGGTTGAAAATTATGATCATTTAAATACTTTTATCAAGTAATTATGAAGGGAGAAAAATTATACAATGTATAGTAAATGTGAGTTATAAATGTAAGAAGTATCATTCGTAGGGAATTCTGTCACCAATAAAAGAATATATGTGGACCCTTCCCAGAAAAGGAATTCATGGTGTCGCCCATGCCAAAACCTATTGTGGATATCTATAGTTTCATTGGTCTTGTTGGGTATTATAGAATATTTGTGAATAACATCACATTATTTTCAAAAACACTATCCATGAAGACTCAAAAGGGAGAAAATATTCTATTGGCTAGTGAATGTGATGACTACATCCAATTCATGAAAAATAGGCTTATCACTGAACTTGTACTCACACATTTGTCTGTAGGGGAACTATTTATGGTATAAATAGATTTTTTTGAGGATGGAATTTGTTTATTTAATGATGTAAATTGATAAATTTATAGCCTACTCATCAAGGAAGTTGAAAAAATAATGAGAAAAAACTTCATACACATGATCTGAAGTTGGTGACTATGTTCTTTTCCTTGAAATTATAACATCATTGTATCTACAGGGAGAAGTGTGATATATACGATGATCATAAGATCATAAATCATATATTCACATTAATGGAGCTTAATATGTTCCATCAAATATGGTTAAATCACGCCAAGGATTGTGATTTCTCATTACACTACCATCTTGGAAAATTGAATAATGTGGAGAATGCTCTAAGTAGAAATGATCATGCGATAATATCAATGATGATAATTGAGAAGGATTGTATAAATATAGATATTCATGTGATGGAAATGGAAATAATTATGTGAGGAACATCATCAATCCTTTTTCAAATTATTTCTCTACTATCCCTTATAGGAAAAATAAAATATTCTCAATGAATTGATTTGAAAATTTTGAAACTCAAGGACGCTATCAGAAATGAAAATTCATAGATTTAAAATTACATGAGGAAGGTGTCAGGAGATTTGGTTCATGATTATATGCACCATACAATATAGAGATAAGGAATGATTTTTTCAGTGATTCACATAGCTCAGAACTCTCAATTCACCTAAGGAGCATAAAGATGTATAAAGATATTCAGGAGAACTAATGGTGGAACAATATTAAGAAGGATATCACTAAATATACCTCATTATTCTAGATATGTTTTTAAGTGAATGCTAAAATAAATAAATATTAAAAGGATGATGCAACTATTACCCATACTACATCAATATGGCAAAACTTCACTATAGTCTTTGTCACCAGACAACAAATGAAATCCATAGAAAACATTTTTTATTCGTCGTTTTGGATCATATTTCAAAAAAATATTAGTTTATCACAATCCGATAGGACTTCACATTGGATCAATGTGCACAAATATATATGAGAGAAGTGGTAAGATTTTATGGAGTCCAACTATATATTGTTTCTAATCGATATATGAGGTACACTTCTATGTTTAGGAAAAGTCTCCATCATGATCTAAATACTGAGATGATCCTTAATATGTCTTATCATCATCAAACTGATTTCCAATATGATTGGAGAATTTAGAAATTGGATAACATGTTGAGAAAATATTCTATAGACATAAATAGAGGATGGGTGCAAAATATTCTTCTGGTTGAGTTCCCTGACAATAATAATTTCCACTCAATTATATAAATGGATCCATATGAAGTCCCTTATGGGAATATATGTTGAACACTAGCATGTGAGGATGAATTATGTGAATGTAGGACTATATGACCTGAAATGGTAGAAGAAATGAGTAATGATGACAAAAATAGCATCACATCAAGATAGTCCAAATTCAATTTATGAGTTTGGTAGAAAATAATCAATTAGACCTAGAGTTTGAGACTGGATACTTGGTATTCATCCTCATATCTCCATGGAAAAGAATAATGATATTAATAAAGAGAGGAAATTTATGTCCTAGTTGCATCAACCACTTCTAGATTATTCATCGATTTAGTGTTGTGGAATATCGATTGAAAACTACACCTTCCTCTCTTAAATTACAAGATGCATTTCATGTATCACTCTTTATGATGTACATACCATACCCCTCATATGTATATAATCCATCAGTGGTAGAGTGGGAAATGATCTCTCTTATGATACGAAGTTTCTGAAAATCTTGACTATAGAAATAATGTTATACACAACAAGACTAGTCACTTAGTCAAAGTAATATGGGGGAACCATAAGTACCAAGAAGAAACATAGGTACTGGAGGAAGAGATTGAGGAGAAGTAACCACACATGTTTTCTACATAGTTTGTAAAACAAAAATTGGAGATTGAAATATCATAAGGTGGAAGAATGTAATAATGCTGAAATATATCAATGAATGTTTCCCTTCATATAGTTATGAAATATATTATAAATAACATAATATCACATAAAGAAAACAATAAAGTCATTAAAAATGAATAATTATTGAAATAAAAGGTATTTAGAGAATTTAAGGAACCAATACTGATTAAATAGTAATTTAACACTTGGAATAGTAATAGGACCATTAGGAATATTTATTCTTTCATTATTATAGAAACCTAGCCTATGAAATTATATATAAATTTTTTTCATCATATAAATTACTATATTACATTATTATATCACAGTATATCTGAATAAATATTTTAGAAATGATAAAATTAAGTGTTGGTATGTTTGTAAGTCGTAAAACTTTAATTACAATATAATTGTTAATTCAATTTTTTAAAAGAAATTTTATTTTTATAAAATTTATTAAAAAATGAATATATTTTTGTCTTTTGATTATCATATAATTTTATGAGACCTTAATTAATTTTTTAGGGTGCCATAAAATATTTATACTTTTAAAATCGATATTTTCACATAAATGATAAATTTTGTTAAAAATTAAATTAATCATATTTAGAAAATTATTCACATATAATGAAGAACATTTTTAAATTATACATTTTGAAAAAAAATTTGCATAAAATTTTGGGATTTTTCTGAAATTGGTTAATTTTTAGTGAATAGTGAAATATGCTAATTTGCTGTAAATATACATTATACATTAAATTAACTATTTGTTGAGTAATGAATAATTTCATAACTATAATTTAAAATTATAATTCTATTATTATTTCATATTTTCATGGGAGTCAAACTATTCATAGCCTTGAGCCAAAATAATAAAATATTAAATAAAATAATGAAAAAACAACCCCCTCCACCCCTATAAATACCACCCCTCAGTACCTCTTCTCCTCACACCATACAAGACTGGATGCTCATAAAAATTATAACAAATAATCTTCCCAATCTCCTCAATCACATGTTGGACTGTATGGTCTAAAAAATTCCAATTCCAATTTCCTTATGGAGGTTTTCAAGGGGAATAATTCAAGATGTCAAATCCTCTTACTTTTTCTTCTATTTTCCATTAAATTTATATTATTTTATAATTATCTTCTCATGTCTCCTCATACATGTGAAATTTTAACTAAATTATGTTATATATATTTAGATTTTATAATATTATTTGAATAATCCATCATAAAACATCTTCTCCTCTCATTTTTATTCTAAAAATCAAAACATCATCCATAAGGTGTTGATTTATCGCCTTCAAGAATGCCAATTTTTAATACTCTACTATGACCATATAAGATGGTACAAAATTCATTATAATGGTTGAAATAGAATTTAAAATTTATTTCATAACACTTTTTTATTTACTGAAACTAACATATCAACAATATATTATTTAATAAAGAAAAATAAGTTCATTGTGTTCGAAAATTGCAAAAATTATTCCAAACAATTATCATTAATTTGTAATCTAATGAATCATCCTCAGATCTTAATATATGAATATGTAAGACTTATTACACTCTTGTAGTTTCACTAATAACATATAATTTCAATTATGTTCAATTATTCTCATTTAACATGATCCTTCTAACATATATACAGGTGAACTAATCTTGACAACCAAGAAAACAAACACTCCCAAAAGATGCAATTAAACACTATAACTCTTCATAATGTCAAAAAATGATCTTTATAATTTTATAATAAATTATATACATGTATAATAAGTTATATAATTATTAATTACTAAATCAAATTTTATTATATAAGATACTAAAATGAGGAAATCATTTAGAGATAAGATAAATGGATTCTCAAACCCAACTCCCTTTCTTTGGGTTCTCACTCTTTTATTCGAAATTTCTATTTGGATATTTCCTTAAATGTTTTTCAAATATAATTTTATTATCCATAAATTTTATTTTATGTGATATACAAGTTTGAAATAGGATTTTATGAAAAATGAAAAGGTTTTTTCCAAAAGAAATATTATTTCAAAGAACACATGTTCTACATCTCTTGAGATTGTTTCTCCTTCATTCCAGATTGATGATTGTTATACCCTTTATTCTATTCCCCTTTTATTTTGGGAACCACATGTATTATTCATGAATGTATTCTTTATTAAAATATCATAAATTCCATTTTCTTTTCCATGGGATATTTATTATCTAATGTTGTGGTATGTCATGTGTGTCATTCATGATTATGTAAATGTTTTGATGAATATGGTGCACTTGAAAATATATAGTGATCCAATGCATTGTGTAATGTGATGTATATCACGTGATAATTTAAAATATGTGGGAACTAATGATATATTTTTTCAAAACTATGTTTGGTATTTTACCACTATGATAAGATGTTTAATTTTTATAAATTTCCACATTACGTGAATTTATCTAATGCTTCCACTCATGATTATGATGTTGATCCTACAGTTATGTAATGATGACTAATATTATTCTGACCTCAAGTTAAATTGACTAATGTTATCATACATCCTTTGATTGGGATTTTAGATCACCAATTTATTTGAAGTATATACCTAGGTGACAACTTATACTAAAGAGTACATAAGGGCCACTAAGAATCTATAGTAGAAGGAATTAAATAAGGGTTTTGTTTTATTATATAAATTTAATGTTTCGTCCAAATTTTCCAAAGACACTAATCCTTTGGATCCTGGTTTTGTAACACTTTTATGTTATTTATCTCTAAAAATATGTAATAGTGATGTAAGAAAAATTAGGGTCACTATAGTACCGACAAATATAGACATTAGAATGATCTGACATTCATTCCAATAGATCAAATATGACACAAGGAATGTTCTCCTACCTTTTCATGTTAATCAAAATTCTTTTTCTCATTATTTACCCCATATAGGTGTAGATATGTCATTTTAATAACATTAGAAAACGTTATCCATCATTTTCCACCATACCATGTGACACATGCATATCACAGATACAGTGTTGATTCTTGCTAATCCAAAATGGACCAGTGATAATTATCCCATGATTTAATGATACTCAATGTTCTCTTACTTTGTATTGATCCTTTTTTGGTGACATGTATCTTAACTCCAATACCAAGGGAATATTTAAAATTTAGATCAAATTGAGAAATTCAGGTATTCAATCCACATTCTCTTGTATCCTATAGATTTTATATAACATAAAGATTAGTATCCTAAGATTTTATGTCAATAGGAGATGATTTGATCACTTCTGACCCAATTACAAATTATTTAACCTTTTTTACAAATAAGATAGTTAATGTGAAAATGAATTTTTATTTTATAGATCAATCCATTGATTGGATTCACATATAGTGGATTCCAGTTGATAATAATTATTTGAGGAATTTTATCCAAGAGTATTACAAAAATAAGAAGTAGCTTTATCGTATGGACACCCTGATCAAGGATATGTCATTTTATTAACACTATACACTGTTATCCATCATTTTATATCACAATAGTAAACAAGAGTGTCTAATGGATGCATCATTGATTCTTAGAAATAAAAAATGGCTAATTGATTGTAATCCTATGGTTTCATGTTAATATAAATAAGTTTGAAATGTATTAACCCTTTATACATGATTTTTTACTAATATTGAAATAGGATGGAAAAACTCAACATTGCATAACACCAATAAATTCAAGTAACTGATCCACTTTCCAACACTTCTTAATGATTTTAAAATACATAAAAATAATTTTCCTAACATTTCAGGTCAACTAGATCTCTTTTTGTCAGTTTGGACCCCTACAAACATTATTTTTCCATTATTACCAAAATGATAATATTTGTGAAAAGTAAATTTTAAACGTATTGATAAATATGGGAATTATATTGAAATTCATTTGATTATAATAGATCACACGTTATTCAAGGAATGTTCACCTAACATTTCATGGAAATCAGAAGTTAGTTGATCATTTTGACCCACTAATGGGAGTTATGTCCTTTTTATTACACAAAAAAATGTTTTCCATAGTTTTCCATCATAAAGGGTTAATTATGTGTCTTATTTGAGATAGTGAGTCCCATGGGGGGTTTCTAGTGGGTTGTGAGAGGTCAATATAAGTTTCAACTACTCTACCCTCAACAACATTATAGGATTCTATAAAATAATAGATTTGATCATAGACCATGATGAAGTTATGATAAAATCGATAAATTCTCCACATGATATTCCATTAGATCCTTCCTAATGTATTTTTATTCAATAAAATTAATAAAAATTCAATGGTTAAAATTTAATTTAATGAAATTTTCTAACTATTTTCAAAAAGTATAACCACTAAAATAACATACTATCAAATGAAAAAAATTATCATAAGAAGGAACACCTATAGATGATGAATAATAAATGAAAATATTAATGTTTGGTTGAATATATATTATGAATATGATATTTAGATAAATATTAAAAATGATACTTCCATGAGATTATTCACTATTATGGAGAGCGTGCTTTGAATATTTTATTATTTTATTATTTTTAGTAGAAAATAGAATGAATTTAATCCTCATATGATGATTTTATATACTGAAAACATCATATGAATATTATTACTTCACTAAAAAAATTAATGATATCAGTATAAGAACATCGTTATGGAATTGGATTTGTGACTAAAAGATGTTGATCTAATCAAAAGGGGAAAACAACCATATTTGTATGTGAATTCAACAAATGTATTTATGATGTTCAAATTTACAATTAAATATAAAGTAATTGGAGATGTTTTCATGTGAATATTATTCCAAACCTGAGCTTTTCAACCAGTCTAAAAGTTATTTTGTGAAAATAATTATCAAAAGAAGGACAATCACAAAGTGGGTTCAGTTTGTGTTAACAAAATGTAAACAAAAGATGTTCTAGAAGAGTAATACTAGAATAATAGGTTGTATAAAATGAGGTTACATGAATAACATGATTTGAAGAAGTTGGGATGAGTTTTTACATAATATTAAAAGAAGTGCATCTCTGTGTAATTACAGAAAGGCATGTAATAAAAAATGGGCCCATGAATGAGTTTTTAATAGTATTATTTCTATATAAATTTTGATGTATTGAAGTAAAGTTTAATGGAAATATAAGAAAATTAACAATGAATATGGGATCATAGGTATATTCTAACATTGTTTATCAACTAAAATAAATATAGGCAGAATTGAAATTGAAAATATAGTAGTTGGTTGTTGTAAAAAATAGAATATGAATGATTTAGTTTAATAGTGACAGTAATCCAAAATACATGAACGAATAGTTTCAATTTAATAATTTATTTTCATAAGATGGTCATTCAATTCAATTTATATGTATGAACTCATATTTCATGTGAGATAATGAAATTAGACCAATGAAGAATATAAACATGAAGGAATAACTTGATGGATTTGATCTCATAATATCAATTCATGTTGGTTCTCTTATTTTTTAGGAAATTATACATATTGAACAGTGTAGTGTGGATTGTGAATGCATGGGAATTGTGATTTTTGGATGATAATGATTGAAGGAATATAATATAATAATATATCTTCTTGAGTTTTTGAACATATAAAGCTATATCAAATGGACTTCCACTTTCTACATTAATCCATACCTCATTAAGTATCCAGTGATAATTTCCTATTAAATATTTAACATCCTAATCATGGTCAATAACATAATAAACCACAAATTATATTAGGGTCATTAATGGTTTCAAAAATAGAGAATGATTCTTTGATTATACAACCTAACTAACATAGTGGACATCCCTAGTAGATATCCTTAAATAAGATATCACAAGACCATGAATGTGCCATTTTAAACTAGAGGAAACATATTTTAGTAAATCATGTATATTCTAAAATATGATATAATAACTCACCCACAGAAAATCATGATCAGGAATACATAATAACTAAATAATCTCAATATAAATAACATTCAAAATGGAAGATATTATCGAGAGTTTTATGGTATAAGAAAAAATGAAATTCCCAATGGAGTCTCTAATATCCCCTGAGGTTGATGTGTTGTAAACAAGAGTCAAAGAGTTAATTTTATTTCTAATTTAAACATAATGATTATTATCTTACGATTTTCTATCGGTCTAAATGTTATTCATTGGTTTTGAATCCCAACATAGAAAAGTTCCATTTAATGATAATGTATATGTGTTTTTTTACTTTACTAAAAATACAAAACCAAAATGAGATACTCTATTTTAATGATAAACCAAAAAGATAATTCAAAACACAACTCCTTAAATAGATGCATCATGTAGGACCATGTCAACTACATGGGTATGGTGAATCAGGGTGCTACACAAAATAAAAATTAAAAGGATAATAAAATCATATTTAATAAAAAAATAAATCAACAATTTATTATAAACCTGTATTACAGGATCCCTTGCCCTCTCACCCTGGAACATATAACCACAGTGCTCTTACCATAGCTGACAGCTTCAAGTTTTCCTCCTCTAAATCACACATCAATATCTATAAGTTAATCACATTATTTTTCTCCCTAGAAACAAAAATATGCACATCCTTAGGTATTGATACTATAAAACTAAGAATACACATGAAATATATCATTATGTATCAATGTCCATCATGACCAATAATGTGATGAAGTCTCCAATCCCTTTTTATAGAATGTTTTCCCTGATCTTATGAAAACTATGCAAACTAAAACTAAAATTTATCCTACATAATATATAAATAAAAACATAATTGTATATATAGTTGTATGCATGTTTTTCTAATATGAATGATAACATACAATAAGAGTTGAAACATTTGGAAGATTTCAATCATGTTTCATCAACCCCATCGTCATTTTATCAGAAGTGGAACCATGATCCTCTAACTATATACCAATTGGAATAAAATTTGGAAAAATAAATTATATTAAATAATAAATTAAAAAATTGAACAAAAAAACATCATGGTGAATCTGGGAAATGAGATGAGTCCTAAGCCCATAATATGGTCCCTATAATGCATGATTCTCATAATGACACACTTCCACCTCCTACATGAAATTAATTAAGATTTTAAACATGTAAAATGATACAAATTTTTTGATATTTATAAATAAATTAAATAGAATCATCATTGCAGCCTCATTGGACCAATATACAACTAACCCACACCCCTGATGTGTGAGAACACCTATTGAGACTCTCTCCAGAATATCTAAGGCACCCTCATTTGGTACCTAGTGATATCTCCTAACACTACCTTCATAATAATTCCCCATATTATGAATTATTTTAAACACATTATTGAAAAATATTTTGTTTATAATCTTAGTGTATTCAAATTATGGAAATGAATTATCAAAAAAATATTTGTTTTTTTAAAATAGATAAGAAACTAAAATGATACTATTTTCTGATATTCCTTCCATATCCGATCTAATTTATCATAAGGTAATAATTACTAGTAACATTTAGTTAATTAATATCTATGTTGGTCTCAAATTATAATTCCAAAATAGAAAATAAATACAGGGTAAACCACTCCCACTGGATGATTTCTGTGGACAAATGACACATCAAAGGTCAGGAGAGAATATCATGAAGAAATACCATAATGAGGGAGTGTCCTATCTGATAAAGAAATGATAACATTAGATACATTGGAAAATAGATTCGTACATGAGTATCTATATGGGAATATTTATACGTTTAGTTCATAGTATAAAATATAAAATCAAATTTACCATGACATATACCTCAACCCATGTACACAGATGGATCAACAAAATGATGCAGATATAGTACCTACTCCCCTGACATTTATAAAATCTTGAAAGAATTTTTATGTAAAGTAATAATTTCTAATTTAATTTTTATATAATGTCAACTAAAAATGAATCATTCACTTTTTATTTTTTACACACATATTTCAACAAATTTAATGGAGTGGTTGGATAAAAACACATGTCATGGAAAATCTGGGATATTTCATTGTTGAATAACATTGAAATCTCATTTAAAGGATAATGATCACATACCCATTCATTTGATTCACAAATAATGTGAAATTCTAAATGGATGAGTTTTAGAACCCTGAGAAATAAAAGGCAAAAAAAATTTCATTCCACAAAAATAATTAAATATCACCATTATCATATATAAGGGAAGTGGAATCTACATTCTTGAATATAAAATATGATTTCATATATCATAAATGGAGGCATAAAACATCAACATTTAATTTATTATAGAAAAATATATAAACGATATCAATGGGGACTTCTCAAGTTGAAATAGAGCCACAAATTTAATCTAAATGTAATGTTGGTAGCATGATAAAAAAATAATACTTATAGAAATATGTTTCCCCAATATATATAAGGTTATTATAAGGGACATGAATATATATAATGTAATGATAAGTAAATTAGAGGTGGAGGTTGAATCAAACTTGTTCTATCTTATAAATTATTATATAAATTACATTATATAATAATATAAAACTATAAGGGGAGTGTTTCACATAAATATTTTCAAGTTAAAGACGAAAATTATCATGGATTGATACAAGATGAGATCTTATTAGAAAGAATCTAAACAAAATTATTATTCTGGAAAAAAGGTAGAATAATTAAAATTATTTCATAAAGACTCAATTACGTTCCCAGTAATGAAAATCCAACTCCCCTGGACTATAAATGAATATGTTAATGAAGAAGTCCGGCTAAAAATTTGAAATTGGCACCATTTGGTGGAAAACCAATCATTTTACATTTACTTATTATATTATTTATTCTTTTTCAATAAAATGATCATTCATTACATTGAGTGTGTTATATTTTTTATAAAAGAATAACACTGTGAAAAAATAGAGGAAACATAGAAGAGTGACACAGATCACATGGAAAAACCATAAAGGAATTAGTGTATTATACCGAACCATTATATATAACGTTGCTGATATAATTATTTGTTTTTAAATAATCTAATGAATCACACTTGTAATATCCACATAGACTAAAATAAACATCTCTCTTCACAATGGTGCTTTCAATAAATAATTTTTATCTAAAATATATAGGTGAGAAAAAATTAGATGCATTATCACATATATAGTAAACCAAAAAAATTTCATACATGAAAAAAATGGTTACTAAAATTTTAATATATCCTCTCATGATAATGCACAAAAGAATATCCATTCATAAAAAACTATAAAACTATAAAGGTTTAATTTTATATATGATATTTCATGTGATATGTTTTCACTTTAAATAATTGAATTTCAAGCAGCAATAAACAACCCAACATCACAAAAACCAAGAAAAATTCATCCAATTATATCTATTATAAAAAATTAAGAAATATGAAATGGGTTAAATCTCAATATTTAAATCCCCATATCCCAATTATTATTATGTACTTCTAAATTCTAAATTGAGATTCAGACATTAAATTTCTTAACTGATCAATAACGATAAGACTAAACACATACATATATAAACATCATAGAATACTTCAACAAATATTTAACAAAACATATTTAAAAATTCAGATAACACATAATATTTATGATAAATTTATTATGTATATACTACATAAAAATTACTATATACTCTTATAAAATATAATACAGAGAGCCCCAAAATCCGCATGAAATTTCACTATATTGATCAGCTTTAGCCTCTCCATCACAAGGGAATCGAGGGGAATCTATGGCTTGAAACATGGGAAGTGGTGTTTTTTTAATCTGAATGGAAAAATTATATGAAATAAAATACACTTGGAAATAATGAAATGTAGATAATATATTTGACTGAGAAAATTTTAACTCACATTCATGAATGTTTTTCATAATTCCCGATAAAAGCTAATATGGTGAAAAAAATATATATTACTATGATCAATAATACATAGCCTCATATGAATTATAGGAATTTAAATATAAATTTATATTTTCCAACAACTAAATAAAAATTGAAAATAATTGATAAAAGTAATGAGTTGGGATCAATGTATTTCTATCTCTAAAAGATAATTATTCTTATTAGTGCATCACACTACATGACCTGATAATGGCTATCAGTGGGTTAATCGAATTATATCATGTTAATCCTATAAGACCTTTTATATATAATGGTACACGGTCTATCTATGATTATTTAACCTCTAATACAAATAATTCTATAAGGGATGACTTATTATTATGGGAATAGTTAATATAATGAATATAAAGTAAAATTATGAGAAAAATATGTAAATCGAATGATTTGATTAAATAATGAAGGATATCATTTTTTTAGAAATTTAAAAATCATTTGGATATGAAATTGAAGAAAATGTTACCAAAATAATAGACTATGAAGATATTGTATATTTTTTATTCAAAAAAAGAATCATTCTTCAATAACCATTTATTAGAGAAAGTGAAATAATAAAATATAATAAAGATAATAAATGTGAAATATAATAAAGTAGTGATTTTATCTATTCAAAACATTGAGAATAAATAATAATTATATTATAAAAAACATAGGATGTTCACATACCTCATTCACTCAATCTACGGGATTGTACTCAATAGAGTAAAAATTACTAAATATAGGTTGAATATTATTTAATGTTCCAAGTATATTTGTATATAATCGAAGATGAAAAATATATAAAATTAGTTTATATATATATGGGGATGTTAGTGGAGGTAGGAATATGTTAATTTAGGCTTATATTGAATATAGAGTAAAAAAATTATTGGAGGGAGTATATGTATTTTTCATTGTGTATAAAAAATATTTTAGTTAAATGTTTTTATCAAGATAAAAGATACAACCTCACATAGAAATTGATGATTCCTATATTATCCACATATAATGATTGAATTTAGTTGAATATATTTAATGTGAAACAAAATTTATCCTTGATGAACTGGATTAGGAAACTCAACCTAGAGTTACTTTGAGGATGTTCAAGAGTCACACCTAAATGATTCTATATAAATAACCAATTAGATAATGTCATTTTAATTAGAGTAAAATGGAAATTTTGGAACATAATATTTTAATTTTTAGGAAATCATGTCCATATTTGGGGGTGTGTGAACAATTCAATCCATGAATAATTGGGATGATAAATATATGACATGGTTATCATGTATAGCTTCAAAACCAGAGGTACCATAATTATCCTTAAGAGTAGTTTTCAGTTTGGAACAGTTTAGTTCAATATTTTAATGTACTCATTATATGAATAATATTTATTCATTATAAATGGTTTTGTAAAAATAAATATATTCACGTAGAATGTTTAAATTATTATTAAAGGAGATGTAAAGGATGTTGAATACTAAATTCTCATGTATGATATGAAAATCAATGTATCAAATCATATGTATAGGGATGAAACATTGATTAGGGTAAATTTGGTAGTGGGGTGAGAAGATTAATTGATAATTAATTAAAAATGTTCTATTATATTAACATTACAATTCAAATAATTAATTTAAATTAATATTTTAGGAATCGAGAGTCATATATTTGATGAAATTAATTTTCTTTGAAACTTTTATTTGATTAAAATTACACAGAGTGAAGTAGTATTAAATTTGGCAGGAAACAATTAACAGATTTTTTTTATTTTTATATCATAGTTTACATATATTTTTTGGTTTTATGTGTTTTATTATATAAACATTATTGGAATTTTTGTTTCTATATTTATCAAAAAATATTATTTATTTATTTTTAGGCAAATTCATATCATTTCTAATGCTTTTATATATCAATGAGAGAGACAATAAATTCAAAAAAAAAATGAAATTGTTAAATATGGTAATCAATTTTATTAAAAAATTAATCCAAAGCATGAGAAAACAATCGTACATATCACTAAACATGAAAATTGATAGTTTATCCTCAAATGATTTATCAAATCCAAATAATATCTTCATATAATTGAACTATGGTGTGTTGATCATGATATTGTAATGAAATTGTAACAATATAAGGTTCATCTCATTCAATTAAAAAACCCACCTCGCCTGACATTTTCATGGAAACATTATAATTTCGATTTGATATAATGGTAATAATGAAAATAAAATCAAGGTAATTCATATATGAAATGTTCCATACTAATTAATTCATCTCTATATAACATACTATCATTATTCACAAATGAAGACATATATCGATTGAATTTCCATCCCAAGAATGAATTAATCCAATTAAACATTGTGAATATATATTTCAACCCATATGAATATACAACCTCAATGATGTATTTCAATTGAACATAGTAATAAGTAGAATTTTCATATGGATATCCAATGCCACTATTATCTATATCTTTTTTTCATCGACATCAATAATTAAAAATATAAATCCACTAGCATATAAATCTTTAAAATTTTGATCTATTATATATGGAACCTCATCTAGTTAGTTAAATTATTTAGTTAGTGTATTGTCATATACCTCTAGTAGATTATGGATTTATATATTTCATAGAATTATAAGAAATGGTTTACATAATTAAATTAGTACTATACTTTAATAAAAATGGAAATCCATTTTTCTATACATAATCCTTGAACCGAAAATTAGATGATGTATAATATTACTATTGAATTTCATAATAACTCACATGAGATATATCTTCTTTTATTTCATTAATTTCTTTCCAATAAATGATTAATCCCATGTTTAAATAATCAACTTATATATGAAAAACATGTAAAAGTAATATAATACAAGTGATAAGGAAGAAACTATATTATTAGTGAAACTAATTGATTATAAAAAATGATATATTGATGAACCAGTCCAAACTCAGTGATGTAAATATAAAAAATAGTTCCTTCTCCTACTGCTCTATCAAGAATCAGTGATGAATTATATAATTTTTTAAACAAACTTATGATATTTTTCCCAAAAATTTTATCTCATACATCAAATAAAAAATGAATATTTTTGCATATAGTAATTCACTGTTATATATGAATTATTTTAATGTATTTAAATATAGGTAAATAGGACACATACACATAATTTAAAATGTACTTGAATCTATTAAATTATTGTATACATGAACTATCAAGTGATCTATAAAATCAAAAAATTAAGGATTAATTATACACTCCTTGTAAAAAATAATGAGTAAAATTATGTCCTGAATTTTTTTGAAATCAAAATAATACAGATTTTCTAAATGAATCTATCTAAAAAATTGCACATCACAGTCAATGGTTAAACAAAATTGAGTAATAAGAAATCATGAATTTCTATTGGAATGAAATTATGAAGTAGCTTTTGAATTTCATGACTTTTAATCTATTTCAATGTAATTCTTGTCACATTTACAAACATAAAAATATTAAAATAAAAACCATCAGGAAACATGAGAATCATCAAAATATAAATAAATGAATCTTTCTCTTTTGTAGTCATCATGCATTGTGTAGTGGTCGTTTATTAATCATTTCCCCCACCAAACATCAAATGAAATTGTTTCCTTAAACTCATTTATTCTAAATCACATTGTTCATTGACACAGTCCTTTGATTTTCCACTATAAAATAAAATAGTCTATAATATATTATGAAGTGGATTTTTTCAATGTGCATGACATCTATATTATTCCTTAGCATGTTAGTTTTCTAGTAATAAGAATTTAAAAAAAACTATTCTTCTTCCTATTTTTATATTTCTTTCTACCATCATCATTAATGTTGTGTAATGGATGAACCACCCAATACTAATATTTATTTATTGTGATGATATTATATTCCTCAATAATTGGAAATATTTTTACTCCAATCATGAAATATGGTGTTGGGAAAAATTCTCTTGAACATTCAGGCCTCATTGAATACATTATGAACATGTTCTATGCGGAATGAATAAATCTATTACCCATATTTTCCGATTTTTTAAAAAGATTAATCCATGTACTATTTTTATTGTTATTGTAGTAAGGGTAAGAAATTTCCTCTTTCGTACTCGAACTGAAAAAAAATTCATTATCCAGGAAGCCTTTGTGCTTCCAAAATAATAAGTCCTATGGTTTTTCCATTTTTTTCACAATCACAATTCATCACACCATTTCCAAAGAATTCATTCAACTCATTAATCAATGGATGATGGTAATCATCAATATTATGCCCAAACTTCTAGGTCCATAAATAAGAGTGGAATTTAGTAGATTGTTTTGTTTCATAAGATTCCACAACCAAAGATTATATATAACCAACACCTTTAGTTAGGTTCTAGGAGTTTCTCTAACTATAGTAATGAATTGGTTGAAAACATCAACTTCTTACCCTAATAATAAATTATGATTATCTTTAGCTATGGTAGGGTGTCTCTCATAAAAATACATAAATGAAAGAGAGTCTGAAGTGTGGGATAGAATATCAAATTTCTTATTTCATTTCACCTTCCATATCATTAATTTAGAAAATTTAGATGACATAAATAATTTTTCATCATCTGCATAAGAAGAAATTAAACAAAATTCTACACAAAAATTGGTTTCCCATGTTTTAGAGCCCGAATTTGATGAGTATGATTTCACCCACTGTCATTACGCATGGAAGACCCAAATAATGTACAATTATCCAAATGTAATTTTCCATTATAAAGAGTATATTTTTTCACATGAATATTTGGTTTGTCATGTGAATCATATATTCACAATCAACTCATGAGCATGCTAATATGACTCAATGGAATTAGTTTCATTAGGATGTAATTTTTTCAATAACACCAATAGCAAATTAACTGATCTATATAACCATTAATTAAAATTATTCATGTGATACAACTCAATGATAAATATCAATTTACTATAATAATTACACACATAATATAATTCATTTTTTTCATCATCGCATATTTCATAAAACCTTGATGTATAATGATATACACTATATCCCATATTAATCTAATTGGTCTCAAAATTCTATATGATAATGACATTAGAAGATGACTAACAAACAATTATAGTAATCAGTTCATAAATTAAATCATTCTTCCACATATAAACATCCATATGAAGTATTTTATTTTCATGAAAATGAATATATTATTCTCCATTAAGATTCCAACATTTACATTTTTTAGAAAAATATACCATAATAGGAGCTCCCTCACGGTATCAGATTTTAATTGACATCTTTTTCCAATTATATACATGTAAATTATATATAGTCTCTTTGAAATCCTCTAGAGAAATTATAAAATTTCATAATTCCCTCAAAATATTCTGTAGATGTTATATTCATATGATCAACCCAACTCTTATCCATAAAAATATTTTTTCAATAAGAATTAACATTTACACAGGACTTCATATTGCATTAATTTTTACAGTTTTATATGAAAAAATATAATTAAAATAATTGCATTCCAATTTCATGTGGAATTCAATTAACACTCATCAAAAAAACAATTCAAAAATGACATGATCATTTTATTTTAGGTTATATTTAATTATTTTTACCCTTTTTAAGTCTTCCTTTTTATATAATTAAATTAATTTTAGAGAGATTCCTTTAACTCAATGGATGAAAAAAAATTGAAATCTGAAAAAAAAATTCAAACACTTATATTTTTATATTAAAAATGGTAATTTTATAAATTAAATTTTCAAAACATAAGAAAATATAAAATTATCTTATTCAAGTATTGTTTATATGTTAGTGTGTCAATAAGTAAAATTTATTATATTTAATTACATATTTATGGATTCTAAGAAATTATATTTTTTAATAAACAACTTATATTAAAAATTACCTTCATAGAGGTTGTTTGATAGAATACCCATTTTCTATTGGGAAAAAATAATGATGTATAGAATAGATAATTTGGATGGTAATATGTCACGATTAATGAAGAATAAAAGTTGGGGGTTAGTTCATGTGGTGAAAATTTTATTTACATGTTTTAATGAAGAGAAAAATTATATAATTGGTAAAATTCTCAACATAATTGTTGTTATAACACAATAATATATTAATAATCTATTATTCTAACCTATGTAGCTTCATGAGACATGATATTTTGTAAATCAATGAAAACATAAATTTAAATAAACATACCAATAGAGAGATGAAATATGGGAAGAGAAAAAAAATATAAGAGTAAATAATATTTAATGTATAGAAAGAAAAGTAATAATATATTCAAATTGAAATCCATCAAATTTATATGAAATATTTTAACTTGTATGTTAATAGTAGTTTGGTCTATTCAATATAGCGAGTAAATCAATGTGTTCAACTGTTTTTTATACTTTTTAGATGATTACGTTCCATGATTGAAATTAGTTATGACTAATTATATACCATGAAATATTTATTTACTAAAATCATGAGATAAATATCTCTAAAAATAAATCCACTAGTAACCAAAATGTTAGAGGTGATGAAAACAACAATCAATTCATTTTAACTGAAAAATATAGTTCATAGTCATTCATTTATATTTCACTAAATTTGATAATTAATTTTTCATGTAAATTATATACATGAGGAGTAATAGTATATAAATAAACATTTGATAGAAATACTATAAGTTATTATAAAATAGAAGTGGTAAGAAAAAATAAGTTAATTGGCCGTCATGAAACAAAAATATGGAATAGTAAGAAAAGTGAATGAGAAAAAACTTAAGATGCTAAAAATCTAAAATATTTCATTTCATGATATTGGTTTGGTGTAAAATGTTCATGGAATAAATATTCAAATAAATATATAATCAAAAAATGTACTATGAAACCTTATTAATTATATATAAAATCTATCTTCCATGGAAGTGTCTTGGAAATTGAAATTCATGTGTGAGATAATTGAAATGATTTTATAAGGTGTAAAAATAAGTTATAATGATCATTATGAATATATAATATTTTATAGAATAAAAAACTATAAAATAATTTTAATATTGATTGTGAATATTAAATTCAACATCCCATGTCTTTAAATTTGATCCATAAAACTACCTAGGGTTCAATACCATATAAAAATAAGTATAATTATATATATAATATGCTATTTAGAAATTAATAATTCATATAAAAATTGGGTCTCACTGTAGTTAGCACGATGAATATATGATGGCAAGGAGATCACCAACAATTCTATATTGGGGGTAAAAGTAGTGACCATGATCAAAGGTTGTTGTGCCAGCTTCATCAATTGGGATGATGTGTGGGTTGGAGGGGGACATAGAGGGAAGTTGGTGATATAGGTAGTCCAAAAATTTTGTGATTAGGGTTAGGGGAGAGGGGGTTATGAAAGTGGGCTTGCAGAAATGGCATCTGGTGTGGTGGAATGAACTACATGGGAGGTGTATAGGGTATGGATTGAAGACAAGTTGTAGTGTTGGTCAGGACTTTGGTCCAGGAGGGGTGGGGTGTGCATGGGAGGAGGGATGTTCATGAGGGGTGGAGGGATGATGGGTAGAGATGACTATGAGTGTGGAGAAAATGAAGAGTTATAGAGGTAGAACATGGAGACTATGGGTATGAGGGGGATGGATGTGCATGATGGGGAGAAGGGGGCTCAGATAGTTAGGAAATTAAAATTTAGGACTAGTGACAGCCTTTAGTTGTCACTATTGGTCACCAATAGTGACAAATAGTGGTATTCATCCATTTCAATGGGTTTGGTTTCCTATATTTCTTGTAATTATTGTAGTTTCATAGTTGATAAATTGAATACATTATAATGGACAGAATGATTTCTGGACTCTTGAACGATCTAATGTCATCACTAGTTATGATTAAAGGATTCAAGGTCAGCACATCTATATTGATGCATTGTAAATATTGGCCTGCCTCTTGGAGGGGATTAATTTATGTTATATGTTTGAAGGAACTATCACTGTTGAAGGATGTTTTTTCCAAATTTATTCTCTTTAAATAAGATGTTTCACCCATATGCATGGGAAAATTTGATGAATGTGTCATGTATGTGATAAAGTGATGATCTTGTAGAGGTTATGATTCCTATACGTGAAAATAATTATGAAATTATATGTATGAAAAAATAGTGTTAGGGAAGTAATCTCATGGATACATATCAATCTTCCGAAAAAACTAACAATATGTAATACTATTGTGACGAGTCAATTGGGATCCACTAGAAAAGTAACCTAAGAAGGTCTTCCATATAGTGAGGTGCAACAAAACAACACAAGTTTCAAGTAATCCCAAAATAATGAAAAACCTCATCATTCATCATTAATTAAAAATATATAAACAATATACATAAAAGATTAATCTAAACAATTAACCTAGGGAAAAAATAATTCAAGAATAAAACTATTATCTATGTGACCATCCTTCACTGTGATTTCACCCCAAATCAAAGGCGACAAAAAAACACTGGAAGCCTGTATGATAAATATTGAAATTTCCATTACATTATTATTTGAAAACCACATCTACAAATGACCATAGGAAAAAAGTAGGTTCTGAGTGCAATGTCCTTTATTATTACACCAAATATTTTGTAAAATGTATAACACCATAAAAACACTAGTTATAACGTCATAATAGAATCCATTTTATAAATATTATCTGAAATGGAGACCATTTTATAAACAATTTTCATGAAATACAATTTTTAAAAAATCCCCTGGTTTTTAATAAAATCCATTCATAATCACACAGATAAGTAATATGAAATGTATGTGTAAGAAAGAATGATAATATAATGGAAAAAATCCATTGATACACCAAAAGGTAAGAATGTGAGAAAACCCAACAATGAAATTTACCATCATGTATAAAACCATGTATAAATAAAAAAGCACAATATTTGGGATCTAGCCAATGTGAATACATAATAAAACATTAAAGGAAACACTATGTCATAATTCACATGAATCCAACCAATATTTAGTCTTATCACAGTCTATAAATATAAAAATCTCTAGTAGTGTTACACACACCAAGTAACATGTCCATTTTAAAACACACCCATGGTTCTTAATGTGGTATACTTTTCAAAACCATTATAAAACCAATATCACATTTTATAAAAAAATCACAATGAAAACATACCAATGTTATTCTTGAAAATACATTTTAGAACCAAGAACACCATAAAAGAATTTCATCGAGTCACATAGTCTGGGAATGATTTTTTTTAATGAAAATCGAATTTTAAAAACTAGTATCCTAATACACAAGAATCTTTGATATCAATTATATCCATTTCACAAATCATACTAAAGTAATTTATAATAAATTCAATTGATTCATTTGATGGTCCTTTTTATAGAGACATATACCACATGAATGAAGGGAACCCTTTAATAATTTCTCTCCCAAAGCCCGATGATGAACTTAATAAAAAATGGACATTGGGGCCTTTGAAAACCTATATTGAGAATCAATGGGTTGATAGAAAAACTAGGAATATGTAGTGATTCAAAAGTCATTTCAGTTATTTTTATGTATTCTAAAAAATTAATGGCATTGGTGTAGCCTCCCAAACCATGTCGTTAAATCAGCAGACAAGGGGAGGACCGTAGTATAACCCAAAGGACCACAGTACTACCTTTAAAGTAAAACCACATCTATGTAACATAATATCTTCTACAATTCATTTATTTATATTTAAGAAGGGATATGAAACATCATAAAGGACCACATTGAAAAACCCAGAAACCCTAAATAGAGACTATTAAATAGATGATATTCACACCATATGGGTAAAAAATTTAGATGACCTTAAAACATTCATCCTAGGGGACCTTACATGATGATATCCTATATAATACTTAGAGCTCAACTTACCTATGCTACACCCATCTTCCTAGAAAATGTTATACCAAACATGGAAGCAACTGCAAAATTACTCCACATAGAAGCTGACATTTTATTCACCATTACTATGATACATTGTTCATATCTATGTCGTAGTATCTCCACCCTCTAGTAAAACCCCTATTAAAGTATAGGTTTGATCCAAAAACAACATAAAAAAATACTAAACCCATGGATAATAAAAAAGGGGTTAGAATTTTTGAAATCTGGTGACAGGACACCACAAATATCTTAAATATAATTTAAATTTTTTAATTTAATGGAATTACAAGGTTTAATGAAATTTGAAACCAAATAAAGGAAAATGGAACTAGTATAAGAGAGCATCCTTACATGGGAAACCAATATAGAAGAACAAAAAATCTATGATGTAATAATAAATTATATATTCCATTTTATACAAAGAATCATATTCTTAATCATCCATCTCCTCATCCCCATCAAATTCTTATATCATTTCTTTCCCAATAACACTGGGGTTTATCCACATGATGATACATATATGAATCCATCAATTTACATAAAAAACATATCTGTCACTAATAATTCACTGAACATGTGGTATAATAATGTGGAATATGCCTAATACAACACTAAATGAACACAAGGATCATTGATTGTGGATCATATAAACCATAAGTATAAAAATATTAGACATGTTATGATCCTAATAGAGTAAAATAATAAAAAAAAATAAAAAGTGTAACCTTACTCCTCTAATACTTGATGACCTTGTATGATTTTGAATGTAACATATTTAAGAAAACCTGATATGAATATAATATATAAAATGTGCTAAATATTGTAAGTATATATCATAAAACTATTTTTTAAAAAAATATCATAAATTCATTTAGATGTGACTTTTTATAACATCATCTAATGTTTTCAATTCATTCCTGAAAATGATGATTCAACAACTATTCTTATAGAAAAAATTAAAAAATAATGACTATCTAAAAAAAATTACTAAAATCAAGTAATCTAAAAATAAATAAAGATGTTTTAGAATAATGTAAAAATATTTTTATGAAAAAATTATATTGAACATACAATTTAAAAATATAGGTAATAAACGAAATTGTCATTATCATTGTAAAATGATTTATCTATATGAAAATGAAGCAATTTAATAGATATGTTGGAGTTAAATATTTTAATGTATTGAACTTGTATTAATGGATATACCTAAAATAAAAATAATTGTAGTTATTCAATATTAAAGGTCAAATGTAACAGATTTGTATTGTTGAATAGTATTCAAAAACCACTATACGAAACATAATTCCATTAGAGATTTGGGAATATTTTATGAAATATGTTTTCCTTAAATATATAATTTGAGTTGAAATTCATGAGTGACATATTTTTAATTATTTTAAAAGGAGCACAATTCAATTTTGATATTAAATAATGTTAATATACAACCTATTATAAAATAATAAAAAATAAAAATTCAATATCAATTATGTATAGTAATTTAAATATCCAATGTACATAATATTGTTTAAAAAACCCCAGCATGGTACATGAACATAAAAATATGAGTATATTCCAACATGTAATAAGAATTTATCATTAAATGAATAAGAAATATACATTAAAAAAATAAGAAAATGTCATTATTATTTCATGGTATTATTAAAATAAATATAAAAAATAAACATACAGAATCTATATATTATTGTAAATTATGACAATATGTGGATATACAACAAGATTATCTTTACAAAGAAAATATATTCAAAAACACTCAATAAATTCTAACAATATCCTACCATTGCTGGAAAACATTCGATGTTGACATCAATAATGTAAATAATTAAAAGTTAATAAATAGATTATATGAAAAAATTGAACCAAAAAAATCAAGAGTATATAATAATTAATATTACAATATGTTAGTGTCTCTCCCATAAAAAATTAACGATATAAAAAAAATATTTTCATAAAATTATGGAGATGTAGTAATGTTAAAATAATTGTAGGGGTAAATATCAATAAGGAAGTGCTAGATCAAAATTTTTATAAATGGAATCAAATAACATATTAATATAACTAATGCCTAGTAGAGTAATTCTAGGTAGATACAAAGGTACTCAAATTAGATGAATCATGGAGATGTTGGATTCTTAATAGATGTGAAGTGATGACCAATGTGTGGAATATATGGGTAGTTATAATGGTTTGTAAGATTATTTTTTAATTAAAAGAGTCGAAGTGTAATCACAATAATTAGATGTGATTAAAAGTATGGAACCTTGAAATGGAAATTTAGGTATTGGGGGACTCAGAAAAAGACATATTATGATCGAATAGTAGAACATAGGTAGGGGAATAGGGTAGGGGGTCTAGAATTGGAGGTAGTGACATGAAGGTATAGTGTGGTGGTTTGGAGGTGAGTTGATAAAAATGATAGTGGGGAGGTAGGGGTGATTTAGGAGAGAGTGGAGTCCAGGGATATTGGGATATAGAATTTTTGGATATATGAGTAAAAGAGCGGGAAAAGATGAGGAAAATTAAGGTTTATGTTAGATTAGAAAATGGATTGATGGGATAGTCACACATGTATTGTAAAATACAAAAAATATTATAATTATATATTTATTTAAATGATATTATCTTATTTTAAATTTCACTACTGGAGAGTTGAGTATTTTTTGAAGGAAGAATTGGGATATTTCCATTTTTTATTTGTTGAATTATTCCTAAAAGCATCAAAATCAACCACTCAATTACCTTCCCCAGTAACCTCACACACCCCCATATGATCCCTCCCCCCTAAAAACATATGATATATAAAGTTTCTCATTTAAATTGTTTTTTTATTTTGAAATAGTAATTTTAAACCCCATTATTCATTGGATTTGGAAATAATTTCTTTTATCAACCACCATATGATATTATTTATTAATTTTATGGGATAATAGGTCAAATAAAAAAATAATTGAATAATTATTTGGATTATATTTTTTCATTCATTAATCCTAGGGATCCTCTATGAGATTTTTGGGGAAAATGGAGATTTTGGGTCTCACAATAGGTTGTGCATGGATGGCACATATTTAGACGAAATCATGCACCCTATCTATGAAACTCTGAAACCAATTTCAATTTTGGATAGTGTTGATGTAATATGTGTCATGATTTTTAGAAAACCATGAGGGAAAGTTGTGCAGAATGATTCTATCATACAATGTGTGCTGTATGATTTTAGTAAAATTTGGTAAACTGTGCGTATAAACTATGAAACATATCAATGTAATTAAATGTTTGAATTTTATCTTCTACCATCTTCTGATTTTAACCCAAAAACGACATATTTCCTGCATTTATGTTTTTTGTCCCGAGGGGAGATCCTCCCTTCTTCTCCAAGCCTCCTCTCCACCACCAAAATGTGGGTCTTATGTTCTTTAAGGTTTTGAAGTGATTTCTCGTTGTAATCATTTATTTTATTCTTTCATTTCCTACATTAATTTTCTCTTGATTTAGTCCCCCTCTATGGTCTTGGGGATCTACGGTATATTTTTCATTGAGTTTCAATTATTGGGTTTGTCTATTTATATTCTATCTAGGACATTTTAATCCTTAAATTCTTTGTGGAATAGTTTCTGGTTTTCATTGTTAATGTGTGTAAGATTTGAGGTAGTATTCCCTTTTCCAATTTTCTGTTAAATTTAAGAGTAGTCATTTTCTTAATTTTCATGAATTATTTATATGTTAATTAGTGCTGTTTTATTTTTAGAATAGATTTTACTATCAAAATCAAATGGTTTTAATAATTTTTTGACGTATATGGTGTTTCTTTGTTGAGTTGTGCACACCAAGTGCTGATTAATTGCCCGATTATATTTTTAAAGTGGTTTTTTATTTTTAAAACATGTCTCGGAATTTTAAATTAATTTTCGGTACTTATAATGGTGTAGGATTTATCATACGAATTTATAGATTATTTTGGATTGGAAAGTGGTGTCTATTGGTTCATGGAAATTGAAATGACATTCAAATATTACATCTAGCTTGTTTTTAATTCTGATAAAAGCAGATTAGGTTCGAAAATGTGGTGTGAATGCTTTAATGGGATTTTCTAAATTGTTATGAAATGTTAAATAGATCAGTTTTACCTTTTCGGAATGATGAAATTGGTTCTTTAAAAAATATTTTTTTCATAAAGAGTGCTTGAGGCCCATTTAGTATTTTAACGAAAATGAATATCTTAAAAAACAAATTGGATAATTGTATTTCCTTAGTTATGGTGTTTATTGGGTAATGTTCATGGTGAGAGGATTCCTTATGATCAAATGGTTTAAATTCATGAGATTGTTCATTGGGGTTTCTCAGAGGTGACTTGTTGTGTGAGCTGCTTGTGTAAGATATATATATATATGTTCAAGTGATTGGAATGTTTGTTGGTATTATTACATCACCCCCACTTTATTATAGACATGTGAACCACACAAAACATGAGTATATTTGGTGAATGATTGAATCACTAGATTATAGTTACGTACTATCTTGTGGCCCATAACATGGATTTTTTTTGTTATTGTTGGTATGTGGTAGTTCCCCTTTATCAAACTATATTGTGCTAGATGGAGTGTGTGGGTAAGAATTTATGTTATAAGATAAGTAATTCCTTTATTATTTGTTAAGATGTGTAGTATATTATATATTATTCCATTGAGTTCGTTGTTTCTCCCATGTTATCAGAAAATTATTTATTTACAATAGATGATTGATATTCATTGTTGGTTGGTTACTATGGTGTTCTTATCTCAATTACCATTATTATGTGAAATTTTTTGGCCCACTCTAATGTGGTGTACTTCTGTTAGAAGGTGATGAGTTTTTTTTCAATGTTTTAGAAAATGTTTTGATTTTTTTACATTCCCAATGATCTTTTTTTAATGAAAAAATTATCATTTTTCTATAAAGTGGTAATGGAAACCTCTTGTGAAAGAGTGGGTTTTAAATGAAATAGGGAAATGGGATATGTATTTATTTAATGTAATAATGTCTAAAATTCATAGTTTTCTATATTGTATTTCAAAAATGATATTGATGTATCTATTATTCAATGTTTGTTAATTAAGAATATATTTTTTGTGCATGGAAACAAATATTTAATGCTCACAACTATTTTGATTTCTTATTTTAATATTTTTTACCTGTTTGAGCTTAGTTTCTATCATAATAGGTGATGGATGGTTTTGGTATTGAATATTGAACCTTAGTGTCACATAGAGATGTTGTGGTCTTTAATTTCTGTTTTTATCTTATTGTATTGTTATATTGTATTTTCAATTCATATGTAAATTACGTTTAGTTTGGATATTTATTCATATTGGGATTCTTTGTTGGTTTTTCATTGTTTAATTTATTTAATTTGTGAAATATTGATCCCTTAGATTCTCTATTGTTTCCCTGACACAAGTTTATAGCCCATGTGGATCCGGAATTTCCATCAAGACATACAATAGATCATCTAGGATGACTGGTTGGACAAAAACCCAGATTGGTTCATGAAAAAAAAAGATTCAGAGTTGGTAGGTTCAACAGAGGATCATGCTTTTAGAGCGGACATTATAATTTGGAATGTCATGCTAGAAGAATTAAGACTATCAAGACATGGGGTATATGTATGAGGGAGTTTGTGGCCAAAAATTCTGATTCTGAACCTGAATATTCTGTGAAATGTTTGGTTTTATTTAGTTTATCGGGTTTTTATTGAATTTATTATTTTGGGGATAGGAAATGGGAGGTGGGACAATGGTCTTAGTGAGCCCCAGGGCCTAAAATTCTATGTGGAGCTATGTTAATTGTTCTAAAATAATCAATATTATAGTTTTGTGGTTGGCATACAGTTGCCAACTACATGGTCAAGTCACCCATCAACACTAGTTCCCCCCTTGCGAAAAGGATTGGGTCATCCATGATTCTATAAATTAATTTTAAAACCCATGTTTCAGAATTTTAAAAGATTTACTTAATGTGGTAGTTCATTGGTTTTGGAATGATGGAAAATGATATTTCATATTTATCCTTAAGAAAGCCTTAGAAAATGGATTTTTTTATAAAATTATTCTCTTGTTTAACATGATTGTATTTGTGTGATAAAAACATGAGGTTTATCGAAAATTGTTTTTTGGAAATTATAAATTTACATTTAAGAGGGTTTTGTAAATTTTATTAAGAGGAGAATAAATTTTTATAAAATAAATTTTTTAATTTTTTTTTCCGGGATAACATTTTTATAGTTTCAAAAAATGTTTTAATTAGGGGGAGTTGGGTTTTTGGATGGAAACCATAGGTTTTTATTTTTAGTTATATGAAATCAATGTATATGAGGGGTTTAAAAAAAGATTTTTTTATTTAGAAGATGGCTGTCATTTGAAATTGTATTGAGAAACATACAAGGGATATGGGTTTAGATTTTGAATGATGGGTTTAATGATTTGTTTTGGAAAGTAAATTTTTTTGTTTGACCATTCTTATTCTTATGAGTGATCACTTGAATGGATGTGTGTTTGAATAATTGGATAGTTGATGGAATGGGTAGATGAATACAAATATTAGAATGAGATGATATGTTCCTTATTTTTAAATGGGGATGTGCATGTGAGTAATGCTCTATGTAATTCCTCTGATGATTGGGAGACCTATCATTTTTGTTTTCAGTCAAAGTTGTTTTTATGAATAAAATATTAATTTTGTTTATAAATTTTGTTATGGTATTTTATAATTGGATTTGGGAATATTTTTTATGTGGTGTTTCTTATTTCATAATTCTTGTTGATGAATTGGATTTTACTGACATCATGCTTTTCATATTACTACGTCTACAACAACAAGAATGATTTAAAGGATATTCTAGGTGTATATATAGGTTGTTAACCAATGTAAGACCCTCTATTTGATCAACCCATATACATCCTTATTGAGATGCCGAAATTTATTCCTCTCCTATTTTATGGCCAAGCAGTTATTCTCAAAGAGGAAGACTAAAGGTCTAAAATTGAGGGAAATTTCAGTTTTTTCGAGTTGTCTGATTACAGAAAGATGAATATCAAAACCATAATGGTTGAAGTTATAACCTAGACATTTCTTAATTCAGTCTCTTGAACTAAGACTTGATAAGATCTTACAAGGGTGTTGTTTAGGGCTTTGTTCGTTTGGCAGTATTTCCCTGAGGAGGTAATTATGTGAAATGGGATGGAGATGACCTGTCTATGGAAAGGTGATTTATCAGTGTTGTAGTTTATTCATAATTCTATGGATCTAGTTCCTTAACATACATAGTGTGATTTTTATGATTCCTTGAAGTCTAGATGTTTTAAGAACATTCTTCATCCTGATCATCAGTTGAAGTTGTCATAGTTTGATCTAAGCTCATGTGCTGATGTGGTGAGGAAAGCTGTTCTTGGTTAACCAATTCTAGATGGATTGCATGGGTTCGTTAAACATCCCAATGATTTTGGAAGCGCTAAATAAAATTCCAGTATCGGGATGGGGAATCAAACTAATGATTGTGGTGATAGTGGTGGAATTAAATGGCCTATATATCTTCTGTCAGATTTTTCTAAGAACATGATCATGTTGTGTCATTAGTGTGGAAAAATAGATAAATGGAACTTATCTAGTTTTATTTATCCATAGACCAACTATTCTTATGGATGCCTAGGTAGTTTTCAATGATTTAATAAGAGTGTTTCCAATAAGTGATTTTGTGGTAGATCCTCCCCTATAGAAGTCACCCCTAACATTTTCTGGTGAAGGGTGTTGTTTTGTACACAGTTTAATGATCGATTCGATGTAATGATTCATTTGTTGTAATTGTTCTTTCTCATGGTGTTTTCTGGTATTTCATCTTCTTTATGTTGTAATGTTGGCTATTTGTGATCTTTTTAGAACTCATGTTTTAATTTATGAACAATTTTCATTCTACAAACCCGAAAACTTTTGTATTGGGTGGAGGTGTGTCCGGTAGTGAATCTTGTTATTTTGGATCAATGTAGGGTGTTGTGTGGTCACTAGGGACACCAAAGGAAGAAGTTACAGCTGAGAATTAGTAGCTCATGACTGTAGGGTAGGAAATTCTTCAGGATATAAGGTATCCTAACATATTTTCTAGAGTGAATCATTTCACATAATTCGGAAATCATTGGGGGTTTGGGAAAACATGACCCGTATCATTTCCCACCATTGTGGTTTGTATTTTTTTAATGGTCTTGTTGTAAGATTATGCGTATTAAATAAAATTATGGAGGCTTTCTCCTGAGGAAATTCTAGGGGATATGCCTTTTTATAATGCAAATCTCTAAATTTTTTCCCTTATGAGGTTTGCAATTATGAGTCACTTTTATTTTTGGTTTGTCCTCATCTATATGTTGTTACATCCTCTGATGATAGTGAAATGTGGGTTGGTTTCTCACTTTTTTTCAAGTATTATTTGTTTTCTTTCCCTAGTTTTTTGGAGTTATGGATTTGTTTGGAACTTGCTGGTGGTTATGATATTTGGTTTATGTGGGGAGTCCTATGTTTGTCTATGATGGGTTTACCATGTTGGTTTGTGATGGTTAACATTATCTGATCAGTCCATAATGTTGGGGAGAACCACCATAGAATTATTTAAGGTTTCCTTGATCATATATAGTGGGTTTTTAATGGTGTGGAGTCATTTTGGGTCTCCCATGTTGATAACCTAGTTTCGATTATAGTGTTTTCTTGGGAAAAGGTGGTTTTGTTTGATGTTATCTAATTTCATGTACCTCAATTTTTGTGTAAATGTTGGGATCTTTGATCACCCCCAATAGTTATATCTGAGTATAGGTTTTACGGTTTTATTTTTTTTGTTTTACTTCATTCTTGATAATTGTCTTGGGTCCATTAGTTCATTTCGGTTAAGAGGTATGAATTTCATTTGGTAGTGGTTTACGTGATCTAATTTGTGGAGGTTTGATCATGAATTAGGGGATGTATTTGATCAATCAACTAGATAATGTTGTTGAATTATTTGGGAATAAGTCAAAATGGTGGGGTGAATTTCTACACCATGATTTTTATTATCATCCTTTGATCCTCGTTATCTTTTGGATTTTGGTTTTTCTCTTCAGTTCCAGGTGTTCAGGATTTAAATTGTGAGATGTTGTAGATTTCTAGGAGAGTAATGTTTTCATGATGGGTATCATTATCACATCCATGTGTTTGGATTGAGTTATTATTATTTGTTTTAGACTGACACTCATTTGTGGGGGGTTTCAGGAGATTTTTGTGATAATGGAGATATTGGGAATGACAACATTGGGTGCTCGATTGGCCCACAGTAAGAGGGAACTGTACACCCTCACCCTGGAAATGTAACAACCAATTTCATTTTCTAACTGTGGAAACTATAAGTTTATTGTGAGGTTTGAGAAACCATGTAGGAAAACTCTGCAGCATACTCCAATCGGATAGTGAGGGATGAATGGTTGCCACTTGGTTTTGAAAATTGTGTATAAAAACTGTGTGACCAACCTAGGACATAAAATAGTGAATTGTAACTTATAATCTATTCGTATTTTAACATAAACACCAAATTTATCGTCCTTCCGGTCTGTGTGACCCTATGGTATCTCTTCTCTTATTATCCAATCATCCTCTCCTCTCCCAAGATATAGATATACGGTTTTCATCTATGATTTGGGGTGATTTCTCATGGTAATATTCTCTTCTCTTCTTCCATTCCCTATTTCAATTATCACTATAGTTATTCCCATTACATGGTCATTTAGATCTAGGATTCACATTTATTTAAGTTTAAATTTGGTTTTGTTGTGTGTTTATGGATTTTATTATTTTTTCTTACTCATTAGATCCTTCGTGGAGGTGTTTCAGGTTGGTGTTGCTGAAGTGCATGTGTTTTTAGGTAGGTTTTACTTTACATTCATCATTTTAAATTTATAAATCATTTATTTATTTGTTTTCTAACCCTCCATATATTTTAATTATTGATGTGTGATTTTTGGAATAATTTTTTGATGTTAAATGATTTGTTTTTCAAAAGCTTTTGAGGTATATGGTATTTCTTTATTGATTAGTGCATACCATGTGTTTGAAAAATTGCATGCTTAGATTCATAAAGTGGTCTGGGTTTTTTAAATTATTCAATAGATTATCAAATGAATTTTTGGAATTCTAAATGTTTTTTCAATTTATTAAATTAATTTATAAATGATTTTTGACTTTAATGTGGGGTGTATTGCTTTTTTTAAAAATGAATTGAAATGTAAGGATGGTGTGTGGTTTGTTTTTCATTTGGATGAAAGTGTATTTGGTTTTCAAATTCGGTGTTAATGCTCAAATGGGTTTTTATAAATGGTTGTGAAATAGAAAATGGTTTATTTAATGTTTTTATTTGAAAAATTGGAATTGGTTAATTGACCAATGACGGTTTCTTGAATGATTATTGAGGAAAATTTAGTATTTTTGTTAAAATTATCATCTATAAGGCCCCCCTTGGATAATCATCATTCATTTTCTATGATGATTGTTTTGTTAGATCCTCTCTTAGTAGATACCTTATCATCAAATGGTTGAAATTCATGATATTTTTTTAAGGGGTAGCTTTTAGATGACTTGTTTTGTGAGCTTCTTATGTGTGATATATATATATATATATGCATGTGATTTGATGCTTTGTTACATTTGTTGGATCACCCCGACATTAGTATTGACATAGGAACATTGTATAAGTAGTGGATTTTTAGTGAACTATTGTCTCATTAGTGTAGTATAATTATCTATCCTGTGTCCCGTGACAAGGGGTTTGTTTTCTTGATGTTGTTATGCTATAGTTCCCCTCGGTCAGACAAGCTTGGCTGTGATCGAGAATGACAGTGAGAATTGATGTTATCTAGTAAGTAATTCCTTCAGGATAAGTCAATATGTAAGGTATGTTATAGATTATTCATCTGAGCTCCTAGGATCTCCCATGTTATTTATCACTTAGTTATCTATGGAGGATGATTTGGATGCAATGTTGTTTGGTTAGTATTGGGTTCTTATTTTTATTTCCCTTATTATGTGATCATTTCTGTTTCACTCGAGTGTGGTTTAATTGATTTGAAAAGCGTTGAGTTGGTTTTCATAGATTTATTGAAAAAAATTTACATTCCCATACTCAATTTTAAGTGAAAATATTATTCTTTCTCTCTAAATTGGTAATGGTTCCTTCTTGGAAAAGAGTTGGTTTTAAATTAAAAAGGTCAATAGACCATGTTTTTTAGTAAGGTAAAGAGGATTGAAAATCCTAGTTATATGTATTTTATTTTAAAACTAATAATGCTTTATCTCATAAACAATAGAAGTGCATTATGAATAGATTTTTTCGGGCATGGCTACTAATTTTAATTCTCACACCTATGGTTCATTCTTGTTTTTAGATATCTGTGCATGTAATAGATTGGTTTTGATCGTCGTGGGTGATGGTAGGTTTTTTATTAGAGAAGGACCCTCTGGGTCACATAATTATCTTGTTGTCATCATGTTCATTTTTATCATGTTTTATATTTTTGTTGAATTTTATGCTCACATGTAAATGATGTTCCGTTTGGAAATTTATTCATATTAGGATGCTCTGTTTATTTTTTGATGATTTTTTTATTTATATTAGGATAATTCATTCACTTAATTTCACAATTTATTCCCTAACACCGGTTTACTATATATGGGGATCAGGAATACCCATTGGGCCTTTCCACGGATCAACCCAGGTGTCTAATTTGAGGTCTAATCAGGTTGGTTTGTGACAAACAAGACATAACCAATGAATGTTCCATGTATAGCATAAGTTTCCTAGGACAATATAGACAACTCTTCTTTTAGTATCCGTTTATGTTTAATTATTTTTTCACATAAGAAAAACATCATGTCCAATAAAAAATGTAGATTACTGGACTCGAATAAAACACTATAACCAAAAGAGGAGGATCATCAGATGTAATTTACAATTAATATTTTTAGAAGATATAGAAATATATTAACTTATAATTATATATTGGGTGATGATATTTTAAACACGAAATCTTATTCCATCATAGATTTTTAGGAACTATGTGTATAATCCCACAAGTGGTGATAAACACATGCAACATAATCTTTGAACATCATGGTAGAATTAACAAGTGCAAGTACTATCGATTGATATGAATTGTATTGTTCAAGGTTTATTATAGAAGTATTCCATTTAAATAAGGATGAACTCAAGATTTTATCTAAAATTCATGAGAGAGGAGGAGGATAGTGGTTTTTCTGGATCTCTACATATCCCTCTATCTATTGGATATACCAAAAAGTGCGTTTTAGAACGTGATATAATTATATATTTATTATGGAAGCATTATGTTGGGAAAGTTTCACACATTCCACTTACCTTCTTTAATATTAATTTTAACACCTTTTCCATTAATAATATTATTATTATTAATCACTTGACATGTTTAATTCATTATGAATATAAATTACATATCATTTACACCATTTCCAATTAGACCAATACAATGGGTCCACTTTCAATCATTGACATTTACTAATCCTCTAATAATTACTATTTTAAAAATAAATTTCAATACATTATTATAAGATAAATATAATAAATAATATATTTTGAAACATGAAAATATTTATTATAATCCTTTAACTCACTTAATATTTGGAATAATTGTTTTTAAAAATGGCAATCAACAAAAACCAAATTAATATTATTTAATTTAACATGTTAAATTCATCAATTGATTTTATGTGAGAATATGATTACTCAAAGTGTGTGACCCACTATGAATAATTTTCATTTGAATTAGCCATAAATCCCAGATGTACATGGTTATAATATAGCGTTACATCCCAAAACCGATTCAATCTTATGTAGGAAAACCCAATTAGTCACATGGACTCAATAACACTTCCCCATACATCCAAAGATGTCAACTCGAAGAAAGGGTCCATGTTTTTAATATGGCATTATGCCTTTTTAATACCTAACATTTCATTAAATTGTTCATATAGATGATTTTTTAATGTTAATATTGTTTGAAAAAAGTTGCATAATATATTAAAACTCTTATGAACCACTAATTCTCATTGTATTTAGAGTCCAACGAGTAACTACATGACCTTAAGAGATATCCCCAAGATTCCAATGTTTATAAAAAATATCAAAGGGTTTCAAATACAAGTGGTGGATGATTTATCCTTTATGAAATAAACCATCAAACCAAAAACCACACCTACCCATGAATGATGCATGAACAAAACAAGGAAAATTAAACAACTACATATATCTAAAAACCACATCAAAGTGTGCAAAAATAGAAGAACAAACATGTATCAAAGTAACCAACAGATAATCAACTGAAGTCTCTAAATAGAACAGAAGACTCTATGATCCACAAGTTCCAAGATCCACAATAACCAAACAGCCCATGTATGATGAGGTAGTTCTAAACACATGTGAAACATTATCTTTTCCCTTGTCCCGGAACCTCGAATCTAAAAAAGTACAAAAGTGACAATGCAATGGTGAGTAGACAATTTAGTATGCTTTCTGCAATGAAATCCCTACTGATTACCCTAGGATATAGGAGTTAGAAACATTTATACAAAACAATTTATATTAAATATTTCCTCAAAACATTTTATAAAAAAATATAATCATGTTTCCAAGACCATTTATATTTCAGAGCATAAAAGTGAAATTGAAACCAATTCTTCCAACAGGTTATTTTTCTAGAAAAATCAATAAAAAACCATGAAAACATTTCTCAATGTTCAATTTTGGTATACCTAATCCATTCCACACACCAATGCAACTAATCATGCATGTTGAGTTATGATAGTCCCACACTCATGAGCGGTTTCTTGTCGATCTACCAAGTCATCACAAGGTAATTGTTTTCCATGTTCCATTTACCCTTTAAAACCAAAAACAATTTCATATTTCAACCAATATCTATATATGAAACATGAAAATCTACAAAATATTCCCAACAATAATTCCAAAACAGCCCTTTCAAAAAAAATACCTTTTTATTGAAAACCATATCCATCAAAACCATTTCAATGCCAAACCATTTCAATGTCAAACCATTTCAATAAAAAAATTATTGAAAACCATTTCTATTGAAAACCCCCTTTCCATAAAAAATTTATCAATTCCAAAAAAATCAATAATTTAAAATTATCATTTTAAATTCATGGAACTATACCCCATTGCACAACAATTCACTAAGATCATGAAATTTAACAAAAACAACAAAAATCAGCAATGAAGATTCATATAATGATTTTTTGAATAAATTTAATTCAAATAAACCAATTTTAATCTAATCCAATAAATTATAGCATGTGGGGTTGAGAAATAAGCCTCCTACCTTAATGGTTTTGACGAAAACCGCAATGAATGAAGAACACACAAGAAAACTAGGTTTATTCTCCAAGAACCCGCCTTAGATCCCTTCTCTTAGCAATAAAAATCCTAATCTCGTCTTATATGGAATCAAAAAACCTATATATACCCATAACAAGAATATATTTAAGAATCCACGAGAAGAAGAGATATATATATAACTAGTTCTAAGAAACTGATCAAGAACGGTGATGAACGATCATATACCTCAAGAATACAGCTTCAATTCACCAAAGGAAGCCTTCAAATTGCCTTCAGATCAATGGGAGAACCTTATACAGACTTAAGAGAACTAAAAAAAATATTTCATGGCTACTTAAAAGAAAAAAATAACCACTTAAATGAAATACCCATGAGATCTACTTTATTATGATTTCATTTAAACCATATGCACAGTTAGTTTGCATGGTTAGACTAACTGTGTGCTAACTGTGCATTAGCTAAGGTCTAGGAAGACCCTCACATGACCTCCTTGCACGGTCTCCCAAAACATGTGGACATCGTACCAAATCTTACTTCAACAAACATTCTGGTTCATACGATTTGTCTGAATGGTTAGAAAAATTGTGTGCTGCCTGTGCGACTTCCCTTTTGCTTCAAAATCATTTCCAAAGTTCCCCCAAATATCCCAACAATCACCATTACATAATATAAGAATAAAAAAAATTAAAAATGGGTTACATATTATAATCTAAGGGTGATACATTCTCCCCACCATTAGTCTTTCCGTCCCTAGAAGGTAGAAAACCCTTCCCCAACTGAAAGAGTGTTGGCCATTGCACATTCATCTCCATATCATGTTCCCAAGTCTCTTCCAGAATCTGACCATGCTGCCATAAAACCTACACTATATTGATTCTCTTACCCTAGAAGACATTCAATAGATTCTCCAAAATTTGTACTCGGATATGTATCAATGAAGCATCTAGCACTAGGTCAATGTTATCCCATTTGATCATGTGGTTATGATCAGGTTGATACTTTTTCAATTGAGTTACATGGAACACATTATGCACTGAACTGAACTGTGGTGGTAATTCCAACTGATATGCCACCTTGTTAATCAATTCCAGAATCTTAAAAGGGCCAATGTAACTTGGACATATTTTACCCTTCTTCCCCAAACAACGACTTCCACGTATTGGACAGATCCTCAAGAACACATGATCACACACGAAAAACGATAACAGACTTCAACAATGATCCACAAATTATTTCTGAAAACTCTGAGTTGTCTCTATCCTATTTCTTATCAAATAAATCTTCTCCATTATTTCTTGGAGAATTCTCTTCCTGAATAGTCTTGTTTCACATGTTTCAACCAAACATAGTGGAGAATGTAACGCCCCGACCCCAGCTACCCAGAGTCGGTGCATTATTACATAACATTGGCATGATCACAAGAAAGATCAAATCTCGAAAGACCGATTGGTTTAGTAGCCTTGGAAACACTAGATATATTCATAAGTTTTAAATTACATCATAAAATGAAAAACTAATACAAAAACATAATATTTCCACAATATACACTAATAACCCCTCATAAAATCCCTGTAGGTCATTCATTACTTACTTCTTCACATCCTGGGAAAAATAAAACATAGAAAAGGGGTGAGCTCAAATGCCCAGTAAGGATAACAATATAGCGGAAACTTTCATAAATAAGAATAAACATTTAAGGCAATGCATTACTAAAACAAAAGCCCTTTAAACTTGAACTTCAACATAATTTGGCAAAAGTAAACTGAAATAATGCCATTTACTTATTCACATGGATATTCTACTAATCGAATAATCACATGAAAAAATCAATAACCACTTTCATAATGTTGGAATGAATAATGCCAGACTATCATAACCACATAGTCAAGGCCTCGTGCCAAGACTACAAATAAGATTTTGTCAAGGCCTTGTGCCAAGACACTATTTTGTCTCATGAGACCTACCGATGCATCGAGGAGCTATAGCGGGCTCCACCCGTCACATATTAAGTCCAATGCATTCCCATATGAAAAGGTTTAAACATAACATAAACATTCATATTAAAACTAGCATGTGAAATGTCAATACTTTCACCATAAACTATGAATGGTATAAAAATAGCACATCCACAGTCAAACATATCACAAAACCTTCAATACAATATAGAAGTTTTGTATCATAATAAATCAACTTCAAATAATCTTAAAATCCATCAAAGGATGTTGACATAGATGAAATCAAAATTCTTTTTAAAGAAATATCTCCTTTTATTTTGAAATAATTTAAGATCCATATAAAATAAAACATTTTCTTTGAAAATATTCTTATAAGCTTGTAAGGGATGCTTTGAAGATTTTATAATGGCGGAAAATAGTCGCACCCGCCGTATAAGTAAAAAAACATTCTTACCTTAATTCTGTCGAAAAGTTTAAAAAGGACCTTGTTTTGAAAACGACGGAAAAATTCCTTTATAAACCTCTTATAAAAAGTCAATCAAGGGTATAAATGACTTAACCCATATTCTTGTAAATAATAAATATGTGTTGAAATACATTTCGAAGAAACATGGATGTGGATGATAAAGAAATCCCAGTAGATTATTACTTATAAACAACCTTGGATAATAAAGAGGTTGTAAAGTAAACCCTTACCTTGTAATTTTCCTTGGTTGGGGTAGGTTAACCTCCTGTATAATGGTGAAATAGTTGTTATTAAATTATACAAGAATCATATATAATAATATGATATTATATATGATCTTTTAACATTGATTTGTTAATAATATCTTAGAATTATCGTCGTTTCGGGAGTTAACTTACTCATTTTCTTTTATATGTTTTGCTACATAAGCCATGTTTGTTGTATATTATTCATATCCAGAATGATATCTAGTCCTTAAACATCATTTTTAAATCATCAAATGATAATTATACTTGAATGGATACGATGGAGAATGAATCTCATCGCGTTCGTGGAGACGGTAGTCCGTACGTACGCACGAGCGACAATATCATTCTTTTGATATTAAAATAATATATAAATGGATAGTATATCATATATACATAATCATTAACATGTTATATTTATTATTTACATGAGTTACACATCATTATTATACCCATCCAAATAATATTATATTGAATAACAATTACACCACGACGTGGAGACGGTAGTCCGTACGTACGCACGTATGGTGACATGTTATTCAAAGGGTGGATAGAATACTGAATATGGTTGTACCATATTTATAATAACATCACAGTATATGTTAGATACTGGAGTTATTATTTTAGAATGGTAAGAACAAAGGAAGAAGAAGTGGAAGAAGAAATGAACTTGGAGAAGGGTGGTGAAATCATTACCTCTTCTTCGGGTTCTTCCTTTTGATTTGATCAAAAGGGCTCCTTAGGTTGGCTTTCTGATCAAACTAAGGCCTCTAGGTTGTAGTGAGGGATGTTGGGAGAGTATTTGGTCAGAGGTTGGCCGAACCAAAAGGCTTTAGAGGTGTGAAGAAATGAGAAGGAGGAGTGCCCTTTTATAAGAGGGGTGAGGGGCACCTTTGGAAATGCTAGAAATATTAATTTATAATAAATTCATATTCGGTTTCTAATGGCTCCAAAGTTTATTATTTAAAGGTTAAGGTGGGGATAGGTCGAACACCACTCAACCAATAGAATTTAGACAGGTTTGGGTACTTATATTAACCTTATCTTTAAGTATTAACTCTAAGTTAATTAGTTTCACTTTTACAATGTCTCTTTGTATTTTTATATAATATGGTTAATAAACATACTATATACATCCAAGCGACCCCCAAGTGGTACATTAATGATGAAACTATCATGATATAAGTCTCTTGGCCGAACCTTAGATTTTTAGGAATTTAATATCAATTAATAATATAATATTTGTTTTAAGAACTCTTTTATGTCAATTTTGACACTATTCAATAGTTGATTTTTTTGAAACTCATAACAGATTGATTACTTCGAAAAAAGTCAATTAAATAAATCCTAATATATCATATTATCCTATAAAATTAGTTTAATTCATTAAAAGTTTCATATTATATTTATTTGGGTATTTATAATATCAATTATTTTAATTTTTCACTATTATAGTAATTACTGCATCATCCTTGTGTCATAAATAAAATACATTATTTAATGTCTAAAAATTATAAATAAAATATAATTATGTAGGAAATCTTTTTAGCTTTCTAATGAATATTTATAATCTAAAATCAAACATATATAACCTTATGTAACAATTTTGTTTCTAAAAGATATATGCTTGTGTCATTTTTGTATTCATTTTAACTTAATTAAAATAAAGTGTCATTATCACTTACAAGTGGATCCATGGGGTCCCAAAATAGACCCAAAGATTCCCATGGTCGACCATGTATCAACCAATAGGGTTAAGACACGTTTTAGGGTAATTTAGTATTATTATAATATTATTTGTTAACCCTTATTTACCGGATTTACCCTTAACCAGGGTAAATAAAATATTTACCGCAGTAATTATTCAAAATGTCTAAAAATAAAAGTTACCTATTTACACAATTTGAACATCCTGATTCCAAATATGGAATCCATTTTCCTAAATTCAAAACACAGAAGTGGCAGAAATTAATTTAAAATTAATTCCCGCTGTCAAAACAAAAAGCGTGTTTTTAAGAGATAATAACTATCAAAAGATTGACACTCGTTTATGTTCGGTTTAATTGTAAAATTATGTCCAATGACCAACATTATATTAAATGGTAAAAATATATTCTAAATATACTTTAAACCCACTCAAATTCATAATTTATCACTATTAATTATTTTGATTAAAAAAGTTGTTTTTAATTAAAATTTAGTAATTTTCACTATTCATCAAAATATGAAAGTTATCCGAAATGTACCAAAATTTCACCTTAGGCTAAATTCGATATTCCGAATCCAAAAATGAAGTCCATTTTCAAATATAAAATATATATAATTTCAAAAAGTAGGTATTACTATTCATAACAGCTAATTTGATTGGTTGTGGTGTGTGTTAAAACTCAAGGTTGCGTACAACACACACTACTGTATTATTCAAAGAAAGTGTATCGTGGAAGCTTGGGATGTTTCATTTTAAATTTTTGATGTCCCCATTTAGTCAAAAAGTTTAAAATATTGTATTTAAAAGGGGTTCACTATTAAAAGTTGATAAAAGTGCAATACTGAAAATGAATTTGTTCTTGCATTATATCTAAGAAACTCATAATATGGATTCTAAAATTATAAGGATTATATAAAGTTTAAAATTTATATAATACTATTCATAACCTCTTTTGAATGGCTTTTTTTTTAAGTCATGGTGTGATTGAACTCAGTGTTGCGTGTAGTGCAAGTTATTGAATTATTTTCAAGAAATAACACACTATGAAATCTTGGGGTGTTACATTCTCCCCTCCTTCAATAAATTGCGTCCTCGCAATTTGAAATTGTTCTCCGAAAATAAAAGGTTGAAAATAGAAAATATATTTGTGGGAAAACCCACATCGGAAATTGGGTTACTAAAATTTAGTCTTAATATGAGGAAAAGAGAAATGAAATGGTCACCACCAAATTATGATCTTGATTAGGAGAACATTGGTGGAAATTAGAGACATATAATTGGAGGAAAAACGTAAATATTTATAGGTAGTGATTGAGGTCATCAATCACAAAAAAGTATAAAATTGAGGTCCTTAAACTCATCAATCTATGATGATTTGAAGCACCATCGGTTCAACAAAATATAGGGTATTGGGATAACACATTTTTGACGTTTCAAAATATCTTAGTTGAAATCCCACATCGAAAAATGAATTAATGAGGCCTCTATTTAAAATAAAGAGTGGAAAGTATGAAGATTACCGAAAATAACACATACTAGGGTTCCATGTAGGAAAATATGGATATGGGGGAGAAATCTAACCATCAATTATCTGATGGAGAGTGGTAGAGAACATGGCTATGAAAAGTCCAACAATACCAAAGCCATAAATTAGTGATGATTTAAGGTACCATCTAGGGAAACATTTTTGTTCTAAGTTCCTTTTATTAATGTTGAGGAATTTATTTATGAGATTGGCTAAGATCATAAGGAGATATACTTACTTTATAATCAGAGTTTTATCCATTAATAAGTTTCTACCACAAACTCATCTTTCACTCTAAAAGATAATAGAATGTAATTTTTTATTTATTTATACTATTCTTACAGGGTTCCAAAATAAATTAATTTATAATTCATCTAAAAGATCTTTTAATAAAAACTACATTATTTAATCCAGGACATCTCGTGGGCCAGTGGTAGGTGATACACCCTTGTCGCCCTTCGGTTGCGGGTTCAAGTCTCGCAGCCTCGCCGGACGCGACGGGTTGCCGCCCGACCTTCGGGTTGTCCTTTTATGGAAATCCAAAATAATCCAAACTAGAACTATCCAAAATACTTCTATCCAAACTCACAGTCCAACATTTATAAGGAAGTTAAACATAATATAGATCCTTTTTACCCCGTAATAGCATATGAATACCTTCATCATGTATTACCATATTCCTTATTGATTACATTCATGTTCCCTTATTCCATATAGAATGCTGGATATACTTCATTAATCCAAAAATGTTTTAAACCCCAACAATGATGGAATATAAAAATCATTAATCAGCTTCAAGGTAGTCAATAATATCCAATATAATTTATCCAAATCAATCATGTATTATTCTAAAATCACCACCTCTGTATCTGAACCATATTATGGTTTATCTTTCTTTCAACCATATATTTTCCAAACATTTAACCTGCTACTGAGTCACTTTTCTTTGTTCCAGACCATCTCAAGTCCTTAATGAAATAGTACTACAGTACAATCCTTATATACTCCATAATTATTATAACAAGTACATTGTTGATACAACACTCAATTGACATAATCAACATAAGAACTCTAATCATTCCTCTTCATCTGTGGTAGTATCATAACTTGATTATTATCCAATATCATCATTTGAGGCATAGTCTGATGACTGGGACATAGGTTCACGTAGTGTCCAAACTCCTTGCAAATGAAGTATTGTACATTTGAAACCATTTTCTTACCCTTGAAGTCACGTACATTGTGCCCTTTTCCTCCACACTTATAACAAACTCCCATTCCTTTCAGGAAAGTTCCTGGGTGTTTCTTTCAACAGTTACCACATATGAGAAAATTCTTGTTTTCCCTCTTCCCTTTATCCATATTTCTCTCTTCCATCCTTTTCTTCTCTTGTTTCCCTTCAAAGACATAGGACTCAGTAAACTCTTTACTTATCTTATCAACACATGATATTATTTCTTCATATGATGATAATACATGGGAGACTATTTCTCTTATCAATTCTAGCTTAAAACCATGAAAGATGTGATCCTTCCTTCTCTTTGGATCATGTGCATTTCTGGAGTTCTCATTCCTTCTACTGGGCGCCATTTCTAAACAATGGCATAAACTAGATCAGTTTATGAATCAAAATACATAATCCCATACTTATAAAACACTTAACATAAATTGAACTATTTATGGATATAATCCATAATCATAAGAATGTTTTCTTTGAGGAAGTATATACTCATACTCCCTTCAAAATGATTTGTAAAGAAAATGAGAGTTATCCTAAGCATAGCCCCCGGGAGTGTCGTAACCAAGAGTGCAGCAAGGCCCGTTGTCGTGCACCAGTTCCCATTCGAGTCTAGCTCAAAGCGGTGTTTTCGGGTTTTACCCCTAGGTACATCTGTGCCAGAGCCGCCTCTACCTGCTCGTATCCAGACAGGGATGTATTGCTCGGAAAACTCACAAAATCTCTACAATACCAAAATTCTAGGAAGTTCTTCTATACTATTCCTCAAAGTTCATCTTAGGTCTACGTGCTCTAATCAGAGTTTATCTAAATCTAGCTTCCAAGGTTTGTACTAAACTTCCTCTGATACCAACTGTAACGCCCCAACCCCAGCTACCCAGAGTCGGTGCATTATTACATAACATTGGCATGATCACAAGAAAGATCAAATCTCGAAAGACCGATTGGTTTAGTAGCCTTGGAAACACTAGATATATTCATAAGTTTTACATTACATTATAAAATGAAAAACTAATACAACAACATAATGTTTCCACAATCCACACTAATAACCCCTCATAAAATCCCTACAGGTCATTCATAACTTACTTCTTCACATCCTGGGAAAAATAAAACATAGAAAAGGGGTGATCTATAATGCCCAGTAAGGATAACAATATAGCGGAAACTTTCATAAATAAGAATAAACATTTAAGGCAATGCATTACTAAAACAAAAGCCTTTTAAACTTGAACTTCAACATAATATGGAAAAAGTAAAATGAAATAATGCCATTTACTTATTCACATTGATATTCTACTAATCGAATAATCACATGCAAAAATCAATAATCACTTTCATAATATTGGAATGCATAATGCCAGACTATCATAACCACATAGTCAAGGCCTCGTGCCAAGACTACAAATAAGATTTTGTCAAGGCCTTGTGCCAAGACACTAGTTTGTCTCATGAGACCTACCGATGCATCGAAGAGCTATAGCGGGCTCCACCCGTCACATATTAAGTCCAATGCATTCCCATATGAAAAGGTTTAAACATAACATAAACATTCATATTAAAACTAGCATATGAAATGTCAATACTTTCACCATAAACTATGAATGGTATTAAAATAGCACATCCACAGTCAAACATATCACAAAACCTTCAATACAATATAGAAGTTTTGTATCATAATAAATCAACTTCAAATAATCTTAAAATCCATCAAAGGATGTTGACATAGATGAAATCAAAATTCTTTTTAAAGAAATATCTCCTTTTATTTTGAAATAATTTAAGATCCATATAAAATAAAACATTTTCTTTGAAAATATTCTTATAAGCTTGTAAGGGAAGCTTTGAAGATTTTATAACGGCGGAAAATAGCTGCACCCGCCGTATAAGTAAAAAAACATTCTTACCTTAATTCTGTCGAAAAGGTTAAAAAGGACCTTGTTTTGAAAACAAAGGAATGATTCCTTTATAAACCTCTTATAAAAAGTCAAACAAGGGTATAAATGACTTTAACCCATATTCTTGTAAATAATAAATATGTGTTGAAATACATTTCGAAGAAACATGGATGTGGATGATAAAGAAATCCCAGTAGATTATTACGTATAAACAACCTTGGATAATGAAGAGGTTGTAAAGTAAACCCTTACCTTGTACTTTTCCTTGGTTGGGGTAGGTTAACCTCCTGTATAATGGTGAAATAGTTGTTATTAAATTATACAAGAATCATATATAATTATATGATATTATATATGATCTTTTAACATTGATTTGTTAATAATATCTTAGAATTATCGTCGTTTCGGGAGTTAACTTACTCATTTTCTTTTATATGTTTTGATACATAAGCCATGTTTGTTGTATCTTATTCATATCCAGAATGATATCTAGTCCTTAAACATCATTTTTAAATCATCAAATGATAATTATACTTGAATGGATACGATGGAGAATGAATCTCATCGCGTTCGTGGAGACGGTAGTCCTTATGTACGCACGAGCGACAATATCATTCATTTGATATTAAAATAATATATAAATGGATGGTATATCATATATACAGAATCATTAACATGTTATATTTATTATTTACATGAGTTACACATCATTATTATACCCATCCAAATAATATTATATTGAATAACAATTACACCACGACATGGAGACGGTAGTCCGTACGTACGCACGTATGGTGACATGTTATTCAAAGGGTGGATAGAATAATGAATATCGTTGTACCATATTTATAATAACATCAAAGTATATGTGAGATACTGGAGTTATTATTTTAGAATGGTAAGAACAAAGTAAGAAGAAGTGGAAGAAGAAATGAACTTGGAGAAAGGTGGTGAAATCATTACCTCTTCTTCGGGTTCTTCCTTTTGATTTGATCAAAAGGGCTCCATAGGTTGGATTTATGATCAAACTAAGGCCTCTAGGTTGTAGTGGGGGATGTTGGGAGAGTATTTGGAAAGCGTTTGGCCGAACCAAAAGGCTTTAGAGGTGTGAAGAAATGAGATGGAGGAGTGCCCTTTTATAAGAGGGGTGAGGGGCACCTTTGGAAAAGCTAGAAATATTAATTTATAATAAATTCATATTCGGTTTCTAATGGCTCCAAAGTTGATTATTTAAAGTTTAAGGTGGGGATAGGTCGAAAACCACTCAACAAATAGAATTTAGACAGGTTTGGGTACTTATATTAACCTTATCTTTAAGTATTAACTCTAAGTTAATTAGTTTCACTTTTACAATGTCTCTTTGTATTTTTATATAATATGGTTAATAAACTTACTATATACATCCTAGAGACCCCCAAGTGGTACATTAATGATGAACCTATCATGATATAAGTCCCGTGGCCTAACCTTAGATTTTTAGGAATTTAATATCAATTAATAATATAATATTTGTTTTAAGAACTCTTTTATGTCAATTTTGACACTATTCAATAGTTGATTTTTTTGAAACTCATAACATATTGATTACTTCGAAAAAATTCAATTAAATAAATCCTAATATATCATATTATCCTAGAAAATTAGTTTAATTCATTAAAAGTTTCATATTATATTTATTTGGGTATTTATAATATCAATTATTTTAATTTTTCACTATTATAGTAATTACTGCATCATCATTGTGTCATAAATAAAATACATTATTTAATGTCTAAAAATTATAAATAAAATATCATTATGTAGGAAATCGTTTTATCTTTCTAATGAATATTTATAATCTAAAATCCAACATATATAACCCTATGTAACAATTTTGTTTCTAAAAGATATATGCTTGTGTCATTTTTGTATTCATTTTAACTTAATTAAAATAAAGTGTCATTATCACTTACAAGTGGATCCATGGGGTCCCAAAATAGACCCAAAGATTACCATGGTCGACCATGTATCAACCAATAGGGTTAAGACACGTTTTAGGGTAATTTAGTATTATTATAATATTATTTTTTAACCCTTATTTACCGGATTTACCCTTAACCATGGTAAATAAAATATTTACCGCAGTAATTATTCAAAATGTCTAAAAATAAAAGTTACCTATTTACACAATTTGAACATCCTGATTCCAAATATGGAATCCATTTTCCTAAATTCAAAACACAGAAGTGGCAGAAATTAATTTAAAATTAATTCCCGCTGTCAAAACAAAAAGCGTGTTTTTAAGAGATAATAAATATCAAAAGATTGGCACTCGTTTATGTTCGGTTTAATTGTAAAATTATGTCCAATGTCCAACATTATATTAAATGGTAAAAATATATTCTAAATATACTTTAAAACCACTAAAATTCATAATTTATCACTATTAATTATTTTGATTAAAAAAGTTGTTTTTAATTAAAATTTAGTAATTTTCACTATTCATCAAAATATGAAAGTTATCCGAAATGTACCAAAATTTCACCTTAGGCTAAATTCGATATTCCGAATCCAAAAATGAAGTCCATTTTCAAATATAAAATATATATAATTTCAAAAAGTAGGTATTACTATTCATAACGGCTAATTTGATTGGTTGTGGTGTGTGTTAAAACTCAAGGTTGCGTACAACACACGCTACTGTATTATTCAAAGAAAGTGTACCGTGGAAGCTTGGGATGTTTCATTTTAAATTTTTGATGTCCCCATTTAGTCAAAAAGTTTAAAATATTGTATTTAAAAAGGGTTCACTATTAAAAGTTTATAAAAGTGCAATACTGAAAATGAATTTGTTCTTTGATTATATCTAAGAAACTCATAATATGGATTCTAAAATTATAAGGATTATATAAAGTTTAAAATTTAGATAATACTATTCATAACCTCATTTGAATGGCTTTTTTTGTAAGTCATGGTGTGATTGAACTCAGTGTTGCGTGTAGTGCAAGTTATTGAATTATTTTGAAGAAATAACACACTATGAAATCTTGGGGTGTTACAGAGAATGACAAGGACGCCCAAATAATGCCTCAAATGGAGCCATGTGTATCGAGGTCTAGTATGTGTTATTATATGAGAACTCCCCTAAGGTTATATTTTCTTCCCATGCACCACAAAAATCCATTACACAAGCCTGCAACATATGCTCAAATGTTTTTATTGTCTTCTTGGATTTATTATCAGTTTGTGGTTGAAACACCATTCTCATAGTCAAATGAGTATCACGGGCTTATTGTAAGGATTTCTAGAAGCGAGATGTGAACCTTGGATCTTTTTCTGAGTTGATTGAAACTAGTAATCCAAGACTCTTTACCACTTTTCAGATATATATTATTGATAGATCCCCCACCATATATTATTCACGAATTATTATGATATGGGCGGACTTGTTAAGTAGATACATTATCACCCAAATGACATCGTGTTTCCAAACTATTCTTGGAAAACCTGTAAAGAAATTCATCATATCGTCTCCCAATTCCATAGAGGGATAGGTAAATACTGTAATATAAAAACTAGTCTCTGATGTTCTGCTTTAACCTTCTAACAATTTAAGCATATGAGATGAACTCAACCACCTTTCATTTCATGCCACTCCACCAAAATTGAGCCTTCAACTCCTTATACATCTTCGATGTTCCTGTATATACTGCCCATATCAAATGGTGGTAATCATGAAGGAGTTGTTCTTGAGAATCCATAGGTATAACCATATGAACATTGAAAAACATAACAGAACTCCCATCAAGTTTCTAGCCCTAAATGGTCTTCCCATCATTGAGTTTAGAACTCATAACCAAACATTCTACATCACTATTTTATACCTCATTGACAATATTTATTGGATTAGTAATAAGACTAGATGAAAAGAAAACCACCACATCACCTCGTTCTTCACATTACACAAGCATGTTAACTTGGACTAACATCAACTAAAATTCATCTAAAGCTTCTTTCTCCAACATATCATATGAATTTCTACTCAATGCATCCACCATTGAATTTCCTTTTCCATGTGTATACATCACATCAATGTCAAACATTTTTGAGTTATTCCATCCATCTCCTTTGCCTTAGATTCAATTCTCGATCTGATAAAATGTGTTTCAAGGTTTTTTGATCAGTGAACACAATGAATTTCTCACCAATGTGTTAGTGTATCCATGTTTTCAAAGCTTGGATTACTAAAGGTAACTCTAATCATGTGTTGGGTAATACTTCTCTTGAACCCTCAACTATATTGAACCATAAACTACCACATGGTCTTATTGCATGAGAAAACAACACATCCCTAATCCCAAAGCATAATTGTACACCACATATCATTTACCACATTCAGGAAAGATCAATATTGGTGCCGATTTAAGATGAAATTTTACTTCCTAGAAGGATTTCAAGCATTCATATATCCATTGGAATTGAAAATTTTTCTTTTTCAGAGCTATCATTGGTGAAGAAAGTTGTGTTAAATCACACACAATGAATTTCTAGTAACAAGTTAAACCAAGAAATATTTATATTTTAATGAAATTCGCTGGGGTTTCCATGATATATCAACTTCTATCTTACTAGGATCAATAGAAACAACTTTTCCAGAAATGACATGGGCATGAAAATGTACTTCTTGAATCCAAAAATCTCATTTGGATAATTTGGCATACATAAGGTGATCTATCATGATTTGTAACATTTTTTCTAGGTACTCCTCATGGTCATCCTGAATATTTGAATACCACAAGATGTCATCCACAAACACCCTAAAAAATGATTCATGATCTTGCTGAAATATCTGATTCATCAATGCCAGGAAGACTAAAAGTGCATCTATTAGACCGAAATGCATGACTACATATTCATAGTGGCCATATTTTCTTCTGAAAACTGTTTTTGGAATATCCTCCCTCCAAACTCGCAGTTGATGATATCCTGATCACAATCCAATCATGGAGAACCACTGGGGTCCCTTTAATTGTATGAATAGATCATTAATGTGTGAAAGTGGATATCTTCTCTTTATCTTAACTTGGTTATGTTTTGGATAATTATCAAATAGAGAAATTGTTCCATCTTCCTTCATCACAAACAAAACTGGTGCTACCCATAGAGATGTACATGGCCAAATGAAACTCTTTCTTTCCATCACCTCCAACTACACATTCAATTCATGTAACTCTTTTTGTTCTATCCTATCAAACAGAAGAGAAATATGACTAGTTCTAGGATGGTCATCGATCATAAACTCCACACCCTACATAGGTGGTGACCCTGAAAATTTATCTTGAAAATAGTTTGAAATTGATCAAAAACTATTAGAAAACTAGTTTCCTCAATCTCTTCAATTGATTCAAAAGTCCATACAACTAATTGGTAAGAGAAAATTCCCATCATTGGTTCCACCAAGCACTTTTCACCTTTCTTTACCATCCTCTCTCCTTTGAAGAGATTCTCGATGTCATTCCCAGTCATGAAACTCACTATTCTCCTATAATAGTCGATGTGATCCTTAAACATTATCAACTAATCTATACCTAGTATTACATCATAGAAATTCATGTACTGCAATAAGAAGTCCCATTTCAGCTCAACTCCATCAGCAGTTAGAACACATGTTCTACAAAAAAATTGATGACACTATATTTCACCGATATGAGTTTACAATTTTAAAAATGTAGGCAAAATTTCCAACATTAAACTTAGCAAATAAACCACAAGAGATGCAGTGAAGGAATGTGATGCACCAGTATCAAAGATAACTTACACACAAGGGTGGAATTAAAAAAGAATCATACGTCTCACTGTAGATTGTCCAACCTAATTATTGACAGTCATATGCTCATCTACATTCAATTTCTTCATTGTTATTCTATTATCCATGTTTCCTTGTTGAGATTTCCCTAGTTTAGGGGTCACGGTATTTCTAAAATCACCATTTCTAGCTTTTCTATACTTATGAGGATGAATCATCTCTCCTCACCTCGTGGAAGGATATTATGATTACGACTCTTGAGAAGTGTATCGAGCACCCGACCATGGAGAACTGCAATAATAGAGCTGCTGATGTCCCATATTGTTTCAATTATGACATGATCTACGTTGTGTTGTACACTCTCACTTTATGTGGTCATTCCATCCACATTGAAAGAAACTATCATTTCTCCGGGGTCGTGGAGGAAGGTTAACTAATCCAGTTGTCTAATTCTGATTTCCACTTCCACCTTGGAAATAGGTGTACCTTTTATTATTGTTTCTATAGGTTGAGTTTCCACCGTTTCTTATAGGTATCATATACATCATCCTATAGTTCCTAATATATCACGTTAAACAACGGTCTCTATGTTCACTATCACTATATAATCTTGAATATAGAAGACTACAATATCCGACAAAATATCATGTCATATCCCCAATTCAATGATGTGTGCTTTCAAGGACACACTTTCTGCATCCTCTGGTGAAATGTAGACTAAATTAATGAACTTAGTTTCATTCTCTATAACGAAGAGACTCTCTTGTTTCATGCCGAAGAATTATGTCATTTTCTAGATCTTTGACATTTGAGGATAGAATTTTTTATTGAACAATCCCTCAAAATCCTCCCATGTAAGGCATTCTCCCAATTTAGCCCACACCGCTAAATCACACCACTAGCATGAATGATCCTCAAGCATATACATTTCCAACTTGACCATTAGCTATATTGATGTGCCAATGAAGTTGAAGATATGATTCAACCTACTCATCCACACCTCCACCTTCTCATGTTTAGAATCTCTCTAGTTTTTAGGTAGATTCTGATACATGAACTGGATCATATGATCAACATGCCTTGGCTAATTCCTCTAGTTTCCTATTTCCATATCATGAAAATCTTAGAAAATTCTATGAACCAACTCTTGGTTCACTCTTGGTTTAATAGAAATCACATTTTATGCATCTTATTCAAGTTGATTTCGACAATGCCTAGCGGCTTCCATTTTCTAAACCAACAAAAAACTCCGTCAATCTTACCGTTTAGTAATTTATGGATTAAAATTTTAAAATATATCACATAAAATATCACAAAATTGTTTTCCAAAACATTCTTCTCCATGATCAACCATTTTTGAAAACATCCATCATGATGTTGAATATTAAACCATTTTCAAAATACCATAAGCATTCCCTTTTTCAAAATCATTCATCTAGAAAAACAATTTCATTCATTTTAAAAAATCTACAATTTTTTAAAACATGAGCCATTTCATGAAATGATGTATACACTCTTAGTGGGAAGTCATTCCTCTAAAATAAATTTCATTCTTGTTTCATTGGATAAACCCATGAAAATGAGATTCCTATATCATGGAAGTGTCTCCAAACACTTATATAACCAACTCCCTAGTAACATGATGTTCGACATAATAGGGTTAGCTTTTTCCTTTTATGATACAAATTTCATGTTCTGGGAATCCTACTCCTATCTGAGATTTATACCCAAATGATATAAAATGAGGGATTTAAACTTCAAGTCTAAGAAAATTGATGACTACATGTTTGTAATGGACTGAATATGCTAGTATCATTTATACCACCATGGAAGAAACAGATTGATACCATTTGTAATGAACCGCTAATTCTAATTGGATTGATAGATAAATAAGTCATTACATGGAATTATGTGACATCCCCAAGATGTAAAAGGATGGAAAAAATGCCAAATTGTTTCAAATACAAGTGAGGGATGATTTACCCTTTAATAAGAAATAAAAAAAAACCAATAACCGCACCTTTCTCTAAATGATTCATGGAAACAATAAGGACAACTAAATAACTTCATATATCTCAAACCCATATCAATGTGGGAAGCAGTAGAATACCAAACAAGTATCAAATTCGGCGGTGGATAATCAAATAAAGACTCTAAATACACTACAAGACTCAATGCTTCAAAAACTCCATGATACACAATCACCGAACATCCCACATATCACGAGGTAGTTCTAAACACGTGTGAAATATTACCTTTTCCCATGTCCTTAAAGATAACATATTAAAGAGCACCAATGTTCCAAAGCATGGGTGAGTATAATACTCAGTATGTTTTCCCCAATGACTTCCATACTCACACAACTAGTATAGAAGAGTCAACAACATTTATACAAAATATTTTATTTAAAACACTTCCCCAAAATAGTTTATAACAAAATATATATAAGTTTTCAAAAACATATATAATAAAATGCATACATGTTCAATTGAAACCAATTATTTCAAAAAGTTATTTTTTTTAGAAAAGGAACTAAACAAACATTCAATACATTTCTCAATGTTCCTTTTTGGCATTCCCAATCCATTCCAAACACACATGAAACCAACCATGCATGCGATGTTATGACTGTTCCATACTCATGAGTGGTTTCTCATCGATCTACCAAGTCATCAAAATGTCATTGTTTTCCATGTGACATTAACCATTTGTCACCAAGCTCTTGTTCATATTTCCACCCAGCCCCATATATTAAACATGATCACACACCACATATTCCCATCAATCATTCCAAAAAAACCCTTTAAATTAAATATCCTTTTAATTTAAATCCATTTTTGTTAAAACAATTTCACTAAAAACCCATTTAAATGAAAAACCATTTCAATAAAAACCCATTTTTATTGAAAACCATTTCTATGGAAAAATCCACTTTCATTAACAATTTATTAATTTTGAAAATCCATAATTTAAAATTATTATTTTAAATTCATGAAACTAAAGCCATTTTCACTAAAATTCACCAAGATCATACAATTTCACAAAATTCATAAATCATCACTAAATAAGATTTATTTCATGCTTTTCACATTCAGTTTCATTAAAATAAACCAATTTTATACTAATCCAATAAATTATAGCAAGAGGAGTCACGATAGAAGCCTCCTACATCAATGGTTTTGACGAAAACTCCAACGAACGAAGAACACTAAAGAAAACTGGGTTGATTCTCCAATAACCTACCTTAGATCTCTTATCCTACCAAGAAAAAATCCAAATACAATTATATTTATCATCCAAAAACCTAGATATACTCATAACGGGTGTAGAATTAATAATCCAAGAGAACGGGATAAGTATATCAAAGTATATATAAGAAACTGATAAAGAACAGTCAAGAACGATCACATACCTCATGAATATGGCTTCGATTGACCAAGGGAAGCCTTCAGATCACCTTCAAATTGATGGGAGAACCTTCTCTGGCCTTAGGAAATGAAAAAAATCCAAGTTATGGATACTTACGAGTAAAAATGAACCACTTAAAAGAATATTTTTTTGAGATTCACTTTTTTAGGATCTCACTTAAACCATCCACATAGTTAGCTCACATGGTTAGACAATCCATGTGCTAACCGCACATTAGCTAATACCTAGGTAGACCCTTGCATGACATACCCACATGGTTTACCAAACCGTGTGCACACCATGTCGAAGCATACTACCTAAAAATTTCTATTTCGTACGGTTTAGACGCATGGTTATACAAACCGTGTGACACCCATGCGACTTCCCTTTTTCTCCAAAAAACATTTCCAATGTTCTCCCAAATCTCCCAACTATAACCCTTACAATTTATAAAAATTAAAATAATTAAAATAGGGTTATGTACCAGAAACCAGGGGTACTACAAAAAAATAAACAATATTCTATTCCATTGGAAATGATTCATTAGATATACATATTATGTAAATTTACTACATCCCATAACTTGGGGACATATATCAAACAAAAGGGTGAGGATAAGGACCTGAATGGAAACAAAGGGAAATAGTTTACATGTGATGTTGGAAAAAAATCAATAAGAAGATTAGGAATATCATAAAATGAGGAAAAATAGGACTATAATTATAAAAATAACATGATTCATAACATGGAAATGCATATATAACATTTTAATGATACTTTTATATGTATATCACCATGGTTTTTCATATAGGAGTAATAAAAATTACCAAGGTTATTTGACAAGGTATCATAAAACATGGAATCTCTAGAGATTAAATTCTTCACCCAATGCATTGGAATGATATTAAGGAGAACCATTAACAGGTCTTAATAAATGTGTTAGGTAGATAACATAAATAAATTCATAAATAACTCATGGGGAATAAATGAAATTATATTCATATTAAAATCACAGAGGTTTAAAATATTTTACACAAGATATTTATGTCATTAATAGACTCTGGAAATGGAATGAGGGTTGTATGTATGTAAATCCGAGAATAAAATAAATCTAATTTACAACTTTTTTAATAACCACATTAATTAATTTTTTTGTGTATTCAAATAAAAAATATATAATAAACTTTTCGTAGGAGAAGAGAGAAATTTTGAGATGTAAATTCGGCTGCATAACACTATAAAACAAGTCTATAGAAAATGATAAGAAGAGATGGGACATGGTAATCCCACTAATAAAATAATACTAATTCTATGAAGAAATAATTAAATTAGATATAATAATTTATTTTGGAAATTCTAAATTCACACCACATAAAGAGGAAACTTGAATGGAAAAGAGATTTCAAGATTTCCCTTACCTTGAAAAGTAGTTCTTAAAATATGAATAATCCGAACATGGGGGATTGAGGACACCATTAGAGGAATCCATATATGGTAATACTATCTAATATTTTTTGAGTATTAATTATTAGTTAATGTAAATGGGCTAACTTGTGGTTATTTATAGTAAAAGTGAGGGATTTGTTTAGTAATCTCTCTATTTAGGCCATGGACACCTATTTAGTGGTAAATGTTTAACCATGGGGTTGAAACTAGAATTTTCCCATGGTATTGGAAACTTGGGACCCATTTTATATTATTTTGTTCCTAAAAAATTCATCTATAATTTTATATTACTTATTTTAGCAAGGAAAATTATTGGTTTCAAAAAATAATATTTTTAATAACAAACTTTCCATTTTAGAATTTGGAAGGAAATTATATATTTTTAAGTTGATTAACTTATATTAAAATATATTATATTAATAATATAACACATTTTAAGTCATGGTTTTTGGTTAATTAGTTATTACAACCTTATGAAAAAATTATGATGTCATTAAACATACCGAAAAACTCAAACTAAATTTTTACAATTCACAAAAAATAATTTATTTTAGAAAATTGTAAAAAATTCATCCTAAACTATTATTTATGTGAGGATTTAAAAATATTAATTTAATTTAACATAATAATTATCTAAATATATGACTTATAACATTTAATTAAAAAAACACTTTTTTATTAAAATTTATAGCAGATTGAAAATGCATAATAAAATTTCAGTGTTTAAAAAAGACCATATTTTATCCTTTTTATTTATATAAGAGTGTTTTCATCATAATATTTCATTAAAATATGTACTATTCATAACATTTTTTTCCTATAAATGTTTATATCATTTTTGAAAATTATAATTTCACTTTGAAATATCAAATTCTCAAAATCCATTTGAATTTTATTAAAGAAAATCTATTACTAAAAAAATTGATGGAATATAGTTTTTATATATAAAATTTAATTAAAAATTATTTAACTAACGAATTAGAACATAACCCTCTATAACAACATCATATGACCTATGGGAATGGTGTGCTATGGTGATATATTCATGGGTCAGACCACCTAATGTCCCCTGGGTTGTAATTTCAATAAAACTGAACTTATCTTGTAGGCGATTTCGTTAATGATTTACTTTTTTGAATTTCATATTGGGATTGGTCAAGAGTGAACCCAAGATATTCAACCTCCCCCAAGCTCCAAAAATTTGACATCATATGGAAAAACCCTACTGGTTGAGGCCATCATTTCTTCTTTCCGTAATAATTATCCTTTGATAGTTATACTTATAATCATTAAAACTGTTATTATGAGTATAGTTTCAAAAAGTTATATTGAAAAATAGTCATATAATGATCGAAATTTTATTTCAAAATTAAAATTATATTCACTTAATTATAAAATATATATATTTATGTTGAGTATAAAAAAATAAAACACATTCACTCTAGAAAAATTATAATTCAAAAATTCTTGGTCATTCAATTCCCTAGCTTAATAAACTTTGTCCCCAAAAGTTCAACTCATACTTACTATTAAGAAAAATATGTAGGTAATTATGTCACATTGATTAATCTAGTTCCCACGTCACTGCATCATATTTATCGTTCCTCAACTACACATTGATTTGGTGGGTAGTTTTGTTGAATAAAACAAAATCTCTAAGGTCCACTTCTCAAATGGGATCAAATATTTCATAGGGGCCAATGTACCTAGGGCTAAGTATCCCTTTCCTTCCAAACCACATGACCCTTTTCCAAGGTGAAATTCAAAGGAAGGGTTTGTCACCAACATCAATCTCCATCTCCCTTCGATGATTTTCAGTATAGATCATTTTACAACAATGAGATGACATTATGTGTTCTTGTTTGGCGTGAACATCTTCTATCATATCTTGCACAAGATCAAGCCCAAGAATATTTCTCCCAAAAAATTCATCTAAACATGTAGGATTTATACATTGATTTTGTTGTTCAACTTCATAGAGTTCATTTGGAATACTTTAACCGAAGAATATTTTTTTATAATAACTCAAATAATGGGATATGTTGATCCCAGCCTCCATTAAATTCCATAGAGTATGTCCTCAACATTCCCTCAAGTTTTTGAATAGTCATTTCAGATTGGCCATCAGTTTGGGGGTGATAGGACATATTGAAATTCAATTAAATATTCAAATCATTTTTCATACTTCTGTATAATATTTTTGTGAACGTTGGATAAAAAATTTAAATGATAAAAAGTGGAACTCCATAGAAACACATCACTTAATTTAGGTAAATAATTATATGTTGATAAAGAGACATGTCTTCCCAAATGAAGATAAAATGGGTAGTCTTGGTGGGATGGTGTAGTATAACCCATATCAAATTGTTTCATTTGAATGTTTCAGGAGACCAGGGAAAAATTTTGTAGTGATATTGTCTCTCTTAAATGTTAGAATCTGTAGTGGTTATAACACCACATTTTGATGTTGTCACACTACCTTCACTTGTTCAAACACCATGCACCTTATAATGTAATTGGTAATATCTCTTTTGATGTTATCTAACAAATAATGGTTAAGAAGGTCCTTATACATTTTAGTAGTTCCAAGATGTATAGAGAATGTAGAGCTATGAGCTTCAACCATCATATCCTTCTTTATTTCAAGAATATATGGAACCCATATCCTTGTATGAAATATTATTACACCTTCTCAATCGATATTTAACTCAAGAAAAATACCATTCTTCAGATCCACTATCTTCTTCTGTATCAAAGGATCATAAATTTTACTAATAATGACATTCTCATGTAATAATTGTTGAGAAATAATTTGGGATAGGTTTGATGATGTACTATCCATCAGGATTCCCATGTTCTACCTTACGAGGTCCTTGAACCATGGACCTCCATGAATCATCATAATTTCCAAAACAAAAGGTATTTCATATTTAATTCATCCTCATGTTTTTTATTCTCTAATTGTGTTATTGAATTGAAAAATCACAGTGTTTAAGAAGTTAAAAATGTCTTCCCTATCTCATGTTTAATTCCTTTTTTTCTAAAAAAATATCTCAAAATTTTTTGTTCTGTGTATATATCACCTTTTTTCCCATAAAGATAGATCCTCTGTATCTTCTGGGAAAAAACAACTACAGCTAGCGATAAGGGATGCATTGTGTAATTATAATTGGGAGGCTTTAAATATCAAGATTAATAAGCAATCAACTTTTCATTTTTGAAGAGGATACACCCAATCACATAAGTAGCAACATCACTAAAATTGAACAATAAATCTTCAATAAAGGGTAGATTTTACATAGGTTTTGTAATAAATCTCTTCATCATCTATTAGAAACTTTCATCACACTCTTTTTTCATGATTTTCCTGAACACTTTTTGAGATAACATGGTAAGTTGATATTTGATTCATGATTTTTTTCCAAACCTCCTATAATATCATTATTTACCAAGGAAACAATGAATATCAGCTACTATTATATGGTGAATACACTCCTCCTCAACCTTTTCCATAGAAGGATCAACATAGATTCTTTCATTTCTTACAATATTCTGGAATAATAAACCATTTTGTAACAAAAATTTATATTTTTAAGGATTCCAGATAGCCTCTCCTTGTCAAAAATTTTCAATATAACCCTTATATTATCCTCATGATTATCCCTAGTTTTATAATATATTAGAATATCATTAGTAAAAAATACCATAATGTTATCATTGTAGTATTTAATGACTCTATTAATAAAATCCATAATAATAGATGGTTAATTACACAAGACGAAGTGAATTACCAGAAACTCAAAATGACCATATATCGATCAAAGGTATTCTTTGGATTCTCTTTCTTTAAAACCCATGATTGAAGATAACCTAAATGAAGATCAGTCTTTGAAATAATTGATTCCCTCAAAGCCAGTCAAATAAATCTTCAATCCTTATGAGAGTATACTTGTTATTGACTATGATCTTGTTAAGTTATCTATAGTCATTGAATATCGGCATTGATACATCTCTATTCTTTAAAAAGATAATTGGTTGTCCACAAGGTGACACACAGGGTTGGAAAAACCCCTTAAACAAAATATCATGAATCCATTTTTATAGTTCTTCTATATCCACATATTGAATTCTATGTGAGGTATTTGTTATCTTCTTGAATTTAGATAAGAGTTCAGTGGATTTATCTACCATTATTTTTATGGGTGTTCCTTTTTACTTATTCAAAAATACTTCAATATTTTCCTAAATTATGGGAAATTTTCTATTCATAAACTTCCATATATTTCATTATCTTCACCAATAATTTCTATAATGAGTGTTATAGGAGGTAATCCTTGATAAATATTATGTAAGGATATATCTACTCTATAAACAACCGTATTTTTTCAATTCAAACTATTTAGATTTCCATTCTTCTGTAGTTGGTCAAAGAACTATACTTTTAAATCCAGTAAATCCCTAGTATAGTGTTTAATTCAAACATGGGAGTGATTATAAGATTTTCGATGCGATTTTTATCTCCAAATTATATACTAGAGTCTCTATAAATTCTTTATTTTGGGAAAATCCCTCAATGTTTTATTACTGATAACACTACGTTCTGATGTTTGGGGATTGATTCTATATTTTCAAAAACATGGAGGAAATAAAGGAATCGTTATAACCAGAATCAAACAAAGTACATTCTAGATTTGAAAGAACAAAGAGAGTACATTCCACAAATTAATTTAAAGCATCTAATTTATCCATCAAGAGTGAAAAATTATGACCATTCTCCCTTGGCCTTTATTTATGTGGTTGGTTATTACCCTACATTATATTCATATTTGGATAGTGATGGGGAAAGTGACCAATTTTTCCTCACATGAAGAATCAAACATCATGATGGGCCTATACCATCTTCTATTTGTAATTATTGATGAGAAGTTAATTTTTCTCCTCACTATTATAGTTAAATGAAATATGAATATTTTTTCCACACTTGAAACTTTTCATTCTCACGAGATTGAATTTCCTCAAATTCTTCTTCCCACATTTGTTTTAGGTTGAAAGATTCACTTTAATTCATCATATTTTGTTATCAAAGATACTCTCTAATATTGGTTCCATTGATCTCATATTTTCATTCATTCTATGGGACCACTACATAACATGAAACTCTAGTTCTATATTCAAAGCTCATAAAAATATCTTCTCACAGATGTCATAGTCTTGATGGGATAGATTCATCCACATATGGGGTCTTAGTCCATGGAAAAACCTATAAACCTTTTCATTAGGATCCATGAGAATGATATATTGTTATCATGGAAGTCATGTAAATTTAATCTAATAGATTCCCATAGATTCATTTTCCTTCTTCTTAAACTCTAGGAATTCATTATACATTAGCATCCACGTCGAACCGGTGACATGTTTCCTTGAAAAAGTTGATTGGGAAATATTCTCAATCCACACATTCAATATACCTGCTTAGAATTGTGTTTTTAATTAGTTTCCACCATTTATCTGCTTCTCCCTTTAATTGGCACACATCCTAGGTGCCATTCTCTTGTTTCGGACAATATAGTACGTAAATGATCTTTTCTATAGAGATTATTCTATGTTCAGTAATCAATGGATCGGTAGATCCACTAAATAATGTGGCCATTGATGCACAAAGTATATAATGTAAATTTTTCTAATTTATATGTGAATATGGGATATTATATTGATTTTATTTATTTATCAAAACTCATGTCAGTTGATTCATCATTCTCATGATGTATTCATGTCTGTCTTCCACTTGTGGGTCAATAACACATGGTCCATTTTTCTTACCATTTACATACTTCCTACAACATCCTTGGATTTTTTAAAAGAAGAAAAACATAGTAAGAAACATTTTTTCTATGAAGATATTATAATTATTATCTAATTTTATGTATGTATAAATCTATCAAAAATATGTTACTCATTAGAAACAATTACATTTTATATAAACACATCAAAATGGATCATAAATATCTTTTTATTAACCAAACATATCCCCTAGGAGTGTTAAACTAGGAGTGAAGAAAGGCGTTTTTTCATGCATTTGTTCCCTTTCTATTCTAACTCATGTTGTATTTTTTTGTTTTATCCCAAGATACATCTATTCTAAGGCTAGATACTCTTGTCTTTATCTATAAAATTATTCCTTTTCTTGAAAGCCAATTACTTAATACATAACTAAAATATGAGAATGTTTCCCTATATTTAATATTCTACAAAGGTTCTAAATAATTTTTTAAAATTCTAATTCCTAAAAATAACTAATCTATCCTCTGATACCAACTATGGAATCGTCATTCTTAATACATAAATTTTCATTACATGGTACAAATAGAAGAACCATTATAGAATATTTTCGTTTAAAAAAGGATTGTAATACATAAAAATATAAAAAAAATTATTCCATTCCACTTGAAATTCCTCATAATAGGTTCATCTTATGTACATTTACTATATCCCATTACCTGGTTACAAACATAAAAAGAATGGATGAGCATAAATCCCAGTAAGGGAAATAAAGGGAAATATTATACTTGTGATCATGAGTAATAACAATATAAACATGAGGAAAATAATAAAGGCATAAAAAGGTGAAATATAATAATAATAAGAAGATAAATCATAAAATTTAACATTAAATAAATCATTTAAATGAGACATTCATATGTAAAACCCCAATTTTTGGGGCCGAGGTGTTTCAAAAATTATCAATGTTATTTAAAAATGTATAATAAAAACATGTCATATCAAGATAATAAATTCTTAACCAAATTTATTGAAATGATTTCATGGAAAAGACATAAAATATATTAATTAATTTGATCTAGATAGATCATATTAAAAAAATTAATAGGTAGCCTACAGGGAATAAAATAAAATGATTCATATAAAAATAATGGCATTTTATAATGTTCCTAAAGAAAAGATATTCGTGTTATGTATAACCCACAAAAAGGGAATTAAAGTTTTTTGTATTTCAATAAAATAATAAAATAAATCATTTTTACAACTTGGTGAACACCCCTAGAAAGTAAATCTATTTCTTTATTCACATAATGAAACATATAAGGTAACTTCTTGAGGAGAAGATGTAAATTTTGAGAAGTAAAATCGGCAACATAATGAGTATAAAACATTATTTTGAAAAAGGTTAAAAATATAATGGAAATGGGTATACCATTTATAAAATATTCTTCATATAGTAATGGGATAAATTATGTTGGACAAAAGAACTTATTTTGGAAATTTGAAAGACATACTACATAATGAGTAAACTATAATGGAAAAGAGAAGTGGATGTTTTCGCTTACATTGAAAAGTAGTTCCTTAAACGTGAGGATTAGGACCTTTGGGGATTTAGGACACCATAAAATAACTTAATTGAAGTTAAAAAATTCATATATTCTTGGAGGATGAATTTTCAGTGAATGGAAATACAGAAATTGGTGTCTATTTATAGAAAAAGTGATGGATTTGTTTACTAATTTCAAAAGTTATTCACTAGAAAACTGGGTAGTGATAAATGAAAACCCATGGGCTTTTCCATGGAATTTCCCAATGGAATTAGACACATGGTACAACTTTTATGTTATTTTAATCCATAATATTTTACCATCATTAAATGTTAATTATTTTGACATTAAATATTAACTTTTTCACAAAATAACAATTTTAAAGTTACAGTTTACATTTTAGAATTTGGAAAGTAAATTATATAATTGGAAAATGGTTAAAATATATTAAAATTCAAGATATTAATAAAATAATACATTTTAGTTCATTATTTTTGGTATATTATATATTATATAATTATGAAAAAAATTTGATGTCATTAAACATACCGAAAAACTAACACTACATTTTTACTATTCCACAAATACTAATGTATTTTAGAAAATTCTCATTAATTCACCATAACATAATTTTGTTGTACTTATTTGAAAAATGTTATTTATTTTCACAGTTTAATTATCTATATTTTATAGTTCTAAATTTTAAATATACAAATCCTTATATTCCAAAAATAATAGACCATTGTAAATGAAATGAAAAGCTTCTAACATTTGAAAAAAAAATATCAATTATATTTAAATAAGATTATTTTAATTAAAGTATATAATTAAAATAATGATTATTAATAATATCATTTTTTATTATAGATAATTATATCTTTTCTATAATGTATAATTTCAGCTTGAAAAATCCATTTATCAAATTCCACCAGAATTTTATTAGGAAAAACAATCCTTAAAACAGAATTTTTGGAATAAATTTTTATTTATATAGTGTATTTACATATCAATTAAATAAGACCTCCAAACATAACCCCATATAACACCAGAATATGACCAATGTCTATGGTGTGTGATCGTGATAGATTCATGAGGTGGCTCGGCTAATATCAATACTAGAAATGTAGGCTTTTGAACATATAGTATATTAGAGACCATCATTGGTGGCCACCAAAGATAGTGTTAGTGACCACCTATAGAGGCCTCTATTACCATAAAACATTATGTGGGATTGTTTCCACATCAATTCGGACTTTCTTATGGGTTTCCTTCTATAGTTTTTTTTCACTGACCCCTGCCAGCTTCATCGCTTCCCACATCGCCCTGGGTGACCTCAAACTCACCTCGATGACCATTAATGTACTAGAAGGGTCCTCTGATCACTACTACAAGATTTCCAAGAAACATCACAAAAACAGTAATTTTACCAGCTTCCCTATGGCTATTTTTGATATTCCCGGGCTGGTGATCAAAGGTTTTGGGGTCCCACCCCATTACCACCATGCCTGCTTGTTCCATCAAATGCAAACCTCACAAAAAAATCAGGGGAGTTTTGGTAGCCTCTATCTTTGATTGCAATTAAGCATCACTAATGGAGAAATCAAAGCCACCATGTTCTTAAATACTTTATATTTTGTTCCCCTACTGTTTTATGGATCATTTATGAGTGGGTGACCCATATCCCTTCTCTTTTCAATGTTTTCTAAAACCATGTAACATAGCCGTTATGCTGCAGAATTTCGGTCTCAAAATGTCTCTCCCTTTTTCTAAAGGTATTTTATTTTATTAAGTGAATACTCAAATATCTCACTTCTATAGGGGTATTCACTTATATAAAAAGTTTTTCTATTTTAAATTCTGGAATTTACATACATGAGACCCACCTTCCTTTTCTTTGGGTTTAAAAGTGACACAAAGATCATGTCTTTAAAGCAGTTTTTAAAACGTTATGATTATGAAATGAAACCCATTTATTTTATGCTATATGGGTTGTTTATGAAATAATTGATGATGATATATGTGGCTCACATGATAATAAAGTCAAATTTAAGGGTACGCCCTGATAGTGCTCCAATGCATTGGGTAAAGACTTAATCTCTAGAGATGAACATTTAGACTGATACCTTGGTGAATAACCTTGGTAATTTTTATTGACACCTTGGGGAAGGACCTTGGTGAAACAGAAATGATTGTCTTTGTAAAATGTTGTATCCACATCCTCATGTTATGAAAAAAGTTATTTTTATTATGATGTGCCTCATGAATTCTTTCTCATTCCTTAATGTTCTTTTCATGACCTTATTGAAGTCTCTCAAGTTCACATGTAAAATGCTTCTCTTGTTTCCCTTACTGGGCCTTCTGCTCACCCTTTCTTTTGATGTATGTCCCCAGGTTATGAGATGTAGTAATGAGCCTAGGATGATCTTAAGGAGAAGCCTTTCAAGTGTTTAAGAAGAATGATTTGTGTTGTTTTCATGTATTACGTTCCTTGTTTCCAAGACACCAAACCATAAAGATCCTCAGTTTTTTGTAATGTAATGAATGTTTATGTGACAAAAAAGGCGGGATGTCATACCATGTGTCATTGGAACCAATCCCATATTGGATTTTTCCTAACTCATGCCCTCCAGTATCTGGTAAATGTATATATATTCACATAGTACATGAATCCAATTAGATCAATACCACACATTTTATTTTTTTCATTTAATGTATTATTCTACGCCTAAGTACTTCATGTTGAAGCACTTTGTCGACTATTCCATAACCACTTGTAAAGTTGGAATATCCTTTAAAATTAGTAATATTTTATAAAAATATACTACTATTAAGAAAATCAAACTCCATCTAAACTTCTCATAAATAAATGGTTAAAATACCTTCTTATTAAACTATATTCTTGTATGGGTTCATTGAATAAATTGGTCCATGACCTAGATGATTGCTTTAATACATATATGGAACTATATAAATTTATAAATTTTTCGAAATGCTTATAGTAATAGAACTTAATAGTTGTTTCATTTATAGATACTCATGAAGGATCCCATTGAGGAAGTTGTTTTGAAATCCATATTCCAAATATCCTAGTCATGTTTAACTATAATGGAATGAAAAAATTGGATAGACTAAAACAGAGAAAATAGAGAAAATGATTCATCATATTCAATTCCATGAAATTTTCTAAAACATTAAACCACTCTCTATACGTTATAAGTATTTACATTACCTTTCATTATCATATTTCCTTTAATACCCATGTATACCCAATTGGTTTTACCTCAACTATAGGATCGATCAGACCCCAAAAATTATTTTAATACATGGAATTCATCTTATAATTCATGAATTCATTATTTTTAGAATCTTTTGACTTCTCTATGTCCTCCATGTATGAGAGAGAATCATATTTTCAGATATTAATCAGTCACTATCATCAAGGACTATAAAATATTATCACTCTAGTTTTCTTATCTATCAAGTGCTCCTATGCACTACTTGTGTTTGAGGGACTTGTTATTTCATGGGGACCTATGGAATTAGTTCTTTTACCAACTCTTGTATATCATAAACATTGAATACATTGAAGTCAATATTTCTCCAATTATCCTCTTTGAGGATGTTCTCCCTCTGAAAGATGAAAACATTTCTTATAACAATCACTTTCTAATTTGAAGGGTTGTATAAATAGTATCCCGTTTTTTTCCTAGGATAACCTATAATGAAACATGTTATACCTTGGGGTGATGGTTTATAATCCAATACAGCCTAATCAAATGAATCAAAACCCCATGAACTGAAATCTGAAAAAACATGTTTCTTTCCACTCCATAACTCGAAGGGAATATCATTTTCCACTTTAGTTGGAACTCCATTTAATAAATATGGGTATTTCTATAACTCATACCCATAATAGAATAATTGAAGGATTGTGTGACTCATAAGAATCCTTACCATGTCTATCAAGGAATAGTTCCACCATTCCCTAACACCATTCTACTATGGTATATAGGGGGGAGTGAGATGATCTAAAATATTAAAATCCAATAGAAATTAAATAATGTCTTGGATTAGATATTCACAACCCCAATCTGATTATTTTTTCTTTAAATTAATAATGAAAAGGTTATCAACATCATTTTGGAACTGTTTTATCTTCTAAAGTTCATGTACTTATTATTCATTAAATGTATATAACAGAACTTTCTCATTTTATCTATAAAATTAAAAATTTATGAGAATCAACCTCTAGCCTCAACATAAGAAGTTCCTCAATAATCGGTGGTACAAATTCTAGAAGCTATGTATCCCTTTCATCTTTACCGTATAATTTTAGTTTGGTCATCCTACCAAATAAAAATTATGCCATCTTTTAACTATTTTATGATAACAATAGTTTGGGTAACTATATTGATATATCATTGTTAGACACTTCTCATTTACCCAACCAAGTTGGTTATTCTCTAAATATGTGCAGTATGAGTAGAAAATTTTAATTTTATAATAAAAATACAATATTTGGATTTAATAATTTAATATTGAAGTACCATTATTAGATTATGTCATACCATAACATTTGTTAGATTTATAATAGTATAAACCTTTATTTTAAATGCTGAAAATAAATCCATCCATGTTTAACCAAGAAATGTAAAAAATGTTCTTTGTAATGATAGGAACATAATGAAAATTATTAAAAACCAAAATCATTCATGTTGATAATGTTAAAATGTGGACTTCAATGTCTATAGAATACATCATAACTCCATTGTAAGCTAGTATATCCAAATCATCACTGGTAATCTTCTAAAATATACTAGTCTCATGTACATGGTTAAAAATGTGAGCACCACAGGTAGTATCTAATACACAACATGTAGATAAATAATGATAAAAATCAATAAGTAATTCTCCTAGAACATCCACATTCTTCTTTTTATGGGGACAATTCCACTTCTATGATCCCAACATACCATATGAAAAACATACTACAACCCTTTCCATTTCATTCTATTCCTTTACTTTGGATATTTTATTCTTGGAAGGATATTAATATGGAGACTTATAAATGTAATGACTCTTTAACCTCATTTTATTATTCTCCCTATTCTTATTCACTACAAGGATAGTGTGTTTTTCAATACCGGTGACTTTATAAACATGGAAAATAAGTGTAAGAATCTAGGAATGTTTCTTCTCACTATTTCTCATATTATTATTCATAATAAAACTAGATATGATTTGAGGCTGTGTGAAAATAATGATTTCTATCCATGTATCATAGAGAATATAAAAATCCATGATTTCTAGGTGCTCAATGTAAAATATCACCTTGAAAACATGATATCCATTTGGCACTAGATAACAAATATTAGATGTGAACAATATAGTAGAGATATCATATATCTCTGATCTCACCTACTCTGGATATAGAACCTTACGGTGAGAAATGGTGATATATGTATCCATATCCTCATATTGATTTAGTATAGCATTGGATATGAATGAAGACATGAAAAATTTTACATCGATTTTGTTATCCATATGATTTACAAAGTGACAAAATTATTCATCATTAGCCTCTCTGGAAGTTGGCTAATGAATCTAGGTTTTTAGAATGTAGGGTTTCCGATCATGGAATAGTATAAATAGATGTTACTATAACATTCATGAAAATTAAAGATAATTAGAAGGTTATCATTATTTAGTATGGTTTGAAGTGACATTGTCAAACTCCTTTTCTATACATTTTTCTAAAAATTAATAAAAGATGAGAAAAACTTGTTCTTAATAAAATATAATTAATAAATTTAATATTAAATTTTTATTAATCTTAAAATAATTTTCAATACACAATATCCCTCACCATCACTCTTTAGAATAACATTTTGTTGAATATTATAGTGTAAATGAGCTATATTCCATTTCTGAGAACCATAGCATGGGCCTGAAAAACTATTTGATGGGTATTTGGTTGTCATAACTTTGCAACTACATTAACTCTAATTTTTTGAAACCCAATGAGTGGATTCCCCAATCCATAAATTTTGTTTCATTTATTTTCTCAAAACATGACTCTTAGTTACACCATGCCCTATTTGGGATGTCAATTTGTTGATGTAAACCAAATTAATTAAACCCAAAACATCCAGCATCATGTCCCATGATAATTTAAAGCATCCCATAAAGGGTTGGTCATGAAATTTGAAAAACTAGGTCATTTCTACCATATGTAGTGTAATTTAATACTAACTCAATGTTTTAGATGAGGGTTTTTATCCTTTATTATAATTCCATTTTTATCTTTTATACTAAAAGATAATATTATTTGGTTTTTACTTAAGTAATTTATTATGTTGGATAAAACATTAACATATAAAACCGTTATATTTTATTAAATATTACATGATTTTTAATACATATATTAGGTAATCACACTAAATTCATCAACACAAATCATTAACCCTAAACTGAAATAAAATTAAATATAAGAGTCATTATCATGAGATTCTCTAATGGTGGGTTCATATACCGGATGATTAAAATACACTCAACACTTGGTGAAAGAACCATGAACCATATCATTGTTCTTATTATAGTATTCCGATATGGATTATATATATAGTTTTGATTAATTTCTCTTGGTCTCTTTAACTGATCCCACCTCTTCTCGCATGGGATCTATATCTAAACATAATTATTTAACTCACTCTGTAATGATGGGATCCAATGGATTGTATTAGGGTGGGTTATGTAAACGACACCATGGGTAGGAATTCCATACATAATAAGAAGGTGGGGTTGAGTTGTAGGAAATAAATTATAATTTAATAACAAAAAATTAAAATGAACCCAATCACATCAATCAGTTTGTCTAATCATAGATACACTTCCCATTCTAAAATGAGCATAAATTTTCAATCTTGTTTTCAATTAAATTTATTATTTACATTATTAATATAATGAAACGAAAATTCATCCAATTAATTTATTTTATTGTAATTCTATCATTGAATCCATAATGCACTCTCATTTATAATTTTTAACAAAATTAATTTCATTTAAAATTAATATAGTAAACATGTTCACTTGGTGGAAACATTGTGTGTTTATCCAAAATTTTAACATGGAATAAATTTAATAAATTATTATCAATCCTAAGACATGGTGTGTACTTTTTCAAATAATTTACCCATGTAACACATGTGAATTTGTTTTATTATATATATTTAATTTTACTCCAAGAAAAACATGTCACACTTTCGGTAACAGACCACATGGTGTGTACTATAATACATGACATGTGTTTTAGTACATGAAATGTACTATCTTATTCCAATGAAAAAAATACATGCCTAATGTTTTCTTGTGTTTCCTACCACAAATGAGTTTGTTGTACGTGTTATGTATTCTATCTTACATGGAATGTAACATCATAGTTACACAACATGAATGTACCCATGTCATTTATCAGATATAGGCCATGCTAGGAAACCTTATGTTCTTGGTCATGAGAAATTAGGAACCTCCTGGCATGTACAATGGTTACATAGTGTGTAGTTCTTTAATACATGGGCCAGTCCTTCCAAATCTATATGGTGATCCACCTTTTTGGAATCCAAGATCCAATTTAATCAGATTTATCTAAATTTTTTATGATTTTTTATTGTGAAAACAAATTTTTAATGATTTTTATATGGGAAGTAAACACTATTCACGATTTTTTTCATATAAGATCCTTTGGAACCTCTAAATGGTATTATTCGAATACAATGTTGTTTTACAACCTTAAAAAATTGCTTCATCAATTAACATGAACATAGAATGGAAGAAATGAAAATCTTCAGATAGTAAAATAGTTTGAAATAAGTAAAATGAAATGAAACCACATCTATCCGTTGATTGACTAATAAATAATAATAAATTAAATATGTGACTATTTTGATATCCCATGAACCTTATAGGCATAGTGGAATCATCATTTGATGGTAGGAAAAATATAACTTTCTGTTTCAATTTATATGTAATTGTTTCCACACAAGATCAAAAACTATTGTTCAAAACTATATATTACGTTACTAGAAATAAAAATTGGAATCATGAGTTGTGTATCTTCACATGTAATTTATAATTATTATATTTTAATATATATAATTACATTAACATGTAATTCTCCCTTCAATTATGTTCTAGTTTTCTAGGTCTCATTGTAACATAGTAGTGTTATAGGATACATGTGTAAAATACCTCTATAGGTGATCCACACATGAACCAAAATCTATTAATTTCATCATAGAATCGTTGGGTGCTAGCATGAGTGATCCAAATTACTTTTATTCTATGTGGTTTATCACTACAGTATTATTATTGAAAATGGAATATAACATGATTCTATCTTAATGTATTGAGAGAGGTTGATGAGAGATATCATTTTAGATCTCTAAATCTCCCTCTATCAAATTTTTACACAAAAAAATGAGTAATGGAATTTTCTATAAAAAAAATTTATAATGGGTGGTTTAGGGTTGGAAAATTTCTCACAAACCCCTTAACATCATTAAAATTATATGTTGAACCCATATCCATTAAAAATTTTAATAATAATATTAATCCCCTGACCTTTTAAATGAATTAAGAATTTTAATAAATACCATTTACAATATTTCCAATGAGACCACTAAACATGGTATTTCTCCCCTCATGAACAATTACTAATCATTGGATAATGACTATTTTATGAAATAAATTTCATTTTATTATAATATAGTAAAGATAATAGATAATATAATCTCCAAACTTGCAAATATTTATTATTATTTATTAAATATTGTATTTTAAAAAAATTATTCAAAATTGTAAATAAACAATATCCAAATTAATCCAATTTATTATTATTTTTTAAATTTATTACATGAATTTATCTGAGATTTCATATGTACTAAATGTTTAACCCCTACACCTCATTCACAATGGTATTAGGAATAATAAAATAAAGTCAAATATTAGTGACTAGAAACATGCCAATACCACTATTCGGAAATAAGTTAATGTAAAAATGGCATACACCCTTTTATGAACACATATCATGTTATATAATATATTTATCATGATATCTCAAATCAAGAAGGTTCCATGTTGGGGCTATCTGACTATATGCTCGATGTCCATTTATTTTACTATCTATAAAGGAAATCTCCCACCGTACACCATGGCCAGGGATTTATTTAGGAATTTTCATTATCATCAAAGGTCATAAGACATAAAAATTCATCAAGGGATAGAAGGGATAAATCATTTCTCTCATTATCTATTAATAAAATATTACTTATGACACACTAGATGTATCATTCCTCACTACGAGCACATGTCATGGACATTTGTTTCAATACATCAAAGTGAACAAGACAAAAAATAAATTAATGATAATATTAATGTATAAGGTCGAATACACACATACACATATAGAAACGTCCAATGACAGAAGGAAATGTGGATTTACCATTTATGGGTATTATCCCATAACCTGATTTATTAGTTATCACCAAATAAAAACACCAGGACAAGGTGTATCAATGTCTTTTAAGCCTCCTACACCTTATTGATTGTATCAACTATTTTCCATCAGAAAAAAATCATTATTCTATTTAAGAAGGTTCAAGAATAATATTTTTTCAACTCTAGGTTCTCATCATTGATGGGTACTATTATGACCATTCAAAACAACATATATTCATTGGACATTTTCACATAAAAATTTCATGATGTGGAAAATTAATAATGAAGTAATTAAACTTAATTAATAATCCAAATATTTAATCTAGTACTATAGAACAAGGTTATTTGGAACAAATTAAAACAACTAATAATCATTAAAGATTATTAATAATAATACATAATAATTCTATTTTTTTCTTACTAGATGCAAATCCTCCATTAGAATAAATCTATTTTGATCCTCCGTCCATTTTATCTCTTCTAAAACTAAGGATGAAAACATTATCTAGACAACATGAGGATGAATAAAAAGTGGATATGGAGTTTGTTGTAGGGAACTATCATAAAAGTTTACTCCATCATCCCCCACAAAACATTACTCCCAATCAATAACAATCACACCACCCACCCATCATTCACTAATCATGGATTATATTTTCACCACCCCTAAAATCCACCACTATCTACTGATCTCATCTTCATGTTGGGTCCCCTCACATGCAACATCGTCTCCACACATGAGCTAGAATAGTTTTTAATTCATCACCACTCCACCTCCCGATCACCATATTCCCCATAAACATCCCCAATGACTCCATTGTCATGGTACAAGCTAGTAAAATCTCTTACACCTCCATCGCCTAATTTCACATCCAATTCATCCCCATCAACCATCCACCTCGAGTGTGTAGGAGCCTCTACAACATAATGATAATATACATAATAAATGAATTGATCTAGAAAATAAATTTTGAACAACCCTCGATAAACGAATCATGGGTTGGTATCATATTCTAGATTGATTATGGATAATATTTTTTTATGAATTCGTCCATCATGTTTTATTAAATGATCATGAATCAAGTAAAATTATATATAAATAATTAATGACACATTTATCAATGGGACTTTATATCATTCCCATTTGAGAGAGAATTTATATATTTAAAATAAGGGGTGAGAGAGACAAATTAAAGGGAACTTATTTGAATGCATTTTCTAGGTGGTTGTTGATAAAAAAATCCAAAGGGGGATATTTTTATGGTCATGTGGTAATGAGGAGTATCTATCATTGATAATCATGATGTCAATTTTTGTTAATAAGAGATGTTTGGAAGGTGTTTCGACTACCTAATCATGTTAATGAAAATAATAACAACATACCCATTCCAGTATATCAATAGGAACTTAGATGAGTAGACTAGAGAAAAACATTCATCCATGAGTTAGAAGTCTTATATTTGATCCATGGAATCAAATTTTTTCATTAATTGTAAAGAATGAAATTTTCAAAAGCAATACTAGAGGGGGCCATTCCATGACAACCCCGCACCCACCTCAAAAAGGCTAGGGGAAGGTGACTACCACTGAGTAGGAATATCCCAAAAATGGGAGGCATTATCCTAATGTACCTCTACACACGAACACATATCAAACCAAAAATACTGAAAAATAAAAACAATAAGTAATCAATGGATGAAAACCACTTTATCTTACAACCATAGTATAACATTGAAAGCACTAGATTGTAAATAGATCCAAAACATGCCCAAAAAATGATTTTATAACCATAAGTCCAAACTATAAAGAAATATGTGATGGAACTTCTATCTGAACCAAAATAACATCCCTTATCTGTTTATCCATTCTATGGACATTCTAGTCCTGGCCCACCTTAGAATCCTTCAAAGGGTTGATCATCTTCACATTAAAGACATGTGTTGTCAAATCCTCTCTAGGGGTGGGTATAACAATACCAAGTAGGACACCCCGAAACCACAAAGGAAATACCACAAAGGAAATACCAAAAAGGAAACTGTATTCATCTGAACAAAGGTATATTTCCAAAGTACAGAAAACAAGAATAAATAGATATACTAAATCCAAGACAAATATTCTATATATAAGTCACTACCAATTATTGGTCATAAGATTATACTCCTTGAACGCTCATTCTAAGAGAACTCACTCTTTGATCCAGTATATAATCAGACACACTAATGAATAGCTCTATCTCATTTGGCCCCTACCCAAATAAGAATGTATAGTTCAAGGAAGAATGTGATACATGAAGATGGGATCCTACCAACATCCATGGGAATACCACTAACAAAATATTGATCAATTCACAATGTAAGGGATCCTGCCCTGAGAATAATACTAACCATACTGATGTGGTCCTCGAGATGGAGGACCAACACCCTATTGTCAATGGTTACTTTGATTCCCCCAAAACTCCACTATGGGTGATAGAGCATCATTGTCCAGCCCCACGGTGGAATACCATTACACTATTTGGTACTCAGTATCTTGAAGGGACAACAATCTAGTAATTTGGAGTTAATATCATACTAAACCCCCATGGAAAAATCCAAAGGAACACTCTCACCCTATACTAGTCTAAACTAAAAACAAAACATATTATCTAAAACAGACCATCACAATTTCATGGTACTAATGCCATAGAAATCTCTTCATATAGATGTACCATCAGAATGTTATGCCAGTTTGAAATTTCAATGAGGGAGGTACATTAGGCCTATTAACAAATCACACATTCAATACACTAACTGGGGCTATCGAACTCCTGGATAAACGACCCTACGACCACCGCAGTCGATAGAAGACAATAGCTATTGGGTTGCATGCCATCTAGCATGATTGTGGATCATAGTTTACTGCCATATTCTATCATAGACCAACTCTTTCCCAGTCCCCCTAGGTCTATCTCGGGGTTTGACCCATTCATCCTTTCCCAACACACTGGGACATACCATGTTGTTTGGAAAACCTTTCTCATGCATGGACATCCTAGCCAAGCCCGATCCCTGTGATCATTTCCCATGTCCCATGGACCGCCATTTCTGTAACCATATAATTTTCCCATTTCCATGGCTAGAACCGCCACCACCTTGCCTTGACAAGCCATTTCCTCAACATGTCGGACCACCACCTTGCCTCTTTGTGGCTTCCACACCGAACCTATGTCAGTGGTCCCATCTACATACAACCAATACACTTCTAAATCATGGAATTAGTAATGGTCACATATCAAGGATCCTCAGGTCCTGATCTACAATAATTCAGCCTCTATTGTTGAATTTCCACTTATTTGGATGCCTTATCATGTTCAGATCCCCCTGAAAAGACGAACTCTCATCATTGGTATACCTATTATAAAGGATGAGAATAACATGGGAGAGAAAATCAAAAGAAAACACTATGGAAAAAAATTTATCCATTGTTTTTTAGCATCAATTTGTTCTCATTAGAATGAAGAACAAACAAGAATAAATAAAAGTCCAAAAATAATCCCCAAAATTATGAACCATACCACAACGATCAAACCACATGTTAATCTATTCATGGATAAACCTATGTTAACTAGTAAAATCAGGAATGTAGAAAATAAAAAGGAAACAACCACGCAACTTCGATTTGGATTTTTCGCTAACGAAGGATGATCATTGTGTCATCTGCGACCACACGGTTCCATAGAATCAACTGTGTTTTTATAGTCAATCCATGATCCATCACCAGTTGATCAATGAATTATTTTTCCACATATTAATGGAATTTCAAGTTAATATGGATATCCCATAATTCTTAATATTTGATTAATAAAAAATAAAATTTAATCTGATATAGAAATATTTTTTTACTAAAATTATTATATTTACAATTAATCCCTCTATGAAATTTTCTAATAAAACACATTCCATATAATGACATGCCAAGGTTAGTTTAAAACCCCTATTAAAAACTCAAAAGTGGTCTCAGATTTATAATCTGAGTAACTGTTCAAGAGTTGCTAAGATTTAAAATTAAATAATTTTAATGAATAATTTTATTTACCCTAATTTTCTTGGTGATTTTTTCGACATATGGCATACACCAACCAAGGTTTGGTGACATATAGTGTAAGGCAACCATTTATAGCTCAATGGTGCCCTCAAATATTTTATCCGAGAACCCGTTTAATTTTTATTCTACTTTTTGGGATAATTGTGTGCATGTGATATTAAAAGTTTAATATATTTAAAAAAAATCAGTGAAAAATGAACCTCAAAATCACATTTCATCTCAATTACATGTACCAAAATTAATCAATATAATTTCTAAAAATAATTGATGGGACCATTAGAGACCTTACATTCCCCACACCTTGGGGATTTATGTCTCCGAATTCCAAAACAATGTCTACTCAAAGAGAAGAGGGTACTGAGTGCGAATCTGAGCCTCCTACTCCCATGTGCACTCCTATAGATTCCCATGATTCCACCGAAAATGCACTAGAGAAGTCGACCACCCATGAAGGATCCTCTCCAAAAATTATTTAACCTCCACCAAGTACTGGACAAAATTTTCCCCATCCTAGAATTCCAGTTGACCCCAGTCAACAATGTGTGATGGTTCATGCATGTACCTCCTCATCTACGTCACATGGAAGACTTCATGTACCCTATATGACTATAGTGGAATATCCCCGTAGTAGTCCCCCTCACCAACTATACACAATATCAAAAAAGGGTCGATTAACCCCATAGATAGCATGCCTTCCTAGAAAAATCTTCTCAATCCGTATCGAGGGGAGATGTGAATGAACATGTGGTATCTTTCCTAGAACACTAAAATCATCTATTGTCTATCAGAAAAATACTTATGATGTATTTGTTCAGTATTCATCCACTAATGGATGATCTTCTCTTTCTCTATAGTAGCTCACACCAAATCCAATCCCATGAGTGCTAACTCTCCTTGGTTAGTCCAGAAAACTGGTGACCTATAGGGTCACCCATACAAGGCCTAAAATGGTGCCATGTAAATGGTGGATTGATTGATGTTGTTTTATGAAAACTCAACCATTGGTAGGTGATCTTCCCAAATTCGGCCAAAATCTAACATTCACCCATACTTCATGTCCTCCAGAACCTGAATTGACTACATAGTCAGATTTTCCTCATGTGGGTGAAACCCTGTGTTAAAGCATAACAGGGTTCCACATGCCTCTTATAATCTCTTCCACAACTAGGATGTGAAGGGAACATCATTATCTAAAACAATCATCAATGGCACTCCATGGTGTCGAACTATATCTTTCACTTAGTGGCTTCCCAAGCTCTCTATTTAAAAGTATTATTAGATACCTAGGATGTGGGCCAACATGGTGAGTCGGTAAACGATCACCCAGATGGTATCATGTCCCCTGAACGGATAGGGTAAAACCATCATGATCTCCATTAATATCCCATCCCAAATCCATTATGGAACCTTAAGGGGTTGAGATAAAATTGCTGGAACCTAGTGCTCAGCCTTCACATTTTGACATGTGAGGAACCAGGAGACAAACTATGAAACTACATTCATCAATATAGGCCACCAAAATTAACGGTTAAGGTCCTGGTACATATTTTCCACACCTCGATGTAACACCAAAGGTTTTGTGGGGAACTCCCTCAAAACCTCCTCATACAATGAAAAAGGAACAACTATGTGCCCTCAAAAAATAATGACATTCTCCCCACCTTTTTAATATCTATATGGATCATGTCCTATAGAAATATAATCATATGAGGTCCTAGAGCCGATGTCCCCAAGCTCCAACTCCCAAGTTAGATATAATATTGTAGGTGTGACAACCATATACTAAAGATATGCTCCTTCATATCTATCCAAAAAGGATATCAACGATGAGGATAACTACATGAAGGCCTTGTTCAAAAACTACAAACTAGATATCCTACTGAGAGCATCTTCCACCATGTTCCACTTCCCAAGAGTTTTGAAAATCATAAAGTCGTAGTCTTGGAGGGAACTTATACATACCCAACGTGTCCAGTTTAGATCCTTATGAGAGAAGATATACATGATTCTCTTGTGATTAATGTAGATGATGAACCACTCAGCCCTCTGGTAGTCTCTCCACATCTTCAATGAAAAGACTACCACTACTAGCTCATGATCATGGGTCACATAATTCTTCACATAAATACTCAAATAGAATGAACGATAGGAAATCAACACATTCCCTTACATAAAGACACAAAAATCCCCGGTCCTTGAGGCATCACAAAACATCTCATAATCAGCTCCTTCCTTAGGTAATTTCAGGATGGGAGTTCTCATCATCCTCTGGATCTGCTTTTGAAGAACTATTGGCACATATCTTTCCACCTGAAAGGGTTACCCATCAAATTCAAATCTGTCAAGGGTGTTGTAACTCTAGATAAGCCATGTAAATCCTCTTATAATACCCAGTCAACTCTAGATAACTATAATACGCATTAACACTCTTTGGGGGATCCCATGATAGAACTAACTCAACCATTGCTGGATCCACTTCATCTCCAACCTCAAATATAACATGTCCCAAAAAATGGACATCCTGAATAAGAAAAATAAGATTTCAAGAGATTATAACATACTTGATGCACCTAGAGTGTATCCATGACGATCCCAATCTATCTTGTTTTCTCCTCCTCAGACGCTGGGTACAATCAGATGTCATCAATGAAGACCACCTTGAACCAGTCTATGTAAGGTGGAATGATCTAATTCGGGATCCCCATGAACACCATTAGGGTTGTATTCATGCCAAATAGTATCACCACTTAATAATAGTTGCAGAAACAACATCAACAAGATGTATTTTGGATATCCACATCTCATACTTGAAAACGATGATATCCAAACCTGATGTAAATCATTGAGAACAATTTTGGACCTTTCAACTAATCAAAAATGTTATCAGAACTCAATAGTGGATAGTTTTTAATCATGGTCACTTGGATCGAGTTCTGGTAGTCTACACCCAACCTCAACCCCCCATATGTCTTCTTAGAAACAAAAACTAAGGCTGCATAGGGTGAAACACTATGCCTCACAAAGCCCTTCATCTAAAAGTCCTCCAACTTCCCCCTCATCTCTCAAATATCTTTACTAGACATTCGATATGAAGGAATAGATATTAGGGTCACCCCAGAGTGTAGATAAATGGGGAATTCCATCTCCCTGTGGGGATGTAAATTTAGTGCATATTTTGGAAATACTTCCCCATACTCTTCCACCACTTATCAAAATTGAGGAATCATATCATACAAAACATATATAATGATTCAAGCCATCCGATGAGTAATCAGATGTACCCTCCTATGTGTTAATTCACCCCACACTACATGTGTTTTTTTTCACCAACAATGGAAAACTGAGTACCATCACTACGGACACACCACACTCTATACCTAAACCATTCCATTTGAGCATGAACTTTGGATAGCCAGTCCATACCACTACTGAATTTGAAATGCCTCAATGGTACTACCATGGTATTCTAACTAAAAATCACTCCTTCAAGATTCAGGGAAACTTCCACAATAATGTGGGATCATCAAATCTTCTCCCATAGAAGTCTCTAGGCATAATGGTCGAGTCAATGGTTCAATCGTAAGATCTGAATCTCAAACAAGGTTCAGGGAAAGAAATAAATGACTAGAACCTAAATCAATAAAAACTACATGTAAGTTGTAAATGAAATAGATAATACCTCAAATCAACCCTATATACTTAGGGTCATAACACTCCATTGCCTACAGCTGGTCTCGTCCCTATCTACCAGCTCCTTGATCTTGGTGTGGACCACCTAGGGGTGGTTGTGGTAATTGTTTAAACATTCAACCTCCTCCTAATTCCCTACCCGCTCTTATACCATGTATGAATCTCTATAGATCACCCTGTTTTTGTATTTTCCAATTTCTCATAGGTCTGTCAACCATTCCCTGATAAACTGTTTGACAGGTAGGGAAATCCCATGCCAGATGTCCCTGACCGCTACATGTGTAAGACCGTCTATCCATGGGATTATTTGAGCCACCCCAGGAGTCCAAACTCACTGAACCGATGTCATGGTGTTATATAATGATGTTTGTGGAACACTTGGGTCCCTATAGCTACCGTCAACTTTCTATTTCCAAGGTATTCGCTACCTGGTGCACATTTCTAGCTCCCACTACCTGTGTTTTCTCTGCTAGAAAAATCCCTACTAGCTGGGCTCAATCAAGTACCCCCGCATAGGTTGGAATGCAACATGATAACATAGATGCCTTGATATCTCTGCATAATCCCTACATGAATGTTTAAGCCCTAAATAATGTGTCTCTCACCATGTCCATTGAGTAATGAGAACAATCAGTAACCCTCACTAAATACTCTGGAAAGATCATACTACAGTAGATGTAGATTCTCATGAATACACACCAATCACAATATGTAAAGATTAAACCCCACTCTAAAAATATGCTCAATGTCTATTCAGGAGATATTTCTCTCATTATGAGATATTTTCACCAACCTCCACCGTCTCCCTATGGAGACCTAAAGAAGATTCTCATTGATGAGTTCTATCTTGTTTGTAGGCATCCTCAAAAGGAGTAAAACACATTTGAACGCCTCTATAATATCCTCATCCATCTCGGGATATGGATCACACAAAAACCAGGGAGGTCACTGCCTCCAAAACACATGCAATGCACTCAGCCTGCTTGTATCATCTGTTGCTAATGCTAGTGGAATCTATTGCTCAGTGGGGGTGTTATAGCTGGTAAACGACATGAAGGTACCATAATTGAGACATTCCACTAAATCGATGCCTCATCACTTGGAGTACCATACTCTTGATCATGTAGTTGAATCATGTTTGTATGTCTATGTAGAGGAGTCTTGTAATAAAATAAAATTTACAATTGTAAAAACCTGAGATTTTATGAGAATTATTATTTTTAATTTCATTGATGTCTTGTGTTGTATGCGACACCAAAATTAACTTATTCTATATGCAACATTTTATTGTCTTTCATTATACACAACACTATGCTTGTATCGTGTTACACACAATTTCATGTTCATTTGATAGAAGTTATTTTACGCAACATTGAGTGTATATATATGTATATATATTCAATGTATAAATGAAATATGGTTGGATTCTATTATACGCAACAAGAAATTAATCTTCCACTACACGCAACCCTGACTTGGCTTTCATTACACGCAACCACGACCTTCCACGATAGCATGTGTTATACACAATACCAAGTTTCACAAAATGAGATATTATTATAATATTATTATGAACTAGACGTTATGAATAGTAATACCCACTTTTTAAAATTTTATAAATTTTATCATTCAAAATGGAAATTATTTTTGGATTCGGAATATTGAAATTAGCTTGGGGTGAATTATTCGTATTTTTCTGAAGACTATCATTTTTTTATGAATAGTGAAAACACTGGGTTACTATTTAAAAACCGACTTTTTTAAATAATTATTTATTTTATTTAAATTTATTTAAGATCAAAATTGATACATAATACATATATATGTTCATTATAATTCATTTGAGTAATTTTATAATAATTTTAGATATATTAAAATTTTATTAAACTTTTCACTGTATTTTACCCACCTCCTTGGAGAATTTGAAAATTTACATAAAACATAATTTTACCACTTCTGTGAGTGGAATTTTGAAAATCTAAGAGACACAGTTAATACCAAAGAGTAAAATGTGGTTAAATAAGATAAAAATAATTTTTGGTGAATAGTAACCTTTTACTTTTATTTACCACGGTTAAAAGTGAAGTGGGTAATTAAGAGTAAAAGTGATATTATTATTACCCTATCACATGTCCTAATTCTATTGGATAAGTATAATTCGACCAAAAACAACCTTAGAAATATGATATGACCATTTATGTCCACTTGGAATAGATTAGTACATTTAATATTATTTTATTTAAAGAAGAGTTAAAATAGTTAAAATCAAAGTTTAATAACTAAAACATTTTTAATATAGGGTTATAAATAAGATAAATTAGACTATAAACATTCATTAGAATGATAAAAATATTTACGACCTATATGTATTTTATTTATATTTTTTAGATATTAAATAATTTATGTTATTTATGACATAATGGTGATGTAGTAATTACCTAAATAATGAAATATTAAAATAATTGATATTATAAATTCCCAAATAAATGTAATTTGATAATTTCTATGAATTAAACTAATTTTATAGGTTAATATGACATTTTATTAGTGATTTAATTAACTTTTATCGAACTAATCATGCTGTAATGATTGTCACAAAAATCAATTACCAAATAGTGTCAAAATTTTCATAAAATTGTTTTAAAAACAAATATTATATTATAAATTGTTATTATATTACTAAAAATATAATTTTCGTCCCAATGAATTAGATAAGGATATATATATTAATAATTAACCACATTGGGTTTTTTTGGATGGTTATAGTAAGTTTATTAACTATATAGTGTAAGAAAACAGGAAGACACGGTAAAAGTTAAATTATTTAACTTAGAGTTAAATCTAAACGATAAGGTTAAAATAGTAACCTAAACTTGTCTAAAACATATTTGTTGAGATTATTTCGACCCATACTCACTTTATATTCGTAATAAATCAATTTGGAGATATTAGATACCGAATAAGACTTTATTATTAAATAATATTTTATGTTTTTTCAAAGGTGCCTCTCTCCTCCCTTATAAAAAGAGAACCCCTTCCCTCTTCTCTTCACACCATTTTTAGCCTTGAAACTCGGACAACACCTTCCCATTTCACTTCTCCACTTCCCTAGAAGAATGCTGGAGGTTCTTGTCTTCTCAAAATCCCAACTCTACTTCCTGAAGAGGAAGCATAAAGGAGGTGCGTCAAAGAAGAGGTAATCTCTTCTTCCGATTCTCTCAAGTTTCATTCTTCTTCTACTTATTATTCTTTAGTTGTCTCATTATAAATTAATAACATCAGTATTACTTATATACTGATATGTTATTATAAACATGAAACAACCCTATTTCACCTTCTATCCATCTTACGGAAAACGAAATCATTGTGCGTGTGTACGTATGAAATACCTTCTCCACGCCGTGATGTAATCTATTTTCGACCACCACCTTACTTGGATGGGTATAATGGTGTAAATAAATAATTATATATGATTATTGTAAAGTTATGTTGATTCTGAAATATTATACATACACTTAAACACAATTCCTCGATCATGAGAATGATATCATCTCTCGTGCGTACGTACGGACTACCGTCTCCACGACGCGATGAGATTCATTCTCCATGTTAACCATTCATGAATGATTATAAAGTATATATAATTAATAATAATGAAATATATGACATAATAATTATACTTGATTTATTAATATATATATATATGTATGTCTTCTATTTAAATCCATTCAATTCAATAAGGAATCGAAAACAGCGTTCATGCGTACGTACGACCTACTGTCTCCATGAACGGTGTATTTCATTCCATTTATTGATCTATCATATATATATGTATATTATGAATATATATTATATGTAAATAATTTTTTACATTCTGGAATTAATTAAATCATGATATAAGTAATAATATCTAGAACAACAAGTCGACACACATACAATAAATGAAATGATTTTACCCAAATCGCTGCTTTTACATCGAATTTACAAAAGAACGAGTAATATAAAGTCATAAGTAATATATATATATGATATCATAACAATGAATTTGATTCTATAATTAGTAAATGATATTATTTAAATTATTATACAGGAGGTTTGGATACATACGAAGCATATCATACATAAGGTAAGGGATAATTTTTCCAATCTCGTATTTTATCTGAGACTATTTATTCGTATGTATTTACTAGGGTTATATTTACCATTCATTTCCTATTTTCTAAAAATGGTTTCATGTATGTTTAAATTTTTTTTTACCCATTTGATTTACTTTTACCAAGTGTTATGATAGGAATCATTCTTTTGTTTACCATACAAGGATCTTTTTGACTTTTCCGACCAAAGTACGAGAAGAATGTTTTTTTAACTTATACGGCATGAATTGATTTTTACGGTTTCATAACGCCTTATTTTCAAGAAGCATACTCTAAAAGATATCATGATTATTTTAAAAAAATTCCTTTTCTATTAAAATTAATGGAATTTTTTGAAAGAAAATGAATTTGAAGAAAAAGGATATTTTCCTCTAGAAATCATTTCAAGTGTTTTATCAAAACTATTTTCCATCTAAAATGAAAGTATTTAATATGTTTATGTTTCAAGTATAATGTATCCATTATTTACATGGTTTGATTATTCTTATGATTAAATGATATCCATTTTTTATATAGATTATGTTATGATGGCATGATTTTTAATAAACCCATTCTATTACATGGGTTATTCTATGATGTATGATTTATGATTCTGTGGCACACGAAAGAATGATTTCATTATGAGATTGTTGGGACCTATATCCCCCTCCAATGCATTGGGTAATGATTTATATCTCATGAGATAGAAATGGCTGGAATGGTAAGTTAATCAAGTTTAGTGTTGCAGGACTGAAACGAGGAGTGAACTCGATACAGAAAGGGACTTTGTCCTCTAAGATGGTCATAGCAGTAATGCATTGGCTAATATGGAAATCATAACATGTGCTTAATGTTTTCCACAATTACATGCTTTATTCCCATGATATTTTATCATGATTGATGATCCATTATGATATATGCCTTACGTACTTCCATGATTTATGTCTTTTCTAAAGATTATGATGTTTATATTTTATGTTCAATTTTTTGCATTCAAATGGTTATGGATTGTTTTATATTCTCTATGTTTACCCTTACTGAGTATTTGAGCTCACCCTTTTAATGTTTTCTTTTCCCCAGGATATAAATAAAGGTTTTAGGTAAGAAAACCAAAAGGGGAAGATCTTTATGCGAGATGTTGAAGATGTTTCACCATGATTAGAAGATTACGTTCCATGTTTCCAATGACCCTAAACTAATACGATCTTTGGGCATCTGTTTTTGTCATGTATTAAATATTCCGAAAAGTTAATGTAATTTCCATGTACATAAATCTTTGGGTCCCTACAGTTGGTATCAGAGTGAAGGTATAGTTAACCTTTGGAAACTAGGATACGAGAACTTTAATGAGACCCCTAGAGATATTTCTAGGGTATGTCTAGGGATGTCTCTAAGGATATGTATGCGTATAGGTTTTAGTCCTAGAATTACGGTAATGATATTAGAATTAAACCTAAGGTGTTATATATTGAACTTACTCCCCCTTTATTATGTTGTTTTCCTACCATGATTTTTTCCACTCACACTATTCTTTTTGGGTTTTAGAACATGGCTGGAAACAGGAAGATTCACAATAATGGAGGATATGATGGACAATAGAATGACATTCTTCATGAGAAACCAAATGAAATTGGATCTGGAAGTCCAAACATCGTTATTATGCCTAATCATCAATCTCATAATATTATCAATAATCTCATCTTTGGTAAGTATCCCGACATAGATAATAAGTGAATGATAGAGTTTCATGATGATCATAGAGGAAAAAAGTTCAATTCCCCTCATGTAAATCATGTGGGAAGAGGCATCCGGGAGAATGTTTCAAAAGAACCGGAAGATGCTTTGGGTGTGGAAAAGAAGGACACAAAGCCAGTAATTGTAAAGGAAAAGGTTTATTTAACATCATGGACAAGGATAATGGTATTTCTAAGACATAAAAATGGTTAAATGTTTTAAATGTGGAATGTACGGGCATTATTCAAACCAATTACCTAAGGGAAAGTCTCATTAATAGAATCATCATGGTCTTATGGGTAGTATTTATGCTGCTGATGATTATGAGACTACAAATGATATGTAAGATGAAAGAATTTTTGAAGCTCAGTCAATGGTTTAAGAAGGTAGTGGAATGATTAAATGTTTATCAATAGTTTTGTTTTATAGGTAATTTAATGGTACTATGGAATAAAGACACATCTAAGGATTGTTACACTATTGTTTTTCCTAGATTATTTGAAAGTATATGTTGAATGGTACCGGTAACCATGAAAGGTTAATTCATATATTTTTGGAAAGTAGATGATATGTGCATAATGAAGGTATTATGAGATAATGAAATGTTTTATAGTATTGATGCGATCATGGTTGATATATGGAAAATGTGATATCATGGTTTGACTATATAAAATTTTAGGGATTTTGGTATGTGGAAAGAGTTAACTTTTGATAGCATTCATGTTTTCACTGAGTTTTAAGGGGTATTCATTTTTCAAGTGAATAAATGATTAAACTATTCACATGTTTGGAATGTGACCAACAAGATATATCTTATATGTGGAATAAATGATGGTATTCACATGCTTGGTTGATGACATTTCTAGTAATTGTTTTCTTTATACTATAAGATTGGATAAAAGTATTTTGGATAAGACTAAAGATTGGAATAAATTAAGTTAGACATAAGATAATATTGTTTAAGGCTAGAACATTTCGATATTATTTATGAAATGTTATAATAATGTAGTTTTAGAAAAAGGACAACCTGCAGGACGAGTGAAAACCTGTCGCATCGGACAAGGCTATGGGAATTGAACCCACAACCGAAGTGCGACAGGCCTTTATTTCATACCACTGGCCTACAGGAAGTCCCTGGTTAGTAGAAACTAGTTTAATTTTATTATGAGATATGATAGATAAAGTATAAGTCCATTGTTGGAATCATATATGATTAATCTCACCATAGATGGACTAATGTATATTAAATAACTTATGCTAACCTTATGAGATGACTTATAATTCTATCAAATGATCTTCTAAAACATCATGAATGAAAAATTCATCTTCATTTCATTAAATAGAGATGAAGTGGAAATTTTTCATGGAATGACCAACAATGATATTACACTAAAATAAAGTAAGTATTTCTCATTATGTAAAAGTTCATCAATGTTAGGGAAATAATCTTGGAAACCAAAAATGTAGTTCTAGTACTCTCATATCTGATGAATCAGATGGTACTGTAGATCATCACAAATTTATGGCTTTGTGATTGTTGGATTCTTCATAGCCATGTTCCCTACCACTCTCCATCAGAACTTGACGGTTAGATTTCCCTTCCATATCCAAATTTTCACCTATGTTCTCATATGTGGAAACCCATGGATAAGTTAATTTGGGTAACCATTACGTTTCATACAATAGTTTTTAAAATTAATCTTTAGTATTCCTTTTTACGATGTGGGATTCTATTAAATAAAATTTCATGAAGTAAATGATTTATAACCCCGATGAATTTCGAGGGAGAAATTCATTTTAAGGGGGGTAGAATGTAACAACCCGAGATTTTATGAGAATTATTATTTTTAATTACATTGAAGTCTTGTGTTGTACGCGAAACCAAAATTATCTTGTTCTATACGCAACACCATTTTAGCTTGCAATATACACAAAACTAATCTTGGATAGTGTTTCACACAATTTCAAGTTCGTTTGATATAAGTTATTTTACGCAACATTGAGTGTATATATATATATATTCAATGTATAAATGAAATATGGTTGGATTCTATTATACGCAACAACAAATAAATCTTGCACTACACGCAACCCTGTCTTGGCATTCATTACAAGCAACCGCGACCTTCCACGATAGCGTGTGTTATACACAATACTAAGTTTCACTAAATGATATATTATTATAATATTATTATAAACTACCCGTTATGAATAGTAATACCCACTTTTTTGAAATTTTATAAATTTTATCTTTTAAAATTCACTTCATTTTTGGATTCGGAATATCGAAATTACCCTAGGGTGAATTTTTGGTATTATTCTAAAAACATTCAATTTTTGATGAATAGTGAAAACACGGGGTTACTATTTAAAAACAGAATTTTTTAAATATTTATTTATTTTATTTAAATATATTTTAGGTCAAAATTGATACATAATACCTATATAAGTTCAATTTAATTCATTTGAGTAATTTTATAATAATTTTTGATATATTAAAATTTTATTAAACTTTTCACCGTCTTTTACCCACCTCCTAGGAGAATTTGAAAATTTACATAAAACATAATTTTACTACTTCTGTGAGTGGAATTTCTAAAATCCAAGAGGCACGGTTAATATCAAGGAGGAAAATGTGGTTCAATAAGATAAAAATAATTTTTGGTGAATAGTAACTTTTTTACTTTTATTTACCACGGTTAAAAGTAAATAGGGTAATTAAGGGTAATAATGATATCATTATTACCCTAACACATATCCTAATTCTATTGGATAAATTTAATTTGACCCAAAACAACAATAGGAATAAAATATGACCGTTTAGGTCCACTTGGATTAGATTAGGACTTTTAATATTATTTTATTTGAAGAAGAGTTAAAATAGTTAAAATCAATGTTTAATAACTAAAACATTTTTAATATAGGGTTATAAATAAGATAAATTCGACTATAAATATTCATTAGAATTCTCAATATATTTCTTACCTAATGGTAATTTATTTATAATTTTTATACATTAAATAATTTATGTTATTCATGACACAATAGTGATGCAGTAATTACCTAAATAATGAAATATTAAAATAATTGATAATATAAATACCCAAATAAATGAAAATTCAGACTTTTTATAAATTACACTAATTTTATAGGTTAATATGACTTGTTATTATTGATTTAATTAACTTTTTTCGAACTAATCATGCTGTTATGATTTTCACAAAAATCAATTACCAAATAGTGTCAAAATTGACATAAAATAGTTTTTAAAACAAATATTATATTATTAATTGTTATTATATTATTAAAAATCTATGATTCGTCCAAATGACTTAGATAAGGTTATATATATTAATAATGAACCAGTTTGGGTTAGTTTGGCTAGTTATAGTAAGTTTATTAACGATATAGTGTAAGGAAACAAGAAGACACGGTAAAAGTTAAATTATTTAACATAGAGCTATATCAAAACAAAAAGGTTAAAATAGTAACCTAAACATTTTTAAAAGATATTGGTTGAGATTATTTAGATCCATCCTCACTTTAGCTTATAAATAAATCAATTTGGAGCTATTATAAACCAAATATGACTTTATAATTAAATAATATTTTAATTTTTTCCAAAGCTGCGCCTCTCCTCCCTTATAAAAAGGGCACCCCTTCCCTCTTCTCTTCACACCCTTTTGAGCCTTGAATCTCGGCCATCCCCTGACCAATTCTCTTCTCCACTTCCCTAGAAACATTCTGGTGTTTCTGGTCTTCTCAAAATATTAACTCTACATTCATAATACCAATCTTAAAGGATGTGTGTCGAAGAAGATGTAATCTCTTCTTCCGATTCTCTCAAGTTTCTTTATTCTTCTACTTCTTCTTATTTAGTTGTATCATTATAAAGTAATAACATCATTATTACTTATATACTGATATGTTATTATAAATATGAAACAACCCTATTTCACCTTCTATCCATCCTACGGAAAACGAAATCACCGCGTGTGCGTACATACGGAATACCGTCTTCACGCTGTGGTGTAATCTGTTTTCAACCACCACCATACTTGGATGGGTATAATGGTGTAAATAAATAACTATATATAATTATTGTAAAGTGAAATTGATTCTGAAATATTATACATACACTTAATGACAATTCCACGATCATGATAATGATATCATCGCTCGTGCGTACGTACGGACTACCGTCTCCATGACGTGATGAGATTCATTATCCATGTTAACCATTCATGAATGATTATAAAGTATATATAATGAATAATAATGAAATATATGACATAATAATTATATTTTATTTATGTATATATATATATATGTATGTATTTATTTCATCTACTTAATTCCATTCAATTCAATAAGGAAATAAAAACAACGTTCATGCGTACGTACGGCCTACCGTCTCCATGAACGGTCTATTTCATTCCATTTATCGATCTATCATATATATATGTATGTATATGCTGAATATATATTATATATAAATCATTTTTTACATTCTGGAATTATGTAAATCAGGATATAAGTAATAATATCAGGAACAACAATTCGAAACATGTACAATAAATGAAATGATTTTACCCAAATTGCTGCTTTTACATCGAATTTACAAAAGAACGAGTAATATAAAGTCATAAGTAAACTATATATGATATCATAACAATTAATATGATTCTTTAATAAGTCATTGACATTATTTAAATAATTATACATGTGGTTCGGATAAATATGAACCATATCGGATATAATGTAAGGGATAATTTTTCCAATCTCGTTTTTTATCCGATATTGTTTATTTGTAAGTATTTACTAGGGTTATATTTCTCATTCATGTCCCTGTTTTCTGAAAATGGTTTCATGTATGTTTAAATTCCTTTTTACCCATTTGATTTTTACTTTTACCACGTTTTATGAAAGGAATCTTTCTTTTGTTTACCATGCAAGGAACTTTTTGACTTTTCTGACAAATGTACATGAAGAATGTTTTTTTATCTTATACGGCATGAACGGATTTTTACAGTTTCATAACGCCTTATTTTCAAAAAGCATACTCTACAAGATTTCATGATTATTTTCAAAAAAATACTTTTATTTTAAAATTACATGGAATTTTGTGAAAGAAAATGATTTTGAAGAAGAAAGGATATTTTCCTCAAGAATTTATTTCAAGTGTTTTACCAAAACTATTTTCCATCTAAAATGAAATTATTTAATATGTTTGTGTTTCAAGTATAATGTATCCATTATTTACGTGGTCTAATTCTTCTTATGATGAAATGATATCCATTTTTTATATGGATATGTTATGACAGAATGATGTTTAAGAATCCCATTCTATTACATGGGTTATGCTATGATGTCTAATTTATGATTTTGTGGAATACGAAAGAATGATTTCATTATAAGATGGGTGAGACCTATATCTCCCTCCAATGAATTGGGTAAAGATTTATATCTCATGAGATAGAAATGGATTTAGTGGTAAGTTAATCCGATTAAGTGTTATAGGACTGAAACGGGGAGTGAACTCGATTCAGAAAGGGACTTTTTCCAATAAGATGGTCATGGTAGTAATGCCTTGGCTACTATTGAAATCATAACATGTTCTTAATGGTTTCCACAATTACATGATTTATTCCCATTCTATTTTATCATTATTGATGATACATTATGATATATGCCTTACATACTTCCCTGATTTATGTCTTTTCTCAAGATTTGGATGTTTAGAATTTATGTTCATGTTTCAGAATTCAAATGTTTATTAATTGTTTAATGTTCTCTATGTTTACCCTTATTGATCATTTGATCTCACCCTTTTAATGTTTTCTTTTCCACAGGATATAAAGAATGGTTTTAGGTAAGAAAACCAAAAGGGGAAGATCATTATGGGAGATGTTGAAGATCTTTCACCATGATTAGAAGATTGCATTATGAGTTTCCAAATACACTAAACTAATACTATCATTGGGTGTCTGTTTTTGTCATGTATTAAATATTCATCAAAAGTAATGTAATGTCCATGTACGTCAAGATTTGGGTCTCTACAACTATGGTCAATAGTGTAAATCTGGCGATCTTACACAAGATGGACATGTAAACCCCAACAATCCCAATATTATTCATATACCATTGTTTTCCCCTTCAACTAATGTTTTCATTCACTGAGTCAAAAAGAACGTAGCTAGAGTCATTGTGTATGGATGCGTTGGATGTACCACTAAAACATGAGTCCCTAGACTGAAAGAAAAACTCTAAACACTCAAGGAAATTTACCCAAACCAACCTCATAGATACCTTTTTCTAATGTATAACTTACCTCCTCTGATACCACTCTCTCGCGACCAATTATAGAGAGAGCCATGTCATGACTACCCCAATCCTACCTCAAATAGTATAGGGGCTAGTGACTTGCAATAGGTAGAAATATCCCAAAAATGGGAGGCATTGACCTAAATTACATCTATTCATGCACATACCTCCAAGACACAAATACAAAAATTTATAAGCACTAAGTAAAAAATGCATGAAAACAACTACATCCCACGACCAGAGTACAACAGTGATTGCACTAGAAAGTAAAAATTTTCAAAGCAATCCCACCAAAATGATTTTGTAACCACAAGTTGATCCAGTATAAAAATATGTATTGGGGATGCTGTATAAACTACCAAAACACACCTCAAATGTCTAGCCTTGCTAAGAACCACCTTTTTCCAGTCAACCTAGGACTCCATAAAAGGGTTGATCATCTTTAGATTACCTGACCCTTATGTGAAAAGCCTTTGCATGAGTGATTATATCAATACCCAGTAGGACACCCCAATTTCAAAAAGTAAATATCAAAATGGTAACACAAAAATGTAAAATATATTCATCTCCACACATGTATTTTTTCACACTACAAATAACAATAATATCTAGATATACTCAATCCATCACAAAAATTATACACGTAACTCACAACCAATTACCAACACAATGATAATTCTTGAAGAACTCTAATTCCAAGAGAACTCACTCCTCAATCTGGGATATAATTAGAGCCCCTCATGAAGAGGTATAACTCACTTTTGGCCTAACAAAAATGGAATTTATTTTCCAAAGAAGATTATGATACAAAAAATGGAGATCCTTAACAGCACCCCAAGGAACATCAATAACCCAATCTAGATCAATTAAAAACATAGGGGATCCTACCCATAGAATAACAATAACCATATAGATGTGGGATTCTAGATAGAGGAACAACACCATACTCTTTTTTGATACATTTATTCCCACAAAACTCCTATAGGGGTTATAGATGATCCAACTCTAGTACCATATAGGAATATTGTAACTCTATCCGGGACATAGCCTCTAAAGGAGGAAATAGTCACATCTTGTGGATGTAGTATCATACTGAACCATTGATGAAAGAACCAAGTGAACACTATCAACCTATAATGGACTGACATTGTAGATGGATCATCATGTGGATGTACCATTTGAAAGTTATGCTAGTTCAATTTTTAAAAGGGGGAGGGGAACTTTTCCATGGATCGACCATGTGGTCAGTCCCATTCCATGGAAGTCATTAATAGTGGTCAACTGCCAAGTCCTACCACCCCAAATCCGCCAAAATTGACCACCACTTTTGACCTCCATGATCGATCGTGGCATGGCTCCAACCTAGTCACCACCGGTCCAACCCCGGGGTCTGACCCACTCAGCTCTACCCGGCCTACCGGGCCATCTATTTGGATTTGTCCAAGTAGTCATCGGTTCCATCCCATGTGCTTGTTGGCCATGTACAACATGGTTACTAGTAATGTCCCATTCAGAAATCGCTACCACATCTCGTGCCCCATCGGGTCCCATGGCCTGCCGCTTCCGCACGTGACTGTATAATGCATCCCACGACTGCCGCTACCACCTCACCTATTTGGGACCGCCATTTCGGGACAACACTGGTGGTCCCTTCTGTAGCCCATTGAGACACCATTAATGCATAGAAATTCAAAACAGTCACAAATATGGTCACCGCATGTCTTGATATACATAGATCCAACCACTATTTTATGTTTCCCTCTGAACCGAGGGGTCCGATCATGTTCGGAGCCACCTAGAAAATCAAATCATTACCAAAGGTGACCAACGGTGATGAATTCAAAGAACTAGGGAGTGAACAAAAATAACACACTAAATAACTAACCTTTTCCTTTTTTCATGTTGGCCTCAATTCATTGTTTTTAAAATGAATAATGAAGAAGAATAAAGAAATTTTATTGAATTAATCCCCACTATTATTAGCCATGGCATAATGATCAAACCATGGATCAATCATTCGATGGATTGACCTTTGTTCATTGTGAATATAATGAATGGGGAAAATAATATTGAAACAACCGCCCTACCCCAATTCGGATCAATCACTGACAATGGATTATTTTTGTGTCATCATCGTTGGTGAGGATCCTTTGAATCAACATTGCGTTAATCGTTGATCCTTGATTGGTATCTATTTTTTCGAGACATTTATTTCTCCACAACATTGAGGAAATTCAAGGTTATGGTGATGGACCTAAATTCTGAATAAATGATTAATAAAAATAAGTAGTAACTACGTTATAAAAAATAATTTCTTATAAAATATTTTTATTTATAGTTACACCCTCCAAGACTTTTTCTATATAAAACCCTTGCCAACAAAAGTTAATTTTCACCTACGATAAACGAAAAAATTGTGAACTAAACTGTGGTCTCAGATTTCCAATCAAATTCACCATTCCCGAGTTATTATTTTTTCAAATTAAATTAATTTTATTTAATTATTATATTTACGGCTACATCCTTGGAGAAATTTTCTATAGATTTTCAATGCCGACCATGTTTTGGTCGTGCCTAGTGTATGTTTTACATTACAAGAACAAAGGTTCCCAAAAATTTATTTTCCAGGAATACGTTTAAGAGTCATTCTACTCTTTCTAGAAAATTGGGCATGTGTGATATTAAAAGTTCAATACTTCTCTAAAAAAATTCCATGAAAATTGGGCCTCAAAATCTCATGTTCTCTTAATGCCTGGTCATGAAATAATCCATTTTATTTCTTGAAATAAAACATGATAATATCAATGATGTTACAAAAATAAGGTTATTTCATTAAATATTGTATTTGAGAACCATTTACATCTATCGAAGAGATTGAGATATGTTGGACTCACCTGTTTTAATAATCACAAATCATGTTAAATACTGATCATAATATATTAAGTCAATCTTTAATCCATTTAATCTATATATAAAATTATCTTATTATCAACAATGTATATTCTTAAGACTCATGACATTATTGCATCAAATTACAGCCCATATCTATCTAAATATAAGCTCACTATTAAAGGCTATTGGTAAGAGCCTTCTGTTCAAAGTCACCATTATAGATTGCTATCACCTTAAGTCACTGATGCTAGAAGATCACTGTTGAAGATTTACAATCACTGTTGGAAGCTACCAGTACAAGGTTATTGTCACAAGTCTACTGATTATCTGCTTATCAAAGATCACTGACAAATAGTTACTGTCATAAGTTCACTGCTGTAACAAGGTTTCTCCTAGAAGTCCACTGTCAGACTCTTTCTCAAGTATTCTATTGAGAACATCACTGTTCAAGCCTGCAGTTGGAAAGGTTACAGTTGAATTAGTCTGATGTTACAGAACTACCAATTAGAAACTTACTGTTAAAGGTTTAATGTTGAGCCTGTCGATGGAGTTCACTGATGAGGATCCATTGTTACAAAGAATAAACAACTACTATTGAAAGACTACAGTTGAAGTATACAGATGGAAAGACTACAGTTAAAGTCTACAGATGGAAACACTACAGTTCACAATTGAAAAGAACCACAGTTTAAGTCTACCATGTGACATGCTTCTGTTACTAGTCTAATGATATTCCACTCTTTTCTTTACCTATTTTATTAATACTATTATAACGGTCATGTCTGGAAAAATTCATGCACCTGATATTATTTAATGATATTTGCAGGGATATCAGGAAACAGTACGATGTACGAGGAAGACCACACGTGGTTGAAACATTTCTCTTGTCGGCCCTACTGCACAACAAAACACAAAAATAAGAGACTATATAAAAGACGCAGAAGAGAGACACAAAAGAACCCGAATATACTAGAAAGAAGAAGGTAACTCTCAAGAACTAATCCAAAAGGAACAAGAGCTTCACGAAGATCTATTGAAAAGAACCTTAAAAAATCTGTAGTAGTGTACTGCAAAGAGATTAACATCCAAGAAGCTAATCATCTCTATATCTCGAAGTCATAACCTGGAAGTTGTGACACTCTGTTTTGGAGACAACTTGCAGAAAAGGACACAAACATCACTTCATTCATTCCAACGAGTCTAGATCTGATCTGACAACACAATAGAGCATTCTAAACTCGTCCCTACTATCTTTAGCTATACTGTGTTTAAATACTTAACATTTGTGAGCAGTGTGTATTTTATACACACACTGACTCTTGTGCTTGAACTGAGGGATACAGAAAATCCCTAAACCAAACGATCTTTACATTTGTTTCCCACGTATAACTGTGGAATAAGTCTGGTGTGGCTTAGTATTTTATTTTTTTACCCACGTATAACTGTGGTAGAGGTTGAAAAACCTAGACATTTTGTGAAAGCTATTGTAAAGCCTGATATAGGCTGTGTATCAATTTTAATATAATTTATTGGTGACAGGTGATCACCAAGTTGAGAGGAATAGGTATTGACTTAAGGCTGAACCTCTTTTTTAAATTTGTTGTGTTAATTTTTTCTTTACTCTATTAAACATCTATCCGCTGTGCTTATATTTTCAAAGACAGAAATCTGTTTTTACATTCACTCTGTTAATTAGTTCTGGTTAGTGTGTATATCTGAGTTGTTTAGTAAACTTGTTTCAAAAGTTGAATTATTTCTCATACTGATTCAACTGAGGGGTAATCAACCTTTGGGAGACCTGTTCAACAATAACCCACTTATATCTCTACTGCCTTAATTGACTGGGATGTTCTACTTTGTGGGATTTTAATCCTAAAAGTTTTTAACATAAACTTTAATTGGAACTCAATTCACCCCCCCTCTTGAGTATCCACTCCGACCGACATTTCGTATCAGAGGTTTATTCTTAGTTATAAAAGGTTTTTAAACCCACTATTTTCAAACTGTGATTTTAGTTTTTCATAAAGATCTTAAATTTCTTTTATTTCCAAATTTTCACTCTTTAATATTTTCTAAAATCTAGTTATGTACAATAGACTAGAAGGTTCAACTACTAATAGTAAACCTTTCATTAATGGTGAGAATTATGATCAAAGGAATATTAAAATGAAAATTCATTTGGAAAGTATTGGTTTTGATATTTGGTCTTCTATAGAATCAGAATATGAAATTCCCATAACTGCTCGATCTACCTAGGATGATGAAACAAAGTCTAACTATAATTTTAACAGTAAAGTTATGAATCCTCTTTACTGCTCTTTAGGATATGAAGAATTTTACCAAATTTATGCATGTAAAACAGGTCATGAAATCTGGGACACCTTGGTTGTTTCTCATGAAGGAACAATGTGATGGAAATGAGATTATATAATTATACTATTAAATATGATAATTTTAAGATGAGACCTGATTAAACCATTTCTGATATGTATCTTAGGATCAATGAGATTGTCAACACCATGAGTTCACTGGGAAAAGTTGTTCAGAAAAGGAGCAGATCATGAGAATGTTGAGATGTTTTCCTGACAGATAGAGAGGCACTTCTGTGTCTATCTGAGAGTCATGTGACATCAGCAAGCTACCGGTTAAGGAATTTTTTGGTAAACTAATTATGTATGAAGATTAATTTATGGTGAACAAATGAGAATATGATGAACCCAAAAGAAAATCTGTAGCATTCAAGTCTACTGCTCTAAAGAGAAAAGACAAGAGAAATAACTTGTACCTACTATAATTTCAACTAGTGAAGATTCAGATTCAGACAGTGATGAAGAAATAGATCAAATAGCTAGGAGATTTAAGAAGTTATATAGGAAGAAGAAGTTTTTCAGAAAACCAAACTATAAGGGTAAGTTTGATCAACAAGTTAAGTGGAAGAAGAATTGGAAGAAATCTGACAAGGAAGATGATATAGTCTGCTATGAATGAAAGAGGAAAGGACACATAAAGGCTGACTGTCTGAAGTTAAAATTCAAAAATAAGTATGACTATAAGGAAAAAACTACAAGAAAGCCATGAAATCAACCTGGAGTGCTTCGGAAGATAGAACAAGTGAATCATAAGCTACTGAATCTGAAAAGAATCATGCCAACATGTGCTTCATGACTAACATATCTGAGCTACATGTTTTCCCAATTCTAAATGATTATTATTCTGAAAATAAAAGTGACTCAGATAATGATGAAAATATGTATAAGGATGAAATGTTTGAATATTTCAATATACTGGAAGATACCTGCAATGAACTAAAAGATAAATATAAATATCTTAAGAAATAACATGCCTTAACTAGTAACATTAAAATAGATCTAAGTGTAGAAAAAGAAAAGAATTCTCAATTGTTGAAAGAGAATAACCAGCTCAAATTATCTAATGAACAATTAAGAAACGATATTGAGAAGTTCACTGCTGGTAGAGATTCCTTGACACAGTTTCTAGGAAAACATATTGCTCCAAAATATACAACTGGTCTAGGATATTATCCTGGACAGAGACACATTAGCAAAACCAAATTAGTTCCAAAATCTGGACAATTCAATACTAATTCTGGACAATCTTTTGAGAAACAATTTTCTAAAGGACCGAACAAAGTATTTATGTCTCAAAATATGTTTGTTGATTTTCGAAATAATATAAAGAAAATATGGGTTCCCAATGTTTTATTGTATAACCTTGCTGGACCCAAGAAGATCTGGGTACCAAAATTATCTCATGTTTAATCTATTTTGTAGGGAAGTTTTTTAATGATTTCCTATAACACACTATGTTATTTGGACAGTGGATGTTCAAGACATATGACAGGAGACTATTCGTGTTTTAAGAGTCTAATTATAGTTGATGGTGAGCATGTCACCCATGGTGACAATGCAAGAAGAAAAAATCATCATCTTTGGCCAGATTGGTAATCCTGATACAATATTAATTTCTAAAGTACTTTTTGTTGATGAATTAAAATATAATTTACTTATTATATCTTAGTTATGTGATGATGGACTTAATGTTAAATTTGAAATGATTCATTCAATGTTTTTAATTCAAAAAATGATTCAGTTTTCACTGCCTATAGAAATGAGAATGTGTATACTGATGATTTAAACACCTTAACAAAACAAAATGTTTCTTGTTTAAATGCTTTTAATAAAGAATCTTGGTTGTGGCATAGAAGATTAGGACACAGTAATTTTCACTGACTTAGGAATCTATTTAAGAAATGTTTAGTTAGAGCCTTACCTAAACTGGAATTACCAAATGATAAAGTGTGTAATCCTTGTCAAAATGGAAAACAACATAAAGTTTCTTTCAAACCAAAGAAATAAGTTTCAACTTCTCAACCACTTGAGTTGGTTCACATGGATTTGTTTGGACCATCAGGAGTTTTAAGTTTAAATGGGAAGCACTATGTTTATGTTATTGTAGATGACATTTCTAGGTATACTTGGGTATACTTTCTAGCTCACAAAAGTGAATCTTTTTCCTACTTTGTCAAATATTCTATGTCTGTAGAAAACCGTAGTGGACCTAAGATTAAAACCCTAAGAAGTGATAATGGCCATGAGTTTGAGAATCATGAGTTTGAATCCTAATGCTCCCATAATGGCTATAGTCACAACTTTTATGCCACCAGGACACCCCAACAAAATGGAGTTGTAGAAAGAAGAAATAGGACCCTTCAAGAAATTTCATGGACTATGCTTAATGAGTATGACATACCTATTTATTTTTTGGATGAAGCTGTAAATACAACTTTTTACATTATTAATAGAGTCTTAATTAGGCATATTCTGAAAAGGACCCCTTATGAACTTTGGAATAATAGGAAGCCTAAGGTTAATTACATTAGATTTTTTGGTTGCAGAGTCTTTATTCTTAATAATAAAGATAATCTTGACAAATTTGTTCCCAAAAGTGATGATGGAATTTTCCTGGGTTATTCTATTTCAATTAAAGCCTATAGAGTGTTCAATAAGAAAACCAAATGTGAGGAAGAATGAGTTAAAATAAAATTTGATGAGACTGATCCACATGAGCCTAAAGCTTATCTTGAAAATCTTGAGGAAGATTTATCAAATTTGAACCTTAATGATAAAAGTAATGAATCCCCTGCAAAAGTATCCAGTTCTAGAAATTTTCCAGAATCTGCACCTGCTGATTTTGAACCAACATAAAACTATGAAGAATCTAGTTCAACCCTTCCTAGAGGTATTAGGTCTCTCAAGAATTATCCTCTAGATGCTGTTGTAGGCGATTTAAATAGAGGAACACAAACTAGAGCTTCTCTAAGAAACCAGGTTGAACATCAAACTTTTCTTTCACAGCTTGAACCCAAAAATATTTATGATGCAATCAATGATGAATTTAGGGTAATGGCTACGCAAGAAGAACTAAATCAGTTAAAAAGAAACAATGTTTGGGAATTAGTTGACAGTCCTAAGGAAACTTTTACAATAGGCACAAAATGGGTTTTTAGAAACAAAGTAGATGAGTCTGGGAATATAGTTAGAAATAAAGATGGGCTAGTTGCGCAAGGATATATTCAAAAAGAAGTAATAGACTATGAGGAGACCTTTGCACCTCTAGATATACTATAAGCCATTAGGACACTACTTGCATATGTAGCTCATCTGAATTTCAAACTTTACCAAATGGATGTTAAATGTTCTTTTCTAAATGGATACATAGTTGAGGATGTGTTTGTTTAACAACCTCTTGGTTTTACAAATCCCCATTTTTCCAATAATGTTTTCAAATTTTATAAAGCATTGTATGGCTTAAAAGAAGCTCCAAGGGCATGGTATGATACACTCATCTCTTTTCTTATTTCAAAAGGTTTTACCAAAGGGATAACTGATCCTACTCTATTCATTAAATGGATTTCTAAAGATGTTTTCATAGTACAAATTTATGTGGATGACATTATTTTTGGATCTTCTAAAAGTACATTATGTGTTGATTTTTCAAAAATGATGCAAAATGAGTTTGAGATGAGTTTAATGGGAGAAATCAAAATTTTCCATGGATTTCAGATATTTCAAAATAAAAATGGCATTGTTTTGAATCAATGAAAATATATTAAGTATCTTTTAAAATGTTTTTCTTTGGATGGTAATAAAGGTAGTGACACACCTATGTGTACCACCTGTAAGTTGGATACAGATGAAGCTGGAGAACCAGTGGATCAAACCAACTATAGAGGTATGATGGGGAGTATACTCTATCTTATAGCTATTAGACATGACATCATGTTTAGTGTATGCATGTGTGATCGCTTTCAAGCCAATCCAAAAGATTCTCATTTAACTGCTATGAAAATAATTTTTAAATATCTTAAACATACTCCCAACTCAGGATTGTTTTATCCAAAAGGACAATCATTTGATTTGTTGAGTTATTCATATGCTTATTTTTTCTGTTCCATGTTAGATAGAAAAATCACCTCTAGGACATGTCACTTTTTAGGCAAGTCACTAGTATCTTGGTGTAGTAAGAAGCAGAATTCTGTTGCATTATCTACTGCCGAAGCTGAGTACATAGCTACTGGTAGTTGTTGTTCTCAAATTATGTGGATGAAACATACTTTAATGGACTATGGATATCAATTAAAACATGTCTCTATAATGTGTGACAATACAAGTGATATTAACATTTCTAGAAATCCAGTATCTGATGCTAGGACAAAGCATATTGATGTGAGACATCACTTTTTGAGGGATCGTTATCAAAAGGGTGATATCACTCTTGAATTCATTGGAACTGAACAACAATTGGCTGATATATTCACAAAGCCTTTGAATTATGAGAGGTTAAATTACATTAAACATGAGTTAGGTATGATTAATTCAGCAAAGTCGATCCTCACAGTTAGACCTCACAGTCGAACCTCACAGTTAGATCTCACAGTCGAACCTCACTATTATACCTCACTGATGCATGTCACTGTTGGATACCTCAATGTTTGTTTTAATTTTTGCGGGAATTTGAACCATTTTATTTCTTTTTATTATTTCTATTTTAATTTTTTTAATCCCTAAATGATGAAATAAAATGCGACGAAGACATTTCAATCCACCTTCCTCTCCCAATCTTGAACCTTGCTCTCGAAATTCCTAAACCCTAACCCTTCACCTGATCCCTCGAACCTTTCTCAATCATTATGGCCAGAACCAAGAGACCTACTACTTTCAATGAGGATGCTCCAAGGCCTAAGAGAACTAGAGCTGAATCCAGTGGCACCAGTGGCACCCCACCGGGACCTATAAATCCGCATCTGACCAAGAGACAAATATTTTCTGAGATGGAGTTATCTGAAAAATGGTTGCTGTTGAGAAAGTCATTAGTACTGAAAGTACTAGATGCCAAAGGATGGACTGAATGCTTTGCAAAAAACAATGGACCTCACTACCCGAATCTTGTGAATGAATTCTATGAATACTTGACGTTCGAATAGGAATAGGATATGCATAAGCTAATGTCCAGAGTCAATGTCAATGAAGTTAGTTTCACATCTGCTAAGTGGGCTGCCTGCCTAAGAATTCATCATGAAGGAATTTATGACTACTACTCTGGAGTGGCTCCTCCAGACAGTGCAGTTTTTTAGTATGAAAAATCATTGGGACAACTGACAGAAGATGGAAAAATAAGAAGGATCATTGCAGCTGAGATGAATGGAGAAGACATGCTCTTATTCAAATTCATTCACCATGTACTTAGTCTGAGGAGAGGGGACTTTGCAGTACTAAAGTACCAGGACATATTCCTGATGTAATTACTGAAGCATGGGAAGAAGATTAACCTATGGAGGTTACTGATTGTAAAATTGGAGGATATGACCAAGGCAAGTTCAAATTCTAATGCATTATTTCATGAAAATCTCATTTCAGTTATGTTAATGGTAAAAGGTGTGGCTGGAAATCAAGAAGAGATGATAGTGGCTAAGAACAGTGTCTGTATCTCCAAGGTAATCTGCAAGTTCCAGAAAATTAGCTGGAATCCCTAGAAGAAGGCGTGGGTCAATGATGAAGGAAAGTTGTATGAAACGTATGACCCTAATACTCATCCAACTAGGCCAAGATGCAAAAGAGATCCAGGCCTGAAGCCTGATGAGCCATAACTGGTTTATTCTGATGAGGAGGAGGCTGATGGAGCTGTGGACCCTCAAAGAGAGAACAACCCCATTGATGATTGGAGTGATCCTGATTTACCTCACAGTCCTGTAAGGACAGTAGCTTTTGGAGCAACTAGACCTCCAAAAGAACTACCAAGGAGAGATACTGTTCTAATGGATAGTGATACTGAGATCACTGATGAAGAAGAAGAAGAAGAATATCAGAATGTTGTCAAGGACACCTCTGAGGAGGATGAGTCAGCCGAGTCAGATCATTTTGCTCATGAAGAAAAGGGGACTGTTGGTGAAGCAGATGACGAGGAAAGTGAAGAAGAAGAGCTCAGTTTGAGCCCTCTGATTGATAATACAAACGATATAGTGCCTAATCAGGAAGAAGGAGGGGCATCTATTTCCATTTATGAGAGAGTCATAGATGACTCGGAAAAGGATAGGACGAACCCTACTATTGAACTATTAGAGCAAATGGTTGTTGCATCTGCTGAAGTTGTAGAGGAGGTTGTGGAGTTACCACGAGCAGAACAGTTAGTGGAGATTCCTCAGGAGAATGCTCTATGTGAGGGGGAGCATCTTGGTTCAGTTTCTTTGCTGTATGACATCGAAGGTTGGTCATCAGATCCAAGTTATATGGTACTTGGACTCAATTATAGTGATTCTGACGAGGAATACCAGCCTCAAATAGAGTCTATTATCCTACCTGCTATGGCTGACAATTTGGTAACCAAGGAGGACCTTGAGTCTTTAAAGACAGAAATGAAAGAAGCACTGAGAGAATCATTGGCAGATTTGATGAAAATCCTGGTTGAAGAGATGAGGAGTGTGGAGCCGTCCCTGGAGCTGTCTCTGGGATGTGATGTGTCTAGTCTAGTAAAGGAAATGATGGACGATGTTAAGGTATTCCATACTCAAATTGAGAGTTGGACAGGAGCTGTGGTTGCTCTAAGAAAATCAATTTCTTTATTGACTGTCATGAACAGTTCTCAAATCCAAGTGAATGCTGATATTAGATATATCAAAGAAGTAGTCAAGAAGTTTGTGGAAGTATTTGAGTCTTTTAAAAAATCAGTCAAAGAACATTTGAACAGTGAAGATGCACTTGTTCAAAAGGTGGTTAGTAATTTGACACAGTCTTTCCAAGAGACAGTAGCTTTCTCAGTCAAACCCCTTCCCTCATCCATCTCCAATGTAAACATTGACCAGATCAGAACTGTGATCTAGGAAGTGTTTGCTAAGGCTAGTACCAATGGAACCTCTAATACATAGATACGTGCTACCACTAGGGAAGTCATCAGTTTTATTCGTGATCACCTATTGGAAGCTACTACTTCTCAAGAGGCCATTAAGAATAAGGTGGATGCCTACATTGAGAAGGTCTATACCAAGCATCAAATGACCAACCACTTCAAGCTCATGATAGAGAATACGAAGTTGCCTCCAGTGACTCAGACATTCAGTGAGAATGTCAGCAAGCTGAGAGAATCGACCCTAGATTTGGATAAGTTTTTGGAGAATAAAGATGATTTTTTATCTGCTAGGGAAAGAGGAGGAAGCATTATTATGGATTTCAGAAACCTTCTTCTACCCTTTCTCCATGTGGACTGCACCCCTGTCATCATCCCTCCTGCCTTACCTGCTTCTCAACCTAGTGTTTCTTCCACCATGTCTCCTGATGAAGCTTTCATAAGTCTTACTCCACTAATACCTCAATGCGCAACCCACTACAGACCCACACGAGCTTCTATTGCTTCCCCTCCAGTCATTCCTGCATCTATTCCTAAACATGCTGATCCACCGGATTCTTCTCTATCTTCTTCTTCCAAAGGGAAAGATCCCTTACCTACGGATGCTGTGGATTGAGTTTGTTTATATCTTTTTATAAGGACATTGTATTATTTTTGGTCATGTAATGTACTCAGTTATTAATATAATCCTTCTCAATTTTTCTCTCATTTGTTTTTCTTTTTTCTAATCACAAAGGGGGAAAAATACTGTGATAATTGAGAAACTAATATGAAAATACTATGCTTATTAGTCTTTAATACTTGAAAAATTTTAATATATACTGACATAATTTGTGATTATCAAAAAGGGGGAGATTGTTGGACTCACCTGTTTTAATAATCACAAATCATTTTTAAATACTGATCATAATATATTAAGTCAATATTTAATCCTTTTAATATACATATAAAATTATCTTAGTCTAAATAATGTATATTCTTAAGACTCATGACTTTAATACATCAACTTACAGTCCATATCTATCTAAATATAAGCTCACTGTTAAAGGCTACTGGTAAGAGCCTTCTGTTCAAAGTCACTGTTATAGTTTGCTATCACCTTAAGTAACTGATGCTAGAAGATAACTGTTTAAGATTTACAGTCACTGTTGGAAGCTACCGGTACAAGGTTACTGTCACAAGTCTACTGATGATCTACTTATCAAACCTCACTGACAAAGAGTTGTTGTCATAAGGTCACTGCTGTAACAAGGTTAATGCTAGATGTCCACTGTTAGACTCTTTCTCAAGTATTCTGTTGAGAACTTCACTGTTCAAGCCTAGAGTTGGAAAGGTTACAGTTGAAGTAGTCTGATGTTACAGAACTACCAATTAGAAGCATACTATTAAAGGATTAATGTTGAGCCTACCAATGGAGTTCACTGATGAGGATCCACTGTTACAAAGAATAAACAACTACCATTGAAAAACTATTGTTGAAGTATACAGATGAAAAGACTACAGCTGAAGTCTACCAATGGAAAGACTATAGTTCACAGTTTAAAAGTCCACAATTGAAGTCTACCGTGTGACATGCTTCTGCTACCAGTCTAATGATATTCCACTCTTTTCTTTACCAATTTTATTAATACTATTATAACGGTCATGTCTGAAAAAATAAATGCACCTGAAATTATTTAATTATATTTGCAGGGATATCCGGAAATAGTACGATGTACGAGGAAGACCACACGTGGTTGAAACATTTCTCTTGTCGGCCCCTACTGGACAACAAAACACAAAAACAAGAGACTATATAAAAGACACAGAAGAGAGACATAAAAGAACCCGAATATACTGGAAAGAAGAAGGGAACTCTCAAGCAATAATCCAAAAGGAACTAGAGCTTCACGAAGATCTATTGAAAAGGACCTTATACAATCTTTAGTAGTGTATGGAAAAGAGATTAACATCCAAAAAGCTGATCATCTCAACATCTGAACGTCATAACCTGAAAGGTGCGACACTCTGTTTTGGAGACAACTTGCAGAGAAGGACCAAAACATCACTTCATTCATTCCAACGAGTCCAGAGCTGATCTGACAACACAATAGAGCATTCTAAACTCATCCCTACTATCTTTATCTATACAGTGTTTAAATACATAACATTTGTGAGAAGTGTGTATGTGATACACACACTGACTCTTGTTCTTGAACTGAGGGATACTGAAAATCCCTATAACAAACTATCTTTACATTTGTTTCCCACGTATAACTGTGGAAGAAGCCTGGCATGGCTTGGTAGATTATTTGTTTACCCACGTATAACTATGGGAGAGGTTGAAAAACCTGGACAGTTTGTGAAAGCTATTGTAAAGCCTAATAGAGGCTATGTATCACTTTTAATATAATTTCTTGGTGGCAGGTGATCACCAAGTGGAGAGGACTAGGTCTTGACTTAAGACTGAACCTCTTGTTTAAAATTTTTGTGTTCATTTTTTCTTTACCCTGTTTAACATCTATCTGCTGTGCTTATATTTTCAAAGACAAAAACCTATTTTACATTCACTCTGAAAGTTAGTTCTAGTTAGTGTGTATATCTGAGTTGTTTAGTAAACTTGTTTCAAAAGTAGAATTAGTTCTCATACTGATTCAACTGAGGAGTATTCAACCTTTGAGAGACCTATTGAACAATAACTCACTTATATCTCTAATGCCTTAATTGACTGGGTTGTTCTAATTTGGGGGATTTTAATCCTAAAAGTTTTTAACAGAAATTTTAATTGGAACTGAATTCACCTCCCACCCCCTCTTGATTATCCACTCCGACCAACAAGATACTTCCATAATTTCATTAATATTCCACTTTTTTATAGGTTCCAATATTATAGAATATTTATTGAGTGTGAAGATGTAGAGTTTTGTGGAGTATTTTGAATATGATATATTATTTCTTTTTGAATATGTTGGGAAACCGAGCTATTATATTATTTTATAAATACTATCACAGGGTGAATTTTAATGCTAGGTGAATATGATACTTGGATAATATTTTAAGGAAAATATAACGTTGGTTTGAGGAAGAGGAATGGAATTAATATTCTCTAAGAGGTGTTTAAATGTTGTTAGAGCTTTAAGATAATTCTGATACTAATAATGAAGATTTAAATATATCCTATGGTGGATTTTAATGAATTCATGTGACTCGAGATTCCTTTAGAATATTTAAATAATTATTGATTTGAGTTTTGGAAATTTGAGATTTATTCTTAAAATTATAGTGTTACCTATTATTGAATATTTGGGAGTTGACTTCATATTTTAGAGTTACTCTTAAACGGCGACAGATACATAAGTGTATTTCTAGGTTGAATTTTTTTTTAAAATGTCAAAGGACATAATATTTTTGGGTTATATAATACATGTATAAGGGTTTTCTAGTGCATGTGTAATGGTATATAAATAATGGTACTTAGAGGGAATGTGTATAATTTAGAAAATTAATGAGATTCTTCATGATATCCTAAAGTAAAAAATGCAATATATAAGAGTTTCTAGACCATACATAATCATTGAATTAATTTTCCAATTGTTTATTTTTAAAATTACATAGCCACCCAATGATATGTAAGGGAAATTAAAACATAATAAATGGTTTATTTGGTTGATATTTTGGAATATTATTTAGCTGTACTAAAATGAATATGGTCATATTTGAGGAATATGTTGGAGAATACTAGATTATATATAATATTGATCTTATCATATGTAATTTTTATTCTCAATTACAGATTGAGAATTCAGAATAGGGAGATATATAAGAGTCACTAGTGTGATACATAAGAGTTGGATAGATTTCTCAATATTTATGTAATAGTAGTTATAAATGAAAACATGGAATTTTAAAAGAATTATTTTCATAATTAGAATTGTAAATAAGAAATAATTAAGATGATTCTATATTGAAATTATTGTTTGAATATTGTGATGCTTTAAATATACATGATTTTATATGTGAATAATAAATATATATAATTATTGAACAAGTCTATGTCATGACGAGGCTTTCCATTCCACAATGGTTTCTACATATGCTCATGAAAACATGTAATACTGATAAGGGGGTTTATGAATATAAAAAGGAAAAAAACACTATGAATTGAGTAAAATATTCTGAGGATCTATGTGAAATAGATCTCATTCCCTAAAAATGGATCTTCTCTTTAACGTGGAAAAGGGGTTTTATCATATAATAAAGAGATATTATTTTAAGTGCATTTTAATGCTAGTCTCTTTTATCATCCCTTGAAAAACACTAGTAAATTAACATTTTATGATAAATAAAATAAACAATCATAAAGGGCCTTTATCATTTATTTTTAAATGCTGATAAAGGGTTCCATTAACTATGTGATTTAATTAGTGTTTTTTAGTGTCGATAATAGATCTCTATATTGACACTAAAAAAAGAGCTGATAAAAGTTGGGGTAATTAGTGAAAAAAACACTTTTAGCACTCAATGCCAACTTCACGACCATTATCAGTGTTTTTATCACTCCTTTGTCAATACTCCATTTCATGAATGTGTATTTATTAGCGCTCACCTTCACCCATTATCAAAACTCTCCAACCAACCCGTTGCCCCTCCCATGACATTAACAGCGCTCGCCAGCCCTACAACCTACGCATGCTAGGATGGATTTGAAACTAAAAACTCCACCTATGTACCCAAGTTCCCTTACCAGTGCTCCATATTATTATTTTTTGTATAATATTATATATCAATTTAATTATTTATATTTAAAGCCATATTTTTGTCCATATATTTAAACATATATTTAAATATAATTATTTAAATACATTTATAAAATATGAATGTGTGTGTGTTTGTTTATCTATGTTTTCATTCATATTAATGTGTGAGTTAAAATTTATATTTATATATTTATATTAAATTTTATATATTCAGAAAATTATTTTTAAATTCATTTATGATAAAAAATTTGTGTACTTGTGCATTGATATATATATATGCGTGTGTGAATTTATAAATATAAATATAAATATAAATGTTAATTTTTTTTCATATATTATATTTTAATATTTATTTACCTGTATTATAAAATATACATGAATATATATCTCTTTTATAATTCAAACGTTCTCTTATAGGTTTATTTATATTTATATGAATTTATATGAACAATATAAATTGATAATTTTTTTACATAAAATTAATTTAATAATTATTTTTTATTGATTTATGTTTTATATACTTATGCATTAATTTTATATGAAAATATATTTTTACATTTATTTATAAAAATAAATTTTTTATATAAATGTATGAAAATATGTATATATATATTTATTTATTTATACCAAACTCAATAATATGAAGAAAAAAAATTTAAATTTCAATACCTTTATTTCCATTTTAGTATAATCCATTTGAATAAATTAATTTTTTTTAAAAAAAGACAATAAGTCCCACCTTATAGAAATAAACATGTCGTCAAATATTAAAAAAATATGGTTTCCCAGATAAAAACACAGTTTTATAGGATTTTCCAATCAATTCATTACCACAAATAATCAATGAATTTAGTCCCCCAATTAAAAGGGTGTTGATCTTTTCACAAAACATGAGTTACTTATGGTAGAGCCAAAAAGGACACCCATATTAAGACTTATTTTTATTTGAATTTCAAGTTCTTTTTTAACATATCTTAAAATTTTTATTTTTATTCAATTTTTCTTATAATCAAAATGTTATTAAACATATATCATTCAATAAGAAAAGCAAAATTATTAATTAATACAATATTTTATTTAATGTTAAATCATTTTTCTATAAATGAAATATATATTAATTTTAAATACCAATGTAGTGTTAAAAAAATCATATTAATGAAAATAAATATTATATATATCAATATCAATATATTTTTATATTTAAATATAATTCTTAACTATATATATATTGAATATGTCCTTTAATTTTTGTTAATTTAATGTGCTGATAAACTGGTAATTTTATAATTATTTAACGATGATAAAAAATCAATTAATAGAAAAAAAATTGGACGATCATGAATTCCATTTACTTCTCCCCTCAAACAAACCTTTCATTTTTTGTTTGACGTTTTAATCTCATATTTCATCTGCAAGCCCTCCAAGATGAGTCGAACTATGCCCTAGCTGAATTAATTCATCCTTAACAAAAAATGGTTTTTCATATAAATGAAATGGAATTGGTGTTTCTTATGGGGAGAGTAGGATGAAAATGAAAGAATAAATGAAAAGTGGGTCATGATGGTGACATGTGGAAAGAGGGTGAAAGTCGGTGATGATATATATAGATGAAGGAATAGTTATTTATATCATATAGAAGTTCATTTATGTGTAAATGTGTAGGAAACATAAGAGACTACGTGTACTGTGTATTTATACAAGATTTCGCGAATTAAATCAATGCACATATATTGTAATAATATAGCATAAAATTAATGGAATTTTTAAATGTAAAACAACCAAAGGAGGAATTATGAACAACATATAGAATGTATGTATACTGTAATTGTAGGGAGTATCAATTTATGAATACTATTAAAAAAGTGGTAATTGTAGGCCCAATCATTATAAATATATTTTTTTGTTATTTCATGATAAAAGAAAAAAATGTTGTGCAACTATTTATAATTATCTAGCTTCATTTTTATATAATGAACTACTATATATATAAGATTCATGAACACTAGAGATGTCCTTCATTTGTGTTTAAAATCACTGATTTTCTATGTACCCTTAAAATCTGATGACTTTTATCTATACCAAAAATCGCATTGATAAGATTCCCCTTCATTTGTGCTGAAAACTGAATTGATCGTGGAGATCCATTATCAATACTTTCTTAGAGGAGATATTGTGAGTGTTTATATGTGTTATTTCTAACACAGATAAATTTCATGATACAATAATATAGTGTTGATATCACAGTACACTAAAGTATATAAAAAATTGAATTTAAATCAAATTTACATCAAAATAAAATAAAAAATACTACATTAAAAAAATTTCAAATATTGGTTTATAAAATTTTATTAGTTCATAAAATTCAAATAGACATCACCAAATTGAAAAAAAAACTAGTGCGTTGTTGTCTTTGGCACCTGATGCCCTCTCAAAAGAGCCTGATCATAATATCAATTGCTGAACAAAACCCCCACATCTCTAGAAAGAGAGTGTGCGTATATAAAAATGAAATTCTTATGTTAGTAATACTATAAAAAATTTAAAATATATGTGAAAAAATGCATTATTAAAATTTCACTTTTGAAATAAAAACATGAACATATGGTAATATCATGGTCACCATGTGTTAGAATATTGTATAGTTAATTTCTATGGGTCATAAATGAATTCTAGATCATTATCCTAATGTATGTAGACAATCAAGGTCTATTTAATCAATTTTAAGTATTTGAAGTATGTTTGTAACTAAAGTTTCATTTTTAAACTAATAACAGACACTTCAAGTAATATCGGACACCCCATATTTCATATTAATGTGTGGTTAATTCCTTCATGTATCATTTTATTTGTGCTTCATGTTCATAGTGTTATGAAAATTTTAGTGATTTTCCTCAATTTTTAGTATACCCCTTTTTTTTAACTAAAATGAATATTTTAAATAATAACACCAAATTTGAACCATACATATCAATCCTAATATCATATTGATGTGGGATTGATTCCTAAAAGTCAAAATCCCTAATTTAACATCCCAAGTTAGTAATGAATAATATATATTTTTATCTATGTCTATTAATGGATTTTATAGTGTTTTAGAGGCTTAAAATGAAAATAAATCCAATCTTAAGCATGGAATACACTAATAAACATAAAAGATTGTTTTAATGCCTTTTGATGGAAAACCCTTTTTAAATCTATCTTTTGACAATTTTATAAGCTATGATTGTCAAAATAAACTTATTATTTATGATTGGGACATCAAAATTTACTTTTTGTGAATTTTTGGTATTTTTCCGATAAAGTTCATTTTTAAATGAATAGTGAAAAATGTTGCATTTTAATTCAAGACCTCTTTTTAACATAATTTATTTATATGATTAGATTATATTTTGAATTGGTTTTGAAGTGAAATTAGAATATATTTTTACCTTTTTATCCAAAGGTGGTCATTGGAATCAATTTAACTTTGAAATTGGACTTAAACTAGTGTCAATCTTTTGATACTTATTGTTTCATAAAAACATGCTATTTGTCATGACATCGGGAATGAGTTATTAAATTAATTAATTCAACTAACATGTTTTGAATTTTGTAAAATAGACATCATTTTTGAATTCGGAATATCAAATATATCTTAGGGTGAAGTTTTGGTATCTTTCTGAAAAACTTCAATTTTTAATGAATAGTGAAACCACTAAGTGGTAGTTAAAGAAACTGCTTTTTCATTTAAATGAAACTTGGCCACTTCTGTGATTTGATTTTAAAAACTCCGACATACATGGTTGTCATTAATAAGTAAAATTTGGTTCAATGAGACTAAAATAATTTTTTTGGTGAATAGTAACTTTGAAGTTCTTAATCGTGATTTGTGGTAATTAGTGTAGTTTAAGGTAAAAATAATGTTTTAATAATATGAGATGATCTTGAAACATGTCCTACCCTCATGGTATTTTTCATGGAAGACAAAGAAAATCCATGGGTCAACTTGGGGACCCCATGGAGCCACTTTGGTTGGGAAATGACATAAATAACTTTTTATTTAATGTTAAAGTAAAAATGACACAAACATGAGATGTTTTACTAAAAAAAATTTACATTGAGATATACAAGTCATATTTTTTATTATAAATAGTAATTGGAAATCTAAAAATATTTCCTACATCATAGTATTTTTTTAATAATTTTTAGACTTTAAATAAATTAAATTATTTATGACATCATGATGATGCAACGATTACCTCATTAATAATGGTTTTAAATAAAATGAAATGATAATGTAAAATCTATGAACTACACATGTCCAAAACTTATTTGATGGGTGGATTTCTGACCCTTATCACCTTACCCTCTAATTATATCAATGTGGGACCTTTTGAATCCGAAAATCATTTTAAGATAAAGTAACATTTCTTTACATTCCAAGAGTGCCCCTCCTCTCCTCTTATAAAAGGCCCCCACCTCTACCTCTTTACCCACACTCCCAAAGCCTTTGGCTCGGACAACCCCTGCCCATTTTTTCTGTCCACTTCCCTCTATTACTCCTTCAAGCCTCACTTTGGGCATAAGTCTTCCCAAGGAAGCCTTTGAGCTCAAACCAAAGGGAGTTACCCGATTTTAAGGTAATGTCTTCACTTGAGTCCTTTTGTTTTATTTTGCTTCTCCAACCCCATAAACTCTTTTTATTCATTTCTTTTGTAACAAATCCAGTATCTTTAATATACTAGGATGTGGTTATAAGAAGGATTCGAGTTACACTTACACACACCTTCATCTAATGGTTAAAGGACATACTGTTTCCGTGGATGGTGAATTTATGCCTCCCGAAACGATGATTTTTCAACATTATTTTAACACCTTCAAAGGTGGACATTAAGATGTCACTATATTTATATATGAAATATAATTTTTTTATGTTTTCCTTAAGCTTATGTATTTTTCATTTTGGGCATACCTTTATGGTTTCCATTATGGGTAAACGCGATATCTTCATTTAAGGAAGTGCAGACTACCGCCCCCTCAAAGTGATTTGATTCGTTAAATACCATATGTGGGACGTATAAAGGCTGTAACTATGATATAATATATGATATTATACTGGAATTATAATATACCATTATATTATTATGATTCCATTCTATAAAATATGAAATATAAATGAAAGTAGCGTTCATGCGTACGTACGGCTTACCGTCTCCATGAACGGTGCATTTCATTTCTCACCTCTAAATGATTATGTAATATTATAAAGGCATGAATTTACTGGATATATATGACATATATGATATCTAAATCATGAATACCATTCTGGATATAATGGTTACATGAACAACTTGTAATTAAAAAGGGCTTATTTTTTGACTCAAGTACCAATGATCGTTAAAACGACCGTTATTAACTTAAATAATGACATAGTGTTCATGAAATTGCAATAAGTGATATAAAATGAATAATGAACTTTAAAAAGGTTCTTAAACAAGTAGAAATTAACTCAAGTTTATTATTCAAGAGATTAAAGAATGACCGAGTCAAGTCGGACCTGAGGTATGGGACTTCGTCTCAATCCCCTTTCATTGAGGCATATTTTGTTTTATACACATCCATATTTTATATGGTGTATTAAACCCTTTGAATTTTACGTTTATTCAAAAAGAATATTTTTTATACGAATCGTTTACTAATCGACAAAAGGTAATGTTTTTGTCGTACGTATGCGGCGACAACGACTTCTCCGCCGCCGTGACCATTATTTGAGTTTCGGCTTCCTCAACAAGCCATACCTTTTTTTAAAGAAAAATAAATACCATGTTTTACTTTTCTTTTATTTTGGTATTGAAAATTGTTTTCATAATGTTTTCATATCAATGTGTTGTATTGATATCTTGTGATTGAAAGGGTGAAATGTTATGTTTCCTTTATGCATGTTTTATGTGATACGATTATGTTGAGGTTCTTGGGAATTATTATGAAGATAGGTGGTTCCGTGATAGACTAAGGGAATGTGAGCCTGATATAGCTCTCCAATGCATTGGGTAACGCGAAGGAGTGAAACATTAAGGTTTCTCCGAAGAGATTTTGGGAATATACTGTGATTGTTATTCCAAACGTAACCAAGAGGGTTACTCCCTACGTAAGAATGTTATGAATGACTCAAGTTACCTTTATGTCTTATGATTTCTATGATTTATTCATGATTTGATGAGGTATTTTAAAGTGATTGTGTTTTATGGGTAAAGTATGATTTCATTCTTATGTATATATGTACTCATGTTTCCTTTCCGTATTTTTATATCCCTTACTGAGCTTTTTATGCTCATCCCAAGTTTTTTTTTGAAATGTTTTTCACAGGTCAAGGGAATGGTACATGATATGATGATAGTGTCAAGGAAGTGTGAAGAAAGAATCCATGTTTTATTTTAAATATGATTCCATTGATGGGAAAGAGGAATACTATCTTTAGTTAACCACTTTGTTTATATGTTGAATGTAATGCAAGTTTTATGATCTAATTCTCTAAAAATCTAAACCCGAAAATATCCTCAATGTGTAATCTTGTAATAACTCAATATTAAGTAAGGTTTAAGGCCGGGGCCTTATAGTTGGTATCAAAGGTCAGTTTAGATAAATTTAGGAGTTAGAATTTTATTAAATGATTATCCAAAAATATTTTTTTATGGTCAAATTGAAGTGATATAGTATTTGAAGATTACCATGTTGCTTCATCTAAGACATGTTTGTTCAGAATGGTTTTCCGCAGAGGAAACATGGAAGCAGTTCTAGGAAGTTATACAGAAGGAAATAACCTTCCGAATCAGCATCCTGAGATGGTCGGAATTGGAACTGAACAATTTGTTGCAGTAATGGCCCAGTTGACTCAAGCGATAAATGGTGGTGGTATCCATGCACGAGATCAGCCAGATCAACCGCAGAGGAACATGTCAGTGGTGGAACATTCCATGAGGCAACATCCCCCATCATTCAGAGGATCATCTGACCCTGTGTTAGCTGAAGGGTGGATTAAAGCACTCGAGAAGATTTTCGATATCATGGGGTGTTCAGACAATCAAAAGGTGAGTCTTGCTATTTTCCATTTGGAGGGTGAGGAAGATCAGTGGTGTTCTATGGTTAAAAATATCAGGGACACCGCTGAGATTGATGCTCTTGATTGGGATGAATTCAAAGGTATGTTTCTTGAGAAGTATTTCCCTATGGTTGTTCGACTTAGGATGGAAAAGCAATTCTTTTAATTGAGGCAAGAGGAAGACTCAGTGGCTACCTATGAAGAAAGGTTCACTTGATTGGCATGGTATGCTCCAAATTTTATCCGAGACCTTGATAGTAAAATCAATCGTTTTTACTCAGGATTAAAGCCAAAATATCGAAGGTAATTATCTTCTCGTGAGTTTAAAAGTTATGAAAATATTGTTCGATGTGTTGAGAAGGTGGAAATTGAGTTTTTCGATGATCAAGAGTTCTATAACAACCAACAGAACAAGAGACCGAGGAGACAGGAGAATGGTAAGAATTCATCAAAAAAGTATGATGGTAAGAAAACTAAGTTTCTAGTTTTTGATAAATGTGGAAAAAGGCATGCTGGGGAATGTCTTTTGAATTCTGGAAAGTGCTACCGAAGTGGTAAGATGGTACATAAGGCTCGTGATTTCACTGAAAAGGATCAAGGTGAAGGTAAGACCAAATTTGATTTACAGTTAGTGAAATGTTATAAGTGTAATGAGATGGGTCACTATGAAAACGAGTGTCTGACAAAGAGCTTGAGTGATGGGAAGCAGTTAGACTACAAATAGAAATGGGTGGTGAAATCCTTTGCAACTACTTCAGCAGATGTCGGTCCATCAAATTAAGTTGTATCAGGTACATTGTTTGTTTTTTCAGATTATGCCAGTGTGTTGTTTGATTCGGGCTCTACACATTCTTTCATCTCTGAAAACTTTTCTAGTAAAATGGGAATACCATCTCAAGAAATGACTCCTGAACTTTTGGTAAAAACACCTGGGGGAAATGTTGAGGCAAAAAAAAATTATAAGAATCTTCCTATCTTTATATGTGGAAAGAACCTACTTGCAAACCTTATTGTTCTACCTCTAGTAGAGTTTGATGTTATCATGGGTATGGATTGGATCTCTATTTACCATGCTAAGATTGACTATAGAGCTAAAGAAGTTTCTTTTCAGAAAGACTTTCAGTTTGTGTACAAGAATGAACCCTTACTGTTGATAACTTATCAAGTGGCCGAGAAACTTGAAAAAGATGGAAATGAATGTTACCTTGTACACATCGTTGAAAATAAAGGAACTGTTCAGATTAATGATGTGCCAGTGGTAAATGAGTATCCTGATGTTTTTCCTGATGAGTTTCCTAGAATAATACCAGATCGGGAAGTTGAATTTACTGTTGACTTAGTTCCTGATGCTAATCCAATTTCAAAACCCCCTTATCGAATGGATCAAATTGAACTTTTAGAGTTGAAGAAGCAATTGCAAGATTTATTAGAGAAAGGTTTCATTCGACCTAGCACATCACCATGGGGTGCTCTTGTTTTATTTGTTACAAAGAAAGATTGTTCAATGAGACTTTTCATTGATTATAGAGCCTTGAATAACATCACTGTTAAGAAAAAATATCCTTTGCCTCATATCGATGATTTGTTTGATCAGCTCCAGGGAGCTCATTATTTTTCAAATATTGACTTCAGATTGGGGTACCATCAGCTGAAGGTGAAGGAAGAAGACGTTTTGAAGACTGCGTTTCGTACAAGATATTTCCATTATGAATTTATAGTAATGCCTTTTGGGCTAACCAATGCACCCGCTGTATTCATGGACTTAATGAATAGAATTTTCCATGAGTTCGTGGATAAGTTTGTGGTGGTTTTAATAGATGATATTTTGGTGTTTTCTAAAAGTAAAGAGGAGCATGAAAGACATTTAAGGGTTATCTTTCAAACCTTAAAAGAAAAGAAATTGTATGGGAAATTCAGCAAGTGTGAGTTTTGGTTGCAAAAAATTTCTTTCCTTGGTCACATTGTTTCTAAAGATGGGATAACTGTTGATCCTGTAAAAACAAAAGTTGTGGAAGACTGGACAAGGACCACAAATGTAACTGAGATTCGTATCTTCCTTGGTTTGGCAGGCTATTACCGAAGGTTTGTTAGAAATTTTTCACGGTTATCTAGTCCAATGACTAAGCTAACTCGGAAGGGTGTTAAGTTTATCTGGACAAAAGAATGTGATGATTGTTTTCAGGAATTGAAAAGAAGATAGGTGAATGCTCCAGTTTAGGCACTACCTTCCAGGAATGGTGAGTTTGTTATCTACAGTGATGCTTCATTGAAAGGACTTGGTTGCGTCCTAATGCAGAATGATAAGGTAATTGCTTATGTTTCACGACAGTTGAAAACTCATGAGGTAAATTACCCTACACGTGATTTGGAAATAACTGCTATTTTTTTCGCTTTAAAATTTTGGAGGCATCATTTGTATAGAGTAAAGTGTGAAATATATAATGATTCCAAAAGTTTAAAGTATATATTCACTCAGAAAGAGTTAAACATGAGACAGAGGAGATGGCTGGAATTAATCAAGGATTATGATTGTACAATTCATTACCATCCAGGAAAAGCAAATAAGGTGGCTGATGCTTTGAGTCAAAAAATTAATGCTTAATTAACAATGTTGCATTTGGAACGTGATCCTTTGGTTAAGGATTTGATGAAATTTGGCATAGAAGTTGTTGGTGCATGATTTTCTTCTGTTTTCTTTCAGGTGTCAGTGAAATCTTCTCTATCAGATAGAATCAAGCAAGCACAGAAGCAAGATAGTGAGTTGCAGAAAAAGGTAGAGCTGGTTCAGAAAGGTAAGTTTCTTGAATTAAACATTGATAATGATTGTGTTTTGAGATTTGGGAAGAGATTGTTTGTGCCTTATGATTCCCAGTTGAAGAGAGAGTTGTTATGTGAAGCTCATAGTTCTCTATTTTTAGTTCATCCTGGCAGTACTAAGATGTACAAAGATCTGCGGGAGTATTACTAGTGGGATGGAATGAAAAGATATATTGCTGATTTTACTATGATGTGTTTGACATGTCAACAGGTTAAAGCAGAGCGGCAGTTACCGAAAGGGGTGCTTCAGCCTTTACCAGTGCCAGATTGGAAATGGGATAATATATCCATGGACTTTGTTGTGGGATTACCGAAGACATCTCGAGGTAATAATGAAATCTAGGTTATTGTTGATCTCTTGACTAAATCTGCTCATTTCCCTGCTATACGAGATACTTTTTCCCTAGATCAACTTTCCCGTTTGTATCTTAAATAGATAGTTAGGTTATATGGAGTTCCTCTCTCCATTGTATCTGACCGTGATCCCAGGTTCACTTCTAACTTTTAGAAAGGCCTTCAGAAGTCGTTGGGTACTGAATTAAATTTTAGTACAACTTTTCATCCTCAATCAGATGGGCAGTCAGAACGAACAATTCCGACCTTGGAGGATATTCTACGAGCTTGTTCGATGGATTATCAGGGAAGCTGAGACCAACATCTTTCTTTGGTTGAATTTTTATATAATAACAGTTTTCATTCTAGTATACAGATGGAACCATTTCAGGCATTATATGGGAAGCGGTGTCGAACACCAGCTTTCTGGGATGAAGTGGGTGAAAGAAAGTTGATGGAACAGAATTGGTATAAGAGTTGGCAGAAAAAGTTCAGCTGCTACAGAAACACATGAGAACAGCTCAGAGTAGGCAGAAGTGTTATGCGGACAACACGAGGAAGGATCTCTCTTTTGAGGTAGGTGATCATGTTTTTCTCAAAGTATCACCATGGAAAATTGTGATGCGATTTGGTAAGAAAGGAAAGCTGAGTCCAAGGTTCATTGGACCATATGAAATTATGGAGAGAGTTGGATCTCTTTCTTACCGAGTGGCTTTACCTCCGAGTTTATCTCAGGTACACAATTTTTTTCATGTTTCGATGCTGAGAAAGTACATGCCAGATCCATCTCATGTTTTGAGTCCAGAGGTAGTTTAGCTGGAAGAGAACCTATCTTTTGAGGAACAACTGGTCCAGATTCTTGACCACAGGGAGCAAGTGTTACGAAATAAGGTGATTAATCAAGTAATGTTTTTCTGGAAAAACCACATGATGGAAGAGGCAACATGGGAATCTGAAAATGCAATGAGGGATAAGTACCCCCATTTATTTGATAAGTAAATAAATTGCTGGGACGCAATTTTATAAAGGGGGGAAGGATGTAACATCCCAAGTAAGTAATGAATAATAGATATTTTTATCTATGTCTATTAATGAATTCGATAGTGTTTTAGAGGCTTAAAATGAAAATAAATCAAATCTTAAGCATGGAATACAGTAATATTCTTAAAAGATTGTTTTACTGCCTTTTGATGGAAAACCCTTTTTAAATATATCTTTTGAAAATTTAAGAAGCTATTATTGTCAAAATAAACTTATTATTTATGATTGGGACATCAAAATTTACTTTGTATGAATTTTTGTTATTTTTCCGATAAAGTTCATTTTTCAATGAATAGTGAAAAATGTTGTATTTTAATTCAAAACCTCTTTTTATTATAATTTATTTATATGATTAGATTATCTTTTGAATTGGTTTTAAGTAAAAATTAAAATATATTTTTACCATTTTATCCAATGGTGGTCATTGGAATCAATTTCACTTTGAAATTGGACTTAAACTAGTGTCAATCTTTTGATACTTATTGTTTCATAAAAACGCGATATTTGTCATGACAGTGGGAATTAGTTATTAAATTAATTAATGAAACTAACATGATTTGAATTTTGTAAAATAGACATCATTTTTGAATTCGGAATATCAAATATAGCTTAGGGTGACGTTTTGGTATCTTTCTGAAAAACTTCAATTTTTGATGAATAGTGGAACCACTAAGTGATAGTTAAAGAAACTGATTTTTTGTTTAAATTAAACTTGACCACTTATGTGATTTGATTTTCAAAAATCCGACATAAATGGTTGTCATTAAGAAGTAAAATGTGGTTCAATGAGATTAAAATAATTTTTGGGTGAATAGTAACTTTTAAGTTCTTAATCGCGATTAGTGGTAATTAGTGTAGTTTAAGGTAAAAATAATGTTTTAATAATTTGAGATGAGCTTGACACATGTCCTACCCTCATTGGATGTGTCATGGCCGACCAAGAAAATCCATTGGTCAACTTGGGGTCCCCATGGAGCTACTTTGGTTGGGAAATGTCATAAATAACGTTTTATTTAATGTTAAAGTAAAAATGACACAAACATGAGATGTTTTACTAAAAAAAATTACATGGGGTTATACAAGTCAGATTTTTGATTATAAATAGTCATTGGAAATCTAAAAAGATTTCCTACATCATAGTATTTTGTTTATAATTTTTAGACTTTAAATAAATTAAATTATTTATTACATCATGATGATGCAGCGATTACCTCATTAATAAAGGATTTAAATAAAATGAAATGATAATGTAAAATATATGAACTACACATGTACAAAACCTATTTTATGGGTGTATTTATAACCCTTATCACCTTACCCTCTATTTATATCAATGTGGGACCTTTTTAATCCTAAACTCATTTTAAAATAAAGTAACATTTCTTTACTTTCCAAGAGTGCCCCTCCTCTCCTCTTATAAAAGGCCCCCACCTCTACCTCCTTACCCACACTCCCAAAGCCTTTGGCTCAGACAACCCCTGCCCATTTTGTCTGTCCACTTCCCTCTCTTACTCCTTCAAGCCTCACTTTGGGCATAAGTCTTCCCAAGGAACCCTTTGAGCTCAAACCAAAGGGAGTTACCCGATTTTAAGGTAATGTCTTCACTTGAGTCCTTTTGTTTTATTTTTCTTCTCCAACCCCCTAAACTCTTTTTATTAATTTCTTTTGTATCAACTAAAGTATCTACAATATACTAGGATGTTGTTATAAGAAGGATTCGAGCTACACTTACACACACCTACATCTAATGGTTAAAGGACATACTGTTTCCGTGGATGGTGAATTTATGCCTCCCGAAACGATGATTGTTCAACATTCTTTTAACACCTTCAAAGGTGGCCATTAAGATGTCACTATATTTATATATGATATATAATATGTTTATGTTTTCCTTAATCTTCTGTATTTTTCATTTTGGTCATACCTTTATGGTTTCCATTATGGGTAAACGCGGTATCTTCATTTAAGGAAGTGCGGACTACCGCCCCCTCAAAGTGATTTGATTCGTTAAATACCATATGTGGGACGTATAAAGGATGGAACTATGATTTTATATATGATATTGTACTGGAATTATAATATACCTTTATATCATTGTGATTCCATTCTACAAAATACGAAATAGAAATGAAAGTAGCGTTCATGCGTACGTACGGCTTACCGTCTCCATGAACGGTGCATTTCATTTATTACCTCTAAATGACTATGTAATATTATAAATGCATGAATGTACTGGATATATATGAAATATATGATATCTACATCATGAATACCATTCTGGATATAATGGGTACATGAACAACTTGTAATTATAAAGGGCTTATTTTTGACTCAAGTACCAATAATCGTTAAAATGATCGTTATTAACTTAAATAATTACATAGTGTTCATGACATGGAAATAAGTGATATAAAAGGAATAATGAACTTTAAAAAGGTCCTTAAACAAGTAGAAATTAACTCAAGTTTATTATTCAGGAGATTAAAGAATGACCGAGTCAAGTCGGACCCGATGTATGGGACTTTGTCTCAATCTCCTTTCATTGAGGCATATTTTGTTTTATACACAACCATCTTTTATACGGTGTATAAACCCCTTTGACTTTTACATTTATTCAAAAGGAATATTTTTTATAGAAGTTTTTACTAAATGACAAAAGGGAATGTTTTTGTCGTACGTATGCGGCGACAATGACTTCTTCGCCGTCGTGACCATTATTTGAGTTTCAGCTTCCTCTACAAGCCATACCTTTTTTTAAAAGAAAAATAAATACCATGTTTTACTTTTCTTTTATTTTGGTATTGAAAATTGATTTCATAATTTTTTTTATATCAATGTGTGGTATTGATATCTTGTGATTGAAAGATTGAAATGTTATGTTTCCTTTATGCATGTTTTATGTGATACGATTATGTTGAGGTTCTTGGGCATTATTATGAAGACGGTGGTTCCGTGATAGACTAAGGGCGGGTGAGCCCGATATAGCTCTCCAATGCATTGGGTAACGTGAAGGAGTGAAACATTAAGGTTTCTCCGAAGAGATTTAGGGAATATACTATGATGGGTATTCCAAACGTAACCAAGAGGGTTACTCCCTACGTAAGAATGTTATGAATGCCTCAAGTTACCTTTATGTCTTATGATTTCTATGATTTATTAATGATTTGATGAGGTATGTTATAGTGCTTATGTTTTATGGGTAAAGTATGATTTAATTATTATGTATATATTTACTCATTTTTCCTTTCCGTATTTTTATATCCTTTACTGATCTTTTTTATGATCATCCCATGTTTTTTTGAAATGTTTTTCACAGGTCAAGGGAAAGGTACATGATATGATGATAGTGTCAAGGAAGTGTCAAGAAAGAATCCATGTTTTATTTTAAATATGTTTCCATTGATGGGAAAGAAGAATACTATCTTTATGTAACCACTTTGTTTATATGTGGAATGTAATGAAAGTTTTATGATCTAATTCTCTAAAACTCTAAACCCGAAAAGATCATCAATGTGTAATCTTGTAATAACTCAAGATTATGTAAGGTTTAAGGCTGGGCACCTATACCTAATGTATCAAGATAATGTTTTTCTGGTAGTTTTTCATTGAGTGACATGGATTTCTAAATAAATTATCATTTTTAAAATGAAATCATGCACTCTTTGTCAATTTTGACACACCGTATGTCATATTGAAGTGATATATATTCATACTTGTTAAAGGTGATGTTTGGGTTGTTTTACAAATGTATCTAGGTAATTCAAGCAAGATAACATAATTTTTAATGAGGAACATGTGTTTCAACTAAAATATCAATTTTAAACTAAGAGTACACATTTTGACTCATACATGTCACACTAAATTCCAAATTGAGGTTCTGATATTTTCTACATGTCACAAATGACATATAGATTTTTATAAAAAATTATGAACAAAAATATGATTGTGTATTATTATTATTGAGTTTATCTTCTGTCTTTTGAACTAAAATGTAAATTTTAAATAAAAAAACAATTTTTCATACCGTTCACACCATTATTCATATTAATATTCGATTGATTCCAATATATAAAAAATTAAAAATGAATTATTTTAATAATTAATCATGAATATTTGATTATGGTTTTTTGGTCATTAGTGAGTGATATAAATTTTTAAAAAAAAATTTATTTTTGAATTGAAAACATACACTCTGAGTTATAAAGATCACATCATGTTTCATGATTGGTATGAAATATATTCCTACATGTCAAAAAAATGAATTATGGATTCTTTTCCCAAATGTATAATGACAATCCACATTTTTTGTTTTTGGATTTTTAATGAGTGACACACATTTTAAACTAAATTATCAATTTTATACCAAAACACGCCTTTTGTGTCATACCAGTCATACTGGGTATTAAATTGTGGTACAACTGATTCATACACATAAAAATGACTTATTAATATTTTTACTAAACTATCAAAACAATATGAATTGGTTATCCTAGTTTTGAGTTTGTTGTGTTCCTTTTTAACAAGAATTCCATTAAAACTAGAAACAAGAAATTTATTTCATATAGGTCACATTGTGGATCATATTGATAATCAATTTATTTTTTTATATAAACAATGACTTAAGAATTAATTTTCACGCCTATCAAGCCAATTCCAACATGTTTTATTTGTTTTAACTCACTTAGACATGTTTTTAACTATAATTTCATTTTTAAACTGAAAACACACATTTAAAGTCATACCAGTCACAACATGTATTAGACCAAGATGAAACTAATTCAATCAAGTCAAAAATAAATTATAGGTCATTTATATAAATTAGTAATTTTATTAGAATGTGTTTCTGTAGATTTCAACATGGCACACAACATTTTAACTAAATTTTCATTTATAAACTAAAAATAAAAATTTTGTGTCATATCTGTCAAATTTTGTATTGGATTGTGGTTCTAATAATTACCATAGATCACAAATGACATATTTATCATTTTATTGAATTATCAAAACGATTTTGTTGTTTTTCTCAATTTTAAGCATGCCATGTGTATTTTGAACTAAAATGTCAATTTCATATAACGAAACACACTCTGAGACATACTGGTAACACTATTCATTAGGATAACATGAAGTTGATTCATACACATAAAAAATGGTGTAAGAATCATTATTCCAATGTATCACTAAAATCTATGTTTTTTTGGTTTTTTGTGAGTTAAACATGTTTCTAACTAAAATTCCATTTTTAAAATGAAAAAAATAATTTTGAGTCATACCAATCATATCATAAGTCATATTTAAATGAGAATAATTCCTACATGAAAAAAATTAATTATAGATTATTGTTCTATGGTTTCAAGACAATCATGGTGTTTTTTATTGGGTTTTAGTGTGTGATTCACATTTAAACAAAAATGTGTATTTTAAACCAAAATCATACATTTTGAATAATATTGGCCACACATTTTGTTAGATTTAGTTATAGCTAATTCCAATGAATAAGATATGAAATATTGATCTTTTTACTAATGTATTAAAAAAATCAAAATAGTTTTGTTTATTTTTGAGTATTTCATGCTTATTTTTAATAAAATTGTCATTTTAATCAAATAACCTGAACTTTGAGTCATACTGGTTACATCGTGTGTTAGATTTACATTAGATTTATTTCAATATGTAAAAAATGACCTAATGGTAATTTTCTTAAATAATTAATACAAATCATGCATTTTTTTGTTTTAGGATAGTAAAACATTATTTTAATGCTAATAACATTTTAAATTGAAAACACACATTTCAAGACATACTGGTCACATCATATATAGAATCATTGTGAAAATGATTCCTATTTGACATTCATGACTTATGGAACATTTTCAAGATGTATAAAAATAATATCAATTAATTTTTATTGTTTTGAGAATGTCATGCATCTTTTTTTCTAAACTATCATTTTAAAATAAAAGCACACAACCTAATTAATATTGGCCTCACTGTGTATCAGATTGATGTGTGGTTAATTACTACACTTAAAAAATTCCTTATGGATAATTTTTCTAATTTATTAAAACTATCTTTATATGTTTTCTCAGTTTTGAGTCAATTAAGATCCATTTGAACTAAAATTAAAATTTTAAATAAAAACTAAAACTTTATATTATACCCGTCAAACTGTTTGTCAAATTAAAATTTGGCTTATTTATACTAATCAATTCTTACATTAGGATCATTTTCATAAAGATTGTGGAAAAATAAATGTGTTTCCGTGGTTTTTAGTGAGTGACACATGTTTTTAGCAAAAATATAATTTTTAAATTGAAAATAAGTACTCTGAATCATATCAATCACATAATGAGTCAAATTTATTTTTAAATGATTCCTACACATCACAAATGAATTATGTATATCGCTTATAATTTTTCAACACAATTTGATAATGTTTTCTTTGTTTTCACTAAGTTACACTTGTTTTTGAGTAAAATGTAAATTTTAAACTATAAAGACTCCTTTTGTGTCATTTATAAATTGTAGACACATACTACTGAACATAAAATAAATAAATATATAAAAAATGTGTCTATTCCTAAAGATATCATCTACATTATAAAGACCAATTTTGTTTGTAATGGAATCCTTGTACATTTTTTCTAATATTTCAATTATAGTCATATCAAAATATCTAAAAATTGAATCTATATGAAATTATAATTTTAGAAAATGTGAATGTTGAATAGGTAGGGAAAAGGAACATTGTAAAGGTCTTTTTTATTGGTTGGTTGATCATTAATATTTTTATGATTCAACCTTTAATTTCCCCTTTCCATTATCCATCTATGATATCAATTATCAAATCAGTCCTTTTTCATTAGTTTTTGACATGTTTTTTATGAAAACTAAATTTTAAAGTATGAAATCTTTATAGATATGTATTTTTACAAATCAAATTTCCCTTCTATAAACATTCCTACTAAATGTTTGAATGAGTGAAATTATATATCATAAAGGGGTATCATTTTTATCGGTGCACAACAACTAACCTAAATGAATCCCCACTTTCATATAAAGTTTTTTATTTACTTTTTGATTTTTTTGATTATATCTATGGTTATTGTACACTTTATCCTTTAGGAAAAGGGGCATGGTGGGTGCTAATCGACCTGGATCACAATAATTTTAACCATATAGAATATCATTACAAGAAAGGTATCATGGCCTTCCAGATTCACATTTCATAGAATTTTTTTTGATAAATTTGATTACCTATTGTATGGAAAACCATTTAGTGGAATGACTGTCCTCAAATCTTGAGGTATATTAATTTATTGGTTATTATTGTTTTTATTCTATTTGATTATTTTACATAACATTTTCTAATATCTGATACTTACAATTGATCATTTTTTTCTAGAGTATCTCTTCATGTATTTATCTCATCCATTTTATTATCTTATAATGAATGTACTTTTATTTTATCGAAATATTTTTTGGGTGACACACAAAAACCTGCACCTCTAACATAGCCATATCGTTCTGATGGATTCAAGAAAACATTATGTATTCATTTATTGGTTACAGATAATGATTATTCATATGGCTAAACTAAATAAGAAATATAGTAAAATTAGTAATCATTATTATGTAATTCTGATTTAATTATGAATAAATTTTTATTATGTCATTATCACACTTGCTTCATATACTTTATGTGTGTTTTCTGGTATTTGTATTCACGATTTATTTACATAAACATTATTTCATAACAAATTATGGGGTATGGATGTGGATTTTGATTTTGATTCACACGTATAAATATATATATAAGGAATATAATTTTTCTACTGGTTAATGATGCATAAAATTGTTACTATAGATTTACATTACAAACAATTTGTTTCTAGTATAGAATACCCCATCCATTATTTATGAAAGAGGTATGTGGTTTTTGTTTCATTTTTCTTTTTCTTTACAAAAAATTTCAATTTTACAAATTAATAATTTATAATCAATGTTATTAATACAAATATTTTTAAACAATGTATTATAATTAATAAATTAATCAAAATATTCCCCCTCATGATAACTAATAAACGCATTTCAAATTTCATTATTTATCATGTGTGGATATATTTGACGTGGGTGAATGTTTAAATTCCCTTCAATATCACTAAGATAATACTTGTAAGAATTATAAAAAAATACTCTATAGAACGTTTCAATGACTATGAATAAAAATTAAATTCGGTAGTCATCAAGTATATATTCACTATGTCGGGGATAATAGTGTGTAAATCAACATTTCACTATTATTTTATTAAAATAATGACATTATATTATATTTCTACCAAAATAGCATCCCAAATTACTTCCATAAATACAAATATATATATATATATCAATTTTTTCATGTATTTACATCGAATGGAATATAAGTTTTAGTGGTGAGTCAAATGTAACTAATGAAAATGGGCCTATTGGGGTTAACATGTTGGTCACATGTATTCCATCCAACATTGAATTTTATGCCCCTGATTCTCAATATAATAATTTTTGTTAGCACTATCCTGTTGTTTGACTTCTATTTTTTGGACATCGTTTATTCACCTTAAAATATTTCCTCACCTTTGGTATCATCAATATGTTTTTCCTTAAGATTTATAGCATCAAAATGTGGAGAAAATTTTAGTTCCTTTATATCAAGAATATCATCCTGTTGACAAACCTTTTGTTCCACTACATTTGAAGAATTTCCATGTTGAGACACACGTTGTTCCTTACGATTGGGAGCATTGATATATATAGAATCAATTATTTATGGATGTGACTGAACATTTAGTCTATATTATGTAAATGTAAAAGTGAAAAAATAATAATATGTTGTAACACAATGTATATTAAAGAAAATATTATATGATTATTAAACTCATTATTTTAGATAATGGTTGATGGTATTTAACCTCTATATAGAGTAACCAAATTCATTCATTATGGACTCCTATTATATAAAAGACCCCATATACATTGGGAACAATGCGAAAAGATTGTGATGTCCCAATGAAAGGGCCATCCTCAGTCGAAATGACATCTTACCATTCATTAGTTTTGGTTTATAAGAGTCTAATTTTCCACTTTATGGTTTAGGATATAGAAGATAAAATATATGCACTACCTATGAAGCCATTATAAATGGTTCTTTATTTTACCCATACATATTGAATTATAGTTTCATGAATCCAAATTTATCTATTTTGACAGCACTTTGGTTATCAATGAACATTCATTAATAAATCGAAACGTGGAATGTTGTATATCAAACTCCCATATTTTTTTCGATGAAACCAATAAATGAAATAATTTCATAAATTCTATTTCTATACTTGGTACTGGATACATTAATCAATTCAGTTATAGTTGTAGCACCATTAATTCTCACGGTACTTCATTCATCATGTAACTTTTTATAGAACTTATAACCATTAATTAAATAAAAAATTTTTGATAATACATGCAAACATGGTTCTCTGGAAGAACATTTAATTCTTTCTAAAATATTATTCAGATGTGTAGTTTAATCCCAAAAAATATTTTCCTAAATACATATAATAAACTATAGGTTTTGGGTATTTGATGTCCATATTTTTTCCATTGATGAATTCAAATCCCTTCAAATTAATTTGTGGGTTTGAATATATGGTTAAACCTATACAATATTACTCAAAAAATAAAGGATGGAATCCTCCCATTCGATAACAAAAATATCGACAACATCTATGATTTTTGGAATATCATTTAACAATATTCATATATTGTTCAATGAGGTACATCAATCTATAATGTACATGAGAATATAGTTGGATCTCAATAACCTTGTAAACCATCAGGTGAAATATCATATCAATGAATTATAGAGGGAATAATATCCCCAACTCACAAAATATGATAGTAATTTAATTTTACATAGTTATAAAATTCACTCGTTCAATCACTTTAATACATATATCTCTAAGATATAAAGGGATCATGGTTAATTTATAATGAACATTCATAAGAAAAATAAAACATAAATACAATGAATTATATCTTTCATCCAAACATGTATGTCATGTGATATCTTTCCCTTTTACTTTAAATTTGTCTTTTACAGAATATTTTTTATATTTTATTAATACACCACTAAAACAATTACATCATTTTATGGTTTAACAAAACATAAATCACTACTCCCTAGAAAGAGTGTTAGAAAATGAGTGAATAAAATTCTACCATTCACCATTCTCATGAACAAACTCTTCCCATGTTTTGATGAAAATCATTTCTAACCAAGCATTAATTCTATCCTTCATTTCAAGGTGAATTTAGATACATTCAAATGAAACTATCACATAATTTATTTTCACATCCATTAAATCTTGAAAATGTATCATGTACAGACAAAATAGTATGAAAATATGAAAAATATGATCTTTTTTTCAACTAGTCTTCATTTGGTTTTTTGAAACCGGTTTTCCAAAATCGATGTCCATGTTTTTTAATTTATCAAACCATTGATCTTATGTTAGTGGATATAGTATTTCTATTTTAGAATTCCAATAGAATGATGTCTCCAATGATCGGTATTTATTTTTTTAGGGTAGAAATTTATGATTTCAACTAAACACAATATTTTATTATTACTCAACCTAATAAAGTATATACATTGATAAAAAATGAGACACCATAGAGTTCTATAAATGATATATCCTCAAAAAACATTCATAAGTAGGAAATTAATTTATCATATCATAAAATATGACTCTCAACATGAAATATTCATTTCTATAATTTGGATAAAATTTATCACCTAAATATCACATTAAATTAGAATCTATTGACAATAGTACCAAATAAACATCAATATTATTACCCTATTCTTTTAGTCATGATATATGCAGAGACAACATAATTTATTTTTACATCACACATAATAATGATGGAAATTTATAATTTACCAATGTAACTATTTTTGAATTGTGTGTTCTACATTATAAACCAAATGGATTCAATCCATATATAGATAATGCAGGACAAAGTTTTCTCACCTGAATTATATATGTATGACACGCATGATCAATTTTACTCTACTAGAGAGTGTATGTTGGGTGATGAGCTTTCCTATGATGATTTCAAGTATCTTGGTTCCACATCAATTTCCTTCCAGTCTTCTAACATCCAAAAAGGTAGATAAAGCATAAATTGAATTGAATAAACCATTATAAATTTGAATCAATTGATTATTATTTCTTGTATTGAGATACACCACAATTTGGGATTGTTTAAGTTATTTATGTTACTTGAGAAATAGTATGCAGAAATTTGGATAGGAATGTATTGTTTCACAGATCATACCCATTGATCATAGCATTTGATTGTGTAATATGTTCGGAAATAAAGCTCATTATATTCTAGAAATGTATCTTTCAAGATATCATGGAGTTTAGTAATGATGGTGTTACTCCATATTTTTCCATGTTTTACATTATATAGATTCATTATGGATGGAAATGCTGAATATTTAGTACAACTTACTTTCAATTGGGACTTACAAGACTATTTGGCTTCTATGATAGTTTTGTTCAGTTATGAGGTTTTTCACTATCTATCGTTTTCATTTCCTTAACTTGATCTTCATCATCATTCACTCCTATAATCATATCCTTGATATGGTGTTCATAATTTTTCATAATTGTAGTCATATGATTATTTATATAAAATAAATTTTTATCCCACTCACTAGCTACATTCATTTTTTTCTAGTGTATCGTCAAATATTTATGACAATGATGTACTACATAATAAACAATCTCCTTTTCCAAATCATATGGACTTAATAGTCATCTGTAACAACGACATAATTATAGAAAATGATTTAAGAGGGATTATATGCATGATATTTTTCAAACATGATGTTCTATTTCACCCTATCCTCAAACTATTTTTTCTTATGATTGGTATCCATCCATTAAAAATTTATTTACTTCCTATTTTATTAGTAATTATTAATATTTAACAAAATAAATAAATAAACTGAAATTATGATCATAGAATTCTAAAATACCATATTTAAATAGTCTTTTAAGATACATGAATCCATTGTTCTGTGATAATAATAGTCAAATTATGCGTATTGAGATTGTTTTGTGCTGGTCGAAATCATTGAAGGATGGGAATGTTTGATATATATATTATAATGAAGAATAAAATAAAATATTTATTTATTTAAAAAAACATAGATCAAGGATGGTTTCTATAAATTTGATAAGTGTTATTACATCAAAATTGAGGATTTGGTATTTATTCTATTCATCAGTTGGTATGTGGTTGGCCAGGTGGTGCTTTGTTTATGATATTCTTAAGAGCCACAGTTGATGACCATTCTATAGATATTATAAATGATGATAGGGCCTAATAACATTTTATTAAGAACCCATAATTTTTTGAAATTATTGAATTTAAATATTGTAAATATAAGTATTGGAATGGAGTTATCAAGCTACTCGATAAATTGTACAGCAATAAAATTAGTGTTTGACGCATTCTTGAAATTTTACTAATTCACGTGTCTATAATGAAACATCAGTGCACAATAAAGAATGTTCTTATTAAGGAGGGAATGGAAAACTAACTTCAACACAAGTTGAGGAAGTGTCCTAGTGATATTGGAAGAAATGATTATCTAAAACTGATGATTGGAGTAAAATATATACTACTTAAGATCAGTTGAAACCAAAATGTAGCCTCAGTGGAACCATTATAGAGGATCAAATCTATAAAAATTTCAGATTGGAATCTTGGAATGGTGTTTAAATGTGGTGAATATAGACATGGATTTTTTTGAATACTGGTCATGATTCCAATTTATGGAGTGAAAGGTTGTTTGAGTGAAGTTTTAAAGAGAGTTTTGGGAGTCCCATAACAAGAAACACGGTTTAAATAAAACCCCATGTCTGTCTCAATGGGATAAATCGATAAAGGTAATAGAAAAAAAATATCAAAATAATGAGTTAATGAAATCCATTGGTCAGCCGAATGAATTCATGTTGGGCTATGTGATAGAATGAACTAAAAATAGAAACCCCCATACAATTTCAATAGATTTATAAATGAGATGAGAAGAAATTATCAATGGGGTCAACAAGGGAAGAAATAACGATGAGTTAAAAAATTATAATTGGGGCACTCAGAATGAAAAAAAAGATCAGTTGAGTCAAATTTAAAATTTTCAATCTACAAGTTCTCGATATGCTTGTGGTCGAAATCAAAACCAACCCACATCAAAGTGGGGACACCAAACTAGATTACCATTAAGGAAGGGTTATGTGCATGATTCATGTGGTTGGGGTATATCAAATAATGATGGAAATGAGAAAAACAACCCCCTTACTATGATGGCATGGAATTTTAGTGAGTAAAATCATTTAATAAGAATGATTATTGGAACTAGACAATGTTTGGACACATTAATTTCCAAGGAAACAAACATTATTTCTAGTGTTGAAGTAGTGGTGATTGATCAACTATAGAGGTGTGTAAATAATCACATACCTAATGTTTTGATATGTTTGATTCATTAGAGAAATTTCGAGGGGGAGAGGTGATAATGATTGATTTTTGTGAGAGCTTGGGAGGTAAGAAGATGTGTGCTCTATTTGGGTTGAGTTTACATGATTGGTAAGGGTTTTATCATCTCTTTCAAAAATCACTAATAAAGATTAATTTTGTCAGTTCTAATATAATATGAGTTAATAAAATAAATCTACATAAGTTTTAATTTAGTACTAATAAATTAGAAACATTACCTTCACTAATATGGGATTGATAAATATAGGTTTTATTAGTGATTATTAGTTTACAAATGATAAAACTGGTATTTTTCTGCCCTTTTTTAACCTTTAAAAAAACAATTTAAAATAAAATACAAAAATATCAAATAAATTTACATCAAAAAATGAATAAATAATAAAAAAATGAAAACAAATGTTAACATTATTAATGAATATATAATCTTAAATGAAATAATGTTAAACATGATTTGAAACTGAATTGTTAAAAATGAATAGACATCTAAAATATTTAAAAAATGTATTAGTTTTATTGATTATACAAATTTTTTAAAAATACCAAAAATATATATGTAAATAAAAATGAACATGTATACATATTGAAAATATTTAAACGTGGAAAATACATATGTGTAATGAAATATTAGAGAACAATTATATTCCATTCCTTAAAAAATATTAAAAATGAATAAATTATACTAAAAATAAATAAATAAAAGTTAAGTGATAAAAAACTAATTTAAGAAATGAATTCATATTATTAATTATATAAATCTTAAACACATAGAAAAATGAGGAAAATAATAAAAAAATAATTTAATAAAATAAATTATATTGATTTCAAGCCTTTTGAAAATATTACAACTTAGTTAATTAAATATAATAAGTATTTAACATTTAAATTAAACAAATATTAAGAATATTACAACATAGAAATTTTTTATGTATAATTTATATTATTAATTACATGAATAATAAACTCATCTAATAATAAAGAAAATATTTAAAAATTATATTCAAATAAATAATATATATAAATTTTGAACACTTTAAAAATATTACAACTTAATAAATGAATCTGAATGAATATTATTCATATAAAATAAAAACATATTAAGAACATTAAGACACAGTAAAAAATTTGTATAAAAAATATTAACAAATTAATAAATTTTAAAGATATTAATAATTAATTAAACTTACAATTTCATAAATAATACTAAAAATAATTAAATAAAAATAAATAAATAAAACCAATATTTAAAAAAGTGAATTCTTAACATTAATTGAATGAATTAATAACACATAAAAATGAAAAAAATGAATAAATAGATGGTATTAATTATGTAATTTAAAAAATATTAAAAATGAATTCTATTGAATTTATTAAAATATTAACGGACAAAAAATAAGAACAAATTAAATACACACACATATATTCCGAATGAATAATTTAAAATAAATATGATTAGATTATTTGATTAATTAAGAAAAAAATATGAAAAATTCACCAAATAAAATTTAATTTTCATATATTAAAAAGGAATTTAATATAATGACTTAATTAACTATATAAACAACAACATGGTGTAGGTGATGACACATGTTGAAGTTTAATTTCTTGTCAAAATTGCCTTTTAATGCGAAAATGGAATTTTCATTACAAAATTGGATTTTCATGTCAAAATAGTGTGGGTTTGAGATGGTCATATTGGAATCAATTATATAAATTTTAATAATTTTAAAATATTAAAACATAACGTGTAAAAATGAGTAAATATTAATTATTTAATTTACAAAAACATTAATAATATTAAAACATAGTAAATAAATATGTATAGAGTTTAGAAAATGAATAAATTCCAAAAATATTAAATATTAATAATAAAAAATATGATTGAATATTAAATGAAAAAATATTAAAATTAATAAATAAATCAAAATTTTTAAAGATTATTATTAACAACATTGTCGTTAAATTTAATACATAAATAAATCAAAATGTGTAAATAACTGACAAATGTTAAATATATTATTTGAAAATGAAAACTGTATATATTCAAAATGAATGGATATTTAAAATAAATAAATTAAAAATAATACTAAAAATGGAGATATATAAAAATGAATAAATAATACTAAATCAACAAGAAGATATACACGTACTCTCAGAAATACACACTAAAATACATGTATAGATACATACATGTAGACACACACATACACATAGACGTACATGTACAAGTACATACACATAAATATGCACACACACACACACATATATATATATATAAATACACAAACACAAACACATACACATACACATACTAATGCACATGCACATACACATGCACATACACATATACATACACATACACGAGCACATACACATACACATACAAATATGTATACACATACACATACACATAAAAATACATATACCCGTACACAAAAACGAACACAAACACATGCATATATGCATACAGATACACATACAGATACACATACAGATACACATACACGTACACAAACACATACAAAAACACATACCCATACACATACACATACACATGCACATACACATACACATATCCATACACATAAACATACAAATACACATAAACATACACATTCACATACACATACACATACACCTACACGTACACATACACATACACATACACATACACATACACATGCACATACACATACACATATACATACACATACACATACAAATTCACATTCACATACAAATAAACATACACATCCACACACACATACATAGACACTGACACATAAACATACACTTACACAGACAAAGACACATACACATACACAAACACACACACAGACACAAACACATACACATACACATACACATACACATACACATACACATACACATACACATACACATACACATACACATACACATACACATACACATACACATACACATACACATACACATACACATACACATACACATACACATACACATACACATACACATACACATACACATACACATACACATACACATACACATACACATACACATACACATACATATAAACATACATATACACATACACATACCCATACACATAGACGTACACACAAACACATATACAAACACATACACAAAAACAATTGTAATAACATCATTTTTGTTTAAAAATTAAACACACTTTGAAAATTATTTATGTGTATTTTTATGTGAAAATGTAATTTTTCAAAAAAAAAATCACTTAATAAATGTTTTGAAGGATTTATGTAGGGTAAAAATCCCTATTAACATCATAGAATATTATAAAAAATAATTTTGGAGTAATATGGTTAGTTGGTGTGTGATTCTAAGGCCCATAGATCCCCAATATTCCAACAAAAATTATTAAATATATTATATCACGTGCATGTGATTTTTCGAAAATAATTATATAACATATGATCATTATCTCTGATTGGAAGTATGATCAATCCATTAAATATGGAGCATTTATTTTACCATATATTTGATATAACTATTATGTGTGTCCTATTATTGGTAAGATCACACATAAGGGAAAATATATTAATTGACGCATGTGTGATTTTTCCCCAAATTAATTGAATATCTCTCAAATGGTGTCTGAGATGGAAAATCTTAGACATAAATTAGGTCTATAATGTTAGAATTATCATATGTGATATATAAAAATTGTGAACAACAGGTGTTTCATTACATAAATTGAAAAGGTAATTTGTTTAACCTTACATATTTTTCTATAATAATTCTTAATTTGTTATTTTACCCACCTCTAATTTAGGAAAAGTAGATGAATTTAAAATAAATAATGAAACATAAATTATCAAAGGTTAAATTCTTAAAATAATTTATCATAGTATAATTATGTACATTATTAGAAGATAGGTAATTTATTATCAATAGATAATTGTTTAAAATTAAAAAAGATAATTTATAAAAAAAATCAAAATAGAGTTTCTTGAATTTATCAATGATAATTGTAATGAATTATCAAAATATGGTTATGTCATTTAATCAAATGACAACCCTTTAATTTATCAGAAGAAAATTATTTAATTTTAAAGGATAATTCTGGAAGAAATATCCTAATAGAATTAAAAAAAGGATGATTTATATTTACATTATCATAAGATAATTATACACATTATCCAAGAATAATTATATGGGAATAATTATGTAAACAATATATCGAATCATCAAAGTATTATTTGAAAAAAATTAAAGGATAATTATATAGCGTATCAAAGAATAATTATAAGTAATAAATATGTATGATATTAAACTTTCATAGGGATGTGTTAATGTTATCGTGTGCGGTTTTGTAATTATCATATAGTAGAAAACCTCTAACAAAATATTCCCCTAAAATATTAATTTCAAATTATCTATGAGATGAAAAGTATTATAACATGTGTTATTTTTTTCTTTTTGAAATAAAATAGCTCGTTTTGATTCTAGGAACCCATGATAATACTGGATCATTTACATGTTGATGATAAAGATAATAAGAAACAAGAGCACAAGTTATTGGCTATTAATGTTTCCACTCCACCGTTCAAACCACAGAGGGTGGTTTATCCTTAATTTTGGTATCAATGAATTTAATGTATGAATTTATATACATCTTAGGGATTTCACACATGATTATATTTTATAATATATGTGTTGGAATGTTTGATAACTATTCATTATTTTGATCTCATGTGGGTGTTTTTGTAACCCATGAGAACTACTGTTATATTATTATCCACAAATAATATAAGAGTAGTTGTTTCAATGATTGACTATGATCACATTATGTTCTGTGTTGTTTCTGTATTTATCCTACTGAAGTTATTTCTAGGAATTATCTACACTGTATATATGATACCATACTTTGGATGTATCACTATAGGTTCTAAGAATAGGTAGATCATCCTGATATATATTTCACTTAGACGACAGTGTTCTTGACCAGCGATGATGGAGATGTTAGTCATTAGAACATGGTAGATAAATGATGATATCATAGAATTTCATGTATTGGGAACTCCTTTTAGTTACAAGTCATATTTCAAGCACTCCTTCATTATAATTAATATAATTGGAAGTCCTTTGAGTTGTAGGTTATATACTAGGAACTCATATGAGTTGCATGTTGAATATCATGCATTCCTATGAGTTTCATACCATATATTGGTAACTATTGTGAGTTTTATATCATACACCAAGGATGACTCCATGATGTTTTCATGAAAATGTTATACTAGAGGTACAACTAGATTGATTACTACTAAAATCACCATATTAACCTTTCATCATAAAGAAGAAGCATGTATGAATGAGGGTTTGTGGCGTCTTTGTTAGAATATGATCACATGGTTTTGAATTTTTTTTATTTAAATTATAAATTTTTTATTATCATTATAAAATAAACTTGTTATACTAATGAAGAATATGTAAGGACACATTGGTGGTGTCCTACTATGACTTGTACTCACACTATACTCATCCATTTCCATGAACTTATAGATTTCATTAGGGACTTGATAAAGGGAAATGGAACTATGGTGGTTAGATCGTCAGGGGAACACAAAGTAGTTGATGGAAAATGATAGAATACAAAGTAACATGATTGTTTAATATATTGTTTATTTATTTACCTTCTACTAATTACCCTTTATTAGATTCCTAAAATGGGAGACACTTTTATTTATATGACATGTATTCCATTTATTATTTTGTTCATGGTTTATCTGATGATTTATTATTTATCCCATGATATGATACTAATGGTATATTCTACCCACCAATAGACTCAAAACCATGCTGCAAGTCGATGGCCTCTTGCATATTTGGAGGCATACATGAGGTCATGTGGAATACTATCTTGAACATAGTGGTTCTGGTCTTGGGTTTATAATATGGTATTAGAGAATAAGATTCACTAACATGTTTTGTCTCTTATGTTTATTTGGATTAGGGTAGACAATAGTTAGTATTTCTGGGACTCTGTTTGGGTTACTATGATTCTTTCTATCCAGTATAATATAGTACACCAATGAGTTTCCATGAAGTGGGTATAAATATTTATTTATGTTATGATATATCATTATTTTCCTTGTTTCTTGGAAGTATTAATATTTTGTGTTGGATTATATATATGATGAATACAAATAATGTGTTGGGATGAAGACATGGGTTAGTTCTAGGAGTTTTGTACATTGGATTTAGGTTAGACTCTATGGAGGACCCAGTGTGAACCCATTGACAGATTATGTTTTATCTTAGTGACTGTATTTTTCTAATTCGTTTCCATTTAATTATTTACAATTTCATATTGATCTATTCTATGGGAATAATTGGTATCTAGGAATGAATAATCCAATAACTGATTATTTTTTTACTTTTCCATTGGACATGTATGATAATGTAGTTGAGCGTGATTGTGCACTATATTTTTTTTGTTTAGGCAGCATGTCCCCTTCAACCAGAAGTCATTATCTTATTGGATGTTGTAGTAATAGGAATCTCTAACTACTATATAATATTTCTTAACATGAAATTCAACATTATTAGTCCTTCCCGTGATCTAGAATCCCTCATGATTTAGAAGAATATGTTGAAAATTTTCATGGAATCATTGACCTAGTATGGACTCTAAAGCAACAGAATTTTAAGCTGATATTGAAATCATGCTTTGTGTGCAACACATTTAAATACATCATATCTTATGAAACCAATCATGTTGAATAATATCAATGTTTAGAATAATGATTTGGATTATAAGTGTGTTATAAGGCTAATAATTAATCACTAGGGTGCACCTGTGTTTTTTTATATTACAGTGGATGGATGTTTTTGACCCTATGTCGATTACCAAAATAATAACTAGGTTATAGTGAAGAATAGATACCCTTTTTCCAATTATAAACGAACTATTTGATCTATTAATGGATTCTTAGTTGTTCTCTAAGGTTAATATTCAACAAGATATCATTGATTGTATGATAGAGATGCATAAATTCTATAGATATCATTTTAGAGCATGTATTATGTCCCCCAATATGGAACTCACTCATATAGCCAAAAAGGGTTGGTTATGAGTCCTCAAACATGAATCCATATATTCACGAGGAAACTAATTATTAGTGGGGTGTAAAATGTATAGTGTGTAGACTGTAAACCATGGTAATGAGTGTCATTATAATAGAAAATAATACATGAAACAAAATAAATCAAAGTCGAGACTATGTTGAAATAAATTATAAAATGTAATTAAATAATCCCATAAATATTAATAAGATTAATGTATTTATGTGTTGGAGTGAAACTAAAAGTAATTACAGAAACAATAAAATAAAAGAATAGAATACTTAACAAAGACTCAATAATCTCCAATATCAAACCACATGTCGGACCCAACTCCAAACTTATTCCAATAGAGAATGAAAACAATAAACTATATGTTCCTTTCTGCTCTTCCAAACCTACATCCATGTTATCTTCTTGGGTTCAAAATGGGTCTCTGAATTGGGAGTGAGTATAACTCAATTTTTCAACACCACCATGTCTAATCAAACTGGTCTGATATGAAGGGATTCAAATAAAGAGATAAACATTTTTATTCATTAATTGCACATTTAATTAAATACAAAAAAACATTTTTCACAATGCCAGAATATCTCTAATCAAGTCATACAATCCTTGAAACCACAACCATATAACCACTGTAAAATAACTATCTTCACAATAAAGACAGAATATCTCTAATCATGTCTTCAAATCAATGCATCCATAACCATAAACAAGGCATAATCACAATAATACCGTTCAATGAACTATAAACATTATAGAATGAAATTGGACAGATCCCACTCACTATAAGTATTAGATATTGATACTCGACTAATCCCACTTGGTAATAGAATTGAAACATATAAGTGTGCATTTTCTAGGGCCAAGCTGGATATATAAGAATCTCCTCATGGAACATATTCCATCTCATACAACATAGATATAATAGTATCACATCACCAGCCTCAATGCTTAATTTTGTGAATTAAAAATTATCTTTAAATTACCTCATTCAATTATATCACAATTTCTAAATAGTAAAAAAATAATAAAAAATCCATAATTAGGGATTTTATATAATATAATCACCTAAGGCCTCATGACACTCTAAACATGATTTTATCCATTTTCAATATAAATTATATTCATAGATCTCTTACCCAATGCATAACTATAAGCAAGGTAAAAATCCCTAGAGACTAAAGTAATATACGGTATAATACCATTCAATATTGAATTGATTCATGTGAATATTAATTAGGAACAATAATAATACTTCATATACTGTGAAATTAAAAAACTAATGGGTTAAATTTAGACCCCTTAATTTTAACTGATTATACATAAATGATTCCAATGGAAAACACCCTTGAGGAAGAAGGTTAGGATGACCAATGTGAGGTTTCTAAATCCATTCTAACCATGTTCACAAAAAATAATGAACATAGTCAAAAGATTACAACTCCATGGTCTTAATAACTTGGGAGAGAAGGGAAAATTTGGACCAAAACCCCTTACTAGCGATCAAAGGCTTTATTGGGACATCCAAAATGGTAGTTGGCACTCTGAAGTCTCTAGGAAGTATCCCTAGGGTCGATAGGAGAAGGTTGCAACATGTTAGAATATGAATTCAATCTTGAAAAAACATTCAAAATAGAATGTTTTGGAATTAGATGGTGTGTGATGTAGTTATAATTCATGAAAATGTTTTTAATGGAATAAGCCAAAATACTCATCAAATATAATTATTTTATTAAAATCACCCAATCATTACACGACAAGCAATCCATTTACACGAAATGTAATTGTTCTTCAAGTTATTTTTTTCATCCCATTCTCCTTTTAAATAATTCAAACCCTCTTTAATGATTCTCAACATTCCAAGAACCCATGAAACACTTGACCCATTTACAAAAAATACATTCATTCAGAAAAATATACCTATTTATACATTACATCATTTTCCACAAAAAATTATCTCCATGTAGATCTTATTTGGTTTTATCAGGTTTCATTATAACCTGGTATATTTTTACTTAGATGATATATATTCACAAAAAAACTTGACCATCAAGGTTTAGGGATGAGGAAAAACATACTTGAAGGAAAAATATTAACAAAAACTATGATAGAGTCAGACATGGGACTTTTCAGATAAACTACCATGATAGACACTTAATCATGAAATTTCAAGACATGTCAGACTAAAAATCAATAAATTTCAGGTAGACACTTGGTACATTTCATGCAAAGAACCCCCAATGTACAAATAATTTCAGAATGACACCCTGAGACATGATAACATTGTCTATTATACATATTCAAACATACCCTTAACTAAAATTTGAGGAATCCAATTCCTCTCCAATCAATATACCGGAGTATTCCTTCCTATGAACGGAGATCTAAATTGGAATCCATTTTGGAATAAGTACCTACATATATCAAATACTCTATCCCCTAGGATAAAAAATATCTTATGGGTTTTTGGTCCTTTTTTGTCCATTAGTGTATTGGGAAGAAAATGAAACAATGATAACTCTGGTTCCCTCAACAAACAGGATATGTAGGTCGCCTTCCTGTGGCATGAGATCTATGTCAAACACCTTGTTATGGCCACCCAATTACATAAGAACCATATCCATACATATTGATATTGATCACTTACTTTCCCTTGTTTCTCACACCATGCATTTCTCACACACACTTATGTATTTGTAATGACCGTATCATTCAAATCACAAATCTCACTAGCTACGGAACCACTGTGTGGTATCCCCATTCAGTGACATGAAAGAATTTTTCTTATATAATGGAATCCAACTTATCATAATTCTTAATTTAATTCACATATTGATAAACCTTGGAGATGTAACCATTTTAGGTTTTAATATCTATCATATCAAATCAGTGGGATGGGGGTGGATTGAACTATGAATAATATGGTTCCTATTAGAAATAGGGTATGTATGAAGCCTTACTATGGTTAAATATATATAACTTATGACTAATTACCTTCATATATTTTCATTCTTCATGACCTTTAAATTAATTGATTAAAACAATGCATGGGTTTTTAATCCTATTATAGATAAGACATATAGGAAACCTTACGAAGGTTCAATCACATCCTACAAATATTGATATCCTCTGTAGATCATCATAAACTCTAGAGTTCATAGTTATATGGATTCAAAATATATGCAGCTACCCATTAATAAGAAATAATGTTAAACAGATGCAGATCCTATGATACATACAGATGGTGTAATTAATATAACCATCTACACATAGAATGACTTGAGACTAATCACTGGGTTAATTTAACTATTCATGTATCAAGACTTGGAGGAGTATCACAAGAATATCTTAAAACTATAATATTTTCCATGAATGGGAAATAATTCCACAAAAAATTTGGGTTGTGCTCGAACTCCAATCCTCTCGACCAATGTTAGTTATTAAACATCATTTTGTATAAAACCCCAAATTCCCCTTCAAGTTAGAAAGTTGGTCACTACCCAGTAATGGATATGGGAACCCCTGTGTGTTTCTATGAAAGATAAAAATGGTAAACCTAATTTAAATGATTGTGGACCCTTGAACCCCCCTATAATCAGATCTCTGATATGAAAAAATGATGGTGAATTGAATTTGAAATCAAATAATGACATACTAATAAAATCATTATAAAAATTGGAAATCACGGCTCCTAGACCCTAGGGAATCCATTTAACCATTACATTCAATGAGAATCAGCATGTAACATGCATATATCATTATATTTAATATCTATAAATAGAACAATATTTATGGTTCCCTATTGATTTATTGTCTCACTCCCTTTTAGTGTGTCTATTGCACTTTGGTGACTATGAATCTCTTGCAAGAGGAATGTTTAGGTTAGGTTTAGGATGGTATTTCATGAAAGAGAATGAATATCATGAGTGGTATAGAATACTAGAATGTCTTAGGGTTTAATTATTTAGTATTATCTTATTTATAAATTATTTATTTTGTTTATTTTGTATATGTGATCGACCTAGTGGATGATTTTCTTATATTCTTATATGCTTACATTATATTCTATTAAAACTTGTTTCAGTGATTTAGTTATTTTTATACTCATATGTGTAACAGGTTATCAATTTTGTTTATTCCTTGATCAATACTCTAATATATGGGTTATAGTTTCCTCATAGTACCACCCTCATCAACTACTATTAGTCTGTAGTCTCTGGAACATGTGGAGGTGTTCTTGAGATCAAGTTGATCTACTGGCCAAGGTAATATTCATAGTTTTACATGTAATGAAATTATTAAATGGTGCCTAAGATGTTTTTTCATACTAATAGGGTTATGGAATGTTAAAATATTTTGGAATGTGTCAAATATTATGATGTATCTCAAGCAATTTTTTTCCTAAATACCACATTATATGGGAAATCTAGGAGCCCTATATGGGATTGATGTTTTAATTTTTTTATGTTATAGTTTATTGATTTCACCTCATGATACACACTTTATTTATTTTATTGATGATTAATTTCTGGATTTTTATCTCTTGAAATGTCTTAAATAATCTATTTATTGGGTTTTGGATGTTGGTTATAGAGGCAAGAGGTGTCTCATTCATCAAGATCAGTAACATAAGATTGAGATGGCATGTAGGGGTCTGTTAGAGTGATTATTTTCATTGATTATAGAGTGTAAACTATTTAAATATTCAAAAATATATCATATGGTTTTTCCTATATAATTTCTTTGTGTAATTTTAATTCTCTTGATTACCTAGTTTATACATTATTTTCATTGATGGTATGTTGTGTCGATATATAGTTTGATGGTTGATTATAAGAACAATGATGGTATAATGATCCTTAGTAGGCCAGAATAGTCACATGGTTCCTTGATGATTGATCTAATCAAGAATGTGGGGTCCATCATATAATTATTTAGAAACAAACTATATTGGTTCTTCCTATAGAATTTAATGTGATATAATACCCATCAAGGATTAGTATGGTTGTAAATATGCTTAGAGAGGGTGGTTTTCTAATGATTTGGTGGTGATTTTGGAAGATTAATTTTTTGCATATGTTTATTTAGGACCCTAGATTGGGAAATCTCTTTTTAGATGTCATGGTATCATGGATAAGAGAATGTGTAATTTCTTGTGAGTTTTGGATAATGAGGAATGGGAGGCACGTATTTGGTGAAATATAATAGTGACATTTGATATATATCTTGGGATTTTAGTGAGTCATTTCCATGTTATTTCTCACTATAACACATAGGAGGGGATAACATTCTTTCATTAGTTATTTCAAGTTTAAAAAGAACATGTAGGTTTTTTAATTTTGGATTGATGAACCTAAATTTAAAAAAAGGATTTGTTATATGAATGATAATTCCATATTTTCTTTTTATTTGAAATGAGTCTTGAGTTCTAGTGCTATGAAAATGAGGCGTATGGAGTTCCTTATTATCACGTTGAGATTTCAAGGGCATGATATTTCAGTTACCTAGCCCTGTTGATTCTGGATACACATTAGAAGAATGTTTCATGCATGGGAGGAATATTTTGGTTTCAGTATAGCATTGGGTTGTAGAAAATCATGTGGTTAAACATAGTATAGAATTAATTCCCAATTGTAAAGGGGACTTCAAATAGTGAACTATTTATATGAGATTGAAATGAAAAGGATCATGGTGAGTAGTTTAGATCTTGGAATATTGTTTTGAGAAAATCAGGCTCATGAATTAATCATTCATGCTATTTAATTCATCACATCAGGATTATATGGACCCTAGGTTTCAATCATATTGAGGAATTATGTGTTGTTATATGTAGTTCGAGGTGAGGTCTAGATTGGTTAATTTTAATGTGTGAGATGAGGTCCAAGGAAAGCTTACATGACACTAGAAGGATTGGATACTATAGGTTTTATTATGGTTATAGATTTCCCTTCATTGTATACGAGACATTAAAAATGGATTTCATGTAGTGGAAAAATTAACCTAGGACTAAATTATAGGAAATGGTTCATGATATGAAATGTGTGTGTCCTAAAAGGAGCAGCACACGTGTTTTATGATGAACCTAATATGGTTATACCTAAGGAGTGGAATAAGGGAATCTAGAGAGTGGGGATTTCACCATAATATATTGGGAGGTGTGACCATAATTGTTGATTAGTTTTCAGTGAATATCAAATATTGATGTTTCCTTGATCTAGGAATGATCATTAAACTATGTTTCATGTTGGTCCATTAGTATGAGTGGGTTTCTCCACATCTAGTCCTCATGTGTGGGGATAGATAGAATTTTTAATTCAGTGATCAATGTTTTGATCGAGTTATATGATTAAAAATAAACTCCTATGGTGGGTTTTGTGATGTTAGTCATGGTGATGTGGACCTCATGATGTAAGTGTTGTTGATATAGAGAACTAGTCATTGAAGTACCATTTTTGAATTTTATTACTAGGTAGTAAATGGATATGAAATGAACTAGATTTCATAGAGAATGAAAATTATTAATTTTTAAGTGAAATAGGGAGTTTTGTAAGTGTTTAAATTCTGATCAATATGGTTGATATGGTGTAAATTTATTAGAGAAAATATATAATAGTGTTTGGGTTGGAATATCTTGGCAGTTTCAGCTGATTGGTGTTTCATCTTGTGAATATCCTTGAGAATCAGGAATGGTATTTGGTTAGTTTGTCTTCATGATTATGTGATCCATTGGAATTTAAGGATTCAAAGTTAAGTGATTTGGTGTGTCATTGTCAGGGGTAGCTGAAAAATTATTAATTCGTTGGAAATGAGAGGATTCACAACTATTTTTTTGTGTAATTTGATGTGGTGGATTTAAAAAAACATTAGGAACATTGTAAGTTTTTCAATTGTGGGTTTTTTATAAATTGGATGGGAATTTTAAGGAAAAACCTAGATTGGGTATTATGTATGGGTGATTTGAACCAATATAATTCAATTTGAAATCTAGAAAAAATATGACCTTGCATTTTTTCAGTGATTTCACCTACGTTTAAAGTGTAGGTCTTGGAAACCTCATTTAGAAGAATCATTATAATGTCAGGATCTTGTTTTGATAGGAAATAACACGAATGGTGGGTATTAAAACTCAAAATTGGCCTCTTTTTTATTGGTTTTATATTGGGGAGAACAATGGGCTAGATGATTAATTATACAACACCATAGTGTATTGGGATAAAAAAGGATCAGGCTAGTTTCATATCAATTATTAGGTAATCCAAATGTGTATTTTCATGATTCCAATAGCCCAAACACCAAGTGATTGGAAGTGGTTCATGGATGTTTCATAGAGTTTAGGGGTAAAACAAGCCCAGTTAATGATGATCGGAAAAAAGATTTTGTATGGGAATAAAAGATAGATAACCAATGTTGCTCTTAAAGGATCAGAATTGTTATGGTGTGGATTTTTTAGGAAACCATCTTAATATTGGTCTTTCATTTTAGTGATAAATTGAATGTTTTTTTACTATAGTGTATAGATTTTGAACTAGAGTTTGGAATAGAATAAATTTTTTAGTATAGGTGGTTTTGGTCATGTGATGGATCTTTCAAGGATATAAAATAGGGTTATGAGAGAACAAGAGTGCTCTTATAGATATATTTGTAACCATCATCTTGTACGATGAGCAATCCAGGAGACTAGCTAGACACAAAAGTCCATCGGCTAGCCAGATGGGTGTTTTACCTGGGAGTGAAATTTTATTTATTGAATTTTTATAGGTGGGGAACCCCACCTTCCTTATACATTCCCATGCATGAACTTCCTTCCATTTCAAACTCTCCTTCATTTAAACCCCATTATATTTAGGGTGTTCTCATGGATTTTGTTTTGTAATTAAAGGTAATATCTAACCTTATTTTATCTCATTCATCTCTTCCCGTCATTAATTCATAATATAAATTCTTCTAGTCAGGGTTTGCAGTGAAGATTCCAAAATATAATGGTTGAATCATCTTTAGATGATGGGGTTTTAATGCATGCTAGATGGAGGATATACCAAAATATCATCTTTAAACAGTTTCACATTATTTTTTGATGGTGGTAAGTCTCCATATGAATTTTTTGAATTGTTTTGACTTAAATTAAATAATATTTAATTTGTAATTGGTTCTTCTTGGTAAGTATTTTACTCATGTTTGTTCCAAGGGTATAGAATAAATCTCATGAGGATCATTGTTCTTATTTTAGGCGTTTTGAGTGCACCCACTAAATACATAAGAATTTATTCTGGAGTATAATTAATTGATTAATAATTTCCAAATTGTTTAGTAAATTATAAATTCTTTTTAATTAATATAATTTTCTAATGTATGTTATTTAGGTCTTTGATTGATTGTATGGTGATCATTCAGACTACGATGAGTCTATGAAAACTTTCTGGCTAAATAATTAAAATTAATTGAAATTGAGGTAGGTGGTTCTGGTACTAGACCTTAGGAATATGATTTTAGTTACATTCATGTGATATATTATGTCTATAACATCATGTTAATAAACATTAAATTAAATGTAATTATTTATAAATTCAATGGTAAGTGTTGTTAATCCAAAAAAATATTTAATTAATGTCTCATAGAATGGGTATGGTGACATGGGTTACATTGGAAATATGGGCACATGATTATTTCCTTGAAAACTGATGGTCGAGGTCATGATTATTATATCATTCCATTGATAGATGAAATTTCCATAATATGTGGATTCATAATGAATTAAATTGAATAAATGTAGTTTTCTTTTGTATAGTTTTTGAGTGAACTCTTTGTAGTGATTCAAAATTAATGGAATTGGGAAGACACATGGATTTACATATTCAAACCTTATTTTTCCCTAATGTTTTTAGGTGAATTTGGATAAATTTTGTATGAGTGATTCTTACCCTATATGATGTTTTTAGACTAGGTAGATTTACATTTGGTAGGATAAATATGAGATGTGTGAGAGGACAATGTTTGTGAGAACTAGGGAATGGGGATAGTCCTCGCTTCATCGTCCTGTAGTGATACCTATAAGGATTAACCCATATGGCCTATAAAGTGAAACGATGTGACTTTTGTAGTATCAGGGTGTATAATATCCTCGATTTGGGAGAATTGGGTCTAGGTTTATTAATTTAGATTAATGTGTTTCAAGGATGTTGTGGGAGGGCCCCATATTGGGTTATAATGTTTTATGATGATCCTGAGAACACATTTATCACTTCTTTTCTATGATTTGACCACAAAGACCCTCATTGGTTTTAGATTATATGACAAACTGATAATGATTTTTGATGATTAGGACTTTCACCATAGAAGTTAGATTAGTGTTCTAGGCATGTTTGGTTTTGTTGTGTGGGATCACACTCATATGAGTCTGACCATGTTTGCCTAACAGGATAAGAATATTTCCTCATAGATCAAATATTTTTTTAAAGATATATATTGATACTTCAAATTTTATACACCCTCATGGACGTTTTGATATGAAATTGACAATTCCAATGGAGCTGTGTTTATATTGATTGAAGAGAAAACACTGATATGGGTGATCATGAAAATTCCATACAAGGAGGTCAAGAAAACATTATATTGGGAGTTCATGATAAAAAAAACCTGATGTAGTGTGTAAATGATAGTACTAGTGTGTATTCCATGGATTTTGATTCGGGGTTATTTTTTTTATGTGGAAGATATATTTACTACTATGTTCTATATTTTATGGGCATATAGGGTCTTATATGGAAATGGATGAGCCTCTCACCATAATGGAAATTTTCATCCAGGAACTATTGAATATTAGGATGGAGAATTCATTAGGATGTCATATTGGGAGGGGGTATTCCCCATATTATTATACTGGATACCGAGGTGGATTATTTCCCAGTTTTTTATTTATACACACATGTGAAAGACCCCATGGTTGTTATTATTGTTGGAATTGTTATAAAGACATTATTATATATACTCTAGTGTTAACTATATATTGTATGTTTTATTGGATTTTTAGAACATATGGATTCACAGTGGTTTATTAATTGATTTATCTCTTTTTTTCCAATATTTTTCTATTTATTTAGAGTAGGTGACATTCACATATAATGAAATTTAATTTTTATGTCTGGGGTTGTGTTGGTGGTACCCTAATATATTATGTACTCTAACCCTGCATGAGTGGTGATTGAAAATGGGTACCTGAGAAACCCTCATTTAATACTAGTTTATGTTATTCTATGTTTGGTATTTAATTATTGATCTGGAGAAACTTGATTGGGACACGAGCCTAGGATATTTTATAGATCATAATTTAGTTGGGACTTATTTTGGTTTTATTTATTTTTTATTCTTTATATGTGATGGAACCTATAATAAATTGGTCTTATATTCTTGTATTACTACATTATAACATGTTGAAAACTTTTTTGTATACAATGATGTTATTTATGTAATCAATATTTTTCTCTATTTGTAGTGATAGAAACAACGATGAAGTGGGAATAGTATTTTCATAGTACCACCATAGACCCCCACTTGTAATCGAAAGCCTGTTGTCTATCAGGTCGTGCAACAAAGGTCACCTAGTTTCATTAGTCTAGTTATTGTTCATAATTATCTAGTTCTAGATGTTACAGGTACAAAACTCAAACTAATATTTCAAACATCATTTTAATATTTAGGAAATTTTTTATCAATTTTATTCTATGGTTGAAAATCATTAAGAAGATGCGACTTTCCATTTCACAATTGTATTTCATCTAATCATTTTATAAATTATATTAACTTACAACTAAATTATTCATTTGGAGAATTATATGATGATACCAAATTTTATAAGAATTATTCTTAGTACCTCGTATAATAGATGAATCTAGTTTTGATTTTTCATTCAACATATACCATGATGTCCCACATTTAAGAAACTATAAAATACCATTTTATTCTTTTTAATATAACACATATTCATATTGGAAAATGTCCATTTTACCCCAGTCCCATCTAGAATAATATTTTTCACAATATAATTTTTATCCATAAGATAATTATGTTCATGAATTATGTATTTTAACTACTAAAATAAATATATAAAACACTTTTCATAGTATCCATTCCTGGATTTCAAGTTCACTAATCCTATCAATGTTGAAAAAAATATAAATTGCATTAAACCTATAAATAGTGTTTATTATGGGTACCCATATAAGAACTCCATAAATGGGATTTTTAAAATTTACTCATCTTCAATACTATGAACCATTTCATCTATTTTATAAGTACATAAATTTTTTGAATCTCAGTAACAATTATATTTTGAATTCCACCGAATTTCACCATGAAAAAACCAAGGGTTGTAACTCGAAATAAAACCATTGAAAATTAAATGATTTTTTATTTTTTAACATTATATATTTCTTATATTTATATATTTTAACCCTAGGTTAAAAAATGTTCCTTGTTTGTAGCATTTTCTTAGGAAAATTACAAAAAAAATGAATCAAACCCTTCTTTATATTCTTCACATATTCATCATGTTATAATCCCATTATAATTCATTATCACCAATTAAAAATATCTTGTAATAATTAAAAGTTATTAGATTTAATAATTTAAATTCAAATTTACTTTTATAATTAATAATAAAAAATAATATTTTGTTATGATGAAAATAATAATAATAAATTATTAAAAATAATGAGTATATTATCTTTTTTTATTGGAAAAAAATTATTATTTGAAATTTTATTTGAATACATGGTAATAAAAATTAATCTTAATATTTATAAATTTTCATAAAAGGATATAAATTATAAAATTTAATTTCATAAAAATGTAGAGAAACGTTGTTTTTATGTTGAAAGTGTTATTTTTCCTAAAGAATCATGGGAACCAAAATCTGTAACAATTATTAGATAATTAAGAATGAATATTTTATTACAAAAATATTACATATTATAAAATAATAGCTTTATATTTACTTTAATATTTTTCCATAAAAAATTGTGTAATTTATAATGTTATATTTTCTAATACCAATTATAAAAATAATATACACTTTTAATCAACAGATTATGAAATAAATAATCAATCTCAATATCATGTGGGTCAAAAAATTGTAATCTGAGTGATAAAATTTAAAAATTATTATATATAAATAGTTTATAATATATAATATACAAATTTTTTTCAAAAGAAGTGAAAATTTAAATATTTGGTAAATAAAAATATAAAAAAATTTCTAAAAAAATAATACGTGTAAAATGAAAAAAAATACTAATTAAAAGATTTGTACGATTTTTCACAATACAATAACTGAATTCCACATTTTATAAAAAATATAAATTGGTACATGAAAATAGATTAATTATACTAAAAATTTAAATTAATACAATTATATATTATATTATATAAATAATAAATTTCAAATGAATATATAATAATTAACAAAAAAATATATCAAGGATTTGAAATAAATATTTCAGGTCATCTTCATATTACTAAACACACATAATACATATTAAAAAAGAACATAAACTACCATATGTGAGATGGATAGAATAATGAGGGTCAAAACATGTTGTGGAGAAACCAAATGAGGCAACTAAATTCAGCGTTATGTTGTTTAGGGTCATTGAGGGTAGTAGAGATAGGGCTAGAACACGGTGAAGCGATGTTGTTTGAGGTGGGGGATGGTGACATATGGTGGTTCATAGTGGTGACATATATTAGAGGCTGATATATCAAATAATGAATTATTGTGGTTTATTTCCTAAGATAAAACCCTATGGTGTCGTGTGACTGAAAAACATACGTGGGTTCATAAAATGTTACCCATTTGTAAAAGGTTTAGTAATTTGGTTATTAAAAAACTGATTTAAAATTATAGTCATTCATGTCAATTATTTAATAACTGAGGTGAATAAATTAAGGTCTTATTTTATAATTTTATTTATTAAATAATTAATGTGAAGGCCAATTTATATTGTTGGATTTAAATAACTAACATTATAAATAATATGTGCACTAGTGTGTCAAAGGAAAATTGCTAACTCCATATAAAGAAGTTAAATTTCATGGGAGAATGTCTAAAAATGATGAACCATGACTTTTTGGAGACCTATGTTGATTTTGAAATCTATATAGTCTCATATTGATGAATTGTTTTATTTAATTATGATCCAAATTAGAGATGTTGAAAAAATTAATGTTAACACAAAATTACTCATGTGCTTTGAAAGATAATATAAATTAGATAATTCCACCCAATGAGTTTTTTGAAACATGTAAGAAGTCTATGATTCCAAGGATTTCTACTGGGAAGACTAGGGGTCCAAGAATTTAGAGTTTTCTTAATGATATAAAAGAAAGTAAAAGTGTATTTTTTAGAGAAACAACACTAAACCTTGTTACTCTATGTAAAAAGCTATTGAGATTCCACATTATTCTTAAAAATGATGTAATTATTACTTCTATATAATGAACTGAAAGCTATTATTATATTCTTGGGAAATTAAGGTGACGTTGGAGTTTTAAAAAATGAATAGTATATTAAAAGGAATCATCTGTTGACCATTTTCAGTAATTTTTTCTTTTCATTTGTAATCACTGACTACCATATTGGTGTGAACATGTTGCACCTCGAGATTTAACAATGTATGATATAATTATTAAAAAAAATTATTTTACTGTGGAATTGAAAAGTCACAATGTTGGAAGTGATCCCACATTTGATATCTTAATGTATATTTGAGTAAGAGGATCAACATTGGTGAAAAATATTTTGGAGTCTACATGTTTAAGGGGGGTTTGATAATGCTATCAGAATATACCATTATAAGAAAATATGGCATTATGGAAAATGTTCGTAGAAAAATTCATTGAATTGGTATGATTGTATATTCATTCATACTTTCATTTATAGATTAAACTTTATTATAATGTCGGTTAAATTGAATTTATAAATTTAATGAAAGGCATTAAAAACGAATTACTTCAAGGGGTTTTTTCTAAAACTATCCCAACTTTCTGTTATTTTTAATGTAAATAAATTGTTATAATGATGATTGTAAAAATTCAATTTGGAAAACTGATGTTAATATATTAAATAATTAGATATTTTTATAAATATATTTTTAACATCCCCTGATAATGTAATTATGTGTTGGTATCATATTTTTTATTATTATTGAAAAATTTGATGTCAAAATTCATCTCTCTTTATTCTACACCGAGCATAGATCAGATAAAAAATGAGTTTAATTAAATAAATAATTAATTTCATTGATATCATTCACTATCATGATTCAATTTATCTTTTTTAAGGGGTTATAAACAAAAAAGGAATATAAAACATTTACACGATTTTTATAGATGAGTATTGACACCAACTGTAATGGAGGAGATTGTTGAAATCACTTGGTGATGATTTCTATATGTTTTTAATAATGATGATTTCATTATGTATTAATAAGTGAATCATGGAAGTATTTTGTAGTACCAAATAATTTCAATGAGTATAAGAGTTACGTACCCATTCAAGGTTATCAGCATGCCCTGATTTGAGTAGATTAGATAACAACTTTCATCCTAGACTATGAAGTCCCCTCATGTTTCATCCACACTAATGAAATTTATAAATAAGGTTAATAAGGAAATTAAGGTACTAAAATTGGATATTGTATTGAATATACAATCTAATATAATCCATTCATTATTAAACTTCCATGATTTCATGAATATTCCACTTTTATTAAAGGTTGGAAATATTAACTAGGTCTATTGAGTGTGAAACGAGGAAAAAAAACTATTTTGATGAGTTTATTTTCAATGGTTAACTACCATGAAATAAATTCAGATATTTTTTTGTTAAATATATTTGGATTAATCAAAATTCCTCTATTTTTTATTTTACTAATTTGTAGTGGTTTTAATTAAATTGTCCATAAATTTTATAAAACCCCCATAATTCCTCCCTATTCCCCAATCCCCCTATGTGATCCTTACCTTTATCCCCCTCCCCCACCTCCTCATCTCACCTCCCTAGTGTAACCCTGACCCCTCCACCTCATCAGTGAATCCATTCCCCCCACCCATTTGACCTACCTCATCCATCCTTAGTTGAAACCACAGTCCCCAAACGCCATGACCTTCTCTCCTCTTGGTGACACAGACCCCCCCCATTATCCTCCCTCTCCCCAGCGGTTCCCCTCATCAGTTTCTATATGAACACCCCTATAACTTCCCTCTATGATGATCAGTTCCCCTCTCCAGTGGTTCAGACCCCCTCCTCGGTGGCTAGGCAGACACCCTTTTAATGGTTGTATCATCCTTTCTATAATCACCTTAAATATATTATTAATTATCATTAGATAGAAAATCATGGGTGATAAAAATAGTATTTAATTATTTTATTTATTCATTAAACATTAATTTATATATTTAATTTTTGATTATATTGTGTTTTCATCATTTTGTTGTTTTTTTGAGTTATAATAACCATTCACTTTTGTTACATTGTATTAAATTTAAAAAATAAATCCATTGATGATAATTTTGATATGGAATCTATATCATTCATAAATTTTGTGTTTTTATTTGATATTAATGAATCCCACTTTGTTCTCTATATATTAATTCCTATAATTGTAGACATATACACAATTGATACTATCTTCTATGTCATTAACAATATTGGTGGTAGGGTTTGTGGTCACACATTATTTCATGAAAAACTCTAGAAAGTACAATAATTATAATGGAAATTAAAATGAAAATGTTATAACCTTTTAAAATTTATTATAATAATTCATGTTTTATTCATATGTATGGAGTAAGTATGTTTAATGAAAAATACTGAAAATTGATAGATTAGTTAGGGTTTTGTTTTAAAAGCATGATAATAAATTATTGGTTATCATAATGAGAAAATCCATCATTGTTTTACTAATTTAATTTTACTAACATGATTTAAAATGGAACTAATTAGAGTGTATAGTTTGTATTTTTCTTAGTCAAATAGCTAATTTTTTATCATTTTTTTGAATCAGACACACCCTATTGTATTTTCAAATATGTGATAATTCTTCATCTCATCACAAAACCTTATTTTTTTGTATCACATCTTTGTGAAAAATGATTCAATATATATAATGGTGAACCTTAAATAGTAAAATGATTTAAAGAAGATATAATAACTAATAATTCATTTCTTATTGACTTTAGTTATCCAATTTTTTGTGATATCCCAATAATTTATACATTACATTAATATTTTTAAAGGGGTTCTCTTGGTATTAGTTAAACCATGAGAAATGTTTCAGAAATTGATTAATGTAGAAAATTTTTCATTGGAATGATCCATCCATAGGTGAAACACTAGGGTAGAGTACACCATTATATAATTATACCCAAAAAAATATAATCTACATATCAAATATAAAAAATTAATATATATTTACCTTATTTATTATAAAATATATTTACCACACATCCATTATTTAATAATAATTGTTTCTAGTATGTATTTACCTTCAAATACAATGATCTTGAGTGATATTTCAACCCATATATTTCCTAACATAACATAAAAAATAACATTACCCTTACCAAGTAATAATAATGTATTATAATTTTTTGTATTTTATGTTTAGTAAGAAAAATTTCATTATGTGGTTCATCAAATTTGGCATTATTGTTGTTCTGAAAGGGTCAATTAAGTAGTTGAGTGATATTTAATTTAAGTTTTTCCTATATGAATAAACATTTATATATTTATATCTGAATGTATAGGTATAACACAATCCAATAAATATTAATTAAGTTTGTGTAAATTTACTTAGTAACACACCTTGATATTCAGAGGGTTTGGATGATTTTTTAGATTTCGTAGTTGAAACCTGATTAGTTGATAGTAGATTAAAATATATGTGTATTTATTGTAAATTCATGTGATTGTAACATTAAATAAGTACAAGAGAATTTTATATTTAAACAATTCCCTCCATGTCATGTATGTTGGATTTGGAATGGTAAATCAAATGTTATAGAAAGTCAAAAAAACACAACAATGTAAATGAAATAAAAATTGAAAAGTTAGAGAAGAATTTAGATCATCATTTTTTAAAATATTGATTTTTTAGAATAAAATTTACATGATTTTAATTGATAAAAACAACCTTCATTTGATACATATCAGGTTAATATTTCTCAAAACATAACTGTTGAAAAAACAGGATTTTAATGAATTAGTTGAAGACAGACATCAATAACTTTAGGGAGGGTGTGCCAAGAATTTGAATATTCCATTTTTAACTAAGCTATATCATATAAAGTGTATTTGGGATATTACTGAAAACAATATGTCCACGATTTGAGAGTTTATGCATGATAAATATCGTGAATATAAGATCCCGACATCATTATATTGGATGTATAAAGTCATCGACAAACTGGGACTTGATTATAAATAGATACATGCATTCCCAAATTATTTCATGATTAACTGGGGAGAATATTATCATATAGAAGAAAGAATAATATTTCATTAAATAATATGGATTTTAATGAAGTACAAAGAGTTTATAAAACAATTAATCCCCATGAAAAAAATAGAAGAAGAAAACTAATGAAATTATATTTCATTACATTCATCTAAATTCATTCTTATAATGATTATTCATATCATCTAAGACTACATGAAAAATAAAGAGGCATGCTCAGGATAGTTACAATGGCTTGATGAGACATCCAAAATATTCAACAACAAGGAATATGTTTTATTCCCTATATCCATATTTTTCTTCAAATTAAATTAATATAGATTATGGATTGTATTCTAATGATTTTTACAATTTTTGATCTATTAGTATTAATTATTTCATTTGTCTAGTTACACTGATCTCCTATAATCTACCTCAAGTGATATGTAAAAATAATAATTCTTTCATTATTTTGATGATTTTTCCTAGAAAATAAATTCCTTAAAATGAAATTGATGTATTCATCAAACTCTAATCAAATAATTGTGATAACTGTGGGATAATGGTTTGGAAACATTGTATTCTTCAAAAAGAAAACTATTCAAAAGGAATGCATCGTTAATGTGTACAACTGGTGACATTACTATACTATTAAATTTGTCTAGTTGGAACACTCATACTTGTTGGGTTGTCCAATTTATATTTTCATATTTAAAAAGTAATGAATACTTCATAGAAGAAAATGGAATCTAATGTTTCATTATTTATTTCCTAATGATTCCGATAAATTCATTTTTCACAAGACATAAATAAATGGATATATTAAAATGAGAAAATCATCAAAGGTCTTATATAATTCAAAAATAAAAAAGACAACAAATGAAAATAACTGAATAATTTGTAAAATGTTGTTAGTTTAATGAAGGGTGAAAAATGTAGTAGGTATAGTATCTGAAGAAGCTAGAACACCACAATGGAATAAAAATAGAACATTTTTTAAATAGACTTATGGGGTGATTAATTTGATTCATCGTAATATTGATATAATTTATATTGAAACAAATTTTTGTGATAATGTAATTATTATAGTTCTTTTTTTGTATGGTAAATTAAAGTATCACATTAATTCTCATAAGGATTTGGATTCATTGAATATAAATCATTTTTCGTTGAATAATTATAACTAAATGTTTCTTATGGATAATTTTACAATGAAAATTAATGTGAAATATGTATTATTTCCAAATTTAAAGAATAATACTTTTCTAGATGGAAATTAAAATTACATATCTATGTACATAGACTGAAAACATAAAATGTTATGTGTATTGAAAAACCACGATTCACATATTTTGATAGAGTAGTTATTTCCATTATCCTTGCATAATACATTATCGGAAAATGTAACTACGATTTTAGTTGAGTATTGTACCTTTTTAGAGAGATTTGTAAAAAAAATACTAATCCAAATGAGCTTTGTAAAATTAATGAAATAAATGTTTTGACACTATGTCATTTGGAGACATTATTTCCTCTTCATTATTCATATTTTGGATTCATTTGATTGTTTATTTGGTTAAAGAAGCTCAACATAGATTCCCAATACTATATTGATGTATGAATCTGATTGAGTGGTATGTTAGAATTATTTTTATTTTCATTGGGGAATTCAATTTCATAAAATAATTCTGTAAAATATATTCATATGTTTCTTTTTTCATTAGGTACGTAGGGCAATTAAAATAATTTGTATAGAAAAAATCATGAACAGAAGGATCTATTGTAGAATGATGCATATTAGAGAAGTATTTATACTTCATTTATATCTATTTGGTGGTATTTAGAATTGATTAAATCCTTTTGAACATGATGATGACATCTCCACTAATTCTTATTATGAAAACCAGTCATCGATATTTCAAACTATTGGACCCCGAAAGGGGGAAAAGTTTACACATAATAATTTTGAGTTGTTACAAGATTATATATATGTGATACTCAATAGTTTCATTATATATCTAATTATTTAATAATTGTGACTAGATATAATTGGTGAAAATTGGGTAGATATTGAAAAATATGGAATAAATAAATTTTGTTTATAAAGATCTTTTTGTAGGCTTCACCTATCATGTAGGTTTATAGTCACATTTATATATTGATGTGTAGTTATTTTTTATATTTTAAAGTAACCCCATATATGTTTTTTCAGATAATGAATGTTAATAATCAAGATTACATATTTAATGATTTGAGGTTTTTGGATATAGGTCCTCTAAGTCAGGTTATGATATTCGAAGCCTACAATATTCGTGGCTTGAGATTTTGTACAATTTTCCTGATGAAAACATGAAAATGTAAAATAGTGGCTTATTTTCATTTCTAGATGTGGGATTCTTTGGAAAGAAGAATGATATTATAGAATTAAACAATCACATCTAGTATTTAGTTTCCTTATTCAATTTCATTTTGGTCATCAATTATAAGGGTATAATCGAATATTCATTACACATTATTTATATCAACATATCTCTCTCTTGATGGATATGGGTGAGTGTTTAGAGCATGATCAATTTATCTTGGCATCACAAGCATAGATGGTTTTATATGTGGAAGTTGAAATACATAAATGTTTTGAGTGTTTTTTGTACACTTAATGTAGAGTGACTTGTATTATATGGGTGATGAATATCAATTTGTGCTTCATGACAGTAAATCTCATAGACCAAAAAAATTGAACAGTTTTTTCCTAAATCTATAGAAATAGTAGAACATGAAAGAGAGGGTTAAAATGATTGACTTTTTATAATGGAGGATGATAAAAAAAAGACCATGAATATGATGATAATTTAAATTATAATTTGGTAATGAAAATATATTACAATTTAACAATGATATATGTTTCATACATATATACATTGGACTACTTTTTTATTTTTCTTTCAGGAAAAACAACTTTTTTGCTTATTTTTTTAGCATTTAATATACCATAACCATTTGAAATGTTTTAATGCCAAGAAAACAAAATTCAAGATCCAAGACAATCAGAATATCAGATAATTCCTCTACTATAATCATCTTTTATGGATCATATTGACTTTGTGGTACCTGAGACTACTAGTGAGTCATCCATTTCCCTTGATGTCATTATCCTGCCACCAAATTAACCTCTAGTAGTGGATAAGTTGGTTACCCCTTAATCTAAGGATTATTGTTGATCTATCATTACAGCTATGCATGTCATTTTTCCTAGAAACATTATATTTCATTAAGTGTTTAACTAATTTTTCAAATAGATAAAAAATCCATAGAAGGGATACAAATATAAACACTATAATTGTATGTGACTTGAATAAATTCAATATTATCATTCCATTTTGAGTTTAGGTTTCCTACTGGGGATTCTTCCAAAATATATGGGTATATTTATTGTATATAGTCTAATGAGATGGTTAGATATCCCATTAATTATAAATATTTTATGCATATTCTTATAGATTGGGAAGATGAGTTCATTGATACTCATTTTAAGGTAATATTAATTTAATATTCCTTGATAAGTATTTTTAAAGTCATTAGTATAATTTTGTATTATTCATATATTATGTTTTGTATTTTTATTTTTAGATGTATTTTTCATTTTTTTGTCTCTAACACTATTTCACACCCTTTTGATTGGAATAAGTAGGGCATGAAATATAGATATATTAAATAGAGATTATGGTTGGTGTTTAATGACAGTTCTCTAAGATCATGATATATGTGTAAGAAAGTTCCTGAAGGCATTTCATGTGAGAAATATCAGCTCATTTTGATATCAATAGAGATGTAACTCATGAGGTAATTGCATTGTTTAAAATAACATAATAGAATAAACATAATGTTATAATTTTTTTTATGTTTCTACTTTTTAATTGAATGATCAAAATATAATTTTGAATCATGAGAAGTATGTCCATCCACACGCCACTGGGTCTCATAGTTTTTCATGAAAATGATCAATTTTGTTGATTATTTTATTCATTATTATTTTTATCATTTCCTTAAAACTCAAGGTATTTTCAAACATGTATATATTTTTTATAAAGGATAATGAATTAGGTTATTCTAATGTCTAAACAAATATGTTGTATAAAGTGGATAAGAAACCTAATGGTAGTTTTGTATGTGACCATACTAAAGACATTGGAGTAAGTAATTTTCATTACACTTTCATATTATTTCATTGGAATAAGAAAATAATAATGAAAAAATATTATTAAAACTAAAAACCCTTAAACGAAATAATATTTTCCCCCCAACAAGGATCAATCGATGATAATTTGTAATTTTATTAAAAATATATTCATCCCAATTAATTTGAGGTATGGATTTTTTTATTATAATATAATTTTTATTATTCTGTTTTTATACTTTTGAAAAATAGTAATGAATAATTTATTAATCAAATAATATTATAAAGTTTGTATATTTTAATAATATCAATGTTAACAATTTTTATTAACATGTTAAGACACAATATGCTTGGGATGAAAACCCTTTGAAACCATCATTGGTTTCCCAGAGAGATATTGTTTCAATAGTTTTATGGAAGGAGTATCCTGGACATGTAGAGAGGAAGGATTTTAGAAATAATATATTACATGTATTTTGTAGTGAGGCATCTACCATTACTACTACACCCTGTGGGGGTTTGAGTAGTGTCATTGATTGTGAATCACAAAAAAATAGAACTATTGAATGAAAATGTGGACGAACAATACTGTTATAGGAAAAAACTGGATTTTTGGTGATCAAAAATGGAAAATGATTTAGTATCTATATTTCAGAGGATGACTGGTATGATACCTGAAGAAATTTATAGCATTATAGATCATCTGGTTGAGGTAAATTCAATAGTACATTGATTATTCACATAGATTCAAAGAACACATACAAAATCACCAAATAAATCTAAAATGACACTTTTATATAGAAAAAATGAATTTCAATTCATACTAACCATATATTATTACATATTGATGTGTGTTTTATTTCTATATGTGAAAAATTAATTATAGATCAATATCTATATTTTTTGAAGGAAATGCGATATTTGTTTCATGGTTTAGACTCAGTAAAAAATTTATAAAGTTACAAAAGCCATTAAAAATAGTTTTTTGTGTATATAAACCTAAAAAAAGATGTTTTATTTCTCTTAAATTTATAGAAAATGATAGTATATTGAATTGAAAAATTTAGGAACTGATGACACATCATTCCAAATGATTGTATTTCTATTATGTTAATAAAAACATTTTTAATGTTTTAAAACACTAAAACATGAGTGGAATGGTAAAATACATATAAAACAACTTAATATTGTTTTTGAATCATGGGAATTTCAATTTTTAGTTATTTTTGATTTGTACGTGTAGAAAACATGTTAATCCGACCTGCGGTGTGGTCGAATGTACTATGTAAACACTTCTTAATTGTACAAAATCATCTAAAAACATGTGTCAGTGGGTCAAAACCACGATACAATTGATAGGATTCCCTAAAATTTGGGGGAAAATGACCATATATTTAATTTTAAATTATAGAAACTGACATCATGACATTACAAATTATGGCTTTCCATTATGGCTGAAAATGGTTTTATAGAGTTTTAAAACCCTAAAACATTTGTGGAATGCACATGACCCTAAAAAGATACCTAATATTGATGTGAAATCATGGGAAAACAATTTCTATGTTATTTTTATGTTTATTATTTAGAAAAAAATCAATATGACATGTTTTATTTTCAGGATTACTCAGTGAACACTTCTTAAAGGTACAGAATCCTATAAAAAAATTATAGAGTTGTAAAAATAATGACAAAGATACCTTATTTCCCTAAAATCGGGGGACAATGACAACAGATTGAATTTTAAAATGTTGGAACCGACAGTACATCATTCTGAATTAGGGTTTCATAATATTTTATGTTTTATTAGATATTTATGTATTTTGAGGGATTTATGATATTATGATTTTTAAATTTTTATCATTTTTTAGGGTTTTTAGTTTTTAAGTGTTTTTTTATTTTTATTTTGTATTTTATGGATTTTTATGGTTTTTAGTATTTGTTAATTTTTTATGGATTTTTAGGATTTTCTATATGATTTATGGGGTTTTAAGAATTTTATGGTTTTTAGGGTTTTTAGGGTTATTTTGGGTTTCAGGTTTTTAAGGCTTTATGGAGTTTTTTTGGGTTTTTATGGGTTTTTTTGGGTTGTTAAGGTTTTTTATTGGATTTTAACATCGTATGGGTTTAAAGTGTTTTAAGAGGATTTATAGGATTTATGGTTTTTTTGGTTTTTACATGGTTTTAATATTTTAGTGTCTTTATGGAATTTTAAGGGGTTTTTCATTTTTATGTGTTTTATAGGTTTTACATGTTTTTAGGTTTTTAAGGGTTTCTTAGGTTTTTATTGTGTTTTTATGTTTTTATTAATTTTTTGTGCTTTTAGGTTATTTTTTATTTTTTAGGGGTTTCATGGATTTTGTGGGTTTTTAGAGTTATTTTTTTGTTTATGGGTTTTTATTTTTTTAAGGAATTTTTGTTTATAGTATGGCTTTTAATGTTTCTTATACTTTTCTAATCATTTTAGGAATTCTAATGTGTTTTAAAGTATTTAGTGTATTTTTTTAATGGGTTTTAGGGGTTTATAGGGTTTTTTATCTGTTTTTTTTTCTTTTTATAGTTTTAGGGTATTTTTATGTTTTAATGGTTTTTTATCCTTTTATGTTTTTAGGGATATTAATTTTTTTTTAAAAAAATTATGGTTTTATTATGATTTTTTATGGTTTATATTGTTTTTTATATTTTTATGGTTTTTAGGGTTTTTAGGGATTTGAGGATTTTTTTTTGAGTTTATTCTTTAGGGTGTTTAGAATTGGGGTTTTCATATTTTTTAGTTTCTTAGTTTTTTTTAGTTTTTTATTGTTTTTTAACATTTATAGGATTCTAAATGGGTTTTACAAATTTTAATCATATTTTATGGGTTTTCTTTGTTTTTAAGGTTTTTAGGGGTATTATGGTCTTTAAGACTTTGTATGGTGTATTTGGTTTTTAGGGGTATTTATTATTTTTAGAATTTATTAGGTTTTTAGTGGTTTAAAGTGCTTTTTTATGTTTTCATAGGACTTTTCAAGGTTTTAAGGTTTTTTATGTTTTTTTGATTTTTATGGGTTTATAATGATTTTTCAAATTTTTTGGATTCTAATTTATTATATAGTTTTAGAAGGTTTTTAGGGTTTTACGGATTGTTAGTGTTTTTAGGGGTTTTAGGGGCTTTAATGTTTTTTGGATTTTTTTGGGTTTTAGGTTCTTTTTAGGGTCTTTATGGTTATTAGTGTTTTTAGGTTATTTAATGGTTTTTTGTTTATTTAATTTTTTAAGGTTTTATTGTGGGTTTTCACATTTTTTATGTTTTTAAGGATATTTTGTTGTTTTTAGTATTTTTATGATTTTTTAAGTTTTTTATAGATATTTAGGTATTTTAGTTTTTTAGGGTTTTAGGGTTTTTAGGAATTTATAGGGTTTTAGGGGTTTGAAGTGTTTTTAGTTTTTAAAGAACTCATAGGGTTTTGTCTAGATTTTAAATATTTTCAAGTATTTGTGGGCATTTATAGGATTTTTATGGTTTTTATGGATTTTGAGATTTTTTATGAGTTTTATTTTTTTTAGGGTTTACAGAATTTTTTAGGGTTTTAGGTGTTTTATATATTTTTAGTTTTTAAGGATTTCTTAGGGGTTTAAGTATTTTTGGGTTTTCTATATTTTTATGGTTTTTAAGGATATTTTATGTTTTTTAGGTTTTTTATTCTTAGGGATTCTGAGGGGTTTTAGAGTTTTTTAGAGTTTTTATTATTCTATATATATTTATGGTTTTAGTTGTTTTTTGAATGTTTTATTGTTTTTACTATTTTTAGAGTTTTTTTAAAAGTTATGGGGTTAAAGTGTTTTTACAAATTTTATGGGTTTTAGGGGTTTTTAAGTCTTCTTGGTGTTTTTATGGATTTTGGGGGTTTCTACAGTTTTGGGGAAATTTTAATGGTTTAAGGGGTTTTAATATTAAGAGGTTTTTATGGGTTTTAAGTGTTTTTAATCTTTTAATCTTTTCTAATGGGGTTTTTCACTGTTTTTATTATTTTTTATATTTTTAGGGATTTTTAATCCTTTTTAGGATTTTAATGTTTTACAGGATTTTTGGTATTTTTTGGGTTATAGGTTTTTTTATTGTATATAGTGTTTTTATAAATTTTAGGTTTTTTATGTGTCATATGTGTTTTTATGGTTTTATGGTTTTTAATGGTTTTCAAGGATTTTACATTTTGGGAGATTTTTCTATTTTTATTGAAATTTAATTTTTTAGTGTTTTTATGTATTTATAGGTTTTTAGGGTTTTAAAAGATTTCATGTGGTTTATGGGTTTTGTTGAATTTTTTGGGCTTTTAATAATTTTTAGTGTTTTTAAAAATTTTAGGGGTTTAATGGGGTTTTCTAGTTTTTAGTGGTGTTTGAGGGTTTTTAGGGTTTTTTAAGGTTTTTGCAGTTTAATGGTTTTTTGGGTTTTCTAGGGTCTTTTTAGGATTTTGTATGGGTTTTCTGCATTTTTAGGTTTCTAGGGGATTCAATTGTTTTTATGTTTTAAGCTTATCTAAGGGGTTTTTAGGTTTTTAGGGTATTTATGTTTTTAGGGTTTTTAGGGACTTTTTGGATTTTTACGATTTTTTAGGGGTGTTTAGGATTTTGAGGGGTTTTATCATTTTTTTGGTTTTAGTGGTTTTATGGTTGATTTTTTATTGTAGTGTGTTATGATTTTTTAGGGTTTCAAAGGATTTTTAGAGTTTTCTAAGGATTTTGGTTTTTAAATGGTTTTTTGTGATTTTAGTGATTTTTAGATTTTTATTGGGTTTTAGGGCTTTCTAATGTTTTAGTGGTATTAATAGTTTTCAGTGGTTTTAGGGTTTTTCAGGTCTTTTAGGGTTTTAAGTGTTTTTTTTAAATTTTTATCTTTTTTAGCCGTTTTTTATTTTTTTTATTTTTAAGGTTATCTTAGGGGTTTTCAGGGTTTTCAGGGTTTTTAGGGTTTTTTGTGTTTGTATGGATTTTAGGGATTTTTAATTATATTTTGGGTTATTTATAACTTTTATAGATTTCTAGGGCATTATTTTTTTTGGAGTTTTAGTGTTTTTTGTGATTTTAGGGTTTTACTTAAATTTTTAGGGTTTTAACAGTATTTTAGAGTTTGTGAGATTTTTAGGGGTATAATGGTTTTTTTACTTTTATTGGTTTTTTGGGTCATTCATGGGGTTTGGGATTTTTTAATGTATATAGGTGTTTTTATGGTTTTTAGGGGTTTAGTGTCATTAGAATCATTCTAGGGGTTTTTGGGTTGTTAGGGTTTTTAGCGTATTTTAGGTCTTTTAGAGGATTGAACATTTTTAAGGATTTATTTGTATTTTATTAAGGTTTTTAAATTTTTTGGTATTTTTAGTGAAAATTTAATATTTTTATGGTTTTTATTGATTTTGAGGGGTTTACAGTTTTTTAGTATTTATTTCTATTTATGGATTTTAGGTTTTTTTGGGTTCTTATTGGGTTCTTTAGGGTTTTCTAATGTTTATAGGGGTTTAAATGGGGTTTTAGATTTTTTGTTGGTTTTTATTGATTTTTTGGTTTTTATGGTTTATTGGTTTTTATGGGTTTTTATGGTTTTTGGCTATTTTTGGTATTTAGAGATTTTATGTGGTTATAGGGTTTTTGGAATGTTTGTGCTTGTTGGGTTTTAAGTGTTTGTTAGGGTTTTCTAAGGTTTTTTATATTTTTTTACATTTTTATGTACTTTCATGTATTTTTTTGGATATATACGATTTTTTATGTTTTTTGTATATTTTGAGGGGTTTTGGACTTTTTATGTTCTCTAAGGGGTTTTTTGGGTTTAAGGGTTTTTTTGGAAGATTTAGTGTTTTTATGGTGTTTAGAGATTTTATCTTTTATAGGGGTTTATAGAATTGTTAAATTTTTTAGTGGGATTTTAGGGTTTTAATTGATTATTAGGTATTTTTTAGTTTTTTAAGATTTTAAATGGATTTTAAGGATTTTAGTTTTATTAGGGTTTTAATCATTTGTTAGGTATCTTATGGTTTTAAATTGTTTTCTATTTCTATGGATTTATTGGGGGTTTTCAGTTGTTTTAGGGGTTTTTCCATTTTTAGTGATTGTAGGTGTTTTTTGGGGTTTTAAGGTATTTCTGGGTTTTTAGGGATTTTGAGGCTTTTATGGTTTCTAGTGTTTATGTGATTTTTAAAGGTTTTAGGGGTTTTAGGGTTTCTTTATTTTGTTAGGGTTTTTACATTTTTTATAGTTTTTAACGTTTAAAGGGTTTTTTGAGTTTTTTGTGGTTTCGTAGGGTTATAGGGTTTTTAATGTTTCTTGGTGTTTTTATGGATATTATGTGGTTTTAAGTTTTTTGATGCCCTTTTAATTATTTTTAGGGTTTTATCATTAAATGGGTTCTATGGGTGATTTTTTTTATGTTTTAAAAGTTTTCATAAGGGTTTTCATCTTTTTCATAGTTTTATATGTGCATAGAATTTTTTAGGGATATTTTAGGATTTTTATGGTTTTTTACGTTTTGTTGAGATTCTGAGGGTTTTTAATGTTTTTAGGGGTTTTATGGTTTTAGGGTTATATGTTTTTATATTTTTTTGGGTTTTTTAGGGTTTTTAAGTGTTTTTAGGTTTTTATTTTTTTTTTGGATTTTTCAGGGTTTTTAGGGATTTTTTGAAATTTTAAAAATTATAAAGTATTTTTAGGATATTTTTGTTTTTTAGGGTTTTTGGGGAATTTGAGGGTTATTGGTTTTTTTTGGATTTTTATGTTTTTTTTGTTTTTTTATATTACGGTATTTTTTGAATTTTCAATATTTTTAATTATTTTGAGATATTTTGATGGTTTTTGGGTTTTTATTATTTTTTGGGGGTTTTAATTTTTTTAAGGGGTTTAACTTGTATTTATGGTTTTAAGGTTTTATTAGGGGTTTTTATGGTTTTTAGGGGTTTTTCAGTTTTTTTTATTTTTAGGGATTATATATTATTATATCATTTTTAGGGGTTTTAAGGGTTTTAGGTGATTGGGGGTTTTATGTGTTTTATATTATTAATGTTTTTATGGGGTTTTAGGGGTTTTTAGTCTTTTTCATGGTTTAAATGTTATTATAGGTTTTTAATGATTTATGGGTTTAATTAGTTTTGGATTTTTTAGGGGTCTTCAGTGTTTTTATGAGATTTTAGGTCTTTTTATGGTTTGAGTGGTTCTATAATTTTAACAGTTTTTACAGTTTTTAGTATTTTCTTTTTTTATAGAGGGTTTTATATAATTTTAAAATTTTAAGTTTTTCTTAGGGGTTTTTAAGTATTTTAGTTTTTTTATGATTTCCGAATATTTAGGGATTTATCATAATTTTTATGGTTTTTAGGGGTTTAAGGGACTTTTTTGTTTTTTTTTGTTTTTAGTGTTTTTTTGGGGTTTCCAATTATTTGGGGGGGGGGGGGTTAGTATTTATGGTATTTAAGCGTTTTATGATTTTATTTTTTTAAATGGGTTTTATAGTTTTTATTGGGTGTTTTTTATAGATTTTAATGGTTTTTATGGATTTTTATGGTTTTTAGGGGGTTTAGGTTTTTTATGATCTTTTTTGGGTTTTTAGTATTTTTTTACTTTTTGTGGTTTTACGTGTTATTAGGTTTTTGAGGTTTCTTATGTTTTTTTTATAATTTTATGGGTTTTTTAGTATTTAGTAACTTTAAGTGGTTTTCCGGATATTTTTTGTTTTTAGGGTTTTAGGGATTTTCAGGTTTTTTTGGGGTTTTTGGGGTTCTTACAATTTTTTAGTTTTTAGGGGTTTATGTTTTTTAGGGTTTTATGGTTTTCTTATATTTTTTCATTTTTTTAGTGTTTTCTATGTTTTTATATATTTTTCGGCATTTTTCTAATTTTTATTGAATTTTAGTGTTTTTAGGTATTTTGAGGGTTTTTAGGGTTCTTTAGGTGTTTTAGTATTTTATCAGTTTTTTTGGGATTCTATGGTTTTTATGGTAATTTTTTTGATTTTTTATAATTTTTATATGGGGTTAAATGGTTTTTTGGATTCTTAGTATTTTTTAGGGTTTCTATGGTTTAAGTGTTTTTTTATTTTTATGGGTTTTATAGTTTTTAGGGTTTTTAGTTTTTAGGGTATTTAGGTTTTTGAATATTTTTAGGGTTTTTAAGGGTTTAATGTGTTTTAATGTTTTAAATGTTATCATAGAGTTTTTCAATCTTTTTAGGGTTCTTTACATTTTTATAAATTTTTAGGTATTTATTAATTTTTATGGGTTTTATGGGTTTTTTTTTGTATTTTCAATGTTTTTAGGAATTATATTCTTTTAGTGCATTTAGTGTTTTGTAGGGGTTTATGTTTTTTGAGGGCTTTAGATTTTTCTTAGAGTTTTTCAGGGTTTTTTGGGGTTTTTATAGTTTTAGGGATTCTTAGGGCTTTTATGCTATATTATGGTTTTTACGGATTTTGTTTGTTTTAGTATTTTTAGGGTTTTTAGTTGTTTATGATTTTTTTCAGTTTTTTAGTGGTTTTGAGTGTTTTACATTTTATGTTTTTCTTAGTTATTTCAATGTATTTTTGGTTTTTTAAATTGTTTGGTATTTTTAGGCCTTTTTCAGGATTTTTATATTTTTTGGGTTCTTTGGATTTTGATAATTTTTTGTTTTTTAGGGTTTAGAGGGTATTCATTAGTTTTTTTGTTTTTTTGTGTTTTATATTGTTTTGTTTTTTTGGTTTTTTGGGTTTTTAAGGTTTTTTATTGTTTTAAATATTTTTAGGGTGTTTTTAAAATTTTTAGGTGTTTAAAGGGTATATAGAGTTTTTATTGAGTTTTTAGTGTTTTATTGATTTTTATTGATTTATAATTATTTTAGGGATGTTTATGCCTTCTAGGGTTTTTTTGAGGATTTTAGAGTATTTTTAAGGTTTTTATTGGTTTTAGTGTTTTTAGTTTTTTTAGGGGTTTATGAGTTTTTTTGGGTTTTTAAAGTTTTCTTATAGTTTTTAGGGGTTTGGAATTTTTATGTGGCCTGGGATATTTATGTCTTTAATTATTGTTTTTATGATTTTTAGGGTTATTAGGGATTTGGAGAGGTTTTTTATGTTTTTAGGGGATTTAGGGTTTTCAGAGTTTTTTATGTTTCTTGAGGTTTTTATTTTTTTGGGTTTTTCAGTGTTTCTTATGGTTTTTCAGTATTTTTAGGGTTTTTTCATTTTTATGGATTTTTATGGATTTCATGGATTTTTAGGGAGTTTAGGGTGTTAAGGGTTTTTAGGGATTTTATATGTTTTAGGGATTCCAGGTTTATCCTTGTTTTCTTAGGTTTTGATGGGGGGGTTGTGATGTTTTATTGATTCCTGAGGTTTTTAGGGTTGAAAAGTTTTTTATATTTTTAGTAGTTTTTAGATTTTTTTAAGATTTTAATGGGTTTTAATGGTTTTTAGGAGTTTAAAGTGTTTTTAGTTATTTAATGTTTTTATTGGTTTTCATGGTTATTAGAGATTTTTTATTTTTATTGATTTTTCAAACTTCTTTAGTATTTTTATGGGTTTTTATAGATTTTATAGTTTTTATGTTTTTTAGTGTTTTTAAAATTTTTATATTTTTTAGAATTTTTTGGGGTTTATGTGTTTATTTTTTATGGTTTTCATAGGTCATTTCATATATTTTAGGGATTTTTATGTTTTTATGGATTTTTATGTGTTTTTTAAATTTTTATTATATTTAGGTATTATAAAGTTTGTAATATTTTTTAGGTTTTCTTTGGTTTTTTGGGTATTAAGGGGTTTTTTAGAGTTTTTATGATTATTATGGATACTTATAGTTTTAACCTCTTTAGGAGTTTAAAGGGTTTTTATAGTTTCTAGTTGTATTTTAGGGTTTTTATGGGTACTCATGTTTTTACATTTTCTAGGGGTTTTATTGATTTTATCGTTTTTAGATGTTTTCATGGAATATGGGTTTTTAGTGTTTTTTTGGGTTTTTAGGGATTTTATATTTTTTGTGGTTTTAATGATTTCATTTTGTTTTTTAGGTATTTAGGATTTATTAAATGTTTTGTGATTTTTGGTATTTTTATGATTTTTATCGTTTTAGGGTTTAAGCGATTTTATGGATTTTAAGGTTTTTATCGTTTTTATGGTTTTGGGGATATTATGATTTTTAGGCGTTTTTAGGGGTATTAATATTTTTCGGTATTTTTAATATCGTTAGGCATTAAAAGTTTTTTTAATGTTTTAGTGTTTTTTAGGCTAATAGAGTTTTTAGATTTTTTTAGGTATATGGTTTTTTTATTATTTTTAAGAGTTTTTCGGGTTTTTGGCCTTTTAGAGTTTTTGGGTTTTTATTGTTTTATAGGATTTTAGGGGGTTTACATGTTTTTTCTATTTAATAGTTTTTAGGTTTTCCAAGGTTTTTATGTTGTATTGCGCTTTTAATTATTTTTATGGACTTTTAAGGTTTTTACAGTTTTTTGGGTTATAAGAAATTTTTGGGGTTTTTTGGGTTTTTTGGGATTTCTAATGTTTTATAATTTTCATCTTTTTAGATTTTTTATGTGTTTTTATGTTTTTGTGGTTTCTAGGGGTTTTTCTAAGTATATACCATTTTTTATGTTTTTACGTATTTTTTGTCGGAATTTTTATGATTTTAGTGTTTATTATGGTTTTTATGGAATTTAAGTGTTTTAGAGGTTTTAGGGGTTTGTTTTGTTTTATACGTTTTAAGTTTTTTTTGAGGTTTTTAGATTTATTATGGGTTTTAGGGGTTTTTTAATTTATTAGTTGTTCAAAGGGTTTTTAGAATTTTTTTGGTGGGTTTTAGGGTATTATGTGTTTTTAGGGGTTTTATGTTTTGAGGGGTTTTCAATGTTTCCTTTGGGTTTTTCAGGGTTTTTAGGGGTTTTATATTTTTAGGAATTTTTATGGAATTTTTTATGTTTTTCAGGTATTTTGAGTGGGTTTATATTTTTTTGGGATTTTTTTGGGTTTTTTTGGGTTTTTAGGGGTTTTGTAATTTTTTTGATCTTTTTAGTGGTTTTAATGATTTTTATAGGTTTTTAAAATTTTTGGGGGTTTGATGGGTATTATAGTTTTTAGTGACCATTTATAGATTTTATGGTGTTTTAGGGGGTTTTATGGTTCGTAGCGGTTTTATGGTATTTAGGGGGTTTGGGTGTTTAGAGTATGTTTAATGTTTTTAGCATTTTTCAGTTTTTAGGGAAAGGAAGATGTGAGGGTCAGGCTATTCCCGCCCCCCTCAAAATTTATTAGAGAAAAAAGACACAACAGACAAGGGAGGGGAGGGGTCAAACGACCCACACCCAAAAACACTTAAGGACTCCAAAGAAAGGAAGGAGGAAAAAGAAAAGACTCAAAAGAAAAACAAGTCAGTCAACGTCACCACCAAAATCAAAAGATGAAAAAGACCCAAAAGGTTTACTCGTTGCACCAAGTCGGAAGGCCACATCATCACCATATGGATCCCCATCAACACCATACCCATAGGAAGCATCCGTGTCCGCTGACTCCCATTCAGACGATTCATATTGCTTGAGAAAGATAGAGTAATAATACTTGAGATGTTGATCCACATTCTGCCGCAACATTCCATCCCATTTTCCCTTCCCATAGGTCATGTCCTTAACTATTTAGGAGGCTCTTGTGGAAATAGTCTTCGGTAAGGAGGAGTAGTCCTTCCTCAGCTTTCTCCTTCGTGATTCAACTGGTACCCCAACGGGCTTGTCTTCTTTCCTAATAGATTCCTCATGTAAGGGCCTCTCCATAAGGATTGAATCGATGTTGTGATTCAATCTTCATACATCCTACTCTTGGTCAGGAACAACAGATTCATCATGATTAAGAGAACATGGGATAAGAACCCCACCACACAGTGTGCTAGAGACCACTTCCGGTGCCCCGGGAGCCTACCCATCCAACGCCTCCACCCACTCAATCTGATCCACCTTGGGGCTTCCCTTCCAAGAGCTAACTGGGCGGTCCACCAGCTCCAGCTCAAGAAAGCCCAAGAATCCATGCCTGCTAGCCGGGGCATCCTCATGCACCTCCATAAATGGATCCAACCCCTCCCCCTGTGTAGCAGCATCCCCTTGCCCATTGTCATCCCTGGTCCCTGCGCCCTCCCCCTGCTCGCATCCCTTCCCAGCCAACTCCTCTAACTTATTCACTTGCACATGCACCTCCACCTCCCCCTACACAGTTACATGGCAGGAAGCATCACTAGTAGCCCCTCAACCACCTCCTCATGCATATTCAAATTCAGTCCAGCAGACCAGCAACTAGCCACACCCAAAGAGCCATCCTCCCCAACCGCCCCCTATGCTACAACTTCCCCTTCTGTCTCAGTACGTCCAGCATGCTCAAAGCCGTCACTAGCAACATAGCTGAGAATGGGTACCTACACATGAGTTCATGTGGATGCCTTCTCATTGCCAGCGGGTGGCGCTACCTATAATGCACTAAGCTCCAGAGATTCATCGCCTCGCGAATGACTTGGAGATTCATAGACCCCAACACCGACATCATCAATAGGCCATTGATCCTCACCCTCCATATCTGCTATCAAATCAACACATGATTCCGGTGTCCCCTAACCCATATCCTCACAGGAAGCTCCCTGAGGCCCAGAGCAGTCATACTACCTATCTTGTTTATCAAAGTCTCCATCCGACTTTTCTTGCACAACATGATGCTCTTGAGTAAACTCCTCTGAGACCAAGCCATCAAAATGATGGTACAAGTTGACACCATCATCTCCCTCGTGCACTTTCAATGGTTTATTAGACGCTCTGGCCACCTCCAGACCACCAGGTATGGGAGAAGGCCCAGACAGAACCATCATCCGCAACTCCACCATCCTCAGACTCTTCTCTCATTCCATAGGTTTCACCACACCCATATTGTCCACAATTCCTAGATCACATTTCAACCCATAAAAAACATCACAAAACCTCGGGTTAGAAAGGGGATGCTGATCAACATGCAAGAGTACATCCCTGACTACGATGTCCTCACGATCCTCAGCTAGAGGTGAATTAGCCATTTCAGTAGGGATACCCTCATTGTGCATTCCTTGATCCCCCCATGGAGGCCCAACAGTTAGCATACCATCAGGTGAAGCATTTTTCCACTGAGGATCAGGCTTGACAGAGAAAAATCACCTACAAGAAGAGGCATAGTGGCCCAGCCTATGGAAGGATGAGAAAAAAGGCACCCCAGAATAAAAGCATATGTCCTGGTGCCACCTGAGCTCACCTTCTATCCCAAAATAGACAGAATTAATCGGAGTTCTAGATATATCCACCTCAACAAAAATCTTCGGCACAACCGGGTGGTAGGAAACACTTGTCCGAGAATCCATACACAGGAATCTACCAATGAGGTTACCAATGATGTAGATGATGGCTGGTTTTTGGAAGGGCAGTGCGAGACCTGGAAGGGTAATCCACAAAGCCACGCTCGTGGGATCATAGTGCAGGGGAAAATTGAAATTCCAGTGAAATAAATGAAACTAAAGGCCATCAGTGGATCGAGGAGAAACATTCTAGACAGAGACAAGATACACTTCATTCTTAAAACGAATCAGAAAATATAGTGCATCCAACAATCCTACAACCACTTGTTCATGGAGATTCAAAGAATAAGCAACAAACCTATTAAAATCATCCACAGAGGGTCGTATCCTTCCAAATTAGTTTCTATGTGTTTTAATTATTTTTAGGTTTTTAAGGTTTTATAAGGGGTTTTCCGTATTTTTAGGGGTTTTTTTACATTTTTTTGGCATTTTTAAGGATATATTCAGGATTTTTGGGATTCTTAGTGGTTTTTTTGGGTTTTTTGGGATTTTAAGGGTTTTTAGGGTTTTTAGTAGTTTTATATTTTTTTGTGGTATTAAGTTGTTTTAGGTTTTTATGGTCTTCTAAGGTGTTTTTTGGGTTTAGCAGTTTTTACAATTTTTGTTATTTTTAGTATATTATTTTTATATTTTGGGTTTTTAGGATTTTTATGTAGTTATTTTGGTTTCTGGTTATCTTGAGTTTTTAAGGGTTTTATGTTTTTATAGTTTTTTAACATTTTAAGGAGATCAAAGGGGTTTTATATTTTTTTAGTTTTTTAGTTGGGTTTTTGTGGTTTTTTACAATTTCATATGGTTTTTGGGGTTTGTATGGTTTTTGGGGGTTTTTTTCATTTTTTTTTTGACTTTAGGGATTTTACATTTTTTTCTTTTTTTATGATTTTATTAGGGGATTTTAATGATTTTAGGGTTTTTAAATTTATTGGGTTTTAGGGACTTTTTAGGGTTTTTATGTTTTTTACTATTTTTAGCTGTATTTTGTGTCATTAGGGGCAAGAAAGATGAGGGTTTTTAAGGGTTTTATGGTTTTTTTTTTGTGTTTTTGGATTTTCTGAGTTTTTAGGAGTTTTAGGGGTTTTATAGTTGTTTATCTATTATAGGGTGTTAAAGGGTGTTTGGATTTTTTTAGTGGATTTTTTATTTTTATGGGCTTTTAGGGGTTTTTTTTGGTTTTTAGGGGTTATGGGGATTTTTTGTTTTTTATAGTCTTTTAGAGATTTTAGAGTTTTATTGGTTTTAATGTGTTTTAAGTGTTTTTATCATTTTATGTTTTTCTTATGAGTTTTATGATTTTATGGTGGTTTATGTTTTTTGGAATTGTAGAGACTTTTCTATATTTTTTTGGTTTTTAAGGTTTGTCGGATTTTTTAGGGTTTTTAGGATATTTTAGGGGTTTATAATTGTTTACGATTTTTAGTGGTTTTATGTTTTTTAATGTTTTTAATTATTTCCTCAGTTTTTTATTGAGTGTTTTTTATTTTTTGTGTATTTTTCAGGATTTTATTTTTTAAGGATTTTAAGTATTCGAGGGATTTGGAGGGCATTTTGATTTTTCGGTGTTTTGGGTTTTTTTTAGTATATAGGGTTTTATGTTTTTTAAAGTTTTTAAATGTTTTTTTGGTTTCAAATTGATTTAGTAGTTTTAGAGTTTTTATGGATTTTTAGGGTTTTTATGGTTTGTAAGATTTTGTTGTGTTTTTTAGGGGTTTTAGTGTTTTTAGGTTTTTAGGGTTTTTTGTGTTTTTCAGGTTTTTCGCAATTTTTTGGTTTTGGTGGTTTTAAGTGTTATATGTTTATACATTTTTCTGAGGGTTTTTAATTTTTTTATGTTTTTAAGGATTATTGGGTATATTTTGGTTTTTTATGGAGTTTTTCCATTGTAAGTGATTTTTAGGGATTTTTAGGGTTTTTTACGTTTTTAGGTTTTTTGAGGTTTTAACTGGTTTTTATTTTTTAATATTTTCTAATTGTTTTGTAAGATTTTATTTATTTGTTACTTTTTTAGGGATTTGTTGTGTTTATTAAGATATTTACGGTTTTTAGGGTAGTTAGATTTTTATTGTTTTTAGTGTTTTTAGGGGTTTTATATTTTTTTTGGTTTTTAGGGTTTTTGTGATTTTCAATGTTTTTAAATGTTGGTATAGGTTTATAGGTGTGTATAATTTTTAGTTGGGTTTTATGGTTTTTATGGGGTTTATGGTTTTTAATGTTTTTAGGGGATTTTATGGTTTTAGGGGTTTTAGGTTATTTAGGGTTTAAATCATTTTTAGGTTTATTAGAGGTTTTAATAATTTTTAGGTTTTTAGGTCTTTTTAGGGGGTTTTCGTGGTTTTTTTGGTTATTTTATTTTTTGGGATTTTTATAGATTTTGTTAGTATTTTTTATAAATTTTAGGGTTTTTATAGATTTTGAGGGTTTTGAGGGTTTTTATTATTTATACTTCTTTTAGGGGTTTTAATAGTTTGTATTTTTTATGGTTATTATAGGGGTTTTCTTGGGTTTTAGGATATGGTAATTTTTTGGAAATTTTAGGTGTTTTTTAGGATTTTTTTGGGTTTTATGGTTTTTAGAGTTTTTGAGTGTTTTTATGGGTTTTAGTTTTTTTTTGAGTTTTTTGATTTTTCCAAGTTTTTTAATGTTATTTTGGGTTTAAATTATTTTTAGATAATTTAGTGTTATTTACTATTTTTATGGGTTTTTAGGGTTTTTAGCGTCTTTTTGAGTTTTTGAGATTTTTGGGGATTTTTTGTTTTGTTAGGATTTTATGGTTTTCTAAGAGTTTTTTCTGTATTTTAGTGTTTTTCTCTTTTTATTGTATTTTACGGATTTTATAGAAATATTATGGGTTATTGGTGTTTTAAGGGTATTAAGGGGTTTTAGGATTTTAGGGATTTTAGGGTTTTTATTATTTTTTATGTTTTTACGGGATTTAATTTTTTTATGTTTTTAAAGTTTTCTTAGGGGTTTTCAGGTTTTTTTATGGTTTTTATGTTTTTAGGGAATTTTGGGTTTTTATGAGTTATTGGGTTTTTTGGATTTTTAGCAGTGTTATGGTTTTTTTGAGTGTTGAACATTTTTTTGGGAATTAAAGGTTTTTAGAGGTTTTAGTTGTATTTAAGATTTTTATGACTTTTTCTGGTTTTAATGGGATTTATTAATTTTAGGGCATTACGATTTTTATATTTATAGGGGTTTTTTGGGATTTTACCGATTTATTCCTTTCATAAGGGTTTTCAGGATTTTTATGATTTTTCACGTTTTTGGGGTTTTAGGGATTTTTTATGATTTTTAGGGTGTTTGGGGTTTTTGTGGATTTTGAGGGTTTTTAGGGTTTCTATGGATTTTTTTTGGGTTTTCGGGGTTTTTGAGTTTTTAGTGTCTTTAAGGGTTTTTGAATTTTAGGGGTTTTATGGGTTTTTAGAGTTTTTTAAACATTTTTTGTGTTTTAAAGGGTTTTTTAGTTTTTACCAGTTTTTTGGTGTTTTAAATGATTTTGTGGTTGTTAATGTTTTTAGGGGTTATTATGGTTTTGAGGGTTTTTAGGGTCTTTTAAGATTTTAAGCTTTTTTTAGGTTTTTAGGGGTTTTAGGTGTTTTTATATTTTTTATGTTTTCTTAATGTTTTTTAGATTTTTGAAGGTTTTTTAAATTTTTTGTTATTTTTAGGGGTTTTTATGATTTTTATGGTTTTAGGGATTTTAGGGATTTGAGTGGTTAGAGTGTTTTTAGGGTTTATGGGGTATTTTGGTTTTTTTTGAATTTTAGGGTAATAAGGATTTTAGAGTTTTTTACCATTTTTATGGGTTTAAAGGGGTTTTATTTTTTTAATTGGTTTTTAAGGTTTTCGTTCATTTTAGGGTAGAAGAGGTTCGGGGCTAGGCGAGCCAAGAACCCCAACCTTTATTCAAAAGGAAAATGCAGCTACAAGATGAGCCTAAAAGTGCGAGTAGGAATTTGTCCCTTCTGATCCGAGTCCAAGAACGGAATAAAATAAGGTGGGGCGATAAAGGACCACATTGAGGCCCTCTCCACGATCACCTGTTTAGAGAGGGCATCAGCAACCGAGTTTTCTTCCCTGTAAACATGTGAGAAATTGAGATTCAGGTTCCGGGATAGGTCAAGGCAGTCGATCCAATGTGGAAAAAGTCTCCATGGAACATCCTTGGAGCATCCCTTTAATGCAGCAACCGCACGGAATGAGTCTGAATCAATCCAAATCTGTGACCAGGTGAACTGGCATGAAAACTTCACGGCCTTTATGATCGCCCACAGCTCCGCTTCGTCGGCGCATCCATCTCCAAGGAACTGAATGAAGCATCCCTTAAAGAAGCCTCGCGGGGTGCAAAATACGCCCCCACACCCCGATGGCCTGGGAGCTACGAGTGTCTCACCATCAACGTTAACCTTTATCCATGATGGGAGTAGCGGAATCCATCTAATATACTCCAAGACCAGAGGTTTTCAGCTCCTTCATGCCACACCAAGATCACGTAGAACAGTCAGATCCTCAATGTTATTAAACATAGAATCTGTTTGTATCTGTGAGGCACTGTGAATGGCCTTGTGGATTGACACAACTCCCCCCTACAGTGAGATAGGCTGCTGATAAAAAGAAGCCGCATTCCGGGCAGCCCAAATGTAATGAACGATAGCATTCGCCCTGGCCAACAGTAGGTTCTGGACCTGGTCACTCCAGTTTAGATCAACCGGCCCATGCAGAAAGTCACATATCGGCTCTTTTAGAAGGCAGGCCAGCCCAATGCTCTGTGATATGTAGCGCCATAGCTCCCCAGCAAATATGCAGTGCAAGAAAATATAGTTGCATCTTTATCCATCTCTCCTGCACAAGAAAAAGACATAAGAACGTTTCCATCCTGCAAGTTGAAGCAGATCATGTGTCGGGAGCCTGTTTATCCAGATTTTCCAAATTAGAGTGAAGTGTGATGGGGGAATGAAGGGTGTCATGAATTTGGTCATCCATGGCGGCGAGACAGGACATGGCGGGAACTTCAAATGGTAGTAATCACGGGTATTGAATTTTCCAACCATGCTAGGAATTCGGATAAGAGTGTCAATGTCAATAAAAGTATATCGCTGCACTTGCATGGATAAACTATCTGGGAGAGGGGCAGTTGAGTCATCATATTGCCGTATGAGATCAGCAATGGTGAGGTGTTGCAGGTCATTCGGTGTCATTACGATGTCCTCAATGGGTTGTTACAGCCATGGTGTCGACCAGCAGTTAAGGCCAGAGTTTCTGGACACGATCCATTTTGCATTGGAAAAATTATCCTTGTACGAGGACCTTAGTGTCGGCCAGACCGAGGAGGAAAGATTCCCCATAAAGCCATCACACAACCTGCGCATGAATCTATTCCTGAGAAAGTCAAGGCCGTCATTCTGAGTATTAAGAATGCCCCATGTAAATTTCCCAATCATAGCATCGTTGAACCTCCTTAGGTCCTTAATTTCAAGCCAAACCATATCAAGCAGCTTTGTCTAATGCTTCCAAGCGACAGAGATTATTTTCCACTCAATAGTGGATCCTGTCCAACCAAATTTCCTAATTTTGACATTAAGATTTTTGATGAGACTCACTGAACATCTATAAATGGGGAAGGCATGAACAAACATTGAGGTGATAACATAGTTAATCAAGAAGACCTGTCCAGCCTGCGAAATAGATTTTCCCTTCCATTTAGACATTTGCTGGATGATTTTAGAAATGATGACTTCAATGTAGTAGCTTTTGGTTTCCCCCAGAAGAGGGGAACTCCCATGTGTGTGAAGGGGAGGGATCCTCTCTTGATGCCCAAAAAATTCACAATGCGAATCTGCTTTGTAGGGGAGAAACCATTGCCAAACACAATTGAAGACTTAATCCAACAAATGGCATGCCCAGTCACACATTCAAGGTGGTTGAAGATTTTCATAACTATGATCAGAGTCTGCTTATCAGCCTGCCCAAAAAGGAGGATATCTTCCTCATATAGGAGATGAGTGGGGACGAAACGATTCCAATCAGATTTGATCGGATATTACATCCCTGCCTGCACAAGATCAAGAATGCACCGACTCATTTAGTCCTCCACCATAGCAAAGAGAAAACCAGAGAGGGGGTCCCCCTGACTAACTCCAAGAGAGCATGCAAAAAAACTATATGGGGAGCCATTAATTAGAACCGAAACTCTGGCGCTGTGGAGGATTGAAGCAATCAGCCTGATGAAGCTGATGGAGAAGCCATATCTTCTGAGGATCTCAAAGGTAAAACTCCACTTAATTGTGTCAAATGCCTTCAAAATATCCAACTTCAAAGCAAAGCTACCTTTCTTTGTCTTTTTCCGCATAACATTGATCCCCTCCAAAGTAGTAAATAGACAGTTTCATATGCTCTTTCTAGGGACGAACACAAATTTATTTGGGGTAATAATGTCTCCTAATATCTTCCCCAGTCTGATGACAATAATTTTGATGATTATTTTTGGGAAGGTGTTTCCAACAGCCACTGGGCCGAAGTCTGCAATCGCAATAGCGTTCTCCTTATTTGGAATTAAATAAATAATATTGGCACTTTTGCTATGTGGAAGAGAGACTGAATGAAATAATTCCCTCACCGCATTAGTAATGTCGACATGAAGAATATCCCAAAAGAACATGAAGAACTTATTTCCAAAACCATCAGGTCCCACAGTGCTGTCCATATTCAGCGAGAACAGCGCTGCCCTATTTTCCCCCTCAAGTGGGGCTTCCGTGAGACCCTCATTCTGCATGGTTGTAACACATGATGAAATGGAGTTATCAAACATGGTGAATATTTGACTGTTGTCTATGCGCAAACCCTATAAATAGTCCACGACAGCCTTGGAAAAGTCCTCAACCGAGGAAAAAGTGTTATCACCAACCCGTACAACACTCAAGATGTTCTTGATGTGCCTTTCTCTTTGAAATCCGTGGAAAAACCTAGATTTTTGGTCTCCATCATGAAGCCACTTAATGTTAAAATGTGATTTGGAAAGCTTTTCTTTGAGGTCCAACAACTCTTCAAGCATTGTATGCAGGCAAAGCTCCTCACCTGATGGAGAATTCTGCTGCTGCATCATGATTTGGCATGCGGCCAGCTGAGATTCTGCCACAGAAATATCATCATCCAACATTGAAAAGGAATTCACACACCATTATATTAAGCGGGACTTAACCTCTCTTAATTTCGAAATCACAATGAAGTGAGGGATGCCAGTGGAAGTGGTGCTCCATGCCTTCATAACCTTTTCCCTGCACCCGGGTATTGTGAGCCATGCATTGTTGAATTTAAACGGTAGGGGAGTGGGTCTAGAAAGTTGGTAGTGAAATTCAACCACCAGAGGATTATGGTCCAAGTTAAACTTCAGGAGAGTAAAGCCTGAAATAACCATCAGGGAACCTCCGTCACCCATGTGTGCAAAGAATCTATCCAGCTTGTGGGCTTGTCTGCTATTAACGGTATATCATCCCCATGTGAAGGTGGCCCTAGAAATGGAGACCTCAGATAAGTCACAGTGGTCCAGGCAAGAGGAAAAATCCTCTGCGGTGGAATGGGAGAAGTGTGGACCCAGTTTTTCCTCTAGCCGTAGGACTATATTAAAGTCCCCAATAACCACCCAAATATTGTCAATTCCTTCACTAACGTGCTCTAACTACTTCCAGAGAAGTCGTAGAGTGTTTTACAAGCAAGATACATTAACTAAAGAAATGGTTAAAATATCATAATTCAAGCGGACATTAATGGAAATAATTTGCAGGCTCGAGTCAACCAAAACAACCTGAACACTATTGTGAACCAAGACCCATAAGGTACCCATACCATCAGATCAACCATTTGATGAGTGGAGAGAATATCCATGAAATTTTTAGTTGAAACCCTTCCAGTTATCAAATTTAATCATGAGCTCTGCCCGCCCAATTAGAAGAGGCATATGAGAGAGAAAGTGTCAAAGGTCAGTAGCCATGGGGGAATTTCCTAGCCCTTGGCAGTTCGAAAACAATATCTTCATCGGGGGTTGGAATTATCATCTGAGGTGGAAAGTGCCTTTCCCATTCCCTTTCCCTTCTTTAACTTTTTCTTTGGAGTATCAGCTTGTTTCTCAACACTATATAGCAAATACTTTGTCGTCCGGTTCTGTGCCACACCTTCTGGTGTCTTGGTGGGGTGATCCATCTCAGTATCAACTTGCTCTTCCTCAACCATATCACTCTATAATACCCTGCTGAGGGGGTTGAATTTGTTCAAAACACATATTTCCTCCTTTGGGGGGACCCTCTGTGGCTTCCTCTCCGCCTTGTCTAAGCCCACCAAGGTGAATCCATTTTTAGGGGGTTTTATGGTTTTTATAGTTTTTATGGTATTTAAGATTTTTAGGGGTTTTTATTGTTTTTATAATTTTTAGAGTCATTATTAATTATAAAATTGTTAGGAATTGGAGGTTTTATTAAGAGATTTTAGGTTATAAAGTGTTTTTATAGTTTTTATGGTGTTTGAGCCTTTTTGGATTTTTATGGTTTTTAGGATTTGTAGGGATTTTGGGGGTTTTTATGTTGTGTTAGAGTTTTTGGGGTTTTCTTGTTTTTGAGGTACTTTTTTATTTTCATGGGTTTTAAGGTTTTTTAGAAAATATAATATTTTTAGTGGTTTAAGAGGGTTTAAAGGTTTTCAATTGTTTTAGCGTTTTTAATCCTTTCCAGTGTTTTTAAGGATTTTGAGGTGTTTTATGCCATTAAGGGTTTAGGTTTTTTTTATGGTTTTTAGTTTTTTATTTGTTTTTAGGGGTTTAATTTTTTTTTTTGTTTTTATGGTTTTTTTAGGAGCATTCCGAGGTTTTGGGGTTTTTACTTTTTTAGGGATCTTAAGGGATTTTTAAGGATTTTTATGGTATTTATACTTTGAAGTATTTTGAGGGTTTTGGGGGTTTTATGGTTTTAGGTTTTTTTGGATTATTAGGTGGATATTGATTTTTTAGATATTTTTAATATTTATAGGGGTTTTATGGTTTTTTATAATTTTAGTGGATTTTTAGGGGTTTTATGGGTTTATGGTTTTTATGAGTTTTTATGGTTTTTAGGGTTTTTAATGATTTATTGTTTTTGTTGGTTTAAATAATTTATAGGTTTTTAAGGTTTTCATTGTTTTTTAGGGGTTTTATAGTATTTTTAACTCTTAGGTATTTTCATTGTTTTTTTATTTTTGTGGGTTTTAGGGTTTTATGGATATTGAGGTTTTTAGTGTTTTTAACGTTTTAATGGTTTTTTTGGGTTATAGGGGTTTTTAGTGTTTATGGTTTTATAGATTTTTTAGAGTGTTTAATGTTTTTAAGGTATTGAAGGGTCTTAATATTTTTTAATTACTTTAAATATTTTTATGCGTTTTATAGATTTTATGTTTTTTAGGTGTTTTCTGGTTTTTAGGGGTTTTTAGTATTTTTAGGGTTTTGGGGGGTTTTGGTGTTTTTAGATATTTCTAGGGTTTTATGTGTTTTTAGGATTTTAAGGGTTTCTTAAGGGGTTTTAGGGGTTATAGGGGTTTTTATGTTTTTAGGGATTGAAGTTCATTTTTAGGATTTTAATATATTTTACTGTTTGTAGGTATTTGATGAATTATTTGGGTTTTTTTGGTGTTTTTTTTGTGTTATAGGGTTTTTTTGAGTTTTTGGGGTTTTAATTTTTTTATAGTATTTTAACATATTTAAGTGTATAAAGGTGTTTTATAGTTTTTTTAGTTTTTAATTGGGTTTTTGGGTTTTAATGGTTTTTGGGGTTTATATTTTTTATGGGACTTTTAGTGGTTTTAGAATTTTTTAGTTTTTAGTTGTTTTAAGTGTTTTTAGGTTTTTATGGTTTTCTTATGGTTTTATGGGATTTTATAATTTTAGGTATTTTTATGGATTTTTATGATTTTTATGGTTTTAGGGGTTATATATATTTTGATGGTTTTAAGGTGTTTTATGTTTTTCTGGGTATCTAGGTTTTTTTAGGGTTTTAATGGGTTTTTAGAGTTTTTATGTATTTTGTGATTTAAAGGGTTTTAGAGTTTTCACTGGTTTTTAGAATTTTTATGGTTTTTAGTGTTATAATGGTTTTTTAGGTATTTTTAACATTTTAGGGGATTCATGGTTTTTGGGATTTTGGGTTTTTGATATTTTTAGAGGTTTTATCATTATTTGGTTTTAAGGGGGTTTATGTTTTTTTTGTTTTCTTTGTGTTTTTTTCGGGTTTTAGGGTTTTTTATATTTTTAGGGATTTTTAGGGGTTTCTATGATTTTTCTGGTATTTTATGGTTTTTAGGTATTTTGAGGGTTTCTAGGGTTTTTAAGTTTCTTATGGTTTTTGGTATTTTGTGGTTTTGTGTGTTTTAAGGTATTTTAAGGGTTTTAATAGTTTTTTAACACTTTTAGGAATTTAACGGGTCTTTAATGATTTTAGTGTTTTTAGGGTTATTATTGGATATATGGTTTTTATGTTGGTTATGGTTTTATGGTTTTTAGATTTTTTATGTATTTATAATATTTAGTGCTTTTAAGTGCTTTTAGGTTTTAATGTTCACTTATTGGTTTTAGGGTTTTTACAATTTTAGTCAATGTATGGATTTTTTTAGGATTTTTCTGTTTTTTAGGTTTTGTAGTGATTTTGAGGGGCTTTTGTGTTTTTAGTTTTTTTATGTTTTTTTGTGTTTTTAGGGTTTCTTTTGAATTTTATGGTTTTTAAGGTTTTTATTTTCTTAATGTTTTTAGAGGTTGAAATATTTTTTATTGATTATAGTGGGGTTTTTGGGTTTTAATGTTTTTAGGGGTTATTATAGTATTTTTGGCTTTAAAGTCATTTTATAGTTTTTTGTATTTTTTCTATTTTTAGGGTATTATGTGTTTTTTCAGTTTCTATTGTTTCATAGGTCTTTTCTAGGGTGTTATGGTTTTTATGTATTTTTAGGCATTTTTGAGGATTTTTTTGGTTTTGTGGTTTTTAAAGATTTTTGGGGATTTTTGGGTTTTGGATTTTTGGGTTTTTTTTGTGTTTTTGGGATTTTAATTTCATTTTAGAGTTTCTAATATTTTTAGGGTTTTAAATAATTTTTGAGTTTTTCTTGGTCGTTAGGGTTTTTAGTGTTTTATGTTTTTTTAGGTTTTTAGGGTTTTTAGAATCTTTATGGTTTTTATTTTTTAGGGTTTTTAGGAGTTTAAAGTGTTTTTAGTATTTTTAAGGTTTTATTGTGGATTTTCAGTGTTATAAAATTTTATGTGTATTAAGGGATTTTTAGGATTTTTTGGATTTAGGGGTTTTTGGGTTTTTGAGGGAAATTGGTTTTTTTTTTGTTTTTTTGGGGTTAATTGGATTTTTTAGTTTTTTAAGGATGTTTTAGGTTTTTAATGTTTTTTAGAGTTTTTATGGTTTTTAGGGTTTTTAGAGTTTTCTTTAATTTTTTGGGGGTTTAAATGGTTTTTATATTTTCATTTGATTCAGGATTTTTATTTCTTTTCATGATTTTAATTGTTTTTAGATGATTTTATGGTTTTTAGGATTTGTAGTTTTTAGGGGTTTTAGCGTAATTTATGTTTTTAGGGGTTTTAGGTGTTTTTTTAAGATTATCACTAAGTGGTATTTTTAGGTTCTGTGGTTTTTTACATTTTTACATATTTTTAGTGGTTTTATAAGTAATTTAATTTTTATTAAGGTTTTTATCGATTTTAAAGGTTTTAAGGGTTTTTAGTGTTTTTATGGTTTTTTAGAGTTTTTTATGGTTTTAGGGGTTTAATGGGTTTTTGGTTTTTCTTAAAAGTTAGAGGTTGCACATCTTATATTAATTGAAAGTAAAGGAAATGTACAAGAGAGTACAAGAATCAAAATGACAAAATTCCCCAGCCAACAGTTATCTACCTATCATTTTCATCAACCATTCAGTGAGTTTTATTTCCCCTATTGAAAAACAAGCCATCCCACTCTACCTTGACCATTCCCCCGACCTCTTGCTCTCCCCCTATTTGAGGTTAGATACTGAAGTCTTTCCAGTAATGTGGTTTTGGTGGTTTTCGTACTATTACAAATTTTATGGGGTTTTAGTAGTTTTTATGGTTTTAGGGGTTTTTATAGTTTTTTTGGTGTTTTAGGGGTATTCGATTTTTTGGGTTTTTTAAGATTTTAAGTGTTTTAAGTGTTTTTAGGTTTTTAAGGTTTTAATAGGGTTTTTTCGGTTTTATGGGTTTTTATTTTATTAAGTATTTTGAGGTCTTTTTTTAGGTTTTTATTATTTTTTAGGATTTTTAGGGAATTTGGGGGACCTTTTGGGTTTTTTGGGTTTTAGGGATTTTTTGACATTTTAGGGTTTTAAAGATTTTTTAGAGTTTTTTTAATTTTTATAGGTTTTAAGGTTTTTTTGTTATTTTAGTGGTTTTATAGGTTTTTGTGGGGTTTTAGGGGTTTTAATGGGTTTTTGGGGTTTTTAAGGGATTTATGGGTTTTAGGGTATTTTTGGGTTTTTAGCACTTTTTTATATATTTTAATGGTTTATGTTTTTTAGGTTTTTTGGTTTTTTATTTTTTATTATGGACATTAGAGTTTTCTGTTTGATGTACATGTTGTGATTTTTTAAGATTTTAATGGGTTTTAGGGTTTTTTAGAATATTGAGGGTATTAAGGTTTTATGGTTTTCTTGGGTATCTAGGGTTTTTTAGTTTCTTATGGTTTTAAGGTTTTTATATTTTTCTTCATTTTAACATTTATAAAGGGGTTTTAGTGTTTTTGTGGTTTTATGGGTTTTTAGGTTTTTAACATTTTTTAGTGGTTTTTTTTGGATTTTATATGTTTTTAGGTTTTAACTTTTTTATTTTGGTTTTTTAATTTTTTAACATTATTAGAAATGTTTTCATATTTTGTAGGATTTTTAGGGTTTTTAGGTGTTTCAAAGATTTGAGTGTTTTAAGGGGGTTTTAACAGTTTATTTTTGGATTTTAGGTTTTATTTTGGATTTTTTGTGTATTAAGGGTTTTGTGGATTTTAATCATTTTTAGGGATTTAAAGGTTTTTTATATTTGACGTGTGTTTTGGGGGTTTTGGGTCTTTTCATGTTTCTAGGATTTTTTACGGTTTTATGTGGTGTTTGGGGTTTTTGGGATTTTATTTTTTCCATGTTTTGAAGGGGTTTAAAGTGTTTTTAGGTTTTTAAGGGTTTCTTTGGGATTTTAGGGTATTTTAACTTTATTTTGGATATTAGGGATTTAAACGGTTATATGTTTTTAAATTTTTTTAGGATTTTAAGTGTTTTTTTGGGTTTTCATGGTTTTAGGGGATTAAGTGTTTTATTTTTTTGGTTGTTTAGGGTTTACTGTGATTTTAAGGTTTTTTAGAGTTTTTTGCGTTTATAAGGATTTAAATGGTTATTATATTTTTTAGTGTTTTTAGGATTTTTATTGGTTTTTATGGTTTTTATGTTTTTTGTTGTTTTAATTGTATTTTTTGTTTTTAGTGGTTTTAGGGTTTTAGTGCTTTTCAAATTTTAAGGGTTTTATGTGTTTTTGTGTTTTTCTAATTTTCATAGGGATTTCACAGGGTTTAGGACATCTTTAGGTTTTTTGTGATTTTTAAGCATTTTTAGGGATCTTGAGGTTTTTTGAGAAAGTTTTTAGGGTTTTATGGATAATTTGGGGGTTTTAGGGATTTTCATTTTTTTAGGGTTTTATGCTTTTTTAGAAATTTTACATTTTTGGGGATTAAAGGGTTTTTAGAGTTTTTAATGGTTTTCAGTTTTTATGGGTTGTAAGATTTTTAGGGTTGTTATGGTTTTAGGGTTATTAGGTTTTTTATTGGTTTCAAGTGACATTATGTTTTTAATATTTTCTTATGTTATTTCATTGTTTTTAGGGTTTTTTACATTTTTAGGTATTTTATGGGTGTTTATAGGAATTGTTTTTGGTTTTTTAGGTATTTTGGGGGTTTTAGGGGTATTATGGTTTTTTAGGGTTTTTTGGGTTTTTTGGGTTTTAGTGGTTGTTGGAATTTTTTTTAATTTTTTTAGGTTTTTTATAATTTTTTAACATTTTTAGGGGATAAAGGGTCTTACAGTTTGTAGTGGGTTGTACAGTTTTTATGGATTTTAAGGGGATTTATGTTTTTTAGTGATTTTTAAGGTATTTATGGTTTTTAGTTATTATCATCATTTTTATGGTTTTTAGAGTTTTTATGGTTTTTTAGGGGTGTTGAGTATTTTTAGGTTTTTGAGGATTTGTTATGGTTTTTCTGGGATATTAGAATTTTTTATGTCTTTAGATATTTTTATGGAATTTTTACGATTTTTATTATTTTTTGGATTTTTAGGGATTTTTAGGATTTTTTAGTTTTTTATGTTTATTGGGGGTTTTATGTTTTATTTTTCTGTTTTTATGGTTTTTTGTTTCTGATTATTTTCCCAATTTTATGGGTTTAAAGGGATTTTATATTTTTTAGTGGGTTTTAGGTTTTTATGGGTTTTAGGGATTATTCAGGTTTTTAGGGGGTTTTATAATTTTAGGGTTTAAACATATTTTTTGTTTTTAGGGGTGTTAATTGTATATAGGTTTTAATGGTTTTCTTAGAGTTTTTATGTATTTATGTTTTTTATGTTTTTAGGGATTTTTAGGTTTTTGTGTTATTTTTTGCATTTTTTGTAATTTTGAGGGGTTTTTTGGATTTTTTTTGGTTTTCGAGTTTTTATGGGTTTTTGGGTATTTAGTGGCTTAAAGTGGTTTTAGAGTTTTTAGTGAATTTTTACTGTTTTATGGGTTTTTAGGGTTTTTATGGTTTTTTGGGGGTTTTAGTGATTTTAAAGGGTTTTAGGGTTTTTAGATTTTTTAGTATTTTTGATTTTAGGGTTTTCATATTGGTTTAGCGGTTTTTATGTTTTTGGTGATCTTTTGGGATAATATAGGATTATAATTATTTTGTATTATTTTTATGAATTTTTAGTTTTCTTGGAATCTTTTATATTTTTTATGGGTTTAAAGGTTATCTAGAGATTTTAAATGTTTTTAGGGGTTTAGCGGGTTTTAAAACATTTTGTTGGTTTTTTGTGTTTTTATGGAACTTTTACAGCATTTAGGGGTTTAAGTTTTTTAATGTTTTTACGTTTTTCATTATAATTTTCAAGGTCTTTTAAGTTTTTAAGGATTTTAAGGGGGTTTAAATATTTTTATAGTATTTAGGGTTTTTAATAATTGTGAGGGATTTTAGGGATTTTAGGGTTTTTAGGGGTTTTTAGGGTTTTAGGGATTTTTTGAGTTATTAGGGCTTTTAAGATTTTTGAGATTTTTTAAAAACATTTTTAGTTATTTAAAAGATTTTTATTGTTTTTTTTGGCTTTTAGGGTTTTAAGATATTTAGGGTTCTATACGGTTTTAGGGGTTTTATGTATTTTAGGTGTTTTTGGGTTTTTAAGAGTTTAAATGTTTTAGGGGTTTAAAAATTTTTATTTTTTTCATGGACTTCATAGTGTTTTTATGGTTATTATGGTTTTAATTTTTTATGGATTTTTAGGATTTCTGTTGATATTAATGGGTTTTTATGGTTTTAAAAGATTTCGAGGGTATGAGTAGGTTTTTGGGGTTTTAGGTGTTTTTGAGTTTTTAAGGGGTTTCATGGTTTTTTAGTTTTTGTTAAAAATCGCAGGGATGTAAAGAGTTTTACAATTTTCAGTGGTTATTAGTGTTTTTAAGGGAGTTAGGGTTTTAATGTTTTCGGGTATAGAAGTTTCTGGACCAAGCATACCTAGTACCCCAAAATTTATTAATGAAAAGTAAGTGGAGAGTGTTAAAAGGATGGTTTACAAAGAAGTTTGTGTATTTTTTCCTTCATATTTGAGTTCACATTAGAAGAACAACATTGTGGGGTGAAAAAGGACGACAATGAGCTCCTTTCAAAATGTGACTTCTGGGATAGCACATCTTCCACTATGTTCGTGTCTCTATAGGAATGTTTGACATTGAGAATGAGGTCATGGGAGTTATTGACACATTAAATCTAGTGTGGGAGAATTTTACAAGGAACTGTATTTAATTTTTTATTTATGTCATCCCACACTAACATCATGTCTGATTCGGTCCTGAGTAGCTTCTTTCCGAATTGGACCCAAAACATATCCACCTTTACCACTACCCTAATTTTGTCATCATACACACATTCATTTATTATTATATGGAAGAAAACACTTTAACAAATCACTAGTGTGTGAGAAATACACCACCACACCCTGAGGGACCGCGTACACCCAAAGATGCTCCAACCACATTGGCCGTATTCTATGATGGAATTAGAGTAATCCATTGAATATAATTCAGATCGTTTGGATTTTTATCCTTCCACAAACTAGAAGAATATAAAAATTAATTATATCAGAGACATCATTATCCATAAAACCTATCTGGATGAAATATGTGTTATGGAAATCCTTGTGAATGGCCATAACCCCCCCCCCCCCCATTTAAGGAGCTCCTTTAATTGTAAAATTATTCAACAATATGGGATTCCCAAGTGAGGTCTATAAGAATATCAGCCACAATGAGCAGAAGATAATACACCCACTCACTAATTTTACGAACTGTGATTATGAAAAAAGGACCACCAAATGGCAGTCCATATGAATTTAGAACCCGAAAAAATTATATACATAAGCCAGTAGGTCACATGAATATTTGTAATGAAATGGTATGTGTTTCACACTTTTCTCATCCTATAAGCATAAGTGAAATGCTGAGGCTAGAAACAAACTAGTTTTTTTCATCTGATTATGGAGCGCTAGATTTTTCATTCATAATCTCCACATCAACATGTGTTTTAAAGGAGGAATAAATGGATTCCAAAACATGGTGAGAAAACCGAGAGCACTATTTTCATACATGTGTTTATGTTAGAAATAATCTCTTATGTTGTGCTGCCAGACGAGGTTCACCATCCATATGATGGTGTTATAGCCAATGAAATTGTACCACTAAATTTCCATAATAATATGAGAATGTAAAATCTCAAAAAGCTTCACAATCCTCAAATAGATATTATCTATAGATAGGTGTTGTATATCATACGGAGGCATTGCCAACTGAACTAGAGGCCTATCCAACAAGGTTGTAGTCCATAAGTATAGATAAGAGTTCTTTGAGAGAGCCCATTTGGAGTGGGAATTTTCAGTTACATTTTAACGATTTTTTTTCAATTTTGTAGGATTTTTATAGTTTTTATTGTTTTTAGTGATTTTGAGGGTTTTGGGTTTCTATGGTTTTTATGGTTTTTTTTGTTTTTCTATTTTTTGAGTTTTTTTATATTTTAGGATTTTTTATGGGTGTTTATACTTTTTAAACATTTTAGGGGTTTAAAGTGATTCTATAATTTTAATATCTTTTTTAGATGTTTAAATTTCGTTATGGTTATTTTTGGTTTTATTGGGTTTTTATAATTTTGGGGTTCTTAGGGGATTACATGTTTTTATAATTTTAAGGTTTTTATATGTTTTAATTTTATTTAATGTTTCTAGGTATTTTACTGAATATTGGTATTTTTAGTATTTTTATAGTATTTAGGGAATTTAGGGCTTTTGTCTTTTTAGGGGGTTTTTAGTTTTTTGTGTTTTAATTTTTTTATCTTTTTAAAATTTAGAGTGGACTAAATGATTTTTATATTTTTCAGTTATTTTTAGGGGTGTTTTATGGGTTTTTGGGTTTTTATTATTTTTCATGTTCATAGGGTTTTTATCAATTATTTGATTTTTAGGGGTTTTAAGTTTTTTTGGTTTTTTTGGTTTTCCAGAGGGTTTTTTGGGATTTAGGGGTGTTTAAATTTTATATATATTTTTATTAAATTTATTTTTTAATGGTTTGTAGGTATTTTGAGTTTTTTGGGGGATTTTATGGTTTGTCACGTTTTTAATTGTTTTAGTGTCATATTTGAGTTTTTATGGGTTTTAAGTTTCTTTAGATTTTTTATATTTTTTAGGGGTTTAATGTATTTTTAGTGTTTTTAGTTGGTTTAGGGTTTTATGGGGTTTTAGGGTTTTTAGTGGTGTTCAGTGTTTTTAAGATTTTTAGTGTTTTTAGGTTTTTTAGGGGTTTCAAGTGTTTTGGGGTTTTTATTTTTTATTTTTTTCCCTTATATTTTTTAATAATTTTAATTTTTTTGTAATTTTTACATTTTTAAGAATTTTTAAATTATTTTTACGATTATTTTTCATTTTTAGGGATTTTAGGGAATTTGAGGGGTTTAGAGGATTTTGGTATTTTTAGGGTTTTGATGGTTTGTTGTGTTTGTAGGTTTTTTTATTTTATATGTTTTTAATGTTTTTATATATTTTTAAAAAATTTAGTGGTTCAAAGGGTTTTTATATTTTTCGTGGGTTTTTATGGGTTTTGTGTGTTTTTATTGTTTTTTTGATATTTAGCATTTTTTATGCTTTAGGGGTTTTATGTATATTTATGTTTTAGGGTTCATCTATGTTTTTTTCATGGTTTTTATGGAATTTTATGTATTTTGGGATTTTAAGGGCCCTTTTAATTTTTTTTAATTTTCTTTAACTTTTATAGATTTTGAGGGTTTTTAAGGTTTAATGGGGTTTTTTTTGGGTTTTTAGTGGTTTTTGAGTTTTTTTGGGGTTCAAGAGTTTTTTCACATTTTTAGAGATTTAAAGGGTTTTAAGAGTTTTGGTGGTTTTAAGGGTTTTTTTATTTTGAATCTTTTCAAATATTTTATGGGGTTTTATGGATTTTAGGGTTTTTTGGGTTTTTAGGGATTTTTTGGTTTTTTAATTTTTTTTTTATTTTTAGGGGTTTTAAGAGGTTTTTAGGGTTTTTAGGTATTATGAGGAGTTTTATGTTGTTTAGGAGTTTTTTATTTTTCTCATGATTGTTAGGGAATTTAGTACTTTTAAAGGGTTTGGGGTTTTCTGGAATTTTATAGAGTTTCCGGGTTTTATGTTGTTTTTTGGTTTTATTGGTTTTTTCGTTTTAAGAGTTTTAAGTGTTTTAGAGTTTTTAATCCATTTTTGGTTTTTAATGATTTTATAATGTTTTATTGGGTGTTTACGATTTTATGGTTTTTAGGGTTTTTTATGATTTTTAGGGGTTTTTATGGGGTTTTTGGTTTTAAGTGATTTTTTTATGTTTTTATGGTTTTCAACATTTTTACGTTTTTTAAGTGTTTCTTGGTCTTAATGGTTTTCCTAGGTGTTTTAATTATTTAGGGTTTTTATTTTTTTTCAAGTATTTTTATTTTTAATAGGTTTTTAGGGGATATTTGGATTTTTAGGGGTTTGAGTGGTTTTTTGGAGTTTTTGGGGGTTTTGAGTACATTTTATTAACTTTTTATGGATTTATGGTTTCTAGAGTCTTTTTATGTGTCTAGGGGTTTAATGGGTTTTTATAGATTTTATTTTGTTCTTTTGGTATTATGGGTTTTTTGGGTCTCTAGGGTTTTAGGGTTTTTACCATTTTTAGGTTTTTAGGGTTTTTAGTGTTATATGGTTTCTAAGGTTTTCTTAGGGGTTTTATGGGTTTTTAGGGTTATTTTGTTTTTAGTGATTTTATGGATATTTTAGGATTATTTTCATATTTTATATAATTTGGGGGGTTTTATGGTTTATATCGATTCTTGGCGGTTTTAGGGTTTTTTTTTATTTTATTTGTTTTTAAGGTTATTTGGTGTTTTCAAAATTTTGAGCGGTTTAAATGGGTTTCGAAATTTTTAATTGTTTTTTATATTTTATTATTTTTAGTGGTTTTAAGGATTTATGGTGGTTTTGTGTTTGTATGGTTCTAAGGTTTATCTAGTTTTTTAGGGATTTATGGTTTTTAATGTTTTTTTGGTGATTTTTAGGTTTTTTAATGACATTGGGTTTTTTTATTTTAATGGGTTGTAGGTTTTTTATGGGTTTTAGGTTTTTTTTATTTTTGAGGCATTTTTAAGTTTCTAGGGGATTTTGTGTTCTTTTTCAATTTTTATAAATATAATGGGATTAATGTATTTTTATTGTTTTAGTGGGTTTTTAGAGTTTTAAATGTGTTTTATGGCATTTTATGTTTTGATGGGTTCAATGGGGTTTTTTTGGGTTTTTGGGGTCTTTAATGTTTTTTAGGTACATAGGGGTTTTAAGTGTTGTGGGTTTTTTAAAATTTATTTGAGGTTTTCCAAATTTTTATGGGTATTTATGTTCTTATCTATTTTTAGGGATATTTAGGATTTTTATGGCTTTTAGGGATTTTTTTGGTTCTTTTGGATTTTAATGGGTTTTAGTGTTTATATTGTTTTTGTGGATTTTATGGTTTTTATTTGTTTTTAGGGTGTATAGGTATTTTTAGTTTTTTTAACATTTTAAGGTTTTAATTTCTTTTTAGTGTTTTTAGTGTGTTTTTCGGGTTTTTATGCGTTTTTAGGGGTTTTATGGTTTTAGGGGTTTTTAAGGTTTTTAGAGGGTTCTTGGGTTTTAGGGTCTTTTATAGTTCATAGAAGTTAAATGTATTAATAGGATTTATGTGTTTTTCACTTTCTAAGGTATCATAATGGTTTGTTATAGTTTTTTGGGGTTTTGTAAGTATTTTTATTGTTTTTGTGGTTTTTTTGGGTTTTTTCTGTTTTTAGGGATTTTAAGGGGTTTATGGTGTTTTAAAATTTTATGGTTTTTAGGGATTTATGGGTTTTAATGTTTTTTAGGTTTTTTATGGGTTTTATGTTTTTTTAGGTTTTTTGGCTTTTCTTAGGGTCTTTTTGGTTTTTAGGGTTTTTTATGTTTTAAGGATTTTAGGGGGCTTTTTTCATTTTTTTTGTTTTTATGGTATATAAGAATTTTGAGGGTTCTAAATTTTTTTAGGATTTTTGGGAGGTTTATCACTACTGAAATGTTAAATTGTACAATGGTTTAAAACTGTTGGTATTGAAGGGAAAACCATTGGTATACAATATTCCAACGGATTGGAAAACAATTTGTAAGTCCATCATATAGATAGATATATACCAACAGTTTAAAAATAGCTGTTAGTATATGATGAAAAAAATCACTACTTCCCAACACTTACCTTGAAATGCTGGAAAAAATTTATATCAACGGTTTAAATTTTTTGGTTTACAAAGAATTCAGTGTTCTACCAATGGTTTCTGAACTATTGGTATAGTTTTTTTCCTAATGGTTGCAGCAAACTGTTGGTAAAATGTAGAAGTGATTTGAAATACCAATGGTTTTTTAACTGTTCTTATACCATTCACCACTATAACAAAGGTTATAAACAGTTGTTATTGAATTAAAATTTCTTTTAGTAGTATACCAACTGTTATAAACCATTGGTATATCCTTCAACCATATTTCATTGCAGCAAGACGAACCCAACACCCAGATATGCAGAACCCAATACACCTGTAGGAAGTCTATTCACCTAGGCCAATGCACCACATAGAATCTAATATCACCTACTCATAGAATCCAATATGCAGAAGCTTCCAATATTGCATACACTAGACTCCAATACACCTGCAACAAATCAAATACACCTGGAGACAAATGCCAATACACCTTCACACAGAACCCAATATTTCATACACCAAACTCCATCATTTCATACATTGTGTAAATTTCATTCCATATTCAACAAAAGATAAACCTTTTATAATGTTTCTTAGTTTTATTAGTTACCTTCCAAACCCTTGCCTTGCACATTAATAAATACTTAAACTGGGTAATAGCTGAATGTTTTCCCTTTTGTCATCCAACCAATGTAAAATTCCAAGCCATGGTAATTTGGACTTCCAATAAACTATAACCATGAATTCATACCACTATATGGTCCCAGGTTGAGAATATCAATTTATGGAAGTTATATATTAAAATTTATAAAACAACTACAGTTCAACATTTGAGACTCGGTAGTCGAGGCACTAAATCCATCACTCTAATCCACCGCAGCATCCAGTTTGGTCACTTCATTTTTCTTGTAAATGTGATTTCATTTAATGAAAATGAACATGAAGGAAGTAATTCATGAAATGAATACAAAAAAAACAACACTGGGAAATATTTTGTTTAGATGATAGTAATATTTTATCCGGTGGACGGGGCTCTCCTTTTGGGTTATCTTGGGGGCGGGGGGGGGGGGGGGGGGCTATCCAGGGGGTAGGTCTAGGGGGTAGGGATGTCTAGGGTGTGGGGTGGTGTCCAGGGGTGGGGGATGTCCAAGGGGTAGGGGTGTCCATGGGGTGGTGTGGTTTCCAAGGGGTGGGGTGTCCAGGGGTGGTTATCTAGGGGGTTGGGGTGGTCCATGGGGGTAGGGGAGTCTAGGGGGTGGGGGTTGTCCAGGGGTTGGGGGTGTCCAAGGGGTATGGGTGTCTAGGTGGTGGGGGTCCAGTGTATGGGAAGTGTCCTAGGGGGTGGGGGCTATCCAGGGGGTTGGGGGTTGTCCACGGGGGTAGGGGTGTCCAAGGGGTGGGGGTGTCCAGGGGGTGGGGGGGGCTGTCTAGGGGTGGGGGTGTCGAGGTGGGTGGGGGTGTTCAGGGGGTGGGGTGGATGTCCAGGGGTGGGGTGGTGTCCAGGGGGTGGAGGCGGTCCAGGGGGTTAGGGGCTGTCCAAGGGGTTAGGATGGTGTCTAGGGCGTGGGGGTGGTTTTCCATGGGTGTGGGAGTGTCCAGGGTATGGGGGTGTCCATGTGGTGGGGTGGTGTCTATGAGGGGTGGGGGTCGTCCAGGGGGTGGGGTGTCCAGGGGGCGGGGGGGATGTCCAGGGTGGTGGAGGGGGGTTTCCATGGGGGTGTCTTTGGGTGTGGGTGGTGTCCAAGGGGTGGGGTGGTGTCCAGATGGTGTGGGTGCTCAGGGGATGGGTTGTCCAGGGGGTGGGGGAGCATCTCTTGGGGTGGGGTGGTTTCCAGGGTGGTGGGGGTGGTCCAGGGGTTAGGGAGGTTGTCCAAGGGGGGTGGGGTGGTGTCCAGGGGTGTGGGGGTGGCTGTCCATGGGGGTGGGGGAGTCCAGGGGTGGGGGTGTCCAGGTGGTGGGGTGGTTTCTAGGAGGGGTGGGGGCCATCCAGGGGGTTGGGGGCTGTCTAGGGGTTAGGGGATTGTACTAGGGGGTGGGGGTGTCCACGGGGTGGGGGAAATCCATGGGGTTGGGGGGATCTCCAGGGGTGGGCCGATGTCCAAGGGGTTGTGGGCTATCCAAGGGGTGGGGGTCTGTCCATAGAGGTGGGGGTGTCCAGGGGGAGGGGTGTCTAGGTGGTGGGGTGGTTTCTAGGAGGGTTGGGAGCTGTAATGGTTTTAATTTAATTAATTTCATGGATTTTAAGATCATTGGTTTTTTTAAATGGTTTTGTAATAGTGTTTATTTCAATAGTATGTGTCTCTTTAGAAAAAAATTAATGCTTTTGGTGTGTATGATAGGAAGGGGGATTTGGTTATTAGAAAATGGATTTCATTTTTATTTTGGGACAAAAATACTATATGATTTTTGAAATGGAACCGTAAAATGGATTTTTATAAACCATTGGATTGTTTTAAATTGAAATAAGTATCTATTATGTTATTTTGAAATGGTTTTATGAAGAAGTATTTATGATGTATCTTTATGGGATTTTTGAATTTTTGTCCCTTGTTTTATAACATCAGATTATCTTGACAATGGCTTTGTTTTTTATAATTATTTAGAATGTTACCACTATAAATGAATCAAAAAGTCCATAAGGGGATATCTTAGGTAGTCACTCCTGTGATCCAGCTATTGCCTTCTTAATCTTGGTCTCCATTCAAAATCTTGTGGAAGTGGAATATCCATGTTCTTCTCAGATTATTTAATATGAATTGGAGTTTCTAAAATACCATCCACTATTTTTTATTGGTGATCACGGATCCCAGGAGGCAACAAAGTGGGTATATATGATTAATGGGATCTTTGAGTAGTAAGAAACCCTATAATCCACAGAGGTGGGGGTAGTCCAGGGGGGTCCAGGGGGTGGGCGAGGCTATCCACAAGGGTGGGGGCTGTTCAGAGGGGTATGGGTGTCTAGGTGGGTGGGCGGGGCTGTCCAGGGGTACGGGGTGTCTAGGGTCGGGGCGGGCTATCCAAGGGGTGGAGAGGCTGTCCAGGGGGTGGGTGTTGTCTACAGGGGTGGTGGGGCTGTCCAAGGGGTATGGGGGTCCAGGGGTGGGCGGGGCAATCCACGGGGGTAGGGGCTGTCTAGGGGGTGGAGGTGTCTAGGGTGTGGGGGGTGTTGTCCAGTGGGGTGTAGGGTGTCCAAGGGGGTGGGTGGGTTTTCCATGGGGGTTCCAGGGTTGTTCAGGGGTAGGGGGTGTCCAGAGGGTGGGCATGTTGTCTACAGGGGTGGGCGGGTGTCCACAGAGGTGGGGGGTTGTCAAGTGGGGTATGGGGTGTCCAGTGGGGTGGGTGGGCTATCCTCGAGGGTGGTAGGGCTCTCCAGGGGGTACAGGGTGGCCAAGGGGGTGTTCGGACTGTCCAGGGGGTGGGCAGGGCCGTCCCTGGGGTACGGGGTGTCCAGGGGGTGGGCGGTCTATCCACTAGGGTGGCGGGGTTGGCCACAAAGGTAGGAGGTGTACAGAGGTGGGGGCTGTCTACGTGGGGTAGGGTGTCTAGGGCGTGGGTGGGCTTTCCTCGGGGGTGGGGGGCTGTCTACGAGGGTGGAAATTTTCTACACGGGGGTGGGGTTGTCCAGGGGGTGAGAATGATGTCCACGTGTGAAGGGGGTGTCCAATGGGGTGGGCAGACTATCTACAGGGGTGGTGGAGCTGTCGAGGTGTGTAGGGGTGTCCTGTGGGGTGGGTGGGCTGTCCAAGGTGGTGCGTGGGTTGTTCATGGGGGTGGGGACTTTCTAGGGGTAAGAGGTGTCCAGTGGGGTGGGTAGGCTGTTGACGAGGGTGGCGGAGCATTCTCGGGGGTATGTGGTTTACAATGGGGTGGCCGGGGGTGTCCAGGGGGTGGGCGAGGTTGTCTAGGGGTGTACGAGGTGTCCACGGGGTGGGCGGGGCTTTCCAGGGGTTACCGTGTGTCCAGGGGGGTGGGCGGGCTATCCATAGTGGCAGGGGTTTTGCAGGGGGTGGGCGGTCTGTCCACAGTGTTGGGGGGGATATCCACAGGGGGAGGGGTTGTCCAAGGGGGTGGGAGGGATGACCACAGGGGTGGAGGGGATCTCCCGCGGGTACGGGGTGTCTAGGGGGTGGGTGGGCTATCTACAGGGGTGGGGGCTATCTAGGGGAGGGGTGAATCAGTCACAAAAAATCATCAATTCATGTTTTATTTTATATAGATAAATAATAAAGATAATGTGACATACCTATTCAGGCATATTCATGCACAACAAATCAATAAACATAAAAGTTTAGTAATATCTGTCAAAAATGTAACAGATCAATCTGTCCCTCATCACCATCACTTTCATCATCGTCATCATCAGCCTCACCCTCATCCTCGTCATCATCAATGCCCTCATCAATGCCCTCATCTCGTCCCTTGTACTCAACATCAACCTCCTCATCTCCCTCATCATCCTCCTCACCCTCCTCCTCCACCTTGGCCTCCTCCTAGCCCTGCTCCTCCACCTCAACCTCCTCCTCACCATTGTATCAACTAGCACTTAAACTGCCACTTGGTGAACCATATATAGATTTTATCGGTGATTTATATTCATCATAAGATGTGATGGGATATGTGGAAGTGTTGGATGTAAAACTTTCATCAGTTTCATAAATGAAGTGTTTGATCTAGAAAACCGTTCTACTATCTCTGTGGACCTTTTTTACTCCTGTTCTGCTTATGCCTTAGCCTTCTAGATCTTAGTGGCACTAAAACTCATACCTGAGGAGGGACAATACCTTTTCGAAACTATACAGTTCCCAGGACGGCAACATACTCTACCATGGTTCTCATCTACCAACACCTGATGTAAGTGATCATTTGGCCAAAAACTGTCAGGTTCCTGGCCATCAAGGGCCTCTAAATCAGCCTGTTACAAATATAAATAGAATATTAAGTTACAAAATAGAGATTAAAAATTTAAATCTACAAATTAAGACTTATAATCTTCTTCTGAGTAGGTTCATTAACTGCACTTCCATATTTCTTCCTCCTACTCAAGAAAAACATTTTTTCTCAAGGCACACATCCTTTTATATTCAATTTATACATCTAAAATGACAATTAATATAGGAAAACGTTATTAATAATATGATACAAATTATTAATTTCATTACTAAAATTATATAAATTTATTAATTGAATAAATTATAGAGGAATCCATAGAAACTTCAAGTCGTAAATAAAAATTATAAACTATCATTCTTGTTACCTCTCGGGATCTAGCATCATAGTACATCCCAATGTGTGGAGGTATTATTTAACATCAATGTTTTTTTATTTCATCTAGATAATTTCTAAAAAAAATCAATAAATAATATTAATGAAAAACATGAATATTTTCGTCTAAATAACTCTAATGTGATTAATAATTTAAACTGGCTAGTTATAAAATAAGTAATCATTTGTCGATACTATTCAAATAGAAAATCATCCACAAAAGGGACCACCTCTAACTCTATGCCAACTCTAGCATGCTATAAAATATACAAATCATGATTGTAAGCTCTCTAAAGCTCACCTAAATCCTTTATAAGTGCTTTTCGTGCACCCTCACAATAGGGGAAATTAAAACGAAGGTGACATGAAAATATTAATTCATATAAATAAAAATAATAATATATTGCATTAAATACAACATATTGTTTACCCATATCTATGCCCAAGATTTATCCTTGACTTCATTTGGAAACTTTCTCCATTAGAGAGGGCTAACATGAATGATGTCAGAGTATTTTTCAAGGGTCACCAATAAACTCTTACATTACTATCCTAATTTTTCATTTCATTGACTATCTTCGTTTTAGTCCATCATCAATTGCGTATGACGGATCAACACCGCATGCATGATTGTACTACCCGGCCCCTGCCTCCTATCAATATATGTATTAGTTATGAAAGGAAAAATTATTTTTTCAAGACAAGTTATAATGAAAATATATAATTGTGTAAATTTTGTTAGGGTTTTATAAGTATACATGCGATAGATTGATCAATAGGTGTCGTTGGATCCACAGAAAATGATGGAACACCCTATACAGTTGGAGTGGGTCCCAATTTATGCTCTTTAGGGACTGACTCTGGTGGAGCAGGAGTCAAAGAAGATGGAATATAAAAGTCTAGAGAGAAGGAAGCTGATGTAAAATAAGATGACCAGGATGGATGGTCGAATGCTAGATGGGGAGTGGGAATCATCCTCAGATATGGTACAGACAGTTGAGGTGGCTCAGATGTAAAGTGTCGTGAAGACATGGGAGGCCTAAATATCCCATGTGTCCCTAACAACACACTGGAATCACAATGTGGGATGGAAGGTGTGTCAGTGGGAGGGGCAAGGTCTAAACGGGTACGCCGACCATATCATTTAGCTCTCATACCACCCCTCCTTGTACGAACACCCTAAGTACTGGGACCACTACTAGGCTACTCATCAAATAATTGTCTCCTAATAGATGGATCCTGAAAAAATGATGAAAAAAAATTAATCCCAAGACATTATATATTATTTAAATATATATATTTGAAATAAAATACTCACTATAATCACTATTGGTGGAATGCCCATCTCAATCATGCGGCGATTGTTTTCCATCATATGTTTTTTTGTCTCTCTTCGATTTGTTTCATTCCTACATTTGAAAAAAAATATGGAAGTATTTAAAAAAGTATTACTACTATTTAACACACAAAAAATGAGCTTTAACAGATATATAATGAAGTCAATAAGTCATACAATATGTAATAATTAAATTTAATTTTTAGTAGGATGAATATTAACTAACTGTCATTCGTCTATTAAAGTCATGGAACATGTATTGTACCAGATTCATAAGGGGTAAAGCAGTTATTGAAATTAAGGAAAAAATTAATTTCATTAGCACAGGTAGATGATGTAGGTTTCTATACATGTTATGCTGATGAATAAAAACCATCATGTTCATTACCTGGTAAAATTATTAAGATAATTCTTAGAGTTATACTAATTTTATACAAATCATATTTGAACCATTGAAATATTCACCAAGTTAGAAATTTTGGTTTCATATGATTGAATATAGTTCAATTCCAAATTATAAAATGTAATTAATATAAAATGTCAAACAATAAACATTGAAAATTCACATAACATTCAAGTCGGATACTACATATTTATAATCATTGTTAACTCAATTTGAATCATACTAACCTTTACAACCCAAGTTGAGGTAAACCAAAAGAATTGATAACATGAATTGATGATTTTATATATTTCTAACCCCAACATCAGGTTCATAGTCTACTCTAACAATTGAGCTATTAGAGTCATCAAATGTAATAAATGGATTGTTTCCATTAGCATTGGTGATGGTGTCAATTCCATCATCACCATCATCCAAAATATGTCTTGGAATTACTTCAACAATGTCACCAAATTCAGGTCAAAGATGGTCTTTAACATAAATAACATGTTTCTCCATTGATGAAAATACATATGGTTCATTAGTAGCAAGATTTCAAGTCATATCAATTACTCACAATTGACAATCATCAAAAAATGTGCCCTACCCCGTCATCGAATCAAACCATTGTCATTTCATCATCGTGACTCATCCATGAGAATAATAATCCAATATTATTATTTTTAATGACTCCATAATAACCTACATTTTTAAATAATGTTATACTATATGATGCACTAGCATAACAGTATGTTGTGGTAGTAACCATAACACCATCATGTTGTGTTCTCATATTCATTGCACATTCAGTGATAATAAATGTTTACCCATTGATAACAATTTATTTATAGTCACAAACCATAGTATAAGGACCAAAAGCCAACGCTCTTATTTACTCAGAGACAACATCTATAGGAAAACTCAATACCTGAAATATAAATTAATATTAAATGCAATTAAATATTTTTTTAATTATTTTAAGGAGTAATATTAGTACATTCAATTTTAACCAAGAAGAAAACTCTTTTCTATGCAACATATCCCTCCTTCTCAATGACAAAGAATGATGCTTTCTATTTATCATCGCATTATGTTCACTATAGATAAAAATAATAATTGTTTAATATATATATATATAAGATATTCATATTAAATTTACTTAAAAGATGTAGTCATCGAAAAAATAATAGTAGAAAAAGATTATGCGATGTGCCATCTCCCGCTCTTCAAGGCCTAATGTCGTCAAGGTATGTGATACGAGAATTTCTCTTATTTAAGGAAGTGATGGAAAACTGGGTTCAATTTGATCATAATGTTCTTCTTCATTTCATATTGGTCTGTTCATTCTTGTAGTAAGATCAGACAAATACATAGAGCATAAATCCATACATTCTTGAGCCATGTAACTGTTCACTATAGAACCTTCAAAATGATTCACATTACGAACATAATACTTTAATGTGTACATATTTATTTCAATTGGATAAATCCAACGAAAAGAAATAGGTCTTCTGAGAAGTATTTCAGTTGGAATATGGACAGTCGGATGTAGCATGCATGTGATAAATGATAGAGGAAATATTTTCTCTAACTCAAAAAAAAATTAATGGGGCATTAGCCAACATTTTTTTCAAGATAGACATGGACAAATTCTTATCACAATGATCTCTAAACAAATGGAACAACTGAATAACATCCACCCTTACATTATTGGACAAAAGATGACAAATTTCTATTGGAATCAACTATGATACCCCGAACATAATTTGTTTAATAATAATAGTTTTAATTATTACACATGGATTAATTTTCTTTTTATCAAAATAGTTCCCACTAAATAAACACAAGTCATTTTATTCTTTTCAAAACATTGGAAACAGTTACATGGAAACAATGAAAAATGACTGTGGCTAATCAAAAATTCATACAAGTAGGCCAATCATGATCACCGGTAGATCCCACATCACCACAAAAATTACCAGAAAGTAGTGTATTTCTTTCGAATCTGCAATAACTAAGAACATTATAATCAGACTTGTAGCAATCATACTGAACATTATTAGGATGAAGAGCACCATATTCTCTGTCTTGGTGTTAGAAGTTGGAATAATCTAATAATGTTTTTATAAGGCCTAAATTTTATTGTTTCCCTTTAGGTGATTGTTGAATTTACAACGATTATAATTATAGCTGTTGGGTATTCTAGTTTAAGTATTTAAGAATATTGAACTTTTGAAGTATTTTAAAAATATGTTAAAATTATTAACTCTTATTTATATTTTATGATTTGAAAAATTATTTCATTAACTTTTTTAAAATTTTTTATACATTCTAGTGTCACAAAGAAGATGTTTCTGTTTTTTCTTATGGTTTAGTTAATAAAATTATATGAATTTATAAATATAATTCATTTATGGTGATTATAAATATTCTTTTTTAAAACATAACAAGTAATGATTTTCTATCTATAAAATCATCTGGAAATTTTCTAAGTGATTGAGTACATTAAAGTTGTACCGTTGATCAAATTTAACTAAACTTATATTTTAGAAGCAAGATATTTGAAATCAAAACGTTTGGGTACATTAATATACATTTTGTTTGTGAATTTGAAAACAGTTTTGTGAATACTTTTATTAATTAAATGTTATATAGTTTGATTTGCGTTTTTTATCTTTCAAAGTTTAGAATAAAACATATTTTATACAAGACATGATATTATGTGTAATTTTTTATTCTTTTTTAGTTATTCTGAAAACTGTGTTAATAAAATATATTAACCCAATAGGCCATCCCTCTAGCTTGGCCAAAGGAGGTAGCACACACTAGAGGTTGAGCTTAGCCTTCAGCCTTAGTAGAGGCCAGCCCACAAGCATGTCATGCGCCTCGAGTGCACGGAGGATTTAGGTAGCTGGCCACTGTGCTGGGTGACACAACGCCATGGTTGGGCGTAGAAGAGTGCCCGGAAAGAATCTGGTGTGGAGCAGCACTGGGGAGGGGAGGGAGATTCATGAGCTATTCATGGGAGATCCGACCATATAAGGGAGCAGTGAAATGGGTTTTGTTTCGATGTGGGATGGGAATTTTCCACGGAAAACAAATCAGGACTATCAGATCTCGCCGCACAAACTCTGAGCTGTCCGATCAACTCATCCTTCGAATCCACGCAGTTGTGGATTATCCTTCACATTTTTATCAACTGTCTGATCTAACATAGATCTAATCATGGCCGTTCATTCAGTTTTAAATCCCTCACCTTTCCTTGTCAGTCCAATCTTATTCAAGATATAATATCAATTGTCCTTCATTTTTAAAAACCACGGACTCATCCTAGCTATCCGATCAAAGCTTGATCGATCTGGATCATTGATTTAATCTCTGGATTTCTTCTTTGTATCATATTTTTCTACCTCGGGGTAACCAATGGGTCTCCCACTATTTCTCCTCCCCCATATTCTTCTTTTCTTTTTCCTCGAGATCTCCATCCTTTCTCCATGGATCATCCTTTACTTCTACCCATATCCTATCTCTTTTAATTTTATTTTATTTTAATACAAACCTGATCTATTCCACTCATGTTTTCCACAAAATGTAAATATATATATAAATAAATGTTTTTTAATCACTGATTTTTTGAGTTCTCTCTTTAAGCAACATGTTGGGTTCTTTTGTCTCGGTAAAATATTATGTCTTTTTTTATATTCTTTATTTATGAAACATTATATATATATATATATAATATGTATACCACCTATATAAATCCTATATTTTGTATTTGTAATTACCTGTTTTCTTCACATCAACATGCAAAAATCCACTGCCCTGCCTTGGTGCACTCCTAAAGTCATGTAAGTGATAAATTAGTTCTATGTTTTATTATTTGTAAAAGTCCTATATTAATATGTATATATAGATATATATATATATACATAAACATATTTAGTTTATTATCAACCTTAATTCACATGGGATTATAAAATTATATTTTTAATATATTACACATGAAAAGGGTTTATGCTTCAAAACTGAAAAATCATTCTTATCCACTTTAAAATTTCACGGATTATATAAGTTTGTCCCAACCTATTTGGAAATTTTTAAATCTTATATGTTTTCTTCATACAAATTATTTTGGGTTTATGAACATTGATGAGTGATCTATTATTTCCAAGAATTGTTTTCTTTTCAATACATGAAACAACATGAAAGGGTTCTAGTCTATCATGTTTTTTTGTGTACCCTTAAATATAATTCATGTACGTGTATTTATGTGTAAAAGTATATATATATATATATACGTTTGGTAACATCTGAGTTTCAATAAAGCCAATCCTTATTGGTTTAAAACATGATTATGCGGAATATAACGGTTGCAAAAATCTATTTAGTCATGTTTAGGTTATGCAGGATCTCAAGTATACACCTTTTATACATAAATAAGTAAATATATATGATTTTTCCATGTTTTTAAAATCAACATAAAAACATACTTGTATTTCAAAATTCGTTTCTCAATTAAGTGGAATGATAGTTTTCATGACCATGTATAATATAAAATCATACATGAGTATACATGTTCAGTTATTTCTATTATGCACAAACATTTCTCAAGAAATATTCCATACTTTATATTTCCCAATTGTGACAAGAAATGTTTTGGATCATTTAATTTTTATGTTTTAATATTTTATATGACCACTAATATTTCATAGATTAAATGAGTATCTCAAAGTCAAAACATGTAAACATGGTTTTCAAAAAAGGGACACATTATTAAGGGTTTGATGTAGGATTTGTTATTTCATGTGACAATCCATTATTTTATGTGTACTAGTTCTTATGTAAAAAAATATGTCCTTTTAGTTCATGCACATCACTGTTAAATCTGAAGCCAACAAGTATATTCCTTTCAACATTACGGCATAACCCAATTCAGTTATGAACATGTATATAAAAAATGGGATATGGAATAAATATGTAAATATTAAATGTAGTATGCGATAACATGAAAACAAGTCCATACAAGACATATGAGGAATGTATTAAACTTAAATGATAAGATGGGTGCACCCAAATAGCTCTCCAATGCATTGGGTAAAGTGTTGAAGATTAATGAGTTAAGTGAAATTATTTTTGAACATGATTCTATCATTTTTCATAACTATGTGTGGTAGTTAATCACAATTATGTTGGGTTTCTAGCCATATGGTCTTGGTGAAAGGCCTTGACAATGTTTGACATTATAAATTTCCTCATTATAGAATGGTAAATGATCAATGTAGGGATTTTGGATCCTTATCTATTAATATTCTATGATAATGGAAGTGAAATCATAAGGCATATCCATGTATGAAAATGGAAAGTTATAAAAGGGAAAATAATATAATGTTAAATCAATGTGATTTTTTTTATTTTCTAATGAATCATGATATGAATTCTTATAATCACAACTATGGTTTTGGAGTTGGGTTGACCAAGTTATGAATTATACACATCTCATTTCTTACAAGTACATGCGCACTCTGAATCTTGTTTTATTAGAAGCGTTTAAGTGCAGTTATCTTGCATTAAAATGGTCTTTTGGAAAAAAGTCTGCAAGTAACCTATGAAAATATTGATGATGTTTCTTCAAATTTATGGTCTTCCTCTTATAAAATTTTTTTATGATTATTTCCAATTTGGTTGTTTTAAAAGGGGAATATCCAAAAATGTTTTAAACCCCCTTACAAGGGATTTTTATTCTCACCCTACGTTTTAATTTATGTTTTATCAGATTTAGAAGTTTTTTCTATGCTTTGAGTACACTTTGTGATGACTAAAATTTGAAGCTTAACCCTGTCATGTTTTCAAAAGAAGTGTTTCAGTAGCATCTGATTTTCCAGAACCTAAACTGAAACGATCCTATCTATTGGGATACGATGTGAAATTTTTTATTCTTGTTTTTATGAAGAAAACTGCACACCATGTTTTAGGAACCAATTTCAAACTTCTAGGGTTGTGTTCATGGCAGTTGGTATCAGACGATCAGTTTAGGAAACTCCGGAAAATTAGAAAAACCTTAAATTACTTGATTTCACTATACTAATAAAAATCCTTTTCAAAATTTCAGATGGATGATGAGTCAAACATTTTATATCTTCCAATGTAAGTATTAGAGACATTAGTGGGAAAATCATGTGTATAAAACTACAAGTCTTTTGAAAATATATGTTTATCATGAAAACCCCTTTACTATGTATCTAATTCTCCTCGTGTACACTAACTTCACTGAGGAGTAAGCCTCGACTATATTTTTATGATGCTTGCCCAATTTTTATTCTATGTATGGAAAGGAAAATACATTGAGGGCTTGTTTAAGTGTTTTACCATAGCTAATAATTTTTCAACTAGGGAGGAATTCTAAGAGGCTGCATAGGATGGTGACCTCCGAGTGGTATATCTTTTTTAACTCCTAACCTATGGTCTTTTTGGTCAAATTATGGAATTTGAAGTTCTTAAAGATGAGTCCATTCATTTACTTTATCGACATAATGTTATTAAAGATGTTTCTAAACTTCATACACGTCATTATACTTGGATCTTTAAATTTCCACATGTGGTTGATACCAGCAAATTATGTTGCATCTAGACCCCAAGAGATCATAGAATTTGAAACAACCATAGAGATCCATTTGACCGGGGATTGGGGGGTTCTCCAACACCGGTAGTACCTATGAAAAGACTCCATGATGATTATGTAACACCTTGAGTTTAAGAAACTTGTTATATGAGTTTTATTATGTTTTGTGTGTTGGTATCTTATTACGATTTTATGAAATAATGTCTAATATGGTTATGCTTCACTAAGTAAAACATGTCCCTTAAATTGTTTTCAGATGGAATATGTGAGTTCGTCAATCAATCTCTTATCAATTCATACTGAACTGCTAGAATCCATAATCACTAAGACATGTTTAGAATACTACTACACAATTTCCAACCTGTTCTTGTCTTGAAAACGTCATTATAAAGTGTCCCTTAGCCCAAATGTCCTTTAGGACTACCAGGGAAACTTTCATGTTTACTGCCGCATAACAACTGCACAACTAGAAGAGTACAGGAAGAGGGGGAAGTACCATGAAGGTCTATTCCTTTGCTTCACTTTGTCTGAGAACTACATAGCCTTGGGGATGTTTTGTGAAGCTTCCTTAGAGGGCGACACTAGAGTGACCTATCTGTTCCAGGTCATGAGTTTTAGTATGTATAGGATGTTATATGACTTCTATGTATTCAAGCGAGAGGTGGTTCAAGAGAGTTATAGGGAGGTATCCCACTATCAAATCACATACCTCCACACCTCTCATTCGAATCATTGGAAGACCGAATATTTTAGGCATAGGTTTGACCCTAACTACTCATTGTGTATATGGGCTGAAGAGATCGAGGAACTCAGAACTAATCTAGGGATCCACCTCGAAACATCAGTGGATTATCCGCAATGGTGGTCATGGAGGTGAGGAACTCGAGTGTAATGTATCTCTTGTTTTGATGGTAGTTGTAAATGTGTGTAATATATTTGACAGGGTGAAATTTTTTTAAGGAGGGGATAATGTGATACCCCGAACATAATTTGTTTAATAATAATAGATTTAATTAATACACTTGTATTAATTTTCATTTTATCAAAACAATTCCCATAAAATAAATACAATACTTTTTATTCATTTAAAAACACTAGAAATAGATACATGGAAACAAGGACTGAGGACAGTGACTAACCAAAAATTCCTACAAGTAAGCCAATCACAATCACTGGTAGACCCCACATCACCATAAACATGCCAAGAAAGTAGTGGTTTTCCTTAGAATCTTCCATGACTAATAATTTTATAATCAGAACCACGACAACCATATAGAGTGTTAGAGGAATGAGGAGCACCATATTCTGTTTCTTGATGTTTGAATTTGGATTAATCTAATCACATTTTTATAAGGCCTAAATTTGAATATTTCTCTATAGGTTACGGTTGAATTTAAAATGGATATAATTAAAGCCGTTTGGTATTCTATTTTATGTATTTATGAATATTGAAATTTTGAAGTGTTTTAAATATTCATTAATTTTATTAACTCTTATTTATATTTTATGATTTCAGAAATTATTTCAAGAACTTTTTTAAAAATGTTTTAGTCATTCTAGTGTCATAATGAATATGTTTTTGTTTTTACTAATGGTTTAGATAATACAAGTATAAGGTTTTATAAATTAAATTTATTTATGGTGGCTTCAAATATTGTTTTTTTAACTTAACAAGGAATTATTTTATAAGTATAAAATCATCTTGAAATTTTCTAAGTGATTGAGTAATTTAAAGTTGTACCATTGAAAACATTTAATTGAACTTATCTTCTAAAGAAAGATATTTGAAATCATAATGTTTGGATATATATGTCTACTTTAATATACATTTTTTTTTGAATTTGGAAACATATTTCTGAATAATTTCATTAATTAAACATTATATAGTTTGATTGGAGAATTTTAACTTTAAATATTTAATATAAAACATATTTTATACAAGTAAGAATATTCTACGTAATTTTTGTTTCTTTTTTAGTTTTTTGGAAAACTGGGATAATAAAAATTAGTAACCCAATTGGAAGACCTTCTACATGGGCCAAAGGAGGTTGCACGCACTAGCGGTCGATCCTAGCCTTCAGCCTCAGCAGAGGCCAGTCCAAAATCATGTCTCATTCCTAGAGCGCACAGAGGATCTAGGTAGTAAGCCACCGTGTGGGGCGGCATGACTGCATGGGTGGGCGCATAATCACGCCCGCAAATAATCTGGTTTGGGGCAGCACCAGGGAGGGGAGGGAGATTTTTGATCTATTCTTGGTAGCTCCAACCCTATAAGCGAGCGGTGAAATGGGTTTCTTTTCAATGTGGGTCATGAATTTTCAGCGGAAGATGAACTGGACCATCAGATCTCACCACGAGGAATCTGAGCCATCTGATCAACTCATCCTTCAAATTCGTTCATCCGCGGGATATCGTTCATGTTTTTATCAACCATATGATCTAATTCATATCTAATCATGGCCCTTCATTCTGTTTTAAATCATATGACATTCCTCATTTTTCCGATCTTATTCAAGATCTAATCTCAACCATCCTTTGTTTTTAAAAACCATGGACTCATCCTAGCCATCTGATCAAAGTTCGATTGATCTGGACTGGTCCTTTCATCTAAGGATTTATTTTCTGTGTCGTCATCTTCTACCTCGTGCCAACTAGTGGGTCTCCCACTATTTCTTCTCCTCCTTCTTCTTCTTTTCTTCTTCCTCAAGATCACCCGCCTTTCTCCTTGGATCGTTATTGACTTATACCCATATCCTTTTTCTTCTTCTTTTATTTTATTTTACTAAAAACCCAATATATTCCACTAATGTTTTCCACAAACCTTATATATATATATACATAAATGTATTTTAATCACCGATTTTTTCTTCTCGCATTAAGAAAAATGTTGGGTTGTTTTGTCTCTATCAAATGTTAAGTCTTTTGTTATATTATTTATATGTGAAACATTATATATATATATATAATACGTATACCTTCTATATAAATCATTTATTTTTTACTTGTAATTACCTGTTTTCTTCCCCTTGACGTGCAATCATCCACTGCCCTGCCTTGGTGCACTCCTGAAGTCAGGTAAGGGATAAATTTTTTCAATGTTTTCTTTTTTATAAATCTCAAATATTCTTATGTATATATGGATAGATATATATAAACATATTCATTTTATTCTAAACCTTATTTCACGTGAGATTATCCAAATATATTTTGAGTATATTACACATGAAAGAGTTTTATGCGTCAAACATGAAAAATCATTCTAGTCCATATTAAAGTTTCACAGATTATATAAGTTTTTCCACCCTACTTTGAAATTTCAAAATCATATATGGTCTCTTCATACAAACTATTTCGGGTTTATGAACATTGATGTGTGATCTACTATTTGAAAAAAATTCATTTTGATACATGAAACAACATGCAAGGGTTCAAGTGTATCACGTTTTTTTGTGTACCCTTAAATATAATTCATGTACTTGTAGTTATGTGTAAAAGTATATATATATATATATAAGTTTGGTAACATCCGAGCATCCATAAAACCAATCCTTATTGGAATACAACCAGAATATAAGGAATATAACAGTTACCAGAATCTATTTATTCTTGTTTGGGTTATGCAAGATCTCAAGTATACAACTTGTGTTCATAAATAAGTAAATATATAAGATTTTTCCATGATTTTCAAATCCCCATAAATACATACTTGTATTTTAAACATTATTTCTCTAGAAAGTGGTATGATATTTTTTATGTTTAAGTATAAATATACATTCATACATTATTACATATGTTTAATTATTTATTTTATGCATAAACATTTCTCAATTAATAGTACATACTTTATATTTCCCAATTGTCACAAGAAATGTTTCGGATCATTTAATGTTTATGTTTTAATCTTTTATATGACCATTAATATTTTATATATTAAATGAGTATCGCAATGTGAGAACATGTAAACATGGTTTTGGAAAAGGGGACACATTCTGAAGGGTTTAATGCAGGATTTTTTTTTTCATGTGACAACCCATTATTTTATGTGTACTAGTTCTTCTGTGCATGAATATGTCCTTTTATTTCATGAACATCACTATTAAATCTGATGCCAATAAGTCTAGTTCTTTTTACATTATGGAATAACCCATTTCAGTTATGAACATGTATATAAAAATGGGGTATGGAATGAGTATGTAAATATTCAATGTAGTATGGGACAACATGAATACAAGACCATAATAGACATATGTGGAATGTATTGGACATAAATTTTATGATGGGTGCACCCAGATAGTGCCCCAAAGCATTGGGTAAAGTGATGAAGTATCATGAGTTAAGTGAATTTATATGTGAACATGATGCTAGCTTTGTTCACAACTATGTGTGGTAGATAACCACTACTATTCTGTGTGTTTACCGATATGGTTTTGGCGCAAGTCCTTCACAAAGTCCAACATTATACATTTCTTCATTATGGACTGGTAAATGATCAACCAAGGGATTGTGGATCATTATCTAAGAATCATCTATGATAATGGAAGTGAAATCAAAAGGCATAAACAAGTATGAAAATGGAAAGTTATACAAGGGAAAAGTGTCTAATGTTAATGTCATGTGAATTAATTTTTATGTTCTAATGAGTCCTTATATGAATGCTTATAATCACAACTATGCTTTTGGAGTTTTATTGAAAATGTTATGAATTATTCACATCTCATTTCTTACATACACATGCGCACTCTGATTCATGTTTTATTAGAAGTTTTTAAGTGCAGTTATCTTGCATGAAAATGGTCTTTTGAAAAAATTTCTTCAAGTATCCTCTGAAAATATTGATGATGTTCCTCAAAAAGTAATTCCATCCTCTTAAGAAAATGTTTTATGATTATTTAAAAGGTTGTTTTTTTAAAAAAATTGAATTTCTTCCAATGTTTTAAACCCACTTAAAGGGAATTTTTAAGTTCAACCTATGTTTTAATTTATGTTTTATAGGATTTATCAGTTTTTCCCAAGATTTGAGTAGTCTTTGTGATGACAACATTTTGAAGCTTAACTCTGTCATGTTTTTGGAAGAATTGTTTCATCAACATCTGATTTTATAGATCATAAACCAAAATTATCCTCTGTATTGGGACAAGATGTGAAATTGTTCTATGCCTGTTTTTATGAAGAATATTGAAAACCATGTTTCAGGCTCCGATTAAAGACATCTGGGGTTGGGGTGGTGACATCAACTCTTGCAGAAGGATGTGATAATCATGAGTCTTCAAATATTTTAGCTTTAAATATCTTCTGTTGACTCATTTAGAAATGTTTCTTTAATAGCCATCAACAACATTAATAGTCTCTAGTACTTTTTGAAATTTCTTTTTTCTGTAGGTGTCATCACATAAGAAGCACATGGAACTTTCCATTTATTTTCATTGATATACACAAGATTACATTCTAGTCTAATGCCCCAATCCACCAAGTCATGCCAAACCATAAATCATCTTTTGTCATTCCATTAACATTAAGGAGAATTGAAACCAATATTTCCCATATTTTTTAATGTTCAATATGTCTAAGAAATGACGTAACAAATTGGTTCACTAAAAAGGAAAATCAAATAAGATACATCTCTTCTAAAAATTTCATAGGTTTCTGTGGAATCGTTCCTTCTCGTTATAGATTTCATTTAACCCATACCTAATGAAAAACTAAAATCTTTTAATTCATTAATCACATCAGTTCTAGACTTACATAGAGGTGGATCATCAGTATCCATGGTATTGTCAAATGTTCATAAATTATTCATATATGGATGGTCCATTGGAAATTATCATATATGTCCCATAAAACTAAATCTGCAATGATGTTTCAGTATTCTGGATCATGTATTCATCATAAAAAAAGTACATGATAGTTTTCCCTTTTTTCTCTATACAGACATCATTACATAAGAAGGAAAATCATTGATCATCCACATAAGTGGAACACACATCCAAAATATGTTTTTCAAACATGCATCATATGTGCGCACTCCCACATCCCAATGAAGATTCAAATCATTAATTAAAGGTTTCATGTATATATCTATATCATTACCAGGATCAGAAGGGCCAGATATGAGTATACTCATTAAAGTTACTGGTTTTTTCATAAACATCCATGATGGAAGATTATAAATGTGTAAAAAATCATCCATGTGATGTGCGACGTAAGAATATACTAAAACATATTAAAACCATCACATGAAATACCCAACCTCACATTACGCACGTCAACTGCAAAATCAGGATATCGAGCATCAAATCTCTACCATGAAAATCCATATGTAGGGTGAATAATATCATCATTATTCTTCTATCTCTCAGTAATATTCCATCACATTTTTATTGATATTTCATCTGACATAAAAATATTATAGAGTGTGGGGATCAATAAAAAGTGCCAAATTACTTTATGTGGCACACAGGACGGTGTTCCATCATCTTTGAGCTTCCAGCTAGACGTGCCACATTTTATACAATCATTTCGTTCAGCAGCATCCTCCTAGAATAAACTGCAATCTTTCGAGAAAGTATGAATTTTGTATCTTGAAAATCCATGTTCCTCTACTAGAATTCATGCCATATATTGGTTTGAGGGATTATCATCATTATTTGGAAATAAGTCCTTCAAGAAGGTAAGAATATAATCGATGTTAGTATTAGAAATCCCATACATAGTCTTCCCATGAAACAATCAAATTAAAAAATTCATCTTTTCATTTTACCGCATTGTCGACATACTATAGTCGTGGAAGAATTAATAATTTTTTTCACCCCGAAAGCATCAAAATTATCATTATATGCATCATGTGTTCTCATATCAAAATCTTCATGGGTTAGAATACATTCTTTTTCATGATGATGAAGAAACAGAAACTGTTCCTATAAAAAAATTTCCAATCTAGTCCTCTCATTTGGATCATAAAAATTTTAAAATTTCATTTTCTCCCCATTTCGATACCACACAGAGTAGTTTTCTTGAAAACCATATTTGTTTATGTTATTTCTAACTTATTCACGGATCAACCATGGTCTTCCAAAAAATTGTAATAGGGGTAGTGTATGTGACCACTATCTGAAGCATTGTGAAATGAAAAATCTCAAAATCTCTCAAAATTGTTTTGAAATTTTCTTGAAATCCAATCGATTTCTTACATAAAACATCTATCAATTCTGTAAAGAAAATGTATATGTCATTTAGCCAAAATAAATTCAATAATATTTAATTTTCATCGAAAATATATTTACGTAAATGAGAATTGTTCACTTTATATGAAACCATAAATGGCACATTACTCTATATGAGAATCATAATATAAAATACCAAAATATACTATATTTATAACAAAATATCTTTGAAGAACTACACGTGAGTGAAAAAGATCATGTACACTTATGGAGGAGAGTTATTCAGGAGTTGATGAAATATAATATTGAAGAACTTTTATATTTTAGTATATTATTTTAGTGATCACATACACTGGCCAAAGGGGTGTGGTTGTCCAGGGTTACGAGGTGTCCATGGGAGTGGAGAGTCTGTCCAGGGGAGTCAGGGGTGTCCAGGGGTGGGGGGATATCTAGGAAGGTCAGACTACCCAGGTGGGTGGCTGCCCACGGGGGGTTTTCCAGGGAGTACGGGGTGTCTAGGGGGTGGGCGGGCTATCTACAGGGATGACAGGGGTGTCCAGGGGGGTCAGGGGTGTACAGGGGGTGGGGGATTTTCAGGGGTGGGGGTGTCTAGGGGTTACGCGGTGTCAAGGGGGTGGGAGGGGTGTCCAGGGGGTGGGTAGGGCTTTCCAGGGGTACAAAGTGTCTAGGGGGTTCGGCGGGATGTCCAATGGGGGAGGGGATTTCCAGCAAGTATGGTGTGTCCTGGGGCTGGGCGGGCTTTCCCCGAGGGGTTGGTGGGCTGTCCACGGGGGTAATAGTGCTTTCCAGTGGGGTTAGTGGTGTCTAGGGGGTGGGGTGAGGGGCTTTCCAGGGGTGGGGTGTCTGAGGGGATGGGGTGTTTGGGGGGTCGGGGTGGGTATCCAGAGGTGGGTGGGCTGTGCATGAGGTTGGGGGTGTCCAGGGGGTACGGGGTGTCTAGGGGCATGGACATGCTATCAACAGTGGGTGGAGAGGCTGTCCAGGGGGGTCGGGGGTGTCTAGGGGGTGCGGCGGCATTCCCAGGGGCGGGGACTGTCTAGGGGGGGTATAAGGTGTCTAGGGGTGGTATGGTTGTCTAGTGGGTGGCCGGGATGTCCAGGGGGTACAAGGTGGGTGGGCGGGCTGTCCACATGGGCGGGCGGGCAGTCCACATGGGTGGACGAGCTATCTAGGGGGGTACCGGGTGTCCAGGGGGTGGGCGGACTATCCACAGGGGGTGGGAAAGCTATCCACGGGGGTGGAAAGGATATCCAGGGGGTGAGGGTGTCTGAGGGTGAGGGAGGGGAATGTCCAAGGGGTGGGGGTGTCCACCCCCAAAATAGGGTCGTAAAATCCAATCTCCATCCAATTTTAGCATGATTTAAAGACTGTTATAGATGACTGATATGACTGATGGTTTGAACCATGAATATCATACATATAAATCACAACACTCCCAATTTTAAACACACCACAAAATATCATACGTGGATCGGATTTTTTTATCCATGTTTCGATGGGACACTACTCATAAGAGTATGATCCTTGTTATATCATTAGGTGATATGAAATTATACGATTGTTAAATTTGTATAAGATTAATATGGTTAGTGGATAAGAACCTATGGGAGTTTTCTATACAGAGATCACTTCTTATTGGATGGGTAAGAGTGAGTGTTGGTATGAAACATCAAGAAATGTATTATCGTGTGAAGGCAACTATACATTGGTTATTTGTGATTCTTATTTTTTTGTAGAGTATCAGAGTGGAAAACCCACCACCTCCCTAGAAAACCCACACCCCCTGGACAACCCACACCCCTCCCTCACCTCGATATCCCACCAAAAACCCCTAGACATCCCACTCCTCCCTAGAGGGCCCACACCCACTGCCCTGTAGCCCCCTACCCGCCCCCCTACAACCCCCACCCCCACTGGATAGCCCCCACCCCCTACCTGGATAGCCCACACACCCACCCCCAATGGATAGCCCCCCCAAGACAACCCGTACCCCCTCCCCCACCTAGATACCCACCCCTCCCTAGAAATCCCACACTGCGCTACCCTGCAGCCTCCCCCCACCCCCTAGACAGCCCCCCCCCCCACCTGAACAGTCCCCACCAGGATAGCTCACCCACACCCACACCCCCACCTGGACAACCACCCATCCCCCACCCCACCTAGACACCCCCCACACCCACTTGGATAGCCCCCCACCCCACCTGGACAACCCACCCCCTCCCTGGACACCCCACACCCCCTCCCCAACCTGGACAGCCCACCCCACCCCCTGGATAGCCCACCCCCACCCCATGATAGCCCACCCCCAGGACATCCCACAACCCCTCCCCCACCTGGACACCCCTACCTAACCCCCTAGACATCCCACACCCCTCCATAGGTAGCCCATACACCCCTCCCCCACACCCCTATAATCCCCCATCCAATACAGCCCCTACCCCCTTGACAACCCACCCCCACCTGGATATCCCCCCACACCTGGACATCCCCCCAACCCTCCTGAAACCCCCTTAGGGTAATTTTAATTAAAATCATTTTATTCATTAATAAAGTAAAATCATCATGAATTATCCATTTCATTCCAAACAACCAATAAAATTTATGAAAACATGGAAAATTCAATTTATCAAAACATAAAAAAAATCAATTTATCAATACATGACAAATTTAATTTATAAGGATCTATGGTTCACTTAGGAAATGTAATTGGGGAATGGGGAAATAAACTACATTGTTAATTCCAATTTAAAAATTCATCCAAGCACTTATGAGGTGCGGTGGTGTCTAGGATGTGTGGGGTGTCTAGGGGGGTTGTCTAAGGGGGCATGGGTCCAATGGGGTGGAGGGTGTCCAGAGGGTGGGGGTGTCTAGGTGGTGGGGGTGGTGGTGTTGGGGGGGGGGGTATCCATGGGGGGTGAGGGGTGTCCAGAGAGGGTGGGTGGGGTGACCATGGGGTGGTGGTGTCCAAAGGGGTGGGTGTGGGGTTGTCTAAAGGGTGAGGGGTATCCATTGGGGTGGCGGTCTAGATGGGTGTCCATGGGAGGTGAGGGGTGTCAAGGGAGGGTGGGACTAGGGGTGTCCAAGGGGGTGAAGGGGAGGGGGCTATCCAAGGGGTGGGGTGTCCTAGGTGGTTGAGAGTGTTCGTAATTACAATCCATCACCCAACCAACAACCAATTCATCATGAATATCAACAAACTTCCCATTATTCCATGAACAAAAACTGTAAATAAAAAATCCCAATCCAAATATTAACTAAACTATAGTCCATAGAAACTACCATAACACCCCACTAAACAAACCCTTTACCATGATTGAAGTGTAGAACAAAAAACAGAAAACATATCGAAGGGTTTGGTATTCTAGAAACTCTAATTTAACCCAAATCAAAACAGAAAACAAAAAAAATTGAGGTAGAACAATAAAACTAAGGTAACATTTACTAATTTGAAGTGTAGAAATAAATAATTGATTGAATGAAGGTGGATCTATGAGTGGAAGGAGTTTTTTGGACGATAAAACATAAGGAGGAGCTTCCGATTAGGTTATGCAATCGGGACAAGTGTGAGTAGGGGTGGTGGGTATTTAGGGAAAACCCCTCCCAATAGTTTTTAAAAACTGTTGGTAAATCCTCTATTTATCAACTGTTTATTAAAACTAATTTATATCATAGAAGAACTAATGATTTCCCAATGGTTTTGTCAAACCATTGGGAAATCATTGCTATATTAACAAATTTCCAACCTTTTAAAAAAACTGGTGGAAAATGCTACTTTTTTACAGTATACCAACAGTTTGAAGAAACCATTGGTATATAACCATTAGGGAAACCATAATTTCTAGTAGTGTATAGTGCTTTTTGGTTTTTAGGGTTTTATTTGATGTTTTTAGCTGTTTTAAGAAGTTTTATAGTTTTTAATGGTTTGGGGGTTTAAAGGGAGGTTTTTAAAATTTTAGTGGGTTTTAAGTTATTTATTGGATTTTAGGTTTTCCTATGGTTTTTAACGGTTTTTGTGTTTTTAGGTATTCTAGGGGTTTTAGTGTTATTTATGATATTTAATGGATTTAAGTATTTTTAGGTTTTATTATTTTGTTAAGGTTTATCTAGGGAATTACAGGTTTTTTTGTTTTAGTTATTTCTTGGTATTTTTTAATAATTTTATTGGTTTTTAGGGGATTTATGGAATTTTTAGGTTCTTATGGTTTTTTGTGGTTCGTATGAATTTTTTATTATTTTTGAGGATTTTAATGTTTTATTTTGTGTTTTTGAAAATTTTCATGGATCGAAAATGTTTTTAGAGTTTTTTTATGGTTTTACATTTTTTATAGGTTTTAAAATTTTTGTAGTTTTTTTTGGGTTTTTATTATTTTAGTGTTCCAATGATTTTTAGGTTTTAGGGGTTTTATGTATTTTGAATTCTTTATGTTTTTCTTAGTATTTTGAGGGTGTTTTTTAAAATTTAAGGCATTTTTGGTATTTTTTATATTTTATGGTTTTTTGGGTCTTTATGGATTTTGTTCGGTTTTAATGTTTTATGTTTTTTAGGGTTTTAATGGATTTTCAGGGTTTTATAGGGTTTTGTTATTTTTAAATTTTTTTTACTTTTGAAGGGGTTTTAAGGATTTTCAGTGCATTTAGGGTTTTATATGTTATTATGGTTTTATTGGTTTTTAGGTTTTTTTTTGGGTTTTTAGGATTTTTATGGGGTTTTGATGGTTTTTAGGGTTTTTACGGGTTTTTTGGTTTTTTGGGGATTGCGGTTATTTGAGTTTTTACGATCTTATGATTTATATAATTTTTATGTTTTTTAATGGTTGAAAGTTTTTTATTTAATTTTAGGGTTTTAATGATTTTACAGGTTTTTTGGTTTTTTGTATTTTTTTGTGGTTTTAGTGTATTTAGGGTTTTTAGAATTTTTTATGTTTTTTAAGGGTTTGGTTTTTTTTTAATTTTTATTGTTTTCATATTGTTTTCTGGGTTTTTATCATTTAATATTTTTAGGATATTTTAAAGATATTTTTTATATTTTTATTAGATTTAGGGTTTTTAGGGATTTTTAGAGTTTTATAGGGTTTCTTAGTGTTTTGAAATTTTTTATTGTTTTTGGGTTTGTTGGGTTTTTTATGGTTTAATGGTTTTTCGTTATTTTTTAAATCATTTTTCATGCTTTAAAGTGTTTTTGGATTTATTAGTGGGTTTTTATAGTGTTTATTAGTATTTTGGTTTTATGGTTTTAAGGGTTATATTGTATTTTAGTGGTTTTATGGGTTTTTAATGCTTTATAGCATTTTTAGGATTTTTACGGTTTTTAAGTGCTTTATAGTTTTTATGGTTTTCTTACGGTTTTTTTTGTTTTTAGGTTTTGTTACAATTTTATGGATTTTATGGGATTTTACGATTGTTTTGGGTGTTTAGGGTTTTTAGGGATTTTGAGGGTTTTTAGGGTTTTTAGGGGTTTTAGGGTTTCTATGGTTTTTTGGGTTTTAGCGTTTTTTAGCGATGAAAATTTTTAAGGTTTTCTAGGGTTTATAATTATTTTAGCGATTAAAATGGTTTTTAGAGTTTTTACTATGTTTTTAGGGTTTTTATAGGTGTTTATATGGATTTAAGAGTTTAAGGTGTTTTATGTGTTTTTGGGGATTATGGTTTTTTGGGTCATTTTAGGGGTTTTTACAGTACATCGCAATTTTATGTTTTTAGGGAATTTATGTTTTCTTGGTTTTTATGGTTTTTATAGGGTTTTTTGGTGTTTTATGGTATTTAATGTTCGTAGTGATTTTTTATGTATTTTTTGGATTTTTATGAATTTTGGGGGTTTGGGGATTTTGTTGATTTTTAGGATTTTTATAGGTATTATGGTTTTTTGTGTTTTTTAATTTTTTAGGGTTTATGAGTCTTTTTTTCATTTTATCTATTTAAATTGTATTTTTTTTGAGTTGTTAGTATTTTTTAGTTTTATTATGGGTTTTATGGTTTATTAAGGTTTTAGTGGTTTTTATGTTTTTTGGGTTTTTTCAAAATTTTAGGGTCTTTTTAGGATTTTGTAAATATTTAGGGTTTTTAGGCGTTTTAATTGTTTTATGAGTTTTTGGGTTTTCATAGGGTATTTCATGGTTTTTAGGGGTGTTGCATTTTTGTGCATTTTTAGGATTTTTTATGATTTTCATGGTATTTTAGGGTATTTTAGTATTTTAAATGTTTTTAGGATTTTATCATATTTTTAGTGTTTTAGGGATTTTATTGTTTTTAGGTGTTATAAGAGTTATCATGTTTTTCAAGTTTGTAGGGATTTTTACATATTCATAATTTGAAATGCATTTTTAGGATTTTTATGGGTTTTTAGGTTTTTTTAGATTTTTAGGGTTTCTAGGGTTTTACTGTTTTTATGGTTTTTTTGAGTTGTTCAGTTTTTTTGAGTTTTTATTGGGTATTATAGATTCTTATTGTTTGTAATGATTTTAGGGGTATAAATTATTTTTAGAACTTTTAGTTTTTTTAGGGTTTTAATTTTTTTTAGGGTTTTTAAGGGGTTTTATGGTTTCTAGGGGGTTTAGGTTTATAAGGTTTCATTTGGATTTCACTAGGAATTTATGGTTTTTACATTTTAGGGTTTTTAAGACTTTTTTAGGATATTTTCATTTTTTATCATTATAGACATTTTGAGGTTTTTTAGGGTTTTTTAAGGTTTTATGATTTTTTTTGTTGGTTTTCAGGGTTTTTGTTTTTTTATAGGTTTTATAGTTTTAAGTGATATTATGGTTTTTATGACATTAAAGGTTTTTTTGATTTTTATTGTTTTTATCTTTTTTAGGTTTTTAGGGGGTTATAACATTTTTACCATTCTTCGGGATTTAGGGGTTTTCTTTTTATTTTTTATTTTTTTAGTGAATTTAATGAATTCTAAGGGTTTTAATGATTTTTATGGATTTTTAGGGGTTATAGGTGTCTTTAGGTTTTTCGTGGGTTTTCATGGTTTTTCTTGTGTTTTATGGGTTTTAAGCTTTTTTAGAATTTTTAACGTTTTTTGGGGTTATAGGGTTTTTATATTTTTTATGATTTTTTAGAGTTTTTGGGTTTTGTTAGGATTTTTAAGGTTTTGGGGGTTTTATTGTTTTTAGGGTTTTTAGGTCATTGTAGGTTTTTAGCAATTTTTAGGTTTTTTGGGGGTTTAAAGTGTTTTTAGGTTTTTATGGTTTTCATATGGTGTTTAGGGATTTTACATTTTGATGGTTGTTAAAGGATTTCTTATGATTTTTATAGTATTTTAGGGGTTTTATATATTATTAGGGTTTTATGGTTTTAGGGATTTTATGATTTTTTAGTTTTCAATGTTTTTTGGGTTTAAATGTTTATATAGTTTTTAGTGGGATTTAGGGTAATTTTGGGGGGTTTGGTGTATCATATGGTCTTAGAGGATTTGGTGGTTTTTAAGGGTTTTTAGGATCTATTTAGGGGACGGATGGTGCAAGGCCATGGTTTTCCTATACTCCAAAAATTTATTAGAAAAAATAAACTATAGGAAAGGTAGGTGGTTCAAACTACCCACACCCAAAAGCCCTTAACAACCCCCAAAAAACCGGAAGAGAAAATCCCGAAATTAAGAACTACTCAGTCAACATCACCACCAAATTTAGAAACTGAATCTGTGCCATATGGTTTACCCTATGCACCATATACAAGAGCCGCATTATTAGTGAAGAAGTCAGAATCTACCCTAGTGTCCATCGATTCCCATCCTGACTCAAAATACTCATGAATTTGGAGGAGCATTTGGAGATCCTCCCTATGTCTAGATAGCTCTAGGGTGTGCTGATGCTCCCATTTGTTAACATTGACTTTCAGTTTGGATGCCTTTGATGAAGCTCGAGTAGCCAGGGGTCTGGGAAGAGTGGAGTAATCCTGCTCTATCGTCATCTTCAAGGGGCACGGGCAGGAACCATCATCCATATTTTTAGCCCTCTTATTAATGATCAAAGATTTATTTTGATTCAAACTTCTACCATCCTCATGGTAGGGGTCTTTATCATGGATTAAGAGGAATTCCTGGTTAAGGGAACACTCATAAAGGACCCCACACTACGACATGCAAGGGACCACCAGGTCAATTAACTCAAGAGCCAAATAGGGAGCAGGCACCACATCAGCCATCACCAGTTTCTTGTCCTTGTCCTCTTTCAAAACATGACAACTGACATAAAAACTGAGTTATCCACCTCCACATCATGTAATGTAGGATACAAATTCCCCTCCTCCACATGTAGCTTGTCTCCCTGGAATGAAGGATCATTCTCAACAGACCCTCTCTCCACCACACATTGGCCATGACCCATCATGCCTATCACATCAAGGGACCATTGAATCCTCACTGATTCATCCTTCCTCAGACCCAAACCATCACCATGATACTTAAACAAGATATATTTCTGGACATCACGCCTAAAGAAATCACCACTAAAAAGAGGTTCCAATTTCACCAAGGGGACCTTTTCATCAATGATGGCACCAGACCTATCAGCCTTCGTGGCCCTGCTATCAGCTACCTCCCCCTGCTCCTCTGTATCCCCTTCTGCCTCATTCTTACCCTCCGACTCCATAGAACCACGACAATCAAACCTCTTACATAAGGGGGGACCACCAGAGGCGAATGCATCCTTATATTCAACATGCCCACTATAAGAAATCATAGCCTCTTATCCCTCATCCACCCTTCCTAAGAAAACATCATCCCCTAGATTCCCCTGAATCTGTACCATCCTCTCATCATCCTCTTCATGCCCGATATCATTCTGATGAGTCTTTAAATCCAGAAAACCAAAGGGTGACGCCGTCACCAGCCCCTGCGCAGTAGCCTCCCCTTCGAGGCCAGCGATCCAAACCCATGGCACCAAGAAACACCATCTAAAGCCAGTACTTTCGTTCCCTGTCCACCCAAAGCATGTTCCTCTACTCTTCTAGCCTTCCCCTGCTCCTCTAAATCTTCATATAACAACCTAGGGGACCTCACACCTTCCTATATCTCTATTACTCCCTTCAAATTTTCAGATCCCATTTCAATCTCTCATACACCTGAGAGACCTTCGACCTAGTGGATTATCGTGAAAATTCCTTCATAACAGGAATCCCTGTCACAACATTACTATGATAATCCACCATCACTGGTTGTTCAGTAGGCCCAACAACCCCATGATCCCCCACCGTGACTCTAGAAATACTATCCTCTAGTCTACAAGTAGTGCTAGAATGACCCAGACTCTTACATATAGAGTAGAACGTAGAAAAGGACTCCGCTACAAATGTCTATTTGTAACAAACCTCCTTGAAAACTGAAATCCACACAAAGTTAATCAGAGGTTTTGAGACATCCAATTCAACACAAAATATTTTGGAAACTGGGTAGCATATCGCTTGAGTCTGGATATCGGAACACAAGTACCAGCCCACAATATTTCTGAGCATGCAAATAATGTATGTATTATGAAATGGAAGAGGGTGTTCTAGGAACCTATCCCAGGAAGAAATCGGCGACGAGTCCTGGTTAATGTGTATTCAAACTTCCATTGGAATTAGAAGAATCTAATTCCATTGAGGCTTCAAGGAGCTGATGACCAAGTGCAGATCAGATCTTCCTCCATTGAGAACAGAATCATAAAATAGTGGCCATCCAGTAACCCTATCATCACCCAATTTTGAAGATTCTAGAATCCAAAAACAAATTTTTCAAAAGACACCACCAAGGGTCGATACTTTATAAACCAGGAAACCAAGGTCAAGCCATGATGTGCAAAGGCCGCATGGAACTCTGAGTCTGATAAGGATAAATGATGGTCGCCTTCATATAAGTAAGGGAACTTTTGGAAATGATCAATTAGAGGGAAGGGGTGAAGAATATTCAGTGCATGAGGAGTGATGAAGGCTATGTACTGACCACCATTGAGCAAAAGTCCCTCCCCTGTAGGGGAAAGTAAGGATCACCGCCGGCACCGTCATGGATTTATAATTGTTTTTAGGATTTTCAGGCTTGCTTAGGTGTTTTTAGGATATTAGTATTTATTAGGTGTTTGTGGTTTTCTAAGGATTTTTTATGATTTTATGGGTTTTTATTTTTTAAAGAAATTTGAATTTTTTGGGTGTTTTTAGAGTTTTCCTGGTTTTTGGGTTTTTAGGGTAATTGTGGTTTTATGTTTTTACGTGTTTTATGGGATTATAACTTTTAAATTTTTTAGGAGTTCAATTTGTTTTTAGTGTTTTGAGTGGATTTTAGGTATTTTATAGGTTTTTAGGGTTTTTAAGGTTTTTAGTGTTTTTATAGTATTTGGGGTTTTTCAGGTATTTTTGATTTCTTGTGTTTGGGGGGATTAAAGTTTTATTTTTGGGGGTTTAATATATTATTTGGATTATTTAGGGGTTTAATTTTTTTTATGTTTTTATGCTTTCTGGTATTTTTTAGGATTTTTATGGTTTTTTCGGTTTTTCAGTACATTTAGATTTTATAGTGGTTTTAAGGGTTTTAGGGTGTTGTTTTGGGGTTTTATGTTTTTTTATTATTCTATGGGTTTTATGTTTGTTTATAACTTTTTATGATTTTTAGGGGTTTAAAGAGATTTTATAGTTTTTAATGGTTTTTAGGGTTTTAATTTTTTTTAAGGATATTTAAGGTATTGATGGATTTTTATAATTATTAGTTGTTTTATGGTCATTTAGGGTTTTTTAATTTTTTTAGGGGTTATAACCAATTTTAAAATTTTTAGGTTTTTGTTGGTATTTTCATGGTTTTGGTGGGTTTTTATATTTTTAAGGTTTTTTAGTGTTTTATAAAAAATTTATGGGTTTCGATAATTGTTACCAATTTTGGGATATTTGGGTTTTACTGTGTTTAGGGTTTTATGGGTTTTTAATGTTTTTATAAACATTTTTTTGGGTTTAAATGTATTTTAATTTTTTTAGTGGGTATTAGGTTTTTTATGGGTTTTATGGTTTTAAGGGATTTAGGGTTTTTATGGGTTTTAACATTTTTAGGTTTTTATGGGTTTAAATTTTTTTGGTTATAATGATTTTCTTTGGTTTTTTCATGTTTTTTCGGGTTTTGACCTTTTTAAGGATTTCTTAAACATTTTACCATTTTTAGGGTATTTAGGGAAACAAAAATGTGGATTCATGCTATTACTGGACCCCCAAAGCATATATAAAGAAAAGAAGACGCCACAAGGGAGGGGCGGGGCTAAAAATCCCGCACGCAAAAACCCCAACAAAACTCACACCTCAGAAGTTCAAAATAAAAGGTACACAAAAGAGAAAGTCAATCAATATCACCGCTAACATCATCCACCTCCAAACTGCCAGAACTGAAGCTTGCACCACGACTCGCACCCATATTAGTAAAGAAAAAGTCAATGTCCGAACTTGTATCCATAGATTCCCACCCCGACTCATAGTCCTCCTGCATTCTGACTATAGGAAAAAGTTTCTCTCTGTCCCTCTCCTACTCAGTATTTTGCAGAGGCCACTCCCGCTTATTGACTTTGAGATTCAACTTGACCTCCCTGGAGGTGGCCCGGGTCACCATAGGTCATGGTAGGGCACATTAATCCTTTCTCTACCTTCAATTGGGGGGGGGGGAGGTGGAACCATTTTCTTGTACTGCCTTATCACGTATGACTCCATCACTGGCCTCACATGAGTTCTCTTTGTAACCTTTCTTTATTCCTAACCTAGGAATTGTGACATCCCTTTTTTTGAGCCTTTTCATTCCTTCCTTAGACCTGGCCATAAAATCATTTATCCTACGGTCATCCTCAGTGAAACTCTCCACATGTCTCTTAGCCTCACACACAAGAGAAAACCTTTCCCATTTGAATATCATCATGTCATGCAGTACCACACAATGGTCATCATCATATGGAACCCCATAAAAACCATGGCCCTCTACAGGTTCGGAACCAGCTCCATCTCATCAATGTTAGAGTCCGATAGAGGTATCCCAACCAGATCCTCCACATGAGCACCAAGCACTCCAGGAATCCAGGTCAGCTCCTCTACCACGATCATCTCCTTACCAGCCGAGGACAATTGTCGCTCTTTCGTAGATCTCATATTAAGCTCAGCCACATACCCCTCTTCACGTTCTCACCTGCCAACACATCAGTATCACCAACCGGCTCAGTAGAGGCTAGGTCCTGGATCGTTTTTTGCAGAGTCACTACATTCGCGTCTAACAACAGGCTACTACAATCTCCCCCACCACTCTTTCTACAACCCATAACCTCTCCTTCCAGGGATAGTGTGAGGGGGCCTCCAGATGTTCATTCCCATGCCATTTTTTCTGCACATCATCTTTCCCATTTTCCATCTCACTCCCTAAAAAATTACCACTCCCACAAACATCCTTGGTACAAGATCGAGTTCTCCCTTCATCCATGAGTACTACATCAGTGACTGCATCTCCGAATTCCAATACATTCTCAGCAAAAATTAAACTGAAACTACCTGAGTAGATCAATGCTACTTCAAGATCACTCCCAGATAGCAGGTCTATCATGATAAGAGCTAATATTGTATAAATAAAAGATTGGCAGGGAAAAGGCTCAGTCACCCCCTTGAACCCATTTTCCTCCAATTGAACATGGTTGTTCTCAGAACACAACTGAACCAGATCAACACCAGTCGTACAAGGGTCATCACATCTTCCAGGATAAGCATTATGGCCGAAGCTCCAACAGCTGGAGTAGAAGACCATCCATGATTGAAAAACAACTGGCTACTTCCAACAGAGCACCTCCCCCATAGCAATCCAGACAGCATCCACCAGATCCTTTGAAGCATCAACTTCAATGAAGGCCCTTGGGGAAACTGGGTGACAGAGAGCCCGTTCCCTACTATCCACACAGAGGAACCTCCCCACCATATTCCCAAGAATAGAAATAATAGATAAATTTTAGAAGATAAGGGGGTTTTTGAAAAATCTAATCCAAGTCGCAACCATCGGGGAGTTACATATCAGGTGAAAGTCAAAACTCCACCAAAAGAGGGAGAAGCAAGCAACATTACAGCTTTGGGGTGCCAAGGACCAGGCGAGGATCAGGCCTTCCTCAGTTACAAAGTGAATCATGATGTGAGATCCATTAACCATACCCAATGTATCATGATCCTATAGATTCCTAAGTTCTGAGACAAACCTATCAAAATTGTCCACCGGGGGGATCCACTTCAGGAACCTTACAACCAGAGTAAAACGGTGCAAATCCAAAGCTTTTTTGAACTCCTGATGTTAAAGGGGGATCTATAGTTGACCTTCGAAGTGATCTGGAACTATCAGAAAAACCACCGTTCGCAGGAAGGAGGGTAGCAGATCAGGGGAAAAGAAAGGAGAGAAAGAGAGTTCCTCAGAGGGAGGATACTCCCCCGCAGAGAGGGGGGGGGGGCTCTTGGGTTTCCATCACCTTCAACCTGTGAGGGAGGGGAATTCACCATCACAAGGGAGCTGAGTCGCCAAAGCTGCCATCTTCTTACCTTCAAATGTATTGTTGGGTAATGAGGTATTGGGGTGGCCTCCCCACCTATGCACCGCACGTCCCCAGTGAGGCCTAAGGAGGCCAACCCTTGGGATTAGTCTAGTTCCCAATGGGGTAGAGGGTCCCACAAGAGGTTTTATCATTCTTTGTGTTTTTATGTTTTTTTGGGTTTCTTAATGTTTGTTTTGAGTATGTATGGTTTTATAGGTTTTTCATAAATGTATTAAAATTGTTTGGTGTTTAAAGGGTTTTTAGTGTTTTTACTGGGTTTTAGAGTTTTTATGTGTATTTAGGGTTTTTAAGGTTTTATGGGTTTTTATGGGTTTTAAGGTTTTTTTCGGATTTTAGGGTCCTTCAGGGTTTGTATAGTTGTTTAGTTTTTTCTGTGGTTTATGTGTTTTTAGGTTTCTAAGGGGTTATTATTATTTTTATGGTTTTTTTTCATTTTTTGGTAATTTTAGTGATTTTTTAGGATTTGTATAATATTTAGATTTTGTATGGATTTTGATGGTTTTTAGGATTTTTTTTGGTTTTTAGTGTTTTTAGGTTTTTAAAGATTTTAATTGTATTTATGTTTTTATATTTTTCATTTGTTTTTTATGTTTTTAATGTTTTTTGGGTTTTTTAGAGCCTTTTTAGGATTTTTATGTTTTTTTAGGGTTTTTAGGTAGTCGAGGGTTTTTAGGAATTTTATCGTTTTTTGGGATTTAAGGTATTTTCTTTAGTTTTTATTGATTATTAGGTTTTTAACATTTTTAGTGGTTTAAAGGGTTTTCAGCGTTTTTAGTGGGTTTTTAGTGTTTTATTATTTGAAGGATTTTTAAAGTATTCACTATTTCTAAAGGTGTTTATAGTTATAGGGTTTTTAGTGTTTTTAGTGTTTTTACATTTTAGGGGTTATAGTATTTTTGGGTTCTTGGGTTTTTGTTTTCATTTTAGGGGTTGTAGAGGTTTTTTAAATTTTTGTGTATTTTTGAATATTTTTATGGTTTTTAGGGCTTTTAGATAATTTTACGAGTCTTAAGGTTTTTAGGGGTTTAGAGTTTTTATTGATTTTTTGGGTTTTAAATGATTTTAGGGTTTTAGGGTTTCTAGAGTTTTATATTTTTCGTGGTTAAATAGCTTTTTAGAGTTTTTACTGGTTTTTATGGTCATTATTGGTTTTTAGTGTTGTTTAAGGTTTTTAGTGGTTTTTATGGTTTTTATGTTTTCTTAGGGGTATTTAGGGTTTATAATGTTTTTATGTTCTTATGGTTTTCGATTGAATATTTAATATTTTTAGGGGTTTTAGGGATTTTGAGGGATTTTAGGGTTTTCATAGGTTTTTTGGGATTATCAGGTTTTATATGGGTTTCATATAATTTTTTAGGAGTTGAAATTTTATTTATAGTTTTTATTGGTTTTTAGAGTTTAATGGGGTTTTAGTTTTTTATGGTTTTTAGGGGTTTTATGGCGTTCAATGTTTTTAGGGTTTTTAGTGTTTTTAAGGTTATATGCAGTTTTTAAAAAATTTAGGGTTTTAATTGTATTTTATTTTTTAAAATATTTGTTATGGTTTTTATTTATTTTGATATTTTTAGGGTTTTTATTGCCTTTTGGGTTTTTGGAGTTTTTTGACCTTTCCAGGGGTTTTAATTTTTTTACCGTTTTTAATTTTTTTATAGGTTAAAGGGGTTTTATGTGTTTTAGTGGGGTTTTAAGGTTTTTATGGGTTTTATATTTTTTATGGTATTAGTAGTTTTTTGGGTTTTAGGGTTTTTAGGGTATTTATGGTTTTTACAAATTTTTAGGTTTTCAGGGTATTTAAGGTTTTTATAATTTTTTAGGTGTTTTGGTGTTTTAAGTGTTTTTAGGTTTATAATGTTTTATTATGGGTTTTTAGTGGTTTTTGTGTTTTCGGGTATTTTAGGGCCTTTTAAATATTTTTTACGGTATTTTTGGTTTTATGTTTTTATTGAATTTTTATGTGTATTAAGTTAATTTAATGTTTTTAATATTTTTGGGGTTTAAAGGGGTTTTAGATTTGTTCGTGGGGTTTTTAGGTTTTTAATTTTTCTTTATTTTATGGTTTTTAGGGGTTTTTAGGGGTTTTTATGGTTTTTAGTGCTTTTAGGGTTTTTTAGGGTATTTTAGGGATTTTAGGTTTTTATGGGGTTTTATGTGTTTTTAGGTTATTTATGTTTTCTTGGGTGTTTCTAGGGATTTTAATAATTTCTAATTTTTTTTATTATTCCAAGGGATTTTATATGATTTTTATGGGTCTTAGTGGTTTTTGGGATTTTGAGGGTTTTAGGGGGTTTTAGGGGTATTCTAGTTTTTTGTGTTGTTTAATGTTTTAATTTTTTTATGATTTTTAGTATTTCTTTTAGTGATTAAATGATTTTTATATTTTTCGTTAGTTTTTTGGGGTTTTATGGGGTTTCTCATGGATTTTTTGGTTTTTAGGTGTTTTATAGATTTAAAGGGGTTTAGTGGTTTTAAGGTGTTTTATGGTTTTATAATTTTTTAGGGTTTTATGGATTTTATGTTTTTCTTATGATTTTACAATTTTTTTGGTTTTTTATATTTTTATGGATTTTAGATATTTTTAGGTTTTTATGGTTTTAGGGGTTTTAGGGATTTTGAGGGGGTTTTATTGTGCTTTTTTTCTATTTATGTTTCTTATAGTTTTTTAGAGTTTTATGTATTTAGTGGTTCTTTTGGAGTTTTATGTTTTTCAAGGGAATTTTTGGGGTTTTTAGTCGTTTTATCTGGGTTTTAGGTGGTTTTATTTTGTTATGGGTTTTAGGGTTTTAATTCTTTTTTTGGATTTTATGGTTTTTAATGTTTTAGGGGTTTTAATAGTTTTTCGTTGTCATAGTTTTCTTACAGGTTGTCAATGTTTTTAGGACTTTTTGGATATTTTGGGTTATTTGGTTTTTAGTGATTTTGTTGGTTTTTTGGGTTTTTAGGGTTTTAAGGAATTTTTGAGTTTTTAAGGGTTTTTCGGGTTCTTTAGAGTTTTTAACATTTTTTGCGGTTTAAAGGGGTTTTAATGTTTTTAGTTGTTTTTAGGGGTTTTATGGGTATTATTGATTGTAGTGTTTTAAAGTTTTTATGGGATTTATTGTTTTCTAATTTTCTAGGTTTTTAGGGGTTTTATATATTTTTGGTTTTTAATGTATTCTTCTTATGGGTTTTCAGGGTTTTTAGGGTTTTTATGTTTTCATGGATTATTAGTGTTTTTTATGATTTTTATTTTTGTAGTGTTTTTTGGTATTTTATCATCTTATAGGGTTCTATGGTTTTTTGGAGTTTGTAGGTTTATTTTGATTTTTTAGGGTTTTTAATGTCTGTAGTGTTTTTATAAATTTTATAGGTCTAAATAGGTTTATAGGTATTTCATAATTTTTTTTTTCTTTTTGAGTTATTAGAATTTTGAGGTTTTTATTGATTTTATGGTTTTTAGTCTTTTTAAGGTTTTAATGGGATTTATTATTTTTAGGTATTTTAGGGATTTAAGGATTTTTAGGTTTTTATGTGTTTGTGAGTTTGTTTTTGTTTTTTTTTTGTTTCTAGGAAATTTTAGGGATGTTTTAGGATTTTTTTGATTTGTATGGGTTTTTTGAATTTTGAATGTTTTTGGGGTTTTATGGATTTGTGGTTATTATGTTTTTTTGGAGTTTTTTACAATTTTATGGTTTTTAGTGTTTTTTAATCTTGTTATGGTTATATTGAGTTTTTACAGGGTTTTTTTGGGTTTTATGGTTTATTAGGGTTTTTAGGGGTTTTATGGTTTTTATGTTTTTTAGGGTATGTTTAATTTATAGGATTTTCAGGGGATTTAACAGTTTTTAGGTTTTTACTGTTTTCTTAGGTGTTATCAAGTTTTTTTAGTTTTTTGAATTTTTAGTGATTTTTGGTCATTTTTATGATTTTCTATGATTTTTATGTTTTTTAGTGATTTTGATGTTTTTTTGGATTTTTAGGGATTTTTCAGTTTTTAATCATTTTATAGTATTTTTATTTTCTTAGGGGTTTTATAGTATCTAAGAGTTTCAAATAATTTTAGTGGTTTAAATGAATTTCATAATGTTTTATTGGTTTTTATGGTCTTTATGCATTTTTGGAGGTTATAATGGTTTTTAGGGGTTTTATTGTTTTATTGTTTTTAGGTGTTTTTGGTTTGTAGTATTGTTATGTTTTTAAGGGTTTATAAGTTTTTTTCATGTTTTTATGGTTTTCTTAGGGATTTTCAAGTTTTTTACTATTTTTATGTCATTATGTATTTTTTAGAAATTTTTATGATTTTAGGGTTTTTTGGGTTTTTTGGATTATGAAGATTTTTAGGGTTTTTAGTTTTTTTTAGTAATTTTATGATTATTTTCAGGTTTCTGGAATTTTCTTTCTGAGGTTTTTTTATGTTTTTAAGTGTTTTATGCCGATATTTTTGAAGTTAATAATGTTTTAATGGATTTTTATATTTTTAGAGTTTTCTATTTTTTAATGATTTGTATGTTTTTAAGTGTTTTAGATATTTTTATGGTTCTTATGGGTTTTAGAATTTGTGTGTCTTTTATTGTTTGTTGGGGCTCTAACATGTTGTAATATTATAGGGGTTTTAGGATTTTTTTTGTTTTTTAATGTTTTCATTATGTTTTAATCATTTTTAGTGGGTTTTTACCTTTTTCTAATTATTAGTAAATTTTAAATATTTTTATGTGGTTTTGGGGGGTTTTCATCTTTTTAGGATTTTAGGGTTTTTAGGGTTTTCTCAACTTTTAGGGTTTTTTGGTTTTTTATGATTTATGATTTTTATTATTTTTTAACATTTTAGTGGTATAAATGGTTTTTTGATTTTTTAGATGGTTTTAGAATTTTTTATGGGGTTATAAGGTTTTTTTATCTTTTTTTGGATTTTTATGGTTTTTAGGTTTTTACGGTTTTTTCTAAGTCTTTTAGGTTTTTTATGGTATATGGGTTTTAAGTGTTTTTAGGTTTTTAAGCCTTTTACAGTGGTTCCTTCATGTTTGATTGGGTTTTTTACATTTTTTGGGATTATTAGGGTTTTATAGGGGTTTTTAGGGTTTTTTTATTTTTTGGGATTTTAGGATTTGTTAGGGTTTTAGGGGTTTTGGTGTTTTTTTATGTTTTTTAAAGATTTTAATTGTATTTAGGTTTTTATAGTTTTTTATGGTGTGTAGTGTCATTAGGGTTTTAATATTTTTTGATTTTTTGTGATTTTAATTTTTTGGGGGGTTTAAAGAGGTTTTATTGTATTTAGTGTGGTTTTCTGGGTTTTGCGTTTTTTTTGGTTTTTAGGTGGTTTAAGGTTTTAAGTTGTTCTAGGGTATTTAAGGTTTTATCATTTTTGGGTATTGATGGGTTCTTATGTTTTTTTTAGTTTTTAAGGTTTCCTTTAGGGTTTTCATGGTATATTGTGTGTTTTACATTTTAGGGATTTTTAAGGAATTTTAACAATTTTTATGGTTTTTAGGGTATTCGGGGTTTAAATTGTTTTAGGGGTTTTGGGATTGTTATTTTTGTTTGGTTTTAAGGGGTTTTATATTTTTTATAATTTTTTTCATTTTTACATTTTTTAATGTATTTAGGGGTTAAATGGTTTTATAATTTTTATTAGTTTTTTGGGTTTTCATATTTTTATGGTTTTTATTATTTTATGGGGTTAGATGGTTTAGTGGTTTAGGATTTTGGAGGTTTTATCATTTTTTTATATTTTAAAGGGTTTTAGGTGTTTTTATGGTTTTATGATTTTCTTAGGTGTTTTCAAGTGTTTTGGTTTTTTTGCGATTTTTAGGGAGTTTTTAGGATTCTAATGGATTTTTGGGTTTTTAGGGATTTTAGGGTTTTATTATTTTTTATGTGTTTTGGTTTTTTATGTTTTTTAGTATTTTTAATGCTTTTAGAGTTTTAATGTTTGATTTTGGTTTAATGGTTATTTATATTTTTAGTGGGTTTTAGGGTTTTTATGGGGTTTTATGGTTTTTCTGATTTTTATGATTTTTATGTGTTTTAGGGTTTTTGGATTAATAATGTCGTTTAGGTTTCTATTTTTTTTTATTTTATGTGAATTAATTATTTTGTAGGTTTTTATGGTTTTCTAATGAGTTTTTTAGGTTTTTTTACATTTTTTTGTTATTTTTAGGGATTATTAGGATTTTTATGGCTTTCAGGGGGTTTTTTATTTTACGGATTTTTATGTTTTTTATGGTTATTAATATTGTTATGGTTTTTTGGTGGGTTTGAAAGTTTTTTTTAGTTTATTATGGTTTTAATAAATTTAAGAGTTTTTTATCCTTTTTGGGGTTGAAAGGGTTTTATAGAGCTTTTAGTGGTTTTAGGGTTATTATGGATATTTATGATTTTTATGGATTTTGGGGGGTTTTATGGTTTTAATTGTTTTTTATCTTTTATCATTTTTAGTTTTTTTGGGGGATTTAATGGTTTATGTTTCGGTAGTTTTCTAAAGGGATTTTAGATTTTTTTGGGTTTTTATGTTTTTAGGGATATTTGGCGTTTTTATTATTCTTATGGGTGTTTAGTGTTTTGGGTGTTTTGAGGGATTTTATGGTTTTAATTTTGATTTTTATGGTTTTCTGGGTTTTTAGAGATTTAATATTTTATTAAAATTTCTAACATTTTTAGGGGATTATAATTATTTAATGTTTTCATTGGGTTTTTAATGTTTTTAATGTTTTTTTTAGTTTTTAGGGTTTTAGGGTTTTAAGGGTTTAAGGTTCTTTTAGGTGTTTTAGTATTTTTTATGTTTTTTAAATTTTTTAAGTGTGCTTATGTTTTTAAGGATTTCATTAGGGTTTTCTATAATTTAGGTAATTTTAATGATTTTCATGGTTTTAGGGTTTTTAGTGATTTTTTAGGGTTTTTAGTGGTTTTAGGGTTTTAATGGTTCTTTTCTATTTTAATGATTTTTTTGATTTTTTTGGGTTTTAAAGGTTTTTTTGGAGTTATTATCATTTTAAGGGTTTTAAAGTGTTTTAAAAAAAATTTAGTTCCTATTTTGGGGTATTAGGGGGGTTTTAGGGGTTTTTAGGGTTTTATCATTTACTTTGTTCTTTTGGATTTTAAGGGGTTTTAGGGTTATTAGCAATTTTAGGTTTTATTGGGGTTTGAAGTGTTTTTGGTTTTAACTATTTTATTTGGGTTTCTTATAGTTTTTATGGATTTTAGAGTATTGATTTTGTTTTTTATTTTTTAAGGGTTTTTTCAATTTTTTAGGGTTTTGAAGGGTTTTTAGTGTTTTTCATATTTTATCGGTATAAAGGGATTTTAGATTTGTTAGCCATTTTAGGAGTTTTATGGAATTTTATGAATTTTTTAATGTTTTAGGGGTTTTATCATTTTCAGGGTTTTTTTTTCTTTTTTAGGTTCTTAGGATTTTTAAGTATTTTTAGGGTTTTAATGTCATCATGGGATATTTAGGTTTTCATAAAATTCATAATAATTTTAAGTCCTATTTATAATTTTTGTGGTTTTTATGTATTTTTAGGGTTGTTATAGTTTTCATTGATTTTTTTGGGGATTTTTTGAATTTAGAGTTTTTAAAATAGTTTGCATTTTTAACAGTTTCTATATTTTGTAACATTTTAAGCGGTTTAAACGGGTTTTACTATTTTTTTAGGTTTTTAGGAATTTATTATTTTTTATGCCTTTTAATGTTTTAAGGGGCTTTTAGGGGTTTTGGGGTTTTGGGGTTTATATAGTTTTTAGTGTTTTTAGGTTTTTATTGGGTTTAAGTGTTTTAGGATTTTAAAGGTTTTTATGGGGTTTTTAAGGTTTTATTATTTTATATGTTTTTTTCTAAATTTAAGAGGTTTTTTGGATTTTTATAGGTTTTTAGGAAATTTATGGATTTTGAGGGTTTGTAGGTTCTTCATGGTTTTTTGGGTTTATAGAGGTTATTTGTGTTTTTAGGGTTTTTATGGTTTTTATAGTTTTATAATGTTTTTGGGGTTTAAATGGTTTTATACTTCTTAGTTGTTTTATCGTTTGATGGGGTTTTTATTGTTTTTTGAGATTTTTAGGATTTTTTAGTTTTTATGGTTTTTAGGTGCTTTATCGGTTTTTAGGGTTTTTAGGGGTTTTAAGGTTTTCTTAGAGTTTTATACAGTTTTTTGTGGTTTTAGGGATTCGAAATTATTTTTATTTCTTTTGTTGGGGTTTTAGAGATTTTTAGGATTATATTATTTATTATGGTTTATATAATTTTTATAGTGGGTTTTCAGTTTTTAGGGTTTATTTTATTTTTTATGGTTTTTAAGGTTTTATGGATAATTTTAAATAAAATTAGGGTTTTAAGTGTTTTTATAGTTTTTAGTAGTTTTATTGGATTTTATAGTGCTTTTGTTTTTAGGAGTTTATATTGTTTTCAGGGTTTTAATTTTTTTGGGATTTTTTTCATTTTTAGGTATTTAGGGTTTTTAAGTGTTTTTAGGGTTTTAAGGTTTTCATAGGTTTTATCAGTATTTTAAGGGTTTTTTAATTTTGGTATATTTTAGGAGTTTTAGGATTTTTATTATTTTGTATGGTTATTATAAATTTTGAGGGTTTCTAGGGGATTTTAGGGATATTATGATTTGTAGGGTTTTGGGAGTTTTGGTATTTTCATTGTGATTTTAGTGTTTTTTGAGTTTTTTAATGTTTTAGGGATTTAAAGGGGTTTTTTAGGTTTTAGTGGATTTTTATGGTTTTTAGGGTTTTTAGGGTTTTCTTAGTTTTTGAGGGATTTTATGGTTTTTAGGGTATTTAGGATTTTTTTTAATTTTAGGTTTTTTGGGTGTTTAATGCTTTTTAAGGTTTTCTTATGGTTTTCAAGGTTTTTATGTTTTGATATATTTTTATGATTTTTATGGGTTTTTATTGGTTTTATGGATTTTAGAGGATTGTAACATATAGGGGTTTAAAAAAAATTTATTTTTAGTGGTTTTAGGGTTGTTATGTGTTTTTAGTGCTTTTAATGTTTTTTTTGGTTTTATGGATTCTGAGTTTTTAGGGGGTTTATGTTTTTTAGGGTTTATAGCATTTTTTTAATTTTATATGTGTTTTTTTATTAGGTTTTTTCTAGGTTTTTAATGTTTTTAAATTTTTTGGGGATTTTGCGGTGTTTTACTATTTTTATGGTTTTAGGGTTTTAGAAATTTGGAGTGATTTTAGGGTTTTTAGGGGGTTTTTCTGGTTTTTATGGGTTTGTATTTTTTTAGTATTTTATTTGGGTTTGTTAAGGTTTTTATCATTTTTAGTGTTTTTTATATGGATTAATGGTCTTAGAGTTATATGTGGGTTTTTATGGTGTTATATTTTTTAGTGGGTTTTAAGGTTTATAAGGGGTTTTTTGGTTTTTAATTTTTTAGGTGTTTTTTATGGTTTTAGATGTTTCAGGGTATTTTGGGAGTCTTGATAGTGTTATTAGGGTTTTAAATATTTTTATTTTTTAGTGGTTTTATGTATTTTTATGCTTTCCATTTTTTTCATGGAGAATCAAAGGTATTTTAAAGGGGTTTTACGTTTTTAGGTATTTTAGGATTTTTTTAAGGATACTTTTCTTTTTAATATTTTTGACATTTTTAGGGTTGTTAGGTTTTTGTGGTTTTTTAGTTTTTTTTTTGAATTTTATGGGTTTTTATGAGTTTGATATAGTTTTTAATAGTTTTATAATTTTTAATGTTTCTATGGTTTTAAATGGATTTTTTACCATTTTGTATTGTTACAGATTTTTGTGGTTTTTATGGTTTTTATATTTTTTTTTGTTTTTTGGTTTTTAGGGGTTTTACCATTTTTATGTATTTTGGGGTTTTACATATTTTTAATTTTTTAAGGTTATCGTAGGGGTTTTCAGAGTATTTAATGGTTTTTATCTTTTTAGGGATTTTTAGGGATTTTCTTGGATATTTTGGGTTTCTTGGTTTTTTAGAGATATTTAGTGCATTTATGGTTTTTATGATTTTTTTAATTTTAAGGATTTTATTGTTTTTAGGGTTTCTATGGTTTTTATATGATTTTTATCATTTTTATGGATATAAATTCTTTTTAGTGTTTTTCATGGGTTTTAGGGTTTTTATGGGTTTTTAGGGTTGTATTGTTTTATTGGGGATTTTATGTTTTTATGGTTTTAGGGTATTTTAGGTATTTTATAATTTTTTAGGTTTTTAGGGGGATTATGTGTTTTTAGGTTTTTAAGGTTTTCGTAGGGTTTTTCATGGATTTTAGTGTTTTTTGTTTTTATGGATTTCTATGGAATTTTTTTGGATTTTTTATGGATTTTTTTGGGTTTTAAGGTTTTTTGGGATTGGGGGGGGTGTTAGGGTTTTAGGTGCTTTTTTTTATTTTTTTGAGATTTATGGGTATTTTGAGTTATTTTTATAGTTTTTATGGTTATTTATAGTTTTTAATATTTTACGGGGATTAATTTGTTCTTTGGATTTTTAGTTTTTGTATTGGGATTTAGTGGTTTTAATGTTTTTAGGGAGTTATAATATTTTTAGTGATTTTAAGAAATTTTCATAATTTTTAATCAATTTTTGTGTCTTTATGATTTATAGAGTTATTTTGGATTTTTAGGGGATTTCAGTGTGTTTTGGTTTATAAATTTTTCTTAGTGGGTTTTTAGGATTTTTTGAGTTTTTAAAATTTTAATGAATTTATGTATTTCTTATGATTCATATGGGGTTTAAGGGTTTTTAGGGATTTTGAGGGGTTTTAGGGTTATTAGGTTTTTATGGTTTATTTGGGTTTTTAGTTTTTTTGAGTATTCTTGTAATTTATGGTTTTTAGAGGTTTTTAAAATTTTATGGGTTTAAAAGGGATTTATATTTTCTAGTGGGGTTTTATGTGTTTTTTTCTGTTTTTAGATTTTTTTGTGTTTTTATTATTTTTATGGGTTTTATGGTTTTTATGGGTTTTTATGATTTTTAGAATTTTTAGATTTGTAGGTATTGAATGTTTTTTCAGGTTTTTAAGGGTTTCTTATGGGTTTGTAATATTTATAGGGTTTCCTACGTTTTTAGCAAATTTTGGGATGTTTTAGCATTTTTATGGGTTTTAGGCTTTTAGGGTTTCTTAGGGTTTTTATTGTTTTTTACGTTTTTAAGTTTTTTGAGATTTTTAGGGTTTTAAAAGTTGTATAGATCCTTATAATGTTTTAGTTGGTCAAATTTTATTTATAGTTTTTAGTTTCTTTTTTGTTTTTAATTGTTTTTAGTGTTTTTAGGGATTTTTTGGTTTTAAAGCATTTTTCTATTTTTTAGCGTTTTTTGGAGTTTTTTTTGTTTTTTGGGTTTTAAGGGGTTTTAAATTTTTTATAGTTTGAATGTTTTCATAGTTTTATTAAATATTTTAAGGGTTATTACCTTTTTTTGGATTTTTACATCACTTTTAAGATTTTTATTGTTTTTAGAGATTTTATGGATTTTCAGTGTTTTAAAAATTCTAGTTTAATTTTTGATTTTTGAGGGTTTTATGGTTATAGAGTTTTTCAAAAAAAATTAGTGGTTTAAACAATTTTTAGATATTTTTAGTTCTTTTTGATGACTTTTTTTGGTTTTATATATTTTTATGATTGTATTCGAGTTTGTGTTTAATAGGCATTTTTAGTGATTGAGGGTCATTTTGTGTTTTTAGCGTTTGTTTATGTTTTTAGAGGTTTTATGGGTTTTTAGTTATTATTTTTTTTAGGGTTCTTAATTTTTTTTATAGTCCTTTACATTTTAGGTATTTTTGGGGAATTTATAGTATTCTTTGTGTTTTAAGGGTTTTAGGTATTTTGAGGGGATTTGTGGTATTATGTTTGTTTTGGTTTTTAGGGTTTTTTCTGGTTTTTATGGGTTTAATCCGTTTTTAGGGTGTTATTAAAACAATTTATCAATATAATGGGATTTTAGAGTTTTTATTTGGCCTATTGGGTTTTTATGGGTTTTTATGCGTTTTAATGTTTAGGGGTTTTATGGTTTTTAGGGTTTTTGGGTTTTTGGGTCTTAAATTTTTTAGGGTTTTTAGTGATTTTAATTATATTTAGGTATTTAATGATTTTGGAGTTTTTTCATGTTTTTAGAGTCTTTTAGTTTTATGTATTTTGGAATTTTTTATGATTTTAATGGTTTTTATGGTTTTTAGGGAATTTGAGGTCATTGGGGGTTTTTATTTTATTAATGTTTTAATGGGTTAGGAGTTTTTTAGGATTTACATGTTTTTTTATAGATTTAAAAGTTCTTTAGAGTTTACTAGTGTTTTTTAGTGTTTAAAAGGATTTTAGAGTTTTAAGTAGGATTTTAGTGTTTTATGGGTTTTTTGGTTTTTAAGGGTTTAGGGGGTTTTAGCAGTTTTTTTATTTTTATTTGGGTTCTAGGTTTTTTTGAGTATTTAATGGTTTTTATGGTTTTTCATATTTTTTAATGTTTTAAGGGGTTTAATGGGTTTTTAGACTTTTTTTATTGGTTTTTGGGTATTTATGGGATTTTAGGGTTTTTATAGTTATTTAGGGGGTGTTATTGTTTTTGGGGTTTTAATAATTTTTATATTTTTTAGTGGTTTTAAGTGTTTTCGGTTTTAAAGGCTTTCTTATGGGTTTTTGGGGTTCTTAGGGCTATTTAAATTTTTTTGGTAATTTTCGTATTTTTTATGATTTTTATTGTTTTTTATGATTTTTATATATATTAGTGTTATTATGAGTTTTTATGATTTTTTGGGTTTTTATGGGTTTTTAACCTTTCATTTGTATGTAGTGCCTTTTAATATTTTTAGGGAATTAGAGGGTTTTTAGTGTTTTTTTTTGGTTTTTAGTGTTTAATGGGTTATTAGGAGGTATTATGGTTTTAGGGGTTTTATGAAATTTTGTGGTTTTTAGAGTTTCTAGTTCTTTTAAGAATTTTTGAATTTGTTGTAATATATAGTCTTTTTGGATTTCTAATTGTTTTTAGGTGTCTAAGGATTTCTTGGGATTTTTTATTGTTTTTGGTGTTTTTTACTTTTTTATGGAATTTTAGGTGTTTTTAAGAATTTTATGTTTTTAGGGTTTTGGGTATTTTTAGGGGTTTTTGGTTTTTTATTTTTTTTTGTTTCTAAAAGTTTTCATGAGTTTTTTAATTTTTTTAGGGGTTTAAATGGATTTCATAGTTTGGGTCCTTTTTAGATATTTTATGGCTTTTAGGGGTTTGATTATTTTTAAGGGTATTATAGTGTTTATTGGTTTTAGGGTTTTTAGGGGTATTATGGTTTTTCATGTTTTTCGTGATTTTGTGTTTTTAGGTTTTTATTGTTTTCATAGGGTACTTTGAGGGTTTTAGGGTATTTTATTTTTTTAGTGATTTTTATGGGTTTTTAATGATTTTTATGGTTTTTAGGGTTCTTTGGGATTTTGATGTTTTTTATATTTTTTTTGGGTTTTATGATTTTTTTTATTTTTTATGGTTTCTATTGTTTTTAGAGTATTTGAACATTTTAGGAGTTTGAAGGTTTTTAGAGTTGATATTAGTTTTTAGTGTTTTTATGGATTTTAGGGGTTTTAAAAGTTTTTTGGGTTTTTTTTGTTTTTTCAGGTTTTATAATGTTTTAGATTTGTAGGGAATTTATGTTCTTTTAGGTTTTTAAAATTTTCAAAGGATTTTTCAGTGTTTTAGGGTTTTTATGTTTTTCAATATTTTTAGTCCCTTTTAAAATTTTTATGGATTTTAAATATTTTTAGGGATTTTTATCGTTTTTATGGTTTTATATGGTTTTTATGTTTTTTTGGAATTTTAAGGATTTTTTGTGTTTCAAGTGGGTTTATTGTTTTATGAATTTTTTTAAACCTTTTTATGGGATTAAGGGGTGTTTAGAGTTTTTAGTGGTTTTAGGGGTTTTTCAGGTTTTATAAGGTTTTAATGGTTTTTTATAATCTTTAATTTTGATTAGGTTTTGTCGGGTTATTAGGGTTTTAATGTTTTTTAATTTTTAGGGGTTTTCATTTTCATAGGGTTTTAAGGTTTTCTTAGAGTTTTTCAGTGTTTTTGGGGGGGTTTTATGTATTTAGGATTTTTTGGGATTTCTATTTTTTAATATTTTTTAGGTCATTCATTGATGTTGAGGGTTTTTTGTTTGTATGGTTTTTTATTTTTTATGATTTTTTGAGTTTTTTAGGTGTTTTATGTTTCTTAGATTTCTTAAACATTTAATGGGTTTCAAGTGGTTTTTAGAGTTTTTTGTGGTTTTAATGTTTTTGTGGGGTTTTAGGGGTTTAAAGTGTTTTTGGTGTCATTATGGGTTTTAGGGTTTTTATGGTTTTTGGTTACTTAGTGTTTTTTAGGTTTTAAGGGTTTTTAGTATTTTTAGGTTTTAAATATTTTCCTATGATTTATTTATATTTTTAGGTGTTTTATGTTTTTATTTATATTTTGGGAATTTTTAGATTCTTATGGGTTTTAAGGGGTTTGAGGGATTTTGAGGGTTCTTTGGTTTTAATCGATTTTTATTGGTTTTTGGGGGTTTTGGGGTTTTTTGTTCCATATGGTTTTTATGGTTTTGTAGTTTTTTATAATTTTTAGTGTTTAAAGCGTTCAAATATTTTTTAGGGAATTTATGGTTTTTATGGTTTTATGTGTTTTTGGGTTTTTAGAGTTTTTTTTATGTTTTAGGGGTTTTATATGTTTTTAAAACATTAAAGGTTTCTTATTTATTTTTTTAGTTTTTAGGTTTATTTATATTTTTAGGCATTTTTAGGGTTTTATGGATTTTTATGGGTTTTAAGGGTTTTAGGGATTTTATGGTTTTTAGGGCCTTTAGGGTTTTTATGTATTTGGGTTTTTTAAAATATCGAGGGTTTTTTTGGTTTTTTTAGTTTTTTAATGATTTAAGGATTTAATGGTTTTTTGTAGTTATTATTTTTTAGGTGGTTTTATGGTTTTTAGGGATTATTAAGGGGTGTAAGTGTTTTTTGGGTTTTCAGGTTTTTAGGGTTTTAATTGTTTTTATGTTTTTTTATAAATTTTTAGGGTTTTTATGTTCTGAATGTTTTCTTAGGGGTTTAAATTTTTTAGGGATTTTTAGGGGTTTTGGGGATTTTGAAGGGTTTTAGTGTTTTCTTGGTTTTAGTGGTTTTATGGTTTTTTAGGATTATTTGTGTTTTTAGTGATTTTGGAGTTTTTTAACGTTTATAGCGGTTAAAAGGGTTATTTGGGTATTTATTTTTTAGTGTTTTAAGGGATTTTATATTTTTTAAAGGTTTTTATGTGTTTTATGGGTTATAGTGTTTCTAAGGGGTTTTCGGGTTTTTTGTTGTTTTTATGTTTTGGGGGGGGGGTTCTAAGTGGTTTTAGGTTTTAAATATTATCATTTGGTATTTTTATTTTTTTATGGGTCTTTAAATGTTTAGGGATTTTAGGGTTTTTTAATATATATATTTTTTGGTTTTTTTTGCTTGTTTAGGGATTTTGTGGGTTTTTATAGTTTTTATGGTTTATTGGGTTTTGGGGTTTTTTCTGAGTTTTTTGGGGTTTTAATGTTTTTTAAAAAAATTATCTTTTTTAGGGGTTTAATGGTTTTTAGAGTTTTTTGTGGTTTTTAGGGATTTTATTCGATTTTAGAGAGATTTATGTTTTTAGGGTTTTTATAGTTATTAGTGTTTGTAGGGTTTTTAGAATTTTTAGGTTTTTAGGGGTTTTAAGTGATTTTAGTTTATAATTGTTTTTAGGGTTTTTCCGGGTCTTTGGAATTTTTATATTTTTTGGGATTTTTATGTTTTTATTGGATTTTTTAGGAATTACATGCGGTTTAGGTGTTTTGGTGGTTTTTTGGGTTTTTTGTATTTTTTAGTTTTTTTTATTTTTTATGGTTTTTATTGATTTTTAGAGTTTTATAACATTTTATGGGTTTAATGATTTTCTTATCTTTTAGTAGTTTTATGGGTTTTTATAGGTTTTAGGGTTTTTTATAGTTTTATCGGTTTTTATTATTTTTAGGATTTTTAGGTTCTTTTATGGGTTTTAGTGTGAGAGTGTTTTTAAGTGCTTCAAGTGGTTTTAGTTTTTATGGTTTTCTTATGGGTTTTCATGGTTGTAGGTATTTGTATGTTTTTTCAGATTTTTATGATTTTTTTGTATTTTTTTGTTTTTTGGGTTTTTTTTTTTGGGATTTTGAGGTTTTTAGGGGTTATATAGTTTTTTTATTAGGGTTTTTTTAGATTTATGGATTTTATGGTTTTTTGATGTTTCTAACGTTTTTAATGGTTTAAATGGGTTTTCGAGTTTTTAGTGTCTTCAGGGGTTTAATAGGTTTTTTGTTGTTAATGTTTTTAGGGTTTTAATGGGTTTTGGGCGGTTTTTGGGACTTTTTAGGGTATCTAGGGTTTTTGGAATTTTTAGTGTTTTAGCAGTTTTATGTGATTTCATGTTTTAAATGTTTTACCCTTTTTATGTTTTTCAGTGTTTTTATGGTTTTTTTATGTTTTTAGTGATTCTTTGGGATGTTTTACGATTTTTGTTGTTTTTAGAGGTTTTATGGATTTTTATGGATTTATAGTTTGTTGGGTTATATAGATTTTTTTGGTTATTATGTTTTTTATAGTTTTTCCACATTTAGCGGAATATAGGGTTTTTTTAGTTTTTAGTGGTTTACAAGGGTTTTAGGGTTTTATGGGTTTTTAGGGTTTTTAGGGTTTTTATCGGTTTTCAGGGTTTTTATGGGTTTTCAGGGTTTTTTTAGCATTTCTATATTTTTCCGGGTGTTTTGTCTTGTTAGGATTTGAATTTTTCATAATGATTTTTTCATTTTTAAAATATTTTATATTTTTAGTGATATTTAGATATAGTTTAGGATTTTTATGGTTTTGTGTGTTCTAGTGATTTTGAGGGATTTTGAAGTTTTTAGTGATTTTAGGGGTTTTTTCAGAATTTTTTGTTTTTTGTGCTTTTATGTTATTAAGGATTTTTAAATTTTTATGGTTTAAACTATTTTATAGATTTTTTAGTGGAATTTTGAGTTTTTATTAGGTTTTAGGGGCCATTTTAGGATATTATTTCTTTTTATGGTTTTAGGGATTTTTCAACCTTTAGGGAATTTGGTGTTTTTTTATGATTTTTATGGGGTTTAAGTGTTTTTAGAATTTAAAGGATTTCATAGGGGTTTTTTGGTGGTTTTAGTGCTTTTTGGTTTTATATATTTTAGGGATTTTTTGGATCTTTATAGGTTTTTATTTTTACGAATTTTGAGGTATTTTATGGTTTTTAGAGTTGTAAGGTTATATACATATATATATATGTAACGCCCCAAAACCAGTTACCCAGATTCGGTGCATTATTAGGTAACATTGGCATGATCACAAAAGATTAAGTCTCGAAAGACCGATTAGTTTCATAGCCTTGGAAACACTATATACATTCATAAATGTTACATTACATCATAAAGTGAAAAACTACAATAACATAGTCTCCATAGTCCACACTCATATCCCCTTCAGACTATCCCTGCAGGTCATTGATAAAATATTTCTTCACATCCTAGGAAAAATAAAACATAGAAAGGGGTGAGCTCAGATGCTGAGTATGGATAACAATATAGCGGAAACATTCATAAATAAACATAAACATTTAAGGCAATGTATAACAAAAACAAAACACTTTTAAACTTGAACATCATCTTAATATGGAAAAAGTAAAATAAAATAATGCCATTTACTTACTCATATAGATATTCTACTAGTTGAATAATAAAATTCCATATCAATAACCACTTTAATAATGATGGAATGCATAATGTCAGACTATCATAACCACGTAGCCAAGGCCTCGTGCCAAGACTACAAATAAAATTTTGTCAAGGCCTCGTGTCAAGACAATAGTTTGTCTCATTAGACCTATCGATGCATCGAGGAGCTATAGCGGGTTCCACCCATCACGTATTAAGTCCAATGAATTCCTCATATGAATAGGTTTAAACATACCATAAACCTTAACATAGTCGTATCACATAAAACATGCATAAAGGAAACATAACATTTCCACATTTCAATCACAACATATCAATAAAACACATTGATATAATAAAAACATTATCAAAACCATTTTCAATACCAAAATAAAAGAAATTTAAAACATGGTATTTATTTTTTATTTTAAAAAAGTTGTGGCTTGTAGAGGAAGCCAGAACTCGAATAATGGTCATGACGGTGGAGAAGTCGTTGTCACTGCATACGTATGAGAAAAAAACATTCTCTTTTGTCGTTTAGTAAAACTCTTCGTATAAAAAATATTCATTTTGAATAAATGTAAAAGTCAAAGGGGGTTATACACCGTATAAAAGAATGTTGTGTATAAAACAAAATATTCCTCAATGAAAGGAGATTGAGACGAAGTCCCATACCTCTTGTCTGACTTGACTCGATCGATCTTTAACCTCATGAATAATAATCTAGAGTTAATTTCTACTTTATTAAGAACATTTTTTAACTTCATTATCCCTTTTATATCACATATTATCATGTTATGAACATTATGTAATTATTTAAGTTAATAACAGTCGTTTTGTCAATCTTTGGTACTTGAGTCAAAAATAAACTTCTTATAATTACAAGTTGTTCATATGGTAAAATATCCATTATATCCAGAATTATATTCATGATGTAGATATCATATATATCATATATATCCAGTATATACATTAATTAATTCTATTACATAACATTTAGAGGTAAGAAATGAAATGCATCGTTCATGGAGACGGTAAGCCGTACGTACGCATGAACGCTACTTTCATTTCTATTTCATATTTAATGGAATGAAATAATAATTATATAAAGGTATATTATAATTAAAGTATAAGATCATATATAATATCATTTACTCCATCCTTTATACGTCCCACATATGGCATTTATGATTGAAATCACATTGAGGGGGCGGTAGTCCGAACTTTCTAAAATGAAATTATCGCATTTACCCATAATGGAAATCATAAATTTATTCCATAAATGAAAAATACATAAGCATAAGGAAAACATAAACATAATATATATCATATATAAATATAGGGACATCTTAATGGACACAATGAGAGGTGTTAATAGAAGGTTGAAAAATCATCGTTTCGTGAGGTAGTAATTCGCCACCCACAGAAACAGTATGTTCTTTAACCATTATACAAAGGTGTTTTTAAGTGTAAATCAAATACTTCTCATAACAACATCCTAGTATATTGAAGATACTATTTTTGTTACAAAACAAAGGAATAAAAATAGTTTAAGGGGTTGGAGAAGCAAAATAAAACAAAAGAATAAAAGAGTATACATTACCTTAAAATCAGGTATCTCTTTTTGATTTGAGCCAAAGGCTTCCTTGGGAAGACGTCTGCCCAAATTGCGGCTTCTAGAAGTAATAGAGGGATGTTGACGGACTATTTGGGTAGAGTTTGGCCAAGAAAAATGGATTTGACGGTGTGAATAAGGTGGTAGAGGTGGGGGCCTTTTATAAGAGGAGAGGAGGGGCACTCTTGGAAAGTCATGAAATTTTACATTATTATGAAGTGATTTTCAGATTTCAAAGGTCCCAAAATTATATATTTCGAGGATAAGGTGATAAGGGTTCTAAATCCACACATACAATAGGTTTTTTACAAGTTTATGTATTAGATTTTACCTTATATTTTCATTTAATTTAAATCTTTATTAATGAGGTAATCGCTGCATCATCATGGTGTCAAAAATAAATTTATTTTTTAATGTCTAAAATTTATAAAAAAATACCATGTTGTTGGAAATCTTTTTATCTTTCTAATAAATATTTGTAGTAAAAAATATGACTTGTATAACCCATTATAAAAACTGTTTTAGTAAAACAATACATGTTTGTGACATTTTCATTTTTACTTTAAATAAAAGGTATTAATGTCATTATCTTACACAAGTGGCTCCATGGGGTCCCAAAAATTGTCCAATGGTTTTTCATGGTCGTCCATAACTCATCCAATAAGAGTAGGACATGTGTCAATATATTTTTATGTTCCTATAATATCATTTTACCTTAAATTACCCTAATTACATCTAATCGCGATTAATGGAACTTAAAAGTTACTATTCACCAAAAATTATTTTAATCCCATTGAACCACATTTTATTTCCTAATGACAATGATTTATGTCGGATTTTTAAAATTCAAATCACAGAGATTGTAAAATTTCATTTAAACGAAAAATCAGTTTTTTAACTACCACTTAGTAGTTTCACTATTCATAAAAAAACGATGTTTTTCATAAAACTACCAAAAATTAACTCTAAGATATATTTGATATTCCAAATTGAAAAATGATGTCTATTTTAAAAAATTAAAATCATATAAGTTGGATTAATTAATTTTATATTTAATTTCCGTTGTCAAAACAAATAGTGTGTTTTTAAGAAACTATATCAATCAAAAGATTGACAATTGTTTATGTCCGATTTCAAAGTAAAATTAATTATAATGACCACCATTGGATAAAATGGTAAAATTATATTCAAATTATACATTAATAACACTCAATATTATAATTTATCACTATTAATTATTTTGATTAAAAAGTTGTTTTTAAGTAAAATTTATTAATTTTCACTATTCATCAAAATATAAAAGTTATCCGAAAAGTTCCAAAATTTAACCCTAGGCTAAATTCGATATTCTGAATCCAAAAATTAAGTCCATTTTGAAAGATAAAATTTATAAAATTTCAAAAATTAGGCATTACTATTCATAACGGCTAGTTTGATTGGTTGTGGTGTGTGTTAGAACTCAATGTTGCGTACAACAAACGCTACTATATTATACAAAGAGAAGTGTACCATATAAGCTTGGGGTGTTACATTCTCCACTCCTTCAAATAATTTTGTCCTAAAAATTTATTATAATATCACAATATAAAAAGACTCGGGTGATTCTTCATCATATGTTCCTCGGGTTCCCAAGTTGCCTCTTCCATCTTATGGTTTCTCCATAGAACTTTTACCAGACGAGTCGTCCTGTTTCTCAGCACATGTTCTCTTGTATCAAGAGTCCCGGTGGGCTCTTCGTAATATGACACATTTGTTTCCAGTTCTAATTCCACATATGTGAGTACATGCATTGGGTCAGACATGTATTTTCTCAACAACGATACGTGGAACACATCGTGAACTTCAGAGAGACTTGGTAGCATTGCCAAACAGTAAGCTACAACCCCAATTCGTTCTAGAATTTCGAAGGGTCCGATGTACCTAGGACTCAATTTACCCTTATTACCGAAATATATAACTCCCTTCCATGGAAATACCTTCAAGAAAACATGATCTCCTACATGAAATTCCATATCCTTCCTTCGGTTTTCAGCATAACTCTTCTCCCTACTTTGAGCTAGTTTGATGTGGTTTTGGATTACCTTCTCCTTATCCATCATTTCCTCCACCAGTTCTGGGCCTACAAGTTTTCTTTCACCAATGTCATCCCAACAGGTTGGTGTGCGACATCTATTTCCGTATAATGCTTCATATTGTGCCATCTGAATACTTGAATGGAACATATTATTATACGAAAATTCTACCATAGGTAAATATTGATCCCACATACCCTGAAAGTCAAGTGAGCATCATCTCAATATGTCTTCTAAGGTTTGAATAGTTCTGTCTGATTGTCCATCTGTTTGAGGGTGGTAAGCAGTGCTCAAACGAAGTTCAGCATCCAAGGCCTTCTGAAGACTTTTCCAGAATCTTGATGTAAAATGGGGATCACGATCCGAGACAATCGATTGGGGTACTCCATGAAGTCTCACAACTTCATTAATATATAGTCTTGCTAGACGTTCCAGTGGTATATCTTCTCTTATAGCAAGAAAATGTGCTGACTTCGTGAGATGATCAACAATGACCCATATTGCATCATTCCTTCTAGGAGTCTTTGGTAGTCCCATGAAAAATTCCATCGTAATATTATCCCATTTCCACTCAGGTATGGGAAGAGGATTCAATACTCCACCAGGTTGTTGCCTGCCAGCTTTCACTTGTTGAAAAACCATACATCTTGACACAAAATCAGCAATCTCCCTCTTCATGTTGTCCCACCAAAAAAGTCCCTTTGAATATTTATACATTTTGGTGCTCCCAGGGTGCATAGAGAAATTGGAACTGTGAGCATCATCCAACAATTCCCTCTTTAAATCAGGTATATCGGGAACACAAATTCTCCTCCAAAATTTCAAAATTCCATCTTCATACACAAAGTCACTCAATCTCCCAAAATTAACAGCTTTAATCTTCTTTTTCAACTCCTCATCATTGGCCTATAAACTCATTATCCTTTCTAGTAATGTTGGATTGGAAATAATTTGAAAAAAAAATTACGTTTCACCCTCCATGGTGATTCCCATATCCATCTTTACTAGATCCATGAAAATAGGATCCCTTTCCACTCTCATCATGTTCAATACTCCATGATCTTTTCTACTCAAAGGATCTGCAACCTTATTTGCCTTCCCGGGGTGGTAGTGTATCGTGCAATCATAATACTTGAGTAGTTCAAGCCATCGCCTTTTCCTCATGATTAGTTCTTTTTGTGAGAAAATATACTTCAAACTCTTGTGATCGGTATATATCTGACATTTTTTACCATTGAGATAATTTCACCATATCTTCAAGTAAAATATTACAACAGCTAACTCGAGATCATGAGTAGGATAGTTCTACTCATGAATTTTTAGCTGTCGTGATGCATAGGCAATAACCCTATCATTCTGCATAAGGACACAACCAAGTCCTTTCATTGATGCATCACTATAAATAACGAACCCATCATTCCCCGATGGTGGAGTCAATAGAGGAGCATTGACTAATATTTTCCTCAGTTCTTCAAAAAACTCTTCACACTCTTTTGTTAAGAAAAATTTAACCCCCTTATGTGTGAGCTTCATTAATGGGTTAGCCAATTGGGCAAATGTCTGGACAAAACGTTGATAATAACCTGCCAAACCAATAAAACTGCGTACCTCAGTTATACTCAGCGGTGCTGGACATTCATGGATTGACTTGGTCTTAGATGTATCAACAAAATTTCTATCCTAAGATACAATATGGTTAAGAAAATAAATCTCATGAAGCCAGAATTCACACTTGCTAAACTTGAGAAAAAAATTAAATTACCTGCCACCACGTCTTTCGGAGCTTCTACCTCAGCAGTAGTGATAGCATAAACATGTCCTTGATCCCTTGGCCTTTTCTGAGTCAAGTTCACCTAATTCTTAGGAGATTCATTTTAATAATTTCCCATCTCTCTACAATTATAGCATTCCATGTCGACAACAACTCTCTTTCCCATGCAATCATGAGATTGGTGGCCGTTTTCACTACACTAGTAACAAACTCTCATTCCTTTTATGCAAGTACCGGGGTGTTTCTTCACACATTTACTACATGATGGATTTTCAACTTGTCCCTTCTTCCCCTTATTTCCATTTCCAGATTGATCAACAGATCTCTTCTTCTCTTGCTTTCCTTTAAAGTCATAAGACTTAAAGAATTCCTTTTCTGTCTTGATAGCACATGAGACAATGTCTTCATATGATGAGAAGGATTGTGACACTGATGCTCGATGAAGAAATGGTTTTAAACCATCAATGAAACGATCAATATTACTTCTTGGGTTATGTATATAATCTCCAGCATGCCTTTCTAACCTTGTAATGTTAGCCTCATACTTTTGGACATTCTCATCCCCCATTTGTCTCAGACTTAGAAATTGCCTTTCCATATCTGCTCGATGGTCATGATGATAGTATTTTTCTAATAAAATCTCATTGAACTCCCTCCATTCCATATTTGATACCTCATCATCTTCCTTTGTGTTTTGAATCAATGACCACCATTGATCAACATCTCCAGTGAGGCGGTAAACTGCCATGATAACATTTTACCTTTTACTACTCCCCAATTCCTGGAATATTTTCTCTAGGAAATTCATCCATTGCTCAACTACTAAGGGATTTTAATCCCATTGGATGTTGGTGGTTGTTTCCTCATGAAGGGGTCTAACATTCATCCTCCACGTTGCGGATCAGGGTTCTCCATACGAGTAATGTTATTATTCATAACCAGAGTGAGTTGTCCAAGTATGGTGATAAGCGGATCAGCACCAGTTGTATCCCAAACTCCATTATAATTATCTTGAGCAGGAGGGAAATCCCTACATAGAGTGCGTGCATTTATACAGTTTCCATTCCTTCCAATAGGAGCCATTTCAAAATTATGTCCTAAACTAGATTAGTTTTTGAATCGAAATACATAATATCAAACTTGCAAAACACTTAACATAAAATGAACTATTTATGGATATAATCCATAATCATAAAAATGTTTTCTTTGAGTAAGTATATACTCATAAACCATTCATAATGGTTTTTAAATAAAATGAGAATTATCCTAAGCATATCCCCCGTGAGTGTCGTAACCAAGAGTGCAGCAAGGCCCGTTGTTGTGCACCAGTTCCCATTTGAGTCTAGATCAAAGCGGTGTTTTCGGGTTTTACCCCTAGGTACATCTGTGTCAGAGCTGCCTCTACCTGCTCATATCTAGACCGGGATGTATTGCTCGGAAAACTCACAAAATCTCTATAATACCAAAATTCTAGGAAGTTCTTCTATACTAATCCTCAAATTCTATCTTAGGGCTATGTGATATAATCAGAGTTTATCTAAATCTAGCTTCCAAGGTTATTACTAAACTGCCTCTGATACCAACTGTAACGTCCTGACCCCAGTTACCCAGAGTCGGTGCATTATTATGTAACATTGTCCTGATCACAAAAGATCATGTCTCGAAAGACCGATTATTTTAGTAGCATTCGAAACACTAGATACACTCCTAAATGTTACATCACATCATAAAGTGAAAAAATACAATAACATAGTCTCCATAGTCCACACTCATATCCCTTTCAGACTATCCCTGTAGGTCAGTCATAAAATATTTCTTCACATCCTGGGAAAAATAAAACATAGAACGGGGTGAGCTCAGATGCTCAGTAAGGATAACAATATAGCAGAAACATTCGTAAATAAACATAAACATTTAAGGCAATGTATAACTAAAAAAAGACTTTTAAACTTGAACATTAGCATAATATGGAAAAAGTAAAATAAAATAATGTAATTTACTTACTCACATGGATATTCTACTAGTCAAATAATCACATGAATTATCAATAACCACTTTCATATTGATGGAATCCATAATTCCAGACTATCATAACCACGTAGCCAAGGCCTCGTGTCAAGACTAAAAATAATATTTTGTCAAGGTATCATGACAAGACACTAGTTTGTCTAATGAGACCTACCGATACATCGAGGATCTATAGCAGGCTCCACCAGTCACTTATTAATTCCAATTCATTCCTCATATGAACAGGTTTAAACATATAATAAACCATAACAAAATCGTATCACATAACACATGCATAAAGGAAACATGGCATTTCCACATTTCAATTACAAGATATCAATAAAACACATTGATATAATAAAAACATTATCAAAACCATTTTCAATACCAAAATAAAAGAAAATTAAAACATTTTATTTATTTTTCATTTTAAAAAAAGTTATGTCTTTTAGAGGAAGCCGAAATTCAAATAATGGTCACGGCGACAGAGAAGTCGTTGTCGCCACATACGCACGAAAAAGAAACATCCCCTTTTGTCTTTTAGTAAAATGATTCGTATAAAAAATATTCCTTTTGAATAAATGTAAAAGTCAAAGGTGCTTATACACCGTATAATATAATGTTGTGTATAAAACAAAATATTTCTCAATGAAAGGATATTGAGACGTAGTCCCTTACATCATGTCTAACTTGACTCGATCGTTCTTTAACCTCATGAATAATAAACTAGACTTAATTTATACTTGCGTAAAAACCTTTTAAAAGTTCATTATTCCTTTTATATCACTTATTACCATGTTATGACCATTATGTAATTATTTAAGTTAATAACAGTCGTTTTGTCGATCTTTGGTACTTTAGTCAAAAATAAACATCTTATAATTACATGTTGTCCATGTGGTAAAATATCCATTATATACAGAATTATATTCATGATGTAGATATCATAGATATCATATATATCCAGTATATACATTCATTTATAATATTACATTTCATTTAGAGGTAAGAAATGAAACGCACCGTTCATGGATACGGTAAGCTGTACGTACGCATGAATGCTACTTTCCTTTCTATTTCGTATTTAATGGAATAGAATCATAATGATATAAAGGTATATTATAATTCTAGTATAATATCATATATAATATCATTTACTCCATCCTTTATACGTCCCACGTATGGCATTAACGATTCAAATCACTTTGAGGGGGTGGTAGTCCCAACTTCCAAAAATTAAATTATCGCGTTTATCCATAATGTAAATCATAAAGTTATTCCATAAATGAAAAATACAGAAGCATAAGGACAACATAAACATAATATATATCATATATAAATATAGTGACATCTTAATGGCCACCATGAGAGGTGTTAAAAGAAGATTGAATAATCATCGTTTCGTGAGGCAATAATTCACCACCCACAGAAACAGTATGTTCTTTAACCATTAGAAGAAGGTATGTCTATGTTTAAATCAAATAATCTCATAAAAACATCCTAGTATATTGAAAATACTGTTGTTGTTACAAAATAAAGGAATAAAAAGATTTTAAGGGGTTGGAGAAGAAAAATAAAACAAAAGAACATAAGAGAAGATATTACCTTAAAATCGGGTAACTCTTTTTGATTTGAGGAAAAGGCTTCCTTGGGAAGACTTGTGCCCAAAGTGAGGTTTCTAGGAGTATTATAGGGATGTTGAGGGAGTATTTTGGCAGAGGTTGGCCGAGAAAAATTTCTTTAAAGGTGTGAATAAGGTGGTAGAGGTGGGGGCCTTTTATAAGAGGAGAGAAGGGGCACTCTTGGAAAGTCATGAAATATTACATTATTATGAAGTGATTTTCGGATTTGAAAGGTCCCACAATTATATATTTCTAGAATAAGGTGATAAGGGTTCTAAATCCACACATAAAATAGGTTTTTGACAAGTGTAAGTCATCTATTTTAAGATATCTTTTCATTTAATTTAAATCGTTTATTAATGAGGTAATCGCTGCATCGTCATGGTGTCATAAATAAATTTATTTTTTTAATTTCTAAAAAATAAATAAAATACCATGATGTAGGAAATATTTTAATATTTTTAATTAATATTTATAGTCAAAAATATGACTTTTATAACCCTTTATAAAAATTGTTTTAGCAAAATAATACATGTTTGTGACATTTTCATTTTTACTTTAAATAAAAGGTATTAATGTCATTATCTTACAAAAGTGGCTCCATGGGGTCCCAAAAATCATCCCATGGTTTGTCTTGGTCGGACATGACTCATTCAATAAGAGTAGTACATGTGTCAATATATTTTTATATTCCTATAATATCATTTTTACCTTAAATTACCCTAATTACATCTAATCGCGATTAATAGAACTTAAAAGTTACTATTCACGAAAAATTATTTTAATCCCATTGATCCACATTTTACTTCCTAATGACAATGATATATGTTGGATTTCTGAAATTCAAATCACAGAGGTGGTAAAATTTCATTTAAATGAAAAATCAGTTTTTTAACTACCACTTAGTGGTTTCACTATTCATAAAAAATCGACGTTTTCCGAAAAATACCAAAAATTAACTCTAAGATATATTTGATATTACAAATTAAAAAATGATTTCTATTTTATAAAATTCCAAACATATATATTTCATTAATTAATTTTTTAATTAATTCCCGTTGTCAAAACAAATAGCGTGTTTTTAAGAAACAATATCAATCAAAAGATTGACAAATGTTTATGTCCAATTTCAAAGTAAAATTAATTATAATAACCACCATTGGATAAAATGTTAAAATTATATTATAATTATTCTTTAAAACCACTCAATATTATAATTTATCACTATTAATTAGTTTTATTAAAAATTTCCTTTTTAATTAAAATTTAGTAATTTTCACTATTCATCAAAATATACAAGTTATCCAAAAATTTCCAAAATTTCATCCTAGGATAAATTCGATATTCCGAATCCAAAAATTAATTCCATTTTTAATGATAAAATTTATAAAATTTCAAAAATTAGGTATCACTATTCATAACGGCTAGTTTGATTGGTTGTGGTGTGTGTTAGAACACGAAGTTGCGTACAACACACGCTACTGTATTATTCAAAGAGAAGTGTACCGTGGAAGCTTGGGGTGTTACAATATATATATATATATATATATATTTATATATATATATATATATATTTATTTTTAGTGTTTTTTGAGTTTTTAGGGTTTTATGGTCTTTAGAGGTTTTTAACACTTCTAGGTGTTTAAATGGGTTTTGGAGTTTTTAGCGGTGTGTTTCGGGTTTTTATGCTTTTTAAGTTTCTAGTGTTATTTTTTATTATTAATTTTCAGGTTCATTTTATTTTTATAGGTTTAAGTTTTTTTTAGTTTTTTAATGGTTTTAGGTGTTTTTACGTTTTTATGGTCCTCTTAGAGGTTTTCAGTATTTTTAGGGTTTTTATATTTTTATAGATATTTTGGGATTTTTATGATTTTTATGTTTTTATGGTTTTTAGGTAACTAAAGGGTTTTATGGTTATGAAAATTTTAATGGGTGTTTGGGTTCTTTTAATTTTTAGGGGTTATATGGTTCTTAGAATTTTTATTTTGTTAATGTTTTTATGGGTTTTAGTATTTTTTAGGTTTTTATGGGTTTTATGGTTTGTAGGAGTTTTAGGTTCATGTTAGGGTTTTTAGGGGTTAAGTGTTTTTAGATTTTTATGGGTTTAAAGTGTTTTTAGGTTTTCTGCATTTTCATAGGGTATTTCCTGGGTTTTTGAAATTTTTATATATTTTAAAGAATTTTTGGTATTTTATGGATTTTTAGGGTTTTTAGGGATTCTGATGGGTTTTAGCATTTAATATGATTCTTAGGGTTTTGTGATTTTTTACGGTTTTACAATTGTTTCAGTATTTTTATGTTTTTAGTGGTTTTATATTTTATATGTTTTTATGGTTTCCTTAGGGTTTTTATGATTTCTTAAATATTTAGGAATTTTTAGGGCTCTTTTAGGGATTTAATGGTTTTGAGGTTTTTTAACGTTTCTTTGGGTTTTTAGGGTTTTATGTTTTTTTGGTTTATTAGTGGGGTTTCCATATTTTTATGGTTTTAATGGATTTGGGAGATTTTTTTACCATTTTTAGTGGTTTAAATGAGTTTTTAGACATTTTGCGTGTTCTAGGGTTTTTATGAGGTTTTACAGTTTTTAGGCTTTTCAGGGGTCTTTATGAATTTTATGCGGTTTTATGGTTTTATGGTCTTTTTATTGTATTTTAGGGTTTTTAGCACTTTTTATGTTTTTAGGGGATTTATGTACATTTAGGGTTTTAAGGATTTCATAGTAATTTTCAGTGGTTTTTAAATGTTTTTCAGGATTTTTATGGTATATTTGGATTTTTTGGGCATTAGGGTTTTTAGGGATTTGGTGGTTCTTTATGGGGTTTTAGGGTTTTTTTGAGTTTTTAGTGGTTTTATGTTTTTTAGACTTTTTAATGTTTTTATGTGTTTAAACACTTAATAGTCTTTTTTGATTTTTAGGGTTTTTATAGTTTTTAAGTTTTTTATGGTTTTTATATGTTTTTATGATTTTAGGGTTTTAATGGTTGTGGGAGGTTTTATGGTTTTAGTGTTTTTAGGGGTTTTAAGTAGTTTTAGGGGTTTCAGATATTATTTTGTGTTTTTCGTGGGTTTTAGGGTTTTTTAAATTTCTAGGGACTTTGAGGGATTTTTTGGATTTTTATGGTTTTCTAGGGGTTTTAGTGATTTTGAGGGTTTTGACTTGTTTTTAGGTTTTTTTTGTTTTTAGGGATTTTGTGGGTTTTTGGGGTTTTATGGATTTTTTTATTTTTTTTGGGGTTTTAAGTGTTTTTTAGAGATTCTTAAGTTTTTTACCTGTTTAAAGGGGTTTAGTGGTTTTTTTGGAGTTTACATTAGTTATATGGTTTTTAATTTTTTTTAGTTTTTTAGGAATTGTAATTATTTTTAGGGTTTAATGGTTTTCTTAGTGTTTTAAGGGGTTTTTACATATTTAATTAATTTTAGGCCTTTCTTAGGATCTCTATGGTTTTTTGGGTTTTTAGTGGTTTTGTGGTTTTTTACAGTTTTAGTGTTTTTATGAATTTTTGGGGGTTCGGGATTTTTATGTGTTTTTTTGGTTTTTTAAGGTATTTTAGGTTTTTTTAACATTTATAGGGGTTTAAATAGATTTTATAGTTTTAGTGTATTTTTAATGTTTTATGGGATTTAATATTTTTTAAATTTTTATGGGTTTTTATGGTATTTAGGAGTTTTCATCGTTTTAGGGTCTTTTAGGGTATTTTTGTGTTTTTTTGTGGTTTTTATGTATTTTAGGAGTTTTAGTTTATTTAGTTTTTTGTGGGTTTTCAGGGGTTTTAAGTGGTTTTAGTTTTTTTTTTGTTTTTATGTATTTTAAGGGATTTATAGGATTTTTATGGTTTTCAGATTATATAGGGATTTTTATAGATTTTTTGAGTTTTTAGGGTTTTTATTGATTTATTGGTTTTTCGGGGGATTTTAGGATTCTTATGGGATTTTTGTGTTTTTACAGTTTTAGAGGTTTTTTTTGGTTTTTTTGGTTTGTATGGTTTTTACAGTTTTTAATGATTTTCTTTGTTTTCCTAGGGGTTTCATTAATTTTATGGTTTTTACATTTTAACGTATTTTTTGGACTTTCTTAGTATTTTTATGGGTTTTATGGGTTTTTGTGATTTTTAGGATTTTAGGGTATTTTTTGTGATTTTTTGGTTTTCTAGTTTTTTTGGTTTCTAGTAATATTACTATTATTTTATGGATTTTGATGGCTTTTAGAGTCATTAATGTTTTAGGGGTTTAAATGGTTTTTCGAGTATTTAGTTGTTTTGGGGTTATTATTGGATATATTATTTTTTAAGGATTTTGGGTGTCTTATGTTTTTCATGTGTTTGAGGGACTTTTATGGTTTTTATTATTTTAGGGGTTTTATGGGTTTTATGTTTTGTGAGGTTTTTATGTTTTTCATAGAGGTTTTAGTGGGTTTTAAGGGTTTTATCCTTTTTAATGGTTTTATGGATTTTTAGAATTTTTTTGGGTTTTAGGGTTTTTAGGGATTTGGAGGTGGTTTTATGCTTTTAGTGTCTTTAGGGATTTTAGCATTTTTTAGGATTTGTTGTTATTTTATTTTTTTTTTATTTTTTTTTTCTTGTAAGATGTTTTCAGGGGTTTTAGGAATTATTATGTTTTTAGGGTTTTTAGGTATTTTTTGGATTTTTATGGATTTAGGGTTTTTACGTTTTTAAATGTATTTGCACATTTTTAGGGGTTTTTATGTTTTTTATGGTATTTATAGTTTTTTGGGATTTCGATCGGTTTTAGGGGTTTTTAGGGTTTTTAGGAATTTTTAATTTTTGGTTGCTTAAAGTCTTTCTTTTGGATTTTAAGTATTTTAAGGTTTTTTAGAGTTTTTAAATGTTTTTATATGTATAAAGACTTTTTAGTTTTTTATGGTTTTTAGGGTTTTATGCTTTTTTCAAGGTTTTAAGGGGCTTTATGGTTTTTATGGTTTTTTTTGTTTTTTTTTGAATTTTAGTGGTTGTATAATTTATTAGGTTTTAAGAGGATTTATGTGTTTTTATGTTTTTACTATTTTCAATGAATTTTTCATGGTGTTGGGGGTTTTTTACAGTTTTCGGGATTAGAATGTCTTTTTAGTTATATTATGTTTTTTATAGTTTTTAGAGGTTTTGAGGATTTTTATGCTTAGGAAATCACTAAATAAAGTTTTTTCCCTGAAAGAGGTGCAACCTAACACTAGTGGAGGATCTATTTATATGGAGGTTGGTCCAGTGAGCTTGTGTGTTGCAGTCAAGGTGGTGAAGAAACCTTCAAGGGATCTGCATATCAACCAGAAAGTTAATGATATTTATAGTACGCTGGAGCGTGGTCTAGGAGGGGTAGCTCTAACTTGTGAAATGATGAGTCAATGCAATGAAATAACATTGGGTAATAATCTTGCATAAGGTGCAGTCCATCCATCCAACAATGAGGCAGTAAGCGATAAATATGTTTGTGAAATGGTAATAGGACAATCTCAGGATTCCTATATCCGAATTGGTAGTGAAGAGTATTATGTGGATATTAATCTAAACATGCAACGATATTCCTCTAATCATTATAAGAATGCTGCAGTGATTAAGGAAGAACATTCTAGTCCCACTACCTATGAAATCACTGAATATGTATATTTGGAAAACACAAATACAAAGCCTCAATTTATGGGAAGAGGATTCATATAGCCAAGTGTTTTTTAGGCAATTCATGATCCAAAATATGGTGGATACAACACCGATGCACAAACCACAAATTTTTAGAAAGTGATTTAGGAACTCTTTAAATCATTAATAGTTAAGGATAAGTGGGACGATGTATCCACTAATGAAAAGGTGATGGATAACACCCCTTACAAGGACTTGGACCTTAAGAAATCTAAATAGAAGGAAATTATCTTAAGTGTAATGAAAAATGTAGTTGACAATGAGGGGTTTATCTCTACCCCCCCCCCACCCTCCTATGAAGAAAAGAACAAGTAAAGACTATTCTACTATACCATATACTGTGTCTACAAGGTCTTCCTCCAGATGGTACAGTCCAAATATTATCATGTTATTTAATCTAGTTAATTCTCAATATGAATGGGAAATATCTTACGAGTCTGGTTATGGGGATGACCTATCATATTATGATATATAGATTTTTCTTGTACATTATTTGGGAAATTATTGTATTTTATATCTTCTCTCCTTATTAAAATTATTTTTCTTCTAATAAATTTTAAGATCTATTTTTTCTCAAAGGACATTCCTCTTACATTTTTAGGGTTTTTTGGGATTTTTTGTGATTTATATGGGTTTTACGGTTTTTTAGAATTTTGAGGTTTTTTAGTTTTTTAGGGTTTTTTTGCGTTTTTGTGTTTTTACGGATTTATTTAATCTTTTAATGGTTTTAATGGGATTTTAGAGTTTTTATGTTTTTAGGGTCTTGTATGGTTTTTATAGTTATTTGTGGTTTTTAGATTTTTGTATTATTTTTTAATGTTTATAGGGGTTTCAATGGTTTTTTGGGTTTTAGGTTTTTTAGGGTTTTTAGTGTTTTTTTGGTTTTCTTATCGATTTAAGAGTATATTGGCTTTTATGGTTTTAATAGGGGTTTTAATTTTTTTTAAATTTTGATGTATTTTTACGGATTTTTACGATATTATGTTTTTATGTATTTTATTGATTTTTAGGGTTTAATGTTTTTTTCGGGTTTCTGTTGATTTTCTTCAGGTTTTATGGAATTTTTTAATTAATTATATTTTCAGGGTTTTATAGAGTTTTAGTGTTTTTATTTTTTATGTTTTTTGAATGTTTTTAGGGGGTTTATGTTTTTTAGGGTTTTTAGTATTTTTTTGGGGGTTCTGCATTTTTAGGTTTTTTGGGGGGTTTATTGATTTTACTTTCTAAAGGTTTTATTTGGTTTTTTTCTGATATTAATGGTTTTTACGTTTTAAGGAATTTTATCTGTATTTTTAGGATGTTTATCGATTTTTGGGTTTTTAGGGATTTTGATAGTTTTTAGGATTTTCTAGGGTATTTAGGGTTATTATGGTTATGTTTTGTTTTTTTAGTTTTTTTTTTGTTTTTTATGGGTTTTAGGTTTTTTAGTGTTTTGTAACATTTTTAGGGGTTTATAGTGTTTTAATAGGTTTTAGTATTTTTAGTATTATTAATGTATTTTAGGGTTTTTTATGGTTTTTAGTTTTTTTGGTTTTTAGGGTTCTTAGGGTTTTTTGGGTTTTTAGGGGTTTTAACCTTTTTTATTCTTTAATGTAAATTATGAGGGTTTAGGGTTTCCAGGTTTTGTTATAGTTTTTATTTGGTTTTAGTAGTTATTTCCATTTTTTTATATTTTTAAATATTTTTTAGTATTTTATGGTTTTTAAGGACTTTGATGGGTTTTGATGGATTTAATGTTTTAAGGAGTTTAATGGTATTTTTGGGTTTTTAGGTTTTTAATTGTTTAGTAGTTTTAAGGTTTTTAATTATCTTTAGTTGTTCAAAGTGTTTTTAGAGTTTTTATTGGTATTTATGGTATTTTAGGGTTTTAAGGATTTTAAGGGTTTTATGGTTTTAAGGGCTTTTATGGGTTTTAGGGTTTTTAGTTGTTTTAGAGTTTTTAGGGGGTTTAGGTGTCTTTAGGTTTTTATGGTTTTCTTAGTGTTTTACTAGGTTTTTAGAGTTTTTTTATATTTTTAGATATTTTTTGTGATTTTTTTGAATTCATGGTTTTTTAATGGTTTTAGGTTTTTTTTCAATTTTGAGGGTTTTTGGGACTTTTGGATTTTTAAGGTGTTATGGGTTTTTCAGTATTTAATTTTTTTTTGGCAATTTGGGGGGTTTTATGGTTTTTAGAGTTTTATAATGTTTTTTGGGGTTTAAAGGATTTTTAGTGGTTTAATGGTTTCTATGGGTTTTAGGGTTTTAATGTTTTAGAATTTATAGGGGTTTGAGGTGTTTTTATGATCTTTTAGGGTTTTTATAATTATACGTATTTTTTAGTTTTTAGCTGTTTTCAGTGTTTTTGGATTTTAATATTTTCTTAGGTGTTTCCCAGTTTCTTTTTAGTTTTTATGTTTTTAGGATTTTTTCAGGGTTTTTTGGATTTTTTTTGTTTTTAGGGTTTTTAGGGCTATCGAGGTTTCAGGGGGTTTTTTGGGTTTTTATGGGTTTTACTATTTTTATGGTATATGGGGAAATTATGTGTTTTTATAATTTTGGGGTTTACTTAGTGGTTTTTTGGTTTTTAGAGTCTTTTTATATTTTGATTATTTTATGTATTTTTAAGATTTTATTGGTTTTTATAGTTTTTAATATTTTGGGAATTTTTAGGGTTTTTATGTTATTCATGGTTGTTTGGATTTTTGGGTTTTGAGTGGATTTTTTTGTTTTTTAGAGGTTTTTTTTCATAAATAATAATTTTTTTAGGGGTTTAAAAGGTTTTTCGAGTTTGTTTAGTTATTTTTAGAATTTTTATAGGGATTTAGATTTTCCTTACCATTTTAAGGGTTTTGTGCTTTTTTGGGATTCTTTAGAGTGTTTTTGATTTTTTAGTTTTTTTAGATTTTTAGTGGTTTTTTGATTTTCTGAGGTTTTTCGAGGTTTTTAATGTTTTTAATGTTTTAGGTATTTCTGGTATTATTTAAAAAAAATTATGTCTTTTAGGGGTTTTAGGGATTTTTATGGTTTAAGGGTTTTATGCGTTTATGTTTTTTTTCAAGTTTCCGGGTGTTTTTGAGTTTTTTATGTTTTTAGGGGTTTTAGAGTTTTTTAATGTTGGTAAGGGTTTAAATAGTTTTTATATTTTTTGGTTTTTGGGTTTTATGGGTTTTGGGGTTTTTAGGGTTTCAGTTGTTTTATGGTTTTATGGGATTTTGGGTCTTGTAGTGTTTTTATCATTTTTTATGTTTGTATGGGTTTTAAGTGTTTTTAGGGTTTTAAGACTTTTTAATATTTTTTATTTTTCTATGTTTTTATATTTCAAGAAATTTTTTTATATTAATAATATTATTATTTTTTAGGGGTTTTAATGAATTTATGGTTTTTATGGTTTTTTCGAGCTTTTAAGGATGGTTTTTAGAGGTTTTTAAGTTTTTAATGTATTCATAATTATTTTCAATATTCTAAGGATTTTTTTTAAAATTTTATAGATTTTAGGGCTATTTTAGGATTTTTATAGTTTATTAAGAATATAGATATTTTAGGGATTTTGATAGATTTTAGGGTTTGTTGGGATTTCTTTGGTTATTTCGGTTTTTTATTATTTTAGTATCTTTAATTTTTAGGGGTTTTATGTGGATTATATTTTTAAGATTTTCTTTTTTGTTTTTATGTTTTTTGTGTTTATTTAATTTTTAGAGATTTGTTTTTGGGATTTTTAGAATTTTTATAATTTTCATGGTTTTTAGGGATTTTGAGGGCTATAGGGGTTTTAGGGTTTTTAGTGTTTTTAATATTTTGTAGGATTTTTCGGGTATTAAGTTTTTTTATGTTTTAAGGTTTTGTGAAGTTTTATTGGGGTTATTTGGGTTGTTTTATATTTTTAAGTTTTTTAGGAATTTTTATGATGAATATGGTTTTTAGGTTTTAAAAGATATTGAGTGTTTAAGGGTTTTTTTTTTTGTTTTTATTGGATTTATGATTTTAGGAACTTTTCAAACATTTTAGGGGTTTAATTTTTTAGAGTTTTTAATGATTTTTTAGTATTTTTATGGGTTTTTAGTATTTTTTATAGTTTTTTGGAACTTTATAGTTTTTATTTTTTTATGGTATTAGGGTTTTTAGAATATTTAGGGTTTTAGGGGTTTAAGTGTTTGTTTTTATTTTTAGGTATTCCTAAGGGTTTTTTCTGGGGTTTTAGTGTTTTTACATTTTTAGTTATTATTAGGGATTTTGAGGGTTTTAGTGTTTTTAGGGTTTCTAGGGTTTTGTGGGTTTTAGGATTTTAGGGTTTTTTATATTTTCTAGGATTTTAATATTTTTAGTGTTATTAAGTTTTTTAGGAGTTTATATGGTTTTTTGAGTTTTTAGTTCTTTTTTAGGGTCAGTATAGGATTTTAGGGGTTTTTATGTTTATAAGGGTTTTTTGGATTTTAAGGGGGGTTTTCAAATTTTATACTCATTAAGGGGTCGTAGTATTTTTTAGATTTTTAGGGCAAGGAAGATTCCAGGGTCAGGTTATTCCAAACCACCCCCCCATAATTTATTAGAAAAAAGATGCCGCAAACAAGGGAGGGGAGGGGTCAAACGACCCACACCCAAAAACCCGTAACAAACCCAAACCCAAAAAAACCCAAAAACAAAAGACCAAAAAACATACAAAAGAAACAAAGCAGAAATGGGAAAATCCCCAACGTCACCTACAAACCAATCAGAACCCATATTTAGCAGCACCAGACCATAAGCAGCAACTTCGTCAACCCAGATTCATCACTACAAATCCATAGACAACCACCTCTTCCATCCCCAATCCAAACACCGTAACAACATTCACCATCAATTAGTATCATCACCTTCCATAAAATAGTGGATGGAAACTAACAACATAAAACACCTAAATCACATACCACAACAAGTCACCAACAACAAAAGTCCAGAAGTAGAGGAGACCAGAGGAAATGGAAAATAGGGCCTCCCCCCTTCATGCCAATGGAGCTGAGCCTGAGAAGACCAGAGCACACCAGAACCGTCGTCAGGCTGAGAAGAAGTTGGGTGGGGATATCAAAGCCAAAATCCAAGAGCACCGCAGCCGCGACCAGATCTCAAGACCAAGGAGGAACTCACCGCAGCCGGAAAAGAACAACATGGAGCCGGTGATGAACACACAGAATCCGCGATGAGATCCAGAGGACAGGGAAGCGCCGATAAAGTAGATAGGAACACCAAGACTGACCCTGAGCTCCTAAATCCACAAAAATAACCCAGATCTAGAAAGGAATACACTGATCGGGAAACCCAAAATCAATGTGCAAACTGAATCCAGACAGGGGCCCCGAAGCCAGAAGAATCGGAGTCAACTCCACATGAACCAAAGCCATCAACGAATGATCTAAAGCAGTATCATGATTCCAAAGCTTCAAGGCATGAAAAAGCCAACACTAGATAAAAATGAAGCAAATATGCACATGGGGAAACCTCCATTGACGCCATTCCAGGATGAGGCCGCTGACAACAAGGCTGGACCACGTCGGAGGGGGAAGGAGGAAGAACCGAAGGAAAATCCTAGCGATGCAAGGGAAGGGGAATAAACACCACTTCGAGGCCCTTAGACATTTTAGTGGTTTCAATTGTTATTAGGTCCTTAGGTGATTCTTAATGTTTTTAGGGTTTTTTATATTTTTAAGTATTTTTAAATATTTTTTATGATTTTGATTATTTTTTAGTGTTTTAGGGATTATGAGGTTTTTAAGGGTTTTAAGGGGTATTCTAGAGTTTTTATCATTTTTTAGAATTTTTGGGGTTTTAATAGTGTTTAGGGTTTTGAGGTTTTCATAGAGGGTTTTACATTTTTAGGTAGTTTTTTGGATTTTTCATGTTTTAAGGGGTTTTAGGAATTTTGAGGGGTTTATGGGTTTTTAGGATTTTATGATTTTTAGGGGTTTTATGTGTTTTATTGAATTTTTAATGGTTTTTAAGGGTTTTTAATGTTTTTATGATTTTAACGGGTTTTAGAGTTTTGAGTGTGTTTTTATAGGTTTGTATGGTATTTAATTTTTTCATGGTTTAAAGGTTTAAGTATTTTAGTGTCTTTTATAGTTCATCCTTTTTTTAACTTCTTTTAGGTTTTAGGGGGTTTTAAGTGTTTTTAGGATTTTAGGGTTTTCTTACGGGTTTTCAGGGTTTTTAGGGATTTTACATTTTCGGGGAATTTTAGTGGTTTTTCAGATCTCTATAATTTTTGGGGATTTAGGGATTTATGGATTTAGTTTTTTATGAGGATTTAGGTTTTTTGGGTTTTTTTTAATATTTTAGGGGTTTAATGTTATTTTAGGTTTTTATGGTTTTCTAAGGGTTTTATTCCGTTTTAGGGGTTTTTACATTTTTATAGATTTTAGGGAATTTTAATATTTATATGGTCTTTTAGGGTTGTTAGGGATTTTTAGGGGTGTTAGGTTTTATTTGGGTTCTAATTTTTTTATGGTTTTTTATGTTTTTAGGGGTTTTGGATTATTTTATTATTTTAGGGGTTTTTTTACTTTTTTTACTTTTTTAAATGTTTGAACTGTTTTGAAAGTTTTTAGTGTTTTTTGTTGTAGTTGTATTTTTAGGTTTTTAAGGTTTATAGTTGTCTTTAATGTTTTTTGTGGGTTTTAGTGTCTTATGTCCTTTTAGTTTTTTTAGAGTTTTTATGGATTTTATGAGTTTCATGAATTTTTAGGTTTTTAAGGGTGTATTAGGGTTTCTCGGGTTCTTTTGGGTGTTTTTATCTTTTTAGTTATGTTTTCATTTTTTTATTACTTTATGGATTTTAGTATTTTAAGGTATTTTTAGGTTTTAATGGGTTTAAAGTGTTTTTAGGGTTTTTAGAATTTTAGGGGTTTGGTTGTGTTTAGGGTTTTAAGGTTTTCTTAGAGATTTTTATATTTTTTACATTTTTATGAATTTTTAGGTTTTTATAGTATTTTTATGTTTTTAGGGATTCTGGTTATTCTGAGGGTGTTTAGGATATTTAGGGTTTCCAAGAATTTTAGGTTTTTTTTAGGGGTTTTTTGTTCTTTTTAGGGTTATAAGTTTTTTTCATGTTTGTTTAATGTTTTTAGGATTTTAAAGCATTTTTAGTGTTTTTAGTGTTTTTATTGTTTTTATGTTTTTTAGGGGTTTTATGGTTTTTAGGGGTTTTATGATTTTTAGAGTTTATATGAGTTTTAGGATTTCTAAATGAAATTTTATTTTTTATGTTTTTTGGGGGTTTAATTGTTTTTAAGATTTTATTGTTTTATTAGGGTTTTCAAGTGTTTTATGGTTTTTACATTTTAAATGGTTTTAGGGATTTTTTATGATTTTAATGAATTTAGTTTTTTTAAAAAAATTGTGGTTTTAGGGTTATAAACGGTTATTTGGTGGTTTTGTGTATTTAGGGTTTTTTTATTTTTTAGGGTTTTAAGGTATTTTAGAGTTTGTTAATGTTTTTAATGGTGTAATTTTTTATGATCTTATATTGAGGTTTTAGGGTTTTATGAGTTTTTAGGGTATTTTAATGGTTTAGGGGTTTTTATGGTTTTTAGAGATTTTAGGGATTTTTTAACAATTTTATATTTTTCAGTGGTTTTATGTTCTTTTAGATTATTATGGTTTTATTATGTGTTTTATGTTTTTTAGGGGGCATTTAATGTTTTTATGGAGTTTTAGGAAATTTAATGTTTTTAGGGTTTTAGGGATTTAAGGTTTTTTTTTGTGTTTGTACCATTTCTTTAGTTGTTAGTTTTTAAGTGTTTTTATATTTTTTTTAAAAAAATAGGGGTTTAATGTGTTTTTATAGTTTTAATTGGTTTTAAGGGTTTTATGGTTTTTTATGGTTTAATCGTTTTAATGGTTTTTAGGGATTCTAGTGTTTTATAAATCATATAATTTTTTTGGTATTTATAGTATTTAACTGTTTTTAGGTTTTAAATGTTTTCTTGTGGATTATTTGTGCTATAGTTTTTTTGTTAGGTATTTTTAGGCTTTTTATGGGTTTTTTGGTTTTTTATATTTTGGGGGATTTATAATGTTTTTGGTATTTTAGGGGCCTTTTTTTAGTTTTAAGACATTTTCGAGTTTCTAGTCGTGTTTTTTGGGGTTTTATAAGGTTTTAGGTTTTCTATGGGTTATAAGGATTCTTATGGGTTTTAAGTGTTTTTAGGGGTTTTATTATTTTTGTAGTTTTTTGGGGAATTAAATGTTTTTTATATTTCAATGTAATCCTATGGTTTTTAGGTATTTTTGTTTCTTATATTTTCTGGGATTTTATGGTTTTTTCAGATTTTTATGGTCTTTATGTTTTTCATGAATTTTTAGGGTTTTAAGGTTTTTACAGTTTTCGGGGTTTTTGTTTTTTTTAAGGATTTATGATTTTTAGTGTTTTTTTACATTTTATGGGTTTAAAAAGTTTTTAGAGTTTTGATGTGTTTTTTGGGTTTTTAGGTTATTTATTGAGTTTAAGGAATTTTTATGGTTTTAGGGGTTTCATGATTTTTTAAAATTTTTTGGGTTTTTATTTTTTTATTTTTGGATTTTTAAAATATTAGGTTGTTAATGTTTTCGTAGGGTTATTTACAATATTTATGGGGTTTTATGTCTTTTGGGGGTTTTGAGTGATTTATTTGGATTTTTAAGTGGTTTTAATGTTTTTAGGAATTTTGTGTGTTTTTGGGTTTTTTATGTTTTTAGGGTTTCTTAGGAGTTTTAAGCATTTTCATGTTTTCATGTCTTTATTAATGTTTTTCATAGTATTTAGGTGTTTTTTAGATTTTTTGGGTTTTAATTTCTTTTTAGGATATTTATAGTTTTAATGGTTTTTAGTTGTTTTAGGTTTTTTAGGGTTTTTAGGGGTTTTAGGGTTTTTAGGGTTTTTTTGGGCTTTTAAGTGATTTTAAGTTTTTTTGTTTTTCTTAGGGGTTTTATTGTATTTTTCATATTTTGGGATTTTTGGGGATTGTTTAGTATTTTTATGGTTGTTATGTATTTTATATATTTTGTGGGTTTATAAGGTTTTATGGGTTTCTGTTCTTTTTTGTGTATTAAGGGGGGTGGTGGTGGGGGTTGATTTTTCTTTATTTTTAAGTGTTTTTATGGTTCCTTAATGTTTTACGGGTTTAAAGGGCTTTAGAGTTTTTAGTGGGATTTTAGGGTTTTTATATATTTTTAGGGTTTAATGTTGTAGGGGTTTTTATGGTGTATTGTGATTTTAGGGGTTTTAAGCATTTTTAGGCTTTTAAGGGATTCTTTTGGGTTTCCTTGGTGTTTTTGGTTTTTTTATTTTGATTTATTTTCATGGTTTTTTGGGACTTTTATGGGGTTTTAGGGTATTAAATAATTTTATGCATATTTTGGATTTTTTTATCGTTTTTATGGTTCAAAGGGGGTTTTTGGGGGTTTTATGGTTTTTTTCGTTTTACTGGTTTTATGATTTTTTCATGTTTTTTAATATTTTTTGGGGTTTAAATTTTTTTAGAGATTTTACTAGGTTTTTATTGTTTTTATAGATTTATCGGGTTTGTTATGATTTCTAGGGTTTTATGATTTTTAGGTTATTTATGTTTTTTACGTTTTTTATGTTTTTTAGTGTTTTTATGGTTATTAGGGATTTTAGTTGGTTTTAGATTTTTATGATTTTCTTATTTTTCATTGGTTTTAGGGGTTTTAGGATATTAGGTATTTATAGGGATTTTTTTATAGTTTTATGGTGTTTTAGTGTTTTCAGGTTTTTTGAGGTTTTTTGGTGTTTAAATTTTTTTTATCATTTTTAGGTTTTTGAGGATTTTATAGTTTTTTAGGGTTTATTAGGTTTTTAGAGTTTTTAAACATTTTTAGGGGTTTAAAGGTTTTTTAGATTTTTTTTGTGGTTTTTAATGGTTGTAATGATTTTTTGTGGTTTTTATGATGTTTAGGGTTTTTAAGGGATTTGGGGTTTTTAGCATATTTTATGTTTTCATGGGTTTTAAGTGTTTTTAGGATTTTATGATTTTCTCAGGGTTGTTATTTTTTAGGGTTTTTTTTATTTTTAGTGATTTTTCGAGATTCATTATGTTTTGTATTGTTCTAGGTATTTTGATTATTTTTATTGTTATTAGGGATTTATGGTTTTCTAGGATTTTAGGTTATTTATTTTTTAACGGTTTTAATGGTTTTTTAGAACGTCATAACATTTTTAAGAGTTCAAATGGGTTTTATAGTTTTTATTCATTTTAGGATTTTATGGGGTTTTAGGGGATTTAAAATATTTTTTGTGTTTTTATTATTTTGGTTTTTTGTAGGATTTTTAGTGATTTTTACAGTTTTTCAGTTTTTTAGAGTTTTTTAGGTTTTTAGGGTTAGTATGTATTTTTTGGTTTTTATTATTTTCTTAGTTTTTTAGGGATTAGGGGTTTTTACGTGTGTGGGGATTTTAAGGTATTTTATCGGATATTTTGGGTATTTATTACTTTTTGGGATTTTGAGTGTTTATTGGGTATTTGGGTTTCTTTTACCATTTTTAGATTTTTTAGGGGTTTTAAGTGTATTTATGTTCTTGTGGATTTTTAAGGGTTTTAAGGATTTTTAGTGTTTTTAAATTTTTAGGGATATTTTTCTTTTATTTAATTTTATGGGTTTTTGGGTTTTTGGGATTCTTGGGGTTTTTAGGTTTCTTTAGGATTTTTATCGATTTTTTGGGTTTTAGGATTTTTTTATGTTATTAGTGTTTTTAAGGGTTTTTAGATTTTTTAAATATTTTTAGGTGATTAATGGGGTTTTATATTTTTAGTGGGTTTTAGGGTTTTATGAGTTTTTTATGGTTTCTATGGTGTTTTATGATTATTTGGGTATTTTTGGTTTTTAAGGGTTTTCTTCATTTTTCATGATTTTAGTGGTTTTTGTGGATCTAAGGTTTTATTTGGGGTTTTAATGGTTTTATATGTTTTTATGGATATTGTGGTATTTTTAAGGATTATATTATTTATTGGGGTTTTATGGATATTGAGGGGATTTAGTATTTTCATGGTTTTTTCGATTTTTATGTTTTTTATATTTTTTGGGTTTTTATAGTTTTTTAGTTTCCTAGGGATTTACGTTTTTTTATAGTTTTTATTGTTTTTAGTGGTGTAATGGGTTTTAGTGTTTTTAGTGTTTTTATGGGTTTTTCAGATTTTAATGGGTTTTAGGGGTTTTAGGGCTTTAATGTCTTTTTATAGTTTATTAGTGTTTTTAGAATATTTTGGGTTTTAAGGGTTCTTAATTTATTTTTGGTTTTTAAGGTTTTCCTTAGGTTTTAGGGTTTTAAATATTTTCTTTTGTTTTTAGGGATTTTTAGGAATTTAATGTTTTTAGGGATTTTTATTGATTAAATGGGTTGGAAAGATTTTATTGGGTTTTTAGGGTTTCTATGTTTTTAACATTTTTTATGTCTATTAGGGTATTTCAGTGTTTTTCTGTTCAAATCTTTTTCATAGAGGTTTTTAAGGTTTTTAGGATTTATAAATTTTTAGGAATTTTTAGGCCCTTTTGCAGATTTTTGTGGTTTTTGATATATTCATGTTTTTATGGTTTTTAGGGGTTTTATTCTTTTATTGGGTATTTTGTGTTTTTTAGTTTTTTGGGGGTTTTAGGTTTTTATAGTTTTTTTATTCTTATAGGATTTTAAAGAAATTTTATAGTTGTTATATATTTTTTAGGTTTTAACGGGTCTAGGGTTTTTAATATTTTTTGTAGGTATTATGGTTTTACGGTTTTTTAATAATTTTTAGGGTTTTAATTGTTTTCTAGGTTTTTTGGCCTTTTAAGGTATTTAAGGGTTTCATATTTTTTTTTTGTTTCCAGGGATTTTTATGATTTTTAAGGATTTTTTAGGGGTTTATGGTTTTTTTTTCATTTTTATGATTTTTTTGAGTGTTTTAGGGTTTTAAAGTATTTTTAGAGTTTGTTATTTTTTAATAATTTTAAATAGTTTTTTCAATTTTTTGTAGGTTTGTAGTGTTTTTTAAGGTTTTTAGGGGTTTATAAGATTTGAGATGTTTTTATGGTTTTAGGGGTTTTAGTGACTTTAATGGTTTTCAACGTTTTTATTATTTATGGAGTTTAAGTGTTTTTAGGTTTTTAAGGATACTTTAGTCCTTTTCAGGGTTTATAAGATTTTTATGTTTTTAGGTTATTTAGGGATATTTTTTATGCGTTTTTATTGGTTTTAATGACTATTGGAGGTTAGTTGGTTTTTAGGGGTTTTTATGTTTTTAGGGGTTCTATGTGTTTTATGATTTTTATGGTTTTCTTAGTTTTTTCTGGGTTTTATGTGGTTTTATTTTTTAGGGATTTTTAGGCCTTTTGGGTATTTTATCATTATTTGGGTTTCATGTCTTTTTCGGGTTTTAAGGATTTTTTAGTTTTTAGGGTTTTCTTGGTTTTTTTTAATTTTTCATCATTTTAGGGGTTTAAAGTGTCTTCAGATATTTTGTGGTTCTAAGGGTATTATGGGTTTTAGGGGTTTTTTATGTTCATAGGGGATTTTTTTGGTTTTTTAGTTTTTATGGTTTTCTAGGATTTTTAGTAATTTTTAGGTTTTTACGGGATTTATATGTGTATATTTTTAAGGTTTTCATAGGGGTTTTCAAGGTTTTTAGTATGTTTTATGTTATTATATATTTTTAGGGCTTTTTTGGTTTTCTAGTGTTTTAGGAATTTTTAGGATTTTTAGGGAATCTATGTTTTAAGAGTTTCTTAGGGGTTTTATCATTTTCAGGGTTTTAGGGTTTTTAATTATTTTTTATGTTTTAAAGGGTGTTTAGGATTTTCATGTTCTTAATATATTTTATGTTTTTAAGTATCTTTAGGCCATATTAAATTTTTTTAGTATTTTTAGGGTCCTAAGGATTATGAAGGGTTTTAGGGTTTTTAGGTTTTTTAGGGGATTTATTGATTTTTTTGGGATATTATGGGGGTTTTAATTTTTTTCACGGGTTTTTATATTTTTAACTATTATGGTGGTTGAAAGGGTTTTTAGAGTTTTTGTTGATATTTATAATTATTTGGGGTTTTTGTTGATATTTATTACTTTTTAGGGTTTTTAAGTTTTTAGTGGTTTTTATAATTTTTATGGGTTTTAGGGTTTTTAGGGTCTTTATGGTTTTTAGCATTTTTGATGCTTTTAGGGGATTTAATTGTTTTTATTTTTTTTATGCTTTTCTTAGGGTTTTGAGTGATTTTTACATATTTGGGTTTTTTTGTTTCTTTAGAATTTTTATAGTTTTGGGGGTTTATTTCATTTATTAATTTTTATGTTAAATATTTGGTTTTATAGTTTTACGGTTTTTCTTAGGGTTTTTATAGTTTTTTAACTTCTTAAGGGTTTTAGGGATTTTTTTTAATGTTTTTATAGAATTTGATGGGGTTTAGTGTTTTTAGTGTTTTTAGGTGTTTTATGGTATTTATGGGTTTTTAGGGATTCTTTTTAGTTATTTGGGGTTTTTCTATTTTTTAGGGTTCCTAACGTTTTTAGGGATTTAAAATAGTTTTATAATATTCAATGGGTTATTGTTTTTATTTTTTTATTTTAGTGGTTCTTATGGTTTTTCTATTCTTTAGGGTTTTAGGAAGTTTTTGGGGTTTTAGGGACTTTTGGGTTATTAGTGTTTTTTAGATTTCTAAGGGTTTACATTTTTTTTGGTATTTTATGTTTTGATAGTGGTTTTTCTAGATTTTGGGGGTTTTTATAGTTTTATGGATTTTTAAGGGATTATTAGTATTTTTATGGTTTTTAGGTATTTTTAGGGGTTTATGGTTTTTAGGTTTTTTTAGTGTTTTTAGTTATTTTAGGGGTTCTGGTATTTTTATGTTTTTAGGGGTTTTATGTATTTTGATGTTTTTATTTTTTTCATGGGGTGTTCAGGGTTTTTTATCTATTTTATGAGGTTTTAATTCTTATTTCTATTTTTATTTTTTTTATTGTTTTTAGGGATTTTGATTGTTTATAGGGTATTTTTTTATTTTCATTTTTTATGGTTTTATTTTTTTAGTGTTTTTTTGGATGATTTCAGGTTTTAATGATATTTAGAGTTTTAAAATGTTTATAGGTATTTAAGGGGTTTTATTAGTTTAGTCATGTTAAGGTTTTTGTGGGTTTTAATGGTTTTTATGGATAGTATGGGTTTTTATGGTTTTTATGGTTTTAGGACCTTATATGGTTTTAGTGTTTTTAGCAGTTTTCGTGGGTTTTCTATGTCTTCAGGTTTTTTTTGGATTTTATTAGTGGTTTTCAAGGGTTTTGGGCGGTCTTAAATTTTAAGGTTTTTTTATTTTTTTTGTGTTTTTTAGATTTTTATTGGTTTTGCGAGTATTTAGGTGTTTTTGGTATTTTTTGGGATTTCTAGATTTTTAGATGTTCAGTGTTTTTAAATTTTATTAATGTTTTTAAACATTATTAGGTGTTTATAGTGTTTTTAGAGTTTTTAATGGAATTTTATGGTTTATATGAGTTTTTAAGGGTTTTTAACGTTTTAGGGGTTTTAGGTTATTCAGGGGTTTAGGGTTTTTATCATTTTTTATGTTTTAAATAGTTTTAAGTGTTCCTTGGTTTTTAATTGTTTCTTATGATTTTTCAGGGATTTTTGGGTTTTTTGTGTATATGTATTTTTTGGTATATTTTAGTATTTTTGCAGTTTTTTAGGGATTTTATGTAGTTTTTTTTGTTTTTTTGGATATTTAAATTTTTTAGTATTACAGGTTTTTAATGATTTTAGAGTTTTTTTTAACTTTTAAGGGTTTATAAAGATATTATTTTTTTAATGTGTTTCTAGGATTTATAATTTTTTAGGTATTCTTTAGTTTTTTAGCGTTTTTATGGTTTTTGAGGTTTCTAGGATTTTTAGGGGGTTTAGTGATGTTTAGGATTTTTAGGGGTTTAATGTTTTTTTATGGTTTTATGGTTTTCGTATGGTTTTTAGGGTTTTAGGGTTTTTTATGATTTTGTGTATTTTTAGTTATTTTTTAGGATTTCTATGATTTTTAGGGTTTTTTGTGTTTTCTAGTGGTTTTTTTATTTTTGAAGGGTTTTTAATGTTTTTTAGAGTTTTTATGGGTTTTTTTGATTTTTTAGGTGATTCAAATGTTTTTTGGGTTTTTATTGTTTTTTTGTTCTTTAGGATATTTAGGGGTTTGAGCATTTTTTGTTTTTTTATTACTTTTTGGGACTTAATTTTTTTAGTTTTTCTTATGGTTTTAAGGTTTTTTAAGGTTTTTTATATTTTTTAGAATTTTTTAGAATGTTTAGGATTTCAAAATTTGTGGGGGTGTTTTTACGGAATTTTGGGGGTTTTAGGTTTTTTAGGGGTTTAGTTTTCTTTGTTTTTCTATGGTTTTTTACGATAATTTAGGGTTTTATGGTTTTTTATAGGGTTTCATTGTTTTTCAGGTTTATTTTTTATGGATTTTAGAGATTTTTATGATTTTTATGCGTTTTAGGGTTTTTAGGGAATTCTTGGGTTTTTAGGGTGTCGTGGTTTTTGGGTTTTCCATTGTTTTTTATCTATTTTATTGTTTTAAAGTATTTTACTGTCATTAATGTGTTTTTTGGTTTATTTAGTATTTTTAGGGTATTTATGGGATTTGGGGGGGGGGGTTTATGGTTTTTTTGGGTTTTAATAATTTATACTGGTTTTGGGGTTTTAGGGTCTTTTATGGATTTTAAGGGTTTAATCTTTTTTTTGGTATTTAGGGGTTTGAAGTGTTTTTTTGGTTTTATGTTTTTATTTAGGGGTTTTCAACGTTTTTAGGGTTTTTTAAAATTCTAGGGACTTTTATTGATTTTAATTATTTTTATGGGTTTTAGTGTTTTTTGGAATATTGAAGGCCTTTAGGGGGTTTTAGGAATTTTTATGTTTTTAGGGATTTTTATTTTTTTAGTGTTTTTTAGGTTTTTTATGGTTTTAAATAGTTTTTATATTTTCATTGTTTTCTTATGGTGTTTCAGGTTTTTTGGAATTTTTCAATTTGTAGTGATTATTTGGTACTTTTTAGGAATCTTTTTGTTTTTTTTGGAATTTTTCAATTTATAGGTTTATAATGTTTTTAAGATATTAAAGAGTTTTTATATTTTTTTGTGGGTTTTTAGGATTGTAAGGGTTTTAGTGTTTATTGAGGTTTTTAGTGGATTTTCTGGTTTTCTTGTTTTTATGGGGCTTTAGGGTTTTTTTTCCATTTTTTTAGTTTTTTACGAATTATAAGTATTTTTAGGTTTTTATGGAATTTTTTGGGATTTTCCATGTTTTTAGGTTTTTTTCATTTTTATGTATTTTTTTGGGCTTCTTATGATTTTTATGGTTTTTAGGGATTTATGGATTTTTAGAGTTTTCAGGGGTTTTATGGTTTAAGGTGTTTTATGTTTTTTTTGGGGGGGGGTTGATTTCTTTAGGGTTTTGACGTTTTTAGAGTTGTTTTAATGTTATTAGGAGCATAAAGGAACTTCATATTTTTTTACGTTTCATAGTGGTTTTTAGGGAAAGGAAGATGTGAGGGTCGGGTTATTCCCCCCCCCCCCCCAAATTTATTCGAAAGAAAAAACAACACATCAAAAAAGGGAGGGGAGGGGTCGAACGACCCACACCCAAAAAACCCCTTACAACCCAAGATGCAAAAGTCCCAAAAAAAGATCAAAAGTGAAAAAAGAAAAAACACACAAATACATGCAACCACCACTATCATCCAGCATCAACCATCATCTAGAAGCTCACAACTAACTAACAACCCGCATTCAAAATCAAACAGCAATCAACATCCAGCAGCAGCACGATCATAAACCACAGCTTTAGCAACTCCCAGCTCAGCAGCAACCAGCATCCAGCATCACAATTTCCATATTCCAGCGCATTCCAGCATCCAGCAGCACCACATCCAATCATCACAACAACACAGCAGCAGCAACACGTCCAAACCAAATAGCCCCAGCAACCAACAACCCCAAAACTGACATCACGAATAATCACAACCAGCAGATGAAGCCACAGCACGAGCACCGCAACCAAACGCGGCCATCATCACCTCCCAGAAAACAACAACCAGCAGCTCCATACACAGTTCCCGGCAATACAGAAACACCAACCCCAAACACAAAGATATCATTCTCAACATATCTCAGCAATGTAACACACACCATTCCAGCATAACACACCCAAAAGCACTACCGGGGGTGTAGAATTTCCAGCTCTGCCGCCCAAAAATCCCTTCCAGCAAAATACAGGCTCTAGCGAAGAATTTCTGTAGAAAAAGAGGTACCAAGGAATCCATTTTGATACCCCGACGAACCAAAGACCAGCAAAACGACTAGATCCCAGCACCGCTTAAGCCACCCCGCAACTACAACATAAAAAGTAGACGAATCCAAGGAACCAGAAAACCCAACCTGAACCCTATGAACGAGTCGTTGACAAGAATAACTGAAATATCATGCCATAGCACCAAGCACACCATCATCAGATCGACGCCAAACTCTCTGGATCTTCTCCGCAGACCAAAAACTGGTCGACATCTTCTGCACAATCTGCTGCCGAGTCGAGAACATTTGCGCTTCCATTCCATGACTTCTTACAAAAACCGTGACTTCAGGAACCACCTGTCGAAGCCAGAAACTGTGGCTCCAGTACCTGTAATGTCGATGAGTCCCCAAACTCCGCTGATCCTACCGAGGGCCAATAGCTGCAAAGTCAACCCATACCATGGCATATTTCCAGCAAGGTATTTGAGCGCCAAAGAGACGTTTTCTTCTCCGCAAGCCAGATTGGACATCTATGAAACCACAACATCCCACACAACCTTCAAATTCGAAGGAACCCTAGCGTGACAGTAGAGATGTCCATCCAAATCTGGGATCCAGAGTAGGGAGCAGAGAGGACGAAGAAGCTAAAGAATGAACGCCATCGTCTCCTTGAGACTGATGTGCGTGATTAGAGAGACCCATCCCTGAGGAAGCAAGAATCCAACGCCAAGATCCTGAGAAGAAACTCGGGGAATACCTGGAAGAAGCGTTGAGCGAGAGCGAGAACTAGGGGAGTGCGCCGCCATAAAGGTGTTGTTGGGCTACGAGGTATCGGGCTGGCCTACCAACCTACGCGCCACACATGCCCAGCAAGGCCCAAGGTGGCCAACCTGTGGGATTAGGCCAGTTCCCAATGGGGTAGAGGGGCCCACAAGTGGTTTTCTATCATATAGTGCTCATTGCCTTGAGAGGACTCGATCCCGGAACCTCGGGGTCAGGATGCCACCGCCTTTAACCAACTCACTCGTGCCACGCGGGCCTTTAAAAATGGGTTGTTGGGTTACGAGGTATTGGGCTGGTCTATCCACCTACATGCCGCACGTCCCCAGCGAGACCCAAGGTGGCCAACCCTTGGGCTTCGGCAAGTTCCTAACGTGTTAGAGGGGCCCACGAGTGGTTTTCTAGAATATAGTGTGAGTTTACTTGTGAGGACTTGAACCCAGAACCTCAGGGTTAGGACGCCACCGCCTTTAACCAACTCACCCATGCCCTGTAGGCGGAATGTGTTGTTGGGTTACGAGATATTGGGCTGGCCTGCCCACCTGTGCACGGCACGTCCCCAGCGAGGCCCATGGTGGACATTCCTTGGGCTTAGGCCAGTTCCCAATGGGGTAGAGGGGCCCACGAGTGGTTTTCTAGCATATAGTGCGTGTTTACTTGTGAGAACTAGAACCCGGAACCTCGGGGCTAGGACACCATCTCCTTTAACTAACTCACTCGTGCCCCATGGGGGAACGTGTTGTTGGGATACGAGGTATTGGGATGGAATGCTCACATGCATGCCGCACGTCCCCAGCGAGGCACATGGTGGCCACCCCTTGGGCTTAGGCTAGTTCCCAATGGGGTAGAGGGGCGCACGAGTGGTTTTCTGGCAAATAGTGCATGTTGCCTTGTGAAGACTCAAACCCGGATCCTCAGGGTCAAGATGCCACCACGTTTAACCAACTCACCAGTGCCATGTGGGCCTAAACGTGTTGTTGGGTTATGAGGTACTGGGCTGGCCTGCCCACTTGTGCGTCACACGTCCCCAACGAGGCCCAAGGTGTCCAACCGTTGGGCTTAGGCTAGTTCCCAATGGGGTAGAGGGGCCCATGAGTGGTTGGCTAGCATATAGTGCGTGTTTCCTTGCAAGGACTCGAACCCGGAACCTCGCGGTCAGGACGCCACCGCCTTTAACCAACTCACCCGTGCCCCGCGGGAAAATGTGTTCTTGGGTTATGAGGTATTGGGATGGCCTGCCCACCTGCACGCTGCACATCCCCAGTGAGGCCAAAGGTGGCCAAACCTTGGGCTTAGGATAGTTTCCAACGAGGTAGAGGGGCCCATGAGTGGTTTTATAGCATATAGTGCGCATTTCCTTGCGAGGACTCGAACCTGGAACCTCGGGGTCAGGACGCCACCGCCTTTAACCAACTCACCCGAGCCCCACGGGTGAAACATGTTGTTGGGTTACGAGGTTTTGTGCTGGCATGCCCAACTGCATGCCACACGTCCCCAGCGAGGCCCAAGGTGGCCAACCATTGGGCTTAGGATAGTTCCCAATGGGGTAGAGAGGCCCACGAGTGGTTTTCTAGCATATAGTGTGTGTTTTCTTACGAGGAATCGATCCCGAAACCTCAGGGTCAGGATGCCACCGCCTTACACCAACTCACATGTGCCCCGCGGACTAGTGGTTTTTAGGGGTTTTCATGTTTTTTAGGGTTTATCTGTTTTTTTAGTTTTTAGGGATATTAGGGTTTTTATATTTTTATGGTTTTAAGGTTATCTTATAGTTTTTATGATCATTAGGGTTTTTTATGTTTTTATGGATTTTAGGGATTTGTTTTTCTATTTTTATGGTTTTTTGGTATTTATATTGGTTTTAGGGTTTTTTGGGTTTTAATGATTTTTTGGGTTTATAGGTTTGATATTTTTTTACATTTATTTAATTTTTTAGGGGATTAATGTATTTTTAGAGTTTTTAGTGGGTTTTAGGGATTTTATGACCTTTTAAGGTTCTTTGTTGTTTTTATATGTTTTTATGATTTTAGGGTTTTTAGGGGTTTTGGGTATCATTAAATTTTTTATGTTTTTAGGGGTATTAATTGTTTTTTGGTTTATATGGTTTTATAATGTTTTTTGGTGTTTTTTATGTTTTTATGGATTTTTAGGGGTTTTATGGGTTTTAATATTTTTAGGGTCTTAACATTTTTGTCTTTTTATGGTTTTTTGAAATTATTTATGGTTTTAAATGTTTTTAGAGTTTTTTATAACATTTTTCGGGGTTTAAGGGTTTTTATAGATTTTAGTGGGTTCTTGTTGTTTTTATGGGGTTTTGGGTTTTTTAGTATTTTTAGGGTTTTTAGCAATTTTTTGGATTTTAGGGTAATTTAGGATTTTTAGATTTTTTATGTGTTTGGGGTTTTAAGTGATTATTGGTTTTTAAGTCTTTCTAAGGGGTTTTCATGGATTTTACATTTTCTATGATTTTAGATATTTTTAGGGATTTTTTTTGGATTTTATGGTTTTATTAGATTTTTAGAGATTTTGAATGTTTGTAGGGTTTTTATGGTATTAAGGTTTTTAGAAATTTTAGAAATTTAAGGGGGTTTAAGTGTTTTTGGCTTTATAAATATTTCATAGGTGGTTTTGGGGATTCTTGGATATTTTATATTTTTTGGGATTCGTAGGTAAATTTTTAAAAAAAAATTGGGTGTTTTATTAATATTGATGGTATTTTTGGAATTTTTTAGGTTTTTTAGGGTTTTTCTTTGTTTTTTTAGATATTCTGGGTTTTTATGTTTTTTACATTAATTTAATTTTCAGTGGTTTAAATTGTTTTTAGTGTTCTTAGTGGTATTCAGGGTTTTTTGGGCTGTTATGGTTTGTTAGAGTTTATATATGTTTTAGGAATTTTTATGGGTTTTTTGTTCTTTGAGGGATTTTAGAGTTTATAGGTTTTATTTGTCTTAATTATTTTCATGTTTTTATGGATTCATAGGGTTTTCTGGGTGTTAGGGTTTTTTACATATTTTTGGATTTTTATGATTTTTATGGTTTTATGGTTTTTAGGGCAAAGAAGGCTCGGGTCCAGGCTATTCCTGGCACCCCCAAAAATTTATTAAACAAAAAGACACAAACACTATAGACAAGGGAGGGGAGGGGTCGAACGACCCACACCCAAAAACCCTTACAACCCACGCCAAAGAAAGAAAAACAAAGAAAGAAAAAGACACAAAAACAGAAAAAACTGCAGCATCATCACGTCACATCCAGCCAGTACCAGCATCCAATAGCACTACATCCAGTGTTAAACAGCATCCAGCAGCTCACAGCTAACCAACAACCAGCATTCAGACTACAGCAGCAAACAACATCCAGCAGCAGCAACCAGCCAACCAGCATCCACAACAAACCAGTAACCAACATCCTCATTTTCAGACAGCCAGCACCTCTTTCGACCACCAAACATCTCCCAGCATCCCACTTCCACTCCAGCAGCACAGCAATAAGCTCATCCACAGCAGCAGTAAATACCAAACAGCCACACGTCATCCAGCATTTACCATACACCATCCACTCAAAACCAACAAAATACCCACATCCAGCACCCAGTACCTTCTCACCAAGAAGGTCCCTTTCCAACAGCATAGAACAAACAACATCAACATAATATGAATCATCGCCACCCAATAGAACCGGCATCCAGCATCCACAATAAATCCAAAAAACCAACCAAAAAGCAGCACCAATCCTTCTCCCCAACAACAGCTTTGGGGGAGGCCACGAATGAAAAATCCGGCAAAAGTCTAGGGATCTTCAGTGGTTTGAATGTTTTTAGGGGTTGTATGGGTTTTTTGTTTTTAGGGGGTTCATGATTTTTAATGTTTCTATATATTTCTTAGTGGTTTTCAGTTTTATTAGTTTTTATACATTTTGACAAATTTTTATGATGTTTTTTGGATTTTTATGTTTTTTAGGGTTTTTAGGTTAATTTTTGTTTTTAGGGTTTTTATGGTTTACAAGAATTTCATTTTTTCTTTGGTTTTATTGGTATTTGGTGTTTTTTAGGGTTTTTTGGTTTTAATATGTTTTTAATGTTTTTATGGTTTTAAATGGTTTTTAATGTTTCTAGTGGGGATATCTAGTTTTGATGGGTCTTAGTTTTTTTTAGGATTATTGGTTTTTTATTATTTTTATGTTTTAATGGGTATTAGATATTTTTAGGGTTCTATGGATTTTAGCATTTTTTTTGTTTTTACGGGTTTAAGTGATTTTAGTTTTTTATGTTTTTCTTCTGATTTTTAGGGTTTTGGGGTTTTTTTTAATTTTTAGGAATTTTTATAGATTTTTTAATATTTTTATGGTTTTAGGGGTTTAGGTATTTTTTGGTTTTTAAGGATTTTTTTTCAGGTTTTTATGGTTTTTTTTGATTTTTTTGATTTTTTGTGTTTTTTTTAGTTCTGCAGGGATTTAAAGGGGTTTTAGAGTTTTTGTCATTTTTAGGGGATTACAGGGACTTAGAACTTTAAGGGATTTAAGGGTATTTTGGGTTTTTTTTGTTTTTAGGGGTTTTATGGTTTTTATGGGCTTTTATGTTCTTTTATGGGTTTTAATGTTTTTTGGTTTTTAAGGGTATTAAGTGTTTTTAGGTTTATAAGGTTTTCCATGGTGTTTTAATGGTTTTAGGTATTTTACCTTTTTTACATATTATTAGTGATTTTTAGGTTTTCTATGGTTTTTTGGGTTTTTAGGTTTTTGAGGGGTTTTGGGGTTTTGGGGTTTTTAGGGTTTTTATCATTTTTTAGGTTTATTAAGGCTTTAAATAGTTTCTTGGTTTTTAATGATTTTTTAGTGTTTTTTATGGTTGTATGGTGTTAATGTTATTAGGTATTTTTAGTGTTTTCAAATAATGTTTTTGTTCTTTAGGGGTTTAGAGAATTTTTTGAGTTTTAGGCAAAGAAGGCTCGGGTCCAGGCTATTCCTGGCACCCCCCAAAATTTATTAAACAAAAAGACACAATCACTGCAGACAAGGGAGGGGAGGGGTCGAACGACCCACACCCAAAAACCCTTACAACCCACGGCAAAGAAAGTTTTTAGTGTTTTTTAGTGTTTCATAGCTTTTTGTATTTTTTGTGTTTTTTGGTTTTTTAGGGGTTAAGTATTTCATGGTTTTACGGCATTCTAAGGTATTTTTCTGGTTTTTAGGTTTATTTTTGTTCTTATAAATTGTTATGGATTTTTAAGTTTTTTTTATTTTTATGTTTTTTAAGGATTTTGATGGGGGGGTTTTCTTTTTAATTGTTTTTTAATGTTTAAATTGTTTATTAGGTTTTTAGGGTTTTTGGAGTCTTTTTTATGGTTTTTAATGGTTCTTATATATTTTTTGACAAAAAAATTGTTGGTTTAATGGGTTTTAGAGTTTTAACTGTGTTCTAAGTGTGTTTATGGGTTTTAGGGGTTATAATGGTTATAAAGGGTTTTATGGGTTTTAGAGGTTTAAGGGTTTTTTTGGGTCTTAATGTTTTTATCATATTTTATGTTTTTTAGATTTTAAGTGTTTTTTGGCTTTTAAGTGATTCTTTAGAATTTTTATGGATTTTAGAGTTTTTATGTTTTTAGGGATTTTTGGTATTTTTTTAGTATTTTTAAGGGTTTTGGGTGTTTACGGATATTTGAGCGTTTTTAGGTTTTATAAGGTTTTTATGGTTTCTATGTTTTGGGGGGTTTTAATTTTTTTATATTTTTATGGATTTGTTAGCGTTTTTAGGGGTTTTAGGTTATTTTACAATTTTTCAGATTTTTAGGGCTTTGTTAGTATTTTTACGGTTTTTATCAAATTTGAGTGTTTTTAAGTTTTTAAGGGTTTTAGGTTTTGTTAGGGTTTTATAGTGTTTTTTAAATTTTTTGGTGTTTATGTTTTTTAGATCAAATTAACGTTATTTGTGGTTTAGAGGGACGTTATAGTTTTTAGTAATTTTTAGGTTTTTATGGGTTTTTAAGGTTTGTTGGGATTTTTATGTTTTTCAGGCATTTTAGGTATTTTTTCATCTTTTGGGTTTTTAAAGTTTTTATGTTTTTATGGGTGTTAAGTATTTTTTTTAAGGTGTTCTTATAGTTTTTTAGGGTTTTTTTCTTTTCATGTATTTATAGTGATTTTTTTATCTTTATGGTTTTATGGGTTTTAAGGATCTTGAGTATTTTTTGGGGTTTCTAGGGGTTTTAGCATTTCTATATTTTTCTACGGTTTTATGCTTTTTATGTTTTTAAGGATTTATTAGGTGTTACTAGTGTTTTTTATTGTTTTATAAATTTTTATGGGGTTCTAGGTATTTTAAATATTTTTATATATTTTAGGGTTTTTTGTGTTATTGATGGTTTTTAGTGTGTTTTTTGGTTTTTAGAGGTTTTATGGGTTTATGGGTTTTAATGGTTTTTTTGGAATTTTTAGGGGTTTATAGGATTTTTCAGTTTGGTAATGTTTTAAGGGGTTTAAATTGATTTAAAATTCTTAGTGGGTTCTTTGGGGGTTTATGTGTTCTTATTGTTATTTAATGTTTTTAAGGATATTAATGTTTTTTTGGGTTTTTAGGGGTTTTAGGGTTTTTTCATTTTTTATGTTTTTTAGTGGTTTAAGATTTTGTAGGATGTTATGGTTCTCTTCATGTTTTCTAGGTTTTTAGGGGTTTTTACATTTTTAGGTACTTTTATCAATTTGTTTAAGGATTTTATGGTTTTTTTTATTTTATGGATATTGTAGAGTTTTAAGGGTTTTTTTTGTTTTTTGGGATTTTATGATTTTTTTTGTTTTTTATGTTTTTTTTAATTTTTTTATGTTTATCATGGTATTCAGAAATTTTTTATGTTTTTAGCTGTTTAAATGGTGTTTATATTTTTTTGTCTTTTGGGGTTTTAGGGGGTTTTTAGGGTTTTTATGGTTTTAAGGGGTATTATGGTTTTTTGGGCTTTAGGTTAATTTAGGGATTTAGGCATTTTTTATGGTTTAAGGGTTTTAAGTGTTTTTAGGTTTTTATTTTTTTCTTCAAGGTATTTTGTGTTTTTAGTGGTTTTTTATGTTTTTAAGGATATTTAGTGATTTTTATGGATTTTTATTGTTTTTATGTATTTTTGGGGATTTTAGTGGTCCTTATTTTTTAAGTGGTTTTTAGGGTTTTATATAATTTTTAGGTTTTTAAGGTATTGTTACTGTTTTTCAGGTTTTATTGTTTTTATGTATTAGGAATTTTATGGGATTTTTAATATATTTAAGTAGTTTGGGGTTTTAGGGATTTAGAGGGGTTTTATGCGGTTTTTTGATATTTGGTGGGGGGTTTGTTTTTTTGGGGTTTTTTAGTTTTTAATGTTTTTATGTTATTTTACATTTTTTAATGCTTCTTGGGGATTAAAGAGTTTTATAGTTCTATTTCGATTTTAGGGTTTTTATTGGTTTATAGGAATTTTATGGTTTTAGCAGTTTTGGGGGGTTTTATGGTTTTCTTGGGTTTTTAGGGTCTTTTGTATATTTTTTTTAGTTTTTTGTGGTTTTATGTGTTCTTAGGTTTTAATATTTTCTTAGGGGATTTATAGGATTTTTGTATTATTTTTCATTTTAGGGAATTTTATAATTTTTATGGTTTTTAGTGATTTTTTGTGTATGTTTTTTGTTTTTATGATTTATCAGGGTTTTACAGTTTTTAGCCTTTTTAGGTTATTAATGGTTTTATGTATTTTAGGTTTTTACGATTTTTATAGTGTTTTTATGAATTTTATGGTTTTTTTAAATTTTGAGGGATTTTAATGGATTTATTTCAGAATTTTATTTGCATTTTTTGTGTTTTTATAGATTATGTGTGTTTTAGGGTTACTAGGGTTCTAGGGTTTTTAGTATTTTTATGTTTTTAGTGGTTTTAATAGTTTTTTGGTTTTAATTATTTTTAATTTTTTCGTAAGGATTTTAGGTGTTTTAGTGTTTTTCTTTATTTTTATGATTTTTAGGGTTTTTAGGGTTTTTATTGTTTTTTGGAATTTTAATGGTTTTAGGGTTTAATGGATATTTATTGTTTTTGGAAATTTTCAGTTTTAATGGGTTTATTTGATTTTAGGAATTGATGGATTTCTGAGGGTTTTTATATTTTTTAGGGTTATTTATATTTATATTTTATTTTTATGAATTTGTTAAGATTTTTTTTTGGTTTTTTTGGATTTTTAGGGATTTTGATGGTTTTTAGGGTTTTATGGTTTTAGTGTTTTTTATTGTTTTCTTATAGTTTATGGGTTTCTATAGTTTTATTGGTTTTAGTGTTTTTAGTGTTTTTAATGTTTTTAGGGGTTTAAAGGGTTGTTTGGAGTTTTTACTGGGGGTTTAAGGGTTTTTATAGGTTTTTAGGGGTTTTATGGATTTTATGTGTTTACGGGTTTTGTTGGGTTCATTTAGGGGTTTTAACTATTTTTAGGTTATCAGGGGTTTAAATTTTCTTTAGGTTTTTAATGTTTTAAATGGTTTTTTCAAGGGTTTTTGGGTTTTTTACATTTTTAGATATTTTTAATTTTTTAGGAATATTTTGGTTGCATAATTATTAGGTATTTTGACGGGTCTTAAGGGGTTTAGGGTTTAAGGTTTTTTGGGGTTTTTGTGTTTTTAAGTTTTTTAAGGGTTTTATGTGTTTTGGATTTTAATGTTTAATGAGGGTTTTTCAGTGTTTTTTATATTCTTAGTGATTTTTATGTATTTTTTTATATTTTTAGGATTTTATGGGTTTTTAAAATTTTGAGGGTATTTATGTTTTTTTTTGTTTTTAGGAATTTTTTTGAGATTCTCGGGTTTAATGGTTTTTTGAGTTTTTTTATATTTTTGGGGGTTTAAAGTGTTTTTATAATTGTTAGTTTTTTAGGGCTTTTAGGGGATTTGTAGGTCTTGTTTCATTTTAGGTTTTTTAGTGTTTTAGGATCTTTTGGGTTTTTATAGATTTCTAGGTTTCTTAACGGTCTTAAGAATTTTAATGTTTTAATGGTTTTATGTCGATGATCATGTTTTTCATTTTTTTTATATTTTTATTTCATTTTATGAATTTTGTAGAATATTTAATGGTTTTTAGGGGTTTTGGAGAGTTTAAGGGTTATAGGGTTGTCATGGGTTTTTTGGTTTTTATGGTTATTTTGTTATTAGGGTGTTGAATACTTTTAATTTTTTCTATGTTTTAAGGGGATTAAAGGGTGTTTAGAGTTCTTAGTTCGTTTTCAAGGTTTTATTGGTTTTAATTGTTTTTTAGGTTTTTAGGGTTTTTTGGTGTTTATGGTTTTTATTGTTTTAAGGGGTTTATGGTGTTTTTGTTTTATAAAATTTTCGGTTTTTACGTGTATTTATCTTATAATGGTTTTATTACGGTTTTTTCAAGATATTTTTGATTTTTACATTTGTAGATAATTTAAGGTATTTTTAATATTATTATGTTTTTAGGGTTTTTGAAGATTTTGAGTGTTTTTAGGTTATATGGTTTATTTTGGTTTTTAGGGGTTTTTTTGTTTGTAGGGTTTTAACGTATTATAGAGTTTTAACAATATTTTAGAGTTTTAAAGGGTTCTTAGAGTAGTTAGTGAGGTTTTATAGGGTTTTAATTTTTTAGGGGTTTTTATAATTTTTAGTGGGTTTTTGGGACTTTTAGGGTTTTTAGTATTTTATATTTATTAGGGGTTTTATGTGTTTTTAGGTTTTTTATGATTTTATTAAATATATTCTTGGTTTTTTTAGATTTTTTCTTTTTTTTTATTTTTTTATGAATTATATGGTGTTTTAGGGATTTTAGGGATTTTGAGGGTTTTATTGTGTGTTATGGTTTTTAACGTTTTTATTGATTTTACTGTTATAAAGGTTCTTTAGTGGATTTAAATGTTTTTTTTTTATAATTTTATTATGGTTTTATTGTGTTTTTTTGGGTTTTTTACATTTTTAGGGATTTTTAGGGAAATTTTAGGATTTTTATGGTTATTAGGTTTTTTAGTATATTATGTGGTTTTTTGGTTTATAGGTTTTTTTAGCATTTTATGGTTATTTTGGGTTTTTGGGGTTTTTGGAGTTTTTTAAAATTATTATGCTTTCTTAGTGTTTTTAACATTAGAAGTGGCTTAAAGGGTTTGTAGAGTTTTTTGAGTCATCAGTGGTTTTTAGGGTTATGATCGGGTTTTTATGGTTTTTAAGGGTTTTAAAGGTTTTATGGTTTTTAGGGTGTTTTGGGGTACTTTAGAGTTTTTATAATTTTTATTTTCTTATGATTTTTAAGTGTTTTGAGGTTTTTAAGGTTTTCCTAAATATTTCATGGTTTTAAGGAGCATTTATATTTTAAGAGATTTTATAGGATTTGTAAGGTTTTATGGGTTTTAATGAATTTTCGGGCTTTTAGATTTTTTATGTTTTTTGGGTTTTAATTTTTTTGGGGTTTCTAGTTTTTTTAGTTTTTTAGTTTATTAGTTTTTAAAATATTTTTATAGTTTTTATCATCTATATGGATTTAAAGGGGTTTTACAGTTTTTAGTGGTTTTAAGAGTTTTTTAATGTTTTTATGGTATTTAGTGTTTTTTGTTTTTTGGAATTTTATGTTTTCTAGGTTCTTTTAGGGTTTTGCATATTTTTTTAGGAGTTTTAATTTTTTTTTGTATTTTAATGATTTCTTATGGGTTTTCATTGTATTTATAATTTCATCCAAATTTATGGATTTTTAGGGTGTTTTTTTATGATTTTTTGGTTTTTAGGGTTATATGGATTTTAAAGGGTTTTAAAATTTTAAGGATTTTTTAGTTTTTTTATTTTTTTATTTTTGATAAATTTTTAAGGTGTAATGGTTTTTATGGTTTTTTAAACTTTTAGGGGTTTAAAGGGATTATAGTGTTTTTAGTGGGTTTTTAATGTTTTTTGTGTTTTAGGGGTTTTTAGGGTTTTTAGTGGTTTTTAGGGGTTTTTAGTTTTTTTGTTATTTTAAAAAAAATCATTGTTTATGATTGTAATTATTTTTATGTTACTAATTATTTCTTAGGGTTTTAAAGATTTTAGGGTTTTTACATTTTTAGGTATTTTTAGGGATGTTATGGATTTTTAGGGAGTTTAAGGATTTTATGGGATTTTAGGGTTTTTAGTGTTTATAGGATTTTTATGTTTTTTCAGTATTTAGTTGTTTTTTATTCTTTATAGGTTTTATTATTTTTCAATGTTTTTAAACATATTTAGGGGTTAAAATAGTGTTTATATTTTTTGTGATTTTTTATCATTTATGGGGTTTTTGGGATTTTAACAGGTTTTTGGGGTTTCTATGGTTTTTTGGGTCTTTGGAGTATGTTTATATACTTTTAGTATTTTTATCATTTTTTAGATTTTTTGGGTAATTAAGTGTTTTTAGGGTTTTAAGGTTTTCTTAGGGTTTTTTGGTTTTTTTGGGTCATATATGTTGTTAGTTATTTTTAAGGTTTTTTTAGGATTTTTATGGAATTTTTGGGGTTTTAAAGATTTTGATGGGTTTTATGTTTTTTAGGTTTTTTAGGGTTTTTGTAGTTTGTTTTTTATTTTAGGGTTTTTTGAGTTTTTTTAGTTTAATGGTTATTAATATTTCTTATCATTTTGGGGGTTTAATGAGTTTTTATAAATTTTAGTGTGCTTTAGGGGTATTATAGGTTTTTTTGGTTTTGATGGTTTTTTGGGGTTTTAGGGTCTTTTATACTTTTTCGGGTTTTTGGGGTTTTAAATGGTTTTAAAATATTATTAGGTTTTAGGGATATGTAAGGTGTTTTCATGATTTTTATATTTTTTTGGAATTTTTTGTGCTTTTTAAGATTTTTATATTTTTTGGGGTTTTAGGTATTTTTTTGGTTTTCATGGTTTTTTGGATTTTTATGAGTATTTTTTGATTTTTATGTTTTTAAGAGTTTTTTAACAACTTTAAAGGAATAATGGGGTTTGACACATTTTAGTGGGTTATATGTTTTTATGTGTTTTTAGGGTTTTTGATGATTTTAGGGTGTTTTATGGTTTTTAGGGTCATTAGGGTTTTTATGGTCTTATTAGATTTTTATGATTTTTAGGCTCTTTAGTGGTTTCATGTGTTTTTTGGATTTTATGATTTTCTTAGATTTTTTCACGATTTTTATGGTTTTTTACATTTTAGGTGTTTTTTCTAGCTTTTTGTTTTTATAATGATTTTTAGGGTTTTTATTGATTTTCATGGTTTTTAGGGATTTAATGATTCTTGGGTATTTAGGGTTTTTTAGGTTTTTTGGTTTTTTAAGTGTTCTTAGGTTTTTAGGATTTTCATAGTGTTTTTCGTTGTTTTAACGTTTTTGGGGATTATTATCCGTCTTTGGGGTTTTAGTGAATTTGATGGGTTTTTGGGTTTATATAGATTTTTTTGGGTTTTTAGGTTTTTTTTGAATTGTTTTAATATTTTTATGGTGTATATTGTTTTCTATAAATTTAATGAATCTTAAGGTTATTTATATTTTTTAGTGGGTTTTTAGGTTTTTATATTTTAAGGATGTTTTACGGTATTTGGGGGTTTAATGGATTTTAGGTTTTTTAATTATTTTAGGTTTTTAAGGGGTCTCATGTTTTTTTTTGTTTTTTAAAGGATATAATAGTGTTTTAGGGTTTTTATGTCTTTTATGTTTTAAGGTATTTTTATGAATATTTGAAATATTTTTATGTTTTTTATTTTTTGTGTTTTTTGGGGTTTTTTGGGTTGTTATGTATTTTTAGGGGTTTAGGGATTTATTGAGTTTTTTGGGGATTTATGTTTTTAATGTTTTTTAACGTTTCTGGGTTTAAAGTGTTTTTATAATTTTTAATGCTTTTATGGATTTTTGGTGTTTTTAGGGTTCTTATGGATTTATGTGTTATTAATTTTTCTAGGGGTTTGTTGTGTTTTTAGGGTCTTTTAGGGATTTTAGCATTATTTAGATTTTTAGGTGTTTGAATCTTTTTAATCTCTTTCGGGTTTTATTTTGGTGTTCATGTTTCATAGGGTTTTTTATATATTTTAGAGAATTTTAGGAAATTTTAGAATTTTGATGATTTTTAGGGGTTGTAGAGATTTTAAGGGTTTTAGGGTTTTCATGATTTTTACTATATTTTTGGCATTTTTGTTTGGGTTTTACAAATTTTCAAGTGTTTTAGATTTTTTTTATCAATTTTAAGGGTTTAATTGGATTTTAGAATTTTTAGAGGGTCCTTAGGGGTTTTATCTATTTTTAGTGTTTTTAAAATTTTATTGGGTTTTTGGTTATTAGGGTTCTAGGGGTTTTAAGTGTATTTATTTTATTATTGTTTTATGTGGGTTTTTAATGGTTTTTAGTGATTGTTAATTTTTAATGATATTTACGGATTTTTGGATTTTTCGGTTTTTATGGATTTTTTGGATTTTTAGGTTTTTATGGGCATTTGGGGTTTTTATTGTTTTTCTATATTTTGGGTTTTTAAGGTGTTTTAGTGTTTTTAATATTTTTAGGGTTTAAAATGGTTTTTATAGGTTTTATGGTTTTTATGGGATTTAGGGTTTTCTAAAGATTTTGTGGATTTTATGGAATTTTACGGTTTTAGGGGTTTTATAATTTTTAGGGCCATTTTGGTTTTTTAGCATTTATTATATTTTTAGGGGTTTTAAGTGTTTTTAGGTTTTTATGGATTTCTTAATGATTTTCATGGTTGTTAATATTTTTTTACATTTTTTTGTATTTTTAGGTATTTTTTAGATTATTTACGGTTATTTATGGTTTTTATGGATATTTTAGGATTTTTGGGTTTTTATGATTTTTAGGGATTTCAGAGTTTTTTAGGGTTTTTATGTTTTTCTATGTCGTTAATGATTTTAAGGGGATTTCAGGTTCTATAGTTTTCTTTATATTTTTAAGGATTTTTAGGGATTTTAGGTTGTTTACTGTATTTTAGTGTTCTCAGGGATTTTGAGGGTTTTAGGGGATTTAATCATTTTATGGTTTTGGGGGATTAAAGGTTTTTTATCACAATTTTGATGATTTTTTAATATTTTTAATGTTTTAGTGGTATAAAGGGGTTTTTTAGTTTTTAGTTGTTTTTTGGGTCTTTAAATTTTTTTACGGTTTTAGGAATTTTTATGGGTTTTAGTAGTTTTTAGGGTTTTTATTATTTTTTAGGTTTTTTGGGTTTTTATGTGTTTTTGAGTTTTAAAGGTTTTTTATTAGGTTTTTAGGGTTTAATGGGTTTCTATGTTTTTAGTTATTTTAGGGACTTTTAGGAATTTGATTGGTTTTAAGTGTTTTATAGAATTTGATGGTTTTTAGGGTTGTTGAGTGTTTTAGGGTTTTTAGGGTGTTTCAAGGTTTTTTCATGCTTTTTATGGTTTTTAAGGGTTTTTAGTTTTTTATATTATTTTTATGTTTTTAAATGGTTTTTATATTTTTAGGTTTTTTAATGTTTTTATGGTGGTTTAATTTTTTAAAGGTTTTTAGTGTTTTTACGGTTTTTAATGGTTTCAAGGGATTCTGGGGACTTTTTGGGTTTTTAAAATTATTATTGTTTTTAGGGGTTAAATGTGTTTTTTTTCTTATTAATGGATTCATATTATTTTTCATGGTTTTCTGGTTTTTTATGCTTATATTTATTTTTAGGGATCTTTTCATTTTTCATGTTTTAAAGGGATTTTTTTTTGAATTATAATGTATATTAGGGTTTCGTAGGATTTTTGGGATTTTTATGGTTGTTATAGTTTTTACTGTTTTTGAAAATTTTGGGGTCTATGGTATTTTTAGTGTTTCTAGTTGTTTTTTGGGTTTTAGGGGGTTTTTTAGGTTTTTTTATGGTCTTTGGGTTTTTAGTGATTTTAGGGTCATTTCGGTTCTTAGAATTTTTTAGAATTTAAGTATTTTTAGTTTTTATGGTTTTTTAGAATTTTTTTGGGGTTTTAAAATTTTATAGAATTTTAGGCATATTTAGGGTTTTTATTGGTTTTTACAGCTTTTAGGGATTTTGAGGGTTTTTTCATTTTTGGTTTCTAGGGTATTTTATGTCTTTATGGTTTTTTTGCTTTTTAAGAGTTTTTAACATTTTTATGGTTTTAATGGGTTTTTATATTTTTAGTGGTTTTTAAAATTTTTATGGGTTTTTTGGGATTTTAAAGTATTTTATGAGTTTTTGTGGTATTTTGGGTCTTTAGGGTATATTTATGGTCTTTTAGGTTTTTTAGTTTTTATAGGTTTTTAAGGGGTTTATGTATTTCTATATTCTTGATGTTCTCTTAGGATTTTCAGGGTTTTTATGGTTTTTTTTGTTTTTAGGGAATTTTTGGAATTTATTTACATTTTTATAGTTTTTAGATTTTTAGGGAATTTATGGGGTTTTTGAGTTTTTTATGTTTTTAAGGGTTTTTGTTTTATTTTTTCCTAGGGGTTTTTTGAGTTTTTAAGGGATTAAATGCTTTTTTAAATTATATACCTTTTTAGGGGTTTAAAGGGTTTTTAGGGAATTTAAGTGGGTTATCCCAATTCATGTAGTTCCACAGAAAACATGCCTAACAACTATGAGTAATCAAAAGAGGGAATTAATTCTGATGGGAATTCAGAATAGATGGAGAGTGTGCATCAATTTTAGGAAGATAAATCAGGTCACTTAAAAATTCCATTTCTACCTCCCATTAACAGAACATATGTTAAAAATATTACCATGGATATCTCATTATTTTTTTAGATGGATTTTCTGCCTACTACCAGGTACCCATTGCTCCCGAGGATCAAGTGAAGATGACATTTACATGTCACTTTGGCACTTTTTATTATAAAATTATACAATTTGGATTATGTAATTTTCCAGGTAGATTTCATAGGTTCATTATAATTACATTTTCTGATCACATTTAGAATATATTGGATTGTTTTTCAATTACTTCACTGTTTTGCGGATTATTTTGATCATTGATTGAAAAATATGGGAAGACTTTTAAAAACCTGCCTTAAAAAGAATCTTGTTTTTAATTTTGAAATGTATAATTTTATAGTTGAAAGATGAGTTGTCCTTGGGGATGTCATTTTAAAAAAATTAATTCAAGTGGATAAATCAAAAATTGATGTGATAAATTCATTACCTTACCCAAATTTTGTGAAACATATTAGATCATTTTTAGGAGAAGTTGGATTCTACATTATGTTAATCAAATATTTAAATAATATTTATCTCTTTCATTCAAGATTACTTTTTAAAGATTTTGATTTTGATTTCAATTGTGCATGAATGAAATCCTTTGATGAGTTGAAGAGGAGATTGACTGCACCACCTATGATGCAACCACCAAATTAGGAATAACCATTCGAACTACTTTGTGATGCATCCAACCAAGCTGTTGGTGCAATCCTTACATAGTGTATTAATGGAAATACACATGTCATTTAATATGACTCAAGAACCTTATATGTGTCCCAATTCAATTAAACTACCTAAAAAGTGAGTTAAACAACATATTATATGAAAATGATATTTAATTAGTGGTGATAATTACTTTGTTTCATGTTTAAATATTTTGGAATTTCTTGAAAAGTACTCTGATTTTTTATTCCCATGCCATAATTTACTTTCTTTGTCTTTGAAATCACATTCCTATGATGCTTTTAAACCATTATTTTCATATTATTTACATTCACCTCACATATTGAGAGAACCACACAAAAATTTCTTTAAAGTGAATTATATTTATTTTTGTCAAAACATGAGGGTTTGAGGTACTTCGGTTTTAAATGGTTCAGGAATTTATTTGGTATTAAATTCCCCTTTTCAAGAATTTTTTTTATTATGTATTAAATTGTATATTTAATCTTTGTATCCCTTTGTATCCATCAATAACCCATTTTCTTAACCACATTATAATCTAATTTTCCCTTTCCTATTACAAGATCAGGTTAAACTTGAGTGTGAGGGAAGTTGTCTTGTGTTATTATATATAATTTGGGGATACTTTGGGTGGAAATTGTTTTTGATGATTTTACTACCAAATAATTCATTTTATTGAAAGAAGTTCATGTCTGGAGTTTTCATGATAAGAGAAGTTGCATCTTTCTGGAGATTTTAATGGAGAATTATAGTTGTGCCAATCTGGAGATTTCATGAAAATATCTATTTGAGATGATTGGAATTTTATCTGGAGAAATTTTGAATGGAATGAAGTTTTCATGATTTTTCATGATTATGGAGTTAATTTTCTACTAAGATTAGTGAGGAGGGTAACATACTTGAGTGAAAATCAGAATCTTCCACTTTTTCTTCAAAAAGTGCCAATCCATCCTCATTCAGCATCAGAATTTTTAACACATAAATACTACAATCCAAAATCAAAATAAGAAAAATAAAAATTCCTCATGATAAATACATTTCATTGACTCACATTTGGTGGATATTGAGGATTTTATTATTCCATGGGTGACCCTTTCGTGGGTTTTGATAAGAAAAGTCTTTTTGAAATATTAGATTTTGTGAGATGAGAGAAAATTAGTATAAGATTGGTTTCTTGTGTGCATGATATTATAAATGTCGTGGAAATATTTTAAATTATCTAAATAGAGATCTTTAAATAATGGTTTTTGATGATGCATGATATCTTTTTTTTTCTTGGTGTGGAATTGGTTGATTTCATGGATATGTGTTTTGAATTTTCTTTGATTTGATTTTGATGATTACATGTCCAAGAGTCCAAGTTATAAGTATGGGAGAATTGATAGAGAAAATATTTTAAATAATTTTTATTAAATTATAATGTTTTAAATCCCGCCAATAGTTTATTTTAATATAAATTTCCCCATTTTATGACTTTAGAGGTATTTTGAGCTTAATCGTCAAAATAGAACATTTTGTAGTTTTAACAGTTTTAAATTATTTATGTATTTTAGCCATAAAATTTCCCACAATGATCCAAATTGGTTAATTGGTATTTCTATAATTCTAGATATCTAGGGATTTATTTCATCCTTCTGGACCAAAAGATTAATAGACCATATGGAAGCGCAAAATAAGCTCGCATGTCGGGCCTTGTTTATATATCTATGGAGTTTTGGTCTTGGGACAATATCTCATGCATGGTGTGCCCAAATACACTGAAATTTGATTTTTGGATGCACAATATGTTGAGGAAAAACTTTTACGAAGAAATATATGCATGTATATTCCTTTTTCATGGTCATTAAGCATAATAATTTGATGGTTTGAAATGTGTAGAGTCTGACTGGCCAGAATAAATTCTCAAACTAAAACGACCATAACTCCTTCGTCTGAGAGAAAATGATGCTGAATTTTTTAGGGTGAATGAAAAAAATGTTTATGAAAAACTTTTATTACGGATTAAACCCATTAATAATCAATTTAAGGGGCTGAAAAATCGAAAAATTTTGGAGGATAGATTCTATCCAGTAAAAAGAGGAGAGATCCTCACTCCCATATCATTTCATTCCATGTCATTCCTTCCAGGGCACTAAGGAGGAGAAATTTTTTCTTTATATCTCTTATTTTTTTATTTTACATATATTTGTAATTACTTCTTCTGCCCAATTAATCTCTATTACCCATACCGTTCTGGGATAAATATTTTGAGTGATTGGAGAAATATTTGTTTTTTTTTTGATTTTGCGATGCTTATGTTCTTTGACATAATTGAGTAAATTTTATTTCTCTCTTATGTAATGTTGTTTTCGATATCATATGGAGTTTTTTATTATCCGGTGTGATAATTCTTGATTTTTGATTCTTCTATTAAAATTTTATTTGGAAAATGACCATTATATCCCTCCACTAATTTTTTATTTATATATGATGGAATAGTCCGGGGATTAGTGGTGAAGTACTCGATGATCATCTGTACGTGTAAAAATAGTAATCGATGTTCCAGATTGTTTGGGATAAACAAGACTTGATCATGTATTTCCCATGTCAATTGAGGATATTCATTTCAACTATCTTTCACATGGATGGAGATTAGACTAAATTGAGATCCTGGTAAGGTCTTCTCTCACCTTCACCATTTGACCAAAGGTTTGAGAGGAAACAATCATAGAATCTCACTTCAAACAACTTATAAAAAGAGTATTGAATTAAATATATCAAGGATATAATTTCAGTTGGAAAACTGACTTTGTCCTAATCAACCTTCTCATATCATACTATTCAATCATTAGAATTTAAAATATCATTTAAATCATTTCCTTGTTGATTTATTTCAAAATTACTAAATTTTATCCCTAATTAAAAAGAGACAAACTGTTTTGTGTGTAATTATCTTCGAGAGACTTGATATGGTTAACCACAGGAATACACTTATAGAATATAAAAAAATGGATTTTACACACCCCATGACAGACGTGTGTCACTTATACTCCTCTCTTCTTCTAAAACAAGAGCATCGCACATCATCCCTCATGAATTATTCACTTACTCTTTCCCGCGGGTCGTAACCATGGGTATATGTTACTATCCTAGTTACTAAAAAAAGAGGATACATGAACATCAAGGCCCAATCTCCCCCATATACCCAACCTCATTTACTAATAGAAAAAGGATATTTTTTGGTTTTACTTATCTTTTTCTTCATCTTGTTTCTCATGATGAGCATGATTTAGGTGGGCCTATGTGTTAACAATGATCAAGAAATCCACATGACTAGATATTATCATGTAAAGAATCATTATAATATATGATCCATTCACCATAACAAGGGCCTCCTATTTTTTGTAAGAACCAATCTACTATACTCACCCACAAGGACATCATCTTTGGTATAATCCCCAACTGAACCTCTAAATCACCATGGGTAAAGAATTTTATCATGGTTCAATATTCAAGGAAATCCTTCTAGGTTTATGCTCCCAAACCTTTTCGCCATCCTCTCAAAGGGAAACATTCCCCAAAAACACAATCCTTCACAGGTCCTCAATTGGATTGGGTCTTCAAAACAACCCAACTATGTTGTCTTCGATTCATATTCGAATGGGATATATAGGAAGAATCTCTGCATTCCAAACCCTAAACCCCAAATCATCTCTAATCTTCTCTTGGGAATATTCCCAGTAGTATCTTAACCAACCCAGGATGCCACAATCCATCATTTTTTCATAATCTATATCAATATAATTACCCAAAAAACCTTAGATTGGAACCTTTCACCATGAAATCCTTACTGTGTGACGTTAAACTACATAGTTTATTCCTTGTCACGTGACCTTAAAGTTATGATGTATTTCGTTAAGTGGAACTAAACTATATGGGTAATTATTCATTTCACAAGTATAAATAAGAATCACATATCATTGGCCTGATATCGACATAAAAACTACTCTCATCTCCCTATTTGATGAAAAATTTTAGAGTTCCCAACTCTATGACTTAAAATCCAACATCATAAAAATAGAATACCAAATAATCTATAATAATAACATACAAAATGGGTCCATAAATGGGGAACATCAGATACATACAAATTTCTCCATTAAATAAGAACCAAGGGTACAAATAGATGATTCTAGAATTAATAAATGCTTATAATTGATTTTTAACTCAAGGGAAACCAATGTTATACTTGGGATTTAATGAAGTATTCATAAACATGTCTTAAATCTATAATTGAGTCTCAGATTATGTAATAATTTCCCCACCAAACGATTGTGATTATCCTGAACTCCCATACTCTCAACCATCAAGTGTTATTAAATGTTTTTGGATCATTTACCAACAACCTCCAGCCTTTAGAAAGTGGCTCCGTGAAACATATCGAATAAGGGAACTATTGGGTGTTTCTATTTCCACAATCAAAACTCATTAGAAATTGTCTAAAGATAGTGACCCTGGTGTGAAATATTTTACAACATTAACTCTCAAAATAAATCACAAAATGGTGAAAACAAAAATGTATTCAGGGATAAGAAATAGGGTATTAGGGTTTTTGAGGGAAAAGAAGGCTCGAGCCCGGATATCCCTGACACCCCCCCCCCAAATTAATTAGAGAATAGAAAGACACTGAAGACAAGGGAGTGGCGGGGTTGATCAACCCACACCCAAAAGCCCTTAACAAACACACACCCCAAGTCCGCAGAAAAGAAAACCCAAAAGAAGCACCAAGAATCCATCTACAACCTACCCCTTCACAAGATCTACCAGCCTTCCTCACCATCATCATCATCGTAATCTGCACCAGGGGATCTCCCTCAGCACCATAATCGGAGGCTGCATTAGAGACTACTGATTCCCACTCAGAAGAGTCGTATTGCTTCATGAAATTGGCATAGTACTCCCTTAACCTCATCTTCTCCACATTCAGTTGTTTCTTGGCAGCCCTTTCACCTCCTCCAGATGCATTTTACGTAGCCTTGTAGGATGATCTTGTGGAAACAGTCATTATCAAGGAAGAGTAGTATTTCCTCGGCTTCCTCCAGATGCATTTTTAGGGTTTTTATAGTATTTTAGGTTTTTTAACATGATTTTGGTTTTTAGGGGTTTCTGGGTTTTTAGAATATTCTTTAATTTTTAGAGGATTTAAATGCTTTTTTGGGATTTATGGTTTCCTTAGGGTTTTATCTAGTTTTTGTGTTTTTTAATTTTTTGGTATTTTTAGGTATTTTTTATGAATTTTATGGTTTTTAAGGTTATTAGGGATTTTTAGGGGTTTAGGGGTTTTCAATGTTTTCTGGGTTTTTTAGGGCTGAGAATTTTTAGGTATTTTAGTGGTTTTTAAGGATTTCATTGGGGTTTCCTCGGATTTTCAGGTTTTCATGTTTTTGAGAAATTTTTGTGATTTTTTAGAAATTGTACCATTTTTAGGGTTTTTATGGATTTATAAACATTTTGTGGTTTTGAGTGTTTTTAATGGTATTTATGGTTTTTAGCGTTTTTTATTTTTTTCATGGTTTAATGGTTTTTTTGTTTCAAAGCATTTCTAATGTGTTTTCATGTTTTTTAAGAGTTTTTAAATTTTTAGTGTTTTTAGTGTTTATAGGATTTATATGGTTTTGAAGGGTTTTATGTATTTTGGGGGTTTTAGGGGTTTTACAGTTTTTTGCATTGTTATTGTTTTTTATGTTTTTAGGGTTTTCAATGATTTTTATATTTTTTTCTACTTTTATAGGATTAATTTATTTTTTTTTGTCGTTTTTAATGTTTAAGATGGTTTTATGGGTTTTCACATTTTTAGATTTTTTTAGGCTCTTTTAGTGTTTTTAGTATTTTTAGTTTTTAAATGTTTAATGTGTATTTAGGGTTTTTAGGTTTTATTAGGGATATTCATGGTTTCAAGGTTTTTTATGTTATTAGGGATTTCTTAGGTATCTTTTAGGATCTCAATTATATTTTTAGGGGTTTTATGGGTTTTGAGGGGTTTAATGGTTTTTATGAATTTTTAGGCTTTTAGGGGATTTAGGGTTTTAGGAGGTTTTAGGGTTTCTTGTGTTTTTATGGATTATAAGCATTTTTTGAGTTTTACTATTTTATTTGGGGTTTTAGGGTTTTAGGGGTATTAATGTTTTTCATGATTTTTAGATATTTTTAGGATTTTCATAGTTTTTAGGGGTTTTAGTATTGTTTTTAGTGTTTAGGGTTTTTAGGGGTTTTGAGTTTTAGGGGTTTTAAGGTTATTTAGTGTTTTAAAACATTTTTAGGCTTTCAAATGGGGGTTTGGATTTTGTAGTTGATTTTTAGGTTTTTATGGGTTTTTTAGTTTTTAAAAATGTTAAGGTGTTTTTAACGTAATTAGGGTTTTCAGAGTATTTCGGGTCTTTTATGAGTTTTATCATTTTTTTTGTTTTTTAGTATTTTTAAGTACTTTTAGTATTTAATGATTTATTATGGTTTTTCAATGTTTTAGAGTTTTTTATATTTTATAGATTTTTATGGATTTTAGTATTTTTGGGTTTTTAGGGATTTTATGGATTTTGAGGTGTTTTAGGGATTTTAGGGTCTGTAGATTTTTTAGTTTTAAGGGTATTTTATTGTTTTTAGATTTTTAAAGTTTTCTTTGTGGATTTTATGGTTGTATAATATCATTACATTTTTAATAATTTTTAAGGGGTTTTTCTAATTTTGTTTTGGGTTTTAAGATTTTAGGCATTTTATGAGATTTTATTGTTTTTTTGGTTCATAGTGTTTCGTTTGAGTTCTTAAGGATATAATGGTTTTTTGATTTTTTTAAAAAAAATTTGGGTTTTAAATATTTTATAGAGTTTTTAGTCTTTTTTTGGGGTTTTATTTATTTTTCGGGGTTTTAAGGTTTTTAAGGGTTTTAAGGGTTTTATCATATTTAAGGGTTTTTTGGGACTTTTAGGATTTTTTAGAATGTCTACGTTTTTAGGCGGTTTATGTGTTTTTAGGTTTTAAGGGTTTTCTTATAGGTTTTCAGGGTTTTATGGTTTTTTATGTTTCTACCACATATAAAGACAATTTTAAAATTTTTATGGATTTTATATATTTTGGGGGTTTTTATGGTTTTTATGGTTTTTTAATTTTTTAGGTTTTTAGGGGTTTTATGTATTTTTATGTTTTTATAGTTTTCTTAGTGGTTTTCTGGGGTTTATGGGTTTTTTCACTTTTATGTATTTTTATGAATTTTTAAGATTTTATGGGTTTTAGGGATTTTAGGGATTTTTAGGGATTTTAGGATTTTTAGGGTTTATATGTATTTTTGAGTTTTTAGGTTTTTAAGTGGTTTTAGCGTTTGTTTTGAGTTTTTAGGGTTTTTAAGGTATTTATTTTTTTTAGTGCTTTCAAGGGTTTTAATGGGTTTTTTAGTTTTAGTGCATTTTTTGGGTTTTAATATTTTTTTAATGTTTTAGGGATTTTATGATTTTTTCAGTTCTTTTTAGGAACTTTTAGGGTTGTAAGCATTTTTTAGGTTTTTAGGGGTTAAAAAGGTTTTCATTTTTTAAGGTTGTCACTATGTCATTCAGGGGTTATATGGTTTTTTATGTTTTTAGGATTTTAAGGGATTTTTTTTAATTATTATGGGTTTTAAGGGTTTTTATGGATTTTGTGGATTTTTAGGGGTATGAGGATTTTCTATGGTTTTAACATTTTTTAGGTTTTAGGAGTTTAAAGTTTTTATGTATTCAGTGTTCTATTATTTTTTCCCTATTTTTATATGGATATTTTATATTTATAGGGAAATCAATGATTTTTCAATGATTTTTATGGTTTTTAGGGTTTTTAGTAATTTTTTAGTTGTCAAAGTATTAATTTTTTTCATTTTTTTAAACATTTTTATAGGTTTAATGGGTTTTGGGAAATTTTCATATTTTTAGGGGTTTTATGGGTTTTTAACATTATAAGGGATTTTATGGTTTTTAGAGAATTTATGGATTTTATGGTCCTTTATGATTTTTAGGATTTTTAAGATTTTTAGTTTTTTTGGGGTTTCAATTTTATTTAGGATTTTAACATTTTTTTAGTGGTTATTTGGTTTTTTAAATTTTTAGGAATGTTTAGTTCTTCATTATCAGTTTTATGGATTTTAGTGTTATTAGGGATTTTGACGGTTTTTAGGGATTTTAGCATATTTTTAGTTTATAGGGATTTTAAGTGTTTTTAGGTTTTTATGGTTTTATTAGGATTTTCCAGGTTTTTAATTTTTTTTACATTTTTGTTGATTTTTATGGATTTTAGTGGTTTTTAAGGATTTTTGGATATTCATGTTTTTAGGGGGTTTTTAGGCATATTATGGATGTTTTTTAGTTTTAAGGGTATATTTTATATTTTAGGTGTTTTAAGGATCTTTAGTGTTTCTTAATGTTTTTAGGGCCTTAAAGCATCTTTAGAGTGTATATTGGTTTTTTTGTATATTGTTTTTTATGGTTTTTAGGGGTTTTAGGGTTTTAGCGACATTAAGGAATTGAATTTTATTTGTTCTTTTGGGATATGACGATTTTTTAGGTTTTTATGGCTTTCTTCGGGGGCTTGAAGGTGTTTAGTGTTTTTACATTTTTGTAAGTTTTATGGTTTTTTTGGATATTTTTGACATTCTTAATTTTTATGTATTTTTAGGAAATTTTATGCATTTATAGAATTTTTATTATATTTAGGGTTTTATGAATTTTTAAGGTTTTAGGGTTTTTAGGGTTTTAGGGTTTTACTGTTTTTAGGTTTTGTGGAGTTTTTAGATATTTTTCTGAATTTATAAATTTCTTAGGGGTTTTTAGGGTTTTACATATTCGAATTGATTTTTAAAGATTTGTTTAATATTTTATTGATTTTTTGAGTTTTTAGAAATTTTGATGGTTTTTTGTGTTTTATGGGTTTGTTTCATTTTTAAGTGTTTCGTGGTAATTAGAGTTATTTTAACATTTTTAGGTGTTTTTAGAGTTTTACGTGGTTTATTGGTTTTTAGGGTTTTAGTCATTTTTATGGTTTTTGTTGTTTTTTGGTTTTTTTGGTTTTTTTTCTGGTTTTAAATATTTTAAAGTTGTAAGGGTTTCTTAATAATTTTCAGGGTTTTTATGTTTTTTTATGTTTTTAGAGTTTTTAGGGATTATTATACATTTTTACCATTTTATGGTTTTTTAGAGTATATGGATTTTGGGGGTTCTTAATGTTTTTTGGGTTTTTAAGGGTTTATTTTTTTTTTGAGTTTTTTAGCATTTGGAAGGCTTATATGTTTTTTTAAACAATGTAGGGGTTTATTGTGTTTTTAGTGTTTTTAGAATTTTTATGTTTTATGTGTTTTATGGGTTTTGGGTTTCTATGGTATTTAGTGAGTTTTATGGGTTTTAGGGTTCTTTTAGGGTTTTAGGATTTTTAGAGTTTTTTAGGCTTTCAGTGGTTTTAGTTGTTTTCATTTTTTAAAATTTTGTTAGTGTTTTGGTTGGTTTTTATTTTTTAAAAATTTCAAGGTATTTTAATAATTTGTATGATATTTATGGGTTTTTTTCATTTTTTTTGGATTTTAATTCTTTTTAGAATTTTTATTGTTTTAACATTTTTTAATGTTTTTAGGGGTTTTATGTGTTATTTTGGTTTTTTAAGGATTTATTAGGTATTTTAGCATTATTTTTTTTTTAAATGGGTTTTAATTGATACTTAATATTTTAAGGGTGTAAATATTTTTTAGGGATTTTACTGTGTTGTAGGAATTTTTTATGTTTTATTGGTTTTGGGGGGTTTTAGGGGTTTTAAATAATTTTTGGATTTTTATGGTTTTTAGTGTTTTTTAATGATGTGTGGGTTTAAAGGGTTTTAGAGTTTTTATTGGTTATAGTGTTTTTATGGATTTTTAGGGGTTTTTAGAATTTTTAGGGGGTATTATGTTTTTATGAGTTTTTGGATTTTTAGGGTCTTTATGGTTTTTAGGGATTTATTGTTTATTCAGGTTTTAGGGGTTTTAAGTACAATCAGGTTCTAGAGTTTTCTTTGGGTTTTTTGGGTATTTATATTCTTTGGGGTTTAAGGGATTTTTTCATTTTTTATATTATTTAGGTTTTTAGAGATTTTAAGGTTTTTAGTTTTTTGGGGGGTTTTTATGGTTTTCATGGGTTTTAGCACTATTAGCGGGTTTTAGTGTTTTTTTTGGGTTTTAAGAGATTCTTAGTGATTTTCAGTTTTTTTAATGTTTTTTATGTATTTTGGAAATTTTAGGTAGCTTTTATTATTTTCAATTTTTTAGTGATTTAGGGATTTTGAGGATTTTAGGGGGATTATAGTTTTTTGGGTATTTATGGTTTTTTGGGAATTTGGGTTTTTTTGATCTTTTATGGGTTTTAATGGATTTTAGAGTTTTTTATCATTTGAAGGGGTTTAAAGGGTTTTTTGTGTTTTTAGTATTGTTTGAGTTTTTATGGGTTTTTATCGTTTTTAATATTTGTCGACTTTTTTATGGTTTTTAGTGGTTTTAATTATTTTTATGGTATTTTAGTGTTTTTGGGTGTTTAGAAATTTCTAATCGTTTAGGGGTCGTATGTTTTCTTTGGGTTTTAATATTTTAAAATAATTTTAAGGGTTTTAGGGATTTTATTTTTTTAGGGATTATTACGGATTGTTTTTAGTTTTTTATGTTTTATTACGGTTTTTACAGATTTTGGGGGTTTGTAGAATTTTTCTCATTTTTAAATTTTTTTAGGAATTTTCCTGTTTCTTTTGTTTATAGACGAATTGAGTGTTTTTATGTTTTTATTGTTTTCTGCGGGGTTTTCAGGTTTTAATGTTTTTTAGATTTGTAAGTATTTTTAGTGTTTCTGGGTTTTTGAGGGGTTTTAGGCTTTTCTAGGATTTTTGTAGTTTTTTTGGATTGTAGAGTTTTTTCAGTTTTTAGGTCTCGGAAATTTTTAGTGCCTCTTAGTGTTTGTAGGGGTTTAAATGGTTTTGATAGTCTTCAGTGGCATTTAGGGTTTTTATTATCATTTATGGTTTTATGTTTTTATGTGATTTTTGGTTTTTTTACTGTCTTTTATTTCTTTTAGGGTTTTTAGCGTTATTTCAGTATTTTAGTCGCTTTATGTATTTTTAATTTTTATGGGTTTCTTATTTTTTTTAGGATTTTAATTTTTTTTACGTTTTAAAATATTTTTAGGATTTTTATGGTATTTTTTGGTCTAAATAATTTTTTGGGGTTTTAGGATTTTTATGTTTTAGGTGTTTAATGTGTTTTTAGGTTTTTATGGTTTTCTTTGGAATTTTGTGTGTTTTTTTTCAGAGTTTTAATATTTTTTTAGGTTTTATGTCATATTTTGTTTTTTATGTTTCTATGTGTTTTTTATTTTTCTTACCATTTATATGTGTTTAGAGGGTTTTTATAACTTTTTATTTGGTTTTAATGATTTTTCTGGGTTTTAAGTGTTTTTATGGTTTTTATAGGTATTTTTATTTTTATGGGTTTTAGGGTTTTTATGGTTTTGAGGATTTTTAGGGGTTTTAGAATCTTAAGGTCTTTATGGGTCATAAGTTTCAAATATCTGTTCATCTGTCATATGTTTTTTCATATTTATTAGTGTGTTTACGTTTTCAAGGATTTTTAGTGCCTTTTAATATTTTATGGTTTTAGGGTTTTTAAGAATTTTGAGTGTTTTTAGTGTTTTAGGGTTTTTAGTTTTTTTAGTTTTTATGGGTTTGAACTGTATTTTTGTTTCTAATGGTTTCATAGGGGTTTTTAAGTGTTTTGAGGATTTTTAGGGATTATTTAGGATATTTATTGTTTTTAGGGTTTTTATGTATTTCAAGAGTTTTTAGGGGTTTTGTGGTTCTTTATTGTTCTTTTTTGTTTTTTAAGGTTTTGGATTTGTTTAGTTTCTCTATGATTTTTAGAGTTTTTAATTTTTGTAGGGGTTCAATTGGAAATTATATTTTTTAATGATTTTTTAGGGTTTTTATGGTTTTTATTGCTTTTTAAGGTTTTTTAGGGATTTATGGTTCTTAAGAGTTTTATGTGTTTTTTGATTTTTAGGGGTATAGTGGTATTCTAGGGTAATCTAGTTTGTATGGTTATTAGGGTTTTATCATTTTTTGGAATTTAGGGGGTTTATGAGTTTTTACGTTTTGTATGTTTAATTGTTGTTTTTAAGGGGTATTAATGATTTTTATGTTTTTTGGGTATTTTTTGTGATTCTTAGAATATTAGGGTTTTTAGGGTTTTTGTGATTTTGAGAGTTTTTTAGGGTTTTTAATGGAGTCTAGGGATTTATATTTTTTTTCATATTTTAGGATTTTTTGAGATTTTTAGTGTTTTTAACATTTTTTCGAGTTCTTAAATTTTTAGTGGTTTAAAGGGTTTTCAGAGTTGTTACTTGTTTTTTTGGGATCTATGGGTTTTTTTGGGGTTATAGGGGTTTTAGGGGTTTTTCAGGGTTTGTAGTTATTTTTATGGTTTTATTAATTTATTTATATTTTTTGAAGATTAAGTGTTTTTTAAGTTTTCAGTGTTATTATGGTTTTTCATTGGTTTAGGGTTTTTACATTCTTTGGGGTTTGAGCGAGTTTTAATGTTTTTTTATGTTTTTATGGACTTTTATGGTTTTCAAGGGGTTTAATGTTTTTTCTGTTTTTTAGGGTTTTTACCAATTTTAGAGTTTTCTATCATTTTCAGGGGATTAAAGGGTTTTAGAGGTTTTAGTATGTTTTTTGGGGTTTTATGGGTTCATATAATTTTTTAAGGTTTTATGGGGTTTTATGGTGTTTTATGGTATTTAGAGTTTCTATGAACGTTAGGGTTTTCTTGATTTTTTATGGGTTTGAGAATTTTTAGTTTTTTTATGGGTTTCAAGTGTTCATATGTTTTAAAGGATGTTTCAGGTGTTCAACGGTTTCAGGATTATTTAGGTCTTTAGGTATTTTTGGGATTTTTATGTTTTTTGTGTTATATTATGGTTTTAGGGATTTTGAGGGTTTTTTAGAGTTTTTAATATTTTTTGGGGTTTAATTGGATATTTGAGTTTTTAGGGGTATTTCGTGTTTTTATTATTTTTAGGATTTTTTTAATGTTTTTAGGATTTTTTGTGATTTTAGGGTTTTTAATGTTTTTATGGTTATTAGGGTTTTTAATGTGTCATTGGTTTTTTAGTTGTTTTAATTGTTTTTAGGTATTATTATTTTTCCTAGTTTTTTAGAGTATTTAAAATTTATGTGGATTTTACAATTATTTTGATTTTTCTCAGTTTTTATAGTTTTAGGGATTCTAAAGGTTTTTTATGGGTTTTTTTTTCATTTTTATCATTTTTAGGGTTTTAGGGGTTGAATTTGTTTCAAGAGATCTATTGTTTTCTAATGGGTTTTCATGGTTATTATTGTTTTAAACTTTTTGAGGGATTTTTTGGTTTTGAGGATTTTATGGTTTTTAGGGTTTTTGTGATTGTGAGGATTTTTTAGTTTTTTTGGTTTTTAGGTTTTTATGGTATTTTCTAATTTTATTTATTTTTTAATTTATTAGGAGTTTTGTTGTTTTTAGAGTTTTTAATAAAATAATGTTTTAATAGGGTTTTATATTTTTTGGCAGTTTGTTAGGATTTTTAGCGGGCTTTAGAGTTTTTAAAGTTTTTTTGGGGTTTTAATGGTTTTTTGGGGTTTTTAGGACTTTTAAGTGTTTTGTTGTTTTTTATGGTTTTAGAGGTCTTAATTATTGTTGTGTTTAAATGGTTATCTTAGTGGGTTTTATGGATTTCAGGGTTTTATATGTTTTTAGGTATTTTATGGTATTTTTTAGGATTTTTATGGTATTTTTGGATTTGAGGTTTTGGGATTTTAGAGTTGTAATGTTTCTATGGTTCTTAGAGGTTTTTAATTCATTTATTATTTTAATGGGTTTTTAATTCTTTTTAGGGTTCTTATGCATTTTTGGGAATTTTATGGTTTTATGAGTTTTTATGGTATTTAGGGTCTTAGAGTCTTTATCATTTTTAGTGGTATTATGTGTTTTAATGTTTCTAAGGTTTTTTAGGGGTTTTTAAGGGTTTCGGTGTTTTAATGTTTTTAGGGATTTTTAGGTGTTTTACGTATTTTTATGTCTTTTAATGGATTTTTATGGGTTTTAGTGTTAAAATTGAATTTGTGTGTTTTTAGGGTTAATTAGGGGATTTATAATTTGTAGAGATTTTTAAATTTTTTAGGCTTTATTGGTTTTATGTTTTTTAGGATTTCATGGTTTTCTTTGGGGTTTTTAGGATTTTTATGGGTTTTTATATTTTTATGGTTTTTAGGGTTTTTAAGGGATTTTATTTTTTAGGGTTTTGGTGATTTGGATGGGTTTTATAGATTTTTATATTTTAGGGTATTATTTGTTTTTTGTATTTTTAATCTTTTTTTATTTTTTAGTGTTAAAATTTTTAGAGTTTTTAAATAATTTTTGGGATTTATTGGGGTTTTAAATATTTTAATGGGTTATTAGGGTATTTTATGGGGTTTATGGTTTTTTTGGTTATTAGTGGTTTTATGGTTTTTATGGGTTTTTGGGTTTTTTTGGCCTTTTGTGTTTTTAGGATTCTAGGGGTTTTAAGTGCTTTGGGTTTTTATGTTTTTTTGGGTATTTAGGTATTTTAGGGGTTTTTATGTTTTTATTGATTTTAATAATTTTATGATTTCTTTAGTTTTTAGTGTTTTTATGGATTTTGTGGGGCTTTAGAATTTTTAGGGTTTTAGGGATTTTTTTTTATTTTTTGGGGTTTTCTTATTTTTTTCGGGGTTTATGGTTTTTATATTTTTTTTTTTGATTTTAGTGATTTAAATGTTTTTTAAAAACATAAGTTGTTTTTATATTTTTTATCACGATTTAGGGGGTTTTATGGGTTTTCAATGATTGTGTTGTTTTTATTGTTTTTTTGGGTTTTAGGTTTTAAGTGTTTTTAGGTTTTTAGGGGGTTTTAGTGTTTTTTGGGTTTTAATGTTTTCTTTTGGGTTTTCTGGTTTTTAGTGATTTTTACACTTTTAGGATTTTTAGTGATTTTTTTGGATTTTTATGTTTTTATGGGTTTTATGGATTTTCATGGTTTTCAGCGTTTCTTATGATTTTAGTTTTTTTTATTTTTTCGTTTTTATGGTCTTTTCATTTTTTTAGGGTTTTTAATGTTTCTTAGAGTTATAAATATTTTTTGGGGTTACAATGGGTTTTATATTATTTATTCATTTTTAGGGTTTTTATGGGGCTTCAAGGTTTTTTATTTTTTAGTTGTTCTTTGGTTTTTAGGTGTTATTTGGATTTATTTTGGTTTTAGGATTTCTAGGGTTTTTATTATTTTAAGAACATTAGGGGTATAAAATGTTTTTAGGTTTTCATGGTTTTATTTTGTGTTTTCACGCTTTTAGGAAATTTTATATTTTTTTGGGATTTTAGGGATTTTTATGATTTTTATCGAAATTTTGGATTTTTAGGGGTTTCATGGGTTTTTTATTTTTTTAGGGTTCGTAACATTTTTTAGGTTTTTTGGGGTTTTAGGAATTTTTAGTTTTTTATGCTTTTAGGGACTTTTAGTGTTTATATGGATTTTTGAATTTTTTGGGATTTTTATGATTTTTATGGTTTTTAGGGTTTTTAGTTATTTTTAGGTGGTTTAGTGATTTTAGGTGTTTTAGGGTTTCTATGATTTTGGGGTATTTTAGTATTTTCGATTTTTGGGGGTTTTATGCTTTTTTAGTGTTTTTAACATTTTTAGGGGGTTTAAGGGTTTTTTATAGTATTTAGTGGGTTTTAGGTTTTTTATGGGTTTATAGGGGTATTAATTGGATTTATGGGTCTTATGGGTTTTTATGTTTTTTTATGTTTTTTCATTTTTTAGTTTCTTAGGGTTTTTATGTTTAAAGGGATTTATACGGGTTTTTAGGATATTTATGGGTTTTGGGTTTTTAGGGTTTTGAGGGTTTCTAGGATTAATTCAGGATTGGAGGTTTTTATGATTATTTTGATTTTAGGGTTTTTTGAGTTTTTTCTGGGGGGAGGGGTGTATGTTTTTTATAGTAGTTCATCATTTATTGAATTTTAAATGATTTATAGATTTTTATTATGTTTTTAGTGGATTTATGTGGTTTTAGTGATTTTTAGGTTTTATGTGTTTTTATGGTTTTTTGAATTTTTATATTTTTTTATGGATTTTTATATTATTTAGCATTTTTTATGTTTCCAGAGGTTTAATGTGTTTTTAGATTTTAGAATTTTTCTTTTTTTTTGGTTTTTTATTTTTTTAAAGGATTTATGGATTTTGATTGATTTTTATCAATTTTGAAGGTTTTAAGTCTTTTAGGGTTTTGTTGTATATTTTGGAATTTAAGAGTTCTATGTCTTTCTAGAATTATTTAAGATTTTTAGGAGTTTTATGTTTTTTTAGGATTTTATGGTTTTCGTGCGATCTTTCAGGTTTTTTATAATTTTTATGTTTTTAGGGATATTGAGGGATTTTTTTTGATATTTGTGGTTTTGCGGTTTTAGGGGTTGAGGGTTTTTCGGGTGTTTGTGGTTCTTTTGGTATTTAGAGTTTTTAGAATTTTTTTAGTTTTTTTTTAATTTTTTCTCTTCTTTTTTAATGTTTTTCAGTGTTTAAATGGAATTTATAGTTTCTAGTGGGTTTTAGTGTTTTTATTGTTCTGTAGGGTTTTTATGGTTTCAGGGGTTTTATGACTTTTCGGGTTATAAGGGGTTTTTAGGGGTTTTAGGGGGTTTTATGTTTTTTAAGGATACTAAGTGTTTTATTATTTTTAATGGATTCATTGTGATTTTCAGTGATTCTTTATTTTTATGTTTTAATGATTTTTCATAATTTTGTTTGTTTTTTATTATTTTTTGTGGTTTTAGGTAATTTTAGATTTTTAGGGTATTTTAGAATTTTTAGGGTATTTAGGGTTTTTTGTGTTTTTGGTAGTTTTCAGGGTTTTATTGTTTTAAATTGTTTAAATAGATTTTAGATTTTGATTAGTCTTTAGGTATTTTAGAGTTTTTTAAGGGTTTTAGTGGTTTTATGGTTCTTATTGTTTTTAGTGTTATTAAGGGTGTTATTAAGGTTTTTAACATTTTTTTAGGTTTTTAGGAGTATTATGTGTTTTACTATTCATGGAATTCTTAGGTGTTCTCAATATTTCTATGGGATTTTACATTTTAAATTATTTTTAGTATTGTTATGATATTTAGGTTTTAGGGGATTTTTTGGGTTTCAATGGTTTTCAGGTTATTTTGGGTTTCAATGGTTTATAGGTTTTTTTGGGTTTTTTGTTTTTTTTTTGAAATTTTTATGGATTTAGTTTTTCTATTGTTTTTTACATTTTATGGGTTTAATGGGTTTTTATTGTGTTTAGTTATTTTTTTGTTTTTATGGTGTTTTGGGGTTATAAGGTTTCAGTTGTTTTATAGGTTTTTGTGGTTTTGTGGGTTTTTAGGGCCTTTCGGGTTTTAGAGTTTTTAGTGAATTTAAGGGTTTTATGGGTTATAATTATTTTTAGGTTTCTATGGTTTTCTAAGGGGTATTCAGGGTTTTTTTAGCTTTTTTATTTTTAGTGATTGGAAGGGATATTTAAACAATTTTTCAGTTTTTAGGGTTTTTAGGGAATTTGAGGGTCTTATCTTTTTTATGTTTTTCAGTGTTTTAGGGTATTTAACGTTTTTGGGTTTTTAGTGTCTTTAGGTTATTATTTTTTAATTATAGTTTTTAGGGTTTTAAGGGTTTTTATGTTTTTTGGGATTTTTAGGGCTTTTAGGATTTTTATGCGTTTTATTGTTTTAAGGGATTTGGGGGGGTGGTTAGTTTTTTTTAGGTTTTTTAGAATTGTATGGTAATTAGGGTTTTCACTGTTTTTTATAGTTTTAGTGGTTTTATGATTTTTTATAGTTATTTAACATTTCTATTTTTTTAAAGGGTTTTTATATTTTTAGTGCTTTTTTGGGTTTTGGGGCTCTTTAATATTTTTGGGGTTTATGGTTTTATGGGTTTTAGGCTTTTAGGTGTTTCAAGTGTTTTTAGTTCATTAAGGTTATTTTATGTATTTTGAGGTATTTTATGTTTTTATGGATTTTTAGGGATTTGGGGGTTTTTTATGGGGTAGTAGGGTTTTTAGGTATTTAGAGGGTTTTTTTTTTGTTTTTTTGGTTTTTAGGGTTTATATCATTTTTTGAACCATTTAGGGGGTTCAAGTTTTTTAAGGTTTTTTTCCTTAGGGTTTTCTGGGTTTTTTTACAGTTTTTTCCTTATTTGGATTATTTAGTGATTTTTAATATTTTTATGGGTTTTAGTGATATTTAGAGGTTTTTAGATTTTGTAGGGTTTTTATGGTTTTATGGGTTTTTTCGGTTTTGGGTATTTTTTGTGTTGTTTGGGATTTTAAAGATTTTTAGATATTTTTAAAAAATATAGGTGTTTATTGTGTTTTTATAGTTTTTATTTGTTTTAAGGTTTTTATGGTTTTAAGGTGTTTTTATGGTTTTGGTGGTTTTGGGACATTTAGGAGTTTTAGGATGTTTAGAATTTTTTAGGTTTTTAAGTGATTTATGTTTTTTATGTTTTTTCAGATTTTCATAGTGTTTGTAATGGTTTTTATATTATTTTATGATTTAATGGATTTTTATAAATTTTATTAGTATTTTTATGGTTTTTATAGTTATAGTGATTTTGATTGTTTTTAGGGTTTATGGTTTTCCTTTGTTTTAGGATTTCTCTGAGTATTTTTCAGTTTTAATGTGATTTAGAGATTTTTTATTTTATAGAGATTTGAAGGGTTTTTAGAGTTTTAATGGTTTTTAGGTGTTTATGGGTGTTTATGGGTGTTTAGAGTTTTTAATGTTTTATGGTTTTTTTTTGAGTTTTATTGCTTTTAATATTTTTAGTGTTCTTAGGTTTTTAGTGGTTTTAAGTGTTTTTAGGTTTCTAAGATTTTCTTAGGGTTTTTAGTTTCATTAGGAATACTTACATTTTTATGGATTTTTAGGGTTTCTATGATGTTTATATTTTTAGTGGTTTTTTAATTTGATGGGTTTTATGGTATTTGATGATTTTTATGGTTTTTAATTTTTCTTTCAGCTTTTAGGGTTTTTGGGAGTTTTTTGTAGTTTAAAAGGTTTTCATAGTATTTTTAAAATTTTTAGGGGATTAAAGGATTTTTATAGTATTTTGGTATTTTTAGGGTTTTGTGGGTTTTGTGGGTTTTTATTATTTTTTATGGTCATTAGGGGTTTTACAATTTTAAGGGGGTTAGGTCTTTTTAGGTAGTTTTGTGTTTTTAGGGTTTATATTGTTTTTAGGTTTTTTATTTTTTTTTGGTTTCTAGGGGTATTAATTTTATTAGGTTTTTTTGATTTCTTAGGGTTTTCATGGTTTATTTTCAGTTTTTATGTTTTTAGCGGTTTTTATAGATTTTCTTGTTTTCTATGGTTTTTATGATTTTTATGGATTTTTAGTTTCATTAGAGATTTCAGGGTGTTTGTGGTTTTTTGGTTTATTAAATTTTTTTTGGTTTTCATTGATTTTATGTTTTTATTTATTTATAAGGCCTTGTTGTGGTTTTAGGGGTTTTTACCTTTTATGTATTTTTATGGTATTTTAGGATTTTTTTTTGGCTTTTAGTGAATTTTGGTATTTATGGTTTTATGTATTTTTTTTGAGTTTTTATGATTTTTATGGTTTTAGGTATTTAAGGATTTTAGGGTTTTTGAATTTGTTTTTGGGGTTTATAGGGTTTCTATGTTTTTATGTGCTTTAATTGTTTTTATGGATTTTTTTGGTAGTTTTTGGTTTTTGGGGGATTTATGGATTTTGAGAGGTTTTAATGATTTATTGTTTTTAGGGGTTTTATTTGTTTTTTCTCTTTTATGGTTTCCTTATTGCTTTAATGGATTTAGGTTTTTTAACATTTTTAGGTATTTTTAGGTTTTTTATGATTTTTTTGGTGTTTTTAGGGTTTTCTAGGGATTTTGTGTTTTTCAAGATTTTTCATTTCTTATGGTTGTTATCATTTTATGTCTTTTTATTGTTTTCAGTTTGAAGGTTTTATTATGGGCTTTCATTGGGTTTATGGTTTTTTGTATTTTTTTGGTATTTTTAGTAATTTTTTAATATTTTTATGGTTTTAGGGTTTTAAGGTATTTTGAAGATTTTTAATGTTTTGTGGTCTTTATTTTTTCTGGTTTTAGGGGTTTTTATGTTTTTATGGTTTTTATGGTTTTCAGGGTTTTTAAAAAATTTAAGGTTTTAATGGTTGTTTAGTGTTTTGTGTTGGGTTTTTAGGTTTCTTTTGTTGTTTTACTATTTTTTACGGTTTTAGGGGGTTTTATGGATTTTATGGAATTTAGGGTTTTTAGGTTTTTAAAATTTTTAATCTTTTTAGGGGTTTTAGGTTTTTAGGTTTTTATGATTTTCTTAGTGGTTTTCAGGGTTTTTAGTTTTTTTTCATTTTTTGTGACTTCAGTAGTTTTTAAGGATTTTTATTGTTTTTAGAGTTTAATGGTTTATTTTGGTTTTACGATTTTAATGGTTTTTTGTGGTTGTTAGGGTTTTCTGACTTTTTTATGGTTTTAATGGTTTTTATTGTTACTCAATGGTTTTTGGGGTTTGAAGGGGTTTTTTTATAGTTTTTAGTTGTTTTTTGGGTTTTTTGGGGGTTTATGGTTTGTAAGGCGTTTAGGTGTTTTCTGGTCTTTATGGGGTTTTTAGATTTTTTAATGTTTTATATATTTTTTGAGATTTATGTTTCTTTAAGTTTTTCTAATGGGTTTTCATGGTTTTATGGTATTTTAGGCTTTTGGGTATTTTTAGGGGTTTTTATGATTTTTATGGCTTTTAGGATTTTTAGATATTTTGAGGGATTTTAGAGTTTTATATAGTATTTTGGGTTTTTTGATTTTTTACAAAATTTTTATTTTATAGGATTTTTAGTGTTTCTAGATTTTTAGGGTTTCTTATTGGTTATCAAGTATTTTAAGAGTTTTAACATTTTCTCATGATTTTTAGGCCATTTTATTATTTTTATGGATTTTTGATATATTGTGGGTTTTAGGGTATTTAGTGTTTTTGTGTTTTTTTTTGTTTTTAGGGATTTCTTGACTTTTTATGGGTTTTAAGTTTTTTTTTAAGATTTTTAACATTTTTAGGGGTTTAAATAGTTTTTATATTTTTTAGTGGTTTTCTAAATTCTATGGATTTTAGTGTTTTTATATGTTTTTAGGGTTTTAAAGGAATTTTTAGAGTTTTTAGGATCTTTTTGGGTTTTTAGGAATTTTTACATTTTTAGTGATTTTTGGTGAATTTTTTGCACATTTATAGTTTTTAGAGATTGTTTGGGTAAAGGGGTATTATGTTTTTCATTTTGTTTTTGGGGGTTACAGGGTTTTTCTTCATTTTTAGGGGTTTTATGTTTTTTAGAGTTTTTTATCTTTTTTATTGATTAAAAGGTGTTTAGTGGTTTAGTGGCTTTTCTAGGTATTTATGGTTTTTGGGGGTTTTAAGGTCTCTAAATTTTTTTATAGTATTTAGAATATTTTACTATTTTTAGCGTTTTTTGGGTATTTTAGGGGATTCATGTGCATTTTACATTATTAAGGTTTTCTTTGGGTTTTTTAGGCTTTTATGGTTTTTTTTATTTTAGGGTATTTTTGGCATTTTCTTGAATTTTAATGGTTTTTTGGGTTTCATGGGATTTTAGGGTTTTTTGGGTTTTTAACATTTTTATCATTTCTAGGTGTTTTAACTGTTTTTATGGTTTTAATGGATTTTAATATGTTTTCATAGTTTTTAATTTATTTAGGGACTCTTAGGGGTTTTTATGAAATTTATGTGTTTTTAGTGTTTTTCGGATTTTGAGGTTTTTATGGGTTTTTTGGGTTTTTTGGATTTTTTGGGGTTTTAGGTTTTTTTTAATAATTTATTGGTTTTTATTATTTTCTATATTTTTTAATGTTTTAATGTGTTTTAATGATTTTTAGAGTTATAATTTGTTTTTCAGTTTTTATGGGGTTCTATGGTTTTAATGGTTTTTAGTGGTTTTTATTGTTTTTATGTTTTTAGGGATTTTTAGGGATTTTGTAATTTTTAGGTTTTTATGGTTTTTATGTTTTTTAAGGTTTTTATGGTTTTCTTAGGGGAGTTCAGGTTTTCTTGGGGTTTTTATGTTTTTAGGGATTTTTAATTCTTTTTTATGTTTTTATGGGTATTAACGGTTTAGGATTTTTGAAGTTGGTTAGGTTTTAATGGGTTTTAATGGTTTTTTTCATATTGTATATTTGAATTTTTTTTGGTTTTTAGGGGTTTTGAGTGTTTTTATAATTCTAAGGTATTATTAGGGGTTTTGAAGGTTATTTGGGGTTTTTATGTTTTATGGTAGTCATAGGGATTTTTTTTTATTTTCTTGGATTTTTTTTATTTGGATGGATTTTGGTGTTTTTCTGAGTTTTTTTTGTTTGTATGGATTTTTTAAATTTTTTAATATATTTAGGATTATTAAGGCTTTTTATATTTTTTAATTTTTTTTGGGATTTAATGTATTTTAGTGTTTTTTGTGGGTTTTTAGAGTTTTTATGAGATTTTAGGGTTTTTTAGAATTTTTGGTGGTTAATGGTGATTAGTGATTTTTATGGTTTAGGGCCTTTAAGGGTTTTCTCTGATTTTTAGAGTTCTTTTTGTTTTTAGGGGTTTTAACAGTTATTATGTTTTTTGGTTTTTCTTAGGGTTTTCATGAATTTTAGGGGTTTTATGTTTTTATGAATTTTTAGGGGTTTTTTTAGGATTTTTATGGTTTTTACGATTTTTAAGGATTTTGAGGGGTTTTATGTCTACGTAGGTTTTTTAAAATTTTTTGGCATCTTAGTGGTTTTATGTTTTTTTAGGTTTTTATGTTTTTTATGTTTTTACTTTTATTTTAAGGGGTTTTATATTTGGATAGATTTTTAAGTCTTTTTAGTAATTTTATGGCTTTTTAATGTATTTAGGGTTCTTGGGTTTGTTTGGATTTTTTGGATTTTTTGGATTTTTTAGTCTTTATGGTTTTTAGTGTTTTTAATGTATTTAGGGGTTTAATGGTTTTTAATAAATTTATTTGTTTTTTTTGTTTTTATGGGTTTTAGGTGTTTTATTGGTTTTTATGGATTTTATTTTTTTAATTTTTTTCGGATTTTTTCGGATTTAGGGATTTTAGATTTTTTATTATTTTTTTGTTTTTATGTTTATTGTTATTTTTAGTTATTTTTGATAATTTGTATGGATTGTTAGTGGTTTCATGGATTTTGAGGGGTTTTGGATTTTTAGGGATTTTAGGGTGTTTTGTATTAGAGGGGTTTTTTTCTCGTTTTTAGTGGTTGTAAGTTTTTTTAGAGTTTTTTACAATTTCAAGAGATAGGACGGTGTGGGGATAGGAAAATCATGTACCCCCCCCCCCCCCAATTTTATTTGAAAAAAGAGACACAACAGACAAGGGAGGGGAGGGGTCAATCAACCCACACCAAAAAACCATTAACATGCCCAAAACCAAAAAAGAAGGAAAAAGAAAAGACCCAAGAGAAAAAAAGTCAGTCAACATCGCCACCGATGTTATAAATAGTAGTTCTATATGGGAAACCATCTGCATTATATCCATAAGATGCATCATCTCCACATGGATCCCCATCACCACCATACCCAGAGGAAGCATCAGAATCCATCATCTTCCATTCAGATGACTCATATTGCTTGAGAATGTTTGAATAATACTCCCTAAGCTGTTGTTGATCCACATTAAGCTAAACATTGACAGCCCGTCCGCCCCTTCTAGAGGCATTTTCCTTAGCCTTGTAGGAGTCTATTTTAGACATAGTTTTTGGCAATGAAGAGTAGTTCATCCTCGAGTTCTGCCTTCGTGAGTCAACATGGACCCATATAGGCTGGTTTTTCTTCCCAAGGGCCTCCCCAAGAACGACCCTCTCCTTTTGACCATCCTCTTGGACTTAGTTAGGAATTAAGGCGGATTTTTAATTAAGTGAACAACCTGCAAGAACCCCACAATGCAGATTGCTAGGGACCACCTTTGTAACCCCGGGAGAGAGACTATCCAACACCTCCATCTGCCCAGTCAGGTCAAGGTCACCTAGGATGTCCACCAGGTACAACTCATGAAAGCCCATACAACTAGGCCTATCAGCGAGAGTCATCTCATGTACCTCCAGGACCGACCCCATCACCTTCTCATGTGCAGCGATGGCCCCCTTCTCAGGGTCATTCCCCATCCCTGCTCCTTCCCCCTGCCTACACGCCATCCCTTCCACCGAAGTTCCACCCTGATCTGCCACTTCCTCTAACTTATCCATTATCCCATGATCCTCTACCTTCTCTTTCTTTGTCACATGAAAATCACCACCAGCATTCCCATTAGGCACCACCTTAGGCGTATCTAAATCCATTACAGAAAGCCTGCGACCAGCCACTCCCTCAAAACTCGTACCCTCCACTACCATATTGAGCACCACTTGGAAGACCTCTTCTTATTCTGCCAACACCCTCTGCTTATACACACACCCATTTGCAGCTACTTCCCTGTCTGTCTCAACACGTACAAAATGCCCAATCCCAGCACTAGCATTATTGCTTGGAAAGGGATCCTGCACACCAGTACCTATAAGCTTCTTCTCATTACTAGTGGGTCAAGCTACAAGTACCTCATCCCCTATAGTATCCAATATAATATAACCAGAACTGTTCTATAACACCTTACCCCTATCTTCACAAGAATCTCATTGAATCCTATAGAAATCATTCTTCCCAACTTGTTCATCCAAGTCACCAGCCAGCTTTGGATACATCACGTGTTTCTCCATGAGCGACTCCTCCAAAAAGAATCCATCAAACTAATTATGAAAAGGGACACCATAACATCCCTCATGGACTGCCAAGTGTTCCGAAGAGTCTCTTACCCCAACCAGAGGTCCAGAAATAAGAGACGTCCTTGGCAGCCCCATCTGCCCAGAATCCACCATCCTCAGACTATTTCCACCCTCCAAGGAATTCATCACCCTCTACAAATCTCAATTCCCATTTCGCATTTCAGCATATCAAAGGCATCAAAGACCGTCAGGTTAGAAGGTGGTTGTTGAGAAACTATCAATGAAACAACCCAAACAACTATGTTAGTATGATCCTTCTATAGAGGCTCATTAGCCAGTCCAGAAGGGAACCCCGCATCCTGCCATCCAAGCCCCCCCAGGGAGGCACATCTATTTCCAAAAAAAAAGATGGATCATTTGGCCTCTGAAGTGAAGGCATGACCAAACTATCACGGATATAGGAAGAGGCATAGTGGCCCAGTCTATAGAAAAATGAACAAAAAGGCACCTAGGATTCAAAACATACCATCTGATGCCATCAGATCTCACCTTCAATCTTAACACAAGCAGAGTTAACAGGATCTTTAGACATGTCCACCTCAATGCATATCCTCAGCGCAATCAGGTGGCAGGAAATAGTAGTACACACATCCATACAAAAGTATCTACTAATGAGATTTCCAATAATGTCGAGGATGGTTGGGTTTTGGAAGGGCACGACAAGACCTGGAAGGGTAACCCACAATGCCATGCTCGTGGGATCACAGTATAGGTGAAAGTCAGAATTCCATTGGAAATGGTGAATCCAAAGGCCATCAAAAGATCATAGAGAAAAATCCCAGAACGAGATTAGGTCCTCTTCATTCCTAAACCAAATAAAAAAGCATAGAGAATCCATCAACCCTACAACCGCATATTCATGAATATTCCATTAAGAAGAAACAAACCTGTCAAAATCAACCAGAGAGGGCTGAGGATTTCAAAAAAGTGCCACCAATGTACGATCCAAGAGAAAGGAATCCATCGAGAACTCCTGAGAAGAAATCTGAAGTGAAGGCACACCATTCTCACAGTGGGGTACTTTGGGGAAAATGACAATATCAGGAAAGTAGGGAAGGTGAGAAAGATTAGAAGAGAGATTCCTTGGAGAAGGACCATCCACCGCCTCCCCTAGCCAGGGCACAGGGCGGGGAAACATTAAATTTTTATGTATTTTTAGGGTTTTTAGTGTTCTTTACTATTTGTAATGGTTTAGGGTTTTAGCGTTTTTGGTTTTTAGGTGTCATAGGTGTTTTTAGGGTTTTAAGTTTTTCCTAAATATTTTTACGGTTTTAATGATTTTTTCTTTTTATGGATATTTAGGGGTTTTTAGTATTTTATTTATTTTTAGGGTTTTTTAGAATTTTGTTAGTTTTTAGGGTTTTTATGGTATTTTATTGGGTGTTTAGGGTTTTTTAGTTCGTCGTTTTTAAGGGGTATTAGAGTTTTTTAAATGATTATAGGGGTTCAAGAATCTGCACTGTTGTTTGTGATTTTAGTGTTTTTTTGGTTCTTTGGGTTTTTGAGGTTTTTAATGGTTCTATGTGTTTTAGGATTTTTAGGGGTTTTTATTTTTTTAAGGTATTTATATATTTCATTCGGTATTTTAGTGCTTTAGCAGTTTTTTACATTTGGAGAGATTATTTTCATATTTTTAAGTATTTTAATTAATATTTTTGTGTTTTTTATAATTTTTATGGGTTTTTGTGGTTTTCAATGCTATAAATATTTTTATGTTTTTTGATTTATAGGGGATTTTTGAGTTTTTAGGGATTTGAAGTTTTTTTACTGTATTTAATATTTTTAATGGTTTAATGTTTTTTTAGATTTTTAGTTGTTTCTATGGGTTTTATAGGTTTTAAAAGTATTTATGGGATTTAGGGTTTTTGTTTTTTATGGTGGTTTAAGGTTTTTTTATAATTTTTTATGTTTTTTGGGGTTTTCAATTTTTTAGACTATTATGGTTTTCTTTTGGATTTTCAGCGTTTTTTGGGTTTTTGACATTTTAACGGATATTTTGAGATTTTTTGGATGTCAATGGTTTTTTGGGTTTTAAGGGATTTTTAGTGTTTTTTGGTTTTTTGGGTATTTATGGTTATTTTGTTGTTTTATGTTTTTTATTGAGTTTTTTAAGGTTTCTATGTTTTAGTGGTTTTTAATTTTTTTTAAAGTTTAAAGGGTTTTTATATTTTTTGTGGCTTTATACATTTTAATGGGTTTTTGGTGTATTTAATTATTTTTAGAGTTTTATGGTTTAGTAGAGAACTTTTCCTTTTTGGGGTATTCATGTTTGTAGTGGATTTTCGTGTTTTTCATATTTTTTTGATATTTGTGTTATTTAAGGTGTTTTAGGGGTTTTAGAAGATTTTTTAGATTTTTATGGTTTTTAGGGTTTTAAGGGATTTTTATGTATATTGGGTTTTTTTATTTTTTATGTATTTAGGGGTTTTAAGCGTTTTAGGTTTTTAGAGTTTTCTTCGAGGTTATTAGGGATTTAGGGTTTCCTTACATTTTTTTGGTATTTTTATGGATTTTTTGTTATTTTTACTTTTTTTAAAGGTTTTTGGGGATTGTTTTTTTGGGGTGGTTATGGTTTTCATAATTTTATGGTTTTTAGAGGTTTTAGGGTTATTTTGAGTTTTTTAGGGTTTTTAAAAAAAAATTACAGTTCTTATCATTTTTTGGGTTTAATGGATTTTTAGTTTTTGTAATTGTTTTTAATGATTGTAAAATATATCTCAATGTCTTGTGGGGTTTTTTGGGGTTTCTGGGTCTTTTAGGGTTTTTATTAATTTTTATGTTTTTTATTTATTTTATGTTTTCTTTGGATTTTATTATTTTCTAAGGGTTTTTCATAATTTTATGTTTTTTATAGTATTATGGGGTTTGGGATTTTTATGTTATTAATGGTTTTTGGGGTTTTATGGATTTTAAGAGTTTTTCATGTTTTCTAGTTTTTAGGGGTTTTAGAGTTCTTTAGATTTTTAGGGGTTTTAAGTGTTTTTAGGTTTTAATAATTTTAGCAGTTTTCAAAGTTTAGTAGTTTTTTATGTTTATAAAGATTTCTAGGGATATTTTAGGATAGTATGGGATTAAGGGGTTTTATGTATTTTGAGGGATTTTAGGGTTTTATTTTTTGTTTTTGGGTTTTAAGGGGTTTTGTGTTTTTCAATGTTTATATGGTTCTTAGAGTTTATTTTATTTTTTATGGATTTAAAGGTTTTTTAGATTTTCTGGGTAGTTTATGAGTATTTATGTTTTTAGGGGTGTTTATTTTTTTGGGGTTTTAATGTTTTTCTAGATTTTCAGAGTTTTTAGGATATTTTACAGTTTTATTATGTTTTGTTTTTGTTTTTATGTTTTCAGAGGAATCAAGCATTTTTAAGTTTTTAAGGGGTTTTTTAGGGTAGTTCTGGGATTTTAGGGTTTTTTTAGAGATTTTTAGGGGTTTATAAATATTTTTATGGTTTTTACGGTTTTAGGGATTTTGATATTTTTATGTTTTTTAGGGATTTTAGGTTTTTCAAAAGTTTTTAGTATTTAATGTGTTTTTAGGGTTTTAGGGATTTTAGGGTTTCTAACATTTTTTGTTATTTTTATAGGGTTTTTTGGAATTTTATGGTGATTTAATTTTTTTAGGGATTCTTGGTTATTAGGGGTTTTTTTTAATTTTTTTAATATTTTGTAAGGTTTTGTAAGGAATTCAAAAAATTTTAGAGGTTTAAATGGTTTTTAGAGTTTCTTGTTGGATTTTTGGGATTTTATGGGTTTTATGGTTTTTTTAGGTAATTAGGGGGATTATGGTTTTAGGGTATTTATGTATTTTTAGGAACCTTTTTGAGTTTTTTAGAGTTTTAATCAATTTTAGGGATTTTAAGTGATTTTATGTTTTAATGTTTTCCTAGGGGTTTTCCGGGTTTTTAGTGTTTTTTAATGTTTTTATTGGTTATTTAGTTTTTTTTAAAATTTTCATTGGTTTTACAGGTTTAAGGATAGTGAATGTTTTAAAATTTTTTAACTTTTTTTTTTGTTTTTATGTTTTTTTGGTTTTTGGGGTATTAAATTTATTAAGGGTTTTAATTTTTTTAACATTTTTAGGGGATTAATGGGTTTTAGAGTTTTTAGTGGTTTTGGGGTTTTTATGAGCTTTTCGGAATTTTTATGTTTTAAGGGGGGTTGTTTTATGTTTTCAGAGATTTTAGAGTTTTCTAGTGTTTTTAATTTTTAAGGGTTTTAAGTGTTTTTTGATTTTTTTTTCATTGGGTTTTTTAGGGTTTTTAATGATTTTTCTATTTTTATTGATTTTTAGGATTTTTTTGAATTTCTTAAGTTTTTAGGTTTTTTATGATTCCGATGGTTTGTATGGTTTTTTGAGTTTTTAATGTTTATAGAGTTTTTAAAATTTTTAGGATTTTAAAGCGTTTTTTGAAATTTTGGTGTTTTTTGGGTTTTTGTGGGTTTAAAGGATTTTTTTGTGTTTTAAGGGGTTTTAGTTATTTATTATTTTCAGGGGATTTTTAGGTTTTTAATGTTTTGAGGTTTTTTGGGTATTAAGTGTTTTTAGGTTTTTAATGTTTTCTTATGGGTTTTCGTGATTTTTATGGTTTTTATATTTTTGTGGATTTTTATGGCTTATATTGTATTTTTAAGTTTTTATGGATTTTTATGGGTTTTTATGATTTTTATGGTTTTTATGTTTTTAATGTTTTCATAGTGGTTTTCAGGATTTTTATTGTTTTAAACGTTTTTTGGGAATTTTATGGATTTGTTTGGATTTTTTAGGGTTTTAGTTATGTTAATGTTTTTTATGATTTTTATAGGTTTTTATAATTTTTATATTTTATGGGTTTATAGTGTTTTTGGTTTTTAAGGTCTTCTTATTGGATTTCAGGGTTTTTAAGGGTATTTTGTTTTCAAATTTGTTTTTGGATTATTATGATTTTTATGGGTTTTTGGTGATTTTAGGGATTTTTATGGGTTTTAGGTTTTATGATTTCTTAGAAACTTTAGGGTTTTTTGTGTTTATTTAGGTATAGAGTTTTTAAATTTTTTTACGTCATTCAGTGGGTTTTAGATTCTTGAATGTATTTTAAGGTTTAATGGGGTTTAAGTGGTTTTAGGGTTTTATGGGTTTTTTATGGTTTTAGAGGTTTTAAGGGATTTAGGGTTTTTAGCATTTTTAGGAATTTTAGGAGTTTTAAGTGTTTTTAGTTTTTAAAAATTTTCTTTTTGTTTTGAAGGGCTTTAGAGTTTTTTATATTTTTTAGGTGTTTTTATTGTTTTTACGTATTTTATAGGGGTTTTGGGTTTTTTCGGATTTTGAGGTTTTCTAGGCGTGTTTAGTATTCGATGGGATTTTTTGGTTTTTATGGTTGTTTTGACTTTTTATGGATTTATAAGAGTTTTTAATGGATTTTAATATTTTTAGGGTTAATAGGTTTTTGGATATTTCAATGGGTTTTAAGGTTTTTTGGGTTTTTAGGATTTTTAATGTTTTAGTGGTTTTATGGTTTTTAGAGGTTTTAAGGTTTTTATAGTTTTATGAGATATTTAGGTCTCTTAGGGATTTTTAGAGTTTTTAGGTTTTTATTGTTTTAATAGGGTTTTTAGGGGGTTTAAGTTTATTTTTTTTTTTTGGGATTTTGATGTATTTTTTGTATTTTGATGGTTTTTTGTGTTTTTAGGGATTTAGTGGGATTTTTATGTTTTTTAGAGATTTGATGGATTTTTGGTTTTTAGTGTTTTTTAGTTTTTTAGGATTTGTAATGTTTCTAGAGGGTTTTACTATTTTTATGGAGTTAATGAGTTTTTTTATTATTTATTGGTTTTAGGGTTTTAAGGATTCTTTTGGTATTTTAGGAATTCATTTATTATTTATGGATTTTAAGGGTATTTTTGGGTTTTTTAGTGTTTTTAACGTTTTTTATTGTTTTAGGGGTTTTATTTTTGTATTTCTTCAAGTTTTTCTTTTGGGGTTTCAGTGTTTCTAGGGTTTAAACGTTTTTAGGGATTATTTTTGTAATTTTTAATATTTTTAAAATTTTTGGGTTTTTAGGGTTTTTTACATTTTTAATTATTTTTATGGGTTTTAGAATTTTTATGGTTGATAGAGTTTTTATATATTTTGAGGGATTGAAGTAGGTTTTAGGGTCTTTATTGTTTTTATGGGTTCTAAAATTTTAAGAATTCTTGGGTTTTAAAATTTTTTATGTTTTAATGTTTTATTATGGGTTTTCAAGGTTTTTAGTTTTTTTAGTTTTTGGGATTTTTGTGGAATTTAAGATTTGTATTATTTTTAGGGGTTTATTGAGATATTGTGGGGTTTGGGGGTTTAGGGGTTCAGGTTTTTAGTGTGTTTCTTTGAGTATTAAAGGTTTTCGGTTATTTTTGTGTTTTTTAGAAAATTTAGGGGTTTAAAGGGTTTTTATAGTTTTTAATGGATTTTAGGGGTTTTTGGGATTTTGTGGATTTTTAATATTTTTAGGGAATTTATAGTTCTTAGGTATTATTAATATTTTAAGGGTTTCTTAGGTTTTTCAGCACTTTTTATGTTATTTAGTGGTTTTTAGTGTTTTTAGGTTTTACATTTTTTCTTTGGGTATTCATGATTTTTGGGATTTTTAGGTTTTTATGGATTTTGGGGAGTTTATAGATTTTAAATGTTTTTATGGGTTTTATAGTTTTTTATGGGTTTTTTGTGATTTTATCATTTTTGGAGATTATTAGGGTTTTATGGTTTTTTATGTTTTAAGAATTTTATGGAATTTAATGAATTTTATGATATTTTGATTTTTTATCGATTTTGAGGGTTTTTAGGGTTTTTATGGTTTTAGGGTTTATTTTGGGTTTTTATGTTATCATCCTTTTTTAGGTTTTTTGGGTTTCTATGTGTTTTTAGGTTTTTAAAGATTTTTATAATTTTTTGGTGTTTTTACATTTTTAGTTTTTTTTAAGGATTTTTAGGTTTTTATAGCTTTTTATGATACATATGTATTGTGAGGGTTTTTATGAATTTTATGGTTTTGTGGTATTTTATGATTTTTTAGGGGTATTATGGTTTTTACGTGTTTTTGAACATTTATAGGTGTTTAAAGTGGTTTTATTTTTTTTTGTGCATTGTTTGGTATTTTAGGGGTTTTCAAGATATTACAAGTATTTGTGGTATTTAGGAGTTTTAAGGTCATTTTTTCAGTTTCGTTGTTTTTAGGAGTTTTATGTGTATTTAGGTTTTGGTGGTTTTTAAAGTGGTTTTTATGGTTTTACGTGTTTCTATGTTTTTTTTGGATTTTGGGTATTTTTTTGGATTTTTATTTCTTTTAAGGGATTTAGGGATTTTGAGTGGTGTTAATGGTTTTATGGGTTTTTATTGGTTTTCATGTTTTAGGTTTTTTAGGATTATTAGGATTTTTTATGTTTTAAGGTTTTCCTTTGGTATTTCAGGATTTTTAGTGTTTTTTTCATTTTTAGGAATTTGTATGGATTTATATTTTTTTAAATTTTTTGTGGATTATGATGATTTTTGGGGGGTTTAGGGTTGTTATGGAATTTTTTGGGTATTTAGTTTTCATTTGATATTTAAGGATTTTTTGATTTTTTTTAACGTTTTGGAGGGTTTAAAGGTTTTTTAGAGTTATTTTTGTGATTTTTGAGGTTTTGTGAGTTTTTATTTTTCTAAGAGATTTAATGGGTTTTAGGGGGTTTTTAGGGTTTTTAAGGACTTTTAAGTGTTTTTACACTTTTTTAGTGTTTTTTAGTTTTTAGTGGTTTTAAGTGATTTTTTGGAATTTTATGGATTTTTATAGTTTTTAATGATTTATCGGTTTTTAGGGCATATTATGGTTTTTAGCATTTTTATAGTTTTAATTAATTTTAAGTGATTTTGGGTTTTTAATGTTTTCATACAGGTTTTAAAGGGGTTTTTGGGTTTTATTTCATTTTTGGAACTTTAGGGATTTTTGATGATTTCTATTTTTGTATGTTTTTACAGATTTTAATTGTATTTAGTATTTTTTGGTTATTTAGATGTTTATTGTTTATTAGGGTTTTAAAGGGTTGTTAATGAATTTAATGGGTTTTTAGGTTTACATGTTTTTTAGATATTTAATATTTTTATGGGGATTTATGGTTTTTAGGGTGTTTGGGGTTTTGGGCTTATAGAGTATTTAGGTATCTTAAGGGTTTTTTGTGTTTTTAGGTTTAAAGGTGTGTTTTTTTTCATGGTTTTTAGGGTTTTTTATTTTTTTTTAATCATTTATTGGGATTATTTATGATTTTTAGGGGTTTCAGGGTTCTTGGGGGGTTTTGAGAGTTTTTTTTGATTTTTTAGGTTTCTTTTATTTTTTTAGAGTTTTTAATGTTTTTAGTGTTTTAAGGGTTTTTAGTGTTTTTTAGTTATTTAGGGTTTTATGGGTTTTATGGTCTTTAGGGGTTTTAGGTTTTTATAGACTTTTTAAGGGTTTTTATGTTTTCTATCATTTTAGGGTTTTTTGGTTTTAAGGTTTTCATAGGGTTTTTGGTTAATTTGGTTTTATTTTTATTTTTATGTATTTTTAGTGTTATTAAGTATTTTTATGGGGAGTTAATGTTTTTTTTGCGATTTTTAGGGTTTTAACGGTTTTTTGGGTTTTAGGGTTTTAGGGATTATATTATTTTTAGGTTTTTATGGGATCTATGTATTTTTATGTTTTTGAGGATTTCTTTGGGGTTTTAAGGGTTTTCCCAATTTTTGGTATTTTTTGTGGATTTTCAGTTTTTTTGGGTTCTTAGGTAATTTGATGTTTTTTAGGGTTGTAGGGGTTATTTAAATTTTTAGGATTTTAAAGTTTTTATTTTTTTATGTTTTATGGATTTATTATGGTATTTAAGGGTTTTTAGTGTATTCTGATTTTTCATATTTTTATTAATGTTTTGGGATTTTTATTTTTTTTCGATTTTTTAAGATTTTTTTTCAGTTTCTAATGATTTTATGTGTTTTATGGGGTTTTCATGTAGATATATTTAAAAGGTATTTTAGATTTTTACGGTTTTTTAATTTTTAGCAGTTTATTAGTTAGAAGGTTTTTATAGTTTTTAGTTGGTTTTTAGGGGTTTTAGTGGGTTTTAAGTGTTTTTATTGTTTTTATGTGTTTTAGGATTTATTGGAGGTTTATTGGCGTATATTTTATGGTTTTTTTTGAATTTTCTATGTTTTTAGGGGTTTTAAGTGTTTTTAGGTTTAATATTTTTTCTTAAGGTTTTTAGTTTTTAGGGTTTTTTACATTATAGGGACATTTTGCGTTTTTAAGGATTTTATTTTATTTTTATTGGTTTTGGGGTTTCGGTGGATTTTGAGGGTTTTATGGGTTTTAAGGTATTTTATGGGTTCTAATTGTTTTTTGATTTTAGGGTTTTTGGTTAATTGAGATATTTTTTTTATTTAGGTCATATTTTGGAGTTTTGAGTTTTTTAGTGGTTTTAGGGGTTTAGGGTTTTCGGTAATTAATGGGTTTTTTGGGTTTTATGGGTTTGAATTTTTTTTTTAGTTTTATGGATTCCATTGGGATTTTAGGGTTCTAATGGTTTTTTATTTTTTAGGGATTTTTGGAACATTGTTAGGATTTTTATGGTTTTGAAGGGTTTCAGTGAATATGAGGTTTTTAGGGATTTAAGAGTTTTTATGGTTTTTATGTTTTAAGTGTTTTTATCATTTTTTGGTGTTTTAGTGTTTTTATGTGTTTTTATGTTTTCATGTTTTTCATAGGGAATTTTCTATATTTTAATGATTTTTTACACTTTAGTGATTTTTATTGATTTTGAGGATTATTATTAGGGTATTTTTGGTTTTTAATTATTTTGGTGTTTTAAGGTTTTTTTGGTTTTTTGGTTTCATAGGGTTGTTATGGTTCATATAATTTTTTTAATGTTTTAGGGGTTTAAAGGGGTTATATAGTTTCTTGGTTGTTGGGATTTATATTGAGTTTTATGGTTTTATTTGGTTTTTTTGGGTTTTTTATTTTTTACGGGTCTTTTAGTTGATTTAGGGTTTTTTGTATCTTTATGTTTACAGGGGATTTATGTTTTTTAGGATTTTATATTTTTATTATGGGTTTCCTATTTTTTTATAGTGTTTTACATTTTTAGGGATACTAAGAACATTTTAGATTTTTTATGATTTTTTGGGTGTTTATTGTGATATTTCTGATTTTAAGGGTTTTTGATGATTTTTTGGTTTTACGGTTTTATAGATTTTTTTTGTTTTTCAATAGGTTTAAATGGTTTATCATTTTTAGAGGTTTTATGGTTTTTATGGTTTTTTTATTATTTTTATGGTTTCTTAGTTGTTTTAATAGTGTTTAGGTTTTTTTACGTTTTTTGGTTTTTTTATATTTTTAGAGTATTTATATTTTATGTGGATTTTATGATTTTTTTGATTTTTCAACGTTTTTAGTGTTTTTAGGGATTCAGAGAGGTTTTTTTTATTTTTATGGTTTTTATCATTTTCAGGGTTTTAGTGTTTTAACATTTTCATGTGTTCTATGGTTTTCTTTGGGGTTTTCATGGTTTTTAATGTTTTTTACGTTTTGTGGGGTTTTTTCAATTTGAGGATTTTAGGGTTTTTAGGATTTTTAGTGATTGTGAGGAATATTTAAGGGTTTTTTGGTATTTATGTTTTTAAGGTATTTTTTATTTTTATTTATTTGTTTATTTTTTAGTGTTTTAAATTTTTTTAGAGTTTTCAATGTTTGCTATGGTTTAAAAGGATTTTATATTTTTTGGTGGTTTGTTAGGATTTTTAGTCGGTTTTTGAAGTTTTTATGGGTTTTTATGTTTTTATAATTTTTAGTCATTTTATTGTTTTTATGGTTTTTTAGGTTTTAATTATTGTTGTGCTTTAATGGTTATCAAAGTGGTTTTCATGGATTTTAAGGTTTTATATGTTTTTAGGTATTTCTTGAGATTTTTTTGGATATTTAAGGTATTTATGGATTTGATGATTTTTTAGGTTTTTAGGGTTTTAATGTTTTTATGGTATTTAGAGGTTTTTAATTCCTTTAGTGTTTTAATGGGGTTTTAATTCTTTTTAGGGTTCTTATGCATTTTTTGGGCGTTTTAAAATTGTAGGGGTTTTATGGTATTTAGGGTCTTATAGTTTTCAAAATTTTTAGTGGTTTTAACTGTTTTAATGTTTCTATGGTTTTGTAGGGGTTTTAGTTTTTTAATGTTTTTAGTGATTTTTAGAGATTTTAGTGGATTTTAATTGTTTTTACGGTCTATGGGGAATTTGAGGGGTTTAGGGTTTATTAGGGGTTTTAACTTTTTTAGGGTTTTTTTAATTTTGTAGGTTTTATGGGTTTTACAAGTTTTTAGGTTTCCCTTGTTTTATTTGGGGTTTTTTGGGTTTTTGGGGTTTTTAAATTTTTATAGTTTTTACGGTTTTTAAGGATTTTTATTGTTTTTAGGGTTTTAGGTATTTTTAGGTGTTGTAGAAATTTTTATATTTTAGGGTATTAATTTTTTTTATTTTTTAATGTTTTATTTATTTATTAGTGTTTTAAAAAATTTAGTATTTTTAAATATTTTTAGGGGTTTATTGGGGTATTAATTTTATTAGTGGGTTATTAAGATATTTTATGGGATTTAGGGTTTTTTTATGGTTTTTAGTGGTCTTATGGTTTTTATGGGTTTTAGAGTTTTTTGGGCCTTTTGCATTTTTAGTATTTTTGGGCTTTTAAGTGCTTTGGGTTTTTGTTTTTGTTAGGGTTTTTATGGATTTTTGGGTTTTTTTGTTTATATGGATTTTAATAATTTTATGATTTCTTGGGTTTTTAGTGTTTTTATGGATTTGGAGGAGATTTAGGGTTTTTGGGGTTTTTGGGTTTTTGGGGTTTTTTGGTTTTTTTGAGTTTTCATATTTTTTAGGGGTTTAGGGTTTTTCAGATTTTTTTATGATTTTAGTTATTTAAATGGTTTTTAAAAACATTAGTTGTTTTTATAGTTTTTATGGGGTTTTAGTGGGTTTTATGGGATTTAAATATTTGTGATGTTTTTATTGTATATAAGGGTTTTAGGTTTTTAGTGTTTTACGTTTTTTAAGGCATTTAAGTGTATTTTGGGTTTTTATGTTTTCATTTGGTTATCCTAGGATTTAGTGATTTTGAAATTTTTAGGGATTTTTAGTGACTTTTTTGGATATTTATATTTTTATGGGTTTTAGGGATTTTGATGGTTTTTAGTGTTTCTTATGATTTTAGAGTTTTTTTCGTATTTCTGGGTTTTTAGTGTTTTTTTAATTTTTTTTAGGGTTATTAAAATTTTTTGGGGTTTAAATGTGTTTTAGATTATTTATTTATTTTTAGGGGTTTCTATGGTTTTTAGTATTTTTAGGTTTTTAGGGGTTTTAAATGTTTTTAGGTTTTAAAGGTTTTATTTGGGGTTTTCACGGTTTTAGGGAATTTTATATTTTTTGGGATTTTTGTGATTTTTATGATTTGTATCGATTTTTTGTTTTTTAGGGGTTTGAGGGATTTATATGTTTTAAGGGTTCGTAACATTTTTTAGGATTTTTGGGTTTTTAGGAATTTTTAGGTTTTTAAGGTTTTTAGGGATTTTCTAGGTTTATAGGGGTTTTTTTATTTTTAAGGATTTTTATGATTTTAAGGTTTTTAGGGTTTTTAATGTTTTTAGTGATTTTGAGGGGTTTTAGTGTTTTTAGGCATTTTAGGGTCTCTATGTTTTTTTGGATATTTTGGTTTTTTTGAATTTTTGGGGGTTTTATATTTTTTTAGAGTTTTTAACATTTTTATGGGGTTTAACAGTTTTTATTGTATTTAGTTGGTTTTAATATTTTTATGGGGTTTTAGGGGTTTTAATGGGTTTTATGGGTTTTAAGGGTGTTTATGTTTTTTAAGGTTATTTTAATGTTTTTTTTAGGGTTTTAATGTTTAAAGGGATTTTTCGAGGTTTTTAGGATTTATATGGGTTTTGGAATTTTAGGGTGTGTGAGGGTTTTTAGGATTATTTCATGATTGTATGGTTTTATGGTTCTTTTGGTTGTAGGGTTTTTTGTGTTTTTTGGGGGATTAATGTTTTTTAGTGTAGTTTATAATTTTTAGGATTTTAAATGGGTTTTAGTGATTTTATTAGGTTTTTAGGGTATTTATGAGATTTTAGGGGTTTTAGATTTTTAGGTGTTTTAATGGGTTATATAATTTTTATATAATTTTTATGGTTTTTTATAGTTTTTTGAATTTTTGAGGATTTTAGAGGTTTATTATTTTTTTAGATTTTTGACATTTTCTTTGGTTTTTCAGGTTTTTTAGGTTTTTTAAGGATTTATGTATTTTGATGGATTTTATCATTTTTTATGGTTTTATGTATTTTTAGGGTTTTTGGGTTTTTAGGATTTTTTTAATTTTATGTATTTCATGCATTTTTTAGGATTTTTAGGGGTGTTATGTTTTTTTAGGATTTTATGGTTTTCATAGGATATTTCAGGATTTTTATTGTTTTTTATGTTTTTAGGATAATTGAGTGATTTGTTAGGATATTTGTGGTTTTTTGAGTTTTAGGGATTGAGGGTTTTTAGAGTGTTTATGTTTTATTTAGTATTTAGGGTTTTTGGTATTTTTTGGATTTTAATGTTATTCTAGATTTTTTATCATTCTTAAGGTCTTAAATGGTATTTATAGTTTTTTGTGGGTTTTTAGAGCTTTTATGGGTTTGTAGGGTTTTTATGGTTTTAACGGTTTTTATGGATTTTCAGGTTATTAGGGGTTTTATGTTTTTAAGGATTCTAAGTGTTGTATGGTTTTTAAGGGCTTCATAGGGGTGTTCAATGATTCTATGCTTTTATGTTTTAGGGATTTCTCATAATTTTTTCTAATTCTTATTGTTTTTTAGGCTTTTAGGGATTTTAAGAGTTTTAAGGTCTTATAGAGTTTTTAGGGTATTTATTGTTTTTTGGATTTTTAGGGTTTTTTCTATTTTTGGGGGTTTTTATGGTTTTTAAAGTTTTTAAGTTTTTAAATGGATTTTAGATTTTGATTAGTTTTTTGGTATTTTACAGTTCTTTTAATATTTTTAGTTGGTTTATGGTTCTTATGGTTTTTAGGGTTATTAAGGGTGTTTATTAATGTTTTTAACATTTTTTTAGGAGAATAAATTGTTTAACGATTCAGGGAATTCTTAGGTGTTTTCCATATTTCTAGGGGGTTTTACATTTTTATGGATTTTAGTATTTTTATGTTATTTATGGTTTTAATGGATTTTTTGGGTTTCTATGGTATTCATGTTTTTTTTGGTTTTTTTGGTTTTTTTGAGTTTTTTGTGATTTTAGGTTTTCTATAGTTTTTTACATTTTATGGTTTTAAATATTTTTTAGTTTTTTAGTTATTTTTATGGTTTTTTGGGTGTTTTGGGGTTATGAGGTTTTAGGGGTTTTAATGGTTTTTAGTGGTTTTTTGGGTATTTATGGTGTTTTAGGGTTTTTGAGTTTGTAGTGATTTTAAGGGTCTTGTGGGTTTTAATTGTTTTTAGGTTTTTATGGTTTTCTAGGGGGTTTTAAGGGGTTTTGGGGCTTTTATATTTTTAGGGATTTAAAGGGTTATTTTAACAATTTTACGGTTTTTAGGGATTGTAAGGATTTTGAGGGTATTATGGGTTTTTAGGTTTTTTAGTGTGTTTCGATTTTTATCATTTTAAGGGTTTTTGTGTTTTTAGGTTTTTCTTGTTTTATTATGGTTTTCATAGTTTTTAAGGGTTTTTACATTTTTAGGGATTTATAGGATTTTTATGGGTTTTGGGGTATTTAAGGATTGGGGGGGGGGGTTATTGTTTTTTATGTTTTTTAGAATTGTATGGTTTATAGGGGTTTTACTGTTTTTTATAATTTTTAGAGGTTTTATGATCTTTTATAGTAATTTAAAAATTTTAGTTATTAAAATTGTTTATATATTTTTAGTGGTTTTTTGGGTTTTTGTGTTCATAAATATTTTTTGGGGTTTTTTGGTTTTATGGGTTTTAATATTTTAGGGGTTTAACGTGTTTTTAGGCTTTTAATTTTATCTTAGGGATTTTATGTTTTTATAGATTTTTCAGGATTTTGGGGTTTTTATGAGGTAATATAGTTTTTTTTTGGATTTGGAGGGTTTTTTTGGTTTTTTAGGTTTTTAGGGTTTTTATCAATTTTTGAACCATTTAGGGGGTTCAAGTGTTTCAAGGTTTTTTATTTTTTCCTTAGTGTTTTCTGGGATATTTAGGGTTTTTAACATTTTAGGAATATTTAAAAAATTTCATAATTTTTATGAATTTTTATGGGTTTTTGTGATTTTTATGGTTTTTTGGATTTTTTAGGGTTTTTAGGGTTTTATGGGTTTTTTCGGTTTTTGGGTTTTTTTTGAGTTATTTGGTATTTTAAGCATTTTTAGGGTTTTTATACAATTTTAGTGTTTTAATGTGTTTTTATAGATTTTATGGTTTTATGGTTTTTATGGGTTTAATGTTTTATGGTTTTTGGGGTTTTTGGGACTTTTGGGGTATTGGGATTTTTATAATTTTTCAGGTTTTTAAGGGTTTTATGTGTTTTAAGGTTTTTCAAATTATCTTAGTGTTTTTCAAGGTCTTTAGATTATTTTATGATTTAATGGATTTTTATATATTTTTTAGTATTTTACGGTTTTTAGAGTTTTAGTGATTTTGATGGTTTTTAGGGTTTATGGTTTTCTTGTGTTTTACGGTTTTTATAGAATATTTGGGTTTTAATGTTGATTAGAGATTTTAAAAATTTTTGGGGTTTGATGGGTTTTTAGAGTTTTAATGGTTTTTATGTGTTTATGGGTGTTTAGAGTGATTAAGGTTTTTACGGTTTTTTATGTTTTATGGTTTTTAGTATTTTTAGTGGTCTTAGGTTTTTAGTGGTTTTAAGTGTTTTTTTGTTTTTACGGTTTTCTTAGGGTTTTAGTTTCCTTAGGATTTCATACGTTTTATTGGATTTATAGGGTTTTTATGATGTTTCTATCTTTTAGGGGTTTTTTATTTTTATGGTTTTATGGTTTTTTAGGATTTCTTATAGTCTTTATGGGTTTTACAATTTTTAGGGGTTTTAGGGTCTTTATGGTATTTTGAGGTTTTAGGGATTATATTTTTTTAGGAATTTAATTGTTTTTAGGTTTTTAGGGGTTTAAATTGTTTTTAGGTTTTTTGGTTTTTTTAGGAGTTTTCATTTTTTTCAGTTTTAATTATTTTAGCGATTTTTAGATATTTTTTATGTTTCTAATGGTTTTTAGGATTTTTGTGGAATTTTCGGGTCAATAGATATTTTAGGGTATCTATTTTTATTTTTGGTTTTTTATCATTTTTTTGTTTTCATTGATTTAACGTTTTTTTATTTATAAGAACTTGTTGGGGATTTGGGGTTATTACATTTTAGGTATTTTTAGAGTATTTTAGGATTTTTATGTGTTTTTTGTGTTTTTTGGTTTTTATGGTTTTCTTTGTTTTTTTTGAGTTTTTATGATTTTTATGTTATTTATGTTTTTAAGGGTTTTAGTGTTTTTGAATGTGTTTTAGGGTTTATAGGGTTTCTATATTTTTTAGTGATATTATTGATTTTATGGATTTTATGGTATTTTATAGTTTTTTGGGGATTTATGGATTTTTAGAGGTTTTAATGTTTTTTAGTTTGTAGGGGTTTTAATTGTTTTTATGTTTTAAGGTTTTCTAATTGCTTAAATGGCTTTAGGGTTTTTAACTTTTTTAGGTTTTTTAGGGATTTTATGATTTTTAGGGTGTTTTCATGGGTTTTTATGGATTTTTTGTTTTTCTGGGTTTTTAGGGTTTTTAAGGTTTTATCCTTTTCGGTATTTTTATTGTTTTCAGTTTTGATGGTTTTTGGGTGCTCTCTTAGAGTTTATGGTTTTTTATATTTATTTGGTATTTTTATTTATTTTTTAATGTTTTTGTTGTTTTAGGGTTATTAGGTATTTTGAGGATCCTTGGGGTTTTTTGGACATTATATTTTATGGTTTTAGGGGTTTTTCTGTTTTTATGGTTTTTATGGTTTCAAGTGTTTTTAAAAAATTTATGTTTTTAACGGGTGTTTCGAGTTTTTAGTTGGGTTTTATGGTACTTTTGTTGTTTTATGGTTTTTTTACAATTTTTGGGGTTTTTATGGTTTTTATGGAATTTAGAGTTTTAGGTTCTTAGGGTTTTAAAAATTTTATGCTTTTTAGGGGTTTTTAGTTTTTAGGTTTTTATGGTTTTCTTAGGGGCTTTCAGGGTTTTTTGTTTTTCTTTTAAACTTTATGTGATTTCAGCAGTTTTTAAGGATTTTTATGGTTTTTAGGGTTTTATGGTTTATTTGGGTTTTACGATTTTAATGGTTTTTTGGGTTGTAAGGTTTTTTATAGTTTTTTATTTTTTTAATGGTTTTTATTATTTTTAAATTTTTTTGGGGTTTGAAAGGTTTTTTTATAGTTTTTAGTTGTTTTTGGGTTTTTTGGGGGTTTAAGGCTTTTAGGGGGTTTAGGAGTTTTATGGTCTCTATATGTTTTTAGAGTTTTTAATGTTTTTTTTTATATTTTTGGGTTTTTATGTTATTTAAGGTTTTCTAATTAGTTTTCATGGTTTTATGGTATTTTAGGATTTTGTGTTTTTTAGGGTTTTTTATATTTTTATAGCTTTCAGTGTTTTTAGAGATTTTGAGGGATATCAGGGTTTTATATAGTTTTGAGGGGTTTTTGGGTTTTTAGCATATTTTATATTTTAAGGGATTTTTATTGTTTCTGGATTTTTATGGGTTTTATGGGTTTTCGGGGTTTTTTGAGGTTTTTACTTTTTTTCATGTATTTATTCATTTTTTAATTTTTTTATGGTTCTTAGATATATTGTGGGTTTTAGGTTATTTAGTTTTTCGTGTTTTATTTTGGTTTTTAGGGATTTCTTGAGTTTTTATGGGTTTTATGGTTTTTTAGATATTGTTAACGTTTTTCAGGGTTTAAATAGTTTTTAGAGTTTTTAGTGGTTTTTTGGATTCTATGGGTTTTAGTGTTTTTTTATGTTTTTAGTGTTTTAATGGATTTTTTAGAGTTTTTATGATTTTTTTTGGTTTTTAAGGATTTTTAATTTTTAGGATTTTAAGGTTCTCTTAGGGGTTTCCAGTGTTTTTAGGATTTTTTTTACATTTTTGTTGATTTTTTGGGATTTTTATAATTTTCAGGTATTTTTTGGTTAAAGGGGTATTAAAGTTTATATTTTTGTTTTTTTGGGGGTCTTAGGATTTTTCATCATATTTAGGGGTTTTATGATTTTTATAGTTTTTATACATTTTTATGGATTAAAGGGCGTTTAGTGTTTTAGTGTCTTTTCTAGGTTTTTATTGTTTTGTGGGGTTTTTAAGGCCTCTAAGAGTTTTATGGTATTTAGGTGATATTACAGTTTTTAGAATTTCTGGGGTATTTTAGGGGATTATGTGTATTTTACATTATTAAGGTTATATTAGTGGTTTTCAAGGTTTTAAGGGTATTTTTGATTTTAGGGAATTTTTTGTATTTTCTTGGATTTTAAGGGATTTTTGGGTTTCATGGGCTTTAGGGTTTTTTTTAACATTTTAATCAATTTTAGGAGTTTTAAGTGTTTTTATGGTTTTAATGGATGTTTATGTTTTTTCAGGGTTTTCAATGTATTTAGGGATTTTTTAGGAATTTTATTTGATTTTAGGGTTGTTTATGGATTTTGAGATTTTTATGGGTTTTTAGGGTTTTATTGTTTTTATGGGTTTTAGGTATTTTATTATTTTTTTGTATCTATATATTTCTATAGTTTTTAATGTTTTAAGGGGTTTAAATGGGTTTTAGAGTTTTAATTATTTTTTCCGTTTTTATGGGGTTTTACTGTTTTAAAGGGTTTTAGTGGTTTTTATGGGTTTTATGTTTTTAGGGTTTTTTATGGATCTTATATTTTTTTATGTTTTTAATGTGTTTTAAGTGTTTTTAGGTTATTATGGTTTTAAAAGGGGTGTACAGGTTTTCTAGTGGTATTTAAATTTTTAGGGATATTTAATTCTTTTTTAGGGTTTTATGGGTTTTAGGGTTTTAGGGTTTTTGAGGTTGGATAGGGTTTTTATAGGTTTTAATGGTTTTTTCCTATTTTTTAGAGTTGTTGGAGTTTTTATGTTTATAGGGATTTTGAGATTTTTTATAATTTTAATGTATTGTTAGTGGTTTTCAATGTTTTTTGGGGTTTTAAGGTTTTCATGGATTTTTAGGGATTTTTTCTGTATTTTTTATTTTTGTGGATTTTTTTATTTGAATGGTTTTTAGTGTTTTTTTAGTTTTTTGGGGTTTTATTGGGTTTTTGGGTTTTTTTAATATTTTTAGGATTATTATGTATTTTGAGAATTTTTTTTAGGGGTTTCAAGAGGTTTTAGTGTTTTTAGTGTATTTTTAGAGTTTTTAGGTGTTTTTAGTTTTTTTTAGGTTTTTTTGGTGTTTTAAGGTGATTAGAAGTTTTTATGGTTAAGGGTATTTTCGGGTTTTCTCTGATTTTAGTTTTTTTTATTTTAGGGGATTCAAAATTTATAAGGTTTCTAAGGTTTTTGTAGGGGTTTTCAAAATTTTTATGGGTTTTATATCTTTATGAATTTTTAAGGGTGTTTATGATTTTTATGATTTTTAAGGATTTTGAGGTGTTTTTATGTCTTTTTAGGGTTTTTAACATTTTTTGGGGTTTCAGGGGTTATATGTTTTTTTAGTTTTTAATTTTTTCCATATTTTTCTTGGTATTTAGGGAGTTTAACATTTTTAGTTATTTTTATGGTTTTTTAGTATTTTTATGGGTTTTTAATGTTTTTAGGGTTTTTATGATGCTTTGGTTTCTTTGGATTTTTTGGAATTTTTTGAGGTTTTTTGTTTTTCTAGTCTTTATGGTTTTTTAGAGTTTTAAATGTATTTAGGGGTTTTATAGGTTTTAATTCTTTTAGTGATTTTTTTGGGTTTTTATGTGTTTTATGTGTTTTATAGGTTTTTAAATATTTTACGGTTTTTTAGTTTTTTTTCGAATTTGAAGGGTTTTAGGGATATTATCTTTTTTAGTATTTTTTTATGTTTATATGTATTTTTAGTTTTTTCGTATTCTTTTGTATTTTTAGTTGTTTCATGGATTTCTAGGGGTCTTGGGTCTTTAAGGATTTTAGGTTTTTTTGGGATTATACGAGGGGGTTTCGAGTTTTTAGGGTTTGTAAGAAGTTCTATAGTTTTTTATCATTTCAAGTGGTTTAAAAGGGTTTTGTGTTTTTAGTGGGACTTTAGTGGTTTTATGGGTTTTTATATTTTAGGGGTTTCATGGTTTTAAGGGGTTTTAGATTATTTTTAGGGGTTCTTATTATTTTTAAAATTTATTGAGGTTTTTAGTGTTTTTAGGTTTTTAATGTTTTCATAGAGTTTTGAAGTGTTTTAATAGGTTTTTACATTTTTATGGATTTTAAATCTTTTTTAGTTTTTTTATGGTTTTCTATGGTTTTTATGGTTCTGTAGGGGTTTGAGAGTTTTTTAAGAATTTTAAGGTTTCAGGGTTTTAGAGTTTTTGGGTGTTTGGGTTTTTGGTTTTTAGGTGTCTTATGTTTTTAGGGTTTTAAGGATTTCTTAGGGATTTTTAGGGTTTTAGGGTTTTTTAATTTTTATGGATATCTAAGGGTTTTTAGGATTTATTGTCTTTAGGTTTTTTAGGATTTTGAATAATTTTAGGGTTTTTATGGTTTTTTGGGTAATTATGGGTTTTTAAGGGGTATTAGAGTTTTTTTATGTTTCTAGGGGTTCAAGAATATATATAGTTTTTCATTATTTTAGAGGTTTTTAGTTTTTTGGGTTTTTAGGTTTTTAGTGGTTCTATGTATTTTATGGGTTTTAGGGTTTTTAATTATTTTAGGTTTTTATAGATTTCATAGGACATTTCTGTGCTTTAGCAGTTTTTTACATTTTGAGATATTTTGTTGGAATTTTTTTAGGATTGTAATTTTTTTGGGTTTCTTATAATTATGAGGAGTTTTAGTGGTTTTTTGAGTTATTAATATTTTTATGTTTTATGGTCTTTAAGAATTTTTTATATTTTTAGGGATTTGACGGGTTTTTAGGGGTTTTGATTTTTTTAACAGTTTAAAGGGGTTTTAAAGTTTTAGTTGTTTTGGGGGGTTTTATAGGTTTTAAAATTATTTATGTGTTTTAGGGTTTTAGGATATTTATGGTGGTTTGGGGTTTTTTATAATTTGGTAGGTTTTAGGGAGTTTCAATGTTTTTAGATTTTAATGGGTTTCTTAGGGATTTTAGGGTTTTTAATGTTTTATACATTTTTAAGGATATTTAAAGATTTTTTTTAATTTCTATGGTTTTTTGGGTTTTAAGTGATTTTGAGGGGTTTTTTTGGTTTTTTGGGAGTTTGTGGAAATTTTGTTGTTTTAGGTTTTTTTAGTTTTTTAGGGTTTCAAGGATTTAGTGGTTTTTAATGTTTTTAGGGTATTAAAGGATTTTCATATTTTTAGTGGTTTTCTAGGTTTGTATGTGTTTTTAATGTATTTAATTCTTTTAGAGTTTTTATGGTTTTTATGGATTTTATTTCCTTTACGAGGTTTTAATGTTTTTTGGGGATTTAGGAGTTTTTAGTGTTTTAGATATTTAATGTTTTTAAGGGGTTTTAGGGGTTTTAGAAGATTTTTTTTATGGATTTTTATTTCTTTTGGGCTTTTTGGGTTTTTTTATTTTTTTTGTCTTTAGGGCTTTTATGTGTTTTAGGGTTTTCATGTTTTCTTAGGGGTTTTTAGGGTTTTATGGTTTCATTACATTTTTTGAGATTTTTAGGGAGTTTTTTTACTATCTTTTAAGGTCTTTGGGTATTTTTTGGAGGGGGGGTTAGGGTTTTTATAATTTTTAGGTTTTTAAATTTATTTAGGGTTCTTTTTAGTTTTTTAGTGTTTTTCAATAAAATAGTGTTTTTTAACATTTTTTGAGGTATAAAGGTTTTTTTTTGTTTCTTAACGGTTTTTAAGGTTTGAAAAATATTTCTTGATGTTTTATGGGATTTAGGGGTTTTAGGGTCTTTTTAAGAGTTTTTTTAATTTTTAGGTTTTTTAGTTGTTTTATGTGTTTTTAGGATTTTATGATTTTCTAAGGGTTTTTCATAATTTTATGGTTTTTATGTTTTTTTGGGTTGTTGGATTTTTCTGTTTTTAATGGTATTTGGGGTTTTAGGGATTTTAAGAGTTTTTTATGTCTTCTATTTTGTAGGGTTTTTAGAGTTTTTTTACATTTTAGGGGATTTAAGTGTTTTTAGGTTTTATTTTTTTTAACAGTTTTCATGGTTTTAATAGGTTTTTATGTTATTAATTATTTCTAGGGAAAATTAAGTATTTTTATGGGTTTATGGAGTTTTATCAATGTTGTGGGGTTTTAGGGTTTTATTTTGGCGTTTTTGGTTTTTAGGGGTTTTTGAATTTTCTAATGTTTATAAGGTTTTGTAGAGTTTATTTAATTTTTTATGGATATAATGGGTTTTTAGAGTTTCTAGGGAGTTTTAAGGGTTTTTAATCTTTTTGGGGATTTAATGTTCTTAGGGGTTTTTAGGGTTTTCAGGGTATTTTTGGGATTTTTTAAGATTTTAGTGTTTTTATGTTTTTAGAGGGTTCTTGCATGTTTAGGTTTTTAAGGGGTTTTTATGGTAGTTCTGTGTTTTTTTAGATTTGGTTTTTTTGAGATTTATAGGTATTTTTTATTATTTTAGGGTTTTTATGGTTTAACGGTTTTGAAATTTTTAGTTTTTTACGGTTTCTAGGTTTTTCAAATGTTTTTAGGTTTTAATGATTTTTAGGCGTTTCAGGGTTTTTATTATTTCATTCATTTTTAGGTGTTTTGGGGGGTTTTAGGATTTTTATGGTGATTTAATTTTTTTAGAGATTCTAGGGGTATTAGGGTTCTTTTATTTTTTAAATTTTTTAAGTTGATGTATAGAATTCATACATTTTTAGTGCTGTAAATGGTTTTATGATGTTCTAGATAGTTTTTTTGAATTTTATGGGTTTATGGGTTATTAAGGTATTTAGGGGTTTTATGGATTTTAGGTAATTAAAGTGTTTTTATGATCCTTTAGAGTTTTTTCTAGTTTTTTAAAATTTTACTGATTTTAAGTGATTTTAGGTTTTAATGTTCTCAGAGGGGTTTTCTGGGTTTTTAGTGTTTTTTATGTTTTTTTTAGTTTTATTGGATTTTGAATATTTTTTTTTGGTTTTTGAGGGTTTTGAGATATTGATTGTTTTTACATTTTTTAGGCTTTTTTGTGTTTTTATGTTTTTTGGTTTTTTGGGGTATTAAATTTTTTAAGGGTTTTAATGTATTTTAACATTTTTTGGGGATTAATTTTTTTTTAGAGTTTTTAGTGGTGTTAAGGATTTTATGAGATTTAAGGGTTTTTAATGTTTTAAGGCGGTTTATTTTACGCTTTTCGGGTTTTTAGAGTTTTCAAGTGTTTTTAGGGTGTTATGGGTTTTAAATGTTTTTGGATTTTTATGTTTTCATTGGATTTTTTTGGGTTTTTAATGATTTTTATGTTTTTATTTATTTTGAGAAAATTTTTATATTTTTATAGTTTTTAGGGTTATTATGATTCTGATAATTTGTATGGGTTATATGGGCTTTGTGGGTTTTATGGTTTTTTACGTTTCTATGGTTTTTTGAGTTTTTAATGTTTTTAGAGTTTTTAAAATTTTAATGATTTTAACGGGTTTTTAGAGATTTCACGGTTTTTTGGGTTTTTATGAGTTTAAAGGGTTTTTTTGTGTTTTAAGGGGTTTTACATATTTATTATTTTTAGTGGATTCAATGGTTTTCAATGTTTTTTTGGTTTTGTGGGTATTAGGAGTTTTTAGGTTTTTAATGTTTTCTTAGGGGTTTTCATTATTTTATGGTTTTTTGTGGGGATTTGTAGTGCATGCATTGGATTTTTATGGCCAACGAGCTCATACATGAGTGGTAAGGACTCCTGCTTGGCATCCAAGAGACCCAGGTTCAAAACTGGGTGGAGACGTATTTCCGGGGAACTGTAGCAGTACTCTGGCTGTTACTGTTCAGTACTAAAGCAGCCAGAACTATTCACCTGATTTAGTCATTTGGGCCACCGGTTTGGGCCTACAAGTCTCAAGGGCCTTCGGGTCATCAAATTTCATCGGGCCACAGATACCGTAGAGTATCTCAGTTGACATAGAACATACCCGAGAAGAGAATCAGAGAAACAAGAGTAGTAGCCACCAGATGCAGAGCTAACCGTATTAGAGGAATGAGAGGGTATGACAGCCGCCATCAGGACCTATCATAATGCATCTTTGTACGGGGCAATGCAATACAGTCAGTAATGCTAGGTGGGGAGCTCGGTGATCAATGACATAGAAGATGGAGAGGGGAATTTCTAGTTGGTTGGGCATACGGGTCATGTAATGGGCATGGTTTGCCTCTAGGCCTTCGGGTCATGTATTGTGGGTAAGTCGGGCCTTGTGCCTTGGGCCTACAAGATCATGTACGGGTTCCCATTCAACCCTTAAAAGGGGAATTATCCATAATAAAATTAAAAACATAAGGCATTCTAGCCATTCAGGCTATTGGATTTTTATGATTTTTTGGATTTTTATGCATTTTGAAAGATTTTAGGGGTTTTATTTTATTTTTTTATGGGTTTTTATGAGTTTCTTAGGGGTTTTAAGGTTTAATATTTTTTTTATGTTTTCAATGTTTTAAATAGATTTTTATTTTATTTTTCATTTTTTAGGGATTTTATGTTTTTAGTGGGTTTTAATGATTTTAGAGGGTTTTGGAATTTTTAGGCTCATTTAATGTATTTTAGCGTTTTATAATTTTTTATGATTTTAGGGTTTTTATGTGTATTTAGGTTCATAATGTTTTCTTAGGGTATTTTAAGGTCTTTAGGATTTGTTACTTTTTCAGGGATTTTTATGGACTTTTAAGTATTTTTATTCATTATAGTGTTTTTATGGATTTTGAGGGTTTTAAGGTTTTTAGCGTTTTTCAGGTATTTTTTATATTTTGATATTTTAAGGGTTTTATGTGTCTTTAGTTTTGTTAAGGCTTTTATTGAGTTTTTTTTGTTTTTAGGGTATTTATGTTTTTAGGGTTTTTAGGAATTTTTTGGATATTTATGGTTTTTAGGGTTTATAGTATATTTGTGGTGACTAAATGTTTTTTTGGCGTTATTAGTGTTTTTAGTATTTTTATGTATTTAAATATTTTTTGGGTTTTTAAGGTTTTTTGGGGTTTTGTGAGTTTTTAGTGATTTTTACATTTTTATGTATTTTTGGGGTTTTGTGGGTTTTTAGGTTTTTTAGGGATTTTGAGGGTTTTAGGGGTTTTAATGGTTTTTTATATTTTTTTAAAAAATTTAGGGGTTTAAAGAGTTTTAGGCTTTTTAGTGTATTTTTAGGGTTTATATGTTGTTTTATGGGTTTTATGTGTTTTTTTTGGTTTTTAGAGTTTTTAGGGTTTTTTTTGTTTGTATTGTTTTTTTAATATTTTTCATAGTGTTAGGGATTTTTACATTTTAATATATTTTCATAGATATTTAATATTTTTATCTAATTTTAGGGTTTTTAGAGATTTGAGAGTTTTTAGGTTCTGTGAAGGTTTTTGCGTTTTTATGGTTTTAAAGGTCCTTTTTTACTTTTTTGGGGATCATAGGATTTTCATAGTTTATTTAATGTTTTTAGGGGTCTAAATGATTTTTATAATTTTTTGGGAATTTTATGCATTTTATGTGGTTTCAGGTTTTTTAAAGGTTGTAGGATTTTTTTGGGTATTTAGGGTTGCTAGGGATTTTAAGGGGTTTAATTTTTTTCTTTTTTTAAGGATTTCATAAGGGAATTTCATAGTTTTTTACAATTTTAGTATTTTTGGTATTTTTTGGAATTTTTATGGTTCTTGAATTTTTTTATAAATTTTGAGTTTTTTACGAGTTTTTTTATTGTTTTTCGGTTCTTTTGTTTTTTTACATTTTTAGGGGGTTTTAATGGTTTTAAGTGTTATAAATGTTTTTTAGAGTGTTTAATGTTTTTTGGTTGTTTGTTTTTTTTATATTTTTTTTGTGATTTTAGGGTTATTATGGGTAACTATGGATTTTAATGTTTTTAGGGGGTTTTATGGGTTTTAGTGGTTTTTAGAATTTTTAGGTTCTTTTTATGGTGTTTTAGGTGTTTTAATTGTTCTCATGTTTTCAAGGTTTTAATAGGGGTTTCCAGTATTATTTTTATTTTAAATGTTTTTAGGTTATTTTATGGATTTTTTAGGATTTTTTAGGGTTTTAGGGATTTTGAAGGTTTTTGGGTTTTTTTGGGTTTTTATTGTTTTTATATTTTAAAGGGTTTATTGATTTTTTGGTTTTTAAGGTATTCTTAGTGGGTTTCATGGTTTTTAGGGGTTTTTTTGTTTTTGAGAAAATTTTAGGGTTTTTTATGATTTTTAATGGTTTTTAGTGATTTTATGGATTTTGATGGGTTTTATGGTTTTTATGATTTTTTAAAATTCTTAGTGTTTTTGTGTTTTTAGGGGCTTCAGTGTTTTTTATTGTTTTTACGTCATTAAATGGGTTTTAGAATTTTTAATGTATTTGACGGTTTAATGGGGTTTCAAGCGTTTTAGGGTTTTAGCAGTTTTTATGAATTTAGGGGTTTTTGGGATTTAGGGTTTTTGAGTTTTTAAGATTTTTAAGGGTTTTAAGTGTTTATAGTTTTTTAATGTTTTTTTTGTTTTGAAGTGTTTTATATTTTTTTTAAATTTTTTTATGGATTTTTATTATTTATAAGGATTTTTTGGGGTTTTTTGGGTTTTTTTGGATTTTGAGGGTTTCCAGGCATGTTTAGTATTCTTAGAGATTTTTTGGATTTTTTAGTTTTTAGGGTATTTTTGTGTTTTTTGTATTTATAAGGGTTTATAGAGGATCTTAATATTTTTTGGGGGTTAATATGTTTTTGAATATTTCAATGGGTTTTATGGTTTTATGAGTTTCTAGGATTTTTAATGTTTTAGGGGTTTTATGGTTTTATGAGTTTTTAGGATTTTTAATGTTTTAGGGGTTTTATGGTTTTTAGAGGTTTTAAGGTTTTTCGATTATTTTGATATTTTTAGGTTTCTTAGGAATTTTTAGAGTTTTTTAGGTTTTTATGGTTTCCATAGGTTTTAATTGGGGATTTTATGAATTTTTTATAGATTTTGAGGTTTTTTTGCATTCTGAAGGTTTTTTGGGTTTTCAGGGATTTTGAGTGATTTTTGAGTTTTTTAGTGATTATATGGGTTTTTTGGGTTTTAGTGTTTTTTAGTTTTTTAGAAACTGTAAGGTTTCTAGATATTTTTAACCTTTTTACGTGTTTAATGTGTTTAATGTGTTTTTCAGTATTTATTGTTTTTAGGGGATTTAGGATTCATTAAGTATTTTAAGATTTTTTATTATTATTTAAGATTTTTAAGGGTATTTTTAGTTTTTTAGTGTTTTTAACATTATTTTCTGGTTTATGGTTTTTAGTTTTTTAGGTTTTATTGTTTATTCTTATGAGTTTTCAATGTTTTTTATGGGTTTTCGATTTTAGGGATTTTTGGGATTTTTAAGGATTTTTATAATTTTCGGGTTTTTAGTGTTTTTTACCTTTTTAATGATTTTTATAGTTTTTTATAACTTTTATGGTTGATCGGGTTGTTATATATTTTGAGTGTTTATAGTGGGTTTTTGAGTCTTAATGGTTTATTTTTGGAATCTAACTTTTTTTTGAATTTTTAGGGTTTTAATATTTTTTACGTTTTAAGGTGTTATTATGCGTTTTGAAAGTTTTTAGGTTTTTTATTTTTAGGGATTTTGGTGGATTTTTGAAAAACTTTATCATTTTAGTGGTTTTTGGGATTTTAAGGGGCTTTGGGGTTTTTATGGGTTGAGGTTTTCAGTGTGTTTTTTTGTCTTTATGGTATTTTTGAGTTTTAAGGGGTTTTATGGTATTTTATAGTTTTTTAGAAAATTTAGGGGTTTAAAGGGATTTTAGAGTTTTCAATGGATTTTAGGGGGTTTTTGGGTTTTTTTGATTTCTTAATATTTTTTGGGGTTTTATAGTTCTTAGGTATTATTAATATTTTAAGGGTTTCCGAGGGTTTTTAGCACTTTTTATGTTATTTAGTGGTTTTTAGTGTTTTTTGGATTTAAATGTTTTCTTCGGGTTTTCATTATTTTTTGGGATTTTTATATTTTTTATGGATTTTGGGGACTTTATGGATTTTAAGGTTTTTTAAGGTTTTTATGGTTTTTTGGGTTTTTCGGGTTTTTGGGGTTTTATCATTTTTCAAGTTTTATAGGGGTTTAATAATTTTTTTAGAATTTTAGTGATTCTTATGGTTTTTTTTATAGATTTTGAGGGGTTTTAGGGTTTTTAAGGTTTAGTGTTTTTTTTGTTTTTTGGTTCTCAACCATTTTTAGGTTTTTAGGGGATCTATGTGTTTTTTGGTTTTAATGGATTTTTAGATTTTTGACGTTTTCTTTTATATTTGTAGTGATTTTTATGGTTATTTATTTTTTTTTATTTCTTTTTACGGTACGTATGTATTTTGAGGGTTTTTATGGTTTTTATGGTTTTGTGGTATTTTAGGTTTTTTAATTTTTTTGGGGGGGATTTTGGGTTTTTTGAGTTTTTTAACATTTTTAAGTGTTTAAAGGGTTTTTATTGTTTTTTTTGTAATTTTAGTATTTTCTGGTGTTTTCATGATTTTACTAGTTTTTATGGTGTTTAAGGGTTTTAAGATCATTTTATGGGTTTCAAAGGTTATAAGGATTTATGTGTATTTAGGTTTTAGTGGGTTTTAAAGGGGATTTTAGGGTTTTACAATTTTCTATAATTTTATGGATTTTTTTGGTATTTTTTAGGATTTTTGTTACTTTTAATGTTTTTATATATTTTGAGGGGTGTTAATGGTTTTATGGGTTTTATGGCTTTTTATGGGTTTTCTTGTTCTTAGTTTTTTTAGGATTTTTAAGTGTTTTTATGTTTTAAGGTTTTTCAATGGGTTTACATGATTTTTTTTTGTTTTTTACGTTTTTATGAATTTGTATGGAGTTTTATATTTTTTAGGGTTTTGGGGATTTTGATGATTTTTGGGGTGTTTAGGGTTGTCATATATTGTTTTGGATTTTACGGTTTCTTTTGAGATTTAAGGATTTTTAAATTTTTTTTAATGTTTTTAGGGGTTTAAAAGGTTTTTATATTTCATAGTGGGGTTTTGGGACTTAGTGAGTATTTAGTTTTTTAGGAGTTTTATTGGGGTTTGGGGGGTTTTAGGCTTTTTATGGACTTTTAATGGTTTTATAGTTTTTTAGCATTTTTTGGTTTTCAGTGTATTAAGTGTTTTATTTTTTAAATATTTTTGTATGAATTTGTCATGGTTTTAGGGTTTTTTATGCTTTTAGGAATTTTTTTGTGAATTTTAGGAATATTATGGGTTTTTATGGTTTTTAATGTTTTATGTGATTTTAAGGTTTTTTACGGTTTTTAGCATTTTTATAGTTTTTATGTTATTTTAAGTGTATTTTTATTGTTTTTACACAGATTTTAATGGGTTTTTTGTATTTTATTTCATTTTAGGGTCTTTAGTGAATTTTTATGATTTTTATTTTTTTAGGTTTTTTACAGATTTTGATTGTTTTTATGATTTGTATGATTTTTTAGGGTTATAAAGGGTTGTTAGAGTATTTAATGGTTTTTTTCATGTTTTCATGTGTTTTTATCGATTTAATGTATTTATGGGGTTTATGGTTTTTAGGGCCTTAGGGGTTTTGGGATTATAGTGTTTTATGGTTTCTTATGGGTTTTTAGTGTTTTTAGGTTTTAAGGGTTTCGTTGGTTTTTACACGGTTTTAGGGGTTTTTTAATTTTTTTATGGATTTTTAGGGATTATTTGGGATTTTTAGGGTTATTAGGGGGTTTAGGGTACTTGCGGGGTTTTTATAGTTTTAATGTTTTTTTATATTTTAGGATTCTTTTGTGTTTTTATTGTTTTTAATGTATTTAGGGTTTTAAGGGTTTTTAGAGTTTTTAGTTTTTTAGGTTTCAATGGGTTTTATGGTCTTTAGGGTTTTAGTATTTTATGCTCTTTTTAATGGTTTTTAGGTTTTCTATTCTTTGAGGGTTTTGGGTTTTAAGTGTTTTTTGGGTTTTACTTTTTTATGGGGTTTTAGGTTATGTTGGTTTTTTTTTTAATTTTTAGTGATTTTTAGTGTTTTTAAGTTTTTTATGGGGTTTTAATGGTATTTTTTTGCGATTTTTTGGGTTTTATAGGTTTTTTGGGTTTTAGGGTTTTATGTCTTGTATTATATTTTAGGTTTTTAGGAGTTATAAGTTTTTTTGATGTTTTCATTGGAGTTATTAGGGTTTTCCCCATTTTAGGTATCTTTTAGGATTTTTAGGGGTTTGGGGTTTTTTTAGAGAATTTGAGGGTTTATAAGGTTGTAGGGATTTCTACCTTTTTTAGGTTTTTATAGGTTTTAAATTTTCATAGGTTTTTAGGGATTTCTTATGGTATTTTAGGGTGTTTAGTGTTTTCCCCTTTTTCATATTTTTAGGTATCTTGGGGGATTTTTATGGGTTTTTTGGGTTTTTGCAATTGTTTTAGGTTTTTAAGGATTTTATGGGTTTTATGGTGTTTTCTTTTACAGATTTTAAAAATCTATATCAGATTTTTATGTTTTTTTTTGTGTTTTTAGCATTTTATTGGTTAGAAGGTTTTTTATTGTTTTTAGTTCGGTTTTAGGGGTTTTAGTGGATTTTTTGTGTTTTTATAGTTTCTATGTGTTTTATGGTATATTGGGGGTTTTCTGGGGTCTTTTTTGGGGGTTTTAGAAATTTTCTAAGTTTTTAGGGGTTTAAGTGTTTTTAGGTTTAAATGTTTTTCTTATGGTTTTTAGTTTTTTTGGTTTCTTTACATTATATGGATATTTTGGGTTTCTTAAGATTTTTATTATTTATTTTTTGGGTTTTTTTGGATATTGAGGGTTTTATGGGTATAAATGTATTATTTTTGGGTTTTAAGTGTTTCTAGTTTATTAGGGTTTTCATAGGGTTTTTCGTTTATTAGGATATTTTATGTTTTTATTTTTTAGGGAAATTTTTATATTTTTATGTTTTTAGTGGTTTTAGGGGTTGTGTGGGGTTTTGGGGTTTTTATGGAATTAATGGGTTTTTTGTGGTTTTAGGGATTATTTTGAATTTTTTATGGTTTTAATTAACTTTTAGAGTTTTTTAAGAAAAATATGGGTTTAAAATTTTTTTTAGAGATTTTTTTGGTTTGTAGGGTTTTTATGAGTTTTTAGGGGTTTTGGGGTTTTGGGGTTTTGGGGGTTTTTTTATTATTTAGGGGGTTTTGTGTTTTATTTTTTGCATTTTTTTGGTTTTTATGGATTTCAAATGTTTTTTTTGGGTTTTCTGGTTTCCTTAGGGTTTTTAGGGATCTAATGGAATTTTATGTTTTTAGGGATTTTTGGAATGTTGATAGGATTTTTATGGTTTTTAGGGGTTTTTGAGAATATGAGGATTTTTGGGATTTGAACATTATAATGGTTTTTAGGTTTTTAGCGTTTTAATAATGTTTTTGTGTTTTGGGGGTTTTATGTGTTTTTATGTTTCAAAGTTTTTCGAAGAGAATTTCCTTTATTCTTATGGTTTTTATCAATTTTAGAGATTTTTAGTAATTTTGAAGATTTTTATTGGGGTTTTTTGGGTTTTTATGTATTTTGGATTTTTTTATTGTTGTTTTATTTTTTTTGTTTCTTAGGGTTTTTATAGTCCTTATAATTTTTTTTTAATGTTTTAGGGTTTTAAATGGGTTATAGAGTTTTATTGGTTTTTTGGGTTTGTATGGGGTTTTTTTTGTTTTATATGGTTTTTTGGGTTTTTTATTTTTTAGGGGTTTTTGAGTTGTTTTATGGTTTTTTGTATTTTTATGTTTTTAGGGGATTTATGTGTTTTTAGATTTTTATGTTTTTTTAGGGGTTTCCAATATTTTTATAATGTTTTATTTATTTAGGGATACTGAGGATTTTTTAGGATTTTTATAATTTTTTGGGTGTTTATGGTGATATTTGTGATTTTATGGGTTTTTTTACAATTTTTTTGTTTTGAGGTTTTTTAGATTTTTTATGTTTTGACCAGTTTAAATGGTTTAATGTTTTTAGAGGTTTTAGGGTTTTCATGGGTTTTTAGTATTTTTAACGTTTTTATGGTTTTTACTATTTTTAGTATTTTTTAGAGTTTTAGGATCATTTTAGGGGTTTTAGGGTTTCATATGTTTTTAGGTGTTTTAGGAGTTTTAGGATTCTATGGTTTTCCTAGAATATTTTTAGGTTTTTTGGGGTTTTTTACATTTTTTTGGAATTTTAGGGATTTTTATAATTTTTGGGTCTTTATGGTTTCTATGGATTTTTATGGGTTTAGGGTTTTTAGGGGTATTCTAGTTTTTTGTATGTTTTATCTGTTTTTTGAGTTTTTTTTGTTTTTAGGGGTTTAAAGGGTTTTTAGAGTTCTTAGTGGTTTTCCGTTTTTTCTTTTTTTTATAGTTTTTATTGGTTTATGTGTTTTTATGGTAATTTTTGGTTTTATGGTTTTGAGGGTCTTTTAAGGTATTTAGGTTTTTAATGGTTTTAAGGGTTTTAAGTGATTTTAGGTTTTTATGGTTTTTATTGGGGTTTTTAGTGTTTTTTTATGGTTTTTATATTTTTAGGGATTTATATGGATTTTTTTATGATTTTTATTTCATTTTAGGGGTTTGTGGGATTTATAGGATTTTTATGTGGTTTTAAGGTGTTTATTATTTTTATTATTATTTAGATTTTTTGGGGGCATTATGGGTTTATAGGTTTTTAAGGTTCTCTTAGGGTTTTGCAGTGTTTTTAATTTTTTTTACTTTTTTAAAGAGATTTATGCATTTTTAGGATTTTTTATGGGATTTTATGTATCTTGAGAGTTTTTTATGTTTTTTACGATTTTTAAGGTTTTTTGGTTTTTGATTTATTTAGGGTTTTTAATGTTTTTTGAATTCATTGCCGTTTTTGGGTTTAAAAGGATTTTTAGAGTTTTAGTGGGTTTTTAGAGTTTTATTGGGTTTTTAGGGGTTTAATGGGTTCTTAGGGGGCCTTTAGGTGTTTAGGGGTTTTATGGTTTTTAGTGTTTTTTGGGGTTTTATGGTTATTAATGTTTTTAAGTTTTTAATGGTTTTAATAGTTTTTAGGTTTTTATGGTTTTCTTAGGTCTATTTAGTGTCTTTTGGATTTTTATGTTTTTAGGGATTTTTATGGATTCTTCTAATTTTTATGGTTTTTATATTTTTATATATATTGAGGGTTTCTTGGGGTTTAGGGGGTTTTTTGTATTCTTTTTGGGTTTTAGGTTTTTCTTAGGTTTTTTTGGGTTTTTATGTTTTTTGAGTATTTCAACCTTTTTTGGGGCTTAAATGGAATTTAGAGTTTTTAGTGGGTTTTTTGGGGATTTATGGGTTTTTAGATGTTTAGGTTTTTTACTGTTTTTATAGGTTTTCGGGGTTTTAGGGTCTTCTATTGTTTTTAGGATTTTCAATATTTTTTTAGGTTTTTAGGGGTTTTATGTATTTTAAGGTTTTCATGTGGTTTTTTCATTGTTTTAATGTTTTTTAGGTTTTAGGGATTTCGAGGTATTTTAGGGGTTTTGGGGTTTTTTATTGGTTTTCGTGTTTTTTTTTGTTTTTTGGGGTTCTATGTGTTTATATGTTTTTATGTCTTTCTTAGAGATTTTTAGGAATTTAGGGGTTTTTACATTTTTAGGTATTTTTAGGGGTTTCTATGAATTTTATGGGTTTTAGGGTTTTGAGGGATTTTGAGTGGTTTTGGGTTTCAGGGGTTTTAGTGTTTTTAGGGATGTTTCAGATTTTAAGGGGTTTTTTTTATGTTTTTTAAGTGTTATAATAGTTTTCTATGTTCGTTAATGGTTTTAGGGGTTTAATGAATGTTAATATATTTTTTTGGTTTTAAGGGGTTATATGGGTTTTTTGAGTTTTATGGTTTTTACGGGTTTCTATGGTTTTTATCGGTTTTAGGTTTTTTAATTGTTTTTATGTTTTTAATGTTTATTATGGATTTTTAGGGTTTTTATGTTTTTTTGGGACTTCTAGGGATTTTTATTATTTTTATATTTTTTTATGGGTTTTAGACTATTTGTGGTTTTTTAGTTTTTATGGATTTATAGGTTTTTAGGGTTTTATGGTTATTTTTAGTTTTCTAGGGGTTTTTAGGTTTTCTAGAGTATTTTAACATTTTCTACGGTTTAAAGTGTTTTCATAGTTTTATGTGGGTTTTTTTTATTTTTATGGGTATTTAGGGTATTTATGGGTTTTATTGTTCATATGATTTCTATTGTTTTTTAGTGTTTTTATATTTCTTTATGGTTTTATGGGTTTTAATTGTTTTAAAGGTTTTTAGAGTTTTATAGAAGTTTTTAGGGTTTTTTGGTTTTTTACTTTTTTAGATATTTATAGGTATTTTTTGGAGTTTTATGGGGTTTTGGGTTTAATTTGGATTTTGAGTGTTTTTGGGGTTTTTATCAGTTTTTGAGGTTTTTGGGTTTTTTAGGGTTTCATGTTTTTAACGTTTTCTTACGATTTTTATGGTTTTTTTATCTTTCATAGGGAAAGGAAGGTGTGAGGCCAGGATAATCCTGTTCCCCCCAAAATTTATTTGAAGAAAGAAACATATCAGACAAGGGAGGAGAGGGGTCAATCAACCCAAACCCAAAAACCCTTAACAACCCCAAAACCAAAAAAGAAAGAAAAAGAAAAGAACCAAAAGAAAAACAAGTCAGTCAAAATCGCCACTGAAGTCATAAACATTAGTGCCATATGTGAAACCCTCTGCACTATGACCAGAAGCCGCATAATCTCCATATGGATCCCCATCAGCACCATACCCAAAGGAAGCATCTGAATCCACCGACTCCCATTGAAATGATTCATATTGCTTGATAATGATAGAGAAATACTCCCTTAACTTTTGTGAATCCACATTACACTGCACCTTGATAGACCTTTATCCCCTTCCAGAGGCAATTTACATTTCCTTGTAGGAGTCTCTTGTAGACCCAATATGGGGAAATGAAGAGTAGTTTTTCCTCACCTTCCTCCTTCGTGAGTTAACATGGACCCCAAGAGGCTTGTTTTCTTTCCAATGGCCTCTCCAAGAAAGGCCCTCTCCTTAAGGATCATATCCATGTTTTGATTCATCCTTATTCCATCCCCCTGGACCTGGTCGGGAATAAAAGAGGCCTACTGGTTTAGTGAACAACCCACAAGAACCCCACAATGTAGATTTCTAGGGACCACCTGAGGAACCCCAGGAGTTAGGCTATCAAACACCTCCATATGCCCAGTCTGGTCCTCACTGGGGCTACCTTTCCAAGGGACACCTAGGCAGTCCACCCGCTCTAACTCATGCATGCTCATTTAGCTAGGCCTATCAGCTAGAGTCTTTTCATGTACCTCCATGACAGACCCCATAACCTCCTCTTGTGCGGCGGCGTCCTACTACTCGAGGTCATCCCCCATCCAAGCTCCCTCCCCTGCCTGCACGCTATCTCTCCCACAGACATTCCCCCCTGATCAGCCACCTCCTCCAGCTTATCCACTGTCCCTTACTCTTACACCTTCTCCTGATCTGTCACATGACAATAACCACAAGCAGTCCCCTCAAGCACCACCCTGGGCATATATAAATTCAGTACAGAAAGCCTGTGAATGGCCAAAGCCTTTAAGCCATCCTCCCCAACTGCCACATTGACCACCACTGGGAAGACCTCTTCCTATTCTTCCAACACCCTCTGCTCATCCACGTCCCCATGTTCTACTACATCCCCCTCTGTCTCAGCACGTAAAAAATTATCAATCCTATCACTAGCATCATTTCTGGACAAGGGAACCTACACATTAGCACCCGCAGGCTTCTTCTCCACACCAGTAGGTCAAGTTGCAAGTACTCCATTAAGATCCAAAGATGTAGCCCCTCTGTTCTGACCTAGATATCCATAGACAGGAACGTTTCCATCATGTGTCATATCAAAATCATCATCCCCTATAGCAGGCAACATTATGTCAACAGAATTGCCTTGTAACCCCTTACCCCTATCTTCAGAAGTAGCTCCCTGAATCCCATAGCATGCATTCTGCCCATCTTGTTCATCCAAGTCATCGACCTACTTTGGTTTCACAGTGTGTTTCTCTTGATGTGACTCCTCTGAAACCAATCCATCAAACTGATTATGCAAATGGATAGCATCACATCCCTCATGCAGTTCCAATTGTCCCAAAGAATCTATAGCCCCCTCCATACTTCCAGGAACAAGAGACAGCCTAGGAAGCCCCATCTGCCCGGACTCAACCATCCTTGGACTACTACCTTCCTCCAAGGATTCCAGCACCGCTTAGAAGCCTTAATTACCTGGTCACATTTTATCCTATAAAAGACATCATAATCCCTTGGGTTAGAAGGGGACTACCAGGAAACCATCAGTGGGACATCCCCAACCACAGTATCTGCATGATCCTTCACCAGAGGTAGATTATCCTATCTAGAAAGGAAACATGCATCCTATAATCCATGGCCCCCCAGGGAGGCACATCTATTTTCAAACCAAAAGATATAGTATTTGGCCCTTGAAGTGTAGGCTTGACAAAACTAGCACGCATACAGGAAGAGTAATAGTGGCCCAATCTATAGAAAAATGAGATAAAGGCACCCATGATTCAAAACAGATCATCTAATGCCATCAAATATCACCATCAATCTCAACACAGACAGAGTTAAATAGATCTTTAGTCATGTCCACCTCAACGCAAATCCTCGGCACAATCGGGTGGCAGGAAACACTAGTCCGTGCATCTATACAAGAATATCTACCAATGATATTTCCAAAGATGCAGAGGATGGCTGGGTTTTGAAATGGCAGGGAAAGACCAGGATTGGTAACCAAAAATGCCATGCTCTTGGGATCACGGTGCAGGTGAAAGTCAAAATTCCTACAAAAAAGGTGACCCCACAAGGTCCAACAAAATAGTATCCATATGGAAAGGATTACCTCAAATCCATCAAAACACAACATCCACCAATGCAACAATAAAAAATTAGTTGTAACAACACCATGCCACTATGAATAAAACATTAATAAGTCGTAGACTGCATGCACCAGCAACATCAAGCAGGGAAGGGGTAATATTAATGAGCATTCACAATCCCTTACATGCTCCTATAGAGGTAGCTATCATCACTATCATCCATAACCAATAGTATATGGGCACACACAACCCAAATATAGGACGAGGTGAATCCCCCTCCCACCCATTAGGAACCTATCACTACAGATACACTATCTCAAAACTCATAGAAATCATCCAAAAAACACCCAAGAACCCAAAAGTAAAGACCTATAATAGAAACAATGATGCCCAAGAGGAACAAGTGAACACCACTAAAATCCATACTCATAACCCGAAGAAACCGAAATCATGCACACACACTCACTCACTAACTCCCCACACCAACACTACCCAGACCATTCACACATGCACACACTCACACAACACCACAAAATAAAATCCATTTGAATCCCAACAAATAATTAGCAAGAAAATATATTGGTATCCCCATCCCCCTCGAATATTATCCCTCGACCAGATTCATGAAACAACAACCATACACCATCCCTTTTGAACCATCATAGAATTAAGATAAACAAAACAACTGACCAGTACAAGCACCATGCGACTAAAAATAACACCTTAAATATTCCCACAGAACCATCCCACTAAACCGGACATCGGCCAATCCAAGTAAAAGAAACCTTCAAACAAACCTACACTCACCCAGATGACCCCTCTCCAAACTACTCCCAAACCATCCAGCTCCACTCCTCCATCCATCAACACCTGAGAACCATCAGAAACTGTAGCCCACACAAACCCCTACATGACCACCAACTAATGACCAAGGTATCCCCAAGCACTTGTAGAAAACCATGTAGACCAAGCATGAAATCCCCTACACAACCCCAATCCATGAGAACACCAACACAAATCCACAAACTACTCTCTCTCTTATCCACTTAATTCAAAAAAATCACATGCAGCCTCACCAAACAGAGCTACAGGCCATAGTAAGAAACCACCTACACCGAGCAGCCCAACAAAACCCGTAACTCAAAAACCATTAGAAAACCACCCGACAAGCAATGTTGTAGAAGAATAAATCCCACCCAATGAACAACCCTGCAAACAAACTAAGCCCCGCAGTAAACTACCTACACCAAATACCATGAAATGGAAACCCAGTCCAACCAAGACTGTAGCCATTATAAGAGAATCCCCAAAACTCTTAAAGAAGAAAACAACAACCAACAAGGAAGAATTCATCCACAAAATCCCATGCCAAACAAACAGAGCACCCATCTAGGGCACTACCACACCAAGTTGCACCAGACCCTGCCTGTACCTTTCCCCAAACAGTAACCTAAAATGATAACTCATCCAAATACATCCAAAACTAACAGTATAAAAATACCATAAAACAGCCCACACTAAATCAGCAACTCCACTCTAAGATGATCCAAAACCATCCTTCTGCACACCCTAACCAACAATTATCTGAAGGCATGACAACCTACAAAAATGGTATCCAGTAACCATATCAATCATCATAGACACTTCCCAAATAGAACAACCCAATAAAACATAAAGAATACCCATTACTAGTAGCACTAGTACCTCCAGATAGAAAACCCAACACCTCCAATGCAAGTCTACCAGTAATCAGCTAATGGAACAATAATAAGAGAGACCCACAATGCATGTATTTGTCCCTTCACGCACCACATAGCCACCCAAAACCACTTCCAAACATAATAAATAACATCCAGTGACAACCCAAGTATAGAAACTGTATATAGAAAAAATTAAGGCACAACATAAGACTTTAATATGTCTAATCCACTCCCATCACACACAACCAAACCCTACACCAACCAGAGTATCCCATCCCACTTCTAACATCACCTTAGTAAAACCCTCTATTTAAATAGATAGAACCCTCACCCAGGGCCCCGTAACTAGATTTCAGTTCCCTCCAAATCCAACAACACTACAACACAGCCACAAGAATCCCCCTGTAACTAGAAATAAACCCATTTTATAATAAAAGAACAACCAAGTAAAACAAGAACCCTAATATAAGAAAACTAACATTGAAAATACCATTCAGAATCAAGTATCCCAATAACCATCCAATAAACAGACAACCAACTAGAACCCATCCATGTCTAGACCACAGAGGGATCAACATCCATCTCTAATACAATTACCCATATGGTTCTATACTTGAACCTCCTCTTGATTAATATTATTATTAAGGAAATATTTGTAAGAAGAGATCTTGGATCAAATAGTCAGATCAAAAATTATCCAAATATAGATTTTATAATGAGAGGGGGAACCATGTAATGAATATTTTTTATCATTACAAATAATATATATCAAAGTTACTAAACCAAGCCTTTATAAAACACTTTTTGGTGAATCCTCCTAAAATAAGAAATTTCACCAATTTAAAATGGTATAAAAATAATTGGTAGAATAGTAAACATTCAAGAGGATTAATAAATAATTTAAATGTTCCCTACAAATATTAAAGTTTAATAATATATGATCAATGTTATTAGAATCCAATTTATATAAAAAATATTGATTTGGAAAACCCAAACCTCTTTTCTAAAATATATCTTGGGTGGACTGATGATTAAGGATTATAATGCCTAAAACTAAGGAAAAAAGGTAGGGAAGAATTTATTCCTAATTAAATGTCTCTAATGTGATGTAGAAAATTTCACACTAAAATCATCCAAACCCATGAGAAGCGAGAACCCCTCCTGGTCATTCTAGATAATCCTATCGCAACATCCTCCATGCTCATGAAAAGATGGGATCTCTATCTTGATGTCCCAAAGATCAACAGAAACAACAAGAGGTGTATTCCATGAACTATTAAAGATAATTTCTAAAAATGGGGAAAACATATACATCCGCAAATCATATATTATCATATCATCGATGGTGGAGAAAATAGGACCCTAGGGGTTCAATTAATCAAACCATAAGGAAATACAAGAACCATTCACTATAAAAAATGAATGATTGTATGTAAGAAGATATCTATTCCCCAAACATTTCCTATATTTCCATGTGTAATTCCATGGTACTTTGGCCACACAAAAATTGGGAGTGACCAAGTAGGAAAATGAAATCCCAGTCAACCGAAAATGAAGGAAAAAAAAGATTATAATAATCCCAAACCTTTTTAACCATATAATCCTTATTCTAGTCTTCAACACACTTAATCAATAATCCATATTCCTCTTTAGTCCTTATCACCATGTCCCATGACACTTTATACCTTGACATAACAATAGATATCCCATTACATAGAAATATCATAATAATGGTTTCTATGTAATTCCAAAATTTCATTGGAAACATGAATTTATTTAACCAATAAGATCTTATACAAAATAATATATAATGAACAAGCTATAATTATCTAGTAAATGAAATAAAATTATTTTTCCAAACATTAATTCTTTAAAAAATTATAACCTCTAAAACCATGAAGTCCATGGATATGTTATTGGATGTAATAAGTGGAACCCAATGATGGAAAAGAGGAAGGAATGATCCCCTAATACCCATAAAAGCCTCTAACTTATCCTTGACGTCATAAAAAATACCATTCAAGAAATTTAGTGATTTAAAAATATTAGTAGTCAATCTAGGAATGGAAGAGAATAAATACAAGGTATGTTTCAAGACTAACACATAATCTAGATATCCAAATGAGAGTATTAAAATATCGTATGAAAAAAAATATTATAGATGGATGTATTTCTATAATGCCAAAGAAACATGATGGATAATGAGGTAGAGATGAGAGACTCGTGAATGAAATAAAATACCTCATTTTAATTCAAAAAAATAAAGATGATAGAGGATCCCAATACCTCAACATTATATTACAATGAAAATAAACTTGAAAAAACCATTTATATTTATATAGAATATTGAAGCAGAGAAAAATAATTTTATCTAGGAGGATAATATGGCTTGAAAATAAATAAGTTACAAAGCATCTTATATTAATTTTCATATGACCAAATGAAAATCCTTGAATAAGTCAATATTGAAGTCACATCAGGGAATCCTAAAATACAAATGATAACCCTGAACTAACTTCTAAGAAATCAAAATGTTATCAGATATACGCCACCCATGAATAAAAGATGATTGGTCTTTGTTAATGAAATTAGGGTGAACCAATATCAATATAGATTTTAGGATCATAGAAATACACTTATAAATAATATTTCAGATGCAGAAAGTATTGAAAACTGTAAGAGAAGAGGAAATTTTCTCCTTGGGAATCATAGAAATAATCAAACTATTATCTTCCCATAGAAACATCCCATTATTGAAAAAATAAAAAATACATTATTCACATTCATCCAAACCACTAACCAGAAATTATGGAAGAAAAAGGAATTGAATTCATTAATCCCTAGAGTTTAACAAGATTCAGGGAAAATATAGGCCGATAGATATCCTCTGGCTTACCTACATTTCCATCATGTCATAGACAACCCTATCAGTTGAGTGGATCAAAAAAGAAATCCATACCATCTCAATTAGGATAAATAACATAATAGGGGATCCAATAAAGGATTGTAAGAACTCCATAGTCTGAAAGATAATAATTCCAAGATCAGTGGTAATATAGACATCAGCTCTGTGAAGAAGAACCATTTTAGAATAATTAAATATAACTTTAAATGAGTACAAAAAGATAACCGAATTGAGGTCTCTCTCCTTAATCCATTGGACCCTACTATAATTCTATGACAAGAGAGATTTCTTAATTGTCAATGCCTTCAAAAAATAATTACAAATAAATTCTTTCTGAATAATAGATTTAGAGAGTCCATTATCGACAAAGATAGATTGAATTTCATACAATTCGACCCTAATAGAGGGAATTCAATAATAATTATGGTCAGTAACCTAAGCATGAAAATCACAAAGTCATTTTACCCCTATTAAGAATCTGATACACTTGGAACATTTTACTACAAATAAAACAAATATTCAAAGCTGAGAAAACAGATCTAAGAAAAATGTCATAAGCAGTCCAATGATTAAAAAATTAAAAATAATGTATCCTACTGTATCCCTTCACCACCACTAATAAATATGGGTGTGCATTTGAAAATACTAAAAGGAATGTAATCAACCAAAGTATTAGTAAATCTAGACAACCAATCAGAATTAACAAGGGCTCTATACATCTTCCTTAAAACATAATAAATTCCCTTCCTCAAAGAGAAACTCAACCTAGAACAATGAAGGTAAACAAAAATAGAGTTCACTATACCAGATTTTCAATGCTCTGTCAAAGAATTACAGTATAAAAACAACCATATCTATCCTTTGGAAAACTCATTGCATTAAGAAACCCAATAAAATACAAGGATATTAATTAGTAGATTCAACATAAAAAGATTTTTTTGCAAAGTATTTGATGTTTTACAAAAAAAATGGATCCAAAAATGATTGAGATAACAAAGGAAAATTCCACCTTAACATCCTTAAAATGGATTTCCATAAGTTGGGATGATTCAAACTGAAAATCCAAAACCAAACGACTTGGATTGCATAAAAATAGAATACACCAATAAGATGAAAAATAGAGGTTCAAGTAGTATCTACAATAGGGAATAATGTGACTCACAATATAAAAAAGTGTATCCTTTTGAAACATGGTTTCCATAATCCCTAGAAAATCCAACAGGTTTAAAAAAGTGATATAAAAAACCACACTTTATTAATGAGGAGATTCGATACCCCAAACACTCCAAACTACCAAATTAATCATTAAAAATAGATGTAGGTATGAATTTAGCTAGATGGGGTCCTATTTTGATTATATTCCTCTTAGTATAAAAGGAATACACCTTAACTAGATTATCCCTAACAGGATTTCCACTGATGATATAATATGTGGGACTAGCATGATCAAGGGGTATCAAACATGGAGAAGAATCCCCACCATCAACATCACATAGAGACGAAGGAGAATGACATTCAAAATGCTCGGTCATGGACACTAAATTTTCCATTCTCTCAAAAATATTTTAAAATTTAGAGTAATATACCTGAGGAATAGATCCATAATTCTCACAAACGAGAACTTAATCCTCTAGTTTCTCATAATTCTTAATCATATCTAGAGAGGAAAAGTTGTCATAATATTTAACACTAGAATTAACCCCAGCAACCATACCTAGTCTCCAAGGGTAACTAGCTCCCTAGAGGGAAGAGGGGAAATAGAGGCAGAGTCAAAAGCATCATCTTCAAGAGTTGGATCTATCAATAATCAATCAAAGGAGTTACATGTATGTATGGAATAATCATTCATTGGATTGGTATGCTTATTAGATAAAGAAGATTAAAAACCCATTACAGAAGATCCCAAATCCACATTATTAGGATTCTTAAATGTACTATAAGTGGAATCATGAATGGGAACCGAAATCTTCTTCACAATAAACCAATGATGAAAACAATTACGACGTTGAGGAAGAAATATGAAGCGGTTCTTTCTTCTGATAAACACACTTTTTTGGAGTAACCTTGGTCCATCCTGAATGTGAATTTTCCTTATTCTTCTACATACACTGATTAAAATGGTGCCCAAATATTTTATAGAAGCTACAGGTTTTAGGTACCCAAATATACTAAAATTTTATGGAGGAGAAAGATTCAAAACACAAGTATACAAAAATTTCTTATAGAAGTTCCTTTTTAGAATAAATTTCCACACAAATGTGAGAAAAACTAATCCTACTATATCAAATGTGGACTTATTTATTAAAAGAGTCTTTCCCACCACACTTGAAATGTAGTTATGGATTTTAGCAGAATATGATTTAAGAAGAACATTATGAAGTTTCACCAAAATTGGAAAAATAATGAAAGATTCATTACTATGGTAAATACCAAAATACAATGACTTTAGTATCATTGATCCACATACAAAGAAAGAAGGATCACTCAAAATAATCTAAACAATTTTATAGGATATAAGAAACATAAAGAAGTAAAAGCATTCATCATTAACCAAATTCATGATTAGGTCCTTCCCTAAAAACTATGAGGTGATTCAAGATAATAATGAAAATAAAAAAAATTTCTTCATGAAATATACTACAAAGGTATTATTCACCCAAGATAATCCCTTTTGATGAACCAAACGATGAAGAAGAACCTTCACATTTTTCACTCTACACAAGGTGGGTGGAAAAAAATCGATGGAGTAAAATTCTTGAGATGAACCTTCTACATATTCTTCAGTATCAGGAAGAGAAACACCACCCTTTGAAGAATCCCCAAGAACACCACCATCCACAAAATGCACAATACCCTCATTTTAAGAAATAACTATGCAGTGAATAGTTGAATCCTCCAATTAAATCCCCACATGACCCCAATCAACTGATATGAGTTAGTGACAACTACTATTGAAATATAAAGGGAAGTTGCATGCTCTACTTAGCCCATAGAGGCACCACTACCCATAGAAAACCCAATAAATGTATCGTAGTGATCCTCAGACTTAGAATCCCTAAAAAACAAATGACCCCTGACATGGTGGGAACCTCCTCTAAATTAATGCACAGGGATGTCTCCTTCACTACAAAAGTTCCCTCAACCCATAGGAAGAACCAAAACTATCACACCTTACAAATATTCATTACCAAACCTGACTGAAACCGAAAGTACATATGAGATTGCAGCATCCCCCACCCATAATAGCCTACATATCACCTTACCAAATGAAGAAGACTTGAAGGCACTAAAATCCACCTCGCTAAATGCATACCCATCCATTGAAGCAAAGATCATGAGAGAGCAAGCCCGAAAGTCACTCAACACTTCTACAACTACAACCTAGAGCCATCATGTGGGAAGGAGAGGAGATCGAACAAGGAGAGATCAAATAAAAGTTTTCAGGTTTTTTATTTTTTTTCTTAGGGTTTTTAGGTTTTTAGGGTTTGTTTTATTTTGAGGGGTTTGGGTATTTTTTCATAATTTTGTGGGTTTTAGGGATTTTAATGATTTTTTATGGTTTTAGGTTTTTTAGGGTTTTAATATTTTTATGTTTTTTTTGGGTTTAAGTTTTTTTTTGAGTTTTTATGAATTTTATGGTTTTTCGAGTTTTTTATCATTTTGAGGTGTTTAAAGGGTTTTAGAGTTTTTAGTCATTTTTAGGGTTTCTATGGGTTTTATATTTTGTTAATGTTTTTTGGATTTTTTATGATTTTTATTGGTCTTAGTTTTTTTTAGTATTTATATGTGTTTTAGTGTTTTTAGGTTTTTTACATGTTTTTGGGGTTTTTAGGTTTTCTTTGTGTTTTTAATGGTTTTATTTTTTAAGATATTTTAATGAGTTTTTGGTATTTTTTTGAATATTTATGTGTTTTATGTATTTTTAGGGATTTAATTATTTTAATAGATTTTATCATTTCTATGGTTTTTGGGTATTTAGGATTTTTGAGATTTTAGTGTAATAATTATTTTATTTGTTTTTTATCATTTTTATCAGTTTAAAGTGTTTTGAGAATTTTTAGTGGTGTTTTAGGGGTTTTAGGGGGGTTTTAATGTTTTAGGGGATTTTATGGTTTTTTTAAGTTCTTAGGGTTTTTATGGTATTTTAGGGTTTTTATCGTTATTTTATGTTTTTAGGTTGTTTATGTGTTTTAATATTTTTATGGTTTTCTTTTGGGTTTTCAAAGTAATATGGGATTTTTAATTTTTTTAGAATTTTTTAGCCTTTTATGATATTAATCGGTTTTAGGGGTTTTAGGGATTTTGATTATTTAAAGGGGTTTTAGTGTTTTTAGGTTTTTCATGGGATTTATGTGTTTTTAGGCTTTTCTCTTTTCTTAGGGTTTTTAAGGGGTTTTATATTTTTTATAATTTATACATATTTTTATTTGTTTTTATTATTTTATGGATGCTGAGTGTTTTAATGGGTTATAGGGTTTTTATGTTCTTTATTTTTTTGTTTTTAAGGTTTATGAGTTTTCCTGGATTTAAGATATTTTTAGTTTTTTTAATGATTTTATTAGTTTAAGGGGTTTTTGAGTATTTCATTATTATTATGTATTTATGGTTTTTTATAGTTTTATGAATTTTCGGGATTTTTTATTTTTCAGTGTTTCTATCATTTTTACATTTTTAGGTTTTTTAAGTTTTTTTTGGTTTTACGGTTTTTCTATGGGTTTTAAGGTTTTTAATGTTTTCTAAAATTTTGGGAAGTTTTGGGGTTTGTAGGGTTTTAATGGATTTTAGGGTCTTTATGGGTTATTAGGGTTTAATGGTTTTTTGGGTTGTAATTTTTTAGTTTTTATGGGGTTTGAGGTTTTTTAGGGTTTTTTAACATATTCTGAGGTTTAAATGGGTTTATATTTTTAGTGTGTTTTTAGGTTTTTATGGGTTTTTATATTTTTAGAGTGTTTTATCGTTTTTATGAATTTTCTATATTTTTTGGTTCCTTTTTCATTTTTATATTTTCATTCATTATTTTTTATTTTTTGCCTTCTTTTGTGATTTTATATTTTCAATGGTTTTTAGGGGTTCTATGGTTATTAGGGTTTTTTATGGTTTTTGGTTTTTTGGATTTTTAGGGTTTCTAAGAAATTTTGGTTCTTAGGGATTTTAATTTTTTGTAGTTTTTTATGGTTTTTATAATATTTTTAAGGGTTTTTATGGTTTTTTACATTTTTAGGGATTTTTTGGGATTTTTATGATTTTTTTGGGATTTTTAGGGTTTTTGGGAATTTGAGGGTATTTAGGGGTTTATTTGGGTATTTTAGGGTGTTTAAAATTGTTTGAATTTTTTTGGGGATTTAGGTTTATTAGGGTTTTATTTTTTTCTTATAAATTTATGGGGTTTTATGGATTTTTAAATTTTTTGGACTGTTAGGGCTTTTTTGGATATTTATTTCAATTTTTGAGTTTTTAAGGGATTTTGAGGGGTTTTAGGGATTCATTGGTTATATCATTTTTATGTTTTTTATGATTATTAAGTATTTGTTCATGTTCCCTATTTTTATATGTTTTTTAGGTAATTTAGGGGTTCTAATGAATTTTTTATGATATTTATGTATTTTTAGGGATTTTTAGGGTTGTTATGTTTTTTTTGGTTTTTAGGGTTTTTGGGTTTTAGGGGGATTTTTAGTGTTTTAAATGGTTTTTAGATTTTTTTTAATAATTTTATGGGTTTAAATTTCTTTTAGAGTTTTTAGTTGTTTTTGGGATTTTAGCGTTTTAGGGTTTTTATGATTTTTAGGCTTTCTATGGGTTTTAAGGGTATTTATGTTTATTTTATTTTTTAGGAGTTTTAGGATTTTTTTAGGGTTTCTTTGATTTTTATGGTTTTTAGGGACTTAAGTATTTTTAGGATATTGAGGGTTCTTAGAGTTTTTAGGTATTTTTTTCAATTTTAATTGTCTTTGGTTTTAATGGATTTTTTAGGGGTTTTCAAGGTTTTTAAGTAGTTCTAAATTTTAAGGTTTTTTAGTTCATTTTCAGATCATTATGGGTTTTTGGAATTTTAGGTATTTTGATGGTTTTTAGGGGTTTTTTGGGTATTCTGGGTTTTTTGGGGTTTTAGGGATTTCTATTTCTTAGGGGATCTATGATTATTAAGATTTTTTATGGTTTTTGGACTTTAAAGGAACTTTATAGATTTTTGTGGTTTTAGTTTTTATTTTGTTTTCTGGGTTTTTAAGGTTTTAAGGGTTTTTTTCATGGTTTTAGTGGTTTTTTGGATTTTAGGGTATTTTTATGATTTCTTAGGGTTTTAGATTTTTTGGAATTTTTTACTGTTTTTATGTATTTTATTCAATTTTTTTAATTTTGAGGGTTTCTTATTGGTTCTTTGGGTGTTTAGGGTTTTTATGTGATTTTACATTTTTAGAGATTTTTGTGCATTTTTAGTATTTTTATGGTTTTTTGGGTTTTTCAAATTTTGAGGGGTTTTAGGTTTTTTAGTGGTTTAAGGGGTTTTACATTTTAATATATTTTATGGTGTTTTATGATTTTTATTGGGATTTAGGGTTTTATATATTTCGAGGAGTTTATGATTTTAAGTGGCTTTATTGTTTCTTGTGGGTTTTTTATTGGATTTAATGGATTTTTGATTGTTTTTTAATGTTTTCAAATGCTTTATGTGTTATATGGTTTTCTAGTGGGTTTTAATATTTTTATATTCTTGAAGGTTTTTAGGGGTTTTCCTAGTTTATAAAGTTTTTATAATTTTTATATATTTTGGCAGTTTTTAGGGATTTTATCTATTTATAGATTTTTGGGCCATTTGATGGATTTTATGGATTTAGGGTGAGTTAGGATTTTCAGGTTATTTTTGGGTTTTTAGGTTTTTAGTGTTTATATCGATTTTATTTAATTTTTATGTTTTTTTTGTGTTTTAGAGTTTTTATTTTTTTTATATTTTTTTAATGTTTTTAGGGGTTTAATGAGTTTTTATATTATTTTTTCATATTTTTATGCTTTTTATGTGTTTCTGTGGGTTTTAGGGTTTTAGGGGTGTTTATGGTTTTAAGGGGGTTTAGGATATTCAGGGTCCTTTATGTTTTTTTATGGTTTCTAGTAGTTTTTTGTTTTTGGTTTTTGGTTTTTTAGGTTTTTAAGGTTTTATAGAGTTTTCTAGGGTTTTTTGGTTTCTTTATGCTTTTTTCAATTTTTATGAACTGTTTCGATTTTTATGGTTTTTACGGTTTGTTGGTATTTTGTAGTTTGCAGTGATTTTAGTGTTTTTTGGGTTTTTCTTGGGATTTAGTTTTTTCTAGGTTTTAATGTGTTTAAGTGTTTTAATGATTTTATGGCTTTTGTGGAATTTTCTGGATTTTTGGGTTTTTAACAGTTTTTTAGATTTCTTTATATTTTTAATGTTTTTTGGTTTTTTGAGTTTTTAAGGGTTTTAGGGTTTTTTATGGTTTATTTTGGATTTTAGGGTTTTTTAATTTTTTTAGTTTTTTTTTAAAAAAAATCTTGTTTTAAAGTATCTTTTATGTATTTAATGGTTTTAGGGGTTTTATGGGTTTTAAGGGATTTACGGTTTATAGAGGTTTTAGGGTTGTTCGGGTATTTAGCATTTTTTAGGATTTTAGGGGTTTTGTGTTTTTATGTTTTTCTTAGGAATATTATGAATTTCCAGAGTTTTTTTTTCATTTTTCTGTATTTTTATGGGTTGTTTTTGGTTTTATAGGTTTTAGTAATTTGAGGTGTTTTAGGGATTTTAAGGGTTTCTATTGTTTTTAGGGTTTTTTGATGTTCTTTATGTTTTTAGGGGTTTTATTATTTTATTTTTTAATCTTTTCTTAATGTTTTTTATGTTTTTTAAAGGTTTTAACATTTTTAGTGGTTTTTAGGGATTTTTAATTGTTTTTATTGGGGTTTAGGGTCTGTTGGTTCTTTGAGGGGTTTAGGAGTTTTTAGAGGTTTATGGTTTCTATGGGTTCACATCGGAGTTTTACAGGGGTTTTTTGACTTTTTAAGAGGTTTATGGCATTCTAATTTTTTTTCCATATTTTAGGGGTTTAAGGAGTTTTTATATTTTAAGTAGTTTTTATTGTTTTTAAGGGTTTTTATTGTTTTTAGGTGTTCTAATGGTATTTAGGGTTTTAGGGCTTTTAGTGTTTTTTATGTTTTAGGGGTTTTAAGTGTTTTTTGGAATTTATGTTTTTATTAGGGTTTTTTTCACGTTTTTATGGTTTTTTACATTTTATGGATTATTTTAGTTTTTAGGGTTTTTGGTGATTTTGATGGGTTTTAGGGTTTTAGGGTTTTTATCATTTTTTAGGGTTTTTAGGGATTTTTTTATGTTTTTAAGGTTTTTAAATTCATTGGTGTTTTTAATGTTTTTTGGTGTTTTAATTTTTTTTGTGGTTTTTAGGGTTTTTATCTATTTTAATTCGTTTTAAGGGATTTATATATTTCTACTGTATTATTGGATTTTAGGGTATTTTTATGATTTTTAGGGTTTCAATAATTTGTTACGTTTTTATGGGTTTTTAGAATTTTTAGGTTTTTAAAGTTTCCTTCAAGGGTTTTTAGGGTTTTTAGGTTTCTTTATATATTCTAGATTTTTAGGGATTTATTATTTTTGTTTTTTTTATATTTTTTATGGGTTTTAGGGAATTTTAGTGTTTCTAGGGATATTTAATGTTTTTAGGGGTTTTTAGGGATTTTAGTGTTTTTAAGTAATTAAGTATTTGCTGGTTTTTATGGGGTTTTAAGTGTTTTTAGGTTTTTATAGTCTTCTGAAATATTTTTAGGGGTTTTATGGATTTTTTAATTTTTATGGAATTTATATATTTTTAAGATATTAATTGGTTTTGGAGATTTTGAAGGGTTTTATGGGTTTTAGGTTTATTATGGTTCATTTTAGTGTTTAGGATTTTTGTTGAGTTTTTAGAATTTTAATGTTTTTATTCGGTTTTTATGTTTCTAGGGGTTTAAATGGTTTTTAGTTTTTTGTTGTGTTTTTTAGATTTTTTATGGTATTATATGGTTTTTATGCTTTTATGGTTTTTAAGTGTTATTAGGTTTTTAAGGATTTGTTAATGTTTTTAATGATTCTTAATGTTTTTTATGTTTTTATGGATTTTTAGGGATTTTTTGGATTTGTTTGTTTTTTGGGTTTTTATGGTTTTTGAGGGGTTTTAAGGTTTTTAGGGTGTTTAGGGTTTTTTTTTCATTTTTTAGGTTTTTAGCGTTTTTAAATTTTTATATATTTTAGGTAATTTTTAGGATGATTTTTGTTTTTAGGGTTTTATGAATCTTAATGGTTTTAGGGTTTTTAGGGGTTTTTAGGTTTTTAGGGTTTTTAGGGTTTTGGGTTTCTTTTTTAATTTTTAGGTTTTTAGAGGTCTTTTAGTGTTTTTATAATTTTTATTCATTTACAAGGTTTTTAGAGTTTTTAGCAGTTTTTGGTTTTTTGAGGATTTTAGGGGTTTTTGGGTTTTTGGATTTTTTTTGATTTTATGGTTTTTAAGGTTTTAGGTTTTTAATGGTTTTTAGGTGTTTTAAGTGTTTAATTTTTTTAGGTTTTATTATGGTATTTAGTATTTTTATGGTTTTTTACATTTTTAGGGATTTTAAGGACTTTTAGGATTTTTATGGTTTTTAAGGTTTTATGGATTTTTAGGGGTTTTATGAGTAATTACGGTAATTATGATTTTTTGGGTTTTAGGGGGTTTTATGTTATCATAGTTTTTATAGGTGTTAATAATTTTTAATGTTCTTTGGGTTTTAAAGCGGTTTTAGAGAATTTTTTGGATCATTATAGATTTTATTAGTTTTAAGTGGTTTTTATGGTTATTAAGTGTTTTTATGAATTTAGTCATTTTTAGGGTTTGCGGGGTCCTTTTAAGGTTTTTAGAGTTTTTTATATTTTTTAGAGGACTTAATTGTTTTTATGTTTTTAATTTTTTCTTAGGTATTTTTTGGGTTTTCTGGGTTTTTACATTTTTATGGGTTATTATGATTTTAAAAAAAATATGGGTTTTACTAATTTTTAGTGTTTTTAAGTGTTTTAGGGTTTTTTGGTTTTTAGTGTTTTTAACATGACCTTCATATGTTGGTTTACTATCATTGGTATGTATTTTCCCATGCAATGATGTTTTTATTATGCTTCTGAGATGAAACCCCACTTTAATGTCTTGCAATTGTTTTTTGGTCTATTTGGGGCTCATGCAGACATTTTTTGGCAGCCCAGTATTTTGCTATATTTTTTCATCTGGCAGTCTGTATGGGTTCTGTTCCATGTTGCTGGTGCGAGCTGGCTACAGATTTGTTGGCTGGGATGAAGGTTCTATTGCTGGACTTAATTTCTAAAGCCCTTTGTTGCAGGTCCTTATGGCATGCATTCTAGATTTCTCATTACGTGAACAGTACTTTTGGAGAACATTAAGTTGTGTTTGCGATCACTGGTGATTTCCTTATTTATTTTGATTTTTCATTTGTAATTTTGAGGTTTTTTTCTATCCGTAGGCATGCTTGCTGTTGTACTACTGGTGTTTCGGGTTTTTCTCTCCAATGAAGACATGCTACATGTAATTTAAAGGATAGGATAAGGGATTAATGCTGAATTGAGGATGGTTGTGTTGTCTTTATGCTGACTAGATCTGTGGTTTAGTCAAATCCAACCATTTTTATATTCATTGTTTGTTGATGATGGTTGTGTTGTCTACAAGATGGTGTTTTGAACATGTTTTAATGATTTTTTTGTCTACATGATAGTGTTTTGTACATGTTTTAATGGTTATAGGAAGTGGATTTATTTTTCACTTGTCTTTTCCTTGGATGGTTGATAATTGATATTTAAATGCATTATATTAATTTTATTATATTAATCATTTGATGTACTATTTAATTTTATATTGAGATTTTATACTTCTTTGAGTCTTTACAATGTTTTCCATATGTTCATAGATTTGTTTTGTTGAAATATTCATAATAGTTGATATATATATTGAATTTCATTTATATTTGTAACATGATGATATTTTTATGTGGTTATAAACCCGTGGTGCTTCATGTTAATGAATCATACTTTATTTTAGTATTTAAAATGAATTATAAAATGTGTCATTTGAATGTTACCTTTGTTAATATTCAATTAGGACTTTTTATTAATTTTTTAGCAACGTTACACATTCTCACTCAAAAACAACATTAGTTTCTACTCAACATGAAATAATTTAATTTTTAATGTACACTTACGGCTTTTTATTAATTGTTGAGAAACATTACTCTTTCTCACAAATCAGTTTCTACTCAACTTGCAGATTTTCATGTCTCATTGAGGTGAACATTTATAAATAGAAAATGGTAGGATTGAATTCTTCAGTAGAATGTTGATTGAATTTTTTAATTTTTTCCCTCAATATTATTGTAATTTATCACTGATATAAAGCTATGAAGATAGATTATGGAGAAGTGTTTGATATCCTTGTGACGATAAGGATGAAAGGAATATTTTGGAGATCCAATATATTGTTCTTTGTGGGGGTTGTGATTCTATCACAGTGATATGTTTTCCTAGAATTGGAAATTTTCAAGCTTCAGTTCATTTCACTCAACTTGGTTAGCATTGAATTTTTTATGTCTAGTCTATTTTTGTCATCTATCACCTAGGTTTTAACAAATCTTTCATTGTAAAAAATAATTGACATTGTAAAGATTGTTTCTATTTGGATAGAGTCAGTTTCACTTGTAGGTATTGCAACACTTACAAAAATGTAATTCCACTTTCACACAAGCACCTACAATTTAAATTAAATGAAATTTGATTTTGATTGAATATTGACATCCCATTAGTATATTGATATTTTCAGTTGGTCAGTGTGATGGTGAGGTTGCTGGGAGCGTGAGGGAAATTGATTTCCTATGTGAATCACTGCAGTGAAAGTCGATGTTGTAAGATCCTGGATGAATTCTAGAGGAGTATGTGATGCAGTTTGAGTTTCTCTTTTTTTAACAGTTTAAGTTTCTGTTTCGAATGTACATCTTGTAGTATTGCTTGAGTTTTTTTGTTTATGTTGTTTTGATTATAATTTTGTGAGATATTTCTTTTTTTAGAATTATTACCAAAGTACGTTGATGTTGGAAGACCGTAGATGGATTCTAGAGGAGTATGACAAGCATCTTGTTCCATCCAATAAAAGTAAAAATTTTCATTTATTTGGAGATGGTCGCTAGAGATCGAGGTGACTAGATGAAATGGTTTGGGCACTGGATTTGGAATTGACATGAAGTCATTGATGGGTTTCTGGCACAGTTGGGGCATTGGAGTTGGAGCTTACTAGATGACATGGACGGGTCGCTAGCATGGTTGGGGCGATGGATTTGGAGATGACTAGATGGCATAGATGTGTTGCTAGCATGGATGGGTAGCCTATGGGGTGAGGATTGGGAGATCCAACTTTTTGTATAAAATATTTCATTATTAATATAATTAATTTTTTTAAGTTTGAACGTCTGTTAAAATCATATTCTATATATTATATATGATAAAATAATAAATAAAATATGAAGTTTTACAACCAATAAAAATTTATAATTTTTATTCAAATGTAATTTATAAAAAAAATATATATTATATATTGATAATATTATTACCAACACATAAATTTTTCACCATATCCTGTTGTTAAACACTTTAACCGACATGTATATTATATGCTGGTATAATTATAATTGCAACAGAAGTATTTTATCAGTCGCAAAAAACATTTAGCGATAGAGTATTTACCAACAGTTTAGTGACAGAGAAATATATGTTGGTAAAACGTTTTACCAACAGAAAATGCACTTTTACCAACAGATATGTCTCCGCTGGAAAATGTGAAATATATTGTAGTGGAGGTGTTTATGGTTTTTTATGTTTTTAGGTATTTTTTGTTTTTTTATTTTTATTGGGTTTTACGGTTTTTATAGACTTTGAGTGTTTTGAGGATTTTATGGGGAATTTAGGGTTTTTATGGTTGTTATCATTTTTAGGGGGATTCAGTTTTTTAAGTGTTTTAGGTTTCTAATGTTTTCAATGGGGTTTTAAGGGTTTTTAGGGTTATTTAATTTTTTAGGGATTTTTACAGCATATTTAGGATTTTTATGTTATTTAATTGTTTTTAGGAATTTTTATGGATTTTAGGGATTTTAGGTTTTTTAGGGATATCAGGTATTTTTTGTTCTTAGTGTTTTTTGGGTTTTTTTGGGGCTTTATGGGTTTTTATTTTTTATAGTTTTCATAGTTTTTTTCATTATTTTATGGGTTTTTATGTTTTATTATTTTTAGGTATTTATTAGAATTTTATATATTTTTATTGTTTTTAGGGATTTTGAGGGTTTTTAGGGTATTTATTGTTTTTAAGGTTTTTATGGTTTTATGGGTTTTTTTATTTTTTTTAAGGTTTTGATGGGTTTTAAGAGTATTTTATCATTTTTACAAGTTTAAAGAGTTTTTTTGTGCATTTAGTGGATTTAGGGTTTTTTGGGGTTTTAGGGATTTAAATGGTTTTTAGGGGTTTTATGTTTTTTTAGGTTTTTATGGGTTTCTTTGTGTTTTCGCATGTACTTTTTTTATTATTTTTGTGATATTTAGTGATTTTTTAGAATTTATATGGGGTTAAAGGTTTTTAGTGATTTTGTTGTTTTTAGTATTTTAGGGATTTTAGGGTTTTTTCAGTGTTTAAGTATTTTTAGGGTTTTAATGTTTTCATAGGGTTTCCTAGGGTTTTTTGGGTTTCTACATTTTTTGATTGGATTTTATAGTATTTGTATGGTTCTTTGGGATTTTTGAGATTTTGTTTGGTTTATAGGGGTTTTAGGGTTTTTTTGGTGTTTTGGGGGATTAATGTTTTTTGGGGGTTTCTGGGTTTTTAGTGTTTTTAACATTTCTATGGTTTTACTGAGTTTTTATAGTTTTTACTACTTTTTAGGGGTTTTATAGATTTTAGTTACAATAATTTTTTTGGTGGTATTAGGGTTTTGAGGGGCAAAGAAGGCGCAGACCAAGCAGAGAGTTAGTGCCTCAAATTATAAATAAAGGATGAGTTCACGGCATTACAAGGGGGACTTGTACATTCAAGTACATGTTGTACCCTTCATGTCAGAGTCAACATGGGACACACAAAAAGAAGGATTAATAAAAGACCACCGCGAGCAGCATTCTCCAATAGCCAATTTGGAAATAACATCAGCAACCATATTTACTTCCCTGTATGCATGAGTGATCCCGAGAGTCAGATTCATGGATAAGCTAAGACATTCAACCCATTGGGGTAGAAGCCTCCATGGAACCTTTCCGGAATTTTGACGAAGAGCTTCCACCACAAGCATCGATTCAGATTCAATCCAGAGATGCATCCACCCAAATTGGTTTACAAAACGTATATCCTTGATGATAGCCTAGTGCTCTGCCTCATAGGTGCAACCTTTCCCAATGAAATGATAAATAATTCCCTTGAAAAAGCCTCGACAGGTGCGTAAAACACCACCACATCCCGAAGGACCTAGTGAACCTACTATCGCACCATCAACATTAACTTTGATCCATGATGTGATTTGTGGGTTCCATCGGATGAACTTCATCATCATTGGGTTTTTAACCCTTCCAAAAACACCAAGTGTGCGGAGGGTGACATGGACATTAAAGCAGTTATTCATAGTACCTGCTTGGATACACCCAACCATTTGAACATCACTATGCATGGAAATAATACCTGCATGTATGGAACGTGATTTATTCCGGAACATAGCATAATTTCTCGTAGCCCATAAGAAAGAAACAGTTGCTACTGATGCAGCAAGAAGAAGGTTATGAATTTGCTCACTGTAATTGAATTATTTAATGAAAATCATCCTTTGGACAAAGGTTCCAGAGGTAAAACAGAGACCAAAGACATCTTGTATGTGATTCCATAATTTGTGCACAATTTTGCATTCAATAAAGAGGTGTTGTACACTTTCATCATCCCATAGACAGCGGATGTAGAATGAGACAAGATGTCATCCAACTATTTGCAACTGACTATGCATAGGCAGCCGATTTCTCTAGATCCTCCAAAGATGAAGGATGTGTCTCGGGGGAATGAATTGGCACTTAAATTTCAGAATCCATGAAGGGGAGTCTAGACCTTACTGGAATTTGTGATTACAAAACTCCCTTGCAGTGAGCTGGCCAATCATATTCGGCTTCTTGATGATAGTATCAAAATCAATGTATTTGTATCGCTGAATCGGGGATGTGATGTGTGCTGGAAAAATTCCATCCAGCTCCATTAGCATTGCATTGAGGCCATTAATGGACATGTCTTGGAGGACTTGAGGTACCTGCATGATTTCATCAAGAGGATAGTCGAGCCATGGAGTTATACAACAGTTCAAATTGGAATGCTTTGAGATAGCCCAAATCGACTGAGAGATAATGTCCTTATATGAGGATTTATTTGTGGACCAAACAGAGGGGAGAATGTATCTAGTAAATCTATTGCACAAGTGGGAAATAAACCTTTCTTTAAGAAAATATAGTTCCCCCTCCTTTTGTATAATTGGATTCTAGGTGAATTTATCAAGAAAAGCCTTAATAAAAACCTTGAGGTCCTTAATTCCAAGACCCCCCATTTCAATGGGTTTAATGCAGTCCTTCCATGCAACAGTTACCAATTTCTTTTCATTAATGCATCATGTCCATAAATGTTCTGAATCTTGGCTTGGAGTTATTTAATCAAACTTACCATCCTTCTATATATGGAAAATACATGAACAAGCATCAAGGAGAGGATAGAGTTGATAAGACATACTCTGCCTTCTTGAGATAGGGACATTCCCTTCCATTTAGCCAACTATTGTGTGATATTGATAGATATGCTTTCTAAGTGGAAACACTTTGACTTCCCCTAAAAAAGGGGAACCCCAAAGTAATGGATTGGAAAGGATCCTTTTTTGACACCAAGGAATCTGACAATTCTATTCTTCCTCATAGAGGAAATTCATTCTCCGAAGGCAATAGATGATTTTCTTCAGCTGATGGCCTGTCCAGCAACATCTTCGTAATGAGTAATGATTTTCCAAATAGATGATATAGTTTTCATATTAGCCTGCCCGAAGAGTAGAATATCATCAGCATAAAAAAGGTTTGAAGGTACGAATGAGTCCTTCCCATCTTTTATAGGAAAATAGAAGCCATCCATCATTGCATTCATAACACAGTGACTCAGATAATCTTCCACAAGTGCAAATAGGATTCTGGAAAGGGGATCCCCCTGTCAGACCCCTCGTGTACATTGAAAGAATCCTTTTGGTGCCCCATTAACTAGAACAAATATTATGGCACTCTCAATGATGGTTTAAATCAGACTGATATATTTGGCTGAAAACCCATACATGCTTAGAACCTTGAAGAGAAAGTGCCATTTATTGTTGTCAAATGCTTTGGATATATCAAATTTCATAGCAAAAGTCCCATGCTTGTGTATTTCTAGGATTTTAGGGTATTTTACATTTTCTGGGATTTAATTTTTATTGTATTATTAGTGGATTTTATGTTTTTATGGATTTTGATAGTTTTTAGGGATGTTAGTATTTTAGGGTTTTTTTTGGTTTTATTGGGGTTTTAGGGATTTTTTGTTTTTAAGAGATTTTATTATTTCTTATAATTTTTAACGTTTTGAAGGGATAATTGTTTTTTTATAATTTTTCACTGTTTTTTGTTTTTATGTATTTTAATGTGTTTTATGGTTTTAAGTGTTTTTATCGTTTTTTGGAATTTTAGGGTTTTTATGAGTTTTATCATTTTTTGGTTTTTAGTGGTTTTAAGTTATTTTTAGTTTATTAAATATTTCATTAGTTTTTTAAGGGATTTTAGGGATATTTATGTTTTTATGTGTTTTTATGGATTTGTTGGTATTTATGGGTTATTGGTATTTTTATGGTTTTTAGGTTTTTTGGGGTTTTCATGATTTTTATGGTTTTTTGGATTTTTATGGGTTTTTTGTTTTTTTTATGGTTTTAAGGGTTTTTAGAGTATTATAAAAAATTTAGGGGTTTATATGGTTTTTATAATATTTATTTTATTTTTAGGGGTTTTGTGGGATTTTTATGGTTTTAAGGGGTTATTTTGGTTTTTGGAGTTTTTTTGGTATTTATGGTCTTTTTAATTTTTTAGGGTTTTTTTTCATTTTTTATATTTTTTGGGTATTTAAGTTTTTTTAGGTTTTATGGATTTATTTGGTTTTTTCATGGGTATTACATTTTTTCAAAATTTTGGGATTTTTAGGTTTTTATGTTTTTTTGGTTTTTTAACGGATTTTGAAGGTGTTTTGGTTTTTAGGGTGTTTAGGGGTTTTAGAATTTTATGGGATTTATCAATTTTAGTTGTTTTATATTTTTAAAGTTATATTAGGTGTTATTAGGATCTTTATAGGTTTTTATATTTTTAGTTATTTTGCGGATTTTTATAATATTTTTTGGTTTTTTTTTTTGTTTTTAGGGATTTTGAGGGATTTTGGGGTTTTAGAGGTTGTTTAGTTTTAAAGGATTATAATTTTTTAGGGGTTTTATGTGTTTTTATGTTTTTATTATTTTCATAAAGATTTTCTGTGTTTTTATGGTCATTTAAATTTTTAATGATTTTTAGGGCTTTTTAGGATTTTTATATTATTTGGGGTTTTCATGGATTTTGAGGGGTTTTAGAGTTTTAATGGATTTAAGGGTTTTTAGCATATTTTTTTTGTTTTTTAGGGGTTTGAAGTGTTTTAAATTATAAGGTTTTCTTATGGTTTTTTGGGTTTTTAGGTCATTTTAAATTTTTAGGTATTGTATATATTTTTTAGGGTTTTTTTGGATTTTAGGGTTTTTAGGGGTTTTTTAGATTTTGAGGGGCTTTCTGGTTTTTATCATTTTTAGTTTTTTAGGGTTTTCGTTATTTTTAGAATTTATAAGGATTTTTATATTTTTTCGACCTTTTAATTGATTAAAGGGTTTTTGGAGTTTTAGTGGGTTTTTATGGTTTTATGGGTTTTATGTTTTTTAGGGTTTTTTAGGGTTTTCTGGTTTTCTGGTTTTTAGGTTTTTATTCATTTTTAGTGTTGTTAGATTTTTAGGGGTTTTATGTGTTTTCGGGTTTTTAAGTATTTCATTTGGTTTTTCAGGATATTTAGGGGCTCTTGCATTTTTTTGTGGTTTTTTAGTATTTTTTTTAAAATAAGGTTTTTAAGGTTTTTAGGGATTCTGAGGGATTTTATGGTATTTTAGGGTTATATGGGTTTTATCATTTATAGGTTTTTATGGTTTTCATAGGGGTTTCCTGGAAGTTGTTGGGGTTTGGCTTAGTGGTAAGCACCCCATAAGGCTACATGGAAAATGGGGGTTCAAAACCCATGGGGCACATGTTACTGTAGCAGTACTATAGCAGCGGCGGCTCTGTCCATCAGCGGGTACTGTAGCGGCGGCAGGGCACTGTAGCGGCGGCGATACTGTGTGGTACTGTAGCAGCAGGTTACTATTCATAGAATGTGAATTGGCCTTAGAATTTGGGCCTACGGGCTATGTAATGGGCTACAAGCCCACTGGACCTTCGGGCTATGTAATGGGTTTCCCTCTACCCAGTTAAAAGAGGACTTTGCTTTGATTTAATAATAAAAATGAGGCTTCGGCCCCAACCTTAAAAAAAATAGGGGTTTCCTGGATTATTAGTGTTTTTATGTTTTTAGGGATTTTTACTGATTTCTAAGGATTTTTATGCTAATTAGGGTTTTAGGGATTTTTAGGGTTTTGAGGAATTTGTGGGGTGGGGGTTAATGGTTTTTTTTGTTTTTAGAGGTTTTTAGGTTTTTCGTGTTTTTTAATGTTTTAGCAGTGTAAAATATTTTTTAGATTTTTTAGTATCTTTTAGTGGTTTATGGGTTTTAAGGGTTTTAAATTTTCTACATGAGTTTTTATGGGTTCTGGGTGTTTGTACGGTCTATTAGGGTTTTTATCATATTTTAGTATTATGTTTTTTAGGGATTTTAGGGAATTTTGGGTTTCTTATGTATTTTTTGGGTTTTGAGGAGGTTTTTACATTTTTTGTGATTTTTAGAGATTTTATTGATTTTAGGTATTTTTTATGAAATTTATGGTTTTTTACTGTTTTAGGGAATTTAATGGTTTTTAGGGGTCTTATGGTTTTTAGTGTTTTTAGTAATTTTATGATTTTTTAGGTTTTTCATATTTTCTAAGTAATACTCAAGGTTTTTAGTTATTTTTTATGTTGGTAGGGATTTTTTGGGATTTTAATGGTTTTTTTGGGTTTTTCGGTGTTTTATGGTTTTTAGCATTTTTAATATTTTTTGGGTTTTACAGGGGTTTTAATGTTCTTAGTGGTTTTTAGGTTTTTTAAGCGTTTTTTTTGCATTTGTTTTGGTTTTTATGGGTTTTTAATTTTTAATTTTTTTTGGGTTTGAAAGAATATTTAGATATTTAAAGTTTTATTAGGGGTTTTCAGGGTTTTTAATGATTTTTATGTTTTTAGGTATTTTAATGGAATTTTTACGGTTTTTATATTTTTTAGTTTTTTTAGGGATTTTCGTGGTTTTTAGGGATTTGTAAGCGTTTAAGGTTTTTTTGGTTTTATAGATTTTTTTGTGTATTTAATGATTTTTTAGAATTTTTTAACATTTTTAGGGTTGTAATGGGTTTTCAAAGTTTCTAGTGGTTATTATTGGTTTCAAGGATTTTTAAGGTGTTTATGTTATTGTGGTTTTATGGTTTTTATAGGTTTTAGGGTTTTTTTAGTGTTTTTAGTATTTTATTAGTTTTTAATTTTTTAGGGGATTAAGTCTATTTAGGATTATAAAGTTCACATTGGGGTTTTTTTGGGCTTTTTGAGTTTTTTACACTTTAATGAATTTTTAAGAATTTTTATGGATTTCATGGTTTTTAGGGATGTTTAGGGTTTTTAGGGGTTTTAGGGTTTTTAGCAATTTTATTTTTTTATGGGGTGTTAAGTTTTTTTATGTATTCTCATGTTTTTATGGATTTTAAGGTTTTTAATGTTTTTTTATATTTTAAGGGATTTTGGGAATTTTTAAGAATTTTATGTTTTTGGGGTATTATGGTGTTTGGTGGTTTTTAGTGTTTCTATGGGTTTTAGGGTTTTTAGGGTTTATAAATATCTGTATTTTTAGGTGTTTTAAGTTTTTTTTGGTTTGAATGGTTTTCTTTTGGGTTTTCAGAGTTTTAGGGGTTTTTATGTTTTTGTGGAATATTATGGTTTTCTAAGATTTTTCCCATTTTTTTGGTTTTTATGAATTTTGAGGGTTTTCATGGTTTTTTATGGATTTTGGGGGTTTAAGGGATTTCATCATTTTTAGTTTTTTGGGTGTTCTAATTTTTTTTGGGGTTTTACGGTTTTTCTATGGATATTTAGGGTTATTTGGTTTCTAATTTTTTAGGGGATTTTTTTTGAATTTTTAAAATTATTATGAAATTTATGGTTTTTAGGGATTTTGAGGGGTTGTATGGGGTTTTCAGGGTTTTTTTGGTTTTTTGGGGTTCAAGGGGTTTTTTATTTTTTGGGGGTTTTATGGTTTTTTATGTTTTTTTATGTTTTTATGGGTTTAAAGGTGGTTAATAGATTTTAGGGGGTTTTTAGGATTTTTATTGGTTTTTAGACATTTTTGGGGATTTTATGGGTTCTCATTGTTTTGAGGGATTTTAGGGTCTTTTATGGATTTTATAGGTTTTTAGCATTTTTTGTTATTACGGGTTTTATGTTTTATTCAGATGGTAAGGTTTTCTTAATATTTTTAGGGTTTTTTAAATTTTAAAGGATTTTAGGGAATTTTTAATATTTTTATGGATAATTTTTTCATTTAGGGATTTTGTGGGTTTTTGTAATTTTGAGGTGTTTTAGGGGTTTTTATCATATTTAGTGTTTTTGGGTTTCTAATGAATTTTATGTTTTTTTTCATTTTTATAGTTTTCTTAGGATTTCTACAGGTTTTTAGGGATATCATGTTTTTAGCGTTTTTAATGAATTTTTAATATTTTTATTTTTTTAGTGATATTGATGGTTTAGGGATTTTTATTAATTTTTGGGTTTTTAGGGTTTTTAGGTTTTTTTGATTTTTAGGGTTCCCAAGGGTTTTTTTGAAATTTTAGAGTTTTTAGTGGTATAAAGGGTCATTAGATTTTTTATTCTTATATAGGTATCTAATGGGTTTTTTGTATTTATGAATTTTATGGGGTTTTAGGGATTTTAGGATTTTAAATTTTTTTGGATTTTTTAGTTTTATCGGGATTTTATGTTTTTTTAGGTTTTAATGTATTTTTCTATTTTTAGGGTTTTTATGTTTTTAGGTATTTCAGGACTCTTTAATAAGTTTTATGGCTTTTAGGGGTTTTATGGATTTTAATGATTTTTAGGGTTATATTTCGGTTTTATGGTTTTTTAGGGTTTTAGGGTTTGTCGAGTTTTTTAGGGTTGTTAAGGGTTTTAGATTTTTTTAACATTTTTATGGGTTTAAAGGGTATTTTTAATTTTTTTGAATTTTAGGGGTTTTGTGATTTTTTAGAGTTTTTAAGGATTTTGGGTGTTTTATGGGTTTAGATTTTTTGGGGATTTATGATCTTTATTGGGTTTTTATGGTTTCAATCAGTTTTTATGTTTTTAGGGATTTTTAGATTTTTTGTGTAATTTTAGTGTTTTTCAGTGCTTTTAGGTTTTTATATTTTTTAGGTTTTTTAAGGGTTTTAAGTGTTTTTATGTTTTTATGAGTTTTTGAGGATTTTTCAGGGGTTTTAGAGGTTTTAGGGTTTTAACATCTTGAGGGATTTTATTGGATTTTTATGGTTTTTCGATTTTGAGGATTTTAGGGATTTTTAAGGGTATTAGAGTTTCTAAATGTTTTTAGGATTTTTTAGGATTTTTTAGGTTTTTTGATATTTTAAGTATTTTAGGTTTTTATGGTTTGGTATTGGGTTTTTTGGGTTGTAGATTTTATGTTGTTAAAGATTTTTAATTATTTATTTAGAAATTTAATTATTTTCATGGTTTTTACAGATTTTGAATTATTTATAATTTTTTAGGGGTTTTGGGCTTTTACTGTTTTTCTGGTTTCTATTGGATTTTAGGGTTATTAGGTTTTTAATGTTTTATTAGGGGTTTTCAGTGTTTTTGAGGATTTTTAATTTTTTAGGGTTTTTTGGGTTTTTATGGTTTATTAGGGTTATAAGGATTTTGAGGGACTTTAGGATTTATTATTTGTTTTATAGATTTGGATGTTTTTTGGGTCTATTTTATTTTATAGGGGTTTTAATATTTTTTAGAGTTTTTAAACATTTTTATAGGTTTAAATAGTTTTTAGATTATTTAATGGTTTTTAGGTTTTTATAGGTTTTTAGGAATTTGTATGGTTATTATGGGTTCTTGTGGTTTTTAGGGGATTTCTGGTCTTTTAGGGTTTTAAGGGGTTATATAAATTCATATTTTTTAGGGGTTTTAAGTGTTTTTTGGTTTTTTATGGTTTTCTTATGGGTTTTCACAGGTTTTTTAATTTTGAGGGATTTTTCATCAATTTTTGGATTTTAGGGATTACTTGTGCTTTTAGCGATTTTTAATGGATTTATTGTTTTGGGGATTTTATAATTTTTATCATTTTAGGATTCTTATGGATTTTATGTGTATTTATGTTTACATCTCTTCTTAGATTTTTTCAAGGTTTTTAGGGCGTTTAGGTTTTTAGTAATTTTTTGGGCTTTTATATTTTTAATAGTTTTTAGTGGTTTAGAGTATTTTAGGAGATTTTATGATTTTTATGGGTTTTTTTTGTGTTTTTAGGGTTTTTAAGTTTTTAGGGTTTTTATGGTTTTGAATTTTTTTTAACATTTTTAGGGGTTTAAAGGGTTTGTATAGTTTTTAGGTTTTTTTAAAATTTTAATGTATTTTTAGGGTATTTAGGGTTTTTAGGGGTGGTTGGGTTTATAATATTTTTGGGTTTTTTTAGTTTTTAGTGTTTTTATGGATTTTAATTTTTGTATTTTTTTTGTGTTTTGTAACTTTATTTAGGGTTTTTATGTTATTTGGTATTTTTTTTGGACATTTTAAATATTTTTAGGTTTTTATTGTATTAAAGGATTTTTAGTGTTTTAAGTGTTATTAAGGGCATTTATGCATTTTTTAGGTTTTTAGGATTTGTTGAGTTTTTAAGGGATTTTATAGGTTTTTTGATTTTTTTCAAACATCTTTAGGGGTTTAAAGGGATTTTAAATATTATAAGGTTTTTATGGGTTTTTTTGGGTTTCTAGGGGTTTTTATGGTTTTCATATGTTTTTTGGGTTTTCAGGTTTTTTAAGGGTTTCAATAATTTTTATGGTTTTTTGGGGTTTTATGTTTCTTTTAGTATTTTAATATTTTCTAAGGGGTTTTAGGGTTTTTAGGCTTGGTTACATTTTTAGGGATTTTATAGCTTTTATGGATTTTTATGGTTTTTTAGTATTTTAATGTATTTTGAGGGTTTTTAGGGGTGTTAATGTTTTTTGTGTTTTTATGTTTTTTAGCATATTTATTTTTTAAGGGTTTTAATGATTTTATATGTTTTTTAGGTTTTCATAGGGTTTTCATGGGATTATTGGGTTTTTATTGATTTTTTTGGGATTTTTAGGATTTTGTTAGTTTTAGGGTTTTAAGGGATTTTTGGGGTTTTAAGGGATTTTTTGGGTTTTAAGGATTTTTTGGGTTTTGAGGGTTTTTTAGTTTTTAAGGGTTTTAGTTTTTTTAACTTTTTTAGGTGTTTAAATGGTTTTAATTTTTATTGGCTTTTATTGGATTAATGGGTTTTAATGGTTTTTATTGTTTTTATAGTTTTTATGGGTTTTTATAGTTTTTAGAATTTTTAGGTTTTTAGAGTTTTTTACTATATTTAGATATTTAATGTTTTCTTTGGGGTTTTTAGGTTTTTTGGGGTTTTTATGTTTTTATGGATTTTTATAATTTTCATTAATTTAATGAACTTTTTGGGTTTTAAAGAGTTTGATAATTTTTATGATTTTTTATGGTTTTAATGTTTTTGTGGTTTTTAGAATTTTTATGTTTTTAGGTTTTTAATAGGTTTTTAGGTTTTTTAAATGTTTTTAGGGTTTTATGGTTTTCTTAGGGATATTTTGGCTTTTTGGGTTTTTTAAATTTTAAGGGATATTTTGGTTTTATGGTATTTTTTGGGGTTTTAGGGGTTTTAGGGATTTCGAGGGGTTTTTGGAGTTTCTAGTGTTTTTGTATTTTTATGGGTTTTTGGGGGGTTTTATGGTTTTTTTAGTTTTTAAGTATCTTAAGTGTTTAGAGTTTTTATCATATTTTCAGGTTTAAAGTGGTTTTATATTTTTTTCATGGGTTATCACGGTTTTATTGTTTTTTATATTTTTTATGATTTTAGTGTTTTTACGTTTTTTTGGGTGGGAGGGGGGGGTGTTATGGTATTTTTATGATCTTTTAGAGTTTTAGAATCTTTTATGTTTTAGGTGTTTATTTTGGTTTAGGTTGTTCCATATTTTTTAGGTATTTTCATAGTTTCTTGGGGTTTATATTTTTTTATTTATTTATACGGAATTTTAGGATTTTTATGGGTTTTTTGGTTTTTAGGGTTATGAGGCGTTTTATGGGCCTTATAGGGTTTTTAGGGTTTTATCAGTTTTATAATTTTTAGGTGATTAATGTTTATTTTTGGTTTTTTTAGGTTTTCTTAAGGTTTTTAGGGTTTCTAGGGTCTTTTACATTTTTAGGGATTTTAGGGAATATATTGTTTTTTTATATTTTTAGGGATTTTGGGAGTTTTTTGGGATTTTTAAGGTTTTTTTATTTTATTTTTTGTGTGTTTTTAGGGGTATTTTGAGTTTTTATGGGTTTTAAGGATTTTTTTGTTTCTTACATTTTTTGGTTTCAAAAGTGTTTGTCAGTGTATTTAGTGTTTTTATGGATTTTTATGGGATTTGAGGGTTTTTAAAAGTTTTTATGCGTTTTTATTTTTTTGGGAATTTAGGGTCTTTTAGGGTTTTTAAAATTTTCAGTTTTTTAATGTTTTAAGGGTTTTAAGTGTTTTAAGGTTTTAATATTTTCTTTTGGTTTTCAAGGGTTTTAGATTTTTTGTGATTTAGGGATTTTATGGGTTTTCGGATTTTATGGCGTTTTAGTGTTATTATAGAATTTGAGGTTTTATCTAATTTTTTTTTGGGTTTTATGGTTTTTATGATATTTTGGGTATTCAGTTTTTATTTGATCCATTTAGGGTTTCTATGGGTTTTATTGTTTATTAATGGTTGTAAGGGTTTAAATGGGTTTTTGAGTTTTTAGTGGTTTAAAGGATTTTTTTCCCTTTAGGTTTTTTAATGTATTTAGCGGGTTGATGGTTTTATGGTCTTTTGGGGTCTTAGGTCTTTTTATTATTTTTAGGGTTTTTGTTTATTCATTTTTTCTTAGATATGTTTTAGGTATTTTCTAGTTCTTATGATTTTCTTAGGGTTTTTAGGGTTTTTAGGCTTTTTAAAAAAATTTGGGATATTTTGGATTTTATGGTTTTTAGTGAATTGAGGGTTTTTTGGGTTTTTTAGAGTTGTTATTTTTAATGGGTTTTTATGTTTTCTGAGTATTTAGGGGTTTTATATATTTTTAGAGTTTCGAATTTTTTATGGGATTTAAGGGTTTTTAGATTTTTCAATGGTTTGAGGATTTTTATGGATTTTAAGTGTTCTTATGTTTGTAAGGTTTTCTTAGTGGATTTCATGGTTTTTAGAGATTTTTTCATTTTTAGGTGTTTTAGTGCCTTTTTTGGATTTTTATGGGTTTTAGGGTTCTTAGCAATATTAATGGCTTTAGGTGTTTTTTATGTTTTTCAATGTTTTATATATTGTTTTTAGGATTTGGTGTTTTTTTTATTTCTTTGGGGTTTTATGGTTTTTTGAGTTTTTAATGTTTTTAGCAGTATAAAGGGTTTTACAGTTTTAAGTATGTTTTGGGTTCTAAACACTCTACATGGAATGTGAAAATTCTTCCATGAATTTGGTAAAGGTAAAATAAAAACCCATATAATAGAGGGAAAATATTTAAGGGAGAAAATTCCATATAGGAGGTTCTCTTTTCTGCATAGAAGTTTCACAATGTTGACTGCCACTCTACATGCCATCCAGAAAGTGAACAATAATTTTCATGGCTATGAAGGTCCCCCCCCCATAGATGAAAAGTTATTTGTGGGGATTTGATGGTGTTTTTTAGCTCTCGTAGACAAAAAATCATTTGCAGGTTTGTCACTTCCTTTTCCAGATCATGTAAATGAAGAAGCCTCACCGTCGATGTGGATGTCCGGATATCCGGGAAGAAGGTTCCACCTATGCCTCTAGAAAACCCCCATAGGGGAGCTGGAGGGGGTGGAAAAAAATATATAGAAGGTGCATAGGAAATTTATTTTCAGTGGGTAATCTTATTTCATAATGCTATGATAGAAAGGGAAATCGCCTAACCATCCACATACCCAAAGTCCTTTGTAGACAAAAATTTACAAACCATACGTGGATTGAATCATTGCGGTTCATTAGCCAAACTAGAAAATGGATACTCAAAAGGATCCCTTCCCATGTAGAAAAATGATAAACTGGAGGAACCCAAACCCACATAGAAAAATTCTATGCGGAGGGAACCCCATCCCATGTAGAAAAATTCGTTGTTGAATGGGGCACCATAGGGTGTTCCCCTTTCCCAGTTTCATTGATTTCCAATTGTGTAGTGTTTCTCCCCACCTTTTACCCTCTGAGAACTATCCCAATGGCCTTCACCATCCACATCATTTATGTAAAGTCTGAGGTCCCATATGTTTCATTTCATGATGTACCATATTAGGAATCTCCCAAATCCACCAGATATGTATGATCAAATCAAAGGGCACACTAGTGTTCCCTCTCAATCACATATTCCCATGGTAAATGAGGTAATATTCAGAACCTACTTAACAAGGGGTCATCATAATTCCCGCAATCATACATTCACATGGTAATAGGGGTACTAAACATGGAGGTCATTGTATGGACCACCCCATTTCAAAACGTGGGGGGGTCACGCTTTTTTCCATTTATGGGGATTAATGAATTATCCTAGTCTCTTCACCTTTGGAACCGAGAGCAAAGTATCACTCCATGAGTAAGCCCTTAGATGTTTATTTTGGGTTGTATCCATGTATTTGTGTTACTTTCCTAGATATGAAAACAATGTAGGATATGAGCACATAAATGTGCTCTCTCTCTCTTTCTCCCATCGCCTCGACCACATCAACCAATAGATATAGGAGAGTGTATGTATTGTATAATCTTAAACTTCCTATTGTTTCTCAAACTGAACATGACTCATTTGGGCTTAGAGGTTATCAATGATCATGGCCAATGCATGATAAAATGTATTTAGTCCCCCTATTTGGTATAAGCTCCTACCATACTCACCAAATGGACCTCCTACACTGTAAAAGACTCTACCATGTTATCACCACCTCAGAGGCCATATTACCCATGAGTCAAATCCTAAAAGGTCCATATTAATTATGAAGCGACCACATGGTCTTCCATTAAGGGTGTAAGCCTATACCCTTACAAACTATGTGGTATATGATTTTCTATTAACTGGGATACGTAGGAAGCCTCCCTGAAGTCCAAACCCAACACCCAAATTCACCATAATGTAGCCTAATCTACATCCTTAGCACTATCATATCCAACCCATTGGGAAATATTCCATATGAGTATCATTAATCACCATCCTTATTGTTCTATATTTCCAATAAGATCATGACCCCACCCGAGACATCATACCCTTCAGGTTCTTTCAGTCCACTTTAGCATAAGTCCCACACCAACCCTTGACTAGCTTATATGTCTTTACTGCATGATGTTAAAATGTACAGTTTTTCCCTCATCACGTGACCTTAAAAGGTTTTATCTATCAAATTATGTATTACTAGACTATGTGGGATCTGATTTTATTCACAAGGATACATAGGAATCACATTTAAAGGGATAAATCCCATCACCAAAATAACTCTCGTATACTCAGATGATGATAAATTCTAGAGCGCCCAATGGATGGATTAAAAATCATCATCCTAATAATAAATGGACAAAGAATCTCTAATTATAACATACCAAAGTGTACCATTGATGGAAAAACTTATATACATACAAATATCCCCAGTGATGAAGAACCTCATATACATACAGATGATTCAAAATTCAATACATGGAAATGATTATTTACTCACCTAAGGTTGAGTTGTCATGTATATTTTGGATTTAATAAAGGATTCATGAACATTTCGTAAATCAAATCTATAAGAGAGTACCATAATTGGAAATTATTCCCCCCAATAGACTATAAACTAATATGAGTTCTTAATTTTCATTGGTCGTGTTCCCTAATGAGATCCATCATTAGAAAGAATGTCCATGAGTTATCATGGATATAAGATCCATTGAGAGTTTCAGATTCTATGATCAAACCATTGGGGAACTGACATGTTTATGGTGACCCTAACATGAATATTTAATAAGCATTATTGCTTCACCCACATGTCAGGAACCTTTCACACTCTCACAAAGTGAAATAGGTCCAAACATGAATTCAAAATGATCGATTTCACAATTATTCACTTATTAAGATACTAATTTTATATGGTTTTCTTTTTTGTCATATAATATAGGCACTTTCACAATAAATCCCTTTGATCAAAATAGTGTCTCACTAGTTGATGAAGGTGTATGGATTTACCATTAAACAAGACGGATATTCATCCAATCAAAGGATGTTATCCCTGACAAAACTCTTATGATTCTAGGCGTCTATATGTTGATTCAAGAGTACCACCTCAATGGAACTCTCCCAGCCCCAGAGGGTGCATGACATGCCCTCCAAATCATGAAACCCCACCAAATATCAGTTCAAATGTGACCGGTGATCTAGAAGTCGATGAAACCAGTAACCATTTAAAACCCTTTCGGGAGACTATCCCAAAAATGTGATAAAAATCTCCACTCTCTCCTTAGGGAGGTTGATCAAGAGGTATCTAGTGACTTCATATTGGTGAAACATGGGTCCTACCAAATGAATCCTTCCTGTAGTCAACATCACCAATATTATGTGGCCTATAATCCTTAGCCTGAAAAGGACACTACAGTACAAGATCTATCCCAAATCATTCGAAACCAGGACCCAAGGGTGTCCCATAGAGGGAAAAAATCAAATAACTAGTGATATACCAACATTCTTGTCCCTTATATGGAATACCACTAGTTGAATATAGTGTTAGTAAATGAGTATATACAAATCTATGATCATGCATGTCAATCCCTCTAATCATATATAGTGAAAAACAGTATGATGATGAAAATCCCTACTCATGCATATCATCTCCCATAGTCAAATTTAATGTAAAACGATGAGCTGATGAAAATAAATTCTCATGAATACCATGCCTTCCAGTAAGATACGGTGGAGAAAAAGAGGAGATGCAAATCCCTTCTAATGCGTACCAAGCCCACTAGCCAAATAAGGATGTAAATTATGATAAGATACAAATCCATACTCATCCATATCAATACCTCCAATAATATATGGATGAGAACAAAAAGTAGATGCAAATCACTACTTCTGAATATCAAGATCTCTAGTTTAATACAACTGAAATTAGAGGACCCAGTTGACTTGCCTCAACTATGAACTAGGGGAAGTTTCATATTCCTGATCCAACAAGAGAATGTGTGTATATCACAATTATTGATAAGGATATTTCTCAACATGTCTTATAAATTATAGAATGTCTGAAATCAATTCCTAGACATATCCTAAAAACTTTTCGAGACATGATCGCATCAACAACAATATCTAGAAGTCAGAAGATTAAACCAACCTCATCAATCAGGGTGACTTGCCTGTACAATGGGAGGATTAGTAAGGAACCAAATTACACCAATAATTATGACCAGGAGGTCGTTCAACAACATTATTTGCTAAATAGGAAACCAAATTGGGTGTATGTCCTCATTCCAGAGGGGGATCACCATCCCATTTCAGGGGAGGCTATAGGGCAGGCTTGTATCCCTACTAAAATTCAATAATATTTTTATCATATTCTAAAAATATAATAAGAGATTCCTGAACCCAATACTATTAATTTGAATTTACATTCATAGCATATGGTTCCATATTCCTATGGGAGAGAATCGAAAAATAAATTACACACAGGGAAGCCCAAAATTTCAGAGTATAATCATGACACTTATCTATTTAAGGATTGGGTTCCTCAAGCTAACAAACATCTATTAATGGTATCCCATGATCCTTTCGATTTGTTACATAATTATAGTAGTGGAAGTACCTATCTTGAAGGTTCTCCCATTAATAATACTACCAAAAACTCTTTATATCCTCCCAAAAATGTGTTCGATGACAGATTTCCTTATGGGAACAACCCAGTCTACAATAAGAGAGCATCTCCTAATGAGTGAAATTATAGGCCTCATCAATAAGAAAGACCAATCAACAAGAATATAATCCACATACCAGATTATGTATGACAAATCCCTCATATTCTAAGGTGTGTGGAAAGATGGGGTCAGTCATGCCTAATACCCTATCTATGATAGGTGATATTATTTCTCAATCAGAAGATGTTCCAATGAAAAAAAATCATCCTTAGCAACACCTCTATATTTTTTCCATTACAATGAGACCTATACTATCCCCACTACTTGTGAAAACATATATTGTAATCACCCATGTTGGGTTGAGAAAGTGGAGGAATCTCTAACGGGAGACTAAAAATGTGTTACATATGAGAAGACAGCTGTTAAGGAATAAAAGACCCATCATGCCTTGTACCTCAACCAATTCATAGTTAAATATTATAGGAGCACTATCATAACATTGCATAAATTAAATCCTTATGAACTTATAGAAAATTATATTCCACATAAAATAGAGTTTCTTTCATTATGATATCTATAAACACCATGTTGAAATTTTGGGATAGATTTATTTTCAAATAGACTTGGAATCCCTTATAGCTACACAATGACCATATGTGGGGAAGTAATGTAAAGATATTGAAATAGGATGACTTAATTCATTACAAAAAATACATCATTGAATCAATGAAACCCCACATGGTGTTCATATCTGAGATTGGGGCGAACATAGAGCATTGCATTTCACATCACTCCCTGGTTAGAAAACCCCTCTAGAGGTGAAATATTAAATTGTTGTTTCCCTAGTAAATCTATCAAAGAATACCCCCACTAGGGAAATATGGATCACTCAGTACAAATTATCACAGAATATGTCTCAAAAGTGTTGATTATGATGACTGTAAGAAATAAAAATACTCATGATTCAAGAAACTAATATCATTTAGCAGCTTCCACGATTAAGGGAACCCAATAATCATGCACTACTGATGCCGTTAGAAGTAGGTGGTTAGCATTCGGATCATGCATTACACCCAATTTAAGCTGAAAAGAGGAATAAAATATCAATATGGGAACAATAGTAGTAGAAACCTCCATCGTACAGGATCAGCCATAGCTCATAGATCCGTGGGTACATTTTAACACAAATTTTCTCATCAAAGATAAAAAATTAATTCTGAGGTATGTTAACGGAAGAACAAAGGAAACCTCATCTCACATGGATGGTTGAAGTTTTACCTCAACATACTCGGCAATGGAAATCAGTATTTTCTTGTTTGGGGGGATCACCAAGGAATTATGTCTCCATGTCACGACCCCCTCCCCACAATGTGTACCCATCCTAGGATGAAAATGTGAGAATGAAGATATTGACCCCCTGAGTCACACCTCCAGTAGGCCCCGGGTTGGTGACTAGCACCAAGGGAATAGTAAACACAAATATGGGAGGCATTACCCTCTAATATAACACACACAGAAGAGAGAGATAAGATATACCACAACCAAATCCAACTCAGACTAAAATATAACAGAAATCCCAAGTACAAATATATAATGTTAGGAAACCTACTACAACTGAAAGGGGAAAATACAAATACCCAAAATAAAGTAAAAACAGCAGCAACCACAAGCCCTAACATCTCCTGCAACCCCAAGCTAGTAGAAACCAGCATGATCTCCATCCTGCTGCAAGTGACCTGAAAAATTGTTTAAATATACATAGGGTGAGTATAACAGTATACTCAGTAGGATCCACCCTGAATCCTCTCATGAAAAAAGTAAAGAAAGCATTCTAATGAACAGTGAACAACAAGTGAAACTAACTCGTCACCTAAATAGGTATACTAAGTTCCCAGCCTCACCATGGCTACTCTCACCAAGTAATGCATAAAATAGTACATAATATAATATTGAATATCAAGGGTACCTCTCTGCTACTTCCCCATTGCTTTGACGCTTTGCCTCAATGTCGCATGTTCTAAGAATCTTTCTCCAAAAAGGATTTCCCACAGACAATTTGGTGAAGCACCACAACATAAAACTCGTGCAACAAAACAACCACGTTCACACAAGAAAATTAACTAGGTAGTTTCTAGGAGGCACCATAGCTCGCATAACGTATATCATACATTAGGTACTAAACCTATATCCATTATAGCCCATACACTGAGTAAGGATCCTCAAGCCCTCAAAGCCTATACACATTACACCTATAGTTGTCTATAAGAAACTATATTCAGAATATAATTTTGTGAATAACCACAAGCCACTACATCCCTCTACACACATATATGGTGAAAACTAACCCCTATTCCTACCATCACATGTAACTACCAAGTGAAGAGAGTGGGGTGAAAGGGGGTAGTCAGCTATCCATCCTCCAACTAGAATGTTGGGGAAAACACCCTCCCCCCCCCACAGGGATCAAGATCCCTAGGGTGTCAGTTTCCCTAACTAACATGGTGGATTAGAGTATAGAAACACAAAAGTATGAAATATACTATATCTCACAACCATAATACGTAGATAACCTAGACTTGTACTAAACTACAGCTAAAATCTCTCGGACTCCCGGCTTCTACTTCTAAGACTAGGTATCCTATGAGCACACAACCATTTAAAGAGATTTCTTACATTACTCAATTCCCTTCTTATCATTTGAACCTTATATTAATTAATTATTTAAACATTGATTAATCATTATCAATTTCCATAGTATATTTCATTAAGATCACATCCAAAGTCCACTATCCCTTTAAATTGTATCTTCACCAATGCATCCCAGCAAGCTCCAACCCCATGGGTTGACATCATTTATTCAATTATTTATTTACAAAATTAAATTCCCAAAATCAAAAGTATTCTAGAAAAACATTCTATTCTACTAAACACAAGGGGCTCAACCTGGTGAGTTGATGAACTACCTGTTGAGTCCTTTCTACTAATAACAAGAGCATAGACCCATCCTCCCTTATGAATCTAAACACATAAATAACGTGGAATACTCCACATAACATCACCCCTTTCAGAAGAAGGGTAAGAAAAAACAAATGCCTTGTGCAGTGGGGAACTTAAAGTAAAGAAACAACCAATAAGAAAATAAAAAATCCAAAAATTCAAATCCAACTCATTTCATTATCCCTGGTTTCCTCCCCGAAACCCACATGCATAAACCAATGCATCTCTCCACTATAGGTTTCAGCTTCTTCCACAACCAGTAGGCCTCCATACCCCCACATATCACAAAATCCATCTAGGCCCACATCACAACAAAAGCAGCATGAAATCAAAAATTATATCAATTAAGATCATGGCCCTTAAACAAGAAAGAGGGTAACATAGAACCCTACAAGGAATTATATTTTATCAAACAACAAGTTCTTTCATCCATCATGGATTAACTTATTGAATATTCGTAGGTTCCAAATTGGAGAAACCTAACTAGTAATCTATCACAAATAATTAAACATTCTTACTGCACCAATTTTATTAACCAAAAATTTCAACAAGAAGAACCATATTTATTTACATGCCACTTTATCTTAACCAAACAATTATAAATTAATTTCGGCTTTACGTTCTTTTCCATTTGACGTCACGAATGAAAGGATAATGAAATAAAGTATAGAAACCAAACTACTAGAAAAACAATAATAAATAACATACCATGGATATTAATTTATTTATCTGTTTCAAATATTTATTACTTAAATTTAATTTTTATCCTATGGGATAAAACATGCTAGCTATAAATTTTCACATAAAATATGAGCAGAAACGAATCCCCTATCACAAATAGTTCTTGATAAGTCACACAACGGTTTATGATCTCCTCCCCCTGTGACAACGTATATCGTAGATCGGTAGATAATGCTTGGTTGCACCAAAAAAATAGTGGAACCAATCCAAGGATTAAGGTTTGGCCACACCACTCATAAGGGAGGAAGGAAATGATCAAGCATCTTGCACCAGGGAACAATAAGGTAGAACAAGATAGGAAGATATATCATCCCTTAAAAAACATCCTGAGTCATAGGAGAAATAATTATAGGAGTTATGACCTTTGAATCGGACTTAGAGTCCTTAAAATGAGGCTTTAAATTCATTTTAAATTAAAGGAAATGTCAAAAGGGAGAAACTGTAGGAAGCTAGAAACACTGTTCACAAACTCGAAATTTGGAAAATGAAATAGATGTTACTGATGGACCTCACCATACTTGAAACATTGTTCACAAATTCAAAATCTGGAAAAGAAAATAGAGGTTGCTGATGGAACCTCGCAATTCTAGAAACATTATTCATGAACTCAAAATTTGGAAAAGGAAATAGAGGTTACAGATGGAACCTCACCATTTTGGAAACACTGTTCATGAACTGAAAATATGGAAAAGGAAATAAGGGTTATCGATGAAACCTCACCATTCTAGAAACACTGTTCACAAACTCAAAATTTGGAAAAGGAAATAGAGGTTATCGATGGAACCTCACCATACTAGTAACACTGTTCACGAACTCAAAATTTTTCAAAGGAAATAGAGGATAGCAATGGAACCTCATCGTTCTAGAAACATTGTACACGAACTCAAAATTTGGAAAAAAAAGAGGTCACCATTGGAACCTTGGCATTGCACAGTTCATCTAAGGCCACTGATGACACTGTTTACATAAGTTTACCGATGAAACTATTCACATAAGGTTACCGATGACACTATTCACATTCGGTTACCGATGAGACTGTTCACATAAGGTTACTGATTACACTGTTAACCGATATAATTGTTCACAGAATTAGAAATTTGGTAAAGTGTTGGGGATATGTCACCTTGACCTCCCATAACACCTTAAACACCAGATTTCAGTAAATAAATGGACCTGATAGGTTCGGGCCATTACATCAGATAACTCTCAAACATTCTCATCTTTGAGAATTCAAAACCAACCTAAAGGAAACAGAAAAGTGGTCCGAACAACCACCCATCGAGATACCTCTCAAAAGAGAGAGAGACACAAGAAGAACCAAATAAATACCTCTCATAAACACAAAAAGATTATAACCATAATGGGTACATCGTAACATTAAAATATTTAAACATCATACTAGTCTAGGTACTAAGCACATATCAGTGACTCATGTTCCTGGGTACTCTCCTCTGTGAAACCATGTCACCACTAGACACAAACCATGGGGATATAACGCCCACACAACACCCACTCTTTGCGGTCTTGGATATTCATATGTTGATCCTCAAAGGTTGCATCACTATCAAAATCGATCTCTCCCCAATCAATGATGCGATAGTCATCAGGAAGATAATGAAGGAGCGGTGATACATGAAAAACATCGTGTATCAGGATCATCTGATGGGGGAAGTGCTACTCGATACACCACAACTCCAACATGAGCTAACACCTCGAAAGGCCCATCAAACCTGGGAGAAAGCTAACTCCCATGACCAAACCTTCTTTGCCCACGACGGGAAGTCACCTTCACAAACACGTGATCTCCAACATCGAATTATAAGGGTCTCATCCTTTGATTGGAATATGATTTATGACAATCCTTCACTGTCTTAATCCTCTCATGAATCACCTAAACCATCTCTGTTGTATTTTTCACTTGTTCTGGTCCGAGAATCTCTGACTCTCCGGCCCCAGTACAATACAAGGAAGAACGGCGTGACCATCCATACAAGGATTCAAATGGCGCCATTATGATGGTGGAGTGAATACTATTATTTTATTTGAACTCCATATAGGTTAAGTGACTCATCCATGAACCTCCAAAATCGAGGACACAAGAGCATAACATGTCTTTATGATTCAGGATGGTTCACTCTGTCTGACCGTCCATTTGAGGATGAAAAGTAGTGCTAAGGCATAGTTGAGAACCAAAAGCTTGTTGGAGACCTCTCCACACCATAGAGGTAAAACAAGGATCCCAATCATAAATGATCAACCTTTAGACTCCATGAAGTCTCACCACCTCTTCCAGATACTGGCTTAATAAAAATTCCACTGAGCTTTACTCCTTGATTGATATGAAATGGGATGATTTAGTTAAATGGTCCACAACCACCCAAATAGCATCATGTCCTCCCAGAGCTCGAGGAAAACCAGTAACAATGTCCTTTGATATTTCCTCCCACTTACACTGAGGAATATCTAATGGTTGGAGAAAACCCCAAGGAACATGGTGTTCGGCCTTCACCTTTTGGAAGACCAAACAATGAGACACAAAATACACAACCGCATGCTTCAACCCAGGCCACCAAAAGAGGCTCCTCAAGGCTCGATACATATTTGTTACACCAGGATGCACTGCTAAAGGATAAATATGGAACTCTCTGAGATCCATCTTGTGGATCATCAATGGAACTAATATCCTTCTATGATACAACACTCAGTGATGTTCATCCTCAGACCAACCATATGGGGCCTCACCATAAACAACTCGGTCTCTCTAGACCTCCACCTATAGATCCCCTAACTGGGACTCTTCCACCAGGTGAACTAGATATGACTGCACCATCATATGAAAAAGACAACTTCAACCCCCAACTTCTCCCATATCAATATGTAATGCTGACAGTTTTTCCATTACTCTCCAGGAATCACCAGATTCACACACTACATCACCATGTGACTTCGTACTCATCATATTAGCTAAAACATTTCCCTTTACAGGTGTATATGATATTTTGAATTCGAATTCCTGTAATAACTCCATCCTCTGATGCTGTCGTAAGTTCAAGTCATGTTAGGAGAAAACATACCTCAGGCACTTATGATCAGTGAAAAACACAAAGCACTTTCCAATGAGGTAATGTATCCTCAAATTCAGGACAAACACCACTGATTCCAACTCATGATCATGGGTGGAATAATTACGTTCGTGAGGATGAAACTTCCAATACCCATAAGAAAAAACTGATCTTCTCTGCATCAGAACATAGCCTAACCCCATAAGTGAAGCATCACAGAAAATATCAAACTGAACTCCCTCAGCTGGAATACCAATAACTAGATAAATTACTAAATTCTCCTTTATATACATGAAATATTCCAGACATTGATCAGTCCATATGAACACCTGATCCTTCCTAGTCAAAGCTGTTAGAGGAGTCACAACTCAAGTGAAATTTTCCAAAAACCTCATGTAGTAGCCTACGAGACCAAGGAATCTTTGCACCTCTGACACTGTCTTGGGGATGCCTAAGACACGACTACTTCTTTCATTGATGTATCCAAAGCTACTCCATTTCGGGACACAACATTCCCTAAGAAATAGACTTCTCGAGCACAAAAATCACACTTTGACAACTTCCCAAATAGATGATGTTGATGAAGAACTCCCAAAATGGTGTGTAGATGCTCTAAATGCTCATCCACAGATGTGGATTACACAAGGATGTAATCAATTAAAACCACCATGAAATTGTCTAGGAACATACATAACATAGCATTCATCAATAACATGAACACAGATGAAGCATTTGTCACACCAAATGACATTAAAATGAACTCATAATGCCCATGACGACAACGGAAAACAGTCTTCGAGATATCCTCATCCTTCACACGTATTTGAGGATATCCTGATCGGAAGTCAATCTTTGAAAACCAACTTTCATCCTTCATTTTATCGAATAAGTCATCAATATGCGGAACAGGATAGTGATTCTTTACTATCACTTTGTTTTAGCGATGATAATCGACACACACCATCAAACTGTCATCAGCCTTCTTCATGAAAAAAACTGGTGCACCCCATGGTGACACACTAGGCTGAAAAAAACCATATAGTAACAGACCATAAAGCTATTTTTTTAGATCTCATAAATCAAAATGGGATATCCTATATAGATACATAGAGATAAAATATTCTCCTAGTTATAGCTCGATCCCAAACTCGATCTCCCATTAAGTGGGTAATGCTACATCCTCTTCTAGAAAGACATCAGAGTACTCTTCTACGAACCTAGAAAACGCAAACTAATGAACCTTTGAAGAACTCAGAATCCGATCATCCATCATGGATTATAAGGACATAACACGCCTCTGACCCGTCCGAGGGTCTCACTCACCAACGAACACCACTGGCTCTCCATCTGCATCGAATAACACAACCTACCTCCAAAATCAATCCACAATAGCCTGTATCTAATACCACCAATCCATTCCGAGGATGACATCATATGGCTGTATACCTAAACATAGGAAATATCGCCAAGAGTGGTGCTTCCCCAACACTAGCTCACAGTATCTACATACTTCAAACAAGTCAGCTCGGCTTCCAACTGGTGTAGTCAACACCAAGGGCACTGGAAGCCTCTCTACCTCATGTCCCAAAGCATGAAAAAGGGTAGGTTATTTGAAGGAATGTGTCGCTCCTAAATCAAAAAAGGAATAAACAATGGTAGAAAACAATAAAATGGTACCTCTAATGACATTAGACTCGCCTGGTACTGGCAACGCTAAAGCATGAAACAGACCATGAACCCATCCACGAACTCTCTGACCATGATAATGACCAGAACCATGGTCGCGCTCTGATCTACATGGACTAGGAGAATCACAAGGGTGTCCTATTCCTTCCCCATCTACTCACTGCTGATCTAAGGCTAGAGCAACCTATTTCTGCTACCTCAGCTAGGTCTGCCTCAATGGAGGAACCTAGAGTGGAAAACCTAGTACTCAATAACTTCTCTGAAAGGTCGGGCACTCTCATTGTAGATAACCTCGACCACCACAAGAAAAAAAGTGACTGGTCCTTTGGAATAGACCTATTATTCGCTGCCTCTGGAGAAACGAGATGCGGAGGGCTGGGACCTACCCCGGATGAACAGAAACTCTTCTGCATGGAAAATCGGGAACCCCAGACCATAGATCTTCTTCATGAAGAATCATGATGAATACCCTCTTATGATGATCTAGTTCTGGAGAATGTCCTCTCGACAACCTCTTCCCTCACCAGCACCTCAAGATATGTCTTCCCCATAAATGGGGTGACCTGGTGGTGGATATCTGGATGCAAATCCTCCTAAAAATGCCTTTACCTGGCTTCCTCATCTAGAAACTGTTCAAAAGCATATTGTAAATGGTTCTTGAAACGGATTCTAAACTCTCTCACACTGGAACACCCTGATCGAAGGGTAATAATATCCAAGTGATTGGACGCCTTCATGGTAGAGGAAAGAAAATCGATACTAAACTTTTCTTGGAACTCCTCCCATGAGATCAATGACTCCTCACGATCTCTATGGAATAAGAACCACCACTGCCTCGCTTCTCCATACATCATCATCACAACCAAGGTCACTCAGTACTCCTTCCAAGAACAGATCGAACTAAATCCTATCTCAACCTCCTCCAACCAGTCTTTTGTGACTACATCTGAAACAGAGCACTCGTACTTCTGCAGACTCTGGCGCTGAAACTCTCTGAGGGTCCTCCTCTAAGTGTCGTCGTCATCAACCTCTACCCAATGGTGATCTGCAAGCATAACCAGCTAGATGACTTCTATGTGATCCTGATGAGGATGTCGGCATGGAGCCATACCTGTAAAATATCAAATTTTTAGTTCTCCTAAATTTAGAATATGGAAGTCTCATCATTAATTAATGATTTTTTTCTTTTATTCATTTTATCTAAAACAATCCCAAGGTCTACCCATTCAAACACAGGCACAAAGAAGAATGATGCATGATCCTTTCCTTGGTCACTACCCTACTACTAGTATCACCTCGTTTAGTAGCGATTGTAAACATAATGGTTCATACATCAGATCATAGGAAGTCCGAAATGTCTATGTATCATCTAGTCTCCAGTGTTTATATCACATTCTAAACATGACTGACACTGTTTCCCTACCAACCCATGAAACCTCACATGTGCCTAACTTCAAAGTACATCGTATACCTCAACCATGCCTCTAATACCACTATGTCACAACCCCCTCCCACAATGTGTACCCCACCTGGTCCGACAATGTGACAAGGGAGATAACGACCCCCATGTCCCATCTCCAGTAGTCCCCGAGATGGTGACTAGCACCAAGGGTATAGTAAACACACAGATGGGAGGCATTAACCTCTAAGAGAACACATTCTAAATAGACAGATAACATAGACACCAACCAACTCCAACTCAAACCGAAATATAAAAGAAATTCCATGTACAAATATTTAATGTCATGCAACCTACTACAACTGAAATGGGAAAACTGCAAATACCCAAAAGAAAGTAAAAACAGCAGCAACAACAAGCCCGAACAGCTCCTGTAACCCTAAGCTTGTAGAAACCAACATGATCTCTATCCTGCTCTATGTGACCTAAAAATAGTTTATATATACATTGTTTGATTATAAAAGTATACTCAGTAGGATCCTTCCTGAATCCTTTCATGCAAAAGTAAAGATATAATGCCAAATTAAAATGAACAACAAGTGAAAATAAATCATCACCTAAATAGGTATACTAATTTTCCAACCTCACCATGGATATTTTCACCAAGTAACACATACAAGATTATATAATATAATAATAAATATCAAGGGTACCCCACTATTACTTCTCCACTGGTTTTCCACTTTTCCCTAACATCGAACATCCTAAGCATCTCTCTCAAAAAAGGCTTGTCCGCAAACACCTGGTCGAAGCACCACAACATGAACCTCATGAAACAAAACCACCATGCCCATACAAGCAAAGTAACCAGGTAGTTTCTAGAAGCCACAACAGCTCACATAACGTGTATCATACGTCAGGTATTGAACCTCAAGCCATTATATCCCATACATGGAGTAAGGATCCTCAAGCCATCATAGCCTATACATGTTACACCTATAGTAGTCTATAGGAAACTATATCCAGAATATATGTGTGTGAATAACCACAATCCATTACATCTCTCTACACACATATATGGGGAAAAGAAACTGTTGTGAATACCAGCATAAGTAACTACCAAGAGAAGAGAGCAGCGCCAAAGGGGATATTCATTCATCCATCCTCCCACCAGAATGCTGGGGAAAACACCCCCTAGGACTCATAATCTCCGGGGTGCTAGTTTTCCTAACTGACAGGGTGAAGTAGCGTATAGAAACACAAAAACTACATAATATACTGTATCTCAAAACCACTCTATGGGGATAACCTAGTCTTGGAATCAACTACAACTAACATCTCTTAGTATCTCAACTGAAATTTCTAAGACCAGGTATCCTATAAGCACACAACCATTTAAAGATCATCATTACATTATGTCATTCCATTTTTACCAGTTTCAATTTATGTTAATTAATTATTTAACCACTAATCAACCATTATCAATTTACACATTAAATTTCATTAGTATCACACCCAAAGTCCATTGTCCCATTATATTGTAACTTCACCACTGCATCCTAGAAATCTCCAACCCCATGGGTTAACATAATTTATTCTATTATTTATTTACAATATTACTTTCCCATAATCCCAGGCATTCTAGGAAAACATTCTATGCTACTAAACACAAGGGGCTCAACATGATGAGAAGATGAAATAACCACCGAGTCTTTGCATCCAATAGTAAGAGAATAGACCCATCCTCCCTGGAGAAGATAAAAATGGAACACACGTGGAATACCCTGTGTGTCTTCTCCCCTTTCAGAAGAAGGTTAAGAAAAACGAGCTGCATTGAGCGGTGGGGAAAGAAAAGCAGATAAACAACCAATATGAATAGAAAGAAACCCAAAATTCACATGCAACTCTTTTCATTATCACTGGTGTACTCCCCGATAACGAAATGTATAAACCGATGCATCACACCACTCTAGGTGTCAACTGATGCCACAACCAGTCGGCCTCCATGCCCCCACATATCACAACAGCCATCTTGGCTCAAATCACAACACAAGAAGCATGAAAACAAACATCATATCAATTGGGATCTTGGACCTTAAACAAGAAAGAGAGTAACTCATAACCCTACAAGTAATTATCATTCATCCAACGACCAGTTATTTAATCCACATTGGATTAACCGATTTAATATTCATAGGTTCCAAATTTGTTAAATAAAACCAGTACGCTATCACAAATAATTAAACATGCTTACAAATACAATTTTATTAACATCAAATTACAAAAAGAAGAACCAGATTCATTTACATGCTTCTTTATCTTTATCCAAAAAATTATCAATTAATTCCGGCATTATGTTCTGTACCAATTTCAATTAAGAAAAAAATGTTAAACAAAGGAAGCTAAGAAATCACACTATCTATAAAAACAAGATAAAATAACAAACGTTTGATATCAATTTATTTATCCGGTTCAAATATTTATTATGTCAATCCCATTGTGATATAGTGGGATAAAACATTCGAGCTATACATTTTTATGTAAAATAAAATAAAAGAAATGAATCCCCTTCCTCAAACAGTTCTTGATGAGCCACACAACGGGTTACGATCCCCTCCCCCCGTGACAACTTATATCAGAGATTGATCGATACTAGTTGGTTTCACTAAAAATAGAGGGGAACTGATCCAAGGATTAAGGATCGATCACACCACTCCTAAGGGAAGAAGGAAATGATCGACTGTCTCGCATAGGGGAACAAGTAGGTAGAACCAGGGAGGAAGATAAATCATCGCTTTAGAATATATAACAGATTAGTGGGTTAAGATAGAATAGATTTTCCATTAAAAGAGGATTTCATTAAACCACATGGTTTGACCATGTAAAAAAATCTCGAGCCATAGGAGAAATTAATATAGGAGTTATGACCTTTGAATCGACCTTATAGTCCTTAAACTGAGGCTTTAAATGCATTTTATGTCAAAGGAAATGTTAAAGGGGAGAAACTGTAGGAAGCTAGAAACACTGTTCATGAACTCGAAATTTGGAAATGGAAATAGAGTTTACTGATGGACCTCACTGTACTCAAAACACTGTTCACAATGTCAAAATTTGGAAAAGGAAATAGAGGTTACCAATGGAACCTCACCATTCCGAAAACACTATTCATGACTCAAAATTTGTTAAAAGAAATAGAGGTTACAGAAGGAACCTCACTATTATGCCCCGACCCCAGTTACCCATAGTCGGTGCATTATTTTAATACATTGGCATGATTACATTGAATCAAGTCCTGAGGGACCGATCAGTTTTGCAGTCTTGGAAAATAGATTGTATACATTAACATTACATTACACTTTTTAACATACAACACCCAAAAAAATCCACTGAGAATTCCATTCTTCTATTAGCTTAACCCTGCATCTCAAGCATAAAACACTTCTAGGGATCCTGGGAAAATAAAAAATAAGAAATGGGAGAGCTCAGATTCTCAGTAAGGGTAAATAATATAGCGAAAGCTATAAAATTTTAAGGCATGATGTGTAATAAAAACAATGGCGTTTTAAACATAAACATGAACAAAATATGGAAAATATAAATCAAACATTACCATATAAACATGAACATGTATATTATACTAGTCAAATAATCACATGTAATAACTATTTTCATAATGAGTGAATGCCTAACACCGAACATCATTACCACATAGTCAAGGCCTTGTTCCAAGACAATAGTTTGTCTCATGAGACATACAGATGCATCGAGGAGCTATAGCGGGCTCCACCCGTCACTTACTTAGTCCACTGCATTCCTTATATGAAAAAGTTGAAACATAACATAAACATTCGTTTTAAAACTAGCATACAAAAGGTCAATATATTAACCATAAACCATGAATGGTATAAAAATAGAACATCCATGGTCAAACATATCATAACTCATCTAATACAATATGGAAGATTGTATTATAATAAATCAACCTCAATAAAAAATAATATCCAGTAAAGGATGCTGACATAGTTGAAAATGATGAGTAATACATTTTGAGAGAAATATTATTTTTTTAAATCAATTAAAATTCAGACATTTATAAAGGAAGTAATTTAAAAGAGATTTTTTAATCAAAGTGTCACATAACACTTTGAAACTTTTGAAATGAATTATCATTTCAAAACATTCATGTCCATATAAATAAATCCTTAAAATCATTTTGAAAACATGGACAATAATTAAAATTATTTAGAAAGATAAATATTTAACAAATTTGAAATTCTGATCATGATAAATAGTACCTTTCAAAAATCCTTAAAATATTCATTTTTAAATAGTTTTTATGAAAAATGGACTGGATGATAAAAATTTCCTAGTAAATACTTACAAATAAACAATCTCTGATAATAATGAGATTGAGGAATTAACCCTTACCAATTTGGAAAGTTACGAAACATACACCCCATGATAGAGGTATCATACAATTAATATGAAAATAAATATAAATTAAAGTGTATTACACAAAGAATACAATTATGGGCAGTACATTCACTACACAAAAGGTAATAGTGGCAACATGGCATGAATCTCACGGGAATAAGGAGTGAGATGTAAACCCCTTACCTTGCACTTTCCTTTTGTTGAGGGTAAGTTTAACCTCCTGTATGAAGACTGATGCATTTTATTAAATTATAACTGAACCATATTAATATTTATGATATCATACATTATTCATTTATGACTTTATGCTAACCATTTAATAAAAATTTCCATGTTAAATTTACATTTCGGGTAATAATCGCTTTCTTTATCGTATGTGTTTTAACTTGTTACTCTTGATTGTATCACATAGATCATGATTTAAATACTTATAGAATATAAAACATGATTTATATATAATATATATTTAGAATATAAATATGTATTATATAAAAATATATGAAATGGAAAACACTGTTTATGGAGAGGGTAGTCTGTACGTACGCATAAACGCTGTTTCCGTTTTCATAACGTATTGAACAAAACTAAGTGAATAAAATATATGTAAGTACATATATATATAAATATATATGTCTCCATAATAATTATTATGTCATATATTACCAACTTATTAGTTATATATATTTTTATAACCGTCGATGAATGGTGAATGTGGAAATGAATCTCATCGCGTCGTGAAAACGGTAATCTGTATGCACGCACGACCGACAATATAATTTCCTTAAAGGTGTGGAATTGGATGGTATATTAATTTTACAGAGACATTATAATGTTATTTTAATTATTTATATTCATATTACTCATCATTATATCCATCCAAATAACATAGTGTTGAATAACGAATTACACCATGACGTGGAGACGGTAAGATATACGTACGCATGAATGGTGACATTATCATTCATAAAATGGATTGAATAATGAATATAGTTGTGAAATATTTACAATAACATCATATTATATAGATGATACTGGAGTTATTATTTTAGAATTGAAACATCAAAGAAAGAGTAATTGGAAGAATAAGGGAACTTGACAGAGGGTTGTGAAATCATTACCTCTTCTTTGGGTTCTTACTTTTGATTTGATCAAAAGGGATCCATAGGTTGGATTTCTGAACAGAGGAAGTCCTTTTGGATAAAGGTAGGATAGTTGGGAGAATATTAGGGCAGAGTTTGGCCTATCCAAATGGCTTTGAAGGTGACAATTAGAGTGAAGGGGGAGTTCCCTTTTTTAAGAGGGGTAAGGGATCCTTAGGAAAAACTTAAAATATTATTTTATAATAAAATAATTTTCAGTTTCTAATGGACTAAAAATGTATTATTTAAATTATAGGGTGGGTATGGGTCTAAAACTACTAAACCAATAGATTTTATACAGGATTGGGTCACCATATTAACTATAACTTTTAGATTTAACTCTTAGTTAATTAGTTTGACATTTACCAAGTCTCTTTGTATTTTTATATTATATGGTTAATAAACTTACCATAAAATGAAAATAAAACCACAATTGGTTATTTAATGTCATATATATTATTATATAAGTATTTTGGACAAACCATATATTTTTAGTTATATTATATCAATTAATAATATAATATTTGTTTTAAAAACTCTTTTATGTCAATTTTGACTCTATTTGGTATTTTGTTTTTGGTAAATTCATTACAACATTATTAATTAGAAAAAAATTAATCTAATTAACCCTAATATGTCATATTAACCTATGAAATTAGAGTAATTCAAAAAAAGTCTCAAATTTCATTTATTTTTATATTTATCATATCAATTAATATAATCTTTCATTAATACGGTAATTACTGTATCATCATTGTGATGTAAATAAATCTAATTATGTAATGTCTAAAAAATATAAATAAAATTTAATTATGTAGGAAATACTTTTATATTTATAATTAATATTTATAGTAGAATTTATCTTTTTTTAACCCTATATTTAAAATTTTTTAGTTATTAAACTTTGATTTTAACTCTTTTAACTATTCTTTGAATTAAATAATAATAAATGTCCTAATCTGATCCAAGTGGACCAAATAAGTTCATATTTTTTTCCTAAGGTTGTTATTGGTCGAACTATACTTATCCAATAGAATTAGAACATGTGTTAGGGTAATAATAAAATCATTTTTACCCTTAATTACCCTATTTACTTTTAACCATGGTAAATAAAAGTAAAAAGTTACTATTCACCAAAATTTATTTTCATCGTATTGAACCACATTTTACATTCTGATATCAACCATTTCTCTTGGATTTTTTAAATTCCACACAAAGAACCAGTAAAACTAAATTTTATGTGAATTTGTAAATTCTCCTAGGAGGTGGGTAAAAGACAGTGAAAAGTTCAATAAAATTTTGGATATCTAATATTATTTAAAATGACTCCAATGAATTAAATTGAACATATATAGGTATTAAGTATATATTTTGACTTAAAATAAATTTAAATAAAATAAATAATTTTTTAAATAAAAAGTTAGTTTTAAATAATAACTTAGTGTTTTTCACTATTCATCAAAAATTGAATGTTTTCATAAAAATACCAAAAATTCACCCTAAGCTAATTTTGATACTCCAAATTCAAAAATAAAGTCTATTTTACAAAATTCAAGACATATAAGTTTTATTTATTAATTTAAAATAAATTCCCATTCTCAAAACCAAAAGGCGAATTTTTAAGAAACAATAACTACCAAATGATTGACACTTGTTTATGTCCCATCTCAAAGTGAAAGTACTTACAATTACTAGAATTGGATTAAATGAGAAAAATATAATCTATTTATACGTCCAAACCATTAAAATTTATAATTTATCACTATAAATTATTTTTATTAAAAAAGTTTTTTTCAGTAAAAATATAGTATTTTTCATTATTCACCCAAATATGAAAGTTATCAGAAAAACACCAAAAATTTATTGAAACTAAATTCTTATTTCCCGATTCAAAAGAAGAAGTTTATTTTTTCAAATTTAATATATAAAAGTTTCAAATATTGTATTTAAAAAAGGTTCACCATTAAAAGGCGGTAAAATTGCATTTTTTGAAAAGTACTTCTTTTATCTGAAAAAAATGAATTTTTTCCTATATTATGTCTAAGAAACTCATTATATTGATTCTAAAATTATAAAGATTATATAAAGTTCAAAATTCAGTTGTTACTATTCATAATAACTTTTGAATGGCTAGTTTGGTATGTCTTGGTGCGCTAGATGTCGGTGTTGCGTGTAGTGCATGTTATGGAATTACTTTGAAGAAATAACATACTATGAAATATTGGGGTGTTACATTCTTCCCTCCTTCAATAAATTGCATCCTCGCAATTTGAAATTGTTTTATAGAAATAAAATGGATGAAAATTGAAAATACCATTTGGAAAACCCACATCGGAAATTAGGTTAACAAAATTTAGTCTTAATAAGAGGGAAAAAGAAATGAAAGTGTCACCACCAAATTATGATCTCAATTAGAAGAAAATTGTTGGAAATTGGAGACATATAATTGGAGGAAAAATGTAAATATTTATAGGTAGTGATTGAGGTCATCAATCAGAAACAAGTGTAAAATTGAGGGCCTTAAATTCATCAATCTATGATGATTTAAAATACCATCAGTTCAACAAAACATAAGGTATTAGGATAAAAAAATTTTGGTTTTAAGATCCCTTCACTAAAGAATAATTATTAATTTCTTCATAGAATAAGAGGAGAAGAAAAATATATACTTGACAAGTAGAGTTCCATACTTTAACTAATTTCTACCACAAACTCATATTTCACTTTAAAAGATAATATAACTTAAAAACAATATTCTATTTATCCTATTAGAATAGGGTTCAAAAAAATGAATTTATAATTCATCTCCCAGAACATTTTAAAAAATACTACATTATTCAATCTAGGACATCACGTGGGCCAGTGGTAGGTGATACACCCTTGTCTCGCATCAGTTGTGGGTTCAAGTCTCACGGCCTTGCTAGTCGCGACGGGTTGCCTCCTGACCTCCGGGTTGTCATTTCATGGTAATAAAAAATAATCTCAAACTAGAGTTATCCAAAATACTTTTGTCCAATCTCACAGTCTAAAATTTGTAAGGAAGTTAAACAAAATGAAGATCATTTTTTCCACGTAATAACATGCGAAGGCCTTCATCGTGTATTTTTTTTAATACACTACACATCCGGAATTACAAAAAAACATTATTGATTACATTCATGATCCTTTATTCCATATATAATACTGGATATACTCCTTCTATCCAAAAATGTTGTAAACTCCAACAATGATGGAATATACAAATCATTAATCAGTTTCAAGGTAGTCATGAATATCCAATATAATTTATTCAAATAAACCATCTCTTATTCCAAAATCACTACCTCATTATAGAGACCATATTAAGGATTACCTTTCCTTCAACCATGTATTGTAGAAAATGTGTGGCTTACTATTAAGTAACTTTTCATAGAACCATATAATCACAAATCCTAAAAAAAATTGTACTGCAGTACAATCCTTATTTATCTCCATAATTTATATAACTAGTATATTGTTGATACAACACTCTAATGAAATAATCCTATAATAACAACATAAGAACAATAGTCATTCTTCTTCATCTGAGGTAGTATCATAACATGATTATTATCCAATAGAATAATTTGGGGCATACTCTGATGATTTGGAAATTTGTTCACGTAGAGTCCCAACTCCTTCCAGATGAATAATTGTACATTTGAAACCTTTTTCATACCCTTGCAGTCATGTACTAGGTGTCCTTTTTCTCCACACTTATAACAAACTCGCATTCCCTTCAGACAAGTTCTAGGGTGTTTCTTACCACAATGATCATATATGGGAAAATTATTCTTTTCCCTCTTCCCCTTATCCATATTTGTCTATTCCATCCATTCCTTCTCTTTCTTCCTTTCAAAGCCATAGGACTCAGAGATTTATTTACTTATTTTATTAACACATCATTCTATTTATTCATATGTTTAGAATACATGGGAGACTATTTCACATCTAAATTTGGCTTAATACCGTGAAAGATATGATCATTATTACTCTTTGGATCATACGTATTGCTGGAGTTCACATTCCTTCTATAGGGCTCCATTTCTATATAATGGCATACACTAGATTAGTTTATGAATCGTAATACATAAATCCAAACTTGTAAAATTACTAACGTAAATTGAACAGTTTATGGATGTAATCCATAATAATAAAAATGTTTTCTTTGAGAATGTATATACTCATAAACCCTTCATAATGGTTTGTAATGAAAATAGGAATTATCCTAAGCCTATCCCCCGGAAGTGTCATAACCAAGAGTGCAGTAAGGATCGTTGTCGTGCATCAGTTCCCGTTTGAGCCTAGCTCAAAGCCGTGTTTTTGGGTTTTACCCCTAGGTACATTTGTTCCAGAGCCGCCTCTACATGCTTGTATCCCGACAGGGATGTATTTTCGTAGAAAACTCACAAAATCCCTACATTACCAAAATTGTAGGAAGATATTCTATACTAATCCTCAATATCTATCTTATGGTAATGTTCTCTAATAAAATTTCAACTAAATCAATTTCCAAGGTTGATGTTAAACTTCCTCTGATACCAAATCTAATTCCCCAACCCAAGTTACCCAGAGTCGGTGCGTTATTTTAATATATTGGCATGATTACAAGGAATCATGTCCCGAAGGACTGATCAGTTTAGTAGTCTTGGAAAATATATTGCATACATTTACATTACATTACACATTAAAACATAAAACACCAAAGAAAATCCTTTGAGAATGCCATTGTTCCTTTAGCTTAAACCTGCATCTCAAGCATACAACACTTCTTGGGATCCTGGTAAAATAAAACATAATAAAGGGGTGAGCTCAGATGCTTAGTAAGGGAAAATAATTTAGCGGAAGCTATAAAATTTTAAGGAAAGATATGTAATAAAAACAATAGCATTTTAAACATAGACATGAACATAATATGGAGAAAATAAATCAAACATTACTATATAAAAATTCACATGGATATTATAGTAGTCAAATAATCACTTGTAATAACAAATTTCATAATGAGGGAATGCCTAATACCAGACATCATTACCACATAGTCAAGGCATTGTGCCAAGGCTACAAATAAAATTTTTTTCAAGGCCTTGTGGCAAGACACTATTTTTTCTCATGAGACCTACCGATGCATCTTGGAGATATAGCGGGCTCCACCCGTCACTTACTATGTCCACTTCATTCCTCATAGGAAAAAGTTGAAGCCTAACATAAACATTCGTATTAAAACAAGAATATGAAATGGCAATACATTAAACATAAACCATTAATGATATAAAAATAGAACATAGAAAGTCAAACATATCATAATTCATTCAGTACAATATGGAAGATTTTATTATAATCAATCAACCTCAATAAAAAATAATATCCAGTAAAGATGCTGACATAGTTGAAAATGATGAGTAAAACTTTTTGACAGAAATATCCTTTTTTTAAATCATTTAAAAGTCACACATTTATAAAAGAAGTAATTTAAATTATATTTTTGAATCAATGTGGGCCATACCAGTTTGAATCTGTTGAAAATAATTATCATTTCAAAACATTCATGTCCATATAAATAAATCCTTAAAATCATTTTGAAAACATGGACATTAATTAAAAATATTTAGAAAGATAAATATTAAAAACATTTAAAATTATGATCTTGAAAAATATTACCTTTCAAAAATCCTTGAAATATTCATTTTGAAATAATTTTTATGAAAAATGGACATGGATGATAAAAATATCCTAGTAAATACTTAGACATAAACATTCTCGGATAATAATGAAATTGAGGAATTAACCCTTACCAATTTGGTAACTTATGAAACATAAACCCAATGAAAGAGGAATCACAAAATGAATATGTATATACACATAAATTAAAATTTATTACACAAACAATAAAATTGTGAGCAGTACATACACCACACAAAAGATAATAGTGGCGACATGTAATGAATCTCAAGGGAATAAAGAGTGAGATGAAAACCCCTTACCTTGCACTTTCCTTTAGTCGAGGGTATGTTTAACCTCCTATATGAAGACCATAGTATGTTATTAGATTATAATAGAACCGTATTAATATTTATGATATCATACATTATTAATTTATTACTTTATACTACTGATTTAATAATAATTTCCATGATAAATTAACATTTCGGGTAATAATCGCTTTCTTTATCATACGTGTTTTAACTTGGTACTCTTGATTGTATCACTTAGATCATGATTTAAATACTTCCAGAATATAAAACATGATTTATATGTCATATATATTTAGAATATAAATATTCATAATAGTCATATATATGAAATGGAAAACACCGTTTATGGAGACGGTAGTCCGTCCGTACGCATAAACGTTGTTTCCCTTTTCATTACGTATTGAACGGAACTAAGTGAATAAAATATATGTTAGTACACACACACACATATATATATATATATATATCTCCAGTATCATTATTATTTCATATATTAAAAACATATTATTAATATTTTTTTTTTAATCTTCCATGAATGTGAATGTTGAAATGAATCTCATCGCATCGTGGAGACGATAATCTGTACGCACGCACGAGCGACAATATCATTTTCTGAAAGGTGTGCAATTTGATGGTATATTAATTTTAAAGATACATTATAATGTTATTTTCATTATTTATATACATATTACTCATCATTATATCCATCCAAATAACATAGTGTTGAATAATAAATTACACCACGATGTGGAGATGTTTAATCGTACGTACGCACGCATGGTGCCATTATCATTCATAAGATGGATTGTATAATGAATATAGTTCTGCCATATTTATAATAACATCATATTATATATAAGATACTGAATTTATTATTTTAGAATTTAAACTACAAAGAAAGAGTAAGTGGAAGAATAAGAGAACTTGAAAGAGGGTGGTGAAATCATTACCTCTTCTTCGGGTTATTCCTTTTGATTTTCTCAAAAGGGATCCATAGGATGGATTTATAAACAAAGGAATTCCTCTAGGATAAAGTTAGTATAATTAGGAGGATATTTGGGCAGGGGTTGGCCAAGCCAAATGACTTTGAATGTGTGAATTAGAGTGAAGGGGGAGTTCCCTTTTATAAGAGGGGTGAGGAGCACCTTAGGAAAAACATAAAATATTATTTTATAATAAAATCATTTTCTATTTATAATGGCTAGAGAATGTATTATGTAAAGGTTAAGGTGGGTATGGGTCGAAAACTACTCAAACAATTGGTTTTAGAGAGGTTTTGGTCACCATATTAACCATAACTTTTAGATTTAACTCGTAGTTAAATAGTTTGACATTTACCATTTTTCTTTGTATTTTTATATAATATGGTTAATAAACTTTCCATAAAATTCCAATCAAACCCCAATTGGCTTTTAAATTTCGTATATATTATTATATAAGTCTTTCGGAAAAGCCATAGATTTTTAGGACTATTATATCTATTAAAAATATAATATTTGTTTTAAAAACTCTTTTTTTGTCAATTTTGACACTATTTGGTATTTTGTTTTTGCTACATTCATAACAACATTATTACATCAAAAAAAATCATTTAATAAACCCTAATATGTCATATTAACCTAGAAAATTAGTTTAATACAAAGAAAGTCTCAAATTACATTAATTTGGATATTTATAATAGAAATTATTTTAATCATTTATTAATACTATAATTACGACATCATCATTGTGTCATAAATAAATCTAATTATGTAATGTCTAAAAAATATAAATAAAATACCATTATTTAGGAAATATTTTTATATTTTAATTAATATTTATAGTCGAATTTATCTTATGTTTCACCCTATATTAAAAGTGATTTTGTTATTAAACACTGAATTTAACTCTTTTAAATCTTCTTGGATTTAAATAATAAAAAATGTCCGAATCTAATCCAAGGGGACCAAAGAAGTTAATATTTTATTACTATGTTTGTTTAGGGTCGAACTATACATATCCAATAGAATTAAAACATGTGTTAGGGTAATAATAATATCATTTATACCCTTAATTACTCTATTTACTTTTAACCGTGGTAAATAAAAGTGAAAAGTGACTATTCACCAAAATTTATTTTCATCTTATTGAACCACATTTTACTTACTGATATCAACCGTGTCTCTCAGATTTTTGAAATTCCACTCATAGAAGCATTAAAATTATGTTTTATGTGAATTTGAAAATTCATCTATGAGGTGGGTAAAAGATAGTTAAAAGTTCAATAAAATTTTGTATATCTAATATTATTACAAAATGACTTAAATGAATTACATTGAAAATATATAGGTATTATGTATCTATTTTGAAATAAAATAAATTTAAATAATATAAATAATTATTTAAATAAAAATTCGATTTTAAATAACAACTCAGTGTTTTTAACTATTCATAAAAAATTGAATATTTTCAAAAAAATACCAAAAATTCACCCTATGATAATTTTGATACTCCAAATTCAAAAATGAAGTCTATTTTATGAAATTAAAAAAATATAAGTTTCATTTATTAATTTAAAAATTATTCCGATTGTCAAAACCAAAAGACGTATTTTTATGAAACAATAACTATCAAAAGATTGACCCTTGTTTATATCCAATCTCAAAGTGTAATTACTTACAATGACCAGCATTGGATTAAATGGTAAAAATATAATCTATTTATATTTCCAAACCATTAAAATTTATAATTTATCACTATAAATTATTTTGATTAAAAAATTGTTTTCAGTAAAATATAGTATTTTTCATTATTCACCCAAATATGAAAGTTATCAGAAAAACACCGAAAATTTATTGAAACTAAATTATTATGTACTGATTCTAAAGAATAAGTTTATTTTGTCAAATTGAATATATAAAAGTTTCAAATATTGTATTTAAAAAATGTTCTCCATTAAAAGGCGGTAAAATTTCATTTTTTGAAAAATACATCTTTTATCTGAAAAAAATGAATTTGTTCCTATATTATGTCTATGAAACTCATAATTTTGATTCTAAAATTATAAAGATTAAATAAAGTTCAAAATTTAGTTAATACTATTCATAAATGCTTTTGAACGGCTAGTTTGGTATGTCATGGTGTGCTAGAACTCGGTGTTGCATGTAGTGAAAGTAATTGAATTAAATTGAAGAAATAACATACTACAAAATCATGGGGTGTTACACTCACCATTCGGGAAACACTGTTCACGAACTCAAAATTTGGTAAAGGAAATAGAGGTTATCGATGGAATCTCACCATTCTGGAAGCACTGTTCCTGAACTCAAAATATGGAACAGGAAATAGAGGTTATCGATGGAATCTCACCATTCTGGAAACAATATTCATGAACTCAAAATTAACAATAGAAGGATGTCACCATTGGAACCTCATAGTTTCACTGTTCACATACGGCCACCGATGACACTGTTTGCATAAGGTCACCATTGAACTTTTCACATAAGGTTACCGATGACACTGTTCACATAATGTTACCGATGACACTGTTCACATAGGGTGACTGTTGCACTATTCATATAAGGTTACTGATGTAAATATTTACCGATGGAGCTGTTCACATGATTAGAAATTTGGAAAAGTGTTGAGGATATGTCACATTGACCTCCTATAACACCTCAAACAGTAGATTTCATTAAAAGAATGGACCTGAGAGTTCTGAGACATTACACTCCATGTTTTTCTTATCTCTCGACCCACTTCCCTCAGGAGGGAAATGTATAAAAAGGTTGTGTGGTGGCTCTTTATGAGTCACTATTTACTAATAATCTTGAAGAGGATCCTTGAATGGAGGTAAGAGGTCTAATATTTGGAAAAAACAACCCCCCCCATAATTTTATGAGTAATAAAACCCCTACAGTGAATTATGAATTAGTGAACACCATGAGAATCACTTTTTCTGATATTTTCGAAGACAAAAACAATATAGAGGATCAAGGATTGGATGATTAAATTCATAACGTGGCCCAAACTGAGTTAAATGAACAAGGTGTTCATTCTAGAAATTATAAGATCCCCAAAAACATGGGGGACCCCTCAAATGTTCCAACACTACCACCTCGATGAGTTTTTCAATGAAAGGGTAATGGTTTGGAAATACCTCACCCACCTCCCGAAGAGGAAGAATATGCCACAATTGAGGGGGGGTTTTCTAAAAAAGAGGAATATATGGAGCAGCTAAGAAGACTCAACACAAAACTACTCCACAACCCCTCTAGGGGATATGTTTTATAAGAAGACCCTCACCTTGTGCTCCCCGCTGATGTGCCTCAAAAAGTGCATTCATCAAAACAACCAAAATAGATCCAGAATTTCCACTCAATGTGGGGTACTGAAAACCAACTTTATTGATCCCAAATTAATAGATAGGGAGTTACCATCATTTGGATCATTAATAGGGATAAATCATATCCATCCTCATAGTCCATCCCCTATAGGTTACCCATAGTGAGAACATGCAGAGCTGCCACAGTTGGCCCTGCCGATTACAGCTCCGATTTGTGATCATGTTCAACCAAGCATTCCCCAAGTGTTATCGAAACCATCAAATCACTGGTAGCATGATTGGAATATATTTAGTAACTACACATGTCATTATATCCATATTATAATACATTCCCTAAATGGGTGACTGTGATCCTACCCCCACCGAATTGTTTGGAGCAAAACATTTTTGACTATTCAATGGATCCGGAGATCTGATGCAACTTCTAACACATTTTTTTCCCATTTTGATCTCATGATTAGAACCCCTACCCAACAAGAAGTAGTGAAACATATATTTTTAGGTATACCTTCCAAGGGACAATAATCATATGGTATACTAGTTTTCTATCTCGGTTAATCACATGATGGGGAAATATTCGTTGGATATTTCCCTTTCAATATAACTCAATTATGTAATAGACAAAAAACCTTAACCTATAAAACTAAAAATAAAAGGAGAATGAGAGGGTCTCAAGTGTCATTTCTAGGTGAAAGGTTTGATTTAATCTCTAAATCTATAGTATCCCCAAAAAGATTTGATTTATCTCAATTTAGAGAACCTCTATGAAGAGTTTTGAATGCTTCTCATCCTAATAAGATATTCATTTTGGTTTTGGGATATCGCCAAAGTATTTCAAAGAATTGTATATTACATTCAATTAAGTAAGAACAATTATTGAATGATTACATCAACCCTAAGGAAGATAATGAGAATGGAAAGGCTATATCCCTCAATCTTAATCGAGCATCCACACTGGCTCCATCTTCAAAATTCACACTGTTTCATTCGATACCCCTTTATCATAAATAGAAAAACCCAACTCATCACGATGAGTATTGGGGACAAAAAATAAATCAATTTTACAAGCTAAAGAATAATTTTTATTTATTCCAATATGAACAGGTTTCTTACTTCTTAATAGAATCTATGGACCAAAAACTGAACTAATACTATAAAATAGAGGTACCCACATATAATTAGGGAACCGGGGGAAGAGGTCATAGGAGATGAGGATACAAGGGAATAAATATTTTTTTCAGTCTTTCGGTTTTTATGGTTTTTAAATATTTTTAGGATTTACTATTTTCTTTGGGGTTATTAGTTTTTTTTTCATTTTTAGGGTCTTTAAGGGATTTATAGTATTTTATGTGTTTTTAGGGTTTGTATAAATGTAGAGGGTTTTAGGGATTTTATGAATTTTTTTATTTTTTGGGGGTTCATGTATTTTTTTAGTTTTTTTCGGTTTTATGGGTTTTAGTGTTTGTAAACATTTTTAGGTATTTAAGGGTTTTTGAGATTTTTAGATAGTTTTTATGGTTGTTATGTTTTTAGGGTTTTTAATGTTTTTATGGGTTTTATGTTTTCTGGGGGTTTCTAATGTTTTTATGACCTTTAACAATTTTTAGAGATTTTAGTGTTTTTAGGGTTTTTAAGCATTTATATATTTTTATTATTTTCTTTGGTGTTTTCATGGTTTTTACGGTTTTTTTATTTTTTAGTTCTTTATAGTGATTTTATGATTTTTTAAGGTTTTTAATGAATTTATGGTTTTTATGTATTATTAAGGGTTTTAATCATTTTTGGGATTTCAAGGATTTAGGGGTTTTATGGTTTTTATCATTTTTTAGGTTTTTAGGGCTGCAAAGTGTTTTTAGGTTTTTATGTTTTTAGCGGTTTTTAGGGTTTTTTAGGTTTTTAGGTATTTTAAGATGTTTATTTTTATTTTTATGGTATTTAGGGATTTGTGGGGTTTGGGGGGTATTTAGGGGGTTTTTTGGTTTTTATGTTATTTCTGGGGATTTACGGATATTTTTTTTTGACATTTTTAGAGTTTTTAAGGTATTTTATAGTTTTTAGTGGTTTTTAGTGTTTCTATGGGTTTTTATGGTTGTTTAATAATTCTAGTAGTTTTTTGGTTTTTAGAGGTTTTAGTGTTTTTAGGGTTTTTAGGATATTAAGGTTTTTAGTGTTTTTTGGGGTTTTTAGGGGTTCTATGTGTTTTTATGTTTTGAAGGTTTTATTAGGGGGTTTCAATGTGTTTTTATGTTTTTATCTATTTTAGATAATTTTATGTATTTTTTATATTTTTTAGGGTTTTTTATTGATTTTTTTGGTTTTTATGGTTTTTCGGGTTTTAGGGGATCTTAGGGTGTTTAGCATTTTTTAATGTTTTTTGGGGATTTAAGATTTTTTATTTTTTTCAAATTATATTTTAGTTTTTTAAGGTGTATTAAAAAGTTTAGGTACTTTAAGGGATTTTTATGATACTTTTGTTATTTTTAGATTTTGGGTTTTTTTGGGTTTTAGGGTATTATGAATATTATGTTTATTACTTATTTTTTTTAAATTTTTATGGTTTTTATGGTTTTATAGAATTTTTTATTTTGTTTGGGTATAAAATGTTTAGAGGGTATTTATTTTTTAGGGGTTTTATGGATCTTTATGGTTTGGGGGGTTTTATTTATTTAAAAAAAATTACCGTCTTTTAGGGTTTTTATTGTTTTTAGGTTTATTTGTTTTACGAGTTTTTAATTTTTTTAAGGATTTATTAGGGGTTTCAGGGATTTATTGTTTTTTACATTTTAGGAATTTTTATTTCTTTTTATGATTTTTCACGTTTTTAGGTTTTTAGGGATTTTGTGGGTTTTTTAGGGTTTTCTAGGGTTTTATGGTTTTTATGGTAATTTTGTTTTTAGTTTTTTTGGGTTTGTTGTTTTTTTTATGTTTTTTATATATTTTTAAGGTTTTTGGGGGAGTAAAGAGATTTTATATTTATTAGTGGTTTTAGGGTTATTATGGGTTTTAGGGATTTTAATATTATAGGGGTTTTCTGGGTCGTTACATGGTTTTAGTGTTTTTAAGGTTTTTGGGGATTTTATCACATTTTGGGCTTTATGGGTTTTATGTGTTTCTATGTTTTTAAGGATTTAATCTGATTTTTTAGGGATTTTAGGTTTTTTACAATTTTTGGAATTTTTAGGGTTTTTTAAAATTGTTTTGGTTTTTATGGGTTTTATGGATTTTGAGGGTTTTTATGGCTTTATGGGCATAAGGGTTTTTAGGGTTTTTATCATTTTTTATGTTTTTAGGGGTTCTATGAGTACTAATATGTCATGTTTTTCATAAGGTATTTCAGGTTTTTCGCGGTTTTTATGTTTTTATAAGTTTCAAGGGATTTTTTTACTATTTTTCATTATTTTATAAATTTTGAGGTATATAAGGGCTTTAATAGGTTTTTAGTGTTTTTTTGGTATTTTAGAGTTTTTTTAATTTTTTAGTGTTTATGGGTTTTTATAGTTTTTCAAGGTTTTATGGGATTAATGGTTTATTAACAATATTTATTAAGGTCTTAGTGTTTTTTCGGTTTTTAGGGTTTCTTAAGGTTTTATTGGTCTTATGGTTTTTAGAATGCTTTAAGATTTTTTATGGTTTCAAAATTTTCTTTTTTTGGTTTTTTAAGATTTTTTAGGTTTTATGGTATTCTTAGGGGTTTCTAGGGAATTTAGTATTTTAATATTTTTTTGTATTTTTTTGGATTATTATGGGTATTATGGTTTTTAGGTATTTCAAGGGTTTTAAAAGATATTTGATTTTTAATGGGGGTTTTGAGTTTTTTTTTTATTTTAAGGAATTTAGAGTTTTTTTACATTTTTATACGTTTAATGGGTTTCTAGAGTTATATTGGTTTTATGTCATTTTTTTATTTTTAGGGATTTTAAATGTTTTTAGGTTTTTAATGTTTTCATAGGGGTTTTCAATAGTTTTATGGGTTTCAATGATTTTATGGATTTTTAGTGTTTTTAGAAATTCATGGATTTTTATAGTTTTTGGGGATTTAAAGAGTTTTGGGTTTTGAAGTTTTTAGGTTTCATTTGAGTTTTTTATTCGAGTTATAATGTTTTTATAGTTTTTAATATTTTTGGGTGATTAAAGAGGTTTACTGTTTCTAGTGATGTTTTGGTTTTTATGCATTTTTTGGGTTTTTATAGATTTTTTGGATTTTATGGTTTTTAGTGGTTTTTAGAGGTTTAGGGTCTTCTTAAGGGTTTTAGGGTTTTAGTGGTATTTATGTTTAAGGTGTTTTTATGTTCTAAAGGTTTCATAGGTGTTTCCATGTTTTTAAGGGGTTTTTTACTTTTTTAGGGATTTGGAGGTTATAATGGTTTTTTGGGATTTTTGTTTTTTATGATTTTTTTCTGTTTTTGGGAATTTTTTGGAGTTTTTCAAGTTTTTAATGGTTTTTTTAGTTTTTCACATTTTTAGGTGTTTAAAGGGGTATTATAGTTTGTAATTATTTTTTATGGATTTTATTAAAATTTATAAGGTTTTATTGTTTTTAGTGGTTTTTTGGGTTTTTTGGGTCTTGTTAGGGTTTTTAGGAGTTTTAGTATTTTTTTGATTTTTAGTGGTTTTAATTGATTTTTGGTTTTTAATGTCTTCATAGGGGGTTTTACAAGGTTTTGGGTATTTTATGCTTATAGGTATTTCATGGATTTTTTAGTGTTTTTATTTTTTATTGGTTTTAAGTGTTTTTAGGGTTTATGGTTTTCTTATGGGTTGTTAGGTTTTTTTGGTTTTTATGATTTTAAGAATTTTTATGGGTGTTTATGATTTTTTTTCTATGGTTTTAGGGATTTTTAGGGTTTTTATGGATTTTTGGTTCGATGGTTTATTGGGGTTTTTGGGGTTATTATGGTTTTTAACGTTTTCAGGTTTTTATGGGTTTTAAGTGTTTTTAGGGGTTTAAGGTTTTATTAGCTGTTTTCAAGGTATTTTTGGGGTTTTTTGTATTTTGGGTATTTCTTGGGGGTTTTGGATTTTTATAATTTTTAGGTGTGTTTATGGTATTGATTTTTTTAGGGGATTTTAGGAATTTTAGGAATTTTAGGTTTTTTTAGTATTTTTGTTTTTCTTTAGTTTTTATGGTTTTAAAGGGTTTCAGATTTTTTAAACATCACTAGGGGTTTAATTTTTTTTGATTGTTTAGTGGGTTTTTCGGTTTTTATATGTTTTTATGATTTTTAGGGGTTTTTATGGGTTTTAGAGATTTTTCATGTTTTTTGGGTTTTTAGCATTCTTTAGGTTTTTAGGGATTTTTTGTTTTTTTAGTTTTTTAATATTATTGTTGTGGTTTTAGGGGTTTTAGGGTTATTTACATTTATAATTATTTTTAGGGTTTTTTTAAAAATTTAATGTGTTTTAAGGTTTTTTGGTATTTTTAGGTATTTTTAGGAATTTATATTGTTTTTTGGGATTTTATGGTTTTTTTGATTCTTATGGATTTTTGAGTTGTTATCCTTTTTAGAAAAACATAGAGTTGTTAAAAATTTTCAGCAGTTTAATGGATGTTTAGAGTTTTTTATCTGGTTTTAGGGTTTTGGTGACTTTTTAGGTTTATTTTATATTTTTTTGTTTTTTTTGGTTTCATGTTGTTTTATGGTTTTTAGGTTTTTTTACATTTTTAGAGATATTAATGATTTTTTTTAATTCTTATGGGCTCTTGGGTTTTTTTTGGGATTTTGAGGGTTTTAGGGTTTAATAGTTTTTAGGGTTTTCAGGGGATTTAATTTTTTTGGTATTATTATTTTTATTTGGTTTTATAAGGAATTTATATTTTTATGGATTTTAAGGATTTTTGGGTTTTATGGTTTTTATGTGACTCGGGGAATTGGATGTTTTAGGGGGGTTTATGTTTTTTGGGGTTTAGGGGATTTCTTAGTTTTAAGGGGTTTGGGGGATTTTTTTGTTTTTAAAGGCATTAATTTATTTATAGTTTTTTAACATTTATAGGGGTTTAAAAGGTTTTTAGAGATTTTAGTGCTTTTAGTATTTTTATGCATTTTATGAATTCTGGTCGTTTTTAGAGGTTTTAGTGTTTTTAGTGTTTTTAATGATTTTTATCAATTTTTTTTTCTTAGGGGTTTTATGTGTTTACAGGTTTTGAAGGATTTCTTAAGGGTTTTCCAAGATTTTTAAATTTTTATGGTTTTAAGGATTTTTATGTGTTTTTTTGGTTTTTAGGAATTTTGACGGTTTTTAGTGTTTTTATGGTTTTTAGGGGTTTTATCTTTTTTGGGGGTTTTAAAGATTTTGTTTCATTTTAATATTTTTAGAGTTTTTAATGTTTTTTGCATTTTATAGGGTTTTAGATTTTTTAGCGGTTTTTGTGGTTTTTAGGGTTTTTTAATATTTTAGGTGTTTTATGGTTTTTAGGGAAAGGAAGGTGCGAGGACAGACTATTCCTGGACCCCCAAACTTATTAGAAAAAATGTCACAACAAACAAGGGAGATGAGGGGTCAATCCACCCACACCCAAAAACCCTGGACACCCCCACACACGAAAGTCCAAAAGACCCAAAAGACAACAGGAAAGACAGCTACAACCAGAATTCACAATCCCCATAAGGGTCTCCATCAACACCATAACACGAGGAAGAATTTGAGTCCACAAAATCTCATTCAGAAGATTCATACTTCTTGAGAAAGGCTTTATAATATTTCCTGAGTTCCACATCCGGCTTCGCTTCGGTAGCTTGGTCTTCCCTACCATGTGTATCTCCTCCACCTTTGCTAGCCTCGGAAGATGATCTAGTACCCATTGGCCTAGGCAGGGAGGAATAATCCCTCCTTGCCCTCAGTTTCACTAGAGGGTCACTCATCACCTTGGCCATACTGTGGGTTGTGCCCGCAAACACAACCATGTCACCCTGCCTGCCACATTTAAGAACAGACCACGACTTTATCTTCTGATTACAGCTAGAGGAACCAGAAATTCCCATCATCACCTGCTCTTTCTTGATCCTATCCAAGATGGTGTACAAAAGGTCATCGCGGTCCCCTAAAACATCTCCCAGTCTAATGTGTTCATCATTATCATCTCCAAGAAGAACCACCGGTTGAAAGTCTGGCTTTTGGAAGATATCCATTAAATGATGCTCAAGTTGTATTTCTGAACAGTCCAACATAATCGGGTCAGATCGCTCAACATAGGGGAAATTTTTCCAACAGAACAAGAGCATAGCTCAGATCAGGTTGTTCAATCCTCCACCTAAAGTTTTTGGGTTTTTTAGTTTTTTAATTATTTTTATGGTTTTTTGGATTTTGAGGGATTTTTTAGGTTTTTATGGTTTTTGTTGGATTTTTTGTTGTTTTTCTATAGTTTCTTTTGGGTTTTTATTGTTTTTATAGATTTTTAACATTTTTATTGGTTTATTAATTTTTAAGATTTTCTAGTAGGTTTTAGGGGTTTTAGGGGTTCTAGTGGCCTTTATCTTTTAAGGGTCCTTTTAGGATTTTTTTTGATATTTAGCATTTTTAGAGTTTTAGGGGTTTTAACTGGGTTAAGGTGTTTAGTGTTTTTAGGATTTTTTCGATGTATTTACGATTTTTTACATTTATTTGGATATTTAGAGAATCTTTATGTTTTTTTATCATATTTATAGTTTTTATAAATTTTGAGGGGGGGTTTTTTGGATTTTAGTTTTCTACACAATTTTTTAGGTTTTTTGGGTTTTTAATAATTTTTTAAAAAAAATTGGGGTCTAAATAGTTTTTAGGGGTTTTAGTGGCAATTAGATGATTTATTGATTTTTAGGGTGTATGATTTTATGTTATTTTATGTTTTTATGGGTTTTAGGGTTTTTAAAATGTTTATGTTTTTATGGGTTTTATGTTTTTTTAGGTTTTTAATATTTTCTCAACATTTTCTGGATTTTTAACGTTTTTAGGTGTTTTTAGTGCATTTTTATAATTTTTATACTTGTAAGCGTTTTTTTTATGGATTTTGTGGTGTTTTAGGGTTTTTATAGTTTTTATTGTAATATGGGTTTTATAGGGGGGTTTGGGGGTTTTAGGGTTTTTTGAGTTTTTTTATTTAAAGGGTTTTTTTAGATTTTTTAATATTTTTATGGGATTAAAGGTCTTTTGGAGTATTTAGTGGATTTTTTGGGTTTTTATGAGTTTTTAGATTTTTGTTAATGTTTTTAGGGTTTTATGTATTTTTATGGTTTTTAGTGTTTTTAGTATTTTCTACGTTATTAGGGATATATATGGACTTTTTTGTATTTGTATGGTTTTTAGGATTTTTAGGTATTTTTAGGGGTTTTAGGATATTGTATGGTTTTATGGTTTTATCATTTTTTTTGTTCTTTTTTGGGTTTATGTGTTTTTAGGCTTTTATGGTTTTCTTATGATTTTGTATGGAATTTGGGGTTTTTACGTTTGTAGGGATTTTAGGGAATTTATATGATTTTTATGGTGTTTAAGGATTTGGGGGACTTTTTTGTGTTTTAAGGGTTTTTGGGTTTTGGGTGGTTTTAATATTTTAGGGATTTTTTTGAGTTTTTAGGGTATTAATGAGTTTTTAGAATTTTTTAATTTTATTAGGAGTTTAAAGGGGATTTTTAGTTTTTAGTGGGATTTAGGGGTCTTCTGGGTTTTTACGGTTTTAATGGTTTTTTGGGTTTTGGAGGTTTTACTAGGGCTTTAAATATTTTTTTGGGTTTTTTTGTTATTTTAGAGATTTTTAGAGCTGTGAGGTATTTTTATGGTTTTTATGGTTTTGGGGGATTTTTAGGGTTTTAGGGTTTTTATGGGTTTTAGATTATTTTTTGTTTTTAGGTGTTTTAAGAGTTTTAAGTTTTTATTGTTTTTAGGGATTTTAAAATTTTTTAGATTTTTGTGGAGTTTTTATGATTTTAGTATTTTTTGTGTTTTTAGGGATTTTGAGGGTTTCAGTGATTTTCTAGGTTTTAGGGTTTATATGTTTTTTTGGGTTTAATGAGTTTTTTTAATGATTTTATGTGGATTTATACTATTTTGATATTTTTTGGGTTAAAATGGGATTTAGAGTTTTATTGATTTTTATGATTTTTTTAAATTTTTTTATTGTTTTTTAATGTCTTTATGGGTTTTAGGGTTTTTTATGGGTTTTAGCATTTTTATGTTTTTTAGGGGATTAAGTGTTTTTTAGGTTTTTTAATTTTTTCTTTGGGTGGTCCAATTATTTTAGAGGTTTTTAGTTTTTATGTATTTTTGGGGATATTTTAGGAATTTTTTGGTTTTTTGGGTTTCTAGAGATTTTGAGGTTTTTCAGGATTTTCTTGGATTCTAGGGTTGTTATGGTTTTTATCATTTCTTATGTTTTTATTGTTGTTATCTATAATTATGTTTTTAATGATTTCATAGGGGTTTTCATGTACATTTGTTTTGTTTACATTTTTAGTGATTTTTTAGGATCTTGTGGGGTTTTAGTGGTTTTAGGATTTTATGATTTTATTGGGTTTTTAGAATTTTATATGATTTTATAGGTTTAATGTTTTTAATGTTTTTTTTAAATAAAATTAGGTGTTTAAATTGTTCTTAGAGTTTTTAGTAGATTTTTTTTAATGGGTTTTTATGTTTTTAAGGTTTTTGGTAGTTTTTACAGTGTTTAGTGGTTTTTAGGGTTTTAGGGTTTTTACAAGGTTTACGATTTTTAGAAGTTTTATGTTTTACGAGTTTTAATTGTTTTTAGTTTTTAATGATTTATTAATTTTTATGTTTTCTAGGGTTTTATACTTTTTTGGATATTCAAGGCTCTTTTAGGACTTTTATGGATATTATGGTATTTTGGGAATTTGAGGGGTTTTGCGGTTTTTTTTGGAATTTATGGTTTTTTGGTTTTTAAGTGTTTTTATAAGTTTTAAATATTCTAATAGGGTTTTAGAGTTTTTTTCATTTTTATGAGTTTAAAGGATTTTTAGAGTTTTTATTATTTTTAAGGGTTTTAAGAGGTTTCTTGGTTTTAAGGAGTTTTTGTGTTTTTTATGTTTTAAAAGGGGTATAAGTTTTTTCCTATTATTAATTTTTCATACGTGTTTTATGTTTTTTCTAGTTTTATGTTTTAAAGATTTTTAGGCCTTTTATTGGATATTATGGGTTTTTAGGGTTTTTTGGATTTTGATGGGTTTCTTGGGTTTGTAGGGTTCCATGGTTTTAGGATTTTATGGGGTTTATGTGTTTTAATGTTCTCTTAGGGAATTTCATTGTTTCAAGTGGTTTTCATGTTTTTAGGGGTTTTTAAGGATTTTTACGGGTTTATATTTGTTTTTAGGGATTTCTAGGTGTTTGAGGGTTTTTAGGGGTTTTAGGGTTTTTGTGAGTTTCTGAGGGTTTTAAGGGTTTTTAGTGTTTTTAAACAATTTTAAAGGTATAAATGATATTTAGAGTTTTTAATTTATTTTTAGGGGTTTTAATGTTTTTAGGGGCAAGGAAGATGCGAGGGTCGGGATACTCTCGGCCCCCCAAATTTATTAGTAAGAAAACAGTGACACAACAAACAAGGGAGGGGAGGGGTCAAACGACCCACACAAAAAAACCCTTTACAGACACACACCCAAGGACCGTAAAAAAAGAAAAAGAAAAAATACGCAAAAAGAATAAAAACCAAATCATCTCCGACATCATCTCCCAGAAAATCAGCAACCAGCAGTAAATCAAACACAACACCTTCAACACCTCCCACCCAAGCAGCAACCGACATCCAAAAGAACCAGCATTCCACATCACAGAACCACCAGCATTTATTGAGTTTTAAAGGTTTTAAGTGTTTTTTGGTTGTAATGGTTTTCCTATGGTTTTCATGGTTTTAGGATTTTTTTTTACATTTTTGGGGATTTTAGGGTTTTTGTATTCTAATGGATTTTACGGTTTCTAGGTATTTTGAGGTTTTTAATATATCTTAGGGATTTATGGTTTTTAATGTTTTTTATGTTTGTAGGGATTGTTTTTGAGTTTTTAGGGGGTTTAATAATTTTTATTGTTTTTTAACATTTTTCCAATTTAAAGGTTTATTGTAGATTGCATTGGGTTTTAGGTTTTAAAAAGGGTTTTATAGGTGTTTAAAATTTTTGGGTTTTTTTGGTATTTAGGGTTTTGAGGGTTTTATGGTCTTTTTAGGGTTTTAGGGTTTGTATAATTTTTAGGTTTTTATTGGTTTTAAGTGGTTTGTGTCTTTTGAAGGTTTTCTTATGGATTTCAAAATTTTTATGGGCTTTTACATTGTTAGGGTTTTTTTGGTATTTTTTAGATTTTAATAGTTTTTTCGGTTTTTAGTGAATTTAACGGTTTTTAGTTTTTTAAGGGTTTTAAGGGGTTTAATGTGTTCTAATGTTTTTCTGGTTTTCATAGGGGTATTCAAGGTTTTTGGGTTTTTAAATTGTTTACAAATTTTTAGGGATTTATGGATTTTAATGGGATTTTGGGATTTTAGGTATTTTTAGGGTTTGTTGGGTTTTTTATTTTTTGATTGGATTTTAAGGGGTTTTTTTATGTTTTTATGAGTTTTTGTGTTTTTTAGAGTTTCAAATTTTTTTAGGGGATTAAACTTTTTTCATGTTTTTTAGGTTTTTATGGGTTTATTTGGTGTTTAGGGATTTATGGGTTTTTATGGTTTTTAGGGTACATTATTGTTTTTAAGGGTTAGAATAGTTTTTATGTTTTATGATCATTTAACTGGTTTAGGGTTTTGTGGTTCTCTCTGGGGATTTCAAGACATTTAGGGTTTTTACATTTTGAGGGATACTTACTGGTTTTTATTACTTTTATAGTTTTAGGGTCTATAATGATTTTGAGGTTTTTTATGGTTTATAGGTTTTTATAGTTTTTGTGTTTTTATGTTTTTTTTGGGTTTATGGTTTTTATATAGTTTTTAATGTTTTAGGGGTCTAAAGGGGTTTTAGATATTGTAGTGGGTTTAAGGATTATATGGGTTTCAGGGTTTTTAATGTTGGGGTGGGGGGGGGGGGGGTTATTGTATATCTAGTTTTTAGGTTTTTTATCCATTCTTATTTTTTAGGGGTTATACGTTTTTAGGTTTTTAATGTTTTCTTAAGTATATTTATGGTTTTTAGGAATTTTTAATTTTTTGGGATTTTAATGTTTTTTTCCTGGGGTTTTGAGGTTATTAGGGATTATGAGGGGTTTTATGGTTTTTATGTTTTTACTGTTTTTTTTTAGTTTTATGGGGGGTTTTTTGGTTTTTAGGGTATTATGATTTTTATAGTTTTTATAGTTTTTTATGTTTTTAGTGTTATTTTTAGTTTTTAGGGCTATATAATTTTTTAGAGGTTTTAAAAAATTTTGGGGTGTAAAGGTTTTTTAATGTTTTTATTGGTTTTTTTGGTATTATGTGTTTTTCTAGGTTTTAGGGGTTTTATGGTTTTTAGGGTTTTTTTTTGATATTTTAATGTGTTTCATTATTTTTATAGGTTTTAATCATTTTTATGGTTTTAATGTTTTCTTACGGTTTTTTTATTTTTGATTTTTTTTATGATTTTAGGGTTTTTTGGGTTTCATTTTGGATTTTTATAGTTTTTAGTGTTTTAGGTATTTTGAGGGTTTATTGGGTTTATATATATATATATATATATATATATTATTTTTAAGTCTTTGGAGTTTTTAGTGGTTTTATGGTCTTTTATAATATTTTATAATTTTTAGTGTTTTAATGGGATTTAGTTTTTTTAGTGGGTTTTAGGGGTTTTAGGTTTTTTTAGTGTTTTTTATAAATTTTTGGGGATTTTATGGTATTGAGGTATTTTTGGTTTTTAGGTTTTTAGATTATTTAATTTTTTTTAGGATTTATGTATTATTTGGTTTTGAGGTTTCTTTTCAATTTTCATGGTTTTAATAGATTTTTATATTTTAATGGATTTTTAGCGATTTTAAAGGATTTTTATGGGTTTTGGGATTTTAAAATTTTTATGATTTCTTAGAGTGTTATGTGTTTTAAGTGTTTTATTGTTTTTTTAGTGTTTGTCAAGGTTTTTAGGGGTTGTCACATTTTAGGGATATTTAGTGATTTTTATGATTTTTGTTGTTTTAATGGATTTATAGGTCTTTTAGAGGTGTTTTATTTTTAATTCTTTTTTGGAGTTTTATTGTTTTCTTGAGTTTTTTAAGGTTTTATTATTTTTTATTGTCTTTATAGTTGTTAGTGTTTTAATGGGATTTTAGAGTTTATTTGTGGTTTTCATGGATTTTTAGGACTTTTAGGGGGTTTTAAGTTTTTTTGGGGTGGGGGGGTTATGTGTTTTAATGGGTTTTTAACTTTTTTATATTTTTATGGGATTTAATTATTTTCATTGTTATAATATTTTATTTTTTTAGGATTTTTTTGTTTTTTGGGATTTTTAGTGATTTTAGGATTTTTATAGCTTTTACGGTTTTTAGGAATTTTTTAAGGATTTTAGAGTTATATGGTTTTTTTGGGTTTTAGGGTGTTTTGTGAGTTTTTATGGGTTTTATGGTATTTTAGTTTTCTTTAATGGTTTTATTAGTTTAATGGGTTTTTAGAGTTTTTAGTGGTTTAATTTTTTTTATGCGTTTTAGGGTTTTTTTGGTAGGGGATTTTATGGTTTTTTGGTATTATAATGGTTTTTTCCATTTTTTAGTAGTTTTTAGTGTTTTCAGGTATTTATGGGTTTCTTAGGTGTTTTCATGGTTTTATGAGTTTTTACCTTTTTAGGTATTTTTAGGGCTCATTTCCATTTTTATTATTTTTAGGGTTTTTATGGATTTTATGGTGTTTAGGGTCATTTAGGGGTATTATTATTATTTTTAGTTCTTTAAGGGTTTTGGAGTTTTTTGTTTTTAAAGGTTTTTTTGGTTTTTGGTTTTTTATTGCTTTTTAGTTATTTAATTCTTTAAGGTTTTTTTATAGTTTTTAACTTTTTATGGGTTTAATGGTTTTTTATAGTTGTTAGTGTTTTTGTAGTCGTTTTGTTTTTATGTTATTAGTGGGGTTTATGGTTTTTTGGGATTTGTGTGGTTTTTATTTTTTTTATGCTTTTAGGGGTTTTATGTTTTTTTTATTTTTATTGGTTTCTTCAGGTTTTTAGGGTTTATTGGGTATTTTATGTTTTTAAATCCTTTTATGGTTTTTTAGATTTTTATTATTTTAGGGTTTTAGGGATTTTGTGGAATTTTATGGTTTGTAGGGTTTTTTCTTTGGGATATTTGGATTTGTTTTATAGAATATTCAGTGGTTTAATGGGTTTTAATGATTTTTAGTGTTTTTAGGGGTTTAAAGGGTTTTTTTAATTTATAGTGGTTCTAGGGTTTTTATGGGTTTTAAGGTTTTTAATATATTTACGGGTTTTATGGTTTTTATTATTTTTAGGGATTTTATCATTTTTTGGGTTTTGGGTGTTTTATGTGTTTCATGGTTTTTAAGGTTTTCTTAGCTAATGTAGGTTCGGGGCCAGGCGTGTCCCAGCCCCACAAAATTTATTTACAAAAAAGTAAGTACAAGGCTTTACAAGGAGGTTCTTCACAACTGAGTATGCAAATCACCCTTCATGTCTGAGTCCACAAGGGGAGTATAAAAATCTGGTGCTACAAATTACCACATGGAACATCTTTCTTCAATTTCTTTCTTGGAGAGCATGTCTTCCACCTTCTTCACTTCCCTGTATGCATGTGTGACCATAATGTTCATACCCTGAGAATTCCTCAGACACTCAACCCATTGTGGTAGGAGCCTCCATGGGATTGTCCTTGTTTTTGTTTTGAGGGCTTCCACCACCAACATCGAGTCAGATTCAATCCATATCTGGTTCCACCTAAAGTGAACTGCAAATTGGACTGCCATAATCATGGCCCAAAGCTCTGCTTAATATGCACACCCATTCCCAATGAAATGATAAACTAATATTTTAACAAAGCCTCTGTACGTCCAGAAAATACCACCACAACCGGAGAGACCAGGAACACCCGAGGCAGCACCATCCACATTGACATTTATCCATTCTAGGATTGGTGGAATCCACCGAATGAATTTAATATCCCTTGGTTTCCTGTATATTCCAGAAACTACGATATTTCTCAACACAATAAAATCATTAACATCATTAGCCATCATACCATCCTAGATATGAGACACCATGTGGATGACTTTGTGGATTGACACCATACCACTGCAGAGACAGCATGGAGAATTATCAAAAACCACTTTATTCCGGGCTGCCCACACAAAAGTGGAAAGGGCCACAGCAGCAGCAAGAAGCAGGTTGGAAACCTGTTGACTACATTGCACACCGAAAAAACTGCTGAAAAGAGCAGACATCATGCTGTCCGTACAGATTTTCAGCTAGAAAATGCCCTGCAAATTCTCCCAAAGACCAGCAGCCAATCGAAAATTAAGAAACATATGCCATATATCTTCCTCATCCTGAAGACAAATAGGACAAGCAGAGGCCAAGCACCATCCTTCAATTTTCAACTTATTTTGAACTGGAAATCTATTTCTCCAAGTTTTCCAGAGTAGAAGGTGGCTGGAAGTGGGGATGAAGGGCCTCCGGAATTTAGAGATCCAAGTAGTGGGTTGAATTCCCTGCTAACATTCAAACTGGTAAAACTCCATCAAACTCAACAGCCCAACCATATTGGGATTCCAAATAAGACAGTCCATATCCATGAAGCTATAACTTTGTATTTGTGCAATAATGTTTTTCGGCAGGATGCTTTCAATCTCTCTCATGTTATTGTTAAGATCAGTAATAGAACAAAGCATAAAATTCTGAGGGGGCTGGACAGATTCACGGATGGTCCAGTCAAGCTGGTCTTCTAACAATTCAAAGCCGAATTCCTTGAGACTTCCCATTTAGAGTTAGAAATAATGTTTTTATAGGAGGACCTAATTGTGGTCCACACCAAAGAAGGAATGAAGCCATGGAATTCCTCACATAGTTTGGAAGTGAACCTTTCCCTCAAGAAGTCAAGACTCCTGTCTTGTGGGTTGAAAAGATTCCATGTAAATTTACCAATTAAGGCATAATTGTATTTCTTGAGGTCCTTGATTCCCAACCCACCCTTTTATATGGGCTTTGTGCATTCCTTCCATGCCAAAGATACAAGCTTCTTCTCATTTATGCATCCCATCCATGCGAAGTTTCTGATTTTTTCTTGAAATCTCTTGATGAGACTTTTCAGCCATCTATAAATGGATAACACATGCACAAACATGGATGTAATAACAAAGTTGATCAGGAAAATTCTTCCCATCTGAGATAAGCATTTTCCTTTCCAGCTCGCAAGTTTCTGAGCGTTTTGAGTGAAATTCCCTCAAGGTATCCACTTTTCACCTACCCCCAGAACAAGAGAACCCCCATGTACATGAAAGGGATGGAACCCCTCATGACACCAATATTTCTGACAATTCTTCGTTGCTTGGAGGATGAAATCCCATTTCCAAAAATAACAGAGGACATCTTCCAACTAATAGATTGCCCAACAACCACTTCATAATGTTGTAGAAGTTATTTAATTGAGGATAGGGCACGCATATCTGCCTTCCCAAAAAGGAGAATATCATACGCATATAAAATATGAGTTGGCACATAATGATCTTTCCCAGCTTTTATCAGAGCATAAAAACCAGCCTGAACGAGATCAATTATGCATATGCTAAGGTAATCCTCAACCAGAGCAAAGAGGAGGCCAGAAATCGGGTCACCTTGCCAGACGCCGCGAGAGAAATGAAAGAATCCCTTAGGGGATCCATTAACAAGAACATAGATCCTGACACTGTAAAAGATAGTATGGATCATATTTATAAAATAGGTGGATAATCCATACCAACTATGAATAGTAAATATGAATCTCCATTTGATCGTATCAAATGCCTTTAAGAAATCCATCTTCATAGCAAAGCATCCATACTTAGAGTCTTTCCTCATGATTTTGATACACTCCGATGCAGAATATAGAAAGCTCTGAATATTACATCCTCGGAAAAACCCAAATTGGTTTGGGGTGATTATCCCCCCAAAAAATCACCCCCATCCCGAGCGCCAGAATTTTACTTATTATCTTAGGAATAGTGTTTCCAATCGCCACAAGACGAAAGTCCCCAATATCCATGGCATTCTCTTTCTTTGGAAGTAGAGTAAGGAAATTGGAATTTGTTCCATGAGGGATGGAGTATGAGATAAAGAATTCTCTAACAGCATTAGTGACCTCCACATGTAAAATATCCCAATACAACATGAAGAAATTATTACTGAATCCATCTGGCTCGGGAGTGCTGTCCATATTCCGAGAAAAAAGAGTAGACCGGACTTCCTCCTCAAATGGTGAATCAGTAAGACGCTTTTTTTTTCTGATCATTAATGAAAGGATCAATAGATCCAAAAAGTAAAAGGGTCTTTGCATGCCCTCCATCATTGTAAAGTTCATTGATGAGATCAACCACAACATTGGAGATTTCATTTTCAGATGAAAAGGAGGCCCCATTAATCCGGATGACATTCAGAACTTTCTTGTATTTTTTCTCCCTCGGAATACGATGAAAGAATTTGGAATTCCTATCCCCTTCCTAGAGCCAGGACACGCTAAATTTATTTCTATCCATCTTCTCTTTTAGATCCAAAAGCACATCCAGCTTAGAGTGAAGCTGCATTTCTTCCCTAGAGGGGATGAGTTGCTGCTGATTTTTTATTTGATAGTGATCAAGCTGGAATTCAGTAGCCATGATGTCATCATCATGTTTGGAGAAAGATATATTACTCCATTCCTTAATAATACACTTTATTCGTTTGAGCTTTTCTATCACGACAATGTGTGGGATGCCATAAAATGTGTTACTCCACCCATTAACAACCACTTCCTTACATCCAGGGATGGTGAGCCAGGCATTGTTGAATTTGAAAGGAAAAGGAGAGGACCTGCGGTTATTATCATTTATTTCAATCATCAAGGGGTTGTTATCCGAATTGATCTTAGGGAGAGTAGTTGGAGATATCACACTTGAAGAACTGCTATCACTGATTTGGAATTAACATCTATCTAATTTACTTGTTTGCCTCCCATTACTGGTGTTCCATCCCCATGTGAAGGAATCACCCACAATAGGGATTTTCTAGATTTTATATCACTTTTTAGTGTTTTGGGGATTGTGATGCATTTTGTGAATTTTTAGTGTCATTAGTGTTTCTCTATTTTTTTTGGTTTTATGGATTTTTACGAGTTTTTAGGGTTTTTTTGGGTTTCTAAGGATTTTAGGGATTTTTATGTTTTATGGTATTTTTGGTATTTATAGTTTTTTTGTTTTAGGGTTCTTTTGATATTTTTAGGTTTTACATTTTTTTAGAACACATACGTTTTTACTAGTTTAAAGGGACTTTTGAGTTTTTTGTTGGTTTTTAGGGCTTTTATGTGATTTTGGGGGCTTTCACGTTTTTAGGATTTTTTTTATTTTTTTTAGTTTTAATGGTATTAATAATTTTTTAAGTTTTCAAGGGATTTATGTATTTCTTGGTTTTAAAGGTTTTCTTATGATTTTTTCAGTGATTTTACATTTTAATTATTTTTAGGGTTTTCTAGTATTTTTATGGTTTTTATGGGTTTTTGGGATTTTTTGGTGTTTTAGGGTTTATATGGATTTTAGGGTTTTTTTTATTTTTAGTGTTTTAAGGATTTTTATTATTTTTTACATTTTTAGGTGTTTAAAGTTTTTTTAGTGTTCTTAGTAGTTTTTTAGATTTTTATGGGAATCAGTATTTTTTTTAATGTTTTAGGGGATTTGTGGTTTCAATGGGTTTTAGGGATTTTTATGGGGTTTATCATTTTTTAGGTTTTTAGGGGTTTAAAATATTTATTAGTTTTGAAGATTCTATTAGGGGTTTTCATGTATTTTAGGTTTGTTATCTTTTTTATGGATTTTGTGGTTTTTTATGATATTTTTGGTTTTTTAGTGAATTTACAGATTTTGTGGGTTTTAATGTTTTTAGGGGTTTTATCGTTTTATAGGGTTTCTAGCATTTTAATGTTTTCAAGGGATTTTAGTGTTTTAAGGTTTTATGGTTTTCTTTGGTTATTTAATTAATACTTGATTTTATCACATTTTTAAGGATTTTTTGGTCTTTTGGTATTTTTATTATTTTTAGAGTTTTTGGGATTTTGAGGGTTTTATGGTTTGTATGGTTTTTTGGGTAGGGGGTGTTTAGGTTTTTTAGGGTTTATAGGATTTGTTATAATTTTTTAATGATTTTTGGCTTTAAATGTATTTTGAGTTATTAGTGGTTTATAGGGTTTTAGTGTTTTAAATGTTTTTAATTATTTTTAGGCGGTTTTGGTTTTTAGGGTATTTTTAATGTCATTTTGGTTTTTAGTGTGTTTTTGTTTTTTCATGGTTTTAAGTGTTTTTATATTGTTAAGATTTTATTAGTGGATTTTAGGGTTTTTGGGGATTTTAGGTTTTTATGGTTTTTATGGATTTTGTAAATATTTTGTTGATTTTTAGGGTTTTTAGATTTTTTATGTTATTTGGGTTTTAAGGATTTTTAGGGATTTTAACGTTTTTAGGGGTTCAATAGGTTTTTATAAATTTTAGTATTTTTATAATGTTTTATAGATTTAGGTTTTTTTATGGTTTTTTGAAATTTTTAGGGTTTTGGGGGTTTTAGGGCATTTTTGGGATTTTGAGGGGTTTTTAGTGGTTTTGTGGTTTTTAGTGTCTTTTTTAATTTTTTAGGTTTTTAAGTTTTTCTTAATATTTTTATGATTTTTAAGGGTTTTGATGTCTTTACATAATTTTATGGATTTTTACTTGTTATATGTGTTTTAGAGTTTTTGGGGATTTGCATTATTTTAGGTGTTTTAGGGTTTTTATGGTTTTTTCGGTTTTTAGGGGTTTTTTTAGTAATTAGGGGTTTAAATGGTTTTAGTGTTTTAAATATATGTAATAGTTTAATTGGGATTTAGTGTTTTTGTTTTGTAGTTTGAGTTTTTATTGATTTTTAGGTTTTTAATGTTTTTAAGGGTATTCATGGTTTTTAGGGTTTTATGGGTTATTAGGGTTTTTAGAATTTTATGGGTTTTTAGGGGTTTTAAGTGTTTTTATTTTTTTATTGTTTTTATGGTTTTTTGGGCTTTTAATATTTATTCAGGGGATTAAATGTTTTTTAGAGTTTTTTATTATTTTTTGGTGTTTGGGGGTTTTATAGTTTTTTGTATTTTTTTGGTTGTTATGGGTTTTTAGGATTTTTAATGATTTGGGGGGTTTCTATTGTTTTTAGGGTTTTTATAAAATTATAGGGATTTCAATGTTTTGGGTTTTTTACTAGTTTTAATTGGTTTTATGTTTTAAAGGGTTTTTGGGGTTTTCAAGATTTATAGGTTTTTATGGGATTAATAGTTTTTAGGTTTTTAATGTTTTTAGGAGTATTTTAAGGATTTTAATGTTTTTTATATTTTCTGTAATTTTATGGTTTTTAGAAATTTTATAGTTTTGTATGTTTCTATGAAATTTTATGGTTTTAGATTTTATTTGGTTTTTAGGGTTTTTATGTTTTTATTTATATATTTTTTAATTTTTAGGGGTTTAAAGTGGTTTTAGACATATTTAAATTTTTAAGGATTTAAAAGGGTTTTTAGAGTGTTTTGTGGGTTTTAGCATTTTTTTTAGTTTTTTATGGGTTTTATGTTTTCATAGGTTTCAAATATTATCTTTTTATTTTTCATTGTTTTCATAAGGCTTATTTAGGGATTTTAATGATTTTTATTGGTTTTTAGGGGTTTAATTTTTTTAGCGTTTTTTGGACTATTTTGAGTTTTTATGGGGTTTTATGTTTTTTAGAGTTTTTAACGTTTCTAGGGGTTTAGAGAGGTATTTAAAATTTTGAGTTGTTTTTTTTATTTTTTTGGTTTTCATGTTTTTGTAGTTTTTATTATTTTTAGGTGGTTTATGGGTTTTAGGGGGTTTAGGGTGATTTACTAATTTTAGGGGTTTTTTGTGTTTTTAGGTGTTTTAAGTTTTTTTATGGAATCATGTTTCTTAGGGCTTTGCAATGATTTTTTGGTTTTTTATGTTTTAGGGTTTTTATGTATTTTTTAAAATATTTATTGTTTTTTGGGTTTTAGGGATTTTGTGGGTTTTTGGGGTTTATGGGATTTAGGGATTTGTAGGGATTTATGTTGTAATTGTTTTAGAGTGTTTTTTTACATTATTTAGGATTTTTTTTAGTTTTTTAAGGGTTTCAATATTTTTTAGATATTATAACTTTTTTAGTGGTTTAAAGGGATTTTATACTTTTTCATTTTTTTGGTTTTTTATTGGTGTTGTATGGGGTTTATGGTTTTTATGGTTTTTATAGGGTTTTCAATTTTTTATGGTTATTTTTTTTTATTTTTAGCATATTTTTCTTTTTATTTGTATTTATAGATTTTATGGTTTTAGGGGTATTAAGGATTTTTAGGGATTTTTGGTTTCTAGTGATTTTTTAGGATTTTTAGTATTGTTATGGTTTTTTATCCTTTAAGGTATTTTGAGGTATTTTATGATTTTTTTGGGATTTTTAAGGATTTATTATTTTTTTAGGTTTTTGATTGGTTATTTGTGTTTATGGTTTTAAGGAATTATTATGGTTTTTAGGGTATTAGGTATTTTTAAATTTTTATAGATTTTTATCATATTTTTGGATTTTTATGTTTTTTAGGGTTCCTAGGAATTTTGGTGGGTTTTTAGGGTTTTTATGGATTTTATGTTTTTTAAAAAAAATATTATTTTTTTAATGTTTTAAGATTTTTTTATTTTTTAAAGTTTTTAGTAGTCTAATTTGTTTTTAGAGTTTTTAATGGGCCTTTTTTTGGATGTTTTGGGGTTTTTGGGGTCTTTGATGATTTCTATGGGTTTTGTTGGTTTTTGGGGTTTTCCATGCTTTTAGGGTCATTAGGAGTTTTAGGTTTTTTATTTTTTCAGGTATTTTAAGTGCTTTTAGGTGTTTAAGGTCTTCATTTAATTTTATAAGATTTTAGGTTTTTTATTTATTTTTTGTATTTTGTGGGCTTTTTAGGATTTTTATAGATTTTTTATCATTTAGGGAAATTGAGGGGTTTTGGGGTTTGAGGGTTTTTATGGGTTTTAATGTTTTCTTTATTTATGGGTTTTAACTATTTTTAAGATTTTAATGTGTTCTTATGGGATTCATGGTGTTTTGGATTTTTAGTTTTTTAGGTATTCTTTTAGTTTCATTAGTTTTATATTGATTTTTAGGGGTTTTAGGGATGTTTAGAATTTTAAAGCTAGGATATTTATGGATTATTTTGGTTTTAGCAGTTTTTGGTAAATTTTTTCAAAAAAATAATGCTTTTATGGATTTAATGGGTTTTTAGAGTTTTATGTGGGGAATTTGGCATTTTATGGGGTTTTATAGTCTTTTGGGTTTTTCTGGTTTTTAATGTTTTTAGGGTTTTGAGGTTTTTAATGATTTTAATTATCTAGGGTTTTATGTGTTGTTAATTTTTATAGTTTTTGAGGGGTTTTTTGGATTTTTAATTTTTTTTACTTTTTTGGGATGTTTTTGGAAATTTTATCAATTTTATGGTTTTTAGGTTTTTAATGATTTTCATGGTTTTTATGGTTTTAATATTTTTTGGGGTTTTAGGATATTTTTTGAGTTGTTTAGGATTATTGGTTTTTCATATTTGTAACTTTTTAAGAGATTAAATGTATTTTAGTGATTTTTTTGATTTTTTGGGTTTTTATGGGTTTTTAGGATTTTTTATGTTTTAGGGGTTTAATGGTTTTAATAGTTTAGGGGTTTTAAGGTTTTTATCATTTTTATGTTTTTAGGGTTTCTATGTTTTTTAATCGTTTCTTAGGGGTTTTCTATGTTTCTAGGGTTTTACATTTTTTAGATTTTTAGGGATTTTTTAGTTTTTTAGGGTTTTTATATTTTTAGTGTGTTTTTATTTTTTTAGAAATTTTTAGTTCTTTTATATTTTTTTAATTTCTAGTGGATTAAATTTTTTTAGGATTTAAGGGTTTCTTATAGATTTTGGAGATTTTTAGGGTCTTTTTGTTTTAATGGTTATTTTTTGGATTTTAATTATTTTCTGGGTTTTTATGATTTTTGGGTGATTTTAGGGGTTCAAAGGGTTTTTATATTTTTTTAATATTTTAAGGTGTTTAAAGCATTTTTAGTGTTTTTAGTGCATTTTTAGGGTTTTATGGGTTTTTAGGGGTTTATGGTTTTTTATTGATTTTACTGTTTTTAATTTCTTTTAATTTTTAGGGGTTTTATGCGTGTTTAGTTTTTTAGGGAGTTCATAGTTTTTTCCTAGTGTTTTTTGGGGTTTTTATGTTTTTATGGTTTTTTTGAGAATTTTGAGGAATTTTATGGATTTTTTGGGGTTTAGGGATTTTGGGGATTTTATGGGTGTTAGGGGTTTTGGGTTTTGAGGGTTTCTTTTGTTATTAGGGGTTGAAAGGTTTTTTTTATTTTTAAATATTTTTTGGTGTTTAATGTTTTTTATAGTTTTGGAGGGTTTTTAGTGTTTTTGGATTTTAATATTTTTAGGGGTTTTATGGTTTTTATAGGTTTTTATGGTTTTTAGCTTTTTTTTCTAGGGGTTTAAAGTGCTTTTTGGAGATTATAAATTTCTAAGGGGTTTTCAGGGTTTTTAGCGTTTTAACAATTTAATGTATTTTTATTGTTTTAGGGTTTTATTTGTTTTTAGGGGTTTATTGTTTTTAGTTTTTATGCTTTTTGAAGGGGTTTCATGGTTTATAGGGTATTTTAAAAATTAAGTAATTTTTAATGATTTTTTCCTATTTTTATTACTTTTAGGGGTTAATTATTTGGAGCGTTTAAGGGATTTTTAATATTTTTATGGTATTTAGGGTTTTAAAGGGGTTTTAGAGTTTTAGTGTTTTTTAGGGGGTTTATGGGTTATTAGGGTTTTTGGATGTTTTTAGGAGGTTTTATGGTTTTTAGTGGTTTTTATTGTTTTGATTGTTTTTAGAATTTGTGGGTTTTTTGGGTTTTAAGTGTTTTTAGGTTTTTTATAATTTGTTAACCATTTTCGGGGTTTAATGATTTTTTAGAGTCTTTAGTGTATTTTAGGGGTGTTAAGGAGTTTTTTAGGTTTTTAGGTTTTTTATGGTTTCATAGGGTTTTATGGTTTTTTTTATTTTCATGGGTTTTAGTGTTTTTAGGGATGTTCATGTTTTTATATTTTTATGTGATTTAAGTGTTTTTTGGTTTTTATGTTCTTCTTAAGGGTTTTTAGGGTTTTAATAGTTTTTTATGTATTTAGGGAATTAATGTATTTCTTAGGATTCGAATTTTTTTAGTGTTTTTGGGATTTTGAGTGTTTTTAGGGTTTATTTTGGGTTTTAGGGGTTTTATGGGTTTTTATGTTTTTAAGGGATTTATATTTTTTAGATTTTTAGGGGTTTCTTACAGTTATTGAGGGTTTTATAGTTTTTTATATTTTTAAAGACATTTAGGGATTTTTTAGGATTTTTACAGATTTTTATAGTGTTTATTGTTTTTATGGGTTCTTAGATTTTTATGGGTTTTAGAGTTCATATGAATTTTTGGGGTTTTTTGGTTTTTTTGAGTTTTTATGGTTTTAAGGTTCATTGGCGTTTGTATATATTTTCTGTTTTAATGGTTATTTATATTTTTTAGTGGGGTTTTAGGAAAGGAATATTTGAGGTTCGGGCTATTCTTAGCCCCCCAAATTTATTAGAATGAAAAAAGAGACTCATCAGAAAAGGGGGGGAGGGGTCAAACAACCCACACCCAAAAACCCCTTATAACCCACACCAAAAAAAGAAAAATCAAAAAAGAAAATAAACAAAACAATCCCAAATTGAAAACACACAACAACAAGAAGAAACCCTCATCATCACCATCATCAACCAACATCCAGCAACTCACAACCAAGCAACGGCCTGCCTCCAATCTCACCATGTCTAGCATCCAGCATAATCCAGTCATCACAGCCACAACATCGCATAGAAGCATCTCCAACAGGATCACCCAGCCAAACCGAACAAGCATCCCATAGCATCGACTAACATCAATACCCCAGAAACACTACTTCCCTACCAATAGCCAGCTCAAGAAGATGCCCCCTGCCAAACCCGCCGCAACAATCCTTCCCTGTCAGCAACTCATAGCCAAACATCCAGCCACATCCAGCATCACAACCAAGCCAAACACCAGCATTTTTGTTACAGAAATCAAAAACTCTCAACGATTCCACTTTCATCCAGGCTGCATCAAGCATCCAAAAGCTCCAACTCCAGAAATCACTACCGGAATCAGCACAATCCAAACCTTATAGCAGCATCAAAACCATCAAAAGAGAAACCATACTAGCCAGCATCTCATTCGGAACCATAACCATCACGAAACCAACGAACCAAGCCACCAACGAAGTGAACCATAACAATAGATTGAACCCACCGAGAAATAAAACACGATCTAGAAGCACACCATAACCATAGAAAAATTGCCGATACAATGCCATGAAAGCGGAAACATACCGTATTTTCATCGACATCAAGGAATCATCCCTGAAACGGAACCGAAGTGGTAAAACATGAGAGTAGACGAACACCCAAATAGGAAATAGCCCACACAGCCGATGTGATCCCATCCACTGCTTCAAATGTGCCTCCTGAAACCTTGGTGAAGAACCGGAATCTCCTGCAGTATCAAGCGTCAAGCACGTTATTGCATCACAGATCCCCCCGAACAACAAACGTTGCACAAACTGCTGCCAAACCGAACTTGTTTTCACATCATCCCAAACACCGCATCGTTTCTGAGGTACCCGATATCAGTCAGCCCGAGGCAAACCCAGATCTGCAAAGTCATCTCTGAACCACAGTGGATTCCCATCAAGGATTCCGACCACCAAAGAGCCATCAGGAACTCCGCAGACCAGATCCAGCTGATCAAAGACCCTAGAAGCCCACAAAATCTTCAAGCTTGATGAAACCCAAATGCATCCGCAAATAATTCCTTCCGAAGCTGAGAGCTAGAGCATGGGACGAGGAAAAGGAAGCTGTCGAAGATGGGAAGCAACCGTCATCTTGGATCCAAAGAAAGCGCACAAAGAGCACCGCCGCCGAGGAAGACCATCTCCAAAAACCAGGGGAGGAATCGCCGAATGAGAGAGAGAACTTGGAGAGACTTCTGCTATCAAGATCTTAGTCAATGGGGTTTTAGGGTTTATATGGGTTTGAGGTTTTTAGTGGGTTTTATGGATTTTGTGATTTTTAGTGTTTTTATAGATTTTAGGTTTCTTATAGGATTTATGTGTTTTTAGGGTTTTGATGTTTTCTTAAGGATTTATAAGTTTTTAGTGTTTTTTTGGTTTTTATGGATTTTAGATATTTTTTAGGGTTTTTATGGGTTTTGGGGATTTCGAGAGTTTTTAGAGTTTTTTAGGGTTTTAGGGTTTTATCATTTTCTGTTTTTATGGTTTATAAGATCTTTTAGGTTTTTAGAGTTTTCATGGGTATTTTCTTGGGGGATTTTAATTTTTTAAATTTTAATGGATTTCTGAGGTTTTTTATGATATTATTTGTTTTTTGGGTTTTTAGGGGTTAGGGTTTTAGGTATTTTAGGGTTTCAATGGGGTTTTTTGGGATTTCATGGTTTTTTGAGTTTTTAGGGTATAAAGGGGTTTTAGATTTTTTTATCCATTTTTATGGATTTTATGGGGTTTTATTTTTTTTAGGTGTTTTGGTATTTTTTTCATTTTTAGGCATTTTTAGGGTTTCTAGGTTTTTTTCATTATTTACTTTTTTTGGGTTTTTAGTCATTTTTTTGTTTTTAATGATTTATTTGGGGTTTATCAATGCTTTTTAGGTATTTTTTACATTTTTGGGAATTTTATACTTTTTTGGGATTTTTAGGGGTTTTAGTGTTTTATGGATTTTGAGGGTTTTTTGGGATTTTATGGTTGTTTTTGGGTTTTTTGAATTTTTTAGTTTTTTGTGGTTTTAGAGTTTTTAATTTTTTTACAGGTTTAAATTTTCATAGTGTTTTAGTGGGTTTTTTGGGTTTTTATGGGTTATTTATATTTTTTAGGGGTTTAGGGTTTTAGGTTTTTAGGGTTTTCCCTTTTTAGATTTTTAAGAGTTTTATGTGTTTTTTGGTTTTAATGCCTGCTTTAGGTTTTTCATGATTATTTTGTGTGTTTATGTTTTCTGATATTTTGAGTAAATTTTAGAATTTTTATAGTGTTTATAGTTTTAAGGGATTTTATGTGATTGAGAGTTTTTTAGCATTTTTTTTACTAAAATGGTTTTTAGAGTTTTTAGTAGTTTTTTAGGGTTTTATTGGGTTTTTAAAATTTTTACATTTTTGAAGGGTTTCTATAATGATTTGAGTTTTAATTATTTTTTATGGTAAGTTTTTTTTGTATTTTTCGGGTTCTAAGAGTTTTTAGGTTTTTTTTTGGTTTTCATAGGGTTTTTAAGGAATTTTATGTAGTTTTATGATTTTAGGACTTTTTATCGATTTATTAAGATTTTTAATTCATTTATGGGTTTTAGAGATTTTGAGGGTTTTAGGGATTTTATCATTTTGAATTGTTTTTGTAGTGATTTTATAATTTTTATTATGTGGTTTCAGGGTTTTTATGTTTTGGTGGATTTATGAGGATTTTTTTAGGAATTTACGAGATTATATAAGGTTATGGATTTTGAGGGTTTTTATGGGGTTTTAGTGTTTTTATGGGTTTTATAGTTTTTTCTATTTTTTAGTGTTTCTTTTTGTGTTTTTAGGGTTTTTAGATTTTTTCATCATTTTAGGGGTTTATAGGTTTTTTAGTGTTTTTAATTGGTTTTAGGGGTTTTTTGGTGTTGTATTGATTTTTAATGTTTTAAGGGGTTTTATTGGTTTTAGTATTTTTTGGGGTTTTTTGAGTCATTTAGGGTTCTTAGATTTTTTTAGATTTTTTATAGGATTAATGTGTTTATAGTTTTTCATGTATTTCATATGGTTTTTAGAATTTTTAGGTATTTTAATGTTTTTGGTATTTTTAGGGATTCTTTAAAAGATATATGGGTTTTTTGGGTTTTTGGGGATTTTGATGTTTATAAGGGTTATTTGGGGTTTTTAGGGTTTTATGTTTGTTATTATTTTTTAGGTTTTTTGGGGGTTTTAAGTGTTATTAGGTTTTTATTGTTTCCTTTTCGTTCTTTAGGTTTTTATTGTTTTTTATGTTTTTATGGATATTTTGGTTTTTTTGTATTTTTATGGCTTGTTAGGTATTTTATAATTTTTGAGGGGTTTTTATGTTTTTAGTGTTTTTTTACATTTGTGGGGTTTTTTGGAGTTTTATGGATTATCAAGGTTTTTTAGAGATTTTTTGTTTTTATTGTATTTTTGACATATTTTGGGGTTCAAATGGATTTCAGAATTTTATTGATTTTTTACGAATTTTAGTGTTTTCTAAAATTATTAAGGGTTTTACATTTTTTATGAGTTTTAGGGTTGATTACGGTTTGTAAAATTTTGTAGGTTTAAGGGTTTTAAGTGTAATTAGGTTTTTATGTTTTTCATAGGGTTTTCTAGGTTTTTAGGGGCTTTAATATTTTTTCGGATTTTTAATTTTTTTTTGGATTTTTTTTATTTTTAAGGTTTTTATTGATTTTTTGGGTTAGAATGGTTTTCTAGTTTTTTGGGTTTTTATGGTTTTTAATGTTTTTAGGGTTTTTAAGGGGTTTTAGAATTTTCATTGACTTTAGGTGTTTAAAGGCCTTTTATTGTTTTTATTGGGGGTTTTGAGGTTTTATGATATTTTTATGTTTTTAGGTGTTTTTATCATCAATAAGATTTTGTAGCGGTTTTAGGATCTTTTATTCATTTTAGCTTATTTTGAGGTTTTATGTGATTTATGTGTTTTTACATTTTTAAGGTTTATATAGGGGTATTCAATAATTTTTGGGTTTTTATATCATTCGGGATTTCTATGGCTTTTTAGGATTTGTAAGGATTTTATTATTTTTATGGATTTTATGGGTTTTAGAGGGTTTTAGGTTTTTTGGGACCTTTTTTTGTTTTTTTATGGGGTTTTACCAAGATTTTTTATTTTTAATGTTTTCATAAGGTTTTTCATGGTATAAGGGTTTTTATATATTTATGGTGTTTTTTGAGATTTTTCATATTTTTATGGTTTTTATGGTTTTTATAGTTTTTGATGGTTTTTAGTGTTTTTCACGTTTTGAGGGTTTCTATGGTTTTTAATGTTTTTATGGGTTTGTTGAGTTTTTAGGGTTTTTATTATTTTTAGAGTTTTTATCATTTTTAGAGGATTAATGGGAATTTAGAGTTTTTAGTTGTTTTAAAAGTTTTTATTGGATTCTTGGGTTTTTATATTATTATAGGTTTTGGGTCTTTAAGGGTTTTAGAATTTTTGGATTTTTAGGGTTTTAAGTGTTTTTATATTTTTAATATTTTTTTGTGGTTTTCATCAATTATAGGGTTTCTTTCATTTTTAGAAATTTTTAGGCAATTTTGGTATTTATATATATATTTTTTGGGTTTTAGTAATTTTTAGGGGTTGTATGTTTTGTAGGGTTTTATGGTTATTGTGTGGTTTTAGGATTTTTTTGGAGTTTTAAAAGAAATTTAAGGGTTTTTAGAATTCATTAACATTTTTACGAAAAAGAAAGATCGGGACCAAGAATGGTCGGCCACCCAACAATTATTAAAAAATTAATATGAAGGAAAACAGTAAAGAGGGAGATTCAAACAACCTAGAGACAGACCTAAACAAAACTACAAATCATATGCGTCACTATTTGCACTATATCCAAAAGTTGCACCAATATCCACTGAATCCTATTCAAAATCATACTGCATGAAGATCATAGAATACATCTCACTGAGCCTTTCATGTTGCAATGATTATTGATAATTGGAAGAGTGATTTTCTGGATGCATATGCTTGGGATCAGAGTTATTCTTTTTAGACGCCTTCAAGGAGGACTTAGTAGACATGACCCTAGGTAAATTGGAATAATTTGTTGTCAGCCTCCTCTTTGGGGGAGGATAAATTAACCCTGAAAATTTCTTCTCCCTCCCATATGTGATGACATCATTGTATGAGGCTTTATCACAACTCAAGGCCTTTGATTTACTATGTCCATCCTAGTTTTCGTCATTAGTGACATCATCGAATTTATCAAATACTTTCCAAAAACCATGAAGCTTCTGAATTTACCTCGTAAAATTAACATTTTTTACTTTAATGCCATGATCCCTAACACCTAGAGGTTTGACTGTCATAATGAATTCACATGAATGCAAAAAAAATCCCCATAAACTTTGACTACACATTGGTATCCTTCAGAACCATGTCCTCAAGAGTGACACAATTAGCGTCATCAGAAGTGACCCCTTCATTTACCACTGGAACCAACTCCGTGACTTGAACCTCCCTCCCCTCATGAACAAGAACCACCTACCCTAAACTCTACTCCTTTTCCTCATTTACATAACAAGTATTCTGATCCACTTGAAATTCCTCATGCCCCGTTATGGCATTATCTCCTGATTTATTTTCTTAATGCCCATCACAAGAGGTCGAGATCTGAGGTCGGGCCTACACCTCATTATGAAAAAAGCCCATCAAAAACATTCGTAGGCATCACCTGCACCTCACTCCGCTCCTGCCCAGCACAATCACATGTCTTACTCCTAGCAAAAATTTTCATAGGTAATATATTCACCACACTCTGCACATACCCATCACAAAAAAGTCAGAGACAAACCCCACACTTCCCTCTGCTTGTTCCTAGTAGATCCATTCAGAAGAAAAACCTAATTATCCTTCACAACATTAAACACTGACAACACATTATAAAGAGAAACATCATCCACAAAAACTAGAACATAACCATATAAAATAAAATATTACTCAACATTAAATTATGCTTATAAGATGTAGAAATACCCAAGTCAGATTTTAGTATACTAAAAACAACGGACACCACTGGAATAAATGATGTAACCTGCAATGGTTTCTGCATTTTCATGACAACAGCATCTAAGATCATAGAATCGGGCCTAAGACCAGTAGAGAATACACAATCAGCACTAAAACCTAGTTCAATTGCCTCTGGTCCAACCGCCTATCCTCATGTCCAGCACCTGAATTCATTTCCATATTTATAGATCCATCATTCTGATCCAAATGACCTTCCTCATTCCCATCAACATTTTCATTCATCCCCATCCCCTCCCCCATATAAAAAACTAGTTTAGACACCATTTCAGAAGTAGGAATGATCCCCTCTACTATAGACATCCCCTGTTTCTGTTGCTCATAACGCTACTCCACATACTCCAAACATCAAAACCAAAATTCACAAGGAGATGCCACCAGGTGTCTGCATCACACTTCCATTATTCCCAAGATATGTCAGCCCATCTATGGTCTCTATACCATTTCACAATATCTTCAAAGAAGTCTCCAAGATGGTAGGTCACATTACAGATGGTGATGTCTATCCATCCTCCATCTTCTCCACATAAACAGATAAATCCAGGGAACCTATAGTATCCTAAACATCCCCTACACCAGCCATATATCCCTCAACATAGGTCAATATAGCCTCAATTACCATATTTCATTCATCACCTTCCTCTAACCCCTTATCACATTGAAACCCAAGGTGATGATTTAGGTATGAAAACACTGTAATCACCTTCGGATCAGGGGGAAAACATTCCCCAAAAGCAGCAACATCCCTTTATACTACTCCTGCTCCAATTTCATTAATTTTTTAAGAATTTGAATATATTTTTTATTTTTGTAGTGGTTTTTTATTTTTTTTATGAAAATTCATGGGTTTTAAAGGTTTTAATGGGTTTTTATGATTTATGGGGGTTTTAGGTCTTTTACTGCCTTTTAGGGTAGTTAGAATATTTATGGGCCTTATGGGTTTTAACTCCATTAATTTTATTATTATTTTCAAAAGGGTTTTCAGGGTTTTAGTGGTCTTTATGTTATTAGTTATTTAGGTCCTTTTTTTGTTTTTATTATTTTGAGCTTATTTACGGATTTTGAGGAGTTATAATGGTTTTTAGGGTTGGGGGGGTTACGGTATTTATATTTTTTTAGGGTTTTAGGGGTTTTAAGTGTTTTATGTTTTTATGATTTTTATAGTGATATTTATGGTATTTTGGGTTTATTAAATTTTTATTTTTTTAGATTTTTTTCAATTTTAAGGGTTTTAGGGTGTTTTAAGGGGTTTCAGAGTATTTTAAAAAATTTAGGGACTTTAAGGTTTTTTTATTTTTAATGGGTTTTAGGGTTTTTATGTACTTTAGGGTGTATGAAATAATATGATTTTTTGGGGATTTCGAATTTTTAGGATTTTTAGGGTTTTATGGTTTTATCATTTTTAGGGATTTAGGATATTTAAGTATATTTAGGTTTTTAATGTTTTCATGAGGTTTTTCATAGTTTTTAGGGTTTTTTGTATTTTTAGTTACTTTTTTGGAATTTTAAGATTTTTATGGTTTTTATGATATATAAGGATTTTTAATTTTTAGGTTTTTAGTGTTTTTATGGGTTTTATAATTTTTTTGTTTTTTTAGTTTTTTTGGTTCTTAATGTTTTTAGAATTTTTATCATTTTAGGTTTTTAATGTTTTTTATAGTTTTTATTTCATTATATATTTTTGTGGTATTTGGGTTTACTATTATTTTTTTGTAATTTTGATGGTTTTGGGGTTTTTAGGGTTTTGAAAGTCATTTTGGGTTTATATCCTTTTCAGGGTTTTTGGGTTTTATTTGTTTTTAGGGATTTAATTTTTTTCATAGGGATTTTCAGGGTTTTTACATTTTTATATATATTTATATTTTTTATTGTTTTTTATGCTTTTAGGGTTTTTAGGTGTATTAAGTGTTTTTAGGGTTTTGAGGTTTTCTTAAGAGTTCTGAGGGATTTTACATTTTTAGAGAATTTTTTGAATTTTTTTAATTAATTTTATCGTTTTCAGGGGTTTATGGATTTTGATGGGTTTTATTATTTATTAGTGTTTTAGGGCTTTTAGGATTTTTAGTGTCATTTAGGTCTTATTGGTTTTAATTTTTTTAGGCTCTATTTGGGGTTTTCAGTGCTTTAAGGGTTTTTACATTTATAGGTATTTTTAGTGTTTTTTTATGTTTTTAGAATTTTTAGAAATTTATTGGGTTTTAGGGTTCTTTATGTGTTTTATTGATTTTTTTGTTGGGTTTTTTTGAGATTTTAGTATTTTTATGGTTTTATTAAATTATTTAATGTTTTTAGGGTATAAATTATTTTTGAGGAGTTTAGTGGTTTATAGAGGTTTTATAGGTTTTTATGGGGGTTTAGTGTTTTTTATTTTATGAGTTTTAGGATGTTTCAAGTCTATTAGGTTTTTAGAATTTTTTGGTTTTTATGGGTTTTAATTTTTGTAGGTTTTTATGGGATTCATAGGGGATTTATGGTATTTAGGGATCTTGAGGGTTTTTACATTTTCTAGGTTTTTATGATGTTTTGGGTTTTTTTGGGTTTTTTTGAGTTTCAAGGGTATTATGATTTTTAGTGAATTTTATAATTTATGGATTTCGAAGGATTTTTAGTGTTTTAAATATTTTTTACTAGTTTTTAGTGTTTTTACAGTTTTTATAGGTTTTAGAGTCTTTGGGGTTTAAAGGGTTTTAGTGTATTTTAGGTTTTTAGGGGGTTTATGTCTTTTTATTTTTTTAAGGGTTTCCTGGATTTTATGGGTTTTTACAATTTTAGAAATTTTAGAGTCTTAGTAATTTTATTATATTCTGGGTTTTTAGTGATTTTGAGGGTTTTAGGGGTTTATGGTTTTTATCATTTTTTAGATTTTAGGGGTTTTACTTATTTTTAGGTTATTAAGGTTTTCATAGTGTTTTTATTTTTTTCTGGATTTTTTGTTTTTATATATTTTTAGGATTTTTATTGCTTTTTGAGGGTTTTACTATTTTTGATGGTTTTTAGGATTTTTAGGGGTTTTAGATTTTTTATGTTTTTTTATGTTTTTTATTTTTTTTTGAATTATTAGGGTTTTATGATTTTAAACAGTTTTTTTAAAATTTTAAGCCTTTTAAAAGTATTTATTGGAATTTTTGTGTTTTATGGGTTTTTTTAGGATTTAATTATTTTTATAGTTTATAGAGTTTAGGGTTTTTTGTGGTTTTTATGGTTTTTAGTATTTTTTAGTGTTTTAAGATTTTCATGTTTTATTGGTGTTTTAATATTTTATTAGGTTTTTTCGTGGTTTTATAGTTTATCACTTTTTTTGGGAATTTAGGGGGTTTTAGGATATTTATGGTTTTCAGGGTTTTTTGGGTTTTTGAGGATTTATTGGTTTTTATATGTTTTTTTGGGGTTTAGGTGTTTTTTTTGTGTGTTTTATATTTTAGATTTTTTGAAGTTTCTTTAATGTTTTAGGGGATTAATTTTTTCGGGGTCTTAGTAGGTTTTAGGGGTTTTATGTGTTTTTAGGGGTTTCATGGGTTTTATGAATTTTAGGATTTTTAGGGTTTGTATTATTTTTAGAATTGTTTTATTTTTTAGGGGTTTTAATGGATTTTATGTTTATTGGTATTAGTATGGGATTTCATGTTTTTTTTGGGTTTTTAGGGTTTTTTATGTTTTTAGGGTTTCTTAAGGTTTATTAGGATTTAAATTTGTTTTTAGGGGTTTTTGTGATTTTTAAGGATTTTAGGGTTTTTTATGGACTTTTTGGGGGATTAGGGTTATTATGAGTTTTTAAGGAATTTAAGAATTTAGAGTTTTTAAAAATTATAAGTGTATAAAGGGTTTTTATTATTTTTAGTGGGTTTAGGGTTTTTATGGTTTTAGGGGTATTTATGGTTTTAAGGGAATTTTAGTGGTTTTAAGTGTTTGTTTTTGGGTTTTCTTAGGGTTATTATGTGTTTTAGGGTTTTTAAAGGTTTAAGGGATGTTTGGTAGTTTTTTAGGTTTTTATGGGGTTTTTTTAAATTTTTAGGGACTTGTGGGGTTTTTTCCTTTCCAGGGTTTTATGGGTTTTTGGATCTTATTGGGGTATTTTAGGGTTTTAGCATTTTTAGTGTTTTATGGGTTTTTAGTGTTTTAAGGTATTTATGGTTTCCTTACGAGATTTCAATATTTTGAGATTTTTTATATTTTTAGGGATTTGTAGGATTTTTTTTCAGATTCTCATGTCCTCTATGGTTTTCTGGATCTATTGTAAATTTTTGGGTTTTTTATTTTTTTTTATGTTTTTAGGGGTTTAAAGTGTTTTTAGGTTTCTAATGATTTCTTAATGATTTTCTGGTTTTTAGTATTTTTATGTTTTTATTGATTTTTAGGAATTTTTATGACTTTTATGGTTTTGAGGGGTTTTTGGGGACACTAAGGGTTTGTATGGTTTTGTGTTTTTTTTCCAGATTTTGAGGGGTTTTAAGGATTTTGTGGGGTTTTAGGTGTTTTAGGGTTCTGCAGTTTTAAGGTATTTAGCATTTTTTATGTTTTAGGGTATTTATATCTTTTATTTTTGTAAATTCTTCTTTGGGGTTTTCAAGTTTGTAGGGGTTTTTACATGTTTTGGGGTTTTAGGATTATTTTGACTTTTTAGTGATTTTTTGGTGTTTTTATGGATTTTTATTATTTTAGGGGAATTAAATTTTTATGGTTTTTCTATTTTTAGGGGGATTTTGAATTTATTGTGGTTTTAAGGTTTTTTAGAGTTGTAAATGTTTTTTGAGGATTAAGGATTTTTAGATTTTTTTTATTTCTTGGTTTTTAGGGGTATTTTGTGTTTTTATGATTTTTATAGGCTCTAATGGGTTATATGGTTTTTTTGGGGTTATTGGGTTTTAAGGGTTTCAACATTCTTTATGTTTTTTTGGGTTTTAATTGTTTTAATTTTATAAAAAATTATTTCGAGTTTTTTGGGTTTTTAGGTTTTTTTACATTTTTAAGGAACTTTAGGGTTTTTTAGTGTATTAATAGTTTGTTATGGTTTCTCAGGATTTTAATGGTATTTATGCCATTTTAGAGTTATTAGTTTTTTAATGGTATTTTAGGTATTTAGGGTTTGATATTTTTATACTTTTAATGGTTATGTATGTTTCTTACGTTTTTTGTGGTTTAATTTATTTTTTGAATATTTATTGCAATATTTTTTTATTAGGTTTTAGGGTTCAATTTGTTGTTATGGGTTTTATGGTTTTATTTTTATTTAGGTGTTTTAGAGTATTTTTATGTTTTTTGTATTTCTATAATTTTTTAGGTTTGTAGGTGATTTATGTGTTTTTATGTTTAGAAAGATTTCTTTGGTGTTTTCACGCATTTTACAATTTCTAAACATTTAGGTAATTTTGGGGCTTTTAGTATTTTTATTTTCTTTAGGGTTTTTAAGGATTTATAGGGTTTTTAAGGTTTTTATCATATTTATTTTTTTATGGTTTTTATTTTTTCTTATTTTTTCGAAATTATTTATGGATTATAGGGTTTTTAGGATTTTTATGTTTTTAGGGATTTTTAGATATTATTAGGATTATTATTGGTTATTAGGTTTTTAAGGGAATTAGAGGATTTTTTTTGTTTTTTGGTCCTTTAGGGTTTTCGCTGTTTGTTTGGGATTTAGGTTTTTTATAATTTTTTTTGTTTTTCATGAATTTTAGAGTTTTTTAAAATTTTCTAGGAGATTAAGGGTTTTTAATGTTTGTAGTGGTTTTCACCCATTTTATGTTTTTATAGATTTTAGGCATTTTTTGTATTTTTATGGTTTTTTTGGTTTTTAGGGGTTTTTTGTTTTTAATGTTTTTAGGGGTTTTAAGTGTTTTCATGTTTTCAAGGTTTTATTGGGGTTTTTCGAGGATTTTAAGGTTTTTTATGTATTTTGTAATTTTTTGGGATTTTGGGATTTTTATTGTTTTTTGGGTTTCTATGGGTTTTAGGGTTTCTATGGCTTTTTGGGGTTCTTATAGATTTTTTTCATTCATAAAATTTTTATGATTTTAGAGTTTTTAAAATTTTCAACGGTTTAAAGTGTTCTTAGAGTTTTTATTGTTTTAGGGGTTTTAGGGAATTTATTATTTTACAGGATTTATGGTTTTTAGATGTTCTTAGCGTTTTCAGGGACATTTAGGGATTTTATAAATTTAGCCATTTTTAGGTTTTTAGGGGTCTTAATTGTTTTAAGGTTTTCAGTGTTTTAATGGGGTTTTTAGGTTTTAAATTTTTTATTGATTTTTATAGATTTTTATGATTTTTATGATTTTTTAATTTTGCTAAGGATTTTAAGGGGTTCAAAGGTTTTTTGGGTATTAAGAAATTTTTATGTTTCTTGAGGGTTTTAAGTTTTTTTAGGTTTTAGATTTATTTTTCTGGTTTTATCAAAGTTTGTAGGGTATTGTTATGTTTTATGGATTTTATAGAATTTTTAGTATTTTTCTAGTTTTTAAATATTTTAAGGGTTTTAAGGATTTTGTGAGTTTTTGGGTTTTATGGTTTTTTATATTTTTAATTTTTTTGTGACATTTATGATTTTTAAAATTTTTATAGTTTTCTAAATGTTTTTATGGTTTTGAAGGATTTTTAGAGTTTTTTGTTGTTTTTAGGGTTTTATGGGTTTTTTTGGTTTTTAGGGTTTTTTGTGATTTTTAATGTTTTCTAGGGGTTTTATGGTATTGATGGCGTTTTTTTGATTTTTAGGGGTTCTATCCTTTTACGTTTTTTGGGGTATTATGTGTTTTAAAATTTTTAAAGTATTCCATTGTTTTTTCTTGGTTTTTAGGGGTTTTATGTGTTTACTGGTGTTCAGTTTTTATGGTTTTTATCATTTTTCTGTTTTTATGGGTATTAATTGTTTTTAGTATTTTTATGGTTTTCTTATGGATGGTCAGGTTGTTTATGGTTTTTTACATTTTTAGATATTATTTTGGCTATTATGGATTTTTACAGGGTTTTTAGGGATTTTGAGGGGTTTTTTGGGAATTTTATGGGCTTTAAGGTTTTATGAATTTTTTTGTTTTCTATTTTTTTCAGGTTTTACCTGTTTTTATGTTTTTATGATTTTCTTTTGATTTTTTATGTTTTTTATGGATTTTATGTTATTAAGTATTTTTATGGATTTTATGGTTTTCTAATTTTTAGGGATTTTTATATTTATAGGTTTTTTAGGGTTTCTTTAGATTTTTTGTTTTCTTAATGTTTTATGTGATTCAATGGGTTTTATATTTTTATTAGTTTTAGGATTTTTTATTTTTTTAGGGGTTTTATGGTATTTAAGGTTTTAGGGTTCTTTTAGGGTTTAATTTGGGTTTAGTGTTTTAAATTTTTTCTGGTTTTACGTGATTTTAGGTTTTTATGGTTTTATTAATGTGTTTAGGGTTTTTAGGGGTCTTCAAAATTTTATGGATTTTCCAGGATATTTTTGGATTTTTTTAGTTTTTTGGTTTTTAATGTATTTTTTAATGTTTTTTGGGTTTCAGGGTTTTTTAGGGTTTTACCATTTTTATATTTTATTATTTTTAAGTGTTTTGGGGTTGTAGGAATATTTTTTGGTTTTTCTATGATTTATGGGTTTTTTACTTTATTCGGTGTTGTTATGTTTTTTTATTTATAATGTTTTTACACTTTTTAGAGATATCGATGGTTTTTAGGGTTTTTATGATTTCTTGGGTTTTTAGGGATTTTTGAGTGTTTAGGGTTTTAAGGGATTTTGAGGGGTTTAAGAGTTTTTAAAATTTATTAGGGGTTTGATGGGTTTTAGTATATTTATTGTTATTAGGTTTTTATTGGTTTTAGGGTTTAATGGTTTTTAGGGGTTTATGGTTTTTATGGGTTTTTAGGATTTTTAGGGTTTTTTATTCTTTAGTATTTTATAGTTTTTATGTTTTTTAGGGTTTTAATGTTTTCTTAGGGTTTTTATGGTTTTATAGAGTTTTTTTTACAATTTTTGGTATTTTATGACCTTTTAAAGATTATTATAGTTTTTAGGCGGTTTTGGGGGTTTTGAGAGTTTTTAAGTATTTTTATTGTATTTAGGTATTTTTAGTGGTTTTACATTATTTTTCGTTTTTAATGGTCATAAGTGATTTTAGGTTTTTAAGGATTTGTTATGGGCTTTCATGGTTTTTTGGATTTTATACTTTTTACGATTTTTGTGTGGATTTTTTAATATTTTTTGGGTTTTGGGGGTTTTCATGGATTTTGAGGATTTTTATATTTTTAATGGTTTTGAGGGGTTTGAGGGTTTGTTTTTAGAGTTTTTTAATGTTTTATGGGTTTAAAGGTTTTATAGATGTTTTGACAAGTTATATGGGTTTTTAGGGTTTTCAATGTTTTAAGGGGTTTTGAATTATTTTAGGGATTTTTATGGTTTGTAGTGTTTTTTTTGTTTTTCATGGTTTTTAGTGTTTTTAGGATTTTATGATTTTCAAAGAGGTTTTTAGGGTTCTAATTTTTTAATGATTTTGGGGTTTTAGGGTTTTAAATGGTTTTTAGAGTTGTAGTGTTATTTTGGATTTTAGGGGCTTTAGTGGTTTCATGTTTTAATGGTTTTCTATGTGTTTTTAGATTTCTAATGGTTTTTAAATTTTTTGGAATTTTAGCACATTTTTATATTTTTATGGTTTTTAGTGTATCTTGAGTTTTTGAGGGGTATTAGGGTTTTTACCATCTTTTAGGTTTTTAGGGGTTTAAAGTGATAATTTGTTTTATGGTTTTATTATGGGTTTTTAGTGGTTTTTATGTTTTTAGGGAATTTTAGGGTTTTAGGACTTTTATTGTCTGTTTGGGATTTTGGGATTTTTTAGGGTTTTAGTGTTTTAGTGTTTTATTTTTTTGGGGATTTTATTTTTTTAGTTTTTAGGGTTTTGTAGGTTTTTTAGAGTTTTATAAGGTTTTTAGCAGTTTTAATGGTTTCTAGTGTTTTAAGTAGTTTTTGAGTTTTATAAGGGTTTTATGGGTTTTTATTGTAACTGTTTTATTGTTTTTAGTGTCCTATTAGGGTTTTATTGGGTTTTTAGTGTTGTCACCATTTTATGGGTTTTATGTGCTTTCATGTTTTTATGTATTTTCTGTGGGTTTTTAAGGTTTTCAGGTTTTTTACATCTTTGTGATTTTTACAGATTTTTATGAATTTTAAGGTTTTTTTGATGTTTAGTTATTTTTAGGTTTTAATGGTTTTAATGATTTGTAGGGTTTTATTGTTTTTAGGATTTTTAGGTGTTTAATGTGTTTTTAGGATTTTAAGGATTCCTTAGTGTTTTTCCAGGTTTTTTACATTTTTATGGATCTTTAAGGAATTTTTATGATTTTTTTGTTTTAGGGTTATAGGGATTTTGAGGAGTTGTATGGTTTTTATGTTTTTTTGGGGGGTTTAGGGTTATCTTGTGTTTTTTAGTGTTTTAAATGTTTCGTAGAGTTTTTTAACATTTTTATTGTCTTATGGGTTTTCATATTTTTATTCATTTTGGGGTTTTTAGGTGTTTTTAGTGTTTTTAAGATTTTGATGCTTTATAGTGGATTATAATGATTTATTATTTATAAAGATCTTAATGTTTTTAGGATATTTAGGGGTTTTATTTTTTTAGTGTTTTAATGAATTCATGGGATTTTTGGGTTTTTATTGTTTATTAATGTTTCAAGGATTTTTAGGGATTTCTAAATTTTTAGTATTTTTTTCGTTTCATGTATTTCAAGGGTATTTAGGGTATTTAGGGTATTTAGGGTTCTTATTATTTTTAGTGTTTTTTGAGTTTTTTATATATTCAGGGGTTTTATGCGTTTTTAGATTGTTAAGGCTTTCCTAGGGGGTTTTTAGGTTTTTCAGATCTTTTATGTTGTTAGATATTTTAAGTTATTTTTTAGGATTTTTATCTGTGTTTTGGGTTTTTAGGGATTTTGAGGGATTCTTAGGTTTTAAGGGTTTTAATGTGTTTTTTGGATTTTAGGTTTTTTTATATTTTTAAGGTTTTTATGGTTTTCAGAGTTTTTACAGTTTTAGGTGATTAAATATTTTTTATATTTATTAGGGGCTTTAATATGTTTTTATGGTTTTATGGGTTTCAATGGTTTTTCTAGGTTTTAGTGTTTTAGTTTCTTTTTATGGTTTTATGGGTTTTTAGTGTTTTCAGATTTAATAGTTTTAAAGTTTTTTGAGGTTTTTTTTGGTTTTCCAAGGGGTTTTCATGGTTTAAAGGGATTTTTTATGTATTTAATTATTTTTAGATATTTTTTATGTTTTTTATGTTTTTGAGGGGTTATTAAGGACTTTTAGGGGTTTTAAGGTTTGTTTTGGGATTTTATCATTTTTAGGTTTTTAGCGGTATTAATAGTTTTTAGTTTTTTATGGTTTTTATAGCTTTATTAGGGGTTCTTAAATTTTTAGGGATTTTTAAAGACCTTTTATAATTTTATGGGTTTTAGGTTGTTTTGGTATTTTGAGGGTTTTTTGTGGGTTTTTGGGTTTTTTGGGATTTTATGGTTTTCTGGGTTCTTAGGACTTTTTAATTTTTTTACAATTTTAGGTTTTTAAATTTTTTTTAAAATTATTTGGTTTTTAAATGGGTTTTAGAGTTTTTATTGGGTTATTATGGGTTCTATTGTTTTTTATGGGATTAAATATATTATATGGGTTTTAGGGGTTTTTATTGATTTAGGGTTTTTAGGGATTGTAGGGGTTTTGGTTGTGTTTAAGTGCATTTATGTTTTTATTGTTTTCTTAGAGGGTTTAGGGATTTTTTGGTTTTTATGTTTTAAGCTATTTTTGGGATTTTTTTGTATTTTTATTGTTTTTTTGGGTTTATAGATATTTTTTTGGTGTTTTACAATTTCTTTGGTTTTTAGTTATTTTATTTTTTTAGGGGTTTTATGATTTTGTATGTTTTTAATGTTTTCCTAGGTATTTTCAGTGTATTAAGGGTCCTTACATTTTTATGGATTTTAGGGGTTTTTTGGATTTTTATGTTATTCTCTATTTTTAGGGTAAATTTTGGTTTTTTGGGTTTTTTTTGTTTTTATGGTGTTTTCAGGGTTTTTTATATTTTTAGGGTTGTAAGGTATTTTAGAGTTTTTTAATGTTTTTTGATGTTTTATGGGTTTTCAATATTTTTAGTATTTTTAATTTTTTATGTGTTTTAGTCATTTTTTGGGGTTTTTTATAGATTTTAGGGGGGTTTCCGTTTTATGGTCTTTTAGTGTTTTAAGGGTTTTTAGTTTTTTAATTTTTTTAGTGGTTTTAAGAGTTTTTAGAGTTTTTAGACTTCTTTTGAATTTAAGTGTTTTTATCTTCTTAAGGATTTTTTATGCATTTTGGTGGTATTTATGTTTTTTTATATTTTTAGGGATTTTAAGGATTTTTGGATTCATTGGGTTTTATTTTGTTTTTAGGGATTTTGAGTGTTTTAAGTGGTTTTAGGGGGTTTTCGGGGTTTTTCGGGGTTTTTTTAGGGATTTAGTGTTTTTAGGTTTTTGGGGGTTTTATGTGTTTTTAGGTTATTAATGTTTTTATGGTTTTCATAAGGTTTTTATTTTTCTATATATTTTTTCGGATTTTAATATTTTAATTTGTGTTTAGTGTTTTTATGGTTTTTTAGGGTTTTTGGGATTTTAGGGATTTTATTGTTTTTTTCGGTTTATAATTTTTTTAGGGTTTTAATTTTTTTTTAATTGTTTTAAAAATTTGTTATATTTTAATGTTTTTTAAGATTTTATTAGCCGTTTTTAATTATTTTATAAAATTTTAGAGTGCTTTAGGTTTTTAGGGGTTTTAATTGTTTTATAGATTATTTATTATTTTTATGGTTTTTAGTGTTTTTTAGGTTTTTCGGGGTTTTATGTGTTTTTTTGAATTTCTTAGGTGTTTTTATGGATTTTGAGGGATTTTAGAGTTTTTAGTGTATTTAGGGGTTTTTGAGTTCTTAACATTTTTAGGGGTTTAAGGGGTTCTAAGTGTTTGTTTTTTGTTTTTGGGTTTTCTTATGGGTTTTCACGGTTGTTTGGATTTTATGGATTTGGATCGATTTTAGAGGATTTTTTCAATTTTTATCGAATTTTTAATTTTTCTAATGTTTATTGGGAAATAAAAGATTTTTAGAGTTTTTAGTGATTTTTAACGTTTTTATGGGTTTTCAAGAGTTTTATGGTTTATAGGGGTGTTTAATATTATAGGGTCTTTTAGGGTTTCAGGTGTTTTTAGGTTATTTTGAGTTTAATGTATTTTTTTATGTTTTTCTTAGGGGTTTTTAGGTTTATATTTTTTATATGTTTTCAGATTTTTATAGTGAATTTTTATTTTTTTAAGGTTTTTAGTATGTTATAGGGATTTTGAGGGTTTTTAGGGGGTTTTAGGGTTTTAGGGGTTTAGGGTTTTTTGTCTTTTTTAGTGCTTTATGTTTTTTTATTGTTATTAACATCATTAATTTTGGAATTTTTTTTTATAGTTTTAGTGGGTTTTATGGGTTTTTAGTGTTTTTATGGTTTTTATGAGATTTTATGTTTTATGGGGTTTTAGGGTTTTTAGGTTCATTTTACTTTTTCATGTTTTTATCATTTTTAGGTTTTTAGAAGCTGTAAGTGTTTTCGGGTTTTAAGGACTTCTTAGTGGTTTTTCAGGGTTTTGTGGGTGTTTATTTTTTGAGGTATTTTTATGATTTTATTTTGATTTTTATGGTTTTTTGGTTTTTTTATAGATTTTGAGAGTTTTTAAGGGTTTTTAGGGTTTTTTGGAATTTTTTTGGATTTTATGGGTTTTTTTGTTTATTAGGATTTTTTGAGTTTTTTTTGGATTTTTTGAATTTTTTTACCATGGTTAGGGGTTTAAAAGGTTTTTATATTTTTTAAGTGTTTTTATGGTTTAAATGGTTTTTTAGTCTCTTAAAGGTGTTTAGTGGTCTTTTGGTTTTAGTGTGTTTTAGGGGTTTTAGGGGTTTTAATATTTGTTGGTTTTTAAATTATTTATAGGGTTTTTAGGGTTTTCATTGTTTTTATGTTGTTAGATATTTTTAGGCTTTTTCTTTTTTTTAATAGTTTTTATGAATTGTAGGGATTTTCAGAGTTTTAATGGTTTTTAGGGAATTTTATGGTTTTAATGTTTTTGGGGTTTTTAAATTTTTTTAGTTTTTTGTGTTTTTAATAGTTTTTTTTTTGAGTTTTAATGATATGTCTGTTTTTTTATTTTTTGAGTTTTCTTAGTATTTTTTTGGGTTTTAGGGGTTTTAGGTATTTTGATCATTTTTAGGGTTTTATGTTTTTTTTGGAATTTTTTGAATGTTTTATATTTTAGTGTTTTAATTGATTTCTAGTGTTTTTAATTTTTTTAGGGTTTAATATTTTTTATAGTTTTTAGTAGTTATTAGTTTTTTTCGAGTATTGTGGATTTAGTGGGTCATTTTCTATTTTTAGGGTTTTAAGTGATTTTTGTGTTTTTATATTTTTTATGGGTTTTATGTGTTTTAAGATATTATAGTTTTTATAGGGTTTCTCAAGGATTTTAGGTGTTTTTACATTTTTTGGGATTTTTCAGGATTTGTAGGATTTTTTATGGATTTTTAGCATTTTTAGTGTTTTTTTAAAAAAAATAATTGATTTTTAGTTGTTAATAATTTCTTAATATTTTTAGGGGTTTAATGATATTTTTTTATTTTTAAGGAATTTTTATAGATTTAATGGGTTTTATTGATTTTTATGATTTTTTGAGGTTTTTATGTATTTTTTATGATTATTATGGGATTTAAGGACATTGATGGGTTTTATGGTTTTATGTCTTTAATGGGTGATTTGGGATTTTATGGGGTTTTTTGTGTGTTTTTGGTTTTTCAAGGGTTTTTATAGTATTTAATGTTTGTAGGGGTCTAAAGGGCCATTATATATTTTTTGTGTTTTCTTAGGGTTTTACGGTTTTGGGGGTTTTAAGGTTTTAGGGGTTTTTATGTTTTCTTGTTGTTGTTGGTTTTTTAAGGTTTTTTGGGTTTTAGAGTTTTAGGTTTTTTTGGGTTTATGAGTTTTTAGGTTTTCCAAGATTTATTAATAGTTATTAAGGTTTTTAGGGTTTTTATGTTTTTAGGTAGTTATAGGGATTTTTTATGATTTTATTGGTTTCTAGGGTTTTCATATATTTGAGGGTTTCATGGTATTATAAGACTTTTTTTTGGTTTTTATGATTTTTTCATTTTTAGGGGTTTGTTGGGTTTTTAGGGTTTTAATGTTTTTAGAGTTTTTAACATTCCTAGGTAATATTTTAATTTGAGTTTTTTGGTTTGTTAGGGGTTTCATGTTTTTCAATGATTTCATTATTTTTTATAGTTTATAATGTTTTAATGCTTCTTAGGGGTTTTGGGGGTTTTAAACATTTTTTAGGGTTTTAGGGGGTTTAATTTCATTTAGGTTTTTAATGTTTTATTAAGGTTCTTATTAGTATTTTTAGGATTTTTTATGTTTTTAATTATTTTTAGGGCCTTTTAGGTTTTTATGATTTTTTTTAGTTTTTATGGTTTTTGAGAGTTTTTTTGGTTTTTTGTTTTTTGGGATTTGAAGAGTTTATTTTGAGTTCATAGGGTATTTGAGTTTATTTGGAGTTTATTTATCCTTTTTTGGGATTAAATTTTTATCAATGTATTAGTGGTTTCAAGGGTTTTTATCATGTTTTAGGGGGTTTTATGGGTTCTAACGGTTTGTAGGGTTTTCGGGGTTTTAGGGTTTTATAATTTTTTAGTTTTTTATGGGTTTAAATTGTTTCTAATGCTTTCAATGGTTTTTTTTGATGTTTTATTTGTTTTATACATTAATGGATTTTTATGTATTTTTTAGATTTTTATGGTTTTTAGGGGGTTTTTGGTTTTTTTGGGATTTTGGGTACCTTCGGCCGTTTATGTTTTTTGGATTATTAATTTTTTAATATTTCTTTTACCAATTTTAGTACATTAAAGGAATTTTAGAGTGTTTAGTAGGTTATTTGGGTTTTTAGGGGTTTTATGGTTTTATAGTTTTTTAGGGTTTTTACGGTTTTTTGCGTTTTTAGGTTTTTTTGTTGTTTTAAGTGTTTTTAGGTCATTATGGTTTTCATTGGGGTTATCAGGGTGTTTAGGTTTTTTATGTTTTCCGGGATTTTTAGGGATTTCTATAGTTTTTATGAATTTTAAGTTATTTTAGGTATTTTGAGGGTTTATAGGGTTTTTCCATTTTTGGAGTTTTTATCGTTTTCTTGAGATTTTTTGGATTTTAATGGTTTTTATAGATTTTTTAACGTTTTTTTTCAAAGGGTTCTTATAGTTTTTAGTGTGTTTTTAGTGTTTTTATAGGATTTTATGATATTTATGGTTTTTAGGGGGGTTTATGGTTTTTAGGGTCATTTGGGTTTTGGGGTTTTCAAGGGTTTTATAATTATTAGGTTTTTATGGGTTTTAATTGATTTTAGATTTTTATAGTTATCTTTGGGGTTTTAAAGTATTTTATGGTTTCTATAATTTTATAGATTTATAGGTTTATTAGGAATTTTATGGGTTTTTATGGATTTTGAGTGCTTTAGAGTTATTAGGGTTTTTCTGGGGGTTTTTTGGATTTTTGGGGGTTATTTTTAGATTTTTTATTTTTTATGGGTTTTTATATTTTTATAATTTTTTTAGGGTTTCATAGTGTTTTAGAGTTTTATTGGATTTTTGGGATTTTATTAGTTTCTGGGGTTTTATATGTTTTGGGTTTTGTGGGGATTCTAGTGTTTTTAGGGTATTTCCTTTTATGTAGGTTTTTAGTGGTTATATATATTTTAATCTTTTTAAGGTTTTCCTCTTGGGTTTCATGTTTTTTTTTGTGTTTTATGTTTTGGGAAATTTTCAGTGATTTTTTATGTTTTTTATCATTTTTAGGGGTTTTAGTGTTTTTTAGGGTTTTAGGATTTCTTTGGTATCTAGGGGTTTTTTATTTGGGATTTTAGGTTTTTATTTTATTTTTTAGGATTTTTAAGGTTGTAAATGTTTTTAATATTTTATGGATTTAAATGGTTTTTAGAGTTTTTACTTGGGATTGATGTTTTTTATTAGTTTATGGGGTTTTATTTTTTTAGGGGGGTTTTGCTTTTATAGGTTTTTATGTTTTTTTTGTATTTTTGGAATTTTACAATTTTTTTTGTCTGTAGGGGTTCTATGCTCTTTTGGTTTTTTAATTTTTTCTTATGATTTTTAGGTTTTTTAGTTTGTTTTATGTTTTTATTTATTTTTTGGGATTTTTAGGATTCTTATAGTTTATATGGGTTTTATGGTTTTTTAGAATTTTTAATATTTTTAGGGGTTTAAAGGGGTTTGATTGTTTTTAGTGGGTTTTTAGGGTTTTATGGATTTTTTTTGTTTTTTAAGGTTTTTATGGGTTTTTTTGGAATTTTTTAGGTTTTTTGGGGATTTATTTATATTTTTACTTTTTTTGATTGTATGGGTTTTTATGGTCTTTAATATATTTATGTATTTACGGTCTTTTTTGGATTTTTTAGGAAATATTTGGGGGTTTTGGGTTTTTTGGGATTTTGAGGGGTTTAGGGATTTTTTGGGATTCTGTGGTTTTTTGGGTAATAAATGTTTTTTTATATTTTATGGATTTTAGGAGTTTCTCTAGTTTTTTAATTTTTTAGGGGTTTAAATGGTTTATATATTTTTTAGGGGTATTAGATTTTTAACGGGATTTAGAGGTTTTGTGGATTGAGGTATTTTTATTGTTTTTGGTGTTTTTAGGGTTTTTATGTTTATTAGGGATTTTAAAATTTTTTAGGTTTATTAGGGGTTTAAAGTGTTTTTAAATTTTAAGGATTTCTAATGTAGGTATCGATCTGTATCTGTAAGCTGAATTGGATCTATTGGAATCCCTAGATCCTTTGGAAAATTTCATCGTTAGTTGGCTTTTATATCAATATTTATAAAGAGACATACAACCCAAGGTATGGACACTATGCCAGGGTCTTTGTCAATGTGGATATGTAAAAAACCCTAGATGGAACCTAGCCACTATTTTCTACCTTTTCCTTTAGTCTAAGGATATTATACAATATACCGTCCTTCATTGTAGGTTTTCTACTGATTTGTTGGCTTTCCTATAACATATTTTCAGTTTCCCCAATAGCACTCACAAGTATCTACTTGATTTTCTTTAAGGTCTGGTGAGGACACAATATAGTGCAAATGTGCACATCCTTCTGCTTTCAAGTGATACTACCATGGTATAATACAATTGGACTACTCGTAATGCAGTGGATTTCTACCACCTTCCTTTCACATTCTGTGGTGGTTTTGAGACTGTCCACAATGAGGGGTTAGAAACCTCTCATTTAAAATAAGTTTCCATGTCTAATGATTTCAATAATATTATTCTCTAACATTTTCATGGAGTCCCTTTCTGGTAAAAAAATCCACATATTTTAAAATTCTTCCACTAGATTACCTTGATTCCATCATGGGTCAAAGTTATTGTGGATGGAGCGACCTTTGGTCCACCCGACACATCAGGGTGTAGTGGGGCCTTACATACCAATATAGGATTTTTGAATGTATGATTCTATCACTTTATTGGAAGACGGTGTGGTTATGATGCTGAGATATAGACCATTATAAAGGTAGTCTTGTTTGGGGAGCATTTTGGTTAGAAGTTGTTATGGCATGAATCCGATTTGATGCTTACAGTGGACATCCTCAAGATCAAATCCAAGAAAGTTCCATGGAGGCTTCTACCACAATGGATTGAATGCCTCTACTTATCTCAGACACTTACTCTCAATGTCACATATTTCTATAGGGAGGTGAATATTGTGGAAGATACACTCTCTAAAAAGGCCATTGAAGAAAGATGTTCATTTGGGTCTTTTTTCACAACTTTTGTGTACCCAATGTGGATTCTAATATGAAAGAGTTTTTTACACCCATTCTTGTAAACCCTCCTTGTAATGCGTTGAATTTATTTTCTAATAATTTTTGGGGGGCTATGTACAGTTGACCCCTATCCCTCTTTTCCCTAAAAACGATAAAAAAACTCTAATACCCCTAAAAAATCAAAAAAATACCCAAAAACACATAAAAACTCTAAAGAACACAAAAAACTAAAAATTCCTAAAAAAACCAAAAAACCAAAAAAACATTAAAAGCACAAAAAATACATAAAAACATAAAAAACTCTAAAAACACTAATAAAAACTTCAAAACCAAAAAATGCGTAAACCTCTAAGAAACAAAAAAAATATGAACCCCTAAAAAGTATTTAAAATCCCTATAATCCGTCAAAATCCCAAAAAAACATAAAATCTGATAAAAATCAAAAAAAATCACTAAAAATCACCCAAAAAACAAAGAAACCAAAAAACACTGAAATCCGAAAGAAACCCATATGAATATAACAATTACTAAATCTGCTAAAAACCTAAAATGATATAAAAACATTAAAATGACCCTGAAACCTAAAAAACACAAATCCATATAATCCTTAAGACCCTAAAACCCATAAAAACCATAAAACCCCACTAAAAAATCTAAACCCATTTAAACACCTAAAAACATTAAAAATATATAAATGACATTAAAAATAAAAAAAATACGCCAAAGGAACATTGAAAACCTAAAAACCTAAAAAAACCTAAAAACACCTAAATCCCTTAAAATCACTATTAACCAAAAAAAATTTATAAACACTAGAAACCCAAAAACAACCGAAGAAATCAATAATAACCAATAAAACACACAACCCCCCCTAAAATACTAAAAAAGTCAGTAAACCCAAAAAACCCAACCCCCCCACCCCCATCCCTGAAAAAAATAAAACCCCTAATACCATAAGAAACCCTAAAACCCCATAAAACACATAAAAACAACTAAAAACTATAAAAACCTTTAAAACCATTAAAATGTATTAAAACACCAAAAAACCCTAAAAACCCTAAAAAACTCATTAACCTCAAAAAATATATAAAATACTAAAAACCATAAAATCCATGAAACCCCTAAAACTCCTAAAAACACTAAACCCCAACCCTCATAAAAATCCTAAAATACCCCAAAAATTTCAAACACCCCTAAATTCCTAGAAAACCCATAATAAATCATTAAAAACCTAAAACACATTAAACCCCTAAAAATAAATAAGCACTATAAACCTTAAAAGAACAATAATACCCCTTAAAATAATAAAACCCCAAAAAACATTAAAAATATAAATAAAACTCATTAAGAAATCCTTAAATCAATAAATACTATAAAAACCTTTTAAACACATAAAAATGTTAAAAATATAAAAATCATTAAAAACAAAAAAAACATTAAAACAAAAAAAAATAAAACCATAAAAATCCATAGAAATCCTAAAACCTTAAAAACTCTACAACCCATAAAAATCCAAAAAAATCTATAAAAATCCCAAAAAAACATAAAAAAACCTTTCCAATCTATAAGGAAAACATAAAAACCCAAAAACACCAAAAACACCTAATACAACTAAAAATGCTAAAAACCATAAATAACCTAAAAACACAAAAAAACCCCATAAAACCCCTTAAAAACATAAAGAACTATATAAATCATAAAAATTTCTAAATTATCTAGAAATCCATTTAAACTCAAAAAACATTAAAAACTCTTAATATAATAAAAATCCATAAAAAATCCAAAAATCCTTAGAAACTTAATAACATCAAAAACCCTAAAAATCTAAAAAAATCATTAAATTCCAAAAGGGCATAAAATTCTATAAATCATCAAAAATTAGAAAAACCCTGAAAATTCCAATGAAAACCTTAAAAAACAAAAAACTCAAAAAAACCCCTAAAACCTGCTAATTCTAAAAACCCTATAAAAAACCCTCAAAATATCTAAATCCCTAAAAACCATTAAAATTTTAAACAAGCCCTAAAAATCTGAAAAAAATATAAAAAACTGTAAAAACCATGAAAACCCCTTATTTAAGCATAAAAACATAAAACACATTAAACCTCTAAAACACTATAAAACACTAAAACCACTAAAAACTAAAAAACCCCTAAAAAAATTAAAAGTCTATAAAATCATAAAGAACCCCTAAAATAAAAAAACAATCCCAAAAACCCAAAAATCCATAAAACCCAAAAAAACATAATTTCCCTAAACCCCTCAAAAACCCTAAAAACAAAAATAATAATAAAATTTACCTAAAAATCCATAAAAATGTAAAAAACTCAAAAAACACCATAAAAACCTAACAAAAACATAAAAATTGAAATATATACAAAACCCCTAATAACCTAAAAACACAAAAAACCCTACAAACCCCATAAAACCGGAAATATAATAGAAATCCTAAAAATAAATAAAAGACTAGAAAACCATAAAATACATAAAAACCAATAAAATCTCTAAAAACTTAAAAACCATAAAAACCATGAAAACCCTTTGATAACATTAAAAACTAAAAACATTAAAATACTTAATATTCTAAAATTTTATAAAAACTTTTGAACCCCTAAAACACATAATACCCATAGAAAACCTTAAAAATATGCTTAAAAACATACAAACCCACTAAAATCTCTTAAAACATATGAAACACATAAGATTTTAGAAAAACATTGAAAACTTGTTAACACCATTAAAAACCCAAAAACACCCAAAAAACCTAAAATCACATAAAACCTACAAAACTCATAAAAAGTCTAATAGATCCAAATGAATATAAAAAAATGTAAAATCACTAAAAACCATAAAAATCACTAGTTAACCTTAAAAACCTAAGGGCTGATAAAACCCATGAAATAAAACAATGCTAAAACCCTAAAAACCATAAAAATACAAAAAATCCTAAACACGCCTAAAAACATTAAAACCCCCATAAAACATAAAAACCCCACTACAAACTATTTGAATCCTATAACCCCTAAAAATTTAAAAAAACTCTTAAAACCTTAAGACCCCTACAAAAAATAAAAAAAATCCTAAATACCCAAAAATCATAAAAACCAAAAAAACTAAAAACATTAAAAAATTTATAACCCCAAAAAAACCCTAAAAACATAAAAAACACCATAAAAATTTCCAAAAAATTTATAAAAAAGTGAAAATTTTAAAAACCTTGAAAAACCTAATAATACCTTAAAAATCCAAAACCACTTAAAACCGCAAACAATCCTAAAAAATCATTAAACCCAGAAAACAATAAAAACCTCAAAACCAACCCCCCCCCCCAAACACTAAAATCCCCCAAAACAAATGAAATTATTAAAAATCCACTAAAAATTCAAAAAACACTACGAACCCCTAAAAATTTAAAATAATCTAAAAAACTCATTAAAACACAAAAAACTCTAAAAACTCTAAACCCCAAAAAACAATAAAAACCATAAAAACTCTAAAAATGATAAAACCCCTAAAAATCCCTTTAAACCCTAATGATTACCACAAATGTAAACACCCCAAAATACCTTGAAAACACCAAAAAAATCTATAAAAACCTAAAAAAACTTTAATCATTTTAAAACCATTAAAACACTAAAAACCAAAAAAGACAATAAAACCCAACAAAAACCTAAATAATAAAAAAACACTAAAAAATTAAAAACGATAAAACCGTAAAACCCCCTAAAATAAAAAAAAAACTAAAAACACCCATTTAAAACCAAAAATAAATTAAGAAATTCTAAAAAAACATTCATATAGAAAAAAACTCAAAAAACACACTAAAAAAATAAAAAAAAATCATAATATGCTAAAAACCCAAAAAAACCATAAAATCCTTCAACATCCCTGTAAACCCTAAAAACCGTATAAATCCTAAAAACCCTAAAAATATAAAAAACAAAAAATTTCAAAAAAAACCTTCAAAAATCTTTGAAAACATTAAAAACATAAAGAGACATAAATCCCTGAAAACCCTAAAAATGCTAAATACCCTACAGACCATTAAAAACCCCTAAAAACCCTAAAACCCAAATGAACACCTAAAACCCTTTAAAACCCATACCAAAATAAAAAACACTAATCCTATAAAACCATATAACCCCTAAAATTAAAAAAAACACTAAAAACATAAAAGACCCTAAATACTCTAAAAAAAGCCCAAAACCCCAAAAAACTGTAAATGTTATTAAACCATAAATCCCTAAATGCCATCAAAACGCCTAAAAACCTAAAAAATCCTAAAAAATACATAAATATCAATAAAAATATGGAAACCCTATAAACCATGAAAACCCATATAAAAACCTTAATAAACTACAAACACCAATGTCCCTTAAAAACAAGAAACGCTATAAACCCTAAAAACCTAAAAATCCTAAAAAACCTAATAATCTTCAACAAACCTAAAAACCATTAAAATACTAAAAATACATAAAAACATAAAAATCCCTAGAAATCTTAAAACCCCCAATGAAAAAAAACTAACAACACTCAAAACCTATTAAAAACCTATAAATCAATAAAACCCTTAAAAACCATAAAAGCTCCTAAAAATATAAAAACCCCATAAAACCGTATAAAATCCCTAAAAACTAATAAAAACTCTAAACACCATTTAGACCTAAAAAAATTAAAAAACTCTAAAAATCCTTAGAACCCCAAAAAACTCAAAAAACCCCTTAAATTTGAAAAAAAACATAAAAACCATAAATCCTCAAATCCATAAAAACCCAAAACCCCCAAAAAACCATAAAAACATTCAAAAACTAAAAACACTAAAACCCTTAAAAAACATAAAAAATGCTAAAAACATTAAAATCCTTATAAAACCCAAAAAAACCCAAAAACCATAAAAATCATAAAAGCCTATAAAAAACATAAAGACAATAAAAAACATAAAAACTACTAAAAATCTAAAAATCCTTCAAATCTCTAAAAAAAATAAAAAAACCAAAAAACCCATTAACCCCAAAATAACCAAAAAAACCTATAAACCCAAAAAATACCAAAAAACCAAAAAAACCAAAAACCCTTAAATTCCTTAAAAACCCTAAAACCAATAAAAATCCTAAAAAATTCTTAAATTTTTTTTTTTAAAAAAAAACCATTAAAATCCTAAGAAAACATTATGAACCTAAAAAATTTAAACCCCCTAAAAATCTAAAAACCCTAAAATACCCTAAAATTCCCCAAAACCCCCAAAACACCCCAAATACCATATAATACACTAAAAACATTAAAAAACATAAAATCCATAAAACACTAAAACCCACTAAAATTTTCTAAAAACCCATTATGCCCACAAAAAATGCAAAAAAAATTAAAAATAACAAAAACGCTAAAAAACACAAAAAACCCGTAAAAACAAATAAAAACTATAAAAAACATAAAACACCTAAAAAACGTTAGAATACCTAAATTTTTAAAAAACAATTAAAATCTAAAAAACCCCTATGAATTTTTAAAAACATAAAAAACCTTAAAACCCTAATAAAACCATAAAAAACATAAAATACTTAAAACCCATAAAAAACCAATAAACTCTAAAAATTAAAAACAACAATAAATAATTTAAAACCATGAAAAACATTTAAACCCCTAAAACACTATAAAAACCAAAAAACCAAAAAACTATTAAAAAAATTAAACCACTAAAAACATTAAAAACTGGAAATATACTTAAAACCAAAAAAAACCCTAACCCCCTCCCGCAAAAAAATCTTTGCAACCCTAAAAACATAAAAATCATCAATATAAATTTAAAATCCTAAAAAAAATAAAAAACCCTAAATCCCTAAAAACCCTATAAAATTTTTAACAATCTAAAAACAATTAATACAGTAAAAAACCCTAAGAATGATAAAAATCCTAAAAACCCCAAATACCTTAAAACCATAAAAACAAATGAAAACCATAAAAAATGAAAAAACCATTAAATCCCAAAACAACTAAAAACTGTAAAAACTTTTTATACCAATAAAAAAGTTAAAAACTTTGAAAACCCTTAGAATTCTAAAAAATTCAAAAAATACATAAAACCCAAAAAAACCCTATAACCTCTAAAAATCCCATAACACCTCAAAACCCCTAAAATCCATTAAATCCTAAAACCCTTAAAAAGTCCTTAAAAAAATGAAACATAAAAAACATTAAAATCCATAAAAAACAAAAGAAAACATTTAAAATATTGAAACACTTAAAACCCCTAAAAATCCTAAAAATGATAAAAACCATAAAACACCCAAAAACCTCTAAAACCCACAAAAACCCATATAAACCATAAAACCCTAAAATCCATTATAAACCCCAATAATCAGTAAAAATAAAAAAACCCTTGAAACATTTAAAAATGATAAAAAAACACAGAAAAACATTTAAAACTCTAAAAAATCAAAAAAAAAACCAAAATCCCAAAAATCCATAATAACCCTAAAACCCTAAAAAACAATAAAACCCATCAAATAACTAAAATCCCCTTAACCCAAATAAACTATAAAATACTCTTAAAATATATTAATACATAAAAACTCCATAAAACACCTAAAACCCCTAAAAACCATAAAAATAAAAAATCAATTAATACCCCCCAAAAATATAAAAATGCTAAAACCCTAAAAACTATTAACACACTAAAAAACAATAAAAGCCATAAAACTATAAAATCAAAAAATACCATATAATCCAATAAAACCATAAAAACCCCAAAATTAATAAAAACCGTAAAATAACTCAACATTCTTAAAACACATAAATGCAATAAAAATTATAAAAATACATAAAAATATTTTAAAATGTAAAATCGCATAAAACCATAAAAAAATAAAAACCTTAAAAAGTAAAAACACTTAATACCCGTAAAGAAACAAACAAAAACAAAAAAACCCTAAAACCCTAAAAACCCCTTAGAATATCTCAAAAACCTAAAAACACATAAAATTACTAAAAACAGAATGCCACTAAACACCCTAAATGACCCTAAAACCTCTAAAAAATTAAAAAACCCCTTAAAACAAAAAAACCCAAAGAACCCATAAAAATCATAAAAGCATTAAAAATAATAAAAACTCTTTAATCCTATTTTTTACACTTCATTCCATCACATCGACGAAAAGGTGATGAAGGAAAATGGCTTAGAAAAAAGAGGAGAAAATACATGAAGAAAATCAAGATTTTAGAAGGCTTGAATTTAGTATCTCCCCAATCAGGCTGAGGCTCCATCGGCGTGCAAGGTACTTGCATGACACATTTCTGGAATGCAAGCCACTTGTGTGCCCAATCACCATTCACTTATGGTTACTTATATGCCTATAAATAGACCCTTAGGGCCTTCATTTTTATGGATGCATTTCCCGGAAGCTCAATTTCTTCTCTGGTCCCCCGATTACTTTACCCAAGTCTTCTGAAAACCTAAATGTAGTTTTTAAACACCTAAGGCAGAGTAATTAAAAGAGGTTCATAGGTATTATGTCTCTTCAGTGATTGGAATCCTGAAAAGTTGGGCACCTAATGTGCCCAACCTCCCTAAAATCAAAAAAACTTGTGCTCCACCCATTCCTATCAAAGAATCATGAGAGCCCAACTTCTAGGAATATCTTTGGGTACTCATGAAGACTTGAGTCATATCTTACCCAAGATTTGACATCCACATTGTTCATCCCATAAGTGAATATTCGGTAACCCTAGACTACCTGCGCGCCCATACCTGGGCTCCAGATACCTAATGGGGCGCCCCTATTTTATTCACCATATCCCTTCATCCTATACAATATTTTAATCAATACTTCTTTAATGATATTCATGGAAATTATTCCTCTTCATTGGATCACTTGTCTAAAAGGGATTATTTTGAAACCTCCACCAAAACCTACAGACCTATCAATCCTTTGGGAGTGTCACAACCACATGTCTCCTATTTGGGTTTGTATATCTGCAGTCATAGAATTCTAACATTTGTTTTACAATGGGTTCAGGATTCATTGAGTGTTTGTGGGTTTCTATATTCATAGTCACATGAAATTGTCTCCCAGGAATAGTGTTGGGATAGTCTTGGTTTGGAGTATTAAGGTTCGGTTCATGCTCGTCCCTTATCATCTCTAAAACCTAGAACCTCAGGTCCCTGGTAGGAAAGGTACATTTCATACCTACATTTAATTTTTCACAAAAGAGAAGTCTCCCTCCCCTACCAGGACCTATTTTCTGGGAATCTCTATTAGAGCAGTCCCCTAGCCTTCTGGGCTAGATCCAATTACTATCACCTTTCATTCCACATTGAATGGTTCATTTGACTGCACCCTCATCCACCATCTTCCCCGTAGGACCATCCTCTTCCACCAGTGTAGGAGTAAAAGTGTTTGTTCCTTTGTTGAATCCTTCACATCCTCTTATTTCTCACACTGATCATGACTCTTTTGGGCTTATAGATATTTGATGATAACTACATTTTCACAAATACATTATCAAATAAACTATAATAACTCTAATTCCCATAAAAATTGGGATACATAGGATGAATTCCTAAGGGCCGTACTCCATTTCAACTCATACATAAATTGGAATAATCCTTATGATTAATCCCCATATTAAACCTCTAAATCACTAGGGTACCCTTTTTTGAGTAAACCCCATCCTATTTCTCTAAAAAAATAATACACCTCTTTGAGACTAACTGAACAACTTAGACATTGATTCCCACCTGAATGGGATACATAAGAAGCCTCCCTGAGGTTAAAACCCAACACTCCCAAACAAACATGTTCTTCCTAGACCATAATCCCAACAAGGTCTAATCCAACTTGGAAAACCATATCATTTCCAGGTTCCTTGGGCTTCTTAGGCATAATTATCACACCATGCTTTAACTATAAATCTACCACATAGATGTAATTACCACATGACATTAAACAGTATGGTTATGTCCTTATAACATGAACTTAAAAGGAAGGATGTGTCCTATTAATCGGCACTGAAATATGAGGTCCTTGATTCCTTTCACAAGGATGAATAGGTAGCTCATTTATGGGTAAAATCCATACATCAAAAAAATCTTTCGTCTCCTTGTGTGACAATAAATTCAAGAGTGCCATGTTTAGTTTCTTAAAAACTAGTATTATCATAACAGTGTTTAAAAGAATCTTTAAATAGTATATAAGAGGAAACCATTGATGGATAACTTCAAATACATATGATATTAACTATTAATGAAGAACCTGGAATACATATGGATGATTCTAAATATCACACATGCAAATAAATGATTTAAAATTCCAAGGGAAACATACGTTATAGATCGTGAATTAATAAAGATTTATAAAAATGTATCAAATCTTTTAGAGAGTCCCAGTGTGTGAAATAATTCATCGCTAAAGTGTGTGATGATTCCGACCCCCTATCCTATCGACCAATGTATGTTCTTAAGTATTGTAGGTACAAACGTAACGAATGGCTACCTTTGGAAATAAATTCCCTTTTGATGAAGAAACATTGGTTGTTTTTGGTTCTATATATAAATCCAATGGAAAATGCATGGACGTAGTGATTCCTAACCAGGACACATGTTCTGAGGGAGATGAAGGAAAAATGGTGAACCCAATGTGAATATTTAATCATGTTAATTGTATTACCCACCTATTAGGACCCTATCAATTGATAAAGAAGGGCCATAAAAATGAATAAATCATGAATTTGTCCATCCTAAAATACACTACATTAATGGTTTTAATTTTTTTAATTTGTCATGTTTTCTCAGAACTACCTTCACTCCAAATGGATTCCTTCATGTTTTAACCCGTGAATGCTCCTGTTGTATCTAAAGCTGGATCCTTGTCTACTGGATGGACATCATTACCAACTCACTATCTTCAATGATGCGTATCAAATGTATTGGATAGAGAATACAATCAACATGGTAGTATCCCAACCTCGGAGGCTTCCCAACAGGGTCTCCAAGTTAACAATAACCCTCGATCGTCTGGTCAATGATGACCAATGGTTAAGAAGAAAATTCTTCAAACCACCTTCATGAACCATTTTGGGTCCTTATCCCTGGGACTCAATAACTAGTCCCTGCCATATTATAGGTAGGTGGATCCAGAGGTCACTAATGTACTCAACATGAAGATATAGGGGTCCTTACCAAGGGTTTCCACCAACAATCTCCACCAACAGAATCATGTGGCAGTGAACCACGAACATGGTTGAGGTATTTTATTTTGTTATTCATACAAGGTTCCTCAAAACTGGGCATGCAAGATAAACTATCGTGAAAAATATCCATCCAACAGGGAAAAGGTTCTTACTTTCTTCCCTATCTGGATAATTCCATCAACCTTACTTGAGGGAAATCAATGAACGGAAAGATACACACATACGCCTTAAATCCACCAACCAACATACTAATCCGGCAGTGCCAAACCAATATCACTATTAAAATCCAATGGAGTTCCATGATCAGGCATATACACTTGTTTCAAATCTATCAACCAGTCAGAAAACTATTTTGGATGAATTCAAGGAATCCTTCCAATCAAATATGGTGGTGACATGTAAGTAGAAACATACACCTACCCACACTCACCAATCATGCTAGTAGTCTCATCTATCATCATTGAAAGAAGTCTATTGCCCATTATTGTAATAAAATTGAAATTAGAAACATACACCTTCCAATATCCATCAAGGCTTCCAATAGTCTGGTTTGGAAAACCCTAGAAATGTCAGTCATAAATCATTGATGAAAAATCTTGGACCGACACAATTCTCTGCCCCCAGAAATGAGTATTTTTAGTATCCACTTATAGGAAGGGGAGGACAGGAGCAAGAACATACACCTACTATAGATATGAAATGGACGTATATTTCCATTTTTGTTACTGAAGTCATCGTACAAATTTTAACAATGGTAAAATGGCATACACAAATCCCTACCCATATTCTGAAATTCTGTAAGAATATCACAATAGAAACATCAGCAGAACTAGGAGGATAGACACATAATCCTAACCCCATAATTGGGATGACTCATCGGCAAGTCATCCCTGAGTAGATACATACCTCTATTCCAATCCAGGAGGTTTATGGGGCATACTCCCCCATATCATACGTACAACTAGATTGGGAACATACACCCATTCCAATTTGAGATAATCATCCCATTATTATGACCACTCCAAGTAAGGAACATACACCTTCCCATGCTATCCACTTATCCCAGTAAGTTCCCCCAACTATACGAAAAATATAATCTAAGAATATGTATCTCTAAACACAGTTGGAAAAACAAGAGTCAATCTGTGATGTGGCTCCTCTTAATGCTCGAGTTCTTGAATCCGTTAGACATTTATCTGTTGAAACTAAAGATACTACTCTCCCATTACTATATTATGAGAGTAGTAGTAGAAATTCTGAATCTCCTCATCATATAATTCATCATGAAGTATTTATTCATGAATATTCGATCAATCTAGAGAGTCTATCTCTGGATGAGAGCTGTAAGAACCTATGTGTGTCCAAAAGAACAAAGAGAAAGGGAATTTATCCCTTATTGTATTCCACCATGGTGGTACTCCCCATGAAGGAATTTACTATGAATGTTCTCCCCATTGTAGTCTTTCACATTTTCAAGATAAATCTTCAATTAAAATTGACGTGATGAGAGAGCTTTATTATCTCAAGGCACTTTCAAATATAAGGTCAGTCATATAAAATTCCTTGTTATTAACAGGGGAAATAATTTCTCAAATTGAAGACAACCTATTGTGATAGTCATTCTCTAAACCTCCCTTTGGTCATTTTCATTCTAATATGGAATAGGGAAAAAGAAACTGATTCTATTGTTTGTAATAAAAAAATCAAGAAGAATCAACTCTCATCGAACCAAGTTGAGAAACCTCTAGAAAAATATGATGAGGATATGTTGAATATTAGAAAACTAATGGATAATGTTGAAATACCAGTAATGTTCTAGCATTTGTCATCTTCTCAAAAAAAAAACATTACAGAATTGATGGCAGAAGATTGCATTCCTGATATCTGGATCAAGAAATAAACAACTCTTCGTCATATGAAAGCCATAATATTAACATTTTATGAATAACAAAGTCATTTAAAGGTAATAGAAAGGTTTCAATGCCAAATTTTCTTGGAACCTATTTTTGTTTCTTGACATCTAAAGGCCGAGATGAAAACGGGATCCCTTGAGCATGAATGCCTCAATGCACTAAAGTGGTTGCACCAATTAATTACTGATACCCCATATGGTGTTCATATCAGAATATAGGTGCACACTAAGCATTGAATTTCACTGTACTCCAAAATCAGAAAATCCCACCATAAGTGGTCTCATGCATTGTTTTTTCCCGTGGCTTGTTACAATAAATAGATTTTGTGTGTAATCAAATATTTACTCAATAACATGCCTCGACTAGCTCTCATAAACATATGTCCCAAAGAGATAAAGCTATTGGGATACATTTTCAGCAAGCATCTGATAACATTAAGCAAGCCTCCAACTCATAGGATGCTAGCCATAATATTGTGAAAATGTCTAAAATAACACAACAGTATTTCGAAACAAGTGATTTATGTGGTTGGAAGATAATATACCTAGAAAACATTCATACTAGAATTCACAAAATTAGAAGAAAAACTATTTTAATATCATTTATAGCAGTTCCGGAGCAACCCTTTCTTGCAGGGATGGGGGATTTTTAAACTAATCATTTGAATTCAATAAACAATGTTTGATGGATTGAAGAAGAAGAACATGAACAAACTCAGCCTGTATAGCTGGGGACTTTTCCACATCTACAATCCCCTCCTCAATGAATGTCAGCTTTCTCCCAATTAGCAACTAAGTGAACACACAACTAATCTATCCAAGGATTCCCTTTAAGTTACTATCTGTCAAATTGTTACTTGGAATTCAAAATATAGGAGAAACATTTCACAAAGAGGACAAAGAAGTATATAATCAAACAAATATAATGATAGAATGCCTCAAATGCATTTATCATTGGAAAACGTCATTAATACCATTTTAGAATATCTTCAAGAAAATGAGTCCAGTTCTGGCGAGTTTGAAGATGATGTTCTTATTCATAATATGCTACACATTAAACAAAATGAAGGAGGATTTTGTGCCCGAAATCAAATGCTTACCCTGAATATAGGTATTCCATCATGTAACCAAATCCCCCCTTCTAAAGACATCTAACATAGAGAAAGGAAAACGTCAGATCATGTCTCACATTTCCATAGGAGAAGGTCAATATATTTCGTTTAAATAAAGATTTTACTGGCAAGAGTAGGAGATAAAGGAGTTGAAAAGACGTAATGCAGAGTTACTTCAAAGTCGTATTTCTTCCAGACATTCTCCATAGGTAAATCCCTGGTTTTCACATCCTATAGGATATCCTCAGAAAAGAGGGTTTTTTGCAACTATAAAGATGGAAAATGAATTACCTCCATTGGTTACACAACAAGGGCACGATCAAACACATCTATATAGGCATGTCCCCATGGGTAATTCTATACAAATTATAGCATCAGCACCACCAATGGTTTTTCCATTCGTAACTCTAGTTCAATCTCCAGCTGTTGTGCCCGTATTGTTCACAGATCATATAGATATTCCCCAAATTCTTATGAATACAATTGAGGAATTAACAACATGATTGGAATCTATAGAAGAATGGAATGAACTAGTACTACCATAAAATAAATCATACCCAGTATGGGTAGATCTAATCCCTCCTCCACCAACCATTGTGATTATCAAATTTCAATTCTTTAATGGTTTGGAAGATCCAGAGCAACACGTAACACATTTTTTTCTCATTTTGATCCCATAATAGGGACCCCTAAACAAAAATAAGTATTAATGTTCAGATTTGGTAGGTAATCATCTTAGGGTACAACCTTTTCTGGTATACAAGTTTGTAATCTAGATCAATTACTGGTTGGGAATACCATTATCAGATATTCCATTTGAAATTCATCTCAATGCAACCAAAGACAACAGTTCTTGCTTTTATAGATTGCATTCAACGGGATAATGAAGGAGTTTTATATTTTATTTTTCAATGAAAATGATTAACACATTCCTTAAATAAACCACTCCCTCAAGAAGAGTTGCTTCCAATTTATGTTGTAAATCTGTGTTATGAGTTATGCACACCATTAATCCTAATGAAATACATAGGAGGGTATTGAGACATTACATCAATTTCCAAACATGTGGAGGATTCCATTCTATAAAACAAATCTAAATATCTTTTAATCCCATCATCTCTTAGAAGGATAATAGGGAAACCAGAGGCTGCTATAGTCAGACTGAAACAAGAACCTGTACCCACTTCTACATCAAAACCTTCATCATACCAAAGGGTTCCACCTCTAGATCCTTTTTAGAAATCAAAACCTCATCAATATAGTCAAAATGTTTAAAGGTCAATACAATTTGAGTAATTAAAGAACAAATTATATTCTTTTAGGAATGAACAGGTTATTGGTTACTTCATTTTAGCTTTAGAAAACAATTTAATTTAGTTTTCAAGGACGAAGAAACTGACCAAAAAGGGGATGAAGATCTACTAAATTATTTAACCTTTCATAAAATATTGGGGAATCCAATTTAGAATTGTTTTTTTCAATGATATCATGAAAAAATGATAGACTATGGATAAATGAAACTAAAAATTTCATCAGTCTAAGTAACATGGGTTACTACTACCGATCCAGAGGAAGAAGGAGGATGACAAGAAGTCCAAAGAAAAAATAAACAGAAGTATGATGATTGGATGGTCAGGAAAATGATCAATAGAACTAATTCATTCTATGAAAATAGTTGAAACAACCAATTGTGCCTCCTTCCACTTCTGTTACAGCAAAACTATCTTCATCAAATGACCATTCCTCCAAAGTTCAATCCCTAAAGAGGTGACATGATCAAAAAGATAAATAGCAGACAGAAGAAGATAAGCTCATGTCAAGGACAAAGTTATCCATGACTTTGGTTGATTTCATTCCATCAGTAACAAAATCAGTGGCACCACCAATCCAAATGGCACAATAATAATTGACCTCTCAAGAAGAATCGTCATCAGATTATGAATTGATCTACAATTTTGTTAAAGATATCCACTTAATGGACCCCTATGAAAATGATGATTCTGGCTATGATGAACCTGAATTTCTTGTACCTGATTGGGTAACTAGAGGAATAAATCATGTTCGAGGATACAAGGGAAGACATGAATATTCTAAAAGACACTATTTTAACTATACCTCTACTCAAACCGTTTTTACAGAAAAAATTTGGGAGATCCCATTTAGAAGGCTCATCAAGAACATGGAAATTAGCCAACATATGACAGGATCAGACCTGAAATGATCATCATGGAAGATCTATTAGATGTTACACCATCACTCTTAGAGAAGGTAGATAGATATAGATAGTCTAATCTACCAAGATCATAATTCTTTCTATCTTCTACCCTGACACATTGTATATCTACAAAAAGTGCATCAACATCCAAGGCACCTGCAAAACTGCATCTCCATGCTAGAAAATGAATACCTTTAGACCAAAAGTATGATGTTTTGAAACAAATATCCCATTTACTGTCTTGTTTTTTAGCCATTCATTCATTTAATCTTTCAATAGATCTACAATAAGAACTTATTAATTATTTTTAAAGTACTCAAGAGTTAGAAACTGAGGTTTTTTCTACTGAGATTTATCATATAAGGAATGATGTTGCATAATGTCATTCATTTATATCTTTCACAGAAAAAGGTGGTGATGATGTTATATATAGACACAACATTCCCTTTTATCTATCTATAATGTTTGGTGATACAGACATCCGAAAATCCTTTATTGATAATGGCTTAGGAGTCTACCTCATTCTCATATGTACACTTCGTCAATTGGGTCTCACTAAATCTGACTTATCCCCTTTCACTTTTATGTTTCTTGGTTATGAAAATATTGAAAAATAACCTATATGATATATTATGCTCAAAACTCAGTATGGGGATCTTGTATCTAATTCATATTTCGTGGTTTTCCGACAAGACACAACCTTCAACATTTTATGGGACGGTCTTGGCTACATAAACATGTGGCCATTCCTTATTAATACCACCAAAGTCTCAAGTATTTATTAAATGGTAAATTTAGTATAATATATGGTGAAAAGGATCTACTCAAAATGTTTGAATCTCTATATATTGAGGAAAATTATATAACACAAAGGGAACCATGTCTGTGAAAAAAAGATTTAATAAGAATCAATGCTCTGAATGGTCTAGAAAATATCCCAGCTAACCCATTCAAACATCTGAGTACAGATTACATGTTTCTTGTCAATCAAATTGAGAGGATATACCTAGATACAATCACACTTCAAATGACTTCCATAATGTCAATTTTGGTAATTTATCCTGATGACATTGGATAAATTGTTGATCTACAAAGTAGTAGTGAAAGCTTAAATGAAGATGTATTCATTTCATCCACTGAACTTCATCAAGTCATTGCTTCATTAGAAAGGATAGAAGAATTTGTCACATTAATAAAGGAATAAATGGATTTTTATTGCCAATCCGTCATTATCTCTTAAATATTCTATTAAATCCCTTCATCGTTAGTAGGGTCAGAAATGGTCACCTCTTCTTCAGGATATCCAAATACTGACTCCACCCCTAGCTCTGAAAGTTTTTCTTCATCACTTCCTCTGAAAGTAGAAATAGAAGAAGTGAAATTTGATAAAGAATAAGATTATGATCTTATGGACACCCATAAAACATTTGAAGAAGGTGTCTCCACCCTTGTGGATGATCTTAGAGAAATAAATATGGCTATAGAAGAAGATCAATGCCATAATCTATTTAGTATGGCCATGAATTCTGAAGAGAAAGAGAATTATACTTACATTCTAAAGAAACATCAAGATTTATTTTATTGGAGCTTTATAAAAATAAAAGGCCTTAATCCTAATGTTTCCACTCATTATTTGGGTTATCTAGAAGAGCATCATGGATTTAAGCAGACAGCAAGAAGAACACACCCAACTCACACCTCCAAAATTGAAACTGATGTCGACAAGATTATCAAATCTAACATTGTTAGGGAGGTGAAATATACCAAATGGATATCCAAAATTGTCCCAATTAAAGTATAAGAATATGAAAATAAGGGTATGCATTGATTTCATAGATCTTAACTGGAATTTTCCTAACGATGACTTCCCAGTACCAATCACAGGGATTTTGATTAATGCAATAGCTGCTTAGGAATATCTCTCCTTCATGGATGGATACTCTAGGTAAAACAAAATTTGAATGGCCCCAGATGATGAGGAATCTATATCCTTCATATCCCCTCAAAGTGTATTTTTCTATCAGGTATGGCCATTTGTCTTAAAGAATGCTCGTGGAAAATATCCACATTCCATGAATCATATATTAAATCCCTTCATGAAAAAATGTGTCTAATTTTATGTGGATGATCCAGTAGTTAAATCCAAACATTATTCTGATCACCTTACCAATTTGGATACCATATTTAGTAAACATTGGAAATATAATCTGAATATGATCCACTTAAAATGTTCTTTCGAGGTTACTTTAAGAAAATTTATCAGATTTGGTGTACACCATCATGGCATCGATGTTGATCCTATGAAGAAAAAAGATATCCTTGGCATGTCCCCTCCTCGATATTTGAAAAAATTAAGAGGAATTAAAAGACACTTAACCTATATTCAATGCTTTATCACCAATTTATCAATAAAGTGTTTACCATTTACCATATTAATGAAGAAGGTAGTTACGTATCAATGCACCAAAGACTTCCAAGAGGCATTTGATACCCTCATGAAATATCTCTTGAGTCAAATGCTATTTATATCACATGTTGAAGGAAAGACACTTATTCTCTATGTGATATCGTTAGAGTGATGATTGGGTTCGTTCCTTTAACAAAATATTGCTGATGTGAATGAAAATAGCCTTTACTATCTCATTTGAACCATGCTTTTCATGGAGACTCGATATTCAATTATCGAAAAGTGCTAGCTAGAATCAATATTTGTAGTTCATAAGCCAAGGCACTACCTACAACATCATGAGGTGCACTTCATATCTAAAAATAATCCACTCAAATTTATCCAGAATCATCCTCTTCTTATAGGAAATTTGGCACAATGAGCAGTTATTTTTCAATAGTTCGATATCTAGTTTGTGCCTTAGAAAGCAATAAAAGGCCAATACTTAGAAGTATACCTTTTTGAACACCCATCTACAAAAGATAAATCATTAAATACTAAACTTATTGAAGAATAAATCCTCTTTATTCAATATAATACCCAAACTTCGGAAGTGTAATTTGATTGTGCTTCCTGAAGCCCAATGGGAAAGATAATGGTAACCCTTAAACTCAAAAACAATTTGTTAGGAATAGTGTTTATATCACCTGAAAAGGAATTGTTTCCATATTCCTTTTGGTTATCAGAAGGAATTACCTACAATGAAGAGGAATATAAAGCTCTCATTACATGCCTTGAATTATAACTCCAGGTACTAGTGAATCTCTAAAAAGTGAAAGGTGATTCAGAATTGGTTATCAAATAGATCAATGGGGATTATGTTATCAAAAATTAATATTTAATCATTTTGTGTGATTATGTCAGAGGTTTAATAGCGTAATTTCCCTTAGATTCAACATTTTTATATATCCCAAAATCAAAAAATGCCCAATACAATGCATTGGATAATGCATCCACAGCCCTATAAGATCCAAATAAGGATGATAAAATCATCAGTATTTCCCATCATTGTTTGGTTTCACATTTGTTTCAGACAATAATGAAGTAAATTAATGAAATCATCCCTATTTATAAGAAATATATTCATACTATAGGATGGATGAAACCTATCATGGAATACCTTTCAAATGGAATACATCCACCCAATAGAGCTGGGAAAGAAAAAATTTGGCAAAAAGTGGAAAATTTCAATCTTTATGATAACCCAGATCACCAGAAGATCTTGTACAAATGAGTCTTTGATTTAGTCCTCTTCAGCTGTATTAATGGAGAAGAAATTGCAGTTTTCATGAAAGAAATACATACAGGAGCTGGTGGTGCTCTCCTGTCTGGGCATGGATTTTTTATCTAACCTAATTTCATGGATACTTCTGAACTTCAATGATGTATGATTGAAAACATTTCAACAAAAAGTTTCATCCATGCCATGTTCATGAAAAATTCATTCATCGACCCCCAGAGTTTGTACATATAGCTAAATACTCCTTGCCATTTTCCAGATGGGGAATGGATGTAGTAGGACCTTATACTGTAGCTACGGCTAAGCAGTTCAGGTATATTCTTACTACTACTAATATCTTCTCCAAATAGGATGAGGGATTACCTCTCAGAAAAATTATGGGCCAAAATATTTTTTAGATTTGTCAAATCTAATATCATTACTAGATTTTGTGTCCCTCATACCATATTAACGAACATCGGCACCAATTTCTGTTCTGTTGAGGAGAAGAATTTATATCAAGAGTGCAATATCAAATCCAACTATTCATCTCACTATAATGCAACAACCAATGGATGGATAGAGGCATTCAATAAGACCCCATCAAATATACTTCAAAAAATGGTGGATAACGATAAGAGAATTTGTCTTAATAATCTTTTTCATGATTTATGGCCTTATTGTACTACTACCTGTTTTTCCTCTCAAAAATCTCCATATTTTTTGGTATACAAAACAGAAGTCATTTTCCAAATTAAATTCAATTGAATTCCCTTCTAGTTAAAATATATGATCAATTATCTACAGATTAACAGTATCAGAAGTGATTTGATGAGCATGAATGATTATATGAAAATAGATTGCATATGTTGCATCATTTTGAAGTCTATCAGAATGTAATAGAACTAGATTTTAACAAGAATGTTTTCTAATACTCAATTCTTCAAATAGAATTGGTATTAGTTCTCTGGACACCGATGATACTAGGAATGAAGCCTACAAATCCTGAGCCAATGTGGGATGGACCTTACTCTATAAAAAGTTCTACTCTCATGGATCTTATTCCCTAATCTCAATGGATGGAGAACTAATTACAACTGCAAATAATGAACGATTATTGAAGAAGTACGTCGTGTAATTACACAACATATGTCCTCACTACATGACTCTAAACTGAATATTACTAATTCCACGTTACCAGCCATTAAAATACATAAAAATCATATGCATCCATGCTACATGATGTTAAAATGCATAGCATATTTGTCCTAGTCACACGATGTTAAACTGCAAGACATCATATATCCTCATTTCATGAATCTATATTTCACAACACAAAGTCCTAGTTGCAAGACATTAAACATCATAAGAACCATATGAGTTCATGTTTCACGATGTTAAAATGCGTAGCATCTATTTCCTCACTGAATGAATTGAAATAGCATAGCATAATGTTCTCACAACATGAATTAAAACAACATGGAGTAATTTCTGCCATGCAAGGCTTGAAACTACACAACATAATTTCCTCACCACATGACAGTAAATTGTACAGTTAATGTATTATTCAATTTATGATAATAAATCCCATAAGATACCAAAAATTTTTATTTCATGTGGTTCTTAAACAAAATGAGTTGCGTACATGCACAGGCATTACTCACATCATTACTACTCCTTAGTGTCACATGAGTTCCATTTCTTTCTATGTTTGAATCATATCTCCATAGATACCTCATTTTAAGAACAATGAATGGATTTATTATCTGTTATATGAGATACATAGAGAAACCTAGATCTCCAATCTTGGGACTAACTATGAAAAATAAAATTCTCTCTTTTTCCCTATGTGTTTGAATAAAACCTGCATAGGGAATCTTTCAAGAACTACTTGTAGATTGATTCTCATTTCAATGGGATATGTAGAGATACCTAGATCTCCATTCTTGGGATCATCTACAACCATAATGAAATTTATTTCCCATTTTATTCCTATATATGAACCGAATCTATGTAGAGTACTCTTCCAATATACATGGATTGATCTTCATACCATCTTCTTTCTTAATTTTAATAATTCATTTAGAATGTGTTACAAGATCATTTATCTTAAATAAATTTTAATTGGTTTGGCGACTGTTTTTATCACGAACAATGTTTTGCTTTATTCTCATTTAAATTGGATATATAGAGACACTTAAATCTCTAATATTGGGCCCAACCATAATAAAAAACATGTTATTCCCTATATGTATTAAGAAAAACTATATAGGGATTGTTTCAAGAAATATGTGTGGATTTATTCTTATTAATATGAGATATGCATAGACACCTATATTCAATTATTGTTTCCAACTGCAATTTTCCTTTTCACAGTATAATAACTTCATGTCCTCTTTGCATGAATCTAAACTGCACAACATAATGTCCTTGCTACACGACATTATTTTGAAAAGTAACCAAAGAAATATGTATGGATTGATTCTCATCCCATTGAGATATGTAGTGAAAACTAGGTCTTAGATCCTAGTCCCAATCACTAGTATCATTTTTATATCTCTTACACATATAATTGAAAATCTATGTAGGAGTCTTCATTTTGGGTCCTCTCCTTAGATATCCCACCAAGGAAAGAAAAAAATGTCCCCATTTTACATATGAGTCGGATCTATGTAAGGGACTCAATACTCAATGAAAATATTGATTCATATATTTCTCTTGTGCATTAATTATTACCCCCTTTGGTATTTCACTCCCTTAATTTTGAATACTTTCAGATCATCATAATATTTCTTACAGTTTTTGGTGGTGGAGTTTCTGATCTCTGAGAACTCTTTTTCCGGACTATACAGTACTTTCCCCTAGGTGGCCTTACATAAGTCATGTACATAACTTGAATGTTAGTCAAAATATACCACTATTTAACTATGTAGCATATTACCTAGTTGGCCCTGCATAATATAGCCCCCAAAACAAGTTTTTTTCAAATAATGGAAACACCATTTTCAGTAAAAGAATCTTCTTTCCCCATTAAACTTTGATGATAATATATAATAATTTTATCATAAAGATGTCATCAATTTATATTTTATCAATTATCTTTCTCTTGATCTCAAAGTCTCCAAGACAATGGTTTACACAATTTCCCTCTCCATGGGTTAAAATTATATTGAAATAACCTTGGATCATTTGACCATATATCATCCACTGTTTCCATTATAATTTGGTCATAGTCGTATGGCCTAAGATTATAGACATCATACATCCTACGTTTGTGTTAGAACATCATTGAAATCATATTTCTGAGATTCTTTGAAAATCATGATTTGAAATAATCTTTCTATATTCAGGTACTTGTTTCCATAATCAAAACTTTGTACTGTGGAAAATATGAATTTTCATAAACATTATTTAGTTTTAAGAAATAGAATGTTTGATACCTAATAACTCTTTTTCCTTACTATGTAGTACATGCCCTTAGGTGGTCTTACATAATTCTCCTATATTATAGGAATTTTGGTAAAAATATGAAACTCTTTGTCTATCCAGCATATTCCCCAATTGTCCCAATATAATGCAGCCCCTATAATAGGTTCTTCAAATAATGGTAACTTCTTTCATGTAAAAGACTTCCTCTAATGCATTTATCCCTTTTCCCATACCATTCTCCAGATCCAGAAATTCCCCAATCATAGTTTACAATTCATTCATTCCATACCTGATCATGGTGGTATGTTTCCAACCAATTATCAAGAAATTAGACACTCATAAAAATTTGGTCAATGTTGAAGACCTTAAAAAAATCCCCCTAATTTCCTTATTTCATGATTTTAAACTACACAGCCTAATGTGCATGCAGTATTACTTGAAACATCCCACCCTAATGACTTTACAACATGACTTGAAACTACACAGCCTAATGTCCTTATAGGATGACTTGAAACTGAACAACACAATGTCAGAAAGGCCCCTTTCTGAAAAAATTTATCCATTCTCCACACACCAAATTTCTGTAGGAGTGGTTTCCCCATTCCTAGCCTATGTCTTCATAGAATAACATTTATGATTAAAATATATTTCCTTGAAAAAACTACCTACTATGGTCTTGAGTCACCCAAGTCATAATTTCCCTTGTCTATCAACAATAAAATGTATCATTTTTTGAGATCTCTCTTCCCAGACTGTGTAGTATGTTCCCTTATGTAGCCTTGCATAAAATTCTCCTACATAACATGAATTCCAGTCAAAAGATGCTACTATTTGGTTATCCAACATATTCCCTAGTAGGTCCTGCATAATATAGACCTCAGAATGGGTTTTTCAAGCAATGGTATCTTCATTATGGGATACGATATATATTCTTAGACTTCATGTTTTAGATTTAGTGACCATAAAAATCATGATTAAGATTTACCTTGAATGTATATAAAGAATATTAGAGCAATTCCTAGCCACTTAGCATTATTTGGGATCTAATTATAAAATATATGGTCAAAGCTATTAGAATTTAAACACTTTCCTTATTTGTCCAATATGAAGGACTCTAAACTCCCCTTAAAAAAGACACGGTACTCACTAGATTGAAAATATGAAAAGAGAAATCTAGAAAATATTTGTTGTCTCAACTCACTAGACTTACATTTTGTATAGTTTAGGAAAGATTGAGCTATAAAATTTAAAAAGATACAAATTTTGTGGGGTTGTTTGCATAACCCTATCAAAAGTAAAAATACACTCACAAGGCCCACTTTCATAGGTAAAAAAAGTTCATTCCACTACTACCATTGTAATTATGGTTATCCTCTAGGGAAATATCATATTACATTATTCATCATTAGAATTACAATTAAAATAAATCAAGGGTGAAGACATAGATTATTAGAGACAAAATTCTTTTATTTTTGAGTAAAAATCCATAGATGAACATCCAAAAAATAGAGTCTCTAAGTCATAAATCACTAGAGGTTCTCTCCATAACATCTGATTTGATTAATGGACTATTGAGCTACATCAGATTCCTATTGAAATTTAGTTATCTGAATAGTCTCATTCTCTTCAACATGAGAATGTGCTTCCTTAGAATCAACAATGGTTTTTTCACTGTCCTTCTAGACATTTCTTATTGAATCATAATGTTGGTGAAGCTCCCCTGTATCAATATCCAACACTTATTGATGATGAAACTAATGAACACTATTTTATTTTAAATTTCTCCTTGAGTTACGTCAACCTTTCAGTATTATTGGCCTCATCTTGGGATAATGTTACCTAGAATTCCTCAGTGTTGGTCAAAAATCATTCTTTTATCAGATATTGTCAATGTTTCTACTCTTTCTCCCTTTTTGGATAATCTCATTCACTACAGTATGGATTTAACCGTATTCAATGCCGTTAAATCCTTGCATAATTAAAAGAGATGAAAGCTTCATAATTTGTAAGGATAGTTCCTTAATGGTAATTTAAGATATTATATTCCATATATTTTTCCTTGCCTTGTGACCTATAAGGAAAATATCCCTTTGCAACTTCAGATCTGATTCAGAATTGCTATCATAATGAGGAATGTATTCTGGGATTAATGCACTTAAATAAGTTCTATGTTCGACCCCTTCCTTGATAGTGGTTTATTCACTTCCTATTGCTGTTTGTGCTGATGCAGAAGCTTGACCTCCAGACCTAACCATTTAATTTGATGATCATATATAGTGAATTAAAATTATGGTTATGGTTTATTTAAACAAGATAACATGGGTGAGCACAATAATAATATTGGTAACCCTTACCTAACAATAGGTTGGAATATTGAGAAGACTCCTCCCCAATATTCTCTAAATCTGTAGTTTTGGTTGATGTATTTTGGTGGGGAATTCATTCTTTAACCTACTATGGATTCTCTAAATGAATCTCAAGATTATTTTCTATTTCAAGGAACACCTGATCCAGCATCTTTATAATGGTGGAATTGACAGTGATATCAATTCTCCCTTTAGGCATCATCACTTTAGAAGTTTCTTTATATGGAACTACATATATCCACCAATCACAGTTAGAAAATTAATCATAAGAAGATTGATAGAAGAACGGTAAAAACTCACATCCATTTGGTTCTATAAAATGAGCTTCAAAATCATCTAATGTATTTTTCAAATTAATGTGTTCTAATTTTTCATCAAATGACATGTTATGATTCATCACAACATTCAATGATATCCCAAATCCCATATTATTCCCACCTATTAGAGCACTTGGAGTTGCTGTTTTGTGACCCTCCTCTAAAACTTATGACCCAGAATAGATTCCTCTATAACTTTTGTGGGGTCCTCATTAATTTTAGAAATTTTTTATGGTGCATGTGATGAAACTAAAGTATTACATAATGAAATTCAGTTCTTGTTACAGATAGTTTCTCATGAAGAACTTCTGATTTACCAAAGGTCCCCACTCTCTTAGTATTAGGAACAAGAGCAGTGCCAAGAATAGATGTAGAATCCAATGGCCTAAATTTCCCATTAGTCAAAAGAAATACTGGGTTGGTGGGAATTTCTTATTGTTTGGAAGATCCCTCTAAGGTTCCTCGAGGCTCATCAGTGATTTTTCTAAGAGACGAAATAGAATATGTTCCTATAGTCTAAAGAAGATTAAACACATTCAATGAATAAATCTAAAATAATTTTTTTTGGAATTCTTACCACTACTAAGAAAATGTTTAACCACGGTATTCTTTTTTCGATGTTTCTTCTTTATTTCATTCTTGGGAGAACTTCCATCATAATATCCAAAAATAGTCATTGGAGACTGTAAAACCCTTGCTATCTCATCATCCGTGGCCTATTGGCCCAGAGATATCTCTCTTGAATCATGGGGTGATCCAACAACTCCAGGTATAGTACCACCGAGGCTATATTTTGGTGATGGAACATCAGTTAATTTTCCTAAGCTAGTTGTAAGTTAAAATGGTATTTCCCCTGAGCAATAATACTTTGAATAAATTCAAAGAGAAAAGAAGAAATGAATGTGAGAAAAATAAATCATAAATCTTCAAAATCAACAAAATCATGCCATTATTCATATAATAAAAAGTCAATCCCTTAAGTGGAACAACAATCTATCATATCTTTCACTTGTTTTGTGGTGGGAATTGATTCATCAGTTGCGTATATGAGCATACCGAGTTCCAAGATATATTTTCTTACTTCATCAAGAGTGTTCTAAAAAGAATATCAGAAGAGTCTCATAGATACCCTATTCTTGGAAGAATCACATAATTCTATCTATGTGGTTTTAGCATCACAATGAAAGGTTTTCTATGTTTGAACCACTTCTATTCATACATATTCAGAGTACATTCCATAGGGTTGTGATAGAGATCATATAGTTTTAGATTTGAGTTACATCCCAATTCCTTCATTAAAAGATATTGGATGTGAAAATGGCACCCACATCTCTTCTAAATGATAGAGACTAGAATTCCTCGGTACAAATTCTGATGGAATTTATGGGGTATCTCTCTTGACCATAAAGGGTGGATTATATCTTTCACAAGGTCGCTTCATTGAGCTTCAAGCCTCATCACCCCCACCCTCTTACTCCATTGAATTAGCCTCTGATGATGAGGAATTACCTTCCAAATGAGAGGGTTCCTTCCTAATACATCCCTTTATCCCTACATGAGTGACTAAATGGTTTAGGACACATTTAGGGTATGATGTAACCCATTTTCCAGTATGCCAGATAGTCAATCTGCTTGTTGCATCAGCAGTAGGATTGTGGGATGTTGCCCCAGTTTTCTCTATAGTCGTCAGAAACTATAGTTGATGGGCCACCATCAGATGTTTCTATAATCTGACATGCACTGGAAGAGATATGGTAATTTTTTTCATACTAGGCCTTGCATATTATTTCCCCATCAATCCGAGTGGCCAATATGTCATCCCTTCAAAATAACATATATGCCCTTAGATCTATGTTGGTCGTCCAATAATCAATAAATCTCCCTGTAGGATGATTACCATAAGGTAAAAGATCAAATTACTTTTGAATAGTTAACCTGGACTTATTTTCATAAGCATTCAATGACTGATGTGAAATACCAAAAAATATTGAACAGATGGTCTGAATGAACTTCCAAAAACATGTATCCCACTTTTCACAACATAAGTTTAGAAATGAGTGGTGATCCACCCCTATAAAACTTTGAATGGTCCAACTTTTATGAAAAGAAACTTCACACTATATATATGAAATAAAAACCTTTGAATCATTTCAAAAATAAGGGTATCAAATCCTACCATCCTCTTATTGACCAACATGGCCGCTATAATAAAAGTTATTGGACTTACGTCACCCTTGGAATATTGGACAGGAAATAGATATACACTAATCCACATGTCTAGGAAACCCAAAAGATGTGTCTTCTCAGGAATTTTGGAATTGATGTTATACCCCCAATTTTCAAACTCTCTTTTCTCTAATCTTGTCCACAGTGTTTTAGGTGTACCTCTATTTTCTACCTTAGACGGTATGTTATATTAGTGAAAGTGGGACCCTTATCATTATTCTTCAGTAAAGAATATTTACATCCACTCCTCTAGGTGAACATACCTTCTTGTGTTGGACTTTTTTTGTTCATATTATTGAGTTTATAAAATATCTTTATTTACTCACAAACCAAGTCTAGTGACTTGTCCGAGTCATCCCATGTCTCCTTTGGAGAAATAAATTCATTATATATTTCTCCAAGGATTGGAGCTCCATAGATCTTGTAGACATCCCAAAAACTAATTCCTATTTCTCTTAATGTCAAATAGAAGGAATTAGTCTATGGACTCCATCGGCTCAGAAAATCTGGCACGAAATAATCATTCTAATGTACATAGGTTTTCCTGACTAAAATAGCCTCATAAATCCAAATGCCTTTTAAATCATCTATAAACTCCACACATGCCTTGTGCTCCCAATATTTCCACATACATGCAGGTTTAACACACCCTCCTAGGAAAAAATCCCAACTTTTCATCCTGGCCTTTGATTTATCTGTGTGTGAATCATGAAAAATTGATGAATAGTAGTGTGGCTATAGCTCGGGTGTATGTGCTTTAAAAAATGGAGCACATCGGTTGTGATTTATGAAATTGGCCTTAGCTACTGTCCAAACATTGATATATGTGACTACAATAGAAATATTGGAAGATGAGAAATTAGTATGGACTTGAAACCAAAAAGTGGAATATAATTTTTTGGGTCTGCTATGTTGACATCCTGAAAATGGCCATAACCATACAGAGGATAATAAATACTCCTTGTAAAATTGAAGTAATATTTTCTCATATGATTTTCCAAATCATGGAGAGTAGTGTCATATATTTCAAAGTAATCATGCCTGAAAATTTACAACATATCATTAATTCTCTTACTAGCCAATTTATCAGCAGTTCTGATTCTCTTGGGAGCCATTGATCGTATAAAAGAGATAAAAATCCATCTTAATGTGATCTCATTTTGGATTTTTTGACAAAGGCATTAAGAAAATATGATAGAGGCATTAAGGTGCGCAAGTATGGATTCAGTGTGAAAGTATAAATATTGCACGCAAGTATCGAACCCCATTCTTGGGGAGCGAATCAAAAACGTATAGGATAAGGATGACTGATAGGAGCTTCTGGGAGAAAACACTTGCGTTCCAAAAGCTGGATTTCTGGTTTCCTTTGTAATTTTCTCTAAAGTGAATCCACTATATATAAGTGATGAAGATTACCCTATGTGACGTCACCTTGAGAAACCATACCTTGTGCTCTATTAGTTTGTGCACTACATAAACCTTTTTGACCCTTTTTAGAACATTACCATAGTATAAGACCCTCTCTTCATTTCAGATCCAAAACTATGTTCTTAAGTATCATAAGTCGACACCTAACGAATGTCCGCCTTTGGAAAGTAGGTTCCTTTGGATAAAGAACCATTGGATGTTTCTGGTTTCATAAATTAATCCAACAGAAACTACCTAGAAGTATTTATTCCTTACCAGGACACATGTTTCGAAGGATATGAACACCAATAAACCCCCTAAACCCTCTAAAAACCTTACAAACCCTATAAAAATAAAATACCCTAAAAACGCTCAAATTCCTAGAAAACACTAATAAACAATAAGAATATTAAAAAATATCTAAAAATGTAAAAGACACAAAAACCCATTAAACCCTTAAAAATTAAGAACCTAAAAACACATAAGACCCACAGTACATTAAAAATGCTAAAATACCTTAAAACCCCTTAAAACAAAAAAAACCAAAACAAATCCCTAAAACTCTTGAAAAACCCTAAAATCCCCTAAAACGCTAAAATACACTAATAATTATAAAAACCGTTAAACTCCCAAAAATGTTTAAAATTTTAAAATACAATAAAAAACCTCAAAATCCCTAATAAACTCAAAAAAACTAAAAATCCAAAACAGTATAAAAATTCTAAAAATCTAGAAAATATTAAATAACCTAAAAATACCTAAAAACCTTGAAAACCCATAAGAAAACCCTAAAACCAAAAAACACTTAAAACCCCTAAAAACATAAAAAATCCTAACAACCCAAAAAAACCCACCCCTAAACCCCAAACATCCTTTGAAATCCTGCAAATCACAAAAAACAAAAATAATAATAAAAATTCATCAAAAATTCCTAAAAATATAAGAAACCCTAAAACCCTTAGGACCACTAAAAAAACTGTAATAACCTAAAAATCATAAAATTCCAATAAAACCTAAAAAAACTAAAAAACCCTAAAATTCCTAAATATCCATAAAATCCTTAAAATCATAAAAAATCCCTAGGAACCCATAAAGACCCTAACAAATCCTTAAAACATAAAAACACATAAATACCCTAAAACTCTTAAAAACATTAGAAATGGTAAAAAAATAATTACAAGATGCCAAAACCTCACAAAACCAAAAAAAACCTAAAACCAGAGAAAACCTTAAAACCTCATAAAAACCCAAAACCTACTCTAAACCCTAAAAAACATTTAAATACCTAAAATTTTATTCAACTATAAATTACCATAACAACTCAAAAAACCAAAAAAATATAAAAATCCATAAAACCCAAAAAATCCCTAAAACCCCTCAAATTCTCTAAATACCCCAAAACCATAAAAACCATAAAAACCCCTAATAACTCTATAAATATAAAAACCATAAAAATCCATAAGAAAACTATAAAAATCTAAAAACAATTATAACCCCTACAAACTAAAAAAAATAAAACCCTAAAAAACTAAAAACCACTAAAAGCAAAAAAACAATAAAACCCCAAAAAATATTAAATCCCCCTAAAAACATAAAAACCCAATAAAAAATCTATAAACTGTTTGAACCTATAAAAACACTTGAAAACAATAAAAAATTATTATAATGCAAATAAATTCAAAATAAAACCCTAAACACCCAATAAACCATAAAATCCGTAAAATACCCTTAAAACTATAAAAACTATAAAAATACTAAAAAATTCACTAAAAACATAAAAGACCCTAAAAACTGGAAAACCTATCCCAATACCTTAAAAACCAAAAATACCTAAAAAAGGATAAGTATCCTAAAAGGCTCTAAATACCCCTAAAAACATTAAAACCCTAAAAATGATCAATCCCCTAAAACATATGAAAACTATCAAAACCACTAAAAACTCTAAAAACCATTTAGGTCCTTAAAAATGTTAAAAACTCTAAAGAACCTAAAAATCCTAAAAACTCAAAAAAACCTAAAAACCAAAAATATAAAAAACCTCTTAAAACACCAAAAAAATCCTACAAAATCCCTAACAACCATAAAACCCATAAAAATACATAAAAAGTCCTAAAAACATTTAAAATGTAAAAAAAACTAAAACCTTAAAAAATCCCTAAGAAAAACATAATACCACTTAAAACCATAAAAACACTAAGAACTCTGAAAACCCTAAAACCCCCTAAAAACCCACAAAATCCCTAAAACCTCTAAAAAATATAAAAAACCTAACAATCCCTAATCATCTTGAAAAATGGGAAAACACTAAAACTACTAAAAAATATAAATATCTAAAAATCTCTTAAAATCCTAAAAACATAAAATACGTTGAAACCATAAAATACCCTAAAACAGCCTAAAACCCTAAACACCCTTACAAACCATAAAAACCCTAAAAACATATAAAATCCCAAAAAAAACCCCTAGAAAAACTAAAAATCCATTAAACCCATAAATATGTTTAAAACCCCTAGAAACATTAAAAACCCTAAAATATAATATAAAACACATATAACCTAAAAAACAATAAAAACACTCAAAATCATAAACACCAAAAACCCCTCACAAACACTAAATTTCATAAAAACCATAAAAAACCAAAAGAATCACAAAATAATCCAAAAAAAGTAAAAAAACCCTAAAACCCTGAAAAACCATCAAATAACCTTAAAAATTAAAAAAAACATAAAACCCATCAAAAATTGAATTTGATATAATCCCTAGAAATCCAAAAAATGTTAAATTTCCCTAAATCCAAAAAAACACTAAAAATATAAAAAATACTAAAAAAGAACAAAAAATATCTAAAAAATTAAAAGAAATACTAAAATCCACTAAATCCACTTAGAAAACATTGAAAATCTAAAAACAATTAAAAAAATGAAAACCTAAATAATTCTAAAATCCCAATAACACTAAAATCCTGAAGAATTCAAAAAATTTCCAGAAATTATAAAAAACCATAAAAATTTTGAATAAGCATAGAAAACATTAAAAGCTAAAAACATTTAAATCCCCTAAAAAATCTAAAAACACCAAAAACCATAAAAATACCAAAAAACGCAAAAAACAAAAAAATATCTAAATACATTAATAACTGTAAAATCAATAAAATCTTTAAAAGCACACTAAAAACCCTTTAAACACCTAAAATGTCAAAAAAACACTAAAACCATTAAAATCATAAAAAACTCAATATAACCCTAAAACCCCAACGAAAAATAAAACCCTAAAAACACCTAAGGTCCCTCAGAATCTCAAATAACCCTAAGAATCATAAAAACCCTAAAAATCCCAAAATTACCCCTAAAATGTTAAACCCACTAAAAACCATAAAACCCCATGAAAACCATAAAAACATAACCATAAATCCTAAAAAAATAATAAAACCCAAAAAATCCAAAAAAAAACCCTAGAAACCATAGAATACCCTAAAACCCTATAAAATCCCCTAAAAAAACTAAAAACTAAACAAACCCTTTACACCCCTAAATATGTTTTAAAATACATAAAAAATATTATACTACAAAATACTTAAAACAAAACCCTACAAATCGTGAAAACCCATAAAAACCACAATACCCCTAAAAACTCTAAAAACCATCAAAACCCTTAAAACCCTAAAACCCATAAAATCCTTTAAAATCCCTTAAAATCAAAAAAATATATTAGAAAACCCTAAAACCCTATTAAATTCCTAATAAAACCATATTAACCTAAAAAATTAAAACCCCTAAAAACATAAAAAATTATCAAAACCCTTAAAGGAACTAAATACAAAAAAAACCCCTAAAAACTCATAAAACCCATAAAACCACTAAAAAAAATAAAAACTATAAAAAATCTATATAATCTTTAAAATGTTAACAAAACTAAGAAACCATAAAACCCCAAAAAACTCAGAAAAACATGAAAACCAAAAGAAAACAATAATACCACATAAAATCCTAAAACCCCCTAAAATCCCTCAAAATCCCCAAAACCCTTAAAACCCATAAACATCTTAAAATAACTAAAAAAATATATAAAAATGTAAAACCCCTAATAACGGTAAAAACCCCTATGAAAACCATAAAATCTAAAAACACATAAATCTCCTAAAACAAAAAAAAAATTAAAACAATAAATACCGTACAAACCTATAAAATCCCTAAAATAAATAAAAACCATAAAACCATAATAATTACATAAAAATATCTAAAAACATAAATAAACCGAAAAAAACATGATGAACCCATAGAAAAATTTTAATCCCTAAAACATCTTAAAACCATTAAAAAGATAAAATGGCTAAAAACCCTAAAAGTACCTAAAACCTATAAAAACCATAAAAACCTTAAAAACACCTAAAGACATCAGAAAAAAAAAACCCACAAACCCCTAAAACATAAAAAAACTCTAAAATCACTTTAAACCATTTTTAAAAAAACTCATGAATCCTCAAAAACCCTGAAAACCAGAAACAACACATAAAACTCAAAAAAAAAAAACAAAAATCCCTAAAATCCCTAAAATCCCTAAAAACACTAAAACCCTTGAAAACTATAAAAATACAAAAAACACTAAAATTCCAAAAAAACATAAAAAAATACTGAAAACGTAATAAAATATTAAAAACTTAAAAATGGTAAAAATCCTAAAAACCCTAAAACCCATAAGACCCCAAAAATATATAAAACCCCTAAAACTATTTAAAATGTTAAAAGCCCTAGATATCCACAAAAACCTAAAAAATCCATATAAACAACATTAAATGTTAATAAAACTCTATAAACCCTTAAAAACAAAAAAAAAACAAAAAAAAAGAAAAAAAACTATAAAAACCCAAAAATTGATAACAGTCATAAAATTCTTAAACAACCATACGTCCCTGAAAAATACTAAAAACCCTTAAACCCATAAAAATGAAAACAAATCACTAATAAATTAAATACCCTAAAAACACTATAAAAATTTAGGAAAACCATAAAAACCTAAAAACTTTAATCCCCTTAAAAAAATAAAAAACACTAAAATCCCCAAAAACACCCTAAAAACTCATAAAACAATAAAAACCCATAAACCCTTGAAAACCCATAAATACACTAAAACCCACTAAAAACTCTAAAAACGCTTTAAACCCCAAAAAATGTTAAAAGTATCTAAAACCCTTGTAATACCCTAAAAACCCAAAAAAAATTATATTCCAAAGCCCCTAAAAACTACCAAAACCATCCAAACACATAAACATCCTCTTAAAACATAAAAAATACTAAAAAGTTCCTCAAAATCATTAAAAATTTAAATACCCCTAAAACCCCACAAAAATCCTATAAAACCATAAAACCCTAAAAACACATAAAACCCTAAAAATAGTGAAATCCCTAGAAACCATAAAACCCTAGAACCCATAAAAATCCATAAAACCATAAAAATCCTAAAAAACCCTAAATATTATTACATATGTTAAAATTTAGAAAACCCAAAAAAACCAAATAAGTTCTTAAAATCCAAAAATAGATAAAAACCACTAAAACACAAAAAATTATAAAAACCCTAAAATGACCCTATAACCCCTAAAATACAAAAAAAACCTAAAAACCATAAACACTATAAAAACCATTAAAACCCTTAAAACCCACAAAGCCCATAAAAACCAATAAATATATAAAAATCCATTAAACCCCTAAGAACATTAAAAAACACAAAAAAACATCACACCCCTTAGAAACTAAAAAATTCCTAGAAAACACAAATTATCCCTCAAAAATAGAAAAAGTAAAAACACCAATAAAACACTAAAAATCCTGAAAACCCTAAAAATTAAAAAAATCCATTAAAATCCAAAAATTTGAAAAATTCCATTGAGTTTAAAAAAATCCAAAATATGAAAATAAAACCATAAAACACCTGAAAACCTAAAAACCCCAAAACCCACCAAAACCATAAAAACCCTCAAATTCCCTAAAACACGAAAAATCCATAAAAACCATAAAAAAATACCTAAAAATCCCAAAAATGTAAAAATAAAAATTACCCTAAAACCCTAGGAAAATTTAAAATCCTAAAAATGCATAAAACTCCTAAAAACATAAAAATACTAGAACCCCTAAAAACACATAAAAGTTAAAAAACCCTGAAACCGTTAAAAATTATTCAAAACCATAAAGACAATAAAACCCATAAAAATCCTTAATGTAACTAAAATATCTAAAAACCATTTAATCCACAAAAAATTTCAAAAATTTATAAAATCCATAAAATGCAAAAAAAATTGAAAAAACCCCAAAACCCCCACATAACAATAAAAACCATAAAACCATAAATACTATAAAAATCCCTAAAAACCCTAAAACCAATAAATAATAAATAACCCCTATGACCCCAAATGATGTAGAAACCATAAAAACATTAAAAACCCTGAACAAAACCCTAAAAACCTAAAAAATTTAAATCCCCTAAAACCAATAATACACTAAAACCCTAAAACCCTAAAAGCTCCAAAAACCCAAAAACACCTCCAAATAAATAAAATCTGATAAAAATAATAAAACAAATCCCTATAATTCATATGATCATAATAACCCCTAAACCTTGAAAAACCCCTAACTATACTTTAAAAACATAAAAACACTAACACCCCTAGAAACCAAAAAAATCATCAAACCCTAAATGTCCTTAAAACCCCATAAAAACCATAAAACGCATAAAAAGCTTAAAAACACCTAAAAATCCCTTAAAATCCAACATACTTTAAAAAATTATAAACCCTTTATTAATTAAAAAATGTTAAAACCATAAAAAA